>OX451740.1:1259392479-1261893854 GCA_948472305.1 Vicia faba
CATCACAAACAAAAAGATGTGTTAAATAGGCACAGGCATTGCAGTTTTCCAGGAATTCGATAGCCCCCATATGAATCCTTCAACTGTCTTTGTAAAATATGATTGCAATTATTGTGATGTTTTAGGAAATGAAGAGTTCTTAAATGTCTCTTTGTAGTCTTTCGATTTAACTTTGTGTTGTGCATTGGCTTCTGCTCACGTGTCCTAGAAATTTTGGTATACGCTTATATTTCGTAGACTTTTTCTGTCAATAACAAAAATACAATTTAAATATGCATTGGATAAAAAATCTTACTGTTTTTCTGTTTCTTTCTGTTGTCAAATTTCTAGAGGAAGAAGACAAGACAGTATTAGTTGTGGCTACAATAGCATGGGGACTACGCAAGTGCTCACATGTTATAATTTTAACATTGATATTTCTTATTGCAATAAGACCCGGTCTTTTTCATGCTGTTTATAGTAAGTTCAATGTCCAGATTCCTCCTATGTTATTTCTACGTTTCTTTATTGATATACTTCTAATGAGGAATTGCTCTTATCTGTATTTTCTGGAAGCGTGAGAGGCGGATCCACTCTTTACCTCATCAATTTTGTAGGCTATAATTTTGATCCCCTGTTAGTGTTTTATAATATAAGTGAACCACACAGTTCCACCTGTCAAACAACTCAGGTTTTTAATTAAAGCAAATAATAAGTTCTATAGTGAATTGCAACTTATTGTTTATTCATATTGTCGAGAGTTTAAAAGTAAGTTTTTTTTAAACATTGGTTATTCACTTTAACTTTTTTTCTGCTAAAAGAAAAGAGAGTTTAAAACTAACTGGACATTGATAAAATTTAAACTTTTTTGTAGCATTGTCTTTGGAGTATCTGAACTGTGTCAGGATTCCTAATTTACTGATTGCGAACACTTTCTGCATGCAGTGATTTTCTTTTTAGTTTATCTTTTAAGCAATGCAATCAACAACAAATTACGTCGAGCTGTTATCCTTTTATGTGAGGCGCAATTTGCACTTCAGTTCATTCTTCGGCTTGATTTGATCTCCAAAAATTTAGACCAGAAGGGTTCGTATGCTTTTCAAATTCTCTCACAATTAGGTAAACATTTTCTTCTTTTGTTAATGTATAAATACACTTTTGTTATGCCTATAAACAGAAAAAAAGATACTTTTATTATGCCTGTCGGACATTTGTTTTTGGGGTCTAAATTTAAACTGTGTTTCCTTCAATAAAGTCATTCTATTTATTTATATTGTTATTCATGTGAATGTTGCAGGCATGCTTAATCATATTCATTTAGTGGATTTCTTCAAAATATCAATTCTTGCCTGCTTCTGTGCAATTCATAATCACGGGCTTCAAACACTTCTTATATTTTCAGCTATTGTGCGACACACATCTTGCCCGCCAGTTGGGTTTAACATTTTGAGAGCTGGCTTGATCAAACCTGTCTGTTTATCGGGTTATAGCCCAAGATCTAGTGAAAGCCAGGGAACTCATGGTACAACTATTGCAAATACCGACTATTCCCTAGTATTTTCATATAATTTTATTTTTCTATATCCATTTCTTATCGTGTTAAGACAATAATACTTCCATTGCTTGATTAGTGTATGCTACATATTTAGATGAAGTGTGGATGTCAATATTCTAACCATTCTATTAATTATTCAGAGAGGAAGACCATATCATATTTGAAGGTTATAAGACAGAAGTTCCTTTCTGCTTATCGGTCATGTGGTAAATACATTGCCTTCCTGACAATTCTCCTCAGTGTATACCTATGCACACCGAACTATGCTTCATTTGGTTACTTATTCTTTCTTCTACTGTGGATAAGTGGAAGGCAACTTGCAGGGAAAACAAGAAAGCATCTCTGGTTTCCTATGAAATTGTATGCTATATTTGTGTTTTTCTCAATTTACAGCGTTGGTGTCTTTTCCAGCTCAAAGATGTGGTTTCCTGGGATAATTGGTTTTCAAACTGCATTTGGCTATAACCCAGAAGCTTCAATGTTACAAAACATTTGGGAACCCTTGGCTGTTTTGGTAGTGATGCAGCTGTATAGCTATGAAAGGATGCAGAGCAAAAGTTCTGGGGCTAGTAACTATGATGCACCTGAAATAAGACCTTTTCCTTTTACCAGACGTTTGTTGGTCCGGCATACTGATAAGATACTATATGTCGCCCTGTTTTATGCATCTATATCACCTATAAGTGCATTTGGTTTCCTGTATCTTGTTGGTTTACTTAACTTCTCAAGATTACCAAAGTCTTCTCAGATCACTGCAAAAGTATTTCTAGTTTATTCAGGACTTCTTATAATGGTGGAATATCTTTTCCAGATGTGGGGAGATCAAGCTGAGATGTTTCCTGGTCAAGATCACTCTCAGTTATCCTTACTTATGGGTTTACAGCTGTATAAGCCTGGTTTTAAAGGTTTAGAGTCAGGATTGAGGGGAAAGGTTGTGGTTATTGTAGCATGTATACTTCAATACAATGTTTTTCGTTGGTTGGAAAAGATGCAATTTGTTAACGGAAATGGAGGTAGATGGGATGAGCCTTGTTCTCTATTTAGTCCAGTTGAAGATCCTAATGAAACTCCTAGTTCACCAACAATTAAAAGAGGTACAAGAAGTCGTTCATGGCCAACAATTAATTCTGTATTATCCCTAGGGCCAGATTCAGCGAAAAGAGACGGTGTAAAAAAAGATCAACTTTTGCATTTCTGGGGGAATTCAAAGGATAGCTTGAAGTGGAACAGAAAGCGGCTTCTTTTCTTGAGAAAAGAAAGGCTGGAAATGCAGAAGACTGTTTTAAAAGTATCTTTGACGTTCTGGATAGAGAACATGTTCAATTTATTTGGTCTTGAAATCAATATGATTATTTTGCTTCTTGCTAGCTTTGCTGTGTTGAACGCCTTCTCCTTGCTCTATATAGCATCACTTGCTGCTTGTGTTCTTCTACATCGGCTACTTATTAAAAAGTTATGGCCTGTTTTTGTTTTTTTATTTGCTTCTATCATCACTATTGAGTACTTGGCTATCTGGATGCATCTTGCTTTTGTGCACCAACAAATTGGCGAACAAGTACCATGCTGTGACTGTTGGAGAGTATCAGATATATATTTCAGTTATTGCAAAAGGTGTTGGCTAGGTATCTCTCCATTAATGCATGTTTCTTTATGTGTGTTCAGATAGTTGACAGCAGGTATATGTCTTGTGGATAAACATGTAACACATGTATAACAATCCCAAACCCTGTTTTTGACACTAGAGAATGTTTATAAGTCAGGACTGGATAGTTTTACTATTTGTTACGTGATAACTTTTCCCCAATAATTTATTTAAGTGCCTTCGCTGCAGGAATTATTGTTGATGATCCTCGTATGCTTATTAGCTATTATGGGGTTTTCATGTTTTCATGTTTCAAATTCCGGGCTGATCAGGCATCTACTCTCACTGGATTAGAGATGTATCAGAAAATACTGTCGCTATGGAAGTCTGCGTCTGTACTGAGTGATCTTTCATTTGAAACAAAAGGATATTGGACAATTCTTGACCACTTGAGGCTTTATGGTTATTGTCACTTGTTAGATTTCGTTCTTTCATTAATTTTGATTACAGGAACTCTTGAATATGACATGCTTCATTTTGGCTATCTTGGTTTTGCTCTAGTTTTCTTCCGAATGAGGCTAAAAATACTAAAGAAAGGAAATCAAATCTTTCGGTACTTAAGGATGTACAACTTTGTTGTTATCGTCCTGTCTCTTGCATATCAATCTCCTTTTGTTGGTGACTTTAGTGAGATCAAAAGTGGTTCTGTAGAACGGATAAATGAATTGGTTGGATTTCACAAATATGATTATGGTTTTCGAATTACATCAAGATCATCATTTGTGGAAATCATCATATTCATGTTAGTATCACTACAGTCATACATGTTCTCATTTCCAGAATTTGTTTATGTATCAAAATACCTTGAGAAAGAACAGATCGGAGCTATACTGCGGCAACAAGAGAAGAAAGCTGCTTGGAAGACTGCTCAGTTACAGCACACACGTAAAACTGCAGAGCTGAAGCATGCCCGAAGCTTGCAGGTTGAAAAGATGAAATCAGAGATGCTAAACCTTCAAGATCAGCTCCATAATATGAGCACTGATGCAAACTGTAGTAATGCTTCTCTCGAAATAGATGGCCTACGAGAAAGAGGAAATTCTTCCCTAGATTTTCACAGGGAAAACAAGTCCTGGAAGATAGATCGTGATATATATACCGAGTCAACAGGCCCAAATAATGTGAATCAATCTCTATTGAGTGAAAAATCTCCAAGGTCACTGGCACCAGAATATTGGAGGCACCCAATGGATTCACCTCATGGAATTGTTGATGTAAAGGATAGAACTGAACGCAATGGTGATTTGGATTTACAAATAAGGAATCGTTATAAACTTCGAGTTAGGAAAAATGCTTTAGTTTCAGCTGTACACTTCATAGGAAAAGGAGTATCTCAGGTGCAGTCACTTGGAAATATGGCAGTTAGCAATCTAATGAACTATCTGAAGATAGAACGTGAAGAACTAGAGTCAACCCAGGATTCATCTGATGATGAGGAGTACTATGAGATTGAGAATCAGAATGCTGGTGCAGAACCTCTGGAGTCTACATTTTCCATACACTCTCTTAATGACCATACCGTGCCTGATACTGCTTGCCTTCAAATTGGCATTATTTTCCGTTACATGTGGTCCCGAATGAGGTCGAATAATGATGTTGTTTGCTATTGCTGCTTTATTCTAATATATCTATGGTCCTTCAGTATACTTTCTGTGGTCTACCTAGCAGCTCTCTTTTTATATGCTCTCTGTCAAAATACTGGTCCTGGTTACATATTTTGGGTTACTATGCTGATTTACACTGAGATGTGCATTTTGCTTCAATATTTGTATCAAATCATTATTCAACACACTGAGTTTGAATTTCACGTGAGCTTACTTCAAGAATTGGGATTCCCTGCGAAAAAAATAACATCATCTTTTGTTACAAACAACTTACCATATTTTCTAGTATATATATTCACTCTCTTGCAAACCTCCATAACTGTGAAAGATGGTGGTTGGACAATCGCTGCAGATTCCAGCTTTTGTAAGAGAAGAAATCAAAGCTTCAAAGAGGATGTAAAGTGCTCCACCTTCGAAGATAGATTACAGAGATTATTCTTACCACTGAAAAATGTACTGAAATGGTTGGTCAAAAGCCTCTGTAGGTACTGGAGATCATTAACTTGGGGTGCAGAAACACCCCCGTACTTTGTGCAGCTGTCTATGGAAGTTAATTTGTGGCCTGAAGAGGGAATTCAGCCAAATAAAATCGAATCAAGAATAAATAAGTCACTGAAGATATTGCACAATAGAAGATGCCGAGAGGATAAACTTTTCAAGTTGCATTCAGCAAGTAGGGTTCGTGTGCAGAGCATCGAAAAAAGTGAAGAGAATGAAAACTTGTGTCTTATTGTTTTTGAGGTGTTATATGCCTCCCCTTCAATTGAGTTTACTGCCGAAGAATGGTACAGCTCATTATCTCCAGCAGAGGATGTATCCAACGAGATTCGTAAAGCTCAACACATTGGTATTTTCAAAGAAATTGGGTTTCCATATCGAATAATTTCCATCATTGGTGGTGGGAAAAGGGAAATTGATCTGTACGCCTACATCTTTGGAGCTGATTTGGCTGTTTTCTTCTTAGTAGCTATATTTTATGAATCAGTTATGAAAGCTAACAGTGATTTTCTTGAAGTCTACCAGCTTGAAGATCAGTTCCCAGAAGATTTTGTAACGGTTCTCATGGTAAGAATTGTTCACAGACGTATAACTCTTAGAATGTTTGAGAAGATTTTGTAATGGTTCTCACATGGTAAGAATTGTTCACAGACATATAACTCTTAGAATGTGTGAGGTGGGTCTAACTCATTCCTACAAAACCGGCTTGTAGGGTGAGAATTGCCCCCACTTTTAAGAACATGTTCATGCTATATATTATCCGATGCGGGACTCTTAACATCCCCTCTCACGTTCAGGATTGAATGTCTGAAGCGTGGAACTAAATGGTGGGTGACCCGATAGCGAAAACCTGATAGTTAGTGGTCTAACGAATCTTAAACTGGGCTCTAAGACCATCTTAGAATGTGTGAGGTGGGCCTAACTCATCCCTACAAAACCGGCTTGTAGGGTGAGGGTTGTCCCCACTTATAAGCACATGTTCAGGTCATATATTGTCCGATGTAGTACTCTTAACAATAACATTGATGCTTTATTTGTAAATTGTATCAGATATTGCATGTCCTATTACGAGGTTTCTCTTGGCTGATCATTCTCTTGATGGAACTTAAGCTATGTTTGGATATATAATGATGAAGGAATTGAATGGAGAGGGATATAATATTAGTGTTGTTTTTATTTATTTATGGAACACCACAAAAAATGACTTGTTTCACTTCACCCCTTATCCTCTGAGTTAAAGGGGAAGAAAAAGAAGAGTATTCAAAGGAACGGAATGTACTCCATCACATTCCATTCCTTTGTTCCTATTTTAAACAGTTAAAACAATCAATCCTAGTATTATTTGATTTTATTTCACTCTATGTCATCCCTTTTCATCAATCCAAACACAGTCTTATCTTTTATGTGGAATGCATTTATAAGTTCATTAGTTCAAAGCTTGCCATTCAATTATTTGATGACAACATTTATCTTCCTTCAAGCTTCATTAATATTGCAAACATTATTATAGATTCATAAACACAGATTAGGGGAATGTATCAGATAAGTTTAACCTCAATTTTTCAACAGAAGACAATAAAAGAAACCTATTAACATGCTACCCAACAAAAAAGTTGTATGGGCTGAAAGGTTGTTGGGGTTAGCCGTTTGGATATCCAAGAGAAAAGACAACACCAGAAGACTGCTAATTTCTTTTCTTCCAAGGGCTCACATAATTTCTGTTCATAAATTTTCAGAAAATTGGTAGTGTCTTTCTATGCCAAACTCTCACCCATTTCATTTGTTTTCATAAGATGCATAAACATTCCACTGCTTGATCCATTCGACCAATGAATATCAACTTTTTGAATCTGCCACATTGATAATAAAATCTTATGTCTAGCTAGTTAACTCAGCGTAAAAACTTTATCTTGCAGGTTGTCTTTTTCTTGATCGTGCTGGATCGAGTTATATACCTCTGTTCATTTGCAACAGGAAAAGTTATTTTCTATTTATTCAACCTTGTTCTCTTCACATGTTCAATCACAAAATATGCTTGGGACATGGATCCATTGCACAGATACTCTGGAAGATTAGCAATTCGTTCCATTTATTTTACAAAAGCAATTTCACTGGTTTTGCAAGCAATGCAAATTCATTTTGGAATTCCACATAAAAGCACTTTGTACAGGCAGTTTTTGACAAGTAGTGTTTCACGAGTTTATGTTTTGGGGTTTCGACTTTATCGAGCAATACCTTTCCTCTACGAATTGAGATGTGTGCTAGATTGGTCTTGCACGACAACATCTTTGACTATGTATGACTGGCTAAAGGTATGTATGTGCTCAACAGTCATATTCCTTTTTTATGATAATTTTTTATTGATGTTACTGTTATATTATGTGAGTTATGCCGTTCGCATAATAATATAAAACTCCCTGTTTTGCCATTCTTGAACCGTTAGTGTTATAAATATTTAATTAGTTTATTGTTTTTATTAGTTTGTTATTATATTAGTAATTTAAGTTTGGATATTTAGTAAGGCCCATTAGGTAAGAATACTCTATTTAAAGAGATTAACGCTTCTATATTCATAATCATAATAATAATAATATTGAATTATTCAGTCTTGATATGGTATCGCGAACTCTCATTCGAGAGGGTCTTGCTTCCGCTTAAAAAACCCTAGCCGTCTTAATTGCGGTTCTTTTCGTCAAAAACCTAGCCACTTTCATTGTGGTACTGTTCACAGTTTGTGTTGCCAGTACTGTTAACCACACTGTTCATCGCGCACTGTTCACCGTGGTACTGTGCATCGAGGTACTGTTCACTCTGGGACTGTTACTATTCATCACGCACTGTTCACTATGCTTCTGTTCAAATAGCTGCGCGTATCTCCATCGACTTCTCAACCTAGCACTCGCTTGTGGTGTTTTACTTGTATTTGTTTTTAAATTTCTTCAATGGCTGGTGGTAAAGAAGAAACAAATGGGTACTAGTCTGAATCAGAATTACCTATTATTCCTCAGGTTTACAAGTTGAATGGAAAGAATTATTTGAAATGGTCTCAACTCGTGAGAACGACCTTGAAAGGTAAAGGAAAAGCAAAACACCTTGCAGACGCACCTCCTAAAGAGACATATCCTAAATTTGAAAAGTGGGATACTGAAGATTCGGTGATCATTTTATGGTTATGGGCTTCAATGACTCCAGAAATTAGTGACACTTGCATGTTCCTAAGTACGGCAAAAGAGATTTGGAAAGCATTAGAAGAAACTTACTCTAAAGGCAAAGATGCTGCCCAAATATATGATGTGAAGGTGAAAACACTGGGAACTAAACAGGGCAACAAAATAGTTACAAAATATGCTAATCATCTCAAAGCCTTGTGGATGGAGTTAGACCACTACAGGGTTATCAAAACCGAGTGTACAGCAGATGCAACAACACTTAGAAAGTACACTAAGCAAGATAAAGTCTACGATTTTCTGGTAGGACTCAACTCTGACTTTAACCATGTTAGAGTACAAATTCTTGGCAAAGAAAAAGTGCCGAACATTAATGATGTAGTGTCTATAGTGAGAAGTGAAGAAAGTAGAAGGGAATTAATGTTGACACCACCGTATGTGGAAAGCTCAACAATGCTTGTTGAGAAGAATTTAACCATGTTAGTTGATCAGAAGAAATTGGGAGAAACCTATGTCGAGAAGAAGGGTGAAGGGGTGTGGTGTATTTATTGCAACAAGCCTCGTCATACTCGAGAAAGATGTTGGAAATTGAATGGCAGACCTCCTAATAGAGAGTGGGGACAAAAAAGAGACTTATCTAGAAAAGGAGGACATGCGCATGTGACTGAAAGTACTGGTGGAGACAATCTAGAAGGAGGCGTGTGCCTTAACCTAAGTGAAGTAGAAAAGGCGAGATCTCTCCTCAGTAAGTTGGAGAAACCAACAGGTACTTGTTCTTTAACACATTCAGGTACGTTTCTATTATCTTTTCTATTTGGCAACTCTCCATTTTCGTTTGGACTTCATGGTTCAGATATACCCTTTAAACAATACTGAATATTAGATTTTGAAGCCACTGACCATATGACACCTGTAACAGGTGAAGGAACAATTCAACTTAACTCATCCATGACTCTTAATAACGTCCTTCATATCCCAAAATTGATTACTAGCTTAATTTCCATACACAAACTCACATAAGACCTATATCATGTAATGTTATTTTCTATAATAACTCTTGTGTTTTTCAGGACAAGACTTTAGGGAGGACGATTGGAAGTGCTAGAGAATGAAATGGTCTTTACTACTTGGATAACAAAGATTCAAGCCCGGATTTTCTCAGCAGCAATTCTTTTTTTTCAGAATCAATAAAGAACAACAAGGAGAAGGTTCTCTTATACCATTGTCGCCTGGGTCATCCTTCGTTTAGTCATTAAACAATTATTTCCTGTTTTATTTAAAACATTAGATGTTGGGAGTCTTCATTGTGAGGTGTGTGAGCTTGCTAAACACAAGCGTATACCTTTCTCTGTTTAGTAATAAAATTAGTACTTTTCCGTTTCATCTTGTTCATACAGATGTGTGGGGTCCATCTAATATTCCAAATATTTCAGGTGCCCGTTGGTTTATCACCTTTATTGATGATTGTACTAGGGTTACTTGGGTTTGCTTACTTAAACAAAAATCTGAAGTTAGTCATGTGGTTCCTTAATTTCTCTCTATGGTTAAAAATCAATTTGGTGTGAGTATTAAGAGGATTCGGTCTGATAATGCCAAGGATTATTTTAATCATAATCTTAATTCTTTGTGTCAAAATTAAGGTATCATTCATGAGTCTTCATGGGTTAAAACACCCCAACAAAATGACATTGTTGAAAGAAAAAATGGGCATTTGTTAGATCAAACACGTGCTATGATATTTCAAAATAAAGTTCCTAAGAAATATTGGGGCGATGCTGTTTTAACTGCATCATATCTCACAAATCATTTGCCTTATAATGTCCTTGCTTCCAAAACTCCTATGTAAGTCTTATCCTCGTTCTATCATAATGAGTCTACCTCTAGTAACCTTACTCCTAGGATATTTGGGTGTACATCGTTCGTCCATATTCATAGTGATGGTAGATGAAAACTTGATCCTAGAGCTTTAAAGTGTGGCTTTACCATCTCATAAGTTCTTTGTCTCTCGAGACGTCACTTTCCATGAACAAGAAAGCTACTTCGTTCAAACTCATCTTCAGGGGGAGAACTTAAGTAAGGAAGATGAGTCCCTTATACTTCCTGACCTTACTCTTAGACCTGAACGTGATTATGAAAAAGATGAAACTGGTGTAAGATACGGGAAGAATTTAATATATACAAGAAGGAAGACCATTCCAGAATCTAC
Organism: Vicia faba; assembly: GCA_948472305.1. NCBI lineage: Eukaryota > Viridiplantae > Streptophyta > Magnoliopsida > Fabales > Fabaceae > Vicia > Vicia faba. The sequence goes on from OX451740.1 coordinate 1,259,403,131, forward strand.
TCATATCCAAGAGTTTGACCCGACATTACATGAGGTAAATTCTAACTCTAGTGATTCAACTTCTGAATTTTCTCATGAACAAGAACCAGAATCCAATTCAACTCCACCACCATTACCATCACACTATTAAGATTTACATATTCCAATTGCCCTTAAGAAAGATACCAGAAACTGTACCAAACAACCACTTTACCCTATAGCCAACTACCTAAGTTTTGAACATGTTTCACCTACCCATAAAGCCTTCCTTACAAATCTGAACACTATAAAAATACCTACCTCTTTATCTGAAGTATTGTCTGACAGAAAATGGAAACAAGCCATGGATTTGGAGATGGAGGCACTAGAAAAGAACAATACTTGGGAATTGGTTTCTTTACCTACTGGAAAGAAACATGTAGGGTGCAAGTGGGTATACACGGTTAAATACAAGGCAGATGGATCAATTGAGAGGTACAAAGCAAGATTGGTAGCCAAAGGATTTACGCAAACTTATGGAATAGATTATTCTGAGACATTTGTTCCAGTTGCAAAAATGAATACAGTTAGGGTGATATTATCTTTAGCAGCTAATTGTAATTGGAACTTAAACCAATTCGATGTGAAAAATACATTCCTTCATGGTGAACTTGAAGAAGAAATTTACATGGATGTACCACCTGGGTTCCGTAAACGTACTACCACTAACACCGTGTGCAAGTTAAAAAAAATCTTTATATGGGTTAAGCAATCGCCACAAGCATGGTTTGGAAGATTCACTAAAGTTATGATAGGTTTGGGCTTCAAACAATGTCAAGGAGATCATACCTTATTTATCAGACATTCTGAAACAGGGGGAGTAACTGTTTTATTGGTATATGTGGATGATATTATAGTCCCAGGTAATGATGAGAAAGGACAACAATTGTTGGATATACACTTAGCCAAGGAATTTGAGATTAAATCATTGGGAAAATTGAAATACTTTCTGGGAATTGAAGTTGCCCACTCTAAGAAAGGAATTTTCATATCTCAACAGAAATACATTACTGATCTTTTGCAGGAAACTGGCAAGACAACATGCAAACCTGCAAATACACCAGTTGATCCAAGTGTAAAGTTAAGAAATGCAGAAGAAGATATTGCAGTTGATAAGGAAATGTATCAGAGATTAGTCGGAAAACTAATATATCTCTCATATACTAGACTTGATGTTGCTTTTGCTGTTAGGTTAGTCAGCCAATTCATGCACCGACCAAAGAAGATTCACTTACAAGCTGCACTCCGAATTGTACAATATTTGAAAGGAACACCTGGTAGAAGAATTTTGTTTGAAAGAAACAGAAGTATAGGTATTGAAGCACATATTGATGCCGACTATGCAGGATCAATTGTGGATAGGAGATCAACTACAGGTTATTACACTTTCCTAGGTGGAAATCTTGTGACTCGGAAAAGTAAAAAACAAAATGTAGTATCAAGATCTAGTGTTAAAGCAGAGTTCAGAGCAATGGCACAAGAGATATGTGTACTAATATGGCTGAAATCAATCTTAGAAGATCTGAGGATAAAGTGTGATGAACCGATGAGACTTTATTGTGATAATAAGTCTGTTATTAGCATAGCTCATAATCTAGTGCAACATGACAGAACCAAACATATTGAAGTTGATAGACACTTCATTAAAGAAAAATTAGATAGTGGCCTTATTTGCACTCCATATGTGTTATTGAATTAGGAGAGATTAAGAGACATTTAGGTTAAACCGTATGTTTTGAAAGCACTACGGAGACTTTTATATATAGAGAGATTACAACTAATTACACTATATAATCGATGTGAGACTATTCTACATACAAATATTCTGAACATTATTATATTTACAAATATCAACACTCCCCCTCAAGCTGGAGCATATAAGTCAAATGCACCAAGCTTGCCACATATATAATTAGTTCTGGGGCTTCGCAGAGATTTTGTAAACACATCTGCCAATTGATCATTAGAGTTGACAAAGCTTGTGACGATGTTGCTAGATTCAATCTTCTCTCTGACAAAGTGACAGTCTATCTCAATATGTTTGGTCCTCTCATGGAAGACTGGATTTGAAGCAATGTGCAATGCAGCTTGATTATCACATACAACTATTGGTCTTGCTTCTTCAATTTTAAGTTCTTTGAGCAACTGTTTTAACCAAATTAGTTCACATGTTGCCATTGCCACGACCCTATACTCTGCCTCGGCGCTTGATCTTGCAACCACATTTTGTTTCTTACTTTTCCAGGATATAAGGTTTCCTCCAACAAATACACAATACCCAGGGGTGGATCGTCTATCAATTGGTGACCCTGCCCAATCAGCATTAGAGTATCCAACTATCTGAGTATGTCCTTTATCTTTATACACTAAACCTTTTCCTGGAGCACATTTGATGTATCTTAGAATCCGGATAACAACATCCATGTGTTCCTGACAAGGGAAATTTAAGAACCGGCTTACCACACTGACTGCAAAAGAAATGTCTGGACGAGTGACTGTGAGATAATTCAACTTTCCAACCAATCTCCTTTACCTTCCCGAGTCTGATAGAGGCTCCCACTGATTGGGTAGTAGTTTGACACTTGGATCCATAGGAGTATCAACTGGTTTAACATTCAACAAACATGTTTCTTCCAAAATATCCATAGCATATTTACGCTGAGAAATCACCAAACCGTCTTTAGATTGGGCTACCTCAATACCCAAGAAATACCGGAGTTTACCAAGATCCTTTGTCTGAAATTGATTTGAAAGATGTTGTTTCAACTGGAGTATTCCCGACTCATCACTACCAGTTATGACAATATCATCTACATACACAATAAGATAAATACACCCTTGGACTGAGTGACGATAAAAAACAGAATGGTCAGCTTCACTACAGACCATACCAAATTGTTGTACTACAGTGTTGAATCTGCCAAACCAAGCTCTCGGAGATTGTTTAAGACCATAAAAAGACCTGTGTAGCCTACAAACCATATTCGATGACTCCTCTTGAGCAACAAACCCAGGTGGTTGCTCCATATATACTTCCTCTTCAAGATCACCATGTAAAAAAGGATTTTTTATGTCAAGTTGATGAAGAGGCCAATGTCGAATGGCTGCAATGGCTAAGAGAAGTCTAACAGATGCCATCTTGGCTACAGGCGAGAAGGTATCACTATAATCCAACCCAAAAATCTGAGTGTATCCCTTGGCTACCAAGCGAGCTTTAAAACGATCAATCTTACCATCTGGACCAACCTTTACTGTATAAAGCCAACGACAACCTATTAAAGATTTTCCAGTGGGTAGAGGAACCAGTTCCCAAGTACCACTGCTTTGAAGAGCACACATTTCATCAATCATTGCTTGCCTCCACTCAGGGTGAGATAATGCTTCACCTGGAGATTTAGGAATAGAAACAGAAGACAAAGAGGACAAACAAGTATACTGCAAAGGGAAAAGACGATGATAACATAGAATGATGGGTTTCTCGTGGGACAGGTTCCCTAGAATGATGGGGAATAATGGGAAATGGGACGTCCGGAAGAGGTGTGAGGGTACTTTCCTGAAGGGGTTCCGGAGTGACTTGGGCGGACGCAAAATATAGCACAGACTCGAAGAAGGTAACATCGGCCGATGTCAGGTATCGTTGCAGAGTGTGTGAGTAGCAACGATAACCCTTTTGGGATCGATGATAATCAAGAAAGACACACTTTAGTGATCGAACTGGTAGTTTATCAAGACCAGGGGAGAGAGTATGCACAAAACATGTAGACCCGAAGACTCGAGGAGGAATTGGGTGAGGAGGAGAGTTTGGAAACAAGATTGAATGAGGGATTTTATTATTAAGGACGGGTGAGGGCATGCGATTTATGAGATAACACGCCGTGAGCACATCATCCTCCCAAAATCTGAGAGGGATATTACCATGGAGAAGTAGAGTCCGAGTAGTTTCTACGAGATGCCGGTTTTTGTGTTCGGCTACCCCGTTTTGTTGAGGTGTATGAGGGCAAGATGTTTGGTGTAGAATACCACTGGATGACATAAAAATTTGAAATTGTTGGGATAAATATTCACGTGCATTGTCACTTCTTAGGGTACAAATGGACAAACCAAATTGGGTTCTTATTTCTCGATAAAATTGTTCAAAAATAGAAAACAATTCAGATCTGTTTTTCATTAAAAATAGCCACGTGCAACGTGAAAAATCATCAATAAATGTTACAAAGTACCTAGACTCAAAAGTAGACACAGTACGCGATGGACCCCAAACATCGGAGTGAACTAAAGCAAAAGGGGACGCAGCCCGTTTATTGACTCAATCGGGAAAGTGACTACGAGTATGTTTCCCTAGTTGACAAGACTCACACTGTAAAGTGGATAATTTAGATAAATTGGGCACCAATTTTTGTAGCTTGGGAAGACTTGAATGACCTAACTGCGCATGTATAATGAGTGGAGAATATGTGGTGGAGCATGTGGTAGATGACGTAGAGAAGTAGTAGAGGCCTTGAGACTCACATCCGACGCCAATCGTCTGTCCCAAACTTCGATCCTGCAGAATAACATCACTGTTAGTAAAAGTGATAGAACAGTTAAGGGAACGAGTTAAACGACTGACTGACAGTAGATTAAATGGACAATTAGGTACATATAGGACAAAAGTAACCAAGAGAGATGGTAGAATTTGAACAGTACCGATCCCTTGGGATCGGGTTTGAGAACCATTTGCGGCAGTTATACTCGGTAAGAAACCAGAGGTAGAAAGGGAAGATAATTTTTTTATTACCGGTAACATGATCAGACGCACCAGAGTCGAGGACCCAAGGACCAAGAGGAGATGATTGAGAGACGCAAACAGATGAATTACCAGTGTGTGCAATCGAAGCCGTGGAACCAGAGGTCTGGTTAGTCTGACACCACCTGAGAAAATCCTCGTAGCTTGGCGTAGGGTTCTGAAGAGAAGATGAAGTCTGCATAGTGTCTGGGTTATCAATTTGAGTTGCATTTACCTGCCGTGGAGGTTTGCCATGCAACTTCCAGCAACGATCGATAGTATGTCCAAGCCGGTTACAATGGTCACACTTAGGACGAGATTTGAAGTTGGATGACCCTCCTCGAAGGCGATTCTGATTGTTGCCAAGAGATGCAAGAGCAGCAATGTTACCTGGTGTTGGAATAGCAATAGATGGAGGAGAAACCGGGCCAAACGCATGAGGTGTAGCCAAGCGCAACAATTGTTCACTAACTGTATCATAGTTAGGAATAGTAGTACCTGATAAAATCTGGTTACGAACAGATTCGAGTTCTGATGGTAGTCCTTTAAGCGCCATGACCATGAAATATTTACTCTGTTGTTCGGCATGAGCTATTGCATCTTTTGCGTAAGGCATGAGGGTTGCATAACTTGCTTTCAAGGCATCAAGCTTACTCAGATAAACTTGCACATCCATATTTTCCAACTTCAGTGTGTTGAGTTTGTGGATGACACTGTATAGAGAATGAACGTCGTTGGAAAAGACTTTCTTGGCCTTTTGCCACACCTCATAACAAGTGGAGAATGCTTGGTACTGCGCTTGGAGGTTAGGTGCTATGGAAAACCACAACACAGTACATAAAGAGGCATCAGTTTTCTTCCATTTAGCGAGTTTGACGGCTGCAACGTCACTCAATTGGATGGTTAGATGCTCTTCATATCCTTGACTGTGAAATCACATCTCGACAGCACGAGCCCATATGTTATAATTGGCTAATCCGGTTAGCTTTTCACATGGGATAAGCGGAACTTTAGTAAACGATACAAAATCAGCATCTCCCGTGGCTTAAAACACAACAACTGAGGCTGTTTGAACAAGAGTACGACTTTCTGTGAGTCGAAAACGAAAACTGATGGCGGATCTGGAACCGGAGGAGGAAGGCGATTTTCCGGGAAATATATATATATTTTTTCGTGAACAGTAGCGGCGGCGGTGAACAATGACAGCGACGGTGAACAATAGTCCTCCGAAATTTTTTTTTTCAGTAGGCTGTGCTTGGCTGAGGTCGCTGGAAAAAAATTTAAGAAAAAAGTGAGCAAACCGGAATGATGACACGGTTTGCAGAAGAAAATTTCTCACCGGAAGACAGTGGGTCAACTAGGTAAAGTACGGCGAATAATTGCCTCTTAGAAGGCTCTAGATACCATATTGAATTAGGAGAGACTAAGAGACATTTAGGTTAAACCGTGTGTTTTGAAAGCACTACGGAGACTTTATTATATATAGAGAGATTACAACTAATTACACTATATAATCGATGTGAGACTATTCTACTTACAAATATTTTTAACATTATATATTTACAAATATCAATATGTGTCTTCACAAGGCAACCTTGCAGATCTTCTAACAAAAGAGCTTAACAACAATAACTTTGAAGAAATTGTTTCCGAATTGGGAATGATAGATATACATTCACCAACTTGAGGGGGAGTGTTATAAATATTCAATTAGTTTATTATTTTTATTAGTTTATTATTTTATTAGTAATTTAAGTTTGGATATTTAGTAAGGCCCGTTAGATCAGAATACTCTATTTAAAGAGATTAACACTTGTATATTCATAATCACATTTGGACATCATTAATGTCCGTGATTGATCATCTAATGATAATCTGGAAAATATCATTTTGAAATAAATCCAAGAGTCTTATTATTAATGGTGAAATGTGAATATTAGGGACCACTGACTCAGTATGTTGAGAAAAAAGTCTAGCAATTTCTAAACAGTTTATGATATAATTTAAACTTTCATTAATCTATATTATAATGAAGTTAAAGCTTTAAATATAGAAATTAGAAAGAGGACAAAAACATGTCACTACATGATAGACAATTTTGGTGGGTAGCACCAAAGAAGGAAAGCAGTCATTGAAAATAAGCCGTCACAACTAAAAATCATAATTAATGAAGACAAAATATTGTAGCCTGGAGCATTGCAGAGGCGGAATTCCGATCCGTGTCCCATGGTTTTTGTGAATTATTATAGATTAAAAAGTTTATGGATGAATTGAAGATCTTTAGCACAAAACCAATCAAAGTTTATTGTGATAATAAGAGAGCTATTTCCATTGCCCATAATCCTGTTCTACACGAATGAACGAAACATGTTGAAGTGGACAAGCACTTCATTAAAGAAAACATTGATAGTGGTGAGATTTATATGTCATGTGTATCAACCACAAGTAGCAAATGATCTCACAAAGAGTCTTTCGATGAGACCATTCGATGACATGGTGAACAAGCTTGTAATGAGTGACATAGACATGCCGGCTTAAGGGGGAGTGTTGAAATTTATTAAAGTAAATCAGCACAAAATCATCCGCCCATTATAGCTAGATATAATTAATAGTTTAATAATAATTCAGCATTATGTGTACTTATCACATTATGAATTAACATTTATAGGGTGAATAATTCCTGGGAGAATTATTACTCTGATTTTCAGGTTAGAGTAGTATTCTATTTTCTGTACTTTTATACTCTATAAACACCTCATGTATTATTTACCGAATCAAGAAAATACATTTATCACTTGTGTGTGTTTCTTTCTATAGAGTGAGACCCTTCACCTTACATACCGATTTTGTAGGTTTGTCATATTATGGAAATAAACATTCATGGGCTTGTAATTTTTTATTAGCAAAATCTTAATAGTGGATGTTAATAGTTTCAGAAACAGGCACCTGAACTAAAATTTGATTGTTACCAGTATCTTAATATTCGTGTATTAGTACTCCAGCAAACTGGCACTTTTCATTCAACAACTTAATTTATAACACTCCTATATCACCTAAACATGTAGACTTGGTATTTTGTTATATCTACTTCTCATAAGCAGTTTGCGTTTTTACCCAATTTTTATCCTTTTAACAATATAACTTTCTTTCTAGCTGGAAGATATTCATGCAAGCTTGTTTCTTGTCAAATGCGATGTGGTTTTGAATAGAGCCAGCCACCAACAAGGACAAAAACAGACAAAAATGACAAAGTTCTGCAGTGGGATATGTTTATTCTTTGTTTTAATGTGTGTTATATGGGCTCCAATGCTGGTAAGAAAAAAAATTCTAATATCATCTTTTTGTTAAAATTAAATGTTCCAACTATGAATCTCATTTTGTTTCGAGAGGAGTGCCTCGAGGATTTTATGGTGATAAAAAGATAGCCAAAGGGGTTGTTTAATCGTACAACTTTAGGGCTGACAATGTTGTATGTGATGAAGTGTTGGGCAATAAAATTTCACATCAGAGTAAGCTTAGGACACCAGAAATGATAGCATTAGAGATAGAGTTGGGGTAGCACATATTGTAGAAAATATGACTAGACCTCGTTTTAGGTGGTTTGGGCATGTGTGGAGGAGACAAATAGATTATAGAGTAAAGAGAGTAGATAAGTTGAAGAGTATCCCAATTGCTAGGAGAAGAGGAAGACCAAGAAATTTTTTAGGAGAAATAAAAAATGTCTAGAAGTCAGTAGTTTAGATAAGTATATGATATAGTGACAGCATTTTGGAGTCATTTGATTACATCCATACCTTGTGAGATAATTTATTCTTTTCATTCCTTTTGGATGAATATTATCGGCTGAGATAAATAGAAATTCCAAGATTTTTGGATTTAGCTTAGCTCATGATTACCAAACTGACTTGTAAGTTGTAAGATAGGATTGTCACTCTTTATAAGTTATTTTAGATTCAGACTTAATCTCTTTTCAATGCAAGACTTGGTTTTTTTTTCCTGCACTCCCTATCATACCCCACATTTTTGGGCTTGGTGTGTGGATAATATGCTTCTTTGATACAGACTCGAGTAATTTAGACTAGATAGCTTGTATTGGAGAAAATATACTAGGCAGTATGCTTTTACCATTATACTTTTGTGTACAATCACTAAATTTCAAAAAAATTGAGTTTTACCGAAAAGTTCAAAAAAATTCTGTTTTTTTTTTTAAATTTCCATTATACCCTTCATTTTTCAGAATTTTTTTTTTCTTTTATACTACCGGAAATTTCAAAATTTCCAGTACAATACCGGAAATTTCCAGTACAGTACCGAAAACTTCATTATATTTCAAAATTTTTTGAAAAAAAATTGTTATTATTTTTTTTAAAATTATACCGGAAATTTCACAAAACTACTAGAAATTTCGCAAAAATACCGGAAATTTCGTTCTTGGACACCCATCCAAATTTGTTCAGGGACATTTTTGGAATAACAAAAAATGGGAGTGCCATGTATAACTCTTGAGTGACATGTTAAATTGTATTGTTTAATGAGATTGTACAAATATATATAGAGAGAGAATGTCTCTAAATAAGGAAAAAGAGTAGGGAACAATGAAACTATATTAATTAATAATAAATGGAGAGGATAATACCAAATATGAGTATTAATCAACAGAAATATAAAAAGAACAGAGGCACAACTTCTCTTGATAGAATTACTGCGGTGGCAAGTGTCTTCTGCGCTTTCTTGGCTTAACTAATTGAAATTTCTCATGTGGGTTATTTTATCCACATCTATGACCCTTTTTTGATAGGTAGTATGAATTCTGCATTTTTCAGAATTAGCAAAGGTTCCTTTACCAGGATGCCAGCCAAACAAATCCTTCTTACAGTAACTGGCCAAAGAGTTGCTATTACTGTATATGTATGTGACTGTTGAAGATCAGAAAAGAATCTGTTGTGCAGATTCTGTTTTGTATATATCATAACTGCAGTTTTATGTAAATTAATTAGCTGTCTGTTTTGTTTTTATCACATTTAATCTTAGCATTTATAGGAATAGTTATTCCCTTAATTTCTAGGCTAAATTAGCCCATCCCTCTCAGCCCTATGTACTATATATACATCTTATGTATTATCAACCAGATATGAAATATCCAAACATATTTCTACAATGACCAATAACGGGAAGCAATTATGATGCCACAGGAGTTGCTATACTGAATATTTTCAGGCCTTGAAAACTGTCTCTTCAGAAAGATAGAAGAAAGAAAAAACATAAACAATCGATGGCCAATGTCTTTGTCATGACTATAGTCTATAACCAACATGTAGTGTTTCATTTCTGGGAAATATGTAGCACTCAGTGGTTCAGCCTGGATTATAGTTTTAAGGTGTCTTGACTGTCACAATGCATTTGTACATATTTCAAATTTAAATACCAAAGCTGGCATGATCTGCCTTTCTGACATTTTTCCAAACGCTGTTAAATACTACTTTATTATCTTTTAGATCAATCATAAAGTGGATTTGTTTCCCCTAAATTATTTATTGAACTCTCATTTAGCATCATTTCTTCAAAAGTACATTTTCTGGACAGATGTACAGTAGCGGTAACCCAACAAACATTGCAAACCCGATCAAAGATGCCAGTGTTCGGGTTGATATAAAGACATCAAGTGGGAGGTTGACATTGTTTGAGACTACTTTGTGTGAAAAGATATCTTGGGAAAGGATTGAAGCTCGCACAAGTTTGGATCCTCTTGGTTATCTTACTGCATATAATGACAACGACATTCAATTAATTTGCTGCCAATCAGATGCAAGTAGATTGTGGCATGTCCCACCTGTTGTGCAGGCTAGATTTATGAAGTCCCTTAGGTCGAATATGGACATTACTTTCTCTTGGGAATTTACCAGAGATAGGCCTAAAGGAAAGGAAGTAGTGAAATATGATTTAACAATACAGGAGCAGGATCTTCCCACATCTTATGAAGTGGCCAGAGTCTTCAACGGTACTTCCAATAGTTTCCCGGTATACAATATTTATCCCAGATATTTTCGGGTCACAGGCTCTGGAGATGTGCGGTCTCTGGAACAGTCGGTATGTATGTCTAACTTACAATGACCTAATTTTAGACTTAAACAAAATATCCAATCTAAGACCAAAAAGATGCTCCTAGTATAATTAATTGAACTGCTACGTTCATTCACTGACTGGCTCAGATCATAAAGGGCACAACGTCTTGGCAGGTGGAGCTGGTTAGTGGGGATCTTGTCCTTAACCGCGGGGATCTAGAGTGGTGGTCTTTCTATGATCTTGACATCTCAGATTCTCACGGATGTGGGAAGTTCCCAGGACCAATGGCTATAATTGTATCTGAAGAGACCCCTCGTAAGTTCTACTGAAGCTTTATAACAACTACCTATCTTGTCGATATCTTCAAGTCGAGGCATAACTTGTCTTGTAAGATATGATCAAATTTCTTAACTAATACCAATTTATCTATTCTCTTTGCTGCTTTAGAGGGCATTATCGGTGAAACTCTAAGCAAGTTCAGCATCTGGGGACTTTACATTACCTTTGTGCTTGCAGTTGGACGCTTTATCAGATTACAATGCTCTGATTTACGAATGAGAATTCCTTTTGAGAACCTTCCTTCTTGTGACAGGTGCCCAAGCAATTAGCTATATTATGATGAATGTTCATTAATGGGATCCCTTCTGTTTTATTGGGAAATGAAATGAAGTGGGTTCTGATGATTTCTATAATGTGTTTATTGATGTAGATTGATGGCAATATGTGAAGATATATATGCTGCAAGAGCAGAAGGAGAGCTTGAAGTGGAAGAGATTCTGTATTGGACGCTTGTTAAAATCTACCGCTCTCCACACATGTTGTTAGAGTATACCCAGGCTGAATAACTTCTTGGAATAATTAGGAGATTTTCAGTCTCCCGGTGCATCAACTTGCAGAATATTGATAGTTGAGCATGATTCTCAGACGGAAACGGCAAAGCAGGAAGACAACATGTAAAGGCTGCTCAACTATATCATTCTCGGATTGTATCTTTTACTGTATGGAGCCAGCCACTCGCAAACCATCAGGAGTCACTTGGGATCTTACAGGTGATGCTATATTGAGTGTGGTGATGCTTCTGATTCCAGGCTATGTCATGCTCAAATCAAGAATAGGTTGAGGTCGAATATGAGCTTCAGGCTTCAGGCATGTTAAGATTAATGTAAACCAAAATATCTTGCTTATTAAGGTAAATGTGAAACTGGTTGATTATTTATCACAAATTACAATCTAAATTCATATTTTCATTAATTATCATTTATTGACCTGATGGCTATTTTCTACAACTTTTTGAGCTTATGTCTATAATAACTTTTTGCGTGGTTAGTGTAAAAATGGTTATATAAAAAAACATTTGTTTTGCTTATATATGTAAATGCCTCATTGCTACTTCTTATGAGGTGGCATGTTTTCAGTAAAATATACTTTGCATTATTTAATTAATATAGTATCTCTTAAGAAAACATAAGGCCGTGTTTCTATTCGTGAATATTTATAAGAACAGAACTCAGGTGTAGTCTTATGGTGTTCTCTGTGTTCTCCTATTGTAGTTGGATACGTGCAGAAGGAGATTTGTTGGTTTTGGTGTTTTAAAAATGTACCTAAAATTTGTCTTTTATGTATATAGAAAAAAAACTTAAATGCATTTATAATTAGTTTCTTAACATTTTAGTCTCTATTTAAAAAAAAATCAACTATCATTTTTGGTGAATATTTGATGGTTCTTGGTCATCTGTCTCCTATTTTAATGACATGACACCTCAAGATAAAATTAGTCACTTGTCACATCATTAAAACTTTTTTATTATTTATTTTTTATTTATATATTTATTTTTTATTTTTCAGAAATAATTTATTTAATTTAAAAGAATAAAATAACATTACTTTACTCCAACGACCATCTTCGCTCCTTCCATCATTTTTGTTCATCTTCTTCAAGTAGAAACCCTAAAATTGTTAACTTTCAGAATCGAAGAAGATCCATAGCGAAAATCGTATCTGTTGTTGCAATGTATCAACCACCACATTTATCCAAAACGCACGAAGACGATATATTTTGTCTCAGGTATGTATTTATGTTTTAATGTTTATGTAAAACTAAGGCTTAATTGAAATTGACACATCATCTCAGGGTCCACCTGTTACACAACAAACTCAAGAGTAGTTTTAGGATATGATTATAATATTAAGTGTTTTGTAAAGTCATGAACTTATACTACATAGACATTAAAATTAAAATAAATACCTGAGATAAAACTTGTCGTCTTCGTGCGTCTTGGATGAAGGTGGTGTGGTTGATACATTGCAACAATATATACGATTTTTGTTATGGATCTTCTTTGATTTTGAAAATTAACAATTTTAGGGTTTTCACTTAGAAAAGATGAAAGAAAAATGGCGGAAGGAGCGAATATGACTGTTAGAGTGAAGTAATGTTATTTTATTTCTTTAAATTAAATAAATTATTTTTAAAAAAATAAAAAATAAAAAAATAAACTAAAAATGAATAATTATATTTTTTAATGATATGACAAGTGACTAATTTCATCTTGGAATGTCATGTCATTAAACAGGAGATAAATGGTCAGAAACCAACAAAAATTTATCAAAAATGATATTGGTGGACTTAATAGCTGGTTTTTTTTAAAGGAACTAAAAAATTAATTATAAGAGAATTAAAAGTGTATTTAAGTTTAAAAAAATTGTTTAATTTGTTGGTAATTGCAACAACTTACTCTATTTCATTTTACAATATTAATGCAATATTTATTATTGTGACAAATCATTCATCTCAAGTTGGACAAATTAAAATAAAGGAAATGTTAACAAGTGTCCCCGAGACACTCGTTAAGAGTTTTAATAAAGCATGTTTTGTTTGAAAGTACTTATATTTAATATATGGAAAATTAGAATAATGGATTTTTTTAAAGAATAAAAGATATGTTTTGGTTTAAAAGACTTGTATTTAATGCGATAGTTTTTTATATTTGAAATTCTTAAAGAATGTCTTTAGAGTACTCGTTAGCATAACCCTTAAAATAAATTATGTGTATTTCATTAATTATATATTCTCTCCCTTTTATAATAAATATTTTTTTTAATAAATTTTCATATTTTTTAAGATAATAATCAATTGTGTTGATTTCAATAATAAAATACATATTATTTACGGAAATAATTTTATTAATAATTGATAATAGATTATTTACATAATTTTAAATATTATAAATAAAAGTAAATTAGAGGAAAGAAATAATAAATATTATATTAATATTTTAAAAAGACAAATAATTTAAAACATAAAAAATAATATATTGTGAGACGGTGGAAGTAAAACATTTAATTCATAGAATTTTATATACATATTTTAGATATATATTTTGTTGGTACCGTATATCTTGAGAGATCTTTTATATGAAAACATCTCATTTTATAAAAAAATTATTAGATTTTTGGAGGATTTTTAACTCCACAAAAAAAAAATCTGCTATTTTTTTTTATTATTCATAAAAAATATTGTTTATCATTATTTTATAAAAAAATTTATTTTTCTAACAAGGGTTTTTATTTTTCTAGGTGTTAATAATCACCATTACCAGAGTCGGTTTAATCAATTTAAGGGCTTTGTACGAAAAAGAAGTCTAAAAAAATATGAATTGTTATCCAATTTAAAAAAAAAAAACAAAAATAATATAAATTTTAAAAACATATTATGAATTTACACCTGTCTTTAAAAAATATATTAAAATAGATTTTGTAAACAAATTGTTTTAACATTTATTTTTGAAATAATAGGTGTAAAATGTATTATTTTAATAAAAAAAAAAAAAGTGGACCCCAAAATCTGAGGCCCTCATTGTAGTATTTTCTGGAGGATTTAACATAACATACCTCAAATTATATATAATGTTTTTTAATTTGTGTTATTCTAAAAGTGTTCCTGAACAGATTGAAGGGTGTACAACAATCAAATTTTTTATAGTTTTTCAAAATTTTCAAATTTTTTTTGTGAAATGTTTTATTTTTTTTAAAATTTTAAAATATACTGAAATTTCTGATGTTATATTAAAAATTTTTGATAGTATAAAATGTTTTTCTTTTGAAAAGTAAAGTATCGGATTTTTCGAAAAAACCGATATTTTTTTTGAAAATTCTAATTTTTTTTCCGGAAATTTAAACAAAAAACAGAATTTTTTAAAATTTCTCGATCCTCCAAATTTTCAATAAAACTCATATTTTTTAAATTTTTTTAGTTATTTACAAAATAATAATAAAAATATAAATGATAAATAGTATTATATATAAGTGTGAAGTGACATGTTAAATCCTCTACTTGTTTCACTGAATGGTCGATTCTGACCAATACTTATTTTAAAAGAAAATTAATAAAAAACTGTCACTCGCTCACGTGAATCACCATAGCCTGAACCTATTTTGTTCTTTGCATATTTATCATACATTAAATTAATAATGCATTTTATGTTTTCAATTAAAAACTTCAATAAAAAAATTTAAGTTGTTCTCCTTCTCTAATCCTAGTCGTCGTCACTTTTCTTCTTCTTTATTTTTTAAAAAAGGCTGATTTAGGATCAATTTTAATCTAAAATCACACTTCCAAATCGTTTTTGTTTCTCTATTAGTTAAATAAGTGTTTTTTATTGTTGTGATTTCATCATTTTACTTCATCGCTGTTTGTTTTGATTTTCTGTGTTTGTGTGGTATATTTTAATTTCTCACATTTGTGCAGTGTATTTTATTTTCCCGTCTTTATGAGGTGTTGTTTTGTTTCAAATTGAAAAATTAGTTTTGATCTAGTGCAAATCATATCTATGACTTTGATGCCATTAACGCTACAGATCCGGAAACATGAATATTTCAGAC
This sequence comes from Vicia faba, assembly GCA_948472305.1. NCBI lineage: Eukaryota > Viridiplantae > Streptophyta > Magnoliopsida > Fabales > Fabaceae > Vicia > Vicia faba. The sequence goes on from OX451740.1 coordinate 1,259,418,858, forward strand.
ATTTCAATACATTCATATTCATATTTGTAGACTTATACAATTTACCATTTTATACTATTAACATGGATGCTGTGAGTTTGTTCATAAATTTATTCTTTTATTCTTAGCGTTTTAAATTTGTATTGTAATAATATAGTCTATCAATTTAAAAAGTATCCTTTATTTTTAGTTAAAAAAAAAAATTTAATGAAATTTTTTATCTCTCTATTTGATTCATTTCGTTTCACCCCTAATATGATTTAAATTCTCCACAATTTTTTATTTATATAATCCATAATTCGAACAAAAAGTAATTGAAATATAATTACTGATTGTTTAAGATATATGTAGAATTCGAATAGTATGTAAGCATTTTGACTTTATAAAACTCATTACTTATTTCAGTTTTGTCAATTGTCATTTGGTTTTATCTCTTGCTTTTTAAATTTAAATAGATTATATTGAAACATTATATTAGATTTGATATTTAAATATAATCTAAGCTGTGTAGACCCAAGATCAATTAAGGTTGTATATAAATAGTCTTAGTCTATATCATTATTTATATAATTCAGTAATATAAATTCTTATTTTCTTTATTATCCATTCTTCACTAAAAGTGTCTCACGCACAAACAAATTGGTATCAGAGCTTCCAGTTATTGATCTTGATCGAGTTTTCAATAATTTCACGTCAGAGATCGTGTTTCTAGGACAAGTGAATCAACTGTTATGAAGATGGCTAGTGATAAGGGCATTTCAAATTCTCTTCCAATGCTTGACGGTAAGAATTGGATCTGATTGAAAAAACAGATGCAATCCTTGTTTGGCTTATATGAAACTCTAGAAGTGATTACTGACGGTGTTCCTACGTTGGCTGCAAATGCAACGGGCGAACAGAAAAAGCCCACAACGAAGTCAAGATGAAAGATTGCAAGGCTGCTTATTATTCAGACGGCGGTTGATGCTGCTAATTTCGACAGAATCTCTCATGCTGAAACGATGAAGAAGACATCAGATATTCTGGTGAAGTATTACGAAGGAGGTGAGAAAGTCAAGGTTGTCAAGTTACAAATCTCGCATCGATAATATGAGTTGTTGTCGATGGGAGAAGATGAAAAAGTTGCAAAATATGTGTCGAAGGTTCAGAAACTCGTCCATCTCATGAAGGGTTGTGGTGAAACCATAACTGATAAGATGATAGTTGAGAAGGTAATGAGAATATTGACCTCTCACTTTGATCACGTTATCGTAGCTATTCAAGAATCCAACAATCTTGAAACCACTAAAGTGGAAGATTTGGTTGGTTCGTTGGAGGCGCATGAGATGAGGATTGTCGAAAGGAAAGAAGTGCAAGACTCCATACAGGCTCTGCAAGCTCAGTCATGGTAAAAGGATGGTGGTTCCAACAAGTTCAAAGGCAAGTTCGACAAGACTCAGAGAAAGAAGTCTTGGTCGAAACCTCACAAACATCAGGTCGAAGATAGAGCTTCTGAATCCTTGAAAGAAGGAGGAGGAGGAAACTACCGAAAGGGTAAAGAAGATAAAAAAGATGCGCAGTTCTATAACTATGAAAAGTGGGGACACGTAGCCAAGAATTATCGGTACATAAAAGACAAGGGATCAACAGGCAAGGACGAAGGAGCGAAACTTGCACGCAAAGATTCAGATGTTTCTAAAGGTGGTATGGTGGTTATGGCTGCAGTTGCAGATAACCATGTTGAATCCAAGATCTGGTTTCTTGAATCAGGTTGCTCGAACCATATGACTGGTCGAAAGGAGTGGTTGGCTGATTTTGACGAGTCGAAGAAGAGCAAGGTAAAACTTATTGATAATAGTTTGTTGCAAGCAGAAGGTACTGGAAATATAGTATTTCAAATGAGTAATAGAGGGAAATCTATAATCAAAGATGTGCTTTATGTACGTGGAAAAAGTGCAACTTGCTAACTGTTGAATAAATAGTCGAAAAAGGTTTCTCAATTGTCATGAAAAATAGAGTTTTGAAATTGTTCGACACCAAGAACAATTTGGTCTTAAAATCTCCGTTGTCGAAGAATAGGACATTTAAGACTATGATCAGTTCGACTGAAGTTCAATGTTTGAAAAAGGTTGTTGACCACAAGGATAGTTGGTTATGGCATTTGAGGTTTAGACATTTGAATTTTCGACCGCTCAATCAACTGATTACTCAAGATATGGTTACTGGAATTCCAAGTCTTGAGATGCCTGAAAAACTTTGTGAAGGTTGTTTAGTAGGAAAGCAATCCAGAAATTCTTTTGTTTCGACTATGCCAATTAGATCAACTTGCATACTCGAAGTGGTACATTCAGATGTATGTGGTTCATTTGAAGAACATACAATTGGTGGAAGCATATATTTTGTTTAGTTTGTAGACGAGTTTAGTTGAAAGTTATGGATCTATGTGATCATACAAAAGGACGAAGTATTTGAAATCTTTAAGAGGTCCAAGATACTTGTCGAAAACCAGAGTGAGAAGAAGATCAAAATTCTGCGAACAAATGGAGGTGGCGAATACACATCCAAGATGTTTGAAGATTTCTGTGCAGAACATTATGTTGATCATGAGATAATTTCTCCTTATACAACTCAACATAATGGAATTGCTAAAAGAAGAAACATAACCATATTAGATATCGCGAGATGCATGCTGAAGCAAAAGAATTTGCCAAAGTCTTTATGGAGAGAAGTTGTTTCGACTGCAATTTATATTTTGAATAGGTGTCCTACCAAGATATTGATGAACAAAGTTCCTGAAGAAGTATGGAGTGACAAACAAACATCAGTGAGTCATTTGGAAGTGTTTGGCTCTATGTGTTACAAGCATGTTCCTGATGCAAGAAAAAGCAAGCTTGATGACAAGAGTGAACCTATGATTCTGGTAGGATATCATAAAACTGGTGCATACAGGCTATTCAATCCAATTAATTAGAAAATTGTGTTGAGTAGAGATATTGTGATTGATGAAAAATTTTCTTGGGATTATAATTCTAGCAATTCAATTAACAAGCTATTGATGAGTTCTGATGTCGAAAACTGATGAAGTAAAGGTCGAAGGAATTGTTGAGAATCTAGTCGAAGTCGAAGAAGAAGCAGTTGTTGACATTCCCTACATAGTCAAAGTCGAAGAGGTTGTGGCTGAAACAAGCCAAAGACCTCAAAGAAATAGAGTTCTTCCAATAAGACTTCATGATTATGAAGTGGTGGGTGATGATGAAGTCACACGAGATGGATAATTAGTTAATTTTGCTTTACTTGCAGGTGCTGAACCAATTAACTATAATGAAACTTTGAAGACTAAACAATGGAAGTTAGCTATGGTTGAAGAGTTACAGGCAATCGAAAGAAAAACAACATGAGAGTTATTCGAATTTCCAGCACATACAAAAGTTATCAAAGTAAAGTGGTTATTCAAGTTGAAACATAATGTTGATGGCTCGATAACAAGACATAAAGAAAGATTAGTAGCTTGAGGGTTTCTTCAAAGATAACGACTCGACTACTCTGAAGTATTTTCTCCAGTAGTAAGATTGGAGACTATTCGACTAATGGTAGCATTGGCATGCAACCAAGGCTGGTCGACATTTCCTTTAGATGTGAAATAAACATTTCTAAATGGTCCTTTAGACAAAGAGGTCTATGTCACACAACCTCCAGGGTTTGTAATTCAGAAGTAAGTGAGTAAAGTATATAAGTTGCACAAAGCACTTTATGGCCTCAAGCAGGCCCCTAGGGCATGGAACAAGAAGATCGACTCATACTTAGTCGAATTTGGATTTGTCAAATGTAAATATGAGTGTGGTGTCTATGTTTAGGTTGTAGCACAAGATATAACAATCATCTGCTTATATGTTGATAACTTGCTAGTGACTGGAAATAGATTGGAGAACTTGTCGAAGTTCGAAAAGCTGATGATGAAGGAATTTGAAATGTATGATCTGGGAAAGTTGTCTTATTTCTTAGGTATGGAATTTCAAATGTCGAAGAAAGGAATGGTGCTACATCAAAGTAAGTATGTCAAAGAAATACTCAAGAGATTCAGAATCCTGCATCCTCACCCGTCGAACCAAATGTAAAATTAGAGAAGAATGGAGAGAAAGACAAAGTCGATGTAACTTTGTTCAAGCAAATTGTGGGATCTCTGAGGTATGTGTGCAACAGTCGACCTGATATAGGTTTCGCTGTAGGATTAGTAAGCATATATATATGAATGAACCAAGAGTGTCACGTATGAAGGCTGCAAGAAGAATCCTGAGATATTTGAAGGGTTGGATAAACTATGGAATACTATTTCGATGAGATTCTGAAGACAAAGAAGCAATATTTAATTGTTTTTCAGATGCTGATTGGTGTGGAGATAAGGAAGATCGAAGAAGAACAACTAGATATTTCTTTAAGTATTTGGTGCCCCAATCTCATGGTGTTCGAAGAAATAACATGTGGTGGCATTATCATCTTGTGAAGCTGAATATATAGCAGGATCCTATGCTGCATGTCAAGCAATTTGGATCAGGTTTGTACTTGAAGAAATAAAGGTCGAAGTAAAGAAACGCCTTGTATTGTAAATCGATAACAAGTCAACCATAAATTTGGCGAAGAATCTATTTCTGCATAGAAGAAGTAAACATATTGAAGCAAGATTTCACTTCTTGAGGGAAAAGGTAAATCGAGGTAAACTTAAAGTAAGGCATTGCTCAAGTGAAGCACAGTTGGTCGACATTTCCACCAAAAGATTGAAGATTGACAAATTCCTGAATTTGAGAAAGAAATTAGGAATAGTTCAGATTGACTATTTTTGAGAATGTTCGACAACTTGGATTATGAGGGTGTGTTGAAATATTAGATTAGATTAGATTATATTTAATATTTAAATATAATCTAAGTTGTGCAGACACGAGCCTAATTAGGGTTGTATATAAGTAATCATAGTTTGTATCACTATTTGTACAATTCAATAATATAAATCCTTATTTCCTTTATTATTCTCTATTCACTAAAAGTGCGTCACGCACTAACAGATTATTCATAATAGAAATTTGGACGTGGTATGGAGTCACAAATTAACATAACCTATTTTTATATTTACTTTATTTAGTTGTTTCTAAAATAATATAAATTGAAAATATATATATATATATATATATATATATATATATATATATATATATATATATATATATATATATATATATATATATATATATATATATATATATATATATATATATATATATCATTTTTAATATAATTGTGTGAATTTTTAGTAATTATTATTCATTTGTGATTGATAAAAATAAAAAAGTTATTTAAAAGAAAAAACTTAGGTGCATTTCCTTAGGTGTGGTTTATGTTTTTTTCCAATGAAAATATGAGAAGCGTATAATTTCCTCTTACACATATGCAATTTCTTCTTATTTTTACTCCTTAAAAGATATTTAGGTATATTTATCATATTTTTATTGGAGAAAAGTATGAACCACACCTATGAAAGTGTATCTAAGTATTCTCCTTATTTAAATAACACAAAGTAAAAGAAAATGAGAGATTAAAAAACAATAATGCAGAAAATATGCGTCAAACACAAAAGAAATGTCATAATGTTAAAAATACATTAGTTTTGTTCGTGGTTCCTTTATTTTTCCTGTTTACTTTCAAAATTTTGTTGGAATACCTAGAAATTAATTTGGTCTAATAGCTCAATAGCGAGACTTAATGGAACTATTTAAATATATTTTAGTGATGGAGCCACATTAAGACAGAGATGTTGAAATATTAGATTATATTTGATTAGATTTAATATTTAAATATAATTCAAGTTGTGTAATCCCAAACCCAATTAGGATTGTATATAAATAGTCATAGTGTGTATCCTTATTTTGTATAATACAATTCAAGTGAATAACATAATCCTTATTTCTTTTATTATTCTCTCTTTCTCTCCTTACTAAAAGTGCCTCACGCACTAACAAATTGGTATCCATAGCTTCTTGGTCGAGTTTTCAAGAAATTCACGTCAGAGATCGTGTTTCCATGGCAATTGAATCAATCGTTGCAATATGGCTAGTGATAAGGGCATTCCAAATTCTCTTCCAATGCTTGACGACAAGAATTGGATCCGATGGAAAAATTAGATGTAATCCTTGTTTGGCTTCCATAAAACCCTAGAAGTGGTTACCGATAATGTTCCTGTGCTGGTTGCAAATGCAACCGACGAACAAAAAAAATCCCACAACAAAGTCAAGAAGAAATATTTCAAAGTATCTTATTGCATTCAGACGGTGGTTGATGCTGCTAACTTCGACAAGATTTCTCATGATGAAACAACTAAGGAGGCATGGGATATTCTGGTGAAGTATTACGAAGGAGGTGAGAAAGTCAAGGTTGTCAAGTTACAAACCTTGCATCGATAATATGAGTTATTATCAATGGGAGAAGACAAAAAAGTTACAGAATATATGTTGAAGGTTCAAAAACTCGTCCATCTCATTAAGGGTTGTGGTGAAACCATAACTGATAAGACGCTAGTTGAGAAGATAATGAGAATGTTGACCTCTCTCTTTAATCACATTATCATAGCTATTCAAGAATCTAACAATCTTGAAACCCTAAAAGTGGAAGATTTGGTTGGTTTGTTGAAGGCACATGAGATGAGGATTTTCAAAAGGAAAAGTGTTCAGGACTCGATACAGGCACTACAATCTCAGTCATATAAAAATGACGGTGGTTCTAACAAATTCAAAGGCAAGTTCGACAAAACTCAGGGCAAGAAGTCTTGGTCAAATCCCCATAAGAATAAGGTCGAAGATAGATCTTCTGAATCCTCGAAAAGTGGAGGAGAAAACTATCGAAATGACAAAGAAGATAAGAAAGGTATGCAATGTTATAACTGTAAAAAGTAGGGTCAGTTGGCTAAACATTGCTGATACAGGAAAGAGAATGGATCAACAAAAGTCAAGGACGAAGGAGAGAACCTTGCAGGCTAACATTCAGACGATTCTGAAGATGGTATGGTGGTTATGGATGCAGTTGTAGATAACCATGTCGAATCCAAGATTTGGTTTCTCGACTCAGGCTGCTCAAATTACATGACTGGTTGAAAGGAGTGGTTGGAATATTTTGACGAGTCAAAGAAGAATAAGGTTAAACTTGCTGATAATAGTTCGTTGCAAGCAGAAGGTACTGACAACATAGTCTTTCAAATGAGTAATGGAAGGAAAGCTATGATCAAAGATGTGCTCTATGTACCTGAAATGAAGTGCAACTTGCTAAGTGTTGGAGAACTATTCGAAAAAGGTTTTTCAATTGTCATGAAAGGTGGAGTTTTAAAATTGTTGGACACCCAAAACAATTTGGTCTTAAAATCTCCTCAGTCGAAGAACAAGACGTTTAAGACTATGATCATTTCAACTGAAGTACAATGTCTAAAAACTGTTGTCGACCACACGGATAGTTGGTTGTGGCATTTGAGGTTTGGACATTTGAACTTTCAATCACTCAATCAGCTGATTACTCAATATATGGTATCTGGTATCCCAAATCTTGAGATGCTCGACAAACTCTGTGTAGGTTGTTTAGTCGGAAAGCAATCCAGAAACTCTTTTGTTTCGACTATACCAATGAGATCATCATGCATACTCTAAGTGGTACATTCAGATGTATGCGGTCTATTCAAAAACATACCATTGGTGGAAACAAATATTTTGTTTCGTTTGTCAATGAGTTTAGTTGAAAGTTGTGAATATGTGTACCCAAGATAAAAGACGAAGTATTCGAAATCTTTAAGAGATTCAAGATACTTGTCGAAAACCAGAGTGATAAGAGGATCAAAGTTTTGCAAACAAATGGAGATGGCGAATACACATCCAAGATGTTTGAAGATTTCTGTGCAGAACATGGTGTCAATCATGAGGTAATTGCTCCTTATACTAGTCAACATAATGAAATTGTTGAAAGAAGAAACATAACCATATTGGATATGGCGAGATGTATGCTAAAGCAGAAGAATTTGCCAAAATCTTTATGGGGTGAAGTTGTTTCGACTTCAGTTTATATTTTGAACAGGTTCCATATCAAGATATTGAAGAACAAGGTTCCTGAAGAAGTATGGAGTGGCAAACGACCATCAGAGAGTAATTTGAAGGTATTTGGATCTATGTGTTACTAGAATGTTCATGATGCGAGAAAAAATGAAGCTTGATGACAAGAGTGAACCTATAATTTTGATAGGATATCATAAAACTGGTGCATCCAGGATATTCAATCTAGTTAATGAGAAGATTGTGTTGAGTCGAGACATTGTGATTGATGAAAATTCTTCCTGGGATTGGAATTTTGATGATGCAATTAACAAACCATTGATGAACTATGGTTTCGATGAAGAAACTAATAAAGTCGAAGTCGAAGGAATTGCTAATCTTCCAGTCAAAGTTAAAGCAGTTGCTGACATTCTTGACAATATCGAAGTTCAAGAGGGTATGCCTGAAACAAGCCAAAGACCTCAAAGAAATATAGTTCTTCTAATAAGAGTTCATGATTATGAAGTGGTGGGTGATGGTGAAGTCACACTAGATGGAGAATTAGTTCATTTTGCTTTACTTATAGGTGTTGGATCAATCAACCATAACGGATCTTTAAAGATTCAATAGTGGAAGTTATTTATGGTCGCAAAGTTACATGCAATCCAAAGAAACAACACATGGGAGTTAGTCGAATTTCCAACACATACAAAATCTATCGACGTAAAGTGGGTGTTAAAATTGAAACACAATGCTGATGGGTCAATAGCAAGACATAAAGAAAGATTAGTAGCTAGAGGTTTTCTTCAAAGATCATACTCGACTACTCTCAAGTATTTGCTCTAGTAGCAAGATTGAAGACTGTTCGACTAGTGGTAGCATTGACATGTAACCAAGGCTGGTCGACATTTCATTTAGATGTGAAATCAACATTTCTGAATAGTCCTTTAGACGAAGAATTCTATGTCACGCAACCTCCTGGGTTTGTGATTCGGAAGGAAGCGAGTAAAGTATATAAGTTGCACAAAGCGCTCTATGGCCCCAAGCAGGCACCTAGGGCATGGAACAAGATGTGAAGGGTAAGAAAACACTTAGAAAGGGGGGGGGGGGTTGAATAAGTTTCTCTTTTTCTTTTTCTTAAAGGCTCAACAATAATGGAAAGACAAGGTTATTTTTATCCTGGTTCGTTTGAACTCAAACTACTCCAGTCCACCCGCCAAGGTGATTTCGCCTTTCTCAACAAGGACTCAATTCACTATAATCAACTGATTACAAACACACAACAAGTGTTGTGACTAACAATACACAAGTAATCTTACAAGTGACTAACACCACTAAGACTTAACTAGTCCTAGTCTACTTGAGAAATCTGACCAAACTTGGTCTCTCAAGGAACAATTACAAGTGTTAATTCTTTACAGATAGTGAAACAAAATTTGCTTCTAAGAAAGCTATATCACAACTGTGATTTTTCACTTAGAATAATATTGCACAAAGTGTATGAATAATGATTTGTGAGCCCAGAATATTTTCACGTAGTTCTTGCTTCTTTTGAAATTGATGAGTTAGTTGGCTTGCAATAAATGTTCTTCTATATATAGTAAGAACAAAATGACCGTTGTTGTCTTCAAAAGTGGAGAGCATTAAATGTTTGCATGTTTCCTTGCACTATTCCATTTTCCAATGAACTAGCATAGACACTTGAGTGCATGTAGCCGTCTTTGCATTAAATGAGCAAACGACACTTGTAAGAGCATGTTTCCCTAAGCTTGACAAGACTTGTTAGCTTTTACATTCTTTCAGAACTAGCTTACGTCTTGAATCAGAACATGCTTGCATATCTTCTAAACAACGCTTGCTTGCTAAGAACTTCTGATCAGCGCTTGCTTTCAATGAACTTCTGAAACATAGCTTACACAGAAACTTGCTAAGCGTTTAGAAAATGTATTAAATAATTATCTTACCAGAGTCAGCATCAGCACTTGCGCTAAAACAAATAGTTCTTTCATCAAAGAACTTCTTTATTTATTTTCAGCTCAGCACATCAAAATGCTTCTGTCAGAACATTATCTGAAACAGTTAAATACGTTCATCAGAGTATCAATTATATAAAATATAATTTATTGTTATCATCAAAACTCTGAGATATGATCATAACTAATCTTGTTCTAACAATCTCCCCCTTTTTGATGATGACAAAAAATATTCAGATAAGAAATAAAATTTAATAAGAGATAAGAATCTCCCCCTGAAATAAATATTTCTATAAGGAAAAACTTCCTGAGAATATTTATCAGAGCTTTGAAATTTTCTTCTTGGATTTCTTCAGCAAGTCTTTTGAAGATAATGTTCAGCTGAATTAAACTTCCAGAGTTTAAATGATACCTGCAAAATTCTTTTACACATAGAAAGAAATCTTGTATTTTGTTAGAATGTTTGAGACTTAGTCCCATAACTGTTAATCAGAGATTAGATCAAAATACTCTTTTTCTCCCCCTTTTTGGCATAATAAAAAAGTATATAAAAATAGTTGAAGAGCGTAAAAGTTTTAATAAAATAAAATATCCAGAGGTACAAAACAACAAACAAAAGACAAGAAACAGAATGACACTAATATTTCTTAGAAACAAGGGCCATAAGAAGATTCTTGATCTCAGATGCAGATTCCTCTTGTTTCATCATCCAGTTTCTGATTTCTTGGTTTGTCTGATCTTGCTTATCCAAGCGCTCATGAATGACTTCATTTTCCCTCTTAAGCTCATTCAGAGTATCCATTACTATAGAAGTAGGAGCAGAGGATGAAGAAGCTTCAGCAGATACAACCTTTGGAGCAGAAACCGTTGAGTCAGAACGAACAAAAGTTGAAAGCAAAGTGCCCAGATCCATCACAAGAGTTGGCATAGGTTCAGGTGCTGCTTTAGCAGAAGGTTGATTAAACAGAACAATTTCCAGAGGATTTGAATCGTCAGAGGCATCTTCAGATTCATCTTCTGATGTGTCCATTTGATCAGCTGGAGCATCAGCAATCATCAGAGAAGAAGACTTCTTGTTCCAAATATCAGCAACTTCTGACTTGAATGCATGCAGATGATTGGAGAAGTTTTCAAGCACCTGAAAGTTACATAAGTCCTGCAACTTCAGTGACTCAGCATCTAAGGTTCTTCTGAAAGTTTCCCACAGAAGATTTGTTGCTGCTGGGTTCACACTTCTGGTGCGGTCTTCCTTCAACAGGTCCAACCAAGCTTGAACTTCTGTTAAAAAATTCTGAAAAAATATATTTACATCTGGCTGAACAGGTTTTGGGACAACCTTTTTGAAAGTTTTGTTTTTCAGAAATTGTAGAGATTCAAAATCAACTACAATTCTCAGAAAGTAAGCTGGTGCAGGATTTTCTGTTTGTTCAGGAGTTGCTGATTGGTCAGGATGTTCAAAAAGGTGAGGTGTTTCTGATTGATCATGAGGTTCAGATGGTGCATGAGTTTCAGAGGGTTCAGTGTTTTTGATGGTTCATGAGTTTGGTGTTCTGGAATATGAGGAGGTGAAAGTATTGGTGAGTCAGGAGTTAAAAGTTGTGGAGATGTGGGTGGTGCGACGTCAGGTGATATAATGATTGTGTTATCAGCAGTGGGAGTAGGGTTCTGAGGTTGTGGTCTGTTCATGGCAAAGATGTTTTAAGAAGGTAGGGTGAATGGTGGTTTTTGTGTGGCCAGAGGTACGTTGATTCCAGGTATTCTCCAAGAGTCAGCATCATAACATCCAGTAGGTCTGGGTGATAAAGGTCTGGGAGGAGGTCTAGAAAATTTTTCAGCAGAAATAGTTTGAGAGATAGGTGTTTCAGATGGTTTTGTGTGAGATGGTTCTGATTGGGATGGTTCTGTTTGGGTTTCAGAGAATTCATCAGAGTCAAAATCACTCAAGTCTGATAATACTTGATCTCTTTGAGGGTTTTCAGCAAGAGGTTTAGAGGGTATGGTCAGGTCTATATCAACATATATGTCACCTAAGGTTTGGGGTTCAGCAGATGTAGATATATTAATAGAATCATAAACAGTAATAGTTTCAGCAGGTTTACCTGATTTTTTCTTCTTCTTCTAAGGTCTAGCAGATGGTCCTTCAACTGCTTTCCTATTCAATGATTGCTGAAGAACAACGTCTGGAGCAGCTTCATGTCTTCCTTGGAGCCAAGCAGAATCAATTGGTGTTCCACTTTCTTTGCAAATCTCAATGTAATGCAGGATGATGCGTGGATGATCTCCTGAGTTGAACAGTGGAAAATCAGCAATTGGTATCCTTCTTCTCTTAACAGTTGCTGAAACATAAGGAGTTGGTTCTATCAGTAGTTTGTCAATAATTTTCCTCTTCACTAAATTCTTTCCAGTCATAGCCTTTCCACAAGTAGGCTCTAACTCCCCCAGAAGATTAGCTTCATCCAGGTGAGCAATCAGACCATTCTCAGTCAGAATGTCTGAAATTAATCTACCCAATGGAATCCAATTCCTTTTGGATTTTGGGTTTTTCATTCTTTCCGTTTCCCTAGTTTCTTTGACATGATTCCAGAGATGTTCAAACAAAATATATGGTAAATCAATCTTAACATTTGTTCCTAGACAGAACAATAAGTATTGTTGGTCAGCATTAATATAGTCTGGAGAGCTAGTTTCCTTCCTATTGTGAATGCAACCATGGATTATTCTTGCCCATATCTTGTACTTATTTTTCAAATCCATGACTTTAGAAGACCATTGTCCATTTGTAAAAATTTCTGCATAAACCTTTGACATTTCCATTCTGCCACTTGAAATACCAGTCACTCCATGTCCTTCAAAACCTAGTAATTTTTGATTAGATTTTCAGTAACGGATATTTCCTTACCCATCACGAATGAGAGGATGACTTTTGGAGAAGCAATAGCATGTACCCAAAATTCCTTAACAAGGTGTGGAAAAACAGGACCAACTAGATGGTCAAATAAGTTTCCCCAACCTTGAAACTCAACAGTAGAAAGAAGATCAAAACCATGAGCTTTAAGATTCTCAAAATCCACCATTAATTCACTTAACACTTCTAAGCTATCCACTGGAATGAGAGTTGTTCTCTCAGGAACGATGTACTGCTCAGAATGGGTGTTCTCAGAATGAGTAGAGGAGGAAGCCATTAGAGCTCTTAGATTTGAGAGAAGGAAAATGGGTTTCAGAAAAAAAATTCACGGAGACGGTTGGATTTTTGAAAGAGAAGGTAAAAAGTGAAAAAGGGTTTTTACAAAGGTATTTATATGAATATTTTTCAGAAATAGGTTTAAAAATAAAGCTGTAAAAAGAGTTTTTGAAAAAAATTAATTAAAAAGGAATCTAATCATGACAAGCATTTAATGATTTTGAAAATTGAGGGGAAAACGTGAGATTAGAGCTAATCATGACAGTTACCTAGAACGACGTCAGTAGCTTTAGCACGCGTGACCTTTCAGAAACACACCACGTGTTCATCTCCTGAAGGTTGCACGGGACAACTGTTTATTTTAATGAATTTCTGAACTATACTAGAAATGAAACGTTAGAACATTTCAGAACTTTACATATAACTTATGATGTAACTTCTCTTCTAACTTCTGAAGAGTTGTTAATCAGAACATTCATTTCAGAACATTCTGAAATCAAACACAAAAGATAAATATTATTTTATTCAAGACATAATTCCATACAAATATTTTTCAAAATGAATTTAAATCTATCTTCTGAAAGGGGTTTGGTAAAAATATCAGCCCATTGATGGTCTGTTTTTACAAAGTTTAAATTTAAGATCCCCTTCTGAATATAGTCCCTTATAAAATGATATTTAATTTCAATGTGTTTAGATTTAGAATGTAAAATAGGATTTTTAGAAAGACAAATAGCAGAAGTATTGTCACAGAAGATATGAATCTTACTTTCATAAAGATTAAAATCTTCTAGCTGACTTTTCATCCAAATCATCTGAGAACTACATCCAGCAACAGATATATACTCAGCTTCTATGGTTGAAAGTGCAATTGTTGCTTGCTTCTTGTTGTACCACGAGATAAGATTGTCACCTAGAAACTGGCAGCTTCCAGAGGTTCTCTTTCTTTCAATTCTATCTCCAGCAAAGTCAGCATCACAATAACCTACTAGTCTGAAATCTTGTGATCTTATGTAACACAAACCCATATTAGTAGTACCTTTCAGATACCTCAGAATTCTCTTAACAGCAGTTAAGTGAGATTCTCTAGGATCTGATTGGAATCTAGCACATAAATACACGCTGAATAAAATATCAGGTCTAGATGCAGTCAGATAGAGAAGGGGTCCAATCATACCTCTGTAGAGCTTCTGATCTACCTTCATACTTACCTCATCTTTTTCCAGAATGCATGTTGGATGCATTGGTGTCTTAGCATCTTTGCTTTCTGACATATGAAATTTCTTCGGAAGTTCTTTAACATACTTCGTCTGATGTATGTAAGTACCTTCTGGAGTCTAGTTGATTTGAATTCCCATAAAGAACTTCAATTCTCCTATCATGCTCATCTCAAATTCTGCCTGCATGGTCTCAGCAAATTCTTTTCCAAGGGAGATATTAGAGGTTCCAAAAATAATATAATCAACATAAATTTGACAAATTAAGATATCATTTTTAAATGTCTTTCTGAAAAGAGTTGTGTCCACTTTCCCTCTGGTAAAATCTTTTTCTAAAAGAAAATTACTCAGACGATCATACCAAGCTCCGGGAGCTTGTTTTAAACCGTACAAAGACTTTTTTAATTTAAAAACATGTTCTGGATGTTTTGAATCATTAAATCCAGGAGGTTGATAGACATAAACTTCTTCTTCTATATAGCCATTTAAAATGCACTTTTAACATCCATTTGATATAATGAAATGTTATTTTGAACAGCAAAAGAAATTAATAACTAATAGACTCTAACCTGGAGACTGGGGCAAAGGTCTCATTATAATCAATTCCTTCTTGTTGACTATAACCCTGTGCAACCAGTCATGCTTTGTTTCTGATCACCTCTCCTTGCTCGTTCAGTTTGTTTCTGAAAACCCATTTGGTTCCTATAATGTTAAATCCTTTGGGTCTTGGAACTAGATCCCATACATCGTTTCTGGAGAATTGATTGAGTTCATCTTGCATTTCTAAGATCTAATCATTGTCTTCCAGAGCTTCATCAATAGAAGTTGGCTCAATTAGAGATACCAATCCAAACAATGATTCTTCATTGATTCTGAGAGAGGGTCTTGTTCTGATGGGGTCTTCTTTTCTTCCAATGATCACGTCTTCTTTATGAGCTGAAGAGATTCTAGGAAACCTTTTCTGATTGGGTTGATCAGAGATTATCCAGAGCATTGTCAAGAGGATGATCTTCTGAGTCTTCCTTAGCTTATGAGTCTTCCTTTGCTTCTGAAGTTTCAGAGTTTGAGGGATGAACTTTTGTACCTACAGAAATATCAATTTGCTTTGGCTGTTGCTGGCCAAGCTTATCATCAAACCTGAATTTGATTGATTCTTCAACAATCAGTGTCTGCATTGTATACTCTATAGCCTTTTGAGCATTCAGAATATCCAAGCAGAAAACACTTTTGTGCTTTAGAATCAAACTTGTTCAGATTTTCTTTAGTGTTCAGAATAAAACAAGTACATCTAAAAGGATGGAAATAAGAAATGTTGGGTTTTCTATTTTTCCACAATTCATAGGGAGTCTTTTCAAGAATAGGTCTTATAGAGATTCTATTCTGAATATAACATGCTGTGTTCACAGCTTCTGCCCAAAAGTGCTTTGCCATATTAGTTTCATTGATCATGGTTTTGGCCATTTCTTGTAATGTTCTATTCTTTCGTTCTACAACTCCATTTTGTTGGGGAGTTCTAGGACAAGAAAAATTATGAACAATACCATTTTCTTTAAAATATTTTTCAAAATAATGGTTTTCAAATTCACCACCATGATCACTTCTGACTTTTATAATTTTAAAATCTTTTTTGTTTTGCACTTGGTTACAGAAGTCAACGGACACAGAATATGACTCATCCTTGTGTTTTAAAAACTTGACCCATGTCCATCTGCTAAAGTCATCAACAATGACCAATCCATACTTCTTGCCTCTGATGGATGCAGTTTTAACTGGCCCAAACAGATCAATATGAAGTAGTTCTAATGGCCTAGAGGAAGAAACAACATTTTTGGATTTAAAGGAAGGTTTTGAAAATTTTCCTTTTTGACATGCTTCGCACAGAGCTTCTGAGTTGTACTTCAGATTGGGAAGTCCTCTGACTAAATTTAATTTATTTAATTGAGAGATTTTTCTTAAACTGACATGTCCCAATCTTCTGTGCCATACCCATTGCTCATCGCTAACAGACAAAAGGCATTTAACATTCTGAGATTTAAGATCTGACAAATTAATTTTGTATATGTTGTTCTTTCTCTTTCTAGAAAAGAGGATTGTTCCATCTTTTTTACTAACAGCTTTACAGGAATTTTGATTGAAGATAATGTCATAACCGTTGTCACTTAATTGACTTATGGACAACAAGTTATGCGCTAATCCTTCTACTAATAAAACATTAGAGATAGAAGAAAGGTTACCGTTTCCAATGGTTCCAGAACCAATAATCTTCCATTTTTGATTACCTCCAAACTTCACGTCTCCTCCAACTTTAAATTCCAGGTTTTGGAACATAGACTCTTTTCCCGTCATGTGTCGTGAGCACCCAGAGTCCAAGTACCATGACTGGTGTCTCAATTGAGCTGTTAAGGACATCTGCAACAAATATTATTTTATCCTTAGGTACCCATATCTTTTTGGGTCCTCTTGGGTTAGAATGTTTAAAGTTATGTTTGAACTTTGGATTAGAATAAGAGTTTCCAGAATGTGATGTATATTTTATATCATGTGTGTGTCCAAACTTGAACTGTTTGTTCAGAGGTTTATAAGTGAAGGTCATCTTAGAAACAGGTTTTGGTATATATGTCTGCTCCCCTTTGGGAGGTTCATATCCAATTCCTCTTCTATTTTTCCCACTAACTCCATAGATCATTGAAGCCATTTTGCTTCTATCTATGCTTTTAGCCAGAATAGTTTGAAAGCTACAGTCATATTCTTTCAGAATATCTTTTGAACTGATACAGGATCTGAATTAGAATTTTTTTGAACATTTTGAATTTCTTCTTTAAGTTTAAAATTATTTTCTATGAGTTCAGATTTTTCTGTTTCATGTTTCTCAAGATCAGATGCAAGACTCTTCTTGAGTTTCTTGTATTTGATTTTGAGCTGACTATAGTTTTCCAGAAGTTCTGATAAACTATCAGCAAGTTCATCTCTAGTAAATTCAGAAAATACCTCTCTTGGTTCTGACTCACAGTCTGAGTTATCTGCTGTGGTAGCCATCCGAGCTAGGTTGGCATTCTCATCTTCAGAATCAGATTCATCTTCAGAGGATTCTGAATCGTCCCAGGTTGCCATCATCCCTTTCTTTTTACCAAACTTTTTCTTTGGTTTTTCTCTTTGAAGTTTTGGACAATCACTTTTGTAGTGTCCAGGTTCTTTGCATTCATAACAGATTATCTCTCTTTTGTTTGACTTTTTGTGTCCAGAAGATTCTGGTTTATCTTCTGACTTTTTGAAGTTCCTGAACTTCTTCTGTCTGTGCTTCCACAGATGATTGATCCTTCTGGAGAGCAAGGATAGTTCGTCTTCTTCTGACGCAGATTCTTCAGAGTTTTCCTCTTCAGCCTGAAAAACATTAGTTTCAAAAAATTTAATTGATTTAAGGGCAACAGACTTACCTTTCTTCTGAGGCTCGTGCTCATCAAGTTCTATCTCATGACTTCTGAGAGTGCTGATGAGTTCTTCAAGAGACACGTTGTTCAGATCTTTTGAAAATTTGAAAGTTGTGGCCATTGGTGCCCATCTTTTGGGAAAGCTTTTGATGCTCTTTTTAACGTGGTCTTCTTTAGTGTATCCCTTGTTCAAAACTCTCAGACCAGTGATCAGAGTTTGAAACCTTGAGAACATTGCTTCTATAGATTCACTTTCTTCTGCTTTGAAGGCTTCATACATCTGGACGAGATCCAGAGCTTTAGATTCCTTCACTTGAGTGTTTCCTTCATGAGTCATTTTAAGAGACTCAAACATATCATGTGTTGTATCTCTATTTGTGATTTTTTCATATTCCATTTTAGAGATAGCATTTAGAAAAATATTTCTAGCTCTATGATGATTTTTGAAATCAGCTTTTTGTT
This sequence comes from Vicia faba, assembly GCA_948472305.1. Classification (NCBI taxonomy): domain Eukaryota; kingdom Viridiplantae; phylum Streptophyta; class Magnoliopsida; order Fabales; family Fabaceae; genus Vicia; species Vicia faba. Next base: position 1,259,437,131 of record OX451740.1, read on the forward strand.
GTCTATCCATATTTTTTCTATCAATCTTATTTCCTTCTGAGTCTGTAGGATGTGTGTAACCATCCAAGACTATATCCCATAAATCACTATCATGACCTAGAAAGAAACTTTCTAGTCTATCTTTCCAATACTCAAAATCTTCTCCATCAAATACAGGAGGTTTGTTGTAGCTATTGTTGTTTTGTTCAGTAGCCATTTGTGTTTTCTTCTGGATCTTTTCCTGACACGGTTAAGTGTTGTGCTCAGAGTCAAGGTCTGATACCAATTGAAGGGTAAGAAAACACTTAGAAGGGGGGGGGGTGAATAAGTTTCTCTTTTTCTTTTTCTTAAAGGCTCAACAATAATGTAAAGACAAGGTTATTTTTATCCTGGTTCGTTTGAACTCAAACTACTCCAGTCCACCCGCCAAGGTGATTTCGCCTTTCTCAACAAGGACTTAATTCACTATAATCAACTGATTACAAACACAAAACAACTGTTGTGACTAACAATGCACAAGTAATCTTACAAGTGACTAACACCACTAAGACTTAACTAGTCCTAGTCTACTTGAGAAATCTGACCAAACTTGGTCTCTCAAGGAACAATTACAAGAGTTAATTCTTTACAGATAGTGAAACAAAATTTGCTTCTAAGAAAGCTATATCATAACTGTGATTTTTCACTTAGAATAATATTGCACAAAATGTATGAATAATGATTTGTGAGCCCAGAATATTTTCACGTAGTTCTTGCTTCTTTTGAAATTGATGAGTTAGTTGGCTTGCAATAAATGTTCTTCTATATATAGTAAGAACAAAATGACCGTTGTTGCCTTCAAAAGTGGAGAGCATTAAATGTTTGTGTGTTTCCTTGCACTATTCCATTTTCCAATGAACTAGCGTAGACACTTGAGTGCATGTAGCCGTCTTTGCATTAAATGAGAAAACGACACTTGTAAGAGCATGTTTCCCGAACCTTGATAAGACTTGTTAGCTTTTACATTCTTTCAGAACTAGCTTACGTCTTGAATCAGAACATGCTTGCATATCTTCTAAACAACGCTTGCTTGCTAAGAACTTCTGATCAGCGCTTGCTTTCAAAGAACTTCTGAAACATAGCTTACATAGAAACTTGCTAAGCGTTTAGAAGATGTATTAAATAATTATCTTGCCAGAGTCAGCATCAGCACTTGCGCTAAAACAAATAGTTCTTTCATCAAAGAACTTCTTTATTTATTTTCATCTCAGCACATCAAAATGCTTTTGTCAGAACATTATCTGAAACAGTTAAATACGTTCATCAGAGTATCAATTATATAAAATATAATTTATTGTTATCATCAAAACTCTGAGATATGATCAGAACTAATCTTGTTCTAACAAGATGATCGACTCATGCTTAGTCGAATTGGGATTTGTAAAATGCAAGTCTCAGTATGGTGTCTATGTTCAGGTTGTAGCACAAGATATAACAATCATCTACTTGTATGTCGATGACTTGCTGGTAACTGGAAATAGCTTGGAGAACTTGCTGAAGTTTAAAGAGTTGATGATGAAGGAATTTGAAATGTCAGATCTGGGAAAATTGTCTTATTTCCTATGCATGGAATTTCAAATATTGAAGTAAGGTATGGTGCTACATCAAAGGAAGTATGTCAAAGAGATACTTAAGAGATTCAGAATGGATGATTCGAAACCTGCATCCTTACTTGTCCAACCAAATATGAAGTTGGAGAAGAATGGAGAGGAAAACAAAATGGATGTAACTTTGTTCAAGCAAATTATGGGATCTCTAAGATATGTGTGCAACAATCGACCTAATATAGGTTTCACAGTCGAATTAGTGAGCAAATACATGAGTGAACCAAGGGTATCACACATGAAGGCTGCAAGAAGAATCCTAAGATACTTAAAAGGATCAATGAACTGTGAAATACTATTTCGATGAAACTCTGAAAGCAAAGAAACAAGAATTAATTGTTTTTCAGATGCTGATTGGTATGGAGATAAAGAAGATCGAAGAAGCACAACTGGATATTTCTTTCAAGTATTTGGTGCTCCAATTTTATGGTGTTCGAAGAAGCAACCTATGGTGATATTATCATCGTGTGAAGATGAATATATAGCAGGATCCTATGTTGTATGTCAAGCAATTTGGACCAGTCTGTACTTGAAGAAATGGTTGTCGAAGTGAAGAAACCTCTTGTATTGCAAATCGCCAACAAGTTAGCCATAAATATGGAAAAGAATCCAGTTGTGCATGGAAGAAGTAAATATATTGAAGCTAGGTTTCACTTCTTGAGGGAAAAGATAAATCAAGGTGAATTTGAAGTTAAGCATTGCTCAAGTGAAGCACAGTTGGCCAACATTTTCATAAAGGACTAAAGATCGGCATATTCCTAAATTTAAGAAAGAAATTAGGAATAGTTCAGATTGACTATTTTTAAGTATGTTCTACAAGCTAGATTAAGGGGATGTATTGAAATATTAGATTAGATTTAATATTTAAATATAACCCAAGTTGTGTAAGCCCAGGCTCAATTAGGATTTTATATAAATAGTTATAGTGTGTATCCTTATTTTGTACAATACAATTCAAGTGAATAATATAATCCTTATATCCTTTATTATTCTCTCTTTCTCTCCTTACTAAAAGTGCCTCATGCACTAACAAGGGGTTGTGATGGCTCCCTCAAAAATTTGGTAATATATTTTTTTAAAATAGGTTTAATATACATCTTTTTATAATATCGAAATTTAAAATTTTCACACTTCTTATGCAAAATCCTAAAAACTTATGCACATTGGCCGAGTGGTTAGGTTCTTCCTAAAAACATACGCACATTGGCTGAGTGGTTGAGTTCTTTTCTCTTCATCCTTTAGTGTCATTCATCAAAACCCATATTAGTGTCATTCATCAAAATCCACAAAGACCATAAACTGTACTTTCTTACAATTAATTTTTTAGTGTGGAATCAAATTCTATTGAGATTTTTTATAATTGTTTTTAATATTGGGCAAAGTCTCCCCAAATTTTATTAATGCGTGAGGCACTTTGAGTGACAAGAGAAAGAAAAATAATAAAGAATAAGGATTGTTATTATTGAATCCATGCAAAAGTTGAATTACAAATATATATTTATATACAATTAAGTGACTTGTATGTTAAGTAATTAACATAACAAACCATAACCATAACTAACTCAGACTTGGGCTACAACTTGGATTATATCACAACATACTCCCTTATTATCCAAGTTGTCAAACCCAAACTAATCATAGTCGATCTAAACCATTCCTAATTTCTTTCTCAAAGTTAGGAATATGTCGATATTCAATCTTTTGGTGAAAATGTCGGCCAACTGTGCTTCACTTGAGCAATGCCTCACTTTAAGCTCATATCGATTTATCTTCTCTCTTAAGAAGTGAAATATATCTTTGATGTGCTTACTCCTTATATGTAGAACTTGATTTTTTCATGATCCATGTCTGACTTGTTGTCGATCTGCAGCACTAGAGGTTTCTTCACTTTAACCTCAATCCCTTACAACATAGATCTAATCCAAATTGCTTGACACACAACATATTACCGTGCTATATATCCAACCTCACACAATGATAATGCTGCCACAAGTTGCTTTCTCGAGCACCATGAGATTGGGGAACCAAATACTTGAAAGAAGTAACCAGTTGTGCTTCTTCGATTTTCTTTATCTCCACACCAATCAACATCTAAATAACAGGTGATCGTAGCTTCTTATGGAAACAAAATTCCATAGTTTATCGATCCTTTTAAGTATCTCAAGATTATTCTTGCAGCCTTCATGTGTGACACCATTGGTTCACTCATGTATCTTCTCACCAATCCGACTGAGAAATCGATATCAGGTCAACTACTGCTCAAATATCTCAGAGATCCGACAAATTGTTTGAACAAAGTTACATCTATTTTGTCCTCCTCTCCATGCTTCTCAAGTTTCAAATTTGGTTGGACATGTGAGGATGCAGGATTCGAATCATCCATCCTGAATCTCTTAAGTATTTGTTTAACATGCTTCCTTTGATTTAACATCATACCTTGCTTGGTTATTCGAAACTCCATGCCTAGGAAATACGATAAGTTTCCTAGATCTGACATTTCCAATTTCCTCATCATCAGCTCTTTGAACATCGACAAGTTCTCCACACTATTTCTAGTTGCCAAAATGTCATCAGAATATAATCAGGTGATTATTATATCTTGTGCCACAAGATGAACATATACACCATACTCATATTTTCATTTGATGAATCCCAATTTGACTAAGTATGAGTCGATCTTCTTGTTCCATGCCCTAGGTGTTTGTTTGAGGCCATAGAGAGCTTTGTGTAACTTGTACATTTTTCTTGATTCCTCCTGTATCACAAACCCATGAGGTTGTATGACATATACCTCTTCATCTAAAGGACCATTTAAAAATGTTGATTTCACATCTAAGTGAAATGTCGTCCATCCTTGCTTGCATGCCAAGGCTACCACCAATCTGATAGTCTCTAATCTTACTAATGATGCATATACTTAAGAGTAGTCGAGACCTGATCTCTAAAGAAATCCATAAGCTACTAATCTTGTCTTATGTCTAGCTATCTACCCATCAACATTGTGCTTCAACTTGAACACCCACTTCACTTTGACAACTTTCACATGTGTTGGTAATTTGACTAGCTCTCATGTGTTATTTTTGTCGATCGCTTGTAACTCTTTGACCATAGTCGAGTTCCAATGTTTATTCTTTAAAGCCTCACTATAGTTGATTGGTTCACACCTGCAAGTAGAGCAAAATGAACTAATTCTCCATCTGCTGTGACTTCATCATCACCAACCACATCATAGTCTTGAAGCCTTTATGGAGGAACTCTAGTTCTTTGAGGTATTTGGATTGTGCTAGCCAAACCCTCTCGATTATCTGCTTTAACTTTAACTTTGACTAGAATATCGATAATTTCTTCGAATTTAATCTCGTTACTTGCTTCGTCGAAGGCATAACTCATAAGTGACTTGTCAATTGCATCACCGAAATTACAATCCCAGGCATAATTCTCATCAATCAAAATATCCCGACTCATCACGATCTTCTCATTTATTGGATTGAACATCTGTATGCTCCAATTTTATGATATCCCACCAGAATCATAGGTTCACTTTTATCATCAAAATTTCTTCTTCTTGCATCAGGAACATGCTTGTAGCAAATAGAGCCAAACACCTTCAGATGACTCACTGATGGTTGTTTGCCACTCCATACTTCTTCAGGAATCTCACCATGTCCAATATGGTCTTGTTTCTTCTTTCTGTTACCCTATTATGTTGAGGAGTATAAGGAGCAGTTACCTCATGAGCAACACCATGTTCTGCACAGAGTTCGTCAAATATCTTGGATGTGTATCCGCCATCTCCATTTGTTCACAGAACCTTGATCTTATTTTCACTCTGGTTTTTGACAAGTATTTTGAATCTCTTAAAGATTTCAAATACTTTGTCCTTTCACTTGATCACATAGCTACAAAGCTTTCAACTATAGTCGTCAATAAATGAAACATAATAACTATTTCTCCCAATGGTATGATCTTCAAATGGGCCACATACATCTGAATGTACTACTTCTAGTATGCAAGAGGACCTCAGTGACATAGTCAAAACAAAAAACTTTATGGATTGCTTCCATACGAAGAAAAATTCATAGACTTTATCGGGAATCTCAAGACTTGGTATGCTAGTTACCATATCTTGAGTAATTAGTTGATTGAGTGGCCTAAAGTTCAGATGGCCAAATTTCAAATTCCACAACCAACTATTCTTGTGGTCAATAACTATTTTTAGGCATGTACCTCAGTCAAATTGATCTTGATCTTAAATGTCCTATTCTTCGACAAAGAAGATTTTAAGACCAGATTATTCTGATTGTCGAACAACTCTAAGTCCATATCTTTCATAACCAATGAGAAATCTTTTTTGACCAATTGTCCAACACTTAGCAGATTGCACTTTACTCCAGGTACATAGAGTACATGTTTGATCATATCTCTTGCTCTATTTCTCCTTTGAATAACTATATCTCTAGTACCTTCTGCTTGCAACGCATTATTATTAGAAAATTTTACCTTTCTCTTCTTCGACTCGTCGAAATTCACTAACCATAATTTTCTACTAGTCATGTGATTCGAGCATCATGTGTCGAGGAACCAAATCTTGGAGTCGATATAATCATCTACAAATGTAGCCATAACCACCATATCTTCAGAATCATGTGAATCTCTACATAAAGGGTTTGCTCTTTCGTCCTTTCCTTTTGTTGCTCCCTTATCTTTCCTGTACCAACAATTCTTGGCCAAGTGATAAGAGTTTCCTTCTCCTCTTTTTGAGGATTCATAAGCCCTATCATAGATATTAAGTTTTTGAGGGTTTGACCAAGATTTTTTCTTTGAGTTTTGTATCCTTTGCCATTAAACTTGTTGGAACCACCATGCTTCTTCCATGCCTAGGCCTGCAGAGCTTGTATCGAATCTTGAACACATTTCCTTTCGACAATCTTCATCTCACGTGCCTCCAATGAGCCAACTAAATCTTCAAGTTTTAGGGTTTCAAGATTATTGGACTCTTGAATAACGATGATAACATGATCAAAGTGTGAGGTTAACATACATATTACCTTCTTAACTACCATCTTATCAGTTATGGTTTCACCACTCTTTCATGATATCAACAAGATTATGCACCTTTACGACATAACCTGCAACCTTTTCTTCTTCCCCCATCTACAGTAATTCATATTGCATTTGCAACGTCTGCAACTTGACAGTTTTAAACTTCTCATATCCTTCATAATACTTGACAAGAATATCCCATGCCTCATTCGTCAATTGAACATGAGAAATTCGATCGAAATTCGCTGCATACTGTCGATTGAATACAAAATGCAGTCTTTCTTCTTGGCATCCTTGTGACTAACTCTCTGAGCATCAGTTGCACTGTCAACAAGTTCGGGAACACCATTAATGAAAACTTCAAGGGTTTCATAGAAACCGAACAAGGATTTCATCTGCTTGCTCTATCGAATCTAATTTTTTCCGCCAAGAATTGGGAATAATATTGTCACCATTGATCTTTGTAGAAAATACGACTCACGACCCTCGGAAACATGACCACCGACGTACATTTTTTTAAAACACGATCAAGAAACTAACCAGAAGCTCTAGATATCAATTTGTTAGTGCATGAGGCACTTTGAGTGAGAAGAGAAAGGGAAAGAGAGATAATGAAGAATAATGATTGTTATTATTGAAGCTATGTAAAAACTGGATTACAAATATGTATTTATATACAACTAAGTGACTTATATGCTACGTGACTAACATAACAAACCCTAATCCTAAAAAACATGGGCTTGGGATACAACTTGGATTATATCACAACAAATTTAATATTTGATTCACTTCTTTATTATTTTTTAGAATGAATTTAATTTGGATTATAAATGGATTGATCAAAGTAATATATTAATAATCCACTAAAATATCGTAAAAAAACTACTCTAATTTATTTATTAAGAATAATATCCATTCAATTTATTCATTAACATTATTTTAACGAATGAATACATGTTTTATCTCTTCTTACACATATTGCTTGTTTGTTAACTTTTTCCTCCTCCCATACACATAAATTACTTGATGTCGTAACTGACAAAAAATAAGAGAGTCGTCACCACTACTTTTTGTCCTAAGGACGGGAAGAGAATGAATAACCCTAATTGTTTCAGAGATTACTGAATTTGCAAGTTGATTAGATAAATGGAGGATATTAGAAACCATTTATCTACCTGTACTCAAGGGGATCCTTTTTAGACCTAGGACTTATTGGGGATTACTTCTTTATTTATATTATCATGTATAATGAAACAAGGGAAAATTAAGTTTTTTAGTTAGTGGATTCGCCTTGGTTTTTCAACTGTGTGCCTACGTATCTTCTTAAGAAGAAATCAGAGTCCTATTTTGAACTTGTCTGAGTTTGAAATGATGGTAGACGAAGTTTTATATTCGATTTGAAAGTAACTTGACAATCCTTTATTGAAAAAAAGTCTTGAATTATGTTAGTAGAAAAAATATTTTTGATGGTCGGTTAGCTGTTTTAATTAGGTTTTGATTGGTTGATTGATAAAGAGTTGATCGTTATCAGAATTAAATCGCGCTGGGCGAAGAAATTGAATTTTATAAGGACTTAATCCTTATTAGAATTAAATCGCGCGGGGCAAAAAAAATCATTTGATTTATCAGTGATCTTTAGAAGTTTCGATTTGAATAATTAATTGATACGGCGTTAAGCCGACCAATCATTTACTCGAAAATATGGTGGATGTAAAATCTGTCTATCATATTATTTATAAAATATTTAAATTAATTAGATTTGTGAAAAAAATTTAATTAATGTACATGAATTTATTTGAATTTAATGGGAGAATAATTGAAATATACGCAGATTAATGACTTAACCTACCTAATTAAAAGTTAATTTTAATTACCTATAACTAAAGTTAATCCTAAAAAAAAAAATCCTTTATTTTATTTTATTTTATTCTATTAAAAAAAACTAAAACTAATTTAAACTAATTCTTAATCAAATTAAGGCCTAATCAAAATAAAAACTGAGAAATTAATAAGAATTAAGAAATTAAATATGATAAATTAAATGAACAATTAAAACAAATAAATTAAAAAAAAAAAAAAAAAACACATTGGCTAATGTGAATTAGAGACTGTGATCTAGTAATCAAATGTATGGACCTTAAGCCCATTCATACAAATCAAAAGCTTAAGACAGTAAAGAGAGAAAAATATTGGGGGAAGATGAAGGGAAGGGCGCCGCCCCCATTCTATTAAGAGAGGATCATCACCTTTTTAAATTTTGTCCATGACAAATCTAAAATTCTAAAATGATAATAAAATAAAATGATAATAAAAATAGGTAATGAATCAACGGAATACAAAAAAACCTTTATCGCATCTTTCTCCTTTATAAAAACTACAACTATCAGAAAATCTTCATCATATAATTTCAATAGTAAACAAATTAAAATTAAGAAAGGATGAAACTGAAAATAAAAGGGGGCAGACTTCATATATTAATTATTGATAAAAAAAAAATACATCCATAATTTTGAAAAGAAATTTAGAAAAGAAGGAATTTAAAAAAAAATGAAGTATATGTGAGAGAGTGAAATTGTAAAAAAAATTTCGATTACCTATATTCTGAAAATAGAAATCTATTTATAGACTGAAAAATTAGATTAAATTGTTAGAAAAGAAAATTACCCAAATAATAAAAAGTTCAAAATTTATGATTCTATCTTAGTTAACAAGTTGACTAATATGAAATAAATTGACACAAATTGACCAATAAAAAATAATTAACCAAAAAATGATTTTTTTTTGTATTTATTATAATTTTTGTATTCAATTTTGATAAAAAGTGCATATAATCAAATAAATAATTATTTTGAAAATACCTTAAAATAAAAAATGAAAATTGAAATGAAAATAATAAAAAAAATACAATTTTATGATTTAAAAGATGAAAATAAAGTTAATAACAAATGAAAGAAAAAATGTTTAAAATATATCAAGTGAAATTTGAATCCGTGACCTTATACTTGAAAGCCTTACCTCTTTAACAATTGTGCTAACTCATTTGAAGTATAAGTCAACCTTAGGTCAATATTTACATCATTTATAAGTCAAAAATATCAGAAGTCAGACTTCATACATTTTTATTTTCTTACACCGTTTCACACATTGTGCGAGGATGATCAAATTCCAATTAGAATAAAATTTTGGTTCTATAGGCAGACTGGTAAAAGCGATTCAACACTGTGCACAAAATTAGCAAGCAAAAATATTTTGAATTTTGACTTTTAACTGGCGGTTTTATGAATCTATATTTCACGTAGATCATGTTGGTGTGCTCACTTTATTTTTTCGATATTGTGTACAATTGCTTCTTTGCGCGTCAGTGTCTGTTTAACCAAGTATTTTTATTTTCGATTTTGATCATTTGAAGTCTTTTTTAATTAAACTTTATTGCATGTAGATCATCTTAATATATTCATTTTATTTTTTCCAGTTTAAGAACGTGATCGATTTTTTATTTGTATCGGTCCTTTTTGGTTGCATTTATTATTTAATAAATGAACTCAGAAATAAAAAAAGTTGGTCACTCTTTATGTTAATATTTTTTATTTTTTTATTTATTGACTAGCATGAATTTTTAGTTTATTTTCCTTTATTTATATCTTGTTATGCCGATATTTTTTGTCCTATTTCAGATATCTCGAGCAGAATTGGAGATTTAAGTGAAAAAAAAAGAAATAATTAAATTCAAGTAAAATGGTAAAAGAACAAAGAGGGGGTGAAGTGTTAGCAAAAAGAAGGCCCAAATTACCAAGTGTGGCGCCCACCACCAAAGCACGTGGTGTCTGCCACTACTATCGGTGTGGCGCACACCACCACTAAGCGTGGCCCATGCCACGTTCAATTTCCAAGCTAAGTGATACCTGCCACTTCCATACGTGGCCCCCACCACTAAGCATTTTTCTCTAGGATTCTCTCCGCATCTGTTTTTCTCGTTCAACGCAATCGTTCCTAGATGCACGTATTCGCCAGATTTCCAAGGAGCAGGTTACACTATAAATTGGAACAGATGCTGGCAGTATAGGGTTTGTCATTTTTATCAGCCAGAGCTTTGTTCTTAGAATTTTTAGGCAGTTAAATTACTCACAAATAGTGATAGCTCTTCCTTATCGGGGGACTATCACAACTCTAGTCTTAGGATCTTATTATTTTCAATTTTGTACTGGATTCTTCGAGCGTGTCAGCATAATTTCAATTGCTTTCGAGTCATTGTATGCAGAGATATTTTCCAGAACTTAATCAGATTTAATTTTATTTCAGGTTCTATGTTTATTACATTTTTATTTTTAGTTTTGATTCTTGTTTTAATCTTATCTCAGTATTGTTATATTTTCTAAAATAATATTCTGTTTATTGTTTAATAATCATACTAGCATGTTAGTGTTTAGAACCATATCAGGCTAAATCATTCAATACCGGTATGTAACAACAGTCGTCCGACGGAATTCGGCAAATAATTGGCGTTATTAGTTATAAGTTATTTTTCTGGTTGTAGTTTCTAATTTAAAAATAAAAACAATTTTTGTGCGAGTAAAAAAAACTAGAAAAGGATAGGGTTAATAGAGCGACACTTTGAGATTTTAACCGGATATTGGAAATTATGTATTAATCCTAAACACAACGACAATGCTTTAGGACTAATTAGAAATTATTGATTTTCAAAAATTACTTTTAATTCAAATGAGTGAGCGATAACAAAGCATTTTAGCTTAAAAGTATGGTCAGAGTCAATAGCACGACAATGTGAGATAAAGTCTTTTAAATCAAAGTTTTCAACAGAAAAGTATTTTTACATTCCAACATTTTATCGAATCCCCAAAGTATGATAAGTTACATACCGGTGTCCCGTCATTGAATATTTTTATCAAGTTAGAATTTATTTCCCGTTTTCCTCAAACCCAAGATTAATCATTAGCCTTAGATTTACACAGTAACATTAGATAATATTAGTTTGATTATCAGTCCCTGTGGGTTCGATATCTTAAAATTATGCGATTAAACTGTGCACTTGCAGTCAGTAAATTCGATAAACTCTTAAAGTCGTGATCAAGTTTTTGGCACCGTCGTCGGAGATTAATTTAGTCAATATTGTGATTCCATTGTTACGCAGTATAGACTAAGACAACAATGTTTTTCTTTTTTTATCTATCGATTGTATGCCAAGCACTCGCTCTCAAGGCGAGAAATTAGAACAACCTATCGACGAGATCAAGCATTTTGTTAGTATAAGATGCCGAATCTAAGAATACCAAATTAAGTACAATCTTCCTGAATTTAATCTTCCCAACTTTACTCTTCCTGAACCAGAACCAAGAATGACTGAAGGACCCCAAAATCATCCTCTCAAGGACTATGCTGTCCCATCACAGGAAAAACCTCACAACAGCATTGCTGCCCCTGCCATCAACCAGAATGATTTCAAGTTGAAACCTTTGTTGCTACAAGCTATCCAACAGAATCAGTTTTTAGGAAGTCTTACAGACGACCCGAACTTACATTTATCAGTGTTTATGCAGTACGCAGACACAGTAAAAGAAAATGGTGTAAGCCTCGAAGCAATAAGGCTACGACTTTTCCCTTTCTCATTAATAGATAGAGCTAGAGCTTGGCTCCAGTCTTTGCCATCTAACTCTGTTACCACATTGGACGAGTTGATGAAAGTTTTCCTAGCGCGATATTTTTCGCCAAGTAAGACGACTATACTAAGAGCCAATATCAATGGTTTTAAACAAAAGGAAAGTGAATCTCTTTTCGAAGCACGTGAGAGATACAAAGACATGTTGCGACTTTTTCCACATCACAATCTATAAGAATGGTTGATTATCCATACCTTTTACAATGGTCTCTTGTATAACTCAAGATTGAAAATAGATGCTGCAGCTGGCGACGTATTGATGGATAAACCTTACCAAGACACTTATCAGCTTATCAAAAGTATGGCTCAAAATCATTTCCAATGGGGAAGGATAGAACTGTTGTGGAGAAACCTCAAACGAAAGGCGGTATGTACAAAGTTAGTAGCTTAGACCAAGTTAACGCCAAGGTAGAAGCTCTTACCCAAAAGATAGAAAGCTTGACCACAACTCCCACAACCACCGTGTCTGCAGTAGCTCCAACCTGTGATTTGTGCGGACTTCATGGATATGTTGCCCCCAAATGTCCACTTTTTACTGGAGTACCAGTTGATCAAGTAAATTATGCTAAAGGGAACCCTTATGGTAATACCTATAACCCTTCCTGGAAGAACCATTCAAACTTTTCGTACAAAAACAATAATGTATTATATGCACCTGGCCAAGCTCCTACTACACCGCAAGGATATCAAAAAGCCGCCCCAATTGTTCCAAATGTTCCTAGGAAATCCAACCTAGAAATCATGATAGAAAATTTTGTAGCCACTAAAGCTCAACAAAACAAGGATTTTCTAAATCAGAACATACACACTAGTGAATAACTCAAGCAATTATCAAGCAAAGTTGATTCCCTAGGAACTCATAATAAAAAGTTAGAAACACAAATCTCTCAAGTGACTCAATCACAAGCAGCTACCGCTACTCCAACTGGCACTTTTCCTGGACAACCACAACCAAATCCAAAAGGTCATGCTAATGCTATGATACTTCGGAATGGGACATAATTAGATGGACCGACTGATCCAAGAATAAAAAATTCGGCCATGTATCAGAATCCTGGTAAAGAAACTGAAAAGGAAGACAAACCAAAAGAAGATGAGAAGGAAGAAAAAAGCGAAGAGGCCAAAGAGAAAGAAAAACCTTATGTGCCTCCCCCACCATATAAACCACCTATACCATATCCTCAATGATTAGCTAAGTCTAAAAGTGTAGGGAAATTTAAGAAATTCGTTGAACTTCTGAATCAATTGAATATCACTATACATTTCACAAAAGCTATCACACAAATGCCCTCTTATGCTAAGTTCCTTAGAGAAATCTTGTCCAATAAGAAAAAACTCGAGGACAACAAAACAGTTATGCTTACTGCTGAGTGTAATGCTATAATCCAAAACAACATGCCTCCTAAGCTAAAAGACCCAGGTTGTTTTTCCATACCTTGTGTAATCGGAAAGTTTGTCATAGACAAATCTCTATCGGAATTAGAAGCTAGTATTAGGCTAATGCCCTTATCAATTTACAAAAGGCACAACATGGGAGAATGGAGACCAACAAAAATGCCCGTGCAACTAGTTGATCGTTCAGTGAAATTTCCTTTAGGTATGCTATAAAGTGTTCCAGTACGTATAGGACAATTATATATTCCTATTGATTTCGGAATTATGGACATTAAGGAGGATTCCAACATCCCTATTATATTAGGAAGACCATTCCTAGTCGCTGTCGGAGCCATTATAGATATAAAAAAGGGAAAACTAACTTTTGAGGTTGGCGAAGAGAAGGTCAAATTTATTCTCTCACAATTCTTCAAGGCACCTGCTATAGATGATTCATGTTGTTTCTTAGATGTCATTGACGAATGCGTTAAAGAAATGGAGAAACAACAAACTACATATTCCAAAGTATTGAAAATTCCAATGCCTCCTATTTTTGAAGATGATAATTGGTGTGATGAATACCAGGATGACAATCTAAGTGAATGTCTTGCACTAACTCCTGAACCTATGCCTTGCCCAAAGAGACCAACTGTAGAACTTAAAACACTACCCAAAGATCTAAGGTATGAATTCCTAGACACAGAACTTGAACGACCCATTATTGTCAATGCAGATTTAGGACAGATAGAAACTGAAAAATTATTACATGTCCTAAGAAAATACCCAACTGCTTTAGGATATAATATTTCATATCTAAAAGCAATAAGTCCCTCTATCTGCATGCATCGCATTATGCTTGTGGAAGACTGTAAGACCTTTAGAGAACATCAGAGAAGAATTAATCCCATTTTGAGTGATGTAGTCAAGAGAGAAGTACAAAAGTTATTAGAAGCCGGAATCATATATCTGATATCCAACAGTAAATGGGTTAGCCCAGTACATGTTATACCAAAGAAGAGAGGTGTTATAGTTGTCAGTAATGCAAAAGGTGAATCTGTAGCACAACATACTCAAACCAGATGGAGAATATGCATTGACTATAGAAAGATAAACAAAGACATTCGTAAGGATCATTTCCATTACCCTTCATTGATCAAATGCTAGAACGTCTGGATAAACACTCCCATTCCCGCTATTTAGATGGATACTCAGGATTTTTCCAAATCCCTATTCACCCTGACGACCAAGAAAAGACTACCTTCACTTGTCCTTATGGTACATTTGCCTATCAGAGAATGCCTTTCAGACTGTGTAACGCTTTTGCCACATTTCAGAGATGCATGATGTCAATCTTCGCTGATTTTCTAGACGATATAATGGAAGTTTTTATGGATGATTTCTCTGTCTGTGGGAAAAGCTTTGAAGGATGCCTATCGAACCTTGAAATGATACTGGAAAGATGCGTAAGTGTTAATGTAGTGTTAAATTGGAAAAAATGCCATTTCATGGTCCGAAAAGGAATTGTACTTGAACATATAGTGTCCGACAAGGGGATTGAAGTTGATAAAGCAAAAATTGAAGTCATAGAAAACCTTCAACCTCCCAAAACTGTTAGAGAAATAAGAAGCTTTTTAGGCCACGTCGGTTTCTATCGATGTTTCATTAAAGATTTCTCTAAAATAACTAAACCACTAATTGATCTATTAATGAAAGACACTGAATTCATCTTTGATAAGAAATGTTTAGAAGCATTTCAAAAACTTAAACAAGCATTAATCTTAGCTCCCATTATGCAACCTCCAGATTGGAGTGAGCCGTTCGAAATAATGTGTGACACAAGCGATTACGCTATAGGTATTCTCCTAGGATAGCGAAAAGATAAAAAAACTTCATGTCATGTATTATGCGAGTAGAACTCTGGACGCGGTGCAAAGGAATAATGCCACAACCGAAAAGGAACTTTTAACAGTAGTGTTCACATTAGACAAATTTCGTTCCTACTTAGTAAGAGTTAAAATAATCATCTATACTGACCATGCCGCTATTAGATACCTATTAACTAAGAAAGATGCTAAGCCTAGACTATTGAGGTGGATTCTATTATTACAAGAATTTGATTTAGAAATAAAAGATAAAAAAGGAACTGAAAACGTTGTAGCAGATCACCTCTCTAGACTCGAAAACCTAAAATCTGAACAAGTACCAATCAATGATGACTTCCAATATGATAAACTTATTGCCCAGTTAGAAACTAACGAAATTCAAAATGATTATCCTTCAGAATTAGAAAAACAAGATTTTGAAACTGATGAATTAGTGGAAGCCACCTTAGCTCATTCCTTTATACCTTGGTATGCCAATTTCATAAACTACTTAGCAACCAGTTTTCTTCCACCCGAGTTAACCTACCAACAAAAGAAGAAATTTTTCCACGACCTTAAACAGTATTACTTGGATAAACCCCTTCTCTTCAAGAGAGGCACTGATGGAATTTTCCGTCGTGTGCCCGATGAGGAGGTAGAAAGTATTATCAATCACTGCCATGTTGTACCTTATGGAGGCCATGCAAGCACATCTAAAACCTGTGCGAAAATCCTACAATCCAGCCTCTATTGGCCCAGCTTATGGAAAGATGTACACGCTGCAGTTATAAATTACGATTGTTGTCAACACATTGGTAACATCTCTAAGCAGAACGAAATTCCATTGAATAATATCCTAGAAGTAGAAGTTTTTGACATGTGGGGTATTGACTTTATGGGGCCCTTCCCATCGTCCTTTGGAAATAAGTTTATACTCGTAGCTATTGATTACGTGTTAAAATGGATTGAAGTTGTTGCTTCCCCTACAAATGACCCGCATGTAGTAATTAAGCTTTTCAAGAATTAAATCTTCCCTAGATTCGGTGTACCGAGACTTGTCATTAGTGATGGTGAGTCTCATTTTATCTCCAAAATATTTGAAAAATTATTACTTAAGTATGGAGTCAGTGTTTACCGTGAAAATTGGTAAACAACCGCTGATCTTCCAAAAAGGGTAATTTTTGGTTACTTGCAGGATCGATCAGTTTGATCCTAGGACATATGCTAAATATTTGTGTTGTTTTGATAAAAATGCTAATTTTAATAAAGAACACATTCGACTGAGAAAGGTAGAGGTTTGAGATAAGTTTAAGTGTAGAAATCTGGTAAAAAGTGCAAGTAAAATGCAAGGGAAAATAAACTTTGCAAGTAAGATAAAAGGCTGTAAGCAAGAAAGGCATGGAATGTAAAAAGGAATGTAAAAGACTTTGATTATAAAATATGGTGTTTCAAACTTACATTCTCAGTATTCTTTCTCATGCAGCGAGTACTCGAATAATATTGAGTGACTTATACAATTAGTTGAACATACATAAAATTTACATAAACTTCCTATATTTATACTAGTAAAAAGTAACTTCTAGACGGTTACTTCGATCCAGGATTAGGACAAGTGTCCTTTGCATGTTCTTCGATCTCCAACTTCATGCCACGTTGCTTTCTTCAACTGCCAAGTGAACTGCCTTTCCCTCTTTTATTCAAATTCGAATTCAAATTGTTGTTGATACGAACGCTTCCAGGTCGAAGGCTCTTACAAGATCGAATCCTCTGGGTCGAAGACCATTTCTAACTTAGAAAATTCTCTAAGTGTTTTCTCCTCCTTAACGAGGATGACTTTGATAGGCCTTTTCAAAGGCTCTCAATTCGAAGTATCTTTGAATTAGACTATGTTTCCGAATTGAAGGGTCTTTAATTTATATTTCTTCAATCTATTTTTAGCCAATAAGGACAATATGCCTGGGTGTCGAACTTAGGAGCTAACAAATTTCCCCCCAAGAATGTCAATTTTGACGCTAGAATAAATGGTCATTCTTTGATATTCCCATTCAACACCTATCTTCTTTTTGGCCACACAAGTCAATTGCGCGCTTTTCACCTTCTACCAACCATCGCTGGTATTCAAAGTCATCATTACCCTTTTCCCAAGACGTCACTATCAGTCAGCCGTTTTCACGCTGCCATGATGACCATTATCCCTACAACCTAGGAAAGTATGGCAAATGTTTCCATCACCTGTATGATAACTGCCTCAATGTTTGCCATGTGCCCCACTAACTCTGCAACATTAAATGGTTTTGAGGGAAAACACTCTTCCCTGGACGCTATAAATAGCCACGAATTCTCTTCTTTGGAATTTTTACAACTCCTAATATTCCTTATTTCCTTGCAAAAAGAAATCTTAAGAACTTCATCTTCTTTGTTCTTTTACTACACTCAACCATGGCTTTCCTTTCAAACGCACCAAACAATCCCAAAACCAAGAATGTTTCTGACTTACAACAACCAGAAATCTTTTCCACTAGTTCTGTTCCTGCGTCGACCGGGGAGCGAAGGGTTGTTTCTGAACCCATGACTAGAGAATGGTGTGAAGCTTACGATTCTCAGGTACTTATTCATGTTAGGTACTATGGGCACATGTACGCCATGTCTGGTCCACTATCTGCATGCGTTGAGAACCCCAAGCAGAATAATGCATTCTTCCCAACTCACCCTAGGCTCAAGCCTATAGGTTGCGCGAAGAAACCCAGGAATGACCCTGAGGATGCTACTCCTGCTAACCAATATCACTCTCAAACGAAGGAAGACATAAACCTTCTGTTTATGAACAAGATCTTTCGATCTTGCCCTAGCCTTACTTCAGAGTATTCAGAATGGCTAAGTAAGATGGAAACAGTGCAGACCCAAATTTGCAAAGATATGGGAATTTATGACTTGGTCATGTTATCAAAGTCTGGGTTACCTTATTTCCCTCTTATGTTGGTATCTTCGCTGTACTTCTGGGATATCACGCATTTCACTTTCCATTTACCCTGTGGAATGGTGACTCCAACTCTTTTCGACATAACAACTATTACTGGTCTTCGACCAACTGGTGACTATTTCGACCCTGAAGATTTATCTGAAGATACTATTAGGTTTTCGACCATGAAACCCACATACATTATATTCATCAACCACTTTCACGACAAGTCTAGCAGTACTGTCTATGAAGTGGAACACATAGCTTTTCTAGCTGTGTGGTTGTCTTGCTTCGTTTTCTGCACCAAGTCACTTCAAGTGACTAAGAAGATGCTCACCCTTGCGACACAACTTCATCATGGCTACAACCTTTATGTGACTAAATTGATTTTGGCCAACCTGTATGAGTCCATCAACAATGGTGTGACTCAGCTTAAAGTTATTAGAGATAAGGCGAGTTTGCTCCTTTCTGCCCCCTTCTGGCTCCTTCAACTTTGGCTCAACGCCACTTTTGAATATTTTCTTCCTCAGAAGAAAAAGATTAATGAGAAGGCCCTAGAAATCTTAAACAGAAGGGTCAAAGACACTAGATTAGTCCTGTTGACTCCAACTGATGAGGGTCAACAATTCCAGAAAGCGTTTACTAGCTTTGTAATGTTGTTTGCAAAGCATGAGGAATTTGTTTTGACTATGGATCCCTTCACCAGTCGAAAGGTTAGTCCGGAATGGTTTATTCGACCATATCCCTCATCTGATGAAGAGGACCAAGTGGAGGAGTATGTGGATATCTGGGAATCGTTTCTTCGCCCAAGAATTATGCCACTGAGATTCAAGAGTTCTAAGAATCAACTCAGTTTGATTACTTACCAATCGAATCTTGTCTCTCGCCAATTTGGCATCATCCAATCACTCCCTTCTCCAATCTATCCCCGAGAAAAGTCTCTACTATTTTATAATGCAGACTATTCAGAGGATACTGCTACCAAGCATATTGGTAGGTACGTTGGTTGAACCGTACTAACTTTGTTCGAATTCAAACTCAACTTTTTATGTTCGCCTATCTTTGAAGACTGGTGGAAGCAGTACTATGACGAATAATTCTTCTATGCAAAAGACTCTGTTGACCGTCTTCAAGAGGCGTTTATACTGGTCTCTGACAAGATAAAAAAAAGGTAATCTTTATTTTCAAAGCAAATGCCTTATTTTATTTGATTCAATCATTCGACATATGGCTTATACTTGTTTATTTTCTAGCCGTCAAGAGAACCATTACCAAGAAAGTCGCTGGAAGCGTAAAGGGAGGAGACCTTTCACTAAAACCTCCACCACATGTAAATACTTTCTGCTATAACTTTCTTTTCAACATATTAATATTAATGCTGATGCTTTTGACTTCTTTCTTTTCTGGGTATTAAGAAAACTACTCCAAAGAAAAGCAAAGTTCAAGAAATTGAGATTTCCAGTGGTGAAGAAGAAGAATCTCCTCCTGTTCTTCTTAAGAGGCAAAAATTAAAGAAACCAGCTCCTCTTTCCGAACCTCGTCCGAAAACCAAGATCAAGGTTATGACTACTAAGTCGAGGCCTCCTCCTGTCATCATCAAAGAGCCAACGGAACGAGAAATAGCTGCTAGGCTGAGATAATTCAAGTCCTGGTGCTGAAGTTCCACCCATGGTAACAACTTCGACCATCTAAAACTCTTCTTTGAATTATTTTACAATAATTCTAATAATACTCTTTTGATCCTCAGGAAATTGCTGGCACTTCCAAACAGGCTACTACACCTGTAGAAGAATCTGTCACTTTAATAAACAATGAGGGCGATCCCACTTATAGGCCTTCTTCAGCAAAGGGATCCTTTGTGAGCTCAGCCAACAAGATGAACCAAACCTCTGAGCATCAAGTTGCAACTGTTGGGGAGCAGAATAAAGAAATCCCTAGTGAGGAGAATTATGACTTGCCACACACTACTCTCAGAACCTCACTAGCCACTGATGATGAACAAGAAGAGGAAGAGGAAGCTGCTGATGATGCAGTCGAACCGGAGAGGGAGGGCATACCAGAGGGAGAGAATCAAAATGAGGATATTTCGGTGGCTGATGGGAGAGAGAACTCTGCAGAGGAAGCAAGAAACCCTACAAATGTTGAAGGTGCCCATGTCCCGATACAAGATTTATCTGTCGGAGAAAATATGGCCCGTGTCACCAATAAGAGAGTCACTTCGACAGGGTCCCGTACTAAGGTGGATTTGGCATTACTAAAACAGAATTATCCTCTTGGCTACTTGAATACCATACTCGAGGGTAGAGAAAGTTCTTCTGATCAAAGTTACAATGCTTAGACTGCGTCTGGAAAATCTACTTCAACATCTCCTCTTGAGGAGACACTTCAGAAAGTCAAGGCACAACTTTTTAAAAGAGATTTAATGATGACCTTAGAGGGAGAACCTACTGCTCCTTCCTTTCTGAAGACCACTTTAAGAGCTGTCATCTTCTTACTGCCTCTTCTGACATCGCCAGTATTATTTTGGATTTGACTTTGATCGTCAATCAGGTCTCAGCTGATTACAATCTCCGAAGGACTCTCAATTGCGAGATTGAAGAGGCCAATGGCCATGTAGCTGCTGCCTGGAGTGCTGCCACTGAATCAACTTCAAGGCTAAAGGAGATGTCGAAGGAACAAGAGGCTAAGAAGAAAGAAGTAAAAGAAATCGACCAAAATACCGCCAACATGAAGGCTCAGATCAGAGAATTGGAGGCTAAGATTGCCGCAAATGATAAACGAAAAGAAGAACTTCTTGCTATCAACACTGATTCTGAGAGCCAAGAGGAACTCAACAATGGATTAAGATAGCTGATTAGGCCCAAGCATTAGATGCTAAAATCAAAGCTCTTCATCAATCAAAGGCTTTGTGTGAAAGATGTTTGGAGTTGAAGAAGATCAAATATCTCCAAATCAAAGCTAACCTCCCATTTTGATTTTGACTTTTTATTTGTATAATTTATGTTTTTGTAATGACTTATAGCCATTTTGGCTGCTTAATGCATTTTCCATTTTGGCTCTTTACTTCGAATGAGATTAAACATTGGTTATTTTAACCTCTTGAAGTACAGGTCTATACTTTTTCAAGTATTTACCATTTACTCTCAAGAGCCTTTGATCTTCATTTAACTCTTCAATCTCATAGGCACCACCAAACAATGTTTGGATAATATTAAAAGGTCCTTCCAATTTAGGAGACCATTTCCCCATATTTCTATCCTTTCGATTCATTGGGAGAATTACCTTCCATACCAGATCCTCAGGTAAGAATGTCTTGGGTTTTACTCTTTTATTGTAAGATTTTTCCACTCTCTTCTTCTGTATCCTTAAGAGATCTAAAGCTCTCAGGCTTTCTTCATACAAATCAACCAATTCGTCTAACATCATATTCCAATAAGCTTCAGAAGGGATATCTTGATGTTTCTGAATTCTTGTTGACTGCAGACAGATTTCTACTGGAAAAACTGCGTCATGGCCATAGGTTAATCGAAATGGTGTCGTTCTGGTAGCTTCCTTAGGAGAAGTTCGACATGCCCATAAGATTTGGTCCAACGTTTTATGCCAATTCTTTGGATTTTTTCCTACATGCTTCTTTATCAAGCCAATTACTACCTTATTTGCTGCTTCAACTTGTCCATTAGCTTGCGCATAGTAAGGCATTGACGTTAACATATTGAATCCCATTTATGTGGCGAACTCCTGCATTTCTCGACCAATAAATACTGATCCTTAGTTAGTTGTTATTGTCTCAGGGATTCCAAACCTATATATAATGTTCTTTTGAATAAATTCAATGACATTCTCTTGGTCTGCGTTGACTATAAGAATTGCTTCAATCCACTTAGTGAAATAGTCAATGCCCACCAATATATATTTCTGGCATTTAGACGATGCTGGTTGAATCTCCCCAATAAGATCCAAAGCCCATCCTCTAAAAGGCCAAGGTTTTACAATCGAGTGAAGTTCGCTTGCAGGTACATGTTGGATGCCTGTATCTATTTGACATTCTTGGCAACCTTTTGCAAACTCCACACAATCTTTCATCATAGTAGGCCAATATAATCCTTGTCCAAACAGCAACCATTTCATTTTATGGCCTACTTGATGTGCCCCACATGCCCCAACATGTGTAGTTGAAAGGGCTATGTATGACTCTGTTTCACACAGGAATTTCAGTAGTACTCCTTCAGGCGTCTTTTTAAATAACTCGTTTCCCATTAGAATATAACTTAGCACCCTGTACTTTGTTTTTCATTCTGTTAAGCCATTGGATTTTGCAAATAATCTACTATAGGCTTTCTCCAATCTTGTTCTGTTAGATTGTATATGAATAAAATTTCAAAGTTTTCTTGGTCAACGTACCCTAGTTTTGTTGTTTCCAAATCTGTTGGAGACAACTTGGTTGATGTTACTCTTTTTCTAACTTTGATTGCCTGTGGTAATTTTTATTTCAAAATTTTATACCCAGATGCAATCTGTGCTAAGTCATTAGCCATTTGATTTTCCAATCTTGGTATATGTCGAATGTTGATCACATCAAAGTTTTTCAACAAACGATTGGCTATTACAAAATACATGATAAGATTTTCTCTTATGCATTTGTATTCTTTCGTAACTTGCCTTATGACTAACTCTGAGTCTCCTATTATTTCGACTCGAGTTTCCCCTAAGTCCAACAAGATTTCAAGTCCTATGATTAGAGCTTCGTACTCAGCCTCATTGTTCGAACAAGGACCTTCGATCTTGTACTTGAATGTTGTTGGAATTTTACTTGGAGAAATAATTAGAACTCCTACTCCAGTTCCATCTTTATGACTGGAACCGTCGAAGTATAACTTCCAGGGTTCGATCTCGAAGTAGTTTAATGATTCTTCATTTATTGAGTGGTCAACTATAAAGTCTGCTACCACTTGACCTTTTACAGCCTTGAGCGGCATAAAGGTTAATGAATACTCAGTCAATGCAAGTGTCCATTTGCCAATTCGACTATGCAAGATGAGTTTCGATAACATATATTTGAAAACATCAAAATGAGACGAAACATAAACATCAACTGGTTTAATATATTGCTTGAGTTTTGTACATGAGAAGTTAAAACACAAACATAGTTTTTTAACTTCGCTATATCTAGTTTCTGCATCATTTAAAACTTTACTGAGGTAGTAGATGGGTCTTTCAACACCATTTTCATCCTATTGAGCCAACATGTTACCTAGGGTTTTATCAGATGTAGCTATGTACAATCTCATACTCCTATTTCTACAAGGAGGTACCAGAACATGTGGCTTGGTGAGGTATCCTTTGATCTTGTCGAAGGCCTCTTGTTGTTCTTGCCCCCACTCAAATCATCCTTTATTGATTCGAAGTAGTGGTAAGAAGGCTTGCATTTTTCACTTAAGTTGGATATAAATCTCCTCAGGAAATTTATCTTGCCAAGTAGAGATTGCAACTCTTTCTTGCTAGTTGGCGCTTTCGCTTCCAAAATGGATTTGGTCTTGTTCTGGTTTATTTCGATTCCTTTTATATGGACCACAAAGCCTAAGAAGTCCCCTGCTTTGACGCGGAAAGCACACTTTAGAGGATTCATCTTTAGACCATAGCTTCTCATCCTTTCAAAGGACTGTTGAAGGTGGTCTATGTGATTCTTCCCTGAAACAGATTTGATACAAAATATCGTCAATATAAATCTGCATAAAAGTTTCAATAAAATCATGGAAGATGGAATTCATTTCCCTTTGATATGTTTCCCCTGCATTTTTTAGGCCAAAGGGCATCACTACCCATTCATAAGTACGTAAAGCTCCAGGGCATCGAAATGCTGTTTTCGACACATCCTCTTTAGCAATGAAAATTTGATTATACCCAGAGTATCCATCAAGCATACTCATGTATTCAAAGCCAGTGGCATAATCAACAAGCATTTCCATCACATGCATTGGATATTCATATTTGGGTGTTGTAGCATTTAAATCTCTAAAATCAATGCACACCCTTAAGGTACCATTTTTCTTTATAACAGGTACTATATTTGCAATCCATTCGACATACCTGTTCGTTCGGATGAACTTTCATTTCAACAGTCTTTCAACTTCCGTCTTGATCTTAGACAAGATCTATGGTGAAAAATGCCTTGGAGTTTTCTTGACAGGTTTTTTTCAAGGCTTTATTGGTAGTTGAAGCTCCACCAATCTTCTGTCGAGACCAGTCATTTTGTCATAATCCCATGCAAAGCAATCTTTAAACTCCTTCAACAATTGGATTATTTCGGCCCTGAGCGCTAGATCTATCTTCGCACTGATGTATGTTGGTATTTTCACCAAACCTTCGCCCAGGTCTATTTCTTCCAGAGGATCTTGTGCTAGCATTTTAACATTGTCTGCCAACGAATCCTGTTCAAAACCCAAAGGCTCATCATCATAGATGGAATCTATCCTCTGGCTTCTTTCTTCCTCCCTTCATAAGTCAGGTGGTTCTGGTTCGAAGTCTTTCCCAGGACCTTCAGGAAGAAACACTTGCTCATTGGCTTCGAAAGCCATATACTTGACTTCAGCCTCTAAGGCCGCTATCATTCTACTTTCGGCTATGTAGTGGTAGAAATGTTGAAGACTAAGCCATTGGATTGACTAGACTTTATACAAATCAAAAATAAAAATTGCCACCGCGCTTTATTGTTTCAAAGGAAAGGGAAAATAGCGAATAACCCAAAAAAGGGGGAAAGATTCAAGGTAAGGGGGTTGGTTATGCAAAGGGAAGGTATTAGCACCCTAAACATCTACGGTACTCCGCAGGAACCTCTTTGTAAAAATCTGTATATTTTGGCTATAAAAATGTGTTATATGTAAAATGGAGGGTGAAGGTGAGAAAAGAAATATATTTTTTTATGATTTTTGCACCCGTCGCAGTTGCGAACCTTTAGTGCCTACGTACCACCTTTCGTGCAATAGGGGATCAAGGTACACGTAGTTCCTCTTTTAAAAGTTTGAAACACAAGTGTGTTGGTTAATTTTAATAGATAAGACATCATCGTCATTGTCCGTGTGGAAAACATACTTACTACCCACAATCATGAGAAAGGAGAATTTGCATCATCTCAAAGTGGAGGACATGGCTTGGATTTTACAATAAACAATTCCTCACTCAACACCCAAGTGGAAAATATCTCTCTTCACTACATATTATAGAAGTATAGTTGTTTGCATCACTACAAGGATTGACAAGAGTCTAATCTTTTAAGAAAAGTTTAAAGGTAAAAGCCAAAGTGGCAAAATGGTTTGAAATGAGATTGGTTGACTTTTAGTCTTCTCATAAAAAAAGGGCCAAAGTATTATTAAATTGATTGGGGTTTATTTATGAAAATGCATGGACATAAGTCCAAGTTTATTATGAAAGTATCTCAAGTTTGGAAATAAGAAGAGTTTTCAAAAAGAGGGAGAAGATTTTTGAAATTAAAGAAGACGGGAGAAGAAGAAGAGGCTATCCTAAAGCATAAGGTAGAAGCTAAGGATAAGAACAATCTAACCAACAAGAAGCCAAAACTTGACATTATGAGCCAAGATAGAATTCCCATTCTTTGGGTTGAAACCAAGCTAGCAAAGATACTAGACCTCTTAAAATGTATTAAGTCTTCACAAAAATTGGGCAGAGTAACAGCTGTATACGGGTGAATTCCAGATTACAAACAAAGGATGCAATCACAAAAACCTGCACACAAAAACAAACAAGCAACCCAATGTCTTGAGGTAAACCTCAAGAGCTCCAGACAAAATAATCAGATAAGATCACAAGGTCTCCAAGATAGGCCAAGGTCTCTAATCCTAAGTCCAAAAAAAGTCCACTTCTCCATAATGCCAAGGATAGTAACCAAATAGTCCAAGTACCATTAAGAGTTTTTTAGGGTTTAAGTGGATTATTAAGTATCTTAGAAAAAGAAAAGAAAAGCTCAAGTGAGCAAAGTAAAAATGACAAGAATAATAAATGCTCAAATGAGCAAAGATAAAAATGGCATGAAATGAAAAATGCTAAAAAATAAATAGTACATAAAGCATAAAAAGAATAAAGCATAAAATAAACAAGTCAATAATTAGTGGTTAGTTGGATGACCATCTTGAAACTTGCATTTGGAACTCGTTAGAGGATTGGTAGAACCAAAGCCTCCAGACAATAAGTTGCATTTGCTTTTTGTCAAGTATATCATCCATTTGGAATTCTCATAAGTACCATTTAATGATCAACGATGTTTAAGTGATCCGTGTTGACCAAAGGTGTTGTAGATCCATTAGAGGATTGGTAGAACCAAAGCCTCCACACAATGAATCTCAAGGTTATTGGATCAAAGAGATCAAATTAACATACTTGGGCTTACAATCATAAGTTTGGGCCACGAATGATCATTTATTCGAATCGGGACAAAATTTAGCGCTATGTTAAGCAATCGTAAGTGGATTTATATAGAAGTCACACCTATTTTGAGGCCGGTCAATAGCAATCTATTCACCATTTGTTTTGAGACATGATATAGAGGTCATGCTCCAACAACATTTAGTGCAATGAGAAGGGGATAAGATGAAGAGGAATTAGGGTAAAAAGAAAAAAACCACATTTGAATTAATATTTAATCAAACTATTATTAAAATCATTCATCCATCTTTTGTGGAGTTAAACTCAACACCATGATCCAATGATGTTAATAAAGCCATGATCAAAAAATCAACCCAAGACAGCTAGAAAATATTCACAAAATAATAATATATTTAATATATACATTAAAGGGTTTAAAAATGGTTTAAAAATGGTTTAAAAACAGAAAAATAATAAAGAAAATGTCAATTATATTTAAATTAATCAAGAAATGAAAGATAAGACCATAGAAAAAAAATCAGAAAATAGCTCAAGTAGTTATACAAATTTTTTGAGAATTTTTAAAAGTCAGAAACTATTTTTAAAAATTAAAATAAATGGGTAAAGTAAACAAAAATAGTAAAAAATAGTAAAGTCAGAAGCAAAAATAAAATAAGGTCACCAATATTTGTCACAATATCATTGGATCATTCCATAATTTTTTCAGAATTTTTAAATGTGTAAAAGTATTTTTAAACATTTTAAATAAATCAAATAAGTGAAAAATTCATAAAAAATACCAAAACACAAAATTGAATTGTGAAAAAATAAAAATCAGAAAGAGAATAATCAAAAATATTTTTCATAATTTTTTTTGGATTTTTTGGACTATAAATGAATTTTCTATGATATTTTGAAATTTAAAACAATTAAAATATAAAAATCAGAAAAAGAAAATAAAAGAAAAAGATGTGGACCATTGGATGAGAGTCAAAACACGTTATTAATCAAATCCAAAGGATCTGGCGCGCTGTGCATATCATGGTCTTTAGTGAATAATGTATAAAATCATTAATAAATCAGATTTTTTAAAAAACAAATGGCACGCTTTCATTGGTTAGAATGTGTGACACGTTGGTCATCTTCAACCTCCAACCCTCACGAATTGCAGGTCTCTCAAACTGTAAAATCAGAAGCTCAGACCTATGCCATTCGCTTCGTCTCTTCAAGATGAAGACAACCATACCCTCGCGCCATTTTTATGTAAACTGTAACTCAAGCAATTTGGAAAGAAAGTTTTGAAAAGGGATTTGAAAATTCATGGTCAGAACATGCTTCCAGATAAAAGTAAGTGTTGTGACTAGAATCAGGGCAATGAGAGCAACACAAAGGTATCAAAGTTTTGAAGAATTGATGGAGGAATCTACCTATTGAAGTTGAGTTGCAAAGCTCTAAAACTGGACTTCTATGGAGCAATATAGGGCACGATTCTTGAATGTGATTATATGGTTAGCTTCAGGGAAGATCAAGGAAGGTGAATTGATGAAGAAAATGGATTGAAAAAGGCTTGAGAATAGGATTCGAAGTTGCTGAATTTTGAGTTGTGAAGCAAGTTTGGCAGGGTGATTCTGGCTATCTAAGCTTGGGAAATTGAATGGAGGATGACCCTCCATTTATAGGGAATTAAATGGGATGCTCAAGCGTGTGGAATGATGCAAATTGGAGGGAAATCGTGTGAACCTGATGCACGAGCAAAGTATGATCTGATTTGCATCAAAACTCATCTAATCCTTGCGTTTCAAGGATCTAATCCACTTTGGCAACTTGGTTAAACATGTTTAGATCACAAACGCGTGCTAATTTGATGTTTAAAGGCCAAAACATGGATTTCAAATTCTGACTTATGGAGAAACTTCAGTTCTAAGTTACCAAGTTCAATCCAATAGCATTTCCACCTTAGGGAGTCTTAGGGCAAAATTCTTGATGCTTTGGAAAGATGAGGTAACAAACTTTGCAATGGAAAAAGAATGGAATCAAATGGAGGCTTAATCTGAAAATTACATGGAGTCAAAGTTGAAGAAAAAGAGTTGACTTTCCATACTTAGAAATATTTCAAATTCTTCTTAAAAAATGACCTATAATCTCTTGCATCCAAACATGGCCTTCCACTTAGAATTTGCTCTTGACCAAAAAAGATGGAATGAAGTAAATCCCATGAATGACATTTTGCAATTTGAACCACTCAAAATCTACAAAAACTGAGCAAGTTATGACTTGTTGAAGTTGGCCAAAAATCATGAAATGACCTATAATCTTTTGCATTCTTAAGGAAACTTCCATCCATTTTCTTACTTTGCTCATAAAAGAAGGCATGAAGTGCACATCCTTAAGATCATCATGGAAAAAGAATAAGCTCAAGGTGATAAAAATTGACCAAGTTATGACCATTTGAAGTCACATATGGAAAATTAGGGATTCATCTGATGAGCAAGATATGCCCCTTTGAAGTCCAAAACCCTAGCCTCTAGATCAAGAGAATGCTTGGTGGAACTTTGCCAAGTTTGAACAAACTTTTTGTGCCAATATTCTTCCTTTGTGAATAGAAATTGTTGAGGATGATGATGAGGACCTATGGCTACCATAAACAATTTCATACCAACTTCAAAACAACTTCAACGGTGAGGTTTGAATCTCTCAAGCTTTTGACTAGGGCATGGAAATAAACTCATGAACCCATGAAGCAAATTTGATAAACCTCATTGCCTTTACCTACATTATTAACAAGTAAGACAAATCAATATTGCATTTTGTTAATTAGAGAAAAATCAAAGTACAATATCTATGATCACAAAAGCAAACAAATCAAGGTGCTTGGTAACTCCTCAAAGAGCAAAGCTAAAGATAGGGAGAAGAACCAAAGTCCCTAATGTGATTTTGTGGTGATTGAAACAATATGGTATGATGAAGGGATCTTAGGGGCAAAAATTGGGGTACAACAACTGCCCTTATTTAAGTTTCTTCTATCTGGAGATACGAAGGTTAAAAATCTTTGTGTCGACGTGATCGAAGATACTTAAATATAAAATAAACCTTGTTTTTGGCCCTAAGATGCCATGAAAATGTTTATGCATATGAGTGCATATGAATGGAACAGAAGAGACGCAAAGTAGCATTGGGGAGACAATACAAAAATGCAGAAGCAAAAGAGAAATCCCACCAAGAAAATAAATCATTGGTAAAGCACGAGAATAGAATCAGAGAGGAGGATAACAAGCATCGATGTTCACTGCCGATGTACTATCATCGTTCACTGAATATATCATACCACCGCCGTTCACTGACGATGAACTATCAACGTTCATTGAAGATAGCAAAAATATAAGAAACACCGACGTTCACTACCGATATACTACCAATGTTCATTGAAGGCAGAAAGAGAATATATATCATATCACCGCCGTTCACTGACGATGAACTATCAACGTTCACTGAAGATAGCAAAAAGATAAGAAACATCGACGTTCACTGCTGATGTACTACCAACATTCACTAAAGGTAGAAAGAGAAAATATATCATATCACCGCCGTTCACTGGCGATGAACTATCAACGTTCACTGAAGATATCAAAAAGATAAGAAATACAAACGTTCACTGCCGATGTACTACCAACGTTCACTGAAGGTAGAAAGAGAAAATATATCATATCACCGCCATTCACTGACGATGAACTATCAACGCTCACTGAAGATAGCAAAAAGATAAGAAACACCAACGTTCACTGCCGATGTACTACCAACATTCACTGAAGGTAGAAATAGAAAATATATCATATCACCGCCGTTCACTAACGATGAACTATCAACGTTCACTGAAGATAGCAAAAAGATAAGAAACACCGACGTTCACTACCGATGTACTACCAACATTCACTGAAGGTAGAAAGATAAAATATATCATATCACCGCCATTCACTGACGATGAACTATCAACGTTCACTGAAGATAGAAAAAAGATAAGAAACACCGACGTTCACTGCCGATGTACTACCAACATTCACTGAAGGTAGAAAGAGAAAATATCATATCACGCTGTTCACTGACGATGAACTATCAACATTCACTGAAGATAGCAAAAAGATAAGAAACACCGATGTTCACTGCCGATGTGCTACCAATGTTCACTGAAGGTAGAAATAGAAAATATATCAAGTCTTCCCAGAATTCTGGTGTTCTGTCAAGAACGGGTCTCAACTTCTTCTTTAACCAAGGAGATCTTCCTGGAAAGGGTAAAATGTAACCTGTCTCATATGAAGAGACTTCCACTTATTGTCAAAGGGGAAACGCAAAGAGAAATGACTTTCTAGGGATAGAAATATGACTTCCCGGAGGAATGCCATGATATTCTTGCTGAGGAGAAAAAGTCTTCTTGTGCAAAATAAATGCACGAGCAAAAACTCAAAGTTTTCAGAAATCCATAATAAATGATATCGTCATGCAACCACAAATCCAATTCAGAAATATACCGGAGCAAGACGGCCAAAGCAGATTCATCCTCTGAGAAATAAACTCAAGAGGGAAGACCAAATTCAACTAAGCAAAGAGCGCTGCAGGAAAGGTCAAAACACAATGTCAATGAATGATGATTTTAGCAATGCATGATGTATGTATGAATGTATGAGTGCTATCATGCATCTGCTGGTAAAAAGGATACACAATCAACACAAACAAACAAAACCTCCTCAGGTATTAACAACACTTGGCTAAACTTCGACCAAAAATATCATTCCAAGAAAGGTAAAAAACAACTGCGGAAACCAAACCTATTGCCTGCCTTAACTTCACTGAGGAGAAACATAATCCTGAGGTAGACAAATTAAACAGATACCGGGATAGAACATCCTTCTTCCGGCTTCATCGGAGAAACAGTTTTGCAAAAGCAACATACCTATTGGAGATTGCAAGATCAACCTCAAATAAAGCAGACTGACGTTGAAACAACCAAACCTCACTGGGGAATTCAAGCCTACCTCCCAGGAGAAAAGAAACCGCAAATTGAAAATTTTCACCACGAATCCTCATTCCAACAAGAGATGTCCTGGGATAACCTTCCCGGGAAATCAAGAAGTCAACACTAGTGCCGATACTGTAAAAAGAGCGACACCTCAACACACCAAGGGAATAAAACCTTTCATCATATAAGGGAAGACTTTGCTGGGGAAACTGGGACGGAGGCTTCTGACCATGCAAGCCCAAAATCAAAAGCGAACCAAGACTTGACTGGGGATAATGGAATCACCAACCCAATACTATACCTCGTACCCACTGATATCGTCTTTAATTATCTGGGAAATACACAAAGATTGCGCACATACCAGTAAAATGACCTAAGAAAACCTTTATGAAGGAAGTAAATCTTCTTAAAGAAACCAGAACTTGTTCATCCTTGGGATCACCATTTTTGTTGTCATTGTTTCATCACAAATCCCAAAGTAAATTGAATTGTAAAGATCTCTCTTTTTTTTTGAAAAGTCAATTTGCTTTTTAATCTCTTTGCTTTAAAAGTTATTATTAGTAATAAATGAAGTCTTTTCAAGATAAATAAAAATAAGAACACAAAGAATTGGGAAAAAGCTCGAACTTCATTAATAGAATGGTAGTCTACGAATGGCGAGACTCCATGGATGATTACAAAGTTTGGGAAATGGTAATACATAATGGAAAAGATACATTGAGATACAATGACCACTATCCCCCTAGCAACTTTTGAAATCCTGAGCAGCAGCTTTTGTTGAAGTATGGTGAGGATCAAAGAAGATTATTGCTTCAATGATCAAGTCTTGTTTGACGTAGTTACTTGCCAAGAAAAATCCCTAACTTTTGCCTAAGCTACCCTTGAGGGTTTTCAACTTAGAGGGAAATTTATTCTATTTATGTCTCTAATTTTTTCCTAGACCGCCCTTTCGGGTTTTCGGCCTACCGAGACACTCCTTTTTGCCTAAGCCGCCCTTTCGGGTTTTCAACTTAGCGAGCTGTTCTTTTATTTCTTTAGGCGAAGTATTTCTTGATTGCGTCAGCATTCATGGGACGTGGGAACTCCTCGCCATCCATAGTTTCAAGAATTAATGCACCACCAGAGAAGGCTTTCTTGACAACATACGGGCCTTCAAAATTGGGAGTCCACTTTCCCCTAGCATCAGTGTTGAAAGACATGATCTTCCTGAGCACGAGATCGCCTTCTCTGAATTCACGAGGTTTGACCTTTTTATCAAATGCTTTCTTCATTCTTTTCTGATATAACTGCCCATGACACAAAGCTGTCACTCTCTTTTCTTAAATCAAATTTAATTGGTCAAACTTGTTCTGGACCCATTCAGCCTCTGATAATTTGGCTTCCATTATCACACGCAACGAGGGAATCTCTACCTCGACGGGGAGTACAACTTCCATTCCATACACTAGGGAAAATAGGGTTGCTCCTATTGAAGTGCGAACAAATGTTCGATATCCATGCAAAGCAAAAGAGAGCATTTCATGCCAATCCTTATAAGTGACAACCATTTTCTGGATAATTCTCTTGATATTCTTATTAGCAGCTTCAACAGCCCCATTCATCTTTGGCCTGTATGGAGATGAATTATGATGGACAATCTTGAATTCTTCACACAATTTTGTCATCATCTTGTTGTTCAAATTTGAGCCATTATCAGTGATGATTCTGCTTGGCACACCATAGCGGCATATAAGATTGTTTTTAATGAAACGCACAACCACCTGTTTGGTAACATTGGCATATGAAGCAGCCTCTACCCATTTGGTAAAGTAGTCAATTGCTACCAAGATGAAACGGTGTCCATTCGAAGCCTTGGGTTCTATCATCCCAATCATGTCAATGCCCCACATAGAGAAAGGCCATGGGGAGGAAATCACATTGAGAAGTGTCGTAGGCACATGAATCTTATCTGCATAAATCTGGCATTTATGGCACTTCTTTGCAAATTTGTAACAATCGGATTCCATTGTCAACCAATAATATCCTACCCTTAGCATCTTTTAGCCATTGAATGTCCATTAGCATGAGTTCCAAATGAACTTTCATGAACCTCATGCATCAACGGGTCTGCTTCGTGTCTATCCATGCATCTGAGCAAGACCATGTCAAAATTTCTCTTGTATAACACATTTTCACTGAGGAAGAAAATGCCTGCCAATCTTCTCAGTGTCTTTCTATCTTTCTTTGACGCACCAAACGAGTATTCCTGAGTCTGAAGAAAATGCTTGATATTATAATACCAAGGTTTTTCATCTGCTACCTCCTCTGTCGCAAACACATGAGCGGGCCTATCTAGCCGTCGAACTATAATTCATGGTATATCATTCCAAGCATTTACTTGGTACATGGAAGCCAGAGTTGCCAGAGAATCTGCCATTTTATTTTCATCTCTAGGAATGTGATGGAATTCAACTTTATTGAAGAAGGGCAGTAATCTTCTAGCATAATCTTTGTAAGGGATCAAGCCAGGGTGACGAGTGTCCCATTCTCCTTTAATCTGATTTATTACCAAAGCTGAATCACCATACACATCTAGAATCTTGATTCTGAGATCAATAGCTTCTTCAAGACCCATGATGCAAACCTCATATTCCGCCATATTATTAGTGCAATCAAATGTTAACCTCCCAGTAAAAGGAATATGCGATCCATGAGGTGTAACAATCAGAACGCCAATTACTTTACCATAAGCATTCACATCTCCATCAAATACCATACTCCAACGAGATTCAGGGTCGGGGCCCTCCTTAGGCAATGGTTCATCACAATCTTTCACTTTCAAGAACATCACATCTTCATCGGGGAATTCATATTCTGCAGACTGATGATCTTCCACCGGCTGATGAGCAAGATAATCTACCAACACACTACTTTTAATAGCTTTTTGAGTGTGGTATTCAATATCATATTCAGATAACAACATATGCCAGCGGGTAATTCTCCCAGTAAGAGCAGGTTTTTCAAAAATATACTTGATTGGATCCATTTTGGAGATCAACCAAGTAGTATGATTCAACATATATTGCCGCAAACGCTTTGCCGCCCAGGCCAAAGCACAACATGTTTTTTCCAGCATAGAATACCGTGACTCACAATCAGTGAACTTTTTGCTGAGATAATAAATGGAGAACTCTTTCTTTCCCGTTTCATCCTGTTGTCCCAGAATACAACCCATAGATTTATCTAACACTGCCAGATACATAATCAACGGTCTTCCTTCTACAGGAGGGAGCAAGATAGGAGGTTCAAGCAGATAATCTTTAATACTTTCAAATGCCCTTTGGCAGTCATCTGTCCACACACAACCTTGTTCTTTATTTAACAACTTAAAGATCGGTTCACACGTTGCAGTCATGTGGGAAATAAATCTGAAGATATAATTCAAATGCCCGAGGAAACCCCTGACTTGCTTTTCAGTTCTTGGTGCTGGCATTTATTGAATTGCTTTGACTTTGTCAGGGTCAACTTCAATTCCTTTCTGGCTAACAATAAAACGCAACAATTTCCCCGATCTAACTACGAAGGTGCATTTATTTGGATTTAGGCGGAGACGATACTTCCTCAAACGCCGAAACAACTTCAACAAATCTTCTATATGCCCTTCTTCAGTTTGGGATTTGGAAATCATATCATCAACAAATACTTCGATTTCTTTGTGAATCAAATCATGGAATAGGGTTGTCATAGCCCTCTAGTACGTTGCACCAGCGTTCTTCAACCCGAAGGGCATCACTCTATAACAAAATGTTCCCCAGGGTGTGATAAACGTTGTTTTTTCCATGTCCTCTAGAGCCATTCTTATTTGATTATACCCGGAAAATCCGTCCATGAACGATAATACCTTGAATTTTGCTGTGCTATCCACTAACATGTCAATGTGAGGCAATGGAAAATCATCTTTTGGACTAGCTTTATTTAGATCTCTGTAATCTACGCACATGCAAACTTTTTCGTCTTTTTCGGTACAGGGAAAATATTGGAAACCCATTGAGGATACAATGACGTCACAAGAAAACCAATATTAATCTGCTTTAGGACCTCCTCCTTGATCTTTACTGCCATATCTGGATGGGTTCTTCTCAACTTTTGTTTAACTGGCGGACACTCTGGCTTCAACGGCAAACGATGCTCGACAATGTCTGTATCTAGACCAGGAATATCTTGATAAGACCAAGCAAAAATATCCACATACTCTTTTAACAGCTCAATCAACCCGCTCTTTACATCAGGATGCAACGATGATCCAATCTTAACCTCCTTCGATTCTTCTTCTGAACCAAAATTAACCACTTCCAAAGGCTCCTTATATGGCTGAATGGTATTATCCTCGTGCTCAAGCAACCGTGAGACCTCCTCTGGAATCTCATCATAATCTTCTTCTTCAGCCCCAAACACAGGACAATCAAAGTTGGGAGAGGGTGCAGGGTCATTGTATTCAACAAGTTTTTTAATTAATCTGCACATGTGATTTATGATTGCTTTTAGAAACTAACACATATAACAAGTGCTCTTGCAGATTAATTTTCAATTATTATTTATTTTGAAAGGTTTTTTTATTTATTACCATTTCCCAAGAAAAAGGCAGAAAATAAAAGACATAATTTTGGAAGCAAAGACAACTTTTATTAATCATCTTATCAATTATAGCAAACAGATAAGCCCTACAACATTAATACTTCCACCTTGGGAAGAGTGAAAGCTTTTCAAAAGAAAGAGACAGATTATCAAAACAAATTACTTTGAAACATGTATGCAAGTAGGAACATCAATGGTGACCCAGTTCTGAACTCGGACTCCATGCGTTACATAATTCGGTGCTTCCTGCTCTGCTTCATCTTCTTCAACAACATTAATTCCAGAACCAATCGGATGGAGGTAGCCTCCGCTGCGGAAAACATCATGATAACTGTTCACAGAAGACTTGAATTCAAACTTTTGCCTTTGCCATTCCTCGAAGAGAAACCTAAGCCAGCTCTGTTTTTGTTCACGGGTGGATTCACAAGTCGTCCCCAAACTGCATTATGACCATTGCACACAACCTGCTGCGCATCCTTCAAAGAAGCCACAAAATTCTCATTCTTCCTTATGTTGTCATTGAATAGGGCTTGGAACTGGGTTCTAACAGCAGCCTCATCCGCTTCTACAATACTGAAAGAGGAAAGATGGGATATCAACAACGCCTGCTCCCCATTTAGGATCACTACCTTCCCTTCATGCATAAATTTTAGCTTCTGGTGCAAAGTTGAAGTGACAACCCCTGCTTCGTGTATCCATGGCCGTCTAAGCAAACAACTATACGCGGGAATGATGTCTATTACCTGGAAGGTTATCAAGAACAAATGTGGTCCTATATGGATGGTTAAGTCCGCTTCACCGATGACATATTTCCTCGACCCATTAAAA
This sequence comes from Vicia faba, assembly GCA_948472305.1. Classification (NCBI taxonomy): domain Eukaryota; kingdom Viridiplantae; phylum Streptophyta; class Magnoliopsida; order Fabales; family Fabaceae; genus Vicia; species Vicia faba. The sequence goes on from OX451740.1 coordinate 1,259,474,494, forward strand.
GCCTTCACAATGATGCCACTCAGACGCATAGGTGTTCCATGATACTTTAACTTCATGAGGGTACTTCTTGGTATAACATTTAACGCGGATCCGTTATCAATTAGCACATTAGATAGAGAGTCATTGTTGCAGCTCATGGATATGTGGAGGGCCAGGTTGTGATTCCTCCCTTCATATGGTAACTCATCATCGCAGAAACTCAAGTTGTTACATGACGTAATGTTTCCAATTATGCTACTGAATTGATCTAACAGCATGTCATTCTCTACAAAGCTTGGTCTAGTACTTTCATCAATGATTCCCTATGAGCGGAGGAATTCATTAGTAATGCCAGGATGGATATCTTTGAAGGAGTCTGCAATAGCTGATCTATAATTTTGTAGTCGCTCATCTTAATTACCTTCAAGATATCATCCACTTCTTTCTCTAATGTGGCTCCACTAGTCTCTCCTACAGCCTTCTTAAGCTCATCGTTCTCAGCAATTTTCTTTCCAGCAACAACATCTTTTCAAATAACCGACGCAAACACACGACCACTACGGGTCACCCTGCTATTATCAGCTATATTCCCAACATCTGGCATTGGCTGGAGGGGAAACTCCACCCCATCTTCTAAGATTGTAGCGTTGTATTTGTAAGGCACATCCTTATCTGATTTATAAGGAACAGGTCCCGACAGGCTAATTATCAATGGGGTAACAACTGGTTTGCTATGGTACTCCACCTCAAGATGAGTGGATGCACCAAAACAAGGTACAATGACATTTACACCTTCCTCAACATAATCAGCCCTCAAAAGGTCATTTCTGGCAAACAAATCTTCGTCTGAAGAGAAATAATCATCAGCGGAGGCATACTCTTCCTCTGACTCTTCTTCCATCAAACAAAGTTCAACCATATCAATCTCGTGATAATCATCTCTCTGACCTATGATCTTAATAGTCCCATTGTCTAACAGCAATTGAACACCCTCCCTCACAATAAAACATCCTCGGGGGTCTTGACATCAAACTAAGCAAGACCCGTATTGGTGTTCCACCTGTCCAGTAGTATGGCATAAAGTGGCATGCAACTGTACGAGATCTTCATTCAAATTTTCTACTTCAAAAATTCTGAATTCACCCGGACATCCAGAAACCATATTCGCTTTCTCCTCATATTCTGCCCTAGGCATGATTATATGGTAACTCTTTGAAGAGAAGAATGTTTTTGGAATCCCTCAAAAATACCAAAAGATGAGCAAGATATTCCCATTTGAAGTCCAAAACCCTAGCCTCTAGATCAAGAGAATGCTTGGTGGAACTTTGCCAAGTTTGAACAAACTTTTTGTGCCAATATTCTTCCTTTGTGAATAGAAATTGTTGAGGATGATGATGAGGACCTATGGATACCAAAACCAATTTCATACCAACTTCAAAACAACTTCAATGGTGAGGTTTGAATCTCTTAAGCTTTTGACTAGGGCATGGAAATAAATTCATGAACCCATGAAGCAAATTTGCTAAAACTCATTGCCTTTACCTACATTATCAACAAGTAAGAAAAACCAATATTGCATTTTTTTAATTAGAGAAAAATCAAAGTATAATATCTATGATCACAAAAGCAAACAAATCAAGGTGCTTGGTAACTCCTCAAAGAGAAAAGCTAAAGATAGGGAGAAGAACCAAAGTCCCTAATGTGATTTTGTGGTGATTGAAACAATATGGTATGATGAAGGGATCTTAGGGGAAAAAATTAGGGTACAACAGGCTACATATGCCGAATTCTTTTGCAAAGCTTGTGATTCAGTCATCATCATTAAATTCACTTCCCCAGCCTATTGGCTGTATGTCATTAACTCCTCCATAGTCAATGTTTGATAAATATTCTCTATTCCACTGGAACCCATGGTCAGAGTGTAGGTAGAGGGAGCAAAAGGCATTTGGTGCTGGTGCCAAATTAAAGTCTGGAGGATTGCATGACCCTATGTGAGCTAGATATCTGTTAAAGTTTGTTCTATCGACATTATTAACATTGCCCATATAGTAGCTTTGTTCTGCTTCGATATTTTCCACTATACCATTTGGGTGCCAAATGGTAACACGTTGGTGCATTGATGATGGTACTGCTCCTATGCCATGTATCCACTCTCTACCTAAGAGTGGATTATAGTTGGGCTTTGCTGAAATGACCATAAACATAGTTGGTCGAAGTATTGTTCCCACCTTGAGGTCTAATTGTATCACCCCCATATTAGTTCCAATACCTCCCTCATAGTTAGATAGAACCATGTTATGGGGTTTGATATCTTCACCCCCTTTGCATAGTTTCCTCAGCATACCTTGGGTAATTATATTTATTGTGGCCCCACAATCAACCAGAATTTTGTTGATGGTTGCTTCTCCTACTTTTGCTCTGATGAACAATGGTTTGAGGTGATTCTTCATCGTCTCAGTGGGGCGTTCGAAGAAAGCATTTTGCTCTTCGACACAACTGTTGTTCATAATGTAATAATAAACTGACCTATGTTTGGCCATCTCCTGTTCGACCTCCCAGTCAGTCTCTTCGACTTCGACTTGGCGATTGTATTCCCTGGGTAGTATTGACACTATATTCACCATAATATCCAAAGTAACATCAGATTCAGAACTACCTTCATCATTTAATTCACCTTGTTCTGGCCACACCAATCTTCTAGCAATTGGTTTTCTTTCCAAAGGCTTTCTTTGTTTGCCTTTTTCCTTTCTTTTTGGCACATTGGTGCTCGATTCTGGTTGAGGCTCCTCTGTAGCCTCTCTTTCGGATTTTTGTCGTCTTTGATATCCTCTCCACTGGGAGCGCGACATGGGGTTTTTTCCCTTGTAGTTGCTCGACACATGAGCCACTTTGTTTGTTATTATAGTTTGGAATTCCTTCCTATATGCCAAGGATGATCCTCTTGGCACATCGAACGTTCGCCATTTCTCCTCACTGGGCCTTTTTCTGCTTGCTGTTTTCAGCCAAGTGTCCACAGAGGAATTTGTTGGAGGCCTAAAAGTTGATGGCCTCTTCACCTGGTTCATTGGTCCCTTCTGATATCCTCTTCTGGGATCATATCTGACCTCAGGATCCATGTTGGGTTGGGAATTGGTGCCCCATTTCTCCTTTGATGCCCTCACACCCTGTATGTGTTATGCAACCTTTTTTCTGAAGATGGAGCTGCATCTTAGACACAACATGACTTCAGACTTCTTTTTTTGGCATCGTTGCAGAAAATCTGCCAGATTCTCATTCTCTTTAGGAAATGCAGTTTTATTGACTTCCTCTTGTCTGATGGCATCTTCTGAAGCCTTCGCTTTAGATACTTCAACCATATTGACTTCTAAGTTGCTCTTGGCAGCGAGATTCAGCCTTTACATCTTGGCTCCTAGGTCCTCTGTCGAACCTGTGACGGCAGCCAAATAAGAGCCTGCAATAGTCTCTTTGTTTGAACCTTCAATAGATCCTTTGTTTAAGCCTTTAGTAGCTCCTTTGTTTGAGCCTTCAGTAGCTCCTTTTTTAGGCCTTCAGTAGCCTTTCTTACCCCTTCGATAGTCTTTCTGGAGATGTTCTCAATGAAACTGCCAAAAACAGGCTTATTGACGAAGTCTTCTGAAACTTCGACCATGTTAATGCCTGATGGTTAAACATAGTGGGCATCAACTTGCAATGGGTTTGCATTGATTTTCATCGGAGGTTTGTCAGCAAACTTGAGTCTGCCTTCTTTGATCGCTCCTTGAACGAGATCGCTGAAAAGAAAACATTGTGAATTTTTATGGCCCAAAAAATTATGATACTTACAAAATCCCCTTTTCTTTCTTTATTCTAAAGGAGGAATTTTGCCCCTGGAGGAACTATCATTTGGCCATCTTTAACTAACAAGTCAAATATCTCGTCACATTTTGTGACGTTGAAACTATATGTTTTCTTTGGGAATCTATCACTGTTCTTTTCAGACTCAGTAGGATTCTTCCAATTTGAGGGCATTAGCAATCTACAAGAGTACGGTGGCCATTGCTTTAATTCTGCTAAATCTATTTCACTTTCTTCGACAACTATAGGATTACTAGATGTCTCTGGATCGTCATCATCCATTTCGACATATGCTACCCTTTCTCTTCGATGAGTCTTAGTTGCTTTATCTTTTTCAGCTTTAAGACGTTCTACCTGTCGAACTCCATCGGCCAATTGGGCCATATCCCTCAGGTATTGGGTATCTAATATTTTCCTAATAGAATAATCTAGGCCCCCTGCTGCCATTTCGACCAACTCATGCTCATGCACTTGTGTAAAGCATTTGGATTAGAGCAGTCGAAATCTAATTAGATATTCATCTATTGGCTCAATGAATCTCCTTTTCACACTAGCCAGTTCTTTCAGACTTATTTTGGTTTGTCCCATGTAAAATTGATCATGGAACAATCTCTCCAATTGATTCCAATTGTGGATCGAATTGGCTGGGAGGGTGGTAAACCAAGTACAATCATTTTTAGTTAGGGAACTTGGGAAGTACTTAATCTTAAGGCTCTCGTTATTTGAGATTTCCCCAGCTTTTATCAAATATCCCGCCACATGTTCGACCGTAGATTCTGTTGTATCCCCGGAAAATTTGGTGAACTTTGGAACTTTCCACCTAGGGGGTAAATCTGTTTGCAAGATATACTCTGACAATGGGGATGTAAAGTTTGGCCTATGAAAGCCAATGTTCATTCCATTATGTATCATGATTCTTTCGATCATAGCTGTCAGATTATTATCCGTTCCATAATTATGGTGTCGAACCTGTTGTATCACTTCATCAGCATTTTTGTTTCTATTTACCATAATTACACCTTAATCGAAATCTCTAGGGATCTGTGGGGGAACTCTAGGTATTTCGACCCTAGGTTGTTCGATCTCCATTCTATGGTTCATTCCAACTGGCTGTAGATTTTGGTTAATGGTCACATCTTCCTCTAAGACTATACCCTGATTCCCTCTTATTGGCGCTCTTTGGGGTTGTCGAATAGGTTGGAGACCCTAAAAAATTCATCCATGCGCGTCATTTGAGTTGTCATTTGCTGATTCGACTAGGTGGTATTTTGTATTAGAGGGTTCAACATTGTACTCAAAGTTTGTGCCAACATTTGTACCATATCATGGTTACTTTCGTCCATTTGTTGCCTCAAAATTTCCGTAGAAGCATTTGTGAGGCTTGGTATTGCATGGGATGCCCCTCCTCAGAGTTGGTTTCTACCCAAATTCGCCATACCGGTTCCAGATCCCTGTAATGGAGAAGACACACTCACCAAAGGTTCTGAAAATATGGACACAACATTCATAAGACTAGCCATTTCAGAAGTTGGCATGCCATAGGACTGGTCTCGACCCATCCAGGATGTCGAAAATCCTGGGGGAACATAGGGTCGAGATCCTGGATTTACCCTTGGTGGGGGTGTTCCTAATGGACCTCTGGGACCTATATACGAAAGTATTGGTTCCGTTTGTGTTACTGTCAACATTGGTGCCGAACCAACTGTTGATGGGATAGTTTCACTAACGGTTGGTATAACCGCTGTTTCCGCAGTAATTGATGGAGGTATTTCTCCATTATTTGGATGATTAGCCATTTAACTATTTCTTCTCCTAGTTGTACACTCGTTGGTGGTTAATTTACCACTTCTTAATAACATATAACACTTTGTAAAAGAAAAGAAATTATGTAAAGCATTTATGTTAATATAAACAAGCAAACAAAAATTAGCAACGCCCCACCAGGTGTGCCAATTTGTTTACTGTGAAAATTGGTAAACAACTGTTGATCTTCCAAAAAGGGTAATTTTTGGTTACTTGCAGGATCGATCGGTTTAATCCTAGGACATATGCTAAATATTTGTGTTGTTTCGATAAAAACGCTAATTTTAATAAATAACACATTCGACTGAGAAAGGTAGAGGTTTGAGATAAGTTTAAGTGTAGAAATCTGGTAAAAAGTGCAAGTAAAATACAAGGAAAAATAAACTTTGCAAGTAAGATAATAGGCTGTAAGCAAGAATGGAAAGGAATGTAAAAGACTTTGATTATAAAATGTGGTGTTTCAAAGGTACATTCTAAGTATTCTTTGTATGATAACTTTAGGATAAAATTTCCCTTTTACACTCAACATTAGGTCCATCTTTGTATGATAATAATTAGGTTTTTTAGTCTCCCCCTTAAACTCTTTCTTCTTTTGTAAATAAAAAAAAACTTCTTTTCTTAAATAAAAAATCCAAAAAAACACTTAATCATTATTCAAACTCATTCACACTTAACAAAAAGTTCAACAAATCATAGATCTAATCAAAAGGGCATGTTATCTCTATTCTACCGTGATATCGGCCGTGCCTATTGCTAGAATGTATGCGTTAACATCGCCCACTATAAAACACCAACAAACCAACATTTTCAAGAAGAACTATGGTGTTCTGATTTCTTCACAAGATACATAGGCAAAGGGTTATGAGACCCTCATGAACACACTAATAAAAAACCATTTCATTCCCCCATAGCAAGTATAGTTATAGATAGACACACCCTTATAAGCAAACAATCAAAATGGATCCCGTTGAGCACAACGGATGTGACGGATGCTAATACCTTCCCCTTGCATAATCGACTTTCGTACCCTCTCTTTTGGTTGCAAGATCATCTTATCCATCCTCTAGTGGTTTTCTCGATATTTCCCCTTCCTTCGGGATAAATAAAGTTTGGTGGCGTCTCTGTGTTTTTTGCAGGTAGCTTCAAGAACCTTCCCACGAAGGATGTCCTTGCTAATGCACGATATGTGGCCTATATCAGGCCATGTGATCTAGTGATTATTGACCAATCACCATGTAATCTCTCCCACTCTATTCCCTCAAGTCCAATCTTCGTCTCAATTGTCCATTAGTATATCACAATTCCTAGCCTGTAGGAATTCCCGTCCCTCTGTTACAATCTCTAGCTCGTAGGGATTCCTCTTCATCTTTCATTCTCCATAATCCTTAAGGAGTTCTTGTCTGTCTCAATCTCAGAGTCAGTGTAGGGTATACTCATTTCCATGTCTATTATTAAACCCGTATAGGACACCCTTATGTTTACCTTCATACTACGTCATCGTCGCATTACATATCCATGAAACTTTTTTTGCATACCCTTAAATCCAAAAATATGTTTTACATACCCATGCAATTTTGTACATTCATACATTCGTATTTCACGCATTTCCACCTTCGTACTCGATCGCTACCAATCCAGCTAGCAAGATTCCCAGATACTCAAAGAACAAATTCCAAGCATGCTTCAAGAAAGCTGTGACGGAACACAAGAAATTCCTAAGTTATTGAAGGAGAAAGTTAACCAGTAAGCTTGGTCCTATAAATATTGTTAAGGAGAGAAGGCAACCCTTCCTCATATAAGTTAAAGGCCTACACAATGCCTCAAAGGAAATTATCATTGGTGATTCAGAAAAAACAATTTCCCTCTCAATAAAGTTGGTATGCCTAATAGAAGAAAAGACAAGGGTCACCCCCTACTCTGGCAAGTCCAAGATCATCAAGGAGATATCTTAGAGTCAAGTGGATCGATAAAGAAGCTCTTCCATAGGATCATTAGATTTTACCAATTTCAAATTGTAGTTTCCAAGTTGCTAAGTTGTATTTGGTGTAAATTTATATCTTTTGACTAGTAATTCAAATAAAATGAGCATGCATGTTTTTGAAATCAATCCATTCGTTTCACTCTTCCAGACCTTCCATAAATATATACTATTCACTTCCATCTTCCATTTCACAACTTTAACAAACTTCAAGGGAGAATGATGTAAAATAAATAACTGAATTTGGATGACGTATGCTTTCAATGTAAGAAGGAGCTAATGATGTAAGACATTGTTTTAATTCCTAAATAGTGGAGAAATAAGGAGTTAATCCGTAGTCAACCCCCTCAAGCCAGGAGTTGGAGTTTTGTTCTATTTTCTAAAAAACCCTTAATCTTAACCATAGGAAGGGTAGTATTTCAATTAATTTAATTATGCATTCTAATCTCAAGAGAATTAAGTAAATATAAGTGAATGGTTCAGGAACATCCTCTTCCTCACATTCATCATCCAAGGTTGAGGAATCCATGAAGCTCTCAATATCTTCTTCCTCTGGACAACATTCAAGATCAAGGAAACAATGAAGACGAAGCTTACAATAATCATGACTGTCACAAGTGTCCAAAATAAAAAAAAGGAAAAAAAATTCAAAAGGAGAAAGTCCGCTAAGTAAAAGAAAATAATTTTTTTTTGACTTAGGCAAAAGATAGGGTATCCCGATGGACCAAAATTCAAAAGAATTAGTTCGTGCAAAAATAAGGGATTGAAAACAAATAAATTGGAGATAAATCTTGTGACTTCCACCACAAGAATCATCAAGGCTCCTCATCAATGCTTGGATCTTATCAATATTTTTCATTGGTTCTCGGATCTTTACTAATGCTTCTGCTCATCATCGCGACTATGAAAATTCTCCTGCAAACTAAATACATCCATTGGTTAATTGAACTTAGGATTGGAGAAAATCAAGGAGAATGGGGTGGGATAAATAAATTTTTGAGCATTATATCCTTTGTTTCTTAAACCATGAACCATGGCCACGTTATAACCTTCAAAAGTCCTAATTGAAGCAAGATTAACTATGAAAGCATACTCGACAAATTTGTGTTGAACTGACTCCTATGTTTGTTAAAATTATTGCTAACCATTTCACTTCTTTGAATATCCATCTCTAATCATCCATTTCTATTCCATAACAAACTTAAATTTCAAAACTTTCATGTGCATCACTAATAATTACTTTTCAAAATGTACAATTTTATCTACGAATACACACTTAGCATCAAAAGAGATCTCAAAATTGGTTTAATCAAAAGCGATCCTTTCCAGGAAGCTCCTAACTAGGGGAAAAACATATAAAAAAGAACCCTATAATCATAAGCAAGAATATTGATCATAGGGGCATATCACATGAAGATTCTATTGACTATGGTTGATCATTATGAGATTCAATCAACTTAGATCACATTTCAAAGCACCAACCAGGGACATAACTTTTGAAGGAGCATTCCTTAATCAAGTCATATCAGAACATGGTATGACTCAATTTCATCTTTTCAACAAACTTCTCAAGGCCCTAATAATCAGGGGAAACTATCCAAGACTCAAATGTTGGGGCAGTGCATATCAAGTTCATCTTACAGAATGTAGGGTTTAAGTTCCCCTTCAAGCGACTTTAGATACAAACTCTGCAAGATTCGAATACTCGGGGTAATTCATGTCGAACCTATATCATGGAGATCCAAGAGTACCTCCTCCAAATTATGGAGATTGAGGGGCATACCTTTCAAGGAACTCAAATATAGAGGCAATCCACTGCGAGGCTTGATCAAGAGAAGTTGATCAGAGACGTTTGCCTTTAAGAGTTCATTAATCAGGGGTATAGTTCAAGATAGTAGGGTCATTCATGATCAAACTACTTCTGAAATCATGTCAAGAAGAATATCTCCAAGACCCTACCGATAAATTAGGGTAATACATTCTACAAAGTGGAAATCTCTCTGTGTACTTTCACTATCCCCAATGAAACTCTCCATCTACATCAGCAATCTTCGAGTTTGAAACGAGTGTCAGGAAATCATGTTAGCATAACATCCAACTATCATGGGAAAAGCATCCTTGTTACATAGGTAACCTCTCTACATCTTAACCATCTGGGATCCCTCACAAGGACACCCATCAAAAGTATACGAGGCTGCATGAATCTTTCATTAGGGCTCTTTGATCTAGAATCAAGCTATACTTATCATCTCATCCTTCTGACGAATTCCGACAGCATGGATCAAACATATCTTAAAAAGCCCAATTACTCCTTAGCATTTCAAAATCGAACATCCATTGATACATATCCAAGTCACTCATTATATGCACCAGTCAATCATTACATTTCATGCATCAATCAAAATGTACACGCATAGCATAAAACCATGTTTCATGTGAAGACAATCATCATTGCCAATCAAGTTATCTATTCTACACAGAATCTCAGTAGCAGATTCCCCTAGTTAATCTCGATAGATGATTTTCTAGAAGACCTCGGCAGAAGGTAGTTCTTAACAAAATCTTGACAGTAGATTCCCCAGGTTGATCTCAGCAGATGATTTTACAAAAGATCTCGGCAGTAGGTAGTCCTTAACTGAATTTCAGTAGTAGATTCCTTAGAAATCTCGACAGTAGATTCCTCATTATGAGCCTCACATCATGCATAACATGCACATATCCATATCAAAGTATTAAGAACATTCAAAACATTTGGTGCATCTGACATACGGAAACATCAAAAAAAGCATTTGACAAAACATCAGAGAGTATTTTGGTTAGAGAAAACATCGAAAGAGGTCCACGACTACGCCTATGATACAGTCTTCAAATCTTGCTGACACTATTCACCTTGTTCTGTCAAATCAACTTGGAGATACCACGATAAAATAATATGCAACATTAGGGAGTCGATGACAAAAGAAAAAAGAGCCAATGGTTTAAAAGGAGAAAAAGATCAAAAGTATTTACAATAAATTTGGTGCATGAACATACAAAACATTTGGTGCATATATATATATACATTTGGGTTTCATATCGATTTAGGGCATCGTACATATACATCATGCATGGCATTTTCAAATCTACTTTGGGTAAGAATACTACAAATTTTCTTGGGGCCTATTGTTGAATTAGCTTATCTATGCAAAACAAACAAACACCTTGGTTGAGAATAGATACAACCGATAAACTTCAATCTTATCTTTGGTTTAGTTATCTAAGATTCGATTATCAAAACACTTTTCAAATTTCAAACTCGCATCATCTACCCCCTAGGTTGTGGTAGATATTCAAAAATCTATAGTTCATTGTGTCAATCTCTAAGCAATAGTGAATTATCGGGTTTGCCTTATTTATCCTCTAGGTCGTGATAAATACACAAGCCTATACTCGTATTATCTACCTCCTAAGTTGTGGTAGGTATGCAAAAATATATAGTTCATTGTGTCAGTCTCTAAGTGATAATGAATGTTGTACGCCAAAATTTACCCTCCCATTTTCACACAAGACATACTCCTAGAGGTTCTCAATTGCTCAAGGTTGACCAAGAATTGACCAGACAATTATCCTCCTAAGGCAATGAACCCCCAACTAGGGTTTCAATTTTAATCAAGATGGATGAGATCCAAAGGTCTCAAATGATTTCCATGGTCCTAATATGTCTTCAAGATCATCCATGCCAAGTTTCATGCCTTGCTCAATAAGCTTGCTCAGTCAATTGCTCAAGTATTGGAAAATCAACTGTGCTAGGTCAAAAGTCAACTGTGGCCCATGTACAGTCAAACCTAAATATTTTTGGTCAACATCAACATTTTGAAGTGATATCCATCATTTTATCAAATGTTGATCATGATTCCTCAAGAAATGCTCCTAACTCATCAAAAGTCAAAAAATGGCAAATTAGGATTTCTATAGGAAAAATCAACAAAACTTTGACCAAGCATAACCTTCTCATACTTTGTCAAAATTTTTCCAATCAAAGATCATTTTGAATATAATCCAATGACCTACAACTTTTCTTCATCCCTCAAGTTCAAGAAATGCACCATTTGAAAGATACAAGTTCATACATTACATGTCATTTTTAGAAAGTCAACAAAAGCCACTTTTATCCAAGACCTTTTACATCAAGATAACATCTTAAAATAGAAAAATGATACAAAGAGGGATTGAAGTAGACATCTTGGGATTTCCAAAAAGTACACGTCATCATCATGAGATAAAAATTAAGCAAGATATGGCTTTCCCAAGTTGGGAAAAATTTGGAAATTTCAAGAATGGTGCATTGAGCAAATTTGAACTTTTGAAGCAATGGCTTGTTTTCTTAGGCCTCAAACATCTTCCTAAGCTTATAAAGGACATCTAATTTCACTATTGCCTTTATTTTCATTTTTTATCTATTTTATTCATGTTTATTTTGTTTTTATTCACATAAATACAAGATAAATCATATAAAATAGCAAATGATTGGATCATGACCATTGGGCTTTTGTTTTGATTCAATTTCAGGCCCACAAATTCGTACAAAGAATGTCCAGGTTCATTCATTCATGGAAAGGGCAAGATTTGCAAATATGGAAGCTTTTAAATTGGTTGGATTTGGACATGAAAACATAGCATTATGACTTGATTCTTTCCATGTTATATTGTCTCCTCCATCTATACTATAAGAAGAACACATTGGCAAGCCAAAAGGACGAACACAGAACCTAAGGAACCCCTGCCCATTTTGCACAAAAGCTCAAAATTGTCAAACCCAAATTGCACATTCTAGTTGTTTTTAGTCCTAAGCAAAGGCTCAAAAACCTTCTTGGAAGCCCCCTGAAACTCTTCAAATCGTTACCAGGCCCTGAAGCACAATAAAACGCCCAATACAGTAGCTCAAGGTTTGCATTTTTTAAACTTGCTTTCTTTGATTTATGTAATATAAACATGTTTTAACCAGGAATTACTGACTATCTTCGTGTTTGCAAGCTGTTTGTATGTTTGAATTGGCTTTTTGACGTAGGAATCAAGTGTTACCATATCTAGGGTTTGGACCTTAGAATTGGGGCTTCCATGGTTAGGTAAAATTAGGCTTGACCACTGACACCATCATGCTCAAGAGAGTGAGGACATTTGATTCATGGCATTACACATAATTTCTATTGCATATTTGGTTTATTTCAGGGTGTAAAGGTTATAGTGACAGACACAAATCTGTCACTATATGTATTTCTACCTAAGATGACGGAGGGAGGTAGGAGATGAATGCGTGGAAGACCCCTACTGGATCATTCAAATGTAACACGCTTTTTTATTTTATTTTTGAATACTTCTGAATAGTTTTTGTATATAATGTTATTTTGTTGTTTGGATTAATGAATGCTCATTTAGCTTAAATGGTGAAGCAACACGCTTGTGAAGGAAGGGACCTGGGTTCGAATCCCAGGTCCAACACTTTCCATTTTTTCTAATATTCCATACAAGATCCAGCGTTACACATGGCCAAAAGTGTATCATGGACCACCAATCTGAGCCATCAGATCAACGCTTGATCCATAGCTAGCACCTCCAATGTACAGACTACCATGCACCCCTTCATCTTGGAGGCACAGGATCTTTGACAAAGGTTGTGGGTTCTGAGTTTTTGGGCCTAGCGTTTTCAGATCAACACCCCCTGTTTATTATTTAACCCCAGGCCCATTCATTTGTTTTAATTTTTTTCCTTTTTTATTTTTGCTTTCATTTTATTTAATTAACCATAAAAATCAGAAAAAAAACCAAAAATATTAGATTAGTATTTTTTTAATTAAACTAATTTTGTAAATAATTTAGATAAATATTTTAACTATTTTCTTTAATTAAAATGAAGTAGAATTTATGATTGAATTAGATTTAATTATTTTCTTTTCATAATAAAAAAACAAAAAAAACTTAGACTATTTTTCTTAATTAATTTTTATTTTTTAAATAGACTTTAGGATGTTTAATTTAATTATTTTTCTTAATTAAAACAAAAAATCAAATAAATAAGTTTTTTTTACTTAGACCCTTTTTTTAGGTTGTTAGACGCTTCCTTCCATTTTCACGCGCGTTTATCTTATTCTCGCATTTTTTTAATAATATTGTAAGTGCCTACGGTTGTAATAGTTTAGGACTTAAATTTCTGCACTTTCAATTCCACACTTTACTTTTCGTCCATTATTATGTATCTAAACCAAAGCCTTGTAATAGCGTAGAAACCTTTATTTCTCGCTTTTTTATATTTTTGTATACTTGTATATAATTGCTAGTAAGTAGGAGTGCATGACAAGATTAATCAAATTAATCGTAGATCACTAACTTCAAGATAATATAACTGAAAAAAACACACTTCTCACACTTGCATCCTTAGGGTATTCCTCACTCGGTTGCCTCAGAAATGGTCATGTCCCTCGAACATAGGGATATCTTAGCAAAGACCCTCGGTATAAAAGTCATCATAAAAGATCATGGCCCCTAAAACGTCCCTCGAGTTGCCTACGAGAAAATGATCTTGTCCCTCGATGTTTCCTATATGATGACAGTCCCTTCGAACGCTAAGATATCCATACATGTTACCTTAGATGACCATAATGTCCCTTTTAATAGTCCCTCAACATCCAACAATAGGGCTACCTACTCACTAATAGTAGGATAACACTATCTAAAGGAAAGGAGGAAAAGAACGTCCTTTTTCGAGTAGGTAGATGACTCTTAAGTACTTGCTCAAACCTGAAATATTCACACTTACACACTTTCAAAAATCTTTTCAAAATGCTTTATCACACTCTTGAGGACTGATACAAGAGTTACCATAAAGCAAACAAAAACTTTCAAAACACACAAACACAAACAATTTTTAAAAATGAGCAAGTACCTAAGAGCCCATGGAAAACCACGGATGGAAAGGGTGCTAACACCTTCCCTTTCCATAATCTACCCCCCTTACTCATAAAATCTCAAAAAAGGTCTTTTTTTTTGTTCTTTTCACCATTTCCTTTGTTGGATAAAAGAAAATTCGGTGGCGACTCTTGCTTACCGCGACATTTGTGAACAAAAAACGCAAACCAGTATTAAACAGTCGGTTCTGCCACCGTATCACAATGAATTATCAGGTTTGTGTTATTTACCCTCTAGGCCGCGATAAATACACAAGCCTATACTCGTGTTATCTACCCCCTAGGTTGTGGTAGAATACCATAGCACAATTGGTTTGGGAGTAAGGCTTACAAGTGGAAGGTCTTGAGTTCAAGTACCATTACACTATTTTTTTGGTATTTATACTCTTGTGTGTTTTTTTTCAATAAAAATGATAAAAAAGTCATTTTTTAATTATTTTTTAATTATTTTTTTCGCTTTCTATTTTAAGGGTTTATTAAATTTTTTTTTTGTTTTTTTAAGTCTTTGATTTTATACACTTAATAGTCAAAATGTTAAAAATAATTGAAATCTTTCAAAATCAATTTTTATTAATCACCAAATCAATCACAATATTGAGAAAAATCACAAAAATGTCTAGGTTCATAATCTTGTCCTCCAAGTTTCAATCAAGTCTCAATTTATATAAATCTTTCTAAAAATATCATAAAAAGTGTTTTTTTATTTATTTAAATAATATTTTCGTTTTCTAATATTTAATATATTATAAAATATGTTTTTTATTAAAATCATTATTTAATGCAAAAAATAGCCAAAAAAAATCTATAAATAAATAAAACCTTTTCCAGTTTTAATATTTTTCAAATCATATCTTGTATAGAGTCACAAATAAGACCAGATTCTTAAACTTGCTTACCAAGATAGAAATTTGGACTTTTTAAGTTGGGTAATTTCCTTTTTGGTGTTTTGAACCTAATTTCTAATTCTATAAATAGGACTCTCTTCACCATAATTTTTCATCAAGAATTACATCAACAATTTTCTATCTCTCTCTCTCACAAACATTCTTTCTACGCAACTCTTTTGGTTAATTTTAGGGTTTTGAACAGAACACCTAAATTTTTTCCATCAACAATCATTTGGAGAATCAATAATCATTTGGATAATCAACAATTGTCAATAATATTTGGTTCGTTGTCTTGAACAGACAATGGTCTAAGAACAAACACCCACTTTCCTCTCACTTTGTAAGTTATTTTTAATTTTAGTTTTTGTTTGTTCTTTTTACATTATTATTATAGAACTTAATTATATATTTATTTTCTTACCTTATAGAAGTTAATTAGATTCATTTAGAAATAAATTAGACCTCAAACCCATTGTTACTCAGACCCCATAAATTACTACCAAACTAATTATACACCTCTCACTATGCAATTGGGCCAAGTTCAATTTCTGAACTTGGGTTTGAAGGGGTAAGAAAACACTTAGAAGGGGGGGTTGGGGAGTTGAATAAGTGACTCTTTTCGTTTTCAATACAAAGCTCAAAACAATAATGGAATAACACAGTTATTTTTATCCTGGTTCGTTTAAACTCAAACTACTCCAGTCCACCCGCCAAGGTGATTTCGCCTTTCTCAACAAGGATTTAATCCACTATAATCAACTGATTACAATCACACAACAACTGTTGTGACTAACAATGCACAAGTAATCTTACAAGTGACTAACAACACTAAGACTTAAATCTAGTCCTAGTCTGCTTGAGAAATCTGACCAAACTTGGTCTCTCAAGGAACAAATACAGAAGTATAATCTTTACAGATAATTGAAATAGAGTTTGCTTCTAATCAAGCTATATCACAACTGTGATTTTTCACTTAGAATATAATACACAAAATGTATGAACTATGAGTTTGTGAGCTTTTGAATCTTTCACGTAGTTTCTTATTTGAACATTCTTGTTGGCTTGCAATAAATGTCCTTCTACTTATAGTAGGAATAATAAGACCGTTGCTTCCTTCAGAGGAAATGGAGAGCATTAAATGCTTTGCGTGTATCCTTGCAAAATTCCATTCTCCAAGAAACTAGTTGTAGGCACTTGAGTGCTTTCAGTCGTCTTTGCATTAATTAGCAAACGTCAGAATGTAAGAACGTGTTTCCATTTCTTTGACAAGACAAATTGATTTAGACGTTGTTTCAGTATTTGCTTTAAGTCAGAACATGCTTCATTCAACTTCTGGTCAGAGCGTTGCTTGCTAAGAACTTTGAACAGCGCTTGCATTCAAGTTATCTTCAGAATCAAGAAGCCTGCTAGAAGTTAGAAGATACATTTAAAAAGTAAAGGTTCTCACCAGAGTCAGCAGATGCGTTTGAATAAAAGGTTCTTTTATCAAAGAACTTCTTCATAATCTTTGCTTAGTACTTTAGAATGTTTCTTGTCAGAACATTAACTAAGACATTCAAAACACATTCATTAGAGCATAAATAATCTTAAATATAATTTAGTTATCATCAAAACTCTTGAGGTAGGTCAGAACTAATCTTGTTCTTTCAATCTCCCCCTTTTTGATGATGACAAAAAAATATTTTTAGATAAAGAAAAGAAACAGATTAAGAGATAAGAATCTCCCCCTGAAATGAATATTTCTATGCATAAGACATCCTGAGATAATTTAGTCAGAGTGATACACAGCCTTCTTGAATTTCTTCAGAACTTCTTCAAGAAGATAAATCTTAGCTGGAATATTCTTTCAGAGTTGAATTATACCTGCAAAAAAAATCTTTTGCACAGAAGGAATTCTTGCAAATTTGTTAGAATGTCTGAGACATAGTCCCATAACTGTTAAACAATGATTATTTCAAAAATGCACATTTTCTCCCCCTTTTTGGCATAATCAAAACGTGTAATAAATGAGAAATTTCGAAAGATTTCATAAAAAGTTAAAAATAGATATCCAGAAGTACAAACAAAACAAAAATAAGAGACAAAAAGAAACTAGGATTTCTTAGAGACAAGAGCCATCGGAAGATTCTTGATTTCAGAGGCAGATTCACTTTGCATTGCCATCCAGTTCTTGAACTCTAGATTTGTTTGATCTTGCTTATCCATGCATTTCTTCAAGACTTCATTCTACCTCTTTAGCTCTTTCAGAGTGTCCATAATGAGTGAGGTAGGAGCAGAAGATGATGAAGCTTCAGTAGAAACAGGGTCAGAAGTAGCAACTGATGAGTCAGACTTCACAAAGGTGGAGAGCAGAGTGCCTAGATCCATTGCAAGAGTTGGCACAGGTTCAGGTCCATCCTTAACTGAAGGTTGATTCAATAGAACAATATCCAAAGGATTTGAATCTTCAGAGTATTCTTCAGATTCATCTTCTGATATGTCCATCTTATTAGCTGGTGTATTAGCAATTAATAGCGAAGACTTCTTATTCCAAGTATCAGCAGCTTCTGTTTTGAAAGCATGCAGAAGTTTGGAAAAGTTGTCCAGCACCTGAGAATGGCACAAATCCCGTAACTTCCGTGATTCAGCAACTAAGGTTCTTCTGAATGTTTCCCATAGAAGATCTGTTGCTGTTGTGTTCACACTTCTGAGGCAATCTTCTTTCAGCGGTTGTAACCATGCTTGAACATTTGTTATAAAATTCTGAAACAAGGTATTTACATCTGGCTGAACAGGTTTAGGGACAACCTTTCTGTAAGTTTTGTTTTTCAAGAATTGTAGGGATTGAAAGTCCACTTCAGTTCTTAAAAAGCTATTGGGTTCAAGATTATTTGTAGGTTCAGGTTCAGGTTGGTTAACACAAATATGAGGTTCTAATATATCATGAGGTACGGATGGTTCAGCAATTTCAGCTTGTTCAAAAATTTGTTGTTCTGGAATTTGAGGAGTTGAGAGTGGTGTTGTATGTTGTGGTGAGGTGGGTGGAGTGACATCAAGCGAAATTATTATTGTATAAGCAGGAGGGGGAATAGTATTTTGAGGCTGTGGTTGGTTCATAGCAAAAATATTCTCAGTTGGTAGGTTGAAAGGAGGTTTTATTGTTGCTAGAGGTTCATTTATCCCTGGAATTCTCCAAGAGCCAGCATCATACCATCTAATGGGTCTGGGTGATAAAGGTCTGGGAGGGGGTCTTGAGAAACATTCAACAGGAATAGGTTGAAAAATAGATGGTTCAGGAGGTTCTGATTGAGAGGGTTCTGATTGGCTGTCAGAATGTTCATCAGAGTCAGAATCACTTAAATCTATTGAAAACTGATTTTTACTAGGGTTGTCAGCAAGGGGTTCAAATGGTAAGGTCAGATAAATGTCTACATCTAAGTCTCCTAAGGTTTGAGAGGGTTCAGCAGATGCAGATACATTTTCAGAATTATAAACAGGTATAGTTTCAGCATGATTACCTGTCTTCTTTTTCTTCTTCTGAGGAGTGTCAGAAGGTCCTTCTACAGCTTTTCTCTTTACAGATTCTTGGAGAACAACATTAGGAGCAACTTGATTTCTTCCTTGAAGCCAAGCTGGATCAATAGGTGATCCTGTTTCTCTGCAGGTCTCAAGATAGTGAAAAACCATACGAGAATGCTCCCCTGAGTTGAACATAGGAAAGTCAGCAATAGGAATTCTTCTCTTCTTCACAATAGTTGACAGACATGGAGAGGGTTCCACCAGCAGTTTGTCAATAATTTTCCTCTTCAGCAAGTTCTTTCCAGTCATAGTCTTACCACAGATAGGTTCAAGCTCCCCCAGAAGATTTGCTTCTTTTAGGTGAGCAATCAGACCATTCTCAGTCAGAATGTCTGATAATAACCTCCCCATAGGAATCCAATTTCTCTTTGATTTGGGATTATTCATCCTTTCAGCTTCTCTGGTTTCTTTGACATGGTTCCAGAGATGTTCAAAAAGTAAGTAGGGCAAATCAATTTTGACATTGGTTCCAAGGAAAAACAACAGATATTGTTGATCAGTGTTGATGTAATCAGGAGAACTGGTGTCTTTCCTGTGGTGAATACATCCATGAATAATCCTTGCCCAAATCTTATACTTTTCTTTTAAGTCCCTGACTTTGGAGGAACCTTGACCATTGGTAAAAATTTCTGAATATACCCTAGACATCTCCATTCTTCCAGTGGGCATTCCTGTAACTCCAAGTCCTTTAAATCCCAGCAGCCTTCTGATTTGATTTTCTGTAATGGATATTTCCTTGCCCATTACAAAGGAGAGAATAACCTTGGGAGTTGCAATAGCGTGAATCCAAAATTCTTTTACCAAATGAGGAAAGACTGTACTAATAAGACAATCAAAGTAGCTTTCCCAACCTTGAAACTTCACAGCAGGGAACAAGTCAAATCCATTCTCTCTGAGATTCTCAAAGTCTACCATTAGCTCACTCAAAACTCCAAACTTTCTACCGGAATGAGAGTTGTCCTTTCAGGTATACTGTATTGCTCAGAGTGGATAGAGGAAGAAGAAGACATTGAAGTTATTTTAGAAAAGAGAAATTTACGAATAGGGTTTTAAGAGAAAAGTACAATAAAAAATTGAGTTGAAAGAGACAGTAAAGAATGAAAAGGGTTTTTCAAAAAGTATTTATAAGCATTAATTTCAGAGAATAGGTTAAGAATTAAAATTAAAAGTATTTAAGACCTAATTAAAATAAAGATTAAAACGGATTTAAAAACGAATCTCATCATTACTTGCATTTAATGATTTGCTAAAAATGAGGGAAAACATGAGATTATGGCTAATCATCAACAGTTACCTAGAACGTCATCAGTAGCTTTTGCACGCTTGACCTTTCAGAAACACACCACGTGTTCATCTCCTGAAGGATGCATGTAACAACTGTTTGTTCTAATGAATTTCTAAACTACACTTGGACATGAAGCGTTAGAATGTTTCATATCTTTTCATATAGCTTATGTTACAACTTCTCTTCTAACTTCTGAAGAGTTGTTGATCAGAGCATTCATTTAAGAAAGTTCTGAAGCCAGTCACAGAAAATAAATATTATTTTATTCAGGACATAATTCCATACAAATATTTTTTAGAATGAAATTAAATCTATCTTCTGAAAGGGGTTGGGTAAAAATGTCAGCCCATTGATGGTCTGTTTTTACAAAAATCAAGTTTAATATTACCTTCTGAATATAGTCCCTTATGAAATGATATTTAATTTCTATATGTTTGGCTTTAGAATGTAAGATTGGATTTTTAGAAAGACAAATAGCAGAAGTATTGTCACAGAAGATAGGAATCTTACTTTCATAAAGGTTGAAATCTTCTAGTTGACTTTTCATCCAAATCATCTGAGAGCTACATCCAGTAGCAGATATATATTCAGCTTCTATGGTTGATAGAGAAATTGTTGCTTGCTTTTTGCTGTACCATGAGATAAGATTGTCACCTAAAAACTGGCAGCTTCCAGAGGTGCTTTTTCTTTCAATTCTATCTCCAGCAAAGTCAACATCACAATAACCTGCTAGTTTGTAATCTTGTGATCTTCTGTAACACAGACCAAGATTAGCAGTACCTTTCAGATACCTAAGAATTCTCTTAACAGCTGTTAAATGAGATTCTCTAGGATCTGATTGGAATCTAGCACACAAGCATACGCTAAATAATATATCAGGTCTAGATGCAGTCAGATAGAGAAGGGATCCAATCATACCTCTATAGAGCTTCTGATCGACTTTCATACTTACCTCATCTTTACCTAGAATGCAGGTTGGATGCATAGGTGTCTTGGCATCTTTGCTTTCTGACATTTGAAATTTCTTCAGAAGTTCTTTAACATACTTCGTCTGATGTATGAAAGTACTTTCTGGAGTCTGGTTGATTTGAATTCCAAGAAAGAATTTCAATTCACCCATCATGCTCATTTCAAATTTTGCCTACATGGTCTTAGCAAATTCTTTTCCAAGGGAGATATTAGAGGTTCCAAAAATTATATCATCAACGTAAATTTGACATATTAAAATATCATTTTTAAATGTTTTTCTGATGAGAGTTGTGTCCACTTTCCCTCTGGTATTATCTTTTTCTAATAGAAAATTACTCAGATGATCATACCAAGCTCTGGGAGCTTGTTTTAAACCGTACAAAGGCTTTTTCAGTTTAAAAACATGTTCTGGATGCTTTGAATTATTAAATCCAGGAGGTTGATGGACATATACTTCTTCTTCAATATAACCATTTAGAAATGCACTTTTAACGTCCATTTGATACAATGAAATGTTATTTTGTACAACAAAAGAAATTAATAATCTTATAGATTCTAACCTGGCGACTGGGGCAAAGGTTTAATTATAATCAATTCCTTCTTGTTGACTATAACCCTGTGCAACCAGTCGTGCTTTGTTTCGGATTACTTCTCCTTGTTCGTTCAATTTGTTTCTGAAGACCCATTTGGTTCTGTTGTACCCCAAAATTTTCCCTCTCATGTTTTCCAAAGTCTCCCCCCTGCATGGTTGATCACAAACCCTTGCCTAAGGAAAAAGAAATTTTTTGAGTGGTGCTTTAAGTACCTTTCGATTGGCATTCTGAAAGACCCTTCGATTGGTGTTCTGAAGGAGCCTTTCGATTGGCATTCTGTCAAGCTCTTCGATTGGCATTATGTAAAGGCTTTCGATTGGCATTCTGAAAGACCCTTCAATTAGTATTCTGAAGGAGCCTTTCGATTGGCATTATGGACAAGTACTTCGATTGGCATTATAACAGTGTCCTTCGATTGGAATTCCAAAAAGGTCCATTCGAAGAAGCATTCAAAGGGTCCATTCGAAGAAGCTTTCGAAAAGCATTCGAAGGAGGCCATCAGCCCATTCGAAAGGGAGCATTTGAAGGAGGCCATCAGCCCATTCGAAAGGGAGCATTCGAAGGCATGTTACATGTCATTCAAAATTCAAAAAGGGACAAGATCCCATGTGTTTAGCCAACGTTACGAACTCTCATTCATGGCTTTCAAACACATAATTAACGTCACAAATTCTCATTCATGGCTGTCAAACACATAATCAAGGTCATTTAAACCTTTGTCTTCCTGTCCCCTCCACCCCCTCTATATAAAGAAATCACAAGTGTTGCAAAAAGGACGAAAAAATATACAGAAAAAAATAGAGAAAAGAAACAGGGAGAACTTGGAGGTACGCTGCCAAAAATCATCAGCACTTCTAGGAAGCCATACCCAATCCTTGCACCAGCCATTCCACACCCAGAAATCCAAGATTGAAAGTGCCTACATCCAGGAAGTGCCCAGATCGAAGGTGCCTACATCCAGGAAGCGCCCAAATTAAAAGTCCAATCTGCTGGTAAGAAAGGGTAAACTATCCAACCTCATATTTGCATAATACATCCATACTGGTTGTTACCTTCGATTTTCTATCCTAGACAGGATCAAGAGGCATGGGTTTGGCACCCAGGCCATGTCAATCATTTGCTAATATTTACTGCAGACATAGCCTGAAGAGACCCAGCCAGCACAGGATCAAAGGGCCTGGGGTTCGACACCCAGGCCCCTGTGTTTTATTTCGCTAACATACTTTTACAGGTATAACATCCCAGATCGAAGGAGACACCTTCTCTGGATCGAACCCATTAGCATGCTGGATCGAAGGAGGTATCTCATTGCTGGATCGAAAGCCATGACCTCCATGATCAAGAGACAATCCTCTTCCCTGGATCGAAGGCTGTTCATGCCCATTTCCTGGCCCAATCGAAAGGACCATGAACCTCTCTGGATCGAAGCTTCCATTCCCTCCCTGGGTCGAAACTCCTTTTTTTTCCTGGATCGAAGGATCCCCCCTTGTATTTTATTTTTGTTTTCATTGACATCTTTTTATCTTTTTTAATTAACATTAAAATCAAAAACCACAAAAACATTAGGCTAGTTTTCTCTAATAAAATTAACTTTGTTAATTAATCTCTTAATTATCTTAACATTTTCTCAAAAACTAAAATTAAATAGATTTAGAGCATTTTTCTAACAATAAAATAAAATAAAATAAAACAACAAAAAAGATTTTATTCTTAGGTCCTTAAACCGAATTGACCCGAAAACTCCAACGATGGTGCTACCCACTCTTCAATAGTGGGATAGCACTGTCTAAAGGACATTTGCCCAATTTAATTCCTTTTTGAGTAGGTAGGGGTTCTTATGTACTTGCTCATTTTAAAAAACAAAACAAAACTTTTCACACTTACACTTTTCGAACAAAGTTTTCAAAACACTTCATTACACTCTTGAGGACAGAAGCAAGAGTTAAATCGAAGTTTCAAACAAAAACGCTTTTCAAAAAACCCACAAACACAAAGAAAAGCAAACTTTTGAAAACATAGTGAGCAAGTACCTAAGAGCCCGTGGATAACCACGGATAGAAAGGGTGCTAATACCTTCCCTTTCTATAATCTACCTCCCGAACCCGAGAAACAATCTCGAAAAGGAATTTTTCTGTGCTTTTGTCCTTTCCTTGTTGGATAAAATAAAAGACGGTGGCGACTCTTGCTTACTGCGACACTTTGCGAAAACAAACGCAAACGCGAACCAGCATTCCAAAAATAGTCAGTTCTCATTCCCACCGATCACAGAACTGGAGACTCTGCTGGGGAATAATAAGTGAGGTGTACCTTAGGATTAGATCACTTATGTTTTCAATTGTATGCTTTGTATGCTTTAATCTTGGTTCTATTGTTTGGGTTTGAAATCCTCCACCCGGATTTGGGAAGCATTCATAGATAGCAATACGTTGTGGAAACTGTGCAGGGTATACCGACACGGTTGAAGCAATAGCTATATTAGTGCGACATATTTGTGAGTACCGGTAGCCTTTGAGTCAATCAAAGAGAATACGGGGCCGCTGAGTGATGTCACTAAGCACTAATGACCTAGAACCTTACTTTACCATCTTGGCCTTTTTTTAGGGGTAGTGAGATGACCGACTTTGGTGCAGTCCGAAGTTGGTAGATACTCGATACTAAACTCATTGAGGATTGTTATCTTGGAATATTTTGGTCGCTAGTTCAGTGGCTAAACCAAAACAATGAACATAGAAAACAATCCAATGATATTGAGCTCCTTAGAACCCGGTTACTATTTATAGGACAGGTTTTTGAGCCAACTAAACTCAAGAGGGTACTTACCTATGAAACTCCATGCCAGCCTAAACTTAAGGCTATATGTGTGACTTGTGTGCTTTCAAACTTGAACTACTTGCACATTCTTGTTATCTGACAACATGAGTTCCTTGCAGGTTTTATTTACAGTCCTTATCCAATAATTTGGACTTATTGCAGGGCTTACTTACATCACCTCACACTTTTGCTTAAACGCATGGCATACACATCATAACATCATTTCCTTAACCATTTCAAGGATCTCAAGGGTCTTTGATGCAGGTTATGGTAAATCAAATGGCTAGCGAGGGGAAAAGGGGATTTATTTTCCTCTAGCCAATGTCATATAGAGATCAAAACATGATAACTTGAGTCAGGGGCTATGACCCACTCGATATGGTGAGCTTGACTCTTGAAGAAGGACTCTCAGCAACATGAAGTTTCCTTCAATCAAGCTACCAGATTCAGATTCTAACAATTTCTTGTTTACCCCGCGAGATCCTTGAAAACATTGCATACATATATCATACATATCATTGCATAACAGGTCTCCCTGTACAGGTCTCTTATCTTCTTCGCTATTTATTTCAGCAATCATCATGTCTACCGAACCTTCCACTGAGCAAGCCATCAAGACCCTCCAGGCCCAGAATGCCCAATTTCAGGAGTTGGTCATGAGCCTAGCTAAGGGTCAGCAGAACCTGAAGACCCTGATTCTGAAAGAGAGGAAGAAGAAGAAAAAGAGGACCATCCTGTTCAATACTGGATGCAGGTTTGGAAACGGGCTGCAAAATGAAGTTGATCTGACCACTCCATCTGGAGGGGAAGATAATCCACAAGAAAGGAGGGCTCCTAGCCCTATAGTCTCCGACAACGAGACGGACTATGATGAAGAACAGTATCCTCCTGCTGAGGATAAGTACAAACAACTAGAAGACCATCTGAACGCCATGGAAATGCAGAAGGTGCCCGGTCTGGACTTCGGAGATCTGGGTCTATCATCTGGGGTGGTGATTCCCCATAAGTTCAAGGCACTTGCCTTTGCCAAGTATGATGGAGCTTCCTGTCCAAAGCTGCATCTCCGGTCATATGTGAGAAAGATCCAACCTTACACTGCTGATAGGAACTTGTGGATCCATTTCTTTCAAGACAGTCTCTCAGGGACTCAGCTTGAATGGTTCTGTCAACTGGATAGAGCTAACATCCGTAACTGGGAGGACCTTGCTGCTGCTTTTTACAAGCAATACCAGTATAATGCTGACCTTGCTCCCACGCGTACTCAGCTTCAGGGTATGTCTATGGGTACAGGCGAAGGCTTTAAGGACTACACTCAGAAGTGGAGAGATCTTGCTGGAAGAGTCCAACCCCCTCTGTCTGATAGGGAGTTGGTGGACATGTTCCTTGGGACTTTGTCTGGTCCCTATTTCAAAGACTTGATCAGAAGCTCTTCAGCCGGATTCACCGAGCTAATACTGACCGGCGAAAGGGTCGAAGCTGGCATCAAAAGTGGGAAGATTCAAGAAGCTACACCTTCTGATGTTCAGAAAAAGCCCTACAATAGGAAGAAAGAGTCCAGTGCTGTCTACAGTTCAAAATGACAGAATAGACCTGAACACCGCCAAGCTGTCAACGCGGTTGTTATTTCAAAACCTGCTGGTGCTCCTCAGCATCACAACCAACAAAGGGGCGAGAAACCTCGAAGGCAATTCACTCGTCTCAGCATGACTTTGTCTCAGATATTGCCACAGTTGCTGGAGACCAACCTGGTGACTCTAAAAGAAGCTCCGAAGATTTTAAATACAACATCACTGAAGCATAACCCTAACGCCCGCTGCGCTTATCACTCTGATAGCCCGAGGCATAATACGGATGATTGTTGGGCTTTGAAGAACAAGGTTAAAGACCTGATTGATGCCAAGGAGATCCAGTTTGACCCTCCGGAGACTCCAAACATAATCACTGCTCCTATGCCAAATCATTGAAGGCTTTTGTTTCATTTGATTTTCAAGTTGTAATATCTCTTTTTTATTCGAACAATTATCTATTAATGCCAAACTTTGTTTCATTAATGCATTGCATATGTTTGTCTTGATTTGATCCAGTCATTTTAATTACATTTAAACTATGCTTTTTACTCACTTTATGACATTCAACTCTCAAAAAAAGTTACAAGCCTTTAGAGGGAGGATGACGAAACAATGCCATAATCTCATACAGTATGCTTTTGGACAGACCTTACTGACGATGTACAGGCGTTTCTTTCAAATCCTAAACAGTGGAGTTATAAGGAAGATAATCCCTAGTCAACCCCTTTGAGCCAAAGAAGTCGGAGTTTTTTTTTCTTTTCACAAATTGAAACCTTTAATTTAAACCTGGGGCAGGGTAGTCTCTCAGTTAATTCAAAAAAGATGCGCACTGAAGTCGCAAAACTCTCAGTTCATAATACAACGAACGACATCAAAAGCATTCCTCTGGAATCAAAAGACAATGGTGGTTCCTTATCTCAAAGACAGTCAATCTCTCAAAAGAGAAAAGCCCACTGAGCCAAAACCTATAAAGGAGGCTTAAGAAAGCTGGGGCATCCCGCTGACTGTAATCTCGAAAACAGGAACAGGCAGGCAAAAGTTAGGGATAACAAATCAAAAGAACGAGGTCGCTGCAAATCCTCAACAACATGAAAAATGTTACAAAAATGACTGCCTTCCAACAAATTCAACTTGTGTGAACCATCACCAAAAACGTCGTTCTAAATTCGAATAGAGTTCGGCGCATAATTAACTGAGTTTAGGATTGAAGAACATCACGAAGAGCGGGTGGGTACAAATATACTTTGAGCCTTTATCCTTTGTTTCTTAAAACCGTGAACCAAGCCACGTTACAACCCTTCAAAAGTCCTAACTGAAGCATGGGTTAGTTCAAAAGCATACTGTTACAAAAGGTATCCTGACTCCTGTAAGGCTTTGCCCTAAATCTTGTGTTGAATTTATCTTATAAAAAGTTTTCTGCTAAAAAACGCATTTTTTAAAACTTCGAGACAAGCATAAACTTTGCATTATTTGAATATAACTGTTTGCATTTGGCTATTTGTTTGACAGCGGAGAAATTCACACAACGAATATCCGATGAACAAAAACCCTCTCAGTGAACAAAATCACTTCAAAAAGGATGACACTTCCATTGACAAATCTCCTATCAACAAGGGGGCATGACACGTCACTATCCAGCACGCCTGGGGCAGTCAAGTCAAGATTCAAGCAATCTCTCAAGATGCCAAATAGCCAGGGGCAGATCTCCATCTGAATCACTTGGGGCATTGGACATGAATTCCGGCAACGAATCTTGCATGATCAAACATCTTCTGGTAGTATGGCAACACAACACTACCGACAGTGACAACTCCCTACACTCTGAGAGCGTGGACATAGTCAAAAAAATACTACGCATAATCAAAGACCCGCTAGTTCGACTGGCCTAGGCAAAAATAAGGGCTTCCCGGCGAACCAAAAGGGTTCGGGCAAAAATTAGGGATAAAAATGAAAATTTTGTACACCCGGCAAGTCGAAAACCTGAAAAGGCGGCTTGGGCAAAAAAGGGTATCCCGATGGACTGAAAACCCAAAAGGGCGGTCCAGGAAAAATTAGGGATCAAAGTGTACGACTATGTCCCGTCATCTCGTCACTTACCTACCAGAAGAAGATTTGTCATTTCAATCAAAAGAGACCAAGCACCTCATAGGTTGGGATAATACTCGATCCACAAAGCCTCCGCAGGCACCTTCTCCCGCAGAAACAGGGGCAATAAGAATTGTCCGAACTGTACAGTTGCTCTGTCCACCAGGTACAAGGTATATTCAGTTGAAGAATATGGCTAAGATACCTTCACCCCCCACAGAGTAAGACAATAATGGTAGCTCTCCCCACTGAGACTTGCAACCATGGATGAATCAGCCATACTCTCCCCCAAGCAGAGTTAGTCTACCATCAGCCCTAAAAAGGTCGGGTATCCCCAAAAGGTCTTAATATTCCCCAACAGAGTATAAAGACATTATCTAGCAAGCGTAAGAGCATCCCCGACAGTCTTAACATCCCTCAACAGAATATAAGAATGTTCCCCGACGGAATACAAATTACCACAATGGAGCCATTTCCCTAGTGCAGTCTAAAAAGCTTCCCCGCCGGAGTCAAATCATCTTACCCAGTAGATTCTGGAAGCTTGTCCCCTGCAGAATACAAATGTATCTCCCCAGCCAAATTCAGAAGGTTATCCTCACAAGAGTCTAATTGGGTTATCCTCAGCAAGTTGCAACTGAAAGATCATCCCCAGCGAAGTTCTTTCTTTCCCCAAGCAGGACTTCTATCCTCAACAGGTTCAATATCACCAGCAACGGTAATCCATCCCCAGCGGAGTTCATCATTGAAATCCCCAACAGAGCTTATCAACGGAATCCCCAGCGGAGTTTATCATTAAAATCCTCAGTAGAACATCTCTTCCCCACAGAGTAATTCCCCTCGGAGTAATCTCTTCACCATGTTTATTCCCCAACAGAGTTCTTTTCTCCTGCAGGTTTATTCTCACAATCATCTTCGTTCATCATCCCCAGCGGAAACGAAGAACTCAACACTATTCTCCAGCAGCTCCGGGATTTATTTTCCCCAGCTAAAAACATCACATCTTCATACATCATGACATGCATACGCATCATACAACACAAATCTCATTTATTTTGAGAACATCATGACATCATGCATTTCATACATCATGACATTGCATACAGCTAACGTTTTACCTTTTTCAGGAAAAGGCCAATCAAAAGATGGCTACCCTCAACCTTTTCAAGTTCCAGATCAATACCTGTAGCAAGCCAGGAAAATATCTGTGGACGACTGATTGTATATTGATACCTGTAACAAGCCAGGAAAATTATCTACATGAAGAGATTGAAGATTAATACCTGTAACAAGCCAGGAAGCCTTTCTTTCTCAGGTCAGAGATCAATACCTGAAACCAGCTAGGACAGATATCTCCTCGACCAACCTTTTCAAGTCCCAGTTTGATACCTGTAGCAAGCCAGGAAAAATATCTGTGGACGACTGATTGTAGGTTAATACCTGTAACAAGCCAGGAAAATTATCTACATGAAGAGATTGAAGATTAATACCTGTAACAAGCCAGGAAGACTTTCTTTCTCAGGTCAGAGATCAATACCTGAAACCAGCCAGGATAACTATCTCCTCGACCAACCTTTTCAGGTCCCAATTTAATACCTGTAGCAAGCCAGGAAAATATCTATGGACGACTGATTGTAGATTGATACCTGTAACAAGCCAGGAAAATTATCTACATGAAGAGATTGAAGATTAATACCTGTAACAAGCCAGTAAGCCTTTCTTTCTCAGGTCAGAGATCAATACCTGAAACCAGCCAGGATAGATATCTCCTCGACCAACCTTTTCAAGTCCCAGTTTGATACCTGTAGCAAGCCAGGAAAAATATCTGTGGATGACTGATTGTAGGTTAATACCTGAAACCAGCCAGGAAAATTATCTACATAAAGGTTAATACCTGTAACAAGCCAGGAAAACTATCTTTCTTTCTCAGGTCAGAGATCAATACCTGAAACCAGCCAGGACAGATATCTCCTCGACCAACCTTTTCAAGTCCCAGTTTGATACCTGTAACAAGCCAGGAAAACTATCTTTCTTTCTCAGGTCAGTGATTAATACTTGGAACCAGACATGACAAGTTCTATAACCTCAACGGTATACTCCCGGTGAGCACGAGTCAGTTCCTAAATCTCAAACAAAGTTAGACTTCCCCAGTGGAATCTTCTACAACAACAAGTATGCAAGTTCTCGCTAAGGAATCTCTTGTGCGATCGAAACTCCTGCAGATGGCATCTATAAGCCCATCCTCCTACCAACAATCTCCAAATGGCATCTGTAAGTCCATTCCTGACATCACAATGCTGATACTACACCATGCGAGTGCAAATTTCTGGGCACTCTAGTGTTCAATCATCTTCTGTAAGTCTCAGAGTGCCTAAAAGAGGGGGGGGGGGGGGGTGAATTAGGTCTTATAAAATTTATTCGGTTTTATGAGAATGCTTGGTAGTAATTTTTGGTTAAGTGTTTGAAGGTTTTGATTATATCTTTATCTTTTCCTGATTATGGTGATGAAAGCGATAAATGCGGAAAAGTAAAGAACACAGTGATATATCCTGGTTCCCCTCACAATCAGAGAGTACTCCAGTCCCCTTTCCAACACGAAAGAGATTTCACTATAGTTAGAATGATTGTACAACCTACGCTTACTATCTAACCTATAGGGTGATCAAAGGTTCTTAACACCTTTAAGACCAAACAAACACTAATGTGAATGAAGAACAATCCTCTTCAAATCACAACACTTACTTCCAACAATCCTGGATAGTAAGGGAATAATTTCTTTAAGTAATACAATGATTTAGTTTGAAGTATATGGAAAGCTTTATCAATCTTCAATTGATCTTCTTCTTCAAGATAAAAACAATTCTCAATAATGTATATAAATGTTCACAATGTATGTATGAAACTTGTAATGATAATGAAAGTGTATATGCCAAGTTTCACAAAATTATGAACACATGAAAGTTTATGTGCAAATTTGAATGAATGAGAAAAAATTGTTAATATGAAGAAGGTTTTTTGTTGTTTGAAAATGTTATATGTGTTCTTGTTTAAAAACTAAAAAAATATGCATTTTATAAAGTCATAAGAACCTCTTCATTCATGCCAATTCATATGAAAAGTTGCAATGCATTCATGAAAAGATACCACTTGAAAAATGTTTAAAAAACAAAATAAAAGCTGCACTGGTTCGCTAGGAACCGGTTCCGACACTGACAGAACCCGGTTCTTAGTGAACGTTATAAGTTGGAATTCAAAAAATATCACGCAGGAACCGGTTCCCCTATTGGTACAACCCGGTTCCTGGCACAAAAACCAGGGACATGTTTTTTGAGAAATTCTGGAACCCGGTTCTCTGTTAGGGAGGAACCGGTTCCTAAAGGGTTATTTTCAAAAATACTTTTTGAAAGATATTTCAAACAAAGTTTTCCTTGATGTTAAAGTTATGGAGTATGTATATGTTGATGAATGCATATTGTGAACATCTATATTCAAGATTTTAAGAATTATTTATACCATTTGACATTTGATGATTCTTCAATAATTCTTCAATAATCTTCAATAATCTTCAAGACTTTTATTTGATGTTGATAAGCTTTTTGCACATCCTTTGAATGTTGATGTCCATGTTGTCTTCATCAAAACACATGCTTAAAATATGACTTGAGAAGCTTGCAATTACATTCTCCCCCTTTTTGATGATGACAACCAAGTCTTGAAAACGATTTCTTGAAATGTTTATGTTGTTTTGTATAGCAAACATGTTGAGCAAATGCAAGGCTCCCCCTAAATTGTATGCTCCCCCTAAGTCCATGATTCTTTGAATTTTGGAGTGAGTTTGATATTTATTTGGGCCTGCAATTTCTTTGAAACAAAACAACACATATGCATATTCTTCTCCCCCTTTGTTAACATAAAAAAGGATGGGGAAAAAGAGTGAAATAAATACATATAAAAATTAAGATTTAAAAAAAAACATATAAAAGAATTAAGACGTGCATATTAAGAGAAACATTAGATATCACCTTCATCCAAAATACCAAGTTCTCTTCGGATTTTGAAGAAAGGTTCTCGAGCAAGCGGTTTAGTGAAGATATCTGCGAGTTGGTTATGAGTATCCACAAAAGTGACTTCGACATCTCCTTTAAGTACATGATCATGGAGAAAATGATGTCGAATATCTATATGTTTGGTTCTTGAATGCATGACTGGATTCTTTGTAATATTTATAGCACTTGTATTGTCGCATCGAAGAGGAATGCATCCGAGATCAAGTCCGTAATCACGGAGTTGTTGCTTGAGCCAAAGAATTTGTGCACAACAACTACCCGCTGCTATGTATTCTGCTTCGGCCGTGCTAAGAGCAACACATGCTTGCTTTTTACAAGCCCATGATATTAATGCATTTCCAATAATGTGACAAGTACCACTTGTGCTTTTACGATCAGTTTTACAACCTGCATAATCCGCATCAGAATAACCAATTAAAGTGCAAGTACTACCTTTTGGATACCATAGGCCGACATTGATTGTTCCTTTAAGATACTTCATGATCCTTTTAACTGCCATGAGGTGTGATTCCTTTGGATTTGCTTGAAAGCGAGCGCAAAGACAAACACTAAACATGAGGCCAAGACGACTTTCCGTCAAGTACAATAAAGAACCAATCATACCTCTGTACTTTGTAATATCAATTGGAGTACCAGATTCATCTTGATCAACATATGTACCGGAGCCCATTGGAGTATTCATGGCTTTACAATTGTCCATATCAAACTTTTTCAATAATTCTTTGCAATACTTAGATTGGTTGATGAAGATTCAATCTTCTAGTTGCTTGATTTGTAGTCCAAGAAAGTAGTTCATCTTTCCCATCATAGACATCTCGAATTCTCCTTGCATAATCAACGAGAATTCCTCACACATTTCTTTGTTAGTCGATCCAAAAATGATATCATCAACATAGACTTGAACCAATAAAGTGTTACTTTGGATTTTCTTAATGAACAAGGTTTTATCAACCTTACCCTTTTCGAAACCTTTTTCACACAAAAAATTGCTAAGTCTATCATACCATGCTCTTGGTGCTTGCTTTAAGCCATAAAGAGCCTTTCTCAACTTAAAGACATGTGAAGGATGTTTGAAGTCTTCAAATCCCGGGGGTTGTTTGACATAGACTTCTTCATTGATGTATCCATTCAAGAATGCGCTTTTGACGTCCATTTGAAAAAGCTGAAAATTTAATGAACAAGCATAAGCAAGTAAAAGATGTATAGCTTCTAACCTTGCAACCGGAGCAAATGTTTCTTCAAAGTCGATTCCTTCCTCTTGATTGTAACCTTGGGCAACCAACCTTGCTTTGTTTCGAACAATTAGACCATTCTCATCAAGTTTGTTCTTAAACACCCATCGGGTACCTATGATGTGTTTACCACTTGGTCTAGGAACAAGTTCCCAAACTTGATTTCTCTCGAATTGATTTAATTCTTCTTGCATAGCAATAATCCATTGATCATCTCCTAAGGCTTCATCAACTTTGGTAGGTTCAATTTGAGAAACAAATGCCATGTTTAAGCAAGCATCTTTTAGATTCAATCTTGTTGATACTCCTTGGCTAATGTCACCAATAATTTTATCAATAGGATGGTCTCTATGAGTTCTCCATTCTTTTGGTAGATCATTGGTGTTTGAATCTTGTTGTACAATGTTTTCTTGATTTTTCCGGTGATTTCTTAATTTGATCAATTGAAAGATCTTCCGGGGGTAAATCTATAGGATCATCATCATCACAAACAACTACTTCCTCCTTGGAGGGGTTAGTTTCATCAAAAGATACATGCATAGATTCTTCAATAGTTAAAGTTATTTTATTATAAATTCTATATGCTTTACTAGAAAGCGAATAACCAAGAAATATACCTTCGTCGGATTTCTCGTCAAACTTACTAAGATTATCTTTGTCATTATTAAGAACAAAGCACTTGCATCCAAAAATGTGAAAGTGAGCAATATTTGGCTTTCTTCCTTTGAAGAGTTCATATGGAGTCTTCTTTATTATAGGTCTAATGATAACTCGATTTCCAACATAACATGCCGTACTAACCGCATCCGCCCAAAAATATTTAGGAAGATTTGCATCACTAAGCATTGTTCTTGCAAGTTCCACTAGAAATCTATTCTTTCTTTCAACTACTCCATTTTGTTGTGGAGTTCTAGGTGCTGAAAAATTCTGAGAGATACCATGTTCTTCACAAAATTCTTCAAATTGAGCATTTTGGAATTCTCCACCATGATCACTTCTTATGGATACAATTTTTAGTGATTTTTCATTTTGGATTTGCTTAGCATACTTCTTAAAGGCTTTAAAAGCATCACTTTTCTGCACAAGAAACAAAGTCCAAGAATATCTAGAAAAATCATCAATAATGACTAAAGCGTATACATTACCTCCGAAGCTTTTTGTTCTTGATGGACCAAAGAGATCCATGTGTAACAATTGTAGTGGCCTTGTAGTAGACACCACATTCTTAGATTTGAAAGTTGTTTTGGTCTGTTTGCCCTTTTGGCATGCATTACATAATTTGTGTTTGATGAACTTCATCTTTGGTAGACCAATAACTAAGTCATGCTTAACCAATTTGTTCAAGTGCTCCATGTGAATGTGAGCGATCCTCTTGTGCCATAACCAAGCGTCATTGTTGTTTACCATAAGACATTGTACCTTAAGAGACAAATCATCTAAAGTAATCATAAAAATATTGTTAGTTCTTATACCTTTGAGTTTTACCTCATTGGTTTCCTCATCCATAATGAGACATTCATCTTTGTTGAATTTGATCTTGAACCCTCTATCGCAAAGTTGACTTATGCTAAGAAGATTGTGCTTTAATCCTTCAACATAGAGAACATCCTCAATTTTAATGGATGGAGGTGTGCCAACTATTCCAACGCCAAGAATCTTTTTTTTGGTGTTGTCTCCATAGGTGACATACCCTTTGGCTTTATGTACTAGATATGAAAATTGGTGTACATCTCCTGTCATATGCTTTGAACATCCACTATCAAGATACCAAACATTTGATGTGGATTTAAAGCATACCTACACAAACAAATTATTCTTTGTTAGGTACCCAAGTTGCCTTGGGTCCTTCATAGTTAGTTCCCTTTTTCACCCACACATAATGCCCACTTGCTATACTAAAGTTTCTAACATAGCAAGCATTAGGTGTATGGCCTTTAATACCACAATAAAAACAAGTAGGTTCAAAGTTACTTTTATATCTAGAAGGATACGATTTCTTCTTAGGAAATATTTTCTTTTTCGATACATTAGCCTTTTTCTTTTGATGATTATGAACAACTTGCTTCTTTTCTACTTTCTTGGGATTGGAACTATTACTAGCCTTTACAAAAACAGTGGGATTGTTACTTGGTTTCTTAGAATTCACATAACCAAGACCCCTTTTATCATTTGGATAACGTTGTTGGCTTAGTAATCCTTCCAATCCTATTTGTCCTTTTTCATATCGTTCAATGACTCTTTTCAATTGAACAATTTGAAAGACATTTGATTCACACTTGGAGCATGCAAAGTTTTCTTTTACTTTAATAAATTTCTGTTTTTGAAGATCAAAATCTTTAGTCATGGTGTCAATTTTTTCTAAACAACTTATAAGTTCTTTTTCTTGATTTGACACCTTTTTGTATAAACTTTTGCATTCTTTCAAGAGTTCATCAATAGCATCTTGAACATCATCATCAAAAAGATTAAATTCATTACTAACCTCTTCTTCATCGTCGGAGTGATGTGAAGCCATTAATGCTAGATTTGCACATTCGTCGCTTTCCGAATCGGATGAAGAAATTATCTCATTATCTTCCCATGCAACATAAGCCTTTTTGTTCTTGAACTCCTTTTTGCCTTTGAATCCATTTTTCTTGGAGAGTTTTGGACACTCCGGCTTTATGTGACCTTGCTTTCCACATTCATAACATGTGACATCTTGTGTTTATGTGGAGGCTTCTTTATCTTTATGATTATAAAATTTCTTCCTCTTGACAAAGTTAGCATTATGAAGATTATTTTTATGACCAAAATATTTTCCTAACCTTTTTACAAGAAGCAAGAAGTTTTCATCTTCCTCCGATGCATCTTTATCTTGACTTTCCTTTGAATCAACTTTCAAAGCAATGCCTTTGGATTTCTTCTCTTAATTTTCATGTTTTTCAAGTCTACCGAGTTCCGTTTCGTATTCTTGAAGTTTGCCAAATAATGTAGCGAAAGTCATTGCGGAGAGACTCTTCTTTTCCGAGATTGCCGTTACCTTTGGTTGCCATTCCCTAGTTAATGATCTAAGTATTTTCAAGTTGAGTTCATCATTTGTCAAGGTTTTACCAAGAGCATTTAAGTGATTTGTCAAATGCACAAATCTCTTTTGTAAGTCAAGAATGGATTCTCCGGGCTGCATTCGAAATAGTTCATATTCTTGACTCAAGGTATTTAGCCTTGATCTTTTTACTTCAGCCGTTCCTTCATGAGTTTGAACCAGGGTATCCCATATTTCTTTTGCTGTCTTGCAGTTCGAGACACGGAAAAATTCGTCCATACTGAGTGCACCTTGAAGAAGGTTTATTGCCTTTTTGTCATAGAGAACTTTCTTTTTATCATCTTCGTCCCATGCAGTTTTGGGCTTTGCAGAACCAATGCCATTGATTACTGATATCGGGATAAATGGACCATTTTCAACAGCATCCCATACTTCCTCTCCTTGTGCTTCTAAATGCGCCTTCATGCGTATTTTCCAGAAGTCAAAATATTCACCACAGAATAGAGGAGGCTTGTTGTTACTACCACCATCTCTGAAAACTGGTTGATGATTTGCGGAAACCATTCTGGATCTTTAGGAACAAGTTACCTATAACTTGCTCTGATGCCAATTGTAAGTCTCAGAGTGCCTAAGAGGGGGGGGGGGGGGGGGGTGAATTAGGTCTTATAAAATTTATTCGGTTTTATGAGAATGCTTGGTAGTAATTTTTGGTTAAGTGTTTGAAGGTTTTGATTATATGTTTATCTTTTCCTGATTATGGTGATGAAAGCGATAAATGCGGAAAAGTAAAGAACACGGTGATATATCCTGGTCCCCCTCACAATCCGAGAGTACTCCAGTCCCCTTTCCAACACGAAAGAGATTTCACTATAGTTAGAATGATTGTACAACCCATGCTTACTATCTAACCTATAGAGTGATCAAAGGTTCTTAACACCTTTAAGACCAAACAAACACTAATGTGAATGAAGAACAATCCTCTTCAAATCACAACACTTACTTCCAACAATCCTGGATAGTAAGGGAATAATTTCTTTAAGTAATACAATGATTTAGTTTGAAGTATATGGAGAGCTTTATCAATCTTCAATTGATCTTCTTCTTCAAGATAAAAACAATTCTCAATAATGTATATAAATGTTCACAATGTATGTATGAAACTTGTAATGATAATGAAAGTGTATATGCCAAGTTTCACAAAATTATGAACACATGAAAGTTTATGTGCAAATTTGAATGAATGAGAAAAATTGTTAATATGAAGAAGGTTTTTTGTTGTTTGAAAATGTTATATGTGTTCTTGTTTAAAAACTAAAAAAATATGCATTTTATAAAGTCATAAGAACCTCTTCATTCATGCCAATTCATATGAAAAGTTGCAATGAATTCATGAAAAGATACCACTTGAAAAATGTTTAAAAAACAAAATAAAAGTTGCACTGGTTCGCTAGGAACCGGTTCCGACACTGACAGAACCCGGTTCTTAGTGAACGTTATAAGTTGGAATTCAAAAAATATCACGCAGGAACCGGTTCCCCTATTGGTACAACCCGGTTCCTGGCACAAAAACCAGGGACATGTTTTTTGAGAAATTCTGGAACCTGGTTCCCTGTTAGGGAGGAACCGGTTCCTAAAGGGTTATTTTCAAAAATACTTTTTGAAAGATATTTCAAACAAAGTTTTCCTTGATGTTAAAGTTATGGAGAATGTATATGTTGATGAATGCATATTGTGAACATCTATATTCAAGATTTTAAGAATTATTTATACCATTTGACATTTGATGATTCTTCAATAATTCTTCAATAATCTTCAATAATCTTCAAGACTTTTATTTGATGTTGATAAGCTTTTTGCACATCCTTTGAATGTTGATGTCCATGTTGTCTTCATTAAAACACATGCTTAAAATATGACTTGAGAAACTTGCAATTACATCTTCCACCTTCGGATCACGAAAGGCACGTAAGGCAATCTACATCCTCAGGTTTAAGAAGATTGAACAGGGGAAACTGTTGTACCCCAAAATTTGCCCTCTCATGTTTTCCAAAGTCTCCCCCCTGCATGGTTGATCACAAACCCTTGCCTAAGGAAAAAGAAATTTTTTGAGTGGTGCTTTAAGTACCTTTCGATTGGCATTCTGAAAGACCCTTCGATTGGTGTTCTGAAGGAGCCTTTCGATTGGCATTCTGTCAAGCTCTTCGATTGGAATTATGTCAAGGCTTTCGATTGGCATTCTGAAAGACCCTTCGATTAGTATTCTGAAGGAGCCTTTCGATTGACATTATGGACAAGTACTTCGATTGGCATTATAATAGTGTCCTTCGATTGGAATTCCAAAAAGGTCCATTCGAAGAAGCATTCAAAGGGTCCATTCGAAGAAGCTTTCGAAAATCATTCGAAGGAGGCCATCAGCCCATTCGAAAGGGATCATTCGAAGGAGGCCATCAGCCCATTCGAAAGGGAGCATTCGAAGGCCAATTACATGTCATTCAAAATTCAAAAAGGGACAAGATCCCATGTGTTTAGCCAACGTGACGAACTCTCATTCATGGCTTTCAAACACATAATTAACGTTACAAATTCTCATTCATGGATGTCAAACACATAATCAAGGTCATTTAAACCTTTGTCTTCCTGTCCCCTCCACCCCCTCTATATAAAGAAATCACAAGTGTTGCAAAAGGGACGAAAAAATATACAGAAAAAAATAGAGAAAAGAAACAGGGAGAACTTGGAGGTACACTGCCAAAAATTATCAGCACTTCCAGGAAGCCATACCCAATCCTTGCACCATCCATTCCATGCCCAGAAATCCCAGATTGAAAGTGCCTACATCCAGGAAGTGCCCAGATCGAAGGTGCCTACATCCAAGAAGCGCCCAAATTAAAAGTCCAATCTGCTGGTAAGAAAGGGTAAACTATCCAACCTCATATTTGCATAATACATCCATACTGGTTGTTACCTTCGATTTTCTATCCTAGACATGATCAAGAGGCCTGGGTTTGGCACCCAGGCCATGTCCATCGTTTGCTAATATTTGCTGCAGACATAGCCTGAAGAGACCCATCCAGCGTAGGATCGAAGGGCCTGGAGTTCGACACCCAGGCCCCTGTGTTTTATTTCGCTAACATACTTTTGCAGGTATAACATCCCAGATCGAAGGAGACACCTTCTCTGGATCGAACCCATTAGCATGCTGGATTGAAGGAGGCATCTCATTCCTGGATTGAAAGCCATGACCTCCATGATCAAAAGACAATCCTCTTCCCCGGATCGAAGGCTGTTCATGCCCATTTCCTGGCCCAATCGAAAGGACCATGACCCTCTCTGGATCGAAGCTTCCATTCCCTCCCTGGGTCGAAACTCCTTTTTTTTCCTAGATCGAAGGATCCCCCCTTGTATTTTATTTTTGTTTTCATTGACATCTTTTTATCTTTTTTAATTAACATTAAAATCAAAAACCACAAAAACATTAGGCTAGTTTTCTTTATTAAAATTAACTTTGTTAATTAATCTCTTAATTATATTAACATTTTCTCAAAAACTAAAATTAAATAGATTTAGAGCATTTTCCCAAAAAAATAAAATAAAACAACAAAAAAGATTTTATTCTTAGGATTTTTAGAGGTTATTTTCAGATTCGGCGCACTTATTTTATTATAATTGCCTACTGGTTTGTAATAGCTTAACTAAGAATTTTACGCTTTACTGCTTTATTCCCCCAGTTTTGGACATGTAAATAATCCCCCTCCCCGAAAGCCTTGTAATAACGTAGGATTTACAATTTCTGCACTTTAAATTCCTGTACATATATTAACTGTTTAGATGTATGCTAACTAGGCTATGCATGACAAGATTAACTCTTAACTTAAAATCAACAGTAGCTCACCATAACATGTACAAAGATAATATAAACTGAAAAAACAACACACTTGCACATGCCACTCTTAGGGTATACCTCACTTGGTTGCCTCGAACGTGGTCATTAAGTATATGATGTTTTAGAGGTCGTCCTTTTGTCCCAATATCATAAGTTGCCTCGAAACAATTGCCTCGGATAAAATGATCTAAGACATTAGGATTACCACTAAGGCGTCCTAACGTTGCTTTAGTGACCACACCTCCCTTAAACCGAATTGACCCGAAAACTCCAACGACGGTGCTACCCACTCTTCAATAGTGGGATAGCACTGTCTAAAGGACATTTTCCCAATTTAATTCCTTTTTGAGTAGGCAGAGGTTCTTATGTACTTGTTGTTGTACCCCAAAATTTGCCCTCCTATTTTCCCACAAGAAATCACAGCTTCGGGCTTTTCCTGATTTTTCAGATTGGCTCAAGAACCAGTCAAATAGAATTTTTCTTGTCAGTCTATCCAAATTAGGGTTTTCATGGACTCTGGAACAATTCAAGCAAATTGTTAGGGTTTGGTTGAGTTTGGCTCAAGGTTTGATCACACAGGCGTTTCTTTGGTGTTAAGTCAAGAATCAGGGTTTTGTGCACGCATTCTCAGATAGAATTAATTCTACAGTGCTTTTCAATTTACTCTGGGATATGAGCTGAGGCATTTGGATTGAGAATTGGCAGGGTTTGATTTAATCAGTAAAGAGATAGGCATATGGATGTTTGTTTGATTGACTGTGCATTGGTCATGTTTAATTGGGACGCCGGGTTTATTATTGATTGCAAGACCAGTGTTTATTAATTATTTATTTATTCTAAGTTAGAATAGTTGGGATTTACTTCCAGTTATTTTAATTTCAGAAACTTAAATAATTAAATGGACAGTGAATTGAAAAAAGAATTAACCAACAAAAAAGGACTTTTATTCATCTTTAATTGTTTGTTACAAATTATTATTTGAACAACTGTAAATTTATTTACATTTTGTTTACAATAATAATATTACAAATGGTTAAAGTAAAATAAAATTGCATCCTATTTTTTCTAAATCTTCATCTTCTACTGACGCTCCCCATTGCTCGATTAATTTTTACCTGCAAAAAGAAAAAAGAAGAGAAGTCAATACAGATGAAAAATAAAAAAAGCGGACAGTTAATTTGAAGTTCATCATTTAAAAGTAACTGGCCGGAATCAGTTTGTTTGCCCTCTCTGCAAATCACAAGATTATTCTTGGTTCACAAAGAGGGATAGAAATATGCTTGCAAAAAGTATGAATTGCACAAATTCAAAATGTCAAACAAGGCTGCATAGTTCAAAATTTCAAACCAAATACAAAGGCAAACTGAACTGATTGCAGATTGAAAAATGCCTAACCAAGTCCAATGTCAACCAAGCTGTAAAACTATCCAAAAGCTATCAAAAGGCTGTCAAAAGGATATCAAGAAGTACAATATGCAGAAAATCTGGAAAAAGAAGATAAGAGATATGCAAAGCAAAACCAAAGTGCAAGCAAGATATTCAAAATCATCATTTTCAAAGCCAGTTACTTTTTCAGAAAAAAGAAAGTAAGCAATATAAAAATGCTTTTAATCTGTTGGGAGAGAGAGAGAGGAAAAGAAGTATAGGCTTACAGTACAGCAGGCTTGAGAAAAAGATATAAAGAAGATATACCAGAACACAGTAGAAGGAGGCAGAACCACATAACAAAAACAACACAAAAGCTTGTAAGCTCTCAACCTGTAATCAAAAACACAAGCCAAGCCTCTAACCTGTTCTAAACCAGATCACACAGCAAGCCTTTAACCAACTTGTGTTCAAACCATAACACAAGCTTAAACAAAAGCATAAGCTAGACCTGTTTCATCAGCCTGAAGCATATCAAGCCTAAAGCTTCAACCTACGTAAGCCTTAACCTGTAAAAAACAAAAGCCAAAGCAAACCTGTCAAGCA
Organism: Vicia faba; assembly: GCA_948472305.1. Lineage (NCBI taxonomy): Eukaryota > Viridiplantae > Streptophyta > Magnoliopsida > Fabales > Fabaceae > Vicia > Vicia faba. Next base: position 1,259,516,960 of record OX451740.1, read on the forward strand.
TGAAGCCTTAACCTGTAACAAACACAAGCCAAGCCTCTAACCTGTTCTAAACCAGATCACACAGTAAGCCTGTAACCAACCTGTGTTCAAACCTAAAACTCAAATCACATAAAACCAGAATCCCCAACAAACCTGTCAAAGCCTAAACTTTGAAACCTGTCAAAACCTGTTTCATTACCAAACTCAAAGCACATCCAAACATCCAACCCAAACATCCAAACAAGCCTAATAGTTGCCTCAGAATATGATCATCATAGGCTAGTAAAACAAACATTCTCAGCACTGATTCATCATTGGAAATCATCAAAGAACACCAAAAAGAGAGGCAAGCATATAAAACATATCAAGCATATCAGGCATCTCAGAGTCAAACAAGTCCTAAGCTCTCAGAACTGAGTTCATCATTGAGCAAGCAAGCCAGCAATCAAAAGCAAGTGGAAGAGGAAAAGAAGTGTTCAGAAGCGATTAAGGCTAAGGTTCTAAAATTACAACACTATCTTCATACAACCCAACAAAAGCAACTCAGATTCAAGCAATCCAAACCCTCAGAGCTAGACTCATCATAGGGCCAACATTCCAACAATAATACTCAGAACCAACATTTCAACTAGCATATCCAGAAGAAAGCAAGCAAGTGGAAGAGGAAAAGAAGTGTTCAAAAACAGATAAAGCTAAGGGTTTTCAGAGTGTTCATCACAAAACCATTAAAAAGAAAATACAAAGTACCAGATTTTCACAGAGCAAGCATAGCATCACGTATTCCTCCGCCCTTGGCCGCCTGAGACGCCACCCTATCCATTTATCCTCCTCCATTTCCAAAGGCCAACAAAGGTTAATTTCTTCTTCCCTTTTTTCCTTTTTAAACACCTCACAGGAAATAACAATAATCAAAGATCATAATACATAGAACTAATAATATATAAAACTTGAAACCCTAAAATTACAAGAGCAGAAATCGCTACCTTTGTACCATCAATGCTTGAGTAACCTTGGAGAGAGGGAGATGGAGGCAGCGCCTAGCAGCTTGAGGCGAGGAGGCGAGTGTTCAGTGGCTCCATTTTGAGAAAGTGAAGAGGACGAAGAGGGAAGGTGGAAACGGCGCCGCTCTGTAACTCAACAAACCCTAAATGAAACAAAACGTTGAAAACCCTTGCAAACTTTGTTCCAAACTGTCTGGGCCTTGCCCCACAAATGCCTAAGCCCATCATGCTTTTAGCGTGTATACCCCCCTTCTGCTCCTCTTACAAATTTTGTGGTGGGCCAAGAACCAAGCCTAAGGCCCATTCAACCTTTTATTTTTTTACACTCTTAAAATCAATCTTTTTTATTTTTATTTTATTTTATCCCCTTATTTTCTTTTTATAACTTAACCTTTTTTTTTGTTAAATAAAACAATACTTTATTTTTACACCAAAAAATTGTATTTTATTTTATTATATTTGAAAAAATACATAAATATTAGATTTAATTAGGTTAATAGATTTTTAGTTTAAAAACTCTCTTTAATAAATCTTGTTCATACATAAAAGCATTAATACATAAAAAATAGAATCTCTTAAAGCATTTTCTTTTCTTTTATTAAAACTTTTGTTTATACATATTAACAAAAAACACAAAAAAGGAATAAATAAAATACTTAACTTTGCATTAAGTTAACATTTTTATCACTTGTAAATATTCACATACACTTTTACAATACACATTTTGTTTCTCTTTGATTCCTATACATTGCTACATTTTACATTGCGATTGATTCGATTTGGTTGTAAATATATTTGGACACTACTCTCCTAATAAGTCTCATCCCCATTTGTAAATATTTGTACCCCCATTCCCGGATACTTATTTGTAATAGCTTAGACTTTAAATTCCCGCAATTTATCGCTTTCTATATACTGTATAGTAATTAGGGTTTGTATGCGAAGATTCAAAATCAACCGCTAGATAACCTAATACAAAGATAAATGCATGACAATCAATACACCAATCACACTTGCACCCCTAGGGTAATCCCGCTTGTTGCCTTCCAAAAATGGGCCATGCTTGCACGTTGAGTTTCTTTGGCAAAACAAAACAATTCAAATGATCATAGTCCCTCGATGACGCTTTCGAAGTTGCCTAAACAAAATGATCATAGTCCCTTCAAGCAAAATTGCCAAAGACACTTGGCACCATTGCATTCATGGTCCATACGATGACCCGCGCCCGTCCCGTTAATATCCTAACACAAGATTGTCCACCAAATACAATGGTGGAACAATACTGTTAAAAGGGTTAAAATATGAGAAAAATCTTTGAGTAAATTTAGGGGTAGACAACTCTTAGTTACTTGATCAAACTTGCAAAACACACTTGCCTACTTTTCAAAAACCACACTCTCAAAACAACTTTCAAAACTTTGAAACATCTTTTCGAAAAGACAAACACCTTTGTAAAACGTTCGAGTAAAGAATTGTTACAACGGTTGCCTAGACAAGGCATCTTTTTCAAAATATTTTCAAAAACACACACACACACCATCATTTCAAGCAATTGAAAATCAAAGGCAAGTGATCTAAAACAAGTAACTAAGAGCACATGGATAACCATGGATGAAAAGGGTGCTAATACCTTCCCTTTTCATAATCTACCCCCCGAACCCACGAAACATCTCAAAAGGTTTTTCCTGTGCTTTTTAACCTTTCCTTTAGGATAAAATAAAAAGTCGGTGGCGACTCTTGCTAAACCGAACAAGTGCGAATACAAACGCAAAACCCAAGTCAGTTCTCCCACCGTATCACAGAACTGGCGACTCTGCCGGGGAAAAATTCTGAGTGGGGTTACCTTAGGGTTTTAGATCACCTTTACATACTTGCTTTGATTGCCTTGATTGCTTTACTTTTTGGGTCCTTGTTTGGGTTTGTTGTAGATCCTACACCCGGATTTGGGGCACCTTCTTAGGTAAATAGCAATAAAACTGTGAGGGAACTGTGCGGGGTATACCGACATGGTTGAAGCAATAAGCTATGTTAGTGCGACATATTTGTGAGTACCGGTAACCCTTGAGTTCAATCAAGGAGAGTACGGGGCCGCTGAGTGATGTCATGAAGAACTAACAAACTCTTAGAACCTTAATTGACCATCTTAACCTTTTTAGGGGTAGTGAGATGACCGACTTTGGTGCAGTCCGAAGTTGGTAGATACTCGATACTACACTCATTAAGGATTGTTTTCTTGGAATATTTTGGTCGCCAGTTAAGTGGCTAAACCAAAACAATGAACACAGAAAATAATCCAATGATATTGAGCTCCTTAGAACCCGGTTTATATTTTAGGACAGGATGAGCCAACTAACTTCAACAGGGTACTTACCTACAAACCCCATGCAAGCCTAAACCTCAGGACTTGTTTGCTTTGTGTGAATATGATTACCTGTATATACACTTGCTTGCTTCTGCATACATGTACATAACATCATAACATCATACCATAGCATTTTTTCAATAACCATTTCAAGGATCTCGAGGGTCTTTTGACGCAGGGTTACGTTGAACCAGACGTCTACCAAGGGGCAAGAGGTTTCTCCTCTAAACAAATGCCATCAAAGATCAAGTGCAACAACTTAAATCAGGGGCTATGACCCACTTGACATGGTGAGCTTGATTCTCGTGGAAAGACATCCACTGGTGCAAAGTTCTCCAATCAAAGATCAAAGTTCAACCTCTAACATTTTCTTGTGTTTACCCCAAGAGATCCTTGAAAACATGCATCCACATATCATGCATTGCATCATGATAGTTTTTCCTTTTCAGGTTTCCTTATTCTCCTACTGTTTATTTCAGTAAGAGATGGCTCTAGAAAGGACTGTCAAGGACATCCAGGATCAAAATGCTCAGCTTCAGGAAATGTTCTTGAACCTGTCCCTGGGGCAAGAAGAAGTGAAAGCTCTCCTCACAAAGGGCTTGGTCCAGGGGAATTCAAGCAATGCCAGGAGTGATCAGTTGGAGGCACTACAGTCTGAGCTGACTACAATGAGGATCCAAATGATGGGGCAACTGGTGGGCCTGATGGCTCTCATCCAGGACTTGTCTAAAAGACAAGAGGAACTCAGAGTTCTCGTCAACCAACTGCTTCGAGACAACCGAGTGGGGCAAACATCTGAGGTTGAAGAGCAAGCCATCATTCAACCCCCTTCCATACAAGAAGACAAGGGGAAGGCTCCTCTACTTGCTTCAGGGTCACAAGCCCAACAACAACCTCGCCAGCGTCAACGGGGTAATCGGCGTAAGCAAAATACGTCGGGAAGACAGTTCACTGAGACTGACATACCGTCATCTCTAATACTGGAATGCTTGTTGGAGGTCAATCTGACTGCTTTGAGGGATCCTATTCGGAAGCCCAATACCTCCACTCTTAACTATCATCCCGACACATTTTGTGTGTACCACTCCTATAGCCCGGGACACGACACCGACGACTGTTGGGCCTTGAAGAACAAGATCCAAGATCTGATTGACATTGGAGTGCTGAGGTTCATGCCAGACGGCGAGATGAAAATCTTCCGTTAAGAGTTTCTCCACATGAAGTGACAAAGCTCAAACTGAGAGACTTTTGTTTCATTTGAATTCTCAAAGTTGTAATAGCTTTTGTTATTCAAACAATTATCTATTAATGTCAAACTCTGTTTCATTAATGCATTGCATATGTTTGTCTTGAATTCATCCATTCGTTTTCACTACTCTTATGCTTTCTTTATGATATTTAACTCTTGATAAAAAGCTGCAAGCCTTTAGAGGGAGGATGACGAAACAATACCATAATCTCATACAGTATGCTTTTGAACAGACCTTGCTGATGATGTACAAGCATTTCTTTCAATTCCCAAACACTGGAGTTATAAGGAAGATAATCCCTAGTCAACCCCTTCGGACCAAAGAAGTAGGAGTTTTCTGTTCTAAACAAATTGAAACCTTTTATTTGAACCTGGGGAAGGGTAGTCTCTCAGTTAATTCAAAAAAAAGGTGCGCATTAAAGTCGCAAACTGTCAGTTCGTAATACAACGAACGACATCAACAAAAAAAAACATTCCTTTGGAATCAAAAGACAAGGGTGGTTCCCTATCTCGTAGGCAGTTAATCTCTCAAAAGAGAAAAGCCCACCAAGCCAAAACCTGTAAAGGAGGCTTAAGAAAGCTGGGGCATCCCGCTGACTGTAATCTCGAAAACAGGAACAGTCAGGCAAAAGTTAGGGATAACAGATCAAAAGAAAGAGGTCATTACGAATCCTCAACAACATGAAAAAATGTTGCAAAAAAAAGAGGAGATGATGACTGTCTTCCAAAATTCAACTGGTGAACCATCACCCAAAAGTCGTTCCAAATTCGAATGGAGTTCGACGCACAATTAACTGAGCTTAGGATTGAAGAACATCACGAAGAGCGGGTGGGTACAAATATACTTTGAGCCTTGATCCTTTGTTTCTTAAACCGTGAACCAAGCCACGTTACAACCCTTCAAAAGTCCTAATTGAAGCATGGGTTAGCTCGAAAGCATACTGTTACAAAAGGTATCCTGACTCTTGTAAGGCTTTGCCCTAAATCTTGTGTTGAATTTGTCTTATGAAAAGTTTTCTGCTAAAAAACGCATTTTTCAAAACTTCGAGACAAACATAAACTTTGCATTGCTTGAATATCCTTGTTTGCATGTGGCTATTTGTTTGACAGCGGAGAAATTCACACAATGAATATCCAGTGAACAAAAGCCCTCTCAGTGAGCAAAATCATTTCAAAAAGGATGACACTTCCATTGACAAATCTCCTATCAACAAGGGGGCGTGACATGTCACTATCCAATTAACCTAGGGCAGTTCAGTCAAGGTTTCAACAGATCTTTCAAAGTTCAGTTAACCTGGGGCAGTCTAGTCAAGGTTTCAACAGATCTTTCAAAGCTCAGTTAACCTGGGGCAGTCCAGTCAAGATTTCAACAAAATCTCTCAAAAATTACAGATTAACTTGGGGCATTTGAATGTCAAAAGTGTTCAACAATTCCTTCATCACCTGTTGGAAGATACAGTTTCAGATACGCTCCAAACACGGTAGCCATTCTGTCACTCATTCAGATCTAGTTACAGTTTCAGATACACTCTAGACACGGAAGTCATTCTGCTACTCATACAGATCTCACCTCCAAGATACAATTTCAGATACGCTCCAAACACGGTAGCCATTCTGTCACTCATTCAGATCTAGTTACAGTTTCAGATACACTCCAGACACGGAAGTCATTCTGCTACTCATACAGATCTCACCTCCAAGATACAGTTTCAGATACGCTCCAGACACGGTAGCCATTCTGTCACTCATTCAGATCCTAGTTCAGTTTCAGATACACTCCAGTCACAGAAGTTATTCTGCTACTCATACAGATCTCACCTCCAAGATACAGTTTCAGATACGCTCCAAACACGGTAGCTATTCTGTCACTCATTCAGATCCTAGTTACAGTTTCAGATACACTCCAGGATACGGAAGTCATTCTTCTACTCATACAGATCTCACCTCCAAGATACAGTTTCAGATACGCTCCAGACACGGTAGCCATTCTGTCACTCATTCACAATATCAGACCACCGCCAAGCCTGGATTACAACCAAATAGCAGTTAACGGTTAACAACATGAAGAGACTCCTTCATTACACTTGGGGCATTCGAATGTCAAAAGTGTCTAACAATTCCTTCATCACCTGCTGGAAGTTACAACCACCAACAGAATAACGGACAATTGAAGCTCCTAAAAATCTGTCTCTCTCAAGAATGAAGATTCTCATCCTTAAAACCTCAGAAGATTGGTATACTCCCAGTTTCTGACCGTTAACAGCATGAAGATTCTCATCATCTCAGAAGATTGGTATACTCCCAATTTCTGACACTCAAGAGTGAAGACTCTCATCCTTAAAACCTCAGAAGATTGGTATACTCCCAGTTTCTGACCGTTAACAGCATGAAGATTCTCATCACCTTAGAAGATTGGTATACTCCCAATTTCTGACTCCCAACAGAATGAAGATTCTCATTCTCGAAGTGGCGTATTTCTTAAGTTCCAGATTAATACCTGTAGAAAGCCAGGAAAATATCTGTGGACGACTGATTGTGGATCAACACCTGTAACAAGCCAGGAAACCATCTACATGAAGAGATTGAAGATCAACACCTGTAACAAGCCAAGAAAACTATCTTTCTTTCTCAGGTCGGAGATCAATACCTGAAACCAACCAGGACAACTATCTTCCCGACCAACCTTTTCAAGATCCCAGATCAATACCTGCAGCAATCAAAAGATTCTTGCAATCCCCAGTGGAGCTAAAACTTCCAACTATCAATCCCCAAGCAGAACTGAGACTCTCATTCTCAATTCTTCATAGAATATTCGAATATTCTCCAGTGAAGATCCCCTCAAGACAGGAATCCCCAGTAGATTGGCATACAACCCAAGCTCCTGATTCCCCAACAGCGGTCCCAAGACTTCTCATTTTCAACGATCAAAGGATTTTCAATCCCCAGCAGCAGTCAAGATTCTTTTATCTCCTGCCATCCAGGATTCATCTACCTCAGCAAGACAGCTCATCAGCTTACATGCACATTCATCACATTCATATCATAAACATTAATATAACATACATTACATCATGCTTCATGACATTGCATACAACTAACTCTTTACCTTTTCAGGAAAGATCAGTCGACAGACAAAGATCATCATCTTCCGAGATTCTTTCTAGAAATAGTTCAGATGTGACCCAGACATGGCGACATTCTGATACTTATTCCAGATTCACCCAGAGATAGTTCAGATGTGACCCAGACATAGCGACATTCTGATACTTATTCCAGATTCATTCAGATGCAGTTTTACACGGACTCATCGTTAGGAAACCCTACACCGGTTCCTTCTCAGATTCTTCAACCTCTGAAAACAGTTTACGGATTCCTCCCAACAACGGATGTTAATCTATCGCTTGTTCAGACTCAACTTTTGAAAACAGTTTACGGACGCTTCCCAACAATGGATGCTGCTCTATTGCTTATTCAACGTCAAGACCTCTGAAAACAGTTCACGAGTTCTCCAGTAACGGATGTTAACCTATCGCTTGTTCAGATTCTTCAACCTCTGAAAACAGTTCACGGGTTCTCCAGTAACAGATGTCAACCTATCGCTTGTTCAGATTCTTTTCAACTTTTGAAAACAGTTTACGGACGCTTCCCAACAACGGATGCTGCTCTATTGCTTATTCAACTTCAACTCCTGAAAACAGTTTACGAATTCTCCAAACACGGATGTCGATCTATTGCTTATTCAGACCCCCAGTTCAGAGATGTCCCAAAACATGGATACCTTTCTGATACTCACCTACTCACCAATGTCATACAGTTCAACAATCACCTTGAGATGGCATCTTTAAGCCCATCCTCCTACCAGCAATTTCCAGATGGCATCTCTAAGCCTATGCCCCGACAAGATTCTGTCACATCCCTAGATGGCATCTTTAAGCCCATCACCAAATGGCATCTCTAAGCCCATCCCCCTGTCACATCTCCAGATGGCATCTTTAAGCCCATCACCAAATGGCATCTTTAAGCCCATTCCCTCTACCATCACATCACCGAGTGCAAATTTTTTAGGCACTCTAGTGTCCAATCTCCTTTTACCCTCGAGTCGCGAAAGGCAAGCTTGCCAATCTAACTCTTCAGGTTCAAGAAGATTGAACAGGGGCAACTGTTGTACCCCAAAATTTGCCCTCCTCTTTTTCCACAAGAAATCACAGCTTCGGGCTTTTCCTGATTTTTCAGATTGGCTCAAGAACCAGTCAAACAGAATTTTTCTTGTCAGTCTAGCCAAATTAGGGTTTTCATGGACTCTGGAACAGTTCAAGCAAATTGTTAGGGTTTGGTTGAGTTTGGCTCAAGGTTTGATCAGACAGGCGTTTCTTTGGTGTTAAGTCAAGAATTAGGGTTTTGTGCGCGCATTCTCAGAAAGAATTAATTCTACAGTGCTTTTCAGTTTACTCTGGGATATGAGCTGAGGCATTTGGATTGAGAACTGGCAGGGTTTGATTTAATCAGTAAAGAGATAGGCATATGGATGTTTGTTTGATTGAATGTGCATTGCTCATGTTTAATTGGGACGCCGGGTTTATTATTGATTGCAAGACCAGTGTTTATTAATTATTTATTTATTCTAAGTTAGAATAGTTGGGATTTACTTCCAGTTATTTTAATTTCAGAAACTTAAATAATTAAATGGACAGTGAATTGAAAAAAGAATTAACCAACAAAAAAGGACTTTTATTCATCTTTAATTGTTTGTTACAAATTATTATTTGAACAACTGCAAATTTATTTACATTTTGTTTACAATAATAATATTACAAATGGTTAAAGTAAAATAAAATTGCATCCTATTTTTTCTAAATCTTCATCTTCTACTGACGCTCCCCATTGCTCGATTAATTTTTACCTGCAAAAAGAAAAAAAGAAGAGAAGTCAATACAGATGAAAAATAAAAAAAGCGGACAGTTAATTTGAAGTTCATCATTAAAAGTAACTGGCCGGAATCAGTTTGTTTGCCCTCTCTGCAAATCACAAGATTACTCTTGGTTCACAAAGAGGGATAGAAATATGCTTGCAAAAAGTATGAATTGCACAAATTCAAAATGTCAAACAAGGCTGCATAGTTCAAAATTTCAAACCAAATACAAAGGAAAACTGAACTGATTGCAGATTGAAAAATGCCTAACCAAGTCCAATGTCAACCAAGCTGTCAAACTATCCAAAAGCTATCAAAAGGCTGTCAAAAGGATATCAAGAAGTACAATATGCAGAAAATATGGAAAAAGAAGATAAGAGATATGCAAAGCAAAACCAAAGTGCAAGCAAGATATTCAAAATCATCATTTTCAAAGCCAGTTACTTTTTCAGAAAAAAGACAGTAAGCAATATAAAAATGCTTTTAATCTGTAGGGAGAGAGAGAGAGAGGAAAAGAAGTATAGGCTTACAGTACAGCAGGCTTGAGAAAAAGATATAAAGAAGATATACCAGAACACAGTAGAAGGAGGCAGAACCACATAACAAAAACAACACAAAAGCTTGTAAGCTCTCAACCTGTAATCAAAAACACAAGCCAAGCCTCTAACCTGTTCTAAACCAGATCACACAGCAAGCCTGTAACCAACTTGTGTTCAAACCATAACACAAACTTAAACAAAAGCATAAGCCAGACCTGTTTCATCAGCCTGAAGCATATCAAGCCTAAAGCTTCAACCTACGTAAGCCTTAACCTGTAACAAACAAAAGCCAAAGCAAACCTGTCAAGCATGAAGCCTTAACCTGTAACAAACACAAGCCAAGCCTCTAACCTGTTCTAAACCAGATCACACAGTAAGCCTGTAACCAACCTGTGTTCAAACCTAAAACTCAAATCACATAAAACCAGAAACCCCAACAAACCTGTCAAAGCCTAAACTTTGAAACCTGTCAAAACCTGTTTCATCACCAAACTCAAAGCACATCCAAACATCCAACCCAAACATCCAAACAAGCCTAATAGTTGCCTCAGAATATGATCATCATAGGCTAGTAAAACAAACATTCTCAGCACTGATTCATCATTGGAAATCATCAAAGAACACCAAAACAAGAGGCAAGCATATCAAGCATATCAGGCATCTCAGAGTCAAACAAGTCCTAAGCTCTCAGAACTGAGTTCATCATTGAGCAAGCAAGCCAGCAATCAGAAGCAAGTGGAAGAGGAAAAGAAGTGTTCATAAGCGATTAAGGCTAAGGTTCTCAGATTACAACACTATCTTCATACAACCCAACAAAAGCAACTCAGATTCAAGCAATCCAAACCCTCAGAGCTAGAATCATCATAGGGCCAACATTCCAACAACAATACTCAGAACCAACATTTCAACTAGCATATCCAGAAGCAAGCAAGCAAGTGGAAGAGGAAAAGAAGTGTTCAGAAACAGATAAAGCTAAGGGTTTTCAGAGTGTTCATCACAAAACCATTAAAAAGCAAATACAAAGTACCAGATTTCCACAGAGCAAGCATAGCATCACGTATTCCTCCGCCCTTGGCCGCCTGAGACGCCACCCTATCCATTTCTCCTCCTCCATTTCCAAAGGCCAGCAAAGGTTAATTTCTTCTTCCCTTTTTCCTTTTTAAACACCTCACAGGAAATAACAATAATCAAAGATCAGAATACATAGAACTAATAATATATAAAACTTGAAACCCTAAAATTACAAGAGCAGAAATCGCTACCTTTGTACCATCAATTCTTGAGTAACCTTGGAGAGAGGGAGATGGAGGCAGCGCCTAGCATCTTGAGGCGAGGAGGCGAGTGTTCAGTCGCTCCATTTTGAGAAAGTGAAGAGGACGAAGAGGGAAGGTGGAAACGGCGCCGCTCTGTAACTCAACAAACCCTAAATGAAACAACACGTTGAAAACCCTTGCAAACTTTGTTCCAAACTGTCTGGGCCTTGCCCCAAAAATGCCTAAGCCCATCATGCTTTTAGCGTGTATACCCCCCTTCTGTTCCTCTTACAAATTTTGTGGTGGGCCAAGAACCAACCCTAAGGCCCATTCAACCTTTTATTTTTTTACACTCTTAAAATCAATCTTTTTTATTTTTATTTTATTTTATCCCCTTATTTTCTTTTTATAACTTAACCTTTTTTTTTGTTAAATAAAACAATACTTTATTTTTACACCAAAAAATTGTCTTTTATTTTATTATATTTGAAAAAAATACATAAATATTAGATTTAATTAGGTTAATAGATTTTTAGTTTAAAAACTCTCTTTAATAAATCTTGTTCATACATAAAAGCATTAATACATAAAAAATAGAATCTCTTAAAGCATTTTCTTTTCTTTTATTAAAACTTTTGTTTATACATATTAACAAAAAACACAAAAAAGGAATAAATAAAATACTTAACTTTGCATTAAGTTAACATTTTTATCACTTGTAAATATTCACATACACTTTTACAATACACATTTTGTTTCTCTTTGATTCCTATACATTGCTACATTTTACATTGCGATTGATTCGATTTGGTTGTAAATATATTTGGACACTACTCTCCTAATAAGTCTCATCCCCATTTGTAAATATTTGTACCCCCATTCCCGGATACTTATTTGTAATAGCTTAGACTTTAAATTCCCGCAATTTATCGCTTTCTATATACTGTATAGTAATTAGGGTTTGTATGCGAAGATTCAAAATCAACCGCTAGATAACCTAATACAAAGATAAATGCATGACAATCAATACACCAATCACACTTGCACCCCTAGGGTAATCCCGCTTGTTGCCTTCCAAAAATGGGCCATGCTTGCACGTTGAGTTTCTTTGGCAAAACAAAACAATTCAAATGATCATAGTCCCTTGATGACGCTTTCGAAGTTGCCTAAACAAAATGATCATAGTCCCTTCAAGCAAAATTTCCAAAGACACTTGGCACCATTGCATTCATGGTCCATACGATGACCCACGCCCGTCCCGTTAACATCCTAACACAAGATTGTCCACCAAATAGAATGGTGGAACAATACTGTTAAAAGGGTTAAAATATGAGAAAAATCTTTGAGTAAATTTAGGGGTAGACAACTCTTAGTTACTTGATCAAACTTGCAAAACACACTTGCCTACTTTTCAAAAACCACACTCTCAAAACAACTTTCAAAACTTTGAAACATCTTTTCGAAAAGACAAACACCTTTGTAAAACGTTCGAGTAAAGAATTGTTACAACGGTTGCCTAGACAAGGACTCTTTTTCAAAATATTTTCAAACACACACACACACACACCATCATTTCAAGCAATTGAAAATCAAAGGCAAGTGATCTAAAACAAGTAACTAAGAGCCCATGGATAACCATGGATGAAAAGGGTGCTAATACCTTCCCTTTTCATAATCTACCCCCCGAACCCACGAAACATCTCAAAAGGTTTTTCCTGTGCTTTTTAACCTTTCCTTTAGGATAAAATAAAAAGTCGGTGGCGACTCTTGCTAAACCGAACAAGTGCGAATACAAACGCAAAACCCAAGTCAGTTCTCCCACCGTATCACACTTGCTCATTTTAAAAAACAAAACAAAACTTTTCACACTAACACTTTTCGAACAAAGTTTTCAAAACACTTCATTACACTCTTGAGGACAGAAGCAAGAGTTAAATCGAAGTTTCAAACAAAAACTCTTTTCAAAAAACCCACAAACACAAAGAAAAACAAACTTTTGAAAACATAGTGAGCAAGTACCTAAGAGCCCGTGGATAACCACATATAGAAAGGGTGCTAATACCTTCCCTTTCTATAATCTACCTCCCGAACCCGAGAAACAATCTCGAAAAGGAATTTTTCTGTGCTTTTGTCCTTTCCTTGTTGGATAAAATAAAAGACGGTGGCGACTCTTGCTTACCGCGACACTTTGCAAAAACAAACGCAAACGCGAACCAGCATTCCAAAAATAGTCAGTTCTCATTCCCACCGATCACAGGTTCTTATAACATTGAATCCTTTGGGTCTTGGAACTAGATTCCATAAATCATTCTTGGAGAATTGATTTAGTTCTTCTTGCATTGCTAAGATCCAATCACTATCTTCCAGAGCTTCATCAATGGTAGTTGGCTCAATCAGAGAGACTAAACCAAACAAAGATTCTTCATTGATTCTGAGAGATGATCTTGTTCTTATGGGATCTTCTTTTCTTCCAATGATTACGTCTTCTTTGTGAGCTGAAGATAACCTAGGAAACCTTTTCTGTATGGGTTGGTCAGAGATTCTGATATTGTTCAGAGCATTGTCAAGAGGATGATCTGCTACGTCTTCTTTTGCTTCTGAACTTTCATATTTTGAGTGATGATCTTCTGTACCTACAGAAAAATCAATTTGCTTTGGCTGTTGTTGGCCAAGCTTATCATCAAACCTGACTTTGATTGATTCTTCAACAATCAGAGTTTCTATGTTGTATACTCTATAGCCTTTTGAGCGTTCAGAGTATCCAAGTAGGAAACACTTTTGTGCTTTGGAATCAAACTTATTCAGAGTTTCTTTGGTGTTTAGAATAAAACAAGTACATCCAAAAGGATGGAAATAAGAAATGTTGGGCTTTCTGTTTTTCCACAATTCATAGGGTGTCTTTTCAAGAATAAGTCTTATAGAGATTCTATTCTGAATGTAACACGCTGTGTTCACAGCTTCTGCCCAAAAGTGCTTAGCCATATTTGTTTCATTGATCATGGTTCTGGCCATCTCTTGTAATGTTCTATTCTTTCTTTCTACAACTCCATTTTGCTGGGGAGTTCTAGGACAAGAAAATTATGAACAATACCATTTTCTTTAAAATATTTTTCAAAATAATGATTTTCAAATTCACCACCATGATCACTTCTAACTTTTGTGATTTTAAAATCTTTTTCATTTTGCACTTGAGTACAGAAGTCAATGAATACAGAATGTGATTCATCCTTGTGTTTTAAAAACTTTACCCATGTCCATCTGCTGAAGTCATCAACGATGACCAATCCATACTTCTTGCCTCTGATGGATGCAGTTTTAACTGGCCCAAACAGATCAATATGAAGTAACTCTAATGGCTTAGAGGAAGAGACAACATTTTTAGATTTAAAGGAAGGTTTTGAAATTTTTTATTTTTGACATGCTTCACACAGAGCATCTGAGTTATACTTCAGATTGGGAAGTCCTCTAACTAAATTTAATTTATTTAGTTGAGAGATTTTTCTAAGACTGACATGTCCCAATCTTCTGTGTCATACCCATTGCTCATTGCTAACACAAAAGACATTTGACGTTTTGAGATTTAAGATCTGATAAATCAATTTTGTAAATGTTGTTATTTCTCTTTCCAAAAAAGAGGATTGATCCATCCTTTTGACTTACAGCTTTACAGGAGTTTTGATTGAAGATAATGTCATAGCCATTGTCACTTAATTGACTTATGGACAAAATATTATGAGATAATCCTTCTACTAATAAAACATTAGAGATAGAAGGAAGGTTACCATTTCCTATGGTTCCAGAACCAATAATCTTCCCTTTCTGATTACCTACAAACTTCATATCTCCTCCAGCTTTAAGTTCCAGGCTTTGGAACATAGACCTTTTTCCCGTCATGTACCGTGAGCATCCAGAGTCCAGGTACCATGATTGGTGTTTCAATTGAGCTGTTAAGGACATCTGCAACAAATATTATTTTATCCTTAGGTACCCATATCTTTTTGGGTCCTTTTGGGTTAGCATAAGAGTTTCCAGAATGTGATGTATATTTTATATCATGTGAGTGTCCAAACTTGAATTGCTTATTCAGAGGTTTGTAAGTGAAGGTCATTTTAGCAACATGTTTTGGAATGTATGTATCCTTCCCTTTGGGAGGTTCATATCCAATTCCTCTTCTGTTTTTCCCACTAACTCCATAGATAATTGAAGCCATTTTGCTTTTGTCTATGCCTTTAGCAAGAAAAGATTGAAAGCTATAGTCATATTCTTTCAGAATATCTTTTGAACCAGACACACACTCTGAACTAAAATTCTTTTGAACAATTTGAATTTCCTTTTCAAGTTTAAGATTGTTTTCTAAAAGTTCAGATTTTTCTGTTTCAAGTTTCTTAAAATCAGATGCAAGACTCTTCTTGAGTTTCTTGTATTTGATTTTGAGCTTACTATAGTTTTCCAAAAGTTCTGATAAAGTATCAGCAAGTTCTTCTCTAGAAAATTCAAAAAATACCTCTCTTTGTTCTGACTCACAGTCTGAGTCATCTTCTGTGATAGCCATTAAAGCTAGGTTGGCATTTTCATCTTCAGAACCAGATTCATCTTCAGAAGAATCTGAGTCATCCCATGTTGCCATCATTCCTTTCTTCTTTCCAAATCTCTTCTTTGGTCTTTCTTTTTGAAGCTTTGGACAATCACTTTTGAAGTGACCAGGTTCTTTGCATTCATAACAGATGATCTCTCTTCTGTTTGACTTTTTGTGTCCAGAAGATTCTGGTTTATCTTCTGAATTCTTGAAGTTCCTGGACTTATTTTGTCTGTGCTTCCACAAATGATTGATCCTTTTGGAGAGCAAAGATAATTCGTCTTCTTTTGAAGCTGATTCTTCGGAGTTTTCTTCTTCAGCCTGAAAAACGTTAGTATCAAATTTCTTAATTGATTTAAGGGCTAGAGACTCACCTTTCTTCTGAGGCTCATGCTCATCCAGTTCAATCTCATGACTTCTGAGAGCGCTGATGAGTTCTTCCAGAGACACATTGTTCATATCTTTTGACACCTTGAAGGCAGTGACCATTGGTGCCCATCTTCTGGGTAAGCTTCTGATGATCTTTTTCACATGATCTGCTTTGGTATACCCTTTGTTCAAAACTCTCATATTAGCGATCAGAGTTTGAAAACTAGAGAACATTGCTTCTATAGACTCACTCTCTTCAACTTTGAAGGCTTCATACTTCTGAACTAAAGCCAAAGCTTTAGACTCCTTAACTTGAGCGTTTCCTTCATGAGTCATTTTGAGAGACTCAAACATATCATGCGCTGTATCTCTATTAGTGATTTTTTCATATTCTACTTTAGAGATAGCATTTAAAAAAAATATTTCTAGCCCTGTGATGATTTTTAAAATCATCTTTTTGTTGTCTATCCATATTTTTTCTATCCACTTTGTTTCCTTCAGAATCTGTAGGATGTTTGTAACCATCCAAGACTATATCCCAAAGATCACTATCATGACCTATAAAGAAACTTTCTAGTCTATCTTTCCAGTACTCAAAATCTTCTCCATCAAACACTGGAGGTTTGTTGTAACTATTATTGATTTGTTCAGCGGCCATTGTGTTTTCTTCTGGCTCTTTTCCTGACACGCTTAAGTGTTGAGCTCAGAGTCAAGCTCTGATACCAATTGAAGGGGTAAGAAAACACTTAGAAGGGGGGGGGTTGAATAAGTGACTCTTTTCGCTTTCAATACAAAGCTCAAAACAATTATGGAATAACACAGTTATTTTTATCCTGGTTCGTTTGAACTCAAACTACTCCAGTCCACCCGCCAAGGTGATTTCTCCTTTCTTAACAAGGACTTAATCCACTATAATCAACTGATTACAATCACACCACAACTGTTGTGACTAACAATGCACAAGTAATCTTACAAGTGACTAACAACACTAAGACTTAAATCTAGTCCTAGTCTGCTTGAGAAATCTGACCAAACTTGGTCTCTCAAGGAACAAATACAGAAGTATAATCTTTACAGATAATTGAAATAGAGTTTGCTTCTAATCAAGCTATATCACAACTGTGATTTTTCACTTAGAATATAATACACAAAATGTATGAACTATGAGTTTGTGAGCTTTTAAATCTTTCACGTAGTTTCTTGTTTGAACATTCTTGTTGGCTTGCAATAAATATCCTTCTACTTATAGTAGGAATAATAAGACCGTTGATGCCTTCAGAGGAAATGGAGAGCATTAAATTCTTTGCGTGTATCCTTGCAAAATTCCATTCTCCAAGAAACTAGTTGTAGGCACTTGAGTGCTTTCAGTCGTCTTTGCATTAATTAGAAAACGTCAGAATGTAAGAACGTGTTTCCATTTCTTTGACAAGACAAATTGATTTAGACGTTGTTTTAGTATTTGCTTTAAGTCAGAACATGCTCCATTCAACTTCTGGTCAGAACGTTGCTTGCTAAGAACTTTGAACAACGCTTGCATTCAAGTTATCTTCAGAATCAAGAAGCCTGCTAGAAGCTAGAAGATACATTTAAAAAGTAAAGGTTCTCACCAGAGTCAGCAGATGCGTTTGAATAAAAGGTTCTTTTATCAAAGAACTTCTTCATAATCTTTGCTTAGTACTTTAGAATGTTTCTTGTCAGAACATTAACGAAGACATTCAAAACACATTCATTAGAGCATAAATAATCTTAAATATAATTTAGTTATCATCAAAACTCTTGAGGTAGGTCAGAAATAATCTTGTTCTTTCAGGGTCTTATTATTTACACCCCATGTTTTTGCTACTCAACAATAATTCGTACCCCCTAGTTAATTGGACTCGGATGTACGTTTGAGTCTAGATAAATACACCACTCAATTTCACTTTTACACCCCCTGAGCCTAAGTTAATTAATTTTTCTTATGTTATTGTCTTATTCTCTTTATTTTATTTTTGTCACATAATCACCTTTTTTAGCATAATTTACATTAAACTATTTTTCTTGCATAAGAATAATTAATAAATGATAATTGGATTTTTTAATGAAAATTTAAATCTTTTTCTCATTTAAATTTTTTTTTTTACATTATGTATAACATATTCTAAAATAACTAACCAATCAATTACTAACATTTTTTCTACTAACATAATTAAATCAAGATGTTTTCAAAAAGGATTATAGAAATATTTTATATTAACTGCGAACTGCATCTACGATTCCGCTATTTTCAAACCCAGACTTGGTTCAAGGATTAATTCAAAATATTTCCACAATCCCTAAAAAATACAACCAAACACTATGAACTACGAATTAAAACTCTGATTCCTCATAAGAGAATACATAGACATACGACTTAAAAACCATGGTGAGTCCCCTAATTTAAAAATTAAAACCCTATTCCTGAATCTTTAACCTAAACCCTAGTATCCTTGTGAACAAGGTAGATGAAGGGTTCCTAACACCTTCCCTTTGTCTAAAGTGAGTTAAGAACTTATAATCTCTGTATCATCAAATAGGGTTATTCCGTTATACTCCCATCTTAGGATAAAAATTACAGCGGCGACTCTATATTTTTTGCTGGTTACGACACTTAGACATAATCATCATCTTCGTTCCCCTAGCCTGTTGGTCGAAGTCCTGGAACTCCCTCCACATCATTCTCTCCCCCCATTATTTCTCTATCCCACTGAAATCCACGGGTTGGGTGCAAAGTTAGAAAATACAGGGTATTTTTTGTTGGTGAGTAGTCAACACCTACAAGAGTGAATGGGCCTATGTTGGCAAGATTCCAGTCGAAAATATTTTTGTCCACATGATTGATCTCAGCCATGTAATATCTTTGATCTGCTTCTATGTTTTCAACGATGCTATATTCTCTCCAAATTGCAATCCTTTGGTGAAGAGAGGATGAAATTGCGCCCATGCCATGGATACGCTCACACCCAAGCAGCAAGTTGTAATTTGCCCTTGAGGCAATTACCATGAATATTATGGGCCTGGTGATCGAACCCACAGTGATATCCACTTTTATTACTCCCAAAGTGCGGCCCACTTTTCCTTCATAATTTGATAGGACCATATTATGTGGTTTGAGGCCTGTATCAAACATTTCAATTTTCTTTAACATGAATTGTGGCATCAGATTAACTGCCGCCCCTTGATCTACTAGGATTTTATTAATCCCCACGGACTCCATCTTACCCCTAATGAATAAGGGCTTCATATGGTTCTTCATGCCTTGATCTGGACGCTCAAAGAACACATTTTATTCCTCTAATGCTCCATTATTTATAACATAATAACAAACTGGTCTATGTCTGGCCATTTCGACATCATCAGCCTCTTCATTTTCTTCAGCTCCAGTCATTTGATTGTATTCATGTGGTAGTACAAAAACCACATTGCAATTCAAACCCAGAGACAATTCATCTTCTGAGTCGAAGTTGTCATTTAGCATATCTTCGTCTTCTATGGACTTTTCTTGCCTTTTTTCATTTGTTTTCTCCTTCCTCGGGGAAAAAAGCTTCCTCGTCACTGGGTTTTTCTCCTCATTTTTGTTTTGAGGAGGGAGTTGATTGGTGCTAGATTCACCAACATCCTTCACAGCCATTTCCCTATGCGCCTTCTTCACCCTCTAATGTCTCCTCCATTGAGACCTCGACATTGGATTTTTTCCTTTATAGTTCTCTGACTTATAGGCTTTCTGATTTGATACTTGAATCTCTTTCCTATAGGCTACATATGATCCTCTTCCAAATTCAAAACTCTTCCACTTCTCTTGCCCTGGCCCCCTATTCTCAGTGGGTCTCACCCATCTGTTAGTTGGAGTGTTGGATGGTGGCTTAGAAGTTCCCCTTCAATTCACTTAAGGATAAGGACTGTCTGACCTTCGAGGGACTCCTAATTTGTTAAACACAAACCTACTCTTAACATCTCTCCAATTTCCCCTCTTTCGAGAAATCTGAACCCTTTCGTAGTTCTCTGCAGCCTTTCTATCATATACTGAACTGCATCTAAGGCACATGATAGCCTCAGAGTGCTTCTTTTGACAATGAATAAGAAAGTTCAACAAACTCTCTCTTGTTTTTTGATATACCTCTTTCATATGTTCTTTTTCTTTCTGGATGTGCCTTTCAACTTCACCCATCTCAGCATGCTGGCTCGTCTCCACCATGTTGACTTCAAGATTGGGACCATCAATGATCCAGACTTCTTGGAATTTGATTATGAGGCCTTCAGTAGCCTCTTTCATTTCAGCATCTGTGGTAACAAAGCCTTCAGTAGATTCTTTGGATTCGACACTTACAAAAAAATCTCCAGGGATTTTGTCTTCAGGGCCCTGGTTGATGGGACCTTCAGTGATCTCCACCATATTAATGTCTGCAGGTTCAGAATAGTTGGTATATTCTACCTGCAAAGGATCAACATCAACTTTCATTTTTCTATTTTCTCTAAACCTTATCCTTTCGTCTTTGATAGCATCCTGAACTAGATCCCTAAAAAGAAAGAATTGTGAGGTTTTATGTCCTAAAAAATTATGATATTTGCAAAAACATATTTTCTTCTATTGTTCCAACGAAGGAATTTCGGTACTAGGTGGCACTATCATCTAGCCATCCTTCACCAATAAATAAAAAATTTCATCATATTTCATCACGTCGAAAGTGTATGTTTTCTTAGGGAATTTATCATTATTTTCAGATTCGACAAGATTCTTCCCATTCGAAGGGGATAAGATTTTACAAGAATAGGGTGGGCCTTGATTTAATTCAGTCAGGTCCACTTCGCTTTCTTTGAAGCCTATATGGTCACTATATATTTCCTATTCATCTTCTTCGACTTTGATTATGCCACTCTTTCTTTTCTATTGTTTTTATTTGCCCTATCCTTTTCGGCCTTCAAACGTTCGAATTGTCGAACTCGGTCTGCTAATTGGGACATGTACCTCAAGTACTGGGTGTCTAATTTCTTTTGAATGACATAATCCAAACCGCATGCAGCCATTTTGACCAACTCATGTTCAGGAACTTGTGTAAAGCACCTTGACTTCAACAAACGAAACCTGTTTAAGTAATCATCAATTGGCTCAATGAACTTTCTCTTGATACTAGCCAATTCTTTGAGACTAACCGTCGATTAACCCATGTAAAATTTCTCATGGAATAACCTCTCTAAGTGAGTCCAATCATGGATGGAATTCGCTGGGAGGGTGGTGAACCATGTGAAAGTTTTTTTAGTTAGCGAACTAGGAAAATATTTTATCCTTAAGTTTTCATTATTTGATATGTCCCCAGCCTCGGTAAGATGACTGGATATATGTTTGACAGTGGATTCGTTGGTGTCACAAAATAATTTTGTGAACTTTGCAACTTTCCAACCTCTGGGTAATTCAGTATACAAAACATATTCAGACAAAGGGATGTGTTATTTGGCCTTCGAAGGCCTATATTTACCCAATTTAGAACCATTATTCTTTCGACCATGGCTTCCAGATTATTTTCTCCTGGTTATTCGTCTTGTCAAACACGTTGAAGGATTCTGTTTGTGTCTTGGTTACAGTTGACCATTACTACCCTTTGGGCTGGAATTTCCCTTGGTACGCTTGTTCGACCCTAGGTTGTTTGATTCTCTGCCCCTGATTGACTTCACTAGTATTTTGTGCAACTGGTTGCGCTTGATTGATTGTTGGGCCCTCTTCGACTACTAAACCCTGGTTTTTTCTCATCCAATCTTGACATGCCTGTCGAACTGGGACTTGGGGAACACCAAAGAAGTCTGCAATTCACGCCATCTGTGCTGCCAACTGCTGATTTGTTTGGGAATTTTATTGGTTGTTTGAGTAGAACTTTGGATCAATGGGTTAAATATTATACCTATTTGTTGGGATAAAATACAAACCATTTCATGATTGATATCATCCATTTGTTGTTGAAATGCTGCTGCAGAATTCATTGTGAGAGTAGGTAATTGGGGAGCGAATCCCGGGGGTGAGACATTTCAACCCATGTTATTAATTCCTGATCCCGATCCTTGTAGTGGTGAAAATGTAGACATTCTTAGGTCAGGAAATGTTGATGTACTATTGTTTAGGCTAGCCATCACTGCTGTTGGCATGCCATAAATTTGTTCGCGACCATCCATTGGCATTTTGAATCCAGACGCAAAATGCCTAAAATTGTTCGTCCCTGGTGGTCTTGTGGTCACTGGGGAACCATGTGTATGCACTAGGGATAGAACTGGACCGCTAAAAGCATTTATCGATATTCTTATAGTATTTGCTTGAACGGGTATCAACTCGGTTGTAGATAATGCAACCGTACTCTCCCCTGTCGAAGGGGGTGGTTGTTCTACATTGTTATTGGGTGGGTGTTTTACCCCAAAATTTACCCTCCCTTTTCTTCAAGACAATCTCCTAGGGTTCTCAAATGCATAAGGTTGCCCAAGAATTGATCAGACAAATTCTCCTCCTAAGCAATGGATCCACAACTAGGGTTTCACTTTTCACAAGGAGATTTGGGTTTCTAAGATCTTAAATTGAATTCATGGTCTCTTATATGTCTTCAAGAATTCTCATGTCAAGTATTACACCTTGCATCACAAATTTGCTCAGTCAATGACTCAGATGACTGAAAATCCACTGTATTGGACAAAAAGTCAACTGTGGTCAACATATAGTCAAACCTCAAGATTTTTGGTCAACATCAAGGTTTTGAAGTTATATTCATTATTTGATCAAGGGTTGATCATGATTCATCAAGAAAACTCTCTAAATCATCAAAAGTCAAAAGTTACCAAATTAGGGTTTTCTTAAGGAGAAGTCAACTAAACTTTGACCAAGCATAACTTTCACATGCTTCATCATTTTCCCCACAACCAAATATTATTTTGAAGGAAATTCAATTCTCTACAACTTTGTAACTCTATGCTCAAGTCCAAAAAATGCTTCATTTGAGAGATATGAGCCAATACATTACATGTCATTTTAAAAGTCAACAAAAAGACACTTTTTGTCAAGGAAACTTACATCAAGATAACGTCTCTAAATGCTAAAATGATTAAAAGATAGATTTTATAGGACATCTTGAGATTTCCAAAAATTCCAAGATTACCTTCAAAAGATGAAAATTAATAGAGTTATGACCAGTGCAAGTTTTTGAAATTTTGAGCAAATGCATGAAGTTCAAATTGAACAAACTTGATATTTTGGACTATTGGGCCATTATTTTAAAGTCCAAACATGTATTAAACTCATTATACACCTCTTATCTTATCCATACACCCCCTTGATCTATTTTATTTTAATTATTTTGATTTATTCATTAATATTTCAAAAATAAATAAGATAAAATATGAGCCTTCTTACACAAGGTCCAAGCCCATATTTTCTGACCTAATTCCACATTATATAATCTCCACTCTTCATACAATCCAAGAATGAAACCCTTGTCTCAAGAAACTTATAAAAAATCTCAAGTTTTTTTCAGGAACTCTAAAAACTTCCAACCCTTATCACAACCCTTTCACTACAAATGAGCCATCTTGTTCACTTCCAGCAATCCTACAAAGTAAGTATGGATCAAATCTAATGACCCAAAGCTCATGAAACGCCATCGCATGCATCTTCGATCTCATACTTTTACAAAAAATGTATTTTGGATTTTTTGTTTGCTTTAAAAATACTAATGCCATTAACGTGTTCATGAGGTTTGATAGTGCATGATAGAACCATCATGGAGGTCCCATGCAATCGAAATTGTGAACCACTATTTTTGTACCAATCAAAGTTATTTTCATTATACCTCTCAAATCATTGAGTTTCAGTCTAAAACAACTGCCCGATTGGATTCTTAGTCCTCGATTTAGGGGGGTTTGGGTCCCCCTGGGTCACTGACTTTGGTTATTTTGCAAGTTTGACAAAAGGAGGTTACTGGAGAAGATGACTGAAGCTAGGGCTCCAGTGCCTCTCTGGTTCAGGCAACATTTCTATATTATATATTTATTGTTTGATTAAAATTAACGGATGTATTACTACCCCTGTGGTTGAAGCGCGCGCTATAAGGTCTTAGTATGCCAAGGTGTGGGTTCGATCCCAACCTTTTGGCATTTTTATGTTTTTTTTGATTTATTTGTCTTGCAGTTTACAAAGGCGCTGGATCCATTCCTTGACACCAAGGCGCGCTTGGCTTGGTGGTGAGCATATTGGCATAAAGTTCTAAGGGTGTGGGTTCAACACCCACCCCTACCTCTTTTGGTTTTTTCTTTATAATTCTCTATTCTCTTTACTCTTTTCCTCATTTTTCTTCAATTTAACATAACATAAACCTTTTTTTTAAGAACCCTAACATTTGCACAAAACCTTTTTTTTAAAATAAATTTAAACCCTAATTAGTTTTTTTAGGTTTTTATTTAATCAATAAATTTAGGTTTTTCACTAAATTTTTTTTATTAATTAAAATCAACTTAGGGTTTTAGGTTTTAATTAATCAATTTATTTTATTAATTAAAATTAATTAGTTTATTAGATTAATCATTAAAACCTCTTCCTTATCAAGCAAAATCACAAAATGATTTCCTTTTCCTTTTCCTTTTATTTTCGCGTATTTTATTACTTTCGTGTTTTTTTTCAATTATGTATCTGCTTACGGTTTGTAATAGTTAACTAGGGTTCCTTTTCCCCCGTATTTTATTACTTGTACCCTCATTCCCGAAACCTTGTAATAGCATAAGACTCTTTAATTTATGCCTTTACTTTCTGCATTTATCGTTTTCCTTATAACTGTTAGATGTATGTTAATAGGGTTTGTATGGCAAGATTAAAAACAATCGTAGAAAACCCTAATTTCATTATAAATTAACTGAAGTCAAAACACTCTTCACACTTGCACCTCTAGGGTAACCTCAATTGTTTCCTTCGAAAAAAACTCATGTCCCTCGAACGCGGGTACGCTTTAGCAAAGACCCTTGATTAAAAAGGTCGTAGTCGCTCGATGACCATTTCGATGCTGCCTTCGGTAAACGATCTAGTCCCTTAAGGATAAATGCTAAGGCGCCCCTACGAGTTGCCTTCTATGATTGTACGATGACCCGCGCTTGTCCCTTTACATCAAATAATAGGGCTTCCTACTAACTAATGGTAGGATAACACTATCTAAAGGAGGAGGAAAAGAACAATAAAGACTTTGAGTAGGGAGATAGTTTTTAATCGCTTGCTCACATTTTTCAAAACAAAAACATTTCTCACAATCACACATTCAAAATATTTTCGAATAAACACTTTGTACGCATTCTTAACCAATACAAGAATCATTACAAAGTTGCCTTACTATTGGAATTTTTCAAAATATTTTCAAACACATTCACAAAGCATTTTCAAAACAAGTGAGCTAGTGATTAAGAGCCCGTAGATAACTACGGATGAAAAGAGTGCTAACACCTTCCCTTTTCATAACCTACCCCCCGAAATCAAATAATATCAAAGGTCTTTCTATTCTTTTCACCCTTTCCTTATTTGGATAAAATAAAAGTCGGTGGCAACTCTTGCTATCCGCAACATTTGCGATAAAACACAAAAAACCAAGTCAGTTCTCCCACTGTATTACAGAACTGGCGACTCTGCTAGGGATAACTAAAAATTGGGGTTACCTTTAGAGTTAAATCACTTTTAATTATTTACTTGTTTGATTTTATTGCTTTTATAATTATGGGTTTGCTCGGGTTTATTTCTTGCAAAGATCCTATACTCGAATCTGGTGACATTTCTAGGTAAGTAGCTATAGATCGTGGAAACCGTATGATGTAGACCAATATGGTTGAAGTGATGGCTACGTTAGTGCGACACATTGATTTGTGCTAGTGTCCCTTGAGTCAGTCAATGAGAATGCTAGGCTGCCGCATGGTGTCATAAGCACTAAATGACCTTTAGAACCTTAATTAACCCAACTTAGCCATTAGAAGGTAGTGAGATGGCCGACTTTGGTGCAGCACAAAGTTGGTTGATACTAGATGCCGTTAGTTTTTGAGTGCACCTAAGACAGGACTGAATAAAGTGGATTGTAGATTTTTATTATTTTATGTGATGATGTTCTTATTTTCTTGTTTTGTGTTCTTTGCTTGTGTTTTGATTATATGTTCGAAGATGACATCATAACATCATGACATCATACCATATCATTTTCACTGACCATTTCAAGGATCGAGGGCCTGTGATGCAGGTTACCATGAACTAGACGTCTAACAAGGGGTAAGATGATTTATTTTACTCTAACCAAATGCCGTCAAAGTATCATGAACCAACGTCTAGAAAGGGGTAAAAGGATTTATTTTCCTCTAACCAATGTCGTTAAAGACCAAAGTATGTCATCTTGAGTTAAAGGCTAGGACCCACTTGACATGGTGAGCTTGATGCTCATAGAAAGACGTTCAATGAAGCAAAGTTCTCCAGTCAAAGCTGCATCCAGGTTCAACTTCTAACACTTCTTTTTGTTTATCCTGCGAGATCCTTGAAAACATTGCATCTACATATCATGCACATCATCACATTGCAGGTTTTCCAATACAAGTTTTATCATCTTCTTGCTGTTTATTTCATTAAAAGATGGCTCTTGAATAAACTATTAAGGAACTCCAAGCTCAGAATGCCCAATTCCAGGAAACACTCCTAAACTTAGCCCAGGGGCAGAAAGAGATGATGACACTCATCACCAAAAATAAGAAGACTTGGAAGCCAGTAGCCATTCTCAACATGGAGAGATGGTTCAAAAACCTTCCCAAGCCAGCTCAGAATTGTGTTATTTCCTCCGATGAAGAAGATAATCAAGAGGAAGACGGTAGAAGTATTAAAGCTGAAGGAGAAAGCAACCATAGTTCTGGTAAAATTCTTGAGAATGAAGACTATTCTGATGAGCAGTATCCTCCCGCTGATGACAAATACAAACAACTAGAAGATCGCCTCAAGGCCATAGAAATCTAGAAAGTGATTGGACTGGATTTTGAAGAGATGGGTCTTATTCCGGGGGCTGTTATCCCTCACAAATTCAAGACCCCCACTTTTTCTAAATATGATGATGTTTCTTATCCCAAGCTTCATCTGAGATCTTATGTTCGGAAGATCCAACCCCATACTGCTGACAGAAAGTTATGGGTTCACTTCTTTCAGGAAAGTTTTCTGGTACACAACTTGAATGGTTCTATCAGCTGGAAGGAACCAACATTCGCACTTGGGAAGACTTGGATGATGCTTTTTACAATAAGTATCAATATAATGCTGACCTTGCACCGACTCATATGCAATTATAAAATATGACTATAGGCTCGAATGAAGGATTTAAAGAGTATGCCCAGAAGTGGAGAGATCTGGCTGGACGAGTGCAACCTCCTTTATTTGATAAGGAGTTGGTTGATATGTTCATGGGAACTCTGATAGGTCATTTATTTAACCATCTATTTGGAAGCTCCTCATTCAGTTTTACTGAGCTGATTCTAACTAGAAAACATGTCGAAGGTGGTATCAAGAGTTGAAAGATTCCAGTGGTTGCGTCTTCAAGTGCTGTGAAAAAGATATCCAGTAGTAAGAAGGAGACCAATGATGTTTATGGCTAGAAGGGCCATGTTAAAAGTGACTGTAATCATTCTGTAGGAGCGGTGCTAATTTCTAATCCCGAGCCTGTTCAACAACAACAACAGGGCATTCAACGTAGGTCATATGCTCTGAGAAGGAAATTTACCAAGATCAGCATACCGCTGTCTCAGGCATTACAACATTTACTGAAAGCGGAGTTGATAACATTAAGGGAGTCCTATCAGAATCCCAACACCTCCTCTCCTTGCTACAATCCAAATGTGAAATGTGCCTACCATTCCAAAAGTCCTGGGCACAACACCAATAACTGTTGGGCTCTGAAGAAAAAAATTCAAGATCTGATTGACAATAAAGAGATTCAGCTTGATCCTTCAAAGACCGCCAATGTGATTACCGCACGTATTCCTAAGCACGACAAGGGTATAAATGATATTGATGTCGTTTCGACCATAGAAGATGTTGATAGTAACTTTGACAACTAAATCTTTCCTAGCACCGACAATGGGCTCGGTAACTGGAAGGCCAAAGTCATTATCTCTATCTCCTTTAGTCAGGACTAATAGCTGCATTTATGTTTTTATTTCTTTCAAAGTTTCGGTTATGTAATTTTTAAACAATGACTTTAAGCCTTGTGTCTTACTCGGTGCACAATGGTCCATTTATTAAGGGTTGTCATTTCATAATCATATTTTCATTTAATAAAAGAATTGGACATTTTGAATTCACATTTTACGCTCTTTTTTGTTTTTTTACTTTCAAATAGCTATGTGTTCTTACGCACACCCATAAAAAATTGTAGATCTACATCCACTCCGGATCCCGTTGATAAAGACTCTGCTATTGCCACTTATGACTTTGAAATTCCGATCTACCAAGCCGAGGACGAAGGTGAGGAAGATTGTGAAATACCTAGAGAACTTGCCAGATTGTTAGTGCAAGAAGAAAAGGCTATACAACCACATGAAGAGCCGGTCGAGGTTGTAAACAAGGGTTCTGAAACAGACAAGAAAGAAGTCAAGATAGGCGCCAACTTAGAGGGAAGTGTCAAGAACAAGTTAATCCAGATGTTGCATGATTATGTCGAGATCTTTGCTTGGTTATACGAAGACATGCCAGGGCTCGATACCGATATTTTGGTTCACCTTATACCAGAAAGAGGGTTGTTCTCCAATAAAATAGAAGGTTCATCACATGCGTCCTGAGATGTCAAAGAAGATCAAGGTCGAGGTCAAGAAGCAATTCAATGCAGGTTTCTTAGCAGTAAGTTCCTATCCTCAGTGGGTTGAAAATGTGGTTCTGGTACCAAAGAAAGACGACAAAGTACGTATGTGTGTAGACTACAGGGATCTGAATAGGGCGAGCCCCAAGGATAACTTCCCACTTCCATATATTAATGTTTTTGTCGACAACACCACTCAACACAAGGTATTCTACTTCATGAACGGCTTCTCACGGTATAATCAAATCAAGATGGCACCTGAAGACATAGAGGAAACAACCTTCGTCACACAGTGGGGAACTTTCTGCTACAAGGTTATGCCTTTTGGGTTGAAGAATGTCGGTGTAACATATCAGCGTGCCATGGTAGCTTTGTTCCATGACATGATTCATCGCGAGATAAAGGTCTACATTGACGACATGACAACTAAATCTCAGACTGAAGACGAACATCTTAATCATCTACATAAGCTGTTTGAGAGACTAAAGAAGTGTAAGGTGAGATTGAATCCAAAAAATTGCACCTTTGGGGTGAGGTCTAGTAAACTCCCGGGTTTCGTTGTCAACGGTAAAGGTATTGAATTTGATCCCGCCAAAGTGAGATCTATTCAAGAAATGCCTGCTCCCCGTACTAAGAAGGAAGTAAGAGGTTTCTTGGGACAACTGAATTATATTGCCAGATTTATTTCTCATCTGACCGCTACTTGTGAGCCAATCTTCAAGATGCTAAAGAAAGATTAAGCAGTAAAGTGGAACAACGACTTCCAAATAGCCTTTTACAAAATCAAGGAGTACCTCCAAGAACCTCTGATTCTAATGCCAACAGTTGAAGGAAGACCTTTAATCATGTATCTAACAATGCTAGAGAATTCAATGGGGTGTGTACTGGGCCAACATGACGAGTCTGGTCGAAAAGAGCACGTGTTGTACCCCAAAATTTTCTTTTCCATTTTCTTCAAGACATTCTTTCAAAGGGTTCTCAAATACTCAAGAATCTCAAGGGTTGTCAAATACTCAAGAATCTAAAGGGTTGACCAGTCAAACCTCCTCCTAAACAAAGGGGCTACAACTAGGGTTTTGAGCTCCTCAAGGAAATTTGGGTTGCAAAGGTCTCAAAAGGTTTTCATGGTTTATCATAGGTCCTCAATAGTGTTCATGTCAAGTTTCAAGCCTTGCATCATAAGTTTGCTTAGTTAATGGCTCAGATGATTGAAAATAAACTATATTGAGTAAAAAGTCAACTATGGTCAACATCCAGTCAAACTTCAAGATTTTTTGTCAACATCAACATTTTTAAGTGATATTCATCATTTGATCAAGGGTTGATCATGATTCCTCAAGGAAAGTCCTCAAATCACCAAAAGTCCAAAATTGCCAAATTAGGTTTTCCTTAGGAGAAGTCAACTGAACTTTGACCAAGCATAACTTTCACATGCTTCATCAACTTTTCCCAAACCAAATCCCATTTTGAAGGAAATTAAATTTTGTATAACTTTATATTCATGCTCAAGTCCAAAAAGTGCTTCATTTGAAAGATATGAGCTAATACATTATAGGTCATTTTCAAAAGAAAACAAAAAGGACACTTTTTGTCAAGGCAACTTACATCAAGGTAAAGTCTCCAAATGAAAAAATGATCAAAACAGAAATTGTAGAGGACTTATTGAGATTTTCAAAAAGTCAAAGATCACCTTCAAAAGATGAAACTTGAGAAAGTTATAAGTTGCACAAGTTGGGAAATTTTGAGGAAATGCATGAAATGCAAAATGAGCAAACTTGAAATTTTGAACTAGTGGGCCTGACTTTTGATGTTCGAACATGTTCATAAGATGTTAGAGGACCTCTAAATCAATTAAAATATTTTTATGATTTTTATTTCTTTTATTTGAATTTTTATTCATTTAAATACAAA
This sequence comes from Vicia faba, assembly GCA_948472305.1. NCBI lineage: Eukaryota > Viridiplantae > Streptophyta > Magnoliopsida > Fabales > Fabaceae > Vicia > Vicia faba. The sequence goes on from OX451740.1 coordinate 1,259,547,944, forward strand.
TAAAATCAAATAAATGTGAAACAATGGTATAAGGGTTTGGGCCTTGTGATTTCAATCATTTACAGACCCATTACAACTTGTGACAACTTGTAACAACATGACAAATTCGTGCAAGGGTTCAAGAAGGATAGAAAATCTCAAATTTGGAAGGTTTTAAAGATGTTTGATTCTTGTTTAAACCATGACTTGATCACATGATCTCATGCCATATTTGATGACCTATTCTCTTCCTCTATATAAGTGCAAGCAGCTCAGATATACAGAACACAAGGAAATCACTTCCTAAGAGAGATCTCCAAAATTCACAAAATTCAAAAGAAATTACAAAATTTGTAACCACATTTCCAGCCATTATCAATCCGAACCAAGTGCATAAATCACTCCCTGAGGATCAAAGGAGTCATTTCCAGCCCTCACACAAGCCTGAAACAAGCCTGAATAGTCCCTTTCATCTGTGCCGGTTGGTAAGTATAGTGAGTCTCAAAATCTTGATTTCTTACGGTTTTGATCATTGCTAACACATTAGATCAGTTTATATGCGTCATTAGAACATATCTAACATTTTACATGTGGGCTTGGGTGCATGAATCTGAAAACACCATATTTAGAGCATGAAGGTCTGTGTTCTTCGCATCTTTGTGTACATGCATTTTTAGGGCAAACAGACAACACAATTGGATTGGCAGACCCTGATTTAGGGGGTGGGGGGGTAGGTTGAATCTTGGACTTTGATTTTGGTTTTTTCGCGGGTTTGTTTTTTTTGCCAATTGGAGAAGAAAGAGTTGACCACAGTGATGGGTGGTCAGACTCGCCTGAGAGCGTGCGTGGCATCAGGCTATATTCTGATTCGCTAGTTTAAAAGTATAGGGCCCCACTGCATGCACATTTTTTTGTTTGGCCAAGATTAAGTTTCATTTTCAAATATAATATTTTTGTTTGATTTATATCCCGGATGTAATAACCTCCCTAACAGTAAGCGCGTGTGTCTTAAGGTATTAGTATGCCAGGGCAGGGGTTCGATCCCTGCCTCTGGCATATTATTTTTCAATGTTTTCCTTTCAGATCTAGTGTAGTCCAGGTTCAAGCGCTCACCATGCATCCTCATCTAACAACCATTTGATCTCAATCAATCCAGATCTGATGTTGCTGATGATCTCCCCACAGTGCACCCCATTGAACTATCCTCACTGAATCTCACAGGCGCCCGAGCTTTTTGAATTGCGCCTAGATTTTTTTGTTTCTTTCTCACCCCCAATTTTACTTGTTTGCAGTAGGCCCATTTAATTTCTTTTTTTGTTTAAAAAAAAACTATTTTCGTTTTTTAATCATTTTATTTAAATTAGAAAAATCATAAAATCCTAAAAATTTAGATTTAGGTTTTATTAATTAATTTAATATTTATAAATAGAAATTAATTAATTTAATTACACTTTGTTTTATTTTAAATAATTAATTAGTAAATTAATTAGAATTAGGTTTAATGAGTATTCAACACTATAAGATATTTTTTCTAAACAAGACCCCAAATATATTTTCTAACGCTTAGAATCTTTTAGGTTTTAAATATCTTTCCCTTTTCACCATCTCCGCGCGTTTGTTTATTTTTCGCATTAATATATATATATATATATATATATATATATATATATATATATATATATATATATATATATATATATATATATATATATATATATATATATATATATATATATATATATATATATATATATATATATATATATATATATATATATATATATATGTAACTACTCAAAAGTTTGTAATAGATAATTAGGGTTTATTTCTTTCCTCCCCAATTTATGGTTTGTACTCCCCATCCCCGAAGCGTTGTAATAGCGTATATTATTTCCTGTATTTTTAGTTTCTGCAATTATGTATGAATGCATGTATATATTTAACTGTTAGTAATAGGATTGTATGGAAAAAGACTAAAAGAAAACATTAGATAACCTAATCTTAAGACAAATAACTAAAACATAACACACGTCACACACATGCACCTCTAGGGTTACCCTCACTTGTTGTCTCGAATAAAAAACAGTCATGTCCCTCAAACGTGGGATACTTTAGCAAAGATACTTCGAGTAAAAGATAGTAGTCCCTCGATGACCCTTCAATGCTACCTCAGTAAACGATTTTAGTCCCTTATGATAATTGCGAAAGCGTTTTACGAGTTGCCTTCGTGATTGTACGATAACCCATGCATGTCCCTCAAACATCCATTGATAGGTCTACCTACTAACTAATGGTAGGATAGCACTATCTAAGGGAAATGAGGAAAAGAACAAAGACTTTTAGAGTAGGTAGATAGCTCTAAGTCGCTTGCTCACAAATAAAAGTTTTCTCACACATACACTTTTTTCTAAAATATTTTCAAAGATAAACACTTTGTATGCATTCTCAACGATACGAGGATCATTACAAAGTTTTCCGCACTTAGGTATTTTTCAAAATATTTTCAAACACACAAACACAAAGCATTTTCAATGTGAGCTAGCGATTGAGAGCCCGTAGATAACTATGGATGAAAAGGGTGCTAACATCTTCCCTTTTCATAACCTACCCCTCTTACTCATAAAAATTCTCAAAAGGTATTTCCTGTTCTTTTCACCCTTTCCTTTATTGGATAAGAGAAAAGTCGGTGGTGACTCTTGCTATCCGCGACATTTGCGATAAAACACAAAACCAAAAGTCAGTTCTCCCACCGTATTACAGAACTGGCGAATCTGCTGGGGAAGACACTTAAAGTGGGGTTACCTTAGAGCTAGATCACGTTTAATTTGATTTCTTTGTTTACTTTGCCTGATTTATTTTTAAGGGTTGTTTAGGTTATTCTTGTAAAGATCCTATACTCGGATCTGGGGCATTTTAGGTAAGTAGCAATAGATCGTGAAAATTGTACGGTGTAAACCGATACGGTTGAAGCGATGGCTACGTTAGTGCGACACATTGGTTGGTGCCGGTGTCCCTTGAGTTAAGTCAAGGAGAATGCTGGGATGCCGCGTGGTGTCATAAAGCACTAACTGATCGTAGAACCTTAGTTGACACAACTTAGCCATTAGAAAGTAGTGACATGGTCAGCTTTGATGCAGACTAAAGTTGGTTGATACTAGATGTTACATTCATTAAGATCAGACTCTCGGGATATTTCGATCGCAAATCATATCCTCGTGCTGAAACAATTCCCGAGAGAAAGATCAGTGATATTGAGGCTCCTAGAACTCGATTACTTCTTTTAGGACATGTTGAGCCAACTAAAACTTCAAGAGGGTACTTACCTACAAACTCCATGCAAGATTAAACCTAAGTCCTTGTGTGTTTTTGTTTGTGTGTGATTAAATTGTTCCAACATGACATCCTAACATCATAGCATCATGCAATATCATGTTCACTAACCATTTCAAGGACCAAGGAATTTATCTTTGTTCTATTTTGCAGGCTATGGCCTCTGCTCGCAGAAACACTATCCAAATCAACTTTGTAAGGGTGTGTGATACGGTGGCAGAACTGACTGTTTAATACTGGTTTTGCATTTTGTGTTTGAAAATAATGCGGTAAGTAAGAGTCGCCACTGTCTTTTCTTTTATCCAACAAAGGAAAGGGTGAAAAGAACAGAAAAAGACCTTTTCGAGTGTTTTCTGAGTAAGGGGGTAGATTATGGAAAGGGAAGGTGTTAGCACCCTTTCCATCCGTAGTTATCTACGGGCTCTTAGAGGTTTGCTCATTTTAAAAATACCTTTGTGCTTTGTGTTTAAAAATATTTTGGAAATGCCTTTAGTATGGCAAAATTTGTAATGTTTCTCGAAATAATGGATAAAGTATACAAAGTGTTTGAAAATGTCTTTTGAAAAGTAGTTTTTTTGTGTAAGTACAAAAGATGTTTTTTGAGCAACCTTCTAATAACTATCTACTTTTGTACTCGAAAAGGGTCGTTCTTTTCCTCCTTTTCTTTAGACAATGCTATCCTACTATTAGTGAGTATGCAGCTTTGTCGTCGGACGTTTGAGGGACATTCGAAGGGACGTTACAGTAACGAAGGCAACTTGGCAAGAAATTTTAGTAACTGTCCTAAAGTCTTAAGATCACTTTAAACCGAGGCAAAATTGAGAGGGTCATCGAGGGGCTAGTGATCTTTAAACTGGAGGACAACCACTAAAAATTCTCACATTTCGAGAATTGTGACTGTTTTCCGAAGGAAACCGAAGTGGGATACCCTAGAGGTGCGCATGTGCAATTGTGTTTAGTTCAGTTATTTTTGTCTTTTTGTTAAGTTTGCTAACGTTTGATTTCAGTCTTTTCATACTCGCCTAGTTACTAGCAGTTATATGTACAGAAAATAAAACGCGGAAAGTGTAAATCTAAACTATTACATGGCTTTCGGGGAGGGGGATATTTACAATGTACAAAAATTGGGAGAAGGAAAATAAAGAAAGCAAATAAAATCCTATTAAATATTACATCCAGTATGCAGTTACATGAATATAAAGATGCGAAAAATAAATAACGCGCGAAAGGTTGAAAGTTCGTCTAAAACCTAATAAGAAAAATCTTTTTTGTTGTTTTTTATTTAAGAAAACTAATTAAATTAATTATCCTAAAGTCTACTTAGAAAATTAAATTAAGAAAAATAAACTAAGCCTTTTTTGTGGTTTTTTTTATTATGAAAAGAAAGTAATTAGACTTAAATTCTAATTCATTTTTAATTAAGAAAAAGGTTAAAGTTTTAATTAATTAATTAATTAAAAAATTAATTATTTAATTAAAAAATTATAAGCCTAAATTTTTTGTGAGTTTTTTTATTATTATAATTAAAATGATTAAGAGATGAAATAATTAAATAAAGCAAAAAGAAAAGAAATTGGGCTTGACGACTGAAGTAGAATAGGGGGTGCAATTGAAATTTCGCTAAGCCCGGATTGTGAAGCCCAAGTCCATCCTTGGATAAAGTGTGGGCAGTACTTGATGGTACATGTTATCTCATGTTCTAGATGTCATACATTCCATGTAATTCCCCTAACCTGCTCTAAGGATATACAGGAACTCATATACACACATTAGAACATTCAACAATTAATAAAAATAGAGATTCTAATTTGAGATTATACCAAAATAGTGATAGCTTGGATCCGATGATCTGGGACCTTGCAAGCATTAAGGATGGTTGGAACAAGTCCCTGGGAACCTCAAGAGCAATGTATGATTACTAGTTCAGACCAAAAGTACCTGCAACGTGGGTTTCAAATTTTTACCGCTTTTGATAATTTTGCAAAATGGTAGAGCTCTCTCTAGGCTATGTAGGCGTGTTGAAATGCTTGCTAGATGCTTGTTTATATAGAGAGGAATGGGGAGACAAGAAAATAAAGGTTTAAACAACCTTAAAGCAAACGTTTCAAAGCCATGAATGAAATTTGTAACTTTGGCCAAAAACAAGGAAACTTGTCCTTTTTTTGAATTTAAATGAATGTGGACACCTTTGCACGAAATTTTATGGGCCTAGGCTGTCCAAAACATTAACCCAAAGCTCAAAGCCCATTTCCAATTATTTTATACATTTTATTTTATATTTATTTGAAATAAATTAAAATAAATATGAATAAAATAGTTAGAAAATGCAAGGCATGACAAGAATAATTTTAAAGGTCCTATATAAACTTAGGAAAATGCTTGAAGTCCAAGAAATCGATCCCTTGCCTTAAAACTTCAAATTTGCTCAATGCATAATTCTTGAAAATTCCCAAATTTTCCCAACTTGGGCAAGCCATAACTTGCTGAATTTTTATCTCATGATGATGATCTTAAACTTTTTGGAAATCCGAAGATGTCTAATTCAATCCTGTTTTGATCAATTTTGCATTTGAAGTTGTTATCTTGATGTTAAAGATCTTGGAAAAAAGTGGCTTTTATTGACTTTCTAAAAATGACCTGTAATGTATGAACCTGTATCTTTAAAATGGTGCATTTCTTGGACTTTAGGGATGAAGAGAAGTTGTAGGTAATTGATTTCTCTTCAAAATGAGCTTTGGTTGGAAAATTTATGATAAAGTATGAGAAAGTTATGCTTGGTCAAAGTTTAGTTGACTTTTCCCATATAAACCCTAATTTGCCACTTTTGACCTTTGATGGGTTAGAAGCATTTCTTGAGAAATCATGATCAACCCTTGATAAAATGATGGATATCACTTCAAAATGTTAATGTTGACCAAAAATCTTGAAGTTTGACTGTACATGGGCCACAATTGACTTTTGACCTAGCACATTTGATTTTCCAATACTTGAGCAATTGACTGAGCAAACTTATTAAGCAAGGCATGAAACTTGGCATGGATGAACTTGAAGACATATTAGGACCATGGAAAGCATTTGAGACCTTTGGAGATCAACCATCTTGATGAAAATTGAAACCCTAGTTAGGGGTTCATTGCCTTGAGAGGAGAATTGTCTAGTCAATTCTTGGTCAACCTTGAGCAATTGTGAACCTCTAGGAGTGTGTATTATGTGAAAATGGGAGGGAAAATTTTGGGGTACAACAGCTGCCCCTGTTCAATCTTATTAAACATGGGGATTTAGATTGGCCTGTTTGCCTTTCGTGATCTGAAGGTGGAAGATGATGGAACACTAGAGTGCCAAGAAATTTGCACTCGTTCGAAGTGAGATTGTTGGTGAATAACATCGAGAATGGGCTTACAGATCCCATGACATAAGACTATCGGAGATGGGCTTGAATATGCCATCCGAGGAGTATGACGGAGATTCGTCAGAGATGGGCTTAAAGATGCCATCCGAGGAGTATGACGGAGAGTCGTCGAAGATGGGCTTAAAGATGCCATCAGAAGTAGATGACTGAGAGTCATAAATGGCCCCTTTATGGGGATTCCCGTTCCTGTTGTTTGAGGAGGAGTCCACTGGGGGATGTTGATTTTTGTTTTTTTCCTGTTTGAGGAAAACTCTGTGGGGAATAGAGTCTAGGAACTTTAGTTGTCCATGGCTCTAATGAGGGGTTATCTCTGGATTGGAGATATGAAAGTTTGATATTTTCTGGTTAAAATCCAGGCTTCGCAGTAATTTTCTGGGGAGAATGAAATTAACTGCTATATGGAAATGTATCAGAAGAAACCTTTGTAGGGCTGTTTCAAGATGAGTCAGGGTAAGACTTTATTTGGAAGTGTATGAGAAGGAACCTGGGTAGGGATGTTTTAGGAGATATATGAGAGGGAGCTTGAGTAGGTCAGCTTCAGGATGAGTCTGGGTAAAACTGCATCTGGAAATTGTAAGAAGGAACCTGGGTAGGGTTGCCTCAGGATGAATCAGTGTAAAACTACATCTGGAAATTGGGAGAAGGAACCCGGGTAGGGTTGCTTTAGGATGAGTCCGTGTAAAATTGCATATGGAAATTCAAGAGAAGGAACCTGGGTAGGGTTGCCTCAAGATGAGTTAGTGTAAAACTGCATCTGGAAATTTAAGAGAAGGAACCTGAGTAGGGTTTCCTCAGGATAAGTGTAGCTGTAGAAACGTTCAAGACTAAACCATTGGATTGACTATACTTTATACAAATCAAAAATAAAAATTGCCACCACGCTTTATTGTTTCCAAAGGAATTGGAAAAGAGCGAATAACCCAAAAAAGGGGGAAAGATTCAAGGTAAGGGGGTTGGTTATGAAAAGGGAAGGTATTAGCACCCTAAACATCTACGGTACTCCGTAGGAACCTCTTTGTAAAATCTGTATATTTTGGCTATAAAATGTGTTATATATAAAATGGATGGTGGAGGTGAGAAAAGAAATATATTTTTTTACGATTTTTGCACCCGCCGCGGTTGCGAACCTTTAGTGCCTACGTACAACCTTTCGTGCAATAGGGGATCAGGGTACACGTAGTTCCTCTTTTAAAAGTTTGAAACACAAGTGTGTTGGTTAATTTTATGAGATAAGACATCATCGTCATTGTCCGTTTGGAAAACATACTTACTACCCACAATTATGAGAAAGGAGAATTTGCATCATCTCAAAGTGGAGGATATGGCTTGGATTTTAAAATCAACAATGCCTCACTCAACACCCAAGTGGAAAACATCTTACTTCACTACATATTGTAGAAGTATATTTGTTTACATCACTACAAGGATTGACAAGAGTCTAATCTTTTGAGAAAAAGTTTAAAGATAAATGCCAAAGTGGAAAAAATGATTTGAAATGAGATTGATTGACTTTTAGCCTTTTCACAAAAATGTCAAGGTATTATTAAGTTGATTGAAGTTTATTTATGAAAATATTTTGAAAATGCATGGACCTATGTCCAAGTTTATTATGAAAGTGTTTAAGTTTCAAACAAGAAGGGTTTTCAAAAGGAGGGAGAATATTTTTGAAACTAAAGAAGATGGGAGGAGTAGAAGAGGCTATCCTAAAGCATAAGGTAAAAGCTGAGGATAAAGACCATCTAACCAACAAGAAGCCAAAACTTGACATTATGAGCCAAGGTAGAATTCCCATTCCTTGGATTTAAACCAAGCAAGCAAATCTACTAGACCTCTTGAGAGAACCAAACTTCAAGTGTATTAAGTCTTCACAAAAATTGGGCAGAGTAACGGCTGTATACGAGTGAATTCCAGATTACAAACAAAGAGTGTAATCACAAAAACCTGCACACAAAAGCAAACAAGCAACCCAATGTCTTGAGATAACCCTCAAGAACTCCAGACAAAAATAATCAGATAAAGTCACAAAGTCTCCAAGATAGGCCAAGGTTTCTAATCCTAAGTTCGAGAAATAGTCCCATGCTCCATAATGCCAAGGATAGTAACCAAATAGTCCAAGTACCATTAAGAGTTTTTTAGGGTTTAAGTTGATTATTAAGTATCTTAGGAAAGGAAAAGAAAATCTCAAGTGAGCAAAGTAAAAATGACAAGAAAATAAAATACTCAAATCAGCAAAGATGAAAATGGCATGAAATGAAAATGCTAAAAGATAAATAGTGCATAAAGCATAAAAGAATAAAAGCATAAAATAAAACAAGTTAATAATTAGTGGTTAGTTGGATGACCATCTTGAAACTTGCATTTGGAACTCATTAGAGGATTGGTAGAACCAAAGCCTCCACACAACAAGTTGCATTTGCTTTTTGTCAAGTATATCATCCATTTGGAATTCTCATAAGTACCATTTGATGATCAACGATGTTTAAGTGATCCGCGTTGACCAAAGGTGTTGTAGATCCATTAGAGGATTGGTAGAACCAAAGCCTCCACACAATGAATCTCAAGGTTATTGGATCAAAGAGATCAAATTATCATACTTGGGCTTGCAGTCATAAGTTTGGGCCACGAATGATTACTTATGTGAATCCGGACATAATTTAGCGCTATGTTAAGCAATCGTAAGTGGACTTATATAGAAGTCACACCTATTTTGAGGCTGGTCAATAGCAATCTATGCACCATTTGTTTTGAGACATGATATAGAGATCATGCTCCAACAACATTTAGTGCAATGAGAAGGGGATGAGATGAAGAAGAATTAGGGTAAAGAGAGAAACCACATTTGAATTAATATTTAATCAAACTATAATTAAAATCATTCATCCATTTTTTGTGGAGTTAAACTCAACACCATGGATCCAATGATGTTAATAAAGCCATGACCAAAAAAAATCAACCCAAGACAGCCATAAAATATTCACAAAATAATAATATAATTAATGTATACATTAAAGGGCTTAAAAATGTTTTTTAAAAAATGGAAAATAATGAAGAAAATGCCAATTATATTCAAATTAATCAAGAAATGAAAAATAAGACCATAGAAAAATCAGTAAAGAGGCCAAGTGATTTTATAAATTTTTTTGGATTTTTAAAAGTCAGAAACTATTTTTAAAAATTAAAATAAATGGGTAAAATAAACAAAAATAGTAAAAAAATAGTAAAGTCAGAAACAAAAATAAAATAAGGTCACCAATATTTGTCACAATATCATTGGATTATTCCATAATTTTTTCAGAATTTAAAAATGTGTAAAAGTATTTTTAAACATTTTAAACAAATCATATAAGTGTAAAATTCATAAAAAATACCAAAACACAAAATTAAATTGTGAAAAAATAAAAATCAGAAAGAGAATAATAAAAAATATTTTCATAATTTTTTCAGATTTTTTGGACTAAAAATGAATTTTCTATGATTTTTTGAAATTTAAAACAATTAAAATATTAAAATCAGAAAAAGAAAATAAAAGAAAAAGATGTGGACCATTGGATGAGAGTCAAAACGCGTTAGTAATCAAATACAAGGGATCTGGCGCGCTATACATATCATGGTCTTTAATGAATAATGTACATAATCATTAATAAAATCAGAATTTGAAAATAACAAATGTCACGCTTTCAATGGTTACAAGATGACACGTTGGTCATCTTCAAGCTCCAGCCCTCACGAATTGCAGGTCTCTCAAACTATAAAATCAGAAGCTCATACCTATGCCATTTGCTTCGTCTCTTCAAGACAAAGACAACCACACCCTCGCGCCAAATTTATATAAACTGTAGCTCAAGCAATTTGGAAAGAATGTTTTGAAAAGGGATTTGAAAATTCATGGTCAAAACGTGCTTCCAGATGAAAATAAGTGTTGCGACTAGAACCAGGGCAATGAGAGCAACACAATGATACCAAATTTTTGAAGAATTGATAAGGAATCTACCTATTGAAGTTAAGTTGCAAAGCTCTGAAATTGGACTTCTATGGAGCAATATAGGGCACGATTCTTGAATGTAATTATATGGTTAGCTTCAGGGAAGATCAAGGAAGATGAATTGATGGAAAAAATGGATTGAAAAAGGCTTGAGAATAGGATTCGAAGTAGCTGAATTCTGAGTTGTGAAACAAGTTTGGCAGGATGATTCTGGCTATCCAAGATTGGGAAATTGAATGGGGGATGACCCTCTATTTATAGGGAATCAAATGGAATGTTCAAGCGTGTGAAATGATGAAGTTTGGAGGGAAATCGTGTGAACCTGATGCACGAGCAAAGTGTGATCTGATTTGCATAAAAACTCATATAATCCTTGCGTTTCAAGGCTCTAATCCACTTTGGCAACTTGGTTAAACATGTTTAGATCACAAACGCGTGCTAATTTGATGTTTAAAGACCAAAACATGAATTTCAAATTATGACTTTTGGAGAAACTTCAGTTCGAAGTTACCAAGTTCAATCCAATGGCATTTCCACCTCAAGGGGTCTTAGGGCAAAATTCTTGATGCTTTGGAAAGATGAGGTAACAAGCTTTGCAATGGAAAAAGAATGGAATCAAATGGATGCTTGAGCTAAAAGTTACATGGAGTCAAAGTTGAAGAAAAAGAGTTGACTTTCCATACTTAGAAATATTTCAAATTCTTCTTTAAAAATGACCTATAACCTTTTGCATCCAAACATAGCCTTCCACTTAGAATTTGCTCTTTACCAAAAAATATGGAATGAAGTAGATATCTTGAATGACATTTTGAAATTTGAACCACTCAAAATCTCCAAAAATTGAACAAGTTATGACTTGTTGAAGTTGGAAAAAAAGCATGAAATAACTTATAATCCTTTGCATTCTTAAGGCAACTTCCATCCATTTTTTTACTTTGCACATAAAAGAAGGGATGAAGTAAACATCTTTAAGATCATCATGAAAAATGAATGGGCTCAAGGTGATAAAAATTGACCAAGTTATGACCATTTGAAGTCACATAGGGAGAATTGGGGATTCATCTGGATGACTTGTAATCTTTCCTCTTCACCAAGTTCCTTCCACATGAAAACTCCTTGGAACTTTTGAAGTGATTTGTTGGTAACTCATTGAAGAGAAGAATGTTTTTGTAATCACTCAAATATACCAAAATATGAGCAAGATATTCCCCTTTGAATCCCAAAACCCTAGCCTCTAGATCAAGAGAAAGCTTGGTGGAACTTTGCCAAGTTTGAACAAACTTTTTGTGCCAATATTCTTCCTTTGTGAATAGAAATTGTTTAGGATGATGATGAAGACTCATGGTCACCAAAACCACTTCCATACCAACTTCAAAACAACTTCAATGGTGAGGTTTGGATTTCTCAAGCTATTGACTAGGGCATGGAAATAAACTCATGAACCCATGAAGCAACTTGCTAAACCTCCTTGCCTTTACCTACATTATTAACAAGTAAGACAAACCAATATTGCATTTTGTTAATTAGAGATAAAATCAAAGCAAAATATCCATGATCACAAAAGAAAACAAGTTAAGGTGCTTGGTAATTCCTCAGAAGAGCAAGGCTAAAGATAGGGAAAAGAACCAAAAACCCTAATGTGATTTTGTTGTGATTGAAACAATATGGTATGATGAAGGGATCTTAGGGGCAAAAATTGGGGTACAACAACTGCCCTTATTTAAGTTTCTTCTATCCGGAGATACGAAGGTTAAAAATCTTCGTGTCGACGTGATCGAAGACACTTAAATATAAAACAAACCCTGTTTTTGGCCCTAAGATGCCATGAAAATGCTTATGCATATGAATGCATATGAACAGAGCCAAAGAGACGCAAAGTAACATTGGGGATGCAACAAAAAATGAAGAAACAAAGGAGCAACCCCACCATGAAAATAAATCACTGGTGAACCACAAGAACATAATCAGAGAGGAAGATAACAAGCATCGACGTTCACTGTCGATGTACTACCGACGTTCACTGAAGGTAGAAAGAGAAAATATAATATCACCGCCGTTCACTGACGATGAACTATCAGCGTTCACTGAATATAGCAAAAAGATAAGAAACACCGACGTTCACTGCCGATGTACTACCAACGTTCACTGAAGGTAGAAAGAGAAAATATATCATACCACTGCCGTTCACTGACGATGAACTATCAACGTTCACTGAAGATAGCAAAAAGATAAGAAACACCGACGTTCACTGCCGATATACTACCAATGTTCACTGAAGGTAGAAATAGAAAATATATCATACCACCGCCGTTCACTGACGATGAACTATCAACGTTCACTGAAGATAGAAAAAAGATAAGAAACATCGACGTTCACTGATGATGTACTACCAATGTTCACTGAAGGTAGAAAGATAAAATATATCATATCACCGCCGTTCACTGACGATGAACTATCAACATTCACTGCAGATAGCAAAAATATAAGAAACACCGACGTTCACTGCCGATGTACTACCAACGTTCACTGAAGGTAGAAAGATAAAATAGATCATACCACCGCTGTTCACTGACGATAAACTATCATCGTTCACTGAAGATAGCAAAAAGATAACAAACACCGACGTTCACTGACGATGTACTACCAACGTTCACTGAAGGTAGAAAGAGAGAAAATATATCAATTTTCCCCAAGATTCTGGTGTTTTGCCAAGAACGAGTCTCAACTTCTTCTTTAACCAAGGAAATCTGCCTGAAAAGGGTAATACGTAATCTGTCTCAAATAAAGAGACTTCCACTCATTGTCAAGGGGATTTGCAAAGAGAAATGACTTTTTGGGGATAGAAATATGACTTCCCAGGGAAATGCCACGATATTCCTGCTGAGGAGATAAAGTCTTCCTGTGCAAAATAAATGCAAAAACCAAAACTCAAAGTTTCAGAAATCCATAATAAATGATATTGTCATGTACCCACAAATCCAATTCAGAAATAAACTAGAGCAAGACGGCCAATGCAGATACATCCTTTGAGAAATAAACTCAAGAGGGAAAACCAAATTCAACTAAGTAAAGAGCGCTGCAGGAAAGGTCAGAACACAATGTTAATGAACGATGATTTTTAGCAATGCATGATGTATGTATGAATGTATGAGTGCTATTGTGCATATGCTAGTAAAAAGGATATATAATTAGTGCAAACAAACAAAACCACCTTAGGTACTAACAATATTGGGCTAAGCTTCAACCAGAAAGATCAATCCAAGAAAGGTAAAAGCAACTGCAGGAACCAAACCTATTGCTTTAACTTCACTGAAGAGAAACATAATTCGAAGGTAGATAAACCAAACAGATACCGGGATAGAACACCCTTCTTCCGGTTTCATCAGAGAAACCAATTTTTCAAAAGCAACATGTCTACCGGAGATTTCAAGACCAGCCTCAAATAAAGCAGACTGACGCCGAAACAACCAAGCCTCACTAGGGGATTCAAACCTACCTCCCTGAAGAAAAAACTGCGGACTGAAACTTTCATCATGAATACTCATTCCAACAAGAGATGCCCTGGGATAATCTTCCCGGGAAATCAAGAAGTCAACATTAATGCCAATACTGAAAAAAGAGCGATATCTCAGCACACCAAGGGAATAAAACTTTTCACTATATGAGGGAAGACTTTGCTGGGGCATCTGGGACAATGGCTTCTGATCATGCAAACCCAAAAAAAACGAACCAAGACTTGACTGGGGATAATGGGGTTACAAACCAAATAATGTACCTTGTACCCACTGATATCGTCTTTAACTATCTGAGAAACACACAAAGATTGTGCACACCTGCAAAATAAACTGAGAAAACCTTCATGAAGGAAGTAAATCTTCTTAAAACAAACAAAGTTTGTTCATTCTTGGGATCATCATTCTTGTTGTCATTGTTTCATCACAAATCCCAAAGTAAATTGAATTGTAAAGATCTCTTCTTTTTTTGAAAAGTTAATTTTGCCCTTTTTAATCTTTTTGTTTTAACAGTTATTATTAGTAATAAATGAAGTCTTTGCAAGCTAAGTAAAAATAAGAACACAAAGAATTGGGCAAAAGCTCGAATTTCATTAATAGAATGGTAGTCTGTGAATGGCGAGACTCCATGGATTTACAAAGATACATTGAGATACATAATGGGAAATGGTAATACATAATGGAAAAGATACATTGAGATACAATGACCACTATCCCCCCTAACAACTTTTGAAATCCAGAGCAGCAACTTTCGTTGAAGTATGGTGAGGATCCGAGAAGATTGTTGCTTCAACGATCATGTCTCGTCTAACGTAGTTACTTGCCAAGAAAATCCCTAAATTTTTCCTAAGCTACCCTCGCGGGTTTTCAACTTAGCGGGAAACTTATTCTGTTTATGTCTCTAATTTTTTCCTAGATCGCCCTTTCGGGTTTTCGGCCTACCGAGACGCCCCTTTTTGCCTAAGTCGCCCTTTCAGGTTTTCAACTTAACGAGCTGTTCTTTTATTTCTTTAGGCGAAGTATTTCTTGATTACGTCAGCATTCATGGGACGTGGGAACTCCTCGCCATCCATAGTTTCAAGAATTAATGCACCATCAGAGAAGACTTTCTTGACAACATACGGGCCTTCAAAATTGGGAGTCCACTTGCCCATAGAATCAGTTTTGAAAGACATGATCTTCCTGAGCATGAGGTCGCCTTCTCTGAAATCACGAGGTTTGACCATTTTATCAAATGATTTCTTCATTCTTTTCTGATATAACTTCCCATGACATAAAGCTGTCATCCTCTTCTCTTCAATCAAATTCAATTGGTCAAACCTGTTATGGACCCATTCAGCCTGTTAACTTGGCTTCCATTATCACACGCAACGAGGGAATCTCTACCTCGATAGGAAGTACAACTTCCATTCCATATACTAGGGATAATGAGGTTGCTCCTGTTGAAGTGCGAACATATGTTCGATATCCATGCAGAGCAAAAGGGAGCATTTCATGCTAATCCTTATAAGTGACAACCATTTTCTGGATGATCTTCTTGATATTCTTATTAGCAGCTTCAACAGCCCCATTCATCTTTGGCCTGTATGGAGATGAATTGTGATGGACAATCTTGAATTCTTTGCACAGTTCTGTCATCATCTTGTTGTTCAAATTCGAGCCATTGTCAGTGATGATTCTGCTCGGCACATCATACCGGCATATAAGATTATTTTTGATGAAACGCACAACCACTTGTTTGGTAACATTGGCATATGAAGTAGCCTCTACCCATTTGGTAAAGTAGTCAATTGCTACCAAGATGAAATAGTGTCCATTCGATGCTTTGGGTTCTATCATCCCAATCATGTCAATACCCCACATAGAGAAAGGCCATGGGGAGGAAATCACATTGAGAAGTGTCGGAGGCACATGGATCTTATCTGCATAAATCTGGCATTTATGGCACTTCTTTGCAAATTTGTAACAGTCAGATTCCATTGTCAACCAATAATAACCTGCCCTTAGCATCTTTTTAGCCATAGAATATCCATTAGCATGAGTGCCAAATGAACCTTTATGGATCTCATGCATCAGCATGTCTGCTTCGTGTCTATCTACGCATCTGAGCAAGACCATGTCATAATTTCTCTTGTATAACACTATCACTGAGGAAGAAACTGCCTGCCAATCTTCTCAGTGTCTTTCTATCTTTCTTTGGCGCACCAAACGGGTATTCTTGAGTCTGAAGAAAATGCTTGATATCATAATACCAAAGTTTTTCATCTGCTACCTCCTCTGTCGCAAACACGTGAGCGGGCCTATCTAGCCGTCGAACTGCAATTCGAGGTATATCATTCCAAGCATTTACTTGGTACATGGAAGCCAGAGTTTCCAGAGCATCCGCCATTTGATTTTCATCCCTAGGAATGTGATGGAATTCAAATTTATTGAAGAAGGGTAGTAATCTTCTAGCATAATCTTTGTAAGGGATCAAGCCAGGGTGACGAGTGTCCCATTCTCCTTTAATCTGATTTATTACCAAAGCTGGATCGCCATATACATCTAGAATCTTGATTCTGAGATCAATAGCTTCCTCAAGACCTATGATGCAAGCCTCATATTCTGCCATATTATTAGTGCAATCAAATGTTAACCTTGCGGTAAAAGGAATACGTGATCCATGAGGAGTAACAATCACATCACCAATTCCTTTACCATAAGCATTCACAGCTCCATCAAATACCATACTCCAATGAGATTCAGGGTCGGGGCCCTCCTCAGGCAATGGTTCATCACAATCTTTCACTTTCAAGAACATCACATCTTCATCGGGGAATTCATATTCTGCAGACTGATGATCTTCCACCGGCTGGTGAGCAAGGTAATCTGCCAACACACTACTTTTAATAGCCTTTTGAGTGCGGTACTCGATATCATATTCAGATAACAACATCTTCCAGCAGGCAATTCTCCCAGTAAGAGCAGGCTTTTCAAAAATATACTTGATTAGATCCATTTTGGAGATCAACCAAGTGGTATGATTCAACATATACGGCCACAAACATTTTTCCGCCCAGGCCAAAGCACAACATGTTTTTTCTAGAATAGAATACCGCGACTCACAATCAGTGAACTTTTTGCTGAGATAATAAATGGCGAACTCTTTCTTTCCTGTTTCATCCTGTTGTCCCAGAATACAACCCATAGATTTATCTAACACTGTTAGATACATAATTAACGACCTTCCTTCTACGGGAGGTAGCAAGATAGGAGGTTCAAGTATATACTCTTTAATACTTTCAAATTCCCTTTGGCAATCATCCGTCCACACACAACCTTGATCTTTCTTTAACAACTTAAAGATCGGTTCACATGTTGCATCCATGTGGGAAATAAATCTGGAGATATAATTCAAACGCCCGAGGAAACCCCTGACTTGCTTTTCAGTTCTTGGTGCTGGCATTTCTTGAATTGCTTTGACTTTGTCAGGGTCAACTTCAATTCCTTTCTGGCTAACAATAAAACCCAACAATTTCCCCGATCTAACTTCGAAGGTGCATTTATTTGGATTCAAGCGGAGACGATACTTCCTCAAACGCTGAAACAACTTCAACAAATCTTCTATATGCTCTTCTTCAGTTTGGGATTTGGCAATCATATCATCAACATATACTTCGATTTATTTGTGCATTAGATCATGGAATAGGGTTGTCATAGCCCTCTGGTATGTTGCACCAGCGTTCTTCAACCCGAAGGGCATCACTCTGTAACAGAATGTTCCCCAGGGTGTGATAAATGTTGTTTTTTTCATGTCCTCTGGAGCCATTCTTATTTGATTATACCCGGAAAATCCGTCCATGAACGAGAATACCTTGAATTTTGCTGTACTATCCACTAACATGTCAATGTGAGGTAGTGGAAAATCATCTTTTGGACTAGCTTTATTTAGATCTCTGTAATCTACGCACATGCAGACTTTTCCGTCTTTTTTCGGTACTGGGACAATATTGGAAATCCACTGAGGATACACTGACGTCACAAGGAAACCAACATTAATCTGCTTTAGGACCTCCTATTTGATCTTTACTGCTATATCCGGGTGGGTTCTTCTCAACTTTTGTTTAACTGGCGGACACTCTGGCTTCAACGGTAAACGATGCTCGACAATGTCTATATCTAGACCAGGCATATCTTGATAAGACCAAGCGAAAATATCCACATACTCTTTCAACAGTTCAATCAACCCGCTCTTTACATTAGGATGCAACGATGCTCCAATCTTGACTTCCTTCAGATCTTCTTCTGATCCCAAATTAACCACTTCCAAAGGCTCTTTATATGGCTGAATGGTATTTTCCTCATGCTCAAACAACCGTGAGACCTCTTCTGGAATCTCATCATAATCTTCTTCTTCAGCCCCATATACAGGAAAATCAAAGTTGAGAGAGGGTGCAGGGTCATTGTATTCAACAGGTTTTTTAATTAATATGCACATGTGATTTATGTTTGCTTTTAGAAACTGACACATATAACAAGTGATCATGCAGATTAATTTTCAGTTATTATTTATTTTGAAAAGTGTTTTTTTAATTACCATTTTCCAGGAAAAAGCAGAAAATAAAATACATGATTTGGAAGCAAAGACAACTTTTATTAATGATCTTAACAGTTATAGTAAACAGATAAGCCCTACAACATTAATACTTCCACCTTGGGCAGAGTGAAAGCTTTTCAAAAGAAAGACACAGATTAACAAAACAAATTACTTTGAAACATGTATGCAAGAAGGAACATCAATGGTGACCCATTTCTAAACTTGGACTCCATGCGTCACATAATTCGGTACTTCCTGCTCTGCTTCATCCTCTTCAATAACATTAATTCCAGAACCAATCGGATGGAGGTAGCCTCCGCTGCAGAAAACATCATGATAACTATTCACAGAAGACTTTAACTTCAAACTTTCGCCTTTACCATTCCTCGAAGAGAAACCCAAACCAGTTTTGTTCTTGTTCACGGGTGGATCCATAAGTTGTCCCCAAACTGTATTAGAACCATTGCGCACAACCTGTTGCGCGTCCTTCAGCGAGACCACGGAATTCTCATTCTTCCTTATGTTATCAATGTATAAGGCTTGGAACTGGGTTCCAACAGCAGCCTCATCCGCTTCTACAATACAGAAAGAGGATAGATGGGATATCAACAACGCCTGCTCCCCATTTATGATCACTACCTTCCCTTCACGCACAAATTTTAGCTTCTGATGCAGTGTTGAAGTGACAACCCCTGCTTCATGTATCCATGGTCATCCTAGCAAACAACTATACGCGGGAATAATATCCATTACCTGGAAAGTTATCAAGAACAAGTGTGGTCCTATATGGATGGGCAAATCCACTTCACCGATGACAGATTTCCTCGACCCATCAAAAGCCTTCACAATGATGCCACTCGGGAGCATAGGTGTTCCATGATACTTTAACTTCATGAAGGTACTTCTCGGTATAACATTCAACGCGGATCCGTTATCAATTAGCACATTGGATAGCAAGTCATTCTTACAGTTCATGGATATGTAGAGGGCTAGGTTGTGATTCCTCCCTTCATCTGGTAAATCATCATTGCAGAAACTCATGTTGTTACATGACATAATGTTTCCAATTACGCTGCTGAATTGATTTAATGACATGTTATTCTCCACAAAAGCTTGGTCTAGTACTCTCATCAGTGATTCTCTATGGGCGGAGGAATTCATCAATAAAGCTAGGTTGGATATCTTTGAAGGAGTCTGCAACAACTGATCTACAATTTTGTAGTCGCTCATCTTAATTATCTTCAAGATATCATCCACTTCTTTCTCTAATGTAGCTCCACTAGTCTCTCCTGCAGGCTTCATAGGCTCATCATTCTCAGCAATTTTCTTTCCATCAACAACATCTCTTCGAATAACCGGCACAAACACATGACCACTAGGGGTCACCCTGCTATTATCAGCTATATTTCCAACATGTGGCATTGGCTGGATGGGAATTTCCACCCCATCTTCTAATATTGTAGCGTTGTATTTGTAAGGCACAACCTTATCTGATTTATAGGGAACAGGTCCTGGAAGACTAATTACCAGTGGGGTAACAGCTTGTTTGCTATGGTACTCCACCTCAAGATGAGCGGGTGCACCAAAACAAGGTACAATGACATTTACACCTTCCTCAACACAATCATCACTCAAAGGGTCATTTCTAGCAAACAAATCTTCTTCTGAAGAGAAATACTCATCGGCGGAGGCATACTCTTCCTCTGACTCTTCTCCCATCAAACAAACTTCAACCATATCAATCTCGTGATAATCATCTCTCTGCCCTGTGATCTTGATAGTTCCATTGTCTAACAACAATTGAACACCCTCTCTCACAATAGAACATCCTCGGGGGTCTTGACAGCAAACCACGCATGATCCATATTTGTGTTCCACCTGACCAGCAGTACAGCAGAAGGTAGCATGCAACTGTACAAGATCTTCATTCAAATGCTCCACTTTAAAAATTCTGAATTCACCCAGACATCCAGACACCATATTCACTTCCTCTTCATATTCTTCCCTAGGCCTGATTATATGAATTAGACCTTCATCCATCATCTCCTGTAAATCAGCCTTTATCTTCTCGCAACCCTGTATGTTTGTACTACAGATAGCACAACTGGCATGGTCATGTGTATAATAACTGAATTCACAGAGGTCTGCGTGCATATTCACAAATCCCCTCTAACCAGATTAATGTTAAAAATCCGGAAGTCACCTGGACAACCGGCCACTATGTTTACATCATTCACTCCTCTGTGCTTGGGTAGAGGATTGTCTTTCACATTAGGTCCCATGTCTTTGAAAGATAAAATTCCAGACTTCACCAACCTTTGCACTTCAGTCCTCAAAGGATAACAATTCTCAACACTATGCCCTAGTGCTCCCTGATGAAAGGAACACATCTGGTCTACTTTGTAATACCAAGGCAATGGTGATGGTACTGCTGGAGGTGGTCGTGTCTGGACCAACTTCTTCTGAATCAATGCTGGTAGTAGCTCTGCATAACTCACGGGAATAGGGTCGTAGTTCTCCCTTATCTGATTGTTCACTTGGTTCCCCTGCTGGGACTGTCTTTGATAAGCAACGGTAGTCGGAGAGGCATTCATAACAGGAGTCACTGATACAAATTGCTGGTGACGCTGATAATTCCTTCTAGGAGCGTTCACTCTTCTCTCTTGTATGACAGCATTGGTATCCCCTTCTTTCTTCTTTGTAAACCCATAAGCTGGCTTTTTCAAACCTCTGGATCATTCACCCTTTGTCAAACGACCTTATCTTACTGCCTCTTCTAGGCGGGCACCCATTCCTACCATCTCTGTAAAATCACTTGGGGCACTTGCTACCATTATTTCATAGTAGAAAGCGCCTAGTGTCTTCAGAAAATTTTTAGTCATTTCCTTCTCCTCCATGGGAGGAATCACTTGTGCAGCCACTTCGCGCCATCTCTGTGCATACTCTTTGAACCATTCTCTGTCTTTCTAAACCATGGCCCTAAGCTGGTCATGATCGGGCGCCATGTCCACATTGTACTTGTATTGTTTAATGAATGCTTCTCCTAAATCATTAAAAGTATGGATGTTGGCGCTGTCTAAACTCATGTACCATTTCAACGTTGCACCGGTCAGACTATCCTGAAAAAAGTGAATCAGCAGACGCTGATCTTCAGTGTGGGTAGACATTCATCACATACATCACCAAGTGAGCACGAGGGCAAGTGTTGCCCTTGTACTTCTCAAACTCCGGGACCTTGAACTTAGCAGGCACTTTAACATTCGGGACCAAACACAGCTTATTTACATTTTGCCTAAATAACTCTATTCCCCTAAGAGCCTTCATCTCTCTTTGCATTCTATCAAACTGCTCTTGGAAATCATCTATTCTGTCATAAAGACCCAAGTCTTCACTCGACATAGGGAAAGGGCGACACACATCTTCATTAACAAACGGAACCAAATTCACCGAAGGAGGAATAGCAGGAATAGTATGCACCACAAGAGGTGCTGGAGTAACAACATTTGGAACCACTGGAGCATTTTGGGGGCCCAAATTGAAACCTTCAGGTGCAAAATTCTCTGGTATTCCCCACGGATAACCATGAGGCATACTGTTCTGAACAACAGTCAGAGTAGCAGATACATGAACAGTAGGAATTTCAGCATTTGCCCTTGTTGGTTGAGGTTGAACACTCGGTGGCTGATTCTGAGCAACCACCAGAGCTTCCATCAGAGTAGTACAGTTGGCTAAGCCAGCCTTCAAAGCAGAAACTTCTTCGTGTAGCTCGCGATTCTCCTGTTCTAAGATGTCCATCTTCTTTTTGAAGTTAGCCCGAGTGTTGTAGTGATGAGTCAGCTTGCTGAACGAAGCAAAAAGTTGGGTAAGGCACCTGGATATGCATAATAAATGCAAGAAATATGTGCAATATGATGCATTATGTGCAATGCATATGATTATTTTTACTTTATTATTTAATTTTTATGGGATTTAACGTTTATGGACATATTGCAAACATCAAAATAATAACACATTTAAAATACTGAAAAACTTTTATTATAATAACTTCAAAAATGGGTTAAAAGTTTCAATGATCCCAAGTACAAGATGAAAATACAATCTAAAAATCCTGAGAACAAAAACTGATGGAGATCAATCTGTACGCTGGCGCTTCCCTGTGAGCCTGGAAATCTGAGCCCTCAACCTCTGGTTTTCTTCCACATGTCTGATGGCAACCTCCTTCCAATCATCTGGATCAGGAAATGAGTAATCATCACCTGTTTGAGGCTTAGGAGAAAATAAATCCCATTTCCTCTCCATAGACTCTACTGCTCGACTCTCAAGGATCTCGATCAAATCATCTTTCTCCTTCAGGTCTGCTCTGTAGGAACTCTCTAAAGTCTGGAACTTGTTCTTCCAAGCATCCCTTTCCTGTTGCATCCCTTTCCTCTCTAATGTGACACCAGACCTTTGCAATCTTCTCCCTAGCTTACCTATGGTCTTCTCTTTCATTCAGAAAGAAACTACTCTGATGAATATTGTCCGGTTTATCCCTCATCAGATAACTAAGTTGTCGCCGTGCAAGAACAAGGTTATAGTTAATTCCTCCCTTTGTACCAAGAAGAGGTACATTGGGGAAACTACCACAACTGTCAATAATCTCAACATCCTAATAAGCTCGATGATACCAATCAATATCCAAGTGAGTAAGTGCCATGATCTTAGGAGCCCAACGGAGTTCCTTCTTGACATCCCAAAAAGCATCAGACTAAGGCATATGAGAGATGAACCATCGGTACAACAGAGGTGTGCAACAGATAATCATTCCCTCATGATAGGAATTCCGAAGATGAACAGAGTAATAAGCATCACCCAATAGTGTAGGAATCGGGTTTCCAATCATGAAAATCCTGATAGCGTTAATGTCAACAAACTTGTCCACATTAGGAAATAAGAATAATCCATAAGAAAGCAGAGCAAAGATGGTCTCGAAAGCAACCGTACTCTTCATTCTGGCAAAGTAACGAGCTTTCTCCAATAATAACTGAGCTGGTAATCCTCTAATCCCTCCTTTGGTAGTCATATGGGCTTCCACTTCAGACTTTCCCAGGTGAATCAAAGCAGCAATCTCATGTGGTTTTGGCTCACCCTCCAAACCAGTAAAAGGAACACGATCGGTAACGGGTAAATCCAATAGATAAGAATACTCCTCCAGTGTAGGCATCAACTGATAATTGGGAAAAGTAAAGCAGTGGTACACCGGATCATAGAACTGGATCAAGGTCGAGAGAATACCCTCCTTCATCTTCAGCTTCATGAGAGGAATAATGGATCCATACTACTTTTGAAAGTCTGCAGGACATTCAATCTCTGGAATTAGACTGATCAACTCATCTATCTTGGGATCCTTGAAACTGTATTTCCCGGTCTTTCTCTTTCCAGAATCCATGGTTAAAAGTACCTGAGATATTCACAAATAGTCAACCTTTAAATCCCTTGAAATATTGTTTTCTTCAAAAGATGCTTATGAGTGCATGGATGCATGATGCAACAATCACACATAAGATCACACATATAGGGGTCATAGGTTCAACGTCACGAGCATGAGGTCGAAGGTACTACCCATAAGGTGTTGGTCTAAAAAGTTATCACCTGCCGAACAAGGTTCTAGAGGTTCCCAGAGTCTACATCCTTCCTTCGGATATTACCAACTTCCCGATTAACTCGGTAATTAGTAATATTCTCAAGAAGACTCATCCTAGCGTAGTATCACGTGACAACTATTTCCGGATTACTCCGTCATAGCTTCCGCACTACACCTAAAAGGCCAAGATGCGTTTGGTATTCTACGATCCTCAGTTTCAGCAGGCTCCTAGGTCGAAAGCAGTACGTCTTCCTGATTACTCGGTAAACGACACTACAGTCAAAGGGGCCTCCACTTAGTTGGGGATATCATGGCTCCTTTTTTGGGATTACTCCCTCAAAGTTAACATGACTATACTGCCCGTTCTATCTTAAAGTTTTCCCAAGTCCGGGTATAGGACTTATGAGTAATCACCAAGCACCATGAAAACCAGGAAAATCCAAACAAACATATATACAAAATATAACACATAAACAACAATAGCACATATACAGATATAAACAAAGATAGGCTCAACCCACTTAGGGATGGACCAGTAAGAGGTCAATCATTCCCCAGTGAAGTCGCCATTTTTCTGTAGCGGTAGAAATGTTCAAGACTAAGCCATTGGATTGACTAGACTTTATACAAATCAAAAATAAAAATCGCCACCGCGCTTTATTGTTTCCAAAGGAATGGGAAAAGAGCGAATAACCCAAAAAAGGGGGAAAGATTCAAGGTAAGGGGGTTGGTTATACAAAGGGAAGGTATTAGCACCCTAAACATCTATGATACTTCGTAGGAACCTCTTTGTAAAATCTGTATATTTTGGCTATAAAATGTGTTATATATAAAATGGATGGTGGAGGTGAGAAAAGAAATATATTTTTTTATGATTTTTGCACCCGCCGTGGTTGTGAACCTTTAGTTCCTACGTACCACCTTTCGTGTAATAGGGGATCAGGATACACGTAGTTCCTCTTTTAAAAGTTTGAAACACAAGTGTGTTGGTTAATTTTATGAGATAAGACATCATCGTCATTGTCCGTGTGGAAAACATGCTTACTACCCACAATTATGAGAAAGGAGAATTTGCATCATCTCAAAGTGGAGGATATGGCTTGGATTTTAAAATCATCAATGCCTCACTCAACACCCAAGTGGAAAATATCTCACTTCACTACATATTATAGAAGTATAGTTGTTTGCATCACTATAAGGATTGACAAGAGTCTAATCGTTTGAGAAAAAGTTTAAAGATAAATGCCAAAGTGGCAAAAATGATTTGAAATGAGATTGATTGACTTTTAGTCTTTTCACAAAAATGTCAAGGTATTATTAAGTTGATTGAAGTTTATTTATGAAAATATTTTGAAAATGCATGGACCTAAGTCCAAGTTTATTATGAAAGTGTTTAAGTTTCAAACAAGAAGGGTTTTCAAAAGGAGGGATAAGATTTTTGAAACTAAAGAAGATGGGAGGAGTAGAAGAGGCTATCCTAAAGCATAAGGTAAAAGCTAAGGATAAGGACCATCTAAC
Source organism: Vicia faba (assembly GCA_948472305.1). NCBI lineage: Eukaryota > Viridiplantae > Streptophyta > Magnoliopsida > Fabales > Fabaceae > Vicia > Vicia faba. The sequence continues at coordinate 1,259,573,873 of OX451740.1, forward strand.
CAACAAGAAGCTAAAAATTGACATTATGAGCCAAGGTAGAATTCTCATTCTTTGGATTGAAACCAAGCAAGCAAAGATACTAGACTTCTTAAGAGAACCAAACTTCATGTATATTAAGTCTTCACAAAAATTGGGAAGAGTAACAGTTGTATACGGGTGAATTCCAGATTACAAACAAAGAGCATAATCACAAAAACCTGCACACAAAAGCAAACAAGCAACCCAATATCTTGAGGTAAACCTCAATAACTCTAGACAAAAATAAGCAGATAAAGTCACAAAGTCTCCAAAATAGGCCAAGGTTTCTAATCATAAGTCCAAGAAATAGTCCCATGCTCCATAATGCCAAGGATAGTAACCAAATAGTCCAAGTACCATTAAGAGTTTTTTAGGGTTTAAGTTGATTATTAAGTATCTTAGGAAAGGAAAAGAAAAGCTCAAGTGAGCAAAGTAAAAATGACAATAAAATAAAATTCTCAAATGAGCAAAGATGAAAATGGCATGAAATGAAAATGCTAAAAAGATAAATAGTGCATAAAGCATAAAAGAATAAAAGCATAAAATAAAACAAGTTAATAATTAGTGGTTAGTTGGATGACCATCTTGAAACTTGCATTTGGAACTCATTAGAGGATTGGTAGAACCAAATCCTCCACACAACAAGTTGCATTTGCTTTTTGTCAAGTATATCATCCATTTGGAATTCTCATAAGTACCATTTGATGATCAACAATGTTGAAGTGATCCGCATTGACCAAAGGTGTTGTAGATCCATTAGAGGATCGGTAGAACCAAAGCCTCCACACAATGAATCTCAAGGTTATTGGATCAAAGAGATCAAATTAACATACTTGGGCTTGCAATCATAAGTTTGGGCCACGAATGATCATTTATTCGAATCGGGACAAAATTTAGCGCTATGTTAAGCAATCGTAAGTGGACTTATATAGAAGTCGCACCTATTTTAAGGGCGGTCAATAGCAATCTATGCACCATTTGTTTTGAGACATGATATAGAGATCATGCTCCAACAACATTTAATGCAATGAGATGAAGAGGAATTAGGGTAAAAAGAGAAACCACATTTGAATTAATATTTAATCAAACTATTATTAAAATCATTCATCCATTTTTTGTGGAGTTAAACTCAACACCATGGATCCAATGATGTTAATAAAGCCATGACAAAAAAAATCAACCCAAGACAGCCAGAAAATATTCACAAAATAATAATATAATTAATGTATACATTAAAGGGTTTAAAAATGTTTAAAAAAATGGAAAATAATGAAGAAAATGCCAATTATATTCAAATTAATCAAGAAATGAAAAATAAGACCATAGAAAAATCAGAAAAGAGGCCAAGTGAATTTATAAAATTTTGGGGAATTTTTAAAAGTCAAAAACTATTTTAAAAAATTAAAATAAATGGGTAAAATAAACAAAAATAGTAAAAAATAGTAAAGTCAGAAACAAAAATAAAATAAGGTCACCAATATTTGTCACAATATCATTGGATCATTCCATAATTTTTTCAGAATTTAAAAATGTGTAAAAGTATTTTTAAACATTTTAAACAAATCATATAAGTGTAAAATTCATAAAAAATACCAAAACACAAAATTAAATTGTGAAAAAATAAAAATCAGAAAGAGAATAATCAAAAATATTTTTCATAATTTTTTCAGATTTTTTGGACTAAAAATGAATTTTCTATGATTTTTTGAAATTTAAAACAATTAAAATATAAAAATCAGGAAAAGAAAATAAAAGAAAAAGATGTGGACCATTGGATGAGAATTAAAACGCGTTAGTAATCAAATCCAAGGGATCTGGCGCACTGTGCATGTCATGGTCTTTAATGAATAATGTACATAATCATTAATAAAATCAGAATTTGAAAATAACAAATGTCACACTTTCATTGGTTAGAAGATGACACGTTGGTCATCTTCAACCTCCAGTCCTCACGAATTGCAGGTCTCTCAAACTGTAAAATCAGAAGCTCAAACCTAAGCCATTCACTTCGTCTCTTCAAGACGAAGACAACCACACCCTTGCGCCAAATTTATATAAACTGTAGCTCATGCAATTTGGAAAGAAAGTTTTGAAAAGGGATTCGAAAATTCATGGCCAAAACGTGCTTCCAGATGAAAGTAAGTGTTGCGACTAGAACTAGGGCAATGGGAGCAACACAATGATACCAAAGTTTTGAAGAATTAATGAAGGAATCTACCTATTGAAGTTGAGTTGCAGAGCTCTGAAACTGGGCTTCTATGGAGAAATATAGGGCACAATTCTTGAATGTAATTATATGGTTAGCTTCGGGGAAGATCAAGGAAGGTGAATTGATGGAAAAAATGGATTGAAAAAGGCTTGAGAATAGGAGTCGAAGTAGCTGAATTCTGAGTTGTGAAACAAGTTTGGCAGGGTGATTCTGGCTATCAAAGCTTGGGAAATTGAATGGGGGATGACCCTCTATTTTTAGGGAATCAAATGGAATGTTCAAGCGTGTGAAATGATGAAGTTTGGAGGGAAATCATGTGAACCTGATGCACGAGCAAAGTGTGATCTGATTTGCATCAAAACACATCTAACCCTTGCGTTTCAAGGCTCTAATCCACTTTGGCAACTTGGTTAAACATGTTTAGATCACAAACGCGTTCTAATTTGATGTTTAAAGACCAAAACATGAATTTCAAATTCTGACTTATGGAGAAACTTCAGTTCCAAGTTACCAATTTTAATCCAATGGCATTTCCACCTCAAGGGGTCTTAGGGAAAAATTACTGATGCTTTGGAAAGATGAGGTAACAAGCTTTGTAATGGAAAAAGAATGGAATCAAATGGATGCTTGAGATGAAAGTTACATGGAGTCAAAGTTGAAGAAAAAAAGTTGACTTTCCATACTTAGAAATATTTCAAATTCTTCTTTAAAAATGACCTATAATCTCTTGCATCCAAACATGGCCTTCCACTTAGAATTTTCTCTTGACCAAAAAAGATGGAATGAATTAGATCTCTTGAATGACATTTTGAAATTTGAACCACTCAAAATATCCAAAAATTGAGCAAGTTATAACTTGTTGAAGTTGGCCAAAAATCATGAAATGGCCTATAATCTTTTGCATTCTTAGGGAAACTTCCATCCATTTTTTACTTTGCAAATAAATGGAGGAATGAAGTAAACATCTTTAAGATCATCATGAAAAAAGAATGGGCTCAAGGTGATAAAAATTGACCAAGTTATGACCATTTGAAGTCACATAGGGAGAACTGGGGATTCATCTGGATGACTTGTAATCTTTCCTCTTCACCAAGTTCCTTCCACATGAAAACTCCTTGGAACTTTTGAAGTGATTTGTTGGTAACTCATTGAAGAGAAGAATGTTTTTGGAATCACTCAAAAATACCAAAAGATGAGCAAGATATGCCCCTTTGAAGTGCAAAACCCTAGCCTCTAGATCAAGAGAAAGCTTGGTGGAACTTTGCCAAGTTTGAACAAACTTTTTGTGCCAATATTATTCCTTTGTGAATATAAATTGTTGAGGATGATGATGAGGACTCATGGTCACCAAAACCACTTCCATACCAACTTTAAAACAACTTCAATGGCGAGGTTTGGATTTCTCAAGCTATTGACTAGGGCATGGAAATAAACTCATGAAACCATGAAGCAACTTGCTAAACCTCCTTGCCTTTACCTACATTATTAACAAGTAAGACAAACCAATATTGCATTTTGTTAATTAGAGAGAAAATCAAAGCAAAATATCCATGATCACAAAAGAAAATAAGTTAAGGTGCTTGATAATTCCTCAGAAGAGCAAGGCTAAAGATAGGGAAAAGAACCAAAAGCCCTAATGTGATTTTGTTGTGATTGAAACAATATGGTATGATGAGGGGATCTTAGGGGCGAAAATTGGGGTACAACAATGAGTCTGTGTGAAACTGCATCTGGAGATTATGAGAAGGAACCTGGGTAGGGTTGCCTCAGGATGAGTTCGTGTAAAACTGCATCTGGAAATTCAAGAGAAGAAATATGGGTAGGGTTGCCTCAGAATGAGTCTGTGTAAAACTGCATCTGGAAATTGTGAGAAGGAACCTGGGTAGGGTTGCTTCAGGATGAGTCCGCGTAAAACTGCATTTGGAAATTCAAGATAAGGAACTTAGGTAGGGTTGCCTCAGGATGAGTCCATGTAAAACCGCATCTAGAAATTCAAGAGAAGGAACCTGGGTAGAGTTTCCTAAGGATGAGCCCGTGTGAAATTGCATATGGAAATTCAAGAGAAGAAACCTAGGTAGGGTTGCCTCAGTATGAGTCCATGTAAAACTGCATCTGAAAATTCAAGAGAAGGAACCTCGGTAGGGTTGCATCAGGATGAGTCTGTGTGAAACTGCATCTGGAGATTATAAGAAGGAACCTGGGTAAGGTTGCCTCCGGATCAGTCCGTGTAAAACTTCAAAAGGAGGGAGAAGGAACCCGTGTAAGATTGCTTCATGAAGAGCCCGTATAAAGCTGTATTTGGAAGTTAGAAGAAACCCATATAAGATTGCTTCATGAAGAGCCCGTGTAAAGCTGTATTTGGAAGTCAGAAGAAACCTGTGTAAGATTGCTTCATGTTGAGCCCGTGTAAAGTTGTATTTCGAAGTCAGATGAAACCCGTGTAAGATTGCTTCATGGTGAGCCCGTGTAAAGCTGTATTTGGTCGTTAGAAGAAACCCGTGTAAGATTGCTTCACGTTGAGCCCGTGTAAAGCTGTATTTGGAAGTCAGAAGAAACCCATGTAAGATTGCTTCATGATGAACCAGTGTAAAGATGTATTTGGAAGTCAGAAGAAACTCGTGTAAGATTTCTTTATGTTGAGCCCGTGTAAAGCTATTGGAAGTCAGAAGAAACCCGTGTAAGATTGCTTCACGATGAGCCTGTGTAAAGTTGCATTTGGTTGCACATATAATTACTCTATTTTGTTTCAGCAGCTAATCCTGGACCTGTTGAAAATTATCGATGATAAATATCTGTTGATTGATCTTTCCTGAAAAGGTAAAGCGTTAGCTGTATGAAATGTCATGATGTATGAAATGCATTGTGTAATGGTGTTCTCAAAATAAATGAGATTGAGATGTCTGCAATTGTACTGCAGATGCTATGACGTTTATAGAATGATGTATGAATGCAATATGTGAATGTATCAGTTGTTCTATTGCAGCGCTGTTAAATTCGGGAAAATAAATTCCTGATTGCAGCTGGGGATGAAGAATGTAGGTCTTCAAATTTTGTTGAAGCTGAACTGCTGGGAGATGATCTTCTGTTGTTAGAGAAATGAACTCTGTTGGGGAATGAAAGCTCTGTGCACTGCCTGAGGTATTTGTGAAATCCTATTGGGGAATCCTGAGAAGTTTGACGACTTTACTGGGGAAAACCTGATGTCGGAGCAGTAGTTGGAAATTCATGTTATGTCGGGGATACAAGAACACCTGACATCACTAGGTTGTAAGCTGAGGATATGGCGGAAAATTTTTAGTAATATGTCCCTTCCTCTGTACCTGCTGGAGAAAGTACATGTGGAGACTTTATGGATGGTTTGAGTGTCATCCCAACTCCAAGTGTGCTTGGTAAATGCTGATCAGGATGATAATTCTTCTACTGATAAACAAATGACAAGATGACGGGACATAGTTGTACGTTTTTAATCCCTAAATTTTTCGTGGACCGCCCTTTCGGGTTTTCAGTCCATCGGGATACCCTTTTTTGCTCAAGCTGCCTTTTCAGGTTTTCGACTTGCCGAGTGTACAATTTTTTCGTATATATCCCTAGTTTTTGCCTAAACTCTTTTGGTTCGCCGGGATGCCCTTAATTTTTCCTAGGTCTGTTAACCTAGCGAGTCTTTTTCATGCGTAGTATTTTCTGACTATGTTCGCGCTCATAGTGTCTATGACAATAAGTGTTGTAGAAATGCCATAAAATGTTTATGTGATCGCATGTGCCCTTTCATACGTGGGAGCCTGTGTGGGGCTGCTTCATGATGAATCTGGTGCACCTGATGTTTGATCAAGTTTTTGATAGTCTTGAATTTCCTAGGTATCTTTTCTAAGAACTGTCATGGAAGGATTCGAAGATATGATACTAACACCATCTGATACTACTGGCACAGATAAGCAATTTGGTGGTACCAAAGATTCAAATTTCACAGTGATTTTCTGCTGGAATCCCCGATCGATGTAACAACCCCCGAGCGATTCAGATGGAGATCTGCCCCTTGCTATTTAGCATTTTTAGAGAGATTCTTTGCATATTGGCTTGACTACCCCAGATTAATTAGACACCATGTCATGCCCGTTGATTATGAAAGGATTGTTATTGGGAATGTTTTTTCCGTCTGAGGTGATTATGTCCATTAAGGGGGTCTTCATTCACTGAATATTCGTTGTGTGAATTTCTCTGCCATTTGAACAATTAACCATATGCAAACAATGTCATTTAAAGAATGCAAAGCTTATGTCTGTCTTGAAATTTTTTGAAAATGGGTTTTTTTGTAGTAAAACAAAATTTGCAAGAATGTGATATCAACTCATGATTTATAGCAAACCTTACAGGAGTCAGGATACCTTTGTAACAGTATGCTCTCGAACTAACCCATGCTCCAGCTAGGACTTTTAAGGTTTGTAACGTGGCCTGGTTCACAGTTTAAGAAACAAAGGATAAAGACTCAAAATTTATTTGTACCCACCCGTTCTTCGTAATGTTCTTCAGTCCTATGCTCAGTTAATTGTACATTTTGACTCCCAATTGAATTCGGGAATGTTGGCCCTGATATTCCGGTGATGTTTCAGAAACTGAATGTTTGTTTGAGAAGGCATTCATTTTTGTGACCTTTTCTTTTTGTTGAGGATTTATAGGACCTCTTTCTTTTTTAATTTTTCTATCCCTGTCTTTTTCTTGAACTGTTTATTTTGTGATTACAGCCAGCGGGATGCCCCAGTTTTTTCTTAAGTCTCCTTCATAGGTTTTGACTTAATGGGCTTTTATTTTGAGAGATAATGACCGCCTGCTCTTAATGATTATGTGGAACCATCACCACCTTTTGGAAGGCATCTTCTACACTATTTATCGTGTATGAAGGGAAAGCTTGCGACTGAATGCACATCTGAATTAACTGAGAAAACTACCCTGCCCCAGGTTATGATTAAGGGTTTTAATTTGTGTGAAAAGAAAACTCCTACTTCTTAGGCTCAAAGGGGTTGACTAGGGATTATCTTCCTTATAACTCCATTGTTTAGGATTTGAAATAATGCTTGTACATCGTCAGCGGGGTCTGTTCAAAAGCATACTATAGAGATTATGATATCGTTCTCGTCATCCTCCCTCTAAAGGCTTAGAGCTTTTAATAAAGAGTTGAATATCACAAAAAGGAAGTAAGAAAGCAGTTTAAGCATAATGAAAACAAATTAATTCAAGACAAACATGTGCAATGCATTAATGAAATAACAAAGTTTGACATGACAATAATTGTTTGAACAAACAAAGAAAATACAACTTGAGAATTCAAATGAACAAAAATTCTCTCAATCCTGGCCATGATTTGGCATGGGAGCAGTGATCACGTTGGGAGTCTCAGGATGGTCAAACTCAATCTCCTTGGCGTTAATCATATTTTGAATCTTGTATTTCAGTGCCCAACAATCGTTAGTATTGTGCCCAAGACTTCCAGAATGATAGGCACACCTTGCATCAAGATTGTAGTTAGGAGAAGAAGTCTTAGGGTTTGGTGAGGTCCTATCAACGTAATCAAATTCATCCTCAACATATGTTGTAATTCTCGAGACAACAACATGTTGATCTCAGTAAACTGTCTCTTAGGCTCGTCTTGCCTTCGCTGATTACCCTGTTGTTATGGTCGTTACATGTGTGCCGAATTACAGACTAGCACTGCCCCTATAGATTAGTGGTAGTCTGCCTTATTACGACCATTCTGGCTATACACAACATTGGCTTCCCTCTTACCAGCAAATGGCTTCTTCTCAGCATTAGAAGATGCAGCCATCAAGATCTTCCCACTCTTGATACCACTTTCGATCCTTTCTCCAGTGAGAACCATCTTTGTGAACCCGGATGAGGAACTCCCAATCAGCAGATTAAAGAACGGGCCTGTCAGAGTGCCCATGAACATGTCTACCATTTCCCGATCATTTAGAGGAGGTTGTACCCTGCCAGCTAGATCCCTCCATTTCTGGGCATATTCCTTGAAGCCTACGCTAGAACCCATAGACATTCTTTGGAGTTGTGTACGAGTTGGAGCGAGGTCAGCATTGTATTGGTACTGCTTGTAGAAAGCAGCAGCCAAGTTTTCCCAGGTATGAATGTTTGTTCTTTCTAGCTGATAGAACCACTCCAGTTGCATGCCAACTAAAATTTCTTGGAAAAATGGACCTATAACTTCCGGTCAGCAGTGTGAGGCTGGATCTTCCTGGCATAGGACCTTAAGTGCAACTTAGGGAAGGAGGCACCATCATACTTAGAAAATATGGGAACCTTGAACATCGGTGGAATGACCACTCCAGGAACCAGCCCTAACTCTTCAAAGTCCAAGCAAGATACCTGCTGAATCGCTATAGCATTGAGACGATCCTCCAGCTGTTTGTATTTATCGTCAGCAGGAGGATATTGTTCCTCAGAGTAATCAGCTTCTTCTTCATCAACCTCGGAGTTGTTGACTTCTTCATGATTATCCCCTTCGTTTGATAGAGCTGTGAGATCTAGAGCTCGTTTAACCGGTCCTCTAAGTCTTCTTCCCATATTCAAGATGCCAGCCGGTTTCTTTGCCTTCTTCTTCTTCTCTTTGATGACGAGAGCTTTCAGTTCTTCCTGCCCCTGGGCCAAAGCCATGAACATTTGTTGGAACTGAGCGTTTTGAGCTTGAAGGTCTTTTACTATTTGTTCAAGGGCCATTTCTTTTGCTGAAATAAATAGCGAAAAGATGAGAAACTTGTACTAGAAGACCTTTCATGAAATGGCATGCATGCAATGTTTTCAAGGATCTCGCGGGGTAAACAAGAAAATGTCAGAAGTTGAAATTTGCAGCTTTGATTGAAGAACTTCATATCGTTGAGTTTCCTTATATAAGAGTCAAGCTCACCATATCAAGTGGGTCATAGCCCCTGACTTAAGTTGTTGAGTTTTGATCTTTTGACGACATTGGCTAGAGGAAAATAATCCCCTTTCCCCTTGCTAGACGTCTGATTTATCATAACCTGCATCACAAACCCTTGAGATCCTTGAAATGGTCAAGGAAATGCTGTGGCATGATGTTATGATGTGTATGCTATGCATTAAGCAAAAGTGTAAGGTGATGAAGACAAGTGAGTCTAAGAAGTACAGGTTATTGGATAATGACTGTAAACAACTCCTGCAAGGAGATCATGTTGTTAGATAAAAACCTTGCAAGTAGCTCAAGTTGAAAGCAAACAAATCAAACAAGCAGCCTTTGGTTTAGGCTTGCATGGGGTTTGTAGGTAAGTACCCTCTTGAAATTTAGTTGGCTCAAACTGTCCTAGTAATAGTAACCGGGTTCTAAGGGATCTCAATATCACTGATCTTTTCCATAAGTTTCGTTCTGATTGACAACTGACTTGCCACCAAACAAAGCTCAAGAGTCAAATATCAATGAGTGTAGTATCGAGTATCAACCGACTTTGGGAATACACCAAGACGGCCATCTCACTATGTCCTAATGGCTAAGTTATTCATTTAAAGGTTCTAAGGTTAGTTTACGCTTCATGACACCATACAGTGGCCCCGTATTCTCCTTGATTAACTCAAGGGCTACCAGTACCAACCAAAGTGTCACATCAACATAGCCATCACTTCAATCGTGTCGGTATACCCCGCATAGTTTCCATGATCTATTTCTAATTACCTAAAAGGTTTCCCCATATCCGGGTGTAGGATCTATAGTAACCCCAAAAAGTACCCTTAAAAATAAAGCAAACAAACAGTCAAAGAAGCAAAATGATCTTGACCCTAAGGTAAACCCCACTTTTATTATTTTCCCCAGCAGAGTCGCCAGTTCTGTGATACGGTGGCAGAACCGAATATTTAATAATGGTTTTGTATTTTGTGTTTGCAAATGTTGCGGTAAGCAAGATTCTCCACCGTCTTTTCTTTTATCCAACAAAGGAAATGGTGAAAAGAACAAAAAAAGACCTTTTCGAGAGTTTTCTGAGTAAGGGGGTAGATTATGGAAAGGGAAGGTGTTAGCACCCTTTCCATCCGTAGTTATCTACGGGCTCTTAGAGGTTTGCTTATTTTAAAAATACTTTTGTGCTTTGTGTTTGAAAATATTTTGGAAATGCCTTTAGTATGGCGAACTTTGTAATGTTTCTCAGAATAGTGGAGAAAGTATACAAAGTGTTTGAAAATGTCTTTTGAAAATTAGTTTTTTTTGTGTAAGTGCAAAAGATGTTTTTTGAGAAACCTTCTAACAGCTATCTACTTTTTTACTTGAAAAGGGTCATTATTTTCCTTCTTTCCTTTAGACAATACTATCTTACTATTAGTGAGTAGGCAGTTTTGTCATCGGATGTTTGAGGGACATTCGAAGGGACGTTACAATCACGAAGGCAACTTGGCAAGAAATTTTAGTAACTGTCATAAAGTCTTAAGATCACTTTTAACTGAGGCAACATCGAGAGGTTCATCGAGGGACTAGTGATCTTTAAATTGGAGGACAACCACTAAAAATTCTCACGTTTCGAGAATTGTGACCGTTTTTCGAAGGCAACCGAAGTGGGATGCCCTAGAGGTGCGCATGTGCAATTATGTTTAGTTCAGTTATTTTTGTCTTTTTGTTAAGTTTGCTAACATTTGATTTTAGTCTTTTTATACACGCCTAGTTACTAGCAGTTATATGTACAACAAATAAAGTGCGGAAAGTGTAAATCTAAACTATTACATGGCTTTCAGGGAGGGGGATATTTACAATGTACAAAAATTGGGAGAAGGAAAATAAAGAAAGCAGATAAAATCCTATTAATTATTACATCCAGTATCCAGTTACATGAATATAAAGATGCAAAAAATAAATAACACGCGAAAGGTTGAAACTTCGTCTAAAACCTAATAAGAAAAATATTTTTTGTTGTTTTTGATTTAAGAGAAATAATTAAATTAATTATCCTAAAGTCTACTTAGAAAATTAAATTAAGAAAAATAAACTAAGCCCTTTTTGTGGTTTTTTTATTATGAAAAGAAAGTAATTAGACTTAAATTTTAATTCATTTTTAATTAAGAAAAAGGTTAAAGTTTTAATTAATTAATTAATTAAAAAAATTAATTATTTAATTAAAAAATTCTAAGCCTAATTTTTTTGTGAGTTTTTTTATTATTATAATTAAAATGATTAAGAGATGAAATAATTAAATAAAGCAAAAAGAAAAGGAATTGGGCTTGACGACTGAAGTAGAATGGGGGGTGCAATTGAAATTCCGCTAAGCCCGAATTGTGAAGCCCAGGTCCATCCTTGGATCTAGTGTAGGCAATATTTGATGGTACATGGTATCTCATGTTCTAGATGTCATGCATTCTATGTAATTCCCCTAACATGCTCTAAGGATATCCAGGAACTCATATAGACACATTAGAACATTCAAAAATTAATAAAAATAGAGATTCGAATTTGAGATTATACCAAAATGGTGATAGCTTGGATCCGGTGATCTGGGACCTTGCAAGCTTTGAGGATAGTTGGAACAAGTCCCTGGGAACCTCAAGAGCAATGTATGATTACTAGTTCGGACCAAAAGTAGCTGCAAACTGGGTTTCAAATTTTTACCGCTTTTGATAATTTTGTAAAAATGGTAGAGCTCTCTCTAGGATGTGTAGGAGTGTTGAAATGCTTGCTAGATGCTTGTTTATATAGAGAGGAATTAGGAGATAAGAAAACAAAGGTTTAAACAACCTTAAAGCAAACGTTTCAAAGCCATGAATGAAGTTTGTAACTTTGCCCAAAAACAAGGAAACTTGTCCTTTTTTGAATTTGGATGAATGTGGACACCTTTTCACGAAATTTTATAGGCCTAGGCTGTCCAAAACATCAATCCAAAGCTCAATGCCCATTTCCAATTATTTTATACATTTTATTTTATATTTATTTGAAATAAATTAAAATAAATATGAATAAAATAGTTAGCAAATTCAAGGCATGACAAGAATAATTTTAGAGGTCCTATATAAACTTAGGAAAATTCTTGAAGCCCAAGAAATTGAGCCTTTGCCTTAAAACTTCAAATTTTCTCAATGCATAATTCTTGAAAATTCCCAAATTTTCCCAACTTGGGCAAGCTATAACTTGCTCAATTTTTATCTCATGATGATGATCTTAGACTTTTTGGAAAGCCCAAGATGTCTAATTAAATCCTGTTTTGATCAATTTTGCATTTGAATAAATTATCTTGATGTTAAAGGTCTTGGAAAAAAGTGGCTTTTATTGTCTTTCTAAAAATGACCTGTAATGTATGAACTTGTATCTTTAAAATGGTGCATTTATTGGACTTGAGGGCTGAATAGAAGTTGTAGGGAGTTTAATTCTCTTAAAAATGAGCTTTGGTTGGAAAATTTCTGATAAAGTATGAGAAAGTTATGCTTGGTCAAAGTTCAGTTGACTTTTCCTATAGAAACCCTAATTTGCCACTTTTGACTTTTGATGGGTTAGGAGCATTTCTTGAGGAATCATGATCAACGCTTGATCAAATGATGAATATCACTTCAAAATGTTGATGTTGACCAAAAATCTTGAAGTTTGACTGTACATGGGCCACAATTGACTTTTGACCTAGCACATTTGATTTTCCAATACTTGAGCAATTGACTGAGCAAACTTATTGAGCAAGGCATGGAACTTGGAATGGATGATCTTGAAGACATATTATGGCCATGGAAAGCATTTGAGACCTTTGGATATCAAGCATCTTGATGAAAATTGAAACCCTAGTTATGAGTTCATTGCCTTAGGAGGAGAATTGTCTTGTCAATCTTGAGCAATTGAGAACCTCTAGGAGTATGTCTTGTGTGAAAATGGGAGGGAAAATTTTGGGGTACAACAGGGTGCCTCATCAACTTAAGGAGTTAATATCAAGGGTTCCCTAAAGCTCTCCATTAATCAAAAGGCTTGGTCGACTACTCAGTTTGGTTACCCCAATTTTTAACGAAGACACGACGTGTGTTTTATTCTAGTTCTTTGACCCTGCACATCACCGCTTCACCTTTCCTGATTATCAGTTAGTACCCACTATGGATGAGTTTTCTCAATTACTGGGAGTACCTGTTCTTGATTAGATACTCTTCATCGGTTTTGAGGAAGCTCCAAAACCAGAAGTCATTGCAGCAACCTTACATCTGAAGCGGTCTGACATTATATCTAACTGAGAAACGAGAAGTGGAGTCAAAGGTTTATGGATAAATTTCTGATACAGAAGGATCAACTATTTATAGATTCTATGAGTTTCCAGGATTTCGAGGATATCTTGGCTCTTCTAATCTATGGGTTGGTACTATTCCCTAATCCAGATCAACTTATAGATATGAACGCCATCAATTTTTTTCCTGCTCGTAACCCAATGCCTACCTTTCTCGAAGACATTCTGCATTCTCTTCACACTCGTACTATGAAGAGGCAAGGAACTCTTATGTGTTGTATACCTCTGCTATCCAGGTGGTTTATTTCTCACCTTCCCCACTCGGATGAACAAGGTCTGAGATGGTCGCAAAGAATAATGTCACTTTATCATACATACATCTACTGGTATTCCCGATCTCACGAGGATATCACTATCATTGACCGCTGTGGGGAATTCCCTAATGTTCTACTCTTTGGAATTAGGGGAGGTATTACTTATAATCCTTCTCTGGCTTTATGTCAATTCGGTTATGCTCGAAGAGATGGTCCTTATGACACACTTATCCAGGGTATTATGTTCGATTATGAAAATGATCCTCAAGGTTATCGTTGGAGGTTTATACGTGCTTGGGGCATGGTAAGCAAGATTGGTAGCAAGGCTTTCAGACAGAAGAACTCCATCCCTCAAGAGCCCTATCTCAAATGGGTAAGAGCTCACGCTCAAAACCTCATGATGCCATATCCATTTGTCATACCAGTAATCATGGAGCATGTTGTCGAAGGCGACGTTTCTCGCACCATCCTCCATCTAGACATGCCCACTGACTTGAAGAATTGCAGAAGTCCTGGATTCAACTCAAAGAATAACGGGATACCTTTGAGACTCAATTCTATGTAAGTGAAAAGAAAGTGTTGGATCTCACAAAGAAACTTCACGAGGAGCAGAGTCTTAATGCATAAATCAACACGAAGATGAAGCTCCCATGGGAAGCTTGAGTCTTAGGTCTTAGGAGTTTTTACTTTTGTCTCTTTGAGACCTTGTTATTTTCATTATAAGCTTAAGAGGCAATTGTAATTTTGAACTTATTAATAAAATCTTTGTTTCTGTTTCTTCTTAGTTAGAAAATTTAAATCTACTAAGGTGTTGTACCCCAAAATTTGCCCTCCCTTTTTCACAAGAAATCACAACCCCATGGTTTTCTCTGATTTTTGAGATTGGCTCAGGAATTGATCAAGCAGACTTTTCTTTGGCAACAAATCAAGAATTAGGGTTTTTTCTCTGATTTTTGAGATTGGCTCAGGAATTGATCAAGCAGACTTTTCTTTAGCAGACAATCCAGAATTAGGGTTTTCTCTCACATCTCTCAGAAGAAATTAAATCCTCAGAAATTGCTTGTTCAAATTTACTGATTGTTCTCAAAGCTTGATTATCTGGGATAAGAGCTGAGACTTTTTTTTGGATCATTAAGGCATCTGCTTGATTAGTGGAGTGAAAGGTTTACCGTTTATTGGAATGCTTGTTTGTTTAACCGTACAATGCATATGTTAATTGGAATACCATGCGTATTGTGATTGATGCAAGGTTGCGAGACTGCAAAGTTTGTTGATTATTTATTTTATCTGGATTAGAATTATTGGGATACAGTTTCAATTATTTTGATTTAAGAGTCTTAAATAATTAAATAAACATGTGAGGAAGAATTGAAAAGATATTTGAACAGTAGAAATTTTCTTTTGGATAAAGACTGTTATTTACTTCAAATGTTGTTACAAAATTTATTTGAATATTATAAGATTACAACTTATAGTATTTAAGATAATATTTGTTTACAATAAATGAAAAAATAAATCTAAGCCTAATCTCCTAAGATCTTTGGCTTCTACTTCTTCCTCTATTGCCCAGGATGCATTCACCTGAAAAAGAAGAAAGGAAAGAAATTAGCACAATTAACTGAAAAGAATTTTCAAGCAGAAGAAAAGAAATCATCATTAAAGTTTGCCGGCCAGAATCAGAATGCTATGTTCATCATATTTTATTTTCCTCTCTGCAAATCACAAGAAGATCGCTCTTCTCGGTTCACAGAGAGAAAAATAAAAGATATAAATTGCAAGCATACAATTGGTTCAAATGCAAAAACATAGGCAAGTTGCAAGGCAAAGCAAAGTGTACTGCAAACTAAACCAAACTGCAGTAGTCAAACCAAGTCAGCAAGGCAAACATAGGCAAACATAAGAAAGCATGGCAAGCTAACTAAACAATGCATTAACCAAACTGAATGCAGAATTATCAAGCATAGAAACTAGCAAAAGTACAATGCAGAAAGTACACAGTACAGAAAATGCAGCAGGGAGATAAACCAAATTACAAGCCAAAGAGGCTTGTCCTAGCCATCATCACTTTCCAGCCTAGACAAACTTTTCAGAACAAACAATATAGTAAGCAAAAGGTGCTTAGAGAGAGAGAGAGAAAGAGAGGACCTTTAGTGAAAGTTTGCAGTTTGGGCAAAAGGCAGGCTGTTTTCAAGTTATCAAGGACAAAAAACAAAAAGATATAAAAGAGAAGAGACTGCATAGCAACCAGGGGAGAGAAATACTTGGCCACAAAAAACTGCACAAGCTGCTATCAAACCAAAAAACCTACAGTTTTCAAAACTACAAAATAACAAACTGCAAGCCTGCATTACAAACTGCAAGCCTGCATTTCAAACTGCTAAACCTGCATCACAAACTGCAAGCCTGCATTACAAACTGCAAGCCTATATTTAAAACTGCTAAACCAACACCAACAAATCAAGCATGCACTCCAAACCTACATAAACTGCAACTTACCTAAACTGCTCAAACCACAAACAAGCTCAACAAGGCCAAACACAAACAACCTGCATTTCAAGCTTGCAAACCTGCTTGCTCATACCAACACAAACAGCCAAGCAAGCCCACTCAAGCTTGCCCAAACATCATCAAAAACAAACTGCAACATTGCATAAACTGTAAACCCAGTTTAACCATCATCACTAACCTTTCAAAAGCCAAAAAAAAAGAAAGAAAAAGAGTTTCAAAATACAAACAAGTCTCAGAGCATCATCATCATCGACATCAAATAACCAAGAGAAGAAGAAGAGCATTTCAGAAGAAAAAAACATGGTTTCAGAAAATACTCTTCATAAACACATTCAAAAGCAAAGTTTCAGATTTTTTTTCTCTCATCATTAACAGAAAAAGCAACAAACTCAAAGCAAAACAACATAAGTTTTCAGAATCACTCAACATCAAAACAAGGAGAAAGGAAGAGGTTCAAAGTTTCAGATCTAAGATCATCATCAACAGTCAGAAGCGAAAGGCAAAGTTCTCAAAGAATCATCATCATCAAACAGTCAGGGCCAAAGAGAAAGAGGAAAAGTTTTAGAAGTAAAATAACATAGGGTTTCAGAAACGTGTTCATCATTAACAGTCAAAGGAAAAAGTTCTCAGAAAGTCATCATCATCAAACAAATCAAAAGAACAACAAAAAAAATACCAGAAGCCAAAGCGCTACCATCATCTCCATCCTCCGCTCCGACCACCAAAAGCGCCACCGATCCCTCTTTGCTCCCTCCCTTTTCCTCTCATTCTTCCTTAAGGTAAGTTGTTCTCAACCCCTTTTACTGCATATCGAACACATAAAAGCCATAGATTAAAACATGCATGCAAGAGTCAAACAAATGAACAAAACGGTAAAAAACGCGAAAGAGAAAGATAACAATTCGTACCGTTCAAACCACAACCGTGGGCCACTGTGAGAAGGAAGAGAGTGAGAGAGGGCGGCGCTCCGGCGGTTTAAGGCTAGGGAGAATCAACACTTATGTCCTGAGAAGAGAAAGATGAAACAGAGAAGAAGAAGAGAGTGAGAGAAATGGCGCCGCTGAAGCCAAACTTGCAAACCCTAGGTCAGAAACCCCTAAAAATGTTACAACATTCCATTCTGGGCCTGACCCGCTCCAACAAATTCCCTTAGGCCCAAGTGTTTATGCGCATACCCCCCCCCCCCCCCCCCCATTTCATCCATTTTGGCTTTTTGTTTCTTCTTCCATTTGGGCCTAACCCCCAATTAAACCTTAAGCCCATATTTTAATTCATTTTTATTTTATACTCTTTTTAATCATTTGAATTAATTTGTTTTATTTCTTTAGTTTAGTTTATTTTGGTAATAATAATATTAGTAAGATTTATTAAAAAATTAATTTTTTATTGTCATTCTTTTATTAATTGATTTTTGTTAACATAATAGAATACAAAAAATACTAGAATCTTTGTTTAAGTAATTTTTTCTTTTTAAATTTTTTTTACATAATTCATAAAAAACACAAAAATAATAATAATACTTAATCTTTATTAGGTTAAATTTTATTTGTTTATTTGTAAATAAATACATACATCTCATAAATTCATTGATTTTCTTTATCTTATAAATTGTTATAATCTTATGTTGAATTGCGACAGTTCGATTTGGTTGTAACACATATTTGGACATTATTATTCTTATGAGACTCATCCCCATTTGTAAATAATTGTACCCCCATCCCCGGATACTCTTTTGTAATAACTTAGACTTTAAATTCCCGCAATTTATTGCTTTCAATATACTGTATAGTAATTAGGGTTTGTATGCGAAATTCAAAAATCAATCGCTAGATAACCTAATACAAGATCCAAATGCATGAAAATCAATACACAATTCACACTTGCACCTCTAGGGTAACCTCACTCGTTGCTTCGGAAAATGCAATCATGTCCCTCGAGTACGAGACAGTCTAGTAAATGCCCCTTTGATAAACAAAGATCATAGTCCCTCGATGACCCTCGATGTTGCCTTCGATAAAATGATCTCGTCCCTTACAAAATTGCTAGAGCGTCTCACAAGTTGCTTTCGATGATTGTATACGATGACCCGCGTATGTCCCGTTTAACATCCTAACACAAGGTTGTTCACCAAACACAATGGTGAAATACCACTGTCAAAAGGATTGAAAACATAAGAAAGATCTTTGAGTAAAATAGGGTAGACAACTCTTAGTTACTTGATCAAAAGCTTGCAAAACATCCTTAACATTTTCAAACACACCTCACAACACAATTTCAAAACAACTTTCAAAACATTGAAATATCTTTTCAAAAAGACACATACCTTTGTATATATTCAAACAAGAATTATTACAAAGGTTGCCTAGACAAGGCTTCTTTTTCAAAACATTTTCAAAAAATCACACACACAAAGCACCATTTCAAACAATTGAAAAGCAAAGCAAGTGATCTAAACAAGTAACTAAGAGCCCATGGATAACCATGGATAGAAAGGGTGCTAATACCTTCCCTTTCTATAATCTACTCCCCGAACCCAAGAAAACATCTCAAAGGTCTTTCCTGTGCTTTTTGACCTTTCCTTAGGATAAAATAAAAAGTCGGTGGCAACTCTTGCTAAACCAAAACATTTGCGAACACAAACGCAAAACCTCAAGTCAGTTCTCCCACCGTATCACATAAGGTCCTTGAAAACATTGCATTTACATATCACGCATCATTACATAACAGGTTTTTCATACATGTTTCTCATTTTCTCGCTGTTTATTTCAGCAGAAAAATGGCCCTCGAACAAGCTGCCAAGGATCTCCAGGCTCATCTTGCATAATTTCAAGAGACTCTTCTGAATCTGGCACATGGGTAGAAAGATCTGATGGCGCTCATCGCCAAGAAAAAGAAGACCAAGAAGCCGACTGTTGTCCTTAATATGGGGAGAAGGTTCAAGGGTCTTGCTCAACCATTTCAAATGGATGATGTCTCCTCTAAAGAAGATGATAACCAGAAAGGAGATGGTAGAAGCATCAAGAATGAAGAAAGGAATAACCAGGGTTATGAGAATGTTCATGAAGATGAAGACTACTTCGACGAACTGTATCCTCCCACGAATGACAAATACAAGCAGTTGGAAGACAAAATCAAGGCTATGGAAATACAAAAGGTTCATGGATTGGATTTTGGTGAACTAGGTATGGTCCCGGGGGTGGTCATCACTCATAAGTTTAAGGTACCTATCTTACTAAATATGATGGGGTATCTTATCCCAAACTTCATTTGGGGCCGTATATCCGAAAGATCCAACCTCACACTGCTGACCGGAAATTATGGGTCCATTTCTTCCAAGAGAGTTTAGCTGGCACTCTACTTGAATGGTTATATTAGCTCGAAGGAACCAACATTCACACATGGGAAGATTTGGATGCTATTTTCTATAAGCAGTATCATTATAACACTGACCTGACACCGACTAGAGTGCAACTGCAGAATATGTCCATGGGCTCGAATGAGGGATTCAAGGAATATGCACAAAAATGAAGGGATTTAGCTGGAAGGGTTCAACCTCCTTTGACTGATCGGGAATTGGTAGATATGTTCATGGGCACTTTGACAGGCCCATTCTTTAATTTGTTGATTGGAAGCTCGTCATCTGGTTTTACGGAATTGATTCTGACTGGGGAAAGAGTGGAAAGTGGGAAGATTCTGATGGCTACATCTTCTAATGTTGTGAAGAAGACGTTTGGAAGTAAAAAAGAAACCAATGCTGTCTATGGTCAGAAGAGCCGTAGTAAAAGTGATCGCCATCAGTCTGTGGGAGCGGCGTAGATTTCCAATCTGGAGCCTGTTTAACAACAACAGGGTAACCAACGAAGGCCAGACGCTCCGTTGAGGTAGTTTACCAAGATCGACATGCCCTTATCCCAGGCATTTCAATATTCGTTGAAGGCTGAACTCATTTCACTGCAGGATCCTCCTCATAATCCCAACACATCCTCTCCAAAGTACAATCCAAACGCAAAGTATGCCTATCATTCAAATAGTCCTGGGCACGACACCAACAATTGCTGGGCCCTGAAGAGCAAGATTCAGGATATGATCGATAATAAGGAAATTGAGTTCGATCCTCCGGAGTCTCTGAACATGATTACTGCACCTATGCCCAAGAATGACAAGGGCATACGTGTTATTGAAGATGTTTTGTATGTTACCACTGTAGGTGATGTGGTTACTCCCCCTTGACAATAAAGAAGAGTTTGTTGCAAGTCGGTCTATTTCCGGGTTATGTGGAAGAATATTATTGATGTGCAGTCTAACCCAATGGTTGTGGGTTACTGAAGGAAGACATTCAGCGCCTGATCGATGAACATGTAATTTTTATTGAGAAAGTTCCGTCCACTGAAAATTTGTGCCAAGATTTGTCTGTCGTATCTAGTACTCCTTTCAGGATCACTTCCAAGGGTCCTGTAAGGATTACGGCCAATACAAAAATTGCTCCTTTAATCATTACAACTCCTGGGCCCATCCCATATTCCTCGGAAAAAGCTATTCCATGGAATTATGGGTCTGACATCTATTACCATGGAATTAAACAAGAGTTGTCCGATGAAGATGATGAAGAGGCTGATCCCAACATTGTCAATATTGCAGGGTCCAGCAAAATTACTAGAAGAGAAAGGATTTTCTCCTCGGAAATCTCTCTACCTTATCAAGTCACTGTTACCAAGTCAACTGCCGAGGCTCGAGGGTAAGAGCCAATGATAGAGCCTACCCAGACGGAGGCACCAAAAGAAGCTACAATTAAGGACACCTCTGGACAAGAATTGGAAGAAGTCTTGAAAATCATCTGCAAGAGCAATTATAAAATTGTTGAATAGCTGGGGCAGACCCCATCTAGACTTTCCATGTTAACTTTGCTGCTGTGTTCTGAACCCCATGCATAGGCTTTAGTAAAATTCTTGAAGACTGCTCATGTGCCGCAAGAAATTTCGGCTGATTAATTTGGAAATTACGTAGCAAGTTTAACAACTGATAATGGATTAGGTTTCTCTGATGCTGACTTGAATGCGGAGGGAAGAAATTATAATAGGGCCCTGTATGTATCCATTGAATTCAGGGGAACTACGTTGGCTCATATGTTAATTGATACTGGATCTTCTCTGAATGTTCTGCCAAAAGGTGCTCTTGACAGAATAGATTATGAAGGGATAATGCTGAAACCCAGTAATATCATAGAGCGAGCCTTTGACTGGTCTAGAAGAATGGTGCATGGAGAAGTGGACCTCCCAATCAAAGTTGGTTCACAAATATTTGAATCCACTTTCTATGTGATAGACATCAGGCCGACCTATTCTTGTCTATTGGTACGTCCCTGAATCCATGGGGTAGGTGTCGTCACCTCCACTTTGCACCAGAAACTAAAGTACCCGGTAAAGGGAAAGGTTGTTACTGTCTACGGAGAAGAGGAGTACATGGTCAACCACCTAAATTTATTCTGGTACATGGAGATGGATGGAGAATTTATCGAGACTCTCTGTCAGACCTTTAAAGTGATTTCCCCTACTGCTGTTAAAGATGTTATTGCCATTCCAAAGATCACCAAGACTCCACACAAGATGGCTTCCTTGGAAGATGCCAATGCTACTATAGAAGAAGGTGGTAGTACTATTTGGGGTTAGCTTCCTAATATCCCCTAAAAATTTGACAAGTTTGGTTTGGGCTGTACTGCAAAAGGTCAAAGGGCTATTCATCGCTCTCGGGGTGGAAGACTTTCGTTCCATATCAATAATAACGGGGTCAATGCTATAGAGGATGTTGACAGTGATTGTGATTTCGACAGCTGGGTATTCCCTACCATTGGTGATGGATTTAACAATTGGATGGTAGAAGACATCTTCCCTATCTCTTTTAGTCAGGAGTAATAGCTACATTCCTGTCTTATTTCTTTTAAAAGATTTTGGTTATGTAATAAAACAATGACTGTAAACCTTGTGTCTTACCCAGGGCATAATGGTTCATTTGTTAAGGGCTGTTAATTCATAAACATTGTTCATTCAATAAAATACATTGGACGTTTTGCATGCAAACTTTGTGATCTCTGTTTTTCTTTTAAATCTTATAGCATTTTCAAACAGCTACGTGTTCTTACACACACCCACATACTACATTGCAGATCCTCATCCACCCTGGATCTCGTTGATAACAATTCTGCTATTGCCGCTTATGACTTCAAAAATCCGATATACCAAGCCGAGGACAAAGGTGAGGAAGATTGTGAAATACCTGGAGAACTTTCCAGACTCTTAATATAAGAAGAAAACGCTATCCAACCACATAAAGAGCCGATCGAAGTAGTAAACTTGGGTAACGAGACAAACAAGAAAGAGGTTAAAAACGGCACCAACTTAGAGAGCAGTGTCAAGAACAAGTTAATATAAATGTTGCATGAATATGTTGAAATATTTGCTTGGTCATACGAAGACATGCCAGGGCTCGATACTGATATTATGGTTCTCCGTCTGCCAATGAAAGAGGGTTGTTCTCCGATTAATAAGAAGGTTTGTTACATGCATCCTGAAATGTCAGAAAAGATCAAAGCCGAGGTTATGAAGCAATTCAACGCATGTTTCTTAGCAGTGATATCATATCCTTAATGGGTTGCTAATGTTGTTCTGGTACCAAATAAAGACGGCAAGGTACGTATGTGCATAGATTACAGGGATTTGAACAGGGCGAGCCCAAAAGATGACTTCCCACTACCACATATTGATGTCCTAGTCGACAACACCGTTCAACACAAGGTATTCTCTTTCATGGATGGTTTCTCGGGTTATAATAAGATTAAGATGACGCCTGAAGACATGGAGAAGACTACCTTCGTCACACAGTGGGACACTTTCTGTTACAAGGTTATTCCTTTTGGGTTGAAGAACGTCAGGGCAACTTATCAGTGTGCCATGGTAGCTCTATTTCATGACATGATTCACCATGAGATAGAGGTCTACATCGACGACATGATAGCAAGGTCACAAACTGAAGAAGAGAATCTTGATCATCTGTATAAACTATTTGAAAGACTGAAGAAGTATAAGCTAAGGTTAAACCCGAACAAGTGCACTTTTGGGGTGAGGTCCGGTAAACTCATGGGTTTCATCGTCAGCGGTAAAGGTATTGAGGTTCATCCTGCAAAATTTAAAGCTATTCAGGAAATGCCGACTCCTCGTACCAAGAAGGAAGTCAGAGGTTTCTTAGGACGACTGAATTACATTGCCCATTTCATTTCTCATTTGACTGCTACTTGTGAGCAAATCTTCAAGCTGCTGAAGAAAGAACAAGTAGTAAAATGGAACGACGACTATCAAATAACCCGTCGATAAAATTAAGGAGTACTTAAAAGAACCTCCGATTCTGATGCCACCAGTTGAAGGAAGACCTTTAATCATGTACCTAACAGTTCTAGAGAACTCAATAGGGTGTGTATTGGGGCAGCATGACGAGTCTGGTCGAAAAGAGCATGCAATATATACCTTAGCAAAAATTTTACCGACTATGAAACAAGATATTCACTGCTCGAGAAAACTTGTTGCGCTTTGGCATGGGCTGCTCGCCGACTAAGACAATATATGTTAACCCATACTACCTTGTTGATCTTTAAAATGGATCCCATCAAGTACATATTTGAGAAGTCAACTCTTTTTGGAAGAATAGCCCAATGGCAAATGGTCTTAACAAAATACGACATTCAGTACACCACTAAAAAAGCCATCAAAGGAAGTGTACTGGCAGATCATTTAGCACACCAAGCTGTAGACGACTATCAGTCTATGAATTTCGAATTCTTGAACGAGAATATTGTGCAAATAAAAGATTGTAAAGAACCTGGACCGTATGAAGAACCTGAGCCAGGATCCTGATGGACCGTGGTTTTCAATGGATCTTCCAACGCACTTGGTAACAGAATCGGTGGAGGTAATTATCTCTCCTTAGGGTTGTCATACGCCCTTCACTGCCAGACTTTGCTTTGACTGCACAAATAATATGGCTGAATATGAAGCGTGCATCATGGGCATTAAAGCTGGTATTGACATGAGAATCAAGTTCTTAAATGTGTATGGGGACTCAGCCCTGGTAATCAGTCAGGTCAAGGGAGGATGGGATACGAAGCATCCAAATATTATCCCTTACCAGAAACATGTGCTAACCTTGATTCCGTATTTAGAAGAGATTACTTTTAAGCATATACCCAGAGAAGAGAGTCATCTGGAGGACGCATTAGCTACCATGTCATCCATGTTAAAGGTCAAATGGGGTAATGAGGCTCCCAGAATTACCATTGAAAGATTCGAAGAACCGGCACACTGCTATGAAATTGACAATGATGGAGTATAGGAAAAAACTTGGTTTCATGAAGTGAAAAGGTACCTTGAAGCTCAAGAATACCCTGCAGGGGAATCTATAAATGACAAGAAATTCCTACGGAGGTTCTCAGCTAAGTTCTTCCTGAGCAATGGAATCTTGTATAAGCATAATCATGATTCAACCCTGCTTCGTTGTATGGACAAGAAGGAAGCAGAGGAAATTATGCGAGATATGCACGAAGGCATCTTTGGTACTCACTCCAATGGGCATAATATGGCAAACAAAATTTTGGGAGCTGGTTACTATTGGTCGACTATGAAGACTGACTGTCACCACCACTCGAGAACTTGTCATAAGTGTCAAATCTATGCTGATAAAGTTTATGTGCCTCTAGTACCTTTGAATGTCATGACTGCTCCTTGGCCATTTGAAATGTGGGGCATTGATATGATTGTATAAATCAAGCCTACTGCTTCTAATGGACATCACTTCATTCTTGTCGCCATTGATTACTTTACAAAATGGGCTAAAGAAGCCTCGTTCGCCTCTGTTACTAAGTATGTGGTCGACCGGTTCATAAAACATAACCTTATCTGTCGGCATGGCATCCCCAAGAGGATTATCACAAACAACAATAATAATCTCAACAACACTATGATCACTAAACTCTGCATACAATACAAGATCAAGCACCATAACTCTTCTCTGTATCAACCAAAGATGAATGGTGCACTGAAAGCCGCCAATAAGAACATAAAGAAGATCATTCAAAAGATGGTTGTGACCTACAAAGACTGGCACAAGATTTTACTATTTTCTCTCCACGGCTATCGCACTTTAGCCTGAACATTAACTGGGGCAATCCCATTCTCTCTGGTATATGGTATGGAAGCTGTCCTACTTGTCCAAATTTAGATTCCTTCTCTAAGGATCATGAAAGATGAAAAATTGGACGGAGACGAGTGGATTCAGACAAGGTTGGATCAGTTAAATCTAATCTATGAGAAAAGGCTTGTGTTTGTCTATCACAATCATATGTATCAGAAGCATATGATCAAGGCATTCAACAAGAAAATCAAGCATTAGGTATATCAGGCTGGTGACTTGGTAATAAAGCACATCATTCTACCGCAAGGTGATCCCAGGGGAAAATGGTCTCCCACCTACAAAGGGCCATTTGTAGTCAAGAAGATATTTCACACGGTGCTATGATATTAACCACCATGGACGGATCAGATTTCCCACACCCTATGAATGCAGACATAGTCAAAAGATACTACACATGAAAATGAACCGCTAGGTTGAATGGCCTAGGAAAAAATAAGGGCATCCCGACGAACCAAAATGGTTTGGAAAAAAATTAGGGATATATATAAAAGATTATACACCCGGTAAGTCGAAAACTTGAAAAGGCAGATTGGGCAAAAAAGGGCATCCCGGTGGACTGAAAACCCGAAAGGGAGGTCCAGACAAAAGTTAGGGATAAAAGCGTACGAATATGTCCTCGTTGGATCACTTACAACAAGCTTTATTACCAAAGTCAAATTTTAAATGGTACAGATCAGTTCAATTAACTTCTTCCGACAACAAGGGATGAAATGCTTGAAGATTTAGGGGCAATAGAAGAGTTGGAACCCGATGAGATTATTCCCACATAGCTATTATCTTGTTTTCACTTTATACTCTTTTCATTTCATGACAATTTCCTCTTATTAGGATCTCTGTCTCTTTGTACAAAATCGACTGTTTATGGGCAAACTATCAATAAAATACAAATCTCAAAATTCAAACTCTTTGTTTTTACTTCTTTCTGTTTTGTTTGCAAAAACTTCCAATGACTAAAATTGAATGAGCATATGCATATGAATATAATTAATTGTCAACAAATATATGCATAAAAATAGGAAAAAGCATTTACTCAAGACTCAAGGAGTGGGCATAACGTTCAAGCTATCCACAAATCCCCACAGAGCCACTTCCATGGGATTATCCCCACAGAGTAGTCTTATCATGCTCACCAGCAAATTCCCCAAACGGTTAAAGAAATATGATCCTTTTACCAGTAATATCTCCCACCTATGGAATTTCAATCAGTACAGTTTATGGAAATTCTCCTCCCCAGCTGAATTTATTCCTCTAAAACTATAAAACCCCCTGCAAATTTCTTATCTTCAGCAGAGCTCAGCAAGAGTTTTTCCTCAGCAGAGTATTTCTCTGTCAACAAGGTTTATTTCCCCAACAGAGTTTACTTCCCCAGCGGAGCCCAATCTCCCTAGCTTGAGTCTGTTTCCACAACAAATCACCGGCAAGATTCCCACCTCCAACAAAGGACAATCTAGGTTGCTATCCCCAGAGGGTTTGCTACTCAACCTGAAACCATATTAGGTATCATTCAATCTTATTCCCTCAGATGAGTCGGCATCCAGCCCATCTCTCTTATTCCCAGTCAGGGTATACAAGGACTAAAATTCCCTAGTAAAGCAATAGACAACCGAGATTCCTGAACTCTTCTCCCCAAACAGGAATCAACATCCTCCAGCGTAGTTTCCTCAAAAAGCGAGCAGGAATACCCATCAAGATCGAAGATACACACACTCTTTATCCCCAGCAACAATCAAGATTTATTTTCCCAAACAAAGATCCAGCTCGAGTTTACAAATACACTTCGACAACATCTCACATTCATATATCATTTACAAACAACATAGAATATGTGCATACGAAACACATATAGCACAATCTAATTTATTTTGAGAACATCATTATGAAATGCATTTCATACATCATGACATTACATATAGCTAACTTTTTATTTTTTCAAGAAAGATCAATCAACAGACAAACATCATTAACTACTTCTATGGCCAGACAATCTTCTCAAAGGCTACATCTGACAAATGGCTACCTAAGCAATTTCCTCAAAGGGTCATCCACAAAGAAACATATTTCGTAGTTGAAGTCAGACGCAAACATCTTCTGGCTCAGAGTAAATCGAGCATAGATTTATTCTTACACTTTTTCCAGTTAAAGTCAAGCATAAAACATCTTCTGGATCATATTAGATCGAGTGTAGATCTATTCTGATACTTCTTCCAATTGAAGACGACCGTGAGCATCTTCTGGCTCAGATTAAATCAAGCATAGATTTATTCTGATACTTCTTCCAGTCGAAGACGATCATAGACATTTTCTGGCTCAGATTAAATCGAGCGTATATTTATTTTGATACTTCTTCCAGTTAAAGTCGAGCATAAACATCTTTTGGCTCAAATTAAATCAAGCGTGGATTTATTCTGATACTTCTTCCAGTAGACATTTTCTGGCTCATATTAAATCAAGCATGGATTTATTCTGATACTTCTTCCAGTAGACATTTTCTGGCTCAAATTAAATCAAACATAGATTTATTCTGATGCTTCTCCCAGTTGAACACCAATATCTTCTGGCTCAGATTAGATGAAGCGTGGATTTATTCTTATACTTCTTCTAGTTGAAGACGGTCGTAAATATCTTCTGGATCAGTTTAAATCGAGCATAGATTTATTCTGATACTTCTTCCAGTTGAAAATGGATGCAAATATCTTCTGGCTTGGATTAGATCGAGCATAGATCTATCCTGATACTTCTTCCAGTCAAAAATGATCATAGACATTTTAGGGCTCAGATTAAATCGACCATAGATTTATTGTGATACTTCTTCTAGTTAAAGTCAAGCGTAGACATCTTTTAGCCCAGATTAAGTCAAGCATAGATTTATTCTAATACTTCTTCCAATTGAAGACATGCATATACTTCTTCTGGCTCAGATTAAATCGAGTGTAGATTTATTCTGATACTTCTTCTAGTTAAAGTTAATGGTTACTTTGGATGGCATCTATAAGACCATATCTGAAGACTCACCTTCACTTTTCCAAATGGCAGGTATAAGCCCATTCCTGGTACAATCAACCAACAGTGTTAGTTCGTGCACCAACGAGTGCAAATTTCTGGATACTTTTGTGTTCAATCATCTTCCACCTTCAAGTCACAAATTACGAAATGCAAATCTAACTCTTCAGGTTTAAGAAGATTGAAAAGGGTCAGCTGTTGTACCCCAAAATTTGCCTTCCCATTTTCTTTAAGACATTCTTTCCAAAGGGTTCTCAAATACTCAAGAATCTCAAGGGTTGACCAGTCAAACCTCCTCCTAAAGAAAGGGGCTACAACTAGGGTTTTGAGCTCCTCAAGGAAATTTGGGTTGAAAATGTCTCAAATGGTTTTCATGGTTCATCATAGGTCTTCAATAGTGTTCATGTCAAGTTTTAAGCCTGACATCATAAGTTTACCCAGTCAATGGCTCAGATGATTGAAAATCAACTATATTGAGTAAAAAGTCAACTATGGTCAACATACAGTAAAACTTCAAGATTTTTTGTCAACATCAACATTTTGAAGTGATATTCATCATTTGATCAATGGTTGATCATGATTCCTCAAGGAAAGTCCTCAAATCATAAAAAGTCCAAAATTGCCAAATTAGGGATTCCTTAGGAGAAATCAACTGAACTTTGACCAAGTATAACTTTCATATGCTTCATCAAATTTTCCACAACAAAATCCCATTTTGAAGGAAATTCAATTCTCTATAACTTACTATTTATGCTCAAGTCCAAAAAGTGCTTCATTTGAAAGATATGAGCTAATACGTAATAGGTTATTTTCAAAAGTCAACAAAAAAACACTTTTTGTCAAGGCAACTTACATCAAGGTAAATATCCAAATGAAAAAATTATCAAAAGAGAAATTGTAGAGGACATCTTGAGATTTTCAAAAAGTCGAAGATCACCTTCAAAATAAGAAAATTGAGCAAGTTATGAGTTGCACAAGTTGGGAAATTTTGAGGAAATGCATGAAATGCAAAATGAGTAAACTTGAAATTTTGAACTAGTGGGCCTTACTTTTGATGTTCAAACATGTTCATAAGATGTTATAGGACCTCTAAATCCATTCACATAATTTTGATGATTTTTATTTCTTTTATTTAAATTTTTATTCATTTAAATACAAATAAAATCAAATAAAATCAAATAAATGTGAAACAATAGTATAAGGGTTTACGCCTTGTGATTTCAATCGTTTATAGGCCCATTACAACTTGTGACAACCTGTAATAACGTGCCAAATTCGTGCAAGGATTCAAGAAGGCAAGAAAATCTCAAATTTGGAAGGTTTTAAAGATGTTTGATTCTTGTTTAAACCATGGCTTGATTACATGATCTCATGCCATATTTGATGAGCTACTCTCTTCCTCTAGATAAGTGCAAGCAACTCAGATACTGAGGACACGGAAATCACAGCCTAAGAGAGATCTCCAAAACTCACAAAATTAAAAAGAAATTACAAAATTTGTAACCATATTTCCAGCCATTATCAATCCGAACCAAGTGCATAAATCACCCCCTGAGGATCAAAGGAGTCATTTCCAATCCTCACACAAGCCTGAAACAAGCCAGAATACTCCCTTTCATCCGCACCAGTTGGTAAGTGTGGTGAGTCTCAAAATCTTGATTTCTTACGGTTTCGATCATTACTAACACATTATATCAGTTTATATGCATTACTAGAACAGGTCTAATGTATTACATGTGGGCTTGGGTGCCTAAATATGGAAACACCATAGTTAGGGCATGAAGGATTGTGTTCTTCACATCTTTGTGTACATGCATTTTTAGGGAAAACGGACAACACCATTGGATTGGAAGACCCTGATTTAGGGGGGGTAGGTTGAATCTTGGACTTTAATTTTGGTTTTTAAGCAAGTTTGATTTTTTCCAATTGAAGAAGAAAGAGTTGACCACCGTGAGGGGTGGTCAGACTCGCCCAAAAGATTGCGTGGCATCAGGCTATATTCTAATTCGCTGGTTTAAAATTATAGGGCCCCACCGCATGCATGTTTTTTTGTTTGGCCAAGATTAAGTTTCATTTTCAAATATAATATTTTTGTTTGGTTTATATCCCGAATGTAATAATCGCCTCAGCGGTAAGCACGTGTGTCTTAGGGAATTAGTGTTCCAGGGCAGGGGTTCGATCCCTGCCTCTGACATATTATTTTTCAATGTTTTCCTTTCAGATCCAATGCAGTCCAGGTTCAAGCACTCACCATGCATCTTCAACTAACAACCATTTGATCTCAATCAATCCAGATCTGATGTTGCTGATGATCCCCCCCACGGTGCACCCCATTGAACTATCCTCACTGAATCTCATAGGCACCTGGGCTTTTTGAATTGTGCCTAGATTTTTTGCATCTTCCTCACCCCTAATTTTACTTGTTTGCAGTAGGCCCATTTAATTTAAAAAAAAAACTATTTTCTTTTTTTAATCATTTTATTTAAATCATAAAAAATTATAAAATCATAAAAAAATTAGATTTAGGTTTTAGTTAATTAATTTAATTTTTATAAATGGAAATTAATTAATTTAATCACGCTTAGTTTTATTTTAAATAATTAATTAGTAAATTAATTAGAATTAGGTTTAATGAGTAGTCCACACTATAATTAGGGTTTGTTTATTTTTTGCATTAATATAATTATGTAACTGCTCAAAAGTTTGTAATAGATAATTAGGGTTTATTGCTTTCCTCTTAAAAGTTTCCCGCATTTTTACTTTCCACAATTATGTACGAATGCATGTATATATTTAACTGTTAGTAATAGGATTGTATGGCAAAAGAATAAAAGCAAACGTTAGATAATCTAATCTCAAGACATATAGCTAAAACAAAACACACTTTGCACACGCGCACCTCTAAGGTGAACCTCACTTGTTGCCTCAGATAAAAAACAATCATGTCCCTGGAACGTGGGACACTTTAGCAAAGATCTTCGGGTAAAAGATCGTAGTCCCTCAATGACCCTTCGATGCTGCCGCAGTAAACGATCTTAGTCCCTTATGATAATTGCTAAAGCGTCTTACGAGTTGCCTTCGTGATTGTACGATGACCCATGCATGTCCCTCAAACATCCAATGATAGGGCTTCCTACTAACTAATGATAGGATATCACTATCTAAGGGAAATGAGGAAAAGAACAAAGACTTTTAGAGTAGGTAGATAGCTCGTAGTCACTTGCTCATAAATAAAACATTTCTCACACATACACTATTTTCTAAAATATTTTCAAAGATAAACTCTTTGTATGCATTCTCAACGATACGAGGATCATTACAAAGTTTTCCGCACTTAGGCATTTTTAAAAATATTTTCAAACACACAAACACAAATCATTTTCAAAGTGAGCTAGCGATTAAGAGCCTGTAGATTACTATGGATGAAAATGGTGCTAACACCTTCCCTTTTCATAATCTATCCCCCTTACTCAGAAAAATTCTCAAAAGGTCTTTTCTGTTTTTTTCGCATTAATATAATTATGTAACTGCTCAAAAGTTTGTAATAGATAATTTGGGTTTATTGCTTTCCTCTCAAAAGTTTCCCGCATTTTTACTTTCTGCAATTATGTATGAATGCATGTATATATTTAAATGTTAGTAATAGGATTGTATGGCAAATGAATAAAAGCAAACGTTAGATAATCTAATCTCAAGACAAATAGCTAAAACATAACACACTTTGCATACACGCACCTCTAGGGTGAAACTCACTTGTTCCCTCAGATAAAAAACAGTCATATCCATCGAACATGGGATACTTTAGCAAAGATCCTTCGGGTAAAAGACCGTAGTCCCTCGATGACCCTTCGATGCTGCCTCAGTAAATGATCTTAGTCCCTTATGATAATTGCTAAAGCGTATTACGAGTTGCCTTCGTGATTGTACGATGACCCATGCCTATCCCTTAAACATCCAATGATAGGGATACCTACTAACTAATGGTAGGATAGCACTATCTAAGGGAAATGAGGAAAAGAACAAAGACTTTTAGAGTAGGTAGATAGCTCGTAGTCGCTTGCTTACAAATAAAACTTTTCTCACACATACACTCTATTCTAAAATATTTTCAAAGATAACCTCTTTGTATGCATTCTCAACGATACGAGGATCATTACAAAGTTTGTCGTACTTAGGCATTTTTCAAAATATTTTAAAACACACAAACACAAAGCATTTTCAAAGTGAGCTAGCAATTAAGAGCCCACAAATAACTATGGATGAAAAGGGTTCTAACACCTTCCCTTTTCATAACCTATCCCCCTTACTCAGAAAAATTCTCAAAAGGTCTTTCCTGTTCTTTTCACCCTTTCCTTTATTGGATAAGAGAAAAGTCGATGGCGACTCTTGCTATCCGCGACATTTGCGATAAAACGCAAAACCAAAAGTCATTTCTCCCACCGTATTACAACCTGTAATATACTACCTTAGCAAAAAGTTTACTGACTGTGAAATAAGATATTCACTGCTCGAGAAAACTTGTTGTGCTTTGCATGGGTTGCTCGCCGACTAAGACAGTATATGTTAACTCATACTACTTTATTGATCTCTAATATGGATCCCATCAAATACATGTTCGAGAAGCCAACTCTCTCCGAAAGAAAATCCCGATGGAAAATGGTCTTAACATAATAAGATATTCAGTACACCACTCAAAAAGTAATCAAAGGAAGTGTACTGACAAATCATTTGGCTCATCAAGTTGTAGACGACTACCAATCTATAAATTTGGAGTTACCGGATGAGAACATTATGCTAGCTATAAATTGTGAAGAACCTGGACCGTATGAAGGATCTGAGATAGGATCCCGATGGAATATGGTTTTCAATGGAGATTCTAACGCACTTGGCAACGCCCTTTACTGCCAGACTTTGCTTTGACTGTACCAACAACACGGCAGAATATGAAGCATGCATCATGGGCATCAAAGCTGCTATTGACCTAAGAATCAAGTTCTTGAACATATACGGGGAATCGACTTTAGTAATCATTCAGATTAAGGGAGAATGGGGTACGAAGCACCCGAATCCCATTCCTTTTAGAGAGCATGTGCTTACCTTAATCCTGTACTTCGAGGAGATCACTTTTGAGCACATCCCACGAGAAGAGAATCAGTTGGCAGACACGTTAGCAACCACATCATCTATGTTTAAGGTTATATGGTACAACGAAGCTCCTCAAATTACTATTGAAAGACTGGACGAACCGAAACACTGCTATGAAGTTGACACTAACGGAGTAGAAGAGAACCCTTGGTTTCATGAAGTGAAGAGATACCTAGAGGCTCAAGAGTACCCTGAGAGGGCATCTATCAATGGAAAGAAATTCCTACAGAGGTTCTCAGCCAAGTTCTTCTTGAGCAACAAAATTTTATACAAGCGTAATCCTGATTCGACTCTACTTCGTTGTATGGACAAGAAGGAAGCTAAGAAGATTATGGAAGATATGCACGAAGGTACCTTTGGTACTCATTCTAGTGGGCATACTACGGCTAAGAAGATTCTGAGAGCAAGTTACTATTAGTCGACTATGGAAACTTATTTCCATCACCACTCACGAACTTGTCATAATTGCCAGATCTAAGCTGACAAAGTACATGTTCCTCCAGCACCTCTGAATGTCTTGAGAACTCCTTGGCCATTCACAATGTGGGGTATTGATATGATTGGAGAAAGAAAGCCTACTGCTTCTAACGAACATCGTTTCATCCTCGTCGCCATTTACTACTTCATAAAATGGGTTGTAGCAGCTTCATTTGCCTCAATTACCAAGAATGTCGCGGTCCGGTTCATTAAGCATAACCTCATCTTTCGGTATGGCATCCCCGAGAGAATTATCATAGACAATGGTACAAATATCAATAACACTATGATTACGGAACTCTGCATGCAGTTCAAGATCAAACACCACAACTCTTCCCCATATTGACCGAAGATGAACGACATAGTGGAAGCCTCCAATAAGAACATTAAGAAGATTATACAGAAGATGACAGTGACATATAAAGTTTGGCACAAGACGTTACCATTTGTTCTTTATGGCTATCACAGTTCAATATGGACATCAACTAGGGAAACCCCATTCTCTCTGATCTACGGTATGGAGGCGGTCCTACCTGTCGAAGTTCAGATTCCTTCTCTGATAATTATGAAAGATGCAGATTTAGAGGAAGACGAATGGATTCAGACTAGGTTGGACCATTTGAATTTGATTGACGAGAAAAGGTTCGCAGCTGTCTATCACGGTCAGTGTATCAGAAGCGTATGATCAAAGCCTTTGATAATAAAGTCAAGCATCAGGTATATCAGGATGGTGACTTGGTAATAAAGCGCATCATTCTACCGCAAGGTGACCCTAGGGGAAAATGGACTCCCACCTACGAAGGGACATTTGTGATCAAGAAAATATTTTCGGGCGGTGCTATGATACTAACCACCATGGACGGTGAAGATTTCCTGCACCATGTGAACGCAGACATAGTCAAAAGATACTACACATGAAAGAGACCTACTAGGTTGACCGGCCTAGGAAAAAAATGGCATCCTGGAGAACCAAAAAGGTTCGGGCAAAAATCAGGGATATATATAAAAAACTGTACACCCGACAAGTCGAAAACCTGAAAAGGCGGCTTGGGAAAAAAAGGGTATCCCGGTGGACTGAAAACCCGAAAGGGCGGTATAGGAAAAAATTAGGGATTAAAGCGTACGAATATGTACCATTGGATCACCTACATACATCAAGCTTTATTACCAATTTCAAGTTCGAAGCATACAAATCAATACAATCAACTTCTTCCGATAGGGAGGGATGAGATGCTTGAATACATAGAGGCAATAACAGAGTTGAAACCCGACGAGATTGCCTCCACATAGCTATTTTTATTTGTTTCACTTTGTACGCTTTTCATTGTTCGAAAATTTCCTCTTACTAGGATTTCTGTCTCTTTGTACAAAAACCGCCTGTTTATAGGCAAATTATCAATACAAATACCATTTCAAAATTCAATTTTTTTTACCTTTTTCTGTTTTGTTTGCAAAAACGTCTAATGACTAAATTGAATGAATATATGCATATGAATATTATTATACCCTAAAATTTTCCCTCCCATTCTCACACAAGACATACTCTGAGAGGTCCTCAATTGCTCAAGTTGACTAAGGATTGACCAGACAAATCCTCCTCTTAAGACAATAAGCCTCAAACTAGGGTTTCAATTTCAAGAAAGATGGTTGAGTAGCAAGGGTCCCAAATGGTCTCCATTGTCCTAATATTTCCTCAAGATCATCCATGCCAAGTTTCATGCCTTTCACGACAAGTTTGCTCAGTCAACTGCTCAAATGCCTAAAAATCAATTATACTAGGTCAAAAGTCAACTGTGGCCCAAATACAGTCAAACTTCAAGATTTTTGGTCAACATCAACATTTTGAAGTAATATCCATCATTTCATCAAGGGTTGATCATGATTCCTCAAGAAATACAACCAACTCATCAAAAGTCAAAAATGGCAATTTAGGATTTCTATAGGAAAAATCAACCAAACTTTGACCAGACATAACTTTCTCATACTTTATCAGAAATTTTCCAACCAAGGCTCATTTTTAATATAATCCAATTCCCTACAACCTCCCTTCATCCCTCAAGGTCAAGAAATGCCTCAATAAAAAGATACAAGTTCATACATTATAGGTCATTTCAAAAAGTCAACAAAAACACCTTTTGGGTCAAAGCTCCTTACATGATCATGGAAGATCCAATTGAGATTAAACCAAAAAGGTTGTTTAGAGGACATCCTAAGCTTTCTAAAAAGTCCAAGAACACCCTCTTAGGGTAAAAAATGAGAGACATATGCATTGCTAAATTTGACCAAATTTTGGAAATGTGCATGAAGTCAACATTGATCAAAATTGATTTTTTTTTCAAATGGGCCCATGTTTTCTTGCTTGAGACTTGTTCCTAAGATGGCCCACGACCCCTGAGCTTATCCACTTATTATTTTATTATTTTTATTATTTGTTTTGATTTTTTATTCATTAAAATCAAAATAAATCATTTAAAATAATGGAATAATGAAATAAAATTAAAGATTGGATTTTATGAGCACATTATGAGTCTATAATCAGCTGGAAAATCATATAATTCGTGCAAGGACTAATTAGATTGGAAAAGATCATGATTTGGCCTATTTTAGAAACAAAGTATACAAGGCACAAATCAAATCTTTTCTCATCAATTTGCAAAGATTCAACTCAGATTTATTGACCTAATTGCTTCTACTATATATGAATAACAAACCCTGATGATAAAAACAAGGATTGGCCGTGTAGATTTGGGAGAGAAAAACTCAAATTTTTGACAAGAAAGTGGTGGTCAAATTTTTCTCCACAAGGAGATTCAAAGCATCCCGAGGCTTGCAGTCTATTGCTGGAGGTAATCTGAATCCAATTGAATCATTCCCACGCGTTAAAGCACCCAGAAATGCCCCATACGGTATAACGATTTGCCCTTAGTTTCTTGAATTTGATTTTGAATATACACGCATGATAAATGAATTCTAACTACATATTCATGTTTGTATAATCATTTAAAACACGTTTTCATAACTAATTCTTTGTTTTGATACATGTACGAGTAACTGCCATTGCTAGGGTTTAAAGCTTCGTTTTAGGGTTTTTCATTATAGGTGAAATTAAGCCAAAAGAAGAGTACCATTATACTCACGAGGTCAAACCCAGCTGGTATGCATTCTTAGATTTCATTTTTATTGCGTGGCTGTGATTTTTGAAATATGCAGGTCCTATAGTTACAACCATGTCCGTAGGTAAAAGTTCTGGACCTAAAACGACATTCTCTTGGGGAAGATGACTGCATGTCAAAGCCTGAGTGCGCAGTTTGAACTTTGCGCGCATTTTGTTACAACCGTTAACCATTATTCAATATATCATATTTTGTTTATTTCTATTAACAAAAGACCAAGTGGCCCAGTGGCAAGCAAGAAGGATGTTAAAGCGTTGTGTGTGGGAGGTCAGGGTTTCGACCCCTGCCTCCAACGTTTTATATTTTCTCAATATTTCCTTGCAGATTCTATGCTATCATCACAAGCGCGCATACCATAGATCTCTAGATCACCACCCTTGGATCGTTCTTTGGCCAGATCTCACATTTCCAGGCTGCATCCCCATGATGGACCTCCAGGCTCCCAGCAACACTGGATCCATCGCTTGTGATGGGCCATAGGATTTGGCTTTGGACAAATTCAGCAACACACCATCCCAAATTTGGGTTTACACCCCTCAGGCCCATTCCTTCACTCTTTTTATTTCATTATTTTATTTTGTTCAATTAGTTTAATTTATTTTTAAATCAATTTTTTTATAAAATCAGAAAATCATCACAAAAATAGGACTTACTTTTTTATTAAATTAATTTTTTGCAAATTAATTATTTTAATCAATTTCAATTTATTTTCATTAATTAAACTTAATTAGAAAATTAGGTCAATTTCAAATCATTTTTATAAAAAAATTCAAAAAAATTCAAAAAAATATTTTAAATGTTTTTCGGGTTTTGCACCTTTTTATTTATTTTAATTCTCGCGCTTAATTACTTTGGCCATACGATTAATTTTCATTATTGATGTAACTGCGCCCGGTTTGTAATAGTTTAATTAGGGTTTTAATTCCGCATTTTTACTTTTCAGTCACTAATTATGTAATTGCACCAAAGCCTTGTAATAGTTAGGAATTTTATCTTTCCGCCATTTATTTTCCCGCATGATAAACTGCTTAGATGAATGTTTAATAGGGTTTCCTGAAAGATAATGATTAATTGAACATAGATAACCTTAATTGCACAAGACAAAATATCTGAAAAAAGCACACCGTTGCACACTTGCACCCTTAGGGTATATCTAACCCGGTTGCCTTCGAATTACGGTCACAATTCTCGAAACGTGAGAATTCTTAGTGGCTGTC
This sequence comes from Vicia faba, assembly GCA_948472305.1. NCBI lineage: Eukaryota > Viridiplantae > Streptophyta > Magnoliopsida > Fabales > Fabaceae > Vicia > Vicia faba. Next base: position 1,259,612,354 of record OX451740.1, read on the forward strand.
CTTAAAGTCTAGAGATCATTAGTTCCTGGATGACCCTCTCGCCGTTACCTCGGTATAAAAGTGATCTTAGGGCTTTAGGACAGTTACTAAGAGATTTTGCCTTGTTGCCTTAGTGACCGTACATCCCTTTCGATAGTCCCTAAAAAATCCAACGACTAGGGTTACCTACTCACTGATAGTAGGATAATACGGTCTAAAGGATAGGAGGAAAAGAACGCCTTTTTTCGAGTAGGTAGATAATTGTTAGGTACTTGCTCAAACAATCATTTTTACACACTTTCAAACACTTGTCAAAACAAAGTTTTCAAAAACACTTTATCACACTCTTGAGGACTGATACAAGAGTTACCATAAAGTGAATCGCCGCACTAAGGCATTTTCCAAAGATTTTTCAGAACACACAAACACAAGCAATTTTAGAAAATGAGCAAGTACCTAAGAGCCCATGGAAAAGCATGGATGGAAAGGGTGCTAACACCTTCCCTTTCCATAATCTACCCCCTTACTCAGAAATCTAGAAAAAAAGGTCTTTTTCTGTTCTTTTAATCCTTTCCTTTTTGGATAAAAGAAAAGTCGGTGGTGACTCTTTTTCAGTATTAACAGTCGGTTCTGCCACCGTATCACAGAACTGGCGACTCTGCTGGGGAAAAATATAACGTGGGGTTTATCTTAGGGTATAGATCATTTTAAATTGCTTTCTCTGTTTGTTTTGAATGCTTTATCTTTGAGGGCTTGTTGGGGTATTCTTGTAAAGATCCTACACCCGGATATGAGGCACCTTATTAGGTAAGTAACAATAAACCATGGATGCTGTACGATGTAAACCAATACAAACAAAGTGGTGGCTACGTTAGTGCGATGCTTTGTATTGTACTAATGTTACTTGAGTAAGTTAAGGATAACATTAGGCTTCCTCATAGTGTCACTAAGCGCTAACTGACCTTTAGAACCTTTAATTAACTCATCCTAGCCATTAGGAAGTAGTGAGATAACCGGCTTTGGGTCCGACCGAAGATTGGTTGATACTCGATACTACACTCATTGAGGTTGGACTTTCAAGATTTTTTGGCCGCAATAATTTGGTGCGGAGCTGAAACAATTTATGAAGGGAAGGTCAGTGGTATTGAGGCTCCTTAGAACCCGGTTACTATTTCTAAGACAGGTTGATCCAACTGAACATTCAAGAGGGTACATACCTTAAAAACTCATGCAAGCCTTTGAACCTAAGGTCTATTGTGTGATTTGCTTGTGTTTATATGTGTTTTTTAGCATAATCATGACATCATAAACATCATAACATTCATACATACTAATCATTTCACGGACCTGTTGGATTTACCTCTTGGTTGTTTTGTAGGATATGAATTCAGGTCGCAGAAAAACCATCCGGATTCACTTCCCAGAAGTTCCTCCTAAGCTCAAAGAATTAGTCTTGAAAGTCCCCGAGGACTCATCATTCCACAAAAGACATGGTCACTTGCTCAGTTTGGTCACTACCGGGTTTGACAAAGGTTTGATGAGTGTCTTATTCCAGTTCTTCGACCCTAAGCACCATTGCTTTACATTCCCCGATTATCAACTAGTGCCTACACTGGAAGAATTCTCTAAGTTACTTGGTTTACCTATATTGGAGAGAGTACCTTTCACTGGTTTAGAACAAGACCCAGCTTCTGAAAATGTTGTCGTAGCTTTGCACTTGAAACCACCTGACATTGAGGCCAATTGGGAGAAAAGAAGTGGAGGTAAGGGTCTCCTTGAAAATTTCCTGATGAAGAAAGCTCATATTTTCTTGGATGCTATGAGATATCATGCCTTTGAAGATGTATTATCCCTTTTGATCTATGGGTTGGTCATGTTTCCTAACTCAGATCAACTTATAAGTGTGAATGCCATCAAGATCTTTCTTGCTCACAATTCGGTTCCTACATTGCTCGGGGATATCATACATTCTCTCGATACTCGTACTTTGAAGAAGCGAGGAACTATCATGTGTTGCACCCCTATGCTATATAGGTGGTTTATTTCGCACCTTCCTCGGTCAGTAATGCAAAATGATTTAGGCTTAAGGTGGAGTCAAAGACTAATATCTCTCTCTCACTCTGACATCCATTGGTGTCCTCGCTCTCAAGAGGACATTTCTTTTATTGATCGCTATGGAGAATTTCCTAATGTGACACTCCTGGGAATTAGGGGAGGCATCACCTACAATCCTTCTTTAGCACTACGTCAATTTGTCTATGCACGAAGAGATGGTCCACCGGATATGCTCATCCAGGGTATTATGTTCAACTACTCAGATGATTTTCATAATTATCATCAGAGGTTCATCCGCTCTTGGGGCATTGTTAAGAAGACTGATAGTAGGACTTTGGGGCGTAAGAACTCCATCCCCTTGGAACCTTACCTCAAATGGGTGAGAGCTCGAGCACAAATTCTTATCATGCCATACGATTCCATCTTACCGGTGATCCTAGAACCTATCATTCAAGGGGGCGAGTCCCGTATTATTCTCCATCTGATATGCCAACCAACTTCGAAGAGTTGCAAAAGTCTTGGATCCAGATCAAGGAAGAACAAGATACTTTTGAGGCTCAATTCTATGCAAGTGAAAAGAAGGTGTTGGAATTAACAAAACAACTTCATGAAGAGAGGAACCTCAACACCAAGAGGAAGCGCCCATGGGAGACTTAGGAATTTCCTTTCAATGTTTACCCTTGTGTAATCTTTTTTTTCTTTAAAAACTTGCTAATAAAAGGTTTTGCTTTTTGTTTTGTTTAAAAGAGATTGAATCTAATAAGGTCCTTGAAATCATTGCATACAAATGTCATACATAACAATGCATAAACAGGTTTATCATCTTCTTCGCTGTTTATTTCAACATGAAATGGATATCGAACAAATTGTGAAAGACTTACAGACTCAGAACGCACAATTCCAACAGATGATCATGGCTCTAGCCAAAGGGCAGGAGGAACTGAAAGCCTTGATTGTTAAAGACAAGGCTAAGAAACCAAGAAGGACAACTGGTGTGGTAAATATGGGAAGAAGATTCAAGGGACCGTTGAAGTAAATGGTTGATCTGACCTCTTCATCCAAGGAAGCAGAGAACCAAGAGGGTGACACAAGAGAGGAAGAACCTAGTCCGGAGGAATCTGATAATAACACTTATTACAATGAAGAGTAGTATCCTCCGGCTAATGAAAAGTACAAACAACTAGAAGAGCGTCTGAGTGTAATGGAGATTTAAAAAGTGCTCGGAATGGACTTGGAAGAGCTAGGTTTGGTGTCTGGGATTGTTATTCCACCAAAGTTCAAGGAACTAGTGTTTGATAAGTACGACGTGGTTTCGTGTCCTAAGATGCACCTCCGATCTTATGAGAGGAAGATACAGCCTCACACTGCTGACATAAATTTATGGGTCCATTTCTTTCAAGATAGTCTATCCGGAACTCAGCTAGATTGGTTCTATCAACTGGAGAGGGCTAGCATCCATAATTGGGAAGACCTGGCTACCGCTTTCTATAAGCAGTATCAGTATAATGCAGACCTTTCTCCCACCCGTACTCAACTCCAGAGTTTGGCTATGGGTTCGAGCGAGGGTTTTAAAGACTGCGCTCAAAAATGGAGGGACTTAGCAGGAAGAGTCCAACCTCCCCTGTCTGATAGGGAGCTAGTGGACATGTTTCTAGGTACCCTGTCTGGTCCGTTCTTTAATCATCTAATTGTAAGTTCCTCGGCCAACTTCACTGAATTAATCTTGACAGGGGAGGGAGTGGAAGATAGAATTAAGAGTTGGAAAATACAAAAGGATGCATCCTCCAGTGCCGTGATAAAACCATGCGCTGGGAAGAAAGAGGTTAATGCTGTGCACCATCAGTGGAGTCAGGACAAAACTGAACACCATCCAACGGTAGGGGCTGTCGTGATTCCTAGGCCTGCACAGAGGGATAATCAGCAGAGAACATAAAGGCCGGTAAGACAATTCACCCGGATAAATATGACTCTAGCCCAAGTTTTTCCCCATTTGCTGAGATCCAATCTGGTAACCTTGCGAGAAGCGTCGAAGAATCCCAACACCACCTCTCCCCGCTACAATCCAAATGCCCGTTGTGCTTATCATTCGGAAAGTCCAGGTATGATACAAACAATTGGTGGGCTTTGAAAAACAAAGTACAAGACTTTCTCGTGGTGAAGGAAATTGAGTTTGACGCCTCTGAGATGCCAAATGTTATCACTGCTCCTATGCCCAAGCATGGTCGGGGTGTTAACGCTATTTAAGACGACATGTTTGTTAATACTGTTAAAGAGCTTGTTACTCCGCTTATGACCATTAAGTGGAACTTGTTAAAGGCCAGTTTATTTCCGGGTTGTGGCGAAGGTTGCCTCTTCTGTTTATCTCTACCGACTGGTTATCATTTGTTGAAGGCAGGTGTTCAGCGCCTGATGGATGTTGGAGAGATTTTGTTTGAGAAGACTCCCGTTCCAACCATTCTGTGAAAGGATATTTCAATAATAACCATTTCCTCCAATCCTCCCAGGGTCTCCACCAAAAGACCCGTCAGGATTATATCTACTCTAAAGGTTACTCCGTTGAGAATTACATTACCAGGGCCAATCCCATATTCCTCAGACAAAACTGTTCCTTGGAACTATGGGGGTGACGTCTACTACCACGGCGTCAAGAAAGATTATCCGACTGGTGAAGACCAGGTCTCTGAGAATGCTGATACTGACATTGTCAACATTGTTGGAACCAACAAAATGACAAGAAGTGGAAGAGTGTTATCCTCCAATATTTCTCCTCCGAAAGTTGTTACTGGTCCTGTGATAATTCCTACTTTTGTTCCTGCTACTACTGCAATTCCCTTGATTACTCCTGCTGATACCCCTATCACCGAGTCGACTGAGACTCGGGGCAAAGACATATTGATTGAGCCTGTCCAGACAAAGGCGCAGTCAGTATCTATTCCAGAGGCTTCCAAGAAGGAGATGGGAGAAATTCTAAAAATTATCAAGAAAAGCGACTACAACATGGTCGAAATTTGGGGCAGACCCTTCAAATATCTCTATGCTAGCCTTGTTGTTATGCTCTGAAGCTCATGTGAAGGCTTTGGTGAAGTTTCTGAAAACTGCCCATGTGCCTCAGGAAACTTCTGTTGACCAATTTGAAAATTGTGTGGCTAGTTTGACAGCCGATAACAATTTGGGATTTTCTGATGCTGATTTGACCCCTAGAGGGAGGAAGCACAATGATGTGTTTCATGTCTCTGTCGAATGCAAGGGCACCACTTTAGACCATGTCCTTGTAGATATTGGTTCGTGGTTAAATATGCTGCCTAAGAATGCTCTAGACAGACTAGACTGTGAAGGCTTGACTTTGAAGCCCAGTAATATTGTAGTGATGGCTTTTGACAGATAAAAAAGAATGGTGCATGGGGAGGTGGGCATCCCCATCAAGGTTGGTTCTCAAACTTTCGGCTCTATCTTCTACGTGATGGATATTAGACCATATTATTGTTGTTTGTTGGGCCTCCCTTGGATACATGGGGCTAGAGCTGTTACATCCACCCTACATCAAATGATGAAATACCCGGTCAAAGGGAGACTTGTCACTGTACGCGACGAAGAAGAATACATGGTCAGTCACCTGAATTCATTCAGATATGTGGAAATGGAGGGTGAGTTCATCGAGACTCCATTCCAGAATTTTGAAGAGGTACCTCAAACTCCGACTATAACTAAAACTGTTACCAATGTGCCGAAGATCACTAGACCTCCCTTGAAGATGGCCTCTCTCAAGGATGCAAAAGTGGTTATTGAAGAAGGTGGGTCTACCATCTGGGGTCAGCTCCCTGATATTCCGTACAAGTCTAATAAATTTGGTTTGGGTTTCTCTTCAGGGGCTCAAAGGGCTTTTCGACGTGCTCGTGCTGGAAAACCTCCCCTACACATCAGTAATCACGGGGTCAACACTGCAGAAGACAGAGATGGTGACAATGACATGGATAGATGGATCTTCCCTACTACCAACGGTGGACCTAGTAATTGGACGGAAAAATATTTTGTACCTATTACTTTTGTTCAGAAGTAATTGTGTTTCTTGTTTTTTGGATATGTAATAAACAATATAACTTTATGGCCATGTGTCTTACCCGGGGCACATCAGTTTATTTGTGAGGGTTATCATGTTTCACTTTCATATGGCATTAATAAAGCATTGGACGTTTATGCATAAAATTTTACGCTCTCTGCTTTTCTTTTCTACTTTTACTTTGCCTATACAGTTATGCTCTTACACACACTCACATATCAAACTGCAGATCCATATCCACTATGGATCCCATTGATAACAGTTCTGCTATTGCCAGTTATAACTTCGAAAATACGATCAACCAAGCCGAGGACGAAGGTGAGGAAGATTGTGAGGTACCTGGAGAACTTGCTAGACTATTACAGCAGGAAGAGAAGGATATACAGCCTCATGAAGATCCAGTTGAGACAGTAAACTTGGGCACAAAGGTAGACAAAAAAGAAGTCAAGATTGGTGCAAATATGGAGCTTAATGTCAAACAGTGGTTGATACAAATGTTGCATGATTATGTCGAGATCTTTGCCTGGTCATATGAAGACATGCCAGGACTGGATACAGATATTGTGGTTCACTGTCTGCCAACTAAAGAAGATTGCCCTCCGGTAAAGCAGAAGGTCCGTCGCATGCGCCCTGAAATGTCAGAGAAGATCAAAGCAGAGGTTATGAAGAAGTTCAATGTTGGGTTCTTAGTTGTCACCTCTTATCCCCAATGGGTTGCCAACGTAGTTCCGGTGCCTAAAAAAGACGGTAAGGTATGGATGTGTGTGGATTACGGAGATCTGAACAGGGTAAGCCCCAAAGATGACTTTTCGCTCCCCTACATCGATGTTCTGGTCGATAACACCGCACAACACAAGATCTTTTCCTTCATGGATGGTTTCTCCGGTTACAATTAGATCAAGATGGCACCCAAAGATATGGATAAGACAACCTTCGCCATGCAATGGGGCACTTTCTGCTACAAAGTGATGCCGTTTGGATTAAAGAATGTTGGGAAACCTATCAGCGAGCCATGGTCGCCTTATTTCATGAAATGATTCACCATGAGATAGAGGTATATGTGGATGACATGATAGCCAAGTCTCAAACTGAGGAAGAGCACCTTGATCATCTACAAAAGTTGTTTGATAGGTTGAAGACATACAAGCTGAGGTTGAATCCGAACAAGTGCACCTTCAGGGTAAGGTTTGGTAAACTGCTAGGTTTCATTGTCAGTGACGAGGGAATTCAGGTAGACCCTGCAAAAGTGAAGGCTATACAAGAAATGTCGTCTACTCACACTGAGAAGGAGGTCAGAAGCTTTTTGGGATGCCTAAACTACATTGCCAGGTTCATTTCCCATTTAACTACTACTTGTGAGCAAATCTTCAAGCTCCTGAAGAAAGATCAAGTGGTAAAATGGAATGACGAATGCCATACTGCATTCAAAAGAATCAAGGAATACCTTCAAGAACCATCAATTCGGATGCCTTCGATTGAAGGAAGACCTTTGATGATGTACTTAACAGTGTTAGACAATTCAATGGGGTGTGTGCTGGGGCAGCATGACGAGTCTGGTCGAAAAGAGCATGCAATATACTACCTTAGCAAAAAGTTTACCGACTGTGAGATAAGATACTCACTGCTCGAGAAAACTTGCTGCACTTTGGCATGGGCTGCTCTCCGACTGAGACAATATATGTTGACCCACACTACTTTGCTGATATCTAAGATGGATTCGATCAAGTACATCTTCGAGAAGCCCGCTCACTCTGGGAGAATAGCGAGATGGCAGATGATCTTAACCGAATACGATATCCAATACACGACCCAGAAAGAAATCAAGGGAAGTTTATTAGCTGATCATTTGGCTCATCAGGCCGTGGATGACTACCAGTCCATGAATTTTGAGTTCCCGGACGAGAATATTATGCTGGTGACTGATTATGAAGAACCTGGACCGGATGAAGGACCTGAAGAAGGATCTCGATGGACTATGGTTTTTGACGGAGCTTGGAACGCACTCGGTAATGGCATTGGTGCTGTAATCATATCTCTTGAAGGCTGTCATACTCCTTTCACCGCCCGATTATGCTTCAACTGTACCAACAATATGACGGAATATGAAGCATGCATCATGGGTCTTAAAGATGCTGTTGACATGAGGATCAAGTTCTTGATCGTTTTCGGAGATTCAGCCTTGGTGATAAGTCAGATCAAAGGAGAGTGGGATACGAAGCACCCGAATCTTATCCCGTAAAAAGAACATGTGATGTCATTACTTCCACACTTTGAGGAGGTAACCTTTGAACATTTTCCACGAGAAGAGAATCAGTTAGCAGATGCGCTAGCTACCATGTCATCTATGCTCAAGGTTAGGTGGGATAACGAGGACCCTCAGATCACTATTGAAAGGTTGGAAGAACTGGCATATTGCTATGAGATCGAAACTGAAGGAGTAGAAAACAAACCTTGTTTCTATGAAGTAAAGAGATATCTCGAGGCTCAAGAGTATCCCGAGGGGGCATCTGTCAATGATAAGAAGTTTCTGAGAAGGTTCTCCGCAAAGTTCTTCCTCAGTAATGGAATCCTCTATAAGCGCAACCATGACTCTACTTTACTTCGGTGCGTAGACAAGAGTGAAACAGAGAGGATTATGACAGATCTACATGAAGGTACCTTCGGAACCCATTCGAGTGGACATACCATGGCTAAAAAGATCCTACGGGCAGGATACTATTGGTCCACTATGGAAGCAGAGTGCTGTCAGCATTCCCGAACTTGTCACAAATGCCAGATCTATGCTAATAAGGTCCAAGTACCTCCGGTTCCCTTGAACGTCTTGACGACTCCTTGGCCCTTTGCAATGTGGGGCATTGACATGATCAGAGAGATTAGACCTACCGCTTCCAATGGGCATCGCTTCATCCTGGTGGCCATTGATTACTTCACGAAGTGGGTGGAAGCTGCCTCTTTTGCTACCGTTACCTAGAACTTAGTGGCGCGTGTGATACGGTGGGAGAACTGACTTGGGATTTTGCGTTTGTGTTTGCAAATGTTTCGGTTTACAAGAGTCGCCACCGACTTTTTATTTTATCCTAAGGAAAGGTCAAAAAGCACAGGAAAGACCTTTGAGATGTTTTCGTGGGTTCGGGGGGTAGATTATGAAAAGGGAAGGTGCTAGCACCCTTTTCATCCATGGTTATCCATGGGCTCTTAGTTACTTGTTTTAGATCACTTGCCTTTGCTTTTTAATTGTTTGAAATGATGCTTTGTGTGTGTGGTTTTGAAAATGTTTTGAAAAAGATGCCTTGTCTAGGCAACCTTTGTAATGATTCTTGTTTGAATGTATACAAAGGTGTATGTCTTTTTGAAAGGTTTTCAATGTTTTGAAAGTTGTTTTGAAATTGTGTTGTGGAGTGTGTTTTGAAAAATAGCAAGGATGTTTTGCAAGATTTTTGATCAAGTAACTAAGAGTTGTCTACCCTATTTTACTCAAAGATCTTTCTTATGTTTTTAACCCTTTTAACAGTGTTGTTTCACCATTGTATTTGGTGAACAACCTTGTGTTAGGATGTTTAGCGGGACAGGCGTGGGTCATCGTATGACCATGATAGCAATGTTGTGAAATGACTTAGCACTTTTCTGTAGGGACTAAGATCATTTTGAAAGGCAACTTTGATAGCGTCATCGAGGGACTATGATCTTTTTTCAATTCGTTTATGCTAAGACATCCCACATGCATAACATGGTCATTTTTATAAGGCAACAAGTGGAATTACCCTAAGGGTGTATGTGTGCAAGTGTGTTTGATTGCATGCATTTTATCTTTGATTTTTGTGTTGTCTACTTGTTGGTTTTATCTTGCCATACACACCTAGTTACTAGCATTTGTACAAAAGTAATAAAAAGTGCAAAAAATAAATCCTACACTATTACAACCATATTGAAGTGCATAGAAATGTAAAGGAAAAAATAAGATAAAAAGAAGTAAAAAATGAGCTCCTTCGATTTTGGCAGGAGCAGCCTTCAATTTGCATTCTGTTGGCCTCCTTTGATTTGGGCTGGCAACAGTAAAGTCACGTCTTTCGATTAGGCTTTGGCACCAATCAGGTCATGTACTTCGATTGGAAGCTGGCACCAGCATGGGAGTGCCTTTCGTCTGAGCCTGGACTTAGTGCAAGTGTGCCTGTGGCTGGGCCTTTCTGCCTTGTTGCCTTCTTCGATTGGGCCAGTGAAATCAGTGTGAGCGTGTCTCTGCCTGGGCCTGGAAGACAGTGTGGAAACCAAAGGCTTCGTTTCATACTCCTGGTTGTCTCTTTCATTCGACCTGGAGAAAGAGGATAGAAGCCATAAGCTTCGTTTCCTATTTCCTGTTTCCTGTTTCTTTCATTTAAAGCATTAAATGGCAACATGGCCTGAGGCCATGCTAGTATTTGTCTTGTAAATAGTTTAACATTTAAAGCGAGTTCAGATAAACAGAAAGCAAAACGAAAGGGTTAGCTCTGAAAAATATATTAAAAGGGTGGAAACGAAAGGAACAAATGGTATGTACAATGTTTCAAACAAAAAGGAATTGTATTTACATGTTACGAAACGAAAAGTTCAAAGGTAAGAATAACTTACCTTGCTTCCGGCCTTGAATGGATGTGGGGACCTTGAGTGGAGGCCCAGGGTTCTGGATTTGAAAGAGGGGGCCAACAGTTGTGCTTGGAATGCTGGATTCGAAGGAAAGAAAGAAACAAGTCTTATGTTTCTTTTCAATTTGGATTTCGAAGGATACTGAAGAGTACTTGTTCTTCAGAATCTAAGGAAGTAAGTATGTGATTCTGGGCTTGTTCTCACAAGTGTTGAAGGGACTTGAGAGATTTGTGGTGTTTGAGAAAATTTGGGAGATTTGTTCCTCTGGTCCAAAGATCCTCCCTTAGCTTTGCATAAATTCCTCTATTTATAGAGAAAAAGAATGGACATGTTTTCAACAGGCAGCCTTGCAAAATAATAAAATAATAGGTAACGTGACAGTACATGTGGGGGCCTCTTGGTAGTTGAGGTGCATAAAATAATAAAATAAGGCCCAGCTGGAAAGTAATTGTCCACTTGTGCCACAAAAGCAAGATGAATGGTTCCGATGGGGTTGCTTTCTTCTGAAGGAAAATAGGCGCAAGGCTCAAGACAAACTTTCCTAAAAGGTAGTACTGTACTATTAAGTGCAAGTGGTCTTAGACAACAAATGGGTACATGCCTAAAAAGGGAAGACACGTGGCCTAGCCTATGGGTCTGAATGTTCAACTTGATCTTTTGAGTCGAATCCTCCATCTTTCTACACCTTTCGACCAGACTAGGACAACACGACATTCGTTTTCACCAGCTGTGTGTCCTTCGAATGGATTTCTTATGTACTCTTCGAATGGGCCTTCTTTTCTAGCTTCAAAGTCCAATTCGAATATATTTAGAACATTCCCTATTTAGACAACTTCGATCAGCCCTTGGCCTTGTGATGAGTCTAAGTTCTGATTCGAAGTGTTCAAAACTTCCTTCATCAGAGCATCTTAGATTAAGAGAAACTCTGCACTGAAATGCCATTCGAAGGTCATTTTGTTCTGATGTTCTTATTAAGGGAAACTCTGAAGTTCCCGTCGAAGGACACTCTGAAGTTCCAGTCCAAGGACCTTTTGAAATGCCAATTGAAGGGTATTTGTCCATATACCAATCAAAGGGTACTTGTTAAAATTCCAATCGAAAGGCTTTGTTAACAGGCCAGTCGAAAGGTGCTGTTCATGCTAATCGAAGGACATGGTTAACATGTCTGTCGAAGCTGGCTTGACACAATGCTAAATCGAAGGATCCCGTGGCATGCCAATTGAAAGGCTTGGCCCAGGGTGCCAAACAAAAAGGTCTTTCAGAATTCTAATCGAAGGCCTTGACACAATGCCAATCGAAGTGCTTGTCCATAATGCCAATCGAAAGGAATTATCCATGCCAATCGAAAGGCTCCTTCAGAATACCAATCGAAGGGTCTTTCAGAATGCCAATCGAAAGGTACTTAAAGCACCACTCAAAAATTTTCCTTTTCCTTAGGAAAGGGTTTCTAGTCAACCATGCAGGGGGGAGACTTTGGAAAACATGAGAGGGCATATTTTGGGGTACAACAGCTGCCCCTGTTCAATCTTCTTGAACCTAAAGAGTTAGATTGGCAATTTTTGCCGTTCGCGACTCGAAGGTAAAAGATGCCATTTGGAGATGTGACAGAAACTTGTCGGGGATGGGCTTAAAGATGCCATCTGGAGATGTGACAGAATCTTGTCGGGGATGGGCTTAAAGATGCCATCTGGAGATGTGACAAAATCTTGTCGGAGATGGGCTTAAAGATGCCATCTGGAGATGTGACAGAATCTTGTCGGGGATGAGATTAAAGATGCCATATGGAGATGTGACAGAATCTTGTCGGGGATGGGCTTAAAGATGCCATCCAAGAATGTTTGTTGAACTGTATGTTGTAGGTCAGAAGAATGAGCATCAAAATGGTATCCATGTCTGGAATGCAATTGAACTGTATCTGGAGACTGAATTTGTATGAGCAAAAGAATGACGTCCGTGTTTGACGCGTATCTGAGTTGTAACTGTATTTGGATTTTGAATGTATATCAGAATGACTGCCGTGTCTGGAGTGTATCTGTATTCTGAATGGGTAACAGAGAAAAATCTGTGTATGGAGCAACTGTGTGCTGAGGATAAGTTCTGAATGAGTGACAGAATGGAAACCGTGTCTGGAGCGTATTTTGAATGAGTGACAGAATGACATCCGAATCAGGATCGTATCTGGACTGTATTTTGAATGAGTGATAGAATGACATCCGAATCTGGATTGTATCTGGACTGTATCTGGAGTTGAGATCTGTATGAGTAGCAGAATGACTTCCGTGTCTGGAGTGTATCTGAAACTGTAACTGGGATCTGAATGAGTGACATAATGGCAACCGTATCTGGAGCGTATTTGGACTGTATCTGGAGTTTGAGATCTGTATGAGTAGCAGAATGACTTCCGTGTCTGGAGTGTATCTGAAATTGTAACTGGGATCTGAATGAGTGATAAAATGGCAACCGTATCTAGAGCGTATCTGGACTGTATCTGGAATTTGAGATCTGTATGAGTAGCAGAATGACTTCCATGTCTGGAATGTATCTGAAACTGTAACTGGGATCTGAATGAGTGACAGAATGGCAACCGTATCTGGAGCGTATCTAGACTTTATCTGGAGTTTGAGATCTGTATGAGTAGCAGAATGACTTCCATGTCTGGAATGTATCTGAAACTGTAACTGGGATATGAATGAGTGACATAATGGCAACCGTATCTAGAGTTTGAGATCTGTATGAGTAGCAGAATGACTTCCATGTCTGGAATGTATCTGAAACTGTAACTGGGATCTGAATGAGTGACAGAATGGCAACCGTATCTGGAGCGTATCTGGACTGTATCTGGAGTTTGAGATCTGTATGAGTAGCAGAATGACTTCCGTGTCTGGAGTGTATCTGAAACTGTAACTGGGATCTGAATGAGTGACAGAATGGCAACCGTATCTGGAGCGTATCTGGACTGTATCTGGAGTTTGAAATCTGTATGAGTAGCAGAATGACTTCCATGTCTGGAATGTATCTGAAACTGTAACTGGGATCTGAATGAGTGACAAAATGGCAACCGTATCTGGAGCGTATCTGGACTATATCTGGAGTTTGAGATCTGTATGAGTAGCAGAATGACTTCCGTGTCTGGAGTGTATCTGAAACTGTAACTGGGATCTGAATGATTGACAAAATGGCAACCGTATCTGGAGCGTATCTGGACTGTATCTGGAGTTTGAAATCTGTATGAGTAGCAGAATGACTTCCGTGTCTGGAGTGTATCTAAAACTGTAACTGGGATCTGAATGAGTGACAGAATGGCAACCGTATCTGGAGCATATTTGGACTGTATTTGGAGTTTGAGATCTGTATGAGTAGCAGAATGACTTCCGTGTCTAGAGTGTATCTGAAATTGTAACTGGGATCTAAATGAGTGACAGAATGGCAACCGTATTTGGAGCGTATCTGGACTGTATCTGGAGTTTGAGATCTGTATGAGTAGCAAAATGACTTCCATTTCTGGAATGTATCTGAAACTGTAACTGGGATCTGAATGAGTGACAGAATGGCAACCGTTTCTGGAGCGTATCTGGACTGTATCTTGGAGGTCTCTGATTGCCAGAGAAGGTCTTTTTTGATAATGATGTGTGATGAAGGAATCTGAGATGATTGCTACTCCAAACAGATGATGAAGGAATCTTGGATGACTACTACCTCAGCAGGATGATGAAGGAATCTTGGATGACTTCTACCTCAGCAGGATGATGAAGGAATCTTGGATGACTTCTACCTCAGCAGGATGATGAAGGAATCTGGGATGACTACTACCTTAGCAGGATGATGAAGGAATCTTGGACGATTACTACCTCAGCAGGATGATGAAGGAATCTGGGATGACTACTACCTCAGCAGGATGATGAAGGAATTTGGGATGACTTCTACCTCAGCAGGATGATGAAGGAATCTTGGACGATTACTACCTCAGCGGGATGATGAAGGAATATGGGATCACTACTACCTCAGTAGGATGATGAAGGAATCTGGGATGACTTCTACCTCAGCAGGATGATGAAGGAATCTGGGATGACTTCTACCTCAGCAGGATGATGAAGGAATCTTGGACGACTTCTACCTCAGCAGGATGTTGAAGGAATCTGGGATGACTACTACCTCAGCAGGATAATGAAGGAATCTGGGATGACTTCTACCTCAACAGGATGATGAAGGAATCTTGGATGACTTATACCTCAGCAGGATGATGAATGAATCTTGGACGATTACTACCTCAGCAGGATGATGAAGGAATCTTGGACGACTTCTACCTCAGCAGGATGATGAAGGAATCTGGGATGACTACTACCTCAGCAGGATGATGAAGGAATCTGGGATGACTTCTACCTCAGCAGGATGATGAAGGAATCTTGGAGGGTTACTACCTCAGCAGGATGATGAAGGAATCTTGGACGACTCCTACCTCAACAGGATGATGAAGGAATCTTGGACGATTACTACATCAGCAGGATGATGAAGGAATCTTGGATGACTTCTACCTCAGCAGGATGATGAAGGAATCTTTGACGACTGCTACTCCAAAAGGTAATGACTTTTATCTGTCGATCGATCTTTCTCGAAAAGGTAAAGAGTTAGTTGTATGCAATATCATGATGCATGAAATGCATAATGTCATGATGTTCTCACAAGTAAATGAGATTGTGTTGTATGCACTTATCATGTATGTAAATAGGATGTATGAAATGTGAAATGTTAATGAATGCATTTTTGTCTGGGAAAATAAATCCTTGACAAGTATTGGGGAGTTATTAAATCCTGGACTGCTGTTGAAGAGTATGTGTGTCTTCAAACTTTGCTTAGAATATTTCCAATGGATTCCTGTTTTGTTGTTTGAGGAGAACTCCGCTGGGGGAAGTTGAAAACTCTGTGGGGAGTATGTTTATTTCTGCTTGGGAAAAGAGTTTAGGAGTCTCGGTTGTCCGTTGCTCTACTGGGGAGTCGAAGTTGAACTGATATCTGGTCGGGTCCAGGTTTCGCAGTAACTTGTTGGGGATTTTAGAGTAGTCTACTGAGGAAGAGGAGTTGTGGTCCTTTGATTTGTAGTAGTCGGAGAGGCAAACTCAAGCTGGGGAATCCTGGTGTTGTTGGGGAAATAAACCCTGTCGTCAATCCGCTAGAGAGGTGACATCTTCGTTGGGGGAAGTCCTCGAGGATTCTTGAGGTTGATTCAGCTGGGGAAAGGTTTTCAGAGATTAAACCCTTGCTGGGAGTCATCCTATGAGAAGGAATTTAGGGAGACTTGTCATTTCCCCTAGTAGCGAATGTTTGTGGCATTGCCAAAATGTTTGATTGTATGTAACCCTTTGTCGGGGTTGACGTTCAATGCCCCAAGTGACGGAGATGGAGACTTGCCCCTGGTTACTCTGCCCTTCTTCAGAGATTTCTTGAAATCTTGACTGGACTGCCCCAGGTATGCTGGATAGTGACATGTTAAGTCCCCCTGTTGACAGGAGATTCGTCAATGGAAGTGTCATCCTTCTTGAATTGATTTTGTTTACTGAGAGAGCTTTTGTTCATTGGATATTCATTGTGTGAATTTCTCCGCTGTCAAACAAATAGCCAAATGCAAACAGTGATATTCAAGTAATGCAAAGTTTATGCTTGTCTGGAAGTTTTGAAAAATGCGTTTTTTAGCAGAAAACTTTTTATAAGACAAATTCAACACAAGATTTAGGGCTAAGCCTTACAGGAGTCAGAATACCTTTTGTAACAGTATGCTTTCGAACTAACCCATGCTTCCATTAGGACTTTTGAAGGGTTGTAACGTGGCTTGGTTCATGGTTTAAGAAACAAAGTATAAAGGCTCAAAGTATATTTGTACCCACCCGCTCTTCGTGATGTTCTTCAATCCTAAACTCAGTTAATTGTGCG
The DNA here is from genome assembly GCA_948472305.1 of Vicia faba. Taxonomy (NCBI): domain Eukaryota; kingdom Viridiplantae; phylum Streptophyta; class Magnoliopsida; order Fabales; family Fabaceae; genus Vicia; species Vicia faba. Next base: position 1,259,628,990 of record OX451740.1, read on the forward strand.
TCTAACTTTATTCGAATTTGGAACGACGTTTTGGTGATGGTTCACACAAGTTGGATTTTGGAAGGCAGTCATTTTTGCAACATTTTTCATGTTGTTGAGGATTTGTAGCGACCTCGTTCTTTTGATTTGTTATCCCTAACTTTTGCCTGACTGTTCCTGTTTTCGAGATTACAGTCAGCGGGATGCCCCAGCTTTCTTAAGCCTCCTTTATAGGTTTTGGCTCAGTGGGCTTTTCTCTTTTGAGAGATTGACTGCCTATGAGGTAAGGAACCACCACTGTCTTTTGATTCCAGAGGAATGCTTTTGATGTCGTTCGTTGTATTATGAACTGAGAGTTTTGCGACTTCGATGTGCATATTTTGAATTAACTGAGAGACTACCCTGCCCCAGGTTTAAATTAAAGGTTTCAATTTGTGTTTAAAACAGAAAACTCCTACTTCTTTGGCTCGAAGGGGTTGACTAGGGATTATCTTCCTTATAACTCCAGTGTTTAGGATTTGAAAGAAACGCCTGTACATCGTCAGCAAGGTTTGTTCAAAAGCATACTGTATGAGATTATGGCATTGTTTCGTCATCCTCCCTCTAAAGGCTTGTAACTTTTAGCAAGAGTTGAATGTCATAAAGAAGGTAAAAAGCATAGTTTAAATGTAATGAAAATGAAAGGATGAATTTAAGACAAACATATGCAATGCATTAATGAAACAGAGTTTGACATTAATAGATAATTGTTTGAATAACCAAAGAGAAATTACAACTTTAAAATTCAAAATGAACATAAGCCTATTTGTCTGAACTTGTCACTTTAGGTGGTGAGCCTTTGGAAGAAGAATTTAGTCTGGCCATCTTGTGTGAACTCCAACATTCCTTCGTCGATCAGGTTTTGAATCTTGTACTTCAACGCCCAACAATCGTTTGTGTCATGTCCAGGACTATCAGAATGATAGGCACACCTGGCATCTGGATTGTAGCTGGGAGAAAAAGTTTTGGGATTTGGATGAGGTCTTATTAGTGTAATCAGATTCATCCTCAGCATGTGTTGCAAAGCTTGGGACAGTGGTATGTTAATGTTGGTAAACTGTCTTTTGGGCTCGCTTTGCCTTTGCTGATTTTCCGGTTGTTGTTGACGAAGTCGTTGTTGGGCTCGTGACATGGAAGCAAAGTGAGAAGGTCTTCTCTCCCTTAAACCGGCTTCTTGTATCATGGGAGGCTGAATGATGACTTGATCCCTAATTCTAGATGTTTGCCCCATTTGGTTACATCCATCTTGACGAAGCTTGTTGATGAGAACCCTCAGCTCCTCTTGTCCTTGTGCCAAATTTTGGATAAGATCCATCTGGCTCACCAGTTGCCCCATCATTTGGACCTTCATTTGTAGCCACTCCAACTGGTCATCTCTGTCGTCCCCAGGATTTCCCACGATCATGCCCCTGGTGAGGAGCGCCTTGACCTCTTCTTGTCCCTTGGATAGGTTCAAGAACATCTCTTGAAGTTGAGAGTTTTGAGCCTGGATGTCCTTGATAGTCTGCTCTAGAGCCATCTTTACTGAAATAAACAGTAGGAAGATAAGGAGACCTGTGTGGGAGAAACCTGTCATGATATGATGCATGATATGTGGATGCATGTTTTCAAGGATCTCTCGGGGTAAACACAAGAAAAATGTTAGAGGTTGAATTTTGATCAAAATCTTTGATTGGATAACTTTGTATCGGTGGATGTCTTTCCACGAGAATCAAGCACACCATGTCAAGTGGGTCATAGCCCCCGATTCAAGTTGTTGCACTTGATCTTTGACGTCGTTTGTTTAGAGGAAAATGAACCCTCTTGCCCTTTGGTAGACGTCTGGTTCAACGTAACCCTGCATCAAAAGACCCTCAAGATCCTTGAAATGGTTATTGAAAATGCTTATGGTATGATGTTATGATGTTATGTACATGTATGCAGAAGTAAGCAAGTGTATATACAGGTAATCATATTCACACAAAGCAGACAAGTCCTTAGGTTTAGGCTTGCATGGGGTTTGTAGGTAAGTACCCTCTTGAAGTTAGTTGGCTCAACCTGTCCTATAAATAGTAACCGGGTTCTAAGGAGCTCAATATCATTGGATTATTTTCTATGTTTGTTGTTTTGGTTTAGCCACTTAACTGGCGACCAAAATATTCCAAGAAAACAATCCTCAATGAGTGTAGTATCGAGTATCTACCAACTTCAGACTGCACCAAAGTCGGTCATCTCACTACCCCTAAAAGAGGCCAAGATGGTCAAGTAAGGTTCTAAGAGTTCGTTAGTGCTTCATGACATCACTCAGCGGCCCCGTATTCTCCTTGACTACTCAAGGGCTACCGGTACCCACAAATATGTCACACTAACATAGCTACTGCTTCAACCATGTTGGTATACCCCGCACAGTTCCCTCACAGTTTATTGCTATTTACCTAAAAAGGTGCCCCCAAATCCGGGTGTAGGATTTACAGCAAACCCAAACAAGGAACCCAAAAAGTAAAGCAATCCAAGCAATCAAAGTAAGCATGTATAGGTGATCTAAAACCCTAAGGTAACCCCACTTTCAGAGTTTTTCCCCAGCAGAGTCGCCAGTTCTGTGATACGGTGGGAGAACTGACTTAGGATTTTGCGTTTGTGTTCGCAAATGTTTCAGTTTAGCAAGAGTCGCCACCGACTTTTTATTTTATCCTAAGGAAAGGTCAAAAAGCACAGGAAAGACCTTTGAGATGTTTTCGTGGGGTTCGGGGGGTAGATTATGAAAAGGGAAGGTGCTAGCACCCTTTTCATCCATGGTTATCCATGGGCTCTTAGTTACTTGTTTTAGATCACTTGCCTTTGCTTTTCAATTGTTTGAAATGATGCTTTGTGTGTGTGGTTTTGAAAATGTTTTGAAAAAGATGCCTTGTCTAGGAAACCTTTGTAATGATTCTTGTTTGAATGTATACAAAGGTGTATGTCTTTTTGAAAGGTTTTCAATGTTTTGAAAGTTGTTTTGAAATTGTGTTGTGGAGTGTGTTTTGAAAAATAGCAAGGATGTTTTGCAAGATTTTTGATCAAGTAACTAAGAGTTGTCTACCCTATTTTACTCAAAGATCTTTCTTATGTTTTTAACCCTTTTAACAGTGTTGTTTCACCATTGTATTTGGTGAACAACCTTGTGTTAGGATGTTTAGCGGGACAGGCGTGGGTCATCGTATGACCATGATAGCAATGTTGTGAAATGACTTAGCACTTTTCTGTAGGGACTAAAATCATTTTGAAAGGCAACTTTGATAGCGTCATCGAGGGACTATGATCTTTTTTCAATTCGTTTATGCTAAGACATCCCACATGCATAACATGGTCATTTTTATAAGGCAACAAGTGGAATTACCCTAAGGGTGCATGTGTGCAAGTGTGTTTGATTGCATGCATTTTGTCTTTGATTTTTGTGTTGTCTACTTGTTGGTTTTATCTTGCCATACACACCTAGTTACTAGCATTTGTACAAAAGTAATAAAAAGTGCAAAAAATAAATCCTACACTATTACAACCATATTGAAGTGCATAGAAATGTAAAGGAAAAAATAAGATAAAAAGAAGTAAAAAATGAGCTCCTTCGATTTGGGCAGGAGCAGCCTTCGATTTGCATTCTGTTGGCCTCCTTTGATTTGGGCTGGCTACAGCAAAGTCACGTCTTTCGATTAGGCTTTGGCACCATTCAGGTCATGTACTTCGATTGGAAGCTGGCACCAGCATGGGAGTGCCTTTCGTCTGAGCCTGGACTTAGTGCAAGTGTGCCTGTGGCTGGGCCTTTCTGCCTTGTTGCCTTCTTAGATTGGGCCAGTGAAATCAGTGTGAGCGTGTCTCTGGATGGGCTTGGAAGTCAGTGTGGAAACCAAAGGCTTCGTTTCATACTCCTGGTTGTCTCTTTCAATCGACCTGGAGAAAGAGGATAAAAGCCATAAGCTTCGTTTCCTATTTCCTGTTTCCTGTTTCTTTCATTTAAAGCATTAAATGGCAACATGGCATGAGGCCATGCTAGTATTTGTCTTGTAAACAGTTTAACAGTTAAAGCAAGTTCAGATAAATAGAAAGCAAAACGAGAGGGTTAGCTCTGAAAAATATATTAAAAGGGTGGAAACGAAAGGAACAAATGGTATGTACAATGTTTCAAACGAAAAGGAATTGTATTTACATGTTATGAAACGAAAAGTTCAAAGGTAAGAATAACTTACCTTGCTTTAGGCTTTAAATGGATGTGGGGACCTTGAGTGGAGGCCCAGGGTTCTGGATTTGAAAGAGGGGGCCAACAGCTGTGCTTGGAATGCTGGATTCGAAGGAAGGAAAGAAACAAGTCTTATGTTTCTTTTCAAATTGGATTTCGAAGGATATTGAAGAGTACTTGTTCTTCAGAATCTAAGGAAGTAAGTATGTGATTTTGGGCTTGTTCTCACAAGTGTTGAAGGGACTTGAGAGATTTGTGGTGTTTGAGAAAATTTTGGAGATTTGTTCCTCTGGTCCAAAGATCCTCCCTTAGCTTTGCATAAATTCCTCTATTTATAGAGAAAAAGAATGGACATGTTTTCAACAGCCAGCCTTGCAAAATAATAAAATAATAGGTATCGTGACAGTACATGTGGGGGCCTCTTGGTAGTTGGGGTGCATAAAATAATAAAATAAGGCCCAGCTGGAAAGTAATTGTCCACTTGTGCCACAAAAGCAAGATGCATGGTTCAGATGGGGTTGTTTCCTTCTGAAGGAAAATAGGCGCAAGGCTCAAGACATACTTTCCTAAAAGGTAGTACTGTGCTATTAAGTGTAAGTGGTCTTAGACAACAAATGGGTACAGGCCTAAAAAGGGAAGACACGTGGCCTAGCCTATGGGTATGAATGTTCAACTAGATCTTTTGAGTCGAATCCTCCATCTTTCTACACCTTTCGACCAGACTAGGACAACACGGCATTCGTTTTCACCAGCTGTGTGTCCTTCGAATGGATTTCTTATGTACTCTTCGAATGGGCCTTCTTTTCCAGCTTCAAAGTCCAATTCGGATTTATTTAGAACATTCCCTATTTAGAGAACTTCGATCAGCCCTTGGCCTTGTGATGAGTCTAAGTTCTGATTCGAAGTGTTCAGAACTTCCTTCATCAGAGCATCTTAGATTAAGAGAAACTCTGCACTGAAATGCCATTCGAAGGTCATTTCGTTCTTATGTTCTTATTAAGGGAAACTCTGAAGTTCCAGTCAAAGGACACTCTGAAGTTCCAGTCCAAAGACCTTTTGAAATTCCAATTGAAGGGTATTTGTCCATATACCAATCAAAGGGTACTTGTTAAAATTCCAATCGAAAGGCTTTGTTAACAGGCCAATCGAAAGGTGCTGTTCATGCTAATCGAAGGACATGGTTAACATGTCTGTCGAAGCTTCCTTGACACAATGCTAAATCGAAGGATCCCGTGGCATGCCAATTGAAAGGCTTGGCCCAGGGTGCCAAACAAAAAGGTCTTTCAGAATTCCAATCGAAGGCCTTGACATAATGCCAATCGAAGTGCTTGTCCATAATGCCAATCGAGAGGAATTATCCATGCCAATCGAAAGGCTCCTTCAGAATACCAATCGAAGGATCTTTCAGAATGCCAATCGAAAGGTACTTAAAGCACCACTCAAAAAATTTCTTTTTCCTTAGGCAAGGGTTTCTGGTCAACCATGCAGGGGGAAGACTTTGGAAAACATGAGAGGGAAAATTTTGGGGTACAACATCGCGGTTTATCAAGCATAACTTGATCTGTCGGTACGGTGTGCCAAAGAGAATCATCACTGACAATGGTATGAATCTCAAAAATACGATGATCACCGAACTCTATAAACAAATCAAGATCCAGCATCATAATTCTTCCCCTTACCGGCTGAAGATGAATGGCACTATGGAGGCTGCTAACAAGAACATTAAGAAAATCATACAAAAGATGACGGTGACATACAAAGACTGGAACAAGATGTTACCATTTTCTCTTCACGGTTATCGCACCTCAGCACGAACATCGACAAGGGCAACACTATACTCTCTGGTATATGGCATGGAGGCTGTCCTGCCTATCGAGGTCCTGATCCCTTCTTTGAGAATCATGAAGGATACAAGTTTAAACGAAGACGATTGGATCCAGACTCGACTTGATCAACTGAATCCGATTGATGAAAAGAGACTTACTGTTGTCTGTCATGGTCAAACATATCAAAAATAGATAATCAAGGCTTTCAACAAAAAGGTCAGATGCCAAGTATATCAAGTCGGGGATCTAGTGGTCAAGCGCATCATTTTGCCATAAGGTGATCCCAGGGGAAAATGGACTCCCACATACGAAGGACCATTTGTGATCAAAAGCATATTTTCTGGTGGAGCCATGATCCTGACCACCATGGATGCTGACGACCTTCCTCACCCTGTCAATGCAGACATAGTGAAGAGATACTAGCATAAATAAGACCCTCTAGGTTGACTGGCCTAGGAAAAAATAAGGGCTTCCCAGCAAACCAAAAGGGTTCGAGCAAAAATTAAGGATGAAAACAAAAATATTTGTACATCCGGAAAGTCGAAAACCTGAAAAGGTGGCTTGGGCAAAAAAGGGTATCCCGGTGGACTGAAAACCCGAAAGGGCGGTCCAGGAAAAAGTTAGGGATGTAAAGGGTATCACTATGTCCTATTGGATCACCTTACGACCATACTTCAACATCAGCTATCAAGCTCAAAACGACACCGATCAATCCAGTCAGCTTCGGACAAGTAGCAGAGTGATGGGACGCTCGAAGACATAGCAGCAATAGTAGAATTGAAACTCGATGGGATTATTAAACATAGTTTTTTTCTTCTCTTTGTACACAATATTGTATAGCTTTCATTTTCACGGCGGCACTCTCTTACTAGAGCGTCATCCTCTTTGTACAAAAACGCCTATTATAGGCCAACTTCAAAATCAACACAAGTCATTTCTATACAAAAAACTATTTGTTTTTCTTTTTTGTTTTGTTTTGCAAAAACGTCCAACGACTTATTCTTGACATATGCATTTGAATATGATTGCTATGCACAAATATTTACATAAGAAATGGAAAGACAATTGCTCATGACTTAAGGAACGGGGAAAAGTTTAAAAAACAATTTGTAATTCCGACAATTACTCCTTCCAGCAGGTACATGGGTAGAGAAATCTTTGAAGCGAAGTCAGCACTACATGCGCCCCGTGGCATCTAAGCCCCCCACAGAGTAGAGGCAACCAAAAGCTTTGACATCGGCTTCCCCAAATAGGAGTTACTTTCCCCAGCAAAGTTCCTTTAGAGAGCCAATATCTATATCCCCCAAATTTATTTCTCTGAATATAGAAGCTCAACCCCCAACAAAGTTTATTTCTCTAGCTACAGAAGTTCATCCCTCGACGAAATTTATTTCTCCGAATCGGAAAAATCTTCCAGCAAAACACATCCTCTCGCAAACAGAGCTATTCCCCCGCAAAGTTATTCTCAAGCAGAGTCTCTCCCGGGAAGAATATTCGCAAACAGAAAGGAGTAAATCCATAGCATAATCATCTCCATTCACCATCCCCAGCGGAAATGAAGAACTCGGGTCCCTAATACTTTTCAGCAGTAGTCTGGGATTTATTTCCCCCGACTAAGAAATACCTTAATAGCATCCCATATCCATACATCATGGCATGCACATACAATACAATCTCATTTATTTTGAGAACATCATCATAATGCATTTCATACATCATGACATTGCATACGACTAACTCTTTACCTTTTAGGAAAGGACCAAATCAACAAGCTACGTCTAACCAAAGGCTATTTCAACATTTTCTTCAAGAAGATGTCCTAAAATATTTTCCCTGGGTCAGACAGGTCTACACTAAGACCTCTCTGATTACCATTCCAGTTGAAGATGTTCCAAGACTTTCGTCTGGGTCAGTTGAATCGCTACTAAGATTCTCTTGATTACTATGCCAATCAAAGTTAATCCAAGATCTCTCTGCTTACTATGCCGGTAGAAGAGACTCCAAGACTTTTTTCTGGGTCGGTTAAATCACTACTAAGATTCTCCTGATTACTATGCCAGTCAAAGTTAATCCAAGATCTCTCTTCTTACTATGCTGGTAGAAGAGACTCCAAGACTTTCATCTGGGTCGGTTGAATCGCTACTAAGATTCTCCTGATTACTATGCGAGTCAAAGTTAACCCAAGATCTCTCTACTTACTATGCCGGTGGAAGAGATTCCAAGACTTTCATCTGGGTCAGTTGAATCGCTATTAAGATTCTCCTGATTAGTATGTCAATCAAATTTACCCAAGATCTCTCTGCTCACTATGCGGGTGGAACAGATTCCAAGACTCTCGTCTGGGTCAGTTAAATCGCTATTAAGATTTTCCTGATTACTATGCCAGTCAAAGTTAACCTAAGATTTTCTACGGATCAGTCAGATCAACACTAAGATCTCTCTGATTACTATGCCAACAAAATATGTACCAAGACTTTCGTCTGGGTCAGTTGAATCGCCACTAAGATTTTCCTGATTACTATGCCAGTCAAAGTTAATTCAAGGCCTTTCCCGGGTTTATTCAAATCGATACTAAGATTTCTATGCCATTTAAAAAAGCTATGAAGCCCGAAAACTGACCAGATAATAGTCAACCAACAATTCAGGACACTGTGAAGCCCGGATCCTGACCGGATAATCGGTTAATCTCATTTCCCCAGTAAGTCGATGTGAAGCCTGGAATACAACCAGATAGTAGCCAGCCTTATCATCCTGAGCAAGTCACTATGAAGCCTGGATCTTGACCAGATAGAAGTTCACTTCTGTCTCGTCAATCAAGAGATGACTCTCCAGTAGAGTAACGGACAACTGAAGCTTCTAGACTCTATTCCCCAGGATAGAGACCAACATTCCTTAGCAAAGTCCTCCCTAACAACAGGAACAAGAATTCCCACGAAGGAATATCTCACGAAATCATCATTTGTTTTGGATGGAATCTTTAAGCCCATATCCGATGACTCTCCATCACATTCTCTAGATGGCATCTTTAAGCCCATTCCCGAAATCATCAACCATCAGTATTACTTCATGTGAGTGCAAATTTCTGGGCACTCTAGTGTTCAATCATCTTCCACCCGTAGATCACGAAAGGCAGACAAGCCAATCTAAATCCTCAGGTTTAATAAGATTGAACAGGGGCAACTGTTATACCCCAAAATTTTCCCTCACATCCTCACACAAGACATACTCCTAGAGGTCCTCAATTGCTCAAGTTGACTAAGGATTGACCAGACAAATCCTCCTCTTAAGACAATAAGCCTCAAACTAGGGTTTCAATTTCAAGAAATATGGTTGAGTCCCAAGGGTCTCAAATTGTCTCCATTGTCCTAATATGTCCTCAATATCATCCATGCCAAGTTTCATGCCTTTCACAACAAGTTTGCTCAGTCAACTGCTCAAATGCCTGAAAATCAACTGTACTAGGTCAAAAGTCAACGGTGGCCCAAATACAGTCAAACTTCAAGATTTTTGGTCAACATCAACATTTTGAAGTAGTGTACATCATTTGATCAAGGGTTGATCATGATTCCTCAAGAAATGCTCCCAACTCATCAAAAGTCAAAAATGACAATTTAGGGTTTCTATAGGAAAAGTCAACCAAACTTTGACCAGGCATAACTTTCTCATACTTTATCATAAATTTTACAACCAAGGCTCATTTTGAAGAGAATCCAATTCCCTACAAATTCTCTTCAGCCCTCAAGGTCAAGAAATGCCTCAATCAAAAGATACAAGTTCATACATTATAGGTCATTTCAAAAAGTGAACAAAAACACCTTTTGGGTCAAAGCTCCTTACATGAACATGGAAGATCCAATTGAGATGAAACAAAAAAGGTTGTTTAGAGGACATCCTAAGCTTTCTAAAAAGTCCAAGAACACCCTCTTAGGTTCAAAAATGAGAGAGATATGCATTGCTAAAGTTGACCAAATTTTGGAAATGTGCATGAAGTCAACATTGATCAAAATTGATTTTTTTTTCTCCAGATGGGCCCATGTTTTCTTGCTTGAAACTTGTTACTAAGATGGCCCACGACCCTTGAGCTTATCCACTTATTATTTTATTATTTTTATTATTTGTTTTGATTTTTTATTCATTAAAATCAAAATAAATCATTTAAAATAATGGAATAATGAAATAAAATCAAAGATTGGATTTTATGAGCACATTATGAGTCTATAATCAGCTGGCAAATCATATAACCGTGCAAGGACTAATTGGATTGGAAAAGATCATAATTTGGCCTATTTTAGAAACAAAGTATACAAGGCATAAATCAACTCTTTTCTCATCAATTTGCAAAGATTCAACTCAGTTTTATTGACCTAATTGCTTCTACTATATATGCATAACAAACCCTAATGATAAAAACAAGGATTGGCCGTGTAGAATTGGGAGAGAAAAACTCAAACTTTTGACAAGAAAGTGGTGGTCGGATTTTTGTCCACAAGGAGATTCAAAGCATCCTGAGGCTTGCAGTCAATTGCTGGAGGTACTCTGAAGCCAATTGAATCATTCCCACGCGTTAAAGCACCCAGAAACGCCCCATGCGGTATCACAGTTTGCCCTTAGTTTCTTGAATTTGATTTTGAACATACACGCATGATAAATGAATTCTAACTACATATTCATGTTTGTATAATCATTTAGAACACGTTTGCATAACTAATTGTTTACTTTGATACATGTACGAGTAACTGCCATTGCTAGGGTTTAAAGCTTCGTTTTAGGGTTTTTCGTTACAAGTGAAATTAAGCCAAAAGAAGAGTACCATTGTACTCAAAAGGTCAAAACCAGTTGGTCTGCATTCTTAGATTTCATTTTTATTGCGTGGCTGTGATTTTTGAAATAAGCAGGTCCTATAGTTACAGCCATGTCCGTAGGTAAAAGTTTTGGACCTAAAAAGACGGTCCCTTGGGGAAGATGACTGCGTGTTAAAGCCTGGGTGGGCAGTTTGGAACTTTGCGCGTGTTTTGTTACAGTCGTTAACCATTATTCAATATATTATATTTTGTTTATTTCTATTAACAAAAAACCAAGTGGCCTAGTGGCAAGCAGGAAGGATGTTAAAGCGTTGTGTGTGGAAGGTCAGGGGTTCGACCCCTGCCTCCAACGTTTTCTATTTTCTCAATATTTCCTTGCAGATTCTATGCTATCATCACAAGCGCGCATACCATAGATCTTCAGATCACCACCCTTGGATCGTTCCTTGGCCAGATCTCACGCTTCCAGGCTGCATCCCCATGATGGACCTTCAGGCTCCCAGCAACACTAAATCCAGCGCTGGTGATGGGCCACAGGATTGGGCTTTGGACAAATTCAGCAACACACCATCCCAAATTTGGGTTTACACCCCTCAGGCCCATTCCTTCACTCTTTTTATTTCATTATTTTATTTTGTTCAATTAGTTTAATTTCTTTTTAAATCAATTTTTTTATAAAATCAGAAAATCATCACAAAAATAGGACTTAGTTTTTTATTAAATTAATTTTTTGCAAATTAATTATTTTAATCAATTTTAATTTATTTTCATTAATTAAAATTAATTAGAAAATTAGGTCAATTTCAAATTATTTTTATAAAAAAATTCAAAAAAATATTTTAAATGTTTTTAGGGTTTTGCACCTTTTTTTTTTAATTTTAATTCTCGTGCTTAATTACTTTGGCCATACGATTAATTTTCATTATTAATGTAACTGCGCCCGATTTGTAATAGTTTAATTAGGGTTTTAATTCCGCATTTTTACTTTTGAGTCACTAATTATGTAATTGCACCAAAGCCTTGTAATAGTTAGGAATTTTATCTTTCCGCCATTTATTTTCCCGCACGATAAACTGCTTAGATGAATGTTTAATAGGGTTTCCTGAAATATAATGATTAATTAAACCTAGATAACCTTAATTGCGCAAGATAAAATATCTGAAAAAAGCACACTGTTGCACACTTGCACCCTTAGGGTATACCTCACTCGGTTGCCTTTGAATTACGGTCACAATTATCGAAACGCGAGAATTCTTAGTGGTTGTCCTTAAAGTCTAGAGATAACTAGTCCTTCGATGACCCTCTCGACTGTTGCCTCGGTATAAAAGTGACCTTAGGGCTTTAGGACAATTACTAAGAGATCTTGCCCTGTTGCCTTAGTGACCGTACATCCCTTTTGATAGTCCCTCAAAAATCCAACGACTAGGGTTACCTACTCACTAATAGTAGGATAACACGGTCTAAAGGATAGGAGGAAAAGAATGCCTTTTTTTGAGTAGGTAGATAACTGTTAGGTACTTGCTCAAACAATCCTTTTTACACACTTTCAAACACTTTTCAAAACAAAGCTTTCAAAAACACTTTATCACACTCTTGAGGACTGATACAAGAGTTACCATAAAGTGAATCGCCTCACTAAGGCATTTTTCAAAGTTTTTCAAAACACACAAACACAAGCAATTTTAGAAAATGAGCAAGTACCTAAGAGCCCATGGAAAACCATGGATGGAAAGGGTGCTAACACCTTCCCTTTCCATAATTTACCCCCCTTACTCAGAAATCTCGATAAAAGGTATTTTTCTGTTCTTTTCACCCTTTCCTTTTTGAATAAAAGAAAAGTCGGTGGCGACTCTTGCTTACCGCGACATTTGTGAACAAAAAATGCAAAACCAGTATTAACAGTCGGTTCGGCCACCGTATCACAAATAAGACTACTGTTAACAAATGTATGCATAAAAATAGGAATTAACATGTGCTCAAGACTCTAGGAGTTGGGATAATGTTCAAATCGTCCACAATTCACCATGAGAAATCCCTACAGAGCTACTTTCACAAGCTCATTCCTAGCAAAGATACACACCCCGCAAATCGAATATGCTTTCAAGACAGGAATTGTGACATCCTCCAGTAATTAACTTAGTCATATTCTCCAGCAAATCCCCCTAGCAGATAAAGGAGTATGATCTTTTCCCCAACAATGTCGCCAACCTATAGAATCCCAATCCTTATCAGAGATTATGTCATCAGCACAATTCACAGGAATTCTCTTCCCCAGTTGAGTTTATTTCTCCAAAACTATAAATCCCCCTGCATATTTCTCTTTTCGAGCAGGGCTCATTTCCTCAGCAGAGTATTTCTCCAGCAAGGTTTATTTCTCCAGCAGAGTTTATTCCTTTAGCAGGGTTTATTTCCCCAACAGAACTCAATCTCCCTAACTTGAGTCTATTTATCTGACTACTACAAATCACCGACAAAATCCCCCTCTCTAGTAAAGTGCAATTCCGGCTGCTATCCCCAAAGAGTTGCTACAGAATCTAAAATCAGACCAGATATCATTTAACCTTATCCTCCCTAGACGAGTCAGCATCCATATCGGAAAATCGGTCAGACAAAACCTCGGAAGGTTATCCATCTCTTTTATCCCTAGCCAGGGTATATAAGAATTAAATTCCCCAGTAGAGCGATGAACGACCAATGTTATTGAACTCTTCTCCCAAAGCAGAAGTCGAACAATCCCCAGCCGAATTTCGTCAAGCAGAAAGGAGGAGTTCCCAACGGAAACATTCTAAACAAGAATTACTGTCTCCATCCCTAACAACAGTCAGGGATTTATTTTCCCCATCAAGATGTTATACGAAGCTACCAATACGCTTCAACGACATCTCACATCCACACATCATTTACAAGTATCATAGCATATACATACGACATGCATATTACACTCTCACTTACTTTGAGAACATCACTGTGCAATGCATTACATACAACATGACATTGCATACAACTAATTTTTATCTTTTCAGGTAAGAACCTACAAACAGACAAATATCATTAACAATTTTCAAATAAATCGTAGATCGATTCCCGAAACAGGATGGGGCGACTATCTACATAAACATGTCAAAGATTCACTACGGAAATAGGACGGGGAAACTATCTATATGATAGAGCAAAGATTAACTCCTGGAACAGAATGGGGAAACTATCTTTCTATCTTTATGACCAGGTGAAGATCAATTCTCAAAACAGGATGGGGTGACTATCTTTATCACCAGGTGGTACGAATTCCCGAAACAGGACGGGTTTACCAAGAAAAATAGATTGTAGATCAATTTTTGAAACAAGACGAGGAGACTATCTACATGACAAAAATCTCCATCAGAGACTGAATTCTGACAAGAATCTTTCCTTCAGAGACTAAATTTGACAAGCAGCAACTCAAACACCTTCCCTAGAGGTTCATTCTGGGAAGCATTCTTCATATACAGTCAAGCGTATACTCATTTTGATACTCTTATCAATAGTTACTTTGGATGGCATCTATAAGCCCATCTCCAATGACATTTCGTCACTTCTCTGAATGGAATCTTTAAGCCTATTCAAGCAATACAATTAATCAACATTGTTACTTTTTGCACAGGCGAGTGCAAATTTCTAGGCACTTAAGTGTTCAATCATCTTCCACCTTCAAGTCACGAATGGCGGACATGCCAATCTAACTATTCAGGTTTAATAAGATTGAACAGGGGCAGATGTTGTATCCAAAAATTTTCCCTTCCTTTTCTTCAAGACATTCTAGGGTTCTCAGATGCTTAAGGTTTCCCAAGAATTGGTCAGACAAATTCTCCTCCTAAGCAATGGGTCCACAACTAGGGTTTCACTTTTCACAAGGAGATTTGGGTTTCTAAGATCTTAAATGGAATTCATGGTCTCTTATATGTCTTCAAGAATTCTCATGTCAAGTATTACACCTTGCATCACAAATTTGCCCAGTCAATGGCTCATGTGATTGAAAATCAACTGTATTGGACAAAAAGTCAACTATGGTCAACATATAGTCAAACCTCAAGATTTTTTGTCAACATCAAGGTTTTGAAGTGATATTGATCATTTGATCAAGGTTTGATCATGACTCATCAAGAGAACTCTCAAATCACCAAAAGTCAAAAGTTGCCAAATTAGGGTTTTCTTAAGGAGAAGTCAACTGAACTTTGGCCAAGCATAACTTTCACATGCTTCATCAGTTTTTCCCCAACCAAAAATTATTTTGAAGGAAATTCAATTCTCTACAACTTTGCATCTCTAAGCTCAAGTCCAAAAAATGATTAATTTGAGAGATATGAGCCAATACATTACAGTTCATTTTAAAAGAGAGATTATAGAGGACATCTTGAGATTTCCAAAAAGTTTAAGATCACCTTCAAAAGATGAAAATTGAGAGGGTTATGACCAATGAAAGTAAGGAAAGTTTGAGCATATGCCTGAAGTTCAAATTGAGCAAACTTGATATTTTGGACTATTTGGCCATGGTTTTAAAGTCTAAACGTGTATTACTCTCCTCATACACCTCAAATATTGTTCATGCACCCCTTGATCTATTTTATTTTAATTATTTTGATTTATTAATTAATATTTAAAAAATAAATAAGATAAAATATGAGCCTTCTTACACAATGTCCAAGCCCATATATTCTGACCTAATTCCACATTATATAGTATCCACTCTTCATACAAGCCAAGTATGAAACCCTTGCCTCGAGAAACTTATCAAAAATCTTAATTTTTTTTCAAGAACACTAAAAACTTCAAACCCTTATCACACCCCTTTCACTACAAACAAGCCATCTTGTTCACTTCCAGCAATCCTACAAAGTAAGTATGGATCGAATTTAATGACCCAAAGCTCATGAAACGCCATCGCATGCATCTCTGATCTCATACTTTTGTAACACATACTAATGTCATTAACGTGTTTATGAGGTTTGACCGTGCATGATAGAACCATCGTGGAGGTCTCATGCAATCGAAATCATGAACCACCATTTTTGTGCCGATTGGAGTTGTTTTCATTATACCTCTCAAATCATTGAGTTTCAGTCCAAAACAACCGTCCCATTGGATTTGTAACCCTCAATATAGGTGGGTAGGGTCCCTCTGGGTCATTGACTTTGGCTATTTTGCAGGTTTTATAAAAGGAGGTTACCGAAGAAGACGATTGGAGCTAGGGCTTCGGCGCCTCTCTGGTTCAAGCAACATTTCTATATTATATATTTATTGTTTGATTAAAATTAACTGATGTATTACCCCCCCCCCCCCCCCCCCCCCAGCGGTTGAAGCGCGTGCAATAAGGTCTTAGTATGCCAAGGCGTGGGTTCAATCCCAGTCTTTTGGCATTTTTATGTTTTTCTGATTTATTTGTCTTGCAGTTTACAAAAGGCGCTGGATCCCTTCCTTGACACCAAGGCGCGCTTGGCTTGGTGGTGAGCATATTGGAAGAAAGTTCCGAGGACGTGGGTTCAACACTCACCCCTACCTCTTTTGGTTTTTTCTTTACAATTCTCTATTCTCTTTACTCTTTTCCTCATTTTTCTTCAATTTAACAAAACATAAACCTTTTTTTTAAGAACCCTAACATTTTCACAAGACCTTTTTTTAATAAATTTAAACCCTAATTAGTTTTTTTAGGTTTTTATTTAATGAATAAATTTAGGTTTTTCACTAATTTTTTTTTATTAATTAAAATCAACTTAATGGTTTAGGTTTTAATTAATCAGTTTCCTTTATTAATTAAAATTAATTAGGTTATTAGATTAATCATTAAAACCTTTTCTTTATCAAGCAAAATCACAAAACAATTTCCTTTTCCTTTTCCTTTTATTTTCGCGTATTTTATTACTTTCGCGTTTTTTTTCCAACTATGTGTCTGCTTACGGTTTGTAATAGTTAACTAGGGTACCTTTTCCCCCGTATTTTATTACTCGTACCTCATCCCCGAAGCCTTGTAATAGCGTAAGACTCTTTAATTTTTGCCTTTACTTTCTGCATTTATCGCTTTCCTTATAACTATTAGATGTATGCTAATAGGGTTTGTATGGTAAGATTAAAAATAATCATAGAAAACCCTAATTTCAAGATAAATTAACTGAAGTCAAAACACTCTTCACACTTGAACCTCTAGGATAACCTCACTTGTTGCCTTCAAAAAACACGCATGTCCCTCGAACGTGGAGACACTTTAGCAAAGACCCTCGATTAAAAAGAACATAGTCCCTCAATGACCCTTTCGATGCTGTCTTCGGTAAACGATCTAGTCCCTTAATGGTAAATGCTAAAGCGGCCATACGAGTTGCCTTCGATGACTGTACGATGACCCGCGCATGTCCCTTCACATCCCACGATAGGGCTTCCTACTAACTAATGTAGGATAGAACTATCTAAATGAGGAGGAAAAGAATAATAAAGACTTTGAGTAGGCAGATAGTTCTTAATCTCTTGCTCACATTTTTCAAAACAAAAACATTTCTCATAATCACACTATCAAAATGTTTTCGAATAAACACTTTGTACGCATTCTTAACCAATACAAGAATCATTACAAAGTTTCCTTACTATTGGCATTTTTCAAAATATTTTCAAACACATTCATAAAGCATTTTCAAAACAAAGTGAGCCAGCGATTAAGAGTCCGTAGATAACTACGGATGAAAAAGGTGCTAACACCTTCCCTTTTCATAACCTACCCCCAAACTCAAATAATCTCAAAGGTCTTTCCTATTATTTTCACCCTTTCCTTATTTAGATAAAAGAAAAGTCAGTAGTGACTTTTGCTATCCATAATATTTGCGATAAAACGCAAAAAACCAAGTCAGTTCTCCCATCGTATTACAGTAGGTTAACCATCTTCCTTGTGTATTTCCTTTTTAGTATTGGTTCGCTAGTTTTGGCTAATTTTCCACTTCTTAATCTCATACAACAATGTCAAACAAAATAGACTGAATACAACATAAAACAAAGATTTGTGACACAATTTAGACACTGGTCCCACAGGGCGTGCCAATTTGTTTACCCTAAAATTTGGTAAACAAGCGCTACTCTTCCAAAACAAAAGATCATTTTGGTTACTTACAGGATCTACTAGATTGATCCAAGGACATGTAAGTGAATTCGACTTAAATTTAAAATGAAATGTAAAAGACTTAATTAAAAAGATAAATGACTTTGAATAAAAAATAGTGTTTCATACATACATTCTCAGTAACTCTTTTCTTTAACACTTTGTACTTTGAGTTTATTTGAGTAATTTGTAAAAAAGTGAACACACTAAATCCTAACAAAAAGGCTCTAATTTATACTAATTCGACCATAACAGTCTTTCTCTATAAGAGTGCCAAGTTTGATATTTGCATGCTCCTCGAATCTTCAGGCTTCCACGCGTCCTTTCAGATAAGACCAAACCATTTGAAATCAAAGTCTTCCTTAATTCGAAGCGCCAAAACCAGCAACTTGACTTTGTCGAAATATTTAAATTCGAGACTTCAAATATCACAAATCTCATGTATTCCACAACATAAGACTTTTGCCATTATTTAACAATATTTGACTATCACCAGTCGAACACTTCAAAAAATACTCTCATATTTCTTTTAGAACAAAATTCCTTCGACATTCCTCATTTCTTCTTTCATATTTCAAATATTCGAAATTCCCAGCTAACTGCTGCCTAGGTGAATATGATTCGCCCGACGAAGCTGATGGGTCGCCCGACGCTCGAGCATGACAGCAACTCTACTGTTGCATTTTTTGCATAGTTCAGTTCCAATTTCTCATACGATTTCATACCAGAACAAACCCAATTCACCATAAATCATTATGTTATCATACAATCAATAACAACACATCATCACATCATCATATCATTACCAACATCAATTCATGGTATTTCACACATCATAAATCTTTAATTTCATCATAAATTCATCATATTACCATTTCATCACAAAACCCCAAACAACCTACATAAATCTAAACCCCATATCAATCATAATAACAAGGATTATCCCCTTACCTTATATTTCTACCAGCAAGTTTGATTCTCTTTCTCGCGTTCTATCGAGCTCTCCTTCTTGCTTATTTGTGCCCTAGTTCTTTCTCCATAGCGGTTCTCACAAAATGGGATCGTACAAAATGAATCGTTAAACCTCAATTTCCCTCTTTGTCTAACTTACCCATTGGAACCCTAATATGTTCTTCCCAACTTACCTTCACTAATCCTTACGAATATTACCTCCTCGCCCCTATCACTTCTACACCATATTATTTTATTTAATTAATAAAAATAATTATAATTAGTAATTCTAAATAATTATACTAATTATCTAAATTACTAAAATTCCCAATATCACATTAATTTCCACAATTCCATACAATGGCATCACACCACACATCATTTTCAACAAAACACCATATATTCACAAATAATTCACAATTACTCATCATAAATTAATTAAATAATAATATAATTATTTTGGGGCGTTACAACTATCCCCCCCTTAAAAGAGTTTTCGCCCTCGAAAATTACCTGGCGGAAACAGTATTGGATAAGTCTCTCTCATCTGATCCTCATGTTCCCAAGTCAAACTTTCACCAACTGGTCCACCCCCCAACACCTTTACTAAAGCAAATTATTTACCCCGCAACTGCTTCACTTCCCAACCTTTTATCCGCATGGGTGATGCTTCAGCTTTCAGGTTATCTCTCACCTATACATCATCCATTTGGATCACATGTGAAGGATACAAAACATATCTTCTCAAATGAGACACATGAAACACATCATGAAGATTCGAAAGCAATGACGGTAACTTAATCCGATAGGCCACCCCACATATCCTCTCTGAAATATGATATGGACCAACAAAACACGGTGTAAGATTTCACGACTTAAAAGCCCTACTGTCACCAATCATCGGAGTAACTCTCAAAAACACATGATCTCCCACCTGGAACTCAAGTAATTTCTTCCTCTTATCATGATAACTCTTATGATAACTCTGAGAAGCTTTCATCCTCTCTTGGATCATCTTTATATTTTCAGTTGTCTCTTGCAAAACCTCAGGTTCGAGCATATTACTCTTGCCTGACTTGTACCAACACAATGAAGTTCTACATCTCCAACCATACAACGGTTCATACGGTTCCATGCAAATACTTGCATGAAAAATGTTGATGTATGTAAATTTGATCAATGGCAGATGACTATCCCAAGCTCCTCCTTGGTCTAACATACAAGATCTCAAGAAATCTTTCAAAGACTGGATACTCCTCTCCGTCTGACCATCCGTATGTGGATGATAAGCTGAACTTAATCTCAACTTAGTACCAAAAGCATCTTGTAAACTCTTCCAAAATCTTAACGTAAACCACATATCTCTATCTGATACAATACTCAAAGGTATACCATGTAACTTCACGATTTCCTTGACATACATCTTAGCTAACTTCTTCATGAAATGATTGATCTTCACCGATAAGAAATGAGTCGACTTAGTTAACCTATCCACTATCACCCAAATAGAATCATTGCCCTTAGTTGTCTTTGGTAAACCTGACACAAAATCCATGAAAATGCTATCCCACATCCATTCTGGAATTATGAGACCCAAAGGTTTTTGATGTTCAATCTTCAAATTATGATAAGTCATACAAGCATAAACAAACTCAGTAACTTCCTATTTCATGCCAAACCACCAAAACAAATTCTTCAAGTCTTGATACATCTTGGTAGAACCGGGAAAATACTTAATCCACTTATATGTCCTTCCTCAAGAATGCTCTTCTTAAGTTCTGGAACATGAAGAACACATACTCTATTTTCAAACCTCATTATGCCATTCAGATCAACTCGAAATTCACCTCCATTACCTTGGTTAACCAATGTCAATTGATCAACCAACTTCAGATAGTATTTTCGACCTTCTCAAATATCTTTAAGAATACCACTAGTCAGTTTAAACATTCCCAATTATACACTATTAGACGTCACTTCACATACTAAACTCAAATATCTGAATGGTTTAATCAATTCCAACTCACGCACCATAAGAATCGACATATCCAAAGACTTCCTACTCAATGCATCGGCCACTACATTTGCTTTATCGGGATGGTAATTAATATCAAAATCATAATCCTTCAACAACTCAAGCCATCTTCTCTGCCTCATATTCAACTCTTTCTGATCAAACAAGTACTTCAGACTCTTGTGATCACTAAACACTTTAAATTTAGAGACAAAAAGATAATGTCTCCAAATCTTCAAATTAAACACTACACATGCTAACTCTAAGTCATGTGTAGGATAATTCCTTTCATGAACTTTTAGTTGTCTAGAATCATATGCAACTGATCATCGGCTACTTAGTATATATTTTCTAACTGCAAGTGCACAACCTATCGGTGTAGTTTTAAAATATTATCAAACCGCATAGACCAATGTCAAAACTTATCATTACTAATTGCTATGGTGTTTAACTAAAGCTAAGGATAAATATAAGAAAGTTAAAATGCGAGAAATATAAATTAAAGTAAATAGAGGATTTGTGGTAAAAAAGAATAGAGAAATTAGAGAGAACGGTGTGGCGTTGAGACTTTGTTAATTAACCATGTCTTTATTTGCTCCTCATATAATTTCAAATAGGACAATATTTTCTACCATGAAAAGAACTAATTTAATGGGAACTATCACTTTCGCCGATCAAAATAGAATTTACCCTTTATATCTAACCATTCATTTGTCACATATGAATAGTGTGCATTGCATTAAAGTAGTATACCTATTTTTAAGAAATCAAATTCTTAACTTAATTGAAAGGTGATTTTGGTCAAAAAGTTCAATTTAAAAAGGGTTCTTAAGCTATCGCTTAAGAATCGAATTCTAAACCTAATAACACGTGCGCTCATCAGTAGTTTTAAAACCAACATGCTAGAAATATCAAACTTTCCTAATTAATTAATAAAAGGATTTTGCGGGATCTATTCAATTAACCAAATAAAAATTTAATCACTTGTACCAGACGACATTCGATCTTACCCGATGTTTTCACTGCCTTACTTACGTAAATGCAGATTAAAGTAAAGTTTAGTAAAATTGTCTAAAAACCAAAATATCCCTAAAGGTGATTCTACGAGACTCATAAAAACTCGTTTAATTAAAGTCCTCTCATTCCAACACCTAACTTAATTAACTAGACATGGTAATAAAGAAAGCGATAAATGTGGTAAATAGGTAAAGCAAGGCAAGCATAATTAAAGAGTGAGAAATTGTAAAAGAAGGAAATCAATGAAGTAAATAAAATAATGTAATAAGTTGAAACCTGCTCCAAAGAGACTTTTGTTTGATACAAGAAGGGAAAACTTCAAGTAACCTCTTAGTAATTCTTCAAAGAAAATAATGGTGCAGAAATAAAACTTGTACAGTAGCTCCAAGAGAAATACAAACTCAATAGATCGTGTAATAACTCTCCAATGCAAAGATTTATTACTTACAAAGAAGAAAAATATATGGATTTTCTGAGTGTAGAAAGCTTGGATGCTCTAAATGGCATCTGACATGGACGGACTCCTGCAAGCTTGTGTCGTAGCTGAAGAATTTCCCGGGAGAGGAAATCTGCTTCCTGTATATGAGTGGTACTAACTATATGTATATGCTCCTTAAGGTTGGCAATTTATGCGCGGAGAATGGCTATTTTCTGGCGCATAACTTCAAGCCAGTGTCTGTATCATCTTTTCCAGTAGAGGCGACAAAGGAAATGGCAACAATTGTTTCTGAGTGGAGTAATGGGTGATATTTAGGTGTAGGAGGGTTAGTGAGTATAGAACTTGTTTCTCCTTGGCCTTCTAAGGCGTATTTCCAATTTTCCCTATTTTGGACATTTGTTCTCTCTGGGTTTGGTAAGTGAAAGTGGTGAACTACCTCATCCTCAATGAGAATTTTATACTCATTGTTTCTGAAATAGACTTGTCTAACCATGCCCCTTTCAAGACAAAAATCCATGTTCATTAGAGTGTAGCCATAATAAGGTTCTAAATGGGCAATATTCCTTTCAAGGCCTAAGGCAAGGGAAATGTGGGTTATTGTACCTCCTACATGGATGGGTCCTATAGCATATATTGCTACACGGTACAGGTTATCTATTAAGAAAGTTCTTGAGGCTATAGGCTGGTCATCAGTAATGTAGAATAAGATGAATAATTCATCATCATTAATCAGTTCATAGGTTTCATCTCTACCAAAGAATGCATAGGCTAAGATCATTTGAAAATACCTTAATGTTGGGTTGTGGATGCAATGTGATAGTTGGATGGATGGATCTAGGTCTCCTCTGGTGGTGGTAGCTTTCCAGAAGGGGTTCAGGTCATCGTCTATATAATCGTTCATGGGAACTCATGTGGGTGTACATGGGCCAAAATGAAAACTTAAAAAGGTTAGCAAAACCCTTATTAGTCAAATGAAATTCTCTCCCAAATAGCTTAAAGGTAATATTTCCTCTTTTCATCCCTATCCATTCATATGGTTGGTAAAATAAAGAGCTGAGAAACTCGAGTGTAAGATTTATGTAAGTGACGTGCTGCTCTACAACATATCTTTCCCAATCTGCTTGGTAACACAAGTTCTTGATATCTGAATCAAACCCCAAGGTTTCTAAATAGATATAGTTGGGATATTTAGTAGGAAACATGGGCCTCTAAGATAGGATAGCGAAGCGTCTCCTTTGTCTTTCATCTCTGAACCTCATTATCATATTATCAAAATGCTGCATTCTGAGAATTACTTAGAGAAAAATAGCCTGCAATACGAATAGTCACACAAGTTAGTTTTTGTTAGAATAAAATATTTCACTGTTAAAATAAAAAATGAAAAAATAAATAGAACCATTGGTTGCCTCCCATGCAACGCTTGTTTAACGTTAATAGCTAGACAATTTGTGAATTTTATCAAGGCGATTCTTGTAGGATTGAATCCACGTGAGAACCTTTGTAAGCATAGATTTTCCAATACCCCTTATCAAGCCATCTCTCATAACCTTCACTTTTCTTTCTCTTTTCATTAAAGTGAGGTTCACATGTTGATTGAGACAGAGTTGGCTCTGACTTAGTTACATATTCTCATGATTCAATTCTAGATTTTTTTGCATGTTGGAAGCTGATGTATTCTTAGATATAGCCATAATTTTATAACCCTTACATTTAAATTTTTTATCAAGAGGCTTGGGAATAATAACATATCCTATTTTAGTTTCTACATAATTTATTGGGAATAATGTACTTATGTCATCTCCACCATAACTTCCCTTAATATGGTTGATTTCACTGATTGATTTTTCTTTAATGATTGGTTCATTATCAATGTACCTCTCAGTGGGGAGTCTTTTAAGTGTCTGTGCGAGTAGGTAAATTTTGGTTCCTAGTTCCTGGGTACTAGTTACTAAAGAATCAACTACATTGCTCAGTTTCCTAATGGTTTCATTGGTCTAGAGAATTTGGTTTTTAAATTCCTTATTTTGGAATGTTTGTGTTACCATAAATCTTCGCATTGTAGATTCTAGCCTAGAAAGTGTTTATGTTGTAACGAAGTTTTCTACTTGATCGTCGGCTACTTAATATATATTTTCTAACTGCAAGTTCACAGCCTATTAATGTATTTTTAAATTATTATCGAACCACAGAGACCAATGTCAAAACTTATCGTTACTAATTGCTATGGTGTTTAATTAAAGCTAAGGATAAATATAAGAAAGTTAAATGCGAGAAAGATAAATTAAAGTAAATAGAGGATTTATGGTAAAAAAAACAATAACAAATTAGAGTGAACAATGTTGGATTTGAGACTTCATTAATTAACCATGTCTTTATTTTTCCCCTCATAGAATTTCAAATAGGACAATATTTTCAACCATGAAAAGAACTAATTTAACGGGAACTGTCACTTTCGTCGATCAGAACCGAATTTACCTTTTAAATATAACCACTCCTTTGTCACATATGAATAATGCATATCGCATTAAATTAGTAAACCTATTTTTAAGAAATCAATTTCTTAACTTAATTGAAAGGTGATTATGGTCGAAAAGTTCAATTTAAAAAGGGTTCTTAAGCTTTCGCTTAAGAACCAGATTCTAAACCTAATAACTCGCGTGTTCGTCAGTAGTTTTAAAACAATTATTCTAGAAATATTAAAATTTCCTAATTAATTAATAAAAGGCTTTCACGAGATCTATTCAATTAACCAAATAAAACTTTTATCGTTTGTACCAGACGACTTTCGATCTTACCCAGTTATTTCACTGCCTTACTTACGTAAAGGCAGATTAAAGTAAAGTTGAGTAAAATTGTTTAAAAACCAAAACATCCCCAAAGGCGATCCTCGGGACTAATGAAAATGCGTTTAGTTAAAGTCCTCTCATTCTAACACCTAACTTAATTAACTGGACATGGTAATAAGGAAAGCGATAAATGCGGTAAATAGGTAAAGCAAGGCAAGCATAATTAAAGAGTGCGAAATTGTAAAAGAAGAAAATCAATAAAGTAAATAAAACAATGAAATAAGTTGAAACCTGCTCCGAAGAGACTTTTGTCTGATAAAAGAAGGGAAAAATTCAAGTAACCTCTTAGTAATTCTTCAAAGCAAATAACGATGCAGAAATACAACTTGTCCAGTTGCTCCAAGCGAAATACAAACTCAGTAGTCCGTGTAATAACTCTCCAATGCGAAGTTATTACTTACAAAGAAGAACAATATATGGATTTTCTGAGTGTACAAAGCTTGGATGCTCTAAATGGTGCAACTAGGGTCCTATTTATAGGAATGCAAAAGAAACCTAATTCCCAAAGTTCTTGGAGGCTTTTCCTCCACTTTGGGAGAAAACAAGGCGTGCTTGTAACCATTTGGAAAAATAAAGGGTGGCAACTGCCACGCCTCTCTTAGCGACCGCCATGCTTACTAAGTGGGCATGACTTGGTAAACTATGAGAATATGTATGGACCGCCCATGGCTACCCTAGGATGGTCACCATGGAGGTGGATACGCTTCTAACTTCACTCCTTTTGATGTTTCTTGTTCATTTTTCTTTGTTTCGTCGCTCCTGGCTTGTTTCGAACCTAATACTTGAAATGAAAATAAAGCACACAAAAAAGGGAAAAATGCAAAGTAAATTGAACTAAAACCATGCACAATTGAAGTCAAATAAAAGGTGTTTTCTTATGACATCAACAACAACCTGTCCATTTTGCATCAGTACCCCTCAAGGCCCATCTTAGACGCATCACAATACACCACAAAAGATTCACCTGGATTAGGAAAAATCAACACCGGAGTTGTCAACAAATTTTTCTTCAATTCCATAAAACTTTTTTCACACGCAACATCCCACACATAAGCTTAACCCATTTGAGTCAACTGATTTAACTGTAGAGCCAACTTAGAAAATCCTTCAACCAACCTTTGATAATAACCTGCTAGACCAAGAAAACTTTGAATCTTAGTTGCCGAATTTGGAGTCTCCCATTAAAACACGTCATCAACTTTAGTAGGATCCACAATAATCCCACCACTAGAAATCACATGGCCAAGAAAACTCACATTCTCAATAAGAACTCACACCTCGACAGCTTTGCATAAAACTTCCTTTCTTTCAACACTTGCAACACAACTCTCAGATGCTCAACATGCTCTTCTTCTGATTTATAATAGATCAGAATATCATCAATGAAAACCACAATAAAATTATCTAGATACGAATGAAATGTTCGATTCATATACTCCATGAAAACACCTGGTGCAATTGACACACAAAACGACATCACAATGTAATCATAATGACCATACCTTGTTTTGAAAGCCGTATTCAGAATATCATCTGGTTTAACATGAATATGATAATAACCCGACCTCAAATAAATATTACTAAGAACACGAGCACCCACCAATTGATCCATCAAATCATTAATCCCCGAAAGTGGATACTTATTCTTAATAGTCACTTTGTTCAACTGCTTGTAGTCCACACGCAACCTCATACTTCCATCTTTCTTCTTAACTAACAACACAGACGCACCCCATAGAGAAACATTCAATCAAACAAACTTCTTCTCAAGTAATTATTCCAATTGTTTCTTCAACTCATTCAGCTCAAAAGCTGACATTCTATAAAGATCCATAAACAATGAACTCGTATCTGGCACCAACTCTATAGAAAACTCCACCTCACGTTTTGGAGGCAAATCACACATGTCGTCTGGGAATACATCTGGGAACTCACAGATAATAGGTAGTTCAATACCCGCGACTTCATGATCCATTTGCAATGATGCAAACATTACAAACATCAAGACATCATCTTCCAATAGTTCATCCACTTGCTTAGCAGACAAAAACATCATCTCTCCACCATCACCAAACTTTGGGAACCTCACTGTCTTATTGTAACACTTGATATGAACATAATTAAACTCCAACCAGTTCATTCCAAGAATGACATCAATTTGATGCAAGGGTAAACACACCAAATCCATCACGAAACTTTTACCATAAATGGTCAAAGGACAACTCAAACAGATAAAAGTAGTAGTAACAGAACCATTACCAGGAGTATCTATCACCATACTACCATTCATAGAAGACAATTTCAATCCCAACATAGTAAGATCATTCAAGCGAAATAAATAAATGAGTAGCACCAGTATCAATAATGGCACCAACTTAACATTGTTAATAAAACAAGTACCTCAAATCAAGTTGTCTTTCTTGGAATCCTCTGATCCACTCAGAGCGGAAACTCTACCATTAGTTTGGTAAGCAACATCCTTCTTTGGATTTTGATACTGGGTACTGATATGACCTTGTTCTCCATAATTAAAACAAGTTAAACCATCGTTCTTGAACTCTGGTGCACGATGACTCGTCTTACGACACTTGAAACATCTAAGAACTTTAATCTCACATTCATTAGAATAGTAACCTTGTTCACAAAACCTAAAGCACTTGACAGGAGCGGGAGCTCCTCCCCTACTTAACTTCTTCCCATCAAAAACCTTATGTTTCCCTTTATCATCTAGAGCATTGTAAGGCTTATCACGGTCCTGATTCTTCCCTCTATTCTCGTTCATGACCTTGTAATGAGCCTTACTATCCTCTTCATAAATTCTGTAGCTATTCACCAACTCTAGAAATCTGTGAATTTGTTGATCCAAATTGCTTGCTTGATTTCTAGACTCAAACCATTAAAGAACTTGATACACTTTGAGAATTCAGCAGTCGTTTCACTGTAATATGGATAGAACTTTGTCAGTTCCACGAACCTATCAACATATTCAATTATAGACAAATTCCCTTGTTTCAAATCTAGGAATTCGATCTCTTTCTTCCTGCACATATCTTCGAGAAAATTCTTCCTTATAAACTCTATATTGAACACAACCCAAGTAATAACCTCACTTATCGCTACCAGTCTTTGACGAGTGCCAACTCACCAGTCACCGGCTTCCTCTTCTAGCATATGCGTACCAAACCTCACCTTTTGTGTCTTTGAGCAATCCATGACCCGAAAGATCCTTTCGATCTCTTTGAGCCACGCTTGTGCTCTATCATGATCATACTTACCCTCGAAAGTAGGTGGATGGTTTCTCTAAAACATTTCCAAGACACGAAACCCATTATTCCCGCTAGCATTAGGCTGATGTTTCACATCCTGAGCAACAACCTACAAAGCAGCAACAATCACAACATCGTTTCTTTCATCCATACTCTGCATACAGGCAACCAACGTAAGAAAAGACAACATATTGATAGTGTACTCACACTAATCGATTGATAGGATGTGGACATCGTATAGAAAAACCTGGCTGGATGGACCGACCTGCTCTGATACCACTAACGTAACACCCTTCTAACCCCAACGAATAATTTAATAAATAATTAAATATGAAACCACCATCATGGGTGTTACATCTTCATAAAAACATCAATATAAATCATTCTGCTCTTTAACACGGGTTCTTAAAAGTTAAAACAATTATTTCTTTATTAACATCAACATATAACTTCAAAATTCGCAGCAGAATCTTAGTATGAAATCATCTTTATTAAATTACTTCAAATAAAACATCCTCATACTCCATCGTTCAAGAATTCATAAGTTCAAACAACATAAATGCCATAGAAATTAATTCATAATATCATATCAAATAAAAGAACATAATGTTCCAATAAAACGATCCCAACCTCGGTGTTAGGTATCTGAGAAAGACCCTCTTTATTAACGAAAATAAATGAATAACTCCTAGCTAACCTTGACTTCTATGAGCTATTCTTAATTACCTGCAAGTTACCCACATATCGAGGCAATATTTCCAAGTAGAAAGGGTGAGCAATCACGAATTATTATAAAATATATACATAATAAATATAGTAGGGCAACAACAATCAGTAAGAATTCCACATATCATTATGTTTCACATATATGCTCACACTTTCACATCACCAATACACATTAAACACATTATTGCATCATCAAATCAACATTCATCATCAACATCATTTAGGTCACAACATCATTAACATCATTCAATCAATCATTATGCAATGTCATAAATAATCCAATGCAACTTCATTGACTCATGCATGTGGTACCAAACTTCACTGATGACCCTGTGTCATCTTCCTCCAAAGATCCCCGTCATGGGATAGATGCCCTCTTGGAACCAGAAACTTCACAAAAATGCACTCAATCCACGCGATGGGATTGAGTCCATCTGTTGTACCCCAAAATTTTCCCTCTCATTTTACTCAACATATGTTTATGGAGATCCTCAACTTGCTTAAGGATGCCCAAGAATTGACCATACAAACCCTCTCCTAAGACAAGGAACCTCCAACTAGGGTTTCCATTTTAATCAAGATAGGTGACCTCCAAAGGCCTCATGTGCTCTCCACAGTCCTAATATGTCCTCAATACCATCCATGCCAAGTTTTATGCCTTGCACAAGAAGTTTGCTCAGTCAAACTGCTCAGATGCTTCAGAATCGACTGTATTAGGTCAAAAGTCAACTGTAACCCACATACAGTCAAACTTCAAGATTTTTGGTCAACATCAACATTTTGAAGTGATATCCATCATTTGATCAAGGGTAGGTCATGATTCCTCAAGGAATGCTCCTAATTCATCAAAACTCAAAAGTTGCTAAATTAAGGTTTCTAAGGAAAAGTCAACCAAACTTTGACCAAGCATAACTTTCTCACACTTTATAAGAAATTTCTCATCCAAAGCTAATTTTGAATATAATCCAATTTCCTACAACTCATCTTCATCCCTCAAGTTCAAAAAATGCAATCATAAAAAGATACAATTTTCTACATTATAGGTCCTTTTGAAAAGTCAACAAAAACACCTTTTGGGTCAAAGCTTCTTACATGAACATGGAAGACCCAATTGAGATGAAACCAAAAAGGTTATTTAGGCGACATCCTAAGCTTTCTAAAAAGTCCAAGAAAACCTCTCTAGGATTAAAATTGGAAGAGATATTCATTGTCAAAGTTGACCATTTTTGGAAAATTGCAAATGTCAAATGTGCTCAAAAGTGCATTTTTTTGTCAAATGGGCCTAGCATTTCAGGATTATATCTTGTTAAGGACATGGTCCATGACCTAAATCAGCAGAAATATATTATTTTCTCTATTTATTTATTTATTTATTTTATTTTGATTTTGATTTATTAAAAATCACATTAAATCAAATAAATGACAAAAAATATAAAAGATTGATTTGTTGATCTGATTTTGGTGAGAATCAAATCTAATTAAGCTGGCATAATCAGATCAAATCTAATCAAGGAAAATTGAGGCAAAAATAACATGATTGAGAAGGTTTTGGAAATATATCATATGGAAAGCAAATCACATTAAATCTCTATAATTCCAAAAGATTCAGGTCGCTTTTGTTACCCTAATTCATCACACTACATATAATGAAAAAAATAATGCAAAAGGACAAGGTTTGCAGCCGTGAGAATAGAGGAAAAAAACTCAAAAATTGGACAAAAGTGGTGGATCATTTTCTCACATAGAGGGTGATTCAAGACATTCCAAAGCTTCCAACCGCTTCCTGGACATCTCCTGAAGCTAGCGCGATCCATTGCAAGCATTCCCAAGCCCAGAATCGTCCTATAGTCTTCACACGGTTTGCCTCTTTTTACAAAAATTGATTATGATGATTCTTGAATCCTAAGCATGTTCTATTGATATACTTGTGATTGTTAACATATTTTCAACATGTTTGAATGGTTTAATTGACGTTTTGATGCATATACTGATGATTACCATGGTTAGGGTTTAAGAATTCGTTTTAGGGCTTCTCTGTACAGGTAAAATTAGGCCAATAAAATGATGCCATGATACTCGTGAGATCAAGATGAGTTTATTCGTGTATTTAGAATTAATTTATCATGCTTTGTGTGGATTTTTGAAGATTGCAGGTTTATGGCTATGGAGCTTTGTCCGTATGTATAAATCTGATACCTAAGACGAAGGACAGGGAAGAAGATGATGACTTGTCACCACTGCATTGGTCTGTTTGAATAATCGCACATTTTTTTTATTTTCCAGCCTATCCACTTTGTTTTATATATTATGATTGGATCTTATTATTATTACAACTAAGCAATGTAGCACAGACGGCTAAGGCAAGCGTGGAATGAGTGGGAGGACCTGGGTTCGATCCCAGGTCCCAGCATACTTTCTTTATTTTCTTAACATGTGATTATCGATCCCATGCATTACACGGCCAGATGTCCATCATGTGCCCCACTGATCCAGCCACTGGATCGTTGCCAACGCAGATCCATCATTCAAACCAAGGGAGGACCATGGTGCACTCTCCAAGCGCAGCAACACAGAATCATGCGCAGGAGTGGGCTCAGCCATAATGGGCCTGGATAAATTCAGAAACGCAACCCCCCCCCCCCCCCATTTGCTCATCATACATGCCCAAATTCTATTCTATTTTATTTTCAATTTTTTATTACTTATTAAGTAGTTCTTTTTTCAAATAACTCCAAAAATCATGTTTTTTTATTTAATCAAAAAAATCATAAAAACATCAAAAATCTTTTTTTTTTCATAAAATATTTTATTAATTAATTAGTCTAATTAAATTTAGGCAATATAATTCTCTTTTTATTATAATTTAAAATAATTAGAATTAGGGTTTAATTTTGTACATAACCTAGTTTTCTCCTCAAAAATAACATAAATATTTTCTCAAATTAGATTTTTTAGGTTGTCCAATTATTTCTCGCATTTAATTCGCCGCGCGCTTTTAATTTCCCTTTTTATTATTATTGTAACTACTCATAGTTTGTAATAGATTTAAGTAGGGTTTTAATTCCGCATTTTATTTTAAGTCAAAAATAATTATGTATCTGCCCAAAGACTTGTAATAATTAGGACTCTAACTTCTCGCGTATTTATTTCTGCAAACTATAAACTGCTTAGATGTATGTATAGGATTGTATGGAAAGACAAGTTGAAATTAAAACAGTAGAAAACCCTAATTGTGCAAAGATAATTAACTGAAAAAATACACTTGCACATGCTCACTCCTAGGGTTGACTCCACTCTGGTTGCCTTCAGTAAACGGTCATGAAGTATAGGGAATGTTAGTGGTTGTCCTCTAGTCCCAAAAGATCTAAAATGACCCAATCGGATGTTGCCTCAGAAAAAGATCTTTAAGGCTTTAGGATGGTTACTAAAATTTCCTAACATTGCTTTTGTGATCGTATTTATGCCTCCAAACGTCCCTTAAAACTCCAATGACGGTGCTACCTATTCCTTAATAATAGGATAGCGCTGTCTAAAGGAAAACGAACAGACTTTTTTCGAGTAGGTAGATTAGCTCCTAGATACTTGCTCAAATAAATTTTTTCACACAAACACTTTTTAAAACAATTTTCAAAACAACTTCGTCACACTCTTGAGGAGTGATACAAGGGTTATCACGAAGTAAAACCTTTTCAAAACAAGCACACACAAGCAATTTTAAAAATGAGAAAAGTATCTAAGAGCCAGTGGAAAACCACAGATAGAAAGGGTGCTAACACATTCCCTTTCTATAATCTACCCCCCGTACTCAGAAACATTCTTGAAAAATGTTTTTTCTATTCTTTTTCCTTTCCTTAGTTGGATGAAATAAAAGTCGGTGGCAACTATTGCTTACCGCGACATTTGCAAACAAAAAACACAAACCAGTATAACTAGGTCATTTTTAAAATTGCTTTCTTGTTTGCTTTGCCTGCTTTATATTCAAGGGTTTTGTTTGGTATTATTGAAGATCCTACACCCAGATCGGGGAACACCTTTTAGGTAAGTAGCAATAAACTGTGAGGGAACTGTGCGGGGTATATCGACACGGTTGAAGCAGTAGCTACGTTGATGTGACACTTTGGTTGGTATCGGTAACCCTTGAGTCAATCAAGGAGAGTATGGGGCTGTTGCGTGATGTCATAAAGCATTTACTGACATTAGAACCTTTAATTGCACAACCTGACCAGTAGGACGTAGCGAGGTGGCCGACCTTGGTGTATTCCCAAGGTCGATAGATACTCGATGCTACACTCATTGAGGTTTGACTTTCGAGCTTTGTTTAGTTGTGAGTTAATCGCCTATTGAACGAAGCTGGGCGAAAGATCGGTGATATTGAGATCCCTTAGAACCCGGTTACTATTTATAGGACAGGTTGAACCAATCCAACTTCAAGAAGGTATGAACTTAAAACTCATGCATGCCTTAAACCTAAGGACTTGGTGTGACTTCCTTGTTTTTTTTCTATACCTGTGATTTTCTAAAATAATCATGACATCATAAGCATGGCATATCATGACTAATCATTTCAAGGATTTCCTAGGGCTTATTTTTGCTTTGTTTTGTAGGACATGGCATCCGCCCGTAGGAACACTATACAGATTAACATTGTGAAAGTGTCTCTCCAACTAAAGGACCTGTCATTAAGGGTTCTTGAAAGTTCTCATTTCACTAAAAATCATGGTCAATTGCTTAATTTGGTCACTGCAAAACCTGATGAAGAATTATTAAAAGTGTTGTTTCAGTTCTTCGATCCTGTGCACCATTGTTTCACCTTCCCGGATTACCAGCTAGTACCTACTATGGAGGAATTTTCTCAGTTGTTGGGGGTACCTATTCTTGACCAGTTACCTTTCAACGGTACGGAAGAACATCCAAAGCCTGAAGAGATTGCTAGAGCCCTGTCCTTACAACGTTCTGACATAGTGAAAAATTAAGAGACTAGGGGGAGTGTCCATGGAATTCCGGTTAAGTTTCTATTCGAGAAGGCTTACCATTTTTGGGATAACCTACATTTACAAGATTTCGAAGAGGTGCTGACACTTCTCGTTTACGGGACGGTACTTTTCCCTAATGCGGATCAACTCGTAGATGTGAACACTATTAAGGTTTTTTTGTCTCATAATCTAGTGCCTACATTACTCGGGGATATTCTACACTCTCTGCATGCTCGCACTCTAAAGAGAAGGGGGACCCTCCTGTGTTTCACCCCTTTATTGGCTAGGTGGTTTATTTTGCACCTACCCAGGTCTGTTTTGAAGAATGAACAGGGTTTGAAATGGTCTCATAGGCTGATGTCCCTTAAGCATTCAGACATTCATTGATGTTCACGGTTCTCAGAAGATGTTACCATCATCGATCGCTGTGGTGAATTCCCTAATGTCCCTCTCTTAGGCATTAGGGGAGGAATCACTTACAACCCTTGTTTGGCCTTGCGTCAGTTTGGTTATGTGAGAAGAGATGGTCCTCATGATACGCTTATCCAAGGAATCACCTTAAATTATGAGAATGATGCTCAGGGATACTGTAGAAGGTTCGTAAAAGCTTGGGGCATGGTGCATAAAATTGATAGCAAGATGTTAGGGCACAAGAATTCCATTCCTCTTGAGCCTTATCTCCGGTGGGTACGAGCTCGCGCCCAAAGCCTTATGATGCCTTACCCAGCTGTCCTACCAATAACTGTGGAGCCAACTATTGAAGGAGATACTACTTCCCTTGGTCATCATCCTGACATGCCAACTGATCATGAAGAATTGTAGAAATCCTGGGTTCAACTCAAAGAGGAGCAGGACACGTTTAAAGCTCAGTTCTATGCCAGCGAGAAGAAGGTCTTGGAGCTCACTAGGCTGCTTCATGAAGAAAGGAACATAAACGCCTACATTGCACCAAAAAGGATGCGCTCCTGGGAGACCTAGTTTCTTTTTTTGCTTTAAGTTTTGTTTTGTTTAATTGTAAGCCTAAAAGGCATTATTTGTAACAATTCAAACTTATTAATGCAATTAACGTGTGTTTCTTTTGGTTAAACAAATTTGAGCCTTTAAGAATCCTTGAAATCATTGCATACACATCCCATTCATAGCACCGCATAAACAAGTACCATTACAGGTTTCTCATCTTCTTCGCTGTTTATTTCAGCAGAAATGTCTTCCGAACAGAGCATCAAGGATCTTCAAGCACAAAATGCCCAATTCCAACAGATGTTCATAAATCTGGCGAAAGGGCAGGAGGATCTGAAGGCCCTCATCCTGAAGGAGAAAAAAAAAAGAAGAAGGTCGCTGGTATTCTGAATATGGGTAGAAGGTTTAGGGTCCCGTTAAAGCAACAAGTCGATCTGACCTCTTCATCCAAAGAAGGGGAGAATCAAGAAGAAGAGACAAGGGAAAAGGACCCCAATCCTGAAGTTTCTGACAATCATACAGATTATAATGATGAGCAGTATCCTCCTACTGAGGATATATACAAGCAGTTGGAAGATCGTCTGAGTGCTATGGAGGTCTAGAGGATACCTGGGTTGGATTTCGAAGAATTGGGATTGGTGTCGGGAGTGGTCATCCCGCAGAAGTTAAAGGCTCCAATTTTTGCTAAGTACGATGGGGTGTCTTGCCCAAAACTCCATCTCCGTTCGTACGTCAGAAAGATCCATCCCCACACCGCTGATAGAAATTTGTGGGTTCACTTCATTCTAGATAGTCTGTCAGGGACTCAGCTTGAATGGTTCTACCAACTAGAGAGAGCCAATGTCCGAAATTGGGAAGATCTGGCTGCTGATTTTTATAAGCAGTATCAATACAACACTGGCCTTGCTCCTACTCGTACTCAACTCCAGATTATGTCTATGGGTGCAAGTGAAGGCTTTAAGGACTATGCACAGAAGTGGAGAGACTTGGATGGAAGAGTCCAACCCCCGTTTTCTGATAGGGAGTTGGTCGATATGTTTTTGGGGACGCTATCTGGTCCATTCTTTAATCATTTGATCGGCAGCTCATCAGCTGGTTTCACCGAGTTGATCCTAACCGGAGAGAGAGTAGAAGCTTGGATTCGGAGCGGTAAGATACAAAAGGATCTCTCTTCGAGTTCGGTAAAGAAGCCTTTTACTAGTAAGAAGGAAGCCAGTGCCATCTATAGCCCGAGAGGCCAAAGCAAAGCTGAACAACGTCAAGCAGAAAGTGCTGTAATGATACCTAGGCCTGCAGTTGCTCCACAACACAACAATCAACAAAGGGCGGAAAGACCACAACAGTAGTTTACCCGAATAAACATGACATTAGCTGAAGTTCTATCCCATCTGCTGAGATCCAACTTGGCAACCTTGAAAGAGGCTCCCAAGAATCCAAATACCATGTATCCTCGGTATAATCTAAATGCTCGGTGTGCCTATCATTCTGAGAGTCCTGGCCACGATACCAATAACTGTTGGGCTCTGATAAATAAAGTACAGGATCTGATCGAGGCTAAGGAGATTGAGTTTGATCCTTCAGAAAAGGACAATGCCATAACTTCTCCCATGCCTAAGCACAATCGTGGAGTTAATGCTGTTGATCCCGATCTGTTTGTAACCTTAATGGATGAAGTCTCTACTCCTCTTATGACGGTTAAGAAGAATTTGTTGTTGGCCGATTTATTTCCAGGTTGTGGTAAAGTTTTCCACATGTGTTCATCTCTGCCCTCTGGTTGCCATTTGCTGAAGTCAGGTGTTCAGTGCCTGATGGACAGCAAAGAAATTTTGTTCGAGAAAAATTTGATTCTCTTTGTTCCATTTGAAGACTTTGATATTATAACCATTTCCGCAAATCCTTCCAAGGTCTCCTCGAGAAGACCTGTTAGGATTACATCTGTTCCAAGAGTCGCTCCGCTAATAATCACCTTTCCTGGTCCTGTCCCGTATGCCTCGGAAAAAGTTGTCCCCTGGCGTTATGGTGCCGATGTGTACTATCATGGCATCAAACAAGATCTGAAGAATGAAGAGGCTGATCCTGATGTCAGTAACATTGTCGGGACCAACAAGGTTACCAGAAGTGGAAGGGTTTTCTCTCCCGAGATTTCCCCCAAGACTGTCAATAGGCCTATTGTTATTCCAGCTGCTACTCCTGCTAGTACATCAACTACTACTCCTGTGCTTATTCCAATTATCACTCCCGCCGTCGATTCATCTGGGACCCGAGGCAAAGAAGTTATAGGTGAGCCTTCCCGGATAGAGGTACCTAGAAAAATTGTCGTGGAAGCCTCTAAGAAAGAGATAGAGGAAATACTGAAAATAATCAAAAAGAGTGACTACAATGTGGTCGAGCAGCTGGGGCAGACTCCCTCAAAGATATCCATGTTGTCTCTGCTATTGTTCTCCGAGACCCATGCAAAGGCTTTGATTGCATTCCTCAAGACTGCGCATGTTCCGCAGGAGACCCCAGCTGATCAATTCAAAGATTATGTGGCCAGTCTGACTGCTGACAATGGGCTGGGTTTTTCAGATGCAGACTTGACACCGAAGGGGAGGAAGCATAATGATTCTCTGAATGTCTCGATTGAATGCAGGGGAACCACTATGGCTCATGTTCTAGTAGATAATGTGTCGTCGCTGAATGTTCTGCCTAAGAAGGCGTTGGATCGGTTGGACTGTGAGGGCTTGACCTTAAAGCCTAGTAACACTATGGTAAGGGCTTTTGATGGGTCGAAAAGAATGGTGCATGGGGAAGTACACATCCCCGTCAAAGTAGTTTCCTAGAGTTTTTAGCCCACTTTCTATGTAATGGACATCCATCCGTCATACTCTTGTTTGTTGGGTCGTCCTTGGATCCGTGAAGTTGGGGCCGTTACTTCTACACTGCACCAAATGCTGAAGTATCCAGTAAAAGGGAAGATTGTCACTATACGTGGTGAGGAGGAGTATATGGTGAGCCACCTCAATTCCTTCAGGTAGGTAGATATGGACGGGGAATTCATGGAGACTCCTTGCCAGAACTTTGAAGAGGTTCCCCAGATCTTGGCATCGGCTGAAACTACTACCAACAAACCTCCTCTAAAGATGGCTTCCCTCAAAGATGCCAGAGCAGTGGTTGAAGAAGGTGGGTATACCAATTGGGGACAACTCCCTGATTTTACTCATAAAACTGAAAAGTTCGGTTTGGGCTTTACTTCAGGAGCTCAAAGGGTTTTTCGACACGCTCGGGCTGGAGGACCTCCCCTCCGCATCAGCAATCGGGGAATTAATGCCATTGAAGACAACAAGGAAGACTCAGACATTGACAGTTGGATCTATCAAACTACCAACGGTGGACCGAGTAACTGGATGGCTAGGGAATTTATACCATTTTCTTTTATTCCACAGTAATTGTCTTACTTGTTTTGAGATTTGTAATAAACAATTTAAACTCTACAACCTTGTGTCTTGCCCGAGGCACATTGGCTTTGTTTGTGAGGGCTATTATTTGTCATTTCATATATCATCAATAAAACATTGGACGTTCCTTGCATACAAATTTTGTGCTCTCTGTTTTTATTTTCTGTTTTCACTTTATCAAAACAACTATGCTCTTACACACACTCACATATCATACTGGAGATCTATGTCCACTATGGATCCCATTGATAACAGCTCTGCTACTGCCCGTTATGACTTTGAAAATCCGATCAACCAAGCCGAAAACGAAGGTGAGGATGATTGTGAGGTGCCTGGAGAACTTGATAGACTATTACAACAGGAAGAAAGGGCTATACAGCCTCATGAAGATCCAATTGAGACGATAAACCTAGGCATGGAGATAGACAGAAAAGAAGTCAAGATCAATGCAAATCTGGAAGTTAAGATCAAACAGCGGTTAATACAAATGTTGACTGACTATGTTGAGATCT
Organism: Vicia faba; assembly: GCA_948472305.1. Lineage (NCBI taxonomy): Eukaryota > Viridiplantae > Streptophyta > Magnoliopsida > Fabales > Fabaceae > Vicia > Vicia faba. The sequence goes on from OX451740.1 coordinate 1,259,668,080, forward strand.
TCGCCTGGTCATATGAAGGCATGCCTGGTTTAGACACTGATATTGTCGTTCATCGTATACTGACCAAAGAAGAGTGTCCTCCGATTAAACAGAAGGTCCGCCGTATGCGCCCTGAAATGTCAGAGAAGATCAAGGAAGAGGTCATGAAACAATTCAACACACGATTCTTACCTGTCACCTCCTATCCACAGTGGGTTGCTAACATCGTTCCGTTACCTAAGAAAGACGGTAAGGTACAGATGTGTGTGGATTACAGAGATCTGAACAGGTCAAGCCCCAAGGATGACTTCCCACTTCCTCACATTGATGTTCTGGTTGATAACATCGTGCAGCACAAAATCTTCTCCTTCATGGATGGTTTCTCTGGATACAACTAGATTAAGATGGCTCCTGAAGACATGGAGAAGACAACCTTCGTCACATAGTGGGGCAACTTCTGTTACAAGGTGATGCCTTTCGAGTTGAAGAATGTTGGGGCAACTTATCAACGCGCCATGGTCACTTTGTTCCATAATATGATTCATCACGAGATCAAAGTTTATGTTGATGACATGATAGTCAGGTCTCAAACTAAGGAAGAGAACCTTGATCATCTACAAAAGTTGTTCGATAGGTTGAAGATATACAAGTTGAGGTTGAATTCGAACAAGTGCACCTTCGGGGTAAGGTCTGGTAAACTCCTGGGTTTCATTGTCAGCGACAAAGGCATCAAAGTAGATCCTGCAAAGGTAAAGGCCATACAAGATATGTCGGCTCCCAGTACAGAGAAGGAAGTTAGAGGTTTTTTGGGACGCTTGAATTATATCTCCAGGTTCATTTCACATCTAACTGCTACTTATGAGCCCATCTTCAAGCTTCTGAAGAAAGATCAAGTGGTAAAGTGGAATGACGAATTCCAGACAGCTTTCGAAAGAATCAAAGAATACCTACAAGAACCGTCGATTCTGATGCCTCCGGTTGAAGGAAGGCCTTTGATATTGTACTTAACAGTGCTAGACAATTCAATGGGGTGTGTGCTGGGGCAGCATGACGAGTCTGGTCGAAAAGAGCACGCAATATACTACCTTAGTAAAAAGTTTACCGACTGTGAGACAAGATACTCACTGCTCGAGAAAACTTGTTGCACTTTGGCATGGACTGCTCGCCGACTAAGACAGTATATGCTGACCCACACTACTTTGTTGATATCTAAGATGGATCAAATCAAATACATCTTTCGAGAAACCCGCTCTCTCCAGAAGAATAGCAAGATGGCAAATGATCTTAACTGACTACGATATACAATATATAACCCATAAAGCAATCAAGGGCAGTGTATTTGCTGATCATTTGGCTCATCAGGCCGTGGATGACTACCAGTCCATGAATTTTGAATTCTCGGATGAGAATATTATGCTGGTGACTAACTACGAAGAACCTGGACCGGATAAAGGACCCGAAGAGGGATTCCGATGGACTATGGTTTTTGATGGGGCTTCGAACGCACTTGGTAATGGCATCGGTGCTGTAATCATATCTCCTGAGGGCTGTCATACTCCTTTCACTGCCCGACTATTTTTTAACTACACTAACAACATGGCGGAGTATGAAGCTTATATCATGGGTCTCAAGGCCGCTATTGACCTCAGGATCAAGTTCTTGGACGTTTTCGGGGAATCATCCTTGGTAATAAGTCAGATCAAAGGCGAATGGGATACGAAGCATCAGAATCTCATCCCATACAAAGAGTACGTGTTGACATTGCTCCCACACTTTGAGGAGGTAACTTTTGAACATTTCCCGCGAGAGGAGAACCAGTTAGCGAACGCGCTAGCTACCATGTCTTCTATGTTCAAAGTCAGGTGGGACAACGAAGCTCCCCAAATCACCATTGAGAGGTTGGATGAACTAGCACATGTTGTACCCCAATTTTTGCCCCTAAGATTCTTTAATCATACCATATTGTTTCAATCACAACAAGATCACATTAGGGCTTTTGGTTCTTCTCCCTATCTTTAGCCTTGCTCTTTTAAGGAGTTACCAAGCACCTTGACTTGTTTTCTTTTGGGATCATGAATATTTTGCTTTTATTTTCTCTCTAATTAATAAAATGCAATGTTGGTTTGTCTTACTTGTTAATAATGTAGGTAAAGGAATTAAGGTTTAGCAAGTTGTTTCATGGGTTCATGAGTTTATTTCCATGCCCTAGTCAATATAGCTTGAGGAGTTCAAACTTCATTATTGGATTGATTTTGGAAGAAATGGCATGACAAGGCTTATTTTGGTTCAACATATCTCAAAGTTATCAAAATTGATTCAAAAATACAAAAGGGTTGAGGGAAGAAGTTGTCATGATTGGACAAGGTCTTGTTCCTATTGGTCACAAGAGCATATTTCTCTCTAATTTCAAGATATGGAAGTGGTTTTGGTGGCTATGAGTCCTCATCATCATCCTCAATAACTTCTATTCACAAAGTAATAATATTGGCACAAAAAGTTTGTTCAAACTTGGCAAAGTTCCTCAAAGTATTCTCTTGATCTAGAAGCTAGGGTTTTGAACTTCAAAGGAACATATCATGCTCATATTTTGGTATTTTTGAGTGATTCAAAGGACATCCTTCTCTTCAAAGATTTATCAACAAATCACTTCAAAAGTTCCAAGGAGTTTTCATGTGGAAGGAACTTGGTGAAGAAGAAAGATTACAAGTCATCCAGATGAATCCCCAATTTTCCATACGTGGCTTCAAATGGTCATAACTTGGTCAATTTTTATCACATTGAGCCCATTATTTTTTCATGATGATCTTAAATATGTGTACTTCATGCCTTATTTTATGTGTAAAATGAGAAAATGGATGGAAGTTGCCTTAAGAATGCAAAAGATTATAGGTCATTTCATGATTTTTGGCCAACTTCAACAAGTCATAACTTGCTCAATTTTTGGAGATTTTGAGTGGTTCAAATTTCAAAATGTCATTCAAGAGATCTACTTCATTCCATATTTTTTGGTCAAGAGAAAATTCTAAGTGGAAAGACATGTTTGGATACAAAATATTATAGGTCATTTTTAAAGAAGAATTTGAAATATTTCTAAGTATGGAAAGTCAACTCTTTTTCTTCAAATTTGACTCCATGTAACTTTCAGCTCAAGCATCAATTTGATTCTATTCTTTTTCCATTGCAAAGCTTGTAACCTCATCTTTCCAAAGCATCAAGAATTATGCCCTAAGACCCCTTGAGTTGGAAATGCCATGGATTTGAATTTGGTAGTTTAAAACTGAATTTTTCACCAAGTCAGGATTTTGAAATCTTTGTTTTGGCTTCTAATCACAAGATTTCCACGCATTTTTGTTTCTAATCATGTTTAGCAACTTTCCAGAAGTGATTAGCATCATGAAACGCACGATTTGGCTGAGTTTTGATCAAGTTTGAGTCACACTTTCTTCATGATGCAAACCCACATGAATTCCCTCCAAAACGCATCATTTTCTATTCCTTTTGATCCCATTTGATTCCCTATAAATAGAGGGTCATCCCCCATTCAATTTCCCAAGCTTGGATAGCCAGAATCACCCTGCCAAACTTATTTCACAACCCAGAATTCAGCAACTTCGAAATCCATTCTCAAGCATTTTTCAATCCATTTTTTCCCTCAATTCACCTTCCTTGATCTTCCCTAAAGTTAACCATCTAATTACATTCAAGAATCGTGCCCTATATTGTTCCATAGAAGTCCAGTTTCAGAGCTCTGCAACTCAACTTCAATAGGTAGATTCCTTCATCAATTCTTCAAAACTCTGATATCATTGTGTTGCTCTCATTTCCCTGGTTCTAGTTGCAACACTTACAGTTCCCTGGAAACACGTTTTGACCATGAATTTTCAAATCCCTTTTCAAAACTTTCCTTCCAAATTGCTTGAGCTATAGTTTATATAATTTGGCGCGAGGGTGTGGTTGTTTTCGTCTTGAAGAGACGAAGCGATTGACATAGGTATGAGCTTCTGATTTTACAGTTTGAGAGACCTACAAATCACGTTGGCTGGAGGTTGAAGATGACCTACGTGCCATCTTCCAACCAATGATGGCGTGCCATTTGTATTTTTCAAAAATCTGATTTATTATTGATTCTGTATACTATTCACTAATGACCATGATATGCACAGCGTGGCAGATCCCTTGGATTTGATTACTAATGCGTTTTGACTCTCATCCAATGGTCCACATATTTTACTTTTATTTTGTTTTTCTGATTTTTATATTTTAATTGTTTTAAATTTCAAAAAATCATAGAAAATTCATTTTTAGTCCAAAAAATCTGAAAAAATTATGAAAAATATTTTTGTTTATTCTCTTTCTGATTTTTATTTTTTCACAATTAATTTTGTGTTTTGGTATTTTTTATAAATTTTACACTTATTTGATTTGTTTAAAATGTTTAAAAATACTTTTATACATTTTTAAATTCTGAAAAAATTATGGAATGATCTAATGATATTGTGATAAATATTGGTGACCTTATTTTATTTTTGTTTCTGACTTTACTATTTTTATTTATTTTATCCATTTATTTTAATTTTTTAAAATAGTTTCTGACTTTTAAAAATTACCAAAATTTTTACAAAAATATTTGGATCCATTTCTGATTTTTCTATGGTCTTATTTTTCATTTCTTGATTAATTTGAACATAATTGATATTTTCCTCATTATTTTCCATTTTTTAAAACATTTTTAAACCATTTAATGTATATATTAAATATGATATTATTTTGTGATTATTTTATGGCTGTCTTGAATTGATTTTTTGATCATGACTTTATTAACATCATTGGATCCATGGTATTGAGTTTAACTCCACAAAAAATGGATGAATGATTTTAATAATAGTTTGATTAAATTTTTAATTCAAAAGTGGTTTATTCATCTTTTTCCCTAATCCTCTTCATCTCATCCCCTTCTCATTGCACTAAATATTGTTGGAGCATGATCTCTATATAAGTCCACTTACAATTTCTTAACATAACGCTAAATTTTGTCCCGATTCGAATAAATGATCATTTGTGGCCCAAACTTATGATTGCAAGCCCAAGTATGTTAACTTGATCTCTTTGATCCAATAACCTTGAGATTCATTGTGTGGAGGCTTTGGTTCTACCAATCCTCTAATGGATCTACAACACTTTTGGTAAACACGGATCACTTAAACATCGTTGATCATTAAACGGTACTTATGAGAATTCCAAATGGATGATATACTTGACAAAAAGCAAATGCAACTTGTTGTGTGGAGGCTTTGGTTCTACCAATCCTCTAATGAGTTCCAAGTGCAAGTTTCAAGATGGTCATCCAACTAACCACTAATTATTGACTTGTTTATCTTATGCTTTTATTCTTTTTTATGCTTTGTGTACTATTTATTTTTTTAGCATTTTTATTTCATTACATTTTCATCTTTGCTCATTTGAGCATTTATTTTCTTGTCATTTTTACTTTGCTCACTTGAGCTTTTCTTTTCTTTTCTTAAGATACTTAATAATCAACATAAACCCTAAAAAACTCTTAATGGTACTTGGACTATTTGGTTACTATCATTGGCATTATGGAGCATGGGACTATATTTTGGACTTAGGATTAGAAACCTTGACCTATCTTGGAGACCTTGTGATCTTATCTGATTATTTTGTCTGGAGTTCTTGAGGTTTACCTCAATACATTGGGTTGCTTGTTTGTTTTTGTGTGCAGGTTTTTATGATTACATTCTCTGTTTGTAATCTGGAATTCACTCGTATACAGCCGTTACTCTGCCCAATTTTTGTGAAGACTTAATACACTTGAAGTTTGGTTCTCTCAAGAGGTATAGTATCTTTTCTTGCTTGGTTTCAATCCAAAGAATGGGAGTTCTACCTTGGCTCATAATGTCAAGTTTTGGCTTCTTGTTGGTTAGATGGTTCTTGTCCTTAGATTTTACCTTATGCTTTAGGATAGCCTCTTCTTCTCCTCCCATCTTCTTTAATTTCAAAAATCTTCTCCCTCCTTTTTAAACTCTTCTTGTTTTGAAACTTAAACTACTTTCATAATAAACTTGGACTTATGTCCATGCATTTTCAAAAACATTTTCATAAATAAACTTCAATCAATTTAATAATACCTTGACTTTTTTTGTGAGAAGACTAAAAGTCAATCAATCTCATTTCAAACCATTTTGCCACTTTGGCATTTATCTTTAAACTTTTCTCAAAAGGTTAGACTCTTGTCAATCCTTGTAGTGATGCAAACAACTATACTTCTACAATATGTAGTGAAGTGAGATATTTTCCACTTGGGTGTTAAGTGAGGCATTGTTTATTTTAAAATCCAAGCCATATCCTCCACTTTGAGATGATGCAAAGTCTCCTTTCTCATGATTGTGGGTAGTAAGTATGTTTTCCACACGGACAATGACGATGATGTCTTATCTCTTAAAATTAACCAACACACTTGTGTTTCAAATTTTTAAAAGATGAACTACGTGTACCCTGATCCCCTATTGCACGAAAGGTGGTACGTATGCACTAAAGGTTCGCAACCGCGGCGGGTGCAAAAAAATTATAAAAAATATATTTCTTTCCTCACCTCCACCATCCATTTTATATACAACACATATTATAGCTAAAATATACAGAATTTACAAAGAGGTTCCTGCGGAGTACCGCAGATGTTTAGGGTGCTAATACATTTCCTTTGCATAACCAACCCCCTTACCTAGAATCTTTCCCCCTTTTTTTAGGTTATTCACTCTTTTCCCATTCCTTTGGAAACAATAAAGCGTCGTGGCGATTTTTATTTTGATTTGTATAAAGTCTAGTCAAATCCAATGGCTTAGTCTTGAACATTTCTACCGCTACATCACACTGCTGTGAAATTGATACCGAAGAGGTGGTAGACAAACCCTGGTTTCACGAAGTCAAAAGGTATCTCGAGGCTCAAGAATATCCCGAAGGGGCATCTGTCAATGATAAGAAGTTTCTGAGAAGTTTCGCTGCGAAATTCTTCCCCAGTAATGGAATCCTCTACAAGCGCAATCATGACTCTACATTACTATGGTATGTAGACCAGAGCGAAGCAGAAAGGATCATGACAGATCTACAAGAGGGTACCTTCGGAACCCATTCTAGTGGACATACTATGACTAAGAAGATCCTACGGGCAGGATATTACTGGTCCATTATGGAAGTCGATTGTTATCAGCACTTCCGAACTTGTCATAAGTGCCAAATCTACGTCAATAAGGAGCATGTACCTCCGGTTCCCTTAAACGTCTTGACAGCTCCGTGGCCCTTTGTAATGTGGGGCATCGACACGATCGGAGAAATCAGACCCACTGCTTCCAATGGACATCACTTCATTCTAATGGCCATTGATTACTTCACGAAGTGGGTTGAGGTGGCTTCTTTTGCTACTGTAACCAAGAACGTGGTGGCGCGGTTTATCTGACATAATCTAATCTATCGGTATGGTGTGCCAGAGAGAATTATTACTGAAAATGGTACGAATCTCAACAACATAATGATCACCGAGCTTTGTAAACAGTTCAAGATACAACATCATAACTTTTCTCCCTACCGGTCGAAGATGAATGGCGTTGTTGAAGCGGCTAACAAAAACATCAATAAAATTATACAAAAGATGACGGTGACGTACAAAGACTGGCATGAGATGTTACCATTTGCTCTTCATGGATACCGTACCTCAGCACGGACTTCGACAGGGGAAACACCCTACTCTCTGGTATATGGCATGGAGGAAGTCCTACCCATCAAAGTCCAGATACCTTCTCTCAGGATTATGAAGGATGCGAGTTTGAACGAAGACGATTGGATCCAAACTCGACTTGATCAGCTAAATCTAATCGATGAGAAGAGACTTGCTGCTATCTGTCATGGTCAGACATATGAAAAACAAATAATCAAGGATTTTAACAAAAAGTCAGACGTCAAGAATATCAAGTCGGGGATCTAGTGATCAAGCGCATCATACTGCCGCAAGGTGATCCCAGGGGAAAATGGACCCCCACATACGAAGGGCCATTTGTGGTTAAAAAAATTTCTCAGATGGAGCTATGATTCTAACCACCATGGTCGGTGACGACCTTCCTCACCCTGTCAATGCAGACATAGTGAAAAGATACCACGCCTAATTAAAAGACCCGCTAGGTTGACTGTCCTAGGAAAAAATAAGGGCTTCACGGCGAACCAAAAGGGTTCGGGGAAAAATAAGGGATGAAAATGGAAAAAATCTGTACCCCGGCAAGTCGAAAACCTGAAAGGGCGGCTTGGGTAAAAAAGGGTATCCTGGTGGACTAAAAACCTGAAAAGGCAGTCCAGGAAAAAGTCAGGGATGTAAAGTGTATCACTATGTCCCATTGGATCATCTTGCGACTAGACTTTGGTATCGACTATCAAGCTCGGACGACACCAATCAATCTAATCAACCTTCGGCCAAGTAACAAAGTGATGAGACGCTCGAAGACATGGGGGCAATAGCAGAGTTGGAACTCAATGGGATTGTTTCACATAGCTATTTTATTTTACACAAATTGTATAGCTTCTATTTTTACGGCGGCGTTCTATTACTAGAGCGTCAGCCTCCTTGTACGAAAACGCCTATTACAGGCCAACTTCAAAAATCAATACAAAATCATTTTCACAAGAAACTTTGAGTTTTTTTCTTTTTTCTGTTTTGTTTTGCAAGAACGTCCAATGATTTATTCTTGACATATGCATTTGGATATGATTGTTGCTCATAAATATTTACATACGAAACAAAAAGATAATTACTCGTAATTCCAGAAACAGGGGAAAAAACAAGAAGTGTCAAACCCGACAGTTACCCTGCCCAGCAAGTACCGGGACACAAACAACTTTGGAGCATAATCATCAGTACATACACTCCCCACGGGGTAAAAATATCCAAAAGCATTAATATCGGCTTCCCTGAAACAGGAAGTAATATCCCCAGCCAGGGTCATTCAGAAACCTGACAGCTGTATTCCCCATCCGAATTTTATAATCGCGAGAGGGTCAGTAAATTTTATCTCCCAAGTATAGTTTATTTCTCTGGACACAGAAGCTCAATCCCCAACAGAGTTCGTCACTTCAGCTACGGAAATTCGATTTCCAAGTTGTTCCCCGCAGAATTATTCTCAAACAAAATCTATTCCTGACAAAATATTCATGAATAACAAAGAGTAAATTTCCGACATAGTCATTTTCATTCACCATTCCCCGACGGAAATAGAATAACCATAATTCTCTATAACAGCCAGGAATGTTATATTCTCCAGCAGCAGTCAGGGATTTATTTTCCCAGATTCAGACATACCCCAATAGCATTTCATGTACATACATCATTAAATGCGCATATATATCACATACAACATAATCTCATTTATTTTGAGAACATCATTCCACCATGCATCTCATGCATCACATATAATTAACCCTGTTATCATTTCAGGAAAGACGATTATCTTCAACAATCCCAGCAATTATACAGGTCACGTCTGCAGACGACTAATGGAAACTCAGTTCCCGAAACCAAACGAGTCAACTAATCTACACTATTGCTTTAAAGCAACCCTACGACCCAGGTTCCTTCCCATAAGCCCTACTATCCAGGCTTTCATCCTGAAGTAACCCTACGACCCAGGTTCCTTCTCATAAGCCCTACTATCCAGACTTTCATCCCAAAGTAACCCTACTATCTAGGTTCCTTCTCATAGCCCTACTATCCAGGCTCTCATCCTGAAGTAACCCTATTATCCAGGTTCCTTCTCACAACCCTAATATCCAGGCTCTCATCCTGAAGTAACCCTACTATCTAGGTTCCTTCTCATAGCCCTACTATCCAGGCTTTCATCCCGAAGTAACCCCTACTATCCAGGTTCCTTCTCGTAACCCTACTATCTAGATTCCTTCTCACAGCCCTAATATCCAGGCTCTCATCCCGAAGTAACCCCACTATCCAGGTTCCTTCTCATAGCCCTACTATCCAGTCCTTCATACCGAAGTAACCCTACTATCCAGGTTCCTTCTCATAGCACTACTATCATGGCTTTCATCCCGACGTAACCCTACTATCCAGGTTCCTTCTCGTAACCCTACTATCCAGGTTCCTTCTTACAACCCTACTATCCAGGCTCTCATCTCGAAGTAACCCTACTATCCAGGTTCCTTCTCATAGCCCTACTATCCAAGCTTTCATCCCGAAGTAACCCTACTATCCAGGTTCCTTCTCGTAACCCTACTATCCAGGTTCCTTCTCACAGCCCTACTATCCAGGCTTTCATCCCGAAGTAACCCTACTATCCAGGTTTCTTCTCGTAACCCTACTATCCAAGTTCCTTCTCATAGCCCTACTATCCATGCTTTTATCCCGAGTAACCCTATTATCCAGGTTCCTTCTCGTAACCCTACTATCCAGGTTCCTTCTCACAGCTCAATTATCCAGGCTCTCATCCCAAAGTAACCCTACTATCCATGTTCCTTCCCATAGCCCTACTATCCAGGCTTTCATCCCGAAGTAACCCTATTATCCAGGTTCCTTCTCACAGCGCGACTATCCTGGTTCCTTCTCATAGCCCTACTATCTAGGCTTTCATCCCGAAGTAACCCTACTATCCAGGTTCCTTCTCATAGCGCTACTATCCAGGCTTTCATCCTGAAGTAACCCTACTATCCAGGTTCCTTCTCACAGCCCTACTATTTAGGCTCTAATCCCGAAGTAACCCTACTATCCAGGTTCCTTTTCATAGCCCTATTATCCAGGCTTTCATCTCGAAGTAACCCTACTATCCAGGTTCCTTCTTGTAACCCTACTATCCAGGTTCCTTCTCATTGCCCTACTATCCAGGCTTTCATCCTGAAGTAACCCTATATCCAGGTTCCTTCTCGTAACCCTACTATCCAGGTTCCTTCTCATAGACCTATTATCCAGGCTTTCATCCCGAAGTAACCCTATTATCCAGGTTCCTTCTTGTAACCCTACTATCCAGGTTCCTTCTCATAGCCCTACTATCCAGGCTCTCATCCCAAAGTAACCCTACTATCCAGGTTCCTTCTCACAGCCCTACTATTCGGGCTTTCACCTCAAAGCAACCCTGCTATCCAGGTTCCTTCTCTCTTATCTCCACATAATAGTTTACAGCATTGTAAGACCTGGAACTGACCAGTTTCGGTCAAGTTCACCTTTCCCCAGTAAGTCACTGTGCCGCCTGGACCCTGAGCAGATATTCCGTTCACTTCCACCTCCTCTATCAAGAATTAATTCCCCAGTAGAGTAATGGACAACCGAAGCTCCTATGCTCTATCTCAAAAAACACAAATCAACTTTCATCGGTGAAGTCCTCCTCAGCGGCAGGTACATGATTTCTCACAAAGGAATCTCTTATACAACCAATATATTCTCTAGATGGCATATTTAAGCCCGTCTCTGACGATTCTCCATCACCTTCTAAATGGCATCTGTAATCCCATTCTCGATATTATCGGCCGATCACCATGCACTTCATGCGAGTGCAAATTTCTGGGCACTCTGGTGTCCAATCATCTTCTACCCTCAGATCACGAAAAGCAGACAAGCCAATCTACATCCTCAAGTGTAAGAAGATGGAACAGGGGCAGCTATTGTACCCCAAAATTTTCCCTCCCATTTTACTCAATATATGTTCATGGAGATCCTTAACTTGCTCAAGGATGCCCAAGAGTTGACGAGACAAACCCTCTTATAAGACAAGGAACCTCCAACTAGGGTTTCCATTTTCATCAAGATGGGTGAGCTCCAAAGGCTTCATATGCTCTCCACAGTCCTAATATGTCCTCAAGATCATCCATGCCAAGTTTTATGCCTTGCACAAGAAGTTTGCTCAGTCAAATTGCTCAGATGCTTGAGAATCGATTGTATTAGGTCAAAAGTCAATTGTAACCCACATATAGTCAAACTACAAGATTTTTGGTCAACATCAACATTTTTAAGTGATATCCATCATTTAATAAAGGGTTGATCATGATTCCTCAAGGAATGCTCATAATTCATCAAAACTCAAAAGTTGCTAAATTAGGGTTTCTTAGGAAAAGTCAACCAAACTTTGACCAAGCATAACTTTCTCATACTTTATCAGAAATTTCTCATCCAAGGCTCATTTTGAATATAATCCAATTTCCTACAACGCATCTTCATCCCTCAAGTTCAAAAAATGCACTCATAAAAAGATATGAATTTCTACATTATAGGTCCTTTTGAAAAGTCAACAAAAATACCTTTTGGGTCAAAGCTTCTTACATGAACATGAAAGACCCAATTGGATGAATTCAAAAAGGTTATTTAGGGGTCATCCTAAGCTTTCTAAAAAGTCCAAGAACACCTCTCTAGGGTTAAAATTGGAAGAGATGTGCATTGTAAAAGTTGACCATTTTTGGAAAATTGCCAAAAGTCAAATGTGCTCAAAAGTGCATTTTTTGTCAAATGGGCCTAGCATTCCAGGATTATATCTTGTTAAGGACATGGTCCACGACCCGAATCAGCATCCATATATTATTTTCTCTATTTATTTATTTTATTTTGATTTTTATTTAATAAAAATCACATTAAATCAAATAAATGACAAAATATATAAAAGATTGATTTGTTGATCTGATTTTGGTGAGAATCAAATCTAATTAAGTTGGCCTAATCAGATCAAATCGAATCAAGGCAGATTGAGGCAAAATAGCATGATTAGGATGATTTTGGAAAGATATTATATGGCAAGCAAATCACATTCAATCTCCATAATTCCAAAATATTCAAGTCGTTTTTGTTACCCTAATTCATCACACTACATATAATGAACAAAAACAATGCAAAAGGACAAGGTTTGCATCCGTGAGAACAGAAAAAAACTCAAAAATTGGACAAAGTGGTGGATCGTTTTCTCATATAGAGGGTGATTCAAGACATTCCAAAGCTTCCAATCGCTTCCTGGACATCTCCTGGAGCTAGCACGATCCATTACAAGCATTCCCAAGCCCAAAATCGTCCTATAGTCTTCACATGGTTTGCCTCTTTTTTCAAAATTGATTATGATGACTCTTGCATCCTAAGCATGTTCTATTAAAATATTTGCAATTGTTAACATATTTGCAACATGTTTGAATGGTTTAATTTACGTTTTGATGCATATACTGATGATTACCATGGTTAGGGTTTAAGAAGTCGTTTTAGGGCTTCTCTGTACAGGTAAAATTAGTCCAAGAAAATGATGCCATGATACTCGTGAGATCAAAATGAGTTGATTGGTGTAATTGGAATTAATTTATCATGCCTTGTGTGGATTTTTGAAGACTGCGGGTTTATGGCTATGGAGCTCTGTCAGTAGCTATAAATCTGATACCTAAGATGACGGACAGGGAAGAAGACAATGACTTGTCACCACTCTATTGGTCCATTTGAATAATCGCGTGTTTTTTTCAGCCTATCCACTTTGTTTTATATATTATGATTGGATCTTATTATTATTACAACTAAGCAACGTAGCACAGATGGCTAAGGCAAGCGTGGAATGAGTGGGAGGACCTGGGTTCGATCCCAGGTCCCAACATATTTTCTTTATTTTCTTAACATGTGATTGCAGATCCCATGCATTACTAGGCCAGATGTCCATCATACACCCCACTGATCCAGCCACTGGATTGTTGCCAACACAGATCCATCATTCAAACCAAGGGAGGACCATGGTGCACTCTCCAAGCGCAGTAACACAAAATCATGCACAGGAGTGGGCTCAGCCATAATGCGTCTGGATAAATTCAGAAACGCACCCCCCCCCCCATTTGCTCATCATACAGGCCCAAATTCTATTCTTTTTTATTTTTAATTTTTTTTATTACTTATTAACTATTTCTTTTTTCAAATAACACCAAAAATCATGTTTTTTTATTTAATCAAAAAAATCATAAAAACATCAAAACTCATTTTTTTCATAAAAATATTTTATTAATTAATTAGTTTAATTAAATTTAGGCAATTTAATTCTCTTTTTATTATAATTTAAAATAATTAGAATTAGGGTTTAATTTTGTACATAACCTAGTTTTCTTCTCAAAAATAACATAAATATTTTCTAAAATTAGATTCTTTAGGTTGTCCAATTATTTCTCGCATTTAATTCGCCGCGCGCTTTTAATTTCCCTTTTTATTATTATTATAACTGCTCCCAGTTTGTAATAGATTTAAGTAGGGTTTTAATTCCGCATTTTATTTTCAATCAAAAATAATTATGTATCTGCCCAAAGCCTTGTAATAATTAGGACTCTAACTTCTCTCATTTTTATTTCCGCAAAATATAAACTGCTTAGATGTATGTATAGGATTGTATGGAAAGACAAGTTGAAATTAAAACAGTAGAAAACCCTAATTGTGCAAAGATAATTAACTGAAAAAAATACACTTGCACATGCTCACTCCTAGGGTTTACTCCACTCTGGTTGCCTTTAGTAAACGGTCATGAAGTATAGGGAATGTTAGTGGTTATCCTCTAGTCCCAAAAGATCTAAAATGACCCAATCGGATGTTGCCTCGAAAAAAGATCTTTAAGGCTTTAGGATGATTAATAAAATTTCCTAATATTGCTTTTATGATCGTATTTGTCCCTCCAAACGTCCCTTAAAACTCCAACGACGGTGCTACCTATTCCTTAATAATAGGATACCACTGTCTAAAGGAAAACGAACAGACTTTTTTCGGGTAGGTAGATTAGCTCCTAGATACTTGCTCAAACAAAACTTTTCATACAAACACTTTTTAAAACAATTTTCAAAACAACTTCGTCACGCTCTTGAGGACTGATACAAGGGTTATCACGAAGTAAAACTTTTTAAAAATAAGCACACACAAGAAATTTTAAAAATGAGAAAAGTACCTAAGAGCCCGTGGAAAACCACGGATAGAAAGGGTGCTAACACCTTTCTTTTCTATAATCTACCCCCCCGTACTCAGAAACATTCTCGAAAAAGGTTTTTTCTGTTCTTTTTCCTTTCCTTAGTTGGATGAAATAAAAGTCGGTGGCGACTCTTGCTTACCGTGACATTTGCGAACAAAAACCGCAAACCAGTATAACAGTCGATTCTGCCACCGTATCACACCATCACTGGACCAATGTCCTATCAACATCACTGGACCAGCATCCTAACATATGCCATGAATGGATGATGCACAACAACATAATAAAACATGACCACTGCTAGTCAAAACGCATCATCATTCATGTAATCATTAACAACATCTTACACTTAGCATGGATACACATCAAACTTGCACCTAATACGCTTCATTCAACATATCCTCATCAAATACATCATAGCATGTAACAAAATCATCATAGCATTGTTATACCTTAATTATTTACCAAAGATCCAACCTCATATGAATCATTTCATCTCTAAAAAAATACAAAAATAGTTATGTGTTTTCTCCTTATGTCAAGCAGGTTCTTAAATCAAGAGGTCTTCATCAATACAAGTCTTGATCAGTTAGGGTTTTGATTAAAGAGGGTAGGTCATTGACTTTTGGATCAGTGCATGACCTAATGGCTTGAAGCACGATTCAAAGAACTCAAATTCAATATCTTGACATAATTATACGACTCAAGACATTTCCAGAGATACAATTGATTAATAGTGAAATAATTGGAATCAATTGATGAAAAGTCAACTGTCACACAAAAGTCAAACTTGGACTTTTTTGGTCAACATTGACCTTCAAAGATCAAGGATCATCAAAATATTCAAAATTATCAAACTTGATCATCAAGAATCACGAGAATCAAGAAGGTCAACAAAAGTCAAAATTGAAGATTTCTCAACAAGAATTTTTACACCTAAAAATGGCCTAACTTCATGGACAAGTTTCACCAAGATCCAAGTTGATTTAAGAAAAACTTTCATCATGAAAGTTGTAGGGAATGGAAAGTTATACAATTTTATATATGAGGGCTGATCTCCAAAAAAAATGCTCAAATCAAGAGATATGAGCATTTAAAGTTCTGCCAACACTTAGAGAAATTTATCAAACAGTCTTGGTCAATTTTTCATCTAAACTTCGCGGCCATTTTTCACTAAGATCCAGATTGATTCAACAAAAGTGTTCAAAATGAAAGTTGTAGATAAAGTTTCAAGCTTTCCAAAATGTCCAAGAGTATGAGTTTTTCATACTTGAGAAAGGAGTTTAGAATTTAAGAAGTTGGATGTCCAAGGTTGCATTACAAGTCATTTTTGTGATAACCTTAAGATCACATCTCCAAGCCATGCTATATAATCTTTATTTTCAGACCATAGTACCTATAAATCTATCCAAAATAATAAGAGTACACAAGCCTTTGAGCCTTTATCCAAGTGATAAAAGCTATTATCCAAATAACTTGCCATTTAAGGAAGAAAGTCACCATTGGTATTCTTGAAAAGCAAGCTTTTTGTACAAAGCATGCCTTGAGCCTATACTTATACTTTCTAATTATCACACTCCACCCTAAAGCAAGGAAACAATTTCTCTTCACACAACCACACCTTGTACTATGCCTTGGAACCATGGAAGTTCACATAACTTGATATTTACTTTGGAACCAAAACCATAACTTGATAACTTGAGAACTAATTCATCTCATTACCTATGAGTTTTCTCTATAAATAGAGAGCTCATTTGCACTTAAAAGAAACTAATTCACAACTCTCAAACTCCCTTAAACTCTCTCAAATTAGAATTGGCTCAAAAATTCCATTAAAGTTCCAAAAAAACCACTTCTTCGAATCTCATAACTCTCGTAAGTTCCTTGAAAACTAATCATCGACACACATCATACACATCATATAATAGTTTTCCAAACACAAAAACAACTTCTGTAGCCGCTCCACCATCACTCCCCATTTCCATTTTTTCACCATTCAAACTTGACTTGGTCAGGAAATTCCAACCACTTTCAGCATAAAATGAGCATTGGAATAACTTCAAGGAGGTCCCAACAAGCTCATAGGATCATCACTTTGCATTGAAAAGCCATAGAAGAAGCTTTGGACTTTTCTCCAAAGAGGTAAATTTCTCAAACTGTAATATTCTTATACATGCATCATTTGCGTTTGATTTTTAAATGAAAAATGTAGATATCAATGTCCTGAAGCTAACCATGTAATTAGTTTTCATTGATTTTGCTCGCGAGATGAGAATCGCGTCTCTGAAGAGTTAGGGTTCCAATTTGGTACTAATATAAATTCTTGTTAATCTTTTAGTGTTAATTAAAATAGTAGGTATGGTTAAATTCATTATGAAATTTAGAACAATTTTGCTTTTTACACTTTTCAAAATGGTTGAGAAATGAAGATTTTATAGTTTTAAAAATGGAGATGATGATGATGTAGGCTCGGCGAAGAAGAAGAAGAAGAGGGTGGCGCTATTTTTCCATTTTTTTAAAATGAGTTTATAATATATTTATTAGTAGTTATGTTATGAACGAACAAAACAGCCACCCTAGTGGAAAGAGCACGCGCGTTAAGGTCTTTGCAAGCATAAGTGCGAGGGTTTGAACCAGTGTGAACCCCTCTTTCGCCATTTTTCCATATTTTTCTATTTTGTGATTTTCTGGCTTTGTTTTCAAATAATTTTAATTGAGTTCACTCATTGTACAATCCTGGCGCATGTCCTAGTGGTTAAGCTTTTAACCAATAAAACTGAGGGCGTGAGTTCAATCCTTGGCAGGCCCCTTCCCTATTTTTTATCACTAATTTATTTTGTTTTTTTATCAAACTTCACTAATTATTTTTCACCAATCAAAACAATTCATTTTTTGCACACTTCTTGTTTATTACCTCTATTTTATAAATATTTAAAAAATCCCAAAAAATATTATTATTTTCCCCTCTTTTTATTTAATCCAAAACAAGTCATTTTTTACTTATTTTAAAACCTTTTCTTTGACTTTCTCTTGTTGATTTCTTGAATAAACCCTTGTTAAATAATCATGTCATGTCTTTAATGAAGGTTGTTTGATAACATGACCCTTGTGTATATTTGTACCATGAAAAACTTGATTTCAATTAGGTTTAGGACTTGAGTTTTTTATGTTTGATCTTAACTTGTTCAAAACCCTAATCCATGATTCATGACTTGTCCCCTTGATTGTTTATCCATGTACCTTGAGTTTAATTCCCCTTTAAGGATGCATTTCCTTCATAAACTCCTTTAAACCAAAATGATACCATGCTTGTTTGTTTAATTGTTGTCTATTCTACCTTTTGTCACAACCTTTACTTTGATAATGATGTTAGCCTTCCCCGTTATGTTTGACACTTATGATGTGTGTGTTAGTAATTGATATTAAAATACTTCTTCTCTCAAAAATCCAAGGAAAATGATAGTATTGTTGACTTCATAGTCACAAGCATGTGCATTCCCATTTGTATAAAACCCATGTGAATAATCACCATATCTATATTCTTATACTCTAAAACCCTTTATACTTAAACTCTAAAAATAATTTTCAAACTATCACATATTTCATACAAAAACCTTGACTTTGTGTCATTGCATTTTCAAACTTTATTTTTTAATCAAATGCTTCAATATACTTAAGAATATTAAAACTCTTTCAAAAGACTAAAAGTGACTTAACCTCACCCAAATATTTTTACCACTTGGCTTTTCAATTTAAAACTTTTCTCAAAGAAATTAGATACAAAGTCTTATTTATTAGTTGAGATATGATTCTCCTATCCCCATAGTAATTGTTGAAGTAAATGTGATTCTTTCCATATGAAGACGTTAGTTGGAAACTTGTTGATCTTTATATCTAAGTTAGTAGCCCTTCCTTCATGATGATGCAAGATCCATCTTCTCATACTTGCGGTGGTATTAGTTGAGTTGTCTCTCTTAAAGATGATTAAATATCTTTTTCTCCTAAAATCAACCACAACAAACCATTTTGTTATTTTTACCATGAACTATGAGGTTTTGATCCTTAATTGGTACGTAGGTAGACTATGTCTTTCCAAACAAAAATATAATAAAAATATTTTCTTTTCCCATCTCCACACTCATTTAGAAAACAAACAATTTTAAACCAAAAACATATATTATAAATGTTTCCTATAGAATACTATAGATACATAGGATTCTAATACCTTCCCTTTGTATAACCAACCCTCGTACCTTAAATCTCTTCCTTATGCTTTGATTTTAGTATTTACTTCTTGCATTGTATGTTAAATAATAGGGTTTCAACATTTTCCCTTTTCCTTGGAAAAAATAAAGTTCGGTGGTGACTTCTTAAGTCATTAAGATTCAAGTTTCTCAATAGCTTGGTTTCCTCAATTTTTCACTGCGACAAAAATGGAGAATTCACTGGGGACATATATATCCTCAAGAGGGTTAAACCTAGTTTATTTTATCTGTTTTATTATTGTTTATTTATATGTGGTCTAATCAAAAGTTACATGACTGGAGTAATCTAACATAAGTAGCATATGATAAACCCACTCAGTGGAGGCCTCTTTGGGGGTGATAAGGCAAAAACAAGCCAGTTTCTTAAGCATTATTACTTTTGACCTGAGAGCCCCAAAAGTTGAGAAGTCGTAGAACCCCTTTATCCATCTTAGCCTTTAGGATGTAGTGCAGTTACAATTCAAAAGTAGTCTTGAGTTAGTCATTACGTGATACTACGCTTAGACAATTTTTTCTTGAGAATATTATTGGTACTCACAAGTAGTTGTGTAAATCAATAATATCCGAAAGAAGAATCACGACTCCAAAGGTACTTTTAGAACCTTGTGTTACATGTATAAATGAACCCATAGTACATACCTTGTGGGGTGATTCTTACCTTTGGCTCCATGCTCGTGACTTTGAAACCTTAAAACAGTGTTTGTGATTATTGCATAACCATGCATTCATTAAAAAAAATTTCAAGGAACTTATAAAATTCTCTTTACAGACATAATAGGATTTGTAATCATGGAAATCAGAAAGAGGAACACTAAGAAGTACGATTTCAAAAGGCCTGATTTACAAGAGTTAAGAAAGCTAGGAACTTTCGTAGTTGATCATGAAGACTTCAAAAAATGTTATAGGAGACTCTAGAGTATTCTCCAAGTCCAGATTCTAGATGGGATTCTTGAGACTCTTGTTCAAGTCTATGATCCCTGTGATACAGTGGGAGAACTGACTAGTGTTGTGCGTTTGTATTCGCACTTGTTCGGTTGAGCAAGAGTCGCCACCGACTTTTTATTTTATCCTAAAGGAAAGGTTTAAAAAGCACAGCAAAAACCTTTTGAGATATTTCGTGGGTTCGGGGGGTAGATTATGAAAAGGGAAGGTATTAGCACCCTTTTCATCCATGGTTATCCATGGGCTCTTAGTTACTTGGTTTTTAGATCACTTGCCTTGATTTTCGATTGCTTGAAAATGTGGTGTGTGTGTGTGTGTTTTGAAAATGTTTTTGAAAGAGATGCCTTGTTTTAGGCAACCAATGTAATGACTCGTGTTTGAGTATATACGAAGGTGTGTATCTTTTCGAAAAGATGTTTCAAGATGTTTTTTTGAAGAGTTTGTTTTGAAATTGTTGTAGAGTGTGGTTTGAAAAGAAGGCAAGTGTTTTTGCAAGTTGATCTCAAGTAACTAAGAGTTTTGTCTACCCTATTGTACTCAAAAGATTTTCTCTATGTTTTTAACCCCTTTTAACAATTTTGTTCCACCATTGAATTTGGTGGACAATCTTGCATTTAGGAATTGTTCGGGACGGACGCGGGACATCATATGGACCATGAATGCAATGGTGCCAAGTGTCTTTGGCAATTTGCTTTGAAGGGACTATGATCATTCTGTTTAGGCGACTTTCGAAAGCGTCATCGAGGGACTTTTGATTATTTGAATTTGTTTTGCCAAAGAAACTCGACGTGCAAGCATGGCCCATTTTGGAAGGCAACATGTGGGATTACCCTAGAGGGTGCAAGTGTGACTGTGTATTGATTTCATGTATTTGTCTTGTATTAGGTTATCTAGCGTTTGATTTTATGTACATACAAACCCTAGGTCTAACCATGGTATAATTTGAAAGCATTAAATTGCGGAAATGTAAAGTCTACGCTGTTACAAAATAAGTATCCGGGAGTGGGGGTACAAATTTACGAATGGGGATGAGACTTAGGAATGTAGTGTCCAATAGATTACAACCAAATCGAATCGATCAAATGTAAATGTAACGAATATACAAAAATAAGAAAATGTATAATGTATCAAATGTAAGTACATCGTGTAAGTATATATGTATATGTGTAATTTATTTACAGGTTAGGAAAATGTGAATTTTAATGTGTATTATTTAAGTATTGTTTTAACCTAATGGTGAGAATTAAAATATTTGCTTAATTTGTAATCTTGTATATTTCTTTAATATGAACAAAAAGAATGTTTTAATTAAATGTTAAGAATTTAAATTATGTATAAAAAACGTATTTTTAAGTATTTTATGTATTAAAGTATTAATGTACAAAGAATGGTATCTTACTTAAAAGAAAAAGGGTTTTACATTTTAATTGTGTATTTTTATATTAATGTAATAATATACAAAGTAACAAAATTTAAGTTAGAGGAAAAATATTGTAATTAAAAATGTAATTTTAAAGAAAGTCAATATTTGATGTAAATAAATAAAAAAAGGTTATATTAATTTTTATATATATGAAAAGGAATATGATGTTTAAAAAAAGGTTTGAAACAAAATCAGAAATGGGCTCAAGGGTGGGGGTTATGGCCCAAACAGAAGAAAAATGAGGGGGTGTGAATTGGAATTAATGGGCCTAGGCGCAGTGAGGATGGGGCGAGGCCCAGCATCTAACACAAAACTTTATTAGGGTTGAAAACGTTTGTGGCATTAGGGAAACGCTTAGGGTTTGCAGCGCCGTTTTCATCTTTATCTTCTTCGTTCGTTTCCTCTTCATCCGTTCTCATGCCATGGCTGTTTGAGCATCACCCTTTCGCCTAAGCCATCAGTGCCTCCTTCACCTTCCTTCCCTCCTTGGTTCAGTGAAGCCAAATGAAAGGTAATCTCCCTTGCTTCGTCTTTTGTCTAGCGCGTTTAGGGTTTGAATCCATTTTACATGTTATGAATTACTGCCTTTTTTGATTAACTGTTTGATTTGTGTATTTGAGGTGTGAAAGGAAAGGGGAAAAGGAGAACTACCTTGACTGAAGAGGGGAAGGAATGGTGGATGTGATTAGGAGGCTCGACGGTGAAGGGGTATGCGCGATGAAGCTAGCTTTGCCTTTTGGTAACCCTGGTACTCTTTGTCTCTCTTTTTGTTGCCCTTTTATTTGGTGATGATGATGAACTGAGCCTTTTTGTAAATTTCACTTCTTCCTTCTTCGTCTTTCACTGTATGCTGAACATGCTTGATATTCTTTGAAACGCTTGTTGCCTTTGAGTTGCCTTTGAACGTTTGCCTGTGATGAGGGTTCTCTGAGGCTTTGGGTATATTTGATTCTTTTCCTCTTTTCTTCTAGCCTGTTGCCTTGAATGTTGCTTCTGCCTACTTCTTCTGTTGCCTATTTTGTATATTGGCCTATGATGAAGGCTTTTCTGAGGCCTGATGGGTTGCCTGATGATGTTTGATACGCTTACGTATGCTTCTGGGTGTTTGCTAGCTTGATGGCCCTATGATGCTGTTGAATTGGTGTTTACAGTGGTTTAGGCTTCACAGTTTATGCTGGCTTTTGTTAGGATAATTTTGTTTAGGTTTTGAGTTAGACAGATTTTGGGCATATGCGTTGATGCAGGCCTGGACTTGGTTTGAGCTTGTTTCAGGCTTGGGGTTTATCTGATTTTTGTTAGGCTTCAGGCAGGGTGAGGCTTGAGGCTTTTCTGGTTTTTGTTAGGCTTCAGGCAGGGTGAGGCTTGGGCTTGAAACTGGTTTTTTGGCTTATGTTTTGATGATAGGCTTTGCAGGTTTTTATGTTACTGGCTTTTGTTGACAATGGTCTCGTTTGAATGGCAAGGCTTATGCAGGTCTTGTGCAGGTTAACTGGTTTATGGTTTTTGTTGTTGCAGTTTGAGTTTTAACTGCAGGTTACAGGCTTGTGGTGTACACAGGTTTATTGTTTTTGGTTTTATATATCCTTCTACTGTTTTATTGACCAAGAAACTTTATATTTTCTTTCCCCCCACTTTATCCACTATGCTATTGCAGTTTGTTGTATATACCTTTCTTGCCTAAAGCCTCAAAGCCAGTAAGCCTAAACATTTCTTCTCTCTTCTCTCTCTCCAGTACACTTTAGCATTAAAATAATGTTTATGCTTTGTACTTTATTTTCTGAAAGGGCAATTTTTGGGAAATGATGAAGAATTATGTTGCTTGCATATCATGCTTTTCTCTGCATTTTTTATCTCTTCTTTTGACAGCTTCTTGTACTTTGTATCTTTTGATATCCTTTCAAATCTTCTTTTTGACAGCTTTGGTAGCCTTGTACAGTTTGACAGAAAGTTTGAATTTTTCAGTTTGGACTTTGTAGTTTGGACTTGAACTATGCAGTTTGACAATTTTTGAATTGTGCAATTTTGACTTTTGTGCATTCATTTTTGACAAATAAAAATTCGTCCCTCTTTGTGAACCGGGAGAAATCCCGTGATTTACAGAGAGGGCTAACTGATCCCAATCAGTGGCCCTTAATGATGAACTGTAATTTTATCTGTCTCCTTTATTTATTTATCTGCTATTGATTTTCCTTTTTTTTCATTTGCAGATAAAAAGTTGAATGGAGCACTGGAGCAAGGGATGGCAGATGAAGAAATGAAGATTAAAAAAAGAGTTTAGGATAGTTTTATTTAGGTTTAAATTACTTGTAAAATCATTGTTGTAAATAAATTGTAAACAATAATTGTACGAATAATTTAAAAATAAATAAAAGTTTTTATTATCCAATTAATTCTTTTTCCTCCTTTTGTTTATTTATTATTTATAATTCTTTAATTATAATAATTGAAAATAAATTCCAATCATTTAATCTTAGAATAATAAATAATTTAAATAAACAATGTTTTAGTATTTCATCAGTTAAACCTGGCATTTCCAACTTCCAAAGCAAAACAACAGTTAATCACAACCACTGATCAGACGCATTCCCCTTTTTACTGATTTTTTACCAAACACTGCAAATCCAAACTGAATGTATCCTTTGACTGGTTCAATCAAACAAACGCGAATTCAATCCAAATGCATTCTTTTACTGATTAAGTCAAACAATGTGAATTCAAACCAAATCTCGGAATAACTTGCAAAGCACCGCAGAATTAAATCTTTCTGAAGAACCGTGCACGAAAACCCTAATTCCCGATTAAATTCCAAAGAAACTTTCGCCTGATCGAAGTTGAGCCAAAATCAACCAAAACCCTAAGCCAATTGTTTGAAACATTCTAGAGCCCTGAAAATCAATAAAACCCTAATTGTGTCCGACTGACGAGAAAAGTCTGTTTGACCGATTCTTGAGCCAATTTGAAAAATCAGGAAACGCCTGAAGCTGTGATTTTTTGTGGAAAAATGCGAGGGCAAATTTTGGGGTACAACAATCCCCTCTACCATTGCTTCACGTTCCCTAATTATCAGTTGGTCCCTACTTTAAAAGAGTACTCTTTTTTTATTGATTTGCCAGTAATAGATGTTTTACCTTTCAGTGTTTTTGAAGAGATCCCAGAGCCCCATGTTATTGCTAAAGTCCTTCACTTAGAAGAGTCTGAGATAAAATTAAATCTCACTTTCAGAAAAGGCTTAAAAGGTTTAACCTGCAATTTTTTTATGGTAAAGGCTCTTGTCTTGGGAAAAGCAAACAGTAGGGATGATTTTGAAGCAACTTTTACTTTACTCATCTATGGTCTTGCGCTCTTCCCAAACGTTGACCATTTTGTTGATGTTAATGCTATTCAAATATTCTTTATTGGTAACCTAGTGCCTACTTTTCTTGGAGATGCTTACCACTCTATTCATCATAAAAATCAAAAGTGACATGGAACTATCACCTGTTGTGCACCTCCACTATACCAATGGTTTAAATCACACTTGTCGCAGTCTTATCTCTTCAAAGATAACCCAAACAAGCTTAGATGGTACCGAGGGATTAAGTCCATTACCCAAGAGGATTTAAATTGGTACATTCCATTATATGACAAGGGGGTGATCATTGACAGTTGCAGTGGTTTTCCTAATGTGCCTCTTCTTCATATAAAAGGAGGAATCAACTACAACCATATTCTTTCTAGATGCCAATTTGGATACCCTATGAAGGAAAAACCTGATAATATTCTATTATCTGGTTTCTTTTACCTTGATGGTGAGGATAATCTAGATTTGAAGGAGGAAATTATGGATGCTTGGTGGAAGATTCAAAGGAAAGGTAAATATCATTTGGGAAAGAAACATTGCATTGCCTTTAAACCTTTTACTCGGTGGGTCCATGATAGGGCTTGCAGACTCAAAATTCCTTATCACCTTGAAAACCCTTTTCAACCAGTTGTACCTTCGTCTTCCATCATTACCATTGAAAAGATGGAGGACTATTAGGAAATTTTGACTAGTATGAGATTGGAAAGAGATACCTGGGAAGGAAAATATCACATCTTAGAGTATGAAAATAGGGATTTGAATAAACATTTGAAGGACAATGAGGATATACTTTTTCTTGAAGATGGTTAGCTTGTGGAATAGGATGGGAAGCTTCATAAAAAGGATGTTTTTCTTAAATGGTATGCTAAAGAGAGGAAGAGGAAGCAAGAGGATTTAATAGATGTTGGTCCCACTCCCGATGCTTGGCAGAAAGTAGTTGATTTGTTGGTCAAAGAGAATACAAATATGAAAGATTTCTACAAAGAGAAGATCAGAAAGCTCAAGCTGCAGGGAGGAATTAGTTCTTCAGATGGGACTCCATAGGACCCAAAGGATTTAGTTGTTTTCCTCTTGTATTTTTAGGATCTTTTGAAAGTATACTTCAAAAATAATCCTTCCATGATTAATGAAATGAGGTTCTTAGGCTATTTTTCATAATTTTTTGTTTGCAAGTTTATAATAAGTGCCTTGAAAGCAAACCAAATAAAAACCTTTTTTTGTGTCTCATATCATTCATCATCCATTCTTTGCATTCTAGAGTCTTACTCGTGCCTTCTTTCTCCAATAGAGTCAAACCGCACTCGGGCTAATCTTTGAAGAGATGGACATCACACTTGAACAAGAGAACTACGAGCTTCGTGAAGAGGTGACTTCCCTTCAGGACGGAATGGAAAGATTGAAAATTATGGTGGAGAACATGGTGAATGCTCAGAATCAGTCACCAACTCCCCCATCTCCCCGTTCAACTCAAGCACAACTCCAGACCACAGTGATCTCTAAGGTTGTTACCACTCCTATTTCTGTAGCTCCTGTCAGTGTTCCGCAGTATCAAATGCCACCTGGATATCCTTGTAACATGCCACTCAACTTTATGCCTGAGGGATACCAACCTGCTATTGAAGTTCCTGCAATGCAACATGCAATGCATGCTCCCCCTCATGGGATGGCTATTCCTCATTCTATGATGTCTATTATTCCTCTAGTGGTACATACTGTCCCATTTGGAAATGAACAAGTCTACCATGTTGAACCATCTGAATGTTTGGTGTTGCAGAAATGATGGATGGTTTCCAAAACCAGTTTCAAAAATTGCAGAAAGAACTTAAGGCCCTCAACGGTAAGGACCTATTCGAAAAGAATGCTTATGACTTATGCCTAGTGCCGAATGTGAAGATACCAACAAAAGTCAAAGTACCTGAATTTGAAAAATACAAAGGGAATTCTTACCCATAGAGTCACTTAACTATGTATGCCAGAAAATGTCAACTCAAACAGATAACGACCAGTTATTGATCCACTACATTCAAGATAATTTGTCTGGCACAACTCTCCGTTGGTACATGAGTTTGGATAGTACACAAATCCATAATTTTAGAGACTTTGGTGAAGCTTTTGTTCGCCAATATAAACATAATGTCGACATGGCTCCGAATAGAGATCAACTATGAGCTATGTCCCCGAAAGACAAGGAAAGTTTCAAGGAATATGTGCAAAGATGGCGCGAGGTTTCTTCCCAAATTAGTCCACTCTGGAGGAGAAGGAGATGACCAAAATATTTCTGAATACCTTGGGACCATTTTACTATGAAAGAATGATTGCGAGTGCACCAAACGATTTCACTGAAATGGTGAATATGGTAATGCGACTCAAGGAAGGTGTCCATGCATGACGATGGACCAAAGAAGTTGGTTCATCAAGTGGTGTCAGAAAATTTGGAAGTAGTTTTCCAAATAAGAAAGAATGAGATGTTAGTGTAGTATCATCCTGAAGACCAAGAAGAAGGTATCCACAACAACATATTGCAGCTATTGCTCCCGTCATTATTCCTACACCTGTGGTTCCAGCTTACCAGCCCTAATTCCCTCAACAAGTTCAACAGCCTCGACAATAGGCTCACAAAACACAACAACCTCAACAACATCCTTACAACAGTCAACAATCAACATACAATAATCAGTAAAATATAGTAAGAAGTGTGTCGCGTTTGACCCAATCCCAATGACTTATAAATATTTGTTATCTGGATTATTTAAAAAGAACTTAGTTCAAACAAGGGCACAAACTGCTATCCCGAAAGACATTCCATATTGGTATAAGGCAGATGTTCACTGTGCCTTTCACCTAGGATCTCCAGGTGAAACAACCGGCTGAAATCATCAAAGATAAAATTCAATGAAGTCGCCATCGAACGTCTTTTATCCCACAGGAAGGGAAAGGTAAACATCAAGAAAACCTGAAGGGGTGAAATCACGGTCTTGCGACCATGGAGATCGAATAAGGAAGTCAGTTACGCGAGGGGAATGTATTAGCACCCCACGCGTCTGTGGTACTCCATAAAATCCACTTATGTTGTTCTAATCTATGGGTGTAAGTTTTATGTCTAAAGCTTAAGAGTTAAAAAGAAAAATGAAAATAGGAAATGCATGCAAAAGAAAAGAGAAAATAAATGTAGGGAAAATAAAAGTTATGCTCGTTCGGGCCCTACCCCAATGCTCACGTATCCCTTTGAAGGAATCAGAGCAGCCATAGTTCGACTTCAAAAGTTTTTGTTTGTTTTGTGTGTTTTAATGAACAACATTAATTTTTCCTTCTGCCACAAATCGTCCTTTGGAGACTTACGCGTCAGCACATAAGTGAATTAACATGTTCTTTTGAAAAGTTTGAAAGAAAATCCCGAAGGCAAAAAGAGTTTGTGTTGATTGGTGTTTTTGTTGCGGATAACATCTAGT
Source organism: Vicia faba (assembly GCA_948472305.1). Classification (NCBI taxonomy): domain Eukaryota; kingdom Viridiplantae; phylum Streptophyta; class Magnoliopsida; order Fabales; family Fabaceae; genus Vicia; species Vicia faba. The sequence goes on from OX451740.1 coordinate 1,259,696,432, forward strand.
TGATCTCAAGAGAGAGATATTAGCCACTCCTCCATTTATCCATCAAATGAGTCTTTGAGACTTGAACCACACCAAGGCTTAGAATGAAAGAGAAATAAGATCGAGAAGAAAACCACTTATCATTTCCAATTCTCATCAAAGGTATGATTCTCATCAGTAATTTTTAAGTGTTTTGAAGTTTGCAAGAAAGAGAAATTTTTGTTTTAATGCAAATGCAAAGGAAAAAGAAAAATCTAAGGGTTAACTAGAAAAATAACCCTAGAGTTGTCATGCATTATTGATCCTATAGTTGAGGATAAAAGTGGGGAAAGTCTACCTAATATTAGCATACATGGATATAAGCCTAAGATCTATTCAATTCACACTTGGAAAAGAGTGAATTAAAAACTTTTGGGGAGCATACAAGGGGTGGATCTAATAGAGAAGGGAAGAGGGATGAACAAGCATCAAAACCATTCAAAACTTATGATAAAAAAAACAAAAGCTAGAAATCTTAAACACACCGAGAGAGGTGAATAACAAGTACTAAAGGTCAAGGTAAATCCCTATATATATATATATATATATATATATATATATATATATATATATATATATATATATATATATATATATATATATATATATATATATATATATATATATATATATATATATATATATATATATATATATATATATATATATATATATATATATATATATATATATATATATATATATATATATATATATATATATATATATATATATATATATATATATATATTCCTTAACCAAAATTAGGTTAAAAATAGAAGAAAGTTTGTAAAATTGAATTAATTAAAACTCAAATTTCTAAAGACTTGTAAAAGCCAGCAATATGATTAAAATTCCTTGGATTAAATTGAGGATTTAAAAATAATTGGGAATTAACAAGACAAGTTAATAAAAGGGTCAGGCTAGAGAGTTTAACAAAAATATCTGTGAAAAATGTAAAATCAAAAGTTAAAATTCAACAAAAATGATTTTTATGATTTTAAGGCATCCAAGGAATTTAAACATATTTTCTTTGATTTTTTCAAGTAAAGGAAGTTAGGCTTTAAATTGTTTCTTAAGGCCTGAGCAAAAAGAAAGTTCAAAAACCAATATTAGTTTCCAAAAAATAGAAGAAAAAAAAAAGAAAATTAAATTATAAGTTCAATTAAAAATCATAGAAAATTAGTTTAATGCCTAAGATCTAGTAAAACTATTTTTATGGAATTTTAGTACTAGAAGAAAATATCAAACAAAAATTATTTACACAATCTGACAAAAAAAGGTAAAGAAAATGATATTATGAAAGATTGATTTTATTTTCTTATCACATTTTTTTGTAAAATCAAACAAATTATTTTTATGAATTATATTCCAAATGAAACCTAATATATTTTTTGGTGATTTTTCAAATTAGAGAAAGTTAAAAAAAATAAAAATTCTAGAACCTTTATGATGAAGAAAACCCTAATTGGATTAAATGAATTATTTAATTTTCTAAAAAAAAGAAATAAAATTCAGAATTTGAAAATATAGTAAAAAATAGGCCCAATATATGTTTTTAATAATTTTTGGGGAAGAGAAAATATTAAGACAAAATTAAGAAAACAATTAAAAATGTATTAAAAATTCAAAAATGCCAAAGCCTATTACACTTGTTAAAGCTCAAAAACGCTGTAAAAGAAAGAACACAACATGTTTAATTAGCGCACGCCACGTAATTGTCCCCGAGCTTGAACCATGCCCTAACACGTTTTGCTCAGTCTAACATGATGGATTCAGATCACGATTTCTCCTTCATTTCTTGATGAAAACGCATAAAATTGTGATCAAATTAAAGATCTCATAGAGTAGATTGATGTAGGATCAAAGATTTTCAAAAATGATTCATGAATCAGGGAGAAAAGCGTGCACAAAAATTATTGGAAACAACATGTTGTGAACATGTAAAAACAGAATTCACCAAGCTACTTTTAGATCCATCAATATCTCTTGTTTCTTCACCAAATCTCATGATATAAACATCAAAGTTAATCAGGAAATTGTAAGGAATACGAATATGCTATTAGATTCTTCAATTGTTGCAAGAGTAAAATGAAAATTAAGCATAAAGTAACTGCAACAAACAGTTTGTACACAATTTGCAGAGCTCGAATTTAAGCTTCAAATGCATATGAACATTCATCAGATATAAGATCTAGCCAGATGCGCTGTCATACAAGATCTACATCTTAAACAAATGTGAAAAAATCAGATCGAGGCTTGATAATTCACTTACCTTGAGTTAGTGAAAAATAAATTCACTCTTTGCCTCTGAAATTGCAATAAATCCAATAAACCAATCTCTTTCACTTCAATGTAGTGTAGTTGTGCAGAAATTAGAGCTTAGAGCAAAGAACTTGAGAGAAAATGCAAAGGAGAAAATTTTGTTTCAAGAAGAAGGTTGAGCCTCAAGCAGAATTTCCAGCAGTTTTGTGTGAGTGTTCAGCAAGATTTTTTATTGAAATGAGAATGAATAGGAGCTTATATAGAGCCAGGGAAGTGTGTTGAAGAAGTTTTGCAAGGGTATGAATTTATTTTGCAAATTAGAGTAGTTGGAAAAAATTTTATGAGTTGATGTGTTTCATGCCATTAGTGTTCAAGCTTGTAGTCGTTTTGGGCACTTATAGGGAAAAGAATGAGAATGTGAGGTTTGCCCAACACGTGACACAAAAGCATGTGCAAAAATAAAACCTGATATGCTGCATGTATGGCTCATGGTCAACTCAGTTTCAACTTAAAAAATCTCCCAATTGACTCGTGTGATTTCTTTTCTTAAGGGGCCTTTGAAAAGCTCTTTCAATATAGATCATTATAGGGCTTTGAAATTTTGAAAAAGGTGCTTGGATCGTGAAGAAAAGTTGGTGTCAAATTGAGGAAAAGGGGAAACTGTTTGCCTAAGCGCACGCATGACATTGCTTGCATGCTGGGCCAGAAACTCAGTTTCGTGACCTCCCATTCTTGTGATCATATCTTATTTATTATTTGCTCAAATGAAGTGATTCAAAGATCCTCATGAAACTTACATGTCTCTTTACAACTACTCTTTGAATTCCAAAACTGAATTATCACCCGAATTAGGAAATAAATGTTAGAACATAGTTTGATTCTACAACCCTTGATTAGAGTTTTGATGATAACAAAATACAAAGAATAATTAAATTCAAAGATATATACAAAGAACAATTATGCTCCTTAGAATTATGTTTTGTATATGCAGAAGTTCTGGTGGAATCAGCATCAGAATGGAATCAGCATCCGAAGATCAGCAATATGTGCTACATGCTGAAGCTACCAGATTATACGCTGAAGCTTGATGACCAGAATCTGCGCCTAAACAAGTACACTCTGACTCTGATCAAAGACATCTTTACCAAGTCATCAACACTCTGAAGCGTTATCAGCAGTTACAGCAAAGAAGACTCTGAAGCGTAACTGGTTATTCAAGACAGAATTAAATGCTAACGGCTTTCTTTAGATAAGATCTTCTACAAAAGGAAAGTGTGTTATTATCATTAAACTTGCTTTATGGACAACATCTCTTGCTTGTCTATATAAACAAGTATGCTTGTGAAAGAATCACGTACGTACGCACACAACAATTTGCCAAGCCTTCCAAACCACGCATATTCAAAGCTTTAGTGAGTTCATTTTATTCCAAGCTTAATTTGTGTAACTATCACAGTTGTGATATACTATTTTGTTAGAAAACAACAACACACTCTTATTCAATTATTTGTAAAAGATTTCCTTGAGATAAACAGGTTTGTGGTTATACTCAAGAAGACTTTAACAGTTGTTAAAGTAGCTGTTGTAATCCTTTGAGATTAGTGGATTAAGACCTCGTTGGAGAGAGGCGAAATCACCTTGACGGGTGGACTGGAGTAGTTTGAGATCAAACGAACCAGGATAAAAATACTGTGTCCTTAAGCTGTTTTTATTTGATCCAAGTTTTTCAATTCAACCCCCCCCCCCCATTCTTGTGTTTTTCACATCTTCAATTGGCATCAGAGCGCCTGGTTCTGAGCTTATAACACTTAACTGTGTCAGTACAAGATCCAGCGTCAGAAAAACACAATGGCAGGACCAAGTCAAAACATCAACAATTACAACAATAAAGAAAGGGACAGATTCAGTGGAAAACCTCCAGTCTTTGATGGAGAGAGCTTTGACTACTAGAAAGACATAATTGAGAGTTTCTTTCTGGCCCATGATGCTGATCTGTGGGACATGGTGACTGATGTATACACGCACCCAGTGGATGGACGTGGTCAGAATATTGACAGGAAAATGATGTCTGATCAGCAAAAGTGTGAGTTCAGAAATCACCACAAGGCCAGAACAATTCTTCTCAGCACCATGTCATATTCAGAATATGAGAAAATATCAAACAGAGAAACTGCCAAGAATATGTTTGATTCTCTGAGAATGACGCATGAAGACAACATTCAAGTCAAAGAAACCAAAGCCCTTGCGCTCATTCAGAAGTATGAGGCATTCAAGATGGAAGATAGTGAATCAATAGAAACTATGTTTTCAAGATTCCAAATTCTTGTTGCTGGTCTAAAAGTTCTTGATAAAGGGTATTCCACTGCTGATCACGTTAAGAAGATCATCAGAAGCTTGCCAAAACAGTGGAGGCCAATTGTTGTACCCCAAAATTTTCCCTCCCATATTTCTCAAGACATGTCAAGAATAATCTTCAAGTTGTTCAAAATGGCTCAAGGGTTGGACAGTCAAATCACCTCCTAAGGCAGTCAAGTCAAAATTAGGGTTTTGTGTTGCATCAAGGTCCTTACATCCAAATGGCCTCAAGTTCTTCCCAATGTATTAATATGTTCTTAAGTTCATCCATGTCAAATTTCAAGCCTTGCAGAGGAAGTTTGGTCAGTAAATTGCTCAAGAGGCCCAAAAATCGACTGTGCTAGGGCAAAAGTCAACTGTGTCCCAAATACAGTCAAACCTCAAGATTTTTTGTCAACATTCTCATTTTGAAGGATAATTCATCATTTTATAAAGGGTTGATCATGATTCATCAAGGATTGCTCAAGGTTCATCAAGGTTCAAAAGTTGCTAAATTAGGGTTTTGTAGGAAAAGTCAACTCAAATTTGACCAAGCATAACTTTCTCATACTTTATGAGAAATGACCCATCCAAAGCTCATTTTGAAGAGGATGCAATTTCCTACAATACATCTTCACACCCCAAGATCAAGAAATTCACTCACAAAAAGTTACAAATTTGGACATTATAGGTCATTTTTGAAAGTCAACAAAAACACCTTTTTTTTCCAAAGCTTATAACTTGAGCATGGAACATCAAAATGAGATGAGACCAAAAGGGTTTATTAGAAGACATCTCAAGGTTTCTAAAAAGTCAAAGAAAACCTCCAAAAGTTCAAAATTAAAGAAGTTATTCATTGTTGAAGTTGGGCATTTTTCCAAATTTGCCAAAAGTCAACTATCCTCAAAACTCCAATTTTTAACAAAAGGGCCCACTTTTTTCCACTTGATATAGTCTTGTCATGCCACACACGTGTTCCACATTTGATTTCATGGCCATTCATTTATTTTTCTATTTTATTTTATTTTTATTGATTTAATTCATTTTAAATCAATATTAAATCAAATAAAATCTAAAATTGATGTAAGGGGATTCTTGTGATCATTACAGCTTACAAATATCATGTGATACTCAATCAAACTCGTGCCAAGTCAAAACAAGCACAAAATCTCAGATTTGATGCAAATATGGCAACTTGATTATGGTGATCAAAAGCAAATCTTGATTCTTCAATGCATAAGGTTTAATGCCCAAGTTTTGACCTAAACACATTCTATTATATGCACACAAGAGAGGCAGACCAAGGAGACGCACAAAACATTGCAGAAACGGCCAGAAGAACTTTGGAAAAAAGCTTGGAAACTTGAATTCTGAAATCCACATTGGAGCTCGTTTCAGACCAAAAGCTTGACGTAGCTCTCTTCCCTGCCATCCCCTGAAGCGATACCAATCAAAACCAAGCCTTCTCATTGCCTAAATTGCAATGTAAGTCATCACGAACCAAGCTCTGAACATGGCATCGTGAAATCATTTTCTTGCATCCTCTTGCCAATTTTCTTGTACATTCATGCTTACCATTCAAATTCCAACGATTCTGTAATATTTAATTTTATTTTTATGGCTTATAACCCCGTATCCAGAACTAGGGTTCTTGTTCTTGCTTTTTAGGCATTTTGATGCAGGATAAATTGAGGCCAATGATGGGTATAGGAATGATCATGGGAAAGAGATGAATGCAATGATGGTTTCCATAAGCATTTATATGGTCTGTACCTCTTGATAGGATGATGCCATGGATTTAGTTGCGGACTAAAATCTGCAGGTAAACGAACCAGTCTTCGTTGAAGAAGACAAAGACGTGGCTTAGCGTGATTGGTCCATTCAAACAAATTGCGCATTTTTTATTTTTGCCAGGCATAATTAATTGTTTATCATATAATGTTTGTTGTACATTCCACTAACAAAGAAACAGTGCAGTAGAGTTGGCAAGGCAGGCGTGTCATTGAGCATTGGGACCTGGGTTCGAATCCCAGGTCCCCCCAAAACTTTGTTATAATTTTTCTTCAGGTACTCATGTGCAGAGCCCAAAGCGTGGACCACCATGTTTCTCATCCCATCAAATGCCAAGTGGCTTCAGGACAAGATCCAAAGGCCAGAGTTGCAGATCCACCATGGAATAAAGTCAACCAGCGCATATTGGAATGGGAAAGTCCAACAAGGTTGGACGTTCTGGGCATGGGAATTGCCATTCACACACCCTTTTCAGGCCCACACCCCCTTGAGTTTGTTCTTTATTTTATTTTCTTTTCATTATTTTTTCTATTTTATTATTATTATTATCTTAATTAATTAATTAACTAATTAACCTTTTTCATAAAATAATCAGAAAACAAAAAAAATAATACTTTTTAATTCCATTAATTTTATTATTTATTTTTGTAAATAACAATCAATTAATTTATTTAGTTTAAATAAGTTTAACAATAACATATTTTGCAATAAATTAAAATTAATTTAGAATTAGGATTTTTTTTATTATTAACTTTTAACCTTTTTATTTTTATTTCCTTAATTAAAATAAAAACCCAAAAATATTTTCATTTACTTAATTAATTCAATTATTAACCGATGTAAATACCCAACGCCTTGTAATAGCTGAGATTTATTTTTCGCAACCATTAACTGTTAGATGTTTGAATAATAGGCAATGCATGACAAGATCAATTTTAATTTAAAATCAACAGTAGCTCACCATTAACATGTACAAAGATAATATAACTGAAAAATAATACACTCGCACATGCCACTCTTAGGGTACACCTCACTTGGTTTCCTAGAACGTGGTCATTGAGTATAGGAAGTTTTAGAGGTCGCCCTCTTGTCCAAAGATCATAGTTGCCTCGAAACGGTTGCCTCGGATAAAATGATCTAAGACATTAGGGTTACCGCTAAGGCGTCCTAACATTGCTTTAGTGACCACACGTCCCTTAATCGAATTGACCCTTAAAACTCCAACGACGATGCTACCTACTCCTCAATAGTGGGATAGCATTGTCTAAAGGACATTTGCACAGTTTAATTCCCTTTTCGAGTAGGTAGATGGTTCTTAAGTACTTGCTCCTTTTAAAAACAAAACAAAACTTTTCGCACCTACACTCCTTTCAAACAAAAACTATTTTTAAACCCACAAACACAAAGAAAAGCAAACTTTTGAAAACACAATGAGCAAGTATCTAAGAGCCCGTGGATAACCACGGATAGAAAGGGTGCTAACACCTTCCCTTTCTATAACCTACCTCCCGAACCCGAGAAATATCTCAAAAAGGAATTTTTCTGTGTTTTTGTCCTTTCCTTGTTGGATAAAATAAAAGACGGCGGCGACTCTTGCTTACCGCGACATTTTGCGAAAACAAACGCAAAACGCGAACCAGCATTCCAAAACAGTCAGTTCTATTCCCACCGATCACAGAACTGGCGACTCTGCTGGGGATTATTAAGAGTGAGGTGTACCTTAGGATTAGATCACTATGTTTTCAATTGTATGCTTTGTATGCTTTAATTTTGTGGGCTTGTATCGGGGTTCTATAGATCCTAACCCGGATCTGGGGATACCCTTTAGGTAAGTAGCAATAAACTGTGAGGGATTTGTCCGGCATAAACCGACACGGATGAAGCAGTAGCTACATTGGTGTGGCACCTTAGTCTGTACTGATATCCCTTGTGTTGGAACGAGGAGAATATGGGTCTTCTAAGGAGTCATTAAGCACCAACTGACCATAGAACCTTAAATTGACAAACTTGGCCATAGAACAGTAGCAGTATGCTACACTCATTGAGACTAAACTCTCGCGATGATTCCGGCTGCAAGAAAAGGTTTCTAAACTGGAATTATGACCGATTGAGGGTAGTCAGTGATATTGAGATCCTCTAGAACCCGATTACTATTTTTAGGACAGGTCTTAACCAACTGAACTGAAAGAGGGTAGTACCTAAGCTCCATGCCAGCCTGAAATCTAAGGGCTCTTTTGTGTGACTTGTGTGCCTTTACCATGTTTGCCTTTTGTGGATACTTGTGGTGTGCCTTTACCATGACATCATGACATCATAACATTGCATACATTTTGCATAAGGACTAACCTATTTCAAAGACAAGAGGGTTTCATCTTTGCTCTGTGTTGTAGGTCATCATGATGCCCATACGTAGGAATACTATCCGGATCAACTTTGTCCAAGTACCTACCCTGCTTAAAGATTTGGTTGTCAGGATTCCAGACACTACTTCCTTAATCAGAAGGCATGGTTCTCTCCTCAGTTTGGTCACCTCAAAATTGGACGAAAAAATGATGAGTGTTCTGGTCCAATTCTATGATCCGCTGTACCATTGTTTCACTTTCCAGGACTTCCAGTTGGTGCCTACCCTAGAAGAGTTCTCTGAGCTACTCGGTATCTCCATCTTGGAACAAACTCCGTTTACTGGTTGGGAAAAGACTCTTAAGCCCGAAAAAATTGCTGCAGCCCTTCACTTGACCAAGGAGGAGGTAATGGATAACTGGGAGACTAGAAGTGGAGCTAAGGGTTTTCTGACTAAGTTTTTGGTTGACAAAGCTAATTACTTCTGGGACAGCTTAGACTTCAAAGCGTACGAGGACATTCTGGCTCTCTTGATTTATGGTCTGGTATTGTTTCCGAATCCTGACACTTTTGTTGATATTAATGCCATAAAGATCTTCATCTCTCAGAATCTGGTACCCACTCTCTTGGGTGATATCCTTCATCAGCTCTATGCTCGTACTGCCCGAAAGCGGGGAACTTTGATGTGTTGTGCTCCTTTATTGTCGAGGTGGTTTATTTCGCACCTCCCTAAGTCCGTACTGAAGAACAAAGAAGGAATGGGCTGGGCTTATAGGGTGATGTCTCTTTCTAATAATGACATTATCTGGACTCTCAAAGGTATGGATGAGGTGACTATCATTGATCGTTGTGGAGAGTATCCTAATGTTCCACTGATCGCAACCCATGGAGGGATTTCTTACAACCCATGCTTAGCTCTCCGTCAGTTTGGAAGACCCAGAAGAGAAGGGCCTCATGAGATGTTGATGCCTCATATCATCTTTGATTTTCAGGGAGATAGCGACGAGCTGCGTCGTAGATTCATAAGATCCTGGGACAGAGTTCACCAATCTGACCCACATGAGTTGGGACCAAAGACTTCCCTGCCAATGGAGCCATATCTCAGATGGGTCTGCATCCGTGCCCAGAAGCTAGGTATGCCATATGAAGTTGTCAGGCCTGTTACTCTTGAAGTTGCTAATGAGAAGGGGGTTCCTCCAACTATTCTCCACCCTTATATGCCCACTGATATTGGGACACTGAAGAGGTCTTGGATGCAGTTGAGGGATGAACGGGATTCCTACCGAGAGAGGTTCAATGAAGAAGATCAGAAGATCCAGAAGCTGACTAGGCAGCTGGAGAATGAGCGGATCCTGAATGATTATGTCCGCACTGAGAAGAAGAGACCATGGGAGCATTGATGGACCTTTGATGATTTCTTTTACAGTTTTTACTTACTTTTCAGTATTTCCATTTTGTAACGCCTAAGGGCAATTTGTTGAACAATTTAAATTTTGAAGTTTAAATCTAATAAAGTGTGTTTCCTTTCTTGTTTACAAATTTGAATCTCGATTGTCTTTGAAATCATAAATCATACGCATTTCATCCCATGCACTCCATAAACAGGTACCCTTTTTACAGGTCTCTTATCTTCTTCGTTGTTTATTTCAGCAATCACCATGTCTGCTGAACCTTCAACTGAGCAAGCTATCAAGGACCTCCAGGCCCAGAATGCCCAGTTTCAAGAGTTGTTCGTGAATCTAGCTAAGGGTCAGCAGGACCTGAAGACCTTGATTCTGAAAGAGGAAGAAGAAGAAGAAGAAGAAGAAGAAGAGGACCATCATGTTCAATATTGGACGCAGGTTTGGAAACGGGCTACAGAATGAAGTTGATCTTACCACCTCATCTGGAGGGAAGGATAGTCCACAAGAAAGGAGGGCTCCTAGCCCTATGGTCTCCGACAACGAGACGGACTATGATGAAGAACAGTATCCTCCTGCTGAGGATAAGTACGAACAACTGGAAGACCATTTGAGCGCTATGGAAATTCAGAAGGTGCCCGGTCTGGACTTCGGAGATCTAGGTCTATCATATGGGGTGGTGATTCCCCATAAGTTCAAGGCACCTGCCTTTGCCAAGTATGATAGAGTCTCCTGTCCGAAGCTGCACCTCCGGTCATATGTGAGGAAGATCCAGCCTTACACTGCTGATAAGAACTTGTGGATCCATTTCTTTCAAGACAGTCTCTTAGGGAATCAGCTTGAGTGGTTCTATCAGTTGGTGGAGCCAGTATCCATAGCTGGGAGGATTTGGCTACTGCATTCTATAGGAAGTATCAATACAACTCCGACCTCGCTCCTACGCGTACCCAACTCCAGGGTATGTCAATAGGAACATGTGAAGGATTTAAAGAGTATACTCAGAAATGGAGAGACCTTACTTGAAGGGTGAAACCACCTTTGGCTGATTGTGAGCTTGTTGAAATGTTTTTGGGGACCCTGTCTGGTCCATTCTTTAACCATATGATTGGAAGCTCTTCAGCTGGGTTTACAGATCTTATTTTGACTGGTGAGAGGATTGAAGCTGGCATTAAGGCTGGGAAGATACAGAAGGGTGCCTCTTCGAGCACCGAGAAGAAACCGTTTAAGAAAGAGTCCAGTGTTGTCTACAGTTCGAGAAGACAGAATAGGCCTGAACACCGCCAAGCTGTCAATGCAGTTGTTATTTTAAAACCTGCTGGTGCTCCTCAGCATCACAATCAACAAAAGGACGAGAGACCTCGAAGGCAATTCACTCGTCTCAGCATGACTTTGTCTCAGATTCTGCCACAGTTGTTGAAGACTAATCTGGTGACTCTAAAAGAAGCTCCGGAGAATCCAAGTACCACATCACCAAAGTACAACCCTAATTCCTGCTGCGCTTTTCACTCTGATAGCCCGGGGCATAATACATATGATTGTTGGGTTTTGGGGAACAGAGTGCCAGACCTAATTGATGCAAAGGAGATTGAGTTTGAGGCGCACGAGAGGCCTAATGTTGTGACTGCTCCCATGCCCAAACATGGAGTAAATGCTGTAGAGGAAGACTTGTTTGTAGTTTCCGTGGATGAAATTGTTACCCCTCTGATGACTGTCAAGAAGAACCTGTTACTAGCCGGTTTATTTCCAGGCTGTGGCGAAGGTTGCCATATGTGTTCTGTTTTACCTGCTGTTTACCCATCTCTGAAGTCAGGTATCCAAAACCTGATGGATAGCAAAGAGATCCTGTTTGAAAAGACTGTTGTCCCATCCGTTCATTCTGAAGAAGTTGCCATTATTACCATTTTCGACAATTCTTCCAAGGCTCCCCCGAGGAAGCCTGTTAGAATTACATCTACTTCGAAGATCGCACCTGTAATCATCACTGTTCCGGGGCCCATCCCCTACACCTCTGACAAAGCTTTCCCTTGGCACTATAGGGAAGATGTTTATGTTCTAGGAGTTAAGAAAGAGTTGGATGTTGATACCTGCGTTAGCAACATTACTGGGCCTGCTAAAGTCACCCACAGTGGTAGACTTTTCTCACCTGATATTGCTCCACCAACTGTCCGAAGACCTGTTGTCATTACACCTGCAAGTGTACCTACTACCATTCCTGATCAAGTTCCTAGTCCTACCCCTGTCGCCGAGTCATCTAACGCTCGGGGCAAAGGGATCACCACTGATATGCCTGCCCAGACGGAGGCACCGAAGACTATTACTGTTGAAGCTTCCAAACAGGAGATGGAAGAGATTCTGAAGATTATTAAGAAGAGTGATTACAATGTAGTTGAGAAACTGGGGCAAACCCCATCCAAGATTTCTATGTTGTCACTGTTGTTGTGTTCAGAGGCCCATGCCAAGGCCCTGATTACCTTCCTGAAGACTGCCCACGTGCCACAAGAGACATCAGCTGATCAATTTACCGATTGTGTGGCCAATTTAACTGCTGATAATGGTTTGGGTTTCTCCGACGCTGATTTGACTGCCAAGGGGAAAAATCATAATGATGCCCTACATGTCTCCATTGAATGCAGGGGCACTATTCTTGCACATGTATTGGTTGACATTGGTTTCTCATTGAACGTCTTGCCCAAGAAAGCTCTAGACCGGTTGGATTGCGAAGGGTTGGAGCTAAAGCCAAGTAACATCATTGTCAGGGCCTTTGACGGGTCAAAAAGGATGGTGCATGGTGAATTTGATATTCTAATTAAAATTGGTTCTCAGGTCTTCAATTCTACATTCTACGTGATGGACATTCGACCATCCTATTCTTGTTTGCTGGGTCGTCCATGGATCCACAAAGCTGGAGCTGTAACCTCAACGCTCCACCAGAAGCTGAAGTACCCGGTCAGAGGGAAGATTGTGACAGTACAAGGGGAGGAAGAGTATATGGTCAGCCACCTCAACTCGTTCTGATACGTAGAGATGGATGGGGAGTTCATTGAGACCCCATTTCAGCATTTTGAAGAGGTTCCTCAGACACTGGCATCAGCTGAGACTGTGGTTGAAGATTCTCCTATGAAGATGGCTTCCTTAAAGGATGCCCGGGCTGTTATTGAGAAGGGTGAGTGTGAAAATTGGGGACGACTTCCTGATTTCACTCAGAAGACGAACAAGTTTGGTTTGGGTTTCACTGCAGAAGCTCAAAGGGCTGTTCGAAGTGCAAGAATTGGAAGACCTCCCGTGTTCATCAGCAACTCGGAAGTAAATGCCATTGAAGATGATGTGGAGGAGTATGAATTCGACAGCTGGATCTATCCTACGACCAACGGTGGACCAAGCAACTGGACAGCAAAGGACTTCATCCCTATTACTTTTGTTACCTAGTAATGAACTCTTTGTTTTGAATTTGTAACAGACAATGTTGTGAAAACTTTATGGCCCGGTGTCTTACCCGGGACACTATGGTTTCATTTGTGAGGGCTTTATGTGTGTCATTTTCATATATCATTAATAAGAGCATTGGACATTTTCTTGCATTTCAAATCTTGAGCTCCTTGTTTTTCTTTATTATATATTGCAAAACAGCTATTTTACACACACTCACATATACAGGTCCACATCCACTCTGGATCTCATTGGTAACGACTCTGCTACTGCCGGTTATGACTTCGAAAATCTGATCAACTTAGCCGAAGACGAAGGTGAAGATGATTGCAAAGTGCCGGGTGAGCTTGCAAGACTACTACTCTAGGAAGAGAGGGTCATTCCGCCACATGAAGAGCCGGTAGAATCAGTGAATCTGGGTACTGAGACAGACAAGAAGGAAGTCAAGATCGGTGCAAATCTGGAGCTTAGTGTGAAACAACAGTTGATTCAGATGTTGCGTGACTATGTTGAGATCTTTGCCTGGTCTTACGAAGATATGTCGGGGTTAGATACTGATATTGTGGTTCATCGCCTGCCTACCAAGGAAGACTGTCCTCCAGTAAAACAGAAGGTTCGCCGTATGCGCCCAGAGATGTCTGAGAAAATAAAGGTTGAAGTTATGAAACAATTTGATGCCGGTTTTCTAACAGTGACTTCTTACCCTCAGTGGGTTGCCAATGTGGTTCCAGTGCCAAAGAAATATGGTAAGGTCCGAATGTGTGTTGACTATAGGGATTTGAACAGGGCAAGCCCTAAGGATGACTTCCCTCTACCACACATCGACGTTCTGGTTGACAATACTGCTCAGCACAAGGTATTCTCCTTTATGGATGGTTTCTCCGGTTATAATCAGATAAAGATGGATCCCGAAGACATGGAGAAGACGACCTTTGTTACTCAGTGGGGCACCTTTTGTTACAAGGTCATGCCTTTTGGATTGAAGAATGCTGGGGCAACATATCAGTGTACCATGGTCGCTTTGTTTCATGATATGATCCATCATGAGATTGAAGTATACGTCGGCGATATGATTGTGTAGCGGTGAAAATCGGAGATCAAGCTATTAATTAACTTGACTCGCACAAGCAAGAGTCGCCACCGCGCTTTATTATTTCCAAGGGAAAAGGGAAAAGAGCGAAATAAAACCCTAAAATATTCAATGTAAAATAATACTTAAAAGTAATGAAAATACAATGTGTTTTGGAAAAAGATCGAGAGTTCGGGGGTTGGTTATACAATGGGAAGGTATTAGCACCCAATGCATCTGCGGTACTCCGCAGGAACCTTTTGAAATATCTGTTTTTTGGTTTAAAATTGTTTGTTTGATTAAAATGATTCGTTTGGCTAAAAGATGGGTATGGACGAGATTTTTGGAGATACGACGACCTAGTGTCGAAGTTTTGACTTAAAAGGTGTGAATTTGAAATTTGAATCTTTTAGGAAAATCGACTTAATTTTGGAAAAAAAACAGTAAATAGGAAAAAAAAATGAATGAGGGTATTCGCTTGATCGTATTAGATGTTTGATGACATGAAGTCAAAAAAGTTAAAATATTTTCCTTGGAATTAATCATAAGCAGGTAGATCTAATATTCGAGTAAGAAAACATAAATAATTAAAATCCACGAGAAACGAACAAGGTAGATAACAAGATAATTGTAAGAAACTAAATGAATGGACAAAGAAGAATAATGAATAAAAGAAAAGTGTAATAAAAAAAATTATCTAAACTAATTTGAAATTCTAAGGTTACTAAGTAAACTAAACCTAAATTCTAAAGTGTCTAATTAAATTAATTAAAATTTGAAGTTATTAACTAAAACTAAATTAAAATTATAAAGTTACTAACTAAAAATTCGAAATTTATTAAATTAAATCTAAAATAAATTAACACTCTAATATTACTGAATTAGGTCTAAACTAAATTAATTCTAAAGTTGCTAATCTAAAAAAAAAGTTCCAAAGTTACTGGACTAAATCTAAATCAAATAAAATTCTAAAAGAATATTAAACTAATTCTAACCAACTAAAATTCTAAACTTATTAAACTAATTCTAAATCAAATAAAGTTCTAAAGTCCCTAAACTAAAACTAACAACTAAAATTCTAAAGTTAACTTAAATAAAATCAAATAAAATTCTAAAATTTACTAAATTAAAACTAAAACAAATAAAATTCTAAAATTTACTAAGTCAAATCTAAATGAAATAAAATCCTAAAGTTACTAAAATAAAACTAAAACAAAAATAAAATTCTAAAGTTTACTAAGTCAAAACTAAAACAAATAAAACTCTAAAATTTACTAAGTCAAATCTAAATGAAATAAAATCCTAAAGTTACTAAAATAAAACTAAAACAAAAATAAAATTCTAAAGTTTACTAAGTCAAAGCTAAAACAAATAAAACTCTAAAATTTACTAAGTCAAATCTAAATGAAATAAAATCCTAAAGTTACTAAAATAATACTACAACAAATAAAATTCTAAAGTTTACTAAACTAAAGCTAAAACAAAAAGTTATAAAATAAATCTAAATTAATACTAAACTAAATTAATTCTAAACTAAAGGTTAAAATTCTAAGACTAAATTAAAAATCTAAAGTTATCAAGATGTATCTAAATTAATTGGAAGTTCTAAAGTTATAGATCTAAACAAATTAAAATTTTTAAGTTATCAAAATATACCTAAACTAATTAAAGGTTCTAACATTACTAATTTATATCTAGTTAAATTAAAATTCTAAAATTATTAAGTTTAAAACTAATCTAAATAATTAAAATTATATGATTAAATAAAACATAGTTATTTGATTAACTTTCACTAACTAAGCTAAATTAAGAAATAAGACTAACCTAATTAGACAGACATGTCGAACAAAACAGTGGGGTGAAGTAACAAGTTTCGTTGGGCTGCACATACATGGTCCGATAATATCTCAGCAATGGAATAAGAGATAAAAGAAATTAGGCTTATTGAACATATTTGGATGGGCAAGCTGATAAGGTCCAAAACCAAAACATTAGAACTTAGAGAAACCCTAAACATCTAATGATTCAGCCGCTCACCCTTACTTCCAATTCTTCTTAACACGCTCAAATCTCCACCAATATCTCCAAACCGATTGACGAAAATGGAAAGAAAAACTTACCTCGCTGTAATACCTTCTTCATTCTTCTTATCGAACGACATCAACAACACGACCTCTCAGTTTTCAGCTAAATACTCCAAGCATTCTGTTTCCGATTCGCTTCAGATCCATTTCTATGAAACTTGTCCTTACTTGAAGTTTGCTCACTTCACTGCTAATCAAGCTATTCTTGAAGCTTTTCAAGGAAAATCGCGTGTTCATGTTGTTGATTTCTCGATCAATCAAGGGATGCAGTGGCCGGCGCTTATGCAGGCACTTGCCTTGCGTCCTGGTGGTCCTCCTGCTTTTCGTCTCACCGGAATCGGGCCTCCGGCGTCGGATAACTCTGATCATCTACAACAGGTTGGTTGGAATTGGTACGGCGGGATTAATGAGGGATGACGGAATCGGTGATGGTGTTGATTGCGTGTTGTACGTTTTTTCTTTGACAGAAGGTGAAGGTGATGATGATGGAAGGTGGGCGAAGTGGGTGTTGTTACGGCAAAAGGGGAGAGTTGAGTGAGATATCTGGTGAAGACACGTGGCTAAGCAAACCAACACTCGGCCTGCAAGGAGGCTTATAAATACCACTCCTTGTTGACAATGGAAATACTACTCTGCGATTTGTATGAGCAGATTTTGAGACGCTTTGTGAAACAGGAAGAGTTTGCTTTACCACCTTGCGATTGTTTGAGGGTTCAATTGATTTCCTGTGGGTGCCAGAAGCTTTTGATGAAGTGAACTTTGGATTTGGAGTCTTAGCAATACTAGAAGTTCTGGAAACAGCAGGTTTATGGACTGATTTCATGTCACGACTATTACCTGTACATAATTCTGCCATTCTTGAATTCAAATGATCAGGAGTACAACCTATTTCTAGGGTAGAACACACAGAATCTTGATCAGCTCCAAACACACTAGGATTCAGAGCCCAATCGTTACTGTAAGAATAGCGCTTATTCTTAGAGATGGTAACGGTATCATCTTTTGGATCTAAAAATCTAGTTTTTTCATGTACTTTGACTATGAACAGGCAATGTGCTTCACCTAGGGCTATTGAGTTTCAGATGGATCTTTAGAACATAAGGTTGAAGCTGAAGTGGATATGTGTGGGTGACGGTAATTGGTGAGGAGACGAGGTACTGGAAAATTGATGCGGTATGATGGGCGGAATATTGAAGGAAGTATGGAAAGGGGTATATCTTAGGACTTTGTAGGGTGTATGGAGTGAGTTTTTTTATAGAGATTTGGCAGAGTTTCAGTGGTATTTGGAGGAAGACCTTCAATCAATTTTCTGCAGAAATCTTTATATAGCGTCTTTCCTAATTTTTCCCCTCCTTCTTTTTATGTTTTTTTATGCGATCTCCCCCCCCCCCTGCTCTTCACCATTTGCTTATGTTTTTATAGTGAATGTATGATAGAATCGGAGGGAAAATTGGAGCCAAATATCACTTGAATTCTACTTTATGTCAACTGCCTTATGCTTTCTTGATGCAGGGATTTATGGTTTCATTTTGGGCAAGTTTTTGGACAGCAAAGATAGTAAAAGGCTGTTTGCAGACTGGTTTTTTTTATGTAAGTTTTGGAGTGAAGTAGCAGCAAGCTTGGGGCCTTTCGGACAACAAATTTGGACAACAAATTTGGACTGTTTTATTGTTTGGACATTTTTTACAAGGAGAGGAATAGCATAATAATAATAATAACAATAATAATAACGAGAAATAAAAATAAAAAAATTAAACTAAAAATTTCCAAAACATGAAAATTAAAGAGAAATTAAAATTAATTTTAATTTTAATAATAACTCAACTAAAAAGTTGAATTAAAATTAGAACCAAATCAAGATTAATATTGAAAGAAAGAAAATGAAAATTATAATAACTAAAAGAATTAAAAGGAAAAGATATTAACTATATATTTTTTGTGATTAAAGTGAAATGCTAAAATAAAATAATGCTAAGACATGTTTTTTTTTGTTGAGATTTTTACTAAATTAAATCTAGAAGACTATAATTTTGACTTAAGAATAAAAATCTAAATGAAAACTTGAAGAGACTACTTTTTTTTTTATACTTTGAATAATAATATAAATAAAATTAAGATGGCGAACTAAATATATTTTCTTTAGGATTTTCCATGGAATTAAAAATAAAAAGAAGAGAAAGTGTAAAATTTATGGTCGGATAAAACATAGTCCAAAATTAAGAATCAAATTCCATTAAATTCGTGAAACAACTTCGAACGTTAATAACTTTTTCGTGGTTTTCCAATGTATAATCATCTCTTGTCTTGTAAAGAAAAATTGTAGATGATGTCAAGAAAAATCATATGCAAAAAATAACCCCTCAAAATATTGAAACTTGAAGAAGTTATGAATTTTTGAAATCTGACTCGGGAATTGGCAAAAATAGGTCGAATTGCTTGTGAACTCTTGCCATGCAATGATGCGGATGGAATGCGGGATCTTAGGTCAAAAATTAGGGTATGACAGATGTCCCTATTTAAGTTTCTTCTATCCGGAGATATGAAGATTGGAATCTTCATTTCGACGAGATCGAAGGGACTTAAATATAGAATACATAATTTTTGGCCATAAGATACCGCAATTATGTTTATGATCTGATATGAATGTAACATTTTGGATTTAATGAGGAAGGATTCCGTATGAGGCAAACTACTGCTGGAGAAACCAAGCACATTATACAGTAATCCCACTAGGGAAGAGATTATAACTTCACTGGGGAAACAAGGTCATAGACTTCAAATGAGAGACTCTTATTAAAGAATAACTTTGAGGGAAGAAATGAATGATTTACATCAGTATTGAGACTGGAAAAGAAAATGATTTACATCAGTACCGAGACTAGAGAAGGGAAATGATTGACATCAGCACTGTGACTGGAAAAGGAAATGATTGACATCAATACTGAGACTGGAAAAGAAAACGATTGACATCAGTACTGAGACTGGAAAAGAAAATGATGGACATCAGTACTGAGACTGAAAAAATGATTAACATCAGCACCGTGGCTGGAAAACAAAATGATTGACATCAGCACTGTGGCTGGAGATAAACATCCCTGGTTTCTGAATTTTACCAAGAACGGTAATACATTTCTTCTTTAACCAAGCTATCGCTTGAAAAGGATAAAATAACAAACTTCCCCACGGGACTTTTCCGAAGGGGTGCCATTTGCTGAGTAGACAATATCGTTGGGGATACACAAACTACTCAAATAAAGGAGCTGCCACTTGCTGTCTTCAAAGAA
This sequence comes from Vicia faba, assembly GCA_948472305.1. Lineage (NCBI taxonomy): Eukaryota > Viridiplantae > Streptophyta > Magnoliopsida > Fabales > Fabaceae > Vicia > Vicia faba. Next base: position 1,259,716,443 of record OX451740.1, read on the forward strand.
TATTAAAATACACAAGCTGCTCATGAAGAACTGCCACTTGTTGCTTATAACCCACAAGCTGCTCATGAAGAATTGCCACTTGCTGTCTTCAAAGAATATTAAAATATACAAGCTGCTCATGAAGAACTGCCACTTGTTGCTTATAACCCACAAGCTGCTCGTGAAGAGCTGCCACTTGCTGTCTGTCAAGAGTATCCATAACATACAAGTTGCTCATGAAGAGACCACCGCTTGATGTTTTCGAAGGTGTCAATAACATACAAGTTGCTCATGAAGAGACCGCCGCTTGATGTTTTCAAAGGTGACAATAACATACAAGTTGCTCATGAAGAGGCCGCTGCTTGCTGTTTGTCAAGAGTATCCATAACATACAAGTTGCTCATGAAGAGACCGCCGCTTGATGTTTCCCAAAAAGATATCAATAACGTACAAGTTGCTCATGAAGAGACCGCCGCTTGTTGTTTTGTTAAAGGTATCAATAACATACCAGTTGCCTCATGAAGAGACCGCCGCTTGATGTTTTAAAAGGTGACAATAGCATACAAGTTGCTCATGAAGAGGCCGCCGCTTGCTGTTTGTCAAGAGTATCCATAACATACAAGTTGCTCATGAAGAGACCGCCGCTTGATGTTTCCCAAAAAGATATCAATAACGTACAAGTTGCTCATGAAGAGACCGCCGCTTGCTGTTTTGTTAAAGGTATCAATAACATACCAGTTGCCTCATGAAGAGACCGCCGCTTGATGTTTTTCAAAAAGATACCCATAAAATATCTTGAAGATATTGCTGGAGGTGAGAACCAATAATTTCATCAGGGATGGACAAACTGCTCATGAAGAGACCGCCATTTGTCGTAGAGAAATCAGAAATAATCAAACTGCTCAAATAAAGAGTCAGTCGCTTGTTGTCATGTCGATATTCCAGAAGAATGTTATGATAACACCGCTGGGGAATAAAGTTCATCTTCAATGGCGAACCATGAATAAATCCTTCTTGAGGAGACCAGGTATTTACGTTGCAAAATAAATGCACTCTCCATCTAGGTTTCACAGCCTAGAGAGATCCACAGGGTATCGTTCACAAGAGACAAAGCTCAATCCAGGAATAAACTGGAGAGAAAATAGTCAAACAAGACTCCACCCAATGAGGAAACAACTCAAATGGGGATTTATCCTATCCAGAGATGGGAAAGGAAAGCTAAAGCAAGATTCTTCCACGAGAGTTAACTCAGTGGGGAATTAGAAAGAAGGCACACTTTATGCTTAAGTCGACACTCTATTTGGAAAGATCAAATATGTTATTTGAATAGACATAACCAAGGTGTACGAACTCAATGACATCAACAAATACAACTGTGCATGCATGATGCAAGTGTGAATGAATAAATGAATGTCATGTATATGCTGACAAAACAGACAGGGGAGATAGACTGAAGATGATAAGACGTCACAGTACAGCTCGACACTCGGCTAATCTCAACAGGATGGGAACATTACTGGAGATAAAACACAGGCCATCACTGGAGCAAGGTCCTTTTACAAGGCTTAAATATCTCTGGAGAGGACGATATTTTCAGGTAGGAAACCCAGAGTCTAGTCTTCTATTGCAAACAATCCATTGAAAGGATAACAACATAAACAAGGTTTCAGCTGGAAAGAAGTCTTGCTTAGCTGGAGATATTGGGAACACCACCCACTGATAATGTATGAAAAACATATTTTGACAAATCTGGATTTCCCCTGGGATTAATTTTGGATGCCCCAAGTTTACTGCTGATAAGCTGCGTGTTGCACGACAATTCTTGCGAATAGCTTCACTTCTAACATGCCCCAAGCTATCTGGTTGATGGGGAGAAATCGTCTCAAGAGGATTTTACAAAAGACCTGGCATTCACCATGCTCTGGTGTCTTCAAACTCTTAGAGAGATTCAATAAATCTCGATGTGATTGCCCCGGATTGACTGTAGTTGGCACAACGAAGTCTTCAAATTTTTGCCCCAAAAGAGTAAGCGAGTTGGGAAAGCATTAACTGGGAGAAGCAACATGTCCGTGCTTAAGGTCTTCAGGTGACATGCCCCTGGATATGATTTTTTTCTTGACATGATTCGCCAATTACTCAACATAGTTTCAAGCCTTAAAAGAATAAACTTATCACTGGTGCTTATATGAGCTTCCTTGATATCAAACAAATGTTTTGCAGTTAGAAAAAGTTTACAATGAGAATGAAAATTCTAATGCAACAGTTATGTAAGTCTTGAAGATTTTGAAAGATATCGCACAAATTTTGCGAGTTAAAGCACCATTTATTTTTGTATAGGAAAAACATATGATACCAACATAACTATTTAGAACATTCATGGGAGTCAGGAACATTATCTCATTGAAGTATGCTTTCAAAATAACCTTGCTTCAATTAGGACTTTTGAAGGTTGTAACGTGGTCTGGTTCATGGTTTTTAGAAAAAAGATTTTAAGGCTTAAAATATTTGGTGCCCACCCATTCTTCATGATGTTCTCCAACCCTATGTTCAGTTAATTCAAACATGAGTGTTCATCTCTCAAAAGGATTTTGTGACGGTCGAGGAAACGATGAGGCTTTCGGAGTAGAAACCACCCTCATGTCTTCGTGTTTGTAGTCACCAATTTGTTCTTTGCTGAGGACTTTTCTTTGCAGTCCTTTTCTTTGCGATTTTATTTTCCCTAACTTTTGCCTGAACTAATTCTTTTGAATTGATAGTCCAGCGGGATGCCTTAATTTTGCCTAAGTCACATGTTTTCATGTTTTTTTGACTTAGCAGGCTTTTTCTTTTTCTCGATTTTTGACTTTTTGAACAAAATGTGTGACATTAGCTTGTATTTGCTTGTTGAGAAGATTGTGATTGCCTCGTTTCTTGATGAATGAGGGATAACATTATGATTCCACATCTTCTGGCTTCATTATACATGAAAGATAGCCCTCGTAGTTTCTCTTCAAAAAACATCTTCCTTATGAATTTCGAACACTCAGTCAGATTAACTAAAAACTACCCTGCCCCAGGTTAAAATTCAAGGTTTTTTCGTATAAAAAAGAAACTTCTGCTTCAAAGGCTCAAAATGGGTTAGCAAGGGATTATCTTCCTTATATCTCCGGTGTTTAGGGATTTGAAACAATGCCTGTACATCATCAGCACGATTTTATCCAAAAGCAAACAACCAGAGATTTTGTGTTCTTTAGATCATCATCCTCCCTTCAATCTCTTCCTAGGCAAGAGAATGGGCAACAAGTTGGTATCATAATGCAAAAAGAAATTTAAAATTTGAAAACAAATATGAGTGAAACGAATGAATTTCTTCAAGACAAACATACCCATTGTATTAAGATAATCATTCAGATGCAAACAAGTTCTTACATGCAAACAATGTTTTGATAAACAAGAAAAATTACAAAAAGCATAAATAAGTTAATGATTGGGGAAGGCTTTCCATCTGGACTTGAATCACCGAAAACATCTTTCAAAACTCAAAGTGACCATCAATCGTGTTTACTCTTCGGCACGTACTTGATTTGAACTTCAAAACCAACGTCCTTGAATGACAAGATACCACTTCTGACCAACTTCTGAACCTCAATCTTCAAAGCAAAGCAACCCTCCAAGTCATGCCCAGGAGCACCTTGATGAAAAGTACAAGCCAAATCAGCTTTGTAGTACCAATGTATCTTCTCAGGAACCTTCGGTGGAGGTCGGGTCTGAACCAAATCCCTCTGCATCAGGATAGGGAACGACTCTGTATAGGTAATTGGAATTGGATCAAACTGGGTTTTCCTTTGATTAGGAGCTTGCTGATTCTGTTGATGAATAGGAGAAACATGATGATTCTGACGATGATTGTTTCTTCCTATGGTTCTCTTCTTGGAAAAGTTATTATCAAACTTCTTCACACCATTAGTTGAGCTACCATCTTCATATGAACATCCCTTCCAGACATCTTCTTCTAGACGCACTCCCACATTCACCTTGTCAGGAAAGTCACTAGGCGCATTAATTATCATCTTCTCATGAATGAATGATTTCAGAGTTTCAGTGAAGACTTTTATCATTGCTTCCTCCCTCCTAGAAGGATTGACTTGGGCGGCAACCAGTATTTCAACCAAAACAGTTGAGTGCTCCATACTAGCTTTCAAATTAGTCACCTCTTTGCGGAGTTCAGAAATCTTTTGCTTGATATTCTCCATTGTTCTCTTAGCGTCAGTGTTGTACTGGTGAGACCAAAGGAAAAATAAGACTTGGAAAAAGACCTTTGAAAGTGAAACAAAAAGTGTAGAATGATGTATGGTATGCAAAAGAGAGTTTTTATCTGACTTTCAAGGAACTCAAGATATTAAGTTGTAAACATCAAAGTATGAAGATAGAAGATGAATTTTAAATTGGCTCCAAACATTGATCAAGTTATCATCAAGATCAATCATCCATTTTGGTGGATTAGGGTTTTCGCCCTATCAACACCCAAGATCCATTGAGCTTGACGAAACTTGTGATGTTTACAAAGAAAGACCTCCAAATTCCTTTTAAGTCAAGTGAAAAGAGTTTTATGGATGCATGAATGCATGGCTATGCAAAAACCACAAGCAAGGTCACAAATAAAGTCAAAAGGTTCAACGTCACGAGCATGGAGTCAAGGTAAGGAACACCCCCAAGGTATGTACTAACGGTTTAATCACACCTGTAGAACAAGGTTCTAAGAGTTCCCGGAGTCTACATTCCTCCTTCGGATATTACCAACGTCTTGATTACTCAATAATCAGCAATATTCTCAAGAGAAACTCATCCGAGCGTAGCATCGCGTAACAATTACTTCCGGATTACTCCGTTATAATCTCCGCGCTACACCTAAAAGGCCAAGATGGGTTAGGGTTCTACGGTTCCCAGCTTCTCTGGCTCCCAGGTCGAAAATAATAATGTCTTCCCGGTTACTCGGTAAACAAATATTACGTTCAAAAGGGCCTTCCACTGAGTGGGGGATCTCATGCCTCCTTCTTCGGGATTACTCCCTCAAAGTTAACATGACTATACCGCCCGTCCTATTCCTAAGTGTAACTTAGTCCGGGTATAGGACTTGTCCTTTGTAAATATTATCAACACCCAAATAATCATAATATATACATATAATCAAACAATCAAAATGATAAAACAGATAAAACAAATTAGGCTTAACCCACTTAGGGATGGACCAGCAAGAGGTCAATCTTTCCCCAGCAGAGTCGCCAATTCTGTAGCGGTGAAAATCGGAGATCAAGCTATTAATTAACTTGACTCGCACAAGCAAGAGTCGCCACCGCGTTTTATTATTTCCAAGGGAAAAGGGAAAAGAGCGAAATAAAACCCTAAAATATGCAATGTTAAATAATACTTAAAAGTAATGAAAATACAATGCGTTTTGGAAAAAGATCGAGAGTTCGGGGGTTGGTTATACAATGGGAAGGTATTAGCACCCAATGCATCTGCGGTACTCCGCAGGAACCTTTTGAAATATCTGTTTTTTTGGTTTAAAATTGTTTGTTTGATTAAAATGATTCATTTGGCTAAAAGATGGGTATGGACGAGATTTTTGGAGATACGACGACCTAGTGTCGAAGTTTTGACTTAAAATGTGTGAATTTGAAATTTGAATCTTTTAGGAAAATCGACTTAATTTTGGAAAAAAAACAGTAAATAGGAAAAAAAAATGAATGAGGGTATTCACTTGATCGTATTAGATGTTTGATGACATGAAGTCAAAAAAGTTAAAATATTTTCCTTGGAATTAATCATAAGCAGGTAGATCTAATATTCGAGTAAGAAAACATAAATAATTAAAATCCACGAGAAACGAACAAGGTAGATAACAAGATAATTGTAAGAAACTAAATGAATGGACAAAGAAGAATCATGAATAAAAGAAAAGTGTAATAAAAAAAATTATCTAAACTAATTTGAAATTCTAAGGTTACTAAGTAAACTAAACCTAAATTCTAAAGTGTCTAATTAAATTAAATAAAATTTGAAGTTATTAACTAAAACTAAATTAAAATTCTAAAGTTACTAACTAAAAATTCGAAATTTATTAAATTAAATCTAAAATAAATTAACACTCTAATATTACTGAATTAGGTCTAAACTAAATTAATTCTAAAGTTGCTAATCTAAAAAAAAAGTTCCAAAGTTACTGGACTAAATCTAAATCAAATAAAATTCTAAAAGAATATTAAACTAATTCTAAACAACTAAAATTATAAACTTATTAAACTAATTCTAAATCAAATAAAGTTCTAAAGTCCCTAAACTAAAACTAACAACTAAAATTGTAAAGTTAACTTAAATAAAATCAAATAAAATTCTAAAATTTACTAAATTAAAACTAAAACAAATAAAATTCTAAAATTTACTAAGTCAAATCTAAATGAAATAAAATCCTAAAGTTACTAAAATAAAACTAAAACAAAAATAAAATTTTAAAGTTTACTAAGTCAAAACTAAAACAAATAAAACTCTAAAATTTACTAAGTCAAATCTAAATGAAATAAAATCCTAAAGTTACTAAAATAAAACTAAAACAAAAATAAAATTCTAAAGTTTACTAAGTCAAAGCTAAAACAAATAAAACTCTAAAATTTACTAAGTCAAATCTAAATGAAATAAAATCCTAAAGTTACTAAAATAATACTACAACACATAAAATTCTAAAGTTTACTAAACTAAAGCTAAAACAAAAAGTTATAAAATAAATCTAAATTAATACTAAACTAAATTAATTCTAAACTAAAGGTTAAAATTCTAAGACTAAATTAAAAATCTAAAGTTATCAAGATGTATCTAAATTAATTGGAAGTTCTAAAGTTATAGATCTAAACAAATTAAAATTTTTAAGTTATCAAAATATACCTAAACTAATTAAAGGTTCTAACATTACTAATTTATATCTAGTTAAATTAAAATTCTAAAATTATTAAGTTTAAAACTAATCTAAATAATTAAAATTATATGATTAAATAAAACATAGTTATTTGATTAACTTTCACTAACTAAGCTAAATTAAGAAATAAGACTAACCTAATTAGACAGACATGTCGAACAAAACAGTGGGGTGAAGTAACAAGTTTCGTTGGGCTGCACATACATGGCCCGATAATATCTCAGCAATGGAATAAGAGATAAAAGAAACTAGGCTTATTGAACATATTTGGATGGGCAAGCTGATAAGGTCCAAAACCAAAACATTAGAACTTAGAGAAACCCTAAACATCTAATGATTCAGCCGCTCACCCTTACTTCCAATTCTTCTTAACACGCTCAAATCTCCACCAATATCTCCAAACCGATTGACGAAAATGGAAAGAAAAACTTACCTCGCTGTAATACCTTCTTCATTCTTCTTATCGAACGACATCAACAACACGACCTCTCAGTTTTTAGCTAAATACTCCAAGCATTCTGTTTCCGATTCGCTTCAGATCCATTTCTATGAAACTTGTCCTTACTTGAAGTTTGCTCACTTCACTGCCAATCAAGCTATTCTTGAAGCTTTTCAAGGAAAATCACGTGTTCATGTTGTTGATTTCTCGATCAATCAAGGGATGCAGTGGCCGGCGCTTATGCAGGAACTTGCCTTGCGTCCTGGTGGTCCTCCTGCTTTTCGTCTCACCGGAATCGGGCCTCCGGCGTCGGATAACTCTGATCATCTACAACAGGTTGGTTGGAATTGGTACGGCGGGATTAATGAGGGATGACGGAATCGGTGATGGTGTTGATTGCGTGTTGTACGTTTTTTCTTTGACAGAAGGTGAAGGTGATGATGATGGAAGGTGGGCGAAGTGGGTGTTGTTACGGCAAAAGGGGAGAGTTGACTGAGATATCTGGTGAAGACACGTGGCTAAGCAAACCAACACTCGGCCTGCAAGGAGGCTCATGAATACCACTCCTTGTTGACAATGGAAATAATACTCTGCGATTTGTATGAGCAGATTTTGAGACACTTTGTGAAACAGGAAGAGTTTGCTTTACCACCTTGCGATTGTTTGAGGGTTCAATTGATTTCCTGTGGGTGCCAGAAGCTTTTGATGAAGTGAACTTTGGATTTAGAGTCTTAGCAATACTAGAAGTTCTGGAAACAGCAGGTTTATGGACTGATTTCATGTCACGACTATTACCTGTACATAATTCTGCCATTCTTGAATTCAAATGATCAGGAGTACAACCTATTTCTAGGGTAGAACACACAGAATCTTGATCAGCTCCAGACACACTAGGATTCAGAGCCCAATCGTTACTGTAAGAATAGCGCTTATTCTTAGAGATGGTAACGGTATCATCTTTTGGATCTAAAAATCTAGTTTTTTCATGTACTTTGACTCTCGCCGATGAACAGGCAATGTGCTTCACCTAGGGCTATTGAGTTTCAGATGGATCTTTAGAACATAAGGTTGAAGCTGAAGTGGATATGTGTGGGTGACGGTAATTGGTGAGGAGACGAGGTACTGGAAAATTGATGCGGTATGCTGGGCGGAATATTGAAGGAAGTATGGAAAGGGGTATATCTTAGGACTTTGTAGGGTGTATGGAGTGAGTTTTTTTTATAGAGATTTGGCAGAGTTTCAGTGGTATTTGGAGGAAGACCTTCAATCAATTTTCTGCAGAAATCTTTATATAGCGTCTTTCCTAATTTTTCCCCTCCTTCTTTTTATGTTTTTTTATGCGATCTCCCCCCCTGCTCTTCACCATTTGCTTATGTTTTTATAGTGAATGTATGATAGAATCAGAGGGAAAATTGGAGCCAAATATCACTTGAATTCTACTTTATGTCAACTGCCTTATGCTTTCTTGATGCAGGGATTTATGGTTTCATTTTGGGCAAGTTTTTGGACAACAAAGATAGTAAAAGGCTGTTTGCAGACTGGTTTTTTTTTATGTAAGTTTTGGAGTGAAGTAGCAGCAAGCTTGGGGCCTTTCGGACAACAAATTTGGACTGTTTTATTGTTTGGACATTTTTTACAAGGAGAGGAATAGCATAATAATAATAATAACAATAATAATAACGAGAAATAAAAATAAAAATATTAAACTAAAAATTTCCAAAACATGAAAATTAAAGAGAAATTAAAATTAATTTTAATTTTAATAATAACTCAACTAAAAAGTTGAATTAAAATTAGAACCAAATCAAGATTAATATTGAAAGAAAGAAAATGAAAATTATAATAACTAAAAGAATTAAAAGGAAAAGATATTAACTATATATTTTTTGTGATTAAAGTGAAATGCTAAAATAAAATAATGCTAAGACATGTTTTTTTTTTGAGATTTTTACTAAATTAAATCTAGAAGACTATAATTTAGACTTAAGAATAAAAATCTAAATGAAAACTTGAAGAGACTACTTTTTTTTTGATACTTTGAATAATAATGTAAATAAAATTAAGATGGCGAACTAAATATATTTTTTTTAGGATTTTCCATGGTATTAAAAATAAAAAGAAGAGAAAGTGTAAAATTTATGGTCGGATAAAACATAGTCCAAAATTAAGAATCAAATTCCATTAAATTCGTGAAACAACTTCGAACGTTAATAACTTTTTCGTGGTTTTTCAATGCATAATCATCTCTTGTCTTGTAAAGAAAAATTGTAGATGGTGTCAAGAAAAATCATATGCAAAAAATAACCCCTCAAAATATTGAAACTTGAAGAAGTTATGAATTTTTGAAATCTGACTCGGGAATTGGCAAAAATAGGTCGAATTGCTTGTGAACTCTTGCCATGCAATGATGCGGATGGAATGCGGGATCTTAGGTCAAAAATTAGGGTATGACAGATTGCGAGGTCCCAGACTGAGGAGGAACACCTTGACCATCTACAAAAGCTATTTGACAGGTTGAAGTTGTACAAGCTGAGATTGAACCCGAACAAGTGCACCTTTGGGGTGAGGTCTGGTAAGCTACTGGGTTTCATCGTGAGCGACAAAGGTATTCAAGTGGACCCTGCCAAGGTGAAAGCCATACAAGAGATGCCAGCTCCCAAGACAGAGAAGGAGGTCAGAGGCTTTCTAGGACGACTGAACTACATTGCCTGATTCATCTCGCACCTAACTGCTACTTGTGAGCCAATCTTCAAGCTACTGAAGAAAGATCAAGTGGTACGTTGGAACGATGAATGTCAGGCCGCTTTCGAAAGAATCAAAGAGTATCTCCAAGAGCCACCCATTCTGATGCCACCAGTTGAAGGGAGACCTCTGATCTTATATTTGACAGTACTTGACAACTCAATGGGGTGTGTGCTGGGGTAGCATGACGAGTCTGGCCGAAAAGAGCATGCTATTTATTACCTTAGCAAAAAGTTTACCGACTGTGAGACCCGATACTCACTACTTGAGAAAACTTGCTGCATTTTAGCATGGGTTGCTCGCCGGCTGAGACAGTATATGCCGACTCACACTACTTTATTGATTTCAAAGATGGATTCAATCAAGTATATGTTCGAAAAGCCTGCCTTGTCCGGAAGAATAGCAAGATGGCAGATGATCTTGACTGAGTATGACATCCAGTACACAACTCAAAAAGCAATCAAGGGAAGTGTATTGGCAGACCATTTGGCACATCAGGCAGTGGATGATTATCAGTCTACGAACTTTGAATTCCCAGACGAGAATATCGTGCTGATAACTGATTGTGAGACACCTAGACCGGATGAAGGACCTGAGGAAGGATCCCGATGGTCTATGTACTTTGATGGAGCTTCGAATGCTTTGGGTAATGGCATTGGCGCCGTGATCATATCTCCTAAAGGCTCTCATACTCTATTCACCGCCCGACTATGTTTCAACTGCACCAACAACATGGCAGAGTATGAAGCGTGCATCATGGGTCTTCGAGCTGCAATTGACCTAAGGATTAAGTTTCTAAGTGTCTTCGGAGATTCCACTCTCGTGATCAATCAGATCAAAGGCGAGTGGGATACGAAACATCCAAATCTTATTCCTTACAAGGAGTATGTATTGACGTTGCTTCCCCATTTCGAGGAGATAACCTTTGAACACTTTCCTAGAGAGGCGAATCAGTTGGCGGACGCGCTGGCTACGATGTCTTCTATGTTCAAAGTCAATTTGGACAACGAGGCTCCCCGGATCATTATTGAAAGATTGGACGAACCTGTGCATTGCTGTGATCTTGAGACTGAAGAGGTAACAGGAAATCCCTGGTATCATGAAGTTAAGAGATACCTTGAAACTCAAGAATACCCCGAGCGTGCATCTGTTAATGACAAGAAGTTTCTGAGGAGGTTCGTGGCAAAGTTCTTCATCATCAATGGTATTCTTTACAAACGTAACCATGATTCAACCTTATTGTGTTGTGTGGATAAGATTGAAGCAGAAAGGATCATGGCAGAGCTTCATGAAGGTATTTTCGGGACTCATTCCAGTGGACATACCATGGCAAAGAAAATCCTTCAGGCAGGATATTATTGGTCCACAATGGAAGCTGACTGTTATCAGCATTCTCGGACATATCACAAGTGCAAAGTCTATGCTGATAAGGTGCACGTACCTCCAGTTCCTCTGAACGTCTTGACGACACCTTGGCCTTTTGCAATGTGGGGCATTGATATGATCGGTGAGATCAGACCTACGGCATCCAACGACCATCGTTTCATCCTGGTAGCGATTGATTACTTTATAAAGTGGGTTGAAGCATCTTCCTTTGCTACCGTAACCAAGAACGTCGTGGCACGGTTCATTCGGCACAATCTGATCTGTTGGTATGGTTTACCAGAGAGGATCATTACGGACAATGGTACCAATCTCAACAACAAGATGATCACTGAGCTCTGCGAGAAATTCAAGATACAACATCATAACTTTTCTCCCTACCGCCTGAAGATGAATGGGGCTGTAGAAGCGGCTAATAAAAACATTAAGAAGATTGTGCAGAAGATGACAGTGACATACAAAGACTGGCACGAGATGTTACCATTTGCTCTTCATGGGTATCGTACCTCAACACGGACGTCAACAGGGGCAACACCCTATTCCTTGGTTTATGGCATGGAGGCAGTCTTGCCGATTGAAGTTCAGATACCCTCTCTTCGGATCATGAAGGATGCAGGTTTGAGCAAAGATGACTGGATTCAGACCCGACTTTATCAACTGAATCTAATCGACGAAAAGAGACTTACTGCTATTTGTCATGGTCAGACGTACCAAAAACGGATGATCAAGGCATTTAACAAGAAAGTCAGACGATAAAGGTATCAAGTTGGGGACCTGGTAATCAAGCATATTATCTTACCTCAAGGTGATCCCAGGGGCAAATGGACCCCTACTTACGAAGGGCCATTTGTGGTTAAGAACATCTTCTCAGGAGGAGCTATGATTCTAACCACCATGGATGGTGACGACCTTCCTCACCCCGTCAATGCAGACATAGTGAAAAGATACTACGCATAATCAAAGACCCGCTAGGTTGACTGGCCTAGGCAAAAATAAGGGCTTCCCGACGAACCAAAAAGGTTCGGGTAAAAATAAGGGATGAAAATGAAAAACTTTGTACACCCGGTAAGTCGAAAACCTGAAAAGGCGGCTTGGGCAAAAATGGGTATCCCGGTGGACTGAAAACCAGAAAGGACGGTCCAGGCAAAAGTTAGGGATCAAAGCGTAACACTATGTCTCATTGGATCACCTTGCATCCAGATTTCGGTATCGACTATCAGGCTCGGACGACACCAATTAATCAGATTCATCTTCAACTAAGCAGCAAAGTGATGAGATGCTTGAAGATATAAAGGCAATAGCAGAGTTGGAACCCAGTGGGATTATTCACATTAGCTATTTTTTGTTTTCTTTTCACAAATTGTATAAATTCTATGTGTTCGGCGGCGTCCTCTTATTAGGACGTCAGCCTCTTGTACAAAAACGCCTATTTTTAGGCCAAACTTCGAAATCAATACAAATTCATTTTCAGAAATTGCAAATTGTTTTTCCTTTAGATGTTTTGTTTTGCAAAGAACGTCCAATGTTCATTTTTGATATATGCATTTGACATTAATTGTTGCTCATAAATATTTACACGCAAAACAGAAGGCAAATTACTGGTAATATCAGAAACAGGGGCAATAAGAATTGTCCGAGCTGTCTAATTGCTCTATCCGCCAAGGTACCAAGGGAGGTTCAGCTGAAGAATATGACCAAGATACCGTCACTCCCCGCAGAGTAAGACATTAGTGGTAGCTCTCCCCACTGAGACTTGCAACTATGAACGAATCATCAATGCTCTCCCCAAGCAGAGTTAATCTATCATCGGCCCTATAAAGGCTTGGTATCCTCAGAAGGTCTTAATCTTCCCTAGCGGAGTATAAAGATATCCTCTAGCAAGTATAAGAGCGTCCCCGACAGTCTTAATATTCCTCAACAGAATATAAGAATGTTCCCCGGTGGAATACAAGATACCCCTAGTGGAGCCATTTCCCCAGTGTAGTCTAAAAAAGGCTTCCCCACCAGAGCTGAATCATCTTCCCCAGTAGATTCTGGAAGCCTACCCCCTGCAGAGCGTAAATAAATCTCCCCAGCCAAATTCAGAAGGTTATCCTCACAAGAGTCTAACTGGGTTATCCTCAGCAAGTTGCAACTGAAAGATCATCCCCAGCGAAGTTCTTTCTATCCCCAGCGGAGTTCATCATTAAAATCCCCAACAGAGCTTATCAACAGAATTCCCAGTGGAGTTATCGTTAAAATATTCAGCAGAACGTCTCTTCCCCACAGAGTAATTCCCCTCGGAGTAATCTCTTCATCAGTTTATTCCCCCAACAGAGTTTTTCTCTCCTACAGGTTTATCATCTTCGTTCATCATCCCCAGCGGAAACGAAGAACTCAACTTTATTCTCCAGCAGCTCCGGGATTTATTTTTCCCCAGCTAAGACATCACATTTCCATACATCATGATACATGCATATACGCATCATACCATACAATCTCATTTATGATGAGAACATCATTGCTTGATCTATCTCATGCATTTGCATGTGACTGGCCTTTTACCTTTCAGGAAAGATGCAGTTAAGTTCCCAGCTTAGTCAAAGACCTGACCAGTTCTTAAATCCCAATTGAATTATCCTCGATTAAATTTCAGATAAGGTTCTCAATATCGACAGTTTCTCTATGTCATAGTGTGGACGAGTACTATAACCTCAACGATATACTCCATTGAGCATGAGTCAGTTCCTAGATCTTGATGTTTTCCTCCGTCATAGTATGGACAAGTACTATAACCTCAACGGTATACTCCATTGAGCACGAGTCAGTTCCTAGATCTTGATGAAGATGTTTCCCTATGTCATAGTGTGGACGAGTACTATAACCTCAACGGTATACTCCATCGAGCACGAGTCAGTTCCTAGATCTTGATGTTTTCCTCCGTCATAGTGTGGACAAGTTCTATAACCTCAACGGTATACTCCATTGAGCACGAGTCAGTTCCTAGATCTTGATGAAGATGTTTCCCTATGTCATAGTGTAGACGAGTACTATAACCTCAACGGTATACTCCATTGAGCACGAGTCAGTTCCTAGATCTTGATGTTTTCCTCCGTCATAGTGTGGACAAGTTCTATAACCTCAACGGTATACTCCATTGAGCACGATTCAGTTCCTAGATCTTGATGTTTTCCTCCGTCATAGTGTGGACAAGTTCTATAACCTCAACGGTATACTCCATTGAGCACGAGACAATTCCTAGATCTTGATGAAGATGTTTCCCTACGTCATAGTGTGGACGAGTAATATAACCTCAACGGTATACTCCGTTGAGCACGAGTCAATTCCTAGATCTTGATGTTTTCCTCCGTCATAGTGTGGACAAGTTCTATAACCTCAACGGTATACTCCATTGAGCACGAGATAGTTCCTAGATCTTGATGAAGATGTTTCCCTACGTCATAGTGTGGACGAGTACTATAACCTCAACGGTATACTCCATCGAGCACGAGTCAGTTCCTAGATCTTGATGTTTTCCTCCGTCATAGTGTGGACAAGTTCTATAACCTCAACGGTATACTCCATTGAGAACGAGATAGTTCCTAGATCTTTATGAAGATGTTTCCCTACGTCATAATGTGGACGAGTACTATAACCTCAGCGGTATACTCTGTTGAGCACGAGTCAGTTCCTAGATCTTGATGTTTTCCTCCGTCATAGTGTGGACAAGTTCTATAACCTCAGCAGTATACTAAGTTGAGCACGAGACATTTCCTAGATCTTGATGAAGATGTTTCCCCTAATTGAATTATGGACAGGTTCTTAAGACTCAACCGAGGCATTCTCTCAGTTGAAGTACAGGCCAGATTCCTAAATCTCAACAAAGTTTAGACTTCCCCAGTGGAATCTTTTACAACCACAGGTATGCAAGTTCTCGCTAAGGAATCTCTTATGCGATCAACACTCCTGCAGATGGCATCTGTAAGCCCATCCTCCTACCAACAATCTCCAAATGGAATCTATAAGCCCATTTCCGACATCACAATGTTGATACTACACCATGTGAGTGCAAATTTCTGGGCACTCTAGTGTTCAATTATGTTCCACCTTCGGATCACGAAAGGCTCAAAAGCCAATCTATATCCTCAGGTTTAAGAAAATTGAACAGGGGCAACTGTTGTACCCCAAAATTTTCCCTCCCTTATTTCTCAAGACATGTCAAGAATAATCTTTAAGTTGTTCAAAATGGCTCAAGGGTTGGACAGTCAAATCACCTCCTAAGACAGTCAAGTCAAAATTAGGATTTTGTGTTGCATCAAGGTCCTTACATACAAATGGCCTAAAGTGATTCCCAATGTCTTAATATGTTCTTAATTTCATCCATGTCAAATTTCAAGCCTTGCAGAGGAAGTTTGGTCAGTCAATTGCTCAAGAGGCCCAAAAATCGATTGTGCTAGGGCAAAAGTCAACTGTGTCCCAAATACAGTCAAACCTCAAGATTTTTTGTCAACATTCTCATTTTGAAGGATAATTCATCATTTTATAAAGGTTTGATCATGATTCATCAAGGATTTCTCAAGGTTCATCAAGGTTCAAAAGTTGCTAAATTAGGGTTTTGTAGGAAAAGTCAACTCAACTTTGACCAAGCATAACTTTCTCATACTTTATGAGAAATGACCCATCCAAATCTCATTTTGAAGAGGATACAATTTCCTACAATCCATCGTCACACCCCAAGATCAAAAAATGCACTCACAAAAAGTTACAAATTTGGACATTATAGGTTATTTTTGAAAGTCAACAAAAACACCTTTTTTGCCAAAGCTTATAACTTGAGCATGGAACATCAAAATGAGATGAGACCAAAAGGGTTGATTAGAGGACATCTCAAGGTTTCTAAAAAGTTCAAGAAAACTTCCAAAAGGTCGAAATTGAAGAAGTTATGCATTGTTGAAGTTGGGCATTTTTCCAAATTTGCCAAAAGTCAACTATCCTCAAAACTCCAATTTTTGACAAAAGGGCCCACTTTTTTGCACTTGATATAGTCTTGTCATGCCACACACGTGTTCCACATTTGATTTCATGGCCATTCATTTATTTTTCTATTTTATTTTATTTTTATTGATTTTTTTCATTTTAAATCAATATTAAATCAAATAAAATCTAAAAATTGATGTAAGGGGATTCTTGTGATCATTATAGCTTGCAAATATCATGTGATACTCAATAAAACTCGTTCCAAGTCAAAACAAGCACAAAATCTCAGATTTGATGCAAATATGGCAACTTGATTATGGTGATCAAAAGCAAATCTTGATTCTTCAATGCATAAGGTTTAATGCCCAAATTTTGACCTAAACAGATTCTATTATATGCACACAAGAGAGGCAGACCAAGGAGACGCACAAAACACTGCAGAAACGGCCAGAACAACTTTGGAAAAAAGCTTGGAAACTTGAATTCTGAAATCCACATTGGAGCTCGTTTCAGACCAAAAGCTTGACGTAGCTCTCTTCCCTGCCATCCCCTGAAGCGATACCAATCAAAACCAAGCCTTCTCATTGCCTAAATTGCAATGTAAGTCATCACGAACCAAGCTCTGAACATGGCATCGTGAAATCATTTTCTTGCATCCTCTTGCCAATTTTCTTGTACATTCATGCTTACCATTCAAATTCCTACGATTCTGTAATATTTAATTTTATTTTTATGGCTTATAACCCCGTATCCAGAACTAGGGTTCTTGTTCTTGCTTTTTAGGCATTTTTTATGCAGGATAAATTGAGGCCAATGATGGGTATAGGAATGATCATGGGAAAGAGACGAATGCAATGATGGTTTCCATAAGCATTTATATGGCTTGTAGCTCTTGATAGGATGATGCCATGGATTTAGTTGCAGACTAAAATCCGCAGGTAAACGAACCAGTCTTTGTTGAAGAAGACGAAGATGTGGCTTAGCGTGATTGGTCCATTCAAACAAATTGCGCGCTTTTTATTTTTGCCAGGCATAATTAATTGTTTATCATATAATGTTTGTTGTACATTCCACTAACAAAGAAACAGCGCAGTAGAGTTGGCAAGGCAGGCATGTCATTGAGCATTGGGACCTGGGTTCGAATCCCAGGTCCCCCCAAAACTTTGTTATAATTTTTCTTCAGGTGTGCAACGCCCAAAGCGTGGACCACCATGTTTCTCATCCCATCAAATGCCAAGTGGCTTCAGGACAAGATCCAAAGGCCGGAGTTGCAGATCCACCATGGACTAAAGTCAACCAGTGCATATTGGAATGGGAAAGTCCAACAAGTCTGGACGTTCTGGGCCTGGGAATTGCCATTCTCACACCCTTTTCAGGCCCACACCCCCCTGAGTTTGTTCTTTATTTTATTTTCTTTTCATTATTTTTTCTATTTTATTATTATTATTATCTTAATTAATTAATTAACTAATTAACCTTTTTCATAAAAAAATCAGAAAACAAAAAAAATAATATTTTTTAATTCCATTAATTTTATTATTTATTTTTGTAAATAACAATCAATTAATTTATTTAGTTTAAATAAGTTTAACAATAACATATTTTGCAATAAATTAAAATTAATTTAGAATTAGGATTTTTTATTATTATTAACTTTTAACCTTTTTATTTTTATTTCCTTAATTAAAATAAAAACCCAAAAATATTTTCATTTACTTAATTAATTCAATTATTAACTTAGACTAATTTTTAATTCAAAATATAACAAAAAAATATGCTTTATTTATTTAAAAGGGTCAAAACCCTAAGACACTCCGATTTAATTTTCTCGCGCACGAATAATTTTTGATCCATATTTCAATATTGTAACTGCTTCGAGAATGTAATAGTTTTTAACTTAGGACTTTATTTATTTATTTATCGCTTTTATTTACTTTTCGCAATTTAATTTTTAAGGGTTTGTCTTTGGCGATGTAAATACCCGACGCCTTGTAATAGCTTAGATTTATTTTCTGCAATTTAATTTCCGCAACCATTAACTGTTAGATGTTTGAATAATAGGATATGCATGACAAGATCAATTTTAATTTAAAATCAACAGTAGCTCACCATTAACATGTACAAAGATAATATAACTGAAAAATAATACACTCGCACATGCCACTCTTAGGGTACACCTCACTTGGTTGCCTTGAACGTGGTCATTGATTATAGGAAGTTTTAGAGGTCGCCCTCTTGTCCAAAGATCATAGTTGCCTCGAAACGGTTGCCTCAGATAAAATGATCTAAGACATTAGGGTTACCGCTAAGGCGTCCTAACATTGCTTTAGTGACCACACGTCCCTTAATCGAATTGACCCTTAAAACTCCAACGACGACGCTACCTACTCCTCAATAGTGGGATAGAATTGTCTAAAGGACATTTGCACAGTTTAATTCCCTTTTCGAGTAGGTAGATTGTTCTTAAGTACTTGCTCCTTTTAAAAACAAAACAAAACTTTTCGCACCTACACTCCTTTCAAACAAAAACTCTTTTCAAACCCACAAACACAAAGAAAAGCAAACTTTTGAAAACACAATGAGCAAGTATCTAAGAGCCCGTGGATAACCACAGATAGAAAGGGTGCTAACACCTTCCCTTTCTATAACCTACCTCCCAAACCCGAGAAATATCTCAAAAAGGAATTTTTCTGTGCTTTTGTCCTTTCCTTGTTGGATAAAATAAAAGACGGTGGCGACTCTTGCTTACCGCGACATTTTGCAAAAACAAACGCAAAACACGAACCAGCATTCCAAAACAGTCAGTTCTATTCCCGCCGATCACACCAATGGTCACAGCGCTTAAGCTAGCCAAGGATCTCAACAAAATCTCTCTGGAGGAACTTGTCAGCTCCCTCAGAAGTCACGAGATAGAGCTAGAAGCAGATGAACCTCAAAAGCAAGGTAAGCCATTAGCTCTAAAATCTAACAGAAAATCTGAATCCAAAGTTATACAGGCTGTTGAAGAAACCTCTGATGGATCCTCATCAGAAGAAGATGAATTGTATCTTCTCTCCAGAAGGGTGAACCAACTGTGGAAGCAGAGGCAAAGGAAGTTCAGGAATCCCAGAAGATCATAAAATCAGAATGAATCTTCCTCCAGATATAGAAGGTCAGAATCCTCCTCTGGACACAGAAGATCTGAAGGTTCTTCAGGATACAGAAAGCCAAACAACAAAGACATCATTTGCTATGAATGTAACGAGAAAGGGCACTACAAAAGTAATTGCCCAAAGCTTCAGAAGGAGAAGCCCAAAAAGAAGTTTGGCAAGGAAAAGAAGAAAAGTCTCATGGCTACATGGGATGATTCTGACACATCTGAAGCTAACTCAGAATCAGATGATGAAAGAGCAAACATAGCTCTCATGGAAAACGTATCCGAAGACAGTGAAGCTTCTGAGTCAGACTCTGAATCAGATACAGAAGAGGTATTCCCCGACTTTACTATGAATTTTACTAAGGCTAAATTAGCTGAAAGCCTTAATGAAATTATGGAAAGGTATCAGCAGATCAGAGTCAAATTCAGAAACCTGAAAAGGAATCTTGCTTCTGACTCTGATAAGACTGGGAGTCTCAGGTTGGAGAATTCTGAGTTAAAAGAAAAAATTTCAAAATTAGAAAACCATTTGCAAAACTCTCAAAAGGAAACAATCCCTGAAACTCCCAGCAATGCTAATGAGATCATCAAAGAGTATGATCACAGCTTTCAGAAGTTTCTTACTAAAAACATAGACAGAACCAAGATGGCTTCAATGATCTATGGAGTTAGCAGAAATGGCAGAAAAGGGATAGGATATCAAGGTAAGGTACCTACACCAAAAAATGCCATGGATTTAGTTATAAAACGTACTCCACTTGATTCACACTTTATATATGGGCACACACATGACATAAAATACACAAGTAGTGATTACTCTATCAAACCAAAATTCAACCAGAGTTTTGGTAAAACTAACAAATCAGGACCCAAGAAAATGTGGGTACCTAAGGATAAAATAATACATGTGGCAGATATATTTAGAAGCAAAGCAAAGACACCAATCATGGTACCTGGACTCTGGCTGCTCACGACACATGACGGGAAGAAGGCATATGTTCCAAAGCCTGGAACATAAGCCTGGAGGCCACGTAGGCTTTGGAGGCAATCAAAGAGGAAAGATCATTGGCTCTGGAACAATAGGTAATGGAAATCTTCCCTCTATAAGTAATGTTTTATTAGTTGATGGATTAATGCATAACCTGTTATCCATAAGTCAATTAAGTGATAACGGTTATGATATAATCTTCAATCAAAATTCATGCAAAGCTGTTAGTCAGAAAGATGGGAGTATCCTATTTAATGGAAAGTAGAAAAACAACATTTATAAAATCAAACTTTCTGAACTGAAAAGTCAGAATGTAAAATGTCTTATGTCTGTTAACAACGAGCAATGGATCTGACATAGAAGATTGGGACATGTTAGTATGAGAAGAATATCTCAGATTTACAAACTCAATCTGGTCAGAGGACTTCCTAACTTGAAGTTCAATTTAGATGCTCTGTGTGAAGCATGTCAGAAAGGCAAGTTTACAAAACCTGCTTTTAAATCCAAAAATTTTGTTTCCACCTCTAAGCCATTAGAACTTCTGCACCTTGACTTATTTGGACCAGTAAAAACTGTTGCAGTCAGTGGCAAGAAGTATGGGTTAGTAATCGTAGATGACTATAGCAGATGGACATGGGTAAAGTTCTTAAGGCACAAGGACGAGTCACACTCTATGTTTGTTACCTTCTGCAACCAAGTTCAGAATGAAAAGGATCTTAGAATCGTCAAAGTCAGAAGTGATCATGGTGGAGAATTTGAAAATAAAGATTTTGAGTTATTCTTTAATAAAAAAGGCATTCCGCATGATTTCTCTTGTCCTAGAACTCCCCAACAAAATGGAGTGGTAGAACGAAAGAATAGAACATTGCAAGAAATGGCCAGAACCATGATCAACAAGACTAACGTTGCTAAGATCTTCTGGGCAGAGGCAATAAACACAGCGTGTTACATTCAGAATAGAATCTCCATAAGACCTATTCTGGAAAAGACTCCATATGAATTGTGGAAGAACAAAAAGCCCAACATTTCTTATTTTCACCCATTTGGATGTACGTGTTTTATTTTGAATACAAATAATTATTTGAACAAGTTTGACTCTAAAGCACAAAAATGTATTATGTTAGGATACTCTGAACTCTCAAGAGGGTACAAAGTATACAATACAGAAACACAGATTGTTGAAGAGTCAATCAGTGTTCGCTTTGATGATAAGCTTGACTCTCAAAAGTCAAAGAAGAATGAATTCCTTACAGGTATGGAAGTTGAACTCACAGGTAATGAAGACAACTCATCAGAGGCTCTCAACAGAGACACTCCCTCAACATCAGAAAGAGTCACTACAAGCAACACAGCACCTTCTGTTGATCAACTCCAGAAAAGACCATCCAGAAGCAGCATTGATCACCCAGAAGAAACAATCTTAGGAAGGAAGGAAGATCCAATCAGAACAAGATCTACCTTCAGAAACTCTGAAGAATCCCTCATGGGACTGGTTTCTCTGATTGAACCAACAATAATTGATGAAGTACTTCTGGAAAATGAATGGATTCTGGAAATGCAAGAGGAGCTAAATCAATTCACAAGAAATGACGTATGGGATCTGGTTCCCAAACCAAAAGGATTCAACGTCATTGGTACAAAATGGGTGTTCAGAAACAAACTAAACGAACAAGGTGAAGTCATTATAAACAAAGCACGGATGGTAGCACAAGGTTATAGTCAGCAAGAGGGGATAGACTATACAGAAACCTTTGCTCCAGTCGCCAGGTTAGAATCTATCAGACTTTTAATATCATTTTCTGTTTATAAAGGCATCACTCTGTATCAGATGGATGTCAAGAGTGCATTCTTAAATGGCTATATAGAAGAAGAGGTATATGTGCACCAACCCCCTGGTTTTGAAAACTCCAAAAATCCAGAATATGTTTTCAAACTAAAGAAGTCACTCTATGGTCTGAAACAAGCTCCCAAAGCTTGGTATGAAAGACTAAGTAACTTCCTGTTAGAAAAGGAATTCACCAGAGGGAAAGTGGACACAACCTTGTTCTGTAAGACAGTTAAGAATGACATCTAAGTATGTCTGATTTATGTTGATGACATTATATTTTTATCCACTAAACCCTCTCCGGGAAGAGAGTTTGCTAAATGTATGCAGGCAGAGTTTGAGATGAGCCTAATGGGGGAACTAAAATTCTTTCTGGGCATTCAAATTAATCAAACCCCAGAAGGAACTTACATTCATCAGAGCAAATATGTCATAGAACTTCTGAAGTAATTTGATCTCTCAGAATGTAAGCCATCAAGGATTCCAATGCATCCCACGTGCATTCTGGAAAAAGAAGAGGTAAGTAAAAAGGTAGAACATAAGGTCTACAGAGGTATGATTGGCTCCCTTCTGTATCTGACGGCCTCAAGGCCTGACACTCTATTCATTGTTTGCATTTGTGATAGATTCCAATCAGATCCTAGAGAATCTCACTTAACAGCAGTTAAGCGAATTTTCAAGTATCTGAAAGGTACTTCTAATCTGGGTTTTTTTTTATAGAAAATCAAGTGATTACAGCTTAGTAGGATAATGTGATGCTGATTTTACTGGAGACAGAGTAGAACATAAAAGCACTTCTAGAAGCTGCCAGTTTCTGGGAGAAAATCTTATCTCATGGTCCAGCAAAAGACAATCCATAATAGCTCTATCAACAGCAGAAGCTGAATACATAGCAGCAGCTGGATGTAACATGCAAATGCTCTGAATGAAAAGTCAACTTGAGGACTTCAATATATTTGAGAGTGACAATACTTCTGCTATTTGTCTCAGTAAAAATCCTATTTTGCATTCTAGGGATAAGCATGTAGAAATAAAACATCATTTTATTAGGGACTATATTCAGAAAGGGATTCTCAATTTAAAATTCATTGACACAGACCATCAATGGGCTGATGTCTTTACAAAACCTCTTTCTGAAGATAGGTTTAACTTCATTCTGAAACATCTCAGCATGAAGCTTTGCCCAGAATAAACTGTTTTATTTACATATCTTAATCTTCAGAATTTTTGTTATTTTCTGTGAACTGCTGATCAACCTGCCTTCAGAATTTTAGAAGTATAGATTGTATCAGAATCTATCCATGAAGATCTGAGCGTTTCATTTCAAGGATAGAAGTGTTTTGTTCACGTAAGCAAACAGTTGTCATCCATTCATCAGCTACCTTCTGAGGCTGAACACGCGTTCACTTTTATGAAAGGTCAAAAGCGCTGATTGGGTGCATTGAGACACATGTCATGGGTAACCGTTCCAATATCTTTCTGAATCCCCTAAAATCAGCTGTCATTAATGCTTATAATCATTATAATTTATTTCTCTCTCTTGCAGTTTATGTTTTCAAAATCTATTTAAACGCATTTCTCACTCTTTACACTCTTTCACTTTAACTTTCTCTCAATCTAATTGTTTTCTGCTTGTACTTTCAAAACCCCTTCATTTTCTTCTCAAATTTTTCTGTGTGAACATGGCTTCCTCAAGCATCCCTAATACCAGTACTCAGATAACAGAATCCACAGAACAATATGAAGAACCGTTCATAATTCTTCTCACGTCCATTGACAACCTAGAAGTACTTTCAGAACTGATTGTGGTCTTTGAAAGTCTTCAAGAAAATGGGTTCAATCTTTCTGAAGAAGTAAAGGCTCAAGGATGGAACAAGTATTTTGACCGTCTTCTAGATCCAACATTCCCAATCCTTGTGAAGGAATTTTGGATTCATGCTTCATCCTCCAACCATCAAGTCACTTCGTATGTAATGGGGAAGAATATAGTCATAACTGAAGACCGTATTGCAAGATTGATAGGTTACAGTGGTGGTGGCGTAAGGTGTATAGACATGGATGAAAGATGTGCTGATGTCGCTTCAATTGCTAGAGAAATTTTCACTCTGGGTCTTCCCTTCAGCAAGATAAGGGATCTGAAGGACCATCACAGAATATGGGCTAAGATTATTCTGGGATGCATAAACCACAGGAATCCAACCAGCTCTCCTGACTACATCAACATTGATCAGCAGTTTCTGATCTACTTCATCTCCCACAAGACTAAGGTGAATCTGGCTCATTTGTTGTTCAATCATCTGAGGACCAGTGTTAAGGAGACTAGAGAAGATGAGCGCACTAAAAGGGACTGGATACTCCTTGGAAGGCTCATATCAGATATTCTGACAGAGAATAGGCTGATAGAGCATCTAACAGAAGCACAAGAAATCAACTCTCTAGAGGCAACTGCTGGAAAGCCTTTGAATGCGAAGAATCTGAAAAAATATGAAGATTATTGAGAACATCAAGAAGGAACCCAGTGTTACTTCTTTTGCAATAATCATCAGCAGAAGGATTCCTCTGGTTGATTTTCCTATGTTCTCAGAAATTGATTCCAAGCCTGAGATTATCGTCAGATACTTGGATGCATGCAAAGCATATGGCACTGCACCAGGGTTAAACATCCAGGACTTGCAACAAGCGGCTCCAGAAGTTGTGCTAAAGAAGAACACGAAAAGGAAGGCAGCAGCAGAAGGATCATCTCAGCAGACTCCCAAAGCTGCTAAAAGGAAAGGTAATCCTTCTACTGTTAATGTTTTAGAATCAATATCTTTATCAACATCTGAACTAATTCCTACCCAATCAGAAATTCCTACCCCACAAACATTTTATGATTTCGACATAGGGTTTGACCCCTCACAAACTTTAACTCTTAGAGAATCTGACTCCCTACCTATCAATCCAAATATTGAAACAACTCAACCAGAACTTGCAAAAGTTCTGTCAGATATTGAAACTTTTGACCAGAATATTTCTGCTCCCATACCAGAAAATCCAAACTCTGAAACCACTTCAGAAGCACCACAACCAGAAATTCCCCTCTCTCCACAACCAGAAATACCACTACCTCCATCTCCTCAACCAGAAATTCATCCACCTTCTCCATAACCTAAACTATTTCAACCAGAAATTCAAACTTATGAGGTCCAACCTTCTAAATCCTGTGAACCAGAACCTCATAATGATCAACCCAACCAAACTGTTGATTCGGATACCATTCCCATTCCTGGAATCACTGAACCTCTGGCCATCCATATGCCCCTGACCATTCTGGATATTCCCCAAATTCCCTCTTCACTAGAATCAACTCCACCAAATTCCCCAACTAGTCCAATAATTATTCCAGACTCTCCCACTCCCTCACCAAAGAACAATCCAGATGACAACGCCAAAACTGTCATTGATTTAACTGTTTTTGAACGTCTTGCTGCTATAACCCACAAAACAGCAATTCCAAAACCAAAATCATCTGAACCCACACCAGATGTTGGTACTAGTTTATTGATGTTTGAAACAGAAATGCATAAGTGGATAACTTCCCTGAAGAAAGCTAGCCTTGAGATGATTAATCCTGTTGATTCAGATTATCTTTAGACAAGTTTCAGAAAATGGATAAGTTCTAAAACTCATAAGATGCAAGAACAGAGCTACGGACAAGTTCAACAGAACTTCAATAATCTGCTAAAGGTAATTGATGATCAAGTTCTGAGCCAACTGCTCAAGGAAGAAGTTCTCCCTCTGGACAACGCTCCCTGGTCAGAACATTGTCCATCAGACAAACTTCAACCAGAGTCAGAAGGTCTCATTCTGACTAATACTCCAGAGCAGATGATTCCTGCAGAAGAACTGGTTTAAAAAGATGATGTTGCAGAATGCTCTGAGAAGCATCCAGTTACTGAAGATTCTCAAGCTTCCTCCTATGAAAGGCAGACTCTGGAAGAACTGAAGAGAGCATATATTGTTATGCAGGAAAGAATGGATAAACAAGATGATAAAATTTTGGAAATCAAGAGCATGTTAACCAAACAAGAGGAAACCAACACCCAAATAAAGAGCTTGTTGGAAGCTTTGTTCACGCGCCTTCCTCCTCCATCTTAGATTTTCCTTTGTTTTAAAATTTGTTTATCTGTAATATTTTCTACATTGTTGTTGTTCTAAACTTCTTATCGTTGCTTCTAATTTTAATATAAAACCTTTTTGGCTCTGATTATATGTTCTTTTTGATAACTGACAAAAAGGGGGAGAAAGAATAAGATATTTTCAATAACGGATTACTGAGACATAAGTCTCAATCATTCTGATCTACTCAATTTCTTTCTTCTGAAAAGCTTGAACAGGTAGAAAACTCTAATGAAAGACACAGTAAGATTCTGACGCTCAAAGACTCATGGAATTAAAGGGAAGTAATCAACTCAGGGGGAGTTTTTATTTTTAATTCTATACTTTTTATTCTTTATTTTTAATTGAAAAAATCTAGTTTTTGTCATCATCAAAAAGGGGGAGATTGTTAGAACATAGTTTGATTCTACAACCCTTGATTAGAGTTTTGATGATAACAAAATAAAAAGAATAATTAAATTCAAAGATATATACAAAGAACAATTATGCCCCTTAGAATTATGTTTTGTGTATGCAGAAGTTCTGATGGAATCAACATCAGAATGGAATCAGCATCTGAAGATCAGCAATATGTGCTACATACTGAAGCTACCAGATTATACGCTGAAGCTTGATGACCAGAATCTGTGCCTAAACAAGTACACTCTGACTCTGATCAAAGACATCTTTACCAAGTCATTAACACTCTGAAGCGTTATCAGCAGTTACAGTAAATAATACTCTGAAGCGTTACTGGTTATTCAAGACAATTAAATGCTAACGGCTTTCTTCAGACAAGATCTTCTACAAAAGGAAAGTGTGTTATTATCATTAAACTTGCTTTATGGACAACATCTATTGCTTGCCTATATAAACAAGTATGCTTGTGAAAGAAGCACATACGTACGCACACAACAATTTGCCAAGCCTTCCAAACCATGCATATTCAAAGCTTTAGCAAATTCATTTTATTCCAAGCTTAATTTGTGTAACTATCACAGTTGTGATATACTGTTTTGTTAGAAAACAACAACACACTCTTATTCAATCATTTGTAAAATATTTCCTTGAGATAAATCGGTTTATGGTTATACTCAAGAAGACTTTAATAGTTGTTAAAGTAGCTGTTGTAATCCTTTGAGATTAGTGGATTAAGACCTCGTTGGAGAGAGGCGAAATCACCTTGACGGGTGGACTGGAGTAGTTTGAGATCAAACGAACCAGGATAAAAATATTGTGTCCTTAAGCTGTTTTTATTTGATCCAAGTTTTTCAATTCAACCCCCACTTCTTGTGTTTTTCACATCTTCAATAGAGTGTCATGAATAAGGGCACGCCATGTGTTTCTCAAAATGCTGGCCTGAGCATACAAGCATGACTTGTAACTTGCCATCTCAATGCCCAAAACTCCTAAGTCCAATAACTCACAAATACTTCACTTTTGGGACTTGAACACACATTGACAATGTTGTAGGTTTTCTCTCAAGCTTTCCAAGCATGTAGGGTTTGCCTTCATTGGATAAAAAAAGAAAGTTATAGATTTCACAATTCAGTACTATAGGGACTTAAAGACATTGGAATTTTCTAAGTATCCAAGTAACTTCTTGAACAAGTTATCTCCATTTTTACCTCTTCTCTTGATTTTATGACACCAATGATCATGAAATATGAGAATAGGATACTTGAATTGATAGTTGACCGAAAGTCCACTTGGTCAACTTTGACTTTGGTTGAATTTTGGTCAAAATGACCATTTTGCCCCTTTTGATCAGTTGAACTTCTTTCACTCAAAATTTTCACCCAATATCTCAATCATAAGTGCTTATCAACATATAGAGAGGCATGAAATTAAGTATTGCCCAAAAATTCTTAGATTTCCTGATTAAAATCGAAGCCCTAATTTTAGCCCTCTATGTTAGGATATAGTGACCAATCTTCAAAGCCCTTATTTTTCTGGACAAATTGAGAAATTCTTTGAACAAATATGTCTTATATAATGATGAGAAGGTAATATTTCACACTCTTTACTCTTACAAGCCTCAAACTCTTCAAATGATCAAAACCCTAATCTTGAGAAATGAACAATAGAAATGTGATTCTTCCCCAAGCTTTGCAAATTTTCAACTTCTAATGATCATATGGGACAAATGAGATGTCTTGCAATATTAGAAATCCTTGTAGCTTGAGAGAGTTTAAATATTCAAGATATGAGATCCTATTTTTCACTGATTGACCAAACAAACATCTCTTATAACTGTAGAAGAATTTGGGAACCAAGATACCTTAATCCCATCATGAGAATGTATGAGTATGTATGATGAAGCATAAGCCATGTAACTAAAATGAAGAGGGAAAATTTTGGGGTGCAACAGCTGCTCCTATTTAATCGTCTTAAACCTAAAGGTTAGATTGGCGCCAGCCTTTCGAACTTTCAAGATGGAAGAAGATTTAATACTAAAAGAACCCGAAATTTTGCACTTTGAAGCCAGGCGAGTATTATTATATTTTTGGTTTGCTGTATTTTCTGTTTTTTTTTCCTGCTTTTTGGGTTAAAGGGGTTATCAAGGGGTAAATGTATGTCAGGCCAGGGTTAGACACGCAGAAGAGAACTTGGTTATCAAGGAATATTTGTTTGGAGTTGGTAGCGAACACATGATAAGAAAGATATTGAAAGTACATATTTGGGGTTAGTAGGAAACACATACGAGAAAGATATCGAAGATATATGTTCGGGGTTGGTAGAGAACACACGAAAGAGGCAGACCATAGAAAGCTCTAACAAAGACATCAAGAATACATGTCTGGAGTTGGTAGCAGACACATACGAAAGAGACAGACTGAAGAAAGCTCTAACAAAGATATCTAGAACACATGTATGGAGTTGGTAGCAGACACATACGAGAAAGATATTGAAGATATATTCCCGAGTCGGTAGCACACAGACGGAAAAGATATCAAAGATGGAAGAGATATGTCAAATTGATCTCAACCAGATATCAAATATGGAAGAAATATGTCAAATCGATCTCAACCGGATATCAAAGATGGAAGAAATATGTCAAATCGATTTCAACTGGATATCAAAGATGGAAGAAATCTGTCAAATCGATTTCAATCGGATATAAAAAATGCAAGAAATCTGTCAAATCGATCTCAACCAGATATCAAAGATGGAAGAAATCTGTGAAATCGATTCCAACTGGATATCAAAGATGGAAGAAATCTGTCAAATCGATTTCAACCGGATATCAAAGATCGAAGAAATCTATCAAATCGATCTCAACTGGATATCAAAGATGGAAGAAATCTGTCAAATCGATTTCAAACGGATATCAAACGAGGAATACTAACCACAAATAGACTCCTGGAGAAAGAACGCCGATTGAAGGTGAACTGGGGGTAAAATATATGTGTCTAGTCAGAGTTAAACACAAATAAGAAAGAGACCGATCAAAGTAGACTTTTAACAAAGGATGCTTGCACAAATGTGAAACAACAAGGAGGCTTAGCCAAAGGTATACTCCTAAGAAATTAACGCCGATCAAAGGTGAACTCCACAATGAAAAGAAGAGTAACGGAAGGTGGACTTTTGGAGAGAGAATGCTGACCAAAGGCAAAATTTTCGAGGGAAACAACGTGACAATGACTCTGAATAGAACACCGATCAAAGGCAAAATTACAAAGAAAAAAGACTAACCGAAGAGGAATCTTGGGGAAATAGCTTATTGGGGAAATGGAAGATACCAAAGACCCGACTGGTGGTAAATCAAACAGACTCCGCTGGGGAAACAAAATAGGATTACCCTAGGCTTATTGTGGAGATAAATCAAATCTGAGCGCGTAACAATCAGGTTACCAAAGGTGAACATGATTGGCTTATACTCATGTATGTTTGATTTTTTATAGCGTAATGTTCCATTCAGATAGAAATGCTACGCATTTCGGTAGATGCAATGAAATGTTATATGTTTAACAATGCACTGGGGAAACACGTCAATAATCGACTATTGAGGAGACAATGAACTCTGAACAAAGATCTTCACACATATGATCTTCTTCACTTTAGTGATGAATCATAATTCAGACCCAACAACTTCTGAAGATTACTATCACTGGGTAAATAACTTCCTGGGGAGAAAACTGCAAACATAAATCGCCATTCTGAAAGAATCTTGAACTCTTGATCAAACTCTCAACCCCCTGGGGAACAAATCCAATCCCCTCCTGTTGAGGAAAACTTCGCTGAAAACAGAAACTTTGACTGGGGATTATAGAAATTCTTGAACAAAAAGAATTCTATTCAGACCACTATGGGGATGACAAATAAAGGTAATAAACTCCACTTGAGGAAGGAAAGAAAACCTCTAAACTACAATCTTGAAATTTGGAACTCCACTGGGGAATTCTCCAACAATACTCTCCTGCTGAGGATAAGAGACCTTTGAACGACAAACGTCAATGTATATCGCTTCAAAAAAAGACAAGGACCTGACCTACTGGGGAATAAGAAGGCCTGATGATCAATCATATCTTCAAGAAACTTGGTAGGGAAAAATTCCCTAAGGAAAAACAAACTTCACGGGGAGTCAAATATCAACTTCACTGGGGATAACACCACCGGGATGGGAATCTTCACTTGAGAAAAAACAGGCACCTCGGGACAGAAGCTCCACTTGGTATATCTCAAACACCTTCTACCATCGGGGATGGAAGAGTTATGAGTGGCACCATCATGCACATCACTCTGGGGAGAGAAAGCTTCATTAGGGGATAAAGGCGAATTAATCCAGGATAATTCTGAAGTTCGGTTTCGACTGGGGATAAAAGACTACCTCTTCCATTGAGTAACAGAGAAGCTTCAGATAGTGATATCAACAACATCAACCGCTGAACATAATCATTTTAGAAAAATCCTCACTATAAAAGATTGGCATTGGGGAGAAAAAATTATTCAAATCGGGCATAAAAAACCTGCCTTCATGGGAATACCAAACAAGAATCTCCCATGGGTAATTTGGGAACCTCTTCAAGAAAAATATGATGCAAGCAGATCATACCGGGGAAGAGAGTGCAAACTTAATTGAGGAGTAGCATATGTACTTCACGGGAAATACAAGGGCTAATCTCATCGGAGAAGTCATAAAATGTCAACTTCAAGGGGAGGATATCAATAATCCTTCAATAAAACCAGAATGAACAAACTGCAATGAGGAGAATAAGCATAATCAAACGAGGGCACGAACATCGCTGGGGACACATGATTCTGTCTTGAGTAGAAATGAGCATTCACTGGGTATATTTGATCCCATTCTGCACAACATGTAAATCACAACAACATGCCCCCGTATGGGATGTCTACTTTAGTCATCATATCAGACACCTAAAACTCTAAGCAATTTCATTTATCGGTATCATGTGTTGTAAAGCTTTTAATGTTTTAAATGCAAAGTTTATCAAAAATGATGGACGTCTTTTGTAATCAAAATAGTAAAATAAAAACAAATTGGCACAATTTGAAAAACACTTTTATTGATTGATTGGCCTGTAAATAGGCATTTACATCAAGAAGAAATTCCTGAAAAGATGTAATTTCACATAAAGCATACAGAGGAGAAAACAAAGATGGTAATGTGAGTGCGGTTTTATCGAGTACAACTCTGCTATAGCTCTAATGACCTCAAAGCTCCTTTGTATCTTGCTTTCTGAATAAATGATTAGATTGATGCTTCCCGAGCCATCCTAACAACAATTTAAATTGATATTACAAATGCAACACAGACTGTAGTATTCACTTTTAATCCATAACTTTTTCTTGGATTGCCCTTCCGGGTTTTCAATCCACCGGGATATCCTTTTTTTGTGCCTAAATTGCCTTTGACAGGTTCAACTTAGGGGATGTACAATTATTTTTCACGAATTCACTCTTTCTTTTGTCCCTAACTTTTGTCCGAACCTATGCTCGCTTAGGTTTGTTGGGATGCCTTTTTTGCTCGAGCCAGTCAACTCAACGGTCATTTCATGCGAAGTACTATTTCACTACATCTGCGTTGACAGGGTGAGGGAAATCCTCTCCATCCATAGTCGTGAGCATCATAGATCCTCCTGAAAAGATTTTCTTTACAAAATATGATCCTTCATAATTAGGAGCCCATTTACCCCTAGCATTTGTATTGTTGGGAGACAAGATCTTTTTAAGCACAAGATCACCAACTTGAAAATTCCGCGGACGTACCTTCTTATCAAAAGCTTTCTTCATCCTCCTCTGGTATAACCGCCCATGGAAAATAACCGTCAATCTCTTCTACTCAATGAGATTCAGTTAGTAAAATCTATTATGGACCCATTCAGCCTCATCCATATGTACATTTATCATTATCCTCAAAGAAGTAATTTCCACTTCCACAGGAAGGACTGCTTCTATGCCATAAACAAGAGAGAAGGGGGTTGCCCCAGTCGAAGTGCATGCAGTGGTACGATAACCATGTAAAAAGAATGACAACATCTCGTGCCAATCCTTATAGGTGACAACCATTTTCTACATAATCTTCTTAATATTCTTGTTAGCTGCCTCAACCGCGCCATTCATCTTAGGACGGTAAGGAGAAGAATTATGATGCTTTATCTTAAAGATTTTTCACAACTCTTTTATCGTCTTATTATTGAGATTCGAAACATTTTCGATGATAATCTTCTCAGGAACCCCGTATCGGAAAATGATATTATGCTTGATGAAACGAGCAACCACTTGTTTAGTGACGTTGGCATAAGATGCTGCTTCGACCCACTCAGTGAAGTAGTCGATGGCCACCAGAATAAAGCGGTGCCCATTGGAAATAGTCAGCTCAATCCGGACAATCATATTAATACCCCACATTGTGAAGGGCCAAGGTGAAGTCAAGACATTCAGAGGATTGGGCGACATATGCATCTTATCGGCATAGATCTAACACATGTAACAGATCTTGGAATGATTGTAGAAATCATTTTCCATTATTGACCAATAATAACCTGCTCACAAGATTTTCTTGGCCATGGTATCCCCATAGGAATGCGTTTCAAAGGAACCTTTGTGAATTTCTTCTATGGTCCTATTTGCTTCGTGTCTATCCATGCATCTGAGCAAAATGGAATCATAGTTTCTCTTGTACAAAACATCCTCATCAAGGAAGAACTTGGCTGCATATTTCCACAGAGTCTTCTTATCAGTGACAGAAGCATCCTCTAGATTTTCTTTCGTCTCAAGATATCTCTTGATATCGTAAAACCATGGTTTCTCCTCAACAACATCCTCTTCTATTTCATAACAAAATGTTGGCTCATCCAACCTCAAAATAGTGATAGATGGGGCTTCATTTGCCCATCTAACTTTAAACATGGATGACAGAGTAGCCAAGACGTCTGCTAAGTTGTTCTCTTCTCTTGGAATATGATTGAATGTAATCTCATCAAAATAAGGGGCCAGCTCCAACACATGCTCACGATACATAATCAAATTTTTGTGGCGAGTCTCCCAATCTCTGTTGATTTGATTAATCACAAGAGTAGAGTCCACATATACTTCCAAGATCTTGATTCGCAAATCAATAACAGCTTCTGTCATACCCCAATTTTTGACCTAAGATCCCACCCTCCATTTGCATCATTGCATAACAAGTGTTCACGAGTGGTTTGACCTATTTTTTTTGCCAATTCTTGAGTTAGATTTTAAAAATTTATAACTTCTTCAAATTTCGACATTTTTGAGTGGTTCTTTTTGCATATGATTCTCCTTAACATCATCTACATTTTTTCTTTACAAGTCAAGAGCTGATTATACTTTGAAAAGCCACGGAAAAATAGAAATGTTAGAAGTCGTTTATGAATTAAGTGGGGTTTGATTTTTATTGTGTTTTATTCATGACTTCTTTTCCATTTAAAAAATCACAAAAATATACTTAGCATCATGTTATTTTTTTATTTACTATTTTTACCTCTTTACTAAAAAATTATCAAAAATATGTTCTTTTATTAATTTAAATTTATATATTGGTATCATTTATTTCAAAAAAAATCTAGAAAAATTTATATAAGTCCTTTTACTTTTTATATGCATTTTACTTTTTATCTTTTTATTTGCACTTATATTTTCATTTATTTTAATTCAAGCAAAAATCATAAATAGTTAATTTAATGTCTCTTTTATTTTCTATTTTTGTATTTATTATTATTAGTAACACTTTTAGTTTTTATTATTACTATTATTACTTTATCCTTTTGTTTTTTTGTGTCAATAAAGAAAATTTGGTACCACTATAATGTAGTTCAGATGCTTCACATGGATTGCCAACTTGTACTTATCAATGGCCAATAATCATTCTCACACTTCACATGGATTTCCAACTTGTACTTATCAATGGCCAAGAACCATTCTCATAAAGTCACATGGATTACCACGTCAACACTCCCTCCTCATTCACCCTATAAATAAGAACTTTATTTCTTTCATTTGAAAAAAATAATATCATAAATCATTCACTAAACTAAGGCAAAACTCTCTTCTTTTTTTTCTCTTCATTTTCTTTCAACTCATTTCTTCCTTTTATTGAATAAGTATGCTATTATACTTGTTCTTTATTTAATTCTATTGTATTTTTACTCTTTATTTATTTATTTAGTACCATAATTATTACTATTTTGGAAGGAAACCCCATTGGTTCAAAATCAAGAGTTGAAAAGTATTCTTGAACCTCCAAAAGCAAATGTAATTTATTGTTGTTTAATTTTCATTTTTTTCTGTAATTTTTTGTTGTTTATTTAATTATTTTGAGCATGGATCCTTGGTCATGAGATTTAGTGGATAACCTTTCATTATTCATTTGTTTAATTTCAAGAAAAATTTAGAAAGTTATGACATTTATACTATTTTTATTATAGACTTCATCTTATTCTTCTTTATCTATTTTGCTTTTATTTTTATTTGGATCAATTTGGAAAGCATTTGAGTTTTTTAGTTCATTTCATCTAAACTTGTCGGATATTTGATGAACTCTCATCATTTCTAATCTAACTCTAAATAGCCCTTTAATCATTCAAGGTACTTGGAACTGATGATAAGTTTATCATAATTTATCTTTCTTGACTTTGTCTTGATCCCTCATGTTTGTTAATTGTACTACATGTATAAGAGAATGAACTTCAAAGTGTTATTTCTCTAACATGTATGGGTACATACATTCTATGCTCCATATGAAGTTACACTTAACCCAAATTAGATTATTAACTTTATATTGTACTAACTTTACTTTAATATCATTTATATTTCCGCACTTCATATTTTCTTCTCTTTACTTTTATGCCATTTATCATCTGTAGCGGTAGAAATGTTTAAGACTAAGCTATTGGATTCGCTAGACTTATACATATAAAAATAAAAATCACCACCGTGTTTTATTATTTCCAAAGGAATGGGAAAAGAGCGAGAAACCCAAAAAGAGGGGGAAAGATTCAAGGTAAGGGGGTTGGTTATGCAAAGGGAAGGTATTAGCATCCTAAACATCTACGGTACTCCACAGGAACCTCTTTGTAATATCTGTATATTTTGGCTATAAAATTTTGTATAAAAAATAGATGGTGGAGTTGAGAAAGGAAATATATTTTTTATGATTTTTGCACCCGCCGCGGTTGTGAATCTTTAGTGCTTACATATCACCTTCCGTGCAATAGGGGATCAGGGTATACGTAGTTCCTCTTTTGAAAATTTTAAAACACAAGTGTGTTGGTTGATTTTATGAGATAAGACATCATCATCATTGTCTGTGTGGAAAACATACTTACTACCCACAATCATGAGAAAGGAGAATTTGCATCATCTCAAAGTGGAGGATATGGCTTGAATTTTAGAATCAACAATGCCTCACTCAACACCCAAGTGGAAAATATCTCTCTTAACTACATATCGTAGAAGTATAGTTGTTTGCATCACTACAAGGATTAAAAAGAGTCCAATCTTTTGAGAAAAGTTTTTAAAATAAAAAGCCAAAGTGGCAAAATGGTTTGAAATGAGATTGATTGACTTTTAGTCTTCTCACAAAAAATGTAAAGGTATTATTAATTTGATTGAAGTTTATTTATGAAAATGTTTTGAAAAAGCATGGACCTAGGTCCATGTTTATTATGAAAATGGTTCAGGTTTAAAAAACAAGAAGAGTTTTCAAAAGGAGGGAGAAGATTTTTGAAATTAAACAAGGTAGGAGGAGAAGAAGAGGCTATCCTAAAGCATAAGGTAAAAGCTAGGGAGAAGAACCGTCTAACCAAGAAGAAATCAATACTTGACATTATGAATCAAGATAGAGTTCCCATTCTTTGTATTGAAACCAAACAAGCAAAGATACTAGATCTCTTGAGAGAACAAAACTTCAAATGTATTAAGTCTTCACAAAAATTGGGCAGAGTAACAGCTGTATACGGGTGGATTTCATATTACAAATAAAGAATGTAATCACAATAACCTGCACACAAAACAAATAAACAATCCAATGTCTTGAGGTAAACCTCGAGAACTCCAGACAAAATCTCAATTAAGCTCACAAGGTCTCCAACATTGGCCAAGGTTTCTAACCCTAAGTCCAAGAAGTCCAATACTCCATAATGCCAAGGATAGTAACCAAATAGTCCAAGTATCATTAAATCTTTTTATGGTTCATGTTGATTATTAGGTGTCTTGAAAAAAAAAAGAAAAGCTCAAGTAAGCAAAATAAAAATGACATAAAAGTAAATGCTCAAGTGAGAAAAGATGAAAATAGCATGAAATATAAATGCTAAAAGTAATTTGTGCATAAAAAAAGTGCATAAAATAAAAACACAAAATAAAGTCAACTATTAGTGGTTAGTTGGATGAACATCTTGAAACTTACATTTGGAACTCATTAGAGGATTGGTAGAACCAAAACCTCCACACAACAAGTTGCATTTGCTTTTTGTCAAGTATATCATCCATTTTGGGATCCTTAAAAGTACCATTTAATAATCAACGATGTTTAAGTGATCCGCGTTGACCAAAAGTGTTGTAGATCCATTAGAGGATTGGTAGAACCAAAGCCTCCACACAATGAATCTCAAGGTTATTGGATCAAAGAAATCAAATTAACATACTTGGGGTTGCAAACATAGGTTTGGGTCACGAATGATTATTTATTCGAATCGGGACAAAATTTAGCGCTATGTTAAGCAATCGTAAGTGGACTTATATGGAAGTCGCACCTATTTTGTGGCCGGTCAATAGCAATTTATGCATCACTTGTTTTGAGACATGATATAGAGATCATGCTCTAATAACACTTAGTGCAATAAGAAAGGGATAAGATGAAGAAGGGTGGGAAAGAATATACAAACCACTTTTGAATTAAAATTTAATCAAACTATTATTAAAATGATCATCCAATTTTATAGAGTTAGACTCAACACCATGGATCCAATAATGTTAATAAAGTTCATGATCAAAAATTCAACCCAAGATCAGCCAAAAAATAATCACAAAATAATATTACATTTAATATATACATTAAAAAGGGTTTTAAAATGTTTTAAAATAGAAATAAGAGAAGAAAATATTAACTATGTTCAAATTAATCAAGAAGTATTAAGACCATAGAAAAATCAGAAATGGACTCAAATATTTTTATAAATTTTTGGTAATTTTTTATAGTCAGAAACTATTTTTAAAATCAAAAGAAATGAGTAAAATAAACCAAAAATGATAAAAAAAATAACAAAGTCAGAAATAAAAAATAAATGAGGTTACCAATATTTGTCACAATATCATTGGATCATTCCAAATTTTTTTCAGAATTTTAAAATGCATAAAAGTATTTTTAAACATTTAAAGTAATTCAAATAAAGTGAAAATTTATAAAAAATATCAAAACACAAAATAAAAATGTGAAAAAATAAAAACCAGAAAGAGGAAAATCAAAAATATTTTTCATAATTTTTTCAGATTTTTTGGACTTAAAATGAATTTTCTATGATTCTTTGAAGTATAAATCAATTAAAATAAAAATAAGAAAATAAAATATCAAACTAAAAAAATATGGACCATCTGGTCATTGTCAAAACGTGTTAGTAAACAGATCAAGTAGACCTGACGCGTTGTGCATGTTATGGACTTTAGTGAATAAAACACTGGATTCAAAATAAAATTAGAAATTCAAAAAGAACAAATGGCACGCCATCATTGGTTGGAAGATGATACGTTGGTTATCTTCAACCTCCAGCCAGTCCCAAAACCAGGTCACTCAAACTATAAAATTAAAGCACGAGGCCTATGCCATTCGCTTCGTCTCATCAAGACAAAGACAACCACACATTCGCGACAAATTTATATAAATTGTAGCCCAAGCAATTTGGAAGGAAAGTTTTGAAAAGGAATTTGAAATTTCATAGTCAAAACGCGTTTCCAGTTAAAAGCAAGTGTTGCGACTAGAACCAGGTCAATGAGAGCTTCACAATGATATCAAAGTTTGGAAGAATTGATGGGGAAATCTAACTATTGAAGTTGAGTTGCAAAGCTCTGAAACTGGACTTCTATGGATCAATATAGGTCACGATTCTTGAAGGTAATTGTATGGTTAGTTTCAGGGAAGATCAAGGAAGGTGAATTGATAGAAAAAATGGATTAAAAAAGGCTTGAACACTGATTTCGAAGTTGCATAAAAGTGAGTTATAGAATGAGTTTGGCAGGGTTATTTTGGTTGTTCAAGCTTGAGTATATGAATGAGGGATGACTCTCTATTTATACGGAATTAAATGGAATGTTCAAGCGTGTGAAATGATGAAGTTTGGAGGGAAATCGCGTAAAGTTGCAAACAATAAAAGTGTGACTTCTATTTTGACCAAAACTCATCCAACACGCGTGTTTTGCTATGCTAATCACTTCTGGAAGTTCACTAAACATGTTTAGAAGCAAAAGCGTGCAGAAAAAAATGTGTTTAGAAGGTAAATCAAGGATTTCAAATTCCAACTTTTGGATGCAAAACGTTATAGGTCACTTTTGAAGAAAAAATTGAAATATTTTTGCGCATTTTTTTCTGCGCGTTTTTGCTTCTAAACATGTTTAGTGACCTATAACGCTTTTGACCAAAAAAGATGGCATGAAATAGACCTCTTGAATAACATTTTGAAACTTGAACCATTTAAAATCTCCAAAAATTGAGAGAGTTATAAATTGTTGAAGTTGGCAAAAAATCATGAAATGACCTATACTCTTTTGTATCCTTAGAGAATCTCCCATCCATTTTCTCACTTTACACATAAAAGAAGGAATAAAGTTAACATCGGCAAGATCATTATGGAAAAAGAGTGGGCTCAAGGTGATAAAAATTGACCAAGTTATGATCATTTGAAGTCACACATGGGAAATTGGGGGTTCATCTGGAGGACTTGCAATCTTTCTTCGTCATCAAGTTTCTTCCACATGAAAAATCCTTGAAACTTTTGAAGTGATTTGTTAATAACCCTTTGTAGAGAAGGATGTCTTGGAATCACTCAAAAATACCAAAAGATGAGCAAGACATACTTCTTTGAAGTTCAAAACCCTAGCTCCTAGATCAAGAAAATGCTTTGAGGAACTTTGACAATTTTGAACAACCTTCTTGTACCAACACTTTTTCTTTGTAGATAGAAGTTGTTGAGGATGATAATGAGAACTCATATCAACCAAAACCACTTCCATGTGTTGATAATTGAGAGAAATATGCAGTTGTTACCAATGGAAACAAGGCCTTGTCCAATCAAGACGACTTCTTCAATCAACCCCTTGTACTTTTGAATCAGTCTTGATAACTTTGAATTGTGGTAAAACAAAATAAACCCTGCCATTCCATTTCTTCCAAAACAATTTCAATGGCGAGGTTTGAATTTCTCAAGCTTTATTGACTAGGGCATGGAAATAAACTCATGAACCCATGGATCAACTTGCTAAGCCACATTGCCTTTACCTACATTATTAGCAAGTAATATAAAACAACATTGCATTTTATTAGTTAAAAGGAAAATCAAAACAAAACATTCATGATCACAAAAGAAAAAAAAGTCAAGGTGCTTGGTGATTCCTCAAAGAGCAAAGCTAAAGATAGGGAGGAGAAGCAAAAGCCCTAATATGATCTTGTTGTGATTGAATCAATATGGTATGATGAAGGGATCTTAGGGGTAAAAATTGGGGTACAACAGCTGCCTTTATTTAAGTTTCTTCTATTGGGAGATACGGAGGTTAAAAATCTTCATGTCGACGTGATGAAAGATACTTAAATATAAAACAAACCCTATTTTTGGCCCTAAGATGCCATGCAATGCTTATGAGTATGAATGCATATGAACAATTTCAAAGGGGCGCAAAAACACCACTGGGGATGTAGCAAAGAAATAAGTATCAATAGAGAAACCTGACCAGGATAATAAATCACTGGTGAATCTAAAAAGACCCGACTCATAGAGAATGGTAAAAGACCAAAGGATACACCAACTTTTACTAACGGAGAAACTATCGACGTTCACTGAAGGTAGAAAAAGAAAAGAATAACAACACTAACATTCACTGACAGTGAGCTACCAACATTTACTGAAGGTAGAGAGACAAACATCGACGTTCACTGAAGATGAACTACCAACTTCCACTGAAGGTAGGGGAAAAGAAATATCATAGCACCAATGTTCACTGACGGTGAACTACCAACGTTCACTGAAGACAGCAAAAAGATAACAATCACCAACTTTCACTGATGGTGACCTACCAACTTCCACTGAAGGTAGTAAGAGAAAATATCATAGCATCGGTGTTCACTGATAGTGAACAACCAACATTCACTAAAGGAAGCAAAAAGATAATAATCACTAACTTTCACTGGAGGTAGAAGGAAAAGAAATATCATAGCACCGATGTTCACTGACGGTGAACTAACAATGTTCACTGAAGGTAGCGAAAAGATAACAATCACCAACTTTCACTGATGGTGACCTACCAACTTTCACTGAAGGTGGTAAGAGAAAATATCATCGACGTTTACTGACGATGAAATACCAACTTTCACTGAATATAGAGAGAAAATGAATATCATTGCACCGATGTTCACTGACGGTGAACTAACAATGTTCACTAAAGGTAGCGAAAAGATAACAATCACCAACGTTCACTGATGGTGACCTACCAACTTTCACTGAAGATAGTAAGAGAAAATATAATCGACGTTTACTGACGATGAACTACCAACTTTCACTAAAGGTAGAGAGGAAATATCATAGCATCGACGTTCACTGACGGTAAACTACCAACATTCACTGAAGGTAGTAAAAAGATAACAATCACCAACGTTCACTGATGGTGACCTACCAACTTTCACTGAAGGTTAAGAGAAAATATCATCGATGTTTACTGATGATGAACTACCAACTTTCACTGAAGGTAGAGAGAAAATATCATAGCACCGACGTTCACTGATGGTGAACTACCAACCTTCACTGAAGGTAGAAAAAAGATAACAATCACCAACATTCACTGATGGTGACCTACCAACTTTCACTGAAGATAGTAAGAGAAAATATTATCGACATTTACTGACGATGAACTACCAAATTTCACTGAAGATAGAGAGAAAATATCATAGCACCGACGTTCACTGACGGTGAACTACCAATGTTCACTGAAGGCAGAAAAAAGATAACAATCACCAACTTTCACTGATGGTGACCTACAAAATTTCACTAAAGGTAGTAAGAGAAATTATCATCGACGTTTACTGATAATAAACTACCAACTTTCACTGAAGGTAGAGAGAAAATATCATAGCACCGACGTTCACTGACGGTGAACTACCAACGTTCACTGAAGGCAGCAAAAAGATAACAATCACCAACTTTCACTGATGGTAACCTACCAACTTTCACTGAAGGTAGTAAGAGAAAATATCATTGACGTTTATTGACGATGAACTACCAACTTTCACTGAAGGTAGAATGAAAATATCATAGCACCGGCGTTCATTGACGGTGAACTACCAACGTTCACTAAAGGTAGAAAAAAGATAACAATCACCAACGTTCACTGATGGTGACCTACCAACTTTCACTTAAGGTAGAAAGAGAAAATATCATAGCACCGCCGTTCACTAACGATGAAATACCAACATTCACTGAGGGTAGAAAAAAGATAACAATCACCAACTTTCACTGATGGTGACCTACCAACTTTCACTGAAGGTAGAGAGAAAATATTTCATAGCACCGCCGTTCACTAACAATGAACTACCAACATTCACTGAGGGTAGAAAAATGATAACAATCACCAACTTTCACTGATGGTGACCTACCAACTTTCACTGAAGGTAGAGAGAAAATAACATAGCATCGTTGTTCACTGACAATGAACTACCAACGTTCACTGAAGGTAGCAAAAAGATAACAAGTTTTTTCAACATTCCAGCGTTTCACCTAGAACGGGTCTCAACTTCTTCTTTAACCAAGGCATTTCGCCTGGAAAGGGTACTAAACGGTCTCAAATAAAGAGACTACCACTCGTAAAGATTTCACAATGAACTGTTTCTGCGATATTCAAATACTTGCCATCCGTGGGAGTAATTTGACAACGAACTGCGAACTATCCACTCATAGAGAAGATAGCAAAAAAAAGTAACGTCGAATTTTATAGGGAAGTATAAGTTGCTCAAATAAAGAGACCTGTTACTTATTGTTATAAGAAGGATTGTAAAAATGACTTTTGGGGAAAGCAATATGACCTCCTGAGGAAAGAAATATGACTTCCTAGGGAATGAATCACGACTTCCTGGGGAAATGCCAATATACTCCTGATGAGGAGATAAAATCTTCTCGTGCAAAATAAATACACACTCTCAAACCAAAACTCGAAGCTTGCAGAAATCCAAAGTAATAATATTGCTGAGGATCAAGGATTCAAACCAGAAATAAACTGGAATAAAACGGTCTTCCAAAATACATTCTTTGAGAAATAAACTCAAGAGGGAAATCCAAATCGTTCAGACAAAGAGTTG
This sequence comes from Vicia faba, assembly GCA_948472305.1. NCBI lineage: Eukaryota > Viridiplantae > Streptophyta > Magnoliopsida > Fabales > Fabaceae > Vicia > Vicia faba. The sequence continues at coordinate 1,259,760,012 of OX451740.1, forward strand.
TGTAAGAAGGCTAAAGAAAAATCTTCCACGAGGGATAACTCAGTGGGGAAATTGAAAGAATATACACTTTCTGCTTATGGATGACACTCTATTGGGAAGAGGATAACACAACTCTACAAAACAGGGTAATATGTCAACAAGATATTAATGTATATGAATTAGAAATGATTTTCTAAGTTTAGCTATGCATGATGTACGTATGGATGTATGAGTGTTATCATGTATATGCTGATAAAACAAACATACAATACTGGGGATACACAAACAAAACCAACTCGGGCACAAATAACACTCGGCTAAATCATATCCAAGACGATCATTCCATAAGAAAATTGGCACCAACTGAGGAAACAAAGTCCTGCTGCATGGCTTAACTTCATTGGGGAGAAACATAATCCGGAAGTAAATAAAACATAGCGACAAAACAGTACAGATACAAAGATATAACATCCTTCTCCAGGCTTTACCGAGGAATAGCACTCAGACTTCAATGGGTAAACAAATGTTTTCATGTGTATCACTTCTAATGGGTATTGTAAAACTGATATCAAATAAGGCAGATGGAAACCAAATTGTCAAAACATCCATTGGGGAATTCATGCCAACTTTAAAGGAGAAAAATCATACAGACTTCACTAAGGGAGATAATGCTTCATCATCAAAACATCAACTAGGGACTTTGTGTTGACTTCATTGGGGAGGTCAACACCATATCATCGAGGGAAACCAAGATACGTTCTTCACTGGGGAAACCAGAGATATGTTCTTCTTTGAGAGTAATTATTGCCCCAACTTCTCTAGGGAGAAAGGACTTCATATCATGCAAACTTCACTGGAGAATATTGGATTGAGTCTTCATATCATGCAAACTTATTCCACAAAAGACTCCCTGGGATAGCCTTCTTAGTAATTAACTACCAACAAAAATGCCAATTACTGCCAAAAAGAACAACATTCTACAAATGGTTTCATCTTAGCATACCAAGGGAACAAGACCTTTCGTCATATGAGAGAAAACTTTGTTGGGGGATATGGGATAGAGGCTGAGAACACCTTCCCAGGGAAAACAAAACTTCTCAAAATTACTGCGGTTCGTCCATTCCTGGGATCACTACTTTTGTTTTCCTCTTGAATCACAAAATCTTAAAGTAAAAGTAAGTTGTAAATTCTTTTTGAAAAAAAACTATTTTGTTATTTAATCCTTTTTTCTTTGAAAATTATCATCAATAATAAATGGAGTCTTTGTAAGCTGAATAAAAATAAGAAATACAAAGAATTGGGTAAAAGCTCAAATTTTATTGATAGAATGGTAGTTTGCGAATTGCGAGACTCCACAGATGATTACAAAGTTCGGAAAACGGTAATATATAATGGAAAAGATACATTGAGATACAATGACCACTATTCCCTCTAACAACTTTTGAAATCCTGAGCAGCAGCTTCTGTTGAAGTATGGTAAGGATCCAAGAAGATTGTTGCTTCAACGATCAAGTCTTGTCTAATGTAGTTACTTGCCAAGACAGTCCCTAACTTTTTCCTAAGTTGCCCTTGCAGGTTTTCAACTTAGCAAGAAATTTTATTCTGTTTATGTCTCTAATTTTTGCCTAGACCGCTGTTGTACCCCAAAATTTTCCCTCTCATTTCTCAAGGGATCACCCTGGATCCTCAAGTTTGCTTTCATCCAATTCCAAACCTTGAATTATCAATTTTTCTAAGCAAACCATTCACAAAGGCAAAATGGTCATTTGCACACTGAGAAGTCTAACTTCGACTTTTGGATCAAAATCAAATCTCAAAAATCATATTTCATCAAGATATGTTGGAATATGAAGTTTACTACATCAAGAGTTTCAAAAGTCAAATTTTACTTTGGAAAAATCAAATTCTAAAAACTTAGAAAATTTTCTAAGTATTTAAGAAGTATGACAATTTCAGAACTTCTGGGTCAGTGTTCACACTCAGCAAATTCTGGATAGTCGCAAGAAAAAAGTTTGGTCAGAACTTCTGGGCCAGTGTTCACAAAGGTTCAGTCAGAGTTTGCCAAGGTAAATCAAAGAAGATTACAAAACGTGCTGCAAGCTTACTGGAAAGTCTGAAGGATCCTTTAGAACATGCTTAAGCCATAAGCTAAGAGGATCAGAAGATTGGATGCTACACTGAAGCAGAACTTCTAATCCAGAGTTAACCAAGGGTGCAGAGTTTCACATGGGAACTCATTTAATGCTCACAGCCGCCTCTGAGTCTTTATCCAAGGGATTTTCCCCACGTGTACCCCTACTATCTTGGGAAGACAAACTTCTGTGCAAAAGTATGCTAGACCCACGCGCTGTTTCTACTTTTCCTTAATTCACGCTGCCAAATCTAGCTGAGGCGCTGTTAACCATCCAACTTTATGCATTGAACCCCTACTTGTTTAAGCTTACTTCAAGAGTAAGTCAACATCTAGCATATGATGCTGGCACCGCTTGACATCTCCAAACTACAAAAGCTTTGCCTATAAATATAATACCATTGACCACTGAGAAATGGTCCAGAGAAAATTCAGAAAGAAAGATTTGAACCACTGCAAAAATTCCAAGAACCCAGGAAACTATAAACACAAAATACCAAAATCTTAGCATTGATTCCTTACATTCAAACTCCATTTTTTCCTCAAGTGTACTTGACTAAAACCATCCACACAGTTCCTGATTCACACATTAGAAGCTACCTTAACTTCTGTATTCCTATTGCCATACACTTTCCATTCACTTCCATCTCAAAGAAGTCGTAATATCACCCCTTGGATGTTCCAGAAGTTGCAAACTTCCATCCTGCTGAGCACGTGAAGAAGTTGCTCAGAACATCTCCAGAATTCAAGACCAACCTCCAGTTCACAGAATCCTTTCCAGCTGCAAGGTATGTTTTCTTCTGACTCTCATCATACTGATTAAGCATTGTCAGATTTTGCATATTTAGCACAATGTAGATATTCTGATCCTGATGATGTACATATTCTGAAAATTCATGCATCTGCCTGCCTAAGTAAAAGAAATCCCTATTCAGAGCTTCATAAAGAAATTAGGACTAAGAATTAGAATTAGCAAATACATGTTGCTTCTGATTTGTGCTTCTGATATTTCATAAAATTTGTCATAATTGTTATGCATGCAACTTCTGTTCTATAAGAATTGACTAAGCTGCAGATGCTCTGACTGGCATGGAGAGATGCAAAGTTCTGACAGTTGCGTCAGAACTTCTGAAAACTTATGAGTTCTCAGAAGATCCAGAACTTCTGAGCTTCCATATTTCTACTAACGTTGTTTCTGTTTGTGCAACAAGTCAGAGTCAGAACTTCTGACCTCTTCTATTTTCAGCATTTTGCGCTGATTATGTTTTCTTTCTCTTTTATTATTTTGCCATCATATTATTTTTTATTATTAATCAAAAAACACCAAAAATATTTTATATTTGCATGTTATATTTTATTTTAACAAAAAAAAAAAGAGACAAAAAATATTTTCTTAAACAAAACTTATTTTCCTTTTTTTAAACAGACAAACATTTTTTCTACATTCTTCCCTATTTAATATGGTTGTAATAGTAACCTAGGATTTAATTTGCAACCCCCATTTGAAGTTTGTACACCCCATCCCCATAATGTTTGTAATAGCGTAGGACTTTACATTTCCGCACTGTTATTGCTTTCAATATATGCTAGTAATTAAGTTGTGTATGACAAGATATGAAATTGACAAATGGATCACTCTAATCAAGACAAATTATGCATGCAATCAAATACACTGGCACACTAGAACCCCTAGGGTTATTCCACTTGTTGCCTTACGAAAATGGCCATGTTATGCATGTGGGATGTCTTAGCATAAACAAATCGAAAAATACAAGATCATAGTCCCTCGATGACGCTATCAAAGTTGCCTTTCAAAATGATCTTAGTCCCTAAAGAAAAGTTCTAAGTCATCTCACAATATTGCTATCATGGTCATACGATGACCCAATGCCCTTCCCTTCACATCCAATGATGGGGCTTCTTGCTAAATCAATGGTAAGGTAGAAACATCTAAAGGAGGAGGAAAGGCATATCTAAAGACCTTTTGAGTAGGTAGATTAATTTTAGTTACTTGCTCAATTTCAAAATAAACATCCTTGCTATTTTCAAAAACAATCACATGCACTTTCAAAAACAACTTCAATACATTTTTCAAACCTTGAAATATTTTCAAAAGCTCAACACTTTATATACATTCTTACGAACGGGAATCATTGCAAAGTTTGCCTAAACGATGGCACCTTTTCAAAATACTTTCAAAAACCACACAAAGCACATTTTTAAACAAAAGCAAGTGATCTAGCAAGTAACTAAGAGCCCATGGAAAACCATGGATAAAAAGGGTGCTAATACCTTCCCTTTTCATAAACTACCCCCCGAACTCAAAAACATCTCTAAAAGATCTTTCCTGTGCTTTTTCACCTTTCCTTATTGGATAAAAGAAAAGTCGGTGGCGACTCTTGCTAAAATGAAACATTTGCAAACACAAAACCTCAAGTCAGTTCTCCCACCGTACCACAGAACTGGCGACTCTGCTGGGGAAAAGATTTATTCTTAAAAGTTGGGTGACCTTAGGGTTAGATCATATTTACTTGCTTACATTGTTTGATTTGTTTGCTTTACATTTGGTTCCTTATTTGTGTTTGTTTTAAATCCTACACCCGGATTTGGGGACACCTTTTTAGGTAAGTAGCAATAAACTGTGAGGGAATTGTGTAGGGTATACCGACACGGTTGAAGTAGTAGCTACATTGATGTGGCACTTTGGTTGGTACCGGTAACCCTTGAGTCAGTCAAGGAGAGTATGGAGTCGCCGTGTGGTGTCGTGAAGCATCAACTGACCTTAGAACCTTACTTGACCAACTTGGCCATTAGGACGTAGTGAGATGACCGACTTTGGTGCAGTCTGAAGTTGGTAGATACTCGATACTACACTCATTGAGGTTTGACTCTTGATTATTGTTTGGTTGTGAGTCAATCGCTTATTGAACGAAACTTAGGGGAAAGATCAGTGATATTGAGCTCCCTTAGAACCCGATTACTATCAACTAGGACAGGTTGAGCCAACTAAATTTCAAGAGGGTACTTACCTACAAATCCCATTCAAGCCTAAACCCAGGGACTTGTTTGCTTTGTATATATACACTTGTACATAACATCATAAGCATCATAAACATCATACCATAAGCATTCTCACTAACCATTTCAAGGATTTTTGGATTTATCTTTGTTCTGTTTTGTAAGACATGGCTTCCACTCGTAGGAGCACTATCCAAGTCAGCCTCGTGAGGATACCTCCACAACTCAAGGATTTAGTATCAAGGGTCCCTGAGAATTCTCCATTCACCAAAAGACATGGTCGACTCCTTAGTCTGGTTACCTCAAGTATTGAAGAAGATATGGTAAAGGTGCTTGTCCAATTCTTTGACCCTTTGCATCATTGGTTCACTTTTCCTGATTATCAACTTGTGCCCACTTTGGAAGAATTTTCTCAACTCATGCGGATCCCTATTCTCAATCAATTACCTTTCAACGGTATTGAAAGAGACCCTAAACCTTAGGAAATTGCTCGAGCTCTACATTTAAAACCATCTGACATAGTAGAAAATTGGGTAACAAGGAGTGGTGTCAAAGGGTTCCTAGCAAAGTTTTTGTTGGAGAAGGCTCAAGAGTGTTGGAATACTTTGGATCTACAAATCTTTGAGGAAATTTTGGCTCTTCTCATCTATGGGTTGGTACTATTTCCCAATCTTGACCAATTTATAGATGTAAATGCGATCAAAGTTTTCATATCTCGTAATCCGGTGCCTACATTGCTTGGAGACATCTTGCATTCTCTTCACTCTCGCACTTTAAAGAAAAGGGGGACTTTGATGTGTTGCACTCCCCTTTTAGCTAGGTGGTTTATTTCGCACCTACATCGATGTTTACTGACGATGAACTACCAACTTTCACTGAAGGTAGATAGAAAATATCATAGCACCTAAGTTCACTGACGGTGAACTAACAACATTCACTGAAGGTAGCAAAAAGATAACAATCACCAACATTCACTGATGGTGACCTACCAACTTTCACTGAAGGTTGAGAGAAAAGAAATATCATAACACCGACATTCACTAACGGTGAACTACCAACGTTCACTGAAGGTAGCAAAAAGATAACGAGTTTCCCCGAAATTAAGGAGTTTCACCTAGAACGGGTCTCAACTTCTTCTTTGACCAAGGCATTCCGCATAGAAAGGGTAATTTATAAGTTGTCTCAAATAAAGAGACTACAACTTACAAAGATTTCATATTGAATTGTCTCTGTTATATTGAAAGACTTTCCATCCACTAGAGTAATTTTGACAATGAACTGTAAACTATCCACTCATAGAGAAGATAGCAAAAAAAGTAACATCGACTTTTACAGGGAAGTACAAGTTGCTCAAATAGAGAGACTTGCTACTTGCTGTTATGGGAAGGATTGTAAAAACAACTTTCAGGGAAAAGCAATATGGCTTCCTGGGGAATGAATCATGACTTCCTGGGGAATGAATCATGACTTCCTGGGGAATGAATCATGACTTCCTGGGGAAATGAATCATGACTTCCTGGGGAAATGCCAACATATCCCTGCTGAGGAGATAAAAGTCTTATTGTGCGAAATAAATGCACATTCTCAAACCAATGCTCGAAGCTTGCAGAAATCCAAAGTAATAATATTGCCGAGGATCAAAGATTCAAACCAGAAATAAATTGGAGTAGAACAGTCAACCAAAATATATCCTTTGAGAAATAAACTCAAGAGGGAAACCCAATCTATCCAGACAAAGAGCTGTACAGGAAGGCTAAAGAAAAAATCTTCCACGAGGGATAACTCAGTGAGGAAAATTGAAAGAATATACACTTTCTGCTTAAGACCGACACTCTATTGGAGAGAGGACAATACAACTCTGCAAAACAAGGTAATATGTCAACAAAATATTAACGAATGTGAATAAATAATGATTTGCTAAATTTAACTATGCATGATGTATGTATGAATGTATGAGTGTTATCATGTATATATTAACAAAACAGACATATAACACTGGGGACCAACAAACAAAACCAACTCGGGCACAATCAACACTCGGCTAATCACATCCAAGATGAACATTCCATAAGAAAGATAAGCACCAACTGAAGAACAAAATCCTATCTCACGGCTTAACCTCATTGGGAAGGAACATAATCCAGAAGTAAAAAAATCATAGTAACAAATTAGTACAGATACATGGATATAACATCCTCCTCCAGGCTTCACCGGGGAATAGCACACAGACTTCAATGGGTAAAACAAAGGTTTCACAGTCCGTACTTCTATTGGGTATTGCAATACTGATTTTAAATAAGACAGATGAAAATTATATCGTCAAAACATAAACTGAGGATTTCGAGCTGACTTCACTGGGGAAATATGATACAGACCTCACTAGGGGAGATAGTGCCTCATCATCGAGATATCAACTGGGGACCTCGTGTCGACTTTATTAGGGAGGCCAACACCATATCGAAGAGGGAAAACCAAGATACATTCTTCAATATTGAGAGTAAGTATTGCACCAACTTCTCTAGGGAAAAAGTATGAAGCCTCATGGTGATAACAACTTAGGGAGTTAAGAAGTCAAAAATTACAGCAAGAAATCAATCTTATGGGGATTTTAAATCAAACCCAACACTTGGCGGGTGAAAACCCAAAAAAATGACAAATGCCTCAACACATCTTAAATAAAACATTGCCCTTTCCTGATCATCGGGCAATCAAACAAAATGCAAGTACTGATGAAAGGGAGATGATTCGCAAATGAGTCCAACTCAGCATGTTCGGGGAGAAAAGACTTCTATCAAATAAGCGAAACCTTCACTGGGAAATCTTGGATTGAGTCTTCACATCATGCAAACTTATTCCAACAAAAGATGCCCTGGGATAGCCTTCCTAGGGAATCAAGAAGTCAACATCATAGAAAAAGATCAAACTCATGGGGATTTTAAATCAAACCCAACAATGGGCAGGTGAAAACCCAAAAGTTGGCAATTGTCTCAAAACTTCTTAGAAAATTATACTGCCCTGGTCTATTTTCCTGGGAAATAAATACCAACAATAACACCAGTATTGCAGACAGAGCGACATTTTGCAAATAGTTCCATCTCAGCACCAAGGGAACAAGATCTTTTATCATGAGGGAAAAATTCGTTGGGGAATCTAGGATAGAGGCCTCAAACCATGAAAAATTAAAGGAGATGAACCAAGACTTGACTGGGGACAATGGGATCACAAACCTGATACTGCACCTTACGCCAATTGGTATCGTCTTCAATATACAAAAATCACGCTTCTGGACACATTTTGGCTTGGCAAAGGATCTGGTTGAACTCCTGGAAGTCTCGGGAGGATGATTTGATTGTTGGTTTGAGTGAGAAAGGCTACAGAGAGGGTTTTGAGCTTGTTCTAATTCTTGAAATTTTCGTGAGCTTTAGGGTTGTTCAAAGAGGCTGCATGCATAGTCTTTTAGATTTGATTTTGTTGAATACATATAGAAGAATGTATTAGGTCAATAAATATGAGAGATATCTTTGTGCATTATGATGAAAAGATTTTCTTTGAATTTTTGCATGGAAAGTTTCTATCTTGAGCCAATCATATCTTCCATGACCTCACATGAGTTGTTAGCTGTATATGAGCTTTTTGGGCTTCAAATTTGGCCCAAGACCAAAGCCGTGCACCTAAGTCCAATCATTTGACATTTATTTAATTTATTTTGAATAAATAATGGATAAAAAATCAAAATAAAAGAAATAAAAGGTCAAAGGGTGCAAAAGTAAGATATTAGGTCCATTATAAGTTGCAAAACATGTTTGGACTCTGAAATAATGGCCCAATAGTCTAAAATATCAAGTTTGCTCAATTTGAAATTCCTGCATTTGCTCAAAATATCCCAACTTGTACTGGTCATAAATATCTCAATTTTAATCTTTCGAAGGTGATCCTAGAGTTTTTGGAAAGCTCAATATGTCCTCTACAATGTCTCTTTTGATCATTTTTGCATTTGGAGACTTTATCTTGATGTAAGTTTCCTTGACAAAAAGTGTCTTTTTGTTGACTTTTGAAATGACCTGTAATGTATTAGATCATATCTCTCAAATGAAGCAGTTTTGAGCTTAGAGAGTCAAAGTTGTAGAGAATTGGATTTCCTTCAAAATAGGCTTTGGTTGGGGCAAAAATGATGAAGCATGTGAAAGTTATGTTTGGTCCAAGTTCAGTTGACTTCTCCTAAGGAAAACCCTAATTTGGCAACTTTTGACTTTTGATGATTTGAGGGCTTTTCTTTAGGAATCATGATCAATCCTTGATCAAATTATGAATGTGACTTCAAAATCATGATGTTGACCAAAAATCTTGAGGTTTGACTGTATGTTGACCACAATTGACTTTTTACCCAATACAATTTATTTTCAGTCATTTGAGCAATTAACTGAGCAAAATTGTGATGCAAGGCTTGAAACTTGACATGAGCATTCTTGAAGACATATAAGAGACCATGAATTCCATTTAAGACCTTATAAACCCAAATCTCCTTGTGAAAAGTGAAACTCTAGTTGTGGGCCAATTTCTTAGGAGGAGAATTTATCTGATCAATTCTTAGGCAACCTTAAGCATTTGAGAACCCTAGGAGAATGTCTTGAGATCAATGGAGGGAAAATTTTGGGGTACAACAACTTCCCATGTTCAATCTTTCTTAAAACTGAAGAGTTAGATTGGCATGCTCGCCATTCGTGATCTGAAGGTAGAAGAGGATTGAACACTTAAGTGACCAGAAATTTGCACTCGCATTTGCACGAAGTAACATTGTTGGTTGATTGTGTTGATTGAATGGGCTTAAAGATGCCATTCGAAGAGGTAACTGAATGTCGTTGGAGATTGGCTTATAGATGCCATCCAAAGTAATTGTTGATAGAAGTATTAGAATGAGCCTACACTTGACTGTATCCTAAGAATGCTTTCCAGAATGAACCTCTGGGGAAAGTGCTTAAGTAGTTTCTTTATCAGATTTAGTCTTTGAAGGAAATATGCTTGTCAGAATAAACCCATGAGGAAGATGCTTTTCAGAATTTACTCTCTGAAGTGAAGTGTTTGTAATGTAGATAGTCGCCCCGTCTTGTTTCAGGAATTGATCTACAATCTATTTTTGTTGGTAAACCTGTCCTGTTTCGGGAATTCATACCACCTGGTGATAAAGATAGTTGCCTCGTCCTGTTTCCAGAATTGATATTCACCTGGTCATAAAGATAAAAAGATAGTTTATCCGTCTTGTTTTGGGTGTTAATATTTGTTCGTTCGTATAGATAGTTTCCCAGTCCTGTTTCGGGAGTTAATCTTCTACTTATTCATGTAGATAGTAGCCCCATCCTGTTTTGGGAATTGATCTATAATTTGTTTTCACAGATAGTTACCATATCTTGTTTCAGGAATTAATTTGTGTCTGGTCATATAGATAGCTCCACCGTCTTGTTTCGGGAATTAATCTACGACCTGTTCGAAAATTATTAATGATATTCGTCTCTTTGTAGACTTTTACCTGAAAAGATAAAAAGTTAGATGTATGAAATGTCGTGTTGTTTGTGATGCATTGTGTAATGTTGTTCTCAAATTAAATGAGAGTGTGTTATATGCATTTCGTATGCATATGATATGATATTTGTAAATGATGTATGGATGTGAGATGTTGTTGAAGTGTATTGGTAGCTTCGTATAACATCTTTGACTGGGAAAATATATCCCTGACTGTCGCTGGGGATGAAGAATATGTGTAATATTCAATCTTGTTTAGAATGTCTCCACTGGGGATTCCTGTTTTCTGCTTGAGGAAATTCCGCTGGGGAATGTTCGACTTCTTCTTAGGGAGAAGAGTTCAAGAACATTAGTCGTTTGTTGCTCTACTGGGGAACTTAATTCTTATATACCCTGACTGGAGATAAAAGAGATGGATAACCTTCCGAGGTGATGTCTGGACGAGTTTCCGATATGGATGCTGACTCGTCTGGGGAGGATAAGGTTAAATGATATCTGGTTCGGTTTCAGATTTCGTAGCAACTCTCTAGCGATAGCAGCCTGGACTGTCCTTTTTCTAAAGAGAGGAATTTTGTCGGTGATTTATAGTAATCAGAGACATAGACTCAAGCTGGGGAGACTGAATTCTGTTGGGGAAATAAACCCTGTTGGGGAAATAAACCCTGCTAGAGAAATAAACCTTGTTGGAGAAATACTCTGCTGAGGAAATGAGCCCTGCTGGAGATGAGAATTCTGCAGGAAAAATACTCTGGTGAGGAAATGAGCCCTGCTAGAGAAGAGACTTCTCAGGGGACTTTATAGTTTTGGAGAAATAAACTCAGCTGGGGAAGAGAATTCCTATGATCTATGCTAATGAAATATTCTCTTATGAGGATTGGGATTTCGTAGGTTGGCGACATTGTCGGGGAAAAGATCATACTCATTTATCCGCCAGGAGGAACTTGTTAGAACATAGTTTGATTCTATAACCCTCAGTTAGAGTTTTGATGATAAAAAAATACAAGATTAAATAAATTGTAAGATTTATAAGACATGTATGCTACTCAAGATTATATTGTATATTTATAGAAACTCTGATGGAATCAGCATCAGAATATCAACATCAGCATCAGAAGATATGTCACATCAGAAGATCAAACATATGCTACGCTGAAGTCTGATGAACAAAATATGTGCAAAACATACTCTGACTCTGATCAAGATCCTAACCATGTCATCAGCACTCAGAAACGCCAGAATAAGCTAAAGCCAAGAATACTCTGATTGTCATTAGCAGAACACTCTGAAGTGTCAATGTTACTATGCATTCAAGACAGATTAATTACCAACGGCTTTATTCCAAGACAAAGATCTTCTCAAAAAGGAAAGAACGTTATGAGCATTGAAATGGATTTATGGACAGCAACGTATCTATTCCTAGGCTACTTAAACAAGTCAGTGAGAAAAGAATTGGATAATTCTTTCATACACACATACGCATAAGCTAATCATCTTCACGTTCTCACTCATCCATTTTGCTAAAAGCTCTCAACCGCTTACTCTACAGCTCTAGCAATCTAGTTTCATCTAAGCTTCATATTGTGTATTTATCACAGTCGTGATATATAGTTTTTCTAGAAAACATCAAACACACATTTGTTCATTTATCTGTAAGAGAAATTCCTTGAGATAAACCGGTTTGTGGTTAGACTCAAGAAGGCTTTAGCAGTTGTTAAAGCAGTTGTGTATTCAGTTAAATATAGTGGATTAAGACCTCGTTGGAGAGAGGCGAAATCACCTTGACGGGTGGACTGGAGTAGTTTGAGATCAAACGAACCAGGATAAAAATAACGTGTTGTCTGCATTGGATTTCCTGTTTTACAATTCAACCCCCCCTTCTTGTGTTTTTCACATCTTCAATGGGAATCAGAGCGCCTGGTTCTGAGCTTATAACACTTAACCGTGTCAGTACAAGATCCAGCGTTAGAAAACACAATGGCAGGACCACATCAAAACATCAACAATGACAACAATGAAGAAAGAGACAAATTCAGTGGCAAACCTCCAGTCTTTGATGGAGAGAACTTTGATTACTGGAAAGACAGAATTGAAAGCTTCTTTCTGGCCCACGATGCTGATCTGTGGGATATGGTGACTGATGGACACACGCACCCAATGAATGCAAGTGGTCAGAAGATTGACATGAAAGCAATGTCTGATCAACAAAAGCGTGATTTCAAAAATCATCACAAGGCCAGAACAATTCTTCTCAGTGCTATCTCTTACTCTGAATATGAAAAGATATCAAACAGAGACACTGCAAAGAACATGTTTGACTCTCTGAGAATGACGCATGAAGGCAACCTTCAAGTCAAAGAAACTAAAGCTCTTGCGCTCATTCAGAAGTATGAGGCATTCAAGATGGAAGAAAGTGAATCAATTGAAACGATGATCTCAAGATTTCAAATTCTGGTGGCTGGTCTCAAAGTCCTGGACAAAGGGTATTCTACTACTGATCATGTTAAGAAGATCATCAGAAGCTTGCCAAAACAGTGGAGGCCAATGGTCACAGCGCTGAAGCTAGCTAAGGATCTCAATAAAATCTCTCTGGAGGAACTTGTCAGCTCCCTCAGAAGTCACGAGATAGAGCTAGAAGCTGATGAACCTCAAAAGCAAGGTAAGCCATTAGCTTTAAAATCTAACAGAAAATTTGACTCCAAAGTTTTGCAGGCTGTAGAAGAAACCTCTGATGGGTCCTCATCAGAAGAAGATGAACTGTCTCTCCTCTCCAGAAGGGTGAATCAACTGTGGAAGCAGAGGCAAAGAAAGTTCAGGAATCCAAGAAGATCAGAGAATCAGAATGAATCCTTCTCCAGATACAGAAGGTCAGAATCCTCCTCTGGACACAAGATCTGAAGGCTCTTTAGGAAGCAGAAAGCCAAACAACAAAGACATCATCTTCTATGAATGTAACGAGCAAGGACACTACAAGAGTGACTGCCCAAAGCTTCAGAGGGAAAAGCCCAAAAAGAAGTTTGGCAAGGAAAAGAAGAAAAGTCTCATGGCTACATGGGATGACTCTGACACATCTGAAGCTGACTCAGAATCAGATGATGAGAGAGCAAACATAGCTCTCATGGCAAACATAACAGAAGACAGTGAAGCTTCTGAATCAGACTCTGAATTAGACACAGAAGAGGTATTCCCTAACTTTGCTATTAAATTTACTAAGGTTGAACTAGCTGAAAGCCTTAATGAAATTCTGGAAAGATATCAGCAGATTAGAGTCAAATTCAGAAACCTGAAAAGGAATCTTGCTTCTGACTCTGATAAAACTGAGAGTCTCAAATTGGAGAATTCTGAGTTGAAAAATAAAATTTCAAAATTAGAAAATATATTACAAAACTCTCAGAAGGAAATAATCCCTGAAACTCCCAGCAGTGCTGATGAGATCATCAAGGAGTATGATCACAGCTTTCAGAAGTTTCTAGCTAAAAACATAGATAGAAGCAAGATAGCTTCAATGATCTATGGAGTTAGCAGAAATGGCAGAAAAGGAATATGATACCAAGGTAAGGTACCTACACCAAGGAATGCCATGGATTTAGTGATAAAACTCACTTCACTTGATTCTCACTTTGTTTATGGGCACACACATGACATCAAATATACTAGTAGTAATTATTCTGTCAAACCAAAATTCAACCAGAGTTTTGGTAAAACTAACAAATCAGGACCCAAGAAAATATGGGTACCTAAGGATAAAATAATACATGTTGCAGATATCTTTAGCAGCAAAGCAGAAACACCAGTCATCGTACCTGGACTCTGGCTGCTCACGACACATGACGGGAAGAAGGCATATGTTCCAAAGCCTGGAACTTAAGCCTGGAGGCCACGTAGGCTTTGGAGGAAATCAAAGGGGAAAGATCATTGGCTCTGGAACAGTAGGTAATGGAAATCTTCCCTCTATAAGTAATGTTTTATTAGTAGATGGATTAATGCATAACCTGTTATCCATAAGTCAATTAAGTGATAACGGTTATGATATAATCTTTAATCAAAATTCATGCAAAGCTGTTAGTCAGAAAGATGGGACTATCCTGTTTAATGGAAAGAGGAGAAACAACATTTATAAAATCAAACTTTCTGAACAGAAAAGTTAGAATGTAAAGTGTCTTCTGTCTGTTAACAACGAGCAATGGATTTGACACAGAAGATTGAGGCATGTTAGTATGAGAAGAATATCTCAGATTAACAAACTCAATCTGGTCAGAGGACTTCCTACCCTGAAGTTCAATTCAGATGCTCTGTGTGAAGCATGTCAGAAAGGCAAGTTTGCAAAACCAGCTTTCAAATCTAAAAACGTTGTTTCCACCTCTAAACCATTAGAACTTCTGCACATTGACTTATTTGGACCAGTTAAAACTGCTTCAGTCAGTGGCAAGAAGTATGGGTTAGTAATCGTAGATGACTATAGCAGATGGACATGGGTAAAGTTCTTAAGACACAAGGACGAGTCACACTCTGTGTTTGTCACCTTCTGCAACCAAGTTCAGAATGAAAAGGATCTTAGAATCGTCAAAGTCATAAGTGATCATGGTGGAGAGTTTGAAAACAAAGATTTTGAATCATTTTTTAATGACAAAGGCATTCTGCATGATTTCTCTTGTCCTAGAACTCCCCAGCAAAATGGAGTTGTAGAACGAAAGAACTGAACATTGCAAGAAATAGCCAGAACCATGATCAACGAGACTAACGTTGCTAAGATCTTCTGGGCAGAGGCAATAAACATAGCGTGCTAAATTCAGAATAGAATCTCCATAAGACCTATTCTGGAAAAGACTCCATATGAATTGTGGAAGAACAGAAAGCCCAACATTTCATATTTTCATCCATTTGGATGTACTTGCTTTATTTTGAATACTAAAAATTATTTGAACAAGTTTGACTCTAAAGCACAGAAGTGTATTATGTTAGGATACTCTGAACGCTCAAGAGAGTACATAGTATACAATATAGAAACACAGATTGTGGAAGAATCAATCAGTGTTTGTTTTGATGATAAGCTTGACTCTCAAAAGTCAAAGCAGAATGAATTACTTGCAGGTATGGAAGTTGAATTCACAGGTACTGAAGACAAGTCATCAGAAGCTCTTAACAGAGACACTCCCTCAACATCAGAAAGAGGCACTGCAAGCAATCCAACACCTTATGTTGATCAACCTCAGAAAAGACCATCCAGAAGCAGCATGGATCACCCAGAAGAAACAATCTTAGGAAGAAAGGAAGATCCAATCAGAACAAGAGCCAGCTTCAGAAACTCTGAAGAATCCCTCATGGGACTTGTTTCTCTGATTGAACCATCTTCAATTGATGAAGCACTTCTGGACAATGACTGGATTCTTGCAATGCAAGAGGAGCTGAATCAATTCACAAGGAATGACGTATGGTATCTAGTTCCTAAGCCAAAAGGATTCAACGTCATTGGAACAAAATGGGTGTTCAGAAACAAACTGAATGAACAAGGTGAAGTCATCAGAAACAAAGCACGATTGGTAGCCCAAGGTTATAGTCAGGAAGAGGGGATATACTATACAAAAACCTTTGCTCCAGTCTCCAGGTTAGAATCTATCAGACTTTTAATTTCTTTTGCTGTTAATAAAGGCATTACTCTGTATCAGATGGATGTTAATAGTGCATTCTTAAATGGCTATATAGAAGAAGAGGTATATGTGCACCAACCCCCTGGTTTTGAAAGTTCAAAAAATCCAGAATATGTTTTCAAACTAAAGAAGTCACTGTATGGTTTGAAACAAGCTCCCAGAGCTTGGTATGAAAGACTGAGTAAATTCCTGTTAGAAAAGGAATTCACCAGAGGGAAAGTGGACACAACCTTATTCTGTAAGACAGTTAAGAATGACATTTTAGTATGTCAGATTTACGTTGATGATATTATATTTGGATCTACTAAACCCTCTCTGGGAAGAAAGTTTGCTAAGTGTATGCAGGCAGAATTTGAGATGAGCCTGATGGGGGAACTGAAATTCTTTCTGGGCATTTAGATCAATCAAACCCCAGAAGGAACTTACATTCATCAGAGCAAATATGTCAGAGAACTTCTGAAGAAATTTGATCTCTCAGAATGTAAGCCATCAAAGATTCCAATGCATCCCACGTGCATTCTGGAAAAAGAAGAGGTAAGCAAAAAGGTAGAACAGAAGGTCTATAGAGGTATGATTGGTTCTCTTCTTTATCTGGCAGCTTCAAGGCCTGATATTTTATTCAGTGTATGCATTTGTGCAAGATTCCAATCAGATCCTAGAGAATCTCACTTAACAGTTGTTAAGCGAATTTTCAAGTATCTGAAAGGTACTACTAATCTGGGTCTGTTTTATAGAAATTCAAGTGATTACAGCTTAGTAGGTTACTGTGATGCTGACTTTGCTGGAGACAGAGTAGAACGTAAAAGCACCTCTGGAAGCTGCCAGTTTCTGGGAGAAAATCTGATCTCTTGGTCCAGCAAAAGACAATCCACAATTGCTCTATCAACAGCAGAAGCTGAATACATAGCAGCAGCTGGATGCAACAAACAAATGCTCTGGATGAAAAGTCAACTTGAGGACTTCCAGATTTTTTAGAGTAACATTCCTATACTCTGACAATACTTCTGCTATTTGCTTAAGTAAAAATCCAATTTTACATTCTAGGGCTAAGCATATAGAAATAAAACATCATTTTATTAGGGACTATATTCAGAAAGGAGATTTAAACTTAAAATTTATTGATACAGACCATCAATGGGCTGATATTTTTACAAAACCACTTTCTGAAGATAGGTTCAACTTCATTCTGAAACATCTCAGCATGAAGCTCTGTCCAGAATAAAACTGTTTTAATTTTATATATTAACCTTCAGAATTGTGTTTATCTCTCTGTGAACTTCTGATCAATCTTCTTTCAGAATTTTAGAAATGTGGATTGTATCAGAATCTATCCATGAAGATCTGAGCGCTTCAGTTCAAGGATAGAAGTGTTGTTCACTCAAGCAAACAAGTGTCATCCAGTCATCAGCTGTTTTCTGAGGCTGAACACGCGTTCACGTTTCTGAAAAGACAAAGCACTGATTGGATGCATTGAGACACATGTCATTGGTAACCGTTTAAGTATCTTTCTGAATCCCCTAAAATCAGCTATCATTTAATGTTAATAATCATTATTTATTTCTCTCTCTTAAATGTTTAGGTTTTCAAAAACTTTTAGAAATCTATTTAAACACTTTACACGATTCACACGACTTCCTCCTTCTTCTTAGAAATTTTCTTGTGTCTTCCTTACTTTCTTTACATGTTTGTCTGTAATATTTTTACTTGTTCTAAACTATCATTGCTTCTGTTTTTAAGACAAACATTTTTTGCTCTGATCTTTTTAACTCTGATAATTTGTGATTTTTGATAACTGACAAAAAGGGGGAGAAAGAATGATATTTTTCAATAACGGTTTGCTGAGACAAAAGTCTCAAACATTCTAACATTTTGATATATTTGAATCTCCTTGTTCTGAAAATCTTACAGGTACAAGAATCTGATGAACTCTGATAAAGTAAAGTTCTGATGCTTAAAGAAAGTTCAGTAAAGTTCTGATGCTCAAGGTCTCATGGAATCAAAGGGAAGTGATCAACTCAGGGGGAGTTTTTCTCTTTATTACTCTGATATTTTTTACTCCTTATCTTCTTATCTCTGATACCTTCTATTCATTAATTGATTATCTTTGATACTGTTTCCTCTCTATCCTTAAACTCTGATACCTTTCATCATTTTATTTTAATTGAAAAAATCTGGTTTTTGTCATCATCAAAAAGGGGGAGATTGTTAGAACATAGTTTGATTCTACAATCCTCAGTTAGAGTTTTGATGATAACAAAATACAAGATTAAATAAATTGTAAGATTTATAAGACATATATGCTACTCAAGATTATATTGTGTATTTACAGAAACTCTAATGGAATCAGCATCAGAATATCAACATCAGCATCAGAAGATATGTCACATCAGAAGATATGTCACATCAGAAGATCAAACATGTGCTACGCTGAAGTCTGATGAACAGAATCTGCACAAAACATACTCTGACTCTGATCAAGATCCTAACCATGTCATCAGCACTCAGAAACGCCAGAATAAGCTAAAGCCAAGAATACTCTGATTTTCATTAGCAGAACACTCTGAAGTGTCTACGTTACTATGCATTCAAGACAGATTAATTACCAACGGCTTTATTCCAAGACAAAGATCTTCTCAAAAAGGGAAGAACGTTATGAGCATTGAAATGGATTTATGGACAGCAACGTATCTATTCCTAGGCTACTTAAACAAGTCAGTGAGAAAAGAATTGGCTAATTCTTTCATACGCACATACGCATAAGCTAATCATCTTCACGTTCTCACTCATCCATTTTGCTAAAAGCTCTCAACCGCTTACTCTATAGCTCTAGCAATCTAGTTTCATCTAAGCTTCATATTATGTATTTATCACAGTCGTGATATATAGTTTTTCTAGAAAACATCAAACACACATTTGTTCATTTATCTGTAAGAGAAATTCCTTGAGATAAACCGGTCTGTGGTTAGACTCAAGAAGGCTTTAGCAGTTGTTAAAGCAGTTGTGTATTCAGTTGAATATAGTGGATTAAGACCTCGTTAGAGAGAGGCGAAATCACCTTGACGGGTGGACTGGAGTAGTTTGAGATCAAATAAACCAGGATAAAAATAACGTGTTGTCTGCATTTGATTTCAAGTTTTACAATTCAACCCCCCTTCCTGTGTTTTTCACATCTTCAGAACTGCTGGGGGGTAGGATTAGGTTAATTTTTGGAAGATAACACAATCCATGTCTTAATGCATTTTAGACTTGCGGGGGAATGTATCTTTGTCGGGAATGACCTTATGAAGATAGCTCTCTGGGGATTTCTCTGTGGGGATTTGTGGATGACGTGAACGTTATCCTAACTCCTAGAGTCTTGAGAAAATACTTTATTCCTATTTTTATGGATATATTTGTTAACATTAATCATATTCATATGCATATGTTCATTCAATTTAGTCAATGGACAATTTTTGCAAACAAAACAGAAAAAGTAAAACAAAAATTTGAATTTTGGAAATAGTATTTGTATTGATAATTTGCTTATAACATTCAGTTTTTGTACAAAGAGACATAAATCCTAGTAATAGGAAATCGTCGTAAAAAATGAAAAGAGTACAAAGTGTCAACAAAAAAAATATAGCTATGTGTAAATAATATCGTCGAGCTTTAACTATGTTATTGCCCCTATGTCTTCAAGCATCTCATCCCTTGCTATCAGAAGAAGTTGACTGAATTGATCTGTACCATTCAAACTTGATGTTGGTAACAAACTTGTTGTAAGTGATCCAAAGGGACATAGTCGTATGCTTTAATCCCTAATGTTTTCCAGGACCGCCCTTTCAGGTTTTCAGTCCACCGGGATACCCTTTTTTGCCCAAGCCGCCTTTTTAGGTTTTCGACTTGTTGGGTGTACAATATTTTATATATATCCCTGATTTTTGCCCCAACTCTTTTGGTTTGTCGGGAAGCCCTTATTTTTGCCTAGGCCAATCAACCTAGCGGGTCGTTTCATGCATATTATCTTTTAACTATGTCCGCATTCACAAGGTGTGGAAAATATTCACCGTCCATGGTGGCAAGTATCATACCGCCGCCCGAAAATATCTTTTTGAATACAAATAGTCCTTCTTAGGTGGGAGTCCATTTGCCCCTGGGGTCACCTTGCGGTAGAATGATGCGCTTTATTACCAAGTCACCAACCTGATATACCCGATGCTTGACTTCCTTGTTGAAGGCTTTGATCATACGCTTCTGATACACCTGACCGTGACAATTAGCCGCAAGAATTTTCTTGTCAATTAAATTCAATTGGTCCAACCTAGTCTGAATCCATTCGTCTTCGTCTAAATCTGTGTCTTTCATAATCTTTAGAGAAGGAATCTGAACTTCGACGGGTAGGACGACTTCTATATCATAGACTAGGGAGAATGGCATTTGTGACAAGTTGTTGAGTGGTGATGGCAATCAGTTTCCATGGTCGACCAATAGTAACCCGCTCTCAGAATCTTCTTAGCCATAGTATGTCCACTAGAGTGAGTGCCAAAGACACCTTCGTGCATATCTTCCATGATCTTCTCAGCTTCCTTCTTGTCTACACAACAAAGCAGAGTCGAGTCATGGTTGTGCTTGTACAAAATTATGTTGCTCAGGAAGAACCTAGCAGAGAACCTCTGTAGGAATTTCTTGTCATTGATAGATTCCCCCTCAGGGTACTCTTGAGCTCTGAGGTACTTCTTCACTTTATGAAACCAAGGATTATCTTCTACTCCGTCAGTTTCAACTTCGTAGCAGTGTGCCGATTCATCTAATATTTCAATGGTAATTCGAGGAGCCTCGTTGTCCCATTTGACCTTGAACATAGATGACATGGTTGCTAATGCGTATGCCAACTGATTCTCTTCTCGTGGGATATGCTCAAAAGTGATCTCATCGATGTATTGGATTAAGGTCAACACGTGCTCTCGTTAAGGAATGAGATTCAGGTGCTTTGTATCCCATTCTCCCTTAATTTGACTGATTACCAAGGCTGAGTCCCCATATATGTTCAAGAACTTGATTCTCAGGTCAATAACAACTCTGATGCCCATGATGCATGCTTCGTATTCTGCCATATTGTTGGTACAATCAAAGCAAAGTATGGCAGTAAAGGGTGTATGGAAACCCTTGGGAGAGATGATTACAACACCAACTCTGTTGCCAAATGCGTTAGAAGCTCCTTCGAAAACCATAGTCCACTGGGATCCTGGCTCAGGTCCTTCATACAACCCAGGTTCTTCACAATCTGTAACTAGCATGATATTCTCGTCCGAGAACTCGAAATTCATAGACTGGTAGTCGTCTACTTCTTGATGATCCAAATGATCTACCAGCACACTTCCTTTGATTGCTTTCTGAGTGGTGTACTGAATGTCGTGTTCTGTTAAGACCATTTTCCATCGGCTATTCTTCTGGAGAGAGGAGACTTCTCGAATATGTATTTGATGGGATCCATTTTAGAGATCGACAAAGTAGTCTGGGTCAACATATACTATCTTAGTCGGCGAGAAGCCCATGACAAAGCATAATAAGTTTTCTCGATCTGTGAGTATCTTGTTTCACAGCCGGTAAACTTTTTGGTAAGGTAGTATGTTGCATTCTCTTTTCGACCAAACTCGTCATGCTGACCCAGTACACACCCCCATTAAGTTCTCTAGCACTGTTAAGTACATGATTAGGGGTCTTCCTTCAACTGGTGGCATCAGAATTAGAGGTTCTTAGGGGTACTCCTTGATTTTGTCAAAAGCTGACTGACAGTTGTCGTTCCACTTTACTACTTGATCTTTCTTTAGCGGCTTGAAGATTGGCTCACAAGTAGCGGTCAGATGAGAAATAAATCTGGAAATATAATTTAGCCATCCCAAGAAACCTCTGACTTTCTTCTCAGAACGGGGAGCCGACATTTCTTGAATAGCTTTGACTTTGGCAGGATCAACTTCAATACCTTTAGCACTGACAACGAAACCCAGGAGTTTACCAGATCTCACCCCAAAAGTGCACTTGTTTGGATTCAATCTCAACTTGTATTTCTTCAACCTCTCAAACAACTTGTTTAGATGGTCAAGATGCTCTTCTTCAATCTGAGATCTGGCTATCATATCATCGATGTAGACCTCTATCTCATGATGAATCATACCATAAAAGCTACCATGGCACATTGATCTGTGGCGCCGACATTCTTCAACCCAAAAAACATAACCTTGCAATAGAAAGTTCCCCACTGTGTGATGAAGGTAGTCTTATCCATATATTCAGGTGCCATCTTAATCTGATTATACCCTGAGAAACCATCCGTGAAGGAGAATACCTTATGTTGAATGGCTTTTTCGACTAAAACATCAATATGTAGAAGTTGGAAGTCATCCTTGGGGCTTTCCCTATTCAGATCCATGTAGACTACACACATACGTACTTTGCCGTCTTTCTTAGGTACTGAACCACATTTGCAACCCATTGAGGATAGGATGTCACTGCTAAGAACCCTGTATTGAATTGTTTCATAACCTCGGCTTTGATCTTCTCTGACATCTTAGGATACACGCGACAAACCTTCTATGTTATTGGAGAACAACCCTCTTTCATTGGTAGACGGTAAACCATAATATCGATATTGAGTCCTGGCATGTCTTCATATGACCAAGCAAAGATATCAACATATTCATGCAACATCTAGATTAACTTGTTCTTGATACTTCCCTCTAAGTTGGCACCTACCTTGAATTCTTTCCTATCTGTTTAAGAACCCAAGTTTACAACCTCGATCGGATCTTCATGCGGTTGTATAGCCTTTTCTTCTTGTGTTAATGGTTTGGGTAGTTCTCCAGGTATTTCACAATCTTCCCCACCTTCGTCCTCGGCTTGGTAAATCATATTTTCAAAGTCATAAGTGGAAATAGAAAAA
Source organism: Vicia faba (assembly GCA_948472305.1). NCBI lineage: Eukaryota > Viridiplantae > Streptophyta > Magnoliopsida > Fabales > Fabaceae > Vicia > Vicia faba. The sequence continues at coordinate 1,259,783,221 of OX451740.1, forward strand.
TCTTTATCAACGGGATCCAGAGTGGATGTGGATCTGCAATTTATTATGTGGGTATATGTAAAAACACATAGCTATTTGAAAGTTATAAAAAGTAAAAGAAAGACAAAGAGCACAAAATTTGAAGGCAAAACGTCCAATGCTTTTATTAAATGAAAATATGTTTATGAAATGACAACCCTTAACAAATGGACTGTCGTGCCCCAGGTAAGTCACAAGGCTTACCGCTGAATGTCTTCTTCACAGCACTTGAAGATGCAGCCACTGGAATATTTCCACTCTTGATGCCACCTTCGACACGTTCTCCAGTTAGAATCAGCTCAGTAAAACGAGACGAGTTGCTTCCAATCATATGGTTAAATAATGGCCATGTCAAAGTAACCATGAACATATCATCCAGATCCCTATTAGACAGTGGAGGTTGAACTCTTCCAGCCATATCTCTCCACTTCTGGGCATACTCTTTGAAACCTTCATTCGAGCCCATAGTCATATTCTGTAATTGCACACGAGTCGGTGCAAGGTCAACATTGTATTGATATTGCTTGTAAAAAGCAACAACCAGGTCTTCCCAAGTACGGATGTTGGTTCCTTCCAGCTGATAGAACCATTCAAGTTATGTCCCAGATAAACTCTCTTGAAAGAATTGAACCTATAACTTTATGTCAGCAGTATGGGGTTGGATCTTCCGAACATAAGACCTCAGATGAAGCTTAGGGAAATACACCCCATCATATTTAGTAAAAGCAGGGGTCTTGAATTTGTGAGGGATAACCACCCCCGGAATAAGACTCGGCTCTTCAAAATCCAGTCCAGGCACTTTCTGGATTTCCATAGCATTAAGGCGATCCTCCAGTTATTTGTATTTGTCGTCAGCAAGAGGATATTATTCATTAGAATAATTTTCATCCTCAGGAATTTTACCAGAGCCAATGTTGCTTCTGCCTTCAGCCTTGACACTTTTACCATCTTCCTCTTGATTATCTTCTTCACCCTAGGAAATAACACAGTTTTGAGCTTGCTTAGGAAGGTTTTTGAACCTTCTCCCCATGTTGAGGATATCAACTGGCTTCCTAGTCTTCCAGTGCCATCATCTCGCTTTGTCACTGGGCTAAGTTCAGGAGAGTTTCCTGAAATTAGGAGTTTTGTGCATGAAGTTCCTTCACGGTTTGCTTAAGAGCCATCTTTTACTGAAATAAACAGCAAGAAGATGAGAAAACCTGTATTGGAAAACCTGTTATGTAATGATGTGTATGATATGTAGATGCAATGTTTTCAAGGATCTCGTGAGATAAACAAAAAAGAAGTGTTAGAAGTTGAGTCTGGCTGCAGCTTTGGCTAAAGAACTTCGCGCCGTTGAACGTCTTTCTATGAGCATCAATCTCACCAAGTCGAGTGGGTCCTAGCCTTTGACTCATGATAGCGTACTTTGGTCTTTGACGTCATTGGTTAGAGGAAACTAAATCCCCTTGCCCCTTGCTAAACGTCGATTCATGATACTTTGATAGAATTTGGTTAGAGGAAAATAAATCATCTTGCCCCTTGCTAGATGTCTGGTTCATAATAAACCTGCACCACCGGCCCTCGAGATCCTTGAAATGGTCAGTGAAAATGTTACGGCATAATGTCATGATGCTATGATGTTATGTTCGAACAGATAATCAACCACATGCAAAGCACACAAGAGCCTTAGGTTTATGCTTGCATGTAGTTCGTAGGTAAGTACCATCTTGAAGTTTAGTTGGCTCAACCTATCCTAAGAAAAGTAACAGGGTTCTAGGAGTCTCATATAACCGATCTTTCTTTCATGCATTGTTTCAGAACAACATCTGATTTGCGACTGAAATATCCCGAGAGTAGAATCTCAATGAGTGTAGCATCGAGTATCAACCGACTTTGGAATTTACCAAAGCCGGCCATCTCACTACCTTTTATTGCTAAGTTGGATCAATTAAGGTTCTAAAGGTGAGTTAGTGCTTATGACACCACGCGACATCCCAACATTCTCCTTGACTGACTCAAGGGACACCGGCACAAACCAATGTGTCGCACTAACGTAGCCATCGCTTCAACCATATCGGTCTATGCCGTACAGTTTCCCTGATCTATAGCTACTTACCTAAAATGTCCCCAAATCTGGGTATAGGATCTTTTCAAGAAATAAACTCGAGCGAACCCTGAATTATAAAGCAATTAAAGAAACCAAGTAAAGCATTTAAATGTGATCTAACTCTAAGGTAACCCCGCTTTTTTTACTATCTCCCCAATAAAGTCGCCAGTTTTGTAACACGGTGGGAGAACTTACTTTTGGTTTTGCATTTTATCGCAAATGTTGCAGATAACAAGAGTCTCCACCGACTTTTATTTTATCTAATAAGGAAAGGGTGAAAAGAACAGGAAATACCTTTCTTGATTTTGAGTTCGGGGTGTACGTTATGAAAAGGGAAGGTATTATAACCCTTTTCATCTGTAGTTATCTACGGGCTCTTAATCGCTAGCTCATTTTGAAAATGCTTCGTGTGTGTTTGAAAAGTATTTAGAAATGCCAATAGTAAGGAAACTTTGTAATGATTCTTATATTGTTTAAGAATGCGTACAAAATGTTTGTTTGAAAATATTTTTGAAAGTGTTTGTGTGAAAAGATGTTTTTTATTTGTGATATGGATTAACAATTGTCTACCTACTCAAAGTCTTTATCATTCTTTTCCTCCTCCTTTATATAGTGTTATCCTACCATTAGTTAGTAGGAAGCCCTATCGTTGGATGTGAAGGGACATGCACGAATCATCATACAGTCATAGAAGGAAACTTATAGGGGCGCTTTAGCAATTTCGTAAGGGACTAGATCATTTATCGAAGGCAGCATCGAAAGGGTCATTGGGGGACTACGATCTTTGTTTTCAAGAGACTGTGCTAAAGCGTACCCACGTTCGCGGGACATGACTGTGTTTCCGAGGCAACAAGCGAGGTTACCCTAGAGGTGCAAGTGTGAAGAGTGTTTTGCTTTCAGTTAATTTATCTTGAAATTAGGTTAACTATCATTCAATTTTACATCTTGCTGTTGTACCCCAATTTTCACCCCTAAGATTCCTCTATCATCTCATATAAACTCAATCACAACAAGATCACACTACAGTTTGGTTCTCCTCCCTATCTCTAGGTTTGCTTATGAAGAATCACCAAATACCTTGATTTTTATATTGTGATCATCTATGTTTTGTATTGATTAACTTTTAACCAATAAATACAATTAATTTTTTCTCTAATTGATGATACTATAGGTAAGGTCAAAACACATTTCATCAGGTTGATTCATAGTTTCATGAGTTTATGTCCATGCCTTCTCCAACAAAATTTCATTGATATTCAAGCTTCACCATTGAAGATACTTTGAAGTAATATCATGACAAGGTCTACTATGATTAATCATGCCTTAATTTGTCAAACAAAGTCAAAAGATGCAAGAGTTGATTGAAGAAATTTGACCTAATTGGACAAGTTATTAATTTATTGATCAAAAGTGCATAAATCTCTCAATTATTAACATTTAGAAGTTGTTTTTCGTTTCTATGGGTTCTTATTATCATCCACAACAACTTCTATTCACATGGCAATAGTAATTGTGCAAGAAAGTTTGTCAAAATTGAAAGGGGTTTCCAAGTCATTTTGTTGCTCTAGGAGCTAGGGTTTTGAACTTCTTAGGGATATATATTGTTCATATTTAGAAATTTTTGTGTGATTCAAAAGATATGCTTCTCTTTAAAGGGTTATCAACCAATCACTTCAAAGGTTTCAAACAAATTTTGGGTGGAAGATGCCTAATGATGAAGAAAGATTACAAGTCCTCTAGATGGGCCATCAAATTCCCGTGTGTGACTTCTATTATTGTTTTGTCTGGAATTCTTGGGGTTTACCCCAAGACATTGGGTTGTTTCTTTATTTATGTGCAGGTTATTCTGATTATGTGCTTTGTTTGTGATTGAGAATTCATCTGTATATAACCATTACTCTACCCAATTTTTGTGAACACTTAATGCACTTGAAGCTTGGTTTTCTTAAGAAGTTTAGTATATTTGCTTGCTTGGTTTCAATCCAAAGAATGAGAATTCTACATTGGCTCATTGTGTTAAGTGTTGGCTTCTTGTTGGTTAGATGGTTCTTTTCCCTGGCTTTTACCTTATGCTTTAGGATAGTCCCTTCATTTTCTCCCATATTCTTTAATTTCAAAAATCTTCTCCCTCCTTTTCAAAATTATTCTTGTTTTCTAAACTTAAACCACTTTCACAATAAACTTGGACTTAGGTCCATGCGTTTTTCAAAAATATTTTCTTAGTCAAATTTTAAACAACTTAATAATACTTTGAAATTTTTGTGAGAAGACTAAAAGTCAGTCAATCTCATTCAAACCATTTTTTCCATTTTAGCTTTTTATCTTAAAATGTTCTCAAAATATTAGACTTTTGTCAATCCTTGTATTGATGCGAACTATTATACTTCTATGATATGTAGTGAAGTGAGATATTTTCCACTTGGGTGTTGAGCGAGGATTTGTTGATTTTAAAATCCAAGCCATATCCTCTACTTCAAGATGACGTAAATTCTCCTTTCTCATAGTCGTGGGTAGTAAGTATGTTCTTCCACTCTGATAAGACGATGATGTCTCGTCTCTTAAAATTAACCAACACATTTGTGTTTTAGAATTTTTAAAGGTGAACTATGAGTACCCTGATCCCCTATTGCACGGAAGGTAGTATGTAGGCACTAAAGGTTCACAACCGCGGCGGGTGCAAAAATTGTAAAAAATACTTCTTTTGTCATCCCCATAATCCATTTTTGTATACAACATTTATATCCAAAACACATAGATTTTTCAAAGAGGTTCATGCGGAGTACCGTAGATGCTTAGGGTGTTAATACCTTCCATTTGCATAACTAACCCCCAAACTTAGATTCTCTCCCCCTTTTTGGGTTATTCGCTCTTTTCCCATTCCTTTGGAAACAATAAAGCGGGGGTGGCGATTTTTATTTGATTTGTGCGAGTTATGTCAATCCAATGGCTTAGTCTCAACATTTCTACCGCTATAGGAAAAAATGGCGACTTCACTGGGAACAGATCAACCAATTGCTTGTCCATCCCTAAGTGGGTTGAGCCTATCTTTGTTTGTTTGTATATGTGCTATTATTGTTTGTATCTTATGTGTTGTATACGTTTATCTGTAATTTCCTGGTTTTCAGGGTGCTTGGTGATTTTTCATAACTCCTCTACCTAGACTTGGGAAAACTTAAGATAGGACGAGCGATATAGTCATGTTAACTTTGAGGGGGTAATCCCAAAAAATGAGGCATTAGATCCCCCACTCAGTGGAAGCCTCTTTGATTGTAGTGTTATTTACCGAGTAATCAAGAAGATGTGTTGCTTTCGACCTGGGAGCCTGCTGAAACTAAGGACCATAGAACCTTTAACCCATCTTGGCCTTTTAGGTGTAGCGCGGAAACCATGACGGAGTAATATGGAAATGGTTGTCACGCGATACTACACTCATACGAGTTTTTCCTGAGAATATTACTAATTACCGAGTCAATTGGGACGTTGGTAATATCCGAAGGAAGGATGTAGACTCTGGGAACCTCTTAAACCTTGTCCGGAAGGTGATAAACTATTAGACCGTACCTTGAGTGTAGTACCCTTAACCTCATGCTCATGACATGGAACCTATAAACCCCCATGTTTGTGATCTTGTGTGTGATTATTGCATCATGCATTCAAGCTCCAATGAGCATCCTTTAAAACATTTTATTTAAAGGGACTTGAAGTTGACTTTTTACGAATATCTCAGGTACTTTTGACCATGGATTCTGGAAAAATAAAGACTCGCAAGTACAGTTTCAAGAATCCTAAGATAGATGATTTGATGAGTCTGATTCCCGAGATTGAGAGTTCTACAGATTTTCAGGAGTATGGATCCATCGTGTCTCTCATGAAGCTCAGGATGAAGAAGGGTGATCTCTTGACTTTGGTCCAGTTCTATGATCCGATGTATCGATGTTTCACTTTCCCTGATTATGAGTTGATGCCTACATTGGAGGAGCATTCTTATTTACTGGGTTTACTTAGCATCGATCGTGTTCCTTTCACCGGTTTGGAGGGAGAGCCTAAGTCCCATGAGATAGCTGCTATGGTTCATTTGGGGAAGTCTGAGATTGAGGCCCACATGACTACTAAAGGAGGAATTAAAGGATTACCCGCTCATTTTTTATTAGAGATATCTCACTATTTGTCTAGGATCAAGAGTACAATTGCTTTTGAGGCTATCTTTGCTCTGCTTTCATATGGGTTGTTCTTATTTCCGAACATCGACAACTTTAAGGATATCTATGCCATCGGGATATTTTTGATAGGGAATCCAGTCCCTACATTATTAGGATATTCTTATTACTCCATTCATATTCTGGATTCTTATCATGGATGGATGATCATTTGTTGCACACCCTTGCTATATCAGTGGTTTATTTCTCACTTACCTCAGTCTGATGCTTTCTGGGATATCAAGAAGGAACCTCATTGGGCTCCAAAGATTATGGCCCTCATCTCATATATTGTTTAGTATCATCAGGATTACCATGATGTGGAGATTGTCGATAGTTATGGAAGTTTCCCCAATGTACCTCTTCTCGGTACAAAAGGAGGAATTAACTACAATCCTGTTCTGGCACGATGACAACTTGGATATCCAATAAGAGATAAGCCAAATAGTATTCATCTGAGTGGTTTATTTCTCAAAGAGGGAGATGATCATAAGAAAGCTAAGGAGGAAATTTCAAAGGCTTGGTGCCATATTCATAGGAAGAGTAGAAAGGACTTGGGACCTAGAGGAGTTGTTTCAGTTGAAGATGCCATATTCCTTTGAGGAACCTTTACCTGATATGTTTGTGAAAACCACTACTCCCCTTTTAGATGACGAGGAAGAGCTTCAGCTCTCCCTAGTCCGGATACAATAGGAGAAGGAGGCCTGGAAGAATAAATGTCAAACTTTAGAGATATCATACTGAGCAGACTTGAAGGAGAAGGATGGCCTAATTGAGATTATTGAGAGTCGTGTTGTAGAGAAGATGGAGAAGAAAGAAGATTTATTTTCCTCTAGAGCTTGATCAGGACTTAGTCATTCACTTCCCAACTCTGGTAATTAGAAAGGGGTTACCGATAGGTATACAGAAGAGAACAAGTAGTTGAAGGCTCAAATTGCAAGACTCACGAGAAAGCTTCAGTGTGTAGAGAGATCTTCATCAGCTTTTCCCTCTTAGGATATTAGATTCTATCTTCTCTTGTACTTAGGATTGTTGAAACTTATGCTAAAAGTTGTAATCCATTTTGAAGTTATTATAATGAGATTTTCAGTATTTCAAAATTTATTAGTACTTTAATATTTGTAAATTGTCTATAAATCTTTGAGTCCCTTGAAATAATAATAATAATAAAATAAATCATGTGCATTGCACGTCATGCATCATATTTTACATATTTCTTGCATTTTTGTTCATACCCAAGTGTCTTACTGAGTTTCTCTACTTTGTTTATCAAGTTGTCTCACTGGTACAATCCTTGGGCTGATTCCAGGAAGAAAATGGAGAATCTTGAACAAGAGAATCGCGAGTTGCACAGAGAAGTTACTGCTTTGAAGGCCGGTATGGACAATCTGACTGCTTTGATGGAATCGTTGGTGGATGCTAAGAATCAGCCACCACTTGCTCAGCCATAACAAATAACAATTGCTTCTGAAGGTCCATTAGTTCCTGTAGTTGTTTCTCTTAATACTGTTGCACATAATCATTTGCCTCAGGGTTACCCGTGAGGAATGCTTGAAAACTTCATGCCATAAGGGTACAATCTTGATGCTCCAGTTGTTCAAGTTATTGCTACTCCTGCACCTCCTACTGCTAGAAATGAGATCCATTATGTTGCACCTCCTTCGGTGAATGCTACGTCGTTTGTTAATGATGAATTTTATCATCATGTTCCTCCACCGAGTGAAAGTGTGGGTTTCTATGACTGATTGGATGACTTTCAAGACCAGTTCAATGAGATGCAGAAGGAAATGAAGGCCCTTCGAGGAAAAGAATTATTTGGACAGAACGTCAGTGAACTATATCTAGTTCCTAATGTAAAGGTGCCAGCGAAGTTTTAAGTGCCGAAATTTGAGAGGTACAAGGGTAACTCTTGTCCTCGTGACCACCTCATGATGTATATCAGGAAAATGTCTACCCGTATTGATGATCAACGTTTGCTCATTTATTTCTTCCAAGACAGTTTAACTGGTACTGCTCTGAAGTGGTATATGTGTCTGGACAGTTGTAATATCCGTACCTTCAATGATCTGGGAGAAACCTTTATCAAGCAGTATAAGCACAATATGTTCATGGCTCCTGATCGTGACCTGTTGAGGGTAATGGCTCAGAGAGACAAGGAATAATTCAAAGAGTATGCGTAGAGATGGTGCGGGATAGCTGCCTAGGTGGTGCCACCTATGGGAGAACAAGAAATGACCAAGGAATTCCTGAAAAACCTTGGATCATTTTATTATGAAAGGATGGTCGCCAGTGCTCTGATTGATTTTACTAAAATGGTAAGCATGGGTGTTCATTTGGAAGAGGCTGTTAGACAAGGGTGCTTGACAAAAGATGAAGGGACGAAGAAGTTGTCATACGGGTTCTCTCGAAAGAAAGAAAGTGAAACGAATGCTGTTATTGGGTAGAAGAAGATTAGGCCACCAAGAAGACATCAACGTTACCAGCAACAGGTTGCTTCTGTGACTTTGATTATCAATGTAGCTCTAACCACTGTCGCATATCAAAGACCATCTCCTCAAGAAATCAAGGGCAAAGTCAGAAGAGAGAGGCTTTTGACTCTATTCCAATGAGCTATGCAGAGTTGTTCCTGGATTTAATTCAGAAGAAGTTGGTTCAAACCAGGCCTCCCCCTGCTATACCATCACCTTTACCTTGGTATTATAAGGCAGGCCAAACGTGTGCTTTTCATCAGGGAGCACCAGGGAACAGTATTGAGAACTGTTATCCTTTGAAATATGAATTACAAAAGATGGTGAGATATGGCCTCTTATCCTTTAATGATGTTGGCCCTAACGTGAAAGATAATCCTTTACCTAAACATGGAGGCGCAAATAATGTAAACATGGTTACTGGTTGTCCCGAGAACTTCTGAATTTTTGATATCAACCTGGTTAGTGGGGATCTGGTGAAAATGCATGCTGACCTCTGCGAGTTCAGTTACTATACGCATGACCATGCTGGTTGTGGTATTTGCAGTACAGATATCCATGCATGAGATAATATAAAAGTTAATCTTCAGGAAATGATGGACGTAGGCCTCATTCATATAATTAGGCCAAGGTCAGAGTATGAAGAGGATGTGAATATGGTATTTGGATGTCCTGGAGAATTCCAGATTTTTGATGTGAACCATATGAATGATGATTTGGTGCAGTTACACGCTACTTTTTATCACATGGATGGTCAAGAAAAACACCATTATGGGTCTTGCCGGATCTTCTACAGAGATTCTCGTGGTTACTCGATAGTGAGAAAGGGTGTTCAGTTATTGTTAGAAAATGGTACTATCAAAGTCTCGGGCAATAAAGATGATTATAATGGGATTAACGTGATTGAAGATTGCTCGGTCGAGTCTGTATCAGATGATAAGTATGCTTCTATAGAGGAATTCTTTTCCTCGGATGAAGATGTGCTCTCCAGCAATGATTCTGTAATGTCTAAGTATTTTGAAGAGGGGGTGAATGTTATTATGCCTTGTTTTGGTGTTCCCGCCCTATAGAGATTGAGTACCATAGCAAGCCAGTTGTTGTTCCAGTAGTGATTTGCTTGTCGGATCATGTTCCTTATGAATCAGACAAGGTCGTTCCATATAAATACAACACTACAATCCTAGAGGATGGTATGGAAGTTACCATCTAACCTTTGTTTGATGTCAAGAATATTGCTGAAGCCAGCCGAGTGACCTGCAGTGGCTGTGTTTTCACACCCGTTATTCGAGGGAATGTTAATGTCGATAAAAAGGTTGTTGAAAGTATTGAACCTAAGAAAGCATTGGGGGAATCTAGTGGTACTACTCTGGAGAAATATGTGGATGATATATTGAAGATTATCAATATGAGCGACTACAGGATCGTAGATCAATTGCTGCATATCCCATCAAAGATATCCATTCAAGATTTGCTAATGAACTCTTCTGCTCACAGGGAATATTTGATGAGAGTATTGGATCAAGCTTTCATAGAAAGTGATATGCCTTTGGACCAATTAAATAGTGTTGTTGGGAATATTACATCCTATAATAACCTGAGTTTCTATGATGACGAATTTCCTGATGAAGGAAGGAATCATAATATGGCTCTCTATGTCTCCATGAATTATAAGAAAGGTTCATTGTCCAATGTGCTGATTGAAAATGGATCCACTTTAAATGTCATGTTGAGGAGCACACTTATGAAGCTGAAGTACCAAGGAACTCCCATTCGCCCGAGTGGCATAATTGTAAAAGCTTTTGATGGATCGAGGAAATCTGTCACCCGGGAAGTAGATTTGCCTATTCACATAGGGCCACACCTTTTTGAAGTTACTTTACAGGTTATGGATATCGTGACCGCTTACAGTTCTTTACCGTGAGGACCGTGGATCCACGAGGCAGGCAAAATTACTTCAACTTTGAACCAGAAGCTGAAGTTTGTTCGTGAAGGAAAGGTGGTCATCCTAAATGGAGAACATGCATTGTTAATATCTCATTTATCCTCGTTCAGTGTTGTGAAAGCAGATGAAGCTTCTGTTGGAAATCAGTTCCAAGCTTTATTCGTTGATAATGTAAGGGAAAATGAGAATTCGATAACTTCGTTTAAGAATGCTCAATAGGTAGTGTGTAATGGCCCTAGTAAAGTGTGGGAGGAAAATTGTTGATCCGCTTGTGAATAAGAATAGAGATGGTTTGGGATTCGCTGTGAAGAACGGTAAAGGTGAGGTTATGAAGCTGAAGCCTGCTTTGGGCAACTATCAAGACATCTTTCACAGCGGAGGTTACCTTCATCCAATTGTTCCGCTATTCTGGAAGGCGAAGCGGAGCAAGAGATGCCAAACTACGTGACGCATGGAGTCAAAGTCCAAAACTGGATCACTATTGATGTTCCCTCTTGTATTCATATTTCAAAGTAATTTGTTTTTTATTAATCTTTTCAAAAATCTTTCACTCTTCCCAAGGTGAAATTATTGACATTGTATGGGCATATCTGTTTGCTTTGATCTTTAAAATCATTAATAAAAGTTGTCTTTGATTCCCAATTGTATCTTTATTTTCTACTTTTTCTTGGAAAATGGTAATCAGAAAAATACTTTAAAAATAAACAATAACTGCAACTAAATTTGCATAACCACTTGCTATATGTATCATTTTATAAAAGCAATCATAAATCATATGTGCAGATTAATTAAAAAACTCGTTTAGTACAATGACCCTACACCCTCTCCCAACTTTGAATTTCCTGCATATGTGACTGAAGAAGAAGAATATGATGAAATCCCAGAAGAGGTTTCACGATTGCTAGAGCGCGAGGAAAGTACCATTCATCCATATAAAGATTCGTTGGAGACAATCAATTTGGGTACAAAGGAAGATATGAAAGAAGTCAAGATTGGAGCATTGCTTCATCCCGATGTGAAGAGCAGGTTGATTGAATTGTTGAAAGAGTATGTGGACATATTTGCTTGGTATTACCAGGACATGCCTGGTTTGGATACAAATATTGTGGAACATCATTTGCCGCTAAAGCCAGAATGCCCGCCAATCAAGCAGAAACTGCAAAGAACTCACCCTGATATGGCAGTGAAAATTAAAGAAGAAGTTTTAAAGCAGGATTAATGCCATTTTTCTTGTGACATTAGTGTACCCTTAGTGGATTTCCAATATTGTCCCAATACCAAAGAAATACGAAAAAGTTCGCATGTGCGTAGATTATAGATATTTAAGCAAAGCTAGTCCAAAAGATGACTTTCCATTACCACATATTGATATGTTGGTTGATAGTACAGAAACATTCAAAGTATTCTCGTTCATGGACGGATTTTCCGGATATAGTCAAATCAGAATGGCTCATGAGGACATGGAAAAAACAATGTTTATCACACCCTGGGGAACATTGTGTTACAGAGTGAAGCCCTTCGGGTTGAAGAACGCGGGTGCAATATACCAGAGGGTAATGACAACCCTATTCCATGATCTGATGCACAAGGAAATTGAGGTATATGTTGATGATATGATTGCCAAATCCCATAATGAAGAAGGGCATATAAAAGATTTTTTGAAATTGTTTCAGCGTTTGAGGAAGTATCGTCTCCTCTTGAATCCAAATAAATGAACCTTTGGTGTTCGATCTGGAAAATTGTTAGGTTTTATTGTCAGTCAAAAAGGGATTGAAGTTGATCTTGATAAAGTCAAAGAAATTCAAGAAATTCCAGCACTAAGAACTGAAAAGCAAGTTAGAGGCTTCCTTGGGCGTTTGAATTACATTTCCAGATTTATCTCCCACATGACCGTGACGTGTGAGCCGATATTTAAGTTGTTAAAGAAAGATCAAGGTTGTGTATGGATAGATGATTGACAAAGGGAATTTGAAAGTATTAAAGAGTAACTACTTGAACCTCCTATCTTCCTCCCTCCTGTTGAAGGAAGACCATTGATTATGTATCTGATAGTGTTAGATAGTTCTATGGGCTGTATTTTGGGACAACAAGATGAAATAGGGAGAAACGAAAATTCCATTTATTATCTAGGTAATAAGTTTACTGACTGTGAGTCACGGTATTCTATGTTAGAAAAAACATGTTGTGCTTTGGCTTGGGCGGCAAAACAGTTACGGTAATATATGTTGAATCATACTACTTGGTTGATTTCCAAAATGGATCCAATTAAGTATATTTTTGAAAAGCCTGCTCTTACCGGGAGAATTTCCCGTTGGCAGATGCTGTTGTCAGAATATGATATAGAATACCGTACTCAGAAGGCTATAAAAAGCAAAGTGTTGGCAGATTATCTTGCTCACCAACCGGTTGAAGATTACCAGTCTCTTAAATATGATTTCCCTAAAGAGGATGTGATGTTTTTGAAAATAAAAGATTGTGATGAACCTTTGCCTGGGGAAGGTCCTGATCCTGAATCTCGTTGGGGCATGGTGTTTGATGGAGTTGTGAATGCTTATGGGAAAGGAATTGGTTGTAATTATCACTCCTCGTGGATCGCATATTCCTTTTACTACAAGATTTACAATTGATTGCACCAATAACATGGCAGAGTATGAAGCTTATATCATGGGTCTCGAGGAGGCTATTGATCCCAAAATAAAAATTCTAGATGTGTATGGTGATTCAGCTTTGGTAATAAATCAAATTAAAGGAGAATGGGATACTCTCAACCGTGGCTTGGTTCCTTACAAAGACTATTTTAGAATATTACTACCCTTCTTTAATAAAATTGAATTCCATCTTATTCCCAGAGATGAAAGTCAAATGGAGGATGCTTTAGCCACTTTGGCTTCTATGTATCAAGTAGGTACTTGGAACGATGTTGCCTCATATCACAGTATGACGTATGGATAGGCCAACTCATGTGTTTGCAGCAGAGGAAACATCAGACAAAAAACCTTGGTATTATGATATCAAGCATTTTCTCCAGATGCGTAAAACAAAGATAGAAAGACACTAAGAAGGTTGGCAGGCATCTTTTTCCTTAATGAAGATGTGATATACAAAAGAAATTATGACATGGTCTTGCTCAGATGCGTGGATAGACATGAAGCAGACATGTTGATGCATGAAATCCATGTAGGTTCCTTTGGCACTCATGCCAATGGACATTCGATGGCGAAAAAGATGCTTAGGGCAGGTTACTATTGGCTGACAATGGAATCTGACTTTTATAAATTTGCAAAGAAGTGCCATAAGTTCCAGATTTATACTGACAAAATTCATGTGCCTCCGACCCTTCTCAATGTTATTTCTTCCCCGTGGCCTTTATCTATGTGGGATATTGACATGATTGGAATGATTGAACCCAAGGCGTCGAATGGATATCATTTTATCTTGGTGGCAATTGACTACTTCACCAAATGGGTAGAAGCAGCTTCATATGCTAATGTTACTAATCAAGTTGTAGTACGTTTTATCAAGAATAATCTTATATATTGGTATGGTGTGCCAAGCAGGATTATCACCAACAACAGCTCGAATCTGAATAACAATATGATGACAAAACTTTGTGAAGAATTCAAGAATGTCCATCACAATTCATCTCCTTATAGGCCAAAGATGAATGGGGTTGTTGAAGCTGCTAATAAAAACATTAAGAAGATCATCCAGAAAATGGTTGTTACCTATAAAGATTGGCATGAGATGCTCCCTTTTGCTTTGAATGGATATCTTACATTCGTCTGCACTTCAATAGGGGCAACCCCGTTCTTTCTTGTGTATGGTATGGAAGTAGTGCTACCCGTTGAGGTTGAGATTCCCTCCTTACGTGTGATAATGGAAACCAAGTTGTCAGAGGTTGAATGGGCCCAGAACAGGTTTGACCAATTGAATTTGATTGAAGAAAAGAGAATGACGGCCTTGTGTCATGGCCAGTTATACCAGAAGAGAATGAAGAAAGCTTTTGATAAGAAGGTCAAGCCTCGTGAATTCAGAGAAGGAGACCTTGTGCTCAAGAAAATCATGTCTTTTAACGTTGATTCTAGGGGTAAGCGGACTCCTAATTTTGAAGGGCCATATGTTGTCAAGAAAGCCTTCTCTGGCGGTGCATTGATTCTTGAAACTATGGATGGCGAGGAGTTCCCACGTGTGATACGGTGGCAGAACCGACTGTTATACTGGTTTTCGTTTTGTATTCGTAAATGTCGCGGTAAGCAAGAGTCGCCACCGACTTTTATTTCATCCAACTAAGGAAAAGGAAAAAGAACAGAAAAAACCTTTTTCGAGATGTTTATGAGTACGGGGGGTAGATTATAGAAAGGGAAGGTGTTAGCACCATTCTTATCCGTGGTTTTTCACGGGCTCTTAGGTACTTACTCATTTTTTTAAATTGCTCGTGTGTGCTTGTTTTGAAAAGTTTTATTTACTTCGTGATAACCCATGTATCGGTCCTCAAGAGTGTGACGAAGTTGTTCTGAAAATTGTTTTCGAAAAGTGTTTGTGTGAAAAGTTTTTATATTGAGAAAGTACTTAAGATTTCTACCTACTCGAAAAAAAGGTTTGTTTGTTTTGGTTTCCTTTAGACAGTGCTATCCTACTATTAAGGAGTAGGTAGCTCTGTCGTTGGATTTGTAAAGGGACGAAATGGTCTCTGAAGGCAATAAGTAAAGATACCTTAGCATTTCGAAGGGACTATCGTCATAAGATAAATTCGTAAGCAACTCGAGGGACAAATATGGACTATGATCTTTATGACGATTTTGAATCACGGGTCATTGCTAAGGTATCCCTACGTTCGAGGGACACGACCATTATTTCTGAGGCAACCAAGTGAGGAAAAACCTTAGGAGTGAGCATGTGCAAGCGTTTTGGTTTCAGTTTAATTTATCTTGCGCATTTAGGGTTTTCTACTGTTTTAAATTGATTTATCTTTCACATACAATCCTAATGTCCATACATCTAGCAGTTTAATAGTTGTTGAAATTTAAAAGCGAGAAATTAAAACCCTAGCTATTACAAGGCTTTGGGGAGGGGATTACATAATCAAAAAACCGGGGAAAAATGATAAATGCGAAATAGTAAACCTAATTAACTATTACAAACTTAGAACAGTTACAATAATTAATCAAAATAATGAAAGAAACAATGCGCGAAAGTTAAGACGGGAACAAATTAGAAACCTAAGAAATCTAATTAATTAAAAATATATTTGTATTTTTTATTGAGAAAAAAAATAATTACAATTTGCAAAACCTAATTTACTAATTAATTTTATTTAGCAAAATAACCAATGTTGAAACAATTAAAAATAATACTTTAATTTTAAAACAAACCTAATTCTATTTAATTTTAATTATGGAAGGAAAAAGTAATTAAATTAACCTAATTTATATTAAAATTTAATTATAAAAAATGTTTAAGTTAACCTAATTAAACTAATTAATTAAATGTAAATAAATATTTTATGAAAAAAGACTAAACCTAATATTTTTTGTAGTTTTCTGATTTTTATGATTTAATAATAAAAATGATTTTTAAAAAAAAAATTAAAACAACTAATAAAATAAATAAAAAATAAAAAATAAAAAGATTTCGGCCTGATTGTGAGAAGCAAATTAGGGGGTATGAACTGGAATTTTCAAGCCCAGATTTCCTTGCAAGCCCACCCTGCGTTTGGATCCAGTGTTGGCCACGTTTGAAGGTGCATCATGGACTTCTCTCCACTGGACGTTAGATCTAGATCTGAAGATGATCCACTGGCTGGATTTAGAGGGTGTATGGTAGACACGCTGGAGTCCAAGGCACAGGATCTGCAAGCAAATATTATGGTAAATAAAATGTAGGAGGCAGGGATCAAACCCCTGACCTCCTACACATAAACGCCTTAAGACCTCTCTGTTCGCCATCTGAGCTGGATTGTTAGTCATATACATAATCAAATAAAATAGATATAATACAAACAGAATACTATGCCTAAGAAAATACATGAATTTGAAAAAATCCAATAGTATGTAACCACACCTTCATCTTCCTCGCTGGGACTGTTGTCTTAGGTAAAGACCTTTAACTACGGACGTTGGCCATAGCTACAACCTGCGCATCTCAAAAATCATGTCCAGGAAATATATATTAGATTCAAGATCATGGATCGATTGGGTTTGATCCTCTGATCATGATAGTATCCATCTTGAGATCCAATTATTCTTGCATTTGAAAGCCCTAAAACGACCTTGTAAACCCTAACAATGGCGTTTCATCCAACAGGCACCAAAACATGCAAGTAAATATGCAAACACATTCTAAAGGATGGTATAAACATGAATATATACTTATAACTCATTTATCATGCATGAATTGCAAAAAACAATTTCAAAAATATGAACAAACCGTGATGTGGCTAGCGCTCGTTTCTTGATGCTTCAGGCCTTGATAATGCTTGCTATCACCCCAATGACCGTCCAGGAATAAGATTTGACATTCAGAACGCCTTAAACTAGCATGTGGAAGAAAATAGGTCTTGCACTTTTGGAAAAAAAATTGAGTTTTTTTTCTTGCTTTGGAGGCAGGCTGCGCACGAAAATTCTCTCCTTTAGGGTTCAAGAAGCTTCAGTATATGTATTGAATCCAATTAGGTCAATACTTTTGGCAAGAATCCAAAGAATAATGGTCTTAAAGTTCTGATTCCAATCTTTCCAAAATTGGAGATTTCTTCTTATTTTTGGCTTGGCACAATTTGCTTGAGTTTATACAGCTTGCACGATCTACAATTCAATGCAAAACTCATTCCATAAGTTTGATTTATTTTGATTTAAATTAATTTTATTTGAATTTATTTGATTTTAAAATGAATAAAAATCAAAATAAATTAGATAAATGAGTGAATAATGCATGAGGGGACCCATAGGTCTTGGACCATGCTAATATTGAGATTCAATCTTAAAAAGATGGGCACATGTGGAAAAAATGCAATTTTGAGCATTGTTGACTTTGGGCAAATTTCCAAAAATGGCCAACTTTGAAAATGCATATCTCTCTCAATTTTGACCCTAAGAGGATGTTCTAGGACTTTTTAGAAAGCTTAGGGTGTTCCTTAAGCAACCTCTTTGGTTTTATCTCAATTGGATCTTCCATGTTCATGTAAGGATCTTTGGACCAAAAGGTGTTTTTGTTGACTTTTTTGAATGACCTATAATGTATGAATTCATATCTTTCCATGAGTGCATTTCTTGAACTTGAGGGATGAAGATTAGTTGTAGGGAATTGGATTCTCTTCAAAATTATCCTAGGGTGGGAAATTTCTGATAAAGTATGAGAAAGTTATGCTTGGTCAAAGTTTGGTTGACTTTTCCTGAAAATCCCTAATTTAGCAACTTTTGAATTTTGATGAATTAGGAGCCTTTCTTGAGGAATCAAGATCAACCCTTGATAAAATGATGGATATCACTTCAAAATGTTGATGTTGACCAAAAATCTTAAATTTTGACTGTATGTGGGCCACAATTGAATTTTGACCTAGTATAGTTGATTTTCAGGCATTTGAGTAGTTGACTGAGCAAACTTCTTGTGCAAGGCATGAAACTTGACATGGATTGTCTTGAGACCATATTAAGACTATGGAGAATATTTGAGACCTTTGGAGTTCACCCATCTTGATTAAAATGGAAACCCTAGTTTGAGGTTCATTGTCTTAGGAGAGCATTTGTCTGATCAATCCTTGGGCCTCCTTGGGCAAGTTGAGGACTTCAATGAGTATGTTTTGAGTAAAATGAGAGGGAAAATTTTAGGGTACAACAGCTTCCCCTGTTCAATCTTCTTAAACCTGAGGATGTAGATTGGTTGGTCTGCCTTTCGTGATCTGAAGGTGGAAGATGATTGAACACTAGAGTGCCCAGAAATTTGCACTCGCATGAAGTAATACTGATCGCTAATATCGGGAATAGGCTTACAGATTCCATTTGGAAGGAGACAGAGAGTCGTCAGAGATGGGATTAAAGATGCCATCCAGAAAGGATATCAGTTGCATAAGAGATTCCTTTGCGAGAATTCTTGTACCTGTCATTGAGGAGGACTTCACTGGGGAATGTTGACTTATGTTCTGGGAAATAGATTCTAGGAGCTTCGGTTGTCCATTACTCTACCAGGGAATTAACTTCTGATTGAGGAAGTGGAAGTAAATTGCATATTTGGTTAGGGTCTAGGTTGCATAATGACTTACTGGGGAAACGTGAAATTGACTGCATCTGGTTCGGTCCAGGTCTTACAGTGTTATAAACTGCTGTCTAGAGATGAGAGAGAAGAAACCTGGGTCGTAGGGTTGCTTCGAAATGAAATCCTGGATAGTAGGGATTATGAGAAGGAACCTGGATAGTAGGGTTACTTCGAGATGAAAGCCTGGATAGTAGGGCTATGGGAAGGAACCCGGGTCGTAGGGTTTCTTCAAGATGAAAGCATGGATAGTAGGGCTTATGGGAAGGAACTTGGGTCGTAGGGTCACTTCAAGATGAAAGCCTGGATAGTAGGGCTTATGGGAAGGAACCTGGGTCGTAGGGTTACTTCAAGATGAAAGCTTGGATAGTAGGGCTTATGGGACGGAACCTGGGTCGTAGGGTTTCTTCATGATGAGAGCCTGGATAGTAGGGCTTATGGGAAGGAACCTGGGTCGTAGGGTTTCTTCATTTGGTTGTGTAGATTAGTTGACCCGTTTGATCTTCGGGAACTGATTTTCCATTAGCTGTCTGTAGATATGACATGTATAAGTGTTGGAATTGTTGGTGATAATTGTCTTTCCCGAAAATATAACAGGGTTAATTATATGTGTGATGCATGAAATGCCTTGTGAGATGATGTTCTCAAAATAAATGAGATTATGTTGTATATGACATGTATGTGCATGTCATAATGTATGTACATGAAATGCTATTGGGGATATGTCAGAGTCTGGGAAAATAAATCCCTGACTGCTGCTGGAGCGTAAAGCATTCCTGACTGTTGTAGAGAATTGTGGTTCCTCTACTTCCGCTGGGGATGGTGAATGGAAATGATTGTGCTGAAGATTTACTCTTTGTTGTTTGTGACTATTCTAGCAGGGAAAGACTATGTTCAGGAATAACTCTGTGGGGGAAAAGCTCTGGGAAAGTGAATTTTCGTGGCTGGAGTAATAAGCTCTGTTAGGGATGGAGCTTTTGTATTCAGAGAAATAAACTCTACTTGGGAGATAAAAATTATGATGATCCACTCGCGATTATGAAATTCGACTGGGGGGATATAGCTGTCAGGTTTCTGAAAGACCCTGGATGGGGAGATTACTCCCTATTGTGGGAAAGCTAATATTAATGCTTTGATTACATGTACTCTGTGTGGAGTGTAGATGTTACAAAGTCGTATGCACTGATGACTGTGATCCAAATCTATCTCTGCCCTGGTACCTGTTGGACAGAGTAACTATCGGGTTTAACATTTCCTGTTTTTGCCCCTGTTTCTTAAGTTACGAGCAATTGTCTTTTCGTTTCTTATGTAAATGTTTATGAGCAGCAATCATATTCAAATGCATATGTCAAGAATAAACCATTGGACGTTCTTGCAAAACAAAACAGAAAAAGAAAAACAAATAGTTTTATAAAAATGATTTATATTAATTTTCGAAGTTGGCCTGTAATAGGCGTTTTTGTACAAGGGGAGTGATGCTCTAGTAAGAGAAAATCGACATAGAAGCTATACAATTTTGTGTAAAAAGAAAAAAAAACAGCTATGTGCAACAATCCCATTGGGTTCCAACTCTGCTATTTCCCATATGTCTTCAAGCGCCTCATCACTTCGCTGCTTGTCCGAAGCTGATTAGATTGATCGATGTTGTTCGAGCTTGACTGTTGATAATGAGGTCTGATCGCAAGCTGATCCAATGGGACATAGTGATACGCTTTATATCCCTAAATTTTGCCTGGACTTCCCTTTCGGGTTTTCAGTCCACCGGGATACCCTTTTTTTCCCAAGCCTCCTTTTCAGGTTTTCGGCTTGCCGGGTGTACAGATTTTTTCATTTTCATCTGTTACTTTTGCCCGAACCCTTTTGATTTGTTGGGAAGCCCTTATTTTTTCCTAGGCTATTCAACCTAGCAGGTCTTTGATTAGGCGTAGTATCTTTTCACTATGTCTGCATTGACAGGGTGAGGAAGGTCGTCACTGTCGATGGTGCTTAGAATCATGGCTCCACCCGTGAAAATGTTTTTAATCACAAATGGCCCTTCGTAGGTGGGAGTCCATTTGCCCCTGGGATCACCTTGCGGCAGTATGATGTGCTTGATTACCAGATCCCCAACTTGATATTCTTGACGTCTGACTTTCTTGTTAAAATCCTTGATCATTCGCTTTTGATACGTCTGACCATGACAGATAGCAGTAAGTCTCTTCTCGGCGATCAGATTCAATTGATCAAGTCGGGTCTGGATCCAGTCGTCTTCATTCAAACCCGCATCTTTCATAATCCTTAAAGAAGGAATCTGGACCTCGATGGGTAGAACTGCCTCCATGCCATATACCAGAGAGTAGGGTGTTTCCCCTGTCGACGTCTGTGCTGAGGTAGGGTACCCGTGAAGAGAAAATGGTAACATCTCATGCCAGTCTTTGTATGTCACCGTCATCTTTTGTATAATCTTCTTGATGTTCTTGTTAGCCGCTTCAACAACGACATTCATCTTTGGCCGGTAGGGAGAAGAGTTAAGATGTTATATCTTGAATTGCTTACAGATCTCGGTGATCATCATGTTGTTTATATTTGTACCATTGTCAGTAATAATTCTCTCTGGCACATCATACCGACATATCATATTATGTCGGATAAATCGCACCACAATGTTCTTGGTTACAGTAGCAAAAGAGGCCGCCTCAACCCATTTTGTGAAGTAATCTATGGCCACCAGGATGAAGCGATGTCCATTGGAAGCAGTAGTCCTAATTTCTGCGATCATGTCAATGCCCCACATTGAAAAAGGCCACGGAGCTGTCAATACGTTCAACGGAACCGGAGGCACACACACCTTATCAGCATAGATTTGGCACTTATGACAAGTTCAAGAGTGCTGATAACAATCTGCTTCCATAGTGGACCAGTAGTATCCTGCCCGTAGGATCTTCTTAGCCAGGGTATGTCCACTTGAATGGGTTCCAAAAGTGCCTTCATGTAGATCTGTCATAATCCTCTCTGCTCCGCTCTTGTCTACACATCGTAGTAAGGTAGAGTCATGGTTGCGCTTGTAGAGGATTCCATTACTGAGGAAGAATTTCGCAGCGAATTTCTCAGAAACTTCTTATCATTGACAGATGCCCTTTTCGACCAGACTCGTCATGCTGCCCCATCACACACCCCACTGAATTGTCTAGAACTGTTAAGTAAAGTATCAAAGGTCTTCCTTCAACCGGAGGCATCAGAATTGGCGGTTCTTAGAGATATTCTTTGATCTTTTCGAAGGCAGTCTGGCATTCGTCATTCCACTTTTCCACTTGATCTTTCTTCTGAAGCTTGAAGATGGGCTCACAAGTAGAAGTCAGGTGTGAAATGAACCTGGAAATATAGTTCAATCGTCCCAAGAAACCTCTAACTTATTTCTGTGTGGGGAGCCGGCATCTCTTGTATGGCCTTTACCTTTGCAGGGTCTACCTGAATACCTTTGTCACTGACGATGAAACCCAGAAGCTTACCAGACCTTACCCCGAAGGTCACTTGTTCGGATTCAACCTTAGCTTATATGTCTTCAACCTGTCGAATAACTTTTGTAGATGATCAAGGTGCTCTTCCTCGGTTTGAGACCTGGCAATCATGTCATCAACATAAACCTCGATCTCATGGTGAATCATATCGTGGAACAAAGAAACCATGGCTCGCTGATAGGTTGCCCCAACATTCTTCAACGCAAAAGGCATCACCTTGTAACAGAAGGTTCCCCACTGTGTGACGAAGGTTGTCTTCTCCATGTCTTCAGGAGCCATCTTGATCTGGTTGTAGCCAGAGAAACCATCCATGAAGGAGAATATTTTGTGTTGCACAGTGTTGTCAACCAGAACATCAATGTGGGAAAGCGGGAAGTCATCCTTGGGGCTCGCCCTGTTCAAGTCTCTGTAATTCACACACATCTGTACCTTGTCGTCCTTCTTAGGTACCGGAATGACATTAGCAACCCACTGCGGATAGGATGTGACATCTAAGAACCCTGCGTTGAATTGCTTCATGACCTCTGCCTTGATCTTCTCTGACATTTCAGGGCGCATACAGTGAACTCTCTATTTAACCGGAGGACAATCTTCTTTAGTCGGCAGGCGGTGTACCACGATATCAGTGTCTAAACCGGGCATGTCTTCATATGACCAAGCAAAGATCTTAACATAGTCGTGCAACATCTGTATCAACGGATGTTTGATCTTAGTCTCCAGATTTGCGCCGATCTTGACTTCTTTTCTATCCACCTCCGTGCCCAAGTTTATCGTCTCAACTAGCTCTTCATGAGGCTGTATATCCCTTTCTTTCTGCTGTAATAGTCTAGCCAATTCTCCAGGCACCTCACAATCGTCCTCAACTTCGTCCTCGGCTTGGTTGATCGGATTTTTGAAATCATAACTGGAAGTAGCAGAATTGTTATCAATGGGATCCAGAGTGGATATGGATCTGTAGTTTGATACGTGAGTGTGTGTAAGAGCATAACTGTAAAAATAAAGGCAGAAAAGAAAAATAGAGAGCGCAAAATTTGTATGCAAGGAACGTCCAATGTTTTATTGATGATATATGAAATGACACATAATAGCCCTCACAAACAAAACCCATGTTCCTAGGGCAAGACACAAGGCTGTAGAGTTTAAATTGTTTATTACAAATTCAGAAAACAAGACAATTACTGCGGAATAAAAGAAACTGGTATAAACTCCATAGCCTTCCAGTTACTCGGTCCATCGTTGGTAGTCGGGTAAATCCAATTGTCAATGTCAGGGTCTTCCTCATTGTCTTCAATGGCATTAATTCCCTAATTGCTGAGGCATAGGGAAGGTCCTCCAGCTCGAGTGCGTCGAACAGCCCTTTGAGCTCCTGAAGTAAAGCCCAAACCAAACTTGTCAGTTTTGTGAGTAAAATCAGGGAGTTGTCCCCAGTTGGTATACACACCTTCTTCAACCACTGCTCTGGCATCTTTGAGAGAAGCCATCTTCAGAGGAGGTTTGCTGCTGGTGGTAATTTCAATCGACGCTAAAATCTGGGGAACCTCTTCAAAGTTCTGACAAGGAGTCTCTATGAATTCCCCGTCCATCTCCAATACATGAAGGAGTTTGGGTGGCTCACCATATACTCCTCTTCACCATGCACAGTGACAATCTTTCCCTTCACCGGATATTTCAGCATTTGGTGCAGTGTAGAAGTAACAGCCCCAGCTTCATGGATCCAAGGACGACCCAACAAACAAGAATATGACGGCCTGATGTCCATCACGTAGAAGGTGGACTCAAAGGTTTGAGAGCCTACCTTGACAGGGATGTCCACCTCCCCATGCACCATTCTCTTCGACCCGTCAAAAGCCCTTACCACAATGTTACTAGGCTTTAAGGTCAAGCCCTCACAATCTAGTCGATCGAGAGCCTTCTTAGGCAGAATATTCAGCGAAGACCCAGTATCCACTAGCACATGAGCCATAGTGGTGCCCCTGCTTTCGATTGAGACATGAAGAGAATCATTATGCTTCCTCCCTTTCGGTGTTAAGTCGGCATCTAAAAAGCCCAGCCCATTGTCAGCAGTCAAGCTGGCCACACAGTCTTTGAATTGATCGGCTGAAGTTTCATGTGGCACATACGCGGTCTTTAGGAATGCAATCAAAGCCTTCGCATGGGCCTCGGAAAACAACAACAGAGACAACATTGATATCTTTGAGGGGGTCTGCCCCAGTTGCTCGACCATATTGTAGTAGCTCTTTTTAATTATTTTTAATATTTCCTCTATCTCTTTCTTAGAGGCTTCTACGACAATTTTTCTAGGTGCCTCCGTCTGGGCGACTCACCTATAGCTTCTTTGCCTCGGGTCCCAGATGACTCGATGACAGGAGTGACAGTTGGAGTAAGCACATGAGTAGCAGTTGAAGTACCGGTAAGAATAGCGGGTGAAATAACAACTGGCTTATTGACAGTCTTTGGGGAAATTTCGGGAGAGAAAACCCTTCCTCTTCTGGTAATCTTACTGGTCCCAACAATGTTACTGACATCAGGATCAGCCTCTTCATTCTTTAGATTTTGTTTAACGCCATGATAGTAAACATCGGCGCCATAATGCCAAGGGACAGCTTTGTCTAGGGCGTATGGGACAGGACCAGGAAAGGTGATTATTAACGGAGCGACTCTTGGAGCGGGTGTAATCCTAACAGGTCTTCTCGAGGAGACCTTGGAAGGATTGGCAGAAATTGTTATAATAGAAACATCTTCAAATGGAACAGTTGGAATCAAATTTTTCTCGAACAAAATTTCTCTACTGTCCATCAGGCATTGGACACCTATTTTCAGCAAATGGCAATCAGAAGGAAGAGAGGAACATACGTGGAAACCTTCATCACAACCCAGAAATAAATCGACCAACAACAAATTTTCTTAATGGTCATAAGAGGAGTAGAAACTTCATCCACTGAGGTCACAAACAGATCGGTATCAACAACATTAACTCCACGATTGTGCTTAGGCATGGGAGCAGTTATGACATTGGGCTTCTCCGGAGCATCTAACTCAATCTCCTTGGCTTCAATCATATCCTGTATTTTATTTCTTAGAGCCCAGTAGTCATTTGTATCGTAACCAGGACTCTCAGGATGGTAGGCACACCGAGCGTTTGGATTGTACCGAGGAGATGTGGTATTCAGATTCTTGGGAGCCTATTTCAAGGTTGCCAAGTTGGATCTCAGCAGATGGGGTAGAACCTCTGTCAATGTCATGTTAATCCGGGTAAACTGTGTTTGTGGTCTTTCTACCCTTTGTTGATTGTTGTGTTGTGGAGCAGCCGCAGGCCTAGGTATCATTACAACACTTACTGTCGGACGATGTTCAGCTCTGCTTTGACCTCTTGGACTATAGATAGCACTGGCTTCCTTCTTACCAGTGAAGGGCTTCTTTACCGCACTCGAAGAGGTGTCCTTTTGTATTTTACCACTCTGGATCCCAGCTTCTACCCTTTCTCCTATTAATATCATCTCGGTGAAACCAGCTGATGAGCTACCAATCAAATGATTAAAGAAAGGACCAAACAGCGTCCCAAGAAACATGTCAACCAACTCCCTGTAAGATAAAGGGGGTTGGACTCTTCCAGCCAAGTCTCTCCACTTCTGGGCGTAGTATTTAAAGCCTTCACCTGCACCCTTGGACATACTCTGGAGTTGAGTACGAGTGGGGGCAAGGTCGGTGTTGTATTGATACTGCTTATAAAAAGCAGCAGCTAAATCCTCCCAGTTTCAGACATTGTTCTCTCCAGTTGGTAGAACCATTCAAGCTGAGTCCCTGACAGACTGTCTTGAAAGAAGTGAACCCACAAGTTTCTATCAGGGTGTGGGGCTGGATCTTCCTTACATAGGAACGGAGATGGATTTGGAGCCTTATATTTTTGCAGGATGACCACTCCCGACACCAATCTCAGTTCTTCAAAATCCAACCCAGGTATCCTCTGGACTTCCATAGCACTCAAATGATCTTCCAACTGCTTGTATCTATCCTCAGTGGGAGGATATTGCTCATCATTGTAATTCGTATCATTGTCAGAAACTTCAAGACTAGGATCCTTCTCCCTTGTCTCTCTTTCTTGTTTCTCTCCTTCCTTGGATGAGGAGGTCAGATCGACTTGTTGCTTTAACGGCCCCCTGAACCTTCTGCCCGTATTTAGAATACCAGAGACCTTCTTCTTTTTCTTCTTCTCCTTCAGGATGAGGGCTTTCAGATCTCCCTGCCCTTTTGCCAGGGTTATGAACATCTGTTGAAATTGGGAATTTTGTGCCTGAAGATCTTTGTGCTTTGTTCAAAAGACATTTTTGCTGAAATAAACAACGAAGAAGATGAGAATCTTGTAATGGTACCTGTATATGCAGTGCTTATGGATGGGATGCGTATGCAATGATGTCAAGGACTTTGGGAAATTTAAATTTGCGAACCAAAATGAAATGAAGATTTTATTAGTAGAATTCAAAGTACAATTTCCTCTTAGGCGTTACAGTTTAAAATTCTAAAAACTAAAAAAAATCAAATTTCCGATGGATGCTTCCTCTTCGTGCCGAGATAGAAATTAAGGCTTCTTTCCTCATGAACCTGCTTTGTGAGCTCTAAAACCTTCTTCTCTTGGGCATAGAACTGGTCCCTATAAGTGGCACACTCCTTCTTCAACTGAATCCAAGACCTCTGTAGTTCTTTAAGATCAGTGGGCATATCAGGATGAAGAACCCTTAAGGAATACCCCCCTTCAGTAATGGGTTCCACAATCACTGGTAAGACGGCTATATAGGGCATCATAAGTTTCTGAGCACGAGCTCGTACCCATTGGAGATAAGTTTCCATAGGCATGGAATTCTTCGGCCCCAAAGTCTTGGCGACATATCTGTTTACCATGCCCCGAGCTCGTATGAACCTCTAGCGATACCCTTGAACATCATCCTCATAGTTAAATATAATTCCCTAGATAAGTAACTCATGAGGACCATCCCTTCGAGCATAACCAAATTATCGCAAAGCCAAACAAGGATTGTAAGTTATGCCTCCCCTAACGCCAAGTAGTGGGACATTAGGGAACTCCCCACAGCGGTCAATAATAGTAATATCTCCCGTAGCTCGGGAATACCAAAGAATATCCGTGTGAGCAAGTGACATTATCCTTTGCGACGAACCCAAATCTTCTTCGTTCTTCAGTACAGACTTAGGGAGGTGAGAAATAAACCATCTCGACAAAAATGGCATGCAACACATAAGAACCCCTCTTCTCTTCATGGTATGAGTATGGAGAGCGTGCAATATATCTCCGAGCAAGGTAGGCACAGGGTTGCGAGAGAGGAAAATCTTGATAGCATTCATATCTATGAGTAAGTCGGGATTAGGGAACAGTACTAACCCATAGATTAGAAGGGCCAAAACCTCCTCAAAAGCCTGAAAGTCCAAATCATCCCAAAACAGCTGGGCCTTCTCTATTAGGAACTTGGCTAGAAAACCCTTGATGCCACTTCTTGTTTCCCAATTAAATACCACATCGTCCCGTTTCAGATGCAAAGCTGAGGCAATGACTTCTGGTTTGGGAACCTCTTTTAAACCTGTGAAAGGCATTTGTTCAAGAATGGGTAGATTCAATAACTGAGAGAACTCTTCCATGGTAGGAACCAACTGATAGTCTGGAAAGGTGAAGCAGTGGTGCTTGGGATCAAAGAACTGAAAGAGTACACCCATCATCTTTTCATCAAAGCTTGAAGTAACCAGGTTAAGAAGTCGACCATGTCTCTTAGTGAACGCAGAAGTTTCAGGAACCCTTGATACTAGTGCCTTGAGTTAGGGAGGTATTCTCACAAAGCTGATTCGAATAATGTTTCTACAAGCGAAAGCCATGATCTAAAAAACAGAACAAAGATAAATTCCCTTGGTCTTTGAGATGGTTAGTGTAATAAGAATGGATGTTATGTTATGATGCATGATGTTATGTTCAAACAGAATAAATGACACACAAGCAAAGCACACAATAGACCTTAGGTTCAAAGGCTTGCATGAGGTTAAAGGTAGGTACCCTCTTGAAGTTTAGTTGGTTTCAAACCTGTCTTAGAAAAGTAACTAGATTATAAAGATTCTCAATATTACTGATCATCCTTTATCGGGCGTTGTTTCAGCTCAGGCAATCTTTTCTTGTGGCCGAAATATACCGAAAGTATGACCTCAATGAGTGTAGCATCGAGTATCAACCAATCCTCAACTTTATACCAAGGTCGGCTATCTCACTACTTTCTAATGGCTAAGTTTGTTCGACTAATGTTCTAAGGTCCGTTAGTGCTTCACGACACCATGCAGCGGCCCCGTATTCTCCTTGTTTCCACACGAAGGATACCGGTACTAACCAAAGTGTCACACCAACACAACCATCGCTTAAACCATATCGGTCTACGTCATACAGTCTCCATGATCTATTGTTGTTTACCTAAAGAGTGTCCCCAGATCCGGGTGTAGGATCTTCAATAATACCCAAACAAAACCATTGAATATAAAGCAGGCAAAGCAAAACAAGAAAGTAATTTTAGAAATGACTTAGATCCTAAGGTATACCCCACTTTTTAACTCCCCAGCAGAGTCTCCAGTTCTGTGATATGGTTGCAGAACCGACTGTTATACTGGTTTGCATTTTGTATTCGCAAATGTCGCGGTAAGAAAGAGTTACCACCGACTTTTATTCCATCCAACTAAGGAAAAGGAAAAAGAACAGAAAAAAAACTTTTTATAGATGTTTTTTAGTACGGGGGGTAGATTATAGAAAGGGAAGGTGTTAGCACCCTTTCTATCAGTGGTTTTCCACGGGCTCTTAGGTACTTGCTCATTTTTTTAAATTGCTTGTGTGTGCTTGTTTTGAAAAGTATTGTTTACTTTGTGATAACCCTAGTATAGGTCCTCAAGAGTGTGACGAAGTTTTTTTGGAAACTGTTTTTGAAAAGTGTTTGTGTGAAAAGTTTTTATTTTGAGCAAGTACTTAAGATTACTACCTACTCGAAAAAAAGTCTGTTTGTTTTCGTTTTCTTTAGACAGTGATATCCTACTATTAAGGAGTAGGTAGCTCTGTCGTTGGATTTGTAAAGGGACATTCGAAGGGAAGAAATGGTCTCTGAAGGCAATAAGTAAAGATACCTTAGTATTTCGAATGGACTATCATCATAAGATAAATTCGTAAGCAACTCGAGGGACAAATATGGACTATGATCTTTATGACGATTTTGAATCGCGGGTCATTGCTAAGGTATCCCTACGTTCGAGGGGCACAACCATTATTTCAAAGGCAACCAAGTGAGGAAAAACCCTAGGAGTGAGCATGTGCAAGTGTTTTGGTTTCAGTTTCATTTACCTTGTGCATTTAGGGTTTTCTACTGTTTTAAATTGATTTATCTTTCGCATACAATCCCAATGTCCATACATCTAGCAGTTTAATATTTGCGGAAATTAAAAGCGAGAAATTAAAACCCTAGATATTACAAGGCTTTGGGGAGGGGATTACATAATCAAAAAACCGGGGAAAAATGATAAATGCGAAATAGTAAACCTAATTAACTATTACAAACTTGGAACAGTTACAATAATTAATCAAAATAATGAAAGAAACAATGCGCGAAAGTTAAGACGGGAACAAATTAGAAACCTAAGAAATCTAATTAATTAAAAATATTTTTGTATTTTTTATTGAGAAAAAAAATAATTACAATTTGCAAAACCTAATTTACAATTAATTTTATTTAGCAAAATAACCAATGTTGAAACAATTAAAAATAATTCATTTTCAAAAATTAATTTTTAATATAAAAACAAACCTAATTCTATATAATTTTAATTATGGAAGGAAAAAGTAATTAAATTAACCTAATTTCTATTAAATTTTAGTTACAAAAAATGTTTAAGTTAACCTAATTAAACTAATTAATTAAATGCAAATAAATATTTTATGAAAAAAGACTAAACCTAATATTTTTTGTAGTTTTCTGATTTTTATGAGTTAATAATAAAAATGATTTTGTAAAAAAACAATTAAAACAAATAATAAAATAAAAGAAATAAAAAAAGAAAAGAATTTATGCCTGATTGTGAGAAGAAAATTGGGGGGTATGAACTGGAATTTTAAAGCCCATATTTCCTTGCAAGCCCACCGTGCGTTTGGATCCAGTGCTGGCCACGTTTGAAGGTGCATCATGAACTTCTCTCCACTGGACGTTAGATCTGGATCAGAAGATGATCCACTGGATGGATTTAGAGGGTGTATGGTAGACACGCTAGAGTCCAAGGCATAGGATTTGCAAGCAAATATTATGGAAAATAAAATGTAGGAGGCAGGGATCGAACCCCTGACCTCCTACACATGAATGCCTTAAGACCTCTCTTTTTGCCATCTGAGCTGGATTGTTAGTCATATACATAATCAAATAAAACAGATATAATACAAATAGAACACTATGCCTAAGAAAATGCGTGAATTTTAAACAAGCCAATAGTATGCAGCCATGCCTTCATCTTCCTCGCCGGGACTATTGTCTTAGGTAAAGACCTTTACCTACGGACTTGGCCATAGCTACAACCTGCGCATCTCAAAAATCATGTCCAGGAAATATAAATTAGATTCAATATCATGGATCTATTGGGTTTGATCCTCTGATCATGATAGTATCCATCTTGAGATCTAATTATTCCTGCATTTGAAAGCCCTAAAACGACCTTGTAAACCCTAGCAATGGCGTTTCATCCAACAGGCACCAAAACATGCAATTAAATATGCAAACACATTCTAAAGGATGATATAACATGAATATATACTTATAACTCATTTATCATGTGTGAATTGCAAAAACCAATTTAAAAAATATGAACAAACCGTGATGTGGCTAGCGCTCGTTTCTTGATGCTTCAGGCCTTGATAATGCTTGTTATCGCCCCAATGACCGTCTAGGAATAAGATTTGACCTTCAGAACGCCTTGAACTAGCCTGTGGAATAAGATAGGTCTTGCACTTTTGGACAAAAAATTGAGTTTTGTTTCTTGCTTTGGAGGCAGGCTGCGCACGAAAATTCTCTCCTTTAGGGTTCAACAAGCTTCAGTATATGTATTGAATCCAATTAGGTCAATACTTTTGGCAAGAATCTAAAGATAAATGGTCTTGAAGTTTTGATTCCAATCTTTCCAAAATTAGAAATTTCTTCTTTTTTTTGGCTTGGCATAATTTTCTTGAGGTTATACAGCTTGCATGATCTACAATTCAATGCAAAACAAATCTCATTCCATAAGTTTGATTTATTTTGATTTAAATTGATTTTATTTGAATTTATTTGATTTTAAAATGAATAAAAATCATAATAAATTAGATAAATGAGTGAATAATGCATGAGGGGTCCTATAGGTCGTGGACCATGCTAGGATTGAGATTCAATCTTGAAAAGATGGGCCCGTGTGGAAAAAATGCAATTTTGAGCATTGTTGACTTTGGGCAAATTTCCAAAAATGGCCAACTTTGACAATGCATATCTCTCTCAATTTTGACCCTAAGAGGATGTTCTTGGACTTTTTAAAAATCTTAGGATGTCCCCTAAGCAGCCTCTTTGGTTTTATCTTAATTGGATCTTCCATGTTCATGTAAGGAGCTTTCACCCAAAAGGTGTTTTTGTTGACTTTTTGGAATGACCAATAATGTATGAATTCATATCTTTCCATGAGTGCATTTCTTGAACTTGAGGGCTGAAGATGATGTAAGGAATTGGATTCTCTTCAAAATGAGCCTTGGATGGGAAATTTCTAATAAAGTATGAGAAAGTTATGCTTGGTCAAAGTTTGGTTGACTTTTCTTGAAAAACCCTAATTTATCAACTTTTGAATTTTGATGAATTATGAGCCTTTCTTGAGGAATCAAGATAAAACCTTGATCAAATGATGTATATCACTTCAAAATGTTGATGTTGACCAAAAATCTTGAAGTTTGACTGTATGTGGGCCACAATTGACTTTTGACCCAATATAGTTGATTTTCAGGCATTTGAGTAGTTAACTGAGCAAACTTCTTGTGCAAGGCATGAAACTTGACATGGATTGTCTTGAGACCATATTAAGACTATGGAGAAGATTTGAGACCTTTGGAGTTCATCCATCTTGATGAAATTAGAAACCCTAGTTTGAGGTTCATTGTCTTAGGAGAGCATTTATCTGACCAATCCTTGGGCCTCCTTGGGCAAGTTGAGGACTTCAATGAGTATGTTTTGAGTAAAATGAGAGGGAAAATTTTGGGGTACAACAGCACGTCCTATGAATGATGATGCAGTCAATAAATACTTCATCTAAAGAAATAAAAGAATATCTTGCTAAGTCGAAAACCCAAAAGGGCGACTTAGGCAATAAAAGAGCATCTCGATAGGTTGAAAACCCGAAAGAGCGGTCTAGGCAAAAATAAGAGACATAAATAGAATAAATTCTCCCGCTAGGTTGAAAACCCACAAGGGCAGCCTAGGAAAAAGTTAGGGATTTCTTGGAAAGTAACTACGTCAGACAAGACTTGATTGTTGAAGCAACAATTTTCTGGGACTCTCACCAAACTTCAACAAAAGTCGCTGCTCAGGAATTCAAAGTTGCTAGGGAGAATGGTGGTCATTATATTTCAATGTATCTTTTCCAATATATTACCATTTTCCAAACTTTGTAATCATCTATGGAGTCTCGCCATTCACATACCACCATTCTTTTAATAAAGTTTGAGCTTTTATCCAATTCTTTGTTATTCTTGTTTTATTCTGCTTACAAAGACTCCATTTATTATTGATAGTAATTTTAATAACAAAGAGATTTAACAGTAAAATTGTTTTTGAAAATAATTTACAAATTACTTTTTACTTTATACTTTTATGATTCAAGAAAAAAATAGTGATTCCAAGGATGGACGAACTCTGATTTTTTTTGGAAGTGTATATTCCCCAGGAAAGTTCTCTTAGGTCACTCTTGCTGATGTGCGTATGGTCTTCTTGTTGTTTCTCAAATAGTTGGATATGATACATGTTGTGCCCCAAAATTTGCCCTCTCATTTTTAAGGCATTTCTCACAAGGATTCTCAAGGTTCAAGCTTGCACAATTAGATTTGGATTTTCCAGTACCAAGTTAAAAAAGAAACTGTCAAAAAAGGAGGAAAATAGATAAAAATAATCTTTTTGACAAAATTGGAGAAACACAAGCCTTTTCGATTCAGCTCATTCGATTGGCCTTTTGGCCTCTTTCGATGCAAGCTTGGCTTGCATCCTTCTACTGGGCATAGGCCTCTGACACGCTGGTTTAGATTCACAAGGAAAGAGTTTCCTGCATGTCACCTTCGATTGCATCTTTGGCCTCACAAGGTTCACAATGCAATGGCTGCCTATGTTCCTGCTTCGATTGGATATTTGATGTGCGCATGCCTGTGTTGACTGGACAAATATTCCTCCCATACTTGCTTTGATTCACAAGTTGATGACTAGCTGCATACAAGTCTTTGTTTGAGCCATAACTTCTTTCTTGCGTGCAAAAGGATTTCCCCATGCTAACATGCACAAGGCACAAAGCCTCATGTACCTTCCTTCAATTAAAAGGGAAAAAGCTCCCTTTTGGCATCCTTCGATTGCACTTTTTTGCCTCATGTGCGCCTCTTTCGAATCTGGGTATTTTTGTCTCCTGCACGCCTCTTTCGTTTGGGCATGTGGTTCCCTTCATGTAAGTCTTCATTTGAGCATTGACCTCTCGTATGCTTGCTTGGAGTCACAAAGTTTAGACCTCCTGCATGCAGGCTTCGACAAGACATTGGCTATGTTTGTACTAGCTTCGACTGGACAACATTGCTCTTTAGTATGCTGCAATTCCATCCTTGACAAACTTCAGCACACGTGGTTGATGGACCCCTTCAAAAGACATATAGTGGTGGACTTGAAGGGCATACATATGAGTCTTTGTCGAAGGATATACCTTACTAGTCCATTCAAAGGACACATTTGGCCCTTTTTCATAGAAACATATATGACTCATTCAAGAGACACATCTGGGCATCCCATTCGAAGGACATGCTTGATGGACCATTCGAAGGATTTACAAAGCCACATTAAAGCATGTTTTGGTGACCCATCCAAGGGTCACACATTTGTCTCCTTCGAAGGATGTACAAAAGTAACCCATTTGAAGGATACTTGTTGGAGGAAAATCAAATAACATTGTTGGAAGAGGAATCTGGTCGAAGGAGGGTCGAGACGAAAGAATGAAATTTTCAAAGATGCTTTCTGCCAAGTTCAGGCCTAGTACACTGGCCACAGCTGTTGTGGAACAGTCATGATACACTTCCCCAATCTTGCACAAAAATAGCATACAAAGCGCTATCCCTCAAAAGCTACAAAAACAGATTACTCAAATTATTCAAATTATTTTGTTTTCCCTCCAAAAGCTTCAGCCAGCTTTGCCTATAAATAAGAGGCTCCATAATAGTGTAAGGGGACTTTTTTGGCCAGAGGAACGAATCTTCAAAAAATTCTCAAACACTCTCAAAATTCATCAAACTCTCAAACACTTAAACACTCATCAAACACCAACCTAGAATCTAAGCATTTGTCCCCTTCGAATCTTAAATATCCCCACACCTTGTACCCTTTGAATCAAGTAGGAAGAACCTCACACTTGTTCTTCTCTTTCGAATCCAATATCAAAGGCATAGCCCCTAGTTCCTCCCTTAGAATCTAGAAGCATTCAAGGGAACCACTTAAAGGCCCAACACATGTCCCAACCTCAAGCAAGGTAAGTCATCCTTAACTTTGGATCCTTCATTTCTATCATAACATGTAAATAAGTTTCCTTTTCGTTTCAAACATGCACATAGTATTTGTTTCCTTTTCGTTCCCACCCTTTTAGTTTGTTTTTATTGCCTCTCCTTTTGGTTTTGTTCTTTGGTATGTTACAAATTCTTTAAGAAATAACCTGGCCCTAAGGTAATGCTAGCATGGCCTTCGGCCATGTTGCTATTTAATATCTCAAACGAAAGGAACAGGAGACATGAGTATGAAACAAAGCCTCAGGCTTCCTCACTAACTCCAGGACCCAGTCGAAGGAGGCAGAAAGGTAGATTGCATCTTACACTGATTCCAGTCCCCAGTCAAAAGGCACACCCATACTGGCTTCCAGGCCCCAATCGAAAGTCATGCCTTCACCCCTTTCAGGCCAAATCGAAGAGACCAACAAAGTACAGAATTGAAGGGTGTAGATTATGAAAAGGTAAAGGTGAAAAAGCACAGGAAAGACCTTTGAGATATTTTCTTGAGTTCGGTGTAGATTATGAAAAGGGAAGGTGCTAGCACCCTTTTCATCCATGGTTTTCTATGGCCTCTTAGTTACTTGCTTAGATCACTTGCTTTGGTTTGTTTGAAATGGTGTTTGGTGTGGTTTTGAAAGTATTTTATAAAAGAGGCCATTCGTTTAGGAAATCTTTGTAATGATTCTCGTTCGTAAGAATGTATACAAAGACGTTTGTCTTTTGAAAATGTTTTCAATGTTTGTAAGATGTTTTTGAAATGTGTGTGTGTTTGTTTTAAAAATAGCAAGGATTTTTATTTGAAATGGAGCAAGTAACTAGAAGCTATCTACCTACTCAAATGTCTTTCTTATGCATTTTTTATGTCTTTGACATTGTTGACTTACCATTGATTTGGTAAGCAACCCTATCTTTGGATGTAAACGGGACGGGCGCATGTCATCGTATAGCCGTGATTAGCAATGTTGTGAGGTATCTTAGTATTTCTTTTTGAGGGACTAAGATCATTGTGAAAGGCAACATTTATAGCATCATGGAGGGACTATGATCTTGTACTTCGATTATTTTTTCTAAGATACCCCACATGCATAACATGACCATTTTTTAGGCAACAAGTGGAATTAACCTTAAGGGTGCTAGTGTGCAAGTGTGTTTGATTGCATGAATTTTAGTCTTGATTAGGGTGATCTATTTGTTGATTTCATGTCTTGCTATACACACCCTAATTACTAGCGATATATGAAAGCAATAAAAAGTGCAGATAGTAAATATCCTACGCTATTACAAACATTAGGGGGGTGGGGTGTACAGATTTACAAATGGGGATTGCAAATAAAATTAAATCCTAAGTTACTATTACAACCATATTGAATGAATAAGAATGTACAAGAAAAATGTGAAATGAACTTGTTTTGTTTAAGTAAAGAAATAAGTTTTGTTTAAGAAAATATTTTTGATCTTTTTATTTTAAGAAATAAAATAATGTAAATAAATGAAAAAAAATGTCTTTTGGTGTTTTTGATTAATGAAATAAAAAGTGATAGTAAAAATAGTGAGGAAAGGAAAAAGGGATCAGCGTATTGCTGATTAAATGAAATCAGAGGTTCTGACCCTGGCACGCTGCAAAACAGAAACCTGTTAGTGAAAATGTAAAGGGTCAGAAGCTCTGAACCCATTGAGAACGCAGTAGTTTTCAGAAGTTCTGAAATTACTGGTAACAAAGCAGACTCCAGAAATAATGGTGCCACTGACAGAACTAGGTCTCTCTCTCTATGCTAGTTAGAACATCTGCAATTTGGTTATTTCTCCACAAAATAGAAGACATGCATAGAACAGTTACAACCGGTGCCATAGTGTTTCAGAAATAAGAGATATCAGAATCATAAATCAGAGGCAAGTAAGCATTCGCTAATCCTAATTCTGAGTTCTAGTTTCTTCGAGAAAGCTCTGAACTGATTCATTCCCCACTTAAGCAGACATATGCATGAAATCCCAGAATATGTACAACATCAGAAACATGATATCTAAATTGTATTTTTGAGTATGTAAATCTAGTAATGCTTGAGTAATGGGGTGAAAGTCAGCAGAAACTTACCTTCCAGCTGGAAGAAGTTCTGTGAACTAGAGTTAACCTCAGCTCTGATGACGTTCTGAAAAGCTTCTCCACGTACTCAGTAAGTTGAAAGTTTTTAACTTATGGAAATGGAAAGGAGGTGATGTTCTGATTTCCTTGAATGGATGTATGGAGAAGGTATAGTAGTGTGAATATAGAAGCTATGGCTGTTTCCAATGTATGGATCAGAAATTGTGTGGATGGTTTTTTAGTCAAGAAATATTTGAGAACAAATGGAAGCTTGGGGGCAAGGAATAAAAAATTAACAGTTTTTGTTTGTTGTGTTTTCAGTTCTTGAAGTTCTAGGGATTTTGGCAGAGATTCAAGGCTTTTATTTCTCAAAAAAAAAAATTCTCTCCTTTCCAGTGGCCAAAGGTGTTCTATTTATAGGAAAAGTTTTGTGGGTTTGAAATGTCAAGTAGCGCCAACATCATATGCTAGACGCTAACTTGTTCTTGAAGCAAGTTTAAAAAAGTGTGATAGTTGACAGCTTCTTAGCCTAGGCTGGATTAACAAGCAGGGATTAAGGAAATGTAAACCCACAAGAGAAAAGCGGCGCATGGACCCATACTTAATTCTGTACAAAAATATTTCTATGTTACACGTGGAGATATCCTTTGGACAAAGACTTAAAAGTGGTTGTGAGCATTAATGAGCATTAAATGATGATGAGATTTGTCAAAATCAGAAATCTTGTAAATGTGAGATTTTGCATCATTGCTTAAATCTGGGCCAGAAGTTCCAATTCAGCATAGTCCAAAACAACGCACCCAAGTTCTGATCTTAGTATCATGTTGCCTCAGCAAGCTCTAAAGGATCCTCAGGTTTTATAGCATGTTCTGAAAGAGCATTCAAACTTTCTATCACGCTTTATAATCCTCTTTGTTTTACCCTGGCAAACTCTGACTGAGCTTGCGTAGATGTTGAAGAGCCACGCTCTGACTAAAGACTATGTGTTGAACCAAGTTTACAACTTCTGACTGCCCTGCTTAGAGGCTGGCTCAGAAGTTCTGAAGTGTCATTTTTTCTTAAATACTTAGAAAAACCCCAAGTATTTAGAAATTTGGCTTTTTCATAGCAATTTTGACTTTTGAACTATTAGATGAAACAAAATTCACATTTCAATGTGTCTTGATGAAATATGATTTTGAGATTTGTTTTTTTTTTCAAAAATCAAAGTTTGTCCTTTTAAAGTGAAAATGACTATTTTGCCCTTGTAGGCGACTTTCTTGAGAAATTTGTAATTCAAATCTTGGGATTGGATGGAATTAAATCTGAGGATCCAGGGTGATTTCTTGGAAAAAGAGAGGGCAAATTTTGGGGTGCAACAGTTGCCCTTGTTCAATCTTCTTTAACCTGAAGAGTTAGATTGGCGAGATTTGTCATTCGTGACTTGAAGGTGGAAGAATATTGGACACTAGAGTGCTCAGAAATTTGCACTTGGCGACGATAGGAGGAAAGGTCTTAAAGATGCCAATTGCAGAGGTGATAGAATCTTGTTGGAGATGGGCTTGTAGATGCCATCCAAGAATGTTTGTTGTAAGTCAAAAGGATAAGCATCAGAATGGTGTCCGTATCTGGAACGTATCTGAGCTGTATCTGGAGACTGAATCTGTATGAGCAACAGAATAGCATCCGTGTCTGAAGCGTATCCAAGCCATATCTAAACTTGAATCTGAATGAGTAACAGAATGGCTTCCGTGTCTGGAGTGTATCTGGAATGTATCATGAACTTGAAATCTGAATAAGTATCAGAATGGCATCTGTGTCTCGACCGTATCTGAACTTGAAAATATGAATGAGTATCAGGATGGCATCCGTTTCTGGAGCGTATCTGAACTGTATCTGAAAGGTGAATCTAAATGAGTAACAGAATGGCAACCGTGTCTGGAGCGTATATGTACTGCATCTGAAAGCTGAATCTGAATGAGTATCAAGATGGCATACGTGTCTAGAGCGTATCTGAGCTGTATCTGAAAGATGAATCTGAATGAGTAACAGAATGGCAACCGTGTCTGGAACGTATCTGAACTGTATCTAGATTGCATATTGTTAATGGTAGCTTGTTAATCTTATCCTGAAAAAGGGTAAAATGTTAGCTGAAACACAAAGTTATGTTGCATGAAATGTATGATGCAATATATGTGTTTTATCAATGTTTATGATATGTGGATGTAATGTATGCGCATGTAAGCTGATTTGCTGTATTGCTGAGGAAAATAAATCCTTCACCGCTGCTGAGGATATGTGGATTCTTCATGTCTTAAAGTTGGAGTATTGACAAAAATTCTGTTGTGAGAGTAATGTCGTGTACTGCTTGAGGAATTTGCTTGGGGGGACCCTAGAAAATTTTGATGACTTCTACTGGGAATTAGTAATGGGAGTCTTTGTTCTGTTGGGGAATATTGAAAACTATGTGGGGAAAAGCTTATTTCTGTTTGGGAAAAAGTTCAGGAATTTCGGTCGTCTGTCACCCTACCGGGGA
Organism: Vicia faba; assembly: GCA_948472305.1. Classification (NCBI taxonomy): domain Eukaryota; kingdom Viridiplantae; phylum Streptophyta; class Magnoliopsida; order Fabales; family Fabaceae; genus Vicia; species Vicia faba. The sequence goes on from OX451740.1 coordinate 1,259,823,075, forward strand.
GTTATCCTAGGTTGGGGAGAAATAGAAGTTAACTGTTATCTGGTTGATTTTCAGGCTTCAAGACAACTTGTTGGGGAATTTGGAGAAACTGGATGGTTTCCATTGGAGATTAATAGTTTTAAGTTTCAGCTCCACTGGGGATCTTAATGACGTACTGTAGAGATTGCTCATGGAATAGCCTAAAGACGTTTTCCTATTCTTTCAACCTGTCAGTAATTGTTTTTTTTCATTTTGTTTATTTGTAAACAGTAATTATGTTCAAATGCATATGTTCATTAATGAATCATTGGATGTTTTTGCAAATAAGACATAAATATAAAGAAAAAGACAAATAGTTTTCTGTACTTTAAAGAGATATCTTTGTATTTACTTTGAATAAGTATTTTGTACAAAAGAGACAGACATCCTAGTAAGAGGATGGTGTCATGAAAATAAGAAAATTTTATACAAAGAAAGATAGCTATGTGTGATAATCCCATGGGGTTCCCATTCTGCTATAGCCTCCGTATCTCCGAATATCTTGTCCATTTGTTGCTTCATCCGAAGATGATTGACTTGATCAGAAGCTCCGAGTTTGTCAGTGAAGAGATTTTCCTCAAAGTGATCCGACGAGACATAGTCATACGCTTTAATTCCCTAACTTTTTCCTGGACCGCCCTTTCGGGTTTTCAATCCACCGGGAAACCCTTATTTGCCCAAGTCGCCCTTTCGGGTTTTCAACTTGCCGGGTGTACAGATTTTTTTTATTTTATCCCTAATTTTTGCTCGAACCTTTTGGTTCGCCGGGATGCCCTTGTTTTTCCTAGGTGTGTCAACCTAGCGGGTCTCTTATGCATAGTATCTTTTGACTATGTCTGTGTTCACAGGGTGTGGCAGGTCATCGCCGTCTATGGTGGTTAAGATCATTGCCCCACCGAAAAAGATGTTCTTGATTACAAATGGTCCTTCATAGGTAGGAGTCCATTTGCCCCTAGGATCACTTTGTGGCAAGATGATGCGCTTGATCACTAGATCTCCAACTTGATATTCTTGGCGTCTGACTTTCTTGTTGAAAGCCTTGATCCTCCGCTTTTGATACATCTGACCATGGCAAACAGCAGTAAGTATTTTTTTCATCAATTAAGTTCAGTTGATCAAGTCGAGTCTGGATCCAATCGTCCTCATTCAAACCTGCATCCTTCATAATTCTCAAGGAGGGGATCTGAACCTCAATAGGCAAGACAGTTTCCATGCCATAAACCAAAGAATAGGGTGTTTCCCCAGTTGATGTGCGAGCCGTGGTATGATACCCGTGGAGTGCAAATGGTAGCATCTCATGCCAGTCTTTGCAGGTGACTGTCATTTTCTGTATGATCTTTTTAATGTTTTTATTTGCAGCTTCGACGGCACCATTCATCTTTGGCCGATAGGGGGATGAATTGTGATGCTAAATCTTGAACTGCTCACACAAGGTGGTGATCATAGTATTGTTAAGGTTTGTACCATTGTCAGTGATGACCCTTTCTGGGATACCGCACCAGCAAATGAGATTCTTCTTGATGAAGCGGGAAACAACATTCTTAGTAACAGATGCGAAGGAAGCTACTTTGACCCACTTTGTGAAATAATCAATGGCCACTAGAATGAAGCGGTGTCCATTGGAGGCTGTAAGCTTGATCTCCCTAATCATATCGATTCCCCACATAAAAAAGGGCCAAGGAGCTGTCAATACATTTAGAGGAACCGGAGGTACGTGCACCTTGTCAGCAAAAATTTGGCACTTATGACAGATCCGAGAGTGTTGATAGCAATCTGCTTCCATGGTAGACCAATAATAGCCTGCCCGTAGGATTTTCTTCACCATCGTATGCCCACTGGAGTGAGTGCCAAAAGTACCTTCGTGCAATTCAGCCATGATCTTTTCAGCCTCGATCTTATCCATACAACGGAGCAGAATAGAGTCATGATTGTGTTTGTACAGGATGCCATTACTCAGGAAGATCTTAGCAAAGAATCTCCTTAAGAACTTTTTGTCATTGATTGAAGCTCCTTCTGGATATTCTTGAGCCTTGAGATACCTTTTGACTTCATGAAACCAAGGTTGGTCCACTACTTCTTCAGTATTAATCTCGTGACAGTGTGCTGGTTCGTCCATTCGTTCAATGGTGATCTGGGGAGCCTCGTTATCCCAATTAAGTTTAAACATAGATGACATTGTGGCTAGAGCATCTGCTAGCTGATTTTCTTCTCGCGGGAAATGCTCGAAGGTAATCTGCTCAAAATGTGGTAACAATGTCAAAACATGTTCTTTGTAAGGGATAAGGTTTGGATGCTTAGTGTCCCACTCTCCTTTGATCTGACTGATGACCAAAGCTGAATCTCCAAACACATCTAAATATTTGATTCCCAAGTCTACGGCATCCTTGAGGCCAAAGATGCACGCTTCGTATTCTGCCATGTTGTTCGTACAGTTGAAGCAAAGTCTGGCAGTAAAAGGAGTGTGACACCCTTCCGGAGATATGAGTACATCACTGATACCATTACCAAGTGCATTGGATGCCCCATCAAAGAGCAGGGTTTATCGGGATCCTTGTTCAGGTCTGTCATATGGTCTGATTTCTTCACAATTGTCTAATGTCATGATGTCTTCGTCTGGGAATTCAAACTTCATACACTGATAATCTTCTAAAGCTTGATGAGCAAGATGATCAGCTAGCACGCTTCCCTTTATAGCTTTTTGGGTAGTGTACTGTATGTCATATTCTGTTAGGATCGTCTGCCATCTAGCTATCCTCCTAGACAAAGAAGGCTTCTCAAAGATGTACTTTATCGGATCCATCTTAGATATCAGCAAAGTGGTATGAGTCAACATATATTATCTTAGCCGGCGAGCAGCCCATAACAGAGCGCAACAAGTTTTCTCGAGCAGTGAATATCTGGTTTCACAATCGGTACACTTTTTGCTCAGGTAGTAAATAGCGTGTTCTTTTCGGCCAGACTCGCCATGCTGCCCCAATACACACCCCATTGAGTTCTCTAAAACGGTCAGATACATGATTAGTGGTCTTCCCTCTACTGGTGGCATCAAGACAGGAGGCTCTTGTAAATACTCTTTGATTTTGTCAAAAGAAATCTGACATTTGTCATTCCATCTGACTACTTGATCTTTCTTCAACAGCTTGAAGATTGGTTCACAAGTAGATGTTAGGCGAGAAATGAATCAGGCAATATAGTTCAGGCGTCCCAAGAATCCTCTGACTTCCATCTCAGTACGAGGAGCAGGCATTTCTTGTATCTCTTTGACCTTGGCAGGATCAACCTCGATGCCTTTGTTGTTGACAATGAAACCTAAGAGTTTACCGGACCGGACTCCGAATGTGCACTTGTTTGGGTTCAACCTTAATCTCTACTCCTTCAATCTTACAAACAGCTTTTGCAAGTGATCAAGGTTCTCCTCTTCCGTTTGTGATTGGGCTATCATATCATCTATATATACCTCTATCTCATGATGTATCATATCATGAAACAAAGCTACCATGGTGCGTTGATAGGTTGCCCCAGCATTCTTCAGCCCGAATGGCATCACTTTGTAGCAGAACGTGCCCCACTGTGTGACAAACGTAGTTTTCTCCATGTCCTCAGGTGCCATTTTGATTTGGTTATAGCCTGAGAATCTTTCCATGAAAGAAAATACTTTGTGTTGGGCCGTGTTGTCAACCAGGATGTCAATGTGGGGAAGCAGAAAATCATCTTTAGGGCTGGCCCTGTTTAAATCTCTATAATCCACGCACATCCGTACTTTACCGTCCTTTTTAGGCACGGGAACAATGTTGGAAATCCATTGAGGATAGGAAGTAACAGCCAGAAATCTAGCATTGAACTGTTTCATAACCTCTGCTTTGATCTTCTCCGACATGTCAGGTCTCATGCGGAAGACTTTTTGTTTCACTGGTGGACAGTCTTCTCTTGTTGGCAGACGATGTACCACGATGTTTGTATCAAGTCCCGGCATGTCTTCGTATGACTAGGCAAAGGTCTCAACATAATCATGCAATAGCTGAATTAGACGCTCCTTGACACTCGGCTCTAGGTTGGTACCCACTTTGATTTCCTTTTTATCCTCCTCGGTACCCAAGTTGATTGTATCCAACAGTTCCTCATGAGGCTGAATAGCTCTTTCCTCTTGTTGTAGTAGTCTATCCAATTCCCTCGGTACTTCACAATCTTCCTCACCTTCGTCTTCGGCTTGGTAGATTAGATCGTTAGAGTCACTAAAAGCTATAGCAGTATCGTTACCCATTGGATCCGGAATGGAGGGGTACCTGCATATGTGAGTGTGGGTGTGTGTAATGGTATAGCCATCTTTAAACAATAAAATGTAAAAGAAAGACTATGAGCACAAAAAGTTTGTATGTGAAAAACGTCCATGATTCATTGAATGTCCTATGAAGATGAAATAAAAACCCTTACAAATGGACCATTGTGCCTCGGGTAAGACACAAGGTTGAAAATGTACGAATTGTTTGTGAATATTACAAGTCCAACAGAAATATAAAAGACAAATTACTGAGAGATGAAAGTTATTGGGACAAAGTCTTTGGCTTCCCAGTTGCGAAGTCCTCCATTGACAGTAGGAAATATTCAATCTTCCAAGCTGCCATCTTCTTCATTGTCTTCCACTGCATTGACATCTTGGTTACTAATCTTCAAAGGTGGCCCTCCAGCACGGGCACGGTGCACAGCCTTCTGAGCAGTTGAAATAAACCCCAAGCCAAACTTGTCTAATTTATACGGGATGTCCGGAAGCTGCCCCCAGATGGTGCATCCACCCTCCTCTATTACTGTCTTTGCGTCCTTTAGAGATGACATCCTAAGCGGAGGTCTTGTGATCCTGGGAATCGAGGATACCGTCTTGGTTTCTGCTACCTCTTGAGAGACTTCTTCGAAATGTTGAAAGGGAGTTTCAATGAACTCGCCATCCAATTCAACATATCAAACAATTTAGATGGTTAATCATATAGTCTTGTTCCCTGTGGACAGTTATGATCTTCCCTTGGACCGGGTATTTCAGCATCTGGTGCAATGTGAAGGTGACAGCATCGGCATTATGGATCCAAGGCCATCCTAACAGACAGGAATAAGAGGGACGGATGTCCATCACATAGAAAGTTGAGTTGAAAGTCTGAGTTCCCACCTTTATGGGGATGTCCACCTCCCCGTGGACCATCCTCTTTGAACCATCAAATGCTCTCATGACTATGTTGGTTTCAAACCTGTCTTAGAAAAGTAACTGGATTATAAAGATTCTCAATATCACTGATCATCCTTTATCGGGCATTGTTTCAGCTCAGGCAATCTTTTCTTGTGGCCTAAATATACCGAAAGTCTGAACTCAATGAGTGTAGCATCGAGTATCAACCAATCCTCAGCTTTATACCAAGGCCGGCTATCTCACTACTTTCTAATGGCTAAGTTTGTTCGACTAATGTTATAAGGTCCGTTAGTGCTTCACGATACCACGCGGCGGCCCCGTATTCTCCTCATTTCCACACGAAGGATACCGGTACTAACCAAAGTGTCACACCAACACAACCATCGCTTAAACCATATCAGTCTACGTCGTACAGTCTCCATGATCTATTGTTGTTTACCTAAAGAGTGTCCCCAAATCCGGGTGTAGGATCTTCAATAATACCCAAACAAAACCATTGAATATAAAGCAGGCAAAGAAAAACAAGAAAGTAATTTTCGAAATGACCTAGATCCTAAGGTATACCCCACTTTTTAACTCCCCAGCAGAGTCGCCAGTTCTGTGATACGGTTGCAGAACAGACTGTTATACTGGTTTGCATTTTGTATTCGAAAATGTCGCGGTAAGAAAGAGTTGCCACCGACTTTTATTCCATCTAACTAAGGAAAAGGAAAAAGAACAGAAAAAAAAACTTTTTCGAGATGTTTCTGAGTACGGGGGTAGATTATAGAAAGGGAAGGTGTTAGCACCCTTTCTATCCGTGGTTTTCCACGGGCTCTTAGGTACTTGCTCATTTTTTTAATTTGCTTGTGTGTGCTTGTTTTGAAAAGTATTGTTTACTTTGTGATAACCCTTGTATAGGTCCTCAAGAGTGTGACAAAGTTTTTTTGGAAACTGTTTTTGAAAAGTGTTTGTGTGAAAAGTTTTTATTTTGAGCAAGTACTTAAGATTTCTACCTACTCGGAAAAAAAAGTCTGTTTATTTTCGTTTCCTTTAGACAGTGCTATCATACTATTAAGAAGTAGGTAGCTCTGTCGTTGGATTTGTAAAGGGACATTCGAAGGGACGAAATGGTCTCTGAAGGCAATAAGTAAACATACCTTAGTATTTCGAAGGGACTATCGTCATAAGATAAATTCGTAAGCAACTTGAAGGACAAATATGGACTATGATCTTTATGACGATTTTAAATCGCGGGTCATTGCTAAGGTATCCCTACGTTCGAGGGACACGACCATTATTTCAGAGGCAACCAAGTGAGGAAAAACCCTAGGAGTGAGCATGTGCAAGTGTTTTGGTTTCAGTTTCATTTATCTTGCGCATTTAGGGTTTTCTACTGTTTTAAATTGATTTATCTTTCGCATACAATCCTAATATCCATACATCTAGCAGTTTAATAGTTGCGGAAATTAAAAGCGAGAAATTAAAACCCTAGCTATTACAAGGCTTTGGGGAGGGGATTACATAATCAAAAAATCGGGGAAAAATGATGAATGCGAAATAGTAAACCTAATTAACTATTACAAACTTGGAACAGTTACAATAATTAATCAAAATAATGAAAGAAACAATGCGCGAAAGTTAAGATGGGAACAAATTAGAAACCTTAGAAATCTAATTAATTAAAAATATTTTTGTATTTTTTATTGAGAAAAAAAATAATTACAATTTGCAAAACCTAATTTACAATTAATTTTATTTAGCAAAATAACCAATGTTGAAACAATTAAAAATAATTCATTTTCAAAAATTAATTTTTAATATAAAAACAAACCTAATTCTATATAATTTTAATTATGGAAGGAAAAAGTAATTAAATTAACATAATTTCTATTAAATTTTAGTTACAAAAAATGTTTAAGTTAACCTAATTAAACTAATTAATTAAATGCAAATAAATATTTTATGAAAAAAGACTAAACCTAATATTTTTTGTAGTTTTCTGATTTTTATGATTTAATAATAAAAATGATTTTGTAAAAAAACAATTAAAACAAATAATAAAATAAAAGAAATAAAAAAAGAAAAGAATTTATGCCTGATTGTGAGAAGCAAATTGGGGGGTATGAATTGGAATTTTAAAGCCCAGATTTCCTTGCAAGCCCACCCTGCGTTTGGATCCAGTGTTGGCCACGTTTGAAGGTGCATCATGAACTTCTCTCCACTGGACGTTAGATCTGGATCAGAAGATGATCCACTGGATGGATTTAGAGGGTGTATGGTAGTCACGCTGGAGTCCAAGGCATAGGATCTGCAAGAAAATATTATGGAAAATAAAATGTAGGAGGCAGGGATCGAACCCCTGACCTCCTACACATGAATTCCTTAAGACCTCTCTCTTTGCCATCTGAGCTGGATTGTTAGTCATATACATAATCAAATAAAACAGATATAATACAAATAGAACGCTATGCCTAAGAAAATTCACGAATTTTAAACAAGCCAATAGTATGCAGCCATGCCTTCATCTTCCTCGTTGGGACTATTGTCTTAGGTAAAGACCTTTACCTACGGACTTGGCCATAGCTACAACCTGCGCATCTCAAAAATCATGTCTAGGAAATATAAATTAGATTCAAGATCATGGATCGATTGGGTTTGATTCTCTGATCATGATAGCACCATCTTGAGATCTAATTATTACTGCATTTGAAAGCCCTAAAACGACCTTGTAAACCCTAGCAATGGCGTTTCATCCAACAGGAACCAAAACATGCAATTAAATATGCAAACACATTCTAAAGGATGATATAAACATGAATATATACTTATAACTCATTTATCATGTGTGAATTGCAAAAACCAATTTCAAAAATATGAACAAACCGTGATGTGGCTAGCGCTCGTTTCTTGATGCTTCAGGCCTTGATAATGCTTGTTATCGCCCCAATGACCGTCTAGGAATAAGATTTGACCTTCAGAACGCCTTGAACTAGCCTGTGGAATAAGATAGGTCTTGCACTTTTGGAAAAAAAATTGAGTTTTGTTTCTTGCTTTGGAGGCAGGCTGCGCACGAAAATTCTCTCCTTTAGGGTTCAACAAGCTTCAGTATATGTATTAAATCCAATTAGGTCAATACTTTTGGCAAGAATCCAAAGAATAATGGTCTTGAAGTTTTGATTCCAATCTTTCCAAAATTGGAAATTACTTCTTGTTTTTGGCTTGGCACAATTTTCTTGAGGTTATACAGCTTGCATGATCTACAATTCAATGCAAAACAAATCTCATTCCATAAGTTTGATATATTTTGATTTAAATTGAGTTTATTTGAATTTATTTGATTTTAAAATGAATAAAAATCAAAATAAATTAGATAAATGAGTGAATAATGCATGAGGGGTCCTATAGGTCATGGACCATGCTAGGATTGAGATTCAATCTTGAAAAGATGGGCCCTGTGGAAAAAATGCAATTTTGAGCATTGTTGACTTTGGGCAAATTTCTAAAAATGGCCAACTATGACAATGCATATCTCTCTCAATTTTGACCCTAAGAGGATGTTCTTGGACTTTTTAGAAATCTTAGGATGTCCCCTAAGCAACCTCTTTGGTTTTATCTCAATTGGATCTTCCATGTTCATGTAAGGAGCTTTGACCCAAAAGGTGTTTTTGTTGACTTTTTGGAATGACCAATAATGTATGAATTCATATCTTTCCATGTGTGCATTTCTTGAACTTGAGGGCTGAAGATGAGTTGTAAGGAATTGGATTCTCTTCAAAATGAGCCTTGGATAGGAAATTTCTGATAAAGTATGAGAAAGTTATGCTTGGTCAAAGTTTGGTTGACTTTTCCTAAAAAACCCTAATTTATCAACTTTTGAATTTTGATGAATTATGAGCCTTTCTTGAGGAATCAAGATAAAACCTTGATAAAATGATGTATATCACTTCAAAATGTTGATGTTGACCAAAAATCTTGAAGTTTGACTGTATGTGGGCCACAGTTGACTTTTGACCCAATACAGTTGATTTTCAGGCATTTGAGTAGTTAACTGAGCAAACTTCTTGTGCAAGGTATGAAACTTGACATGGATTGTCTTGAGACCATATTAAGACTATGGAGAAGATTTGAGACCTTTGGAGTTCACCCATCTTGATGAAAATTGAAACCCTAATTTGAGGTTCATTGTCTTAGGAGAGCATTTATCTGATCAATCCTTGGGCCTCCTTGGGCAAGTTGAGGACTTCAATGAGTATGTTTTGAGTAAAATGAGAGGGAAAATTTTGGGGTACAACAGCACGTCCTATGAATGATGATGCAGTCAATAAATACTTCACCTAAAGAAATAAAAGAATATCTTGCTAAGTCGAAAACCCAAAAGGGCGACTTAGGCAATAAAAGAGCATCTCGATAGGTTGAAAACCCGAAAGGGCGGTCTAGGCAAAAATAAGAGACATAAATAGAATAAATTCTCCCGCTAGGTTGAAAACCCACAAGGGCAGCCTAGGAAAAAGTTAGGGATTTCTTGGAAAGTAACTACGTCAGACAAGACTTGATTGTTGAAGCAACAATTTTCTGGGACTCTCACCAAACTTCAACAAAAGTCACTGCTCAGGAATTCAAAGTTGCTAGGGAGAATGGTGGTCATTATATTTCAATGTATCTTTTCCAATATATTACCATTTTCCAAACTTTGTAATCATCTATGGAGTCTCGCCATTCACAGACCACCATTCTTTTAATAAAGTTTGAGCTTTTATCCAATTCTTTGCAATTCTTGTTTTATTCTGCTTACAAAGACTCCAGTTATTATTGATAGTAATTTTCATAACAAAGAGATTTAACAGTGAAATTGTTTTTGAAAAGAATTTACAAATTACTTTTTACTTTATACTTTTATGATTCAAGAAAAAAAATAGTGATTTCAAGGATGGACGAACTCTGATTTTTTTTGGAAGTGTATATTCCCCAGGAAAGTTCTCTTATGTCACTCTTGCTGATGTGCGTATGGTCTTCTTGTTGTTTCTCAAATAGTTAGAGATGATACCTGTTGTGCCCCAAAATTTGCCCTCTCATTTTTAAGGCATTTCTCACAAGGATTCTCAAGGTTCAAGCTTGCACAATTAGATTTGGATTTTCCAGTACCAAGTTAAAAAAGAAACTGTCAAAAAAGGAGGAAAATAGATAAAAATAATCTTTTTGACAAAATTTGAGAAACACAAGCCTTTTCGATTCAGCTCATTCGATTGGCCTTTTGGCCTCTTTCGATGCAAGCTTGGCTTGCATCCTTCTACTGGGCATAGGCCTCTGACATGCTGGTTTAGATTCACGAGGCAAGAGCTTCCTGCATCTCACCTTTGATTGCATCTTTGGCCTCACAAGGTTCACAATGCAACGACTGCCTATGTTCCTGCTTCGATTGGATATTTTATGTGCGCATGCCTGTGTTGACTGGACAAATATTCCTCCCATACTTGCTTTCATTCACAAGTTGATGACTAGCTGCATACAAGTCTTTGTTTGAGCCATAACTTCTTTCTTGCGTGCAAAAGGATTTCCCCATGCTAACATGCACAAGGCGCAAAGCCTCATGTACCTTCCTTCAATTCAAAGGAAAAAAGCTCCCTTTTGGCATCCTTCGATTGCACTTTTTTGCCTCATGTACGCCTCTTCCGAATCTGGGTATTTTTGTCTCCTGCACGCCTATTTCGTTTGGGCATGTGGTTCCCTTCATGCAAGTCTTCATTTGAGCATTGACCTCTTGTATGCTTGCTTGGAGTCATAAAGTTTAGACCTCCTGCATGCAGGCTTCGACAAGACATTGGCTATGTTTGTACTAGCTTTGACTGGACAACATTGCTCTTTAGTATGCTGTAATTCCATCCTTGACAAACTTCAGCACACGTGGTTGATGGACCCCTTCAAAAGACATATAGTGGTGGACTTGAAGGGCATACATATGAGTCTCTGTCGAAGGATACACCTTACTAGTCCATTCGAAGGACACATTTGGCCCTTTTTCATAGAAACATATATGACTCATTCAAGAGACACATCTAGGCATCCCATTCGAAGGACATGCTTGATGGACCATTCGAAGGATTTACAAAGCCACATTAAAGCATGTTTTGGTGACCCATCCAAGGGTCACACATTTGGCTCCTTCGAAGGATGTACAAAAGTAACCCATTTGAAGGATACTTGTTGGAGGAAAATCAAATAACATTGTTGGAAGAGGAATCTGGTCGAAGGAGGGTCGAGACGAAAGAATGAAATTTTCAAAGATGCTTTCTGCCAAGTTCAGGCCTAGTACACTAGCCACAGCTGTTGTAGAACAGTCATGATACACTTCCCCAATCTTGCACAAAAATAGCATACAAAGCGCTATCCCTCGAAAGCTACAAAAGCAGATTACTCAAATTATTCAAATTATTTTGTTTTCCCTCCAAAAGCTTCAGCCAGCTTTACCTATAAATAAGAGGCTCCACAATAGTGTAAGGGGACTTTTTTGGCCAGAGGAACGAATCTTCAAAAAATTCTCAAACACTCCCAAAAGTCATCAAACTCTCAAACACTTAAACACTCATCAAACACCAACCCAGAATCTAAGCATTTGTCCCCTTCGAATCTTAAATATCCCCACACCTTGTACCCTTTGAATCAAGTAGGAAGAACCTCACACCTGTTCTTCTCTTTCGAATCCAGTATCAAAGGCATAGCCCCTAGTTCCTCCCTTAGAATCTAGAAGCATTCAAGGGAACCACTTAAAGGCCCAACACACGTCCCAACCTCAAGCAAGGTAAGTCATCCTTAACTTTGGATCCTTCATTTCCATCATAACATGTAAATAAGTTTCCTTTTCGTTTCAAACATGCACATAGTATTTGTTTCCTTTTTGTTCCCACCCTTTTAGTTTGTTTTTATTGCCTCTCCTTTTGGTTTTGTTCTTTGGTTTGTTACAAATGCTTTAAGAAATAACCTGGCCCTAAGGTAATGCTAGCATGGCCTTCGGCCATGTTGCTATTTAATATCTCAAACGAAAGGAACAGGAGACATGAGTATGAAACGAAGCCTCAGGCTTCCTCACTAACTCCAGACCCCAGTCGAAGGAGGCAGAAAGGCATATTGCATCTTACACTGATTCCAGTCCCCAGTCAAAAGGCACACCTATACTGGCTTCCAGGCCCCAATTGAAAGTCATGCCTTCACCCCTTTCAGGCCAAATCGAAGAGACCAACAAAGTACAGAATTGAAGGGTGTAGATTATGAAAAGGGAAAGGTGAAAAAGCACAGGAAAGACCTTTGAGATGTTTTCTTGAGTTCGGGGTAGATTATGAAAAGGGAAGGTGCTAGCACCCTTTTCATCCATGGTTTTCCATGGGCTCTTAGTTACTTGCTTAGATCACTTGCTTTGGTTTGTTTGAAATTGTGTTTGGTGTGGTTTTGAAAGTATTTTATAAAAGAGGCCATTCGTTTAGGCAATCTTTGTAATGATTCTCATTCGTAAGAATGTATACAAAGATGTTTGTCTTTTGAAAATGTTTTCAATGTTTGTAAGATGTTTTTGAAATGTGTGTGTGTTTGTTTTTAAAATAGCAAGGATTGTTGTTTGAAATGGAGCAAGTAACTAGAAGTTATCTACCTACTCAAATGTCTTTCTTATGCATTTTTTATTTCTTTGACATTGTTGACTTACCATTGATTTGGTAAGCAACCCTATCTTTGGATGTAAACGGGACGGGCACGGGTCATCGTATAGCCGTGATTAGCAATGTTGTGAGGTATCTTAGTATTTCTTTTTTAGGGACTAAGATCATTGTGAAAGGAAACATGTATAGCATCATCGAGGGACTATGATCTTGTACTTCGATTATTTTTGCTAAGATACCCCACATGCATAACATGACCATTTTTTAGGCAACAAGTGGAATTAACCTTAAGGGTGCTAGTGTGCAAGTGTGTTTGATTGCATGAATTTTAGTCTTGATTAGGGTGATCTATTTGTTGATTTCATGTCTTGCTATACACACCCTAATTACTAGCGATATATGAAAGCAATAAAAAGTGCAGATAGTAAATATCCTACGCTATTACAAACATTAGGGGGGTGGGGTGTACAGATTTACAAATGGGGATTGCAAATAAAATTAAATCCTAAGTTACTATTACAACCATATTGAATGAATAAGAATGTACAAGAAAAATGTGAAATGAACTTGTTTTGTTTAAGTAAAGAAATAAGTTTTGTTTAAGAAAATATTTTTGATCTTTTTATTTTAAGAAATAAAATAAACTATGTAAAAAAAATGAAAAAAATGTCTTTTGGTGTTTTTGATTAATGAAATAAAAAGTGATAGTAAAAATAGTGAGGAAAGGAAAAAGGGATCAGCGTATTGCTAATTAAATGAAATCAGAGGTTCTGACCCTGGCACGCTGCAAAACAGAAACCTGTTAGTGAAAATGTAAAGGGTCAAAAGCTCTGAACCCATTGAGAACGCAGTAGTTTTCAGAAGTTCTGAAATTACTGGTAACAAAATAGAATCCAGAAATAATGTTGCCACTGACAGAACTAGGTCTATCTCTCTCTATGCTAGTCAGAACATCTACAATTTGGTTATTTCTCCACAAAACAGAAGACATGCATAGAACAGTTACAGCAGGTGCCATAGTGTTTCAGAAATAAGAGATATCAGAATCATAAATCAGAGGCAAGTAAGCATTCGTTAATCCTAATTCTGAGTTCTAGTTTCTTCGAGAAAGCTCTGAACTGATTCATTCCCCACTTAAGCAGACATATGCATGAAATCCCAGAATATGTACAACATCAGAAACATGATATCTACATTGTATTTTTGAGTATGTAAATCTAGTAATGCTTGAGTAATGGGGTGAAAGTCAGCAGAAACTTACCTTCCATCTCGAAGAAGTTCTGTGAACTAGAGTTAACCTCAGCTCTGATGATGTTCTGGAATGCTTCTCCACGTACTCAGTAAGTTGAAAGTTTTTAACTTATGGAAACGTCAAGGAGGTGATGTTCTGATTTCCTTGAATGGATGTATGGAGAAGGTATAGTAGTGTGAATACCGAAGCTATGGCAGTTTCCAATGTATGGATCAGAAACTGTGTGGATGGCTTTTTAGTCAAGAAATATTTGAGAACAAATGGAATCTTAGGGGCAAGGAATCAAAAATTAACAGTTTTTGTTTGTTGTGTTTCCAGTTCTTGAAGTTCTAGGGATTTTGGCAGAGATTCAAAGCTTTTATTTCTCAAAAAAAAAATTCTCTCCTTTCCAGTGGCCAAAGGTGTTCTATTTATAGGAAAAGTTTTATGGGTTTGAAATGTCAAGTAGCGCCAACATCATATGCTAGACGCTGACTTATTCTTGAAGCAAGTTAAAAAAAGTGTGATAGTTGACAATTTCTTAGCCTAGGCTGGATTAGCAAGCAGGGATTAAGGAAATGTAAACCCACAAGCGAAAAGTAGCGCATGGACCCATATTTAATTCTGCACAAAAGTATTTCTACGTTACACGTGGAGATATCCTTTGGCCAAGACTTAAAAGTTGTTGTGAGCATTAACGAGCATTAAATGATGATGAGATTTGTCAAAATCAGAAATCCTGTAAATGTGAGATTTTGCATCATTGCTTAAATCTGGGCCAGAAGTTCCAATTCAGCGTAGTCCAAAACAACACACCCAAATTCTGATCTTAGTATCCTGTTGCCTCAGCAAGCTCTAAAGGATCATCAGGTTTTACAGCATGTTCTGAAGGAGCATTCAGACTTTCTATCACGCTTTATAATCCTCTTTGTTTTACCCTGGAAAACTCTGACTGAGCTTGCGTAGATGTTGAAGAGCCACACTCTGACTAAAGACTATGTGTTGAACCAAGTTTACAACTTCTGACTGCCCTGCCTGGAGGCTGGCTCAGAAGTTCTGAAGTGTCATTTTTTCTTAAATACTTAGAAAAACCCCAAGTATTTAGAAATTTGGCTTTTTCATAGCAATTTTGACTTTTGAACTATTAGATGAAACAAAATTCACATTTCAACGTGTCTTGATGAAATATGATTTTGAGATTTGATTTTTTTTCAAAAATCAAAGTTTGTCCTTTTAAAGTGAAAATGACTATTTTGCCCTTGTAGGCGACTTTCTTGAGAAATTTGTAATTCAAAGCTTGGGATTGGATGGAAGTAAACCTGAGGATCCAGGGTGATTTTTTGGAAAAAGAGAGGGCAAATTTTGGGGTGCAACAGCTGCCCCTGTTCAATCTTCTTTAACCTGAAGAGTTAGATTGGCGAGATTTTCCATTCATGACTCGAAGGTGGAAGAATATTGGACACTAGAGTGCCCAGAAATTTTCACTTGCCGACGATAGGAGGAATGGGCTTAAAGATGCCAATTGCAGAGGTGATAGAATCTTGTTGGAGATGGGCTTGTAGATGCCATCCAAGAATGTTTGTTGTAAGTCAAAAGAATAAGCATCAGAATGGTGTCCGTATCTGGAACGTATCTGAGCTGTATCTGGAGACTGAATCTGTATGAGCAACAGAATAGCATCCGTGTCTGAAGCGTATCCAAGCCATATCTAAACTTGAATTTGAATGAGTAACAGAATGGCTTCCGTGTCTGGAGCGTATCTAGACTGTATCATGAACTTGAAATCTGAATAAGTATCAGAATGGCATATGTGTCTCGAGCGTATCTGAACTTGAAAATATGAATGAGTATCAGGATGGCATCCGTTTCTGGAGCGTATATGAACTGTATCTGATAGGTGAATCTAAATGAGTAACAGAATGGCAACCGTGTCTGGAGCGTATCTGTACTGCATCTGAAAGCTGAATTTGAATGAGTATCAAGATGGCATCCGTGTCTGGAGCGTATCTGAACTGTATCTGAAAGATGAATCTGAATGAGTAACAGAATGGCAACCGTGTCTGGAACGTATCTGAATTGTATCTAGATTGCATATTGTTAATGGTAGCTTGTTAATCTTATCCTGAAAAAGGGTAAAATGTTAGCTGAAACACAAAGTTATATTGCATGAAATGTATGATGCAATATATGTGTTTTATCAATGTTTATGATATGTGGATGTAATGTATGCGCATGTAAGCTTATTTGTTGTATTGCTGAGGAAAATAAATCCTTCACTGCTGCTAAGGATATGTGGATTCTTCATGTCTTGAAGTTGGAGTATTGACAAAAATTTCGTTGTGAGAGTAATGTCGTGTACTGCTTGAGGAATCTGCTTGGGGGGACCCTAGAAAATTTTGATGACTTCTACTGGGAATTAATAATGGGAGTCTTTGTTTCGTTGGGGAATATTGAAAACTCTGTGGGGAAAAGCTTATTCCTGTTTGGGAAAAAGTTCAGGAATTTCGGTCGTTTGTCACCCTACCGGGGAGTTATCCTAGGTTGGGGAGAAACAGAAGTTAACTGTTATTTGGTTTATTTTCAGGCTTCAAGACAACTTGTTGGGGAATTTGGAGAAACTGGATGGTTTCCATTGGAGATTAATAGTTTTAAGTTTCAGCTCCGTTGGGGATCTTAATGACGTACTGTAGGAATTGCTCATGAAATATCCTAAAGACGTTTTCCTATTCTTTCAATCTGTCAGTAATTGTTTTTTTTCATTTTGTTTATTTGTAAACAGTAATTATGTTCAAATGCATATGTTCATTAATGAATCATTGGACGTTTTTGCAAATAAAACATAAATATAAAGAAAAAGACAAATAGTTTTCTGTACTTTAAAGAGATATCTTTGTATTTACTTTGAATAAGTATTTTGTACAAAAGAGACAGACATCCTAGTAAGAGGAAGGTGTCATGAAAATAAGAAAATTTTATACAAAGAAAGATAGTTATGTGTGATAATCCCATAGGGTTCCCATTCTGCTATAGCCTCTGTATCTCTGAATATCTTATCCATTTGTTGCTTCGTCCAAAGATGATTGAATTGATCAGAAGCTCCGAGTTTGTCAGTGAAGAGATTTTCCTCAAAGTGATCCGACGAGACATAGTCATACGCTTTAATTCCCTAACTTTTTCCTGGACCGCCCTTTCGGGTTTTCAATCCACCGGGAAACCCTTATTTGCCCAAGTCGCCCTTTCGGGTTTTCAACTTGCCGGGTGTACAAATTTTTTTAATTTTATCCCTAATTTTTGCCCGAACCTTTTGCTTCGCCGGGATGCCCTTATTTTGCCTAGGTGTGTCAACCTAGCGGGTCTCTTATGCGTAGTATCTTTTGATTATGTCTGCGTTCGCAGGGTATGGCAGGTCATCGCCGTCCATGGTGGTTAAGATCATTTCCCCACCGAAAAAGATGTTCTTGATTACAAATGGTCCTTCATAGGTAGGAGTCCATTTGCCCCTGGGATCACTTTGTGGCAAGATGATGCGCTTGATCACTAGATCTCCAACTTGATATTCTTGGCGTCTGACTTTCTTATTGAAAGCCTTGATCATCCGCTTTTGATACATCTGACCATGGCAAACAGCAGTAAGTCTTTTTTCATCAATTAAGTTCAGTTGATCAAGTCGAGTATGGATCCAATCGTCCTCATTCAAACCTGCATCCTTCATAATTCTCAAGGAGGGGATCTGAACCTCAATAGGCAAGACAGTTTCCATGCCATAAACCAAAGAATAGGGTGTTTCCCCAGTTGATGTGCGAGCCGTGGTATGATACCCGTGGAGTGCAAACGGTAGCATCTCATGCCAGTCTTTGTAGGTGACTGTCATTTTCTGTATGATCTTTTTAATGTTTTTATTTGCAGCTTCGACGACACCATTCATCTTTGGCCGATAGGGGGGTGAATTGTGATGTTGAATCTTGAACTGCTCGTACAAGGCTGTGATCATAGTATTATTAAGGTTTGTACCATTGTCAGTGATGACCCTTTCTGGGATACCGTACCGGCAAATGAGATTCTGCTTGATGAAGCGGGCAACAACATTCTTAGTAACAGATGCGAAGGAAGCTGTTTCGACCCACTTTATGAAATAATCAATGGCCACTAGAATGAAGCGGTGTCCATTGGAGGCTGTAGGCTTGAACTCCCCAATCATATTGATTCCCCACATAGCAAAGGTCCAAGGAGCTGTCAAGACATTTAGAGGAATCGGAGGTACGTGCACCTTGTCAGCAAAAATTTGGCACTTATGATAGTTCCGGGAGTGTTGATAGCAATCTGCTTCCATGGTAGACCAATATTAGCCTGCCCGTAGGATTTTCTTCGCCATCGTATGCCCACTAGAGTGAGTGCCAAAAGTACCTTCGTGCAATTCAGCCATGATCTTTTCAGCCTCGATCTTATCCACACAACGGAGCAGAATAGAGTCATGATTGCGTTTGTACAGGATGCCATTACTCAGGAAGAACTTAGTAGAGAATCTCCTTAAGAACTTTTTGTCATTGATTGAAGCTCCTTCTGGATATTCTTGAGCCTCGAGATACCTTTTGACTTCATGAAACCAAGGTTGGTCCACTACTTCTTCAGTATTAATCTCATGACAGTGTGTTGGTTCGTACATTCGTTCAATGGTGATCTGGGGAGCCTCGTTATCCCAATTAAGTTTAAACATAGATGACATTGTGGCTAGAGCATCTACTAGTTGATTTTCTTCTCGCGGGAAATGCTCGAAGGTAAAATGCTCGAAATGTGGTAACAATGTCAAAACATGTTCTTTGTAAGGGATAAGGTTTGGATGCTTAGTGTCCCACTCTCCTTTGATCTGACTGATGACCAAAGCTGAATCTCCAAACACATCTAAAGATTTGATTCCCAAGTCTACGGCATCCTTGAGGCCAAAGATGCACGCTTCGTATTCTGCCATGTTGTTCATACAGTTGAAGCAAAGTCTGGCAGTAAAAGGAGTGTGACACCCTTCCGGAGATATGAGTACAGCACCGATACCATTACCAAGTGCATTGGATGCACCATCAAAGAGCAGGGTTTATCAGGATCCTTGTTCAGGTTTGTCATATGGTCTGATTTCTTCACAATTGTCTAATGTCATGATGTCTTCGTCTGGGAATTCAAACTTCATAGACTGATAATCTTCTACAGCTTGATGAGCAAGATGATCAGCTAGCACGCTTCCCTTTATAGCTTTTTGGGTAGTGTACTGTATGTCATATTCTGTTAGGATCATCTGCCATCTAGCTATCCTCCTAGACAAAGAAGGCTTCTCAAAGATGTACTTTATCGGATCCATCTTAGATATCAGCAAAGTGGTATGAGTCAACATATATTGTCTTAGCCGGCGAGCAGCCCATACCAGAGCGCAGCAAGTTTTCTCGAGCAGTGAATATCTGGTTTCATAATCGGTAAACTTTTTGCTCGGGTAGTAAATAGAATTCTCTTTTCGGCCAGACTCGCCATGCTTCCCCAATACACACCCCATTGAGTTCTCTAAAACGGTCAGATACATGATTAGTGGTCTTCCCTCTACTGGTGGCATCAAGACAGGAGGCTCTTGTAAATACTCTTTGATTTTGTCAAAAGCAATCTGACATTCGTCATTCCATCTGACTACTTGATCCTTCTTCAACAGTTTGAAGATTGGTTCACAAGTAGATGTTAGGTGAGAAATGAATCTGGCAATATAGTTCAAGCGTCCCAAGAATCCTCTGACTTCCTTCTCAGTACGAGGAGCAGGCATTTCTTGTACCGCTTTGACCTTGGCAGGATCAACCTCGATGCCTTTGTTGTTGACAATGAAACCTAAGAGTTTACCGGACCGGACTCTGAATGTGCACTTGTTTGGGTTCAACCTTAATTTGTACTCCTTCAATCTTACAAACAGCTTTTGCAAGTGATCAAGGTTCTCCTCTTCCGTTTGTGATTGGGCTATCATATCATCTATATAGACCTCTATCTCATGATGTATCATATCATGAAATAAAGCTACCATGGCGCGTTGATAGGTTGCCCCAGCATTCTTCAGCCCGAATGGCATCACTCTGTAGCAGAACGTGCCCCACTGTGTGACAAACGTGGTTTTCTCCATGTCCTCAGGTGCCATTTTGATTTGGTTATAGCCTGAGAATCCATCCATGAAGGAAAATACTTTGTGTTGGGCCGTATTGTCAACCAGGATGTCGATGTGGGGAAGCAGAAAATCATCTTTAGGGTTGGCCCTGTTTAAATCTCTATAATCCACGCACATCCGTACTTTACCATCCTTTTTATGCACGAGAACAATGTTGGAAATCCATTGAGGATAGGAAGTAACAGCCAGAAATCCAGCATTGAATTGTTTCATAACCTCTGCTTTGATCTTCTCCGACATGTCAGGTCTCATGCGGAGGACTTTTTGTTTCACTGGTGGACAGTTTTCTCTTGTTGGCAGACGATGTACCACGATGTTTGTATCAAGTCCCGGCATGTCTTCGTATGACCAGGCAAAGATCTCAACATAATCATGCAATAGTTGAATTAGACGCTCCTTGACACTCGGCTCTAGGTTGGCACCCACTTTGATTTCCTTTTTATCCTCCTCGGTACCCAAGTTGATTGTATCCAACGGTTCCTCATGAGGCTGAATAGCTCTTTCCTCTTGTTGTAGTAGTCTATCCAATTCCCCCGGTACTTCACAATCTTCCTCACCTTCGTCTTCGGCTTGGTAGATTAGATCGTTAGAGTCACTAAAAGCCATAGCAGTATCGTTACCCATTGGATCCGGAATGGAGGGGTACCTGCATTTGTGAGTATGGGTGTGTGTAAGGGTATAGAAATCTTTAAACAATAAAATGTAAAAGAAAGACTATGAGCATAAAAAGTTTGTATGTGAAAAACGTCCATGATTCATTAAATGTCATATGAAGATGAAATAAAAACCCTTACAAATGGACCATTGTGCCTCGGGTAAGACACAAGGTTGAAAATGTACGAATTGTTTGTGAATATTACAGGTCCAACAGAAATATAAAAGATAAATTACTGAGAGATGAAAGTTATTGGGACAAAGTGTTTGGCTTCCCAGTTGCGAAGTCCTCCGTTGACAGTAGGAAATATTCAATCTTCCAAGCTGCCATCTTCTTCACTGTCTTCCACTGCATTGACCTCTTGGTTACTAATCTTCAAAGGTGGCCCTCCAGCACGGGCACGGTGCACAGCCTTCTGAGCAGTTGAAGTAAACCCCAAGCCAAACTTGTCTAATTTATACGGGATGTCCGGAAGCTGCCCCCAGATGGTGCATCCACCCTCCTCTATTACTGTCTTTGCGTCCTTTAGAGATGACATCCGAAGCAGAGGTCTTGTGATCCTGGGAATCGAGGATACCATCTTGGTTTCTGCTACCTCTTGAGAGACTTCTTCGAAATGTTGAAAAGGAGTTTCAATGAACTCGCCATCCAATTCAACATAT
The DNA here is from genome assembly GCA_948472305.1 of Vicia faba. Taxonomy (NCBI): domain Eukaryota; kingdom Viridiplantae; phylum Streptophyta; class Magnoliopsida; order Fabales; family Fabaceae; genus Vicia; species Vicia faba. The sequence continues at coordinate 1,259,844,626 of OX451740.1, forward strand.
CGAAAACAATTTAGATGGTTAATCATATAGTCTTCTTCCCCGTGGACAATTATGATCTTCCCTTGGACCGGGTATTTCAGCATCTGGTGCAATGTGGAGGTGACAGCACCGGTATTGTGGATCCAAGGCCGTCCTAACAGACAGGAATAAGAGGGACGGATGTCCATCACATAGAAAGTTGAGTTGAAAGTCTGAGTTCCCACCTTTATGGGGATGTCCACCTCCCCATGGACCATCCTCTTTGAACCATCAAATGCTCTCACAACTATGTTACTGGGTTTCAATGTCAGTCCTTCGCAATCCAATCTATCGAGGGCTTTCTTCGGTAAAATGTTTAAAGACGAGCAAGTGTCTACCAATACATGGGCTAGGGTTGTTCCTCTACACTCCACAAAGACATGTAATTCCTCATTGTGTTTTCTCCCTTTTGGTGTCAGATCTGCATCAGAGAAGCCTAAGCCATTATCAGCTGTCAAACTAGCCACACAGTCTTGGAATTGGTTAGCGGATGTCTCTTGTGGCACATGGGCTGTCTTTAGAAACTTCACCATAGCTTTCGCATGTGCCTCAGAAAACAGCAACAAAGCCAACATGGAGATCTTGGAGGGGGTTCGCCCCAACTGTTCAACCACATCATAATCACTTTTCTTTATTATTCTCAGGATCTCCTCCATTTCCTTCTTGGAGGTTTCGGGGATGGTCAGTGGTTGAGCCTTTGTCCTGACAAGCTCTTCTTGAATACCTTTTCCCCGAACATCAGCAGCACAAGTATTGGTGGGGGTGACAGTAGGGGTTGTGTCGTCTTCTTTGATAGGAGTACTTGTGGATATGATTATTGGTATGGGGGTAACCTTTGGAGCAGCCACGGGTCCAAAAATTGCCTTTGGAGGGTCAATTTCTGGAGAGAATATTCTACCGCTACGGGTAATCTTGCTTGTTCCCGCAATATTGCTAATGTCGGAGTTTTCTTCTTCAGAGCGCTCTTCTTCGGCAGTCAGTTCATCTTGTTTGATACCATGGTAGTAGATTTCTCCACCATAATTCCATGGTACTGTTTTATCTTAGTCATACGGGATCGGCCCGGGCATTGTGATCTTAAGAGGAGTAGTTTTTGGAGCCGATGTAATCCTAACGGGTCTTTTAGGGACCCTGGAAGGATTGGCGGAGATGGTTATGATCGAAACATCTTCAACAGGAATAGGTAAAATAGGATCTTTTTCAAACAGAATTTCTTGATTGTCTATCAGGCGTTGGATACTTGTCTTCAACAGAGGGCAATCGGCGGGTGAGGATAAGCAATGATGGCAGTCTTTCGTACAACCTGGGAATACACCAGCTTTCAACAAGTTCATTTTAATGATCGAGAGCAGAGTCAACAGTTCATCCACTGTGGAAACAAATAAATCTTCCTCGACAGCATTGGCATTGTGACCATGCCTATGCATCGGAGCGGAAATGACATTTGGTTTTTCAGGTGCGTCAAACTCAACTTATTTCGCATCTATAAGGTCTTGAATTTTGTTCTTCAGAGCCCAATAGTTGTTAGTGTCGTGCCCTGGACTTTCAGAATGGTATGTGCATCTGGCATTTGGGTGATAGTGAGGGGACGTAGTATTGGGATTCTTTGGGGCCTCCTTTAAAGTTGCCAGATTCAATTTCAGAAGATGTGGTAAAACCTGGGCTAGAGTCATATTAATCCTGGTGAATTGTCGGACTGGCCTTTCCACCCTCGGCTGATTAATTCTCGGTTGATCAAATGTAGGCTTTGGGATCATAACGGCCCCCACCAATGGTCGGCGTTCAGCTCTTCCTTGATTCCTTTGTGAATAAACAGCAGACACTACCTTCTTCCTAGTAAAAGGCTTTCTCATAGCTGTAGAAGCAGACGCATCCTTCTGAATCTTTCCACTTTTTATACCAGCTTCCACCCTTTCTCCGGTTAATATTAGCTCAGTAAACCCACCAGATGAGCTCCCAATCAGATGGTTGAAGAAAGGGCATGATAAAGTACCCAAGAACATATCCACCAGCTCCCTCTCAGACAGAGGGGGTTGTACTCTTCCAGCTAGATCTCTCCATTTCTGTGTGTAATCTTTGAAACCCTCATTTGAATCCATAGCCATACTCTAAAGTTGAGTACGGGTTGGCGCCAAATCTGCGTTATACTGGTATTGCTTATAGAAAGCGGCGGCAAGATCTTCCCAGTTGTGGACGTCGGCCCTTTCTAATTGGTAAAACCAATCAAGTTGTGTTCCGGATAAGCTGTCTTGGAAAAAATGGACCCACAAATCTTTGTCGGCAGAGTGCGGCTGAATCTTTCTTACATATGATCGGAGGTGCATTTTGGGACATGAAACCCCATCATATTTTGCAAATAGCGGCACTTTGAACTTGGGTGGGATCACAATTCCTGACACTAGCCCCAATTCCTCAAAGTCTAGACCTGGTACTTTCTGTATTTCCATAGCATTTAGACGCTCTTCAAGATGTCGGTATTTATCATCCGCTGGAGGATACTGCTCCTCGGAATAATCCTCCTCTTCTTTAGATTCTGACGGAACTTCTGTTTCTTTTCCTTTTCTTTCTCCTTCATCAGATGTTGTTGGAAAATCCAAAGTTCTTCTAGCCTGTCCCTGAAACCTTCTTCCCATGATTACCACACCAGTTGGTTTCTTCTCTTTCTTCTTTTTCTCTTTTGCTAGCAGAGTCTTCAGCTCCTCTTGTCCTTTGGCCAAGGTTGTGAGTAACTGTTGAAACTGCATGTTTTGAGTTTGAAGATCTTTGACTGTCTGCTCGAGATCCATCTTACTAAAATAAACAGTAGTGAGATGAGGAAACTTGTTGCAAAGACCTATTTATGTCATGATGAATGATATGTGCATATGTAATGTTTTCAAGGACTTTAAAAGATTCAAATTCGTTTTAAACAAAAAGGAAACACACATTATATTAATACGATAGAGTTTGAGTACATCAATGCCGCTTGGGAAAAATAATACAATGCTCTAAGATAAAAAAAAGTAGTGCGCATCCTCTTTGGCGCAATGTAGGCATTTAGATTCTGCTCCTCATGAAGTAGCCTAGTGAGCTCCAAAACCTTCTTCTCGCTTGCGTAGAATTGGGCTTAGAAAGTATCACGCTCTCCTTTGAGTTGTATCCAATCCCTTTGTAGGTCTTCAAGAGATGTGGGCATGTCAGGATGTAGGATAGTGTATGGAACTTCTCCCTCCTTAACAGGCTCAATGATCACCGGGAGGATGGAAGGATAAGGCATCATAAGACTTTGAGCAGGGGTTCGTACCCATTTGAGGTAAGGCTCAAGAGGGATGGAATTATTGTGCCCCAAAGTCTTTCTATCCACCTTGTTTAGCATCCTCCAAGATCGGATGAATCTCTGGTGAAGACCTTGATCGTCGTTGTCGTAGTCGAATACCAAGCCTTGAATCAGCATATCATGTGGGCCATTCCTTCGGGCATAACCAAACTATCTTAGAGCTAAGCACGTGTTGTAGGTGATGCCTCCCCTAATGCCAAGTAGAGGGACATTAGGGAATTCCCCACAACGGTCAACAATGATAACATTCTCTTTGGATCGAGAACACCAATGAATATATGAATGTTTAAGTGTCATCAACCTTTGTGACCACCTCAAACCTTGCTCATTCTTTAAGACTGATTGGGGAAGATGAGAAATAAACCATCTTGCCAGGAGAGGAGTGCAACACATAAGAACACCTCTTTTCCTTATTGTACGAGTGGGAAAAGAGTGCAAGATATCTCCAAGCAACGTAGGCACCGGATTGTGTGACATGAATATTTTGACAGTACTCACATCTATGAGTTGGTCAGGGTTAGGAAACAAGACCATCCCATAGATAAGAAGAGCCACAATTTCCTCAAATGCTTGCAAGTCCAAGGAATTCCAACAGCTTTGGGCCTTCTCAAACAAGAACTTTGCTAAGAAGCCTTTGACACCACTTCTAGTTTCCCAATGGTTTGTGACATCAGATGAGTGCAAGCGCAGGGCTTGAGCAATCTCCTCTGGTTTTGGATCTCTTTCCGTACCGTTGAAAGGTAGTTGATTGAGAATGGGAATCCTCAAGAGTTGAGAGAATTCTTCCAAAGTAGGCACAAGCTGGTAGTCAGGAAATGTGAAGCAATTATGCAAAGGATCAAAGAACTGGAAGAGAACCTTCATCATGTCCTCCTCTGTGTTAGAGGTTAACAAGTTGAGTAGACGACCATGCCTCTCGGTGAACGGAGAGTTCTCAGGAATCCTTGAAGCTAGCTCCTTGAGTTGTGGAGGAATTCTTACAAGGTTGACTTGGATAGTTTTCCTGCAAAGTGAATCCATATCCTACAAAACAAGAACAAAGATGAATTTCCAAAATCCTTGAAATGGTTAGTGGATGTATATGATGCTCATGATGTCCATGATGTTATGCACAAATATATATGTACAAGAAAATCAAGCAAGTTCTTAGTTTAGGCTTGCATGGGGTTTTATAGGTAAGTACCCTCTTGGAGTTTAGTTGGCTCAACATGTCCTAATAATAGTAACCGGGTTCTAAAGAGCTCAATATCACTGGGTTGTTTCCTTGTTCATTATTTCAGTTCAAGCATCTTTAATGGCGACCGAAATATCCCAAGAAACCAACCCTCAATGAGTGTAGTATCGAGTATCTACCAACTTCGGACTGCACTAAAGCCGATCATCTCACTACATCCTAAAAGGCCAAGTTGGTCAAGTAAAGGGTTCTAGAAGTTTATTAGTGCTTCACGACATCACTCAGCGGCCCCGTATTCTCTTTGATTGACTCAAAGGCTACAGGTACCCACAAATATGTCACACTAACATAGTTATTGCTTAGACCATGTCGGTATACCCCGCACAGTTTCCACAATGTATTGCTATTTACCTATAATGTTTCCCAAATCCGGGTGAAGGATTCAAACCCAAACAAAGAACCAAAATATAAAGAAAACAAGTCAAACAATGTAAGCAAATAAATGTGATCTAAATCCTAAGGTAACCCCACTTTTTATAATAATCCCCAACAGAGTCGCCAGTTCTGTGATACGGTGGGAGAACTGACTTGAGGTTTTGCGTTTTATCGCAAATGTCGCGGTTAGCAAGAGTCTCCATCGACTTTTCTTTTATCCAAAAGGAAAGGTGAAAAAGCACAGGAAAGACCTTTGAGATGTTTTCTTGAGTTCGGGGGGTAGATTATGAAAATGGAAGGTTCTAGCACCCTTTTCATCCATGGTTTTCCATGGGCTCTTAGTTACTTGCTTAGATCACTTGCTTTGGTTTGTTTGAAATGGTGTTTGGTGTGGTTTTGAAAGTATTTTGTAAAAGAGGTCATTCGTTTAGGCAATATTTGTAATGATTCTCGTTCGTAAGAATGTATACAAAGATGTTTGTCTTTTGAAAATGTTTTCAATGTTTGTAAGATGTTTTTGAAATGTGTGTGTGTGTGTTTGTTTTGAAAATAGCAAGGATTGTTGTTTGAAATGGAGCAAGTAACTAGAAGCTATCTACCTACTCAAATGTCTTTCTTATGCATTTTTTATTTCTTTGACATTGTTAACTTACCATTGATTTGGTAAGAAACCCTATCTTTGGATGTAAACGGGACGGGCGCGGGTCATCGTATAGCCGTGATTAGAAATGTTGTGAGGTATCTTAGTATTTATTTTTGAGGGACTAAGATCATTGTGAAAGGCAACATTTATAGCGTCATCGAGGGACTATGATCTTGTACTTCGATTATTTTTGCTAAGATACCCCACATGCATAACATGACCATTTTTTAGGCAACAAGTGGAATTAACCTTAAGGGTGCTAGTGTGCAAGTGTGTTTGATTGCATGAATTTTAGTCTTGATTAGGGTGATCTATTTGTTGATTTCATGTCTTGCTATACACACCCTAATTACTAGCGATATATGAAAGCAATAAAAAGTGCAGATAGTAAATATCCTACGCTATTACAAACATTAGGGGGTGGGGTATACAGATTTACAAATGGGGATTGAAAATGAAATTAAATCCTAAGTTACTATTACAACCATATTGAATGAATAAGAATGTACAAGAAAAATGTGAAATGAACTTGTTTTGTTTAAGTAAAGAAATATGTTTTGTTTTAGAAAATATTTTTGATCTTTTTATTTTAAGAAATAAAATAAATTATGTAAAAAAAAAAGAAAAAAAATGTCTTTTGGTGTTTTTGATTAATGAAATAAAAAGTGATAGTAAAAATAGTGAGAAAAGGAAAAAGGGATCAGCGTATTGCTGATTAAATGAAATCAGAGGTTCTGACCCTGGCACGCTGCAAAAGAGAAACCTGTTAGTGAAAATGTAAAGGGTCAGAAGCTCTGAACCCACTAAGAATGCAGTAGTTTTCAGAAGTTCTGAAATTACTGGTAACAAAACAGACTCCAGAAATACTGGTGCCACTGACAGAACTAGGTCTCTCTCTCTCCATGCTAGTCAGAACATCTGCAATTTGGTTATTTCTCCATAAAACAGAAGACATGCATAGAACAGTTACAGTAGGTGCCATAGTGTTTCAGAAATAAGAGATATCAGAATCATAAATCAGAGGCAAGTAAGCATTCGCTAATCCTAATTCTGAGTTCTAGTTTCTTCGAGAAAGCTCTGAACTGATTCATTCCCCACTTAAGCAGACATATGCATGAAATCCAAGAATATGTACAACATCAGAAACATGATATCTAAATTGTATTTTTGAGTATGTAAATCTAGTAATGCTTGAGTAATGGGGTGAAAGTCAGCAGAAACTTACCTTCCAGCTGGAAGAAGTTCTGTGAACTAGAGTTAACCTCAGCTCTGAAGACGTTCTGAAAAGCTTCTCCACGTACTCGGTAAGTTGAAAGTTTTCAACTTCTGAAAAAGGCAAGGAGGTGATGTTCTTATTTCCTTGAATGGATGTATAGAGAAGGTATAGTAGTGTGAATATAGAAGCTATGGTAGTTTCCAATGTATGGATCAGAAACTGTGTGGATGGTTTTTTAGTGAAGAAATATTTGAGAACAAATGGAAGCTTGGGGGCAAGGAATAAAAAATTAACAGTTTTTGTTTGTTGTGTTTTCAGTTCTTGAAGTTCTAGGGATTTTGGCAGAGATTCAAGGCTTTTATTTCTCAAAAAAAAAAATTCTCTCCTTTCCAGTGGCCAAAGGTGTTCTATTTATAGGAAAAGTTTTGTGGGTTTGAAATGTCAAGTAGCGCCAACATCATATGCTAGACGCTGACTTGTTCTTTAAGCAAGTTAAAAAAAAGTGTGATAGTTGACAGTTTCTTAGCCTAGGCTAGATTAGCAAGCAGGGATTAAGGAAAAGTAAACCCACAAGCGAAAAGCAGCGCATGGACCCATACTTAATTTTGTACAAAAGTATTTCTACATTACACGTGGAGATATCCTTTGGACAAAGACTCAAAAGTGGTTGTCAGAATTAATGAGCATTAAATGATGATGAGATTTGTCAAAATCAGAAATCCTGTAAATGTGAGATTTTGCATCATTGCTTAAATCTGAGCCAGAAGTTCCAATTCAGCATAGTCCAAAACATCGCACCCAAATTCTGATCTTAGTATCCTGTTGCCTCAGCAAGCTCTAAAGGATCCTCAGGTTTTACAGCATGTTCTGAAAGAGCATTCATACTTTTTTTCACGCTTTATAATCCTCTTTGTTTTACCCTGGCAAACTCTGACTGAACTTGCGTAGATATTGAAGAGCCACGCTCTGACTGAAGACTATGTGCTGAACCAAGTTTACAACTTCTGACTGACCTGCCTGGAGGTTGGCTCAGAAGTTCTGAAGTGTCATTTTTTCTTAAATACTTAGAAAAACCCCAAGTATTTAGAAATTTGGCTTTTTCATAGCAATTTTGACTTTTGAACTTTTAGATGAAACAAAATTCACATTTCAACGTGTCTTGATGAAATATGATTTTGAGATTTGATTTTTTTTCCAAAAATCAAAGTTTGTCCTTTTAAAGTGAAAATGACTATTTTGCCCTTGTAGGCGACTTTCTTGAGAAATTTGTAATTCAAAGCTTGGGATTGGATGGAAGTAAATCTGAGGATCCAAGGTGATTTCTTGGAAAAAGAGAGGGCAAATTTTGGGGTGCAACATATGGCAACATAAAAACAACAAGTAGATAACCCCTAATCAAAGACTAAATGCATGAAAATCAAACACACTATCCACACATGCACCCTTAGGGTAATCTCACTTGTTGCCTCGGAAAAATAGTCATGTCCCTCGAATATGGAGTTTTAGCAAAGACCCTCGAAAAAAGATCGTAGTCCCTCGACGACCCTTAATGTTGCCTTCGGTAAACGATCTAGTCCCTAAACGAAATTGCTAAAACGTCCCATAGGTTGCCTTCTATGACTATACAATATCCCACGCCCGTCCCTTCACATCTAATGGTAGGGCTTCTTACCAAAACAATGGCAAGATAGCAACATCTAAAGGAGGAGGAAAATAACATTAAGACCTTTTGAGTAGGTAGGATAATCCTAGTTGCTCGCTTGCTCACAACAAAAACATTTTATACACCAACACCTTCATTTGAAACATTTTCAAAAGACAAAGCTCTGTACGCATTCTTATAGAGATGAGAACCATTACAAAGACACCTTTTCAAAATCACTTTCAAAAAACACATTCCACAAACACTTTTTTTGAACTATTTCCAAAATAACACTTTGTACGCATTCTTATAGAGACGAGAACCATTACAAATACATTTTTAAAATACTTTTAAAACCCACACCACAAGCACATTTTCAAACAAAAGCAAGTGATCTAGAAATCAACTAAGAGCCCGTAGATAACTATGGATGAAAAGGGTGCTAATACCTTCCCTTTTCATAACTTACCCCTCAAACTCAAGAAAATAATCTCAAAGGTCTTTCCTGTTCTTTTCACCCTTTCCTTATTGGATAAAAGAAAAGTCGGTGGCGACCCTTGCTATCCATAACAATTGCAATCAAATGCAAAACACCCAAGTCAGTTCTTCCACCGTGTTACAGAAATGGCGACTCTGCTGGGGATTTTACTTAAAAGTGGGGTTACCTTACGGCTAGATCACCTTTACTTGCTTTCCTTGTTTGACTTGCTTGCTTTACATTATGGTTCCTTGTTTGGGCTTGTTTTGATCCTCTACTCGGATCTGGGGGCACCTTTTAGGTAAGTAGCAATAGATTGTGGAAACTGTGTGGGGTATACTGATATGGTTGAAGCAATGGCTATGTTAGTGTGACACATTTGTTGGTACTGGTAGACCTTGAGTAGTCAAGGAGAACACGGGGCCGTTATGTGGTGTCATGAAGCACTAACTGATCTTAGAACCTTAATTGAACAACTTGGCCATTAGGAAGTAGTGAGATAGCTGGCTTTGGTGCAGTCTGAAGCTGGTTAATACTCGATGCTACGCTTATTGAGATCGGACTTTCGGGATATTTTGGTCGCTATTAAAGAGGCTTGCGTTGAAAAAATTCATGATGAAGAAAGATCAGTGATATTGAGATCCCCTAGAACTCGGTTACTATTACTAGGATAGATTGAGCCAACTAAAATTCAAAAGGGTACTTACCTACAAACTCCATGCAAGCCTAAACCTAAGGACTTGTATGCTTTGGGTGTATATGACTATTTGTACATAACAACTTGCTTGCTTTGCATACTTGTACATAACATCATGACATCAAACTATAGCATTTTCAATAACCATTTCAAGGATCTCGAGGGCCTTTGATGCAGGGTCACGTTGAACCAGAAATTTATCAAGGGGCAAGAGGATTTATTTTCTTCTAGTCAAACACCGTCAAAGATCAAAGCACGGTAACTCGGATCAAGGGCTATGACCCACTTGACATGGTGAGCTTGATTCTCATAAAAGGACATTCAACGATGCGAAAGCTGTAATAAAAGTTCAACTTCTAACATCTTCTTGTGTTTACCCTGCGAGATCATTGAAAACATTGCATCCATATAAAATGCGTCATATCATAACAGGCTTTTTCCACACAGGTCTCTCATCTGCTTACTATTTATTTAAGTAGAGATGGCTCTAGAACAGACTATCAAATATATTCAGACTCAAAATGCTCAACTTTGGGAAATGTTCTTGAACCTATCCAAAGGGAAAGAAGAAGTGAAAACACTCATCACTAGGGGCATGACCATGGAGAATCCTGAGGATGACAGGGATGACCAGTTGGAGCGGCTATAAACTGAGATATCCACAATGAAGATCCAGATGATGAGACAGATGGTAGGCCAGATGGCTCTTATCCAAAACTTAGCTCGGGGACAAGAGGAGCTAAGGACCCTCGTCAACAAACTTCATCAAGACATTTGCAACCGTATGAAGCAAACAGTCAAGATTGGGGATCAAGTCATTATTAAGCCTCCCTTGAGACAAGAAACCGGTTTGAGGGAGAGAAGACCTTTCCAAATTGCTGCTACATCACGAGTCCAATAACAACCTCGACAACAACAACAGGGTAATCAGCATAAACGAGTCCCATCCGATAGGCAGTTTACCAAACTCGACATGCTAATATCGCAAGTCTTGCGACACATGCTGAAGATGAATTTGGTCACATTAAGGTATCCTCCTCAGAATCCTAATATTGCTTCTCTCCGTTACAATCATGGAGAAAGGTGTGCATATCACTCCAACAGTTCGGGGCATAATATGATAAATGTTGGACGTTGAAAAACAAGATTCAAGACCTGGTCGACGAAGGAGTGTTAGAGTTCACACAAGACAGTCAACTGGAGCTTTTCTATCACCACTCAATGGAATCCATATGAAGCGATGGTCTGGGAAAGGAAATTTTCTATTGATTCGAATTTCCAGTTGTAATTTCTTTGTTTACTTAAACACTTATCTATATGTCAGACTTTGGTCACTTTCATTAATGAATTAAATATGTTTATCTTGAATTAATCCATTCACTTTCATTCTATTTAAACTATGCTTTTTTACTCCCTTTATGATATTCAACTCTTGTTTCAAAAGTTGCAAGCCTTTAGAGGGAGGATGACGAAAACAATGACATATTCTCATACAGTATGCTTTTGAACAGACCCTACTGACGATGTACAGGCGTTCTTTCAATTCCTAAACACTGGAGTTATAAGGAGGATAATCCCTAGTCAACCCCTTTGAGCCAAAGAAGTAGGAGTTTCTTTTTTTACACAAGTTGGAACCTTTAACCAAAATCTGGGGTAGGGTAGTCTCTCAGTTAATCCAAGTGCGCGTCAGTCGCAAGCTTTCACTTCGTATACAACGAATGACGTCAAAAAATTTCCTCTAGAATCAAAAGACGGGGATGGTTCCCTACCAAATAGGCAGTCATTATCTCTTAAAAGAAAAGCTCACTAAGTCAAAACCTGCGAAGGAGACTTAAGAAAAACTGGGGTATCCCGCTGACTGTGACCTCAAAACAAGAATAGTCAGGCAAACATCAGGGATAATAAATCAAAAAAGAGGTCACTATAAATCCTCGACAACATGGAAAATATGGAAAAAATTACTTCCTTCCAACAAATAAACTTCCAAATTTCTGAACCATCACCAAAATGTCATTCCATACTCATTTGGAGTTCAAGCGCCCAATTAACTGAGTTTAGGGACTGAAAAACATCACGAAGAACAGGCGGGTACAAATACACTTTGAGCCTTATCCTTTGTTTCTTAAACCGTGAACCGAACCACGATATAACCTTTCAAAGTCCTAATTATATCATGGGTTAGTTCGAAAGCTTATTGTTACAAAAGGTATCCTGAATCCTGTAAGGCTTACTCTAAATCCTGAGTTAAATTCACATTCTTACAAATTTCTTTTATCTGCTAAAACACATTTTCAAAACTTCAAGACAAGCATAAAATTTTAATTATTGAATATTGTTGTTTGCATACGGCTAATTGTTTGACAGCAAAGAAATTCACACGACGAATATGCAGTGAACAAAAAAAACTCTCTCAATGAACATAACCACTTCAAATAGGATGACACTTCCAATGAAAAATCTCCTATAAGCAAGGGGGCACAACATGATCATTGTTTAGAACATCTGGGACAGTCAAGTCAAGATTCCAAGAAATGCTGAATAACCAGGGGCATGTCTATATCTGAATCAATTGGGACATTGAACGTGAATTCCTGTAAAGGATTACGTACGGTCAAGCAAAACATTTCCTGGCAGTGCTACCAACACTTGCTACTTAGGGGAGTGAAAAATTCCCATAAAGTCCTTTTCATAGGATGACCCCCAGTCAAGTCCCCACAAAGTTGGATCCAGGAAACTCCCAGCCAGAGTTTCAATCTCTTGAAAACCTTCTTCCCAGCTGAGTTGGTCTCTAGAAGAATCCTTGAGGAGTTCTGCCAAAAGAAAACACCTCTCCAGCAGATTGGCGACCAGGTTTATCTCCCTAACAAACTACAGATTCCCCAGCTTGAGTTTGCCTCTCTGACTACTACAAATCAAGGGACCGCAACTCCTCTTCCCCAATTGACTTTCCTACAATACCCCAGTAAGTTGCTGCAAAAACTGGAAGACAACGAGATAACCGTTAACTCCTTTATCCCCATCAAGTTGTTAACTCCCTTTATCTTCCATCAAGAGATAACTCCCAATAGAGCAACAGACAACTAAGACTCCTAAACTCTTTTACCCAAGCAAGAACCAGCACTATCCATAGAGTTTTCCTGAAGTAAAATCAACATTCGCCAGCGGAGTTCTTCTCAAACAACAAAATAGGAATCCCCAGCGGAAACATTCTAAAAAACAAGGTCTAGAAAGGTGTGCATACTCGTCATCCCCAATGGCCGTCCGGGATTCAGCTTCCCAAAACTCCCCAGCACTTGTCAAGGATTTATTTTCCAAGACAAAATTACATTTCAACAACATTTCACGCATCATATTTACATACATGATAAATGCATTATCTCATTTATTTTGAGAACATCATTACGCCATGCATTTCATACATCATGATATTGCATACAACTAACTCTTTACCTTTTTCAGGAAATATCAGTCAACAGATGGCTGCCATCAACAAATTTTAAAAAGGTCAGAGATTAATACCTGAAACCAGATAAGATAACTATCTCAATGACCAACATTTTCAAGTTCCAGATTAATACCTGTAACAAGCCAGGAAAACTATCTGTGAACGACTGATTATAGATTAATACCTATAACAAGCTAGGAAAACTATCTACATGAAGATATTGAAGATTAATACCTGTAACAAGCCAGGAAAACTATCTCTCTTCCTCAGGTCATAGATTAATACCTGAAACCAGACAGGACAACTATCGCAATGACCAACCTTTTCAAGTTCCGGATTAATACCTGTAACTAGTCAAGAAAACTATCTGTGGACGACTGATCATAGATTAATACCTAAAACAAGACAGGGCAACTATCTACACGACCATCATGAGATAACCCTACCCATTCCTTTTCAGACATTTCTAGATGAAGTTTAACATAGACTCATCATGAAGCAACCCTACCCAGGTTCCTTCTCATAATTTCCAGATGCAGTTTTATACGGACTCATCCTAAAGCAACCCTACCTAGGTTCCTTCTCATACAATTTCCAGAAGAAGTTTAACACAGACTCATCATGAAGCAGACCTACTCAGGTTCCTTCTCATTCTTGGATGCAGTTTTACCCGGACTCATAGTGAAGCAACCCTACTCAGGTTCCTTCTCATTCCTAGATGCAGTTTTACCTGGACTCATCATGAAGCAACCCTACCCAGGTTCCTTTTCATTCCTAGATGCAGTTTTACCTGGACTCATCATGAAGCAACCCTACCCAGATGAAGTTTCACATGGATTCATCCTGAAGCATCCATACCCAGGCTTCCCTCTCATATGTCCCCTATAGAAGCCCTACACAGGCCCATCATAAATTAAAGAATATTCAAGACCTCTACTGGTTCAGTTTAAATCACTCAATAGTTTATCCTGATTCCTTTTCGGTAGACATTTTCTCTGGTTCAGATAGATCACTCCATGATTTATTTTGATTAGTTCCAGTTAAAGAACATTTCAAGACTTCTACTGGTTCAGTTTAAATCAATCAATGGTTTATCCTGATTCCTTCCCGGTAGACATTTTCTCTGGTTCAGATAAATCGCTCCAAGATTTATTCTGATTCTTTTCCAGTTGAATTCAAGTTTAGACTTAGTCTAATTTCTGTCAGTAATCACCTTTGGATGGCATCTATAAGCCCATCTCCAACAACTATCCATCATTTTTCCAAATGGTATCTTTAAGCCCATTCCCTACACAACCAACTCTAACATCATCAAGTGCAAATTTCTGGGCACTCTAGTGTTCAATCATCTTCCACCTTCAAGTCACGAATGGTAGATTCGCCAATCTAACTCTTCAGGTTTAACAAGATTGAACAGGGGCAGCTGTTGTACCCCAAAATTTGCCCTCTCATTTTTTAAGGCATTTCTCACAAGGATTCTTAAGGTTCAAGCTTGCACAATTACATTTGGATTTTCCAGTACCAAGTTAAAAAGGAAACTGTCAAAAAAGGAGGAAAACAGATAAAAATAATCTTTTTGACAAAATTGGAGAAAAACAAGCCTTTTCGATTTAGCTCCTTCGATTGGCCTTTTGGCCTCTTTCGATGCAAGCTTGGCTTGCATCCTTCGACTGGGCATAGGCCTCTGGCACGTTGTTTTGGATTCACAAGGCAGTAGCTTCCTGCATGTCACCTTCAATTGCATCTTTGGCCTCACATGGTTCACAATGCAATGTCTGCCTATGTGTCTGCTTCATTTGGATGTTTGATGCGTGCATGCCTGTGTTAACTGGACAAATATCCCCCCCCCCCCAGACTTGCTTTGACTCACAATTTGATGACTAGCTTCATACAAGTCTTTGTTTGAGCCATAACTTCTTTCTTGCGTGCAGAAGGCTTTCCCCATGATAACATGCACAAGGAACAAAGCTTCCTATAGCTTCCTTCGATTCCAAGGCAAAAAGCTCCCTTTTGGCATCTTCGATTGCACTTTTTTGCCTCTTGTATGCCTCTTTAGAATCTGGGCATTTTTTCTTCTTGCACGCATCTTTCGTTTGGGCATGGGGTTCCCTTCATGCAAGTCTTTGCTTGAGCATTGACCTCTTGTGTGCTTGCTTGGAGTCACAAGTTTAGACATCCTACATGCAGGCTTCGACATGACATTGGCTATGTTTATACTAGCTTCGACTAGACAACATTGCTCTTTAGTATGCTGCAATTCCATCCTTGACAAACTTCAACACACATGGTTGATGGACCCCTTCAAAAGACGTATAATGGTGAACTTGAAGGGCATACATATGAGTCCCTGTCGAAGGATATACCTTACTAATCCATTCTAAGGACACATTTGGCCCTTTTTCAAAGAAACATACATGACCCATTCAAGAGACACATCTGGGCATCCCATTCGAAGGATATGCTTTATGGCCCATTCGAAGGATTTATAAAGCCACCTTAAGGCATGTTTTGGTGACCCATCCAAGGGTCACACATTTGGCTCCTTCGAAGGATACTTATTGGAGGAAAATCAAATAACATTGTTGGAAGAGGAATCTGGTCGAAGGAGGGTCAAGAAAAAAGAATGAAATGTTCAAAGATGCTTGCTTCCAAGTTCAAGCCTGGTACACTGACCACAGCTGCTGTACAACAGTCCTGAAACACTGCCCCAAGCTTGCACCAAAATAGCATACAAAGCACTGTCCCTCAAAAGCTACAAAAGTAGGTTATTCAAATTGTTCAAATTATTTTGTTTTCCCTCCAAAAGCTTCATCCAGCTTTGCCTATAAATAAGAGGCTCCACAATAGTGTAAGGCGACTTTTTTGGCCAGAGGAACGAATCTTCAAAAATTTCTCAAACACTCTCAAAAATCATCAAACTCTCGAACACTTAAACACTCATCAAACACCAACCCAGAATCTAAGCATTTGTCCCCTTCGAATCTGAAATATCCCCACACCTTGTACCCTTCGAATCCAGTAGGAAGAACCTCACACTTGTTCTTCTCTTTCGAATCCAGTATTAAAGGCATAACCCTTGGTTCCTCCCTTCGAATCTAGGAGCATTTAAGGCAACCAATTAAAGGCCCAACACACGTCCCAACCTCAAGCAAGGTAAGTGATCCTTAACCTTGGATCCTTCGTTTACAGCATAACATGTAAATAAGCTTCCTTTTCGTTTCAAACATGCACATAGTATTTGTTACCTTTTCGTTTCCACCCTTTTAGTTTGTTTTTATTGCCTCTCTTTTTGGTTTTGTTATTTGGTTTTGTAGCGGTAGAAATTTTTAAGACTAAGCCATTGGATTGACTGGACTTATACATATCAAAATAAAAATCGCCACTGTGCTTTATTGTTACCCAAAGGAATGGGAAAATAGCGAGTAACCCAAAAAGAGGGGGAAAGATTCAAGGTAAGGGGGTTGGTTATGAAAAGGGAAAGTATTACCACCCTAAACATCTACGGTACTCCGCAGGAACCTCTTTGTAAAATCTGTATATTTTGGCTATAAAATTTTGTATAGAAATAGATGGTAGAGCTGAGAAAAGAAATATATTTTTATGGTTTTTGCACCCGCCGCAGTTGCGAACCTTTAGTGCCTACGTACCACCTTTCATGCAATAGGGGATAAGGGTACACGTAGTTCCTCTTTTAAAGTATTTTAAAACATAAGTGTGTTGGTTAATTTTATGAGATAAGACATCATCGTCATTGTCCGTGTGGAAAACATACTTACTATCCACAATCATGAGAAAGGAGAATTTGCATCATCTCAAAGTGGAGGATATGGCTTGGATTTTAAAATCAACAATGCCTCACTCAACACCCAAGTGGAAAATATCTCTCTTCACTACACATTGTAGAAGTATAGTTGTTTGCATCACTACAAGGATTGACAAGAGTCCAATCTTTTGAAAAAAAGTTTTAAAGTAGAAGCCGAAGTGGCAAAATAGTTTAAAATGAGGTTGATTGACTTTTAGTCTTCTCACAAAAAAAATGTCAAGGTATTATTAAGTTGATTGAAGTTTATTTATGAAAAGGTTTTGAAAATGCATGGACCTGAGTCCAAGTTTATTATGAAAGTGGTTCAAGTTTTAAAAACAAGAAGAGTTTTCAAAGGAGAGAGAATATTTCTTTTGAAATTAAAAAAGATGGGAGGAGAAGAAGGGGCTATCCTAAAGCATAAGATAAAAGCTAGGGATAAGGACCATCTAACCAACAAGAAGCCAATACTTGACATTATGAGCCAAGATAGAATTCTCATTCTTTGGATTGAAACCGAGCAAGCAAAGATACTAGACATCTTGAGAGAACCAAACTTCAAGTGTATTAAGTCTTCACAAAAATTGGGCAGAGTAACGACTGTATACGGGGAATTCCAAATTACAAACAAAGTATGTAATCACAATAACCTGCACACAAAACAAACAAAACAACCCAATGTCTTGAGGTAAACCTCAAGAACGCCAGACAAAATATCAATCAAGGTCATAAGGTCTCCAACATAGGCCAAGGTTTCTAATCCTAAGTTTAAGAAGTCTAATTCTCCATAATGCCAAGGATAGTAACCAAATAGTCCAAGTATCATTAAAGATTTATATGGTTCATGTTGATTATTAAGTGTCTTAGAAGAGAAAAGAAAATCTCAAATAAGCAAAAATAAAAATGACATGAAATGCTTAAAGTAAATGGTACATAAAGCATAAAAAATAAAAGGGCACAAAGTAAAAACAATTTAATAATTAGTGGTTAGTTGGATGACCATCTTGAAACTTGTATTTGGAACTCATTAGAGGATTGGTAGAACCAAAGCCTCCACACAACAAGTTGCATTTGATTTTTGTCAAGTATATCATCCATTTGGAATCCTCAAAAGTACCATTTAATGATCAACAATGTTTAAGTGATCCGCGTTGACCAAAAGTGTTGTAGATCCATTAGAGGATTGGTAGAATCAAAGCCTCCACACAATGAATCTCAAGGTTATTGAATCAAAGAGATCAAGTTAACATGCTTGGGCTTGCAAACATAGGTTTGGGCCACAAATGATCATTTATTCGAATTGGGACAAATTTATCGCTATGTTAAGCAATCGTAAGTGGACTTATGTAGAAGTCGCACCTATTTTGAGGCTGGTCAATAGCAATCTATGCATCATTTGTTTTGAGACATGATATAGAGATCATGCTCCAATAACACTTAGTGTAATTAGAAAGGGATAAGATGGAGAAGGGTGAGGAAGAATATATAAACCACATTTGAATTAAAATTTAATCAAACTATTATTAAAACCATTCATCCATTTTTATGGAGTTAGACTCAACACCATGGATCCAATGATGTTAATAAAGTTCATGGTTAAAAATTCAACCCAAGATTTTCCAGAAAATAATCACAAAATAATATTGCACTTAATATATACATTAAAAGGGTTTTTTAAAATGTTTTAAAATAGAAATAAAAGAGAAAAATATCAACTATGTTCAAATTAATCAAGAAATAAAAAGTAAGACCATAGAAAAATCAGAAATGAACTAAAATGATTTTATAAAATTTTTGGTAATTTTTTAAAATCAGAAACCATTTTTAAAATTAAAAGAAATGAGTAAAATAAACCAAAAATGATTAAAAAAATAGCAAAGTCAGAAGAAGAAGAAAAAAAGAGGTCACTAATATTTGTCACAATATCATTGGATCATTCCATAATTTTTCCAAAATTTAAAAATGCATAAAAGTATTTTTAAACATTTAAAATAATTCAAATAAAGTGGAAATTTATAAAAAAAAATATCAAAACACAATAAAATTGTTAAAAAATAAAAATCAAAAATAGAAAAATCAAAAATATTTTTCATAATTTTTTCAGATTTTTTTGGACTAAAAATGAATTTTCTATGATTTTTTGAAATTTAAAACAATTAAATATAAAAATCAAAAAAGAAAAATAAAGTCAAAAATATGTGGACCATTGGATGAGAGTCAAAACGTGTTAGTAATCAAATCCAAGGGATCTGGCGCGATGTGCATATCATGGTCATTAGTGAATAAAGCACTGAATCAAATGTAAATCAGAAATTCAAAAAATCAAAATGGCATTGTTTCATTGGTTGAAGGATGTCACGTTGGTCATCTTCAACCTCCAGCCAGTCCTAAAACCAGGTTGCTCAATCTGTAAAATTAGAGCACGAGACCTATGTCATTCGCTTCGTCTCTTCAAGACGAAGACAACCACACCTTCGCGACAAATTTATATAAATTGTAGCTCAAGCAATTTGGAAAGAAAGTTTTCAAAAGGGATTTGAAATTTCATGGTCAAAACAAGTTTCCATATAAAAGTAAGTGTTGCGACTAGAACTAGGGCAATGAGAGCATAACAATGATATCAAAGTTTTGAAGAATTGATGAAGAAATCTACCTATTAAAGTTAAGTTGCAGAGCTCTGAAACTGGACTTCTATGGAGCAATATAGGGCACGATTCTTGAAGGTAATTATATGGTTAACTCCAGGGAAGATCAAGGGAGGTAAATGGATTGAAAAATTGGATTGAAAAAGGCTTGAAAACAGATTCTGAAGTTGCAGAATTTTGAGTTATGGAACAAGTTTGGCAGGGTGATTCTAGCTATCCAAGCTTAAGAAAAATGAATGAGGGATGACCCTCTATTTATAGGGAATCAAATGGAATGTCCAAGCGTGTGAAATGATGAAGTTTGGAGGGAAATCGTGTGAAGTTGCAAACAAGAAAAGTGTGACTTCTAATTTGATCAAAACTCATCCAAAACACGCGTTTTGTTGTACTAATCACTTCTGGAAGTTCACTAAACATGTTTAGAGGCAAAAACGCGCAGAAACAAAGTGTTTAGAAGCTAAACCAATGATTTCAAATTCTGACTTTTGAAGAAACTTCAGTTCTAAGTTACCAAGTTCAAATCAATGGCATTCTCAGCTCAAGGGGTCTTAGGGCATGATTCTTGATGCTTTAGAAAGATGGGGTTACAAGCTTTGCAATGGAAAAGAATGAAATCAAATGGCTACTTGAGCTGAAAGTTATATTGAGTCAAAGTTGGAGAAAAAGGGTTGACTTTCCATAGAAATATTTCAAATTTTTCTTCAAAAATGACCTATAATGTTTTACATCCAAACATGGCCTTCCACTTGGAATTTTCTCTTGACCAAAGAAGATGGAATGAAATATACATCTTAAATGACCATTTGAAACTTGAACCATTCAAAATCTCCAAAAATTGAGAGAGTTATGAATTGTTGAAGTTGGCAAAAAATCATGAAATGACCTATAATCGTTTGTATCCTTAGGGCATCTTCCATCCATTTTCTCACTTTGCAATCACTCAAAAATACCAAAAGATGAGCAGGATATACTTCTTTGAAGTTCAAAACCCTAACTCCAAGATTAAGAAAATGCTTGGAAGAACCTTGACAATTTTGAACCACCTTGTTGTACCAAAACCCTTGCTTTGTAGATAGAAGTTATTGAGGATGATAATGAGAACTCATAGCAACCAAAACCACTTCCATATCTTGAGAATTGAGAGAAATATGCACTTGTGACCAATGGGAACAAGACCTTGTCCAACCATGACAACTTCTTCAATAAACCCCTTGTACTTTTGAATCAATCTTGATGACTTTGAAATGTGGTGAACCAAAATAAACCTTGTCATGGAAGTTCTTCCAACATAACTTCAATGATGAGGTTTAAACTTCTCAAGCTTTATTGACTAGGGCATGGAAATAAACTCATGAACCCATGGATAAACCTGCTAAGCCACATTGCCTTTACCTACATTATTAACAAGTAAGACAAACCCATACTACATTTTATTAATTAAAAGGAAAGTCAAAACAAAACATGCATGATCACAAAAGAAAACAAGTCAAGGTGCTTGGTGATTCCTCAAAGAGAATAGCTAAAGAAAGGGAGGAGAAACAAAAGCCCTAATGTGATCTTATTATGATTGAATCAACATGGTAGGATGAAGGGATCTTAGGGGCAAAAATTGGGGTACAACAGCTGCCCTTATTTAAGTTTCTTCTACTCAGAGATAAGAAGGTTAAAAATCTTTGTGTCGACACGATCGAAGATACTTAAATATAAAAACAAACCCTATTTTTGGCCCTCAGATGCCATGCAATGCTTATGAGCATGAATGCATATGAACAAAACCAAAGAGACACAAAACACCGTTTGGGGTGTAACAAAGGAAATAAAGAAACAAAAGAGAAACTCAACTAGGAAAATAAATCACTGATGGATCAACAGACCCGACTCATAGAGGGTGATAAAAAGTCTAAGGATACACAAATTACTACTGAAGGCAAAACTACCAATGTTCACTGAAGGTTGAAAGAGGAAAGAAATAACAACGCCGACGTTTACTGATGGTGAGCTACCAACGTTTACTAAAGATAGAGAGAATAAATCATCGATGTTTACTGACGATGAACTACCAACTTTCACTGAAGGTAGAGAGAAGAGAAAATACCATAACACTGTCGTTCACTGATAGTGAACTACCAACATTCACTGAGGGTAGCAATAAGATAAAAGTCACCAACTTTCACTGAAGGTGACCTACCAACTTTCACTGAAGGTAGAAAGAGAATATATCATAGCATCACCGTTCAGTGATGATGAACTACCAACATTCAATGAGGGTAGAAAAAAGATAACAATCGTCAATGTTTACTGTCGGTGATCTACCAACTTTTACTGAAGGTAGAAAGAGAAAATATCATAGCACCGTCATTCATTGACGATGAACTACCAACATTCACTGAGGGTAGCAAAAAGATAACAATCCCAACGTTTACTGTCGGTGACCTACCAACTTTTACTGAAGGTAGAAAGAGAAAATATCATAGCATCGTCGTTCACTGACGATGAACTACCAACGTTCACTGAGGGTAGCAAAAAGATAACAATC
This sequence comes from Vicia faba, assembly GCA_948472305.1. NCBI lineage: Eukaryota > Viridiplantae > Streptophyta > Magnoliopsida > Fabales > Fabaceae > Vicia > Vicia faba. The sequence goes on from OX451740.1 coordinate 1,259,866,673, forward strand.
ATCAACTTTCACTGATGGTTACCTACCAACTTTCACTGAAGGTAGAAAGAGAATATATCATAGCATCGCCGTTCACTGACGATGAACTACCAATGTTCACTGAGGGTAGCAAAAAGATAACAAGCACCAACTTTCATTGAAGGTGACCTACCAACTTTCACTGAAGGTAGAAAGAGAATATATCATAACATCGACGTTCACTGACGATGAACTACCAACGTTCACTGAGGGTAGCAAAAAGATAACAAGCACCAACTTTCACTGAAGGTTACCTACCAAGTTTCACTGAAGGTAGAAAGATAATAACAAGTTTTCCCAGAATTCGGGCATTTCACCTAGAACGGGTCTCAACTTCTTCTTTAACCAAAGCATTCTGCTTGGAAAGGGTAATATATAGGCTGTCTCAAATAAAGAGACTACCACTTGCAAATATTTCACAATGAACTGTCTCTGCGATATTGAAAGCCTTGCCATCCACTGGTGTAATTTGACAACGGACTGCAAACTATCCACTCATAGAGGAGATAGCAAAAAAAGTTACGTCGACTTTTACAGGGAAGCATAAGTTTCTCAAATAAAGAGACCTGCTACTTGTTATCATGGAGGATTGTAAAAAGAAATGACTTTCTGGGGAGAGAAATATGGCTTCCTAGGGAAAGAAATATGACTTCCTGGGGAAATGCCACTATATTCCTGCTGAGGAGATAAAATCTTCTCATGCAAAATAAATGCACATTCTCAAACCAATGCTCGAAGCTTGTAGAAATCCAAAGTAATAATATTGCCGAGGATCAAAAATTCAAACCAGAAATAAACTGGAATGAGACAGTCGTCCAAAATACTTCCTTTGAGAAATAAACTCAAGAGGGAAACCCAAATCATCCAGGAAAAGAGTTGTGCAGGAAGGCTAAAGCATAAATCTTCTACGAGGGATAACTCAGTGGGGAAATTGAAAGGATATACTTTTTATGCTTAAGGTTGAAACTCTATTGGAGAGAGAACAACACAACTCTACAAAATAGGGTAATATGCTAACAAAAATATTAATGAGTGCAAATTAGCAATGATTTCCTAAATTCAACTATGTATGGTGTATGTATGAATGTATGAGTGTTATTATGTATATGCTGACAAAACAGACATATAACACTGCGAGTAACCAGGTAAAACCAACTCGGGTACAAACAACACTCGGCTAAATCACATCCAAGATGAAAATTCCAAGAAAAAGTAAGCACCAACTGAGGAAACAAAATCCTATTGCATGGCTTAACTTTACGGAGGAGAAATGTAGTATAGTGATGAAACATTACAGATATAGAGATATAACATCCTTCTTCAGGCTTCACCAAGAAGCAGCATTCAGACTTTAACGGGGAAGTAAATGTTTTCAGATGTAACGCTTCTACTGGGGATTGCAAAAATCAATTTCAAGTAAAGCAGATGGACACCAAATCATCAAAACATTCACTGTGGAATTCAAGCCCATTTTGAAGGAGGAAAACACACACAAACTTCACTAAGGCATATAATGTCCCACCATCAAGACATTAACTGGGGATTTCATGCTGACTTCATTAGGGAGGTTAACATCACATTCTCAAAGGGAAAACCAATATACGTTCTTCACTACAGAAACCGGAGACATGTGTTCTTCGAGAGTAATTATTATACCAACTTCTCTAGGAAGAAAGAACTTATATTACACAAACGAAACCTTCATTGGAGAAATCCTGGATTGAGTCTTCACATCGTGCAAATTCAGAAAAGAAGAAAGAAAAAGAACCAAGACTTCACTGGGGACACTGGAGTCATAAACCCAATACAGCAAAAACATCCTGAGTAAACCTTCCCGGGGGAAACAAAACTTCTCAAAACAACTGGAGTTCATCCATTCCTGGGATCACCACTTTCGTTTTTCTCTTGCATCACAAATTCTAAAGTAAAAGAAAATTGAAAATTCTTTTTGAAAATCAATTTTGTTATTTAATCTTTTCGCTTTGAAAATTATTATCAATAATAAATGGAGTCTTTGCAAGCTAAATAAAATAAGAAACACAAAAAATTGGGTAAAAGCTCAAATTTCATTAATAGAATGGTAGTCTGCGAATGGAGAGACTCCATGGATGATTACAAAGTTTGGAAATGGTAATATAGGAAAATATACAATGACCATTATCCCCTCTAACAACTTTTGAAATCCTGAGCAGCAGCTTCCGTTGAAGTATGATGAGGATCCGAGAAGATTGTTGCTTCAATGATCGAGTCTTGTCTGATGCAGTTACTTGCCAAGAAAGTCCTTAACTTTTGCCTAAGCTGCCCTTGCAGGTTTTCAACTTAGAGGGAAATTTATTCTGTTTATGCCTCTAAATTTTTCCTAGACCGCCCTTTCGGGTTTTCTCCCTACCGAGATGTTCTTTTTTGCCTAAGCCGCCCTTTCGAGTTTTCAACTTAGCAAGCTATTCTTTTATTTCTTTAGGCGAAGTATTTCTTGATTGCATCAGCATTCATGGGACGTGGGAACTCCTCGAAATCCATAGTTTCAAGAATTAATGCACGGCCAGAGAAGGCTTTCTTGACAACATATGGGCCTTCAAAATTGGGAGTCCACTTTCCCCTAGAATCAGCGTTAAAAGACATGATCTTCCTGAGCACGAGGTCGCCTTCTCTGAATTCACGAGGTTTGACCTTCTTATCAAAAGCTTTCTTCATTCTCTTCTGATATAACTGTACATGACACAAAGCTTTCATTCTTCTCTCTTCGATCAAATTCAATTGGTCAAACCTATTATGGACCTATTCAGCCTCTGACAACTTGGTTTCTATCATCACTCGCAAAGAGGGAATCTCAACCTCGATTTGGAGCACAGCTTCCATTCCATACACAAGAGAGAACAGGGTTACTCCTGTTGAAGTGCGGACAGATGTCCGATATCCATGCAAAGCAAAAGGGAGTATTTCATGCGAATCCTTATAGGTAACAACCATCTTCTGGATGATCTTCTTGATTTTCTTATTAGCAGCTTCAACAGCCCCATTCATCTTTGGCCTGTACGGAGATGAATTGTGATGCACAATCTAGAATTCCTCACAAAGTTATGTCATCATCTTGTTGTTCAGATTCGAGCCATTGTCAGTGATAATTCTGCTCGGCACACCATACCGACATATGAGATTATTCTTAATGAAGCGCACAAGCACCTGCTTAGTGACGTTAGCATATGAAGCAACTTCCACCCATTTTCTAAAGTAATCAATTGCTACCAAGATGAAACAGTGTCCATTTGAAGCTTTGGGTTCTATCATCCCAATCATGTCAATACCCCACATAGAGAAAGGCCATGGGGAAGAGATCAAATTAAGAAGTTTTGGAGGCACATGAACCTTGTCCCATAAATCTGGCATTTATGACACTTCTTTGAAAATTTGTAACAGTCAGATTCCATTGTCAGCCAATAGTAACATGCCCTTAGCATATTTTTAGCCATCGAATGCCCATTGGCATGAGTGCCAAATGAACCTTCATGAACCGCATGCATCAACATGTCTGCTTCGTGTCTATCCACGCATCTGAGCAAGACCATTTCATAATTTCTCTTATACAACACATTTTCACTGAGGAAGAAACTGCCATCCAATCTTCTCAATGTCTTTCTATCTTTATTTGATGCACCAATTGGATATTCCTAAGTTTGGAGAAAATGCTTGATATCATAATACCAAGGTTTCTCATCTGCTACCTCTTCTGTTTTAAACACATGAGCGGGCCTATCCAGTCGCCGAACTATAATTTGAAGTATATCATTCAAAGTATTCACTTGATACCTAGAATCCAGAGTTGCCAGAGCGTCCACCATTTGATTTTCATCTCTAGGAATGTGATGGAATTAAACTTTATTAAAGAAGGGTAACAATCTTCTAGCATAATCTTTGTATGGGATCAAGTCGGGGTGACGAGTATCCCACTCTCCTTTAATCTGATTTATTACCAAAGCTGAATCACCATACACATCTAGAATTTTAATTCTGAGATCAATAGCTTCCTCGAGACCCATGATGCAAGCCTCATATTCTGCCATATTATTAATACAATCAAATGTCAACCTTGCAGTAAAAGGAATGTGTGATCCATGTGGTGTGACAATCACATCACCAATTCCTTTATGATAAGCATTCACAGCTTCATCAAATGTCATACTCCAACGAGATTCAGGATCAAGACCTTCCTCAAGTAATGATTCATCATAATCTTTCACTTTTAGAAACATCACATCCTCATCGGGGAAATCATACTTCACAGACTGATGATCATCAACTGGTTGGGGAGCAAGATAATTTGCCACCATGCTGCTTTTAATAGCTTTTTGAGTGCGGTATTCGATATCATATTCAGATAACAGCATCTGCCAGCGGGCAATTCTCCCAGTAAGAGCAGGCTTTTCAAAAATGTACTTGATTGGATCCATTTTGGAGATCAACCAAGTAGTGTGATTCAATATATACTTCCGCAAACGTTTTTCCGCCCAGGCCAGAGCACAACATGTCTTTTCCAGCATGGAATACCACAACTCACAATCAGTAAACTTTTTACTAAGATAATAAATGGCATACTCTTTCTTCCCTGTTTCATCTTGTTGTCCCAGAATACAACCCATGGAATTATCTAACACTGTCAGATACATAATCAATGGTCTTCCTTCAATAGGAGGGAGCAAGATAGGAGGTTCCAGCAGATATTATTTAATACTTTCAAATGCCCTTTGGCAGTCATCTGTCCATACACAACCTTGAGCTTTCTTTAATAACTTAAAGATTGGTTCACACGTTGCAGTCATGTGAGAAATGAATCTGGAAATATAATTCAAACGCCCGAGGAACCCTCTGACTTTTTTTTCAATTCTCGATGCTGGAATCTCTTGAATTACTTTAACTTTATCAGGGTCAACTTCGATTCCTTTCTGGCTAACAATGAAACCCAACAATTTCCCTGATCGAACACCGAAGGTACATTTATTTGGATTCAAGCGGAGAAGATACTTCCTCAAACGCTGAAACAACTTCAACAAATCTTCTACATGCCCTTCTTCAGTCTGGGATTTAGCAATCATATCATCAACATATACCTCGATTCCTTGTGCATCAGATTATGGAATAGGGTTGGCATAGCCCTCTGGTACGTTGCACCAGCGTTCTTCAACCCAAAGGGCATCACTCTGTAATAGAATGTTCCCCAGGGTGTGATAAACGTTGTTTTTTCCATGTCCTCTAGAGCCATTCTTATTTGATTATACCCAGAAAATTCGTCCATGAATGAGAATACTTTGAATTTTGTTGTGTTATCCACTAACATGTCAATGTGTGGCAATGGAAAATCATCTTTTGGACTAGCTTTATTTAGATCTTTGTAATCTACGCACATGCGGACTTTTCCGTCTGTTTTTTGTACTGGGACAATATTGGAAATCCATTGAGGGTATACTGACGTCACAAGAAAACTGACACTAATCTACTTTAGAACTTCTTCTTTGATATTTACTGCCATATCCGGGTGAGTTCTTTGCAACTTCTGTTTGATTGGCGGGCACTCTGGCTTCAACGGCAAACGGTGCTCTATAATATTTGTATCTAGACCAGGCATATCTTGATAAGATCAAGCAAAAATATCCACATACTCTTTCAACAACTCAATTAACCTGCTCTTCACATCAGGATGCAGCAATGCTCCAATCTTGACTTCCTTCGGATTTTCTTCTGAACCCAAATTGATTACTTCCAAAGGCTTTTTATATGGCTGAATGGCATTTTCCTCGCGCTCAAGCAACCGTGAGACCTCTTCTGGAATCTCATTATAATCTTCTTCTTCGGCCCCAAACACAGGACATTCAATGTTTGGATAGGATGCAGGGTCATTGTATTCAACGAGTTTTTTAATTAATCTGCACATATGATTTATGATTGTTTTTAGAAACTTACACATATAACAAGTGATCATGAAGATTGGAATTTCAGTTACTATATTTTGAAAGGTTTTTTTTCTGATTACCATTTTCCAAGAAAAAGCAGAAAATAAAGACACAATTTGGAGAACAAAGACAACTTTTATTATTGATTTTAAAAGTCACAGCAAACAGATAAGCCCATACAATATTAATACTTCCACCTTGGGCAGAGTGAAAGCTTTTTAAAAAGATTAAAAAAACAAATTACTTTGAAACATGTATGCAAGAGGGAACGTCAATGGTGATCCAGTTCTTAACCCTAACTCTGTGCGTCACATAATTTGGCATTTCTGGCTCTGCTTCATCTTCCACAATGGCATTAATCCCGAAAACAGTTGGATGAAGATAACCCCCGCTACCAAAGATGTCTTGATACTTGCCTGCAGCAGACTTCTGCTTCATGCTCTTACCCTTATCATTCTTCACAGAGAACCCCAAGCCATCTCTATTCTTGTTTACAGGTGGATCCACAATCTGTCCCCATACCTCACTACGACCCTTACGCATAACTTGTTGCGCATCTTTAAGAGAAACCATGGAATTCTCATTTCCCCTTATATTATCAATGGATAAGGCTTGGAACTAGGTTCCAACAGCAGCTTCATCCGCCTCCACAATGCTGAAAGAGGACAAATGAGATATCAATAACGCATGTTCTCCATTTATAATCACTAATTTTCCTTCACGTACAAACTTAAGTTTCTGGTGTAAAGTTGAAGTGGCAGCCCCTGCCTCATGTATCCACGGCCTTCCTAGAAAACAACTATAAGCGGGTACAATATCCATTACCTGGAAAGTAATTTGAAACAAATGTGGGCCTATATGAATAGGAAAGTCCACTTCACCAATAACAGATTTCCTTGATCCATCAAACGCTTTCACAATAATGCAACTTGGGCGCATGGGCGTTCCTTGATATTTCAACTTCATAAGCATGCTCCTTGGTATAACGTTCAAAGTAGGTCCATTATCAATCAACACATTGGATAGTGAATCATTCTTGCAGTTCATAGAGATGTGGAGGGTCAGGTTGTGATTCCTTCCTTCATCTGGCAATTCATCATTGTAGAAACTCAGGTTATTACATGACGTAATGTTCCCTACTACACTTCTGAATTGGTTAATAGGCATGTCACTTTCCACAAAAACTTGGTCCAATACCCTCATCAAAGATTCTATGTGAGCAGAGGAGTTCATCAATAAAGCTAAAATAGATATTTTTGAAGGAGTATGCATGTAGCTGATCCACAATTTTGTAGTCGCTCATCTTGATTATCTTCAAAATATCACCCACTTCTTTCTCTAATGTAGCTCCACTAGATTCACCTGTAACCTTCTTGGGTTCAACATTCTCAGCAAGTTTCTTTCCAGTGCTAACATCTCCACAAACAACTAGTGCAAATACACGACTGTTGCGGGTCACTCTGCTAGTCTCAGCAATATTTCCAACATCAGGCATTGGCTGGATGGGAACTTCCACACCATCCTCTAAGATTGTAGCGTTATATTTGTAGGGTACAGCCTTATCTGACTTGTAGGGGACAGGACCCGGTAAACTAATCACCAATGGAGTAATAGCTGGCTTGCTATGATATTCAACTTCAAAATGGGTGGGTGCACCAAAACAAGGAACAATAACATTTACTCCCTCTTCAACACAATCAATCATTACAGAGTCATCTCTGGAAAACAAATCCTCATCTGAGGAGAAGAATTCATCTGGAGAGGCATACTCATGATCCGACTCTTCTTTAGCCAAATAAACCTAAATCATATCAACTTCATGGTAATCATCCCTCTGACCTGTAACCTTGATAGTTCAATTATCCAACAAAAACTGAACACCTTTCTTAACAACTGAACATCCTCGAGAGTCCCGACAACAAATTCGGCAAGATCCATATTGATGTTCTTCCTAACCAACCATGTGGCAGAAGGTAGCATGCAATTGTACAAGATCCTCATTCACATGTTCCACATCAAAGATTCTGAACTCTCCATGACATCTAGAAACCATGTTTACTTCCTCTTCATGCTCTTCTGAACCAAGGCAACATCGATGGTACATCGGGAGGTGGTCGGGTCTGAACCAACTTCTTCTGAATCAATGCCGATAGTAACTCTGTATAACTCATAAGAATAGGGTCATAACTCTCCATTCTCTGATTATACCCTTGATTCCCCTGCTGGGATGGTCTCTGATAAGCAACAGTGGTTGGAGCTACACCAACAACTAGAGTAACGGAGGCGACTTACTGATGATGCTGATAATTTATTCTAGGAGGATTAACCCTCATCTCTTGCATAGCAGCATTTGTATCCCCTTCCTTCTTCTTGGTAAACCTATAAGATGGCTTCTTCGCACCTCCAGATCTGTCACTCTTCGTTAAATGGCCCTCTCTTACAACCTCTTCTAAACGGATACCCATCCCTACCATTTCAGTAAAGTCATTTGGCGCACTCGCTACCATCCTTTCATAAGAGAAAACACCCACAATCTTTAAGAAAGTCTTAGTCATCTCCTTCTCTTCCATGGGAGTAATCACTTGGGCGGCTACCTCACGCCATCTTTGTGCATATTCTTTGAATGATTCCCTGTCTTTCTGAACCATGGCCCCGAGTTGATCATGGTCAGGCACCATATCCACATTATATTTGTATTGTCTGATAAATGCTTCTCCCAAGTCATTGAAAGTATGGATTTTGACACTGTCCAAACTCATATACCACTTCAGCGCAGCACCGGTCAAACTATCCTAAAAAAAGTGAATCAGCAGACGCTGATCATCAGTATGGATAGACATTCTCCTTACATACATCACCAGATGAGCACGAGGGCAAGTATTTCCCTTGTACTTCTCGAACTCCGGAACCTTAAACTTTACAGGTATCTTAACATTCGGAACCAAGCATAATTCATTCACATTCTACCCGAATAACTCTTTTCCCCTGAGGGCCTTCATCTCCCTCTGCATCTTGTCAAACTGTTCTTGAAAGTCATCCATTTTGTCATAAAGACTCAAGTCTTCACTTGGTGGAGAAAAAGGACGACACATATTGTGATACGGTGGGAGAACTGACTTGATTGTTTTGCATTTGTATTCGCAAATGTTGTGGTTTAGCAAGAGTCGCCACCGACTTTTCTTTTATCCAAAAGGAAAGGTAAAAAAGCACAGGAAATACCTTTGAGATTGTTTCTTGAGTTCAGGGGGTATATTATGAAAAGGGAAGGTATTAGCACCCTTTTCATCCATGGTTTTCCATGGGCTCTTAGTTACTTGCTAGATCACTTGATTTTTGTTTGAATGTGCTTGTGGTGTGGGTTTTGAAAGTATTTTGAAAATGTAACTTTGTAATGATTCTCGTTTCTATAAGAACGCATACAAAGTGTTTGTTTCGAAAATAGTTCAAAGATGTGTTTGTGAGATGTGTGTTTTGAAGGTGATTTTGAAAAGGGGTCTTTATAACGGTTCTCGTCTCTATGAGAACGCGTACAAAGTGTTTGTTTTCAAAAATGTTTCAAAATGAGAGTGTTGGTGTATAAAATGTTTTTTTTGTGAGCAAGCGAGTAACTAAGAGCGAACCTACCTACTCAAAAGGTCTTAGATGTTCTTTTCCTCCTTCCTTTAGATGTTGTTATCTTACCATTGATTTGGTAAGAAGCCTCATCGTTGGATGTGAAGGGACGAGTGTGGGATGTTTTTATAGTCATAGAAGGCAACCCATGGGATGTTTTAGCAATGTCGTTTTAGGGACTAGATCGTTTACCGAAGGAAACATCAAGGGTCATCGAGGGACTACGATCTTTTATCGAGGGTCTTTGCTAAAACACCCATGTTCGAGGGACATGACTATTTTTCCGATAGGCCACAAAGTGGGATTACCCTAAGGGTGCTCGTGTGCAAATGTGTTATTTTCATGCTTGATTTTGTCTTGGATTAGGGTTTTCTTTTTGATTGTTTTTATCTTGCCATACAAACCCTAATTACTAACATGTTATGTAAAAGCGATAAATTGCGTAATTTAAAGATTACCACGCTATTACAACATTTTGTGGGAGGGGGTATACAAATTTACGAATGAGGATTGCAAATTAAATCCTAAGTTACTATTACAACCATATTGAAATGGATAAGAATGTACAAGAAATGTAAAAATGTTTGTTTCGTTTGAGAAAAGAAATAAGTTTGGTTCAAGAAAATACTTTTGATCTTTTTATGTTGAAAGAAATATAATATATGAATATGAAATATTTTTGGTGTTTTTTAATTAATGAAAAAATAAAAGTGATGGTAAAAAATAATAAAAGGAAAGAAAACAGAATCAGCGTAACTGCTGAAATAGAAAAGGTCAGAAGTTCTGACTCTGACGTGCTGCACAAACAGAAACAATCGTTAATAGAAATAGGGAAGTTCAGAAGTTCTGGATCTTCTGAGAACTCAGAAGTTTTCATAAATTCTTATGCAACTGGCAGAACTTTGCCTCTCTTATCCATGCTAGTCAAAATATCTGCAACTTAGTCATTTCTTAACAGAACAGAAGTTGCACATATAACAGTTATGACAAATTTTATGATGTTTCAGAAATAAGAGATATCAGAAATATAAATCAGAAACAAACATGAATTTTCTAATCCTAATTCTGAGCCCTAATTTCTTCATGAAACTCTGAACTAGAATTCCCTCTATTTAGGCCGGCAGATGCATGAAATCTAAGGATATGTACATCATCAGAATCAGAATATATACATTATGTTAAATATGAAAATTTTGATAATGCCTAAATAATATGATGAGAGTCAGCAGAAACTTACCTTGCAGCTAGGAAATACTCTGGGAGCTGGAACCTGGTTCTGACCACTTGTGGTGTTCTGAACAACTTCCTCACGTGTTTAGCGGGTTGGAAACTTTCAACTTGTGCAAATGATTAGAAAATTCTGGAACAACCAAGGGATAAAGTTCTGACCCTTTGAGGTAGATATTGATGGAGAATGTGTGACAGTTTGATTACAGAATTTTGGATGACTTTTTGAATATATATCAGAAACTGTATGGGTGGTTTTGGTCAAGAAACACTTGAGGAAAAATGGAGTTTGAAAGCAAGAATCAAAAGCTAACAGGTTTTATATTTTTTGTGTTTACAGTTTTTGGACTCTTGGAATGTTTGTAGGGGTTCAAGACTTTTCTTTCTCAAATTTTCGACCTCTTTACAGTTGCCAATGGTTCTCAATTTATAGGCAAGGATCTTGTAGCTTGGAGAGATCAAGGGTACCACTATCACATGTTAGGCGCTGACTTGTTCTTGAAGCAAGTCCAAATAAGTGTGGTAGTTGACAGTTTTTTAGCCATGCCTAAGCTGGATTAGCAAGCAGGGATTAAGGAAAAGTAAGCCCAAAATAAAAAGCAACGCATGGGCCCTAACATATTTCTGTACAAAAGTTGCTTTTAAAGGACATCAAAGGTACTTCTATGACACACGTGGGGAAGTCCTTTGGATAAAAACTCAAAAGTGGTTGTGAGCATTAAATGAGCATTAAATGATGATGAGATTTATCAAACAGGAAATCCTACAAAGTGAGATTTTGCATCATTACTTAATTTTGGATCAGAAGTTCTGCTTCAGCGTAGCATCCAATCTTCTGATCCTTTTATCTTCTGGCTCCAGCATGTTCTTAAGGAATTTCCAGACTTTCCAGGAATTTTGTAAAACGCTTTGTAAACCTTCTTTGAACTGTTCTTGCAAACTCTAACTGAACCTTTGTGGAAACTTTCCCAGAAGTTCTGACCAAACTCTGTCTTGAAAGTGTCCAGAATTTGCTGAGTGTTTCAGTTTCAAGGACGTGTCTTTGAGAAGTTAACTTGAAATCCCATCATTTCTAGGAGAAGTTTCGTTCTTCAATGTTTTAGATCTTGTTGAGATCTAAAACTCTGGTGTCAGAAGTTGATCCAGAATCAGCTTGCATCATATTGAAAATCTGGCCAGAAGTTCTGAGTTTTGTTATGCTTCTTAAACACTTAGAAAAGTTCTAAGTATTTTAAAATTTTGACTTTTCCCAAAGTAAATTGACTTTTGATTTTCTTGATGAAACAAACTTCATATTTCAACATGTCTTGATGAAATATGATTCTTGAAACTTGGTTTTGGTCAAAAAGTCACATTTTGACTTTTTAGTGTGCAATTGACCATTTTGCCCTTGCGGGTGGCTTTCTTGAAAAATTACAGTTCAAGGCTTGAAATTGGATGGAATCAAACCTGAGGGTCCAGGGTGATCCTTTGAAAAATGAGAGGGCAAATTTTAGGGTACAACAGCTGCCCCTGTTCAATCTTCTTAAACCTGAAGAGTTAGTTTGGCGGATTTGCCACTCGTGACTTGAAGGTGGAAGATGATTGAACACTAGAGTGCCCAGAAATTTGTACTCGGTGATGGTTGATGGTAGAGGGAATGGGCTTAAAGACGCCATTTGGAAGGATGAGGGAAAGTTGTTGGAGATGAGCTTGTAGATGCCATCCAAAAATGATAGTTGAATTGTAATTGGTAAGCTGAAACTGAATGATTATCAGAATGGCATTCGTGTCTGGAGCGTATTTGAACTATATCAAAAGTTGAAATCTGAATGAGTATCAGAATGGCATCCGTGTCTGGGGCATATCTGAACTGTATCAAAAAGTTGTTTTTGAACGAGTATCAGGATGGCATATGTATCTGGTGCGTATCTAAACTATATCTGAAAGTTGTCTTTGAATGAGTATCAGGATGGCATCCGTATCTGGTGCGTATCTGAACTATATATGAAAGATGTCTTTGAATGAGTATCAGGATGGCATCCGTATCTGGTGCGTATCTGAACTGTATCTGAAAGATGTCTTTGAATGAGTATCAGGATGGCATCTGTATCTGGTGCGTATCTGAACTGTATCTGAAAGCTGATTCTGAATGAATATCATAATGGCGTCCGTGTCTGGAGCGTATCTGAACTGCATCTGAAAGTTGATTATGAATGAGTATCAGAATGGCGTCCGTGTTAGAAGCGTATATGTAATGTATCTGAATGTTGATTCTGAATGAGTATCAGAATGGCGTCCGTGTCTAGAGCGTATCTGTACTGTATCTGAATGTTGATTCTGAATGTTGATTCTGAATGGCGTCCGTGTCTGGAGAGTATCTGTACTGTATATGAATGTTGATTCTGAATGAGTATCAGAATGGCGTTCGTGTCTGGAGCGTATATGTATTGTATCTGAATGTTGATTCTGAATGAGTATCAGAATGGCGTCCGTGTCTGGAGCATATCTGTAATGTATCTGAATGTTGATTCTGAATGAGTATCAGAATGGCGTCCGTGTCTGGCGCATATCTGTATTGTATCAAGATTGAATATTGTTAATGGTAGCTGTTAATCTTATCCTGAAAAGGGTAAAATGTTAGCTAAAATACAAAGTTATGTTGCATGAAAGGTATGATGTAATGTATTTGTTTTATCAATGTTTATGATATATGGATGCAATGTATGCATAAGTGAGCTAATCTGTTGCATTGTTGTTGGATTGAGGAAAATAAATCCCTGAATGCTGCTGAGGATATGTGAGTCTTCATGTCTTGAAGTTGAAGTACTGATGAATTTCTGTTGAGAGAAATAAATTCTGTTGTGAGGGTAATGCCATGTACTGCTTGTAAAATCTGTTGGGGAGTGTTGAGAATTTTGACGACTTTTGTTGGGGATTGATGACTGGAAACTTTGTTCCACTGGGGATTTAAATGACGTACTGTAGGGGACTACTTATGGAATAGCCCAGAGACATTTTCCTATTCTTTCAACCTATCAGTAATTGTCTTTCTCACTTTGTTTTATTTGTAAACAGTAATCATGTTCAAATGCATATGTTCAACAATGAATCATTAGACGTTTTTTGTAAACAAAACACAAGCGTAAAGAAAAAGACAAATAGTTTTTGCACTTCCAAAGGGATATCTTTGTATTGACTTTGAGTAAATATTTTGTACAAAGGGGACAAACATTCTAGTAAGATAATGTTGTCGTAAAACAAGAAAACTTTGATACAAAGAAAGATAGCTATGTCTAATTATCCCATGGGGTTCCCATTCTTCTATAGCCTTCGTATCTCTGAGCATCTTGTCTATTTTTGCCTTGTCCGGAGATGACTGAAATGATCAGAACCTCTGAGTTTATCAGTGGAAGTCAATGGTTGTTTGTAAAGTGATCCAACGGGACATAGTCGTACGCCTTAATTCCCTAACTTTTTCCTGGACCACCCTTTCGGGTTTTCAGTCCACCGGGAAACCCTATTTTTCCCAAGTCGCCCTTTCGGGTTTTCAACTTGCCGGGTGTACAGATTTTTTTTTGTTTTATCCATAACTTTTGCCCGAACCTTTTTGGTTCGTCGGGATGTCCTTGTTTTGCCTAGGTATGTCAACCTAGCAGGTCTCTTATGCGTAGTATCTTTTGACTATGTCCGCGTTCGCAGGATGTGGAAGGTCGTCGCCATCCATGGTGGTCAAGATCATTGCCCCACCAGAGAAAATGTTTTTGATTACAAATGGTCCTTCATAGGTAGGAGTCCATTTGCCTCTGGGATTACTTTGTGGCAAGATGATGCGTTTGATCACTAGATCCCCAACTTAATACTCCTGGCGTCTGACTTTCTTGTTGAAAGCCTTGATCATCCATTTTTGATACATGTGACCATGGCAAACAGCATTAAGTCTCTTTTCATCAATCAAGTTCAGTTGATCAAGTCGAGTCTGGATCCAATCGTCTTCGTTCAACCCTACATCCTTCATAATCCTCAGAGAGGGGATCGGAACCTCGATAGGCAAGACAACTTCCATGTTGTATACCAAAGAATTGGGTGTTGCCTCGGTTGATGTGCGAGTCGTGGTACGATAACCGTGGAGAGCGAATGGTAACATCTCATGCCAGTCTTTGTATGTGACTGTCATTTTTTGTATGATCTTCTTAATGTTTTAATTTGGAGCTTCGACAGCACCATTCATCTTTGGTCGGTAAGGGGAAGAATTGTGATGCTGGATCTTGAATTGTTTGCACAGGGTGGTGATCATAGTATTGTTGAGATTTGTACCATTATCAGTGATGATCCTTTTTGGGATACCATATCGGCAAATAAGGTTTTGCTTGATGAAGCGGGTAACAACATTCTTGGTAACAGAGGCGAAGGAGGCTGCTTCAACCCTCTTTGTAAAATAGTCAATGGCCACTAGGATGAAGCGGTGTCCATTAGAAGTTGTCGGCTTGATTTCCCCGATCACATCAATCCCCCACATAGCAAAGGGCCAAGGAGCTGTCAAGACATTCAGAGGAACCGGAGGTACATGCACCTTATCAGCATAAATCTGACACTTATGGCATGTTTGAGAGTGTTGATAGCAATTTTCTTCTATGGTCGACCAGTAATAACCTTCCCGTAGGGTTTTCTTTGCCATCGTATGCCCACTGGAATTGGTACCGAAAGTGCCTTCGTGCAATTCAGCCATGATCCTTTCAGCTTCAACCTTATCTACGCGCCAAAGCAACACAGAGTTATGATTGCGTTTGTACAAGATGTCGTTACTAAGGAAGAATTTAGCAGAAAATCTCCTTAAGAACTTTTTATCATTGATTGAAGCTCCTTCTGGATATTCTTGAGCCTCGAGATACCTCTTGACTTCGTGAAACCAAGGTTGGTCCACTACTTCTTCAGTATTAATCTCGTGACAGTGTGCTGGTTCATCCATTCATTCAATGGTGATCTGGGGAGCCTCGTTATCCCAATTAAGTTTAAACATAGATGACATTGTGGCTAGAGCGTCTGCTAGCTGATTTTCTTCTCGCGGGAAATGCTCGAAGGTAATCTTCTCAAAATGTGGCAGCAATGTTAAAACATGTTATTTGTAAGGGATAAGGTTTGGGTGTTTGGTGTCCCATTCCCCTTTGATCTGACTGATGACCAAAGTTGAATCTCCAAATACATCCAAGGATTTGATCCCCAAGTCTATGGTTGCTTGGAGACCGAAGATGCATGCTTCGTATTCCACCATATTGTTTGTACAATTGAAGCAAAGTCTGGAAGTAAAGGGAGTATGACACCCTTCTAGAGATATGAGTACAACACTGATACCATTACCAAGTGCGTTGGATGCTCCGTCAAAGAATAGGGTCCATCGGGATCCTTGTTCAGGTCCGTCATATGGCCTGATTTCTTCGCAGTTGTCTAATGTCATGATGTCTTCATCCGGGAATTCAAACTTCATGGACTGATAGTCTTCTGCAGCTTGGTGAGCAAGGTGATCAGCTAGCACACTTCCCTTTATAGCTTTCTGGGTAGTATATTGTATGTCGTACTCTGTCAAGATCATATGCCATCTAGCTATTCTTCCAGAAAGAGCAGGCTTCTCGAATATGTATTTTATCGGATCCATTTTAGATATCAACAAGGTAGTATGAGTCAGCATATACTGTCTTAGCCGGCGAGCAACCCATGCCAGAGCGCAACAAGTTTCCTCGAGCAGTGAATATCTGGTTTCACAGTCGGTAAACTTTTTGCTCAGGTAGTAAATAGCGTGCTCTTTTTGGCCAGACTCGTCATACTGCCCTAATACACACCCCATTGAGTTTTCTAAAATAGTCAAATACATTATCAACGGTCTTCCCTCGACTGGTGGCATCAATACAGGAGGCTCTTGTAAGTATTCTTTGATTTTGTCAAAAGCAACTTGGCACTCACCATTCCATTTGACTACTTGATCTTTCTTCAAGAGCTTGAAGATTGGCTCATAAGTAGCTGTCAAGTGAGAAATGAATCTGGCAATATAGTTCAAACGTCCCAAGAATCCTCTAACTTCCTTCTCAGCACGGGGAGCAGGCATTTCTTGTATTGCTTTAACTTTGGCAGGATCGACCTCAATACCTTTGTTACTGATGACAAAGCCTATAAGTTTACCAGACCGTACCCCAAATGTACACTTGTTTGGATTCAACCTCAGCTTGTACTTCTTCAGTCTCTCAAATAGTTTTTGTAAGTGGTTAAGATGCTCTTCTTCTATTTGCGATCTGGCTATCATATCGTCTACGTAGACCTCTATTTCATGATGTATCATGTCATGAAATAAAGCTACCATCGCGCGCTGATAGGTTGCCCCAGCATTCTTCAGTTCGAATGGCATCACCTTGTAGAAGAATGTGCCCCACTGTGTGACAAATGTTGTTTTCTCCATGTCCTCATGTGCCATTTTGATTTGGTTGTAACCTGAAAATCCATCCATGAAGGAAAACACTTTTTGTTGTGCCGTATTGTCAACTAGGATATCAATTTGGTGAAGTGGAAAATCATCTTTAGGGCTCGCCCTATTCAAATCTTTGTAGTCCACACACATTCGTACTTTGCCATCTTTTTTAGTTACGGGAACAATGTTGGAAACCCATTGAGGGTAGGAAGTAACAGCCAAGAATCCAGCATTGAATTGCTTCATGACCTCTGTTTTAATATTTTATGACATATCGGGTCTCATGCGGCGAACCTTTTGTTTTACTGGCAGTCAATCTTCTCTTGTAGGCAAACGATGTACCACGATATCTGTATCAAGTCCCGACATGTCTTCATATGACCAAGAAAAGATTTCAACATAGTCATGTAACAACTGAATCAGACGCTTCTTGACACTGGGTTCCAAATTGGCACCTACCTTGACCTCTTTTTTGTCCTCCTCAGTACCCAGGTTGATTGTATCCACAGGTTCCTCGTGAGCCTGAATGGTTCTTTCCTCTTGTTGTAGTAGTCTGGCAAGTTCCCCTAGTACTTCACAATCTTCCTCACCTTCGTCTTCGGCTTGGTAGATTAGATTCTCAGAGTCACGAAAGGCCATAGAAGTATCATTACCCATGGGATCCAGAATGGATGAATACCTGCATTATGAGTGTGGGTGTGTGTAAGGGTATAGCTATCTTTGAAGGAAAATAAAATGTAAAAGAAAAAAACAATGAATGCAAAAGTTTGTATGCGAAAACGTCCATGATTCATTGATGTCATATGAAGATGAAATAATAACCCTTACAAATGGATCATTGTGCCTCGGGTAAGACACGAGGTTTTAAGAGCGCGAATTATTTTGGAATATTACAGATTCAACAAAATGTAAAGATAAATTACTATGGGATAAAAGTTATTAGGACGAAGTCTCTAGCCTCCCAATTGATGAGCCCTCCATTGAAAGTCGGAAAGATCCAATCTTCTAGGTTACAATCATCTTCACCATCTTCTACCGCGTTGACCTCACGGTTGTTAATCCTCAAGGGTGGCCCTCCAGCAAGGGCATGACGTACAACCTTTTAAGCATTTGAAATGAAACCTAGGCCAAACTTGTCAGACTTATACGGGATATCCGGAAGCTGCCCCCAGATGGTGCATCCACCTTCCTCTACCACTGCTTTGGCGTCTTTCAAATATGACATCCGGAGTGGAGGCCTTGTAATCTTGGGAATCTGTGATGCAGTCTTGGTTACTGCCACCTCTTGGGGGACCTCTTCGAAGTGTTGAAATGGATTTTCAATGAATTCACCTTCTAATTCCATATATGTGAAGGAATTGAGATGGCTGATCATGTATTCTTCCTCTCCACGGACAGTGATAATCTTCCCTTGAATCGGATACTTCAGCATCTGGTGCAATGTAGAGGTGACAGCGCCATCATTGTGGATCAATGGCCGGCCTAGCAAGCATGAATATGAAGGGCGGATGTCCATTACATAAAAGGTGGAATTGAAAGTTTGTGTTCCAACCTTTATGGGGATATCCACTTCCCCGTGTACCATCCTCTTCGAGCCATCAAATGCTCTTACTACTATGTTGCTTGGCTTTAACGTTAGCCCCTCACAGTCAAGTCTATCAAGAGCTTTTTTCGGTAAAACATTCAAGGATGAGTCGGTGTCCACCAAGACATGGGCCAGAGTTGTGCCCCTACATTCCACAGAGACATGCAAGGCCTCATTGTGCTTTCTTCCCCTTGGTGTCAAATCAGCATCCGAGAAGCCTAGGCCATTATCCGCTGTCAAGCTGGCCACACAGTCTTGGAATTGATCAGTAGACGTCTCTTGAGGCACATGGTCTATTTTTAGGAACTTCACCAAGGCTTTCGCATGTGCCTCGAAACACAGTAGTAATGCCAGCATGGAGATTTTGGAGGGAGTTTTCCCCAATTGTTTAACTACATCGTAGTCGCTCCTCTT
Source organism: Vicia faba (assembly GCA_948472305.1). Classification (NCBI taxonomy): domain Eukaryota; kingdom Viridiplantae; phylum Streptophyta; class Magnoliopsida; order Fabales; family Fabaceae; genus Vicia; species Vicia faba. The sequence goes on from OX451740.1 coordinate 1,259,885,910, forward strand.
TATAATTTTTAGGATCTCCTCCATTTCTTTCTTAGATGTCTCACGGATAGTCAGTGATTGAGCCTTCATCCATATAGGCTCTACTTGAATACTCTTTCCTCGAGTCTCAGCAGCAGGAGTGTTGGTAGGAATGACAACAGGGGTTGTGACGGCTTCGTCAATAGTAGCACTTGCAGAGATGATTATGGGTACGGAAGTAACCTTTGAAAAAGCCGTGGGTCCAGAAACTGCATTTGGGGGAGCAATTTCTGGAGAAAAGATCCTACCGCTTCCGGTAATTTTACTAGTTCTGGCAATATTGCTGATGTCAGAATCTTCTTCTTCGGAGTTTATCTCTTTGGCGGCCGGCCATTCTTGTTTGATGCCATGGTAGTAAATATCACCATTGTAATTCCACGACACAGTTTTTTCTGATTCATATGGGACTGGCCCAGGCATTGTGATTATTAAAGGAGTTGCTTTCGGAGCCGATGTAATTATAACGGGTCTTTTGGTGGAGACCCTGAAAGAATTGGCGGAGATGGTAATGATTGAAACATCTTTAACAGGAATAGGTGAAACAGGAGTACTTTCGAATAAAATCTATTTGTTATCTATCAGGCGCTGAATGCCTGCTTTCAACAAAGGGCAATCAGTCGGTGATGACAAGCAAATATGGTAAACTTCATTACAGCCCGGGAACACACCGGCTTTCAACAAGTTTATTTTAATGGTTGGAAGTGGAGTCATGAGTTCATCAACTGTGGTAACAAACAAATCTTCTTCAATAGCATTGGTGTTGTGACCATGTCTGGGCATAGGAGCAGAAATGACATTTGGCTTCTCGGGCGCATCAAACTCAATTTCTTTTGCTTCAATGAGGTCTTGTATTTTGTTCTTCAAGGCCAAATAGTTATTAGTATCGTGACCAGGACTTTTAGAGTGATATGCGCAACGGGAATTGGGGTGATAACGAGGGGATGTTGTATTGGGGTTTTTCGGAGCTTCTTTCAAGGTTGCCAAGTTGGATCTCAGAAGATGCGGTAATACTTGAGATAGAGTCATGTTAATTCTGGTGAATTTCCTGACTGGCCTTTCCACTCTTGGTTGATTACTTCTTTGTTGATCAGACGTAGACTTTGGAATCATAACAGACCCCACCATTGGTCGGCTTTAGGCTCTCTCTTGGTTTCTTTGCGGATATACAGCAGCTACCTCTTTCTTACCAATAAAAGGCTTCCTTACAGCTGTAGAAAAAGATTAATCCTTTTGAATCTTTCCACTTTTTATGCCAGCTTCCACCCTCTCTCCGGTTAATATTAGTTCAGTAAAGCCTGCAGATGAAATTTTGATTAAATGATTGAAGAAAGGACCAGATAAGGTGCCTAAGAACATGTCTACTAATTCCCTTTCAGACAGAGGGGGTCGAACTCTTCCAGCCAAATCTCTCCACTCTTGTGCATAATCCTTGAAACCTTCATTGGAAGCCATGGACCTACTCTGGAGTTGAGTACGGGTAGGCGCCAAATCGGCATTGTATTGATATTGCTTGTAGAAAGCTGCAGCAAGATCTTCCTAATTATGGACGTTGGCTCTTTCTAGTTGGTAAAACCAGTCGAGTTGTGTTCCGGACAGACTATCCTAGAAAAAGTGCACCCATAAGTATTTATTAGTGGTATGACCGGAGATGCATTTTAGGACATGACACTCCATCATATTTGGAAAATGTAGGCGCTTTAAATTTCGGAGGAATCACAATCCCCGACACTAGTCCCAACTCCTCAAAATCTAAGTCGGGTACCTTTTGTATTTCCATCGTGCTCAAACGCTCTTCGAGATGTCTATACTTGTCATCAGCTGGAGGATACTGTTCCTCATAGTAGTCTTCCTCTTCTCCCTCCTCTTCAGATTCTGACGGGACCACTATTTCATTGCCTTTCCCTTCTCCTTCACTGGATGTTGTTTCAAAATTCAAAGTCCTTCTTGTTTGTCCCTGAAACCTTCTCCCCATGTTTAAGACTTTAGTTTCCTTCTTTGTTTTCTTTTTCCTCTCTTCAGCTAGCAGAGTCTTCAATTCTTCTTGCCCCTTGGATAGGGTCATGAGCAACTGTTGAAACTGTGTGTTCTGAGCTTAGATATCTTTCACTGTTTGTTCGAGATCCATCTTACTAAAATAAACAGTAGAGAGATGAGAAAACTTGTTGCAAAAGACCTGTTTATGTTATGATGAATGATATATGCATATGTAATGTTTTCAAGGATTTCAAAGATTCAAGTTTGTTTTAGACAAAAAGAAACACACGTTATATTAATAAGATAAAGTTTGAGTACATCAATGCCCCTTGGACAAAATAATACAAAACTTTAAGATAAAAAAGTAGTGTGCATCCTCTTTGGTGCAATGTAGGCATTCAGAGTCCGCTCCTCATGAAGTAGCCTAGTGAGTTCCAAAACCTTCTTCTTGTTTGCGTAGAATTGGGCTTTGAAAGTATCTCTCTCTCCTTTGAGTTGTATCTAACCCCTTTTTAAGTCTTCAAGAGATGTGGGCATGTCAGGATGTAGGATAGTGTATAGAACATCTCCTTCCTTGACAGGCTCAAAAATTACCGGGAGAATGGAGGGGTAAGACATCATAAGACTTTGAGCACGAGTTCGTACCCATTTGAGGTAAGGCTCAAGAGGGATGGAATTCTTGTTCCCCAAAGTCTTTCTATCCACCTTGTTTAGCATCCTCCAATCTCGGATAAATCTCTGGCGAAGACCTTGATCGTCGTTGTCGTAGTCGAATACCAAACCTTGAATCAACATCTCGTGCGGGCCATCCCTTCGGGCGTAACCAAATTGTCTTAAGGCTAAACATGGGTTGTATGTGATTCCTCCCCTAATGCTAAGTAGAGGGACATTAGGGAATTCTCCATAACGGTCGATGATGATAACATTCTCTTTGGATCGAGAGCACCAATGAATGTCTGAATGTTTGAGCGTCATCAACCATTGTGACCACCTTGAACCTTACTCATTCTTTAAGACTGAATGGGGAAGATGAGAAATAAACCATCTTTCCAAGAGAGGGGTGCAACACATAAGGACACCTCTTTTCCTTATTGTGCAAGTTTAAAAAGAGTGTAGGATATCCCTTAGCAGTGTAGGCACCAGGTTGTGTGACATGAAGATTTTGACGGTGTTTACATATATGAGTTGGTCAGGATTTGGAAACAAAACCATCCCATAGATGATAAGAGCCACAATTTCCTCAAAGGCTTGCAAGTCTAAGGAATTCCAACAGCTTTGGGCTTTCTCAAACAGGAACTTTGCTAAGAAGCCTTTGACACCACTCCTAGTTTCCCAATGAGTTGTGACATCAGATGAGTGCAAGTGTAGAGCTTGAGCAATCTCTTCTGGCTTTGGGTCTCTTTCCGTACCGTTGAAAGGTAGTTTATTGAGAATGGGAATCTTCAAGAGTTTGGAGAATTCTTCCAAAGTAGGCACAAGTTGATAGTCGGGAAATGTGAAGCAATGGTGCAAAGGATCAAAGAACTGAAATAGCACCTTCATCATATCCTCATTTGTGTTGGAGTTGACCAAGCTGAGTAGACGTCCATGTCTTTTGGTGAATGGAGAGTTCTCAGGAATCTTTGAAGCTAGCTCCTTAAGTTGTGGAGGAATTCTCACAAGGTTGACTTGAATAGTTTTCCTGCGAAGTGAATCCATTTCCTACAAAACAGGAACAAAAATGAATCCCAAAATCCTTGAAATGGTTAGTGGATGTATATGATTTTCATGATGTCCACGATGTTATGTACAAGTATGCATATACAAGCAAATCAAACAAGTTCTTAGTTCAGGGTTGCATGGAGTTTTGGAGGTAAGTACCCTCTTGAAGTTTAGTTGGCTTAAACTTGTCCTAGTAATAATAACCGGGTTCTAAGGAGCTCAATATCACTGGATTGTTTCCTTGGTCATTTTTTCATCTCAAGCCTCTTTAATGGAGACCGAAATATCCCAAGAAATCAAACCTCAATGAGTGTAGTATCGAGTATCTACCAACTTCGGACTGCACCAAAGCCGATCATCTCACTACATCCTAAAGGCCAAGTTGGTCAAGTAAAGGTTCTAGAAGTTCATTAGTGCTTCATGACATCACCCAGCGGCCCCGTATTCTCTTTGATTAACTCAAAGGCTACTGGTACCCACAAATATGTCACACTAACGTAGCTATTGCTTAGACCATGTCGGTATACCCCGCACAGTTTCCACAACGTATTGCTACTTGCCTATAATGTATCCCAAATTCGGGTAGAGGATTAAAACCCAAACAAAGAACCATAATGTAAAGCAAACAAGTCAAATAATGTAAGCAAGTAAATATGACTTAGCTCTAAGGTGACCCCACTTTTAAATACTCCCCAATAGAGTTGCCAGTTCTGTGATACGGTGGGAGAACTGACTTGATTGTTTTGCATTTGTATTCGTAAATGTTGCGGTTTAGCAAGAGTCGCCACCGACTTTTTTTTATCCAAAAGGAAAGGTAAAAAAGCACAGGAAAGACCTTTGAGATTGTTTCTTGAGTTCGGGGGGTAGATTATGAAAAGGGAAGGTATTAACACCCTTTTCATCCATGGTTTTCCATGGGCTCTTAGTTACTTTCTAGATCACTTGCTTTTTGTTTGAATGTGCTTGTGGTGTGGGTTTTGAAAGTATTTTGAAAATGTAACTTTATAATGATTCTCGTTTCTATAAGAATGCATACAAAGTGTTTGTTTCGAAAATAATTCAAAGATGTGTTTGTGATATGTGTTTTTGAAGGTGATTTTGAAAAGGGGTCTTTATAACGGTTCTCGTCTCTATGAGAACGCGTACAAAGTGTTTGTTTTCAAAAATGTTTCAAAATGAGAGTGTTGGTGTATAAAATGTTTTTGTTGTGAGCAAGAGAGTAACTAAGAGCGAACCTACATACTCAAAAGGTCTTAGATGTTCTTTTCCCCCTTCCTTTAGATGTTGCTATCTTACCATTGATTTGGTAAGAAGCCTCATCGTTGGATGTAAAGGGAGGAGTGTGGGATGTTTGTATAGTCATAGAAGGCAACCCATGGGACGTTTTAGCAATGTCGTTTTAGGGACTAGATCGTTTACCGAAGGCAACATTGAGGGTCTTTGCTAAAACACCCATGTTCGAGGGACATGACTATTTTTCCAATAGGCCACAAAGTGGGATTACCCTAAGGGTTCTCATGTGCAAATGTGTTATTTTCATGCTTGATTTTGTCTTGGATTAGGGTTTTCTATTTGATTTTTTTATTGTGCCATACAAACCCTAATTACTAACATGTTATGTAAAAGCGATAAATTACGTAATTTAAAGATTACTACGCTATTACAACATTTTGTGGGAGGGGGATATACAAATTTACGAATGGGGATTGCAAATTAAATCCTAATTTATTATTACAACCATATTGAAATAGATAAGAATATACAAGAAATGTAAAAATGTTTGTTTCGTTTGAGAAAAGAAATAAGTTGTGTTCAAGAAAATACTTTTGATATTTTTATGTTGAAAGAAATATAATATGTGAATATGAAATATTTTTGGTGTTTTTTCATTAATGGAAAAATAAAAGTGATGGTAAAAAATAATAAAAGGAAAGAAAACAGAATCAGCGTAACTGCTGAAATAGAAAAGGTCAGAAGTTCTGACTCTGATGTGCTGCATAAACAGAAACAATCATTAATAGAAATAGGGAAGTTCAGAAGTTCTGGATCTTCTGAGAACTCGGAAGGTTTCAGAAATTCTGATGCAACTGGTAGAACTGTGCCTCTCTTCTCCATACTAGTCAAAATATCTGCAACTTAGTCATTTCTTAACATAACAGAAGTTGCACATATAATAATTATGAAAAATTTCATGATGTTTCAGAAACAAGAGATATCAGAAATATAAATCAGAAACAAACATGAATTTGTTAATCCTAATTTTGATCCCTAATTTCTTCATGAAACTCTGAACTGGAATTCCCTCTATTTAGGCAGGCAGATGCATGAAATCTCAGGATATGTACATCATCAGAATCAGAATATCTACATTATGTTAAATATGAAAAATCTGATAATGCCTAAATAATATGATGAGAGTCAGCAGAAACTTACCTTGCAGCTAGGAAATACTCTGGGAGCTGGAACCTGGTTCTGACCACTTGTGGTGTTCTGAACAGCTTCCTCACGTGTTCAGCGGGTTGGAAACTTTCAACTTGGGCTGTAAATGATTAGAAAATTCTGGAACAACCAAGGGATATAATTCTGACCCTTTGAGGTGGATATTGATGGAGAATGTGTGACAGTTTGATTACATAATTTTGGATGGCTTTTGAATATATATCAGAAACTGTATGGGTGGTTTTGGTCAAGAAACACTTAAGGAAAAATGGAGTTTGAAAGCAAGAATTAAAAGCTAACAGGTTTTATATTTTTTGTGTTTATAGTTTTTGGAATCTTGGAATGTTTGCAGGGGTTCAAGACTTTTCTTTCTCAAATTTCCGACCTCTTTAGAGTTGCCAATGGTTCTCAATTTATAGGCAAGGATTTTGTAGCTTGGAGAGATCAAGGGTACCACTATCACATGCTAGGCGCTGACTTGTTCTTGAAGAAAGTCCAAATAGGTGTGGTAGTTGACAGTTTTTTAGCCATGCCTAAGCTGGATTAGAAAGCAGGGATTAAGGAAAAGTAAGCCCAAAATAAAAAGCAACGCATGGGCCCTAACATATTTCTGTATAAAAGTTGCTTTTTAAGGACAGCAAAGGTACTTCTATGCCACACGTGGGGCAATCCTTTGGATAAAAACTCAAAAATGGTTGTGAGCATTAAATGAGCATTAAATGATGATGAGATTTTTCAAACAAGAAATCCTGCAAAGTGAGATTTTGCATCATTGCTTAATTCTGGATCAGAAGTTCTGCTTTAGCGTAGCATCCAATCTTCTGATCCTTTTATCTTCTGGCTCCAGCATATTCTGAAGGAATTTCCAGACTTTCCAGGAAGTTTGTAACACGCTTTGTAAACCTTCTTTGAACATTTCTTGCAAACTCTGACTGAACCTTTGTGAAAACTTGCCCAGAAGTTCTGACCAAACTCTGTCTTGAAAGTGTCCAGAATTTGCTGAGTGTTTCAGTTTCAAGGACGTGTCTTTGAGAAGTTAACTTGAAATCCCAGCATTTCTAGGAGAAGTTTCGTTCTTCAATGTTTTAGATCTTGTTGAGATCTAAAACTCTGGTGTCAGAAGTTGATCCAGAATCAGCTTGCATCATGGTGAAAATATGGCCAGAAGTTCTGAGTTTTCTTATACTTCTTAAACACTTAGAAAAGTTCTAATTATTTTAAAATTTTGACTTTTCCCAAAGTAAATTGACTTTTGATTTTCTTGATGAAACAAACTTCATATTTCAACATGTCTTGATGAAATATGATTCTTGAAACTTGGTTTTGGACAAAAAGTCACATTTTGACTTTTCAGTATGCAATTGACCATTTTGCCCTTGCGGATGACTTTCTTGAAAAATTGCAGTTCAAGGCTTGAAATCTGATGGAATCAAACCTGAGGGTCCATGGTGATCCTTTGAAAAATGAGAGGGAAAATTTTGGGGTACAACACATATCATCATTAACAAATGGAACCAAATTCACCGAAGGAGGTGCAGAAGATGCAACATGCACCACATGAGGTGCAAGAGTAACAATAGTCTGAAAAACTGGAGCTTCTTGAGGACCAAGATTGAAACCTTCAGGTGCAAATTTTTTTGGCATTCCCCATGGATAACCTTGATACATGCGATTCTGAACAACAGTCAGGGTAGCAGACACAGGAATAGTCGGAGCTTCAGCAGTAGCCCTTGTTGGTTGAGGTTGAACACTCGGTGGATGATTCTGAGCAGCCACCAGAGATTCCATCAGAGCAGTAAGATTGGCCATGCCGGCCTTCAAAGCAGAAAACTCCTCGCATAGCTTGCGATTCTCCTGTTCTAAGTTGTCCATCTTCCTTCTGAAATTAGCCCGAGTGTTGTAGTGGTGAGTCAGCTTGCTGAACGAAGTAAATAAGCTTGGTAAGACACCTGGATATGTATAACAAATGCAAGAAATATGTGCAATATGATGCATGATATGCAATGCACATGATTTATTTTTATTATTAATATTTCAAGGGACTTAAAGATTTATAGACACATTGCAAATATCAAAGTAATAACTCATTTGAAATACTGAAATTTTTTTATTATAATAACTTTAAAATGGATTACAAGTTTCAATACTCCTAAGTACAAGATGAAAATAAAGTCTAAAACCCTAAGAAGTAAAGCTGACGGAGATCACTCTACACGCCGGCGCTTCCCTGTAAGCCTGGCAACATGAGCCTTCAACCTCTGGTTTTCTTCGGCGTACCTGGTGGCCACCTCCTTCCAATCACTTAAATCGGGAAGTGAGCAACTAACATCTGACTGATGCTTAGGAGAAAATAAATCCCCTTACCTCTCCATGGTCTCTACCGCTCGACTCTCAAGGATCTCAATCAAGTCGTCCCTCTCCTTCAAGGCTTCTCTATAGGAAATCTCTAAAGTTTGACACTTATTCTTCCAAGCGTCCTTTTCCTACTGCATCCTGACCAAATCAAGTTGTAGCTCTTCTATATCATCCAATAAGGGAGGAGTGGTCTTCATAAATAAATCAGGCATAGGTGTTTCCCGGGAATACGACATCTTCAACTGAATAGCTCTCGCTTGGACCCACTGAAGATATGGCTCCAAAGAAACAGTCCCCCTAGGTCCCAAGTCTTTCCTACTCTTCTTGTGGATGTGACGTCAGGCCTTTGCAATCTGCTCCCTAGCTTCCTTATGGTCTTCTCCCTCCTTCAGAAAGAAACTACTCAAATGATTACTATTTGGTTTATCCCTCATCGGATAACCAAGCTGTCGTTGTGCAAGAATAGGGTCATAGTTAATTCCTCCCTTTGTACCAAGAAGAGGTACATTGGGGAAACTACCACAACTGTCAACAATTTCTACATCTTGGTAGGCTCGATGATACCAATCAATATCCGAGTGAGTAAGTGCCATGATCTTAGGACCCATTGGGGTTCCTTCCTGACATCCCAGAAAGCATCAGATTGAGGCATATGAGAGATAAACCACAGGTACAACAAAGGCGTGCAACAGATAATCATCCCCCCATGATAAGAATTCCAAAGATGAATAGAGTAATAAGCATCACCCAATAATGTAGGAATTGGGTTTCCAATCATGAAGATCCTGATAGCATTAACGTCAACAAACTTGTCCACATTAGGAAATAAGAACAACCTGTAAGCAAGTAGAACAAAGATGACCTCAAAAGAGACTGTACTCTTCATCCTGGAAAAGTAATGAGCTTTCTCCAATAAGAAATGAGCTGGTAATCCTCTAATCCCTCATTTAGTAGTCATATGAGCTTCAACCTTAGACTTCCCCAGATGGATCAAAGCAGCAATCTCGTGTGGTTTTGGCTCACCCTCCAAACCAGTAAAAGGAACACGATCGGTAATAGGTAAATCCAACAGATAAGAATACTCCTATAGTGTAGGCATCAACTGATAGTCGGGGAAAGTAAAGCAATGATACATCAGATCATAGAACTGGATCAAGGTCGAGAGAATACCCTCCTTCATCCTAAGCTTCATAAGAGGAATGATGGATCCATACTTCTTCCAAAAATTTACAGAACACTCAATCTCGGGAATTAGACTGATCAACTCATCTATCTTGGGATCCTTGAAACTGTATTTTCCGGTCTTTCTTTTTCCAGAATCCATGGTCAAAAGGTACCTGAGATATTCACAAATTGTCAACTTTCAAGCCCCTTGAAATGAAATTTCTTCAAAAGATGCTTATGAGTTCATGGATGCATGATACAACAATCACACACAAGATCACAAACATAGGGTTCATAGGTTCAACATCACGAGCATGAGATCGAAGGTACTACCCATAAGGTGTTGGTCTAAAAGTTATCACCTGCCGAACAAGGTTCTAGAGGTTCCCAGAGTCTACATCCTTCCTTCGGATATTACCAACTTCTTGATTAACTCGGTAATTAGTAATATTCTCAAGAAAAACTCGTACGAGCGTAGTATCGCGTGACAACTATTTCCGGATTACTCCATCATAGCTTCCGCACTACACCTAAAAGGCCAAGATGGGTTAGGTATTCTACGATCCTCAACTTCAGCAGGCTCCCAGGTCGAAAGTTGTACGTCTTCCCGGTTACTCGGTAAACGATACTACAGTCAAAGGGGCCTCCACTGAGTGAGGGATCTCATGCCTCCTTTTTTGGGATTACTCCCTCAAAGTTAACATGACTATACCGCCCGTCCTATCTTAAAGTTTGCCCAAGTTCGAGTATAGCACTTATGTGAAATCACCAAGCACCCTGAGAACCAGGAAAATCCAGACATACATATATACAACATACAATACATAAACAATAATAGCACATATACAGATATAAACAAAGATAGGCTCAACCCACTTAGGGATGGACCAGCAAGAGGCCAATCTTTCCCCAGTGAAGTCACCATTTTTTCTATAGCGGTAGAAATGTTTAAGACCAAGCCATTGGATTGACTAGACTTATACAGATCAAAATAAAAATCGTCACTGCGCTTTATTGTTTCCAAAGGAATGAGAAAAGAGCGAGTAACCCAAAAAGAGGGAGAAAGATTCAAGGTAAGGGGATTGGTTATGCAAAGGGAAGGTATTAGCATCTTAAACATCTACGGTACTCCGCAGGAACCTCTTTGTAAAATCTATATATTTTGGCTATAAAATATTGTATAAAAATGGATGGTGGAGGTGAGAAAAGAAATATATTTTTATAGTTTTTGCACCCGCCACGGTTGCGAACCTTTAGTACCTACGTACCACCTTTCATGCAATAGGGGATCAGGGTACACATAGTTCCTCTTTTAAAGTATTTTAAAATATAAGTGTGTTGGTTAATTTTATGAGATAAGACATCATCGTCATTGTCCGTGTGGAAAACATACTTACTACCCACAATCATGAGAAAGGAGAATTTGCATCATCTCAAAGTGAAGGATATGACTTGGATTTTAAAATCAACAATGCCTCACTCAACACCCAAGTGAAAAATATCTCTCTTCACTATACATTGTAGAAGAATAGTTGTTTGCATCACTACAAGGATTGACAAGAGTCCAATCTTTTGAAAAAAAGTTTTAAAGTAGAAGTCAAAGTGGCAAAATATTTTGAAATGAGGTTGATTGACTTTTAGTCTTCTCACAAAAAAATGTCAAGGTATTATTAAGTTGATTGAAATTTATTTATGAAAAGATTTTGAAAATGCATGGACCTGAGTCCAAGTTTATTATGAAAGTGGTTCAAGTTTTAAAAACAAGAAGAGTTTTCAAAAGGAGAGAGAAATTTTTTTTGAAATTAAAGAAGATGGGAGGAGAAGAAGGGACTATCCTAAAGCATAAGATAAAATCTAGGGATAAGGACCATCTAACCAACAAAAAGTCAATACTTGATATTATGAGCTAAGATAGAATTCTCATTCTTTGGATTAAAACCAAGCCATCAAAGATACTAGACCTCTTGAGAGAACCAAACTTCAAGTGTATTAAGTCTTCACAAAAATTGGGCAGAGTAAAGGCTATGGGGAATTCCAGATTACAAACAAAGTATGTAATCACAATAATCTGCACACAAAACAAACAAAACAACCTAATGTCTTGAGGTAAACCTCAAGAACTCTAGACAAAATATTAATCAAGGTCATAAGGTCTCCAACATAGGCCAAAGTTTCTAATCCTAAGTCCAAGAAGTCCAATGCTCCATAATGCCAAGGATAGTAACCAAATAGTCCAAGTATCATTAAAGATTTTTATGATTCATGTTAATTATTAAGTGTCTTAGAAGAGAAAAGAAAAACTCAAATAAGCAAAAATAAAAATGACATGAAATGCTTAAAGTAAATTATTGTGTTCTAATTATTAAAATGTTATTCAATTATATTTATCTATTTATCGCTGAAATCGTTTTAGTTAGTTGAGGCTTGACTTCTAAAATATTACATTGTTGATAAATATTCATGTTTTCGCAAATAAATATCCTTACATGATTTATAAAATGTTGAAAATGACGTCCTGGTCATATCTTAATTTTCATGTCTAATAGGTGGACTTTCATTGTTTCTTAAATGGAGGATCCAGCATATCTGAATTCACTACAAAACATTCTACCATGGCCACTGTACGAAGCAATATGCGTGGCTATTACAATTTTGTTTCAGTTAAAATTTTGTTTCAGTTTTTGTAGTGTTATATATCTTTGTTTAAAAGAATTACAAAGAAATTTCTAGAAAAAACTTCAAATAAAAATTTAATTTAAATAGATTCAAATAATTATTTTTAAAATATTAATTTAGATATTCCACCTTTTATTATAACTTTTTTTAGATATTAAAATTTAACTTAATTTTAATAGTTTTTCTTAAAAATTATTTTTGAGATACATCATTTAAAGAAATTGTAATTTTAACTATTTTTTAATCTTTAATAATATATAAAAAAAAATTTAATATTTTTTTTTAAAATAGAAAATCAAATTCATTTTTTAAAGTTAAAATAAAGATAGTCCTTACAAAAAAGCAGTGCTTGTGAAGTAGTGAAACTGTGTCATGAAGTGGGACTATATAAAAAAATGAACCTGACGTGAATCGAACACGCAACCTTCTGATCTGGAGTCAGACGCGCTACCATTGCGCCACAGATCCACACGTTGTGAATTGTTTTACCAAAATCATATTGTAAAATCTAGTACCATGTTTCCCCAACAAAAAAATTAGGAAAAGACACAAAAGCGCCAAGAACTAGTTTTCAAAGGTTCAAAGTACAATTGAAACTGAGAACTGAAAAATGAACACAAATGGCTCGCAATCGAAGTTGGAGATTCCAATTGGAAACTCTATTTCCGGAATTTAAAAACCACTTATGTTCTTCTATATTTTTAATTCAAAACTTAAAAATTTAAAAGACATGCATTATTGTTACTGTAAACCAGTTTTACATTTAAGTCTAATGAAATTGTTCTGTGTAAGAAATAAAGATAGCATTATAGTGTATATTGTTTTTTTACTTTCTTTTAACTTTTTATTTATTGATTTTAAAATTTTATGATGAAAAGCTTTTATTTTGATGTTAATAGTAAAAATAACACCGACACTTCTGAAAAAAGACGTGATTGTGTTCGTGTTGGACACTTGCACCATCACTTGTGATTATGTTTAATTTATTCAGTTTTCCAAATTATTATCGGTGTTGCCGTGTCAGTGTTGGAGTGTCCGTGCTTCATAGATTGTAAGTGAGAGGTAAGAAAAAGTTTGGGATTTATTTGTTAAGAAATATTTTTTTCATGTTAGTTGTTATTGTTATAAACTAAGCTTTGATACCACTTGAGGTTTTCTGTTCAAATCTCTGCATCCCAAGGATCACTTCTCAGGCTTTGTACTTTTATGCATAAGCATTTGACCATTTCTCAACCTTTGAGATATATTTCTATAATACAGGTGTTTAATAAGTTCATATTATTATCTTGTTTATTGCAGGTTTGTTAATTACTTCGGGATTTGACAACAAGTTATTGTCATGCGATGTTCGTACAAAGAAGGCTTCTTCATTGTTGAGGAGTTTAGATGCAGAGATGGAATCTATGTCTGTCTCTGGGTTTAAGGTTACCGTAGGCATTGGAGCATTTGCCCATGTTTTTGATTTACGAAATTTTGACAAACCAACTTTGTCAATGGAGCCTTGTAGTGGTGCACAATTAAGATGTGTCAGTTTGATTCCTTATGCAGAAGGTATGTATGTACTATCAAATATATATGATTTTATTTTGCCAATCCAGGAACCCGTTACTATGTAGATGTCGTATGTATTATGTTTTAACCATGTCAAAATATACAATATTATTGATTAGTTAACCATGTCCTAAAAGCTATGCAAATAGTAAGAAACATACGGTTACATTGACTAGTGATCTTGCAGGATTTGCAGTCGGGTCAGTGGATGGACGGGTTGCATTGCATGTTTCAAATTCATCAAATTTAAATGACATTGGGTCTGTTTCCATTTCTCGTATGCGTATTTAACACAACCTCTCTAATAACTTGAATAAAAATGTTGAATGTTGGGACTTTGAAAATTCTCACTAACAACATCAGCCACAAGTTCTAATCATTTGCTATATCAACCTCTGATAGATATGCATTCTGATATCATCCGAAATCAAAGGATGGTCGACACCATTTGGTATCTGTAAATGACATTGCGTTCAGTCCATTGTAATTAGTACATAAAGCATAAAAAATAAAAGGGCACAAAGTAAAAATAATTTAATAATTAGTGGTTAGTTGGATGACCATCTTGAAACTTGTATTTGGAACTCATTAGAGGATTGGTAGAACCAAAGCCTCCACACAACAAGTTACATTTGCTTTTTGTCAAGTATATCATTGGAATCCTCAAAAGTATTATTTAATGATCAACGATGTTTAAGTGATCCGCGTTGACCAAAAGTGTTGTAGATCCATTAGAAGATTGGTAGAACCAAAGCCTCCATACAATGAATCTCAAGGTTATTGAATAAAAGGTTTTGTTGAACAAGTTCTGATGATCTGAAGAAAAGCAAGTTCTTATAACTAAGTGCTGAAGATTCTGAAGAGAAAGTTTTGTGTGATAAGTTCTGAAGACTCCAAGACTTAGGTTCTAAGACTTAAGAGTGATTATGTAGAAGTCGCACCTATTTTGAGGTTGGTCAATAGCAATTTATGCACCATTTGTTTTGAGACATGATATAGAGATCATGCTCCAATAACACTTAGTGCAATAAGAAAGGGATAAGATGGAGAAGAGTGAGGAAGAATATATAAACCACATTTGAATTAAAATTTTATCAAACTATTATTAAAATCATTCATCCATTTTTGTGGAGTTAGACTCAATACCATGGATCCAATGATGTTAATAAAGTTCATAATTAAAAATTCAACCCAAGATTATCCAGAAAATAATCACAAAATAATATTGCACTTAATATATACATTAAAAAGGGTTTTTTAAAATATTTTAAAATAGAAATAAAAGAGAAAAATATCAACTATATTCAAATTAATCAAGAAATAAAAAGTAAGACCATAGAAAAATCAGAAATGAACTAAAATGATTTTATAAAATTTTTGGTAATTTTTTAAAGTCGGAAACTATTTTTAAAATTAAAATAAATGAGTAAAATAAACCAAAAATGATTAAAAAAATAGCAAAGTCAGAAATAAAAAAAATAAATGAGGTCACCAATATTTGTCACAATATCATTGGATCATTCCATAATTTTTCCAAAATTAAAAAATGCATAAAAGTATTTTTAAACATTTAAAACAATTCAAATAAAGTGGACATTTATAAAAAATATCAAAACGCAAAATAAAATTGTGAAAAAAATAAAAATTAGAAAGAGAAAAATCAAAAAAAAAATTCAGAATTTTTTTGACTAAAAATGAATTTTCTATGATTTTTTGAAATTTAAAACAATTAAATATAAAAATCAGAAAAGAAAAATAAAGTCAAAAATATGTGGACCATTGGATGAGAGTCAAAACGCGTTAGTAATCAAATCCAAGGGATCTGGCGCGTTGTGCATATCATGGTCATTAGTGAATAAAGCATTGAATCAAATGTAAATCAGAAATTCAAAAAATCCAAATGGCGCTGCTTCATTGGTTGAAGGATGACACATTGGTCATCTTCAACCTCCAGCCAGTCTAAAAACCAGGTTGCTCAATCTGTAAAATTAGAGCACGAGACCTATGTCATTCGCTTCGTCTCTTCAAGACGAAGACAACGACACCTTCGCGATAAATTTATAAAAATTGTAGCTCAAGCAATTTGGAAAGAAAGTTTTGAAAAGGGATTTGAAATTTCATGGTCAAAACAAGTTTCCAGATAAAATTAAGTGTTGCAACTAGAACCAGGGCAATGAGAGCATCACAATGATATCAAAGTTTTGAAGAATTGATGAAGAAATTTACCTATTGAAGTTGAGTTGCAGAGCTCTGAAACTGGACTTCTATTGAGCAATATAGGGCACGATTCTTGAAGGTAATTATATGGTTAGCTTCAGGGAAGATCAAGGGAGGTAAATGGATTGAAAAATTGGATTGAAAAAGGCTTGAAAACAGATTTTGAAGTTACATAATTTTGAGTTATGGAACAATCTTGGCAGGATGATTCTGGCTATCCAAGCTTAAGAAAATGAATGATGGATGACCTTCTATTTATAGGGAATCAAATGGAATGTTCAAGTGTGTGAAATGATGACGTTTGGAGGAAAATCATGTGAAACTCTGACTTTTGAAGGAACTTCAGTTCTAAGTTAGCAAGTTCAAATCAATGGCATTCTCAGCTCAAAAGATCTTAGGGCATGATTCTTGATGCTTTAGAAAGATGAGGTTACAAGCTTTGCAATGGAAAAAAGAATGAAATCAAATGGTTGCTTGGGCTGAAAGTTGTATTGAGTCAAAGTTGGAGAAAAATGGTTGACTTCCCATACTTAGAAATATTTCAAATTTTTCTTCAAAAGTGACCTATAATGTTTTGCATCCAAACATGGCCTTCCACTTGGAATTTTCTCTTAACCAAATAATATGGCATGAAATAGACATCTTAAATGACCCTTTGAAACTTGAACCATTCAAAATCTACAAAAAGTGAGAGAGTTATGAATTGTTGAATTTGGGGGAAAAATCATGAAATGACCTATAATCTTTTGTATCCTTAGGGAATCTTCCATCCATTTTTTTACTTTGAATATAAAAGAAGGAATCAATTTCACATCCTAAAGATTATTTATGGAAAAAGAATGGGCCCAAGGTGATAAAAATTGACCAAGTTATGATCATTTGAAGTCACACATGAGAAATTAGGGGTTAATCTAAAGGACTTGTAATCTTTCTTCATCATCAAGTTTCTTCCACGTGAAAAATCCTTGAAACTTTTAAGGTGATTTGTTAATAACCCTTTTAAGATAAGGATGTCTTTGAAATAACTCAAAAATACCAAAAGATGAGCAAGATATACTTCTTTGAAGTTCAAAACCCTAGCTCCTAGATCAAGAAAATGCTTGGAAGAACCTTGACAATTTTGAACCACCTTCTTGTACCAACACCCTTGCTTTGTAGATAGAAGTTTTTGAGGATGATAATGAGAATTAATAGCAACCAAAACCACTTCCATATCTTGAGAATTGATAGAAATATGCACTTGTGACCAATGGGAACAAGACCTTGTCCAACCATGACAACTTCTTCGATCAACCCCTTGTACTTTTGAATCAATCTTGATGACTTGGAAATATGGTGAACTAAAATAAAGCTTGCCATGCCAATTCTTCCAACATAACTTCAATGATGAGGTTTGAACGTCTCAAGCTTTATTGACTAGGGCATGTAAATAAACTCATGAACCCATGGATCAACCTCTTAAGCCATGTTGCCTTTACCTACATTATTAACAAGTAAGACAAACCCACATTGCATTTTATTAATTAAAAGGAAAGTCAAAATAAAACATGCATGATCACAAAAGAAAACAAGTCAAGGTTCTTGGCGATTCCTCAAATAGCAAAGCTAAAGATATGGAGGAGAAACAAAAGCCCTAATGTGATCTTGTTATGATTGAATCAACATGGTATGATGAAGGGATCTCAGGGGAAAAAATTGGGGTACAACAGGTTTGTTACAAATGCTTTAAGAACTAACCTGGCCCTAAGGTAATGCTAGCATGGCCTTAGGCCATGTTGCTATTTAACATCTCAAACGAAAGGAACATGAGACAGAAGTATGAAACGAAGCCCCAGGCTTCCTCACTAACTCCAGGCCCCAGTCGAAGGAGGCAAAAAGGAAGATTACATCTTACACTGATTCTAGGCCCCAGTCAAAAGGCATGCCCATACTGGCCTCTAGGCGCCAATCGAAAGGAATGCCTTCACCCCTTTTAGGCCAAATCGAAGAGAGCCAGAAAGTACAAAATCGAAAGGTGTTTTTGCCTAAATCGAAAGACCCCTTTTTTCTTGCTTTTATTTTATTTTACCTTTATATTTTCATACTATTCAATATGGTTGTAATAGTGTAGGATTTTACCTTTTACATTTTATTAATTTTGTATGATTGTTAGTAAAATAGGGTATGTATGGCAAGATAAAAACAACAAGTAGATAACCCCTAATCAAAGAATAAATGCATGAAAATCAAACACACTATCCACACTTGCACCCTTAGGGTAATCTCACTTGTTTCCTCGGAAAAATAGTCATGTCCCTCAAATAGGGGCGTTTTAGCAAAGACCCTCAAAAAAAGATCGTAGTCCCTCGATGACCCTTAATGTTGCATTCATTAAACGATCTAGTCCCTAAACGACATTGCTAAAATGTCCCATAGGTTGCCTTCTATGACTATACAAACGTCCCACGCCCGTCCCTTCACATCCAATGATGGGGCTTCTTACCAAAACAATGGTAAGATAGCAACATCTAAAGGAGGAGGAAAAGAACATTAAGACCTTTTAAGTAGGTAGGATTCTCCTAGTTGCTCGCTTGCTCACAACAAAAACATTTTATACACCAAAACCTTCATTTGAAACATTTTCAAAATACAAAGTTCTTTGTACGCGTTCTTATAGACACGAGAACCATTACAAAGACACCTTTTCAAAATCACTTTCAAAAAACACATTCCACAAACACCTTTTTTGAACTATTTTCAAAATAACACTTTGTACGCGTTCTTATATAGACAAGAACCATTACAAAGACGTTTTCAAAATACTTTCAAAACCCACACCACAAGCACATTTTCAAACAAAAGCAAGTGATTTAGAAATCAACTAAGAGCCCGTAGATAACTAAGGATGAAAATGGTGCTAATACCTTCCCTTTTCATAACTTACCCCCCGAACTCAAGAAAATTATCTCAAAGGTCTTTCTTGTTCTTTTAACCCTTTCCTTATTGGATAAAAGAAAAGTCGGTGGAGACTCTTACTATCTTCAACAATTGCGATCAAACACAAAACACCCAAGTCAGTTCTCCCACCGTGTTACAATACCAATTGAAATAGGTGTGTTGGCTTGATGATCCCAGTTGCCCCAGTCCATTCTTAGTTCAGTTTTTCTCCAGGTTGATTATTTGGTTTCAGGTTTGCATGGTTTGAAACCTCCATCCTAGATTCCCCAGTGAGGTCTTCTCTCATTTGAAGGAAGTTCTTTCTCCCTTTATATGTTGAGGTAGAATCATTTGCAAGACATCTCCCTTTGCAGTAATGGCATTATTGTTGTTGGTGGTGGTTTCCCAGGCATCTAGACAAGGGCAGTACCTTTTCTAAGAAGTGTTGAAACAATTGTCAACTTTTTGGGTTTTCTCCCGCCAAGTGCTGGGATTGATTTAAAATCCCCATAATCTTGATTTCTTGCTGTATTATTTGACTTCTTAAATCTCCAAGTAAAGCTGAGATAATGTCTCTCTCTGAAATTTATTATCCCCACGTGGTTTCATAATTTCTCCCCAGGGAAGTTTATGTAATTATCGCTCTTGGTATTAAAGAATGTATTTTGGGCTCCTCTCGACAATGTGGTATTATCCTCCCCAATGAGTTAGCACGAGATCCCCAGTTGATATCTTAACGATGTGGTTTCTATCCTCCTTATTGAAATCAATATTGTAATCCCTATTGAAGTCGGTATTATTATCAACAGTGGAAGTATAAACATTGAGACTTTGTTTTCCCTATTGAAGTCTGTGTGAGTGTTCCCTGGCGAAGCCTGGAGGAGGATGTTATATCCTTGTATCTGTACTGATTTACAGCTTTGACTTGATTATTTTAGGATTATATTTCTTCCCAGTGAAGTTAAGCCATGAAATAGGAATTTATTTCCTCAGTTGGTGCTTACTTTCTTGTGAAATTTTCATCCTGGATGTGAATTAGCCGAGTGTTGACTTTACCCAAGCTGGTTTTGTCTAGTCATTCCCCGTGTTATGTGTTTGTGTTGTCAGCATATACATAACAACATTCATACATTCATACATACATCATGCATAGCTGAATTTCAAATTCATTTCTCATTTTCATTCATTTATGTTTTTGTTGGCATATTACCCTATTTTGCAGAGTTATGTTACCCTCTCTCCAATAGAGTGTCAACCTTGAGCTGAAAGTGGATATTCTTTCAATTTCCCCATTGAGTTAACCCTCATGGAAGAATTTTTCTTCAGCCTTCCTATTCAGCTCATTGTTTAGTTAGGTCCATGTTTCCCTTTTGAGTTTATTTCTCATTAAGGTGCTATCTCGGTTAACTGTTTCACCCCCGTTTATTTCTGGTTTGGATCTGTGGCTCCTGGCAACATTATTATTATGATTTATGCAGGATTTAAGCCTGAATTTGAGAATGTGAATTTATTTTTGCACGAGAAGACTTTATCTCCTCAGCAGGAATATATCGCTATTTCCCCAGAGAAGTCATATTTCTTTGCCCAAAGGGTTTCTTATAATAATAGCAGATGGCAGGTCTCTTTATTTGAGCAACCTGCACTTCCCTAGTAAGCTCGTTAGTTACCAGAGAAGATTCATGTTTGTTACTCTAATGGATGGTAGTCTCGTCATTATGGGAGATAGTTCATTGTTGAGATTTGTTACTCCAATGGATGGTAGTCTCGTCATTATGGGAGATAGCCTGTTGTTGAGATTTGTTACTCCAATGGATGGTAGTCTCGTCATTATGGGAGATAGTTCGTTGTTGAGATTTGTTACTCCAATGGATGGTAGTCTCGTCATTATGGGAGATAGTTCATTGTTGAGATTTGTTACTCCAATGTATGGTAGTCTCATCATTATGGGAGATAAATCGTTGTTGATATTTGTTACTCCAATGGATGGTAGTCTCGTCATTATGGGAGATAGTTCATTATTGAGATTTGTTACTTCAATGGATGGTAGTGTCGTCATTATGTAAGATAGTTTGTTGTTGAGATTTGTTACTCCAATGGATGGTAGTCTCATCATTATGGGAGATAGTTCGTTGTTAAGATTTGTTACTCCAATGGATGGTAGTCTCGTCATTATGGGAGATAGTTCGTTGTTGAGATTTGTTACTCCAATGGATGGTAGTCTCGTTATTATGAGACATAGTTTGTTATTGAGATTTGTTACTCAATGGATGGTATTCTCGTCATTATGGGAGATAGTTCACTGTTGAGATTTTTTACTCAATGGATGGTAGTCTCGTTATTATAGGAGATAGTTTGTTGTTGAGATTTGTTACTCCAATGGATGGTAGTCTCATCATTATGGGAGATATTTCATTTTTGAGATTTGTTACTCTAATGGATGGTAGTCTCGTCATTGTGGGAGATAGTTCTTTGTTGAGATTTGTTACTCCAATGGATGGTAGTCTCACCATTATGGGAGATAGTTTGTTGTTGAGATTTTGTTACTCCGATAGATAGTAGTCTCATCATTATGGGAGATAGTTCGTTGTTGAGACTGACTTTGCTCCGAGGAATTCAGTTATTTCCAGTTATAAGTACTGATGCCGGTCATTTGTGACTTACCCTAATATTGATGTTTACTGGTATTATCCTACCACTTCTTCCCCCCTGTGGGCAACATTACCTTTTTTGCTATCTTCTCAGTGATTGGATTGTTTGTGGTTATCCGTCGATCATTGTTATCCTTTATTTTCTCTCCTTAATATTTGAGTTGATGTTACTTTGTCTCCTCCTTGGGCTTTACCCCAATATAGTCTAGTCTTCTATTCACCAGTGATTTATTTTCCTGGTCTAATTTTCTTTTGAACTTTTATTTTTTTGTTTCCCCAGTGGTGTCCTGTGCCACCTTTGGATCTATTTATTTGCATGCACAATCATAAGCATTACATGGCCTCTTAGGTCCAAAAATAGGGTTTGTTTTATATTTAATTATCTTCAATCGTGTCGACACAGAGATTTTAACCTTTGTATCTCCGGATAGAAGACACTTAAATAAGGGCAGCTGTTGTACCCCAATTTTCTTCCCTAAGATGTGAGGGAAAGTCCCTCTATAAGTATTTTAATGATATCAAAACGATTATTAATCTCTCTCTATTTGGGTTGTTCCTATGAACAATCTTACAAAGGAATGATTGGAATGAAGATCTCCAGAAACACTTATTTTTGAGAAAATTCAATATGTGCTTCGACTCAAAGATATGTGCGGTCGACTCATCATCTTGAATTAAGCCCTGGATGTGTCAGGTCGACCCTTCCGGTCGAATCAAATTGGAAATCAAAACATTCAAAGTTTGCATCGATGCAAGCCCTGAAGCGGTCGACGTACTGCACTTCAAAATGGAATTCTCTCTGACTGCTGGATGTATCACATCGACCCTTCTGGTGGACTCAACTTGGGAATCAGAATATTCAAAGTTTGCATCGACGTAAGTCCTGAAGCGGTCGATGAATTTCACTTTAAAATAGTTTTCTCTCTGGGTGCGGGTTATGTCGTGCCGACCCCGACTTCTGGTTGAGTCGACCATTCGCTGGCCTCATCTGATTTTCTTCTATGTTTGTGGGTCTTGGATATTAGGTAACATATATATATATATATATATATATATATATATATATATATATATATATATATATATATATATATATATATATATATATATATATATATATATATATATATATATATATATATATATATATATATATATATATATATATATATATATATATATATATATATATATATATATATATATATATATATATATATATATATATATATATATATATATTCATTATGCATCATTATTTGAAGTTAACAAGAACTAGTGAAAGATACACATAGTGCTCATCATCTTCATCCTCTCTTCTAAAAAATCAACATCTATACATAATCATGGTTGTTGATTAAAGAAAATTGTTGTGGTGATAACATTCAAATCAAGGATTCAATTCAGATTTGGGTTGAGTAATTGTGGGCTGTTCTTAAATAAAATCATTTGGATTTTCTCCTCCAAGATTCCTATTGGTGCGGGGGGGTTTTACACAAGTCTTTGCTTCACTGAATTCAGCCGAGTGAAAGGATTAAGAAATGTGAGTTTGCTTAATCAAGTAGCAGTAACCGGAGGATTGTGAAGATTGATTTGGGGTCAATTTTCTTGTGAACGAAATCAAATAAGTGAAAGGATTAAGAAACGATGGGTTTGCTTAATCAAGTAGTGGTAACCAGAGGTTTGTTTGAAGAATTTGTCACTTGGTTTTGCTAAAACCAAGGAAAGGGAAGAAGACTGTTACATCAGTAACATTGGTTTGTTTGTATTGTGAACTATCTCTTCTCTTGTATCATTTGCAACTTAATATAAAATATCTCAATTCTATATTCTAGAATTGGGGGCAGACGTACCCTACGCGGGGACGACAAGGGGAACTGCCTTAACAAATCATGTGTTCTTCTTCTTTTTCTTTATCTCTATACTTGATTACTATACTGTGCGAAAATTAATTTGTCAAATATGCATTTATTGAAATTTTAGTGTGTTGAGCTAATTTCAAAACATTGGTAACAATACTTTTGATTGATATCTAAGAAAACTTACCACTATAATTTAGTAAAATCAAACCTAAGGTGCTTTGCTCACAAGGTGTTTGATAAATTGAGTAATACACAAATTATTCATTGTGCTTATTCTTATCTCATTCAACTCACTGGAAGTAGTTAATAATCATTGAGGGTGTATAAGTGATTGATCAATTTACAAAAACGTATTGATTCTTATTTTGTCATTATATCCCATACGGTTACGCATATTTGATCTTTTCAATAGAGGATCGTTTAGACGATTGGAGATTCCAGGAAGCTTTCGCATATTTTTCTGAAAACAATTTTAAAAAGCACAAATTATTTTAAATGATCTATTCAACCACCTTTTAGATCGATCACATCGTCTAACATAAGATTCCTATATTATCTCATATTAACTCAATCACAACAATATCACACTAGGGTTTGTTTCTCCTCCCTATCTCTAGGTTTGCTTATGAAGAATCACCAAGCATATTTATTTGTATATTGGGATCATCTATGTTTTGTATTGATTAACTTTTAACTAATAAATATAATGAATGTTTGCTCTAATTGATGATATTATAGGTAAGGGCACAACACATTTCATCAGGGTTATTCATAGGTTCATGAGTTTATTTCCATGCCTTCTCCAACAAAATTTCATTGAGATTCAAGCTTCATAATTGAAGATACTTTGAAGTAATATCATGACAAGGTCTACTATGATTCATCATGCCTCGATTTGTCAAAGAAAGTCAAAAGATGCACAAGTTGATTGAAGAAGTTTGACCTAATTGGACAAGTTCTTGATTTCTTGATCACAAGTGCATAACTCTCTCAATTCTTAACATTTAGAAGTGGTGTTTTGTTGATATGGGTTCTTACTATCATCCACAACAACTTCTATTCACATGGCAAGAGTAATTGTGCAAGAAATTTTTTCAAAACTGAAAGGGGTATATCTTGTTCATATTTTGATATTTTTGTGTAATTCTAAAGATATGTTTCTCTTAAAGGGTTATCAACCAATCACTTCAAAGTTTTCAAACAAATTTTGTGTGGAATA
The DNA here is from genome assembly GCA_948472305.1 of Vicia faba. Lineage (NCBI taxonomy): Eukaryota > Viridiplantae > Streptophyta > Magnoliopsida > Fabales > Fabaceae > Vicia > Vicia faba. The sequence continues at coordinate 1,259,910,650 of OX451740.1, forward strand.
TGCCTAATGATGAAGAAAGATTACAAGTCCTCTAGATGGACCATCAAATTCCCTTGTGTGACTTCTATTGTTGTTTTGTCTGGAATTCTTGGGGTTTACCCCAAGACATTGGGTTGTTTGTTTCTTTGTGTGCAGATTATTCTGATTATGTGCTTTGTCTGTGATTGGGAATTCATTTGTGTACAACTGTTACTCTGTCCAATTTTTTAGAAGACTTAATGAACTTGAAGTTTGGTTTTCTTAAGAGGTTTAGTATTTTTGCTTGCTTGGTTTCAATCCAAAGGATAAGAATTCTACATTGACTCATTGTATCAAGTGTTATCTTCTTGTTGGATAGACGATTCTTTTCCCTGGCTTTTACCTTATGCTTTACGATAGTCCCTTCATTTCCTCCCATCTTCTTTAATTTCAAAAATCTTCTCCCTCATTTTCAAAATTATTCTTGTTTTCTAAACTTAAACCGCTTTCACAATAAACTTGGACTTAGGTCCATGAATTTTTCAAAAATATTTTCTTAATAAAATTTTAAACAACTTAATAATACTTTGACATTTTTGTGAGAAGACTAAAAGTCAGTCAATCTCATTCAAACCATTTTATCCATTTGGCTTTTTATCTTAAAACTATCTCAAAAGATTAGACTCTTGTCAATCCTTGTAGTGACGCGAACTATTATACTTCTATGATATTTAGTGAAGTGAGATATTTTCCACTTGGGTGTTGAGCGAGGCTTTGTTGATTTTAAATATAATCCATATCCTCCACTTTGAGATGACACAAGTTCTCCTTTCTCATAGTCGTGGGTAGTAAGTATGTTCTTTCACTCAGATAAGACGATGATGTCTCGTCTCTTAAAATTAACCAACACATTTGTGTTTTAGAATTTTTAAAAGTGAACTACGAGTACCCTGATCCCCTATTGCACGGAAGGTGGTACGTAGGCACTAAAGGTTTGCAACCGCGGAGGGTGCAAAAATTGTAAAAAATACTTCTATTCTCATCCGTACAATCCATTTTTGTATACAACATTTATAGCCAAAATACACAGATTTTTCAAAGAGGTTCCTACGGAGTACTGTAGATGTTTAGGGTGCTAATACCTTCCCTTTGCATAACCAACCCTGAACTTAGATTCTCTCCCCCTTTTTTGGGTTATTCGCTCTTTTCCCATTCCTTTAGAAACAATAAAGCGTGGTGGCGATTTTTATTTGATTTGTGCGAGTTAATTCAATCCAATGGCTTAGTCCCAACATTTCTACCGCTACAATTGCCATACAATCCTATTAAACTAAACGGTTATAAGGAAAGCGATAAATGCATAAAGTAAAGACAAAAATTAAAGATTCCTACGCTATTACAAGGCTTCAGGATTAGGGGTAGGAATAGTAAAAAACAGGGGGGGGGGAGGTAAAACCCTAATTAAACTATTACAAACCATAAGAAGTTATAAAAATCGAAAAATGCTAAAATAGTAAACTACGCGAAAAATGTAAAATAAAAGGAAACGAGAAAGGAAATTGTTTTTGGCGATTTTTGATAGAAAAGGTTTTTTTTTGACAATTAACCTAATAACCCAATTAATTTTAATTAATAAAAAAAACAAATTGGTTAATTAAATTAAAAAAACCCTAAAAATCTAAGTTGATTTTAATTTAATTAAAAAAAGGTTAGTGAAAGAAAACCTAAAAAAATTAAATTAGGGTTCATGGCAAAAGGTTTTGAAAAAAAGGATTTGTAAAAGGAGGAAAATAAGAGAAAGAGTAAGAAGAAAAGAGAATTTGTGAGAAAAATAAACCAAAGGGTAGGGGTAGGTGTTGAACCCACGCCCTCAGAACCTTCAAACAACATGTTCACCACTTGACCAAGCGCGCCTTGGGGTTAGTAGACAGCTTTAGTGTGTTTTGTAAGTTATCCTACAAAACATGAAAATATGAAGAAAATATATGACAAAAGGCAGGATCGAACCCATGCAATTTGACTCAAATGCCTTAACACGCGCGCTTCTGCCACTGGGGTGGTTGTACATCTGTTGATTAAAACACAACCATATCTTTAAATAATAAGACTGCATTTATATTTGAATTAAAAATGAACATCAGCACCAGTTGGACCCTGCATCAAGTGTTAGCCAATCAAAATGTCCAAAAATTTCACGCCATTAGTCATGGCGGTCAAACCACTATGGATGGTGGAAAACACCATCATCTACGATGGGTGTTTTTCTTAAAACCTGCAAAATCAATCAAAACGACCAAAGAAAAAGCATAGATCAATTATATTGGACCCCGTAAACTCAATAGTGGGGTCAGTTTCATCCAATACGACATGTATCTCTGAGTATGAAGGTTCACGAGTTTTTTGCCCTAGCCATGGTGAAACTCGGATCCTACGTTAGAGCTTGCAACTAATGTTCCTAAACAATCACAAAAATCATCATGAACGTGTACACACGCATCAAATCAATTAACAATGTGTAAACTAAAAGTTTGAGTTCGGAATTTCTACCAATATCGGTGCAACTTGGGTAGCCTATTCTAGATACGTTTTGGTTTGGCAAAGGATCTGGATGAACTCTTGGAAGTCTTAGGAGGAGGATTTGATCGTTGGCTTTAAGTGAGAAAGGCTACAGAGAGAGTTTTGAGCTTTCCCTAATTCTTGAAATTTTCGTGAGCTTTAGGGTTGTTCAAAGAGGCTGCATGTGTGGTCTTTTGGATTTGATTTTGTTGAATACATATAGGAGAATGCATTAGGTCAACAAATATGAGAGATATCTTTGTGCATTATGATGAAAATATTTTCTTTGAATTTTTGTATGAAAAGTTTCTATCTTGAGCCAATCATATCTTCCATGACCTCACACGAGTTGCTAGCTGTATATGAACTTTTTGGGCTTCAAATTTGGCCCAAGACCAAAGCCATGCGCCTAAGTTCAATCATTTGACATTTATTTAATTTAATAATGTATAAAAAAATCAAAATAAAAGAAATAAAAGGTGAAAGGGTGAAAGAGTAATATATGAGGTCCATTATAAGTTGCAAAACACGTTTGGACTCTGAAATAATGGCCCAATAGTCCAAAATATCAAGTTTTCTCAATTTAAACTTCATGCATTTGCTCAAAATTTCCCAACTTGTATTGGTCATAACTCTCTCAATTTTCATATTTTGAAGGTGATCTTGGACTTTTTGGAAAGATAAAGATGTCCTCTACAATATCTCCTTTTATCATTTTTGCATATGGATATTTATCTTGATGTAAGTTTCCTTGACAAAAAGTATCTTTTTGTTGACTTTTGAAATGACTTGTAATGTATTGACTCATATCTCTCAAATGAAGCATTTTTTAGACTTGAGATTAGAGTTTAAAAGTTGTATAGAATTGAGTTTACTTAAAATTGGGCTTTGGTTGGGGAAAAATTATGAACCATGTGAAAGTTATGTTTGGTCAAAGTTCAGTTGACTTCTCCTAAGGAAAACCCTAATTTGGCAACTTTTGACTTTTGATGATTTGAGGGCTTTTCTTGAGGAATCATGATAAAACCTTGATAAAATGATGAATGTGACTTCAAAATCTTGATGTTGACCAAAAATCTTTAGGTTAGACTGTATGTTGACCATAGTTGTCTTTTTACCCAATATAGTTGATTTTCAGTCATCTGAGCAATTGACTTAGCAAACTTGTGATGCAAGGCTTGAAACTTGACATGAGCATTCTTGAAAACATATAAGAGACCATGGATTCCATTTAAGAACTTAGAAACCCAAATATCCTTGTGAAAAGCGAAACCCTAGTTGTGGACCCATTGCTTAGGAGGAGAATTTGTCTGATCAATTCTTGGGCAACCTTAAGCATTTGAGAACCCTAGGAGAATGTCTTGAGATCAATGGAGGGAAATTTTTTGGGTACAATAGTATCCCTTTTAAGGAATTTGAGCAGCCGTAGTTCGGCTTCAAAAGTTTCTGTTTGTTTATGTTTTTTAATGAACATTATTAATTTCACCTTCAGCTGCTACTCGACCTTTGGAGACTTACGCGTCAGCACAAAAGTGAATTAACATGTTATTTTGAAAAAGTTTAAAAGAAAATCCCGAAAGCAAAAATATTTTGTGTTGGTTGGTGTTTTTGTTGCGGATAACAGCTAGTTGATCTCAAGAGAGAAATATTAGCCACTTCTCCACTTATCAATGAAATGAGTCTTTAAGACTTGAACCACACCAAGGATTAGAAAGGAAGAGCAATAAGATCGAGAAAAAATATTCTTATCATTTCCAATGCTCATCAAAGGTATGATTCTCATCAGTAATTTTTAAGTGTTTTGAAGTTTGCAAGAAAGCAAAGTTTTTGTTTTAATGCAAATGCAAAGGAGAAAGAAAAGTCTAAGGGGGACTAACAAAATAACCCTAGAGTTATCATGCATTATTGATCCTATAGTTGAGGATAAAATAGGGGAAAGTCTACATAATATTAGAACAGATGGATATAAGCCTAAGGTCTATTCGATTCACACTTGGAAAAGAGTGAATTAAAAACTTATGGGGAGCATACAAGGGGTGGATCTAATAGATAAGGAAAGAGGGATGACCAATCATCAAAAGCATTCAACACTTATGATTAAAAAAAACAAAATCTGGAAATCTTTAACACACCAAGAGAGGTGGATAAGAAGTACTCAAGGTCAAGGTAAAGCCCTATATATGTTCCTTAACCAAAATTAGGTTAAAAATAGAAGAAAGATTTGTAAAATTGAATCAATTAAAAACCAAATTTCTAAAGACTTGTAAAAGCCAGAAATATGATTTAAATTCATTGGATTAAATTGAGGAGTTAAAAATGATTGGGAATTAACAAGACTAGTTAATAAAAGGGTCAGACTAGAGAGTTTAACAAAAATATTTGTGAAAAATGTAAAATCAAAAGTTAAAATTCAACAAAAATGATTTTTATGCTTTTAAGGCATCCAAGGAATTTAAACATATTTTCTTTGATTTTTTTCAAGTAGAGGAAGTTAGGCTTTAAATTGTTTCTTAAGGACTAAGCAAAAAGAAAGTTCAAAAACCAATATTAGTTTCAAAAAAATAGAAGAAGAAAAAAAGAAAATTGAAGTGTAAATTCAATTAAAAATCATAGAAAATTAGTTTAATGTCTAAGAGTCAGTAAAACTATTTTTATGGAATTTTAGTAATAGAGAAAAATATCAAACAAAAATTATTTACACAATGTGACAAAAAAAGGTAAAGAAAATGATATTATCAAAGATTGATTTTATTTTCTTATCACTAATTTTTTTAAAATCAAACAAAATTATTTTTATGAAGTATGTTCAAAATGAAACCTAATATATTTTTTGGTGATTTTTCAAATTAGAGAAAGTTGAAAAATAAAATTCTAGAACCTTTATGATGAAGAAAACCCTAATTGGATTAAATGAATTATTTAATTTCCTAAAAAAATATTAAAAAAAGAAATAAAATTCAGAATGTGAAAATATAGTAAAAAATAGGCCTAATATATATTTTTTAATAATTTTTGAGAAAGAGAAAATATTAAAACATGATTAAGAAAACAATTAAAAATGTATTAAAAAATCAAAAATGCCAAAGCCTATTGCACCTGTTAAAGCTCAAAACAACTGTAAAAGAAAGAACGCAACATGTTCAATTAGCGAGCGCCATGTAATCGTCCCTAAGCTTGAACCATGCCCTAACACGTTTTGTCAGTCTAACAAGATGGATTCAGATCACGATTTCTCCTTCATTTCTTGATGAAAACGCATAAAATTATGATCAAATTAAAGATCTCTCAGAGTAGATTAATGTAGGATCAAAGATTTTCAAAAATGATTCATGAATCAGGTAGAAAAGCACGCGGTAAAATTACTGGAAACAACATGTTATGAACATGTAAAAATAGAATTCACCAAGTTATTTTCAGATCCATCGATCTCTCTTGTTTCTTCACCAAATCTCATGATCTAATCATCAAAGTTCATTACGAAATTGCAAGGAATACGAATATGCTATTAGATTATTCAATTGTTGCAAGAGTAAAACGAAAATTAAGCATAAAGTCACTGCAAAAAAATAGTTTGTACACAATTTGCAGAGCACGAATTTAAGCTTCAGATTCATATGAACACTCATCAGATCTAAGATCTGGCTAGCTATGCTATCATACAAGATCTACATCTTAAACAAATGTGAAAAAATCAGATCGAGGCTTGAGAATTCACTTACCTTGAGTGAGTGAAAAATAAATTCACTCTTTGCCTTTGAACTTGCAAGAAATCCAATGAACCTTTCTCTTTCACTTAAATGTAGTGTAGCTATGCAGAAATTGGAGCTTCGAGCAAAGAACTTGAGAGAAAATTCAAAGGAGAAAATTTTGTTTCAAGAAGAAGGTTGAGCCTCGAGCAGAATTTCCAACGGTTTTATGTGAGTGTTCAGTAAGCTTTTTTTAAAAATGAGAATGAAGAGGAGCTTATATAGAGCCAGGGAAGTGTGTTGAAGAAGTTTTGCAAGGGTATGAATGTCTTTTGCAAATTAGAGTCGTTGGAGACAGTTTTATGAGTTGTTGGGTTTCATGCCATTAGTGTTCAAGCTTGCAGTCGTTTTGGGCACTTATAGGGAAATGATGAGAATGTGAGGGGTGCCCAGCATGTGACACAAAAGCATGTGCAAAAAAAAACCTGATATGCTGCATGTATGTCTCATGGTCAACTCAGTTTCAACTTAAAAAATCTCCCAATTGATTCGTGTGATTTCTTTGCTTAAGGGGCCTTTAAAAAGCTCTGTCAACATAGATCATTATAGGGCTTTAAAATTTTGAAAAATGTGCTTGGATCATAAAGAAAAGTTGGTGTGAAATTGAGGAAAAGGGGAAACTTCCAGCCTAAGCGCGCGCGTGACATGCCTTGCATGCTGGGCCAAAAACTCAGTTTTGTGACCTCCCTTTCTTGTGATCATATCTTCTTCATTATTCGCTCAAATGAAGTGATTCAAAGATCCTCATTAAGCTTATATGTCTCTTTACAACTTATCTTTGAATTTCAAACTCAATTATCACTCGAATTAGGAGATATAGTGTCATGAATAGGGGTACGCCATGTGTTTGTGAAAATGTTGGCCTGAGCATGCAAGCATGACTTTTAACTTGCCATCTCAATGCCTTAAACTCATATGTCCAATAACTCACAAATACTTCACTTTTGGGACTTGAACACACATTGACAATCTTGTAGGTTTTCTCTCAAGCTTTCCAAGCATGTAGGGTTTGACTTCATTAGATAAAAAATGAGAAAGTTTAGATGTCCACAATTAAGTACTATAGGGACTTAAAGACTTAAGAATTTTCTAAGTATCCAAGTAACTTCTTGAACAAGTTATCTCCATTTTTACATCTTATCTTGATCTTATGACACCAATGATCATGAAATATGAAAATAGGATACTTGAATTGATAGTTGACCAAAAGTCCACTTGGTCAACGTTGACTTTGGTTGACTTTTGGTCAAAATAACCATTTTCCCCCTTTTGATCAATTGAACTTCTTTCACTCAAAATTGGCACCCAATATATCAATCACAGGTGCTTATCAAAATATAGAGAGGCATGGAATTAAGTCTTTCCCAAAAAGTCAGAGATTTCCTAATTAAAATAAAAACCCTAATTTTAGCCCTTTGTGTTAAGAGAGTGACCAATATTCAAAGCCATCATTCTTCTGGACAAATTGAGAAATTATTTAAACAAAGATGTGTTACATAATGGTGAGAAGTTAATATTTCACACTCTTGACTCTTACAAGCCTCAAACTCTTCAACTGATCAAAACCCTATCTTGAGAAATGAACAATAGAAATGTGATTCTTCCTCAAACTTTGAAAATTTCCAACTTCTAATGATCATATGGGACAAATGATATGTCTTGCAATATAAAAAACCCTTTTAGCTTAAGAGAGTTTAAAGATTGAAGATATGAGATCCTCTTTTGCACTGATTGACCAAACAAACATCTGTTATAGCCTGTAGAAGAATTTGGGAACCAATATACCTTAATCCCATCATGAGAATGTATGAGTATCTATGATGAAGCATAAGCCATGTAACTAAAATGAAGAGAGAAATTTTTTGGGTGCAACACCAGGTCATAGTACTGAAAATTGTTTCTCGTAGAAGATCGAAGTCCAGAAGCTGGTCAGAAGTTGTCTCTTATCATTTAGAGACATTGGTTCGAATGTTCAAGCTAATCCACTACCTTATCATGGAGAACATAATGTGAATATGGTATATGGATGTCCTGGCTAATACCGTATCTTTGATGTCTATCTGTTGAGAGGAGATCTGGTGCAAAGGCACGCTACCCTTTATGGAATGATTGAAAGGCACAACTATGGTTCTTGTCGAATCTGTTGTAGAGACTCTCGTGGATGTCAAGTTGTGAAGATTTGCCTTCAACGTCTTCTAGATCAAGGTCTCATAACATTCACTAGATACCAAGATGATAATGAAGTGAATATGATGGATGGTTGCCCTGGAAAGTACCAAGTTTTTGATATCCGGTATGTTAGAGAATCACTAGTTCAAATGCATTCCAGTTTATACATGCTTGATTTTGTTAGGAACAGTCATGCCGCATGTGGAGTCTGCTCTAGAAACCCATGTAGATACCTTGTTGTAAGAAGATATATTCAAAGGTTGATGGATGAGAGAAAAATCACAATCACTTACAATAGAGATGATGATGAAGTGGATATGATTGAAGACGTTTCTGCTAAATTTATAAATGTTGATTATAGTGCATTACTTCCCTCTAAGTTCAATGCTATATATACTACAAAACATGCAATTAAAGATCTCAACACAGTGACTCCTGTAGAGATTCATGAACATTGGGTCCAAAGAAAGTTGATTGATTTTAGCCATGACTGGTGTCGGGAATGTGAAAAGAAACCATGGGCTTGCGCTGCTTTGATAGGATATCTCCAAATATTGAAAGGCACATATTTGTTTAAAGAGGGTGCAATAGCCATTCCTACTGAGAGAAGAATAAAATAAGAAGAATAAGCTAAAACTGCATTGTCAATAAAAAATTCTCTTCACGCGAGTGTGGAAATCATTGTTTACAATGGAAAATATGTGGACCCCTAAGTGAATGTCATAGTCCCTCATTTTAACGTACTCGAGCCTTTGGAAATAACATATATCAGTAAAAAAGCTCTCGTTTCTCTTTTGGTTGTATACTTTCTCGGACCGAATCCCTATGATTCCAATAAATCCGTGTCGTACAAATACAATGCTAATATGCTTGAAAATGGGAAAGAAGTGCCCATTCCTTCTCCTTCTTTTGTTGTTAACATAGCTGATGTTACTAGTTTGACCTGTAGTGGTCGTGTGTTCTCCGCTATACCTCCAAAGAAAGTTGGGAGTACCCCAATTCAAACTCTTGTTATGATCCCTAATCCTAGGATAGAGAATGGATAGTCTAACAAAACTAGTTTGAATGATGACACTGACGAAGTCCTGAAGTTGATTAAGAAGAGTGAATACAAGGTGATAGATCAGTTGTTGAAAACACCTTCCAAGATCTTTTTACTCTCTCTGTTGATGAATTTTGACACCCATAGAGAAGCATTGATGAAATTATTGGACCGAGAATTTATTGACCATGATGTGGCAATCGACCAATTCAATAGGATAGTGGGAAATGTTAGTGCATGTAACAACCTGAGTTTTAGTGATGAAGACCTCCCCGAGGAAGGAAAGAATCACAGTTTCTCGTTACATATCACTATGAGATGCCTTTCAGATGGTCGGTCCAATGTGTTGATAGATACTGGTTCTTCACTAAATGTCATGCCTAAGTCTACACTATATAGGCTCTCGTATCAAGGCACTCCCATGAAAGGTATATGGGTTGTTGTAAGAGCATTTGATGGTTCAAGGAAAACAATGATTGTTGAAGTAGACTTACCAATGAAGATTGTTCCTCACTCTTTTCATATAACATTCTAGGTAATGGATACCCAGGGTGCTTACAGCTGTTTGTTGGGACGACCATGGATTCATGAGGCAGGAGCTGTCACTTTGACGCTCCACCAAAAGCTGAAGTTTGGAAACAATGGAAAGTTGGTTGTGGTAGGCAGTGAGCGAGCTATTATAGTGAGCCATCTATCATCTTTCTCCTACATTGACGACACTAAAGAGTCTAGCACTCAGTTTCAAGCACTGTTTATCACTGATAAGAGTACTGAGAAGAATGGGGCATCCATTGCTTCATACAAAGATGCACATCGAGTAGTACAAAGTGGTATAAATACTGGTTGGGATGTTGTGTTATACTTACCTGAAAACAAGTTCGGGGAAGGATTGGGTTTTTCTCCTACATCTTGTAAAGTTGATAAAAGAGACACTGTCATCCGTCCTATCCAAGAGATGTTCTATAGTGCATACTTTATTTGCTCAATAGTGCCCAAATCTAATTCCATTCTTCGAGATGATCCTGAAGAGGATTTGCAAAACTTCCTGACACATGGAAGGATTAGCCAAAACTGGATCTTCGTTGATGTTCCTTCTGTTGTTCACATTTCAGAGTAATACTCTTGTTGTTGTTTTCAAAACCTTTCGCTCTACCCAAGGCGAAAGAGTAGTTGTGGGGATTTATTAAAAGTAACTCTTTCCATTATGCCTAAGATGGAAAAAATCTTGTATCAGGCTTTTGTTTCAAGTTTATCATCATTAATAAAAGTCATGTTGTCTCCTATACCGTTGTCTTTTCTTTTTGTTTTTTCTGAAAAAATAATAATCCTAAAAAGTTGATAAATTAAAAATCACTTTTCAAAAAAATCCGCATAAGCTTTTTTTCTCACTTTTTTACTTATCTCTGAAAACAAACATAAATCATATGTGCAGATTAAATCATGAACCCATTGAAAAACATGATCCCATTCCCTCTCCTAATTTTGAGTTCCTTGTGTTTGAAGCTGAAGAGGAAGAAATAGAAGAAATACCTGAGGAAATTTCCCGATTGTTAGAGAGAGAAGAAAAAGCCATTTAGCCTCATGAAGAGCCAATAGAAGTGATCAACTTAGGCAGTGAGGAAGATGGGAAAGAAGTTAAATTCGGGGCATCGCTTAAACCAGATCTTAAAGAAAGGATAATAGAGCTTCTCAAAGAGTTTATCGATGTATTTGCTTGGTCCTATCAAGTAATGCCAGGGTTGGATACTAATATTGTGGAGCACCATCTTCCATTAAAACTAGAATGTCCTCCAGTGAAGCAAAATCTTAGAAGAACTCACCCTGATATGGCTAAAAGGATAAAAGTGGAAGTTCAAAAAACAGACTGATGCATGTTTTCTTGTTAATTCTGAGTATCCTTCTTGGTTAGCCAATATAGTCCATGTTCCTAAGAAAGACGACAAAGTTAGGATGTGTGTCGATTACCGATATTTGAATAAAGCCAGCCCAAAGGATGATTTCCCATTACCACACATTGACATGTTGGTTGATAACACTGCAAAGTTCAATGTCTTTTCATTTATAGATGGTTTCTTCGGCTACAACCATATCAAGATGGTGCCTGAAGACATGGAGAAGACTTCTTTCATTACACCTTGGGGAACATTTTGCTATTGAGTGATGCCCTTTGGATTGAAAAATGTTAGTGCGACATATCAAAGGGATATGACTACTCAGTTCCATGATATGATTCATAAATAGATCGAGGTCTATGTGGATGACATGATTGCCAAATCATAAAATGAAGAAGACCATATGGAACACCTGCTGGAGTTATTTCAACACCCGAGTAAGTATCAACTTTTCTTGTATCCTAATAAGTGTACTTTCGGTGTCCATTCAGGAAAGCTGCTAGGTTTCATTGTTAGTCAGAGAGGTATTGAAGTTGATCCCGACAAAGTTAGAGCTATTCAAGAAATTCCTGCACTAAGAATAGAAAAACAAGTTAGAGGGTTTCTTGGACGTTTGAACTATATATCTAGATTTATATCACATATGGCAGCAACTTGTGGACCAATTTTCAAGCTTCTCAGAAAGGACCAAGGTTGTATATGGAATGAAGATTTCCAGAAAGCAGTTGATAGTATCAAGGAGTATCTACTTGAACCTCCCATTCTAATGCTTCCAGTAGAAGGAAGGCCTTTGATCATGTACCTAACTGTATTTAAAGATTTTATGGGCTGTATGTTGGGTCAACATGATAAAACCGGAAGAAAAGAACATGCCATTTACTACCTAAGTAAGAAATTCACATATTATGAGGCTCATTACTCCATGCTTGAGAAAACTTGTTGCGCTTTGGCTTGGGCTGCTAAGCGTCTTCATCAATACATGATTAATCACACTACTTGGTTGATATATAAAAGGGATCCGATCAAGTACATCTTTGAGAAACCAACTTTAACGGGAAGAATTGCTCGTTGGCAGATGCTGTTATCAGAATATGATATGGAGTATCACGCTCGGGAGGCTATCAAAGGGAGTGTTCTGGATGACCATTTGGCACACTAACCTATTGATGATTACTAGTCTGTCAGATAAGATTTTCCAAACGAAGATGTTATGTACCTGAAGGTCAAAGACTGTGATGAATCTGAGTTCGGAGAAGGACCCGATCTTGAATCTCGATGGCGTCTGATTTTCGATGGAGCTGTTAATGCTTATGGAAGTGAAGTTGAGACAGTTATCGTTACCCCTGAAGGTACCCATGTCCCTTCCTCTGCAAGGTTGATGTTTGATTGCACCAAAAATATAGCGGAGTATGAAGCTTGCATTATGGGTCTTGAAGAAGCAATTGATCTCAAGATTAAAATCCTTGATATATACGGAGATTCAGCTCTTGTGATGAACTAGATAAAGGAGAATGGGAGACTCACCACCCTGGCTTGATTCCCTACAAAAATTATGCAAGGAGATTATTGACTTTCTTCAATAAAGTTGAGTTGTACCATATTCCCCGTGAAGAAAATCAAATGGCTAATGCTTTAGCCACCTTGTCTTCCATGTATCAAGTGAACCATCGCAACGATATGCCTACCATCAGAATCATGCATCTGGAGAGACATGCTCATGTGTTCACGGTAGAAGAAGTTACAGATAACAAGCCCTGGTTCCATGACATTAAATGTTTCCTTCAAACTCAAGAATACCCGCCTGGGGCATCCCATAAAGATAAGAAAACCTCGAGAAGACTATCACACAATTTCTTCCTGAATGGTGATGTACTGTACAAAATAAACTTTGATATGGTTCTGTTAAGATATGTGGATGAACATGAAGCATATCTGCTAATGTAAGAAGTTCACGAAGGGTCCTTCAGTACCCATGCCAATGGGCATGCAATGGCTAAGAAAATGTTGAGAGAAGGTTACTATTAGCTGACGATGGAATTTGACTGTTGTAAATATGTGAGGAAGTTCCACAAGTGCCATATCTATATGGATAAAATTCATGTGCCTCTAACTCTTCTCAATGTTCTGTCTTCTCCATGGCCTTTCTCTATGTGGCGTATTGATATCATCTGTATGATTGAACCCAAGGCCTCAAACGGACATCGTTTCATCCTGGTGGCTATTGATTATTTCACCAAGTGGGTCGAAACAACATCTTATGTGAATGTGGCTCGCCAAGTAGTGTCCAGGTTTATCAAGAACCATCTCATCTACCGATATGGCATGTTGGGCAAGATTATCACTGACAATGGGTCAAATATGAACAATTCAATGATGAAAAAACTCTACAATGATTTCAAGATAGAACATCACAACTCTTCTCCCTACAACCAAATATAAATTGTGATGTTGAAGTTGCTAACAAAAATATCAAGAAAATTATTCAAAATATGGTCGTAACATACAAGGATTGGCATGAGATATTGCCTTTTGCTCTGCATGGTTATCGCATATTCGTTTTCACTTCGACACGAGCAACTCCATTTTCTCTAGTATATGGAATGGAAGCAATACTCCCCGTAGAGGTTGAGATCCCGTCAATGAGAGTTCTAATGGAAGCTGAGTTATCTGAGGCTGAGTGGTGTCAGAGTAGATATGACCAATTGAATCTAATAGAAGAGAAGAGGATGACGAACTTGTGTCATGGTCAATTATATCAGAAGAGAATGAAACAATTGTTAGCAAAAAGGTTTGACCTCGTGATTTCAGAGAAGGTGACCTTGTGCTTAAGAGGATCTTATCTTTTCAACCAAATTCTAGGGGCAAGTGGGCTCCTAACTTTGAAGGTCCGTATGTGGTTAAGACAACCTTCTCTGGTGGTGCAATGAATCTTATGACTGTGGATGGTGAGGAGCTCTTGCATTTTGTGAATTTTGATGTAGTCAAGAAATACTTTATTTAAAAGAAATAAAAGAATAACTCGCTAATTTGAAAATCTGAAAGGAAGACTTAGGCAAAAATGAGTGTCTCAGTGGACTAGAAACCTGAAAAGGCAGTTCAGGAAAAAATTAGAGACATAAATAGAAAAATAATAAATCCCGCTAGATTGAAAACCCGAAAGGGAAGTCTAGGAAAAAGTTAGGGATCTTTGTGACAAGTAACTGCATTGGTCCAAGTTGATCTTCTTCAAGCTGTTTATTCTATGAAGGCTCTTTAGCAAATCGTCCGCAACGAGGTTCAAACACAGTTGGAATTCAAAGTTGATAGGGAAAATAGGATTGTGTATTTCAATATAACCTTTCCCTATAATTACCATTTTTCAAACTTTGTAAAAAATCCATGGAGTTACACCGTTTGGAGCTACCATTCCATTGAATAAATTTGAACCTTTGTCCATTTGTTTGCTACTCTTATCTTATTTCAGCTTTACAAAAATTTCTTTTATTCTTGGTGATGATTTTGAAACAATTCATTAATAAAAATGCGTTTTAAAATATGAATAGCAACAAAGAGTGTTTTCTTATAACTCGTGAATTCAAAAGAGAATGTTACTGGTTACCTCTAATCCCGGTTAAATTCTAAAATATGGAACTAAGAAGGCAGTGTGTTTTTCAAAGACTGTCAAATAATTAAGTTTCCTCCAGTTAATCTCTCAGGGAGATTGTTGCCTCATCACTTTTGAAATATCAAAGAAATGAACTTCGAACTTTTCCCTATTAAAAGATATTTTCCCCTCCCAGATGTAGTGACCTTACAACAAGTTCTTACTCCACCGTCGACTCCATATTTTTTGCCCCCAAGTGATGTTGAGATTACCCGAGTGCTTGGTTATACTATCATTTGTCATCCCCAATGTTATCATTTTTTTATCTTATTTATATTTGTAAGGTCAACATAGACATGGCATTCATTCATTCATACTTACATCATTTATGTGCATTTGCGTTTCTCGATGCCCTTGAGTCCACTTACTTTGTTTGTGTTTATCCCCAAGCAGTGTACTTGCCTCACCAATAATGTCTTTGCTCCCTCCAATAGAATGTCGTCTATAAACAGAAAAAAAAATATATCCCTTTTAACTTCCCACTAAGTTTATCCCTCGTGGAAGAATTTTGTTTTGCTTTCCCGTCCGTCTCTGGATATGATGAATCCCCAGTTCAGTTTATTCCTCATTGGGAAAAGTCTTTTTTGACTGTCTCTCTCCAGCTTATTCCTGGATTGAACCTTGTCTCTGATAAATAAGTTTGCTTGGATCTATCTAGGCAGTTAAAACCATGGATTGAGAGTGCATTTATTTTATACATTTGAAGACTTTCTCTTTATTTGAAAAATTTATTCGGCGAGAGTGATGACTTGCTCTTTTGTCAAAGATCCCCATATAAAGACTTTATCTCCTCAGCAGGAATCTATTTGTGGTTTCCTGGGAAATTGAAATTATTTCCCAGCAACATTATTGCAATACCCTCAAAATTATTGCCCGACAACAAGTGGTGGTCTCCTTATTTGAGAAGTTTGTATGTCCCCGGATTTCTTTTTAGGCGATAAATGACAGTCTCTTTTTAGTAGTATTTTAATTCCCCAAGGAAGTTATCCTCAAAAATCATCTTATCTACTCCAATAGATGGTTAACCTCTTTGGTATGAGAGAGATAGTTCATTGTGAAGAATCTTATCTACTCCAATGGATGGTTAACATCTTCGACATGATAGAGATAGTTCGTTGTGAAAAATTTATACAAGTGGTTACTCTTTAAGGAGCTTGTTTGTTACCCTTTTCAAGTGAAAGACTTGATTAAAGAAGAAACTGACACTCGTTCGTCGTGAGGAAGTTTATTTTTACCCTTTTTCAAGTGGGGGACTTGATAAAAGAATAAACCGAGACCTGTTCGTCATGGGGAAGTTTATTATTACCCTTTTCAAGTGGAATACTTGATTAAAGAAGAAACTGGGACCCGTTCGTCATAGGGAAGTTTATTGTTACCCTTTTCAAGTGGAATACTTGATTAAAGAAAAAGTTGAGACCCATTATTGTTACCCTTTTCAACTAGAAGACTTGATAAAAGAAGAAACTGAGACACATTTGTCATGGGGAAGTTTATTGTTACCCTTTTTAAGTGGAAGACTTGATAAAGAAGAAACTGAGACAAGTCCATCATGGGGAAGTTTATTATTACCTTGTTCAAATAGAATATTTGATTAAAGAATAAGTTGATTGTACCTTCATCTGTTAAGTTGGTAATCTACTGTCATCCATGAACCAAGTGTTATCATTGAGGTGATGTTATCCTAATTTGTTTTCTTCCTCTCTAGGGTGTTACTCAATAGAGTTGAGTTCTGTTTTCTCCTGATGAGTTGAGTTAATTTTCTTCCAGTAGGCTTGGTTTTCCCTGGGATTGTTTTTTCTTTCTCCCCAGTGAGGTTTTTATTACACCTTCGTAGAATCCTTGTTATTTCTTGTCAGCATTTAGGCATGTATTTTGATGTGGCATCTTAGGGCCAAAAATTGTGCATTTTGAATTTAAGTACCTCTCATCGCGGTTGCGAACCTTTAGTGCATATGTACCACCTTCCTTGCAATAGGGGATCAGGGTACTCGTAGTTCACCTTAAAAAATTTAAAACACAAGTGTGTTGGTTAATTTTAAGAGAAGAGACACCATCGTCATATCCGAGTGGAAAACATACTTACTACCCACAATCATGAGAAAGGAGAATTTGCATCATCTCAAAGTGGAGGACATAGCTCGAATTTTAAAATCAACAAAGCCTCAGTAAACACCCAAGTGGAAAATATCTCACTTCACTACACATCATAGAAGTATAGTAGCTCGCATCACTACAAGAATCAACAAGAGTCTAATCTTTTGAGAAAAAAGGTTTTAAAGTAAAAAAGCCAAAGTGTCAAAATGGTTTAAATGAGGTTAATTGACTTTTAGTCTTGAGAAAGATGTCAAAGTATGACTAAATTTATTAATGTTTTATTCAAGAAAGATTTTTGAAAATGCATGGACCTAAGTCTAAGTTTACTATGAAAGCGGTTCAAGTTAGAAAAGAAGAAGAGTTTTGAAAATGAGGGAGAAGATTTTGAAATTAAATAAGATGGGGGGAGATGAAGGGACTATTCTAAAGCATAAGGTAAAGGCCAAGGAAAATAACAATCTAACCAATAAGAAGCCAAAACTTGACACAAGGAGTCAATGTTGAATTCCCATCCTTTGGATTGAAACCAAGCAAGCAAAAATACTAAACCTCTAAGGAATACCAAGCTTCAGATGAATGAAGTCTTCATAAAAATTGGACAGAGTAACGGCTGTATACAGAGGAATTCTCAATCACAGACAAAACATATAATCAGAATAACCTACACACAAAGAAAAAAACCCAATGCCTTGGAGTAAACCCTAAGAACTTCAGCCAAAATAACAACAGAGCCATAATGTCCCAAATATCAAGGCTTCTAATCCTATGTCCGAGAGATCCACAACTCCACAATGCCAAGGATAGTAACTAAGTAGTCCAAGTAACCTTAAATTTTTTATTGTTAAAGTTGATTATTAAGTGTCTTCAAAAGAAAAATAAAAGCCCAAATGAGCAAATATAAAATGACATAAAGATAAATGCTCAAGTGAGCAAAGATAAAAATGGCATGGAATGTAATTTATAAAGCAAATGATACATAAAAGTAAAGGTACAAAAACAAAGGCATAAAGTAAAGGCATAAAGTAAAGTTAATTGTTAGTGAATTAGAAGTTAGAAGTTAGTTGAATGACCATCTTGAAGCTTGCATTTGAAAACTCATTAGAAGATTGATAAAATCAAAGCTTCTCAACAACAATTCTCGTTTGCTTTTTGTCAAGTATATCATTCATTTCAAGTGCTCAAAGTAATCACATATTATCAACGATGTTCAACTGATTCACTTAGACCAAAGTTCTTGAAGTTCATTAGAGGATTAATAGAATCAAAGCCTCCTAACAATGAGCTTCAAAGTTATTGGATCAAAGGTTTCAAATTCAACATACTTGGGCCTGCTGTAACACCCCAATTCTACCCCAACAATTATATAAATAAATCACAGTTATAAAAATCATTCATGCGAACAAATCAGAATGCCATAAATTCTTCTATCAAAATTCATTGCATTCATCGTGGATATATAACACTTTTAAAACATCGGATGAACCATCATCATAACATCTTTAATTAAATAATTCAACATCTATGCAGCGGAATTCTTAATAACATCTTTATCATCATTACAGCAACTTCAAATCAACAAATACTTAATAATAATCAACAATATAATAGCAACAAGCGTTCATCCCCCCGAGTGTTACATATCAGAGCAATGACACCGACTCGAACTACTGAAGGTATACAGCCTTCACTCTCGATTACCTGCACGTTACCAACGTAAGGGCAACATTCAAACAGAAGGGGTGAGATATCTAACAATATAATAAAGCGTATGATAATTAATATATTAAATTAGATCACATAACATCACCACTTCTCATCTCATAGTCAACAATAATCCCAACAATAATACACATTCACAACATCAATACACACTTCTTTATGCAATCATATAATGCAACTCAAGACTATGCAAATGCATGTGGTACCATTGGAGAAGAACTCCCATCTCAAAAATTTGCCAATTAATAGAGGTATCAACAAGGCACAAGCCTTCATCTCAATATTCGCCAATTCAGGCCATCTCTACGAGCATAAGCTCCATCTCAAAATGCAATGTATGCAACACAATCATGAATGTAATAACAACAACACCATTAACAACATCTCAATACAACACCATCGTTAGCCAAAGGCCTACATCTTAAAGGCATCTCAACATCTCTTCATCAACATCTCATATCATTCATAATAATTCATCAAACATCATTTATTCATCAAACACAACTTCGTTAATAACATCTCATCAACAACTCAACTGTACTTTAATACAACAGTAACTCATTAATTTCACAACGTTGGCCATAGGCCTATACTAGACATTGCCTATAATTAATTAATCAACTAAGGCTTACTTCTAAGTCACCAAGCCTCTACATACTACTATTTTGTAATCTTACATTGTTATTATAACTACTCTTACTGTTACAAATCAAACAACAACCTCTAAGCATCTCATCTTCATTCTTCTTCACAAAAACCAACATAACAATCAACACGGGAACTAACTCTAAATCCATAAATTCGCTACTAGGATTACACTTCCTATTCTTCATTTTAATCCTCAAGAATAAAGCTCATCGCGTTAGCTATTCAACGCTTCAAATGACATCTTAAGCGGAGTCCGAAAACTCAAATTACAACATTCCCAAACTGATTCTGCCAAAAACCAGGCAACATGGATCGACATATAATGTCTTTGATCGACGTGTACTGCACTGAACTCGCAACATGATTCGACGCATCCTTTCTTGTATCGACTCATCTTGATTCTAACACACAACATGTATCGACATATGCTCTTATGTATCGACTCATCCTGAGTCTAAAAGTCCGCATGTGTCGACACAAGACCTCTTCGTGTCGACTCATCCTGAGTCTCTACACCTTCTTGTATCGACACATCATGTTTGAGATCGACGCATACTGCTCTGTCCTGCATAATTTCTGTGATTTTCTCTGCATTTTCACTACGGGTTCCATACTTTAAGCCCTAAAAACTTAATCTAATCATAGATAATCATCACTTATAATTACCCTATAATTCTACATCAATTAAACCGCATCGGGACATCATTATTCATCTATAATTCATCAATTTCATCATACCACATCATATACATTCAATTCATGAACAAGACAACAATCACCTCTAACCCCACATACCAATTACCATGAACCCAATTATAGAGTCAGAACCCCACCCTTAACTTGGATTGAAGGTCGCTCTATAATCTTCCGATCGAAACCTCGTTTTGCCGTATTTTCATCTTTTTCCAGCAGCTTCACGTTCTTCTTCTCAATCCTTATTCTTCCACTGCCTCTTCTTTCTATTCTTTCTAGCAACAATAAAATAACCTATTATTTTCTTAACTCCTTATTGGGATCAAAACTAATGCACCCCCTTATTACTTCTATTCCTTTAAAACAAGCCCACATCAAATAATATTGTGCTTCTAATATTATTTCACCACTTAATAAAATAATCAAATCCGACTAATCACAACACAACTTCACAACCATTCTAAAAATAATTTAATTAAATAATTAATTAAATTACGGGCGTTACAACTCTCCCCCACTTAGAATATTTTTTTCCTCGAAAATTTACCTTAATCAAACAACTCAGGATAAGAGTCTCGCATCTTGCTCTCTAACTCCCAAGTCATTCTTTCTCCAGCAGCTCCTAGCCAAACCACTTTAACCAAAAAAATCTATTTTCCCCTCAGAGTCTTTATTTCACGATCCGCGATCCATACATGCATCGTCTCCACCGTAAGATTATCCCGTACTTGCACACCGTCCATATGAATCACATGAGATGGATCTGAAATATACTTCCGAAGTTGTGACACATGAAACACATCATGCAAATTCGAAAGATTAGGCGGTAAAGCCACTCTATACGCAACATTCCCCACTCTCTCTGAAATCTGATACGGTCCAATAAAACGAGAAGTGAGCTTCTTAGACTTCAATGCTCATCCAACACCAGTCACAAGTGTAACTCTCAAAAACACGTGGTCACCAGCTTGAAATTCTAAATCTTTCCTTCGCTTGTCATGATAACTCTTCTGTCTACTTTGGGAAGCTTTCATCTTATCTCGAATCAACTTCACCTTCTCAGTAGTTTCACGAACAAGTTCAGGTCCAAGTACTACACTTTCACCAGATTCATGCCAACATAAAGGAGTTCTACATCTTCGACCATACAACGCTTCAAAAGGTGACAACCAAATACTAGAATGGTAACTATTATTATAAGTGAACTCTATCAACGGAAGATAAGTATCCCACGAACTTCCCTGCTCAAGAACACATGCCCTCAACAAATCTTCCAACGATTGAATCTTCCATTCAGTCTGACCATATGTCTGAGGATGATACACTGAACTCAACCTCAACTTAGAACCCAACGCTTCTTGCAAACTCTTCCAAAAATCAGACACAATGCACAAAGGAAAACCATGCAACTTCACAATTACACTAGTGTAAATCTCAGCCAACTTCGACACTGGAAAACTGATGTTAATAGGAATAAAATGAGCTGACTTCGTAAGCCTATCAACAATCACCCAAATTGAATAATGTCCTCTTAAAGTATTAGGTAATCCTGTCACAAAGTCCATTGAAATGCTATCCCATTTCCATTCTGGAACTTCCAACGGTTGCATCAACCCTGCTGGCTTCTGATGTTCAACTTTCGACTTCTGACAAGTCAAACATGCATACATAAACCGAGCCACATCACTCTTCATCCCAGGCCACCAAAACAAACCTTTCAAATCTTGATACATCTACGTAGCTCCTGGATGAATACTTAACTTACTTCTATGACTCTCTTCAAGTATCACTTTCTTCATCTCAGTATCACCAGGAATATAAATCCGGTTACGAAATCTCAACACACCTTGCGGATCTAGCTTGAAATCATTATTCTCAGACTGATCGATTCCAACCATCAAATCTACCAGTTTAACATCCAACTTCTGAGCTTCTCTGATACTGTCTAGAAATTCATTATTAATCTTCAACATACCCAACATAACACTCTGCGGCGTAACCTCGCAAACTAAGCTC
The DNA here is from genome assembly GCA_948472305.1 of Vicia faba. NCBI lineage: Eukaryota > Viridiplantae > Streptophyta > Magnoliopsida > Fabales > Fabaceae > Vicia > Vicia faba. Next base: position 1,259,932,826 of record OX451740.1, read on the forward strand.
ATATCTCTGAACTGCTCAATTAATTCCAACTCTTTAACCATCATTGCCGACATATGTAAAGTCTTTCGACTCAATGCATCAGCTACCACATTCGCTTTTCCTGGATGGTAATTCAAACCAAAATCATAATCCTTTAACTATTCCAACCATCTTCGTTGCCTCATATTTAACTCCTTCTGATCGAATAAATACTTTAAGCTCTTATGGTCACTAAACGCTTCAAATCTAGAACCATAAAGATAATTCCTCCAAATCTTCAACACAAAGACAACTGCGACAAGCTCTAAATCATGCATAGGATAGTTCTTCTCATGAGTCCTCAACTTCCTTGACGCGTAAGCAAATACCTTATAATTCTTCATAAGCACACCTCCTAAACTCATCTTAGAAGCATCACAATACACCACAAAAGGCTCTCCTAGATTAGGCAACATCAAAATCGGAGCAGACGTCAACCTCTTCTTCAATTTTGCAAAACTTTCTTCGCACTGAACATCCCAAACAAAAGCTCTACCTTTACAAGTCAACTTAGTCAACGGAAGTGCCAACTTAGAAAAACATTTGATAAACCTTCTATAGTAACTAGCTAGTCCCAAAAAGCTTCTAATCTCAGTAGCCGACTTTGGAGTCTCCCATTGCAACACAACATCAACCTTCGATGGATCTACAATAATGCCACTACTTGAGATCACGTGACCAAGAAAACTAACCTCCTTCAACCAGAATTCACACTTGGACAGCTTTGCATACAACTTCTTGTCTTTCAAAACTTGCAATACTACTCTTAAGTGTTCAGCATGCTCTTCTTCTGACTTAGAGTAAATCAAAATATCATATATGAACACTACTACAAAACGATCCAAATAAGTATGAAAGATAAGATTCATATATTCCATGAATACTCCCGATGCATTAGTAACACTGAAAGGCATCACTAAATACTCGTAATGTCCATAATGCATTCTGAAAGCCGTCTTCTGGATATCTTCATCCTTCACCTTAATCTGATGGTAACCCGACCTCAAATCAATCTTACTAAACACACGAGCATCCACCAATTGGTCCATCAAGTCATATTTTCTTGGAAGCAGATACTTGTTCTTAATCGTCACTTTATTCAACTGTCTATAATCAACACAAATCCTCATACTTCCATCTTTCTTCTTTACTAACAACACTAGAGCTCCCCACGGCGTTACACTTGGTCTTACAAAATTATTCTCAAGTAAATCTTCCAATTGCTTCTTTAACTATGACAATTCAAATGCAAACATCCTGTATGGTGCCATAGGCACAGGTCTGGTACCAGGTACAAGATCAATCGCAAATTCAACTTCCCTCTCCGGTGGTACATCAGGAATCTCATCAGGGAAAACTTCAGGAAATTCACACACCACCCGCAATTCCTCAATTATAGCATGAGTCTCTACAGATAGCGACGCCATCAACTAGAACATCTATTCTTCCTCTTGTATCAACTTCCTCAACTGTCTAGCAGACAACAGACTATCTTCCTCTTCTTCAGGAGTAGAAAACTTCACAGACTTGTCATAACAGTTAATATGAACATAGTTATGCTCTAACCAGTTCATACCCAAAATCACATCAAAACCTCTTAACGGTAAACAAGCCAAATAAACAACAAAGTCTCTGTCGAAGATCGACAAGGGACACCTTAAACACATAAAAGAAGTAGTCACCGACCCCTTGGCTGGAGTATCGACGACCATTTCTCCATTAAAAAAAGACAACATAAGACCCAATCTTTCAACATAATCAGCAGCAATAAAACAATGCATAGCACCAGTATCAATAATAGTAATTAAAGGAGTACTATTAATGAAACATGTACCTCTGATAAGTCTGTCCTCAACAGTTGCCTGATCCTCAACCAAAGCGAACACTTTACAACTTGACTGAGCCCTCTTCGGTTTCAGACACTGACTACCAATGTGCCCTTCTTCCCTACAATTGAAACAAATCACATCCTTATGTTCACACTCAGATACAACATGTCCGTTCTTGCCACAACGGAAACACCTCTTCACTTCAGTAGTACACACATTACTCTTGTTCCCAGGTTTTCCACACTTAAAATAAACCACGCCAACAGGAGCATCTTCCCCACTAGTCCTATGTCTTTAAGCAAATTTCTATTTATCTTTACCAGCTGGGGTATCATAAGGCTTACCACGATTCCGTTGGTGCTTACCCCTCTTCTCATTGATAATCTTGTAATGAGAATTATTATCCTCCTCATAAATCCTGCAACTATAAACCAAATCAGCAAAGACACGGATCTTCTGGTATCCAACTTCCTTCTTGATCTCCGGGCGCAACCCGTTCTCAAACTTGATACACTTTGAAAACTCAGCATCTGCCTCAGCGTAATGTGGATAAAACTTAGCCAACTTCGAAAACTTTACAGCATACTCAACAACAGACATATTCCCTTGCTTCAGCTCAATGAACTCAATCTCCTTCTTACCACAGACATCTTCAGGAAAGTACTTCTTCAAAAACTCCCTACGGAACACAAGCCAAGTGACATTCTCACCTGAAGCTTCCAACTTCTGACAAGTCTCTAGCCACCAGTCATCAGCCTCGACTGCTAGCATATGAGTCCCATATCGAACCTTATGCGCTGGAGTGCAATCCATCACACCGAAGATTCTCTCAATCTCTTTCAACCATTCCAATGCTCCGTCAGGATCATACTTTCCCTTGAACTTAGGTGGATTCTCTCTCTGGAAAGTCGCCAAGCTACAAGATCCATCATTCCCGTCAGTATTCGGCTGATTTTCCATCGCATGAGCCATTGCTTCTAATGCAGCAGCAAGTGCAGCATCATTCCTTCCAACCATCTCAACTTCTCACTACAACATAAAAAACAGTTAGAACTCAAATTAACAATACTCGATCGTTAGAAAACTACGACTCAACGACAAGGTCTGACCAACCTTTTTCTCTGATACCAACTTTGTAACACCCTAATTCTACCCCGACAATTATATAAATAAATTAGAGTTATAAAAATCATTCATGCAAATTAATCGAAATGCCACAAATTCTTCTATCAAAATTCATTTCATTCATCGTGGATATATAACACTTTTAAAACATCGGATGAACCATCGTCATAACATCTTTAATTAAATAATTCAACATATACGAAGCAGAGTTCTTAATAACATCTTTATCATCATTACAACAACTTCAAACCAACAAATACTTAATAATAATCAACAATATAATAGCAACAAGTATTCATCCCCCCGAGTGTTACATATTAGAGCAATGACACCGACTAGAACTACTGAAGGTATACAACCTTCACTCTCGATTACCTGCATGTTACCAACGTAAGGGCAACATTTAAACATAAGGGGTGAGATATCTAACAATAGAATAAAGCGTATGATAATTAATATATTAAATTAGATCACATAACATCATCGCTTCTCATCTCATAGTCAACAATAATCACAACAATAATACACATTCACAACATCAATACACGCTTCTTTATGCAATCATATAATGCAACTCAAGACTATGTAAATGCATGTGGTACCATTGGAGCAGAACTCCCATCTCAAAAATTTGCCAATTAATAGAGGCATCAACAAGGCACAATCCTTCATCTCAATATTCACCAATTCAAGACATCTCAACGAGCATAAGCTCCATCTCTAAATGCAATGTATGCGACACAATCATGAATGTAATAACAACACCACCATTAACAACATCTCAATATAACACCATTATTGGCCAAAGTCCTACATCTCAAAGGAATCTCAACATCTCTTCATCAACATCTCATATCATTCATAATAATTCATCAAACATCATTTATTCATCAAACACAACTTCGTTAATAACATCTCATCAACAACTCAGCTGTACTTTAATACAACAGTAACTCATTAATTTCAAAACGTTGGCCATATACCTATACTAGATATTTCCTATAATTAATTAATCAACTAAGGCTTACTTATAAGTTACCAAACCTCTAAATACTGCTATTCTGTAATCTTACATCATTATTATTACTACTCCTACTGTTACAAATCAAACAACAGCCTCTAAGCATCTCATCTTCATTCTTCTTCACAAAAACCAACATAACGACCAACACGGGAACTAACTCTAAATCCATAAATTGGCTACAAGGATTACACTTCCTATTCTTCATTTTAATCCTCAATAATAAAGCTCATCGCATTAGCTATTCAACGCTTCGAACGACATCTCAAGCGGAGTCCAAAAACTCAAGTTACAGCATTCCCAAACTGATTCTGCCAAAAACCAGGCAACATGGATCGACGCATAACATCTTGGATCGACACGTACTGCACTGAACTAGCAACATGAGTCGACACATCCGTTCTTGTATCGACTCATCCCGAGTCTAACACACATCATGTATCAACACATGCTCCTACGTATCGACTCATCCTGAGTCTAAAAGTATGCATGTATCGATGCAAGACCTCTTCATTTCGACTCATCCAGAGTCTCTACACCTTCTTGTATCAACACATCATGTTTGAGGTCGACGCATACTGCTCTGTCCTGCATAATTTCTGTGATTTTCTCTATGTTTTCACTACGGGTTCCATACTTTAAGCCCTAAAAACTTAATCTAATCATAGATAATCATCACTTACAATTACCCTATAATTCTACATCAATTAAAGCGCATAGCGACATCATTATTCATCTATGATTCATCAATTTCATCATACCACATCATATACATTCAATTCATAAACAAGACAATAATCACCTCTAACCCCACATACCAATTATCATGAACCCAATTATAGAGTCAGAACCCCATCCTTACCTTAGATTGAAGGTCGCTCTATAATCTTCCGGTCGAAACCTCGTTTTGCCGTCTTTTCCTCTTTTTCCAGCAGCTTCACGTTCTTCTTCTTAATCCTTATTCTTCTACCGCCTCTTCTTTCTATTCTTTCTAGCAACAATAAAAGAACCTATTATTCTCTTAACTCCTTATTGGGCTCAAAACTAATACACCCCCTTATTACTTCTATTCCTTTAAAACAAGCCTACATCAAATAATATTGTGCTTCTAATATTATTTCACCACTTAATAAAATAATCAAATCCAATTAATCACAACACAACTTCACAAACATTCCAAAAATAATTTAATTAAATAATTAATTAAATAATATCGTCCATTTTGGTGGATTTGGTTTTTCAACTTATCAATACCCAAGATCCAATGAGGTTGAGGAACTTGTCCCAAAAATAAAACTCAAATCATAACCAAACAAAAATAATAAAATATATTTAATAAAACAATATTTAAATATTTAAAAAGGGAAATAATTGGTAAAATATACAAAATGTGTAAAAACACCAAATAAAAATCCTAAAAAAAATCAGAGGTCAAACATGAGTCAACAAGTGTTGACAAAATTTTTCAGAATTTTTAAACTTCATAAACCATTTCTATAATTTAAAGAAATAAGCAAAATAAACCAATATTTGTGAAAAATAGTAAAATAAAATTAAAATGAGGTCACTAATATTTGTCAGAGGTCACGGGATCCTTCCATATTTTTTCAAAATTTAAAAATTAATAAAAGCATTTTTAAACAATTAAAACAAGTCAAATAAAGTGAAAAATCATAAAAAATACCGAATCTTAAAATAAAATTGTGAAAAAATAAAACTCAGAAAGAGAAAAATCAAAAGTATTTTTGATAATTTTTTCATAATTTTAGAAGTTAAATGAATTTTTTATCAATTTTTGAAGTTTAAAACAATTAAAATATAAAATCAGAAAATAAAAATAAATCCAAAAAGATGTAGACCATTGGATCAATGTTAAAATATGTTAGTAATCAAATCCAAGGGATCTGATGTGCTGTGCATATCATGGTCATTAGTGAATAAGACACTGGATCATTTATTTTAAAAAAATATTTGAAAAACGCGTGGCAATTTCCCATTGGTTTAAGACGCCAGCGTGGTCGTCTTCAACCTCTAACCAACCTTAAAACCAGGTTCCTCAAACTGTAAGAGTTTTAAACTAATGTCATTCACTTCGTCTCATCAAGACGAAGACAACTGTACCTTCGCGAAAAATTTATTTAATTTGTATCTCAGTCGATTTGGAAAAAACCAAAAGAAAAAGAATGAAAAGGGATTTGAAAATTCATGAGAAAAACTCACTTCCAGTTTAAAACCAAAGATGATATGAGTATCAGAGTGATGAGAGCTAAATTGTAGTGACAAGTTTGGAGAGAATTGGTGGAGGAATCTACCTGTTGAAGCTCAACATCAGAGCTCTGAAACTTGACTTGGCTAGCATGATTTAGGGCACTTCAAGGCTTAATTCTTCTTCTGTTAGCTTCAGTGAAGTTCAAGGATGAAGAATGAGCAAAGAAATTGGATTGAAAAATGCTTTAAAACCAAATTCTAAGTTACAAAATTGAGAGGTATGGAGGAAATTAAACAGAGGTTTTTTGGCTTTCTAAAGCTTGTAAAATGAAGTAGAGGAGATCTCTATTTATAGGAGGATGTGAGGCGATGTTGAGAGAGGGTGAATGATAAGTAATCTGTAAGTTCAGATGCGCCTAAGAGGGGGGGGGGGGTGAATTAGGTTCTTTAAAACTTTTTCTGAATTGTATGAATATTTTTGCACGAGTTTCTTTTCTTTCTTTTTCGATAAGTGATGAAAGCAGTAAATGCGGAAAGTAAAAAACACAGAGATGTATCCTGGTTTCCCTCACAGTCCGAGAGTACTCCAGTCCCCTTTCAACATGAAAGAGATTTCCTTATAGTTGGTAATTTGTACAAATACTACCAAACAACCAAGAACAATCCTCTTGGACCAAGAACAATCCTCTTGGATTTTCACTAAGACCACAAAGAGAACAATCCTCCCTAAGTGTCTTTCTTGTTTCCAACAATCCTGAAAACAAGTATACAATAGTTTGTTTAATTTGTATACGAGTTTGAAAGATGAAAGAGCAATGTCAATCACTTGAATGATCTTTTCTATTCAATATGAAATTTAAGATGGAATACTCTTCTAAGTGCTCAAGAACAATTTCCAGTATGCATATGAAAATGATGAACAAAAATCTTGAGTAGAGAGTATGATCAAAAGAATAGAAATTTGTTAGTGATTGTTGTTTTTTTTTTGTATTTTTTGTTGTATTTTCAAAATTCTAAATGAAAATAATTTATAGTGTAGTAATACCTCTTAAATGAATCATAGCAATGTTTAAACCATTTTTACTAACACAATGTATTTGAAAGGATACAAAGATTGCCATGAAAAGGTGTTACAAAAAGTTGTTGGAAAAATGAAAATTTTCAAAATATAAAGCACAACAACCGGTTGCACTAAAGCAACAATCGATTGTTGTAAAAGCAATGTTTAAAAAATTTGAAAAATATAACTACGACAACCGATTGCCATTGAGGAGCAATCGATTTCTCATAGGCCAACATTCAAAAAATTTGAAAACAAAACACATGACAATCGATTGCTGCTAGATGACAATCGATTGTTGTCAAACAAAAACTTTTTATTTTTGAATGCAATCGATTGTCCTAGCATGACAATCGATTGCTTGTGTACAAAAATTGAAAAATCATTATTTTTCAAATATTTTAAGCAATTTAAAATATCCTTCTTCAATCATACATAGTATATACTCAAAATATTATTTTAATAAAGTAAATGCATGATTAAAAATAGTTTTGAGCACTATGAGCATAAGATCAAAAATTTCATATACCTTAAGCCATAAGTCTTGAAAAGTTGATCTTGATCAATGAATCTTTGTTTGAGATAAATCTTCTATCTTGATCCATTCATTTTTGCATGCTAGCTTGTCTTCATCAAAACATTTGGAAAGCTTGATTTCACAATCTCCCCCTTTTTGATGATGACAACCATTGCTTAAAGTTTGGAGTGCATCTTGGTTTTCTCTAATCAAGTTGTTGAAAACTCCCCCTAAGTCAAAGACTCCCCCTTGATCTATTGCATGAGGGTTTTGAAGATTGCTTGCTTGCTGCAATTAGGGTTAGAAAAACACAAAAGAAACTACAAAGTCTTCTCCCCCTTTGTCATTAGCAAAAAGGAATGGGAAAGAAGATCATAAAATTTTTGCACATAGAAACAACATAGCATAAATAAAGTTTGCATACATAGATATAACAGAAACAAAGTGCACAAAATGAAAAGGATCACAATACATGAAGTGTCTTAAACGAAACTAGAAAAACGACATAAAACATAAGAACATAAAGTACTAAGAAATATAATAACTTAAAAACTAATCATCCATGCCTTCAACAAGGTCTTTATCATCTTGATCTTCACCATCATTGCCTTCATTGGTTTGAGGTTGAATGAAAGGGTAATGATAGGGTTGAGCTTCATAAGGAGGGACATTTGTATGGGCATAGAGATGAGAAAATTGATTGTTCATGTTGTTGTTCATGTATTGAAGGTAGTCCAAAACTTGATTGAAAGAGTTTTCCATTAGTTGTGGAGGTTGGTTTTGAAGTGGTTGTTCTTGTGGAGGTTGGTTTTGTGGGGGAGTATAAATGTATGTGATGGTTCTATTAATCGGATCAAATTTGACGTTGGTTTTGGTATTACATACTTTCTTTGGAGTGATTTCATGTTTAGGGTTAGTCATAGGCACCATGTATTCACCAGACAAGGGAACATTGAACTTCTCAAAAACAAGGGTAAGCCAGGAGCCATAAGGAAGAGCAGAAGCATTTTCATTATGTAGTGCCAAATGATGTAGAATCACATAAGACCAGTTGATTTTAATCCTATTCTTCATCGCATACAGAATCTGCATCTCACAATCGTTAATGTTGGAAATGTTTGAAAACTTTGGCATAACCACATACGCCAAAAAGTAGTGGATCAAACGATCATCAATAGTGAGAATTCCTGCAGACCAAGAGTTCCTCTCCGGAGTTGCACCAATAAGCCTTTTCCTTTTCTGAATAAAATCACGCTCGGGAATTCTTGCAATTCCATAGTAGAAGTCTCTTTTGCTGTAGCCAGGCAAATTTGCATTTGAGAGAAGTTTAATGCAAGCACCATCATGTGGAATACCCAAAACTTCACCAAAATTCTGCACTGTGAGTTCTATAGGAACCCCTTTGACATTTGAAATCATGCATCCTCTAGTAATGGTTAGATTGCTATAGAAAATCCTAACCAAAGTGGGGTAAATGGGTCCATTAACACCAATCAACTTGTATATCCCTTAAGATCTAAATAATGCTGGAAAAATGAAGCATTCAGAATAGAAGTTGTCAAGATTACCGAACCTTGGTAGAAGAACCGTCATCTTCTGAAAGTGAGACACAAATCTTTCCCTTTGGCTTCTTGATGGAATGAGTTTTGAGATATCATCACCTTGAGATGAGGAAGAAGCTTATCCCTTGCCTTTCTTTGATGTTGACATGGTGAGGGATGAGAGAATTGGAAGGGGAAAGGGTATTTGGTGTTTGTAGGGTTTCTTGAGAAAAAAGAGGATATATGAAGTCTTTAGGTTTTGGTTGGGCTTTTATAGATGAATAGGCATTCAATGGTTAGGTAGGGCATTCAATGGTTTAGTCAAAACAATAAAGAATTGTAGCAGGTATTTTCTTTTTAGGATAGTGATGAACTATTTTGGGAGTGATTTCTTTCTCTTTGGTTGGTTGATCGCTAGCCTTGACAAAGATGGTTTTGTTGGTACTTGGTTTTGAAAATTTTGAGTATCCAAGACCACTTTTGTCATTTGAGTATCTTTGTTGGATAAGAACACCTTCCAATCCAATTTGTCCTTTTTCATACCTTTCAAGAACCCTTTTCAATTGGACAACTTGGAAAGAGAGAGATTCACACTTTGTGCATACAAAATTCTGTTTTTCATCACTAACTTTTTGCTTTTCATCTTTGAGATCTTTTTCAATAGATTCACATTTTTCTTCCAACGATGAAATTTGTTTCTTTTGTGATGAGATAGTTTTGTACAGAATTTTGCATTCATTTAACAGTTCATTTATAGCACCTTGTGCATCACTATCAAAAAGAGAGAATACGTTACTAACCTCATCATCTCCGCTTTCGGAGTGGTGTGATGCCATTAACGCAAGATTGGCACTTTCGTCGCTATCAAAGTCAGATGACAAACTTAGTTCAACATCTTCCCATGTAACATATGCTTTCTTATCTTTTGATTCCTTCTTGCCTTTGTAGCCACTTTTCTTTGAAAGTTTTGGACAGTCCGGTTTAATGTGACCTTGTTTACCACATTCATAACAAGTAACTTCTTGTGTTGATGAGGATCCTTCCTTCTTCTTGAAGTGTTTCTTCTTCTTTGAGTGCGAGAAGGCTTTGTCATTTTTACCAAATAATTTTCCAAGTATTCTAAGGAGAAGCATGAAGTTTTCATCTTCATCGGGATTATCTTTCTTTTCGTCTTCCTTGGAGTCAATCTTCAAGGCAATGTTCTTAGACTTCTTTTCTTGATTTTCACGCTTTTCCAATCTACCAAGTTCTGTCTCGTATTCTTGAAGTTTTCTGAACAAGGTTGCGGATGTCATAGTAGCAGGACTCTTCTTTTCTGAGATTGCCGTTACTTTTGGTTGCCATTCTCTAGTCAAGGATCTGAGCACTTTTAGGTTTAACTCATCATTGGTCAATGTTTTCCCAAGTGCCCTTAGATGATTTGTTAGATGCACAAATCTCTTTTTTAAATCAAGAATGGATTCTCCGGGTTGCATACGGAACAATTCATATTCTTGACTTAACGTATTAAGTCTCGATCTCTTTACTTCAGTTGTTCCTTCATGTGTTTCAACCAGTGTATCCAAAATTTCTTTTGCCGTTGTACATGCTGAGACACAGAAGAATTCATCCATACTAAGTGCGCTTTGAAGGAGGTTTATTGCGTTTTTGTCATACAAGACCTTTTTCTTATCAATATCATCCCATGCAGTTTTGGGCTTTGATGAGCCAACGCCGTTTACTACAGTTACCGGAACAAAAGGGCCATTTTGGACAGCATCCCAAATTTCTTCTCCTTGTGCTTCTAGATGAGCCTTCATACGGATCTTCCAGAAATCAAAATATTCACCACAGAATAGAGGAGGCTTGTTGCTACTGCCACCGTCTCTGAACACAGAATTGTTGTTTGCGGAAGCCATTTTGGATCTAGTAGGAACAGGTTACCTATAACCTGCTCTGATGCCAATTGTAAGTTCAGATGCGCCTAAGAGGGGGGGGGGGGGTTGAATTAGGTTCTTTAAAACTTTTTATGAATTGTATGAATATTTTTGAACGAGTTTCTTTTCTTTCTTTTTCGATAAGTGATGAAAGCAGTAAATGCGGAAAGTAAAAAACACAGAGATGTATCCTGGTTCCCCTCACAGTCCGAGAGTACTCCAGTCCCCTTTCAACATGAAAGAGATTTCCTTATAGTTGGTAATTTGTACAAATACTACCAAACAAACAAGAACAATCCTCTTGGACCAAGAACAATCCTCTTGGATTTTCACTAAGACCACAAAGAGAACAATCCTCCCTAAGTGTCTTTCTTGTTTCCAACAATCCTGAAAACAAGTATACAATAGTTTGTTTGATTTGTATAAGAGTTTGAAAGATGAAAGAGCAATGTCAATCACTTGAATGATCTTTTCTATTCAATATGAAATTTAAGATGGAATACTCTTCTAAGTGCTCAAGAACAATTTTCAGTATGCATATGAAAATGATTAACATAAATCTTGAGTAGAGAGTATGATCAAAAGAATAGAAAGTTGTTAGTGATTGTTGTTTTTTTTGTTGTATTTTTTGTTGTATTTTCAAAATTCTAAATGAAAATAATTTATAGTGTAGTAATACCTCTTCAATGAATCATAGCAATGTTTAAACCATTTTTACTAACACAATGTATTTGAAAAGATACAAAGATTGCCATGAAAAGGTGTTACAAAAAGTTGCTGGAAAAATGAAAATTTTGAAAATATAAAGCACAACAATCGATTGCTGTAAAAGCAATGTTTAAAAAATTTGAAAAATATAACTATGACAACCGATTGTCATTGAGGAGCAATCGATTGCTCATAGGCCAACATTCAAAAAAATTGAAAACAAAACACATGACAATCGATTGCTGCTAGATGACAATCGATTGTTGTCAAACAGAAACTTTTTGTTTTTGAATGCAACCAATTGTCCTAGCATGACAATCGATTGCTTGTGTACAAAAATTGAAAAATCATTATTTTTCAAATATTTTAAGCAATTTAAAATATCCTTCTTCAATCATACATATTATATACTCAAAATATTATTTTAGTAAAGTAAATGCATGATTAAAAATAGTTTTGAGCACTAAGAGCATAAGATCAAAAATTTCATATACCTTAAGCCATAAGTCTTGCAAAGTTGATCTTGATCAATGAATCTTTGTTTGAGATAAATCTTCTATTTTGATCCATTCATTTTTGCATGCTAGCTTGTCTTCATCAAAACATTTGGAAAGCTTGATTTCACTTAATCATGTGAGATCATGTGCACCCTGAACATGACAAAAGTGTGACTTCTAACTCATCAAAGCTCAGCTAATTCTTGTGTTTCAACCCTTAATCCAACCATAGAAACTTTGTTAAACATGTTTAAGTGGAAAACATGCACAAATTTGATCATTAGAAGCCACATTATGGAAATTGCAATCTGACTGCGACTGAAACTTCAGCTCCAAGGTACCCACTTTGAATTCATGGTGCTTACAACTCAGGAGGCTTTAGGGTATAATTCTTGAAGAATTTGAAAGACAAGGTCACAATTTTTACAATGTGCTAAGAAATACTCCATTTGGATAATTGAGCTGAAAGTTATGTCCTCTTGAAATCGTGAAAAAAATAGATTTTTATACTTAGAAATTTTTTTGTAAGTATAGAACTCCAAAGTGACCTATAATGTCCTTCAAAGTTACATGAACTTCCACTCAAAATTTGGTCTTGATATCTGATGATGAAATAAAATAGACTTCTTGAATTGAATTTTGGAATTAAGATCACTCAAAAATCATAAAAATTGAGAGAGTTATGTTCTTTGGAAGATGATGAACAAATGTTGGAAAAATCACAAAAGACCTATTATCTTTTCATATCTTCAACCATTTTCCATGCATCTTCAAGTCTTAAAAATTGAAACAAAGTTTTAGTAGAAATACCTAAGACTATTTTGGAAAAAGAATGGGCTCAAGGAGATAAAAATATCCAATTAATTATCATTTGAAGTCAAATTGTAGGATTCAAAGGCTTTTCAAAGAGACTTGTAATCTTTCTCAACCATTAGTGATCCTCCTCTCACAATTAGCCTTAGATCCCTTAATAGAACTTGTTAAGGACCATCTGAAGAGAATCATGGCTTTGGAGTCAATAGAAAATCTCAAAAACTCAGCAATATATGGTCCTTAGAAGTCAAAAAACCCAAGCTTAGAGAGTGTCAAAATGATTTGAAACCCCTTTCAACTTTTGATGATTTTTCTTGCACAATTGGATCTTGTCATGTGAAGATAGGTTGTTCTAGATGATGCTTGGAATCCATAACAAAAAGAACCAACTCAAAATATTGAAAATTTAGAGAGTTGTGCACTTGTGATCACTGAATCAAGCACTTACTAAATTTAGGTCAAACTTGTTGAATCAAACTTGAATCTTTTGAACTTTCTTAGCAAAAGAAAACATGATAAATCACAATTGGCCTTGAAATTATGTTGTCTTGAAGCACACTAAAATATAGAGCTTAAGTCTCAATGAAACTTGTTGAATAAGGCATGGAAATAAACAAATGAACCTATGAATCTTCTTGATGAATTCCACCACCAACTTTGAGGAGAACTTGACCTAAATAAAGTGAGGGAGCCCTCTGAACCACAAATCTTTAATATCATAGACAAAGCCTTGAAGCTTGAACTCTACTAATCCATTGAAGAACCATTTTACTGAGGACCACCCCTCAAACCCTATGTTAGGTGGTGAAATAAATGCAATTGTGTCATCACCTACAATATGAACATTCAAAGAGACATATATACATATTTTGATGTTTTTCTAAGAAAACATGTACAAGATACACAGTTCAATGTGATTGGTGATCCCTCAAGAGAAAACTTAAAGATAGGATGCAATTAGAAAGAGAGAACCAACCCTAGTGTGTGATCTTGATGTACTGAAAAAATGAGATGACCAGAGATCTTAGGGGAAAAACTTGGGGTATAACAGCTTCCCTTATTGAAGTGTCTTCTATCCGGAGATACGAAGGTTAAAATATTCGCCTCAACGCGATTGAAGATAATAAATATAAAAAAAAACCTATTTTTGGCCCTAAGATGCCATGCAATGCTTATGATTATGAATGCAAATGATTAACTCCAAAATTAACACAGTACACCACCGCGGAAGCAAAAAATAAAACAATGGACCAAAAAGAGAGTTCGACCGAGAAAGTAACTCCTTGGGGAACTAAATGAATTTGGGGATGGCTATAGACAGGTAAAGCCAAAACCAAGATAAAAGAACCAAAATGCATAGTAAGATTTCAACAACTGAAACTCTTAACAATGCAAGCAACAAACTATCAAGGAGGTAACCATTAAGAAAGGACTAGAAGCTCGACTGGAGGAAAGAAACTTAACTCTATTGGAGGAAAATCAACTCCGCTGGGGAAAAGAAGATTCAACTCTACTGGGGTAAAGCCCAAAGCGGAGACAAAGTATCATTAACTCAATAATGAGGAAAAACAATGGATAACAACGGCCGATCGATAACTGTGAAATATCCACTCAGAGAGGTGATAGCAAAAAGAGAGTGACATCAACTTATAAGGGATCATAAATTAACAACCCGGAGGATGTGAATAGAAAAAGTAAGACAATATTGGTAAACACCAACATTAAGGTAGGTAATGAATGATTGACATCAGTACTTATGACTAGAAACAAATGGTTGACATTGACGCTTATGGATGGGAACAAAGGTTTGATATCAGCACTTATGGCTGGTAAGAAAGATTGACATCAACACTTATAGCTAGTAACAAAAGGTTGGCATCAACACTTATGGCTAGGAACAAGGGTTGACATCAACACTCATGGATGGGAACAAAGGTTGACATCAACACTTATGACTGGGAACAAAGGGTTGACATCAACACTCATGGATGGGAATAAATGGTTGACATAAGCACTTATGGCTGGGAACAAAGGGTTGACATCAACATTTATGGCTGGGAACAAGGTTTGACATCAACACTTATGGCTGGGAACAAAAGATTGACATCAACACTTATGGATGAGAACAACTCAACTCTATAGGGGTAAAGTCTAATGAGGAGAAAGAGATAAATTATGACTAACGAAAGACGGTGAACTACCAACTCAAGGATGAATGTAGATAAAACATAAAACAATACCAAGTTTCCCAAAATTCTGGCGTTCCACCTAGAACGGGTCTCAACTTCTTCTTTAACCAAGGCATTCAGCCTATAAAGGGTAATAAACTTTAATATTTTCTGGATTTCACCGAGAACGCTAACAATTTCTTCTTTAATTAAGATATCACTTGAAAAGGGTAACAAATTGTTGTAAGAATCTTTCAACAAATTGTCTTTATCATTGGAGTAAAGCCAACCTCTACAACAAACTATCTCCATAATGAAAAGACTACCATCCATCGGACTAAATCAAACCTCAACAAAGAACTATCTCCCATAATGTAGAGACTACCATCCATCATAGTAAAAACATCTTCTTCAGCATTAACAGACTTACTAGGGAAGTATAGGTTGCTCAAATAAAGAGATCGCAACTTGTTGTTACGAAAAGAATTGCAATAACACTGCTGGGAAATGAATCTTTGACTTCGTGAGGGAAATACCAACATATTCTTGCTGAAGGGATAAAGTAGTTGCATGAAAAATAAATGCACATTCTCAATCAAGGGCTCACATCCTAGAGATATCAAAATTATATTATTGTCGGGGACCAAAAATTCAAATCAGGGACAAACCTGAGTGAAATAGTCAACCATGATACCACCCATTGAGGAGTAAACTCAAATAGGGATCAAATTCCATCCAGATAAAGAGATAGGCAGGAAGGCTAACGCAAAATTCTTCCACGAGGGATAACTCAGTGGGGAATTTGAAAGGATATACATTTTCTGCTTAAGGTTGACACTCTATTGGAGACAGAGATAACATAACTCTGCTAAGAGGATAATATGCCAACAAAAACATCAATGAATGCAAATGGACAATGAATTTTAATTTATCTATGCATGATGTATGTATGAGTGTTATCATGTATATGCTGACAAAACAAACATACTGCACTGGGGATAACCAGAAAAAATCAACTTAGGTAAGGACATCACTCAGCTAAATCATATCCAGGATGAAGATTCCATAAGAGAGTAAGCACAAACTGAGGAAACAAAGTCCTACTTCATGGCTTAACTTCACTGGGAAGAAACTCGGTTGAAAATAAATCAAAGAAAAATATGACAGTAATAAACCAATATAGTTGCGGGGATATAACACCCTCCTCCAAGCTTCACCGAACAATATCATACAGACTTTGCTAGGGAAGATAATTCCACATTGTCTAGTCTTCAACCGAGGATTCCGTACTGACTTCACTAGGGAAAATGAAACCCCGCACGCTGAGGGAAGCCTAAAAACAATCTTCTATATCAAGGGTAATGGTTGCACAAACTTCTCTGGGGAGAATTTATGAAACTTCACAGGGATAACAACTTTAGAGGGAAGCATTATCTTCACTTCATATGGGGAATTAAGAAGTTAACATCACTGCGAGAAATCAAAATTATGGGGATTTTAAATCAAACTTGACACTTGGCGAGAGAAAACCCAAAAAGTTGACGACTGTCTCAATACTTCTCAGAATAGATATTGCCATTATCTGGCTACTTGGGGAGCTCATAACAATAACAATGTTCTAACTGGAGGGAGAAATGCTCTACAATAGATTCCACATCAAATCTTAATAGAAAGGAAGAAAGAATCTAATCAACTAAGAAAATACTACATAATGTTGCAATCTTTGCCTGATTATCACCTAGCTGGGGAAAGAATCACACTCAGCTAGAGAAACCTGAATCACGACTTAGCTGGGGAATATGGGAAAGAGGTATCAAACCATACAAACCCAACACCATATAACAACTTGGAGAAAATCTGAACCAAGACTTAAGGGGGGAAAATGGGATTACAAACCCAACACCACACCATATATCAACTGGTATGAAATCCAACTATCCAAGGAAAAAAAGATCACAAGTGGACTACACGCATGTCAGCAAGAGTAACTCGGGATACTTCGTGGGGAGAAATTATGAAACTTCAGAATTCGTCCATCCTTGGAACCACTTCTTTTGTCTCACTTGAATCACAGAATTGAGGTAAAAAGTAATTTGCAAATTATTTTCAAAAACATGTTTTTATTATTAAGTCTTTTTGTTTTGAAAATTACTATCAATAATAAATGAAATTTTTGTAAACAGGATAAAATAAGAACTACAAAGAATTGGATAAAGGCTCAAACTTTAGTAATAGAATGGTAGTCCGCGAATGGAGAGACTCCATAGATGATTACAAAGTTTTGGAAAAGGGTAAATACATGGAAAAGATAAATTGAAATACAATGACCATTATTCTCCCTAACAACTTTGAACTCCTAAGCAGAGGCTTCAGTTGAAGTGTGATGAGAATCCGAGAAGATTGTTGCTTCAATGGCCAAGTCTTGTTTGATGCAGTTTCTTGCCAGGAAATCCCCACCTTTTGCCTAGGTTTCCTTTGCGGGTTTTCAACCTATCAAGAAAATTTATTCTGTTTGTGTCTCTAACTTTTGCCTAGACTGCCCTTTTGGGTTTTCCGCCTACCGAGACGCTCTTTTTTGCCTAAGTGGCCCTTTTAAGTTTTCAACTTAGTGAGTTGTTATTTTATTTATTTAGACGAAGTATTTCTTGACTGCGTCGGCATTCATAGGACGTGGGAACTCATCACCATCCATAGTTTCAAGAATCAATGCACCGCCAGAGAAGGATTTCTTGACAACATATGGGCCTTCATAACTGGGAGTCCACTTGCCCCTAGAATCAGCATTAAAAGACATGATCTTTCTAAGCACGAGGTCGTCTTCTCTGAATTTACGAGGCTTGACCTTCTTATCAAATACTTCTTCATTCTTTTTTGATATAACTGACCATGACATAAGGTTTTCATTCTATTTTCATCAATCAAATTCAACTGGTCAAACCTATTATGGACCCATTCAGCATCTAACAACATAGTTTCCATTATTACACGCAAAGTGGGAATATCAAGCTCAACGGGGAGCACTGCTTCCGTACCATACACAAGAGAGAATGGGGTTTCTCCTATTGAAGTGCAGATGGATGTACGATACCCATGCAAAGAAAAAGGGAGCATCTCATGCCAATCCTTATAGGTAACAACCATCTTCTTGATGATCTTCTTAATGTTTTTATTAGCAGATTCAACAACCTCATTCATCTTAGGCCTGTAAGGATATGAATTGTGATGGACAATCTTTAATTCTTCACAAAGTTCTGTCATCATCTTATTATTCAAATTCGAGCAGTTATCAATAATAATCCTACTTGGCACACCATACCGACATATAAGATTATTCTTGATAAAGTGTACTACCACCTACTTGATGACATTAGCATAAGAAGTTGCTTCAACCCACTTGGTGAAGTAATCAATTGCTACCAAGATGAAACGATGTACATTTGACGCCTTGGGTTCAATCATTCCAATCATATCAATACCCCACATAGAAAAAGGAAATGGGGAAGAATTAATATTGACAGGCATTAGAGGCACACGAATCTTGTCAGCATAAATATGACATTTATGGCACTTCTTCGCAAATTTGTAATAGTCAGATTCTATTATCAGACAATAGTAACCTTCCCTAATTATCTTCTTTGCCATTGAATATCCATTGGCATGGGTACCTGTGATACGGTGGGAGAACTGACTTGAGGGTTTTGCGTTTGATCGCAAATGTTGCGGTTAGCAAGAGTCGCCACCGATTTTTCTTTTATCCAAAAGGAAAGGTAAAAAAGCATAGGAAAGACCTTTGAGATTATTTCTTGAGTTCGGGGGGTAGATAATGAAAAGGGAAGGTATTAGCACCCTTTTCATCCATGGTTTTCCATGGGCTTTTAGTTACTTTCTAGATCACTTGCTTTTGTTTGAAATTGTGCTTGGTGTGGTTTTTGAAAATATTTTGTAAAGAGGCCATTGTTTAGGAAATCTTTGTAATTATTCTTGTTTGTAAGAATGTATACAAAGATGTTTGATCTTTTGAAAATGTTTTCAAGTTTGTAACATGTTTGAAAGTGTAAGTGTTTGTTTTGAAAATAGCAAGGATGTTTGTTTGAAATTGAGCAAGTAATTAGGAGCATTCTACCTACTCAAAAGTCTTTTTTGTTCATTTTCCTTTTCCTTTGACATTGTTATCATACCATTTATTTGGTAAGTAACCCTATCTTTGGATGTAAATGGGACGGGCGTGGGTCATTGTATAACCATGATTAACAATGTTTCAAGGTATCTTAGCATTATTTTTTAGGGAATAAGATCATTTGAAAGGCAACTTAGATAGCGTCATCGAGGGACTATGATCTTGTATTTGCTTGTTTTTGCTAAGATACCTTACATGCGTAATATGGCCATTTTGTATAAGGCAACCAAGTGGAATAACCCTAGGGGTGCTTGTGTGCAAGTGTATTGTTTTTATGCTTGATTTTGTCTTGAATTAGGATTTTCTAAGTATTGGTTTTAGTCTTTCCATACAAACCCTAATTACTAGCATTTGTATATAAAAGCGATAAATTGCAGAATCTAAAGTTACTACGCTATTACAACATTTATGGGAAGGGGGTGTACAAATTGAATGGGTATTGCAAAAATGTAAACCTAGTTAGTCTATTACAACCATATTGAATTGGTATCAATGTACAAGGAAATAAATAAATACAAAGTACAAAATGAATAAATGTACAAAAATGCAAAATGTAAAGAAAATTGATCTTTGTTTGGTTTTCATGAGAAAAGGGGAAATTGTCTTAACCTAATTAATTAAAGAAAATAATTGATTAAACTTAAATTTATTAAGAAAATATTTTAAATAAAACCCTAGTTCTATTAATTGATCAAAAGAAAATAAGTTTAAGAAAAGTATTTTTTGGTATTTTTGTCTTGAAAATATTTATAGCATTATAAAATATTTTTGGCCTTTTTTATATCAAAATAAATATATTTTAAAAGGTGTAAAAGAAAAATAAATACTAACCTAGTTTTAATTAAATTTACAAGATGATTTGTAAAAATAAGTAAAGTATAGTTAATAAAAATATTTTTGTGAGAAAAAATAAAAATAAAATAAGTTAAAATAAAAATCTAATTTTTTTGTATTTTTCATGATTTTTTAGTATTATGAAAATAATTAAGAAAATAAAATAAAATAAAAATAAGAAAATAAAATAAAATGGGCCAGGGACGTATAAATGAAGTAGGGGGGTTAGCTAGAAAAAATAAAAACAAGCCAGGCCCAAAGAGGCCCAGCGCCTGCCAAAAAGACAAAAAAATTAGAAAGCAAAATGTGAAAAAATTAAAAGGGTACCACTGGAGCTCGAACCCAGGTCTCAAAGGTTACAGGAACACGCTTCTACCACTGGGGTGGATATACATCCGTTAACATAGGCAAATCAATAAATATATGAGGCAAAACATGCCCTGATGACTTCATCTTCAACCTCCAGCCAGACCAACTGTAACTTGCTCATTTCTCATCAAAAATGAAAATTGTAAACATGAAACTTGTAGCAAATTTCCTCACGATTTCAAAAATATAAAGCATTAAAACTATAGATCAAATATAAACATGAATTTTGTTGGCCCTAAACTGAACCCTAAAAATCTCAGAAATTTCAGTTTCAAAATTCTCTAAGCTCAAGCAAAATTTATGGAAACTATGGACATGGTTAACTTTAGGGCAATGATATCTACATGTTTTGTTCACAAATAAATCATTGATGATGCTTGTATAAAGAGTTCAAAGTTAAGAAAACTTACCTCATAACTGGAAATCGTGTTTTGAGTTTGAGCTTGTTTCAAGTGATAGTGATGATCAGGTTAGCTTTCTTGAGGTCCCCGGAAGTTAATGCAATGATTAGCTTGAGCAATGGATGGCTGAAATGGTCTGGAAAAGTCAATGTGCAGAGCTCTGTTTTTGAAAATGGAGGATGGTATTAATGGTGTTACAGTTCTGTAACAGAGTGTGGGATCAACTCTATATGATGTTTAGAAGCTTTAGAAACCAAAAGTCCAAGAAACGCACGAGTAGATTATAAGTTTCAAGTTTTTGGTCAGTTTGTGTGAAAAATGGAAGTATGAGATGTGCTTCTGAGTTCTAGGTCTCTTCAGTGGTCAAGAATTCTTGTCTTTGGTGCAAATAGTTTGTGTATCTATAAGCAAAAGTGTTTGAGAGCTTTGGACAATCATAAGTACAAGTTCTTAGCTTTTGGCTAGGTTACTTGATTTTGAAGAAAAAGAGGGAAACAAGTTTCAAGAGGAGGTACAAGCATGGGATGGGTGATTGTAAGTGTCTAAGCCATTTATCACGAGTTATAAGACTTGTTTGATCAGAAGAGAACAAGTGAAAGGCTCAAGAACAAGTTTTGTACAAAAAGTTACTTTATCAAAATGGCAATGTAACCTTTCTTCCAAAAATGGATATAAAGCATGTCCATGCATTGAATGATTGAAGTGAGACCTCTAACAGCTGTGTAAACCATTAATTATGGAGTGCCTAACAAGTTTGAGGCCTGCAAAGTAGTGCTTATGCAGCATAGTTTGAATTTGAATTTTGTTCATCACTAAAATGACTTGTAATTAAAGTGATAAAACCCTAACTTCATCTCTTCGATTCTCCCTACTCAAGAATGATCTCAAGGAGTTCCTTGACATTTTGGAAATTTTGAAATATGCTCTATAACCCATGTTTGAATTGATTTTGAAGATTCCCCATGGAACTATATGAAAAAGTACCATGAAGTTGGGTCAAAATCCTTACCAAATTAGGGCAAAATTTCACTAAGTGTTTTTGTTTCATGACCACATGTTCAGAAAATTATAACTTGAGATCCAAGCATTTTTGGAAGGAGTTGTGTAAAGCAAAGTTGTATATTTCATGGAGATCTACAACTTTCATGTTAGAAGTTTCTCTTGAATCATCTTGGATCATGGTGAAATTTTTGTTCAAAGTTATGAAACAATAAGAAATTTCCAACACTTACAAAAATTTATAAGTTTAGAAATTTTGACTTTTCAAAATGAACTCTTGACTTTTTGATTTCTTGATGAATAAGCTTCATATTTTGACATATTTTGATAAATTGTGATCTTTGGCTTTTGAATTTGACCAAAAAGTTAAAGTTTGACTTTTTAGTATACAGTTGACTTTTGATCAGTTGACTGAAAAATTCATATGTCAATCCAATGGACTTGAAATGTTTTGAACCATGTCATTAGGTCAAAATGATGCAATTGGGCTCTTGAGATCATGCCTTAAACCAATTGATCATTTTCTAGATCAAAAATCAGAAATTTCCCTTTCCCAGTCAAAACCCTAATTTTGATCATTTTGCCCTTTTGGAGGTTTGATCAAATTTCTTGAGGAATTATGGTCCAAACTTGATAAAATTATACATATGAGTTTAAAATGTTGATGTGGATAAAAAATTATGAAGTTTGACTGTAAATTGGCTATAGTTGACTTTTTCCCCAATACAGTTGATTTTTAGGTTAACTGCTCAATTGACTGATCAAAAGTGTGATCCAAAGATTGAAACTTGACATGAGTAATCTTGATGGTCCATAATGATCCATGAAAGTAATATGGGGCATTGGAAGTTCAAAAATCCTTGTGCAAACTCAAACCCTAATTTTGGTCATCAATGCTTAAGGAGGTGTCCTGGGCTGATCAACCCTAATGCAGTCTTTGAGTCAAAGGAGATCTTGTGAGAAAATTCTTGATAAGTAAGAGGGAAAATTTTGGGGTACAACAGCTGCCCCTGTTCAATCTTCTTAAACCTGAAGAGTTAGATTGGCGAGTTTTTCCATTCGTGACTCGAAGGTGGAAGATGGTTGGACACTAGAGTTCCCAGAAATTTTCCCTCGGTGATGTGATGGTAGAGGGAATGGGCTTAAAGATGAAATTTGGAAAGATGATAGAAAGTTTGTTGGAGATAGGCTTGTAGATTCCATCCAGAAATGGTTGTTGAACCGTATCTGCAAGTTTAATCTGAATGAGTATCAGAATGGCATCCGTGTCTGGAGCGTATCTGAACTGTATCTGAAAAATGAATTTGAATGAGTATCAGAATGGAATCTGTGTCTGGAGCGTATCTGAACTGTATTTGAAAGATGAATATGAATGAGTATCAAAATGTCATCCTAGTCTAGAGCGTATCTGAACTGTATTTGAAAGTCGAATCTGAGTGAGTATTAGAATGGCATCCGTATATGGAGCGTATCTGAAATGTATCTGAAAGTTGAATCTGGATGAGTATCAGAATGGCATCCGTGTCTGGAGCGTATCTGAACTGTATCTGAAAGTTGACTCTAAATGAGTATCAGAATGGCCTCCGTGTCTGGAGCATATCTGAATTGTATTTGAAAGTTGACTCTGAATGAGTATC
The DNA here is from genome assembly GCA_948472305.1 of Vicia faba. NCBI lineage: Eukaryota > Viridiplantae > Streptophyta > Magnoliopsida > Fabales > Fabaceae > Vicia > Vicia faba. The sequence goes on from OX451740.1 coordinate 1,259,956,664, forward strand.
AGAATGGCATCCGTGTCTGGAGCATATCTTAACTGTATTTGAAAGTTGACTCTGAATGAGTATCAGAATGGCATCTGTGTCTGGAGCGTATTTGAACTGTATCTGAAAACTTTGAACATTGTTAATGGTAGTTGTTAACCTTATCCTGAAAAAGGTAAAATGTTAGCTAATATGCAATGTTATGTTGTATGAAATGCATGGTATAATGCATTTGTGTTACCAATGTTTATGATATATGGATATGATGTATGCACATGTGAGCTAATCTGCTGTACTGCTGTTGTATTGGAGAAAATAAATCCTTGACCACTGCTGAGGATATGGAGTGTAAGTCTTCATGTTGTGAAGTTGAAGTGTTGATGAATTTCCACTTAGAGAAATAAACTCTGTTGTAAGGGAAATATCGTGTACTTCTTGTAAAATCCTGTTGGGAAATCCTGAGAAATTCGGCGACTTCTACCGGGGATTGATAACTGGAAGCTTTGTTCTGTTGGGGATTAAACTGCACACTGTGGGGGATTTCATGGAAATAGCTTAGAAAGATTTCTCTATCTCTTAAAGCCAACAGTGATTGTCTTTCTATTTTGTTTATTTGTAAATAGTAATTATGTTCAGATACATATGTTAAAAAATAAATCATTGGACGTTTTTGTAAACAAAACACAAGAATAAAAGAAAAACAGGTAGTTTTCACTTTCAAAGGGGTATCTTTGTATTGACTTTGAGTAAGTATTTTTGTACAATTAGACAAACATTCTAGTAAGAGGATGTTGTCTTAAAAATGAAAATTTGATACAAAGAAAAGATAGCTATGTGAAATAATCCCATAGGGTTCCTATTCTGCTATAGCCTTTGTGTCTCCGAGCGTCTTATCTATTTGCTACCTTGTCCGAAGTTGATTGGATTGATCAGAATTGTTGAGTTTGTCAGTTGAAGCCAAAGTTTGTCTGTAAGGTGATCCAACGGGACATAGTCATATACTTTAATTCCCTAACTTTTTACTAGACCTCCCTTTTGGGTTTTTAGTCCACTGGGATACCCTTTTTTTACCCAAGCCGCTCTTTTGGGTTTTCAGCTTGCCGGGTGTACAGATTTTTTTTTGTTTTACCCCTAATTTTTTCCCAAACCTTTTTGGTTCGCCGGGATGCCCTTGTTTTTCCTAGGTGTGTCAACATAGCGGGTCTCTTATGTGTAGTATCTTTTGACTATGTCTGCATTCGCAGGGTGCGGCAGGTCGTCGCCATCCATTGTGGTCAAGATTATTGCTCCACCCGAGAATATGTTTTTGATTACAAACGGTCCTTCGTATGTAGGAGTCCATTTTCCCCTGGGATCAGCTTGCGGAAGTATGATACGTTTGATCACCAGATCTCCAACTTGATACACTTGGCGTCTGACCTTTTTGTTGAAAGCCTTGAGCATCCGTTTTTGATACATTTGACCATGGCAAACAACAATAAGCCTTTTCTCATCAATTAAGTTCAGTTGATCAAGTCGAGTCTGGATCCAATCTTCTTCATTCAGCCCTGCATCCTTCATAATTCTCAGAGAGGGGATCTGGACCCCAATAGGCAAAACAACCTCCATACCATATACCAGAGAATAAGGTGTTGCCCCGGTTGATGTGCGAGTTATGGTACGATATCCGTGGAGAGCGAATGGTAGAATCTCATGCCAGTCTTTGTATGTGATTGTCATTTTCTGTATGATCTTTTTAATGTTCTTATTCGCGGCTTCAACAACACCATTCATCTTTAGCCGGTAAGGGGAAGAATTGTGATGCTGGATCTTGAATTGCTCGCACAGGGCGGTGATTATAATATTACTTAGATTCATACAATTGTCTGTAATGATCTTCTCTGGGATACCGTAACGACATATGAGATTCTGCTTGATGAACTGGGCGACAACATTCTTGGTAACAGAAGCGAAAGAAGTTCCCTCCACCCACTTGGTAAAATAGTCAATGGCCACTAAGCTGAAGCGGTGTCCATTGGAGGCTGTTGGCTTGATTTCCCCAATCATATCAATCCCCCACATAGCAAAGGGCCAAGGAGCCGTCAAGACATTCAGAGGAACCGGAGGTACGTGAACCTTGTCAGCATAAATCTGACACATATGGCAAGTTCGAGAGTGTTGATAACAATCTGCTTCCATGATAGACCAGTAATAGCCTTCCTGTAGGATTTTCATTGCCATCGTATGCCCACTAGAATGGGTGCCAAAAGTGCCTTTATGTAGATCAACCATGATCCTTTCAGCTTCAACCTTGTCTAAGCACCGAAGCAACACAGAGTCATGGTTGCGTTTGTAAAGAATGCCATTACTAAGGCTGGTCCACTACTTCTTCAGTATTAATCTCGTGACAATGTGCTGGTTCATCCCTTTGTTCAATGGTGATCTGGGGAGCCTCGTTATCCCATTTAAGTTTAAACATAGATGACATTGTGGCTAGTGCGTCTGCTAGTTGATTTTCTTCTCGCGGGAAGTGCTCGAAGGTAATCTTCTCAAAATGTGGGAGAAATGTCAAAACATGTTCTTTGTAAGGGATAAGGTTAGGGTGTTTGGTTTCCCATTCCCCTTTGATCTGGATGATAACCAAAGCTGAATCTCCAAATACATTCAAAGATTTGATCCCCAAGTGTATGGCAGCTTTGAGACCAAAGATGCACGCTTCGTATTCCACCATGTTATTTGTACAATTGAAGCAGAGTCTTGTCGTAAAGGGATTGTGACATCCTTCTGGAGATATGAGTACAACACCAATACCATTTCTGAGTGTGTTAGATGCCCCATCAAAAACCAGGGTCCATCGGGATCCTTGTTCAGGTCCGTCATATGGCCTGAATTCTTCACAGTTGTTTACCATCATGATGTCTTCATCTAGGAATTCGAACTTCATGGACTAGTAGTCTTCTACGGCTTGGTGAGCAAGGTGATAATCTAGTACACTACCCTTTATTGCTTTCTGGGTAGTATATTATATGTCATATTCTGTCAGGATCATCTGCCATCTCGCTATTCTCCCAGAGAGAGCAGGTTTCTCAAAGATGTATTTTATGGGATCCATTTTAGATATCAACAAGGTAGTATGGGTCAGCATATACTGTCTTAGCCGGCGATCAGCCCATGCCAGAGCGCAGCAATTTTTCTCAAGCAATGAATATCTTGTTTCACAGTCGGTAAACTTTTTGCTCAGGTAATAAATAACGTGATCTTTTCGGCCAGACTCGTCATGCTGCCCCAGCACACACCCCATTGAATTTTCCAAAACAATCAGATACATGATCAATGGCCTTCCCTCGACTGGTGGCATCAACACAGGAGGCTCTTGCATGTATTCTTTGATCTTGTCAAAAGCAGTTTGTCATTCATCATTCCATTTGACTACCTGATCTTTCTTCGGTAGTTTGAAGATTGGTTCAAAAGTAGCCGTCAGGTGAGAAATGAATCTGGCAATGTAGTTCAAACGTCCCAAGAATCCTCTGACTTCCTTTTCAGTACGAGGAGCAGGCATCTCTTATATCGCTTTCACCTTGGCAGGATCTACTTCAATACCCTTATTGCTGACGACAAAACCTAGGAGCTTACCAGGCCTTACTCCAAACGTGCATTTATTTGGGTTCAACCTTAGCTTGTACTTCTTTAGCCTCTCGAACAGTTTCTGTAAATGATCAAGATGCTCTTCTTCTATTTGAGACCTAGCTATCATGTCTTCCACATAGACCTCTATTTCGTGATGTATCATGTTGTGAAATAGAGCGACCAAGGCACGCTGATAGGTTGGCCCAACATTTTTCAATTCTAATGGCATAACCTTGTAGCAGAATGTGCCCCACTATGTGACAAAAGTTGTTTTCTCCATGTCCTCAGGCGCCATTTTGATTTGGCTGTAGCCTGAGAAACCGTCCATGAAGGAAAACACTTTGTGTTGTGCCGTATTGTCAACTAGAATGTCAATGTGGGGAAGTGGGAAATCGTCCTTAGGGCTTGCCCTGTTCAAATCTCTGTAGTCCATGCACATTCGTACTTTGCCGTCCTTTATGGGCACGAGAACAACATTGGCAACCCATTATGGATAAGAGGTGACGGCCAAGAATCCAGTATTGAATTGCTTCATGATTTCAACTTTAATCTTCTCCGACATATCTGGTCGTATTCGACAGACCTTTTGTTTTACTGGTGGGCAGTACTCTTTTGTAGGTAGACAATGTACCACAATATCTGCATCAAGTCCTGGCATGTCTTTATACGACCAGGCAAAGATCTCAACATAATCGTGTAGCAACTAAATCAGATGCTCCTTGACATTGGGTTCCAGATTGGCACCCACCTTGACCTCTCTTTTGTCTTCTTTGGTACCTAGGTTGACTGTATCCACTGGTTCCTCGTGGGGCTGAATGGTTCTCTCTTCTTATTGTATTAATCTGGGAAGTTCCCCTGGTACTTCACAATCTTCCTCACCTTCGTCTTCGTCTTGGTAGATTATATTTTTAGAGTCACAAAAAGCCATAGCAGAGCCGTTACCCATGGGATCTCGAATGGATGTAGACCTGCATTTATGAGTGTGAGTGTGTGTAAGAGTATAGTTATCTTTGAAAGAAATGAAAATGTGAAAAGAAAAACAATGAGCACAAAGTTTGTATGCAAAAACGACCATGATTCATTGATGTCATATGGAAATGAGATAATAACCCTTACAAATGGACCATTGTACCTCAGATAAGACACAAGGTTTTACGAGTCTGAATTGTTTTAATATTACAGATCCACCAAAATGTAAAGACAAATTACTGCGGGATAAAAGTGATCAGGACGAAATCTCTAGCCTCCCAATTGTTGAGCCCTCCACTGATAGTTGGGAAAATCCAATCCTCCAGGTTGTAGTTATCTTCATCATCCTCCACTGCATTAACTTTACGGTTGCTGATCTTCAAGGGTGGTCCTCCGGCACGAGCGCGACATACAACCTTCTGGGCACCTTCTTCTATCACTGCCTTGGCATCCTTCAAAGATGACATCCTGAGTGGAGGCCTTGTGATCTTGGGAACTTGAGACACAACCTTGGTTACTGCCACATCTTCCAGGACTTCTTCAAAGTGATGGAATGGAGTTTCAATAAATTCACCATCTAACTCCACATATCTAAAGGAATTTAGATGGATGACCATATAATCTTCTTCTCCATGAACAGTGATGATCTTCCCTTGAATTGGATATTTCAGCATTTGGTGCAACGTAGAAGGAACAATGCCAGCATTGTGAATCCATGGTCGGCCTAGCAAGTAGGAATATGAAGGGAGAATATCCATTACATAAAAAGTTGAATCAAATGTTTGGATTCCAACCTTTATGGGGATATCCACTTCCTCGTGCACCGTCCTTTTTGAGCCATCAAAGGCTCTCACTACTATGTTGCTTGGTTTCAATGTCAATCCCTCACAATCAAGCCTATCAAGATCCTTTTTAGGCAATACATTCAAAGACGAACTGATGTCAACCAACACATGATCCAGAGTCGTGCCTCTGCATTCCACTGAGACATGAAATGCCTCATTATGCTTCCTCCCTCTTGGATTTAAATTAGCATCTGAAAAACCTAAGACATTATCTGCAGTCAAGCTGGCTATGCAGTCTTGGAACTTATCAACAGATGTTTCTTAGGGTACATGGGCAGTTTTAAGGAATTTTACCAAGGCCTTTGCATGCGCCTCAGAACATAGTAGTAAAGCCAGCATGAAAATTTTAGATGGAGTTTGCCCCAGTTGCTCGACTACATTGTAGTCGCTTCTTTTTATGATCTTTAGAATTTCCTCCATCTCTTTTCGAGAGGTCTCAGGGATAGCCAATGATTGTGCCTTCGTCTGGACAGGCTCAATCAGAATACTTTTACCTCGAGCCTCAATTGACTTGGCAGCAGGAATGTCAGTAGGAGTGATAATAGGGGTTGTAACAGCTTTGTCAGTTGGAGTATTAGTAGAGATGATTGTAGGACTGAGAACAGCCTTTGGAGGAGAAACAACAACAAGAATGATTACGGGTCCAGAAATAACCTTTGGGGGAGAAATTTCTAGAGATAATATCCTTCTGCTTCAGGTTATCTTACTAGTCCTTGCAATATTACTGATATCGGAGTCAACTTTCTCAGAACTTGAATCTTCGGCAGCTGGCCAATCTTGCTTGATACCGTGGTAGTAGACATCCCCTCCATGACTCCATGGTACGGTTTTGTCTGACGAATACGGGACTAGTCCAAGCATTGTAATTATCAAAGGAGATACTTTTGGAACTGATGTAATTCTAACGGGTCTTTTTGTGGAGACCCTGTAAGAATTGTCGAAAATGGTCACGATGGAAACATCATTATAAGAAACAGTGTGAATTGAAGTTTTCTTGAACAAAATTTCCTTGTTATCTATTAGGCACTGAACGCCTGCTTTTAACAAAGGACATGTGGTTGGTGAGGACAAATAGAAATGACAGCTTTCATCACAGCCCGGGAATACACCAACAATCAAAAAGTTCTTTTTAATAGTCAGGAGTGGAGTCACAAGTTCGTCAACTGAAGTAACAAACATATCTTCTTCAATGGCGTTGGTATTATGGCCGTGTTTGGACATAGGGGCAGAAATGACATTGGGTTTTTATGGAACATCAAATTCAATCTCTTTGGCTTCAAGGAGATCTTGTACTTTGTTCTTTAGAGCCCAACAGTTGTTAGTGTCATAGCCGGGACTCTTAGAGTGGTATGCACAACGGGCATTAGGATGATAGTGAGGAGAGGTTGTGTTAGGGTTCTTTGGAGCTTCTTTCAAGGTACCTAGATTGGATCTTAACAAATGTGGCAATACTTGAGATAATGTCATATTAATTCGGGTGAATTGTCTGACTGGTCTTTCCATTCTTGGTTGGTTGTTCCTTTGCTGATCAGGCGCAGGTTTAGGAATCATAACAACCCCCACCATAGGACGGAGTTCAGATCTATCTTTATTTCTATGAGGATATACAACAACCACTTCTTTCTGTCCGATGAATGGTTTCCTTACAACAGTTGAGGATGCATCTTTTTGAATCTTTCCATTCTTTATCCCAGCTTCTACCCTTTCTCCGGTCAATATCAATTCAGTAAAACCTGCTGATGAACTCCCAATTAAGTGATTGAAGAAGGGACCAGACAAGGTGCCCAAAAACATGTCTACCAACTCTCTTTCTGATAGGGGAAGTTGAACTCTTCCGGCCAAGTCCCTCCATTTTTGGGCATAGTCCTTGAAGCCTTCACTTGAAACCATGGCCATACTCTGGAGTTGAGTACGGGTGGGTGTAAGATCAGCATTGTATTGGTATTGTTTGTAAAAGGTTGCAGCAAGATCTTCCCAGTTATGAACATTGGCTCTTTCTAACTGATAAAAATAATCAAGTTGAGTTCCAGACAGATTGTCTTGGAAGAAGTGTACCCATAAATCCTTGTCAGCAATATGAGGCTGGATTTTCCTCACATAGGACTGGAGATTCATTTTGGGACATGAAACTTCGTCATATTTGGCGAACACAGGTGCTTTGAATTTTGGAGGAATTACAATCCTCGATACTAGTCCCAACTCCTCGAAGTCCAATCCAGGCACTTTTTGGATTTCCATTGCACTTAACCGCTCTTCTAGATGCTTATACTTGTTGTTGGCTGGAGGGTATTGTTCTTCAGAATATTCTTCTTCTTCCTCTTCCTCTTCTGACTCTGACTGGACAATTGTTTCCTTGCCTTTCCCATATTAATTGTCTTTCTCACCGGATGTCATTGCAAAGTATAAGGCCCTTCTTGTTTTCCCTTGGAATCTTCTTCCCATGTTTAGAACTCCAGTTATCTTCTTCGTCTTCTTTTTCTTCTCCTCAACCAGTAAGGTCTTCAACTCTTCTTGTCCTTTGGCTAGAGTTAAGAACAACTGTTGAAAATGTGCATTCTGAGCTTGGAGGTCCTTCACCGTTTGCTCGAGATTCATCTTACTGAAATAAACAGCAAAGAGATGAAGAGACTTGTTGCAAGAAACCTGCTTATGTTATGATAATGCATATGCAATGATTTCAAGGATTTTAAAGATTCAAATTTGTTTTAGATAAAAAAGGAAACACACGTTATATTAATAAATTAAAGATTGAGTGCACCAATGCCTCTTTTGGGAAAAATAATACAAAAACTCTAGGATAAAAAGGTAGTACGTATCCTCTTTGGTGCGATGTAGGCATTCAAGTTCCGCTCCTCATGAAGTAGCCTAGTGAGTTCCAAAACCTTCTTCTCGCTTGCGTAGAATTGTGCTTCAAAAGTATATCGCTCTCCTTTGAGTTGTATCCAATCTCTTTGTAGGTCTTTAAGAGAGGTGGGCATGTCAGGATGTAGGATAGTGTATGGAACATCCCCTTCCATGACAGGCTCAACGATTACCGGGAGAATGGAGGGATAAGGCATCATAAGACTTTGAGCACGAGTTCGTACCCATTTGAGGTAAGGCTCAAGAGGGATGGATTCTTATGCCCCAATGTCTTTCTATCTACCTTGTTCAACATCCTCCAAGCTCGGATAAATTTCTGGCGAAGACTTTGATCGTCGTTCTCATAGTCAAATACCAAACCTTGAATCAGAATCTCATGTGGGCCAACCCTTCGGGCATAACCAAACTGTCTTAAGGCTAAGCAGGGGTTGTAGGTGATACCTCCCTTAATGCCAAGTAAAGGGACATTAGGAAATTCTCCACAATGGTCGATAATAGTAACATTCTCTATGGATCGGGAACACCAATGGATATCTGAATGTTTGAGCGTCATCAACTTTGTGACCACCTTGAACCTTGTTCGTTCTTTAATACTGATTGGGGAAGATGTGAAATAAACCATCTTGCCAAGAGAGGAGTGCAACACATAAGAACACCTCTTTTCCTCATAGTGCGAGTGTGAAAAGAGTGTCAGATGTCTCCTAGCAATGTAGGTACCGGGTTGCGGGATATGAAGATTTTGACGGCGTTCACATCTATGAGTTGGTCAGGATTTGAAAAAAAAACCATCCCATAGATGAGGAGAGCCATAATTTCCTCAAAGACTTGCAAATCCAAAGAGTTCCAACATTTTGGGCTTTCTCAAACATGAACTTTGCTAGGAAACCTTTGACACCACTCCTTGTTTCCCAATGAGTTGTGACATCAGATGCTTGTAAGTGTAGAGCTTGAGTAATCTCTTCTGGATTTGGGTCTCTTTTCATACCGTTGAAAGGTAGTTGATTGAGAATGGGAATCCTCAAGAGTCGGGAGAATTCCTCCAAAGTAGGCACAAGTTGATAATAGGGAAATGTGAAGCAATGGTGTAAAGGATCAAACAACTGAAAGAGCACCTTCATCATATCCTCATCTATGTTAGAGGTGACCAAGTTGAGTAGGAGACCATGTCTCTTGGTGAATGGAGAGTTTTCTGGAATCCTTGAAGCTAGTTTCTTAAGTTGTGGAGGGATCCTTATAAGGTTGACTTGAATAGTTTTCCTGCGAAGAGAATAAATATCCTACAAAACAGAACAAAGATAAATCCCAAGATCCTTGAAATGGTTAGTTAATGAGTATGATGTTATGATGGCCATGATGTTATGTACAAGTATGTATATACAAACAAAGAAAACAAGTCCTTAGGTTTAGGCTTGCATGGAGTCTCATAGGCAAGTACCCTCTTGAAGTTTAGTTGGCTCAACCTATCCTAGTAATAGTAACTGGGTTCTAAGGAACTCAATATCACCAGTTTGTTTCCTTGGTCATTGTTTCAGCACAAGCCTCTTTAATGGAAATCGAAATATCCCAAGAAACCAAACCTCAATGAGTGTAGTATCAATTATCTACCAACTTCGGAATGCACCAAAGTCGATCATCTCACTACGTCCTAATGGCCAAGTTGGTTAAGTAAAGGTTCTAGAAGTTCATTAGTGCTTCATGACATCACTCAGCGACCCAGTATTCTCTTTTATTAACTCAAAGGATACCGGTACCCACAAATATGTCACACTAACATAGCTATTTCTTAGACCATGTCGGTATACCCCACACAGTTTCTACAACGTATTGCTACTTACGTATAATGTGTGCCAAATCCAGGTAGAGGATTCAAACCCTAACAAAGAACCATAGTGTAAAGCATATAAGTCAAACAATGAAAGCAAGTAAATGTGATCTAACCCTAAGGTAACCCCACTTTTAGAATTTTTCCCAGCAGATTCGCCAGTTCTGTGATACGGTGGGAGAACTAACTTAAGGGTTTTGCGTTTGATCGCAAATTTTGCGGTTAGCAAGAGTCGCCATCGACTTTTATTTTATCCAAAAGAAAGGTGAAAAAGCACAGGAAAGACCTTTGAGATTATTTCTTGAGTTTGGGGGGTAGATTATGAAAAGCAAAGGTATTAGCACCCTTTTCATCCATGGTTTTCCATGGGCTCTTAGTTACTTGCTAGATCACTTGCTTTTGTTTGAAATTGTGCTTGGTGTGGTTTTTGAAAGTATTTTGTAAAGAGGCCATTGTTTAGGCAATCTTTGTAATGATTCTTGTTTGTAAGAATGTATACAAAGATGTTTGATCTTTTGAAAATGTTTTCAAGTTTGTAAGATGTTTGAAAGCGTAAGTGTTTGTTTTGAAAATAGCAAGGATGTTTGTTTGAAATTGAGCAAGTAATTAGGAGCATTCTACCTACTCAAAAGTCTTTCTTATTCATTTTCCTTTTCCTTTGACATTGTTATCTTACCATTGATTTGGTAAGTAACCTTATCTTTGGATGTAAATGGGACTGACGTGGGTCATCATATAACCATGATTAGCAATGTTGCAAGGTATCTTAGCATTATTTTTAGGGACTAAGATCATTTGAAAGGCAACTTAGATAGCATCATCGAGGGACTACTATCTTGTATTTTCTTGTTTTTGCTAAGATACCTTACATGCGTAATATGGCTATTTTGTATAAGGCAACCAAGTGGAATAACCCTAGGGGTGCTTGTGTGCAAGTGTATTATTTTCATGCTTGATTTTGTCTTGAATTAAGATTTTCTAAGTATTGGTTTTAGTCTTTCCATACAAACCCTAATTACTAGCATTTGTATATAAAAGCAATAAATTGCGGAATTTAAAGTTACTACGCTATTACAATATTTGTGGGAAAGGGGTGTAAAAATTGAATGGGGATTGCAAAAATGTAAATCTAGTTAGTCTATCACAACCATATTGAATTGATATCAATGTACAAGGAAATAAATAAATACAAGTACAAAATGAATAAATGTACAAAAATGCAAAATGTAAAGAAAATGGATCTTTGTTTGGTTTTCATGAGAAAAAGGGAAATTGTCTTAACCTAATTAATTAAAGAAAATAATTAATTAAACTTAAATTTTATTAAGAAAAGATTTTAAATAAAACCCTAGTTCTATTAATTGATCAAAAGAAAATAAGTTTAAGAAAAGTATTTTTTGGTATTTTTGTCTTGAAAATATTTATAGCATTATAAAATATGTTTGGCCTTTTTTATATCAAAAATAAATATATTTTAATAGGTGTAAAAGAAAAATAAATACTAACCTAGTTTTAATTAAATTTACAAGATGATTTGTAAAAAATAAATAAAGTATAGTTAATAAAAATATTTTTGTGAGAAAAAATAAAAAAAGTTAAAATAAAAAATCTATTTTTTTTTGTATTTTTCATGATTTTTTAGTATTATAAAAATAATTAAGAAAATAAAATGAAATAAAAATAAGAAAATAAAATAAAATGGGACAGAGGCGTATAAATGAAGTAGGGGGGTTAGCTAACAAAAATATAAACAAGCAAGGCCCAAAGAGGCCCAACGCCTGCCAAAAAGACAAAAAAAAACAGAAAGCAAAATATGAAAAAATTAAAAGGGTACCACTAGGGCTCGAACCCAGGTCCCAAAGGTTACAGGCGCGCGCTTCTAAACTGGGGTGACTATACATCCGTAAATATAGGAAAATCAATAAATGTATGAGGCAAAACATGCCTTGATGACTTCATCTTCAACCTCCAGCCATACCAACTGTAACTTGCTCATTTCTCATCAAAAATGAAAACTGTAAACATGAAACTTGTAGCAAATTTCCTCACGGTTTCAAAAATCTAAAGCATTAAAACTATAGATCAAAGATAAACATGAATTTTGTTAACCCTAAACTGAACCCTAAAAATCTCAGAAATTTCAGTTTCAAAATTCTCTAAGCTCAAGCAAAATTTATGGAAACTATGGACATGGTTAGCTTTAGGGCAATGATATCTACATGTTTTGTTCATAAATAAATCATTGATGATGCCTGTATGAAGAGTTCAAAGTTAAGAAAACTCACCTCAAAACTGGAAATCGTATTTTGAGTTTAAGCTTGTTTCAAGTGATGGTGATGATCAGGTTAGCTTCCTTGAGGTCCCAGGAAGCTAATGCAATGATTAGCTTGAGCAATGGATGGTTGGAATGGTCTGGAGAAGTCAATGTGCAGAGCTCTGTTTTTGAAAATGGGGGATGGTGTTAATGGTGTTACAGTTCTGTAACAGGGTGTGTGATCAACTCTATATGATGTTTAGAAGCTTTAGAAACCAAAAGGCCAAGAAACGAACGAGTAGATTATGAGTTTCAAGTTTTTGGTCAGTTTGTGTGAAAAATGGAAGTATGAGATGTGTTTCTGAGTTCTAGGTCTCTTCAGTGGTCAATCATTCTTGTCTTTGGTGAAAATAGTTTGTGTATCTATAAGCAAAAGTGTTTGAGAGCTTTGGACAATCATAAGTACAAGTTCTTAGCTTTTGGCTAGGTTACTTGATTTTGAAGAAAAAGAGGGAAACAAGTTTCAAGAGGAGGTACAAGCATTGGATGGGTGATTATAAGTGTCTAAGCCATTTATCATGAGTTATAAGACTTGTTTGATCAGAAGAGAACAAGTGAAAGGCTCAAGAACAAGTTTTGTACAAAAAGTTACTTTATCAAAATGGCAATGTAACCTTTCTTCCAAAAATGGATATAAAGCATGTCCATGCATTGAATGCTTGAAGTGAGACCTCTAACAGCTGTGTAAACCATTAATTATGGAGTGCCTAACAAGTTTGAGGCCTGTAAAGTAGTGCTTATGCAGCATAGTTTGAATTTGAATTTTGTTCATCACTAAAATGACTTGTAATTAAAGTGATAAAACCCTAACTTCATCTCTTCGATTCTCCCTACTCAAGAATGATCTCAAGGAGTTCTTGGACATTTAGGAAAGCTTGCAATATGCTATACAACCAATCTTTGAATTTCTTTTGAAGATTACCCTTGGAACTATATGAAAAAGTGCCATGAAGTTGGGTCAAAATCCTGACCAAATTAGGGCAAAATTTCACTAAGTGTTTTTGTTTCATGACCACATGTTCATAAAATTATAACTTGAGATCCAAGAATTTTTGGAAGGAGTTATGTAAATAAAAGTTGTATATTTCATGGAGATCTACAACTTTCATGTCGGAAGTTTCTCTTGAATCATCTTGCATCATGGAGAAAAGTTTGTTCAAAGTTATGAAAAAATAAGAAATTCCCAACACTTAGAAAAATTTCTAAGTTTAGAAATTTTGACTTTTCAAAATGAAATATTGACTTTTTGATTTCTTGATGAATAAGTTTCATATTTTGACATATTTTGATGAATTGTGATCTTTGGCTTTTGAATTTGACCAAAAAGTCAAAGTTTGACTTTTTAGTATACAATTGACTTTTGATCAGTTGACTGGAAAATTTATCTGTCAATCCAATGGACTTGCAATGTTTTGAACCATGTCATTAGGTCAAAATGATGCAATTGGGCTCTTGAGATCATGCCTTAAACAAATTGATCATTTTCTAGGTCAAAAATAAAAAATTGCCCTTTCCCAGTCAAAACCCTAATTTTGATCATTTTGCCCTTTTGGAGGTTTGATCAAATTTCTTGAGGAATTATGGTCCAAACTTGATCAAAAGTGCTCAATTGACTGATCAAAAGTGTGATCAAAAGCTTGAAACTTGACATGAGTAATTTTGATGGTCCATAATGATCCATGAAAGTGATATGGGGAATTGGATCTTCAAAAATCCTTGTGCAAACTCAAACCCTAATTCTGGTCATCAATGCTTAAGGAGGTGTGTTAGGATGATCAACCCTAATGCAGTCTTTGAGTCAAAAGAGATCTTGTGAGAAAATTCTTGATAAGTGAGAGGGCAAATTTTGGGGTACAACAGTACCAAAGGAACCTTCGTGGATCTCATGCATTAACATGTCTGCTTTGTGTCTATCCACACATATGAGCAAGCCCATGTCATAATTTCTCTTGTATAACACATCTTTATTGAGGAAAAAGCTACCTTCAAACCTTCTCAATATCTTTCTATCTTTGTTCGACGCACCAACCAGGTATTCTTGAGTCCAAAGGAAATGTTTGATATCATAATACCAAGGTTTTTCATCTGATGTCCCATCTGTAGCAAACACATAAGTTGGTCTATCAAGACGTCAAACTGTAATCTGAGGTACATTATTCCAAGCATTAACTTGATACATGGAAGCCAATGTGGCCAAAGCATTTTCCATCTGATTTTCATCTCTGGGAATGTGATGGAATTCAACTTTATTGAAGAAAGGTAATAATCTTCTTGCATAATATTTATAGGGAATCAATTCAATGTGACGAGTCTCTGATTCTCCTTTGATCTGATTTATTACCAAAGCTGAATCACCATATACATCAATAATTTTGATTTTGAGATCTATAGTATCTTCATGACCCATGATACAAGCTTCATACTCCGCCATGTTATTGGTACAATCAAATTCCAGCCTTGCAGTAAAAGGGATATGTGACCCATGGGGAGTGATAATCACAAAACCAATTCCTTTTCCATAAGCAATTACAGCTCTATCAAACACCATACCCCATCGGGATTCATGATCAGGACCTTCCTTAGGCAAAGGTTCCTCACAATCTTTTACTTTCAAAAACATCACATCCTTATTAGATAAATCATACTTAATAGATTGATAATCGTCAATCAGTTGGTGAGTAAGATACTTTGCCAACACACTGACTTTAATAGCCTTATGAGTATAATATTCAATATCATATTTAGACATTAGCATATGCCAGCGGGAAATTCTTTCAGTAAGAGCATGCTTTTCAAAAATATACTTAATCAGATCCATTTTGGAAATCAACCAAGTAGTGTGATTCAACATATATTGTTGTAATCGCTTTGCCTCCCAGGCCAAAACACAACAAGTTTTTTCTAGCATAGAATATCGTGACTCACAGTCAGTGAAATTCTTGCTGAGATAATAAATGGCCTATTCTTTTCTTCTTGTTTCATCTTGTTGTCCCAAAATACAGCCCATGGAGTTATCTAACATAATCAGATATATAATCAATGGCCTTCCTTCAACGGAAGGGATCAAGATAGGAGGCTCAATCAGATACTCTTTAATGCTTTCAAATTTCCTTTGGCAATCATTTGTCCATACACAACCTTGATATTTCTTCAACAACTTGAAGATTGGTTCACATGTTGTAGTCATATGGGAAATAAATCTGGAAATGTAATTCAAACGTCCAAGGAAGCCTCTAACTTTCTTTTCAGTCCTTGGTGCAGGCATTTCTTGAATTCCTTAACTTTATCAAGATCAACTTCAATTCATTTTTGGCTGACAATGAAACCTAGCACCTTTCCTGAATGAACACCAAAAGTACACTTATTTAGATTCAAGCAGAGACGATACTTCCTCAAACATTGAAACAATTTCATCAAGTTTTCTATGTGCCTTTCCTCAGTCTGAGATTTGGCGATCATATTATCAACATATACTTCAACTGCCTTTTACATCAGATCATGGAATAGGGTTGTCATATCCCTCTAGTAGGTTGCACCAATGTTCTTCTACCCGAAGGGCATCACTCTGTAACAAAATGTTCCCTAGGGTGTTATAAACATTGTTTTTTCCATGTCCTCGGGAGCCATCCTAATTTGATTTTATCCGGAAAATTCTTTCATGAATGAGAACACTTTGAATTTTGTTGTATTATCAACCAACATATCAATATGTGGTAATGAGAAATCATCTTTCGGACTTGCTTTATTTAAATATCTATAATCAACGCACATGCAGACTTTTCCGTCTTTATTTGGTACTGTAACAATATTGGCAATCCCTTGAAGGTACACTGATGTTACAAGAAAACCAGCATCAATCTGTTTCAAAACCTCTTCTTTAATCTTCACTCCCATGTCGGGATGAGTTCTTCGTAGCTTCTTCTTGATTGGTAGAGATTCTGGATTTAGCGGAAAATAATGTTCCACAAAATCAGTATCTAAACCATGCATATCTTGATAAGACCAAGCAAAGGTATCCACATACTCCTTCAACAACTCAATCAACCTTCTCTTCACATCGGGATGAAGCAGTGCCCTAATCTCGACTTCTTTCAAATCTTCCTCTGAACCAAAGTTAATCGTCTCCAATGGCTCTTTATACGTCTGAATGGTATTTTCCTCGTGCTCAAGCAACCGTGAAACATCTTCTGATATTTCATCATATTCTTCTTCTTTAGCCACATACAAAGGGTATTCAAAGTTGGGAGAGGGTGCAAGGTCATTGCACTCAACATGTTTTTTAATTAATCTGCATATATGATTTATGATTTTTTTTATAAAATTGACACATGTAACAAGTGATTATGCAAAGTTATTTACAATTATTATTTATTTCAAAAGGTTTTTCTGATTACCATTTTTCCAAGAAAAGCAAAAAATAAAGACACAATTTTAGAAATCAAAAACAAATTTCATTAATGATTTTAAAATTCAAAACAACAGACATGACCATACAACATCATTACTTTCACCTCGGGTAGAGTGGAAGATTTTTGAAAAGACAGACAAAAAACAAACTACTTTGAAATTTGAATGTAAGAAGGAACATCAACAGTGATCCAATTCTGGATTCTGACTACATGTGTCACAAAAATCGGCATCTCTTGCTCTAACTCATATTCAAGAATAGCATTAATCCTTGGAGTAGTCAGATGGAGATATCATGTATTGTGAAAGATGTCTTGATATTTACTCAAAGTGAATTTCGGCTTCACAACTTTCTTCTTCATGGAGAAACCCAAACCAATCTCATTCATGTTCACGGGTGGATTAATAACCTGCCCCCACACCTTGCTATGGACCTTATGCATTACCTATTGCGAATCCTTAAATGAGGTGATAGAATCTTCATTCTTCCTTATATTATCAATAGACAAAGCTTAGAACTGAGTTCCAACAGCGGCTTCATCAGATTCTGCAATGCTAAAGGAAGACATATAAGATATCAACAGAGCTTGCTCACCATTCACAATGACTACCTTTACTTCACTGACAAATTTCAGCTTCTAATGCAAGGTTAAAGTAACATCTTCTGCTTCATGGATCCAGGGTTATCCCAATAAACAATTATAGGCTGAGACAATATCCATAACCTGAAAGGTGATTTGGAATAAGTGCAAACCTATGTGAATAGGTAAATCCACCTCTCCAATTATAGTTTTTCTTGAACCATCAGAAACTTTTACTATAATGCCAGTAAGGCGCATAGGAGTTCCTTGGTACTTAAGCTTCATGAGAATGGTTCATGGTATTAAATTCAAAGCAGATCCATTATCTATAATCATATTGGGAAAATAGTCATTCTTACAATTCATAGATATATGCAGAGTCAGGTTATGGTTTCTTCCTTCATCAGGCAATCCCTTATCACAAAAAATCATATTGTTACAAGAAGTAATATTCCCTAAAACATTGTTGAAGTGATCCAGAGACATATCACTTTCAACAAAAGCCTGATCCAACACCCTCATCATAGATTCCCGCAGAGGAGTTCATCAACAAGGCTAAAATGGAAATCTTAGATGAGTTTGTAACAACTGATCCACGATCTTTTAATCACTCACCTTTATGATTTTCAACAGATCATTAACATCATTTTCCAAGGCAGTGCCACTAGATTCTCCTACCACTTTCTTAGGTTCAACATTCTTAACTAAATCTTACCATAATTAACATCTCCTCGAAAGGTAGGGCAATGACACAACCATTGTTAGTTACCCGACTAGCTTCAACAATATTCTCAACATGGGACAAAAGTTGGATAGGAATTTCGACACCATCTCCCAGGATAGTTGCATTGTACTTATAAGTCACATCTTTGTCTGATTCATATGGGATTGGACCAGGCATACAAATAACCACCGGAGCAACAACAAGCTTATTGTGGTATGGAATTTCTACAAGAGCAGGAACACCAAAATATGGCACAATAACATTCACCCCATTTATTCAGAATACTCAAGAACCACAAAATCATTATCTGAGAATATACCTTCATCCGAAGAAAAGAACTCATCAGCAGAAACATACTCATCATCAGACATGGCCTCAACAGAGTAGTCTTCAATCATATTAACTCTATCATAATCATCTTTGTTTCCTGTGACTCTGATAGTACCATTTTCTAATAATAATTGAACATCTCTTCTTACAACAAAACAACCAAGAGAATCCTTATAGTAGATCTGACATGACCCATAATGATGTACCTCCTGGCCATCCATGTGACAAAATATGGTGTGCAACTGTACCAAATCATCATCCAGTAATTCACGTCAAAAATCCAGAATTCATTGGGACACCTATAAACCATATTCACACCTTCTTCGTATTCAACCCTTTGTCTGATTATGTGGATAAGTCCTTCATCCATCATTTCTTGAAGATTAGCTCTCACTTTATCACATCCATGAGCGTCCGTACTACAAACACTACAAGTGGCTTGATCGTGTGTGTAATAGCCGAACTCACAGAGATCAGCATGCATCTTTACTAAATCACCTCTGACCAAATTGATATAAGAAATCTGAAGTCCCCAGGACAACCACCAACAATATTTACAACACTTCCACCTCCATGCTTTGGTAGTGGTTTATCTTTCACATTGGGACCAACATCTTTAAAAGACAGGAGACCGAATCTTACCATCTTTTGTACCTCAGACTTCAAGGGATAACAATTTTCAATGTTGTGCCCAGGGGCTCCTTGATGAAAAGCACAAGTATGATCCTCCTTATAATACCATGGTAAAGTTGAAGGTATATAAGGAGGGGGCCTAGTCTGCACCAGGTTCTTCTTAATCAAAGCCGGAAACAATTTTTCATAACTCATCAGAATAGGACCAAAAGCTTATCTCTTATGACCTTTCCCTTGATTACGTTGTTGAGGTGCTCTCTGATAGGAAACATCAGTCTGAGCCACATTGACAACCGGAATTACAGAAGCAACCTGTAACTGATGTTGAGGACGTCTTCTTGGAGGTCTAACCCTTCTTTCTTCAGCAACAACATTTGTTTGACTTTCTTTCTTTTTAGAAAACTCATATGATGATTTCCTTGTTCCACTAGAAATTTCATATTTTGTCAATCATCCTTCCCTGATGGATTTCTCTAGACAGACACCCATACTTACCATCTCAGTGAAATCACTTGGCGCACTCACAACCATTCTTTCATAATAAAATGAACCAAGGGTTTTTAGGAATACCTTAGTCATTTCTTGATCTCCCATTTGGGGTACCACTTGGGCAGCAACCTCATGCCAACGTTCTGCATAATCCTTAAATGACTCCTTATCTTTATGAACCATTGCTCTCAATTGGTCAAGGTCAGGTGCCATAAACATGTTCTACTTATACTGCTTCACAAAAGCTTCACACAAGTCATTGAATGTGAGGATGTTGCTACTATCTAATCCCATATACCATTTCAAGGCAGCACCAGTCAAACTATCATGGAAGAAATGAATAAGCAAGTGTTGGTCATTAGTATGAGTGGACATCCTTTTGATATACATCACCAGGTGGTCACAGGGGCAAGAGTTTCCCCTGTACTTCTCAAACTCTAGTACTTTAAACTTTATTGGCACTTTCACATAGGAACTAGGAAGAGATCACTTACATTCTGTCTGAATAACTCTTTCCCTCAGAGAGCCTTTACTTCTTTCTGCATTTCACTTAATTGATCATGAAAGTCATTCATCCGGTCATGAAAACCCAAACTTTCACTTGGTGGAGGAGCAGGATGATAAACTTCATCACTAATAGTAGGTATAACATTCACGGTAGGAGGTGTAGCATGACAAATCTCATTATTAGCAACAGGAACAACATGCACCACATGAGGCACAAAAAATAACAGTAATTTGAGCAAATGAAGCAACTTGAGCAGCATGATTGTAACCTTCTGGCATGAAATTATCAGGCATTCCCCACGGGTAACCGCAAGGCATACAATATTGAGTAGCAGTAACTCGAGTAACATAGATAAGAATTGACAAAACCTTGAAAATAACAGTTGTCTGTTGTGGTTGAGTTGCATGAAGAGACGGAGGAGGAGGAGAGAGAGATGGTGGCTGATTCTGAGCAACCACCAAAGATTCTATCAAAGTTGTCAAGTTGGCCATACCAGCTCTCAAAGAAATAACTTCTTCGCGTATCTCACAATTCTCTTGTTCAAGATTTTCAATCTTCTTTCTAGAATTAGCTCGAGTATTGTAGCGATGAGACAACTTGCTGACTGTTGAAGCAGAGAAATAAGTAAGACACCTGGGAATGAACAAGAATGCAAAAATATGTACAAAATGATGCATGATATGCAATGCATATGATTTATTGTGTTTATTCAAGGAACTCAAAGAATCATAAGCAATTGCAAATATTAAAGTACTAACACATGGAAATACTAAAAATTGTCATTTTAATAATAATTTTTAAATGGATTATAACTTTTAGTACAAGTTTCAACAATCCTAAGTACAAGAGAATAAAGATAGAATTAAAAAAAAAATCCTAAGGAGCCAAAGCTGATGAAGATCTCTCCACACACTAATGCTTTCCTTGAGTCTTGCAACCTAAGCCTTCAACTGTTTATTCTATTCTACATACTTGTCGGTGATTTCCTTCCATCTACCAGAACCAGAAAATGGGTGATCGAGACCAAGCTGAACTCTAGAGAAAAATAAATCCTCTTACTGCTCCATCATCTCCACAACATGACTCTCAAGAATCTCTATCAAGTCATATTTCTCTTTCAGTTTTGTTGAGTAGGATACCTCCAAAGTCTGGTACTTATTCTTCCATGCTTCCTTCACTTACTGCATCCTAACTAAGGAAAGCTGAAGTTCTTCCACATCCTCTAAGAGAGGAGAAGTAGTCCTCATAAGCATATCAGATAAAGGTTCTTCAAGAGAATAGGGCATCTTCAACTGAATTTCCCTTGCTTGTACCCAATAGAGATGAAGCTCTAAGGAAACAACTCCTCTTGGTCCCAAGTCTTTTCTACTCTTTCTATGAATATGGTGCTAATCCTTTTCAATCGATTCCTTAGCTTCCTTGTGATCTTCTCCTTCTCTGAGAAAGAAACCACTCAGATGAATGTTGTTTGGCTTATCTCTCATCGGATATCCAAGCTGACGGCACGCAAGAACGGGATTGTAGTTAATTCCTCCCTTTGTACCAAGAAGAGGCACATTGGGGAAACTACCACAACTATCAATAATATCCACATCATAATAAGCTTGATTATACCAATCAATGTCAGAATGAGTGAGAGCCATAATCG
Organism: Vicia faba; assembly: GCA_948472305.1. Taxonomy (NCBI): domain Eukaryota; kingdom Viridiplantae; phylum Streptophyta; class Magnoliopsida; order Fabales; family Fabaceae; genus Vicia; species Vicia faba. The sequence continues at coordinate 1,259,978,381 of OX451740.1, forward strand.
TTGGTGCCCACTGTAGTTCTTTCTTGATATCCCAAAAAGCAACAGACCGAGGTAAGGGAGAAATAAACCACTTATAACCATTCCTCCCTGATAAAAATTCTGAAGATGGATGGAATAATAAGTATCTCCTAGCAGCGTAGGGACTGGATTCCCAATCAGAAAGACCCTAATGGTATTAACATCCACACATTTGTCGATGTTAGGAAACAAAAACAACCCATAGGCGAGCAAAGCAAAGATAGCCTCAAAAGCCGTTGTACTCTTCATCGTGGTGAAGTAACAAGCTTTCTCCAATAGAAATTGAGCAGCTAAGCCTCCTCATTTGCTCAAGGTTGCTCAAGAATTGATCAGACAAATTCTCCTCCTAAGCAATGGGTCCACAACTAGGGTTTGATATTTTTCAAGGAAGATGATTGCGACTTTATGAGTTTATCGGGTGTAGTAACTGCAACTGCATAATCTATCGTGTAGTTTTAAAAGATATCAAACCCACAAGGACTGATAGTCGAAAACTACTGTTATCGTGTAAAAATAATAATGCCAATTAATTACCGAACCCTTTTCGGTCAAGTTCTACATACCGGTATAATGAATCTAGCCAGACATAATATTATTGCAGAATATCATAAAATTAAAATTAAAATTCGAAAACGCATGCATAGCAGAGAATAAATAAATATGCTTATTAAAATATGAACCTGAAAGTGAATACAAAGCAGTAAATTCCAATAATGTGTGTGTTCTCCACAAGCCAGCGGGGTTGACTTTAAGTAGAAATAGCTCGAATAAAATCAGAGTAATCCTAAACAATTTCTGGAGGTCTGTAAACAAACTAATGTTGCAGTATTTCTCCGATGTGGAAAAATACTACTCTGACGGTGAGGTTTTTACTGCCTACGGAATAAAATTATTGGAAAATTAATGCTGAACTCTAAAACTAGAAGGTATCAAAAAAGCAGAATACAAGCAGAAAATAATGTTTGCAGAAAAATTAAAATTTGTAATAATAATTGTTCAAGGTGCAGGCTAGAGAGAATAAAAAACAAAAGAGCCAGGAGCCAGAGAGAGAGCTGGTAACTGCTTGCTTAAATATAGAGTCCATTTTTGTTGAGGAAAAATAGGTAACTTCCATGATTCACGTTGTTTATGCGGAGAAAATCCAGGTGACGTGTGCTTAATATGCTATACTGGAAAAGACTTCATAGCTGCTTGAATTGTGGAACGTAATCACAAGTTTGCCGGTCGTAATGTGAGCATGCCGAGGGGCACAATAATTCAACTTGTGCCGGTCGTAATGGCCTTGTGGCGGGCGGCACACTTCTCTTGTACATAAATACATTTTTGCTGTTTTAAAGCCATTTCTTCTTCATTTTTTCATTCTTTTTCTTCCTTTTCTTATTTATGGCTTGCAAATGCAAAGTACCTGAAATATGATTCTAAACTACAAAAAGGGGATAAAATATGACATAATAATCGAAGAATCGAGAATTTAATCTATGTAATTCGGACGGAAAATGCTATATCTTTTCGTGTCATCAAACTCCCCTAAGCTTGAACCTTTGCTTCTCCTCAAGAAATAAAATCAGTATAAAAATTAATAAGGCACAAGTTAAATGCAATTTCACGACACAATTCGAATCATAATAGGCTGCCTAAGTTTTTACAGAAACATAAGCTCCACATGACACAAAAGATACGGTAATAACACTAAACATCCCCTATTGTGCATACCAATTCCAGTCATGCCATTATAGCTCAACCCAATTCTTTTCGCTAAATTTTTACCCGTTTTCATTCTAGCGCAATCACATTGAGCCATTTATCTTTACATGCACATAGTAGAGTAGCCGGTTAGTGACTATGATCCTTTTAAGCATGAGGTTTTAGAACATGAATGTGGTAACCTCCTTTAATTCACCCAATTGCAAGTTGCGGGGGATTGGACCATAGTCCACCCTACCAAGTTCAGTAGCAGACACCTCTAAACCAACTGACAACAAGTTTTTGTGTTATATCACATAGGTTCTACATCTATTATATTAAGCGACCGTGTGAGGATCGCTCAACTTAATTGGTGCATTCCTTATTTTCTTACAACAAAGCATATGTCTTTGAAATACACTGGATCATTCACTTATATTCATCGACTCCCTACATAGTTTGTGTTTAAGACGGTGTTGACTGCTAGATAAACTACTCAGGGTTATTTTAAAGCTAAATTTTAAAATTTTGGTATAAAGGGTACTGAAATCGATCTAACGCAATCTGGGTATTTAGAGCGTTACGATGGTACCCATCGTACTTCTGTTTTGCTCAAAGTTTCTCATATATCTTTTGAAAAGTGAGAAACCTATATATTCTTCGAATGCGTCGGATTGTGCAAGTAACAAACAAAAATATTTTTTTGTTATGGCTCAAGAAGGTGGGAAATTAGATAATAACGGAAAAATTGCATAAATGAAGCTGAAAGTACATAGATTTTTTCGATTACAGGAAATAGAAATGAAAGATCTACCTAGGAAACAACAAAGGGTTCTTACTAAATAGTTCCCCTAAGCTTGAAACAAGCAGTGTCCCAATGCTTAAAAACAATAAGGAAACGAGAAGAGAAGTAAAATAGATCTATTCTTGCTGATTATCGCGTCCTCTTCCTCGTCCTCGTGCTCGTCCACGTGTACTCGGAGGATGGGGAATGGCTACATGGTAAATATAATCCTAAAAATTATTCACGCGTACGGTCATTGCTGCCATATCCTCAGTTAATCTCGTAGCTCGGTGCTTGTTTCTTTCATTATACTCTTGCTATTGAGTTTTCATAGCCAACATCAGTTGCATTATCTGGTTTTGATTGTTCTGCATGGCTTGCATTCTCTCATCTTCTTCCATTTTTGTAACCATAATATCATCATTCGAGGTTGGTTGTCTTTCTCTTCTTCTCTTAGGTCTAGTGGACGTGTTTGCCATGTTTTCAGGAGGAGCTTGTTGTTCAGAGTCTCCTTGTTCCATTTCATGTTCCATTTCATCGGCTTGGACATTCCCCTGGTCGCTTCTCGCATATCCCCAGGTACATGAGCATCAAGGTCATAAAGCCACTTAGACAAATCTGTAACATTAGTAAGCGCAAATTTTGGCAAAATGATACTTGGAACTACCTTGTTGTGCACCATGAGGTTGTATCTACCATCTCTTCTAACCTTAATCAAGTTGCCAGCCCGACAGTTGTCAATGTCAATAAACATGGGCGATAGTGATGGCAGATTTGCAAGCTTATCTTGAAGGTGGAGGCGAAGTGATATAGTGGTGATTATGCCTCCAATGTAGAAAGGCATAGATCCTCTGGCGCACAAGTACTGGATATGTGATAAAAGGAAGGTGCTTGCATTGATCTTTTGGATGGGTTTGAAGGTGCAGTGGAGGAGGAACAACTCTTTTAAATTTACTTTGTTGTTGTTCATTCTTCCAAAAATGTTATTTGAGATGACACAGTGGAAGTATCTTATTGCGGGATTGTGGATGGAAGAAGCATAAATTCCTTCCCAGCTATTTGGTTCTTCATTGGTAAGAACCTTCCAAAGCTTGAAACCTGTATACGCCCAATCGAGGTCTTCTGGAATGCAGTGGTGTACCGTTCCTTCGGTAGGAAAGTGGAAGAAGGCACTAAGAGTGGATTGACTAACATAATATTCATCGTTGAACATTCTAAAGGTGGCGGAGCCGGATAGGTGTTTGTTCTCGTCAAACGACAGGTTGTAAGAGAACAAACTCAGAAATTCCAAGGTTAGCGGCTTATATGTCGGGAGGTTCTGCATGCAGATGGACGTCAAATCTGAGTGATGGAGTAGCCACTGGACACTATCGAGTAAGCCTAATTTTCGGAGGCACTCAGTATCCACATACTATGTCGGTACGATGGAGCGTTGATAGAACTTGAGGTACTGAGCCCTTTGGTGCTCTCTGGCTTCTCTGTTACGAAATATAATGCTGGAAAGATCATGTTTAGGACTGGAATTTTTCGTGCCATTTGGTGAAGGTTTATGTGAGAAATTTCGGGATTTTGGAGTGAAAAAGGGTTTGGGGATGATTTATGTAGGGAGATATAGTGGAGGTGATATGTGGGTTTTAATGGACTTTTATGGTAATGAATGTGGGGAGAGATTTAGGAAAAGGTTTAATGAATTATGAGCCGCCGTTGAAGGATTTGGAAGGGTGAAAATGTTTTTGCGAGGGCTTCTGTATTACAGGAACGCGTCTGTAACATCAGTGTGTGTCGAGCGTCACACATATGTGCCAAGCGGCACAGGGCTATGTGAAGCGTGACGAGAGTCACGCTTGTGTGCCGAGCGGCACACTTCCAGAATTACAATATTTTGTATTATTCTATATTGCAGAATACCAATTCAATAGTTCTACATATATATGGTAAATAATATTGAATCATTTAAGCATATCATATACACGCAAATATGATACTAATGCATAATAAACGAAATAAATAAACTCGTAATAAAATGGAACTAAAAAATGATAAAAATTGTACTGAATGATAAAATTCCAAAAATACTGAATAATAAAATTGTACTAAATGGTAAACTTCCAAAAATTAAGAAAAAATAAAGTGCCAAATAATGAAAGTCTAATAAAACGTTTCTCCACACTTAACCAAAACATTGTCCCCAATGTTTTAAATGTGGAAAGAAAATAAAATAAAGATGTATGTCAGGTGAATCATCCACGGTGGTCCAGCGATGCGGAGAAAAGATGTTGATAAATGTAATCCAGTTGTTCAACTACCATATCCATAAAGGAATGGAAGTCAATCCACAAAATAACAAGCTTGTCCTTCAACATATCAATCTCTGATTGAATGGAAATCAAAACGGGAGCAGGATGAATTACAGGAGGCGGGGAAACAACTAGAGAGTCGGGGAAGTTTGAGCCTATCTATTCTGGAGGTGGGAAGTCATGGTGTGATCGGTGGATCTGGAACTGACTGTTTAACGCTGGTTCGTGAAATGTCGCGGAAGCAAGAGTCGCCACCGTCTTTTATTTTCTCCAAATTGAAAGGACAAAAGCACAGAAAAATTCCTTATAGAGATTGCTCTCGGTTCGGGAGGTAGGTTATAGAAAGGGAAGGTGTTAGCACCCTTTCTATCCATGGTTATCCATGGGCTCTTAGATACTTGCTCATTGTGTTTTCAAAATGATTTGTTTGCTTTTCAATTGTGGGTTTTAAAAAAGTTTCTTTGAAAATTCCAATTCGACTCTTGTATCAGTCCTCAAGAGTGTTTGAAAAATTGCTTTCGAAAGCTTTTTGAAAAGGTGTTGGTGTGAAAAGTATTTTTGATTTGTTTTGAAATTAGAGCAAGTATCTAGAGTTGTCTACCTACCCTAAGGAATTCGTCTGTGTAGATGTCCTTTACAGTAATGCCATCCCACCATTGAGAGGTAGGTAGCACCACCATTGGAGGTGTTCGGGTCAATTCGAGGTTCGGGACATGGTGATCACCAGAGCAATAGGAAGATACCTTAGAAGCTACCCTCATGCCAGGTTCCCGGATCATGAGGACTTACTAAAACATCCTCTACTCGACGATCACCTTTCGAGGGACAAGGCAACAATGAGGCGTACCCTAGGGGTGGTGTGTGATTTATGTGTCATGTTCATTTACATTTATCTTGTTCATGTCGGGGGTGACCTACGCGTTGCTTTTATTTTGACATTCATTCTTGCATGCAATTTATTAGCAGTTAAAAGGTTGCGAGAAATATAAAGCTCCTAAACTATTACAAAGGCGCGGGTCCACATCGCCAAATTAAATCCAAGACCCGATTTGACATAAAATAAAGTGCGAGAAATATAAAATGTCCAATTTACACGGCTTTGGGAGAATTACATAAAAAGAAGAAATAAAATAAACGCGCGAATTGAAATTACGATCGCATGCGAGGGCGTTGGACCCTTTTTTAATGAAATTAAATTACGATTAACCAATTAATTAAATTAAAATAAAAGGAAAGATTTTTGGAGTTTTTTGTATTTATGAATTTTTAATGAGAAGATTAAATGAAATTAAAAATTTAATTAACCCTAATTCTAACTATTTTTATTTATTAAGAAAAATATGTTAAAATTGAATCTAAAATTAATCTAATTAGTTAATGCAATTTTATTTACAAAAATATATAATTAATTATTAATATGGTGAAAAAGGTAAAAATAATCAAAACCCTAATTCTACAACTTTTTAAGTTTATTGAGAAAAATGTTTAAAATTAAGCCTAGAACTTAAAATTAAATTAAATGATACAATTTATTTACAAAGATATTAAAATAAAATATATTTTTGTTTTTTTGTCTTTTCTGGTTTTTATATTATTTTTATATTTTATGAAAATAAATTAATTTAAAGCATTAAAGAGAAATTAATTAAAACAAATGAAAGTAGAAAAAATACAAAAAAAGATGAAAGAGCAAACCAATGGGGGGTTCTGTCCCCAAACTGGAGGTTTTTGGCTAGCAATCAGGCCCAATGTTCCAAGGCCTCTTTTGACTTTCCTGGTCACGTGTGTCTGCATTGACTGATGCCCATGGTGCTCCTCAAATCTCAACCTTTGGATTGGAGTTATTGGCCATGTGGCAAGCTGAGATTGTGGGCATATGATGAACCTTTGGAGACAAGCTGCGTAGGATTATGTTGAAAGAAAAAATATTGAAACAGAGTGGGGGACTTGGGAATCGAACCCAGGTCCCAGTGGTTATAGGACAGCGCATCCACCACTTGTGCCAAACGCTTTCTTTGTAAGATTATTGGAACGTGATTATTATAAAAAAAAAACAAAACGCTAATGCTAACAACCAAAAATAAGCGCGCTGAATTTAAATTACCCAACCACAGCTTGCCACATAATCTTCTTCTTCGTTTTCCCTGAAACAAAAGAGAATTAGCGGGGGTATTGAACCCCCCCAAAATGCAAGCTTTTCAAAAATAGCGATTAGCCCATCTTGCTATATAAATTAGGTGCGATTAGTGGGTTATGTTCGTCCAAGCTTCCTGAGTTTAGCCATGGTACTAGGATGTCCTAATTTTACAGTATTCGAAAATGCCCAATTTGAAGCTTGAAGAACCCTAGCGTGCTTCAATGGCGAAATCGTGTATGATGCACAAAAGCTTAATTAAAACACATGGTTAGCTTCAGAATGGTCAGATTAGTCCAAATCAATAGAAAGAATGCAATGAAAATGCTTATAAATCGAAACACGAATAGGTGCAAAATTCGAAACAGGATCACTTAGTTCTACCGTTTCTTGATGTTAGAATTGATGATTTTGATTCAGACACGTTCCTTGAAGCCTCAGGAATGCAATAGGATAATTTTCTTGCCTTGGAATGCCTTGGAACCACGTTTCCAGTTTTGGAATTTTTCACAAAAAAGTGCAATGTTCTTCTTCAGCTTTGGGCGCAGCTTCGAGGTCTCTTGGCATTAGGTTTGCATCTTGCTTATGTATGGAATGTATTAGGGTTAAATTCTGAGTCCACAAATCCTTGCATTGATGAAAACAATATTTGATTTTCATGGCATATCTTCCAAATCTTTTTTCACATGTTTTTTATTCCAATCATGGCAAAACCTTCCAATTTTGATTATGCACGAATCTTGAGCCTTTAAGAAGAGTTTATCTTGCACAAAAAGATTTAAAAACTTTGGTTTAGTATTTTTTCCACATTTTAATTAATTAAATGATTTAATTGTAATTAAAAATTCAAATAAATAATAAAAATGATAAAAAAAATCCCCTTTGGGCCAAATGGTCGTGCATATGCTTTGGATGATGAATCTTGGAAGAAAATATGGCCCATTAGCAATTTTAAGGCATTTGAAGCAAAGTTGACTTTTCGAAATACCCAAAAATTTCCCAACTTCCACAAGGCATATCTTGCTCAATTTTTAAGCTTTGATCATGTTCTTGGACATTTTGGAAAGGTCTTGAAGTCCTATAACCAATGCCTTTGGTCCCATGTCATTTTGATTTACCAATCTCAAGTTATGGCCTTTGACTTAAAGTCCCTTTTTGTTGACTTTTGAAAATGACCTATAATGTTGAAATTGATAACTTTTTGTGAGAGCATTTCTTGGACTTGAAGTGTGAAGATGGGTTGTAGGAAATGTCTTTATCTTCAAAATGAGCTTTGGATTGAATTTTTCTGATAAACCATGTGGAAGTTATGCCTTGGTCAAGTTACAGTTGACTTTTTCAACTGTCCAAATATGGAAACTTTTGCATCTTCAGACTTTTTGAGCCATGCCTTGAGAATCATGATCAAGCATTAATCAAATGATGTTTGTGACTTCAAAATGAGATGTTGACCACAAATTTGAACTTTTGACTATCAAATGACCATTTTGCCCCTGCAGTTGACTGTTGAGCAATTAGGGTTTTTGACTGTGCAATTTTGTGCTGTAAGTCTTGAAACTTGACATGAAGATGCTTGACCATGTTTATAGGCATGTGGGACTTGATTGCACCCTTGGAAACTTCATTTCTTTGTCAGAACCAAAACCCTAGTTTTTGACTGTTAGGAGGCCTTTGAACTGTGCAACCCTTGGGGAATTTTGAAGCTTTGACTTGGCAAATCTTGAAGAATATGGGAGGGAAAATTTTGGGGTACAACACATGGTAAAAAGGAGGGGTCTCAGGGTCAATATCCTCATCGGAAAGGAAAACATCTAGGTGGTCATATATCATGGGTGTCTTAGGAGTGTGTGGCGGTGATATGTATGGTGCATCCTAATCATATAGCCAATTACGTCGGTCATGTATGCTCGTCCTAGGGTCAGGTAAGGTAAAAAGTGGCATTAACTGATTCTTAATGAGGAGGTCATAGCTACCTAGGCCTAGATTCCCGACGATACCCCTATTGAAACAGAAATTAATATCCATAGGCTGGAATCTACCCTAAGGGACAAGGTTCAGCAATTGTTGTCTTAATCCGATAACATTAGCTATCATGGTCACTAAACCACCTATAAGAACGGGTTCATGTTTAGCCCTCACAAGATGGTGAAAATTTGCTATCATAAATGTAGCTTCGTTTATAGGACGGTTTTCTGAGGCGCAGAACATGATAAACAGCTCGGCTCTAGAAACGGTGGTAATGTTTTCAGCTTTACCAAACAGGGTGTGGGCTAGAATTTTGTGAAAATATCTAAAAGCTGAGTTGTGGATGTTTTCAGAATGCATGTCCTCAGACTTAGGGTTACTAATGCCTATAATGTCCCCCCAGAAATAATCAAGCTCACCTATATTAAAAAGCTCTTCCTGGACTACGGTAAATCCATCCAGGCTATATGGGAATCCTAGTAACTCAGCTAGCTCATTGTGGGTGAAAGTGTACTCTATACTGAACAATCTAAATCTAAATCAGTCCTCTATTAAATCCCATACCGTGGTCAGGTTTGTAGACAAGGGAGCTTAAAAACTATAAAGTCATTCTACGGTAAGAGCTAAAATTTCTCCTTATAGCAGATGTATTCCATCCTATTTGGCTCAATAAGAACATAACACTATCCTGAATCCCTAAGGTTATCAATGGATGGTCCATCGGGGTAGGTACTTAATCCTAACTCCCTATCATAAAGAGACTCAAACCTCCTCCGTTGGTTCCTTCCTCTGAACACAATGCCCATTGTATCAACCAAGTTCATCATGGTTAGTATACTAGCTAATCAGAATGTTAGTCTGAAGTAGGTTAACAGTTAGCATTAAGTTAGTAACTGGTAAAACTATAGAAACAATACTGCATATTTTAACATTAGTAATAATAAAATCAAGAAAGAAAAATAAAATAGAAAAACAAGCAAAACAAAAAGAAAAGACTCAAAGTTGGGTTGTCTCTCAAGAAGCACTTTTTTAAAGTCGTAAGCTCGACATTCAATGGAGATTAGTCTGATGAATGGGATGGCGGCGCATCTAGCCTAATTATTATGTAGTATTCTTTGTAATCTATGCTATGATAATGTTTTAAGCGCTGTCCGTTTACAATGAACAGTTTGCAAATCATTCCTTTGATTTCTACTGTGCCACTTTGAAAAATCTTAGTAACTTCAAATGGACCAGATCATCTAGAGTGAACTTTTCCCGAGAATAATTTAAGTTTAGAATTTAACAGGAGAACTATATTGCCTTCATTGAATTCTTTTCTAGATATTCATTTATCGTGCCATTTTTTAGTTCTCTCTTTATATATCTGAGTATTTTCGTAAGCGTCTAGTCTAAGTTCTTCTAGTTCGTGGATGTCTAAGATTGTTTTCTCACCCGCAGAGGTGTAATTTTAGTTAACAGTCTTAATTGTTAGAACATAATTTAGTTCTACATCCCAGTTAGAGTTTTTATGATAACAAACACATGATATACTAATATAAAGAACAATAATGCTTGCTAATAAAGTATCCTTATATGCAGGGAAGTTCTGATGAGAAAAAGATCTGCTAGATCATCTGGAAGTTCTGAAGTAAGAAGCATAGAAGATCTGCTAGATCATCTAGAAGTTATGATATAAGAAGATCTATTCAGACACAACATAAGAAAATTTGTGTAACACGCTGAATGAAGAAGTTCTATGTTACAACTTCTGAATGCATCAACATTGTGTAAACAAGATCTTTGATACTCTGATCTGTAAAGTTCTGAACAAGCAGTAAGGGACTCCCAACGGTAATATTCATCCTCTGATGTGTGAAGTTCTGAAGCGTTACAGCTTATCAATGCATATCAAAAGTAACGGCTATAAAGAGACAAGAATCTCCAGGTTTGGAAAGTTCATTAATTCGTGTTATGAACATTCCTAATGCATTTTCTTATGTCAATGTTGCATGGCCTATATAAAGCAAACGCATAGAAGAAATCAAGTGATGAACTATTGCACCCAAAAAGAAGAAATCATGTGAAACTACAGCAAAGCGGCAATCATCTTTCATCCTAAAACATTCATATTTAAACTGTGTAAAACATCACTGTCAGTGATACTATTTTATTAGAAACATTATTGTAACATTTATTCAATTACTCTTTAGACATTTCCTTGAGAAAACCGGGTTGTGATTTTGGACTCAAGAAGACTTTGACAGTTGTCAAAGTAGATTTGTAATCAAGATTTATTAGTGAATTAGGACCTCGTTGGAGAGAGGCAAAATCACCTTGGCGGGTGGACTGGAGTAGTTTGAGTTCAAACGAACTAGGATAAAAATCAAAGTGTTCTTTCCATTGTATTTTGAGATTCCAATTCACCCCCCCCCCCCCCCCCCCTTCTTGTGTTTTTCCCTTCTACAATTGGTATCAGAGCACCTGGATCTGGATGCAAACACTTAACCATGTCAGGAAAAGATCCAAGGGGGAAAAACACTATGATGGGAACAAGCCAGAACAACAGCAGCAACTCCCTAATATTTGACGGTGAAAATTTATACTACTGGAAAGATATGATCAGAAGTTTCTTCCTAGCCTATGACGCTGACCTCTGGGATATGGTGACTGATGGATACATACATCCTGTTGATGAAAGCCGTTAGAAGATTGACAGAAAAAGGATGACAGATCATCAAAAGAGGGACTTCATAAATCATCACAAGGCCAAAACTATTCTTCTGAGTGCCATCTCATATTCAGAGTATGAGAAGATCACAAACAGAGAGACAACAAAGCACATGTTTGATTCTTTGATAATGATGCATGAAGGCAACATGCAAGTAAAAGAAACCAAAGCCCTTGCGCTCATTCAAAAGTATGAAGCCTTCAAAATGGAAGAAAGTGAAACCATTGAAGCAATATTCTAAAGGTTCCAAACTCTGGTTGATGGGCTGAAAGTTCTGGACAAAGGGTACTCAACTGCTGATCATGTAAAGAAGATCATCAGAAGTTTACCAAAGAAATGGAGACCCATGGTCACTGCTCTCAAAATGGAAAAAGATTTGAACAAAATATCTCTATAAGAACTTGTCAGCTCTCTCAGAAGCCATGAGATAGAGTTAGAAGATGATGAGCCCTAGAAGCAAGGTAAGTCTCTCGCTCTGAAATCTAATAAATATGAAACCAAATTTTTGCAGGCAAAAAAAAAGTAGAAAACTCTGGAGAATCCTCTTCGGAAGAAGATGAACTGTTCTTTCTATCCAGAAGAATCAATCAGTTGTGGAAGCACAGGCAGAAAAATTTCAGAAACTCCAGAAGAACAGGAAATGACTCTGAACAATTTTCTGGATACAGAAAATCCAGTAACAGAAACATTATCTGCTATGAATGCAATAAACAAGGTCACTACAAAAGTGACTGTCCAAGACTTCAGAAGGAGAAACCTAAAAGGAAATTTGTTAAGGAGAAGAAGGAAAGTCTTATGGCAACGTGGGATGACTATGAATCTTCTGAAGACGGAACAGAATCAGAAGATGAACAAGCCAATATAGCCAAACGGACAACTTATCAAATGTCTCTGAATCCTCTGAATCAGAATCAGACTCAGAGTCAGAAGAGGTATTTTCTAACTTTTCTAGATCTCAATTAGAGGAGAGTCTATCAGAAATTCTAGAAAGGTATCAGAAGCTTCGAGTCATAAACAAGAACCTGAAAAAGGATCTAGTTTCTGACTCTGAAGAAACTAAGAATCTTAGACTAGAAAACTGAGTTGAAAGAAAAAAATTTAAAACTTGAAAATGATTTACAAAATACTAAGAAGGAAACTGTCTCAGAAGTTCCTAGTAACCCTAATATAATCTTAAAGGAATATGATCACAGCTTTCAGAAATTCCTCACTAAAAACATGGATAGAAGCAAGATGGCTTCAATGATATATGGAGTTAGCATAAATGACAGAAAAGGTATGGGACACAAAGGTAAACTATCCCAACCTAAGAAAGTTAAGGATCTGGTTATCAAACGCACTCCTCTTTATTCTCACTTCATTACTGGGAAAACACATGATATAAAAGATACCAGTAAAGCGTTTTCTGCTAAACCAAAATTCAAACAGAATTTTGGAAACTCTAACAGTCATGGACCCAAAAAGATATGGGTACCAAAAGACAAAATCATCTATGTTGCAGATATTTTTAACAGCAAAGTTGAAACACCAGTCCTAACACCTGGATTCTGGATGCCCTCTACACATGAAGGGAAGAAAGCTTATGTTCCAAAGCCTGGAAGTTAAAACTGGAGGATTCGCAGGTTTCAGAGGCAATCAGAAAGAAAAAGTTATTAGCTCTGGAACTATTGGGAATGGTAATGATAATACGACATCTGAAGCTCTCTAAAGAATCCCAGATGTATCCAGAAGAGGATGTCACACCTTTTCAACAAACTTCTGTCAGATCAAGCCAAATAAAGTCTTTACAACTTTTTGATTCTTGACAAAAAGGGGGAGAATGAAGAATATTTTGACTCCTATCAGAAGCTAGATCGGAAGATCCTCAGGGAAGCATATTTTTCTCGTTAACTGAGTATTTTACTCAGGGGGAGTTTGTTAATTTGTGTTCTTTATATTCCTTCAAAATATACTAGTTTTTGTCATCATCAAAAAGGGGGATATTGTTAGAATATAATTTAGTTCTACATCCCAGTTAGAGTTTTGATGATAACAAACACATGATATAATAATATAAAGAAAAATAATGCTCGCTAATAAAGTATCCTTATATGCACAGAAGTTATGATGAGAAAAAGATCTGCTAGATCATCTAGAAGTTCTGAAGTAAGAAGCATAGAAGATCTGCTAGATCATCTAGAAGTTCTGATATAAGAAGATCTTTTCAGACACAACATAAGAAAATTTGTGTAACACGCTGAATGAAGAAGTTTTATGTTACAACTTCAGAATGCACCAACGTTGTGTAAACAGGATCTCTGATACTCTGATACATAAAGTTCTAAACAAGAAGTAAGGGACTCCTAACGGTAATATTCATCCTCTGATGTGAGAAGTTTTGAAGCGTTACAACTTATCAATGCATATCAAAAGTAAAGGCTATAAAGAGACAAGAATCTCCAGGTTTGGAAAGTTCATTAATTCGTGTTATGAACATTCCTAAAGCATCTTCTTATGTCATTGTTGCATGGCCTATATAAAGCAAACGCATAGAAGAAATCAAGTGATGAACTAATGCGCACAAAAAGAAGAAATCATGTGAAACTACAGCAACGCAACAATCATCTTTCATCCTTAAACATTCATATTTAAACTGTGTAAAACATCACTTCCAGTGATACTGTTTTATTAGAAACATTATTGTAAACATTTGTTCAATTACTGTTTAGACATTTCCTTGAGAAAACCGGGTTGTGGTTTTGGACTCAAGAAGACTTTGACAGTTGTCAAAGTAGATTTGTAATCAAGATTTATTAGTGAAAAAGAAACCAAAGCCCTTGCGCTCATTTAGAAGTATGAAGCCTTCAAAATGGAAGAAAGTGAAACCATTGAAGCAATATTCTAAAGGTTCCAAACTCTGGTTGCTGGGCTGAAAGTTATGGACAAAGGGTACTCAACTGTTGATCATGTAAAGAAGATCATCAGAAGTTTACCAAAGCAATGGAGACCCATGGTCACTGCTCTCAAACTGGAAAAAGATCTGAACAAAATATCTCTAGAAGAACTTGTCAGCTCTCTCAGAAGCCATGAGATAGAGTTAGAAGATGATGAGCCCTAGAAGCAAGGTAAGTCTCTCGCTCTAAAATCTAATAAATATGAAACCAAATTTTTGCAAGCAAAAGCAAAAGTAGAAAACTCTGGAGAATCCTCGTCGGAAGAAGATGAACTGTTATTTCTATCCAGAAGAATTTCAGAAACTGCAGAAGAACATGAAATGACTCTGAACAATTTTCTGGATACAGAAATTCCAGTAACAGAAACATTATCTGCTATGAATGCAATAAGCAAGGTCACTACAAAAGTGACTTTCCAAGGCATTAGAAGAAGAAACCTAAAAGGAAATTTATTAAGGAGAAGGAGAAAAGTCTTATGGCAACGTGGGATGACTCTGAATCTTCTGAAGACGGAACAAAATCAGAAGATGAACAAGCAAATATAGCTCTAACGAAGAACTTATCAGATGTATCCGAATCCTCTGAATTAGAATCAGACTTAGAGTTAGAAGAGGTATTTTCTAACTTTTCTAGATCTCAATTAGAGGAGAGTATGTCAGAAATTCTAGAAAGGTATCAGAAGCTTCGAGTCATAAATAAGAACCTGAAAAAGGATCTAGTTTCTAACTCTGAAGAAACTAAGAATCTGAGACTAGAAAACTCTGAGTTGAAAGAAAAATTTTTAAAACATGAAAATGATTTACAAAATACTCAGAAGGAAACTGTCTCAGAAGTTCCTAGTAACCTTGATATAATCTTAAAGGAATATGATCACAGCTTTCAGAAATTCCTCGTAAAAACATAGATAGAAGCAAGATGGCTTCAATGATCTATGGAGTTAGCAAAAATGACAGAAAAGGTATAGGACATAAAGGTAAAGTATCTTAACCTAAGAAAGTTAAGGATCTGGTTATCAAACGCACTCCTCTTTATTCTCACTTCACTACTGGGAAAACACATGATATAAAATATACCAGTAAAGTGTTTTCTTCTAAACCAAAATTCAAACAGAATTTTGGAAACTCTAACAGTCATGGACCCAAAAAGATATGGGTAACAAAAGACAAAATCATCTATGTTGCAGATATTTTTAACAGCAAGGTTGAAACACCAGTCCTAACACCTGGATTCTGGATGCTCTCCACACATGAAGGGAAGAAAGCTTATGTTCCAAAGCCTAGAAGTTAAAACTGGAGGATTCACAGGTTTCAGAGGCAATCAGAAAGAAAAAGTTATTAGCTCTGGAACTATTGGGAATGGTAATGAGAATACAGCATCAGAAGCTCTCTAAAGAATCTCAGATGTATCCAGAAGAGGATGTCACACCTTTTCAAGAAAGTTCTGTCAGAGCAAGCCAAATAAAGTCTTTACCACTTAGAGTTAGAACATAATTTAGTTCTACATCCCAGTTAGAGTTTTGATGAGAACAAACACATGATATACTAATATAAAGAACAACAATGCTCACTAATAAAGTATCCTTATATATAGGGAAGTTATGATGAGAAAAAGGTCTACTAGATCATCTGGAAGTTCTGAAGTAAGAAGCGAAGATCTGCTAGATCATCTAGAAGTTCTGATATAAGAAGATTTGTTCATACACAACATAAGCAAATATGTGTAACACGTTGAATGAAGAAGTTTTATGTGATAACTTCTGAATGCACCAATGCTGTGTAAACAGGTGAAACAACAGGCTGAAAATCATCAAACAATGAAGTCTCCATCAAACATCTTTTATCCCACGGGAAGGGAAAGGTAAACATCGAGAAAACCTGAGGAGGTAGAAGTCACGGTCTTGCAACCGAGAGATCAGGTAAGGGAGTCTGTTACGCGAGGGGAAGGTATTAGCACCCCCACATGCCCATAGTACTCTACGGTATCCACTCTTGTTGTCTATCTTATGGGTGTGTTCAATCTATGCTTATCGTTTACTATACTACTGAAGGGAGAATGCATGCAAAAGAAAGGGGAAAAGAATGTAGGGAAAATAAAATTGTGCCCGTTCGGGCCCTACCCCGATGCCTACGTATCCCTTTTAAGGAATCAGAGCAGCCGTAGTTCGGCTCACATGTTTTTGTTGGTTTTTATTTTTTAATGAACAACATTAATTTCTCCTTCTACCGCAACTCGACCTTTGGAGACTTACGCATCAGCACAGAAGTGAATTAACATGCTCTTTTGAAAAGAGTTTTGGAGAAAAGGTGCTTGGGCTCACAAAAAGATTTGACTTGGTTTGTGTTTTTTTTTAATGAACAATATTAATTTCTCCTTCTGCCGCAACTCGACCTTTGGATATTTATGCGTCAGCACAGAAGTGAATTAACATGTTCTTTTGAAAAAGTTTTGAAAGAAAAGCCCATAGGCCAAAGGAGTTTGTGTTTGTTGGTGTTTTTGGTTGTGGATAACAGCTAGTTGACCTCAAGAGAGAGATTTTAGAAATTTCTCTGCTTACTCATGAAATAAGTCTTTGAGACTTGAACCATACCAAAGCTTAGAATAAGAGAATAATAAGGTCGGGAAGAAACCCGCTTATCATCTCTCATACTTAACAAAGATATGACTCTCCTCAGTAAAAATTTTAAGTATTTGAGGTTTGTAAGAAAAATAAGTTTTCGTTTTAAATGCATATGCGAAAAGAGAAAGAAAAGTCAAGGGGAGACTAGCCTATTTCTAAACCTAATGCTATCATACTTCACAGGATCTCTAGGAAGCGATAAATGCAGAGAGAATGTAGAAAGAAAATATACCAAACAAGTATTAGCCCGTAGAGCAAAGAAAAAAGAAAAGAAACTCGACGATCTCGCGAGCTGCTAGCATCAACAAAGAAAAGAGTCAGAAATTGAATATGCAGCATAAGTGTCGGAGCGTCATCGATGTGAAAATAAATCACAATCGAAAACTCAAGCATATCCGCATATCCTGCATAAGACTCAAACCTCAACAGGCAAAAGTAAAGCATGAAGTCTCGAAAACAAAATGATTATTTAAACATAAACCATAATAGAAAATTCTAACAAAATTCTAAAAGAAGAAAAATATAGGGAAATTATATTATATTCCTAAAAAAAGATTAATGATTTTTATGGTTTTTACTATTAGTCTTGATTATCAAAAGTTATAGGAAGGAAACTAATGAGAAGAAGAAATTAGCATTCTAGTCAAAAGGGGTGTGCAGGCTGAGATCCAGGGTATAGCAGGGATCTGAGTGTTTAGCCCATTGAAGAGAAGTCCATGAATGGCTTTTTTTCATCAAACTGTACAAAAAAGGTATCTGGATGGGCCAGGCCTACCAGAAAAATGGATATGGGCTTAGAGGGAGATGTGTTTCGGTCCAACCTGTAGTGCTTAGGACATCGCATTGTGATGCTCCAGCTTGTACAAACAGATTTCCTTCGCCTTATCTCTCTCACTGCATGATTTTCGGCCGCCATGTTTACCACTGCCAATGATGGCCAACTCCTTATATACCGTAATCTCAAAACACAAAATTCAACGAAAAAACAAGTACTAAGTCCTAATCCGATGCTCTTCTCTCAATTTCATCCGCATTGACCTAAATCTATTAGAGAAAATGAGAACCCTAGGTTCTTGTGAGCGCAATTAAATAATTACGGTGAAGAGGTTGAGCTATCAACGTTAGGGCTACTGATTCGCACGCCTTAAGGAAGAATATAGCATAAAAAAACACGGAGGTGATGAAGTGCAATTCTTACCTGCCGGAGACACTTCGGTGGTCTTTCAACTGCGAGGAAGCTCAAGAAAAACCAGAGGCGTGTGATTCCCGGTAACTTCTATATCCTTGTGCTCAATTTCTCCTTGCAGCGGTGATGATGATGAAGCGCTTCAAATATTGAAGGTTTATTGAAGAGGATCAAGAAGATTGAAGTGGAGATGATGATGTTGCATTCGTTGTTATGAAGATTGTTGTGATGCTTGCGAAGAGTTAATGCATGGAGTTGCTGCTAATGATGATGATAATGAAAGGTGCAACATGAAGAGAGAAGAGAAGCTCTTTTTCTAGTTTTTTGTGATTCTTCTCAGATTGTTGAAGAATGAAGATGAAGATGAGAAGAGAACTCCCAGAGAGTGAAGAGAGAATGAAGATTAGTGAGGAGAAGAATCCAGATCCCTTATCTGATGAGTCCTATTTCTGTTTATATAGCTTGTTAGAAGTATCAAGTTAGTTAGAAATTCTGTTATCTTTTCTGTTAGAATCTGTTATTGAAACTGTTAGTTGGTTTTAAAAACTCTGTTGGAATTTTTTTCTTTTGAGGCCGTTAGGAGGTTCTGTTAAACTTGTATGTTATAAGTTTATTAAGATTGTGAAAGTTAGTTACAGAAATTCCGTTAGGAGGTTAGAGTTGTTAGTTACAGGTCTTTTTGACAGTTAGGGATTTGTTAGCATGGTTTTTTGACAGTTAGGAGTTAGTGAGTTGTTAGTGTGAATTAGAAAACAGTTACAAAAGAGGTTAGGGGATTGAGTTCCATTAGGATAGAAGCTCTTTGTTGGTAGTAGTTAGAAGGTGTTTAAACTGAGTTGACAGTTCTGTGACGAAAGTATTAGTGAAAGTTTCTTGAAGTTGTCTTTTTAGAAAATTTTCTAGAGGGAAAAACAAGGTGGTTTTAAACTGGCAGTAGAGGGAAGAGAGGTTAGCTTGGGTGGCGGTTATACTAGGCAATTAGTTAGTTATTTTTTGTTCATCCTATTACGAATATACAACTTCCTTTCTTAATTCTGTTTCATCTGACCTTTGGATTATTTTCATGGAATAGGCCTTGGTGTTGGTAGCTGGTGATGATGAACACATACACTCCTTGTGCTGAGCTGAAATTTATTGATCTAATATTGCATTGAACCATTTCTGGACTTGGATTTGACATTCGCTCATGCCAGTTAATGCAGCAATTCTGGTTACATAGCAAGCTTCAGCTAGCCCTTTTTAGACAGATTTGGCCGGTGGCAGCTTGATGAAATACAGGCTGCAGATTTGTCAAGCTCACGATAGCGTACCAATGGTTGAGGTTCTTCCTGATAATAACTTTTTTACTCTAATATTTCTCTCGCAAAACTTCTTTTCCTCTCATCTTTCTCCATATTCTGAAGAGCCACTGAGCAAGAAAATGACGATATCCTGTTAGGATCTCTTATGCTTAATAACTCCTTCAGCTGTGATATTTTATAATCTTGGTTATACTTCCATTTACTGAGCTTGGAATCATGGTTTGTTTTCACTTGCTGATTTCCTGCGAGAATTCATGATTTGTTTGCATTTTATTTAGCTGGGATGTAGAATTTATGTTGGCCTGTTTACTATTGTTGCACACCATGATGTTTTGACAGGTCTTGACTGAGTTTGTGCATAAATAACATCTCCTTTTTGAGTTTGTCCCATTGTGAACCAAACATTCTTTTTGTAATTTGTTTGCGATTTGCATCAGGATGGACTTAGGCCAATGATTAAACTTGCATCTGATTTTTTTTGTTACGAAACCAAAGGATATGATGCCTTATTGTTTGCTTTATGAATATAATTCTGCAAGAGAATTCCTTAATCCACAAGCTGATTCCATTGCTCAAGCCCTAATGATGAGACCTTAAAAAAAATTCTTTAAAACTGTCTTGCTCATACTCAAACTTTAATTGCTAACCACCTTCTTTTTCCTTGTTTCATGGAGAATACATGGAGAATGACGAGGAGCCATCATGGATGAAGAAACTCAAACTGAAAATTGTAGGAGCTTTCCCACCGTAGCAGGTTGGGCCATGGAGAACCAGATTTCAGGGAATTGGCTAGAGATTTGGAACGGATTTGAATGGACCTTGGCAGCCAGCTTCTTGACAATCTATAACATCCTGAGGAAGACTTGGGCTTATGATAGATACATAACCCTTTCTTTATAACAATTTTTTTCAAAATGTAATGGCAACACGACTTACTGTTTGTAATCCTAAATAGCAATATACACGGGTTTTGTATGATATTGAAACTTTTTGGATGACTTTGAAATAACTTTGGAAAGATGATTAGCATAAAAATCTTTGATTTGCGCATAACGATTGACTTTAGAACTACTTTGAGTGAATTTTTCAATGATAACCTTCCCTTGATTACAAGCCTACTTGTATTGCAATCCAAAATGACACATGAAATAACTATTCGTATCTTTAACGACCCTCTTATTCAATTCACCCTTGTATGAAAAATGACAAACATTGAAGGAGGGATGATGCCTCCTAAAGATTTAGATCGCATTGAATCTATGGCATGAAAGTGATCATCTAAATGAACCCAAATCAAATGGAATTCTCAATTATTCCTAACTTCGATCCTTAAATTCATATTACAAATAAAAGAAGTAATAATATCTCGCCTGCATTGGATCTCCAAGTTCAACATTTTATACCACAACTTAGCGTCTTTTCAATTCAAATCATAAGTCATTGACTTCAAGGCTAATAACCTCAACGCCACATCAACCTTTCTTGAAGAAACTCCTTGACTCACACGAAACTAGAAGAATAACCGGGCGTCCACGTGATACAACTCTAATTTCATGAAGTATATAGGGAAATGAACCATAGTTTCACATTTCTCTATTCGAAGGATAACCAGAAGAATCAAACTTTACTGGACGAATACACCTTAGTTAGTCATAAAAACCCTAACTTCTTAAATGATAAGTACATTCGCATGAGAGGGTGCATTGATTCACAGAGTAAGTATGCTAGGTCACACCCCCTGAATTCTTGACAAGAAAAAAAATTTGTAACTCTTTGTTCAGTGGAGGATAATAGCCCTGTAGCTTAATGGAAAAGAAGTCCTAAAAACGAGCATGAAACAAAACCCTCATTCCACAGCCTTGTACACCAAGAGGAACCAGAATAATCAAACTTATTCAACACATACACCTCAAATCAGTTGTAAACCCTAGCTCCCTAACTGCTGATTGTTTGAACCTCAAGTGATCTATTTTTTATGACAATGCATGCTACACACATGACCTATTGGAATGATGCAGATGAATGTAAAGTCTAATCCAGAATAAAAGTGCAATTAGGAGGGCAAATTTTGGGGTGCAACAGCTGCCCCTATTTAACCGCCTTCAACCTGAAGGTGAGATTAGCGTCAGCCTTTCAAACTTTCAAGGTGGAAGAAGATTAAATACTAAAAGAACCCAAAAATTTGCGCTCTGAAGCCAGTCAGGTATTATCATACTTTTTGGTTTTCTGAATTTTTCTATTTTCTTTTGTTTTTTGGGTTAAAGGGGTTATCAGGGTTAAATGTATGTTTAACCAGGGTTTGACACACAGAAGAATATCTTGGTTATCAAGGAACATCTGTTGAGATTTAGTAACAAACACCTGTAAGAAATATATCAAAAGATGTACGTCTGAAGTCAGTAGAAGACACACGAAAAAAAGTATCAAAAATACATATCCGAGGTCGGTAGAGGATACGTACGAAAGAGACAGACCGAATAAAGCTCTTACAAAGATATCAAGAACACATGTTTGGGGTTGGTAGCAGACATGCGAAAAAAGGTATTAAAGATACATATCCGGGGTCAGTAGCGGATGCGTACGAAAGAGACAGACCGAAGAAATCTCTTACCAAGATATCAAGAATACATGTCTGGGGTTGGTAGCAGACACATAACAGGAAGGAGACCGGAGGAAAGGACTTTAACCAAGAATATCATGAATATACGTCCGGAGGAAAGGGCGTATAACCAAGGATATCAGGAAAATATGTCCGGAGGAAAGGACATATATAAGGAAAGAGACTGGAGGAAAGGACTCTAACCAAGAATATCAGGAATATACATCCGGAGGAAAGGGCGTATAACCAAGGATATCAGGAAAATATGTCCGGAGGAAAGGACATATATAAGGAAAGAGACCAGAGGAAAGGACTCTAACCAAGAATATCAAGAATATACGTCGGGAGGAAAGGGCGTATAACCAAGGATATCAGGAAAATATGTCTAGAGGAAAGGACATATATAAGGAAAGATACCGGAGGAAAGGACTCTAACCAAGAATATCAGGAATATACATCCGGAAGAAATGGCGTATAACCAAGGATATCAAGAAAAATATGTCTGGAGGAAAGGACATATATAAGGAAAGAGGCCGGAGGAAAGGACTCTAACCAAGGATATTAGGAATATATGTCTGGAGGAAAGGGCGTATAACCAAGGATATCAAGAAAAATATGTCCAGAGGAAAGGACATATATAAGGAAAGAGGCTGGAGGAAAGGACTCTAACCAAGGATATCAGGAATATACGTCCGGAGGAAAGGGCGTATAACCAAGGATATCAAGAAAGTATGTCCAGAGGAAATGACATATATAAGGAAAGAGGCCGAAGGAAAGGACTCTAACCAAGGATATTAGGAATATACGTCCGGAGGAAAGGGCGTATAACCAAGGATATCAAGAAAAATATGTTGAGCTTTAAGAGTTGAAAATATGCAAGAACTACAAAATCCATCAAGCCAAAGGCAGGGTGTAATTCTTCAAGAGTGGCAATTATCTGAATTACCACACACCAAGTATAGATACTCAAATACTTAAGAAGCAAGAAAGGCTACACACCGACTTACTCGCACTCTAACGACAAAGATAAACACGGGTAAAATAACCAAAAGCTTGCAAGGGCAAGAGAAAATCACGACTTACTAAGACAATGGGAAACACCAAAGACTCGAATGGTGGTAAGTCAAACAGACTCCGCTAAGAAAAAAAATAGAATTACCCTAGGATTTTTGTGGAGATAGTTCAAATCTGAATGCATGACAATCTGGTTACTACAAGTAAACATAATTGGCTTATACTCATGCATGTTTGAAAAAAAATTTATAGCGTAATTCCCAATACAATGGGAATGATATGCGTTTTGGTAGATGCAATGTAATGATGTATGTTTAGTAATGCACTAGGAAAACACATCAATAATCGGCTTCTGAGAAGACAATGAACTTCCGAATGATTATTCTTGCACATCTGATCTTCTATAGAGAAAAGGCAATTTGTACTTCAACGGTGAACCGAGATTTCGAACCACCAACCTCTAAAGATCGATATCACTGGGGAAGTAACTTCCTGGGAAGAATACTAAAAACGTAAATTTCGGTTTAGAGAAAATCTTGAATTCTGATCAAACTCCCCACTTCACGGGGAATAAATTCTTTATCCTCTGTTGGAAAGAGGAAAGCTTTGCTGGGAATGGAAACTTCTGGTATAGAAATTCTTTGACGAAGATAACTTCTGTTGGGGGAGTATAGAAATTCTTAAATAAAAAGAATTCTACTCAGACTCCACTGGGGATAACATTGTTGGGAGGTAAAAGATCCTCACTTGGGGAAGAAGCAAACATCTCGGGATAGGAACTCCACTAGGGATATCTCAACAAAATCTTATATCACTGGTAACGAAAGAGTTATGACTGGAATTCTCCTGTACACCTCACTAGAGAGATAGGACACTTGCTCCACTAGGGAAATAAGAATAGTTCCACTAGGGAAATTGGATCTCATTATACGAAAATCCTCATGTTAGTCACACACAGACCCTTCTTGATTCATTTATCGGTATGCATCTTGTCATGAAAGACCAACAATATTTGCAAAAATAGAAGTTGGGGCAACATGCCCCTGTTTGGAATGGAAAACCTTACTGAAGAATAGACAACTTGAACTATCAATCACCGGGTAAAAACCGCGATGCAATATTGCAACTTCAACATGTCGACTCCGAGGAGAAACGCCACTAAAAGTGGACTTTAGAGAAAATGCTACAAAAATAAATTGCAGACCGACGAAAAGGAATCATCTTGACTTAAAACAACTCCCAATTTCATGAGGAGAAGGACCATTCTCCTCCTGCAGAGAAATGAGGATGCTTCACAGGGGAGAAAATATCTCAGAAGAGAAACCCCTTGGTAGACAAGTCTTTGTCAAGTAGCAACTGGTCTTTTACTGGGAAGAGGCATCCCCCTAGGAAGCAATATTTCCATCACGTCTTGTACGAGTAAACAAACCCAAATGATCTTTGCGTTACTGCTCATATCCTACTGAGGATAACAATCTAAACTTCGATTGGGGATAATAACCTTGACATAGGACAAAGGATATCGGTAAATGGACTTGAGTCTTTGATAAGTCGAAGATAACAATCCTGACTTCTCGGTATGATTTTCAAATTCATGATTCATTTAGCCTGCGTATGGACTTGATCTGATCAACTACTGAAGAAAAGAGAGAGCCCTTACATAAATTCTGGCCCCAGTCTGTAAGGTTTTCGCTGAAAATTGCCTCGAGAGGACTTTTTGAGATTTATACTATTGAAGACAATCTGCCCCAGTGTTATGAACTTTGGAACATGATGTTTAGATAACCAAAATTGGAGATGATTCCAACTATGCTTGAGTGAATGCCAATACATCTTCAAATTCTGGGAAGATTCTCCTCTAATCAATGCATTCTCAGAGAGATTTGTCAAATATTAGTATAACTGCCCCAGTTTGACTGCACTTTGAGGGATGAAATCCTGACTTGAATGCCTCAGATTGGCTGAATACCTACTCGACAGACTATTTGACATGCTTGCCCCTGCTCAATAGAATCTCATCAAACCTTTTCCTTTACCTCATGCTCACAGAGGGATGAGAAACTTGAGGGTTTTAGAAGGCAACATAACCTTAGAGTGGTTGGCTTATATCTTGAAAGTAGGTTACTTCATAACCATACTTCTCGACTTGAATTGCTTCAATCTCTAATCAGATACTTGAAGAAGTCGGCCCCTAGGGACTGTTGTACCCCAAAATTTTCCCTCCCATATTCTTCAAGGTTTATCAAGAATCATCTGCAAATGGTTCAAAATATTGCACAAGGACTAGACAGTCAAATGCCTCTTAAGCCAGTCAAAATTAGGGTTTTGTTTCTTACAAGGAATTTTAGGTCTTCAATGGTCCAATCAAGTCCCATAGGCCTATATATATTGTCAAGCATCTACATGTCAAGTCTCAAGACTCACAACGTCAAATTGCACAGTCAAAAGCTCCATTTGCTTCACAATCAACTGCAGGGGTAAAATGGTCATTTCACAGTCAAAAGTCAGAATTTTGGTCAACATCTTATTTTGAGCTCACAATCATCATTTGATCAAGTCTTGATCATGATTCCACAAGAATGGCTCAAAAATCATCAAAGATGCAAAAGTTGTTATTTTTGGACAGTAGAAAAGTCAACTGTATCTTGACCAAGGCATAACTTTTTCATGGTTCATCAGAAAAATCCCATCCAATGCTCATTTTGAAGGGGATGACATTTCCTACAACTCATCTTCACATTCCAAGTCCAAGAAATGCTCTCACAAAAAGTTATCAATTTCTACATTATAGGTCAATTTCAAAAGTCAACAAAAATGCACTTTAAGTCAAAGACCATAACTTGAGATTGGTAAATCCAAATGACATGGGACCAAAGGAATTGGTTAGAGGACTTCAAGACCTTTCCAAAATGTCTAAGAACATGTTCATATGATCAAAATTGAGCAAGATATGCATTGGAGAAGTTGGGAAATTTTTGTGAATTTGCAAAAGTCAACTTTGCTCAAAACACATCATTTTTGCTAATGGACCTCAAATTCCTTCTTGAAACTTTATCCAAGGCTTATGCACGACCCATTGAGATTAAATGGAATTGTTTTCTTATTTTTTATTAATTAATTGAATTTTTAATCAATATTAATTCATTTAATTCATTTAATTGTAGGAAAATATCAAGATATGGTTTTGCAATCTTTTCATGAAGCAAATATGACCTACATGTGCTGGAGATTTCGTGTACACATCAAGGGGACAAGAATCTTTCAATTTAGCAAGTTTTCTCAATCAAAAAGATTGAAAAATATTTGATTTTCAATCAAATATTGGAACATCAATTTCATGGATTTCCTTGCAAGATTTTAACTTAATTCCATTCTACTATATATGCACAACTCAACCCTAATGCCATACACGTGAGAATTGCTGCACAAAGCCATAACCATATTTGGAAAAAATCAAGAAAAAGCCAAAATTGTTTTCCAGGTTCCAGGCCCTTTCAAAGCAATTTAAGGATTCAAACACATTGCTAGAACTTCCAGAAACGTATTGAAATCAAAACCAAGTGCTAAGGCCTAAGAAATCGTTCTACACGAACTCGCGGTTTGCATATTTCTTTCATAATTGTAATTCATTATTCATGCATAATTAACATGTTCTAATCATTGTTTTGCATTGCTTGAACCTTTACAAAGCTAATGGCATTGGTTAATTGCATTATAGTGTACAGAATCGCAAGTTGCCATTGAAGGATTTTAGGGTTCTTGAGTTCTTGAATTAGGGCTTTGCTGTACAGGAAAAATCAGACCTTGAGAGACCCATGGTTGAATTTGTGGAGACAAGACGAATTGAACCCAACCATCGCGCCATATTTATATTTAGCCTAGGCCTAATCGCTATTATTCGTGGATGCATGTTGTGGGGGGTTAAAAACCCCCGCTATCTGTTTTGTTTTTTTGCAGGTGAACGAAGAAGATGATGTGCTGTTGATGTATCATTGGTCAATTCAAAAAGATGGCGCGCGTCTTATGTTTTACAGCTTAGCGTTTTGTTTTCCAATATAACATTCTCTCTCTATCTTAATGACAAATGCAGGCATGTGGTGTAGTGGAAGATGAGGTGGCTGTTAACCATTGGGACCTGGGTTCGATTCCCAGGTCCCTCCAAACCTTTGTTTCTATTTTTTCTTCTATGTTCACATATAGGCTTCATGAAAGGCTTCATCATACACCTCACAAATCAGCGTGCCATGTGTCCTCATGCACCAATCCAATGGCTATGAAGTGCTGACTATGATGTTCCCTGGTCAACCATGCGCTGGACAATCAGAAAGTCAAAGGCTTGAGCTTAGTGGGCCAGATTGCTAACATACCTCCTCAGGGCCCAACACCCCCCTGGTTCTTTCATAATTTTCTTTTTGTTTTCTTTTTCTTTTTTTATTTGCTTTTACTAATTATTATTATTAACCATTATTATTATTTAATTACCTCATAAACTAATATCTTTTATAATAAATTCAGAATTAAAAAATGTAAATATTTTTATTATGTATTAATTTCATTATTAATTATTATTTTGTAAATAAATTCTAATTAATTAGTTTAGTTGTTTAATTAGGACAATTTTAATCTTTTTTCATAATAAATAAAATCAATCTAGAATTAGGGTTTTTCTTTTGACAATTTTAATCCTTTTATTTTATTTTCATTAAAAAAACATAAAAAAACTAAAAAATACTTTTTTCTTGTAATTAATTAATTAATTAGTTATTAGGTTTAATATTTCATTAATTGCAAAAAAGGACCAAAACTCATTTTTTCTCAAAAAGGGTCAAAACCCTGAAGACGTCCCGATTCAATTTCTTTCGCGCATTATTATTATTTTGATTATATTTATGTATCTGTTCCGAGAATGTAATAGATAATTAGGACTTTTATCGCTTTCTTTATTTTCTCGCATTTATTTTTAAGGGTTATGTTTTTGGCGATGTAAATACCCGACGCCTTGTAATAGCGTAAATTCAACTTTCCGCAATTTATTTCCCGCAAATTATTAACTGTTAATTATGCAGGACAAGACTTGTATGAAAAATAAAATCAACCCGTAGCTCACAATGATGCATGTTCAAAGATAATATGAATTGAAACCTGACACACATGTACATGCCACTCCTAGGGTACGCCTCACTTGGTTGCCTCGACGTGGTCGTCAAGTATAGGGTGTTTTAGAGGTCGCCCTCCTGTCTAAAGATCCAGTTGCCTCGAAACGGTTGCCTCGGATAAAAAGGATCTAGGACATTAGGGTTACCGCTAAGGCGTCCTACTATTGCTTTGGTGACCACACATGTCCCTTTAATCGAATTGACCCGAATAACTCCAACGACGGTGCTACCTACTTCTCAATAGTGGGATAGTAATGTCGAAAGGACTCTTACACAGCCTAATTCCTTAGAGTATGTAGATTTCTCCTGGGTACTTGCTCTTTTCAAACAAAAAAAAACAACTTTTCGCACCTACACTTTCAAAACATTTTCAAATAAATACTTCATGCACTCTTGAGGACTGATACAAGAGTTACCTAGAAGTTTTTCAAACTAAACTTTTTTCAAAACCCACAAACACAAGAAAAGCAAACAATTTTTGAAAACATAGTGAGCAAGTACCTAAGAGCCCGTGGATAACCACGGATAGAAAGGGTGCTAACACCTTCCCTTTCTATAATCTACCTCCCGAACCGAGAAACATCTCGAAAAGGAATTTTGCTGTGCTTTTGTCCTTTCCTTGTTGGAGAACATAAAAGACGGTGGCGACTCTTGCTTACCGCGACATTTCGCGAACCAGCTTTGAAACAGTCAGTTCTATTTCCACCGATCACAGGGACCAACTGAAGGTAATGCACCACTGCTTGACAGAAACTCTTGGCAACTAACTTTTGCAATCTACTTCAGATCATTCCTCAAACTGGTATTCCTTTACTCAACCGAGTCAACAGAAGATTAGCCCCAGGTTAAGACCATTCTCACAAAGGATTCACCTTTAAATGGTATCCTGAAGCAATTTGTCCCTTGAGATGATCAAATTTTCATCTGATGCTCATTATGCAAGCTTACTTGATGTTTAAGCACTTGCTCATATGCAAAGAATGTTTATTCTAAGAATGATAATTCTAATGCGAAACTCATGTTTGTCTTGAAGTTTAAAAACCTTTATTGAAAAGATTAAACAGACAAAAAAATTTGTATGGAAGAAATTAAAAAGATAGTGTGATACCAACTCAAAAGTTTTTTGCAAGCCTCATAGGAGTCAGATTACCGTATTCTTGTTACAATGTGCTTTCAAATTAACCCACGCTTCAGTTAGGACTTTTAAGGGTTGTAACATGGCCTGGTTCACGGTTTTAGAAAAAAGGATTTGAGACTCAAAATATTTGGTGCCCACCCATTCTCTGTGATGTTCTTCAGTCCTAAATTCAGTTAAACCAATACGAGAGCACCCGTCCCTCAAAAGGAATTTACCATGGTTGAGGAGGATATGGCAGTCACTCACCTCTTTCATTTTTGGAACCTGATCACATGATTTTATCCTTTGTGGAGGATATTTATTTGGTAATCCCCTTTTTCTCTTTTCGCGGTTTTTTTCTTTTCCCTAAATTTTGCCTGGACAAATCCTTTTGGATTTTGATTTTGGAGTCCAGCGGGAAGTCCTGACTTTTGCCTAAGAGACTTGTTTTCCAAGTTTCGACTTAGCAAGGCTTTTTGTCTCTTTCTTTCATCATTTCTTTTAGTTTGAACCAATCGTGTGATTTCGAGTCGTTTTTGACTTCCTGAGAAAGTGTGACTACCTTACTGCTTGGTCAACGAGGAATAATCATTATGGTATCGTCATCTTTTGATCTCTTGATATGCGAGAGATATCTATTGGGATATCATTCTCATTGATGCACACTGCTGATAGATGAGAGTTAACCATTGTGATTTTGTTCTTTCTCAACCTTCTGAAGGATAACCATTATTGTATCCTTTAATGCGCACTCTTAATGAGTTTTGAACGCTCAATCAGATTAACTGAAATCTACACTGCCCCAGATTAAATGTGAGGTTTTTTTTTAACAAAAAAGAAACTCCCACTTCAAAGCTCAAAAGGGGTTAACGAGGGTTTCACTCCCTTATATCTCTGGTGTTTGGGGATTTGAAACAAGGCTTGTACATCGTTAGCAGGGTCCTATTCAAAAGCACATTGTTTGAACTTTTTGGCGCATTACTCATCATCCTCCCTTTAGGAGGTACCTTGCTTTATTTAAGCATCAAAAGGCAAAGAACAATACATTTAAGAACGGCTATGAATGGATTAATTTAAGACAAACATGTTCAATGCATTGTGATTAATATTCAAAAATCAACAAGCTTTGTATACAAGAAAGTACTGAACCAAAACAAGAAAAATTACAAATGAGAATGCAAACTTAATTTGAATTTGCCATGTTGAGGAGACTAGTCTCCGTAAGGACTGGTTGCTTCAGAGAGTACGCTTGGTAATCTCACTTTTTATCTATGGATAAATTACACTCTTGAGTTGAGAACGAGTACCCACCATATTTTCAAATAAGAATATCCTTAGGTCGTGAGTACAAGATTATGTTTCGTTAGGAAAATCATGTTGGTCATGCCTAGGTATTTAGCTCATTTATTGTTATCCTTCTTGTCATCGAAGATCTATAATACCTGCGAAGGTGAGAATTACAACAACATGCCTCGAGCATGGGATGGTTACCATACCTGATACTTCGAGTAATTTTATGTCACGTGCTGTAAAGCTTTAATGTTTTTAAAATGTAACCTTTATTGAAAATGTTTAACATCTTTTGTTATCAAAACGAAAAGAATGAAAACAACTTGGCACAATTCAAAAAAACATTTTTATTGAATGATTGGCCTGTAAATAGGCATTTACAACGAAAAGCAATTCTTGAAAAGAAACAATTACACGCGAAACTCATGGAGAGGACAATAAAAAAACAATGTGAGTGCAGATTTATCAAGTACAACTCTGCTACAACTCTCATGACCTCTGAATTCTTCAATACTGGCCTTCCGAATGACTTATTGGACTAATGCTCTATCCTGAGCCGATCAAACCAAACGACCTTTTACGCGAAATATTTCTTTACTACATCTGTGTTGACAGGGTGAGGGAAATCCTCTCCATCCATAGTCTTGAGCATCATAGATCCTCCCGAAAAGACTTTCTTCACAACAAAAGGTCCTTCATAGTTGGGAACCCATTTACCCCTAGCGTCCATGTTGTTAGGAGGCAAGATCCTCTTTAGCACGAGATCACCAGCTTGAAAATTCTGCGGACGTACCTTCTTGTCGAAAGCTTTCTTCGTCCTCTTTTGGTATAGTTGTCCATGGCAAATAGATGTCAATCTCTTCTCATCAATGAGATTCAACTGGTCGGATCTATTCTGGACCCATTCAGTCTTATCCAATCGTACATCTTTCATTATCCTTAAAGAAGGGATTTCTACTTCCACTGGTAGGACTGCTTCCCTGCTGTAAACAAGCGAGAAGGGGGTTGCCCCGGTTGACGTACGCATGGTGGTACGATAGCCATGTAAAGCAAATGGTAGCATCCCATGCCAATCTTTATAAGTGATGACCATTTTCTGCACAATGTTTTTAATATTCTTGTTTGCTGCCTCAATCGCGCCATTCATCTTAGGATGGTAAGGAGAAGAACTGTGATTTTTTATCTTAAAGTTTTCACACAACTCTTTCATCATCTTATTATTGAGGTTCTACCCGTTGTCGGTAATAATATTCTCGGGGATCCCGTATCGATAAATTATGTTATGCTTGATGAAACGTGCTACCATTTGTTTAGTGACATTGGCATAAGATGCCGCTTTGACCCACTTAGTAAAGTAGTCAATGGCCACCAAGATGAAATGGTGCCCGTTGGAAGCGGTCGGCTCAATCCGACCAATCATATCAATACTCCACATCACAAAAGGCCAAGGTGAAGTTAGGATATTCAGAGGATTGGGCGGCACATGCATCTTGTCAGCATAGATCTGACACTTGTAGCAGATCCTGGAATGCTCGTAGCAATCGTTTTCCATTATTGACCAATAATAACCTGTCCTCGAGATTTCCTTGGCCATAGTATGCCCGCTAGAATGTGTCCCAAAAGAAACTTCGTGCACTTCTTCTATGATCCTACTCGCTTCATGTCTATCCATGCATCTGAGCAGAACTGAATCATAATTCCTCTTATACAGAACATCACCGTCGAGGAAAAACTTGGCAGTAAACCTCCGTAAAGTCTTCTTATCTGTGACAGAAGCACCTTCTGGATATTCTTGAGTCTTAAGATACCTTTTGATGTCATAAAACCATGGCTTCTCATTAACAACATCTTCTCCTATTTCATAACAGAACGTCGGTTCATCCAACCTTAGGATAGTGATAGAAGGAGCCTCATTTTCCCATCTAACCTTAAACATGGACGATAGAGTAGCTAAGGCGTCTACCAAGTTATTCTCCTCCCTTGTAATATGATTGAAAGTAATCTCATCAAAATAAGGGGTTAGCTTCAACACATGCTCGCAATACAGAATCAAATTTGGGTGACGAGTCTCCCAATCTTCATTGATTTAGCTAATTACTAGAGCAGAATCTCCATATACTTCTAAGATCTTGATTCGTAAATCAATGGCAGCTTCTAACCCAAAAATACAAGCTTCATACTCAGCCATATTGTTCGTACAATCAAAGAAAATCCTTGCCGTAAGAGGAGTATAAAAACCTTCAAGAGAAGTAATCATTGCACCGACACCATTACCTAATGCATTGGAGGCACCATCGAACACCATCGTCCATCGCGATCCTGGTTCGGGTACTTCCTTTGGGACAGGGATGTTACAATCCCGTATGTACATGATGTCTTCATTAGGAAACTCAAACTTCATTGGCTGATAGTCATCTTTCATGGGTTGGTGAGCAAGATGATCTGCCAATATACTACCCTTGATAGCCTTTTCGGTAGTATATTGGATGTCATATTCAGTTAAAATCATTTGCCAACGAGCTATCCTTCCCGTGAGGGCTGGTTTTTCAAATATGTACTTGATTGGGTCCATCTTAGAGATCAGTAAGGTGGTATGAGTCAACATGTACTGTCTTAGTCAGCGAGCAGCCCATACCAAAGCGTAACAAGTTTTCTCGAGCAGTGAGTATCTTACCTCACAATCGGTAAACTTTTTGCTAAGGTAATATATTGCGTGCTCTTTTTGACCAGCCGCATCATGCTGCCCTAATACACACCCCACTGAGTTCTCTAACACCGTTAGGTACATTATCAAGGGTCTACCTTCTACCGGGGGCGAGAGAATTAGAGGTTCCATCAAATATTCTTTAATCTTATCAAATGTTGCCTGGTAATCGTTATTCCACCTGTCCGTCTGGATTTTCTTTAACAATCTAAAGATTGGTTCACAAGTGGTTGTAAGGTGGGAGATGAATCTAGAAATGTAGTTCAATCTCCCGAGAAAGCCGCGAACCTCCTTTTCTGTTTCTGGCACCGACATTTCTTGTATAGCCTTTATCTTACTAGGGTCAACTTCAATTCCCTTCTCGCTTACGATGAACCCTAACAGTTTCCCTGATCTCACTCTGAAGGTGCACTTATTTGGATTCAGCCTTAGTATAAACTTCCTTAATCTTTCAAACAATTTCAACAAATGAACGAGATGTTCCTCTTCCGTCTGGGATTTGGCAATCATATCGTCAACATATACTTCAATCTCTTTATGCATCATGTCATGAAGGAGAGCAACCATTGCACGTTGATAAGTTGCCCCTGCATTTTTCAGGCCAAAGGGCATCACCTTATAACAAAATGTTCCCCAAGGAGTAATAAAAGTAGTCTTCTCCATGTCTTCTGGTGCCATTTTAATCTGATTATAGCCAGAAAAACCATCCATGAAGGAGAACACTTTAGCTTGAGCAGTATTGTCAACTAGAATATCAATGTGTGGAAACGGGAAATCATCTTTCGGACTTGCTCTGTTCAAGTCCCTATAGTCCACACACATTCTGACCTTTCCATCCTTCTTGGGTACTGGTACAATATTCGCGATCCACGGCGGGTAAGAAGTTACTTTCAAAAAACCAGCATAAAATTGTTTCTGAACCTCTTCTTTGATCTTCTTAGACATCTCGGGATGCGTTCTTCGAAGCTTTTGCTTAACAGGAGGACACTCTTCTCTGAGAGGTAGCTTGTGCGTAACAATATCAGTGTCTAACCCAGGCATGTCTTCATAGGACCAAGCAAAGATATTCGCATACTCACGGAGAATTGCGATTAATCTGTGCTTGATACTGTCTTCTAGAGCAGCCCCAATCTTAACTTCTTTTCGGACCTCTTAGGTTCCCAAGTTGATCAACTCAGTGGTCTCTTGGTGCGGTTGAATGACCTTTTCTTCTTGCCTTAGTAATCTATCCAACTCTTCAGGAAGTTCGCAGTCCTCCTCAGTTTCTTCTTCAGCTTGATATATTGGATTTTCAAAGTCATAGAGAGTCATAGCGGAATCATTCCCGACACTTTCTGGGATTAATGAAGGACACAATCTGCATGATTATTTTTATTTTTATTTTAGTCTTAGATGTAAAATAAAATAAAGCCTCGTGTCTTATAAAAAATTTCGGAAAGACAAAGAGCGAAACATTTGAAAACAAAAGACGTTCTTTATTGATGAATAAACTTGTAATAAAACATTGTGGCCTTACAGCATGTCCACTATGTCTTAGGCAGGACATAGGGATTATTGCATGATAACAAATAAAATAAAGTTACTCTTCATAACGGGTGACTTCGATGATGTCCTCGGCGAAC
The DNA here is from genome assembly GCA_948472305.1 of Vicia faba. NCBI lineage: Eukaryota > Viridiplantae > Streptophyta > Magnoliopsida > Fabales > Fabaceae > Vicia > Vicia faba. The sequence goes on from OX451740.1 coordinate 1,260,013,511, forward strand.
CAGTTGGTAAGCTTTTCACTTGGCATGGTTGGATGAACCCACCTATCCATCTCACAATCGCTGCCATCTCCCTCACTCACTGCATGAGCCTCTTCCTGGATGATTCCACCGCTGACAAATCGAATTGGTGGAGAAATAATTTGACCTTTGGGAGTAGCAACTGACCTTTTCTGATTAGCAACGAAGCCTAAACCTTTCTTATCTGTCTGAGTAGGGAGATCCAACACTCTTCCCCAGCCTTCTGGATGACCAGACTGAACAATCGCTTGTGCCTGGCGATAGATGACATGGGGACTTTTGGCTTTCTGTCTTCTTGATGAGGAGCCCTAACAACCTATATAGTTTCAAAGGCTTGACACGACGTCTCATGGATTTCTCCTTCCACTTCAACATAGCAGAAAGAACTCAGGTGACTGAAAATATAATCTTCTTCTTCGCAAACGGTGACCACCTTTCCATTCAATAAAAACTTCAGCTTCTGGTGTAGATTGGAAGTAATAGCGCCAACCCCATGGATCCATGGGCGGCCCAACAAACAATAGTAGGAAGGGTTTATGTCCATGATAAAAAGGGTAGCTTCAAACACTTGGGGTCCTATCTTGATCGGCAAGTCGACTTCCCTGAACACAGTCCTTTTTGACCCATCAAAAGCCTTAACAACCAAATCACTCGGCCTCAATGAAAGCCCCTCATAATCCAGTTTCAAAAGAGCAGACTTGGGTAATACGTTGAGAGAGGAACCTGTATCAACCAGCACACAAGATAAGGTAGTTTTTGCAATTTCCATAGAGATGAGTAATGCTTTGTTATGCTTCCTCCCCTCAAGGGGTAGGTCGAAGTCCGTGAAACCCTGCCCATTACTCGCAGAAATGCTATTCACAATTCCCTCAAATTGATTCACAGATATCTCTTGGGGGACAAAAGAGGTTCCTAACAACTTCATTAGTGCATTTCTATGGGATTCTGAATCTCTGAGCAAGGCGAGGATGGATACCTTTGAGGGTGTTTGACTTAACTGGTCAATGATCTTGTAGTCACTCTTCTTGATGTACTGCATTAACTCGGCTGCATCCTTAGACATTTCATCATCAAAAACAGGAATAGGGGGACTCTGCCTCGGCTTATCGCTATTGACCATAATCCGCTTTCCTTTAGCCTTAGCTGCAACGTCTGTACTACTTTCAGGTCGTTCTGGTGGGGAGAAAATTCGACCGCTGTGAGTAATTCTACTTTCGCTGACAATATCGAGTACTGCAGGCTTCTCTTCTTCAGGCTTCTCTTCCTCAGACCTATGAGTAGCAACCTTCTTCCCCTGATAGTAAAGTTCACCACCATAACTCTATGGTACCGCCTTGTCGCTAACCTACGGCACTGGACCAGGCATAGTGATAAGTAGTGGAGATTTCTTAGCAGGTATCAGAATCATCATAGATACCCGAACAACTTTTTGTTTAACCGGAATGGTTATCACATTGATTTCATTATTATCGATCTCAGGCTTAACGATCTTGCGATTAAACTGAAGAAACACCTCCGTAATTAAATCCCGAACCGCATCTCTCAATAATTGACAACCCTCTGGCTGTTTTAAACAAGCGGCACAGTCCATCCCGCAGCCCAAAAATACACCCTTGCTTGTCAACTGCTTTTTACGAATAAAAGGGGGGTAGTTAACTGGTCGACATCCATAACCAGATCCAGGCTTTCGTCTTTAATGATGGCACTGACAGTGGGACCTCCGTGAGGCGGCAGAGGTTGATTTGTAATATTAGGTGCTGGTCCAAAATTAATATATTGAGTGTCTAATAGGTCTTGAATCTTGTGCTTGAAAGCATAGCAATTCTCGATAGTATGCCTCTGCCCTCCAGAGTGAAAATCACACCAGGCATTAGCATCAAAGTGAATCGACAACCTTTCAGGGTCAACTTTCAATGTACGCAACTCAATCAATTTTAGCTCGAGTAACTGAGGAAACAATTCAGCATATGTCATTGGAAGCACATCAAACTCTCTAGGGGGAGTCTTGGTTTTTGTTGATTATTCTACCGGGGTGTATATGTTGGACGTTGAGGGGGAGCTATTGGAATTGTTACAGCAACAACCTGATGGCCGTAATCTTGATATCTGCCCTTCCCCTTCTGAGGATAGATCGCACTAGATTCCCCTTCCTTTTTCTTTTGGTGGCCCCCGAAATATTTTTTAGTATTTCCAGCACTATTCCCAACCAGGACATCTTGGATTTTCCCCAATTTAATTCCGATCTCAATTCGCTCCCCATGTGTCATCTCAGCAAAAGTACCTGATATGCTACAAGTTGTGTAATACTGGCCTTGCAACGTACTACTAAACATCTCCACCATTTCCCGTTCCAATATGGGTGGTTGCACTTTTGCAGCCATCTCTCGCCGCCTCTGGGCGTACTCTTTAAAAGATTCATCCCGTTTCTGGGATAAGTTCTGCAGTTGGGTTCTTGTAGGTGCCATGTCAGTGTTATACTGATAATGCATAACAAAAGCTTCAACCAATTCTCTCCATGTACGGATACGACTACTTTCCAGTTGCATGTACCATTCGAGTGGGCCACCTGTCAAACTGTCTTGAAAGAAGTGCATCAACAGTTTCTCATCATTAGAATACGCATACATCTTCTGATAGAAACACTTAACATGGGTTTTTGGACAGGAAGTTCCTTTGTACTTTACGAAATCAGGCACCTTGAATTTTGGGGGAATCCTTACTCCGGGCACCAAGCCTAAATCAGACATGTCAAAGCCTATTGCACCTTGACTTTCAAACCTGCACATCCATTCTTCAAGCATACGCAACTTCTTGCTAGCTTCAGTTGGTTCTTCCATATTAGTCATCCAATCTTCCCAATTATCTTCTTCCATCGGCCTAACAGGAATGGGAACAGGCCTTGGTAATACGATAGGTTGTTCAGTGTTCTGATGAACAGGAGTAGGTGGGGGAGGATTCCCCATAGCTTGATTCCCAGGGATTCCTTGGTTACCTGTAAGGTTGCTGAAATTTGCATGTTGACCGTTTTAGGTATTCAGACCAACATTCGAATCCCGGTTCACGTTTCGAGTGCCTTCTGGGTTCTCCACCGCATTATGAGCCCCCAGAATACTGTTAGGATTGTTGATGATGACTCCTGGTGGATTAGCGTTCAAATTTTCACCCCCATTATTCAAAGCTTCAGCAGGCCTCACAACCATGGCTCTCATTTCCTCTTGTTGACGAGCCATGTTCTGAATAATCTCCATCAACTAATCGACTCGAGTATCCATCCTGGTTCCCATATCCATAACATCTGCTTGAATCTGTTCCATCTTTCTCTTGGCAGTTCTTCGAGTATTATAACAATGAGAATTCGTAGTGGCTATCTTCAAACAAAGGGGAGGCCCAAATCAAGAAATAAGAAGACCTGCCATAATCACTTATCATATTATGATATGTATGAATGCATGGTTGTGTATGAGATGTTATATCATTTCCAGGACACCTAAAGTTTTATCACCCCTAGGAATTTCAAACAACATGATAAGAGAAACAAACGGCGAGAAGAAGTTTTGACAATAATTGATTTCATTAAAAACCATTCATATGATCAAATGGTAACTTCTTACAAGCATGATTCAGAATATGTAATGAAATTTAAACGATCCCATCCAACAAGACTGGTGGTGGTCTAATGACATTAAAGAAGAAAAAAAAGAGAACAAGACAATAATCAAAGTGGTCGATCTCTAATCTCTGTGTAGTACAATGGTCCTCCTTGCAGGAAGTACTCTTCACTCCATTCCTTGGTTTCTTTGAATAATTTCTCTGTCTTTTCACGATCCTGTCCATGAGCGAAGCTATCGATTACCACATCTTTCCGAAATAGTTATCCCTCCAAGTACACGCATTGCTCTAGGAAGCGATCACATTCTTTACATTCTAGAAAAGGTATAGGTATGGGAGCTTCTTCCATCTCCTTTATCTTATCTCGGAGTCTTGCATTCTCTTTCATCACTTTGGTCATTTGATCTTCTTTCGCCTCCAACTCCATCCTAGCAACTTTAAATTGGTTTCCCAACTCTTTAGCTTTGACTTTGTTTCTATTGTTGGCCATTTGGAATCTCAAAGTTTCTTGACGATTCTTCTCTGCATCAGCGAGGGATATCTGGTACTCCTCCGTAGATACAAAGGGGTTTTCGGATCTGGGTCATTTTTTGGAGCTACCTTCCCCTTCATACTCTTTTAGTTGACGGGCCAATTCCATTTTCTTTTCTGTCAAGAAATATATTTCCATTTTTTGTCTTCCAGATTCTTACAAAGGTCCCTGTTTTCCAATTGTACTTGGTAGAAGCGTTCCTTAGGCACATCGTGATGTAACTCAGTGGGTTGAAGATACAAGGAGATTTCGTTTTCAAAAGGCAACATAAGAGTTTTAACTCTTTCCTTCAACCAATCCACGTAAAGATCGAAAGCTAATACCGCTTTTAACCCGAAGAATTCCTTTCCTTTCCTTCCAACATGTGCCCAAGCAATTTCTACTTTCTTCAATAATTCCGGATCTTCTCCTTTTTTTACAATACATAGGTTCGACCTCCTTGGCCGTGGGTGGACGCCTCATGGCATAACCTAATTTGCGAAGAGCGACTACTGGGTTGTAGTTGATAACCCCTTTTGTTCCTATGAGTGGAACATTAGAGAAACCTGCACAGTGAGAGATGACTTCGGTGCTATCAACCTTAAGTTTGTACCATTGGATATCGAAAGAGGTGAGTGTCATTACTTTGGATGCCCATGAACGAGGATCTTCCTTGAATGGCCCTTTGGTGGGTAACTATGCCATGAACCATTTGTAAAGTATTGGTATACAGCATACCACTACTCCTTTCTTTCAATGCCTAGAGTGGATGGCGTGGTAAGTATCAGCTAATAGTGTAGGTATCGGATTCTTATTCATGAAGACGCAAAGAGAAGCCAAGTCTACAATCTCTTTAATCTCAGGGAATAAGATAACTCCGTAAATGGTAGCAGCCAACATAGCATAATAAGCATCCCAGTTTCCTATGCTTGCCATTTCCTTAGCCTTACTTACCAAGAAATCTACAAGAAGACCACAAGTGACTTTGTTACGTCTCCATTTCCCTTTTACATCATTAAGGCTCAAATAAAAAACCTTAGCAATGGCCTCATAGTCAGGCTCAATAGGGACTCGAACAAATGGAAGATGACTAGTGAGCTTAATGCGGAGAAGATGAGCGTACTCCTCAAGAGTAGGTGCTAACTGGTAGTCCTGAAATGTGAAATAATGCAACTCCGGATCATAAAACTGTAACAGGGTCTGTACAGCCTTATCGTCAACTCGAACATCCAACAAAGATAGGAGATTCCCATATCTTTCACAAAAAACATCCATTTGTTGACAATTCATGAGGTCTCTGAGTTCTTCAAGAGAGGGCCAAATACTAGGACGAAACTGATAGCTGAAGTTATCCCTCTTTGTCTTTAGGACAATATCAATGTTGTTTGCCATTCTTTAGAGGAAAAGGAAACCCTAGGGAGATCCTGGAAATGACAATGCACATGCGAATTAATCATCGACACACACACACACACACATACACACACACACACACACACACACACACACACACACACACACACACACACACACACACACACACACACACACACACACATATATATATATATATATATATATATATATATATATATATATATATATATATATATATATATATATATATATATATATATATATATATATATATATATATATATATATATATATATATATATATATATATATATATATATATATATATTTATATTTGAAAAGTAAATATGATATGATGCACGTGCAAATGATCATGGTGTTACTACTTCCATGATACTGATTTCTGTTGTAATGTCTCTTCATAGTCTGTTAATACCAGGATCACAGGTCCGAAACATAACCGGAAGAATTCCATGAAGATCATAGTCGGAACCTCAGAAAATAAATCTGAGAACCTCATAATTACCGGCAGAAATCCAAGACATAACCATAAGTAACCGTCTGAATATAGTCACCAACTGTACCTGTGATAAGAATCCCCCCCTCACTCACGGGTGAAGACTAGGTTAGGATAAGGCAAAGGTAACTCGAAAATCATGGGTTCGTTTGAAAGTAAAATCATCACAACACAGACGTGCATGATGAAAATACCTTCAATTGAACCTCATCCGAGCGTGGTATATGACATGACTGCACTAATCGGACCACCTCCTATAGCTGTCATGCCCCACTATATTCCTAGTGTCCTAGTGCACTCTGGCCTGGGTACTGGGCCTTTTACCTCAATAGTAACATCCCCACCCAATCAAGAAGCAGATCCAGTACAACAACAGTATATGGAAGACAGTAAAATGTAATGCATACATGTGCTCAGGTATATACAAAATGAACGAATAAACTGAAAGCATAAAAATAAACACCCAAAGAAAGGAACCAAGAGCTAGGAGTGACTCCGGGATGGACCAACAATAGGTCAATTTGTCCCCAATGAAGTCGCCAGCTGAAACAACCGGCTGAAAATCATCAAACAATGAAGTTGCCATCGAACGTCTTTTATCCCATGGGAAGGGAAAGGTAAACATCGAGAAAACCTGAGAAGGGAGAAGTCACGGTCTTGCGACTGAGAGATCGGGTAAGGGAGTCTGTTACGCGAGGGGAAGGTATTAGAACTCCACACGCCCGTAGTACTCTACGGTATCCACTCTTGTTGTCTATCTTATGGGTGTGTTCAATCTATGCTTACCATTTACTATACTAATGAAGGGAGAATGCATGCAAAATAAAGGGGAAAAGAATGTAGGGAAAATAAAGTTGTGCTCGTTTGGGCCCTACCCCGATGCCTACGTATCCCTTTTAAGGAATCAGAGCAGTCGTAGTTCGGAAACATGTTTTTGTTGGTTTGTATTTTTTAATGAACAACATTAATTTCACCTTCTGCCGCAACTCGACCTTTGGAGACTTACGCGTCAGCACAGAAGGGAATTAACATGCTCTTTTGAAAAGAGTTTTGGAGAAAAGGTGCTTGGGCGCACAAAAATATTTGACTTGGTTTGTGTTTTTTTTAATGAACAATATTAATTTCCCCTTCTGCCGCAACTCAACCTTTGGAGATTTACGCGTCAGCACAGAAGTGAATTAACATGTTCTTTTGAAAAAGTTTTGAAAGAAAAGCCCATAGGCCAAAGGAGTTTGTGTTTGTTGGTGTTTTTGCTTGTGAATAACAGCTAGTTAACCTCAAGAGAGATTTTAGCCATTTCTCTACTTACTCATGAAATAAATCTTTGAGACTTGAACCATACCAAAGCTTAGAATAAGAGAACAATAAGGTCGAGAAGAAACCCGCTTATCATCTCTCATGCTTAACAAATATATGATTCTCGTTAGTAAATTTTTTAAGTATTTTGAGGTTTGTAAGAAAAAGAAGTATTCGTTTTAAATGCATATGCGAAAAGAGAAAGAAAAGTAAAGGGGAGACTAGCTTATTTCTAAACCTAATGTTATCATACTTCACATGATCTCTAGGAAGCGATAAATGCGGAGAGAATGTAGAAAGAAAATATACCAAACAAGTACTAGCCCATATAGCAAAGCAAAAAAGCAAAGAAACCCGACGATCTCGCGAGCTGCTAGCATCAACAAAGAAAAGATTCAGAAATTGAATACGCAGTATAAGTGTCGGAGCGTCATCGATGTGAAAATAAATCACAATCGAAAACTCAAGCATATCCGCATATCCTGCATAAGACTCAAATCTCAACAGGAAAAAGTAAAGCATGAAGTCTCAAAAACAAAATGATTATTTAAACATAATTCATAATAGAAAATTCTAACAAAATTCTAAAAGAATAAAAATATAGGGAAATTATATTATATTCCTAAAAAAAGATTAACGATTTTTATGCTTTTTACTATTAGTCTTGATTATCAAAAATTATAGGAAGGAAACTAATGAAAAGAAGAAATTAGAATTCTAGTCAAAAGGGGGGTGCAGGCTGAGATCCAGGGTATAGCAGGGATCTGGGCGTTGAGCCCATTGAAGAGAAGTCCATGAATGGCTTTTTTTTCCATCAAACTGTACAAAAAAAAGTATCCGGATGGGCCAGGGGTACCAGAAAAATGGATATGGGCTTAGAGGGAGATGTGTTTTGGTCCAACCTGTAGTGCTTAAGACATCGCATTGTGATGCTTTAGCTTGTACAAACAAATTTCCTTCGCTTTCCCTCTCTCTCACTGCATGATTTTCATCCGTCGCGATTACCACTACCAATGATGTCCAACTCCTTCTATACTGGAATCTCGAAACACAAAATTCAACGAAAAAACAAGTACTGAGTCCTAATCCGACGCTCTTCTCTCAATTTCATCCGCATTGACCTAAATCTATCAGAGAAAATCAGAACCCTAGGTTCTTGTGAGCGCAATTAAATCATTACGGTGAAGAGGTTGAGCTATCAACGTTAGGGCTACTGATTTGCACTCCTTAAGGAAGAATATAGCATAAAAAAAACATGGAGGTGATGAAGTCCAATTCTTACCCGCGGGAGACACTCCGGTGGTCTTTCAACTGCGAGGAAGCTCAGGAAAAACTAGAGGCGTGCGATTCCCGGTAACTTCTATATCCTTGTGCTCAATTTCTCCTTGCAGCGGTGATGATGATGAAGTGCTTCAAATATTGAAGGTTTATTGAAGAGGGTCAAGAAGATTGAAGTGGAGATGATGATGTTGCGATCGTTATTGTAAAGATTGTTGCGATGCTTGCAAAGAGTTGATGCATGGAGTTGCTTCTAATGATGATGATAATGAAAGGTGCAGCATGAAGAGAGAAGAGAAACTCTTTTTCTGGTTTTTTGTGATTCTTCTCAGATTGTTGAAGAATGAAGATGAAGATGAGAAGAGAACTCCCAGAGAGTGAAGAGAGAATGAAGATTAGTGAGGAGAAGAATCTAGATCCCTTATCTGATGAGTCCTCTTTCTGTTTATATAGCTTGTTATAAGTATCAAGTTAGTTAGAGATTCTGTTATCTTTTCTGTTAGAATCTGTTATTGAAACTATTAAGAAAACAGTTAGTTGGTTTTAAAAACTCTGCTGGAATTTTTTTCTTTTGAGGCCGTTAGGAGGTTCTGCTAAACTTTTCTGTTATAAGTTTATTAAGACTGTGAAAGTTAGTTACAGAAATTTCGTTAGGAGGTTAGAGTTGTTAGTTACAGGTCTTTTTGACAGTTACGGTTTTGTTAGCATGGTTTTTTGACAGTTAGGAGTTAGTGAGTTGTTAGTGTGAATTAGAAAATAGTTACAAAAGAGGTTAGGGGATTGAGTTCCATTAGGATAGAAGCTCTTTGTTGGTAGTAGTTAGAAGGTGTTTAAACTGAGTTGACAGTTCTGTTACGAAAGTATTAGTGAAAGTTTCTTGAAGTTGTCTTTTTAGAAATTTTCTAGAGGGAAAAACAAGGTGGTTTTAAACTGGAAGTAGAGGGAAGAGAGGTTAGCTTGGGTGGCTATTATACAGGGAAGTTAGTTAGTTATTTTTCGTTTATCCTATTTCCAATTTACAACTTCCTTTCTTAATTCTGTTTCATCTGACCTTTGGATTATTTTCATGGAATAGGCCTTGGTGTTGGTAGCTGGCGATGATGAACACATACACTCCTTGTGCTGAGCTGAAATTTATTGATCTAATATTGCATTGAACCATTTATGGACTTGGCTTTGACATTCGTTCATGCTAGTTAATGCAACAATTGTTCTGGTTACATAGAAAGCTTCAGCTAGCCCTTTTTAGACAGATATGGCCGGTGGCTTCTTGATGAAATACAGGCTGCAGATTTTTCAAGCTCGCGATAGCGTACCAATGGCTGAGGTTCTTCCCAGTAATACCTTTTTGACTCTAATATTTCTCTCGCAAAACTTCTTTTCCTCTCGTCTTTCTCCATATTCTGAAGAGCCTCTGAGAAAGAAAATGATGATATCATGTTAGGATCTCTTATGCTTAATAACTCCTTTTGCTGTGATATTTTATAATCTTGGTTATACTTCCACTCACTGAGCTTGGACTCATGATTTTTTTGCACTTGCTGATTTCTTGCGAGAATTCACGATTTGTTTGCATTTTATTTAGCTGGGATACGAAATTTATGTTGGCCTGATTACTATTGTTGCACACCGTGATGTTTTGACAGGTCTAGACTGAGTTTGCGCGTAAACAACATCTCCTTTTTGAGTTTGTCCCATTGTGAACCAAACATTCTTTTTGTAATTTGTTTGCGATTTGCAGCAGGACGGACTTAGGCCAATGATTGAACTTGCATCTGATTTTTCTTGTTACGAAACCAAAGCATATGAGGCCTTATTGTTTGCTTTATGAATATAATTCTGCAAGAGAATTCCTTAATCCACAAGCCGATTCCATTGCTCAAGCCCTAATGATAAGACCTTAAAAGAAATCTTTAAAACTGTCTTGCTCATACTCAAACTTTAATTGCTAACCACCTTCTTTTTCCTTGTTTCATGAGACGACAATAGTGATGAAGTCATGGAGAATACATGGAGAATGACGAGAAGCCATCATGGATGAAGAAACTCAAACTGAAAATTGCAGGAGCTTTCCCACCGTAGCAGGTTGGGCCATGGAGAACCAGATTTCAGGGAATTGGCTAGAGATTTGGAACGGATTTGAATGGACCTTGGCAGCCAGCTTCTTGACAAGCTATAACATCATGAGGAAGACTTGGGCTTATGATAGATACATAACCCTTTCTTTATAACAATTTTTTTCAAAATGTAACGGCAACACGACTTACTGTTTGTAATCCTAAAGAGCAATATAGACGGGTTTTGTATGATATTGAAACTTTTTGGATGACTTTGAAATAACTTTGGAAAGATGATTAGCATAAAAATCTTTGATTTGTGCATAATGATTGACTTTAGAACTACTTTGAGTGAATTTTTCAATGATACCCCTCCCTTAATTACAAGCCTACTTGTATTGCAATCCAAAATGACACATGAAATAACTATTCGTATCTTTAACGACCCTCTTATTCAATTCACCCTTGTACGAAAAATGACAAACATTGAAGGAGGGATGATGCCTCCTAAGGATTTGGATCGCATTGAATCTATGGCATGAAAGTGATCATCTGAATGAATCCAAATCAAATGGAATTCTCAATTATTCCTAACTTCAATCCTTAAATTCATATCACAAATAAAAGAAGTAATAATATCTCGCCTGCATTGGATCTCCAAGTTCAACATTTTATACCACAACTTAGCATCTTTGCAATTCAAATCATAAGTCATTGACTTCAAGGCTAATAACCTCAACGCCACATTAACCTTTCTTGAATAAACTCCTTGACTCACACGAAACTAGAAGCATAACCGGACGTCCACGTGATACAACTCTAATTTCATGAAGTATATAGGGAAATGAACCCTAGTTTCACATTTCTCTGTTCGAAGGATAACCAGAAGAATCAAACTTTACTGGACGAATACACCTTAGTTAGTCATAAAAACCCTAACTTCTCAAATGATAAGTACATTCGCATGAGAGGGTGCATTGATTCACATAGTAAGTATGCTAGGTCACACCCCCTTGAATTCTTGACAAGAAAACAAATTTGTAACCCGTTGTTCAGTGGACGATAATAGCCCTGTAGCTTAATGGAAAAGAAGTCCAAAAAATGAGCATGGACCAAAACCCTCATTCCACAACCTTGTACACCAAGAAGAACCAGAATAGTTAAGCTTATTCAACACATACACCTCAAATCAGCTGTAAACCCTAGCTCCCTAGCTGCTGATCGTTTGAACCTTAGGTGATCTATTTTTTATGAAAATGCATGCTACGCGCATGACCTATTGGAATGATGCAGATGAATGTAAAGTCTAAGCCAGAATAAAAGTGCAATTAGGAGGGAAAATTTTAGGGTGCAACAACAGGATCTCTGATACTCTGGTCTGTAAAGTTCTAAACATGCAGTAAGGGACTCCCAACGGTAATATTCATCCTCTGATGTGAGGAGTTCTGAAGCGTTACAGCTTATCAATGCATATCAAAAGTAACGACTATAAAGAGACAATAATCTCCAGGTTTGGAAAGTTCATTAATTCTTGTTATGAACATTCCTTGAGCATCTTCTTATGTCACTTTTGCATGGCCTATATAAAGCACACACATAGAAGAAATCAAGTGATGAACTGCTGAGCACAAAAAGAAGAAATCACGTGAAACTACAGCAATGTAGCAATCATCCTTCATCCTTAAACATTCATATTTAAACTGTGTAAAACATCATTGTCAGTGATATTGTTTTATTAGAAACATTATTGTACACATTTATTCAATTACTATTTAGACATTTCCTTAAGAAAACTGGGTTGTGGTTTTAGACTCAAGAAGACTTTGACAGTTGTCAAAGTATATTTGTAATCAATATTGATTAGTGAATTAAGACCTCGTTGGAGAGAGGCAAAATCACCTTGGCGGGTGGACTGGAGTAGTTTGAGTTCAAACGAACCAGGATAAAAATCAAAGTGTTCTTTCCATTGTATTTTGAGATTCCAATTCACCCCCCCCCCTTCTTGTGCTTTTCCCTTCTTTATTAATGGCCCGATAAGCCTTATGTTCTATCTCCACCGACATATGACATGATTTCCCATAAACTAGTTTGAATAGTGTGGTTCCAATCAGAATTTTATATGCTGTCCTATATGCCCATAGAGCGTCATGTAACTTAGACGACCAATCTTTCCTAGAGGTTGCTACAGTTTTTTCTAAGATTTGCTTTATTTCTCTGTTGGAGACTTCTACTTGCCCACTTGTTTGTTGATGATAAGGTGTTGCGACACGATGTCGGACTCCGTATTTTGCTAATAATTTTTCTAGGATTTTGGAAATGAAATGGGAGCCCCTGTCGCTGATGACGAGTCTTGGTACACCGAATCTTGGACAGATTATGTTCTTGAAAAGCCTGACTACTACTCGCGTGTCATTTGTTGGAGAGGCTACAACCTCGATCCATGTCGAAACATAGTTGATATAAAAAAGTATGTAGTGATTTCCAAAGGAAGACGAGAAAGGTTCCATAAATCAATTCCCCATACATCAAAGACTTCAACTTCTAGAATTCCCTTTTGAGGCATCTCATCACGTCTAGATATGTTTCCAGTGCATTGGCATTGGTCACACTTTTTAACCGCGATATGGACGTCTTTTCAGAGTTTAGGCCAATAAAGGCCAGATTGTAATATCTTAGCACAACTCTTTGAAGTACTTGCATGTCCTCCATAGGGAGCGGCATGACAGTGGAGAATTACGTTTTCGATTTCACTTTCGGGAACACATCGATGGAAAATACCATCGGTGCCTCTTTTGAAAATTAAAGGCTCGTCCCAATAATAATTGTTGTACCCAAAAATTTTCCCTCTCATTTTATCAAGATTCTCCTCACAAGACCTCTTGGACTCAAGACCAGATTATGGTTTGCTCAGCTCAAGACATCTCCTTGCACTGTTGACCTGAAATTAGGGTTTGAGTTTGCACAGAGATTTTTGGACTTTCAATGCCTTATGTGACTTTCATAATTCATGTTGGACTCCTAAGATTGATCATACCAAGTTTCAAGCCTTGAATCACATTTTTGACCAGTCAATTGGACAGTTGACCTAAAAATCAGCTGTATTGAGGAAAAAGTCAACCATGGCCAATTTACAGTCAAAACTCATAATTTTTTACCCACATAAACATTATAGACTCATATGAACCATCTGATCAAGTTTGGACCACAACTCCTCAAGAAATTTGATCAGATCAACAAAAGGGCAATGGTCAAAATTAGGGTTTTGACTGAGGAAGGGCAAATTCTGATTTTTCACCTAGCCAATGGCCAATTGGGTTCAATCATGGTTTCAAGGACTCAATGGCATCATCTTGACCTAATCACAAGGTTCAAAAGATCTCAAATGCGTTGGATTGACAAATGAATTTTCCAGTCAACTGATCAAAAATCAACTGTACACTGAAAAGTCAAACTTTGACTTTTTGGTCAAAATCAAGTGCCAAGGGTCATATTTCATCAAGATGTGTCAAAACATGAAACTTGTTCACCAAGAAACTTAATTTTGAAAATTAGGGTTTTAATTTGAAATTTTTCATAACTTAGAAATTTTCTAAGTTATGAAAATTTCTTATTTTTTCCCAACTTTTCCCAACTTTTTCACCATGATGCAATTGGATTCAAAGAAAACTTCCAACATGAAAGTTGTAGTCCTCAACAAAATCTAAAACTTTGATTCACAAAGTTTTCCCAAATGATGCTTGTATCTCTAGTTATGATTTTGTGAATATGGGTCCATAGACTTTTTAACTTAGTGAAATTTTGCCCTATTTTAGGCAGGATTTTGACCTAACTTCATGGCAACTTTTCACCTAGTCACAAGATGAATATCAAGTTGAATTTCAAATATGGATTGTAGAGCATGTTACAAGCTTTCTAAAATGTCCAAGAACTCTCCAAGATCATTTATGGTTAGGGAGAATCGAAGAAATGAAAATGGCAATTTATCACTTTTGTTCAAGGCATTTTTCACAATGGTTCAAGTTGCAAATCAGTTCCAAACATGCTTGTACTTGGTATTACAGGTCCTAATCCCTTCTACACTCCATAATTGAATGCAAATACATTGGATATTGGTTTTATTCTGACCTATGGAGCTTTGTACATTGAATTAATCCATTTATGGCATAAAGTGTACAATACCATTTTCATAAAGCTAGATTTTTACAACTTTGTTTATCTTGAGTCATGGACCTAATCTCTTGCTGCAAAAAATATCCAAAAATATCAGGCAACTTGTACCAACTATGTGCAGCTAGCAAGCAAGCCTGTACAGGCTTTGGAATTGTCACTTCCAACTTTTCTTCAAAAGCAAGAAACTTGCAAAAGTCAATACAACTTGTCCATCTGATAAAGACAAGCCTTGGTATCATTTCACAAAACCTCATAACCTTGTAACAAGCCTAAGCACGAATCCTTAGCATCTCAAACACTCTCAAACACCAAAAACACCAACTTCTGCCCAAATAGGGCATCATCTGCAAAACCTTGGCCAAATCATTATTGGCTCGTGCGTTTTGCTTTGAATCACTTCAAACACATTCCATACCTCCTACCTAAACTATCCAGGCCCCTGTCTTGCAACTGTAACCCCTGTTTCGAGCTTCACCATTTCCATTTTTTGAGTTTGCAGGTTGACTTCTACAAAGAGTTTCAAGCAACTACAAGGCCAGCTGAGCATTGGGATAGATTGAGGGAACTTCAAGCAAGCTCACACGACCTTCAGGCCTAACTCAAAGTTCCCACATTGCCATATTCAAACTCAACTGAACAAGGTATTTGTCAAGTTTCTATCTCTCTATTTAGGCATCCTTAAGCTTAGGTTTGTGAAGCAAACATGTAGTCTTTAACTTGCTTGAGTTGTACATATGCGTAGTTTCCATTTATATTAACTGAGCTAAGAGTATTTGGATGTTGAACATGCTGAAAAAACTAGGTCATAAATTAGGGCCATTAAAATTCTCCTTGGTCTCTTAGAGTTAGGTCATGTTCTTTATATCATTGGAATCGTGAGTTCATGAGCTATATTTTTCATGTTACAAGTTTTTGATTTTATGCAAAGAATAGCAAGAACAGGATTTGAAGGCAAGCGCACGCGAAGTTGCTGTCTGGAGGTCAGGGACGAAGCTGTCCTGGGCCAGGGCCTTGAGCCTGCTACTTTTCACACCCCCCATTTTGCTTTTGCACCCCCCTGATTCATATTTTGTTATTTTTCATATTTTCTTGTTATTTTTATATTTTTGACTTTTATTATTTTTTTCTGAACATTAAAAAGTCCCAAAAATATTTTCTTAATTTTTTGCATTTTATTTTATTATTTTTATTATTTTTATGGCATAAAAATAGTTGATTAGGTTTAATAGAATTTATTTTCTTGAATAAACTTGTAAGTAATATTAAAATACTTAAATATTTTATTTTATTATATTATACACATAAAATATTATTTTCTAACATATTTTAATTTTTAATATTTATACATAATATTATTATTATTTTTCTTAAACAAAAATTGACAAGAATATTAGAAAACATATATTTTTCTTTTAATAAAAAAACTAGGGTTTCCCCTTTTAAAAATAATAACATTATTTTTTTCTTATGTTTAAGACTTAGATAATATTATTTTCTCATACATAAAACAATTACAAAACTTTTTTTGCATATTTACATTTTATTGCATATTTAAATACTTGTTTATTTATTTATTGTACAATAAATTCAATTGGGTTGTAATAGTGAATTAGGGATTTATTTTGTGCAAATATCCCCCATTCAAACTTGTATCCTCCTTCCCATAATATTGTTGTAATAGTCTAGATTTACTTTACGCATTTTATTGATTTCATATACCATGATAGTAAACTAGGGTTTTGTATGCAAAAAGACCAAAAATCAAACAAATAGCATGACTTAATACAAGACAAAAATGCATGAAAAATGACAACACATTGCACACAAGCACCTCTAGGGTTTCACCCACTTGGTTGCCTTAAAACACGGACATGGTATGCATGCAAGTTATCTTGGCAAAACAATGCAAAAACAAAAGATCATAGTCCCTCGATGACGCTCGACAAGGTTGCCTAAAAACAAATGATCTTAGTCCCTCGGAAAAAATGCCAAGATACCTAGCAAACATTGCTATCATGGCTATACGATGACCCGCGCCCGTCCCGTTTAACATCCAAAGATAGGGTTGCCTACCAAAACAATGGTAGGTCAAAACCATCAAAGGAATAAAAAATGTACAAGAAAGACTTTTGAGTAGGTATATGTTTCTAGTTACTTGATCAATTTGCAAACAATCCTTGATATTTTTAAATAAACACACACACAATTTCAAAACATTTTCAAACAACTTTCAAAACATTGAAACATTTTTCAAAAGACAAACACCTTTGTATACATTCTTACAAACAAGAATCATTACAAAGATTGCCTAAACAATGGCCTCTTTTCAAAATACTTTCAAAACCACACAAAGCACCATTTCAAACAATTGTCAAAGCAAAGCAAGTGATCTAAACAAGTAACTAAGAGCCCATGGAAAACCATGGATGAAAAGGGTGCTAGCACCTTTCCTTTTCATAATCTACCCCCCCGAACTCAAGAAAACATCTCAAAGGTCTTTCCTGTGCTTTTTACCTTTCCTTTTGGATAAAATAAAAGTCGGTGGCGACTCTTGCTAAACCGCGACATTTTGCAAACACAAACGCAAGCCTCAAGTCAGTTCTCCCACCGTATCACAATAATGTTTAATGTCATGAAAGAATTTCTTCTTTTGTTGATAAGACATATCGGGTGGAAGCACTCCGGCAGCCAAATAGTTAACTAAATTGGTGTACCATGGTAGCATGTTTGTGGTGCATATTGCTTCCAAAATTTTGTTTGTGGTATTGTCTTCATAAGTCACAGGGTACTCAGTTATGATACCGTCTAGTTCTAATTGGGCGACAAGGCGTTCATAAGGAAAATCATCATTGATAGGAACATGATCTGGTTTGATGCCTTCTATTCTGGATAGGTGGTCGGTGACTACATTCTCGGTGCCTCTCTTGTCTTTTATTTCTAAATCGAATTCTTGAATAAGTAAGATCCACCTTAGTAATATTGGTTTGGCGTCTTTCTTACTCAAGAGGTACCGGATTGCAGCGTGGTCAGTATAGATAATTATTTGTGCTCCTACTACGTAGGAATGAAATTTATCTAAAGCAAACACAAAAGCTAACAATTCTTTTTCAGTGGTAGCGTATTTTGTCTGTGCAGGATCTAGGGTTCTACTCGCGTAGTAGATCGCATGAAGCTTTTTATCTTTTCTTTGTCCTAGGATTGCGCCTACGGCATAGTCACTGGCATCACACATTATCTTGAATGCTTCTTTCCAATCAGGAGGTTGCATAATAGGTGCTGAAATTAATTCCTTTTTTAGAGTTGTAAATGCGTCCAAACATTTGTCGGTGAAAATGAACTCAACATCCTTCATTAGGAGTTCGGTTAGAGGTTTGGTTATTTTGGAGAAGTCTTTCATGAAACATCGATAAAAACCGGTGTGTCATAGACAACTTCTTATCTCTCTAACAATTTTGGGCGGTTGAAGATTTTCTATAACTTCGATCTTTGCTTTATCTGCTTCAATTCCCCTATCGGATACTATGTTCCCTAAGACGATTCCTTGTCGGACCATGAAGTGGCATTTTTCCCAGTTTAACACGAGATTGACACTTACGCATCTTTTTAGCACCATTTCAAGGTTCGATAAACATCCCTCGAAACTTCCTCCGCAGAAAGAGAAGTCATCCATAAAAAATTCCATTATGCCATCTAGAAAATTAGAGAAGATGGACACCATACATCTCTGGAATGTTTCAGGGGCATTGCATAATCTGAATGGCATTCATCATTATGCGAACGTACAATAAGGACAAGTGAAAGTCGTTTTTTCTTGGTCGTCTGGATGGATAGGAATTTGGAAAAATCCAGAATATCCGTCTAAATAGCAGAAGTGAGAGTGCTTAGCTAGTCGTTCAAGCATTTGGTCAATGAAGGGTAAAGGAAAATTATCTTTACGAGTGGCTTTGTTTAACTTTCTATAATCAGTGCACATTCTCCACCTGGTGTGAGTTTGTTGCGCTACTGATTCTCCTTTAGTGTTGCTGACAATAGTCACACCACCTTTCTTAGGTACGACATGTACTGAGCTGACCCATTTACTGTCGGATATTGGGTATATGATTCCTGCTTCTAGTAGCTTTTCTACTTCCTTTTTGACTACATCGCTCAGAATGGGATTTATTCTCCTTTGATGTTCCCTAGAGGTTTTACAGTCTTCCTCTAGCATAATATGGTGCATGCAGATAGAAGGGCTTATTCCTTTTAGATATTATATGTTATAACCTAACGCAGTTGGGTATTTTCTAAGGACATGTAGTAATTTTTCAGTCTCTATTTGTCCTAAGTCTGCATTGACTATAACTGGTCGTTTAAGTTCTGTGTCTAGGAATTCATATCTTAGGTCTTTAGGTAATGTTTTGAGTTCTATGGCAGGTTTCTTTTGACAGGGTATAGGATCAGGCGTTAAGGCTAGGCATTCACTAAGATTTTCATCTTGATATTCAGGGCCCCAATTATCATCTTCGAGTATCGGGGGTATGGGAATCTTTAATACTTCCAAATAAGTGGTTTGTTGTTTTTCCATTTCTCTCACGCATTTATCAATTTCATCTAGGAAACATCATGAATCATTGATGGATGGTGCCATGAAGAATTTAGATAAAATGAATTTAACATTCTCCTCTCCAACTTCGAAGGTCAGTTTTCCATTTTTAACATCTATTATGATTCCTGCAGTAGCTAGGAATGGTCTACCTAATATGATAAAAATATTGGAGTCTTCTTTAATGTCCATGATTATGAAATCAATGGGGATATATAATTGTTCTATACGTACAGGAACATTTTCTAACATACCTAAAGGAAATTTCACTAATCGATCTGCTAATTGTACGAACATTCTCGTTGGTCTTAGTTCTCCCATGTTGAGTTTCTTGCAAATTGATAATGACATCAGACTAATACTGGCTCCTAAATCGCATAGTTCTTTTTCTATGACAAATTTTCTGATTACGCAAGGTATGGAAAAACTACCTGGGTCTTTAAGTTTAGGAGGCATGTTGTTTTGTATTATAGCACTACACTCAGCAGTGAGAAATACAGTTTCATTATCCTCAATATTTTTCTTATTGGATAAGATTTCTATAATAAATTTAGCGTAGGAGGGCATTTGTGTGATAGCTTCTGTAAAAGGTATGGTAATGTTAAGTTGTTTCAGAAGTTCAACGAATTTCTTGAATTGCCCTACGTTTTTAGACTTATCATATCTTTGAGGATATATATTGGTGGTTTATAGGGTGGCGGAGGCACATAAGGTTCTTCTTTTTCTACGGCCTCTTCATCGCCTTCTTTTTCTACTTCCTTTAGTTCAGCTTCCTTCTCAGTTTCTTCTCCATGTTTTTGGTACATGGTTGGGTTCTCGATTTTAGGTTCAGTTGGTCCGCTTAGTTCAGTACCACTTTGTAGTATTATGACATTAGCGTGTCCCTTCGGATTTGGTTGGGGTTGTCCAAGAAAAGTTCCAGTTGGAGCAGCTGTAGCCGCTTGCTGTTGAGCCACCTGTGAAATTTGTGTTTCTAACATTTTGTTGTGTATGGCAAGGGCATCAATCTTATTAGCCAATTGCTTAATTTGTTCAATAGTGTGAATGTTTTGATTCATGAAATCTTTGTTAGTTTGAGCTTGGTTAGCTACAAAGTTTTCTACCATGATTTTGATGTTGGACTTCCTAGGGATATTTGGGACATTTTGGGTGGATTTCTGAAATCCTGGAGGTGTAGTAAGAGCTTTCCCTAGTGCGTACAAAGCGTTATTGCTTTTGTATGAAAAGTTTGGATGGTTTTTCCAAGCAGGGTTATAGTTATTACCATAGGGGTTTCCTTAAGCATAGTTCACTTGATCAACTGGTACTCCTGTTAAAAGTAGACATTCGGGTGCGTTATGCGCGTGAAGTCCTCATAGATCACAGGTTGGAGTTATTGCAGCCACGGTGGCTGCGGGAGTTGTGGTCAAGCTTTCTATCTTTTGGGTAATGGATTCTACCTTAGCATTAACTTGATCTAAGCTGCTAACTTCGTGCATACCGCTCTTCGTTGGAGATTTTTCCATCATTGTTCTATCGCTTCCCCACTGATAGTGATTTTGAGCCATACTTTTGATAAGTTGATATGCATCATGGTATGGTTTATCCATCAGTGCACCACCAGCAACTACGTCAATCCTTAGTCTTGTGTTGTACAAGAGACCATTGTAAAAGGTGTGGATGATCAACCATTCCTCTATACCGTGATGCGGACAGAGTCCCAACATGTCTTTGTATCTTTCCCATGCTTTGAAAAGAGATTCTCTTTCCTTTTGTTTAAAATCGTTAATATTAGCTCTTAGCATAGCCGTCTTACTTGGCGAAAAATACCGCGCTAGGAAAACTTTCTTCAATTCGTTCCATGTTGTAACGGAGTTGGATGGTAGAGACTGGACCCATGCTATAGCTCTATCTCTTAGTGAGAAAGGAAAAATGCATAGCCTTATCGCTTCGGGACTGAATTCATTTGCTTTCACTATGTTTGCATACTGCACAAACACAGACAGATGATGGTTTGGATCGTACGTAGTATATCTTGAAAACTGGTTTTATTGAACAGCTTGCAAAAGCGAAGGCTTTAGTTCGAAATCGTTTCGTGCGATAGTGGGAGCAGCGATACTATTGTGAGGTTCCTCTTGCGATGGGGCAGCATAATCCTTCAGAGGACGATTTTGGGGTCCTTCACCCATTTTGGGGTCAGGAAGAGAAAAGTTAGGAAGATTAATTTCGGGAATATTGTACTTGGCTTGGTACTCTCTATTTCGGCGTCTTATGTTAACAAAACGCTCGACTTCGTTGATTGGTTGCTCTAGTTCCTCGTCTTTAGAGCGAGTGCTTGGCATACAATCGACGGTAAAAATAAAAAATAAAATTCGTTGCCTTAGTCTATACTGCGTAACAAGGGATTTACAGTATTCGACTAATTCAATCCCCGGCAATGATGCCAGAAACTTGATCACGACTTTAGGAGTCTATCGGGTGTAGTGACTACAAGTGCACACTCTATCACGTAGTTTTAAAAGATATCGAACCTACAAGGAATGATAGTCGAAAACTACTGTTATCTAAAGGTTACTATGTAGAGCGAAGGCTAATAATAAATTTGGGTGTATGTGTTTAATAGGTAATTAACTAGAATTTATTAATTAATGAGGGACACCGGTATGTATTTCATTAACTTAAGGGGTTCAGTACGTCATTGGCATTTTTTTTAGTATTAAAACACAATTTCGGTGAAATTATTTGTTTAAAAACCTTCGTCTCAAACTCCCGTTCTATTGAATCAGATCATATCAGTTAAGCTCGAAAAGAGCGCTTCTGCTGTTTCATTTAAAACTCAAAAGTATTATTTGAAAACAAATAAGATTCAATTAACTTTAAAGCGCTTTCGTTGTTTTTAAAATTAATGTTGCAATACCCATTATTCGGGTAAAACCTCAAACTTCCGCTCTACTGAATTTTAACCTTAGATTGTTTCTTACTTCCGTACAAAAACATTTAAATATTCAATTGGAAATTAAAACCAAAAAAGTATTCTTTTTGTAAAAATAATAATGCCAATTAATTAACGAACCCTTTCCGGTCAAGTTCTACATACCGGTACAGGGAATCTAGCCAGACATAATATTATTGCATAATATCATAAAATTAAATTTTAAATTCGACAACGCATGCATAGCAGAGAATAAATAAATATGCTTATTAAAATATGAAGCTGAAAGCGAATAAAAAGCAGTAAATTCCAATAATGCGTGTGTCCTCCACAAGCCGGCAGGATTGACTTTAAGTAGAAATAGCTCGAATAAAATCAGAGTAATCCTAAATAATTTCTGGAGGTCTGGAAATAAAATAATGTTGCAGTATTTCTCCGATGTGGAAAAATACTGCTCTGACGGTGAGGTTTTTACTGGCTACGAAATAAAATTACCGGAAAATTAATGCTGAATTCTAAAACTAGAAGGTATCAAAAAAGAAGAATATAAGCAGAAAATAATGTTTGCAGAAAAATAAAACTTCGTAATAATATTTGTTCAAGGTGCAGGCTAGAAAGAATAAAAAACAAAAGAGCCAGGAGTCAGCGAGAGAGAGAGAGAGCCGGTAACTACTTGCTTAAATATAGAGTCCATTTTTTTATAGGAAAGATAGGTAACTTCCATGATTCACGTTGTTTATGCGGAGAAAATCCAGGTGATGTACGCTTAATATGCTATACTGACGAACACTTCGTAGCTGCTTGAATTGTGGAACGTAATCATAAGTGTGCTGATCGTAATGCGAGCATGCCGAGGGGCATAATAATTCAACTCGTGCCGGTCGTAATGGCCTTGTGGAGGGCGGCACACTTCTCTTATACAAAAATACATTTTTGCTGTTTTAAAGCCATTTCTTCTTCATTTTTCCATTCTTTTTCTTCCTTTTCTTATTTATGCCTTGAAAATGCAAAGTACCTTAAATATGATTCATAACTACAAAAAAGGGATAAAATATGACATAATAATCGAAGAATCAGGAATTTAATATATGTCATTCGGACGAAAAATGCTATATCTTTTCGTGTCATCAGAAGATTACGTTTCCAAAGTCTCAAGTGGTTTTCATGGTTCTTCATATGTCTTAAAGAATGCTCATGTCAAATTTCAAGCCTTGCATCACAAATTTGCTCAGTCAATTGCTTAGATGATTGAAAATTAACTATATTGGGTAAAGAGTCAATTATGGTCAACATACAGTCAAACTTTAAGATTTTTGGTCAACATCAATATTTTGAAGTAATATTCATTTTTTATCAAGGTTTTATCATGGTTCCTCACGAAAAGTCCTCAAATCATCAAAAGTCAAAAGTTACCAAATTAGGGTTCCTTAAGGAGAAGTCAACTGAACTTTGACCAGGCATAACTTTCACATGCTTCATCAAATTTTCCCCAACCAAATCCCATTTTGAAGTAAGTTCAATTCTCTACAACTTTGTATCTCTAAGCTCAATTCTAAAAAGTGCTTCATTTGAGAGATATGAGGCAATACATTACAAGTCAGTTAAAGTCAACAAAAAGACACTTTTTTCAAGGCAACTTACATCAAGATAAATTCTCCAAATGCAAAACTGATAAACATAGAGATTTTAGAGGATATCTTGGGCTTTCCAAAAAGTCAAATATCACCTTCATAAGGTGAAAATCGAGAGAGTTATGACCGTTGCAAGTTGGGAAATTTTGAGCAAATGCATGAAGTTCAAATTGAGCAAGCTTGATATTTTGGGCTATTGGGCCATTGTTTAAGAGTCCAAACGTGCTTTATACTCCTTATACACCTCATAACTCATCCATATACCCCTTGACCTATTTTTATTTTTATTATTTTTATTATTTTTTATTTATTCATTAATCATACAAAATAAATAAGATAAAATCATATCTTCTTACACAAGGTCCAAGTCCACATGTTTTGCCCTAATTTCCACTATTTATAATCTCATCAATTCTCATACAAGGAGACACGAAAACCTTGCCTCTCAAACTTGTCAAAATTTCTAAACTTTTTCATGAACCCTAGAATTCCAAAACCCTAGTTACAAGTCCTAACCACTACAAAGCAGCCATCCTATTCACTCTTAACAATCCTGCAGAATAAGGTTGGATTGATTTTGAGGGTCCAAAACGCATGAAAACACCATACCATGCATCTCCGATTGCATAACTTTGTGAATTTTATATCTTAATTCTTGTATTGTTTTAAGTCATATTTGTGTTACTAACATGCTTCTGAGATGAATTTAAACATGTTTGGATCATCACCATGATTCCATGCATGCTAAATCGTGAACCACTAGACTAGCACTGATTCCACATGTTTTCGCCATAGCTCTTGATTCCTTCCATTTTAGCCCACAATAATATCTCCATTGGACTCACAACCCTCGACTTAGGGGGGGTAGAGTATTGTTTTCTTTCTAATATTGACTATTTTGCAGGTTTGATCAAAGAGGATAACCGGAGAAGATGATTGGAGCCAGGGCTCCGGCGCCTCTCCGGCAAATACAATCATGTGTATAATATATATTTATTGTTTCAGTTATATTAATGGATGTATAGTCTCTCCATGGGTAGAAGCACGCGTGATAAGGAATTAGTGTC
Source organism: Vicia faba (assembly GCA_948472305.1). Lineage (NCBI taxonomy): Eukaryota > Viridiplantae > Streptophyta > Magnoliopsida > Fabales > Fabaceae > Vicia > Vicia faba. The sequence continues at coordinate 1,260,038,535 of OX451740.1, forward strand.
AAAGGGCCTGGGTTCGATCCAGCCTTTTGCCACTTTGTTTTCTAATATTTCCTATTTTACAGGGTTTGATACAAAACACGTTGGTTATCCTTTCCCAACACAGGCGCGCCCTTGGCCTGTTGGTATGCTTGCTATGTGAGACTTATGAGGGCGGGGGTTTAACACTCACCCCTACTCATTTGGTTATTTTTATTTCAATTCTCTATTCTCCTTACTCTTTTAATCCTTTTTTCCTATTCTTTTACAAAACCTTTTCTAAAAATCTTTGTTTTTTTAAAAACCCTAATTTAATTTTAGGTTTTCATTTAATAAACCTTAATTTAATTTTAGGTTTTAATTTAATTTTAGGTTTTAATTTAATTATAGGTTTTTTAATTTAAATAATTTTATTTTTTATTTAATTAACCTTAATTTAGTTTTAGGTTTTTATTAATAAACCCTAATTTAATTTTTTTTAGGTTTTCTTAATCAAATTAAAATCAACCTAGATTTTAGGGTTTGTTTGTTTAATTAACTAACTTCTTTTTTTAATCAATTAGATTTTAGTTTAATCATCAAATTTCTTTTTCATCAAAACTTTTTCATCAAACAATCGCCAAAACAATCTTTCTCTTTTCTTCCTTTTTACCGTATTACTTTCGCATTAGTTTATCCCAATTATGTAACTGCTACAATATGTAATAGTTTAATTGAGGTTTTACTTACTTTCTTTTTCCCCCGATTATATGGTTTGTACCCCTGCTCCCAAAGCCTTGTAATAGCGTAGGATTTTTATTTCTCGCACTTTACTTTCTGCACCTATACTATGTATGCTTGTATGTATATATAACTGTATAATAACTAGGCATGAATGGCAAGATCTAAAACAACCATTAGATAACCCTAAATAAACAAGATAAATAATTGAACTGAATCCTTTGCGCACTTGCACCTCTAGGGTAACCTCACTTATTGCCTTCGGAAACATGGTCATGTCCCTCGAACATAGAGATACCCTTAGCAAAAACTCTCAGTTAAAATCATCATAAAGATCATAGTCCTGCGGTGTCCCTCGAGTTGCCTACGAGAAATGATCTTATCCCTCGATGTTTCCTACGAATATATGATGAGAGTCCCTTTAAATTGCTAAGGTATCCCTATATGTTACCTTCTATGACCATAACGACGACCCGCGCCTGTCCCTCCTACATCCAACGGTAGGGCTTCCTACTAACTAATGGTAGGATAGCGCTATCTAAAGGAGGAGGAAAATAACACGAAATACATTTGAGTAGGTAGACAATTATTAATCGCTTGCTCACACAAAACATCTTTTTCTCACAATCAAACACTTTTTCTGAAATATTTTCAAAAATAGACACTTTGTACGCATTCTTAACTGATACAAGAATCATTATAAAGTTGGCACACTTAGGAATTTTTTCAAAATATTTTCAAACAAACACACACAAAGCATTTTCAAAGTGAGCTAGAGATTAAGAGCCCATAGATAACAATGGATGAAAAGGATGCTAACACCTTCCCTTTTCATAACCTACCCCCCAAACTCAGAAAATTCTTGAAGGTCTTTCCTATTCTTTTTACCCTTTCCTTATTGGATAAAAGAAAAGTCAATGGCGAATCTTGCTATCCACAACATTTGCGATAAAACACCAAACCAAAAGTCAGTTCTCCCATTGTATTACACCTCTGATTCCTCCTTTGATAGTCATGTTAGCCTCAATCTCAAACTTCCTCAAGTGAGTTATGGTACAATCTCATGATACTTGGGCTCTCCTTCTAAGCCGGTGAACAGAACACAATCAATAATAGGTAAACCAAGTAAGAATCAATACTCCTCCAATATGGGCATCAAATGATAATCAGGAAAAGTAAATTAACGGTGTAACAAATCATAGAAATGGAACAATTTAGAAAGAATACCCTCCTTCATCTTAAGCTTCATAAGAGGCACAATGGCTCCATACTTCTTCTGGAAACCTGTAGAACTCTCAATCTCAGGAATCAAACTCATTAGTTCCTTTATCTTAGGATCCTTGAAAATGTACTTCAGAGTACTTTCTTTCCAAAATCCATGGTCAAACAGTACCTGAGATATTTGCAAAAGTCAACCTTAAGTTCCTTGAATCAACTGTTTAAAGAATGCTTGTGGGTGCATGAATGCATGATGTAACAATCACACATAAGATCACAAATATGGGATTTATAGGTTCGACGTCACGAGCATGAAGTCAAAGGTACTACCCACAAGGTAAGGACTAATCGTTTATCACCTATCGAACAAGGTTCTAAAAAGTTCCCAGAGTCTACATTTTTCTTTCGGATATTACCAACGTCCCGATTAGCGTGGTAATTAGCAATATTCTCAGGAAAAACTTGTCTGAGTGTAGCATCACATGACAACCACTCTCGTATTTCTCCTTCATAGTCTCCACAGTACACCTAAAGGGCCAAAATGGGTTAAGGGTTCTATGATCCTCAACTTCAGCAGGCTCCCAGGTCGAAAGCAGCTCGTCTTCCCGATTGATTGGTAAACAAATACTACAGTCAAAGGGGCCTCCAGTAGTGGGGGATCTCATGTATCATTTTTTGGGATTACTCCCTCAAAGTTAAAATGGATATACCACCCATCCCATCTTAAGTTTACCCTTGTTCGGGTAGAAGACTTATAAGAGATCACCAAGCACCCTAAAAACACGAAAAATCCAGACATACACATATATTAATATACAATAGATATAACACATACACAAATAAACAAAGATAGGCTCAACCCACTTAGAGATACATTCCCCAGCAGAGTCACCAGTTTTCTGTAGCGGTAGAAATGTTGAGACTAAGTCATTGGATTGACTTAACTCGCACAAATCAAAATAAAAATCGCCACTGCACTTTATTGTTTCCAAAGGAAATGGGAAAGAGTGAATAAACCCAAAAAGAGAGGGGAGAGAATCTAGGTATGAGGGTTGATTATGCAAAGGGAATGTATTAGCACCCTAAACATCTACGGTACTTTGCAGGAACCTCTTTGAAAATATGTGTATTTTGGCTATAAAAAGTGTCTACAAAATTAGATGGTAGAGATGAGAAAAGAAGTATTTTTTAAAATTTTGCACCCGCTGTGGTTGCGAACCTTTAGTGCCTATTTACCACCTTCCTTGCAATAGGGGATCAGGGTACTCATAGTTCACCTCAAAAAATTTAAAACACAAGTGTGTTTCTTAATTTTAAGAGAAGAGACGTCATCGTCATATCTGAGTGGAAAACATACTTACTACCCACAATCATGAGAAATGTGAATTTTCATCATCTCAAAGTGGAGGATATAGCTTAGATTTTAAAATCAACAAAGCCTAACTTAACACCCAAGTGGAAAATATATCACTTCACTACATGTCGTAGAAGTATAGTAGCTTGCATCATTACAAGAATCAACAAGAGTCTAATCTTTTAAGGAAAAGGTTTTAAAGTAAAAAGCCAAAGTGGAAAAATGGTTTGAATGAGGTTAATTGACTTTTAGTCTTGAGAAAGATGTCAAAGTATGGTTAAATTTATTAATTTTTTATTTGAGAAATATTTTTGAAAACTCCTGGACCAAAGTCCAAGTTTATTATGAAACTGGTTCAAGTTAGAAAACAAGAAGAGTTTTGAAAATAAGGGAGGAGATTTTAAAATTAAAGAAGATGGGAGGAGATGAAGGGACTATCTTAAAGCATAAGGTAAAAGCTAAGGAAAAGAACGATCTAACCAACAAGAAGCCAACACTTGGCACAAGGAGTCAATGTAGAATTCCCATCCTTTGGATTGAAACCAAGCAAGGAAAATACTAAACCTCTGAGGAATACCAAGCTTTAGATGAATTAAGTCTTCACAAAAATTGGGCAGAGTAACAACTGTATATAGAGGAATTCTCAATCACATACAAAGCATATAATCAGAATAACCTACACCTAAAGAAAAACAACCCAATTCCTTGGAGTAAACCACAAGAACTTCATACAAAATAACAACAGAGCCACAAGGTCCCAAATATAAAGGCTTCTAATCCTAAGTCCGAAAGATCCACAACTCCACAATGCTAAGGATAGTTATCAAGTAGTCCAAGTAACCTTAAAGTTTTTTATTGTTCAAGTTTATTATTAAGTGTCTTCAAAAGAAAAATAAAATCTCAAATGAGCAAAGATAAAATGACATAAAGATAAATGCTCAAGTGAGCAAAGATAAAAATGGAATGGAATGTAAATACTAAAGTAAATGGTACGTAAAAGTAAAGGCACAAAAACAAATGCATAAAGCAAAGACATAAAGTAAAGTTAATTGTTAGTGAATTAGAAGTTAGAAGTTAGTTGAATGACCATCTTGAAGCTTGCATTTGAAAACTCATTAGAAGATTAATAAAATCAAAGCTTCTCAACAACAAGTCTCATTTTCTTTTTGTTAAGTATATCATTTATTTCAAGTGCTCAAAGCAACCACATATGATCAACGATGTTCAACTGATTCACTTAGACCAAAGTTCATGAAGTTCATTAGAGGATAGATAGAATCATAGCCTCCTAACAATGAACTTTAAAGTTATTGGATCAAAGGTTTCAAATTAAACATACTTGGGCTTGCAAACATAGGTTAGGCCACGAATGATCATTTTTCGAATCGGGACAAATTTAGCGCTATATTAAGAAATCATAAGTGGACTTATGTAGAAGTCACACTTATTTTGAGGCCGGTCAATAGAAATCTATGTACCAACATGTTAGAGGAATGATATGTAGATCATTCTCCAAAAACATGTAGCAAAAGTAAAAAAGAAGAAAGGGATAAGATGAAGAGGGAGGGGATGTATCAGATGAAATTAGGGTTTCAAATATCATCAACATCATTCATCCATTTTGGTGGATTTGGTTTTTCAACCTATCAACACCCAAAATCCAATGAGGTTGGGAAAGTTGTCCAAAAAATAAAACTCAAATCAGGACCAAACAAAAATAATAAAATATATTTAATCAAACAATATTTAAATATTTAACAAAAGGGAAATACTTGACAAAATACATAAAATGTGTTAAAACACCAAATAAAAATCCTAAAAAAAAATTAGAGGTCAAACATGAGTCAACAAGTGTTGACAAAAATTTTCAGAAATTTTATAGTCAGAAACTATTTTTAAAATTTAAAGAAATAAGCAAAATAAACCAAAAATTGTGAAAAATAGTAAAATAAAATGAGGTCACCAATATTTATCAAGAGGTCATGGGATCCTTCTGTATTTTTTCAGAATTTAAAAATCAAGAAAAATATTTTTAAACAATTAAAATAAGTCAAATAAAGTGAAAAATCGTAAAAAATACCAAATCTCTAAATAAAATTGTGAAAAAATAAAAATCATAAAGATAAAAATCAAAAGTATTTTTGATAATTTTTTCACAATTTTAGAAGTTGAAATGAATTTTTTATGAATTTTTTAAGTTTAAAACAATTAAAATATAAAATCAGAAAATAAAAATAAAGCCAAAAAGATGTAGATCATTGGATCAATTTCAAAACGCATTAGTAATCAAACCCAAGGGATATGGCACGTTGTGCATATCATGGTCATTAGTGAATAACACACTGGATCAATTATTTTAAAAACATATTTGAAAAACGTGTGGCAATTTCTCATTGGTTGAAGACGCCTGCGTGGTCATCTTCAACCTCTAGCCAACCTCAAAACCAGGTTCCTCAAAATGTAAAATTAGAGGTTCAGACTAATGCCATTCTCTTCGTCTCATCAAGACGAAGAAAACTGTACCCTCGCGAAAAATTTATTTATCTTGTAGCTCAGTCGATTTGCAAAAAACTAGAAGAAAAAGAATGAAAAGGGATTTGAAAATTCATGAGCAAAACTCACTTTCAGTTAAAAACCAACGATGTTATGAGTATTAGAGTGATGAGAGCTACATTATAGTGACAAGTTTGGAGAGAATTGATGGAGGAATCTACCTGTTGAAGCTCAACTTCAGAGCTCTAAAATTTGACTTGGATAGCACGATTTAGGGAACTTCAAGGCTTGGTTATTCTTATTTTAGCTTCACTAAAGTTCAAGGATTAAGAATGAGCAAAGAAATTGGATTGAAAAATGCTTTAAAACCAAATTCGAAGTTACAGAATTGAGAGGTATGGAGGAAGTTCAACATATGTTTTTTGGCTCTCTAAACTTGTAAAATGAAGTAGATGATGTCTTTATTTATAGGAGAATATGATGCAATTTTGAGAGGGGATGAATGATAAGTAATCATGTGAAATCGTGTGCACCCTGAACATGACAAAAGTGTGACTTCTAACTCATCAAAACTCGGCTAATTCTTGTTTTTCAACCCTTAATCCAGCCTTAGCAACTTTGTTAAACATGTTTAAGTGGAAAACATGCACAAATTTGATCATTAGAAGCCACATTATGGAAACTACAATCTGACTGCAAGTGAAACTTATGTTCCAAAGTACCCACTTTGAATTCATGATGCACATAGCTCAGGAGGCTTTATGGCATAATTCTTGAAGCATTTTAAAGACAAGGTCACAATCTTTACAATGTGCCAAGAAAGACTCCATTTGGATAATTGAGCTGAAAGTTATGTCCTCTTGAAATCGTGAAAAACAAACTAATTTTTATACTTAGAAAAATTTCTAAGTATAGAACTCCAAAGTGACCGATAATTTCCTTCAAAGTTACATGACCTTCCACTCAAAATTTGGTCTTGATATCTGAAGATGAAGTGGAATAGACTTGTTGAATTGAATTATGGAATTAATATCAATAAAAAATCATAAAAATTGAGAGAGTTATGGTCTTTGGAAGATGATGAAAAAATTTGGGAAAATTCACTAAAGACCTATAATATTTTCAATTCTTCAACCACTTTCCAAACATCTTCAAGTCTTGTATATTGAAAAAAAGTTTTAGTAGACATCCCAAAGATTATTGTGGAAAAAGAATGGGCTCAAGAAGATAAAAATTGACCAAGGTATGATCATTTGAAGTCAAACTCTAGGATTCAAAGGCTTTTAAAAGAGACTTGTAATATTTCTCACCATTAGTGATCTTCCCTTCACAATTAGCTAGATCCATGAAGAAAACTTATTAAGGACCCTTTAAGGAGAATCATGCCTTTGGAGTCAATCAAAAATATCAAAAAATGAGAAATATGTGATCCTTAGAAGTCAACAACCCCTAGCTCAGAGAGTGTCAAAATGACTTGAAACCCCTTTCAACTTTTTATGATTTTTCTTGCACAATTAGATCTTGTCATGTGAAGATATGTTGTTGTAGATTATGATGTGAATCCATAGAAAAAAGAATTATTTCAAAATGTTGAAAATTGAGAGAGTTGTGCACTTGTGATCACTAAATCAAGCACTTGCTCAATTTAGGTAAAACTTGTTGAATCAACCTTGAATATTTTTAAATTTCTTGGCAACAGAAAACATGATGAATCACAATTGGCCTTGAGATGATATTTTCTTGAAGCACAATCAACGATGGAGCTTAAGTCTTAACGAAACTTGTTGAAGAAGGCATGGAAATAAACACATGAACCTATGAATCTTCTTGATGAATGTCACCACCAACTTTGAGGAGAACTTTACCTAAATAAAGTGAGGGGTCCCTCATTACCATAAATATTTGATATCATAGACAAATCCTTGAAGCTTGAACTCTTGCAATCCATTGAAGAACCATTTGAAAGAGGACCACCCCTCAAACCCTAGGTTAAATGGTGAAATGAATACAATTGTGTCATCACCTACAATATGAAAATTCAAAGAGACATATATACATATTTTTATGTTAGTCTAATAAAACATGTACAAGATACAAAATTCAAGGTGCTTGGTGATCCCTCAAGAGCAAACTTAAAGATAGGATGAAAGTAGAAAGAGAGAACCAACCCTTGTGTGTGGTCTTGATGTATTGTTAAAAATGAGATGATGTGAGATATTAGGGGGAAAATTGGGGTATAACAAAGAGGTCTTCATCAATACAAGTCTTGATCAATTAGGGTTTTGATTGAAGAGGGTGGGTCATTGATTTTTGGCTCAGTGCATGACCTAATGACTTGAAGCATGATTCAAAAACTCAAATGCAACATCTTGACCTAATTATATGGCTCAAAACATTTCCAAAGATACAATTTATTGATAGTGAAATAATTGGAATCAACTGTCACACAAAAGTCAAATTTGTTTTTTTTTGTCAACATTGAACTTCAAAGGTCAAGGATCATTAAAATATTCAAAATTATCAAACTTGATCATCAAGAATCAAGAGGATCAAGAAAGTCAACAAAAGTCAAAATTGAAGATTTTCCAACACTTAGAAAAATTCAAGTGTTTTTACACCTAAAAATGCCTTAACTTCATGGAAGTGTTTCAGTAAGATCCAAGCTTATTCAAAGAAAACTTCCAACTTGAAGGTTGCAGGGAATGGAAAGTGATATAAACTTGTCGCTGGGGTTGATCTCCAAAAAATGCTCAAATCAAGAGATATAAGCATGTCAAGTTCTGCCAACACTAGGAGAAATTTATCAAACAATTTTGGTCAGTTTTTCATCTCAAATTCATGGCCATTTTTCACTAAGATGTAGATTGATTCAAGAAAAGTGCTCGACATGAAAGTTGTAGATAAAGTTTCAAGCTTTCCAAAATTTCCAAGATCATAAATTTATCATACTTGAGCAAGGAGTTTCGAATTTATGAAGTTGGATGTCCAAGGTTGCATTACAAGTCATTTTTGTGATAACCTTAAGATAAAATCTCCAAGCTATGCTATACAATATTGATTTTCAGGCCATAGTACCTATAAATGTATCCAAAATCATAAGAGTACCCAAGCCTTTGAGCCTTTATCAAAGTGATACAAGCTATTATCCAAATAACTTGCCATTTGAGGAAGAGAGTTACCATTGTTATTCTTGAAAAGCAAGATTTTTGTACAAAGCATGACTTGAGCCCATGCCTCTACTTTCTTCTGATCACACTCCACCCTAAAGCAAGGAAACAATGTCTCTTCAACTAGCCACTCCATATTTTTCTGTTTTGTGATTTTCTGGCTTTGTTTTCAAATAATTTTAACTGAGTGCACTCATTGTACAAGCCCGGCGCATGGCTCAATGGTTAAGCTTTTACCAATAACACTGAGGGCGTGAGTTCAACCCTTGGCAAGCCCCTTCCATATTTTTTATCACTGTTATCTTTTGTTTTTTTATCAAACTTCACTAATTATTTTCACCAATAAAAAAAACTCATTTTGAGTTGATTTTTTTCACACTCCTTGCTTATTACCTCTATTTTATAAATATGTAAAAAATAAAAATAAAAATATTATTTTTACCTCTTTTTATTTAATCAAAACAAGTCATTTTTTACTTATTTTAAAACCTTTTCTTTGACTTTCTCTTGTTGATTTCTTGAATAAACCCTTGTTAAATAACCATGCCATGTCTTTAATGAATGTTGTTTGATAACACGACCCTTATATATATTTGTACCATGAAAAACTTAATTTCCATTAGGTTTAGGACTTGAATTTTTGATGTTTGATCTTAACTTGTTAAAAAACCCTAATCCATGATTCATGACTTATCCCCTTGATTGTTTATCCACATGCCTTGAGTTTACTTTCCCTTTAAGGATGTATTTACTTCATAAACTCCTTTAAACCAAAATTATGCCATTCTTGTTTGTTTACTTATTGTCTATTCTACCTTTTGTGATAACCTTTACTTTGATAAGCGTGTTAACATTCCCCGTTGTGTTTAACACTTGTGATGTGTGTGTTGGTAATTGATATTAAAATACTTGTGCCCCCAAAAATCCAAGGAAAATGATAGTATTGTTGACTTCATGGTCATAAGAATGTGCATCCCCCTTTGTTAAAAACCCTTGTGAATAATCACCCTATGTATCTTCTTATATTCTAAAACCCTTTGTACTTAAACCCTAAAAATCATTTTCAAACTATCACCGTTTTCATATAAAAACCTTGACTTTGTGTCATTTCATTTTCAAAATTTATTTTTTAATTAAATTCTTCAATACCCTTAAGAATATTAAAACTCTTTCAAAAGACTAAAAGTGACTTAACCTCACCCAAATTTTTTTGCCACTTGACTTTTCAATTTAAAACTTTTCTCAAAGATATTAGATACAAAGTCTTCTTTATTAGTTGAGATATGATTCTCCTATCCCATATTAATTGTTGAAGTAAATGTGATTCTTCCATATGAAGACGTTAGCTGGAAACTTGTTGATCTTTATATCCAAAGTAGTAGCCATTCCTTCGTGATGATGCAAGATCTATCTTCTCATACTTGTGGTGGTATTAGTTGAGTTATCTCCCTTAAAGACGATTAAATGTATTTTCTCCTAAAATCAACCACAACAAACCATTTTGTTATTTTTACCATAAACTACGAGGTTTTGATCCTTAATTGGTACGTAGGTATAAGACTATGTCTTTCCAAAGAAAAATATAATAAAAATATTTTATTTTCCCATCTTCACACTCATTTAGAAAACAAACAATTTTAAACCAAAAACATATATTATAAATAGTTCCTATAGAGTACTATAGATGCATAGGGTGCTAATACCTTTTCTTTGTATAACTAACCCCCGTATCTTAGATCTCTTTATTATGCTTTGCTTTTAGTATTTACTTCTTTCATTGCATGTTAAATAATAGGGTTTCGATCTTTTCCCTTTTCCTTAGAAACAATAAATTTTGGTGGTGACTTCTTAAGTCATTGTGAGTCAAGTTTCTCAATAGCTTGGTCTCCTCGATTTTTCACTGTGACAAGCATCAACGGATCTTTGTACATCATTACACCATCATAATTCATCACTTAAAATATAATCTAGTCATGGAAAAGGCACTGGAAAAATATATCATTTTACTCCTTTTTTCTATCAAAACATAGTTCATCGTGCTAGCTCTCTAACACTTCAAATGGCGCATCAAATGAAGTCCGGAAACTCAAGTTATGACACTAAGAACATTTTGTCAGCTACCCATCACCTAAGGCTCGCCCAGAGAAGCAGTTTTCTCGACTGAGGCTCTCCCGAAGAATCTGGGGCGACCCATCTTCCCCATACAATTTCATAAGCTTGCATTTTTCTCCCATTCCTTCGCCTCACACTCGCCCGGTAAAGCTCGCGCTCGCCACCACTTTTTCCCAGTGAAGTTGGAGCGAGAAATCCTTCTCGTACATTTTTCTAGGAGCACCACCAATCACCATATTATCTCTCCTCACTCTTTCTCGACACTTCCTAGGAGAATTTGATTCGCCCGACAAAGCTGAAGGCTAGTTTGACGCTTGACGCGTGATAATAACTCTGCTGTTGCATTTTCTGCACAGTTCAGCTCCCATTTCTCATATGATTTCATACCAGAACAAACCCAATTCCCTGCAAATCATCATGTCATCATACAATTAATAACAACACATCATCGCATCACTACCAACATCAATTCATGGTATTTCACACATCATAAATCTTCAATATTATCACAAAACTCCAAACAACCTACATAAATCTAAACCTCATATAAATCATAATAACAAGGATTACCCTCTTGCCTTAGATTCCTAGCAGAAAGTTTGATTCTCTTTCTCGCATTCTATCGAGCTCTCCTTCTTGCTTCCATGTGCCCTAGTTCTTTATCCACAGTGGTTCTCACAAAATGCGATCGTACAGAATGAATCACTAAACCTCAATTTTTCCTATTTGTCTAACTTACCCTTTAGACCCCTAATATGTTCTTCCAAAATTACCCTCACTAATCCTTACGAATATTACCTCCTTGCCCTTATCACCTCTACACCATATTATTTTCTTTAATTAATAAAAATAATTCTAATTAGTAATTCTAAATAATTATACTAATTATCTAAATTACTAAAATTCCCAATATCACCTTAATTCCCATAATTCCATTCAATGGCATCACATCACACATCATTTTCAATAAAACACCATATATTCACAAATAATTCACAATCACTCATCATAAATCAATTAAATAATAATATAGTTATTTTGGGGCGTTACATTAAGCATCCAAAATTTTTAAAGTGTGTAAAGGTTGGAGGTTCCTTAAAGAGGAGCATATATGGTTTGTTGTTGTGGATGATGGGATTGCATAATCTATTAATGAGATATGTGGCATGACATAGAGAAAAGGACCAAAAACATTTAGGTAATTTAGCATGGTATAAGATAGATCTAGTGACAATGAGAAGGTGCCTATCTTTTCTCTTAACAGTGAAATTCTATTGAGGAAGTTCTATGAAAATTCTTCGATGCAAGATACCTAATGATACATAATCAGATGACATAATGAATTCAATACCAATATCACTTCTAATAGTTTTTATTTTGACAAAAAATTGAGTTTGACAATAAGCAAAAAAAATATGAATTAGTCCTAGTTTCAAATTTATTATGCATTAAGAATGTACAAGTGTATCTTATGAAGCCATCCACAATAGTGAGAAAATATTGGAAACCATCCATTGGATGCACAACAAAGGTCCTCATATATCCATATGCAACAATTCAAAGCAAGCAGATGTAATGGAACTGCTAGTAGGAAAAGGTTGTCTACACTATTTGGATAAATGGAAAGCATGACATAGCAAATTTCTTTGATATTGATATCAGTAAAAGATTGAGACATGTGTTGTAACACCTCGTTAAAGGGGTGGCCTAATCTGTGATGCCATATGTCAATATTACTAGAAGAAATACCATTGTTCAGGCTATCAGTATTACAATTAAAAGTGTGAACATGGTGCGTGTTAGTGTGAACATTATGGTGTATAGGGTCTTTGTGTAGAATGTAGAGGTTCTTATGTTGCACCACTTGACCAATCATCCTCTTTGTAGAAAAATCCTAAAGGTGACATGATTTGTGTGAAAAAAATGTGATAATGATAATTGTGACATAATTTAGAAATGGAAATGAGACCAAACCTAAATTCGGGAATAAAGAAAACATTATCTAATATTAAATAGGGGTCAAGAATGATGGTGCCTGAAAATTTGGCAATGATGTTGTTCCCATCATTGTATGGGATCAATGAATTTGATGTCAAAAAAACACTTGATGTAGGGGCATACATAGTAAGATGCCCCTGAGTCAAGAATCCAAAAAGAAGACATGGTTAAATCAGTACCTTTATTGAAGATACCCGATATAGTGTAAGCACTGAGACCCTTGTCGTTGTTGGAGTTCTGAGCATTTTTCTTTGATTGTCATAGAAGTAGAAGTAAATGTTGATAGTCTTATTTCGAGATTACTCCATCTTATTATGTATTGTTGGATGGATCGGAATATGAAGAAGATATATTGTTCTTGGTGGGATATCTAGAGGGAAATCCATGTTTGAAGTAACATGTTTCTACTGTGTGGTTTATTTTGTTGCAGTTGGTGCATAACATTGAACCTTTATTTTGAGCCCTTTCTCTTCCACAACCAATGTTGTTGGGATTATTATTGTAAAGGATGGTGGTAGTAGTAATGGAGGGGGGAGGCTAGAAAACCTCTTATTGAGAAATCAAGGAATATACATGTCTGATGCTTGTAATAAGATCAAGAAGGAGGATTTGAGTACATATGTTTTGATAGTTTCCACTCAAACCCTTGAGGAAGCACGTAATGTATTCCATATGCATGTAACTCCGAACAACTTTGGCCAAATCACATGTGCAAGGAACAATGCAAAAACAAGAAGGTGTTGGGCGCAGTTCTTCAAGATCATCCCAAAGAATCTTCAGATCTGTAAAATACTGAGAAAGAGAATGATCACCTTACTTAATGGAATAGAGGTCTCGCAGAAGATCGGAGAACCAAAAGTAGTTTCCTTTGGTGAATATGTCGCGGAGATTGTCCCATAGATCGAACGCTTAATCAAAGAAGATAGTGCTTTGTACGATGTACGGTGAAAGTGATTGGTTGATCCAAGAGAGCACTGTGTTGTTAGCGCATTCCCATAACTCAAAATTAGGGTGAGACGAAATTGGTTTCGAGAGTGTTCCATTGATGAATTTGATCTTGTTCTCCAATGTTAAAGTGCAACATATAAATTTGCTATAATTGTGGTAGTTGTTATCGTCGAACGGTGGTGCAACAAGAATGACACTGGGGTCTTCACCGGGAAGGAGGTAGAAGGGGCTTCTAGGGTCCAAGATTGGGTCTTGAGAATCATGGTTGTAAATAGGAATTTTGGTTGTTGAGTCTTTGATGATGGAGTCCTCAGAATCAGTTTCTCCATTGAAATTCATGATGCTAGGGAATGTATTGATGATACCCTAGATGTGAGGTGAACAAGAAAGGTGATAGTTGTTACAACTGATATTGTAACACTCCAATTCTTCCCAACAATTATATATAAAACTAGAGTTATAAAACTTCCACAACTAAATCAGGATGCTATAAATCCAACTTAAAACAACGGCATTCATTACAGATACATAACACATTAAACTTGGATGAACCAACAACAACATAAATTAATCTTTCATAACCACGCAGCGGAATCAAATATTCAAATTAAAGAATATACCATCTTTATTCAACTAAAACAACTTCAGATAAAAAGTATTTAACGAACAACAACATAAAGTGCAATCAACAGAAATAAAAACAATGATAAAATAGCAAGCGTTCATCTCCCCGAGTGTTACGTATCAGAGAAATGACACTGAATTGAACTACTGAAGGTAAAGTAAACCGCCTTCACTCTGGATTACCTACACGTTACCAACATCGGGGTAACATTCAAACAGAAGGGGTGAGATATCTAACAATATAATTGAACGTATGATAATTAAAACATTAGAATCAGTTCATACATATTCACCACTTCTCAGATTTTAACAACATAAGCATGATCAAATCAACCACACAACGACTCAAAATGCAACACAAAATGCAACTTGTCCTTATGCAAATGCATGTGGTACCAATGTAGCAGAACTCCCAACTTAAAAATCTACCAATAAATAGAGGCATCAACAAGGCATAAGCCTTCAACTTAATATTTTGCCAATCCAGACAAACTTAACGAGCATCAACTCCAACTTAATATGCGATGTATGCGACACAACATGAATGTAGCAACAACAACAACCAACAACTTAACATAAACCAATGTTTGGCCATAAGCCTACAACATCAACAATAATTCAACATCAACATAATTCAACTTTGGCCATAAGCCTACAACATTAACAATAATTCAACATCAACATAATTTCTCAACCTGCAAAGTCTCAATTAAGCACGACTACACAACATACTATAACGGCCAAATCAACACACAAATGCAATATGACTAAGGAAACTACGTCCCCCTCGACATACACAACAACTAAGACAGAATAATAACTGACTCAATACTCCTAGACACGCACAGAAACAGAAGAAGAACAACTACTTATGTTCCTTGGCACCACCTGCACCTTCGTGGTGCTTGACAACAGTACCGTGCTCCTCGGCATGCCTCACAACCTAATGCTGCTCGACATCTAACACCATCAGCATCCTCCCCGGCCACTCATTCTGGCCAACAACATAGAATAATATAATAGCATAACCACCATCACAACATAATTCACGATTTTCGACCAACTGCTCGGAATAACACAGCAACGGGAAACTATATTTCCTGTCAACAGATTCATTAATTGTATGAGACAGTCACACAGAAACCTTCCTAAAATGACCACAATAACAACTTACTATTTTTTCCTGTCAGCCGCTCGGATACCACAACTTCATAACGACCATAAAAACGAGAGATAAACTGCCCTAACCTATCCATCAATTATACTGCATAATCATACAGACAACTCAAAACGTCCACACATGGATAGTGGCCAACTTCAACAACAAGTTCTCTAATCATGCGATACAATCATATAACGACCCTCTAACGACCACAACATAGAGAAACAGGCAACTTCGATAAAAAAATCCAGAACATCAACGCACACAATCATACAAACGACCAATTCCCACATAATACACATCATAAATCTCATTATAAGGTTAGAACCCCACCCTTACCTAGATTGAAGGTTGCTCAACCAAATCTCTGGTTGTAATCCTTGCTTTGCTCTGCTCGACACCAGGAAACTTGCTCCTCTCTCCGCGCAGCTCTTCCGATCACACTCAAGACTCCTTGTTTTCCAAAAACCAAATCCTTGTGTCAGCTTAACCTTATATCATCAATCCTATTGGGCCTAACCTACACACCCCTACTTTAATACTTCCAGCCAATAAAATAATCCCAACACTGTTATTCCCTTAATTCCAACATTATTATTATTAATCAACTAATTAATTAATTAATAATAATCTAACAACTTATACCAATAATTCCCAACATCTCATAACTTCAACAAATAATCTAAAAATAATTTAATTAAATAATTAATTTAATTAACGGGCATTACAACTCTCCCCCATTTAGAATATTTTTGTCCTCGAAAATTTACCTCATTCGAACAACTCAGGATAGGAGTCTCGCATCTTGCTTTCCAACTCCCAAGTCATACTTTCTCCAACAGCTCCTAGGTTGACTACTTTCACCAAAGCAATTTCTTTGCCTCTCAAAGTCTTTATTTCATGATCCGCGATTCGTACAGGCATCGTCTCCACAATAAGATTATCCCGTACTTGCACATCATCCATATGAATCACATGACATGGATCTGAAATATACTTCCGGAGTTGTGACACATGGAACACGTCATACAAATTTGAAAGATTAGGTGGTAAAGCCACTCTATAAGCAACATTTCTAACTCTTTACGAAATCTGATACGGACCAATAAAACTAGAAGTGAGATTCTTAGACTTCTTCACAAGTGTAACTCTCAGAAACACATGGTCACCTGCTTAGAATTCCAAATCTTTCCTTCCCTTGTCATGATAACTCTTATGTCTTCTTTGGGAAGCTTTCATCTTTTCTCGAATTAACTTCACCTTCTAAGTAGTCTCGCGAACAAGTTCAGGTCCAAGTACTACACTTTCTCCAGATTCATGCCAACATAAAGGAGTTCTACATCTTCGACCATACAACACTTCAAAAGGTGCCATTCTAACACTAGAATGGTAACTCTTATTATAAGTGAACTCTATTAGTGGAAGATAAGTATCCCACGAACCTCCCTGTTCAAGAACACATGCTCTCAACAAATCTTCTAACGACTGAATAGTCCTTTCAATTTGGCCATCCGTATGAGGATGATATGTCGAACTCAACCTCAACTTAGAACCCAACGCCTCTTGCAAAGTCTTCCAAAAATCTGAAGTAAACCTTGGATCTCTATCCGAAACAACACACAAAGGAACACCATGCAGCTTTACAATTACACTAGTGTAAATCTCTGTCAACTTCGATACTGGAAACTGATGTTAATAGGAATAAAATGATCCGACTTTGTAAGCCTATCAACAATCACCCAAATCGAATCATGTCATCTTGAAGTATTAGGTAATCCCGTCACAAAGTCCATTAAAATGCTATCCCATTTCCATTCTGGAATTTCTAACGGTTGCATCAACCCTGCAGGCTTCTGATGATCAACATTCGAATTCTGACAAGTCAAACATACATACACAAACCGAGCCACATCACTCTTCATCCCAGGCCACCAAAACAAATTCTTCAAATCCTGAAACATTTTTGTAGCTCCTGGATGGATGCTCAACTTACTTCTATGACTTTCCTCAAGAATCACTTTCTTCATCTTTGCATCATCAGGAATACAAATTTGATTACAGAATATCAACACACCTTGTGCATATAACTTGAAATCACTATTCTCATATTGATCGATTCCAACCATAGAATCTACCAATTTTGCATCCAACTTCTGATCTTCTCTAATATTATCTAGAAAATCATTGTTAATCTTCAACATCCCCAACATAACACTCTACGGTTTCACCTCGCAAACTAAGCTCATATCTCGTAACTGTTCAATTAATTCCAACTCTTTAACCATCATTGCTGACATATGTAAAGTCTTTCGACTTAACACATCAGCTACCACATTCGCCTTTCCTGGATGATAATTTAAACCAAAATCATAATCCTTTAACAACTCCAACCACCTTCGTTGTCTCATATTCAATTCTTTCTGATCAAATAGATATTTTAAACTCGTATGGTCGCTAAATACTTCAAATCTAGAACCATAAAGATAATGCCTCCAAATCTTCAACACAAAAATAACTGCAGCAAGCTCTAAATCGTGTGTAGGATAGTTCTTTTCATGAGTCTTCAACTGCCTTGACATATAAGAAACTACCTTTTCATTCTGCATAAGCACACCTCCTAAATGTATCTTAGAAGCATCACAATATACCACAAAAGGTTCTCCTAGATTAGGTAATGTCAAAATCGGAGCCGATGTCAATCTTTTCTTCAATTCTGAAAAACTTTCTTCACATTGGACGTCCCACACAAAAACACTACATTTACAAGTCAACTTAGTCAACGAAAGTTCCAACTTAGAAAAACCTTCGATAAACCTTCTATAATAACCAGCTAATCCCAAAAAAATTCTAATCTTGGTAGCCGAATTTGGAGTTTCCCATTGCAACACATCATCTACTTTAGATGGATCTACAACAATGTCACTACCTGAGATAACATGACCAAGAAAGCTAATCTCCTTTAACCAAAAATCACACTTAGACAACTTTGCATACAACTTCTTCTCTTTCAAAACTTGCAATACTATTCTTAAGCGTTATGCATGCTCTTCTTCTGATTTAGAGTAAATCAAAATGTCATCAACGAACACCACTACAAATCGATCCAAATAAGTATGAAAGATACGGTTCATATACTCCATGAATACTCCCGACGCATTAGTAACACCAAAAGGCATCACTGAATACTCATAGTATCCATAACGCATCCTGAAAGCCGCCTTCTGGATATCTTCACCCTTCACCTTAGTCTGATGATAACCCTACCTCAAGTCAATCTTACTAAACACACGAGCACCCACCAATTGATCCATCAAGTCATCTATTCTTGAAAGTGGATACTTGTTCTTAATTGTTACTTTATTCAATTGCCTATAATCAACACAAAGCCTCATACTTCTATCTTTCTTCTTTACTAGAAACACTAGAGCTCCCCATGGCGATACACTTGGTCTTACAAAATTCTTTTCAAGTAACTCTTCCAACTGCTTCTTTAATTCTGACAATTTAGATGCAGACATCCTTTATGGTGCCATAGGAACAGGTCTGGTACCAGGTACAAGATCAATAGCAAACTCAACTTCCCTCTCTAGCGCTACATCAGGAATTTCATCAGGGAAAACTTCAGAAAATTCACGCACCACTTGCAATTCCTCAATTGCAACTTGATTCTCGAAAGATAGTGATACCATCAACGAGAACATCTGAGCCTCTTCTTGCATCAACTACTTCAACTGTCTAATGGATAACAAACCAACTTCCTCTTCCTCAGGAGTAGAAAACCTCACCGACTTGTCATAACAGTTAATATGAACATAATTATGCTCTAACCAGTTCATACCTAAGATCACATCTAACCCACTTAAAGGCAAAAAAACCAAATCAACAGCAAAGTCTCTGTCGAAGATCGACAAAGGACACTTCAAACACACATGAGATGTAATCACCGATCCCTTAGCTGGAGTTTTGACGACCATCTCTCTATTCATAGAAGACAACACAAGACCCAATCTTTCAATGCAATCATCAGCAATAAAGCAATGAGTAGCACTGGTATCAATAATAGTAATTAAAGGAGTACTATTAATGAAACATGTACCTCTGATGAGTCTGTCCTCATTAGTCATCGAATTCTCAGCCAAAGCGAACACCTTTCCACTGGTTTGCGCCTTCTTTGGCTTCTGACACAGACTACCAATGTGTCCTTCTTCACCATAATTGAAATAAGTCATCTCTTTATGCTTGCATTCAGATACAACATGTCCAGTCTTACCACAACGGAAACACCTCTTTACCTCAGCAGTACACACATTGCTCTTATGCCCAGGTTTTCCACATTTAAAACAAACCACTCCAGTAGGAGAGTCTCCTCCACTAGTCCTCTGACCCTGAGTAACTTTTTGTTTACCTTTACCAACTGAGGCATCGTAAGGCTTACCACGATTTTGTTGGTGCTTACCCCCCTTCTCACACATAATCTTATGGTGAGCAATATTATCCTCTTCATAAATTCAGCAACTATCAACCAAATCAGCAAAGACATGAATCTTCTGGTATCCAACTTCCTTCTTGATCTCTGGGCACAAACTGTTCTCAAACTTGATGCATTTCGAAAACTCAGCATTTTCCCTGCTATAGTGCGGATAAAACTTATCCAAATAAGCAAACTTTCCAACATACTCAGCAACCGACATACTTCCTTGCTTCCGCTCAAGGAAATCAATTTCCTTCTTACCATGAACAACTTCATGGAAATACTTCCTTATAAATTCCCTAAGGAACACAGCCCAAGTGACATTTTCATATGCAACTTCTAATTTCTGACAAGTCTCTAGCCACAAGTCATCAGCTTCGACTGCTAGCATATGAGTACCATAACAAACCTTCTGCACTGGGATGCAGTCCGTCACACAGAAGATTCTCTCAATCTCTTTCAACTAATCCAACGCTCCATCAGGATCATACTTACCCTTGAAGGTAGGCGGATTCTCCCTCTGGAAAGTCTCCAAACTACGAGATCCAGCATTCCCGCCAGCATTCGGCTGATTCTCCATAGCATACGCCATTGCTTCTAAAGCAACAACAAGTGAAATATCATTCCTTCCAACCATATCAACTTATCACTACAACATAAACAATAGTTATAACTCAAGGTAAGAATACACGATTGTTAGACACAACTACGACTTGACAACTTGGTCGGACGGGTCGACTTGCTCTGATACCAACTTTGTAACACCCCAATTATACCCGACTATATATATAAAATCAGAGTTATAAATCTTCCACAGCTAAATCAGGATGCTACAAATTTAACTTTAAAACAAAGACATTCATTACAGATACATAACACATTAAACTTGGATGAACCAACAACAACATAAATTAATCTTTCATAACCACACAGCAGAATCAAATATTCAAATTAAAGAATATAACATCTTTATTCAACTAAAACAACTTCAGATAACAAGTATTTAAAGAACAACGACTTAAGGTGCAATCAACGAAAATAATAACAACGATAAAATAACAAGCATTCATCCCCCGAGTATTACGTATCAGAGCAATGACACCGACTCAAACTACTGAAGGTAAACCGCCTTCACTCTGGATTACCTGCACGTTACCAACATCGGGTAACATTCAACAGAAAGGGTGAGATATCTAACAATATAATTGAACGTATGATAAATAAAACATTAGAATCAGTTCATACATATTTTAACAACATAAGCATGATCAAATCAACCACACAACGACTCAAAATGCAACACAGAATGTAACTTGTCCTTATGCAAATGCATGTGGTACCAATGGAGCAGAACTCCCAACTTAAAAATCTACCAATAAATAGAGGCATCAACAAGGCATAAGCCTTCAACTTAATATTTTGCCAATCCAGGCCAACCTAACGAGCCTTAGCTCCAACTTGATATGCGATGTATGCGACACAACATGAATGTAACAACAATCAACAAATTAACATAAATCAATGTTTGGCCATAAGCCTACAACATCAACAATAATTCAACATCAACATAATTTCTTAACCTACAAATTCTCAATTAAGAACGACTATACATCACACTGTAACGACCAAATCGACACACACAGGTAATAGGACTAGGGAAACTACGTCCCCCTCGACATACACAACAACTAAGACAGAATAATAACTGACTCAATACTCCTTGACACGCACAGAAACAGAAGAATAACAACAACTTATGTTCCTTGGCATCACATGCAACTTCGTGGTGCTCGACAACAGTATCGTGCTCCTCGGCACGCCTCGCAGTCTAATGCTGCTCGACATCTAACACCATCAGCATCCTCCTCGACCACTCATTCCAGCAAACAACATAGAATAATACAATAACATAACGACCATCACAACATAATTCATGATTTCTGGCCAACTACTCGGAATAACGGGCAACTATATTTCCTATCAACAGATTCATTAATTGTACGAGACAGGCACGCAGAAACCTTCCTAAAACGACCACAACAACAATTTACTAATTTTTCCTACCAACCGCTTGGAAAACCACAGCTTCATAACGACCATAACGACGAGAGATAAATTACCCTAACCTATCCATCGATTATATCGGGCAATCATACAGACAATTAAAAATGTCCAAACACGGATAGCGGCCAACTTCAACAACAGGTTCACTAATCATGCGATACAGTCATACGACGACCCCCTAACGACCACAACATAGAGAACCTAGCAACTTCGATAACAAATTCAGAACATCAACGCACACAGTCATACAAACGACCAATTTTCACATAATACACATCATAAATCCCATTATAAGGTCAGAACTCAACCCTTACCTGGATTGAAGGTCGCTCAACCAAAGCTAGAGCTATAATCCTTGCTTTGCTCTGCACGACATCGGGCAACTTGCTCCTCTCTCTGTGCAGCTCTTTCGATCACGCTCAAGACTCCTTGTTTTCCAAAAACTAAATCCTTGTGTCAGCTTAACCTTATATCATCAATCATATTGGGTCTAACCTACACCCCCCCCCCCCCCCCAATTTACTACTTTCAACCAATAAAATGAGCACAACACCATTATTCCCTTAATTTCAACATTATTATTATTATTATTAATTATCTAATTAATAATAATAATAATAATAATGTCCAAACACGGATAGCGGCCAACTTCAACAACAGGTTCACTAATCATGCGATACAGTCATACGACGACCCCCTAACGACCACAACATAGAGAACCTAGCAACTTCGATAACAAATTCAGAACATCAACGCACACAGTCATACAAACGACCAATTTTCACATAATACACATCATAAATCCCATTATAAGGTCAGAACCTAACCCTTACCTGGATTGAAGGTCGCTCAACCAAAGCTAGAGCCATAATCCTTGCTTTGCTCTGCACGACATCGGGCAACTTGCTCCTCTCTCTGTGCAGCTCTTTCGATCACGCTCAAGACTCCTTGTTTTCCAAAAACTAAATCCTTGTGTCAGCTTAACCTTATATCATCAATCCTATTGGGTCTAACCTACACCCCCCCAATTTACTACTTTCAACCAATAAAATGAGCCCAACACCATTATTCCCTTAATTTCAACATTATTATTATTATTATTAATTAGCTAATTAATTAATAATCTAACAACTTATACCAATAACTCCCAACATCTCACAACTTCAACTAATAATCTAAAAATAATTTAATTAAATAATTAATTAAATTAGCGGGCATTACAGATATCATATTACGGCAAATGAATGTATGAAATTGTCCATTGGGCTTAATGCTTCAATACTATTATGAAAAGAGAAGCTTACACACTCAAGACTTTATGTCATATTTTTTTAATCTTTCAAAAATTCTTTCCTTCTTCAATTTTGTGTTTGGTAACATAATCCATCTATATTTTGACATCTTAAACCTCATAATTGACTTAAATTATAGAGAATATACATTTGTATCACTTCTAGATTCATAATCTGTTTTTTTGTTACATAGAGGAAGTCGTCAGAAAGATAGCTTCCAAAGCCTTTTGAACTTCTTCTAGATGATAATTTGAGAATTTGTGAAATGATTGTTTAAATATCTTTACTTTTAATGGTTTTAGGTATGGTGCACATTGATTTTGTCAACTAAACCCTAACCCTCCAAATCTAACACAATCTAAAACTAACAGCCAAACTCTTGAAGGAAAGCAATAAAGATAATAAAGATAATGTACATTAAATCCGAACAAAAAAAGTAATATATCTTACTAATCAGATGTAATGTAAGGAAGTGAAGAGTTAGAGTAACTGCTTGCTAGTCGAATGTCGCAACAAAATATGAAGATTGTTAGAAATTGATTAACAAGGTGAAATTGAATGAGTTAGAGTTCAGATTGAAAGATTTTGAAGTAATGGGTGAGAGTACTTACGAAAGTGAAATTCATAAATATTATATAATTTTTTTTTCCAAATGTGATTGAATTGAAAAAGAGAGAATTTTAATTTATATTATATTAAATTACTTTCCAAAAGTTAACGTCTGAATGATGTGTCTATATGTAATTTTTTTCTGAACAAACAATATTGATCTTTTTGCTAAGTAAAATCATATAGACAACATTGTACCAAATGTGTTGGAAAGATAACTTTTAAACAAAAAAAAATTATTTAACTTTCATAAAATTTGAAGGAAAAAATACATAGAATATAGAATATAATGAGCAACCAATGTATTACATTATTTATAAGAGTAATCAGTCTGAATGGGCTTATTACTCACATTCTCAAACCTAAGTATTTTTTTTTTAAGAAAGATTTCCTTGGAGCTCAAATAAGTCATAATCCTAATCATGGTTGGAGTAGTATTTGGACAACAAAGAATCAAGTGAGAGAAAGATGTAATTGGAGTATTGGGAATAGAGCTGCCATTTCAGTTTGAAATGAGAATTGTTTGATAGAGGGTGCTAGTTTCGAACTCTTTATGTGTGCAATCGTGATGTTATCATAATTATTTTTGATGCATCAACTGCATGGCAAGTTCTGCAGTTTCAGTAATTCAATAAAAGGCCATATAGTAATAAATCATGGTCACCATTGCTTAAGAATGTAAAGTGTTATACATTTGTTTAACGACCGTACACACGTTGTCGATATGTCCGAGTGGTTAAGGAGACAGACTTGAAATCTGTTGGGCTTCGCCCGCGCAGGTTCGAACCCTGCTGTCGACGTTTTCTATTTTCTGCAGTCCATTTTTACGCGCCTAGTATTATTTCATGACTTTTAAGAGTTTCGCATTTTGTGAAATATACCAATTCTCAAATATAATAAGCATTACGAAGTACAGTTTTCAAAAGAATATTATACGTGGATACACTATTCATGAAAACGATTTTCTTAAAGCAAAATAAACGTCTAACTCATAGTGCAATTGGGATATGGAATCAAGAAAAATATATGAAACTTTGGGAGCTACAAAGTGTATCTTTCAATCATTTACTTTAAAATGTGCTAAAAAGTTAATGATTAAATCGGTTTTAGTATTTTTTATTTATTTTAGAAATAGTTATAGAATTGGACAAAATAAAGGATAAGAGACTTGAAAAAAACAAAAAAAAATTATTCTCCAATAAATTATGAGTTTCTTTTTTATATTCGTATTCATTAAATTGTGGTGTTTGAACAACAAGATATCAAAATCTTTAGGTGAAAGACAACATTTTATATTAAGCGACGTTCATTGAAGTCGGCGAAGATCTCTGATAAAAAATGTATTTGATGATAGTGTCTATCATGAAGAGTTATCTTAAACTTCATCTAAAGAATATCTAAAATTTCAATGAAGTGTTAAAGTTAAAGATAATGTGGTAGGAAACTAGAAGCTTCGGAGTTGTGAAATAAAAGAAGTGTGAAAGCTCGTTGATTCTGAGTCGAGTAATATGTATTTGTAAAGTATAAGACACACTCTCGAATTTATTAGGAAAATCACACACCAAATATTCTCGAAGATTGATCTATGCTTCAGATATCATCATATCAGAGTAAAGAGTTTTGACACGCCAAAGACCATTTTTAGGACTCGATATGGACACTATGTGTTCCTTGTAATTCCATTTGGAGTGACCAATGTCGCGGCTGTTTTGTTGGACTACATGAACCATGTATTTTAGTCATATCTTGATGCGCTTGTAGTAATGTTCATTAATGACATACTAATTTACTCTCGGACTCCACAAGAGCATGTAGAGCAACATAAGATTGTATTTTTTATTTTACAAGAAAATAAACTCTTTTTCGAATCCAGGTGTCAATTTTGGATGACGTGAGTACAATTTCTTTGCAATATAATCTCTCAAGGGGGAATAGCGATTGATCCCTCCAAAGTTGAAGTGATGCTGGATATAGAAGGACCCAAAAACGTATATGAAGTGAGAAGTTTCTTTGGACTTTCATGATATTGTTGGAGATTAATTATGTGGTTTTCTCAGTTAGTCGTGCCATTAACTCAACTAATTCGTAAGAAGACTCAATTTCAATGGGATTCTGAGTATGAGCGAAGCTTTCAAAACCTAAAGAAGAAGTTAACTACCGCTCCTATTTTAATTATTCCAGACCCTACACAGAAATACAAAATTTTCTACGTTGCCTCGAAGAAAGGATTAAGGTGTGTCTTAATGCAAAATGGTCAGGTGGTGGCCTATGTGTCTAAACACTTGAAAACACATTAGGAAAACCATCTAACTCATGACTTAGAGTTAGTTGGTGATCTTGTCGATTGATCAGAACCTGAAGTGGACTGGTAGATGATGTCTGCAAGGATGGAAACACAGATGAGGAGGAGATGTACCTGCAAGGCACAACGATTCTCAAGTAAGTAAGAGTACAAAGGGATACAAGAAAGAGATTAGGGTTTTGTTTCTCACGAACAATCTCTAGCCTCTTATTAAAGGTTACTTGCAGGATCAACTACAATAATCCTAGACTTAGTGTTTTGAGTGTTTTGGGTTGAAACTAATTGATATAGGATTCATAGGTATAAAAAGGCAAAAGTAAAGAACAATTGCAAAGTAAAGAAAATAAATGATAAGACTTGTAATTTAAAGTGAAAAATGGAAATTATTTTGAATTGAAATGTGGAAGCATTCATATATTGTTAAGCCTGGACTCGCTTCTCTCTTAGATGCGGGTACTTTGAGTGTAATGCTCTAAATATGAAGAAATGTGACCTCTAACAAAAATAAAAATAAAATCTTAAATAGAAATTCTAAAAGTGTAACTGTCGACGGTTACTAGTCCTATGTTGGGATTCACGGAGAACTTCCATAATCTGCTTTGAAACATCTCCACGTTCTCGCTGGCTTGTGAGTTGATAACTACTCTTGCCTCCACTTAATATTGCTTGTCGACATTTATACCTGTCGAGCTTTTCTATGAAACTGGTGTCTTTGTTGATCAACCTTACCAGTTTAAATACTTCTTGGACTTGGTCGACGCGTCTCATTGTTCTTTACGGAAACACGTCTTTCTAACCAAAGATACATTGCAGCTTGAAGGCTTACTTCTCTAGTCAAAAATTGGTTATCCAAGACGCCACATTCGACGGAGTCTCTGTCGATGGGAAAACTTTGGCATTTTCTATTTCAAGTTTTCGACCGTATGTCTCCTCAGAATGACGACATGCATAATCATGACTACTTTCTACGCAACAGTTTCCCATATCAATCAATCACTTTTCATGATTACTCCTAAGTTTTAGGGCGTGGGTTTCCAAACGAATCCTACTAACTTTTCCACTTCTTGGCATGCTCACACCATACTGAGTGACACTTATCTCTATTTTAACGGCTTTAATTTCTCTTTAAATAGACCTTCAAAAACTCTCAGTTCCTTTTTTCATCCAGATCTACTGTTTCATCAAGCATTATATTCCAATACTGTTCTGATGAAAGTTCTTGTTGGTGTTGTACTCGTACTGATTGCAAGTGTATCTCGACTAGTAGAACCACATTGTGTCCAAATTTTAATCGAAAGGGTTTCAATCCAGTCGCCTTATTTGGAGACATTCGACAAACCCATAGAACTGGACTTAACATCTTACGCCAATTCTTGGGTTTCTTAGAGACGCATTTCTTAATTAACCCAATTATTACCTTGTTGGTAGCTTCGACCTGATCATTGGCTTGAGCGTAATATTGCATGGATGTTACCAACTTGAAACCTATTTCAGACGCAAACTCTTGCATTTTTTGCCCAATGAAAACTGACCCTTGGTATGTAGTGATTGTATCAAGAATTCCAAATCTATAAATGATGTGCTTTTGAATGAACTCAATCACTATTTCTTGGTCGACATTGACCAATGGTATTGCTTCTATCGATTTGGTGAAGTAGTCTATCCCCACCAGGATGAACTTTTGTTGTTTCAACGAGGCTGGTCGAATTTCTCCTATGATATCTAGCGTCCATCCTCGAAACTACCATGGTTTAACAATTATGTGCAATTCACTTGCGGGTACGCATTGAATACCTGGATGTTTTTGGCATTCCTTAGCAAATTCAATACAGTATTTCAACATACTTGGCCAATAAACACCCTGTCAAAATAATATCCACTTCATTTTATGGCCGGCTCGGTGGGCTCCACTGTGGACTTCGACCATTGCAAAATATGCCTCAATATTCCCCAAGCACTTGAGTAAAACCCCTTCAGGAGTCTTCTTGAATAAATCATTGCCCATGTACACGTAGCTCAAAGCCCTGTATTTTACTTTCTTATCGGCATCTCCAACTGGATTTTCCAAATAATTCATAATTGGCTTTTGCCAATTATGTCTCACAAATTGTCAATGGCAAAAACTTCAAAATTTTCAAAATTCGCTAAATCATATGCCCCCATCTTTTTGGATTGACAATTTTGTTGATGGTGTCCTTGTCGAGACCACCTTCTCCCTCACTTCGACAAAACTCTTCAGCTTATTAGTCGATACCTTGTACTCAGAGGAAATTTGTGCCAAATCATTAGCCATTTGATTTTCTAATCTAGGCACATGCGTAACGCTTACAACTTCAAAGTATTCCAAAAATTGATTAACCACTGTAAAATACACAAATACGTGTTCTTTAATGCATTTATACTCTCAATTTATTTGCTTAATCGCTAGCTCCGAATCACCTTTGATTTTGACCCTTTTGCACCTAAGTCTTTCAAAATTTTAAGCCCAATGATCAAAGCTTCATACTCTGCTTTGTTGTTGGAACATTTTCCATCTACCCTACATTTGAATTTTGTTGGTACCCCCTTTTGGAGAGATAATCAAAATTCTGACACCAATTCCATTCATATGGTTTGACCCGTCGAAATACATTTTCCAAGGGTCGGTGTTTATCAGATTCACTTATGGTTCGATTATTGCGTGATCGACTATAAAGTCTGCCATGATTTGGATTTTCATGGCCTTCAAAGGCATGTAAAACAATGAAAACTCAGTTAAGTCTAGTGCCCATTTGCCAATTTGACTATGCAAAATTGGTTTGGACAACATATGTTTAATGACATCACAATGAGACGAAACATAAACATCAATTGGTTTAATATATTGCTTAAGCTTAATACATGAGAATACAAACATATGCATAATTTTTCTATCATGTTATACCTAGTTTCTGCATCTATTAATACTCGACTAAGGTAATATATGGGTCTTTCGACTCCATTATCATCCTCTTGGGCTAACATGCTCCTTATTGTTAAATCAAATGCAACTATGTACAATCTCATGTTCTTATTTCTACTAGGTGGCAATAAAACGGGAGGCTTTGTCAAATATTCTTTGATTGCATTAAAATCCTCTTGTTATTCCTTTGTCTAATGGAAGTCACTTTCCTTCTTGATCTTCAGTAATGGCGAGAAAACCTTTGCCTTGTCACTTAGATTTGAGATAAATCTTCTAAAGAAGTTGTTTTTCCCCAACAAATACTGCATCTATTTCTTTGTCGAAGGAGGCTTGAGATCCAAAATTTTCTTTGTTTTTCTTTGATTGATCTCGATGCCTTTTTTGTGTACTACAAAACCTAAAAAGTCTCCTTGCAGTTCAGATGAACTTGCTTTTGAGCAGCCTTTCAAACTCCTGTTTGATCTTCAAGGTGATCTCAAGAGCGAACCTCATAGGATGCTTCTTTACTGGCCTCTTGCCTAGATGAATAGGTAAGCGATGTTCCACCATATTCCGACTTAATCCAGATATCACACCATAATCTCAGGCGAAGCAGTCTATGTACTCTTTCAACATCTTGATCAGCTTGACTTTCATTTTTTATCTAACTTTGGTGCAGATTGATGAGTGCTAAATTATTGTGAATTTGAGTGTGAATAATTAGCATTCATCGGTTTAATTCGTTTTCTTTTTGTCAATAAACATCAACTTTAGTATAAATTCGATATAGTTTATGTTATAGTGTATATATTATGTTATCATGTAAATATCATTTAGTTTAATTGCTTTTTTCTTATTTTTGTAGATATTCAAGCATAATATTTAGTCATTATCTTTTAGATCATTGAATAAGCTTTCCAATGCTTCCAACCTTGCGTCAACCGGAGTTGCGGTTCAGAAGTTATGATGAAAACAAGATCTGTCAGTGCAGCAGATCGTGCTAAGCGGCAGTACCGTGCTAAGCGCGTCCTGGGGGAACCAGCAGCCGTGTTTTTTTGACATTTTTTACCGTGCTAAGCACCCATAACACGCTTAGAGCGCCTTGCTGCGACATCAACTCTATTTTAGTGATTTTTCACACTTTTGGGCCATTCCATCATCTTTCTTCATGGTGGAAACCTAGAGGGAGTTGAGAAACATTTTGGAGAGATATAGAGGTGCTACAAACATCAAGGAATATGATTCTTGCAGATTCAGAGTCGGATCTAGGTCACCCAATGGGACACCTTGGTGGATTCATCTTCTTCTTCGCTTCCCCTCGTCTTGATTAGAGATCATGAGTGGTTAGGATATCTTTCTTGTTGGTTTTAGTTGTAATAACTCGTACTCATATATATATTTACTCTTATTCTATTGTATGTGAACCAATTGATTATTTGATTTTTTGTATTCCATTTGTGTTTATGTAAAATCTAGGTTTTGGGAATCTTTTGACAAACCCTTTGACAAACCACTTTCAAAACCTACGATCTAATATTTTTCGACTATCGAATACTATACTCTGGACACAGAGGTGGGATTTGATATTTATTTGTATCCTATTATTAATGTTACTGTAAAACTTGGTTGGACATGATCGAGTTAGTTACGATAAATTCCTCTTCATTTGGTTGGACACGATTGATGTCGAAGAGGGATTCGTGATAATAGCGAATGATTGAGAAGTTCACACGCGATATATCAGTTTGATATGTATGTTGTATATTTGTGTTTATTGGTCACGGCGTTATACACAATCTGTTTAGGACTCAGTATCGATGCTTTAGCATTTGTTAGGTCTTGAATTCTAGACATAGCTTTAGGCTTAATGTTCACTTGTGTATTGATTCTTAATGCTACCATATTTCTTTGGACACGAATGATATGGTTGAAACCTCGTTGGCGTTTGGAAACCAACTTTGACGTGAGCGATATGTGATAGCATTGAGGAATAAATAGATTGTGTATAACTGACTGATAGAAGGCATATTTTCGAGTTATGAAAACCAATCCTAGCATGTTCTCTCCCCTCTCCAAGATCTTTAATTTTTCGTTGTTTATTTATTTTTTCCTTCGCTTTAAATATACTTTTACAAACAAGCTTAGAAACATAGTAATGATTGAATGGCATCGATATCACTAATCCCTGTGGAGATGATAAAAGATACTTACTCAAGTTTTTGCTTGAGAGCTGCTTTACTGTAGTTGTCAACACTGATGTAAGTTGTTCTCTTTGCTACACTGTCTCCCAGATCAACTTCTTCCAATAGATCTTGGGCTTGCATCTTTTATACTGAATTCACTAGATCTTTTTCAAACCCCAAAGGTTCATTTTCATAGATACAATCTAATCTTCGGCTTTCTAAAGTTGTTGTTTGGCCTTGTTGGCCTTTTTCTTGATCTACTAGTTTGGCTTCGACGGTTATGCTCTGCAGTCTTTCAGCTTCTAAAGCTGATTTCATTTTGTTTTCAGCCACATAAGTTGAAATTCGAGCCAAACTTTCTAACTCAATGGTCATCATTCTCGACTATAGGCCACCCCGTAGGTGGAATCAACTCCCCACGCATTACTGCCCCTTCACAATCCCACATAAAACCACGATCAGGATCCAAGCTTAGAAAACTATTTGAGTTTTCATTAGGAGCGTACTTGTCCTCATCACAAGGCGCCACATTCGCCAAGTGCTGGTCGAAAGATTTCTTTCCACCTTTAACCTCATCGACCTTATAGTAGCTCTGATCAACCTTTATATTTTCCACTATGCCATATTTTCTCCAAATGGAAATCCTCTGGTGCAAAGTCGACGGGATTGCACCTATTCCATGAATCCATTCACGACCGAGTAATAAATTGAAGTTTGCTTTGGAATTTATTACCATGAACAAAGTTGACCTGGTGGTTGTTCCATCAACCAATTCGACCTAGATAACCCCAAGTATACTACTGGGTTTTCCTTCATAGTTGTACAAAACCATGTTATGAGGTCGAAGATCTGACCCACACTTCCCCATTTTCTTAAACAGAGCATGTGGAATTAAGTTCACAGTTGCCCCACCATCGACAAACACTTTGTTCATCGGCATACTGTTGTACCCCAAAATTTGCCCTCCCATATTCTTCAAGAAATTGCCAAGCCAAGTCACAAAATTCCCCAAGGGTTGTGCAGCTCAACTGTCTCCTATACAGTCAAAACTAGGGTTTGGATTCTGATCAAGAAAATGAAGTTTTCAAAGGTCCAATCAAGTCTCATATACTTACAAATGTGGTCAAGCACCCTCATACCAAGTTTCAAGGCATTCAGCTCAAAATTGCACAGTCAAAACCCTAGATTGCACTACTGTCAACTGTAGGGGCAAAATGGTCATTTGACAGTCAAAAGTTCAAATTTTTGGTCAATATATCATTTTGAAGCCACAAACATCATTTGATCAATGCTTGATCATGATTCTCAAAATTTGGCTCAGAAATCATCAAAGATGCAAAAGTTGCTATATTTGGACAGTTGAAAAAGTCAACTGAAATTGACCAGGGCATAACTTCCACATGGATTATCAGAAAAATTCCATCCAAAGCTCATTTTGAAGAGAAAGACATTTCCTACAATTCATCTTCATATTTAAAGTCCAAGAAATGCTCTCACAAAAAGTTATCAATTTCAACATTATAGGTCATTTTCAAAAGTCAACAAAAAGGGACTTTAGGTCAAAGGCCATAACTTGAGATTGGTAAATCAAAATGACATGGGACCAAAGGCATTGGTTCAAGGACTCAAAGACCTTTCCAAAATGTCCAAGAACATGTGAAAAGCTTAAAAATTGAGCAAGTTATGCCTTGTGAAAGTTGGGAAATTTTTGGGAATTTTGAAAAGTCAACAATGGTTCAAATGACCTAAAAATGCAAATGGGCCCATTTTTCTTCCAAGTTTCTTCATGCCAAGCCTATGCACGACCATTAGGCCCAAAGAGAAGTATTTTCTCATTTTTTAATCATTTATTTGAATTTATATTAATATTAATTCATTTAAATTAATTAAATACATGAAAAATATCAAACTTGACCTAAAAAAATCTTTTCATGCATGTTTATTCTCAATATCACGTGCATATCCCAATTAGGCAAGTTTTGATGAGATTTGAGCATGATTGAACCAAAAACCATGAAAAAAAGATATGAAAAATCTTGAAAAATCAATTTGCAAAAACCATTGAATGAAGAAGATTTGATTGATATTTTTGACCTAAAAGCCTCTATACATACTCAGAATCATAACCCTAATGGCCTTACACTCTAAGCTGCGCCCCAAGAACAGTTTGCCAATTGAAATTTTTTCATAAAACTCAAATACTGAAAACTAGTTTTAAGGTCGATCCAAGCTTCAATTTTTGTTCTATCAGCATCCTTAAGCATCCCTGAAGGTGTTCCAATTAATATCAACCACAAAAGCTCAAAGAATTGGGGTATAGAACTCAAGACATTCCATGGAAATTCCAAAATCGTGTTCTATATTTTACGCGTTTTCATGACATTTCATTGATTAATTCTTATTCCTGACATGATTTCAAAACTAACTGATACATTTAATTTCATTTTTGTGCCATATATATGAATCTGCCATGCGAGAATTCTAGGGTTGCAGGTTTCTGGAATTAGGGCTTTTGCATAGAGGAAAAATTAGGACTCATGAATGCCATGGTTGGACTCAATACCTCAAGACGAAGAGATTCATGGGGTCGCGATCAATTTATATATGCCATAGCGCTAGTCGCTATTTTCTGGTAGCTAGCCTAAAACTACGCTTCTAAAACCGTTGCAATAGGACCTTGTTTTCAGAAAAAAAAGAAAGGCGTGAGGAAGATGATGTGTTGGCAACCACTGAGTGGTTCATTCAAACCAGCGCGCGCTTTTAGGGGCCACTGACCAATTTTGCTTTTTGTTATTTGTTTGATATAATATATTAAATGAAATGTAATGGCTCAGCTGGCAGGTACCAATGCATGCAACCTTCAAGACCTGGGTTCAAGTCCCAGGTCTGGCAAAATTCCATGTTATTTTTCAAAATAAAATCCTACGCTACGCTAACATCCAGGTACACCATATTCTCTCATCATCAAGCCACACACGTGTCCCAGACGACCAAATCAAAGGCATGGATTCCAGGAGCGCAATAAACTCCAGTCAACGCACCATATGGAATCTGGAAAAGTCAGCGAATTCAAGGCTTAATGGGCCAAAATTCCAGGCCTGAACCTCCTAAATTGGGACTACACCCCACCCTGGTTTGCCAATTTTATTTATCTTTCTTATATCTTTATTTATTATTTTAATTGTAATTTTATTTTAATTATTGTTTGTTTAATTTTTAATCAAAATACAAAAACATCATAAAAATCAAAAAATGCCAAAAAAATACAATTTTTATTTTATTATTTCCATAAATAAATTGTATGTAAATTATTTAGTTTAATTAGGGTATAATTTTAATCTTTTTTAATAAAAATCCAAAAATAGAATTTAGGTTTAATAACTTTTTATTTTCTTTTTAATTTTCCCCTTTTTTCAGAATAATAATATTATTTATTTATTTTCATAAATTAAAAAATATACATAAATTAATTTAGAATTAAATTAGGTTAAAAGTCAATATTTTCATAATAAACTTAAAAAACAATAGAATTAGGTCTAATATTTAATTTAATTTCAATTAACTCCTTTTTCTTGTTAAATCCTAAAAAACATAAAATTCCCAAAAACATTTAATTTTAATTTCCTATTAATTTTAATTTTTTGCAAACGGGTCCAACGCCCATTGTTTTAATCATTTAATTTCGCATGATTTATTTTTATCGTTTATTATAATTATGTAATTCTCCCAAAGCCGTGTAAATAATTGCTCGTACTTTTATTTTATTGCTTTCTTTATCTTTCCGTCAAATCGGGTCCGGTTTATTTTGGCGATGTGGACCCGCGTCATTTGTAATAATTTAGATTTATTTTCCCGCAAACTTATAACTGTTAAAAAGCATGCAAGAATGAATGTCTTAATTAAAATCAAGCCTAGATTACAATGACATGACAAAAGACAGATATCAAATGAAAACGACACACAATTCGCACACACCACCCCTAGGGTACGCCTCACTGTTGCCTTTCGAAAGGTGTCGTCGAGTAGAGGACGTCTTAGTAAGTCCTCATGATCCGGGAACCTGGCATGAGGGTAGCTTCTAAGGTGTCTTCCCATTGCTCTGGTGATCACCATGTCCCTAAAACTCGAATTGACCCGAATACCTCCAACGGTGGTGCTACCTACCTCTCAATGGTGGGATGGCACTACTTTTAAGGACATCTACACAGACGAATTCCTTAGGGTAGGTAGGTTCTCAAGGATACTTGCTCTAATTTCAAACAAATCAAAACATCTTTTCACCAACACATTTTCAAAAGCTTTCAAAGCAAATTTTTCAAACACTCTGACGTACGAGTCGAACTGAAATTTTTCAAAGAAACTTTTTAAACCCACATTGAAAAGCAAACAAACAATTTTGAAAACACATTGAGCAAGTATCTAAGAGCCCATGGATAACCATGGATAGAAAGGGTGCTAACACCTTCCCTTTCTATAACCTACCTCCCGAACCGAGAGCAATCTCTTTAAAGGAATTTTTCTGTGCTTTTGTCCTTTCCAAATTGGAGAAAATAAAAGACGGTGGCGACTCTTGCTTCCGCGACATTTCGCGAACCAGCTTTAAACAGTCAGTTCCAGATCCACCGATCACAGAACTGGCGACTCTGCTGGGGATTTAACTTAAAGTGAGGTGTACCTTAGGGCTAGCTTATAACTATGTTTTCAATTGTTTTCCTTGTGTGCTTTAAATTTGTGGGTTGCTTGGGAGTTCTATAGATCCTAAACCCGGATCTGGGGGATACCTTTCTTAGAAAGTAGCAACAAGGTTGTGAGGGAACTGTGCGGGGTATACCGACATGGTTGAAACAGTCTGCTACGTTGATGTGGCACTTTGGTGTGTACCGGTAACCCTTGAGTTCAGTCAAGGAGAGTACGGGGCCTCCGCGTGGTGTCGTGAAGCATCAACAGACCTTAGGAATCTTAATTGAACTATCTTGGCCTCTTTAGGGTAGTGAGATAACTGACTTTGGTGCAGTCCGAGGTTGGTTGATACTCGATACTACACTCAATTGAGGGTTGCTTTCCTGGAATATTTCGGTCGCCAGTTCAGTGGCTAAATCGAAACGATGAACAATGAAAGCAATCCAGTGATATTGGGACCCTTAGAACCCGGTTACTTTGATTAGGACAGGTTGAACCCACCAACTTCAAGAGGGTACTACCCAGACCCCATGCTGGCCTTAAACCTTAAGGGCTTGTCTTGTGTGCCTTGTGTGCCCTATATGTTTGTCTTTGTGAATATCTGTGGTGTGTTTAATCATAGCATCATGACATCATCCAGCATCATATGCATTGACTAACCATTTCAGGGGTTCGAATTTTCATCTTTGTTCTTGTTTTGTAGGACATGGAAACTGTTCGTAGAAAGACCATTCAAGTCAGTCTTGTAAGGATCCCTCCTCAGCTTAAGGAACTTATATCCAGAATTCCTGAGAACTCTTCATTCAGTGAAAGACATGGAAGCCTCATCAGCTTGGTCAACACCAACATTGAGGAAGATATGATTAAGGTCTTGTTCCAATTCTTTGACCCTCTGCATCACTGTTTCACCTTCTTGGACTATCAGTTGGTACCTACATCGGAGGAGTTCTCCCGGCTCCTGAAGATTCCTATCCTTGATCAGCTACCCTTCAGCGGTACAGAAAGGGAACCTAAGCTTGAAGAGATTGCTAAAGCTTTGCACCTACAGTCATCTGACCTCAAGGGACATTGGGAAGTCAGAAGTGGTATCAAAGGGTTCTTAGCCAGGTTTCTGTTTGAAAAGGCCCTTGAATGTTGGAACTCCCTTGACCTGCAAGCTTTTGAAGAGGTTGTGGCCCTCCTTGTTTATGGTTTGGTGTTGTTCCCTAACCCAGATCAGCTCATTGATATCAGTGCCGTTCAGATCTTTATGTCCAGGAATCCTATACCTACCTTGCTGGGGGACATCCTTCACTCATGTTACACTCGAACCATGAGAAAAAGAGGTGTCCTTATGTGTTGCACTCCTCTCCTGGGAAGGTGGTTTATTTCGCACCTTCCGCAATCAGTCTTGAAGAATGAGCGGGGTTTGAGATGGTCACAACGGTTGATGACTCTTACACATGCAGATATACATTGGTGTCCTAGATCTAGAGGAGATGTCACTATCATTGATCGTTGTGGGGAGTACCCTAATGATCCTTTACTTGGAATCAGAGGAGGTATTACTTATAGCCCATGCCTGGCTTGGAGACAGTTTGGTTATGCTCGGAGGGACGGTCCTCATGACATGCTAATTCCCGACATAGTTTTTGACTTCGACAATGATACTCAAGGACTTCGTCAGAGATTTATCAGAGCTTGGAGGATGCCTAGTAGGATAGACAGCAAGACACTGGGGCACAGGAACTCCATCCCTTTGGAGCCTTATCTCAAATGGGTACGCGCCCGTTCTCAGAAGTTAGTGATGCCTTATCCTCACTTGCTTCCAGTAATCAAAGAGCCTGTCTTGGAAGGGGAAGTGTCTCATGTTATTCAGCACCCTGATATGCCCACATCCTGGGAAGAGATGCAGAAGAGCTGGATCCAGCTTAAAGAAGAACGGAATTCTCTTGAGACTAGTCTGCATGCCAGTGAAAAGAAGGTCTTGGAGCTCACCCGTCTGTTGCATGAGGAAAGGAATCTCAACACCTACATAGCTCCGAAGAGGATGCGCAGTGTATTTTGGGATTGACTTGATTTTTGTACCTTTTGCCCATGAGGCCTTGATGTATTAAACAATGATTTTCTTTAATGATAACGTGTGTTCTTTTTGTCTACAACAAATTTGAGCCTTCGAACCCTTGAATGCATTGCATACGCATTTCATACATCATGTGCATAGCAGGTTTTTTTCCTCTTTTCAGGTTGCTTACAGTTCTTCGCTGTTTATTTCAGCATCATGAATCCCGGATCTGAATCAACAGAGACATCAATCAAGGCTCTCCAGGCGCAGAATGCGCAGTTTCAAGAACTAATCATGGGTCTAGCTAAAGGCCAAGAAGAACTGAAGACTATGCTCCTGAAGAAGGAGAAGAAGAAGAAGAGAAGAACTGTTCTGTTCAACTCGGGCCGAAGGTTGGGTAATACTCTGCAACATGAAGAGGCTGGTTCTTCTGTTGGCAGGAGTCCTTCTCAGGCAGAAGTAAAAGTTCCTAGTCCGGTGGTCTCCGACAACGAGACGGATTTTGATGAGGAGCAGTACCCTCCTGCAGATGACATGTACAAACAACTGGAGGACAGGTTGAAGGCTATGGAGGTGCAGCAGGCACCTGGGCTGGATTTCAGAGATCTGGGTTTGTCGACTGGTGTGGTTATCCCGCATAAATTCAAAGCACCCACCTTCTCCAAGTATGACGGGGCATCTTGTCCCAAGCTGCATTTGAGGTCCTATGTTCGAAAAATTCAGCCGTACTCTGCGGACAAGAATCTATGGATCCACTTCTTCCAGGAGAGTCTTTCAGGGACTCATCTCGAATGGTTCTATCAGCTGGATGGGACCAAAGTTCGTAACTGGGAGGAGCTGGCTACTGCTTTCTACAAGCAGTATCAGTATAATGCCGACCTTGCCCCCACACGTACCCAACTCCAGGGTATGGCGTTAGGCGCAAGCGAAGGTTTTAAGGAGTACGCTCAGAAATGGAGAGACCTGGCTGGCAGGGTGCAGCCACCATTGACTGATCGGGAGCTGGTTGACATGTTCTTGGGGACCCTATCTGGGCCATTTTTCAACCATCTCATCGGGAATTCTTCTGCTGGTTTCACTGATTTGATCTTGACTGGAGAAAGGATTGAAGCTGGGTTGAAGTCTGGGAAAATTGTGAAGGGGGCATCATCATCTAGTTCGGACAAGAAACCGTTTAAAAAAGAGTCTAGTGTTGTATATGGTTCCAGGAGATCAGAGAGAAGTGAACACCGCCAATCTGTCAGTGCGGTCATGATTGCTAATCCTGCTGCCGCTCCCCGGCCAAACAATACTCAGAAGGTGGAAAGACCCCGGAGAGAATTCACCCGGTTAAACATGACTTTGTCGCAGATCCTGCCACAGTTGCTCGCAACCAACTTAGTGACTGTCAGGGAGGCTCCGAAGTTCCCAAATACAGCATCTCCCAAGTACAACCCGAATGCTCGTTGTGCTTACCATTCAGAAAGCCCGGGGCACTCTACCGATGACTGCTGGGCACTAAAGAACAAGCTGCAGGACCTCATTGACGCTAAGGAGGTACAGTTTGAGGCATCTGACAAGCCTAATGTGGTGACAGCTCCCCTGCCTGCTCATGGAGTTAATGCTATTGGCGATGAAGAGGAAGTTGATGAAGCTGAGTTCGATAGCTGGATCTACCCAGCAACTGACGGTGGACTCAACAATTGGATCGCGAAGGACAACCTCCCTGTTTATTTTGTTACTAAGTAATGAATTCCTATGTTTTGTTATTTTGTAATAAACAATGATAAACTCTATGGCCCGGTGTCTTACCCGAGGCACCGTGGTTCTATTTGTGAGGGCATACAAACTGTCATTTTATACATCATGAATGAAAATCTTGGACGCTTTTCGCATTGCAAATATTGTGTTCCTTTTCTGTCTTTCTTTTCCTTTACATAATTTTCAAAAACAGCTGTATTTACACACACACTCACTCATACAGGTTCCAATCCACTCTGGATCTCGCTGATAACAGCTCTGCTAATGCCAATTATAACTTCGAAAATCCGATCAACTTAGCCGAAGACGAAGGTGAAGATGATTGCGAAGTGCCTGGCGAGCTTGCAAGACTGTTGCTTCAGGAAGAGAGGGCAATTCAACCCCATGAAGAGCCAGTGGAAACCATAAACTTGGGTACTGGGGCAGACAGGAGAGAGGTAAAGATTGGTGCTAACCTAGAGCTCAGCGTGAAGCAACGGTTAACCAAGATGCTGCATGACTATATGGAGATATTTGCCTGGTCCTACGAAGACATGCCTGGATTGGATACCGATATTGTTGTCCATCATTTGCCGACTAGGGAAGACTGCCCTCCAGTTAAACAAAAGGTTCGTCGGATGCGTCCAGAGATGTCTGAGAAGATTAAAGCCGAGGTCATGAAACAGTTTGATGCCGGGTTCCTTGCAGTAACTTCTTACCCTCAGTGGGTTGCTAATGTGGTGCCGGTACCTAAAAAGGACGGCAAGGTCAGAATGTGTGTCGATTATAGGGATCTGAACAGGGCCAGCCCTAAGGATGACTTCCCCTTACCTCACATCGATGTCCTTGTTGATAATACAGCTCAGCACAAGGTGTTCTCTTTCATGGACGGCTTTTCAGGCTACAATCAGATCAAGATGGCACCTGAAGACATGGAAAAGACTACATTCGTTACTCAGTGGGGCACCTTCTGTTACAAGGTCATGCCGTTCGGATTAAAGAATGCTGGGGCAACCTACCAACGTGCCATGGTTGCCTTATTTCATGACATGATCCATCATGAGATCGAAGTGTATGTGGACGACATGATCGCTAGGTCCCAGACTGAGGAAGAGCATCTAGATCATCTACAGAAGTTGTTCGATCGGTTGAAAGTGTACAAGCTGAGATTGAACCCGAACAAGTGCACCTTCGGGGTAAGATCTGGGAAGTTGCTAGGCTTCGTGGTCAGCGATAAAGGTATTCAAGTGGACCCTGCTAAGGTCAAAGCTATTCAAGAGATGCCAATTCCTAAGACAGAGAAGGAAGTCAGAGGCTTTTTAGGGCGCCTGAATTACATCGCTCGATTCATCTCTCATCTAACTGCTACCTGTGAGCCAATCTTCAAGCTGCTGAAGAAAGATCAGGTAGTACGTTGGAACGATGAATGTCAGGCTGCCTTCGACAGAATCAAAGAGTATCTCCAAGAACCACCTATCCTTATGCCACCGGTTGAAGGGAGACCTCTGATCCTATATCTAACAGTGCTTGACAACTCAATGGGGTGTGTGCTGGGGCAGCATGACGAGTCTGGCCGAAAAGAGCACGCCATTTATTACCTTAGCAAAAAGTTTACCGACTGTGAGACCCGATACTCACTGCTTGAGAAAACTTGCTGCGCTTTGGTATGGGCTGCTCGCCGGCTGAGACAGTATATGCTGACTCACACTACCTTGTTGATCTCAAAAATGGATCCGATAAAATACATATTCGAAAAGCCTGCTCTGTCTGGGAGAATTGCAAGATGGCAAATGATCTTGACGGAATACGACATTCAGTACACAACCCAAAAAGCCATCAAGGGGAGTGTATTGGCAGACCACTTAGCTCATCAAGCTGTAGATGACTACCAATCAATGAACTTCGAGTTTCCAGATGAAAGCATTATGATAGTAACTGACTGTGAAGTACCTGGACCGGATGAAGGACCTGAACCAGGATCCCGATGGTCTATGCACTTTGACGGAGCATCCAATGCTTTGGGAAACGGCATTGGCGCCATTATCATATCACCTCAAGGTACTCATACTCCACTCACTGCCCGGCTGTGTTTCAACTGTACCAACAACATGGCGGAGTATGAGGCGTGTATCATGGGTCTTCAAGCTGCGATTGACCTAAGGATCAAATTTCTAAGTGTTTTCGGAGATTCCGCTCTTGTGATCAATCAGATCAAAGGAGAGTGGGATACGAAACATCCAAACTTGATTCCTTACAGAGAATGTGTGTTGACCCTGATTCCCCACTTCACAGAGATAACCTTTGAGCACTTTCCAAGAGAAGAGAATCAGTTAGCGGACGCGTTAGCTACAATGTCTTCAATGTTCAAGGTTAAATGGGATAATGAAGCTCCCCGGATCATCATCTGGAAACTGGACGAACCGGCATACTGTTGTGATCTCGAAACTGAATTGGTAACTGAGAAGCCTTGGTACCACGAAGTGAAGAGATATCTGGAAGCTCAGGAATACCCTGAAGGTGCATCCATCAATGATAAGAAATTCCTGAGGAGGTTCGCAGCCAAGTTCTTCCTAAGCAACGGCATTTTGTACAAGCGAAACCATGATTCAACCTTACTGCGTTGTGTGGATAAGACTGAAGCAGAACGGATCATGGAAGAGCTACATGAAGGGACCTTTGGTACGCATTCCAGTGGGCACACTATGGCTAAGAAAATCCTACGGGCAGGATACTACTGGTCCACAATGGAAGCTGATTGCTACCAACATTCTAGGACATGCCACAAGTGCCAGATCTATGCAGATAAGGTGCATATTCCTCCAGTTCCCCTGAATGTTCTGACTGCGCCGTGGCCGTTTGCAATGTGGGGCATAGACATGATCGGCGAGATAAAACCTACGGCATCCAACGGACATCGCTTCATCCTAGTAGCGATTGATTATTTTACGAAGTGGGTTGAGGCAGCATCCTATGCTACGGTAACCAAGACTGTTGTGGCACGGTTCATTCGGCACAACCTGATCTGTCGATACGGCGTCCCTGAGCGAATTATTACAGACAACGGTACCAATCTGAACAACAAGATGATTGCTGAGCTTTGCGAACAGTTCAAGATACAGCACCACAATTCTTCTCCTTACAGACCGAAGATGAATGGGGCTGTAGAAGTAGCTAACAAAAACATCAAGAAGATCGTACAAAAAATGACAGTAACTTATAAAGATTGGCACGAGATGTTACCGTTCGCTCTGCATGGGTACCGTACCTCAGCTAGGACGTCAACCGGGGCAACTCCTTTCTCTCTGGTTTATGGCATGGAGGCAGTCTTGCCGATTGAAGTACAAATTCCCTCTCTCCGGATAATGAAGGATGCAAATCTGAACGAAGATGATTGGATCCAGACACGACTTGACCAACTCAATCTCATTGACGAAAAGAGACTTGCTGCTATCTGTCATGGTCAGACGTATCAAAAACGAA
This sequence comes from Vicia faba, assembly GCA_948472305.1. Taxonomy (NCBI): domain Eukaryota; kingdom Viridiplantae; phylum Streptophyta; class Magnoliopsida; order Fabales; family Fabaceae; genus Vicia; species Vicia faba. The sequence goes on from OX451740.1 coordinate 1,260,082,071, forward strand.
TGATCAGGGCATTTAACAAAAAGGTTAGACCACAGGAATATCGAGTTGGGGATCTGGTAATCAAGCGAATCATCCTTCCTCAGAGTGATCCAAGGGGCAAATGGACCCCTACATACGAAGGGCCATTTGTGGTTAAGCATGTGTTCTCAGGAGGAGCAATGATATTGACCAATATGGATGGTGACGACCTTCCTCACCCCGCCAATGCAGACATAGTTAAAAAATACTACGCATGGAAAAAGACCCGCTAGGCTGACATGCCTAGGCAAAAATTAGGGCTTCCCGTCGAACCAAAAGGGTCGGGCAAAATGAAGGGATGAAAATGAAAAATCTGTACACCCGGCAAGTCGAAAACCTGAAAAGGCGGCTTGGGCAAAAATGGGTATCCCGGTGGACTGAAAACCCGAAAGGGCGGTCCAGGCAAAAATTAGGGATAAAGCGTAAAACTATGTCTCATTGATCACTTTGCATCTAGAATCCGGTATTGACATCAAGTTCAGACGGCATCGATCAGTCAGCTTCACCTTCAACCAAGGTCATCAAGTGATGAGATGCTCGGAGTTATAAAGACAATAGCAGAGTTGAAACCCAGTGGATCATTCATCTTTCACACAGCTGTTTTATTTTCTTTTGTACAAAACTTGTATAAACTCTTGCTCGGCAGCGTACCTCTTACTAGGACGTCAGCCTCTTGTACACAAAACGCCTATTCAGGCCATTCAAAAATCAATACAAATATATTTTTCAGTTAAACGTGCCAAGTGTTTTTCTTTTTCTTTTTTGTTTTGCGAAGAACGTCCAAGGTTCAATTTGTGATGTATGCATTGACAATAATTTGCTAACTCATAAATATCTGCATACGAAATAAAGGAATTAATTGCAGGTGACACTAGAAACAGGGGCAATAAAGAGTTGTCTGAGCAGTCTAATTGTTCTATCCTCTAAGGTACCAAGGTAGGTTCAACTAAAGAATACAGCCAAGCATACCTTAATTCCCCAGAGAGTGGTTCAGTAAAACAATACATCAAGTCTCAAGGAAATTGAGTATTCTCCCGTAGATCTCAATACATTCCCCAGCAGCATATATTCTTAACAAGTATCCCCGGCAGTCTTGGCCTAAAGATTGTTCCCCGGCGGTATCTCAACATTCGAAGGAGTCACCTCCCCAGCATACCAAAACTTCCCCAAAGAGTCCAGTCCAACCCAGCTTCCCCAGGAAAGTTGGAATCCATATCTCCCCAAGCAGTAAGCTCATCCCCAGTAGATTCTGGAAGCTTACCCCCTCGCAGAACACGAACGCGTCATCCGGCTTGATTTAAAGAGTTATTTCCTTAACAGGATATAACTGGGTTATCCTCAGCCAAAAGCCACAGAAAGGTCGTCGTCAACGTAGTTCTCTCCTATCCCCAGCGAAGTCTATCAACACTTCCGACAACAAGACATCCTCAGCAAATTATTATCAACAATCAGCAAAGCATCTCTATCCCCACAGAGTATTGCTTCCCAGCATGGTCGCTAGAGCATTTTTCTCCCTGCAGAATCCTCCATTCGCCAAGTTTATTCCGTAACGGAGTCATCTTCTCCTACCGGTATTCTTGCAGTTATCATCCCCAGTGGAAGCAAAATCTATTCTTCAATATTAGCCCAGGATACGACTTCCCGGCACCCGTCAAGGATTCACTTTCCTAGACAAACATACATACATAAAACATCACACACATCATTATAGCATGCATAACACATTGCATCATACAAGTCTCATTTATATCGAGAACATCATTGCTTGATCCATATCATGCATTGCATATGACTGACCCTTACCTTTCAGGAAAGATGCAGTTTAAATTCTCAATCATATTCCAAGACCTTGTCCGGTTCAGTTAAATCGACCCTAAGATTTTCCTGATGCTTATCCAGTCAAAGGCCTTCTCTGGTTCAGTCAGATCGACCCTAAGATCTCCCTGATGCTTATCCAGTTGAAGATATTCCAAGACCTTGTCCGGTTCAGTTAAATCGACCCTAAGATTTTCCTGATGCTTATCCAGTCAAAGGCCTTCTCTGGTTCAGTCAGATCGACCCTAAGATCTCCCTGATGCTTATCCAGTTGAAGATATTCCAAGACCTTGTCCGGTTCAGTTAAATCGACCCTAAGATTTTCCTGATTCTTATCCAGTCAAAGGCCTCTCTGGTTCAGTCGGATCGACCCTAAGATCTCCCTGATTCTTATTCCAGTAGAAGACACCCAAGATTTTTCTCAACAAGCATTGTTGAAGTTAAAGACACCTAAGATTTTTCTCAACGAGCGTTGTTGAAGTTAAAATCGCCCAAGGTTCTCTTACCATCCATGCTAAGGTAGTAACCATCCCTGGTTCATTCATCAGCGTTTGAAGCTCCAGACTCAGCTCCTGTAACCAGTCAGGACACATCTATACCAAGCATCTAAAATCAGCTCCTGCAACGTGTCAGGTACTCATTTTCTCTCTTGCAGGTATGCAGGTTCTCGCTAAGGAATCTCTTACGCGATCAACATCCAGATGGCATCTATAAGCCCATCATCCTATCCAGCGACCTCCAAATGGCATCTATAAGCCCATTCCCCCCATCACTGCAACTATGTGAGCGCAAATTTCTGGGCACTTTAGTGTTCAATCATCTTCCACCTTCGGATTACGAAAGGCACGTCAGCCAATCTGCATCCTCAGGTCTAAAAAGATTGAACAGGGGCAACTGTTGTACCCCAAAATTTGCCCTCCCATATTCTTCAAGAAATTGCCAAGCCAAGTCACAAAATTCCCCAAGGGTTGTGCAGCTCAACTGTCTCCTATACAGTCAAAACTAGGGTTTGGATTCTGATCAAGAAAATGAAGTTTTCAAAGGTCCAATCAAGTCTCATATACTTACAAATGTGGTCAAGCACCCTCATACCAAGTTTCAAGGCATTCAGCTCAAAATTGCACAGTCAAAACCCTAGATTGCACTACTGTCAACTGTAGGGGCAAAATGGTCATTTGACAGTCAAAAGTTCAAATTTTTGGTCAATATATCATTTTGAAGCCACAAACATAATTTGATCAATGCTTGATCATGATTCTCAAAATTTGGCTCAGAAATCATCAAAGATGCAAAAGTTGCTATATTTGGACAGCTGAAAAAGTCAACTAAAATTGACCAGGGCATAACTTCCACATGGATTATCAGAAAAATTCCATCCAAAGCTCATTTTGAAGAGAAAGACATTTCCTACAATTCATCTTCATATTTCAAGTCCAAGAAATGCTCTCACAAAAAGTTATCAATTTCAACATTATAGGTCATTTTCAAAAGTCAACAAAAAGGGACTTTAAGTCAAAGGCCATAACTTGAGATTGGTAAATCAAAATGACATGGGACCAAAGGCATTGGTTCAAGGACTCAAAGACCTTTCCAAAATGTCCAAGAACATGTGAAAAGCTTAAAAATTGAGCAAGTTATGCCTTGTGAAAGTTGGGAAATTTTTGGGAATTTTGAAAAGTCAACAATGGTTCAAATGACCTAAAAATGCAAATGGGCCCATTTTTCTTCCAAGTTTCTTCATGCCAAGCCTATGCACGACCATTAGGCCCAAAGAGAAGTATTTTCTCATTTTTTAATCATTTATTTGAATTTATATTAATATTAATTCATTTAAATTAATTAAATACATGAAAAATATCAAACTTGACCTAAAAAAATCTTTTCATGCATGTTTATTCTCAATATCACGTGCATATCCCAATTAGGCAAGTTTTGATGAGATTTGAGCATGATTGAACCAAAAACCATGAAAAAAAGATATGAAAAATCTTGAAAAATCAATTTGCAAAAACCATTGAATGAAGAAGATTTGATTGATATTTTTGACCTAAAATCCTCTATACATACTCAGAATCATAACCCTAATGGCCTTACACTCTAAGTTGCGCCCCAAGAACAGTTTGCCAATTGAAATTTTTTCATAAAACTCAAATACTAAAAACTAGTTTTAAGGTCGATCCAAGCTTCAATTTTTGTTCTATCAGCATCCTTAAGCATCCCTGAAGGTGTTCCAATTAATATCAACCACAAAAGCTCAAAGAATTGGGGTACAGAACTCAAGACATTCCATGGAAATTCCAAAATCGTGTTCTATATTTTACGCGTTTTCATGACATTTCATTGATTAATTCTTATTCCTGACATGATTTCAAAACTAACTGATACATTTAATTGCATTTTTGTGCCATATATATGAATCTGCCATGCGAGAATTCTAGGGTTGCAGGTTTCTGGAATTAGGGCTTTTGCATAGAGGAAAAATTAGGACTCATGAATGCCATGGTTGGACTCAATACCTCAAGACGAAGAGATTCATGGGGTCGCGATCAATTTATATATGCCATAGCGCTAGTCGCTATTTTCTGGTAGCTAGCCTAAAACTACGCTTCTAAAACCGTTGCAATAGGACCTTGTTTTCAGAAAAAAAAGAAAGGCGTGAGGAAGATGATGTGTTGGCAACCACTGAGTGGTTCATTCAAACCAGCGCGCGCTTTTAGGGGCCACTGACCAATTTTGCTTTTTGTTATTTGTTTGATATAATATATTAAATGAAATGTAATGGCTCAGCTGGCAGGTACCAATGCATGCAACCTTCAAGACCTGGGTTCAAGTCCCAGGTCTGGCAAAATTCCATGTTATTTTTCAAAATAAAATCCTACGCTACGCTAACATCCAGGTACACCATATTCTCTCATCATCAAGCCACACACGTGTCCCAGACGACCAAATCAAAGGCATGGATTCCAGGAGCGCAATAAACTCCAGTCAACGCACCATATGGAATCTGGAAAAGTCAGCGAATTCAAGGCTTAATGGGCCAAAATTCCAGGCCTGAACCTCCTAAATTGGGACTACACCCCACCCTGGTTTGCCAATTTTATTTATCTTTCTTATATCTTTATTTATTATTTTAATTGTAATTTTATTTTAATTATTGTTTGTTTAATTTTTAATCAAAATACAAAAACATCATAAAAATCAAAAAATGCCAAAAAAATACAATTTTTATTTTATTATTTCCATAAATAAATTGTATGTAAATTATTTAGTTTAATTAGGGTATAATTTTAATCTTTTTTAATAAAAATCCAAAAATAGAATTTAGGTTTAATAACTTTTTATTTTCTTTTTAATTTTCCCCTTTTTTCAGAATAATAATATTATTTATTTATTTTCATAAATTAAAAAATGTACATAAATTAATTTAGAATTAAATTAGGTTAAAAGTCAATATTTTCATAATAAACTTAAAAAACAATAGAATTAGGTCTAATATTTAATTTAATTTCAATTAACTCCTTTTTCTTGTTAAATCCTAAAAAACATAAAATTCCCAAAAACATTTAATTTTAATTTCCTATTAATTTTAATTTTTTGCAAACGGGTCCAACGCCCATTGTTTTAATCATTTAATTTCGCATGATTTATTTTTATCGTTTATTATAATTATGTAATTCTCCCAAAGCCGTGTAAATAATTGCTCGTACTTTTATTTTATTGCTTTCTTTATCTTTCCGTCAAATCGGGTCCGGTTTATTTTGGCGATGTGGACCCGCGTCATTTGTAATAATTTAGATTTATTTTCCCGCAAACTTATAACTGTTAAAAAGCATGCAAGAATGAATGTCTTAATTAAAATCAAGCCTAGATTACAATGACATGACAAAAGACAGATATCAAATGAAAACGACACACAATTCGCACACACCACCCCTAGGGTACGCCTCACTGTTGCCTTTCGAAAGGTGTCGTCGAGTAGAGGACGTCTTAGTAAGTCCTCATGATCCGGGAACCTGGCATGAGGGTAGCTTCTAAGGTGTCTTCCCATTGCTCTGGTGATCACCATGTCCCTAAAACTCGAATTGACCCGAATACCTCCAACGGTGGTGCTACCTACCTCTCAATGGTGGGATGGCACTACTTTTAAGGACATCTACACAGACGAATTCCTTAGGGTAGGTAGGTTCTCAAGGATACTTGCTCTAATTTCAAACAAATCAAAACATCTTTTCACCAACACATTTTCAAAAGCTTTCAAAGCAAATTTTTCAAACACTCTGACGTACGAGTCGAACTGAAATTTTTCAAAGAAACTTTTTAAACCCACATTGAAAAGCAAACAAACAATTTTGAAAACACATTGAGCAAGTATCTAAGAGCCCATGGATAACCATGGATAGAAAGGGTGCTAACACCTTCCCTTTCTATAACCTACCTCCCGAACCGAGAGCAATCTCTTTAAAGGAATTTTTCTGTGCTTTTGTCCTTTCCAAATTGGAGAAAATAAAAGACGGTGGCGACTCTTGCTTCCGCGACATTTCGCGAACCAGCTTTAAACAGTCAGTTCCAGATCCACCGATCACACATACCATCTACCTTTCCCTTATAAATAAAGGCTTAAGATGATACAACATCCTTGGGCTTGGTTTCTCAAACACAACCTTTTGTTCTTTGACAACACCAATATTCATAACATAGTATCATATAGGCTTTTCATCATCCACCTCGACCGAGGTGAAGTCTTATTTGTTTTTTTATACCTTTGACACTCTGTCATATTCTGAAAGCAGAATCGACACAATTCCACAATGAATGGAAAAGTCTTCACCATAATCGTCATCCACCATATCATCTTCTGGCAAAGGTTCATAATCAGGCTCTTCCTCCTTTTCACCCTCAGATGTAGGAGTATACTCAGGTGTAGGAGTATATCCAACATTTTGTGTTGCCACCAGATCTTTGTTACCTAAAGGAGATTCCTTCATAGCCACCCTTTGGTTGGCTGTGATCTTCTCTTTTTCAGTCAAACTTGACCTTGGATAGAATCCTTTTTAAACTAAAGCTCCGCCAATTTTTGCAACCTCAGCTGTTTGCATGCTTTCAACACGCCTAGCAGCTTTGACGGGTTTCGAATGGGAAGTCGAGGCCTCTTTTACAGCTTTCTTATTCATCTGATAACGCCTCCACTGCATCCTTATCATTGGATTTTCCCCTTATAATTAGGATAAAATTGATATCCCTTCGACTCAACCCTCTTTTCTCGGGCCTCGGCCTCATGCACAATCACCTTCCACTTCGGCCTTTTGCCCCCTTTTGGCTCACCGGTTCCATGCAGTTTTCTTGTGGGATGTTCGAAGGAGGGCGAAAGGTTTTTGGAAGAGGTTGTTGGAACAATCTTTTGTACACTTTGTTGCGTCGAGGAGTTCCTTCTTGGTCGAAAACAAACCTTGGAACTGGAGGCTTCTCTTGCCTAAGAGCCTTTTTTTGACAGCTTCATATTTCTCAACTGCTTCTTCATCATACACAATGGTGCATCTTGGGAATAATTTAGCCCTCGATTCTTTCACTCTGCATTTTTCCTAAAAGTCAACCAAGCTTTCTTCAGGATGAGGGTACACTGCCTGCAATCCCTCTTCCATATTTATGTTGAAACTTTCATTAGTTTTAACCATCATAACTTCTATGTCACCAATCATTATGACTTATCTGTCGAGTACCTCAGTAGCTTCGACCATCTTACAATCCAGAGGATTTGAATATAAAGCCTTATCCACCTTCAAGGGATCAGTGTCAACTTGCATCTTTGGCTTTTCACCAAATTAAAGTCTGCCTTATTTCAAAGTTATTTTCACCAAATCCATGAAAAGAACACATTGAGAAGTTTTATGACCATGAAAATTATGAAATTTGCAGAATCCCCTTTTCTTCTTTTGTTCAAGTGGGGGATTCTTCAAGCCCTGAGGGGACACAATTTGACCATCAACCACTAAAAAATCAAATATTTCATCACATTTAGTTATGTCAAAAGTGTAAGTTTTGGTGATAGCTTTGACATTCTTTTCAGTTTCGACGGGGTTTTTCTCGTTTGAAGGTTTCAATAGCTTACATGCATAAGGAGGTTTAGGATGAAGTTCAGCCACATTAACCTCTGTTTCTTCCCCCGACTCTTCTTCGTCAGAACAATACCCGTTAGTTGCTATGTAAGCGACCTTCCCTTTTTGTGGTACTTATTTGGTTTTGTTTTCTCATATTTCAAGCGTTCGATCAGTCAAACTTTAATAGCATACTGAGCCATATCCTTCAAAGACTGAGTATCTAACAACTTATTTCTAATAGAATACTCCAGTACATTTGCATCTATTTTGACCAAATTGTGTTCAGTAACTTATGTAAAGTACCATACTTTTAGAAGTATAAACCTGTTAAAGTATTGGTCTATCGAATCAGTGCTCTTTCGTTTAACACTGGACAATTCTGTTAGGCTTATTTTGGATTGTCCCATGTAAAATTGTTCATGGAACAATTTCTCCAACTTAATCCACGTTTGGACCAACTGTAGGGGGAAGTGTTGTAAACCAAGTAAACGCATTCTTTGTAAGGTAATTTGGAAAATACTTCATCCTCAAATCCTCATTCACTACTAAGTCTCCAAGCTCAATTTAGTACCTGGAAACATGTTCGACTGTGGATTCTTCGACATCCTCTGCAAACTTAGTGAATTTTGGGAGTTTCCAACCTCTTCGTAACTCCATTTGTAAATGAAATTCGGCAATGGCGAGACATATGTAATCCTTTGACAGCTAGTATTCATTCCATTCCTAACAATAATTCGTTCGACAATGGCTTCTATGTTTTGTTCCCCAGCCATTGCTTCTCGTCGAACATGCCTGAGTACCTGGTCGACATTCTGGTTTTGATCCATTATCACTACTGGGGTTTGTCGGAACACCCTATGTATCAGATCGATACGTTGGGGAATCATTGGTTCCTATCTGACTATTTCATTAACCACCTCTTCATACGACACCGGTTCGTCATGTGGGGGAGGTGTATCTTGTCGAACTGGCGCTCTTAAGGCGCCAAGGAAATCTTCGTTGCGAGTCATTTTCATTGCCAAAGTTTGATAACTCTAGACCAAATTCTTGATCAAATGTCTTAATATGAGACTCATCTGTTGAGTAAGAATATTGACCATCTCATGATTACTTCCATCCATCTGTTGCCCCATGATTGCAACGATACTTGGGGTAAAGGTAGGCATGATTTGGTGGGAAAATCCCACTCCGGTCGAATGACCAAATTGATTTCCCAATGGCCCTGAGATGTGACACGGGGAAAATGTAGACGCAGAGTTTTCACCAAATGTCAAACTACTATTATGTAGACCTGACATCATCGCTATTGGCATTCCATGTCCGTGTTTAATATTATGCATATCTCTTGCAAAACTAGGCACATACTGCCCAGAAGTCAGGATCACACCGATGTGTATATCTCTTATGAAACTAGGCACATACTGCCCAGAAGTTATGACCATTGTTGGTCTTGCAGTTATTGGCTGAGTCGTGGTGACTATGTTCGGGGAAGTCGAAGGCACAACCACATAACTTGAAACTATACTCATTGGTTCACTGGTATTTCCTCCTGGGGGCGGTTCCCCATTTGGACTCGGACTTCTGGGATCAACCATTTTTCTCCCACTTCTCAATTTCATGCACGAAATGAGATGGACTTAAACACAATGTGTCCCTCCAGGTGTTCTAATTTGTTTCTCGCTAATGTAGCAACTGGTTTTTAAATCAAGAGCCGTCACTATCAGTTTTTATCCTATGGAAGGGAATCTAACAGAAAACCCTAATTCGCAGACAGAGATTCTAGGTTTCAGACTCAATTGGACGAAAGGAAGGTGTTAGGCACCTTTCATCCACCTTGTTAACAAGGATATTAGAATCTATGTTTAGGTTTGGGGTAAATTGGATTTTAAGTTTTAATTGAAAAAGAGTTTGTTTTTTTTTATAGGAGAACTCACTACGATTTTTGATCATATGCCTACGTATCCTCTTAAGAGGAATCAGAGTCCTAATTCCTAGTTCGTATGGGTTGGTGTTTTTAGGGGTTTGCAAACATATTTTGAATCACTTCGCACTCGGTCGGGAGTAGTGATTGCGGAGATTTTGACTGAATGTGCAGTAAGCCAAAACTAGTTTGAAACCCTTTTGCAAAAGAACAGTTGATTAGTTTAGTTTATTGCAAAAATAGTTTTAAGATTTGTTGAATAATTTTTAATTGTATTATTTGCGAAGATCTTGATTAATGCATGATAAAAATATTTAATGCAAATATGTATAAAAACATGTTCATGAGTTTTGAATAAAAGTAATTTATTTGTTAATATGATAATATCTACATATAATAAATAATAATAATAATAGATAAAATATGATAATAAAAATAATATTAATAATTATTATTATTATAAATAAATAAGAAATAGATAATTAATAATGATAATAAGAATAAAATATAGTATAAAAAATAATATAAAAGAAATAAAAAAATAATAATTTAAGCAAATCTGGGAGGGGTGTAATTTCTATTGGCAAGTAAAATAAGGGGTGGGGTGCTTAAAGGAAATCTGGGCTAAGGCCCAAGTACGTTTCTGGATAGGGGTGTATATTGTTCTGATGTTTAACAACTGGGCAGAAGGGGGTGTTGAAAATAATGGGCTCAGGCCCAACGAGTTTGGGAAAGGGGCTGAGGGATTGTGTATGGCGCAAGTGTACGCGAACACAGTGCAGCCTTGGCCAGATGGCCGTCTGATCAACATCAAGCGGGCAAGCTCAAGGGAGCATATTAGTTACTATGGGTGCATCGCATGGGATCTTAATGGATTACACTATTATTTTTATTCATTTTCTCTCTCTCTTTTTGTTTTACAGCGAACACACTTTCGTCTTTCTCTCTTGCCTGAGAAAACCCTTCGTTTTCCTCTTCTCCAACCCTTTAGCCCCAACAACCATCCCAACGGCGCCGAGACGTCAACCCTATCCTAAGTTAAACCACCAAACTCCAATCAAAATAAAAAATGAATCTATGTGTTCTTTACCCCTTTTGCTATTGTGATTCCCAGCTTTGCGCTTCTGTATCCTCCCTCTGATCCTTCTTTCTTCTCTTCGTTTGCAGGTCCAGAAGGTAGCTAACGGCGGTGATGAGGAACTCGTGGTGGTGGAATTCACGCGGTTGCGGGAGCGACTAACTGCTCACGGTTAGGGTTTCATAAATTGAAACCCTAACCGTCCTCTTGGCGACTTCAATGATGGTTTCGCCGTCTCCTCGCGATTCAGTAATCGTCTCTGTCTCCTTTATGTCACCGTCCTCCTCCTCTCTGTAATCTAGCCCTTTGTCTTTTTTTCTTTCTGTCAACCCCAAAAACCCCAGTTACAGTTCTCTGTCCTCCCAATCCTCCTTGTTCTTCAATTTCTATTTAGTACTTATAGGTTTCAGATTTTAGGGTTTTAAGCGATTGCTTAGACTTAGGGATTTAGGAGAAAATTAAGGATTCAAAATTGTTGTAATTCTACTATAATTGTCCCTAAAAGATCGAAACTTACTGTATTATGGATTTGAATTGTAGATTTGATTTTATTTATTAGATTTAAGATTTTGTTTACTGCAATTTCCTGATTTAGTTTAATGATGCTTCTAGATTTGATTTGGTTTGATATTGAGATTTAATCTTGTACTGTAATTTGCACAACGAGTGTTTATTGAAAACATGCATTTTTTCACTTAATTTACACAGTATATGTTAGTTTGAATATGGGCCTTGCACGGATTTTATGGAATTGGGCCTTAGCTTCTTTTTCTTGTTTACAGCAAACGATTTATTTTTTAAAAAAAATCAATTGGGCCAGCAGTTGTGTCCAACAACATTAATATATATATATATATATATATATATATATATATATATATATATATATATATATATATATATATATATATATATATATATATATATATATATATATATATATATATATTTTTAATAACTAAACATTACTGTAAAGCAAAAACGTTACATCATTATTTCTTGCAACAAATATTTTAAAATAACAAACAGTTTTTTTTAATTCCCTTGGGCCTTGCGTTTGATTTAGTTAGCCCAATAGTACTTACTTCTTTCAAACAACAATTGCTTTTTTGGGACATGTATTGGGCCTAATAGGCATTATATTTGTTTTCAAAACTTTTAATAACTGATTGTAAAATATAAAATAATAGAATATTTTAGTAATACTCAAATCTTTTAATGACAAAGAAAAATTCTTATAATAACAGAAAAAGGCTTGGATATTAATAATTTTTCCAAAACGATATAGCAGTAAAACGCTAGATGGGCTAATTGCTTAATGGGCCTTTAAACTGATAATATACACCCCTCTTTTTTATTTAATCAAAACAAAAATGGGCCCTGAATTCTAATGGACTCTTAAATTTGAAATCGCACCCCCTTTTTACTAACAACTACTATTCTTAAATGGGCTGACGTAATTAAAAACTTAATAATTATTTGAAAATAATCTTCTATTTTTGAATCGCATGGGCCATTGGCCAACATGCTTCATAAATGGGCATACGAATACATGGGTCTTTCTGATTTAGAAAGCCCCATTCTCCTGAATTAAAATGAACCCCCTAATTGACTTAGATTTAAGAATGGGCCATCAGATATTGTTGTACCATCCTTAATTAAACGTTTCTTTATTATTTTAATCTTGGAAAATATAATCGTCGAGGCAGGACAAATTTGGGGTACGACAGCTGGCCCTATTCAATTATTTTCCAATTGAATAGCGTGAGAAAATTCGAGTCTTGTGCATTCTGATTGGAAGTATATTGAATACTTGAGGTATCCCCAAAATGTATCCAATAGACATAAGGTTACACTAATATAGCATATCCCTACGAGTCTTTGGGAAAGTAGGCAGAGTTGATCGCTTAATAGGGTTTGATAACGAGGCAGATAGTCTTTGACCTTAAAAGCGTAATTTTGCATGTCTTGGTTTGGTTTTGATTATTCATCCATTTGGAGGATGAATACAACAATAAGTGATGAGTCTGGCTGCTTGAAGACTGAGGCCGAGGATCATAGTTTTGTTTTCTTTTGAGAATCGCAACATGAAGTCTGAGGCGATGATCAGTGTTTATGGAATAAAGAAACGTATTTCTTCCTGAAGTCTGATGCAATGGGTTAGATCCGCAAATCGCTGCGTGAAATCTGAGACGATAAGATAAATTTGGTTTTCGGACATCACTGCATGAAGTCTGAGGCGATGGTTTGTGTTACGGAGTAAAGAGATGTACATTACTGCATGAAGTCTGAGGCAATGAGTTTGGTTCACAAATCGCTGCGTGAAGTCTGATGCGATATGCTGGATTTTATGGAATAAAGAAACACATTGCTGCATAAAGACTAAGGCAATGGGTCAGGTTTGTAAATCACTGCATGATGTCTGATGTGATGAGCTAAATTTGTTGTTTCAAACATCGCTGCATGAAGTCTGAGACAATGGTCTGAAGTTTGAAACACATTGCTGCATGAAGTTTGAGGCAATGGGTTAAGTTCGCAAATCACTACGTGAAGTCTGATGTGATAGGCTGGATTTTGTGGAATAAAGAAACACATTGTTGCATGAAGACTAAGGCAATGGGTTAAGTTTGTAAATCACTACATGAAGTATGATGTGATAAGCTAAATTTATTGCTTCAAACATCGCTGCATGAAGTCTGAGACAATGATCTGGAACTTGGCATAACGAAACACGTTGTTGCATGAAGTCTGAGGTAATGGCTTAGGTTCGCAAATCGTTGCGTGAAGTATGAGGCGATAAGCTAGGTTTTGTTTTTGAGCATCACTGCATGAAGTCTGAGGCGATGATCTAGGTTTTGAAAAAAAATTACAGCTTAGAGGCAATGTAATGAGTTGTGAGAATACATTGCAGCTTAGAGGCAATGTACTGAGTTTTGAGAATTCATTTCGGCTCAGACGTAATGTGTTGGCTTGGATAATACATTGTGGCTTAGAGGTAATGTGTTGAGTTTGGGTAATACATTGCGGCTTAGAGGCAATGTGTTGAGTTTGGGTAATACATTGCAGCTTAGAGGCAATGTGTTGAGTTTGGGTAATACATTGCGTCTTAGAGGCAATGTGTTGATTTTTGAGGATACATTGCGGCTTAGAGGCAATGTAATGAGTTTTACGAATACATTGCAGCTTAGAGGCAGTTGTAGCAGTAGAAATGTTCAAGACTAAGCCATTGGATTGACTAGACTTTGTACAAATCAAAATAAAAATCGCCACTGCGCTTTATTGTTTCCAAAGGAATGGGAAAAGAGCGAATAACCCAAAAAGAGGGGGAAAGATTCAAGGTAAGGGGGTTGGTTATGCAAAGGGAAGGTATTAGCACCCTAAACATCTACGGTACTCCGAGGAACCTCTTTGAAAAATCTGTATATTTTGGCTATAAAAATGTGTTGTATATAAAATGGATGGTGGAGGTGAGAAAAGAAATATATTTTTTTATGATTTTTGCACCCGCCGCGGTTGTGAACCTCTAGTGCTTACATACCACCTTTTGTGCAATAGGGGATCAGGGTACACGTAGTTCCTCTTTTAAAAAATTAAAACACAAGTGTGTTGGTTGATTTTATGAGATAAGACATCATCGTCATTGTCTGTGTGGAAAACATACTTACTACCCACAATCATGAGAAGGGAGAATTTGCATCATCTCAAAGTGGAGGATATGGCTTGGATTTTAAAATCAACAACGCCTCACTCAACACCCAAGTGGAAAATATCTCACTTTCACTACATATTATAGAAGTATAGTTGTTTGCATCACCTACAAGGATTGACAAGAGTCTAATCTTTTGAGAAAAGTTTAAAGATAAAAGCCAAAGTGGCAAAATGGTTTGAAATGAGATTGATTGACTTTTAGTCTTCTCACAAAAAAAATCAAGGTATTATTAAATTGATTGAAATTTATTTATGAAAATGTTTAAAAATGCATGGACATATGTCCAAGTTTATTATGAAAATGTTTCAAGTTTCAAAACGAGAAGAGTTTTTTTAAAAGGAGGGAGAAGATTTTTGAAATTAAAGAAGATGGGAGGAGAAGAAGAGGCTATCCTAAAGCATAAGGTAAAAGCTAGGGATAAGAACCATCTAACCAACAAGAAGCCAATACTTGACATTATGAGTCAATATAGAATTCCCATTCTTCAGATTGAAACCAAGCAAGCAAAGATACTATACCTCTTGAGAGAACCAAACTTCAAGTGTTTTAAGTCTTCGCAAAAATTGGGATGAGTAACGGCTGTATACGGGTGAATTCCAGATTACAGACAAAGATCATAATCTCAATAACCTGCACACAAAACAAACAAACAGCCCAATGTCTTGAGGTAAACCTCAAGAACTCCAGACAAAATATCAAATAAAGTCACAAAGTCTCCAAGATAGGTCAAGGTCTCTAATCCTAAGTCAAAGAAGTCCATCACTCCATAATGTAAAGGATAGTAACCATGTAGTCCAAGTATCATTAATGATTTTTATGGTTTATGTTGATTATTAGGTGTCTTTAAAAAGAAAGAAAAGCTCAAGTGAGCAAAGATGAAAATATCATAAAATGTAAAATGCTAAAAGTAAATGGTACATAAAGCATGAAAATAAAAGCATAAAGTAAAGTTAATTGTTAGTAATTAGTGGTTAGTTGGATGACCATCTTGAAACTTGCATTTGGAACTCATTAGAGGATTGGTAGAACCAAAGCCTCCACACAATAAGTTGCATTTGCTTTTTGTCAAGTATATCATCCATTTTGGAATTCTCACAAGGCAACATGTAATGATCAACGATGTTTAAGTGATCCGCGTTGACCAAAGGTGTTGTAGATCCATTAGAGGATTGGTAGAACCAAAGCCTCCACACAATGAATCTCAAGGTTATTGTATCAAAGAGATCAAATTAACATACTTGGGCTTGCAATCATAAGTTTGGGCCACGAATGATCATTTATTCGAATCGGGATAAAATTTAGCGCTATGTTAAGCAATCGTAAGTGGACTTATGTAGAAGTCACACCTATTTTGAGGCCGGTCAATAGCAATTTATGTACTTCATGTTTGGATAAATGATATAGAGATCACCATCCCTTAACATGTAGCACAATTAAAAAAGAAAGGGATAAGATGAAGAGGGAGGGGAATGATAAGCTAATTTGGATCACCATTTCAAAATTCTTTCATCTTTAAATTCAACCACTCCTCTAGATGGATTAAAGCACTAAACATATCATTAATCCAAAGCACCAAAAATGAATTAAATAATTCACTCTTAGGTAGATTTGAATTGATGAACATTTATCCAACTTCATCTACATCACAAAGTCCATTGAGTTTAAAGACAAATTGGATATTTAAAATTGCAATCCAAACCAACAATCAAAAGGAGTGAGTAGAAAAATCATTTTGGATCAAAGCTGCCCCAAAACAAGGCAAAAAAGTGCATTTTGTCCCTGTGCAGTCGATTGCAGTAACTGTGCAATCGATTGCACACAGTGTTATTTTCAAAAAAAATTGTGTGAAACGCTTCTGTGCAATCGATTGCACAGTTACTGCAATCGATTGCACACTATTACAGTAGCAAAAACAGCATTTTAAAAGGCCAATTTCTTGTTCAAACTTTCCATCAAACACCTTATGATCATGGATCCAATTGAGCACGAAAATTCCATCAAATTATGAGAAAATAACACCATTGGAATCACAAAATAATGCTCAAAGAATCAAACCCAAAGATCAACAAGAGATCACATTGTGAAAGATGAATTATCCAACTTACCAAAGGTAGATCTAGAGAATTATCAAAACAACTTCAAGAATTCGCTTCAATTCAACCACAAGAATCAATTGACCAAGCTTGGATGTAGAGAATTGATGAAGAAAAAGTGTTTGGATGAAGGTTTAGCTCAAAGATTAGTAAGCTTCAATGCAAAGCTTACTAACTTTTTGAAAATGGAGCTTTGAGTGAATTTGGTAGATGGAGAGAATTGAGAGATTTTTTAGCAAGGTGGATTTGGCTATCAAAAGCTTGAAATTTGAATGAAATGAGAGCTCTATTTATAGAGTTTAGGATTGGGATTAGTGGTAATTTGGTAATTGATTCTTGGAGCCAAAAATTTGAATTAATGATAACTCTTTCAAAAATTAGAGCCAAAATTTGAATTAATGATAATTCTTTCAAATATTAGAGCCAAAATTTGAATTAATGATAATTCTTTTTAAAAATGAAAGATTGGCACTAAAATTTGAATTAATGATACATCTTTCAAAAATGAAGGAAAATTGGAGCCAAAATTTGACAAGTTTAAAATGCTGATTTTTTTTAATTTTTCACGCTGTGCAATCGATTGCACTACAGTGCAAATCGATTGCACAGTGTTTTTTTTCAAAAATGGCACAAAATGCACTATGTGCAATCGATTTCACTTTAAGAGCAATCGATTGCATCAGTGAAAAAATGAAATTTTTTAATTCTTTTTCTTTGCAAATAGATATTTTAGGAAAATAATACCAGAAATCCTTATTTGTCAGATGCTTCGACTTGGTACCTACAAAACAAAAATATACAAAGACAAAGACAAATATTTTTTTGTATTTTGATTAGAAGTTAGTCAACAACACATATACAAAATACACAACCAAGGTGCTTGGAGATTCCTCAAGAGCAAACTTAAAGATAGGAGATAGAAAAAGAGGAAGAACCAACCCTAATGTGATCTTGTTATGATCAAGTTGACATGATATGATAGGGGAATCTTAGGGGCAAAAATTGGGGTACAACAACAGTGTAATGAGTTTTGCGAATACATTGCGGCTTAGAGGCAATGTACTGAGTTTTGTGAATACATTGCGGCTTAGAGGCAATGTATTGAGTTTTTAGAATACATTGTGATTTAGAGGCAATGTACTAAGTTTTGAGAACACATCGCAACTTAGAGGCAGTGTAATGAGTTTTGTGAATACATTGCAGCTTAGAAGCAATGTAATGAGTTTTGCGAATATATTATGGCTTAGTGGCAATGTAATGAGTTTTGCGAATACATTGCGGCTTAGAGGCAATGTACTAAGTTTTGCAATACATTGCGGCTTAGAAGCAATGTACTGAGTTTTGCGAATACATCGCGGCTTAGAGGAAATGTAATGATTTTTGCGAATACATTGCAGCTTAGAGGCAATGTACTGAGTTTTGAGAATACATTGTGGCTTAGAGGAAATGTAATGAGTTTTGTGAATACATTGCGGCTTAGAGGCAATGTAATGAGTTTAGAGAATACATTACGAATTAGAGGAAATGCACTGAGTTTTGAGAATACATTGCGGCTTAGAGGCAATGCACTGAGTTTTGAGAATACATTGCGGCTTAGAGGCAATATAATGAGTTTTATGGATACATTGCGGCTTAGAGGCAATGTACTGGGTTTGTAAGGAACTTAGCACTGCAGGAAGACTTAGGTGATGGGCTGAATGTGTCACGGCATGAAGACTGAGGTGACGGGTTGAATCGTAGGAGAAGTATTACGTTGGTCGATCCTTAGATAGTTGAATCGAGGGTGAAATTATTTGTCTGTTTGCTATGTGATACATGTGTATGCATGCACATTGACTGTTGTTTGTATGCGAAGTGTATGATGTTTGACATTAATATGGAACCCTGAGTGTATTGAATATTGAAATGTATAGGGTATGTATGCTTTAGATATGCAAAATGTATGTATGAAATGTGTGTAAGATGCGTATATGCCTTGAAATGTTTTGAAGACCATTTATGGCATTATCTCCTTTAAACCATTGGCTTAGAGTTATTAATTACTAGCGTTGTATGTTGTGTCGTGGTAGCATTGTTGAACTTGAACACGATGGGTAATGTTAGCAAAAGTTGAGCATAGATTTTGTATTGCGGGCATAGACGTAGATGTAGATGTAGATGTAGATAATGGCCTATGCATAAATTTTGTATGTTGTAAGCGCAAGCGTAGACGTATGTATTGGCATATGTGTGGTCTCTGTAAGCGCAGGCGTAAGCGTAGACGTATGTAGATTTGTATGTTGTAGGCGCAGGCGTAAGCGTAGACGTATGTACATTCGAGTGTCATAGGCGTAGGCGTGAGCGTAGACGTATATGGAATTGGCAGGAGTACACATGTGCGTGGATGCATGTGGGGACGCAGACTTTGTGTTGCAAGTGTAGGCATAGGCGTTGAAAAGGATGTAGACTTTTGCGTAGGGACGCGTAGATATATGTATAGACTTTGTATTGTTGAGTGCAAGCATAGGCGCATACATGTGTATGGACGTAGACTCTGTGTATGGACGCGTAGATATGCATAGATACAAGCGTAGACATGTGTATAGATTTTTGTGTTGCAAGACGTAGGAGTAGCCATGTACGTGGACGTAGACGTGAATTTTTTCCCGATATTTTTATAACCAAAATGCTTTTTCGATGTTTTGTCAAATGCTCTTATTTTGTTAATCCTCCGAAATGATTTCAAGACAATATTAACAAGTAATGATCATAGTATTTTGTAAACAAGCCTAGAAAATAAAAACGCAATTTGAAAGATGCAAAGAAAGCAACTGTTTTATTGATATGCCTCTGAATAGGCGAGAGTACACAGTGCAATTCCTAGAAAGAGGTAATTATAGAAAGTTTTAAAACTGTAAATGGCAATGAAAAATGATAATTGCTACTACTGTTCCCTAATATCCTTTTAGCGATCTTATCTCCTTCGCTTCTGAGTTGAATGATTCAGATCTATATCTTATTTTGTGGTTCATAGTCGCGATTTATAGATTGCAGTCTTTTTGTTCTTTATTTCTTTGTATGATCCCTATTTTTTGCCTGGATTGCCTTTTAGGGTTTTCAATCCACAGGGATAAATTTTTTTGTCTATATGCCCCTAATTTTTGCCTGGATCACCCTTTAGGGTTTTCGATCCACCGAGATGCTCCTTTTTGCCTAAGTTTCCTGCTTAAGCTTCGAGCTTAGCGAGCTTCTTATACATAGTGTTTTTTACTGCGTCTGAATTTGCCGGGTGTGGTAGTTCTCTTCCCCATCCATTATTGTGGAGACAAGATTACCACTAGAGGATGTTGTTTTGACTACGTACGGACCTTCGTAATTGGGGGTCCGTTTACCACGTGAGTCGAGGCGAGGTAGTAGAATCTTCTTGAGTATTAGACCGTGCCGTGGTTCATCTTATACAGTATACCGTTACTCAGAAGGAATTTCGAGGCTAATTTTCGTAGAGTTTGTTGGTCGACGCTGGAGGCATTTTCTGGATGTTCTTGTTTTTCCAGGTACTCCTTGATGTCATAAAACCAAGGCTTGTCGTCCGGTATTTTTTGATATCAAGACAAAGTGCGGGCTCTTGATAGTGCTTGTTTGTGATGCGCGATTCGTAGTTTAACCAAGTTACTTTGAATATAGACAATATAGTTGCCAGGGCGTCTGTCATTTGATTTCCTTTCCGTGGGACATGACTAAAAACGATTTTTGCAAATTCCGCAGTCATTTTTGAAAACATGATCCCGATATGTCACCAGTCTTGGGTGTTTAGTATCACGTTCGCTGTTGACTTGCTATATGGCTTGTGAGCATTCTTTGGAGAAGTCAATACTGCCCATATATCGTGCCCCAGTGCATTTGAAGCCCCGTTGAACGCGAGTATCCGACGTGCCCCTGGCTCGGGTTCTTCGTCAAATTATGGTATTTCGTAGTTGCTTATTTTTACAGCACCATCTATATTTGACCTTGGTCTGTTTCCAAAGATATGCACAATAACTCGATCAACTTCTTTGTGGCTCCGCTATTTATATTTCCCCTTAGCTTGGTTTCTTCCAGGTCTTCCCTTGTGCTTAGATTAATGGTCTTAATAGCCTCTTGATATGGTTGTGTATTGTTAGATTTTCTTTTTATTTCCCTCGCCATTTTCTCGGATCACAGCGGTATCATTATCGGTGGTTTTGGACATGAATTTGCACCTTTATCATGTTTTGGTGCAGATTTAGTATATGAATATTTGATAATTCATATGCAGAGAAAGTATTGCCACTTTTAAATTTAAGACATAAATGCAAGAAAAAGACAGGGATCTTGATTGAAAATAAAACACAACTTTTATTAATCATAAATATTGTCTAAAATAAAACAGGGAAACCCTTACAAGCAACCCCTATTCCTCCGGCTTGACATAGGTTCTTTCAAAAACAAGAAAAATTAATTAGGAAAGAAAAAGATCTCATGAATCTCCATGGTCGTCCATATTTTGAGTTTTTTCTCCTAGGGCGCATTCTTGGGTGAATTCAATTTCCCCTTTGGTGTTGTCTTTGTTGAGTATTTTTGCCCCATATCTGCCATGAACCACTCTGTTGTTGACAAAAGTCTCTTGGATTGGAGGAAAATGTTCTTCGCCCTTCAGAGTAGCTTTATATTTTTCTCCAGGGTCTTGTTCGAACTGAACTATCCCCTGGTCCCTTAGCCTTTGTAGAGCTCTTTCGAAAGCTTCATTGTGTTCTAGCGGGATTCCATATTCCAACCGATATTCTTTCAGCAAGTTTATCGGGGTCTTTGCTTGCCTGCTAGCCCCATAGTCAATGACTACTTCAATTGCGTTTATTGTCAGTCCATTGTGTGATGGTGTATGGTCTGATGTGATGTTGGGCTTCTCGAAATTGATGTCTTGAGAATCCAACAAATCCTACACCTTGTGCTTGAAAGGCCAACAATTTTATGGTATGTCCAGGAGAATTAGCATGATACTCGTATCTGGCGTTAGCATCATATCTTCGTGGGAGTGGCTCGACTAGAGGAGCTAGAGGCTTGAGCTTCACTAAGGATGCCTTAACTAGCTGTTGTAATAGCTGGCTAGGGGGCATATGGAGTGGATCAAATTTCCTGGGTGGCCTTCTGCCTTGCTGCTGCCCTAGCAGAATCACTAATGGTTATTGTACCCTGGGTTGTGATGCTGCAACATTAATTTCTTCCTCTTTTCCTTTGGGGACGCTTGAAACAGACCATTTTGAATTGTAGGGAGCATTTGACGGTCCCCCTGATATCTTCCCACTTTTTATCCCAGTCTTGATTCTTTCTCCGATGGTTACTAGGTATGAGAACCCCGAAGAGATACTTCCAACCATTATCTCATAATACAGCTTGTGCAAAGTACCCATGAACGTGTCTACTAACTCCTTCTCTAACAGTGGTGGTTGCACATTGTGATCGGTGGATCTGGAACTGACTGTTTAACGCTGGTTCGCGAAATGTCGCGGAAGCAAGAGTCGCCACCGTCTTTTATTTTCTCCAAAGGGAAAGGACAAAAGCACAGAAAAATTCCTTATAGAGATTGCTCTCGGTTCGGGAGGTAGATTATAGAAAGGGAAGGTGTTAGCACCCTTTCTATCCATGGTTATCCATGGGCTCTTAGATACTTGCTCATTTGTGTTTTCAAAAGGTTTGTTTGCTTCTCAACTGTGGGTTTAAAAAGTTTCTTTGAAAATTTCAGTTCGACTCTTGTA
This sequence comes from Vicia faba, assembly GCA_948472305.1. Classification (NCBI taxonomy): domain Eukaryota; kingdom Viridiplantae; phylum Streptophyta; class Magnoliopsida; order Fabales; family Fabaceae; genus Vicia; species Vicia faba. The sequence goes on from OX451740.1 coordinate 1,260,104,550, forward strand.
TCAGTCCTCAAGAGTGTTTGAAAAATTGCTTTCGAAAGCTTTTTGAAAAGGTGTCGGTGTGAAAAGTATTTTTTGATTTGTTTTGAAATTAGAGCAAGTATCTAGAGTCGTCTACCTACCCTAAGGAATTCGTCTGTGTAAATGTCCTCAAAGTAGTACCATCCCACCATTGAGAGGTAGGTAGCACCACCGTTGGAGGTGTTCGGGTCAATTCGGGGGTTCGGGACATGGTGATCACCGGAGCAATAGGAAGACACCTTAGAAGCTACCCTCATGCCATGTTCATGGACATGAGGACTTACTAAAACGTCCTCTACTCGACGATCACCTTTCGAGGGGCAAGGCAACAGTGAGGCGTACCCTAGGGGTGGTGTGTGATTTGTGTGTCGTTTTCAGATATTTTTGTCTTGTTATGCATTGGTGATCTACGCTTTGTTTTTATTTTTAACATTCATTCTTTCATGCAAATTAATTAACAGTTTAAAAAAATGCGGAATTAAAAGTCCTACGCTATTACAAAGGCGCGGGTCCACATCGCCAAATTTAATCCAGGACCCAATTTGAAATAAAATAAAGCGCGAGAAATATAAATGTCTAATTAGGTTATTACATGGCTTTGGGAGAATTACATTAAATATCCACAAAAAGAAATAAAAATGCGAAGAGAATTAAAATCGGGAAGGCGAGGGCGTTGGACCCTTTTAAAGAAATTAAATTATAATTACGAAATTAATTAAATTTAATGAGAAAAAGAAATTATTTTTGAGTTTTTTGTATTTATGGATTTTTATGAGAATTAATGGAATTAAAACCTAATTCTAGCTATTTTTAATTTATTAAAAAAAACATGTTAAAATTAAACCTAAAATTAAACCTAATTATTTACATGGCAATTTTTATTTACAAAATAATTAATATTTAATATGGTGAAAGAAAAGAAAAAGAATATAAATATTTAAAACCCTAATTCTACCTTTTTTAATTTATTTAAGAAAAATATTAGAATTAAACCTAGAAAAAAGGCTAAATTAATTAATAAAGTTTATTCACAAAAACATTTAAATAAAATATTTATATGTTTTTTTTGTCTTTTTGATTTTTTTTATTTTTATTTTTATATTATGAAAATATTAATTTAAAGAATTAAAATAGAACAAATAATATAATTAAAATAAATAAGAGAAAAAATAAAAAGAGAGAAAAATGCAAACATGGGGGGTTTGTTGTCCCAAATTGGAGGTTTTGTCCCAGTAATTAGGCCCATTGAATTCCTGGCCTTGTTGACTTCTGGTAATCACGTGTAGATTTGTTGACCAATGCACATGGTACTCTTCAAATCTTTGACCTTTGGATTAGGATTATGGGACAAGTGGCGTGCTGGAGCGTGGAGTGCATGGTAGTCTTCTGAGGGGAACGCTACACGTAAACATGAAGAGAAAAATATTATGGAGAAAGGGAGGGGACCTGGGAATCGAACCCAGGTCTCATTGCTTACCAAACCATGTGCCTGCCAACTGAGCTGTTAACGCGCTTTGTATATAATATGACAAATAATCAATATAATGTAAAACAAGGGTTAGTGGGATATTTCGCGCGAAATTCAAATGCGCCTGTAAGCCATAGACACGTCTGTCTTCTTCTTCAATTGCCTGTAAAATAAAAGGAGATAGCGGGGGTTTTAAACCCCCACTAAATGGTGAACATAAAAATAGCGAATAGGAATTGGCTTATGATAAATTGAGCGCGAGTATGCCATGTTAATCGTTATGAGCTTCTGATTCTGATGGCATAAGTCTTGTTGCCTGATTTTTCCTTAAACGTAAAGCCCCAATTTTACAGTTTGGGAACCCTAACGAGCTTCAATGGTGAATTCGTGTATAGGGCACGAAAATTCAATTGGATGGTATGGTTAGCTTCAGAATGATAAGACTAGTACAAAACAAGCGTTAGAAATCAAAAATATGGCATGAATGATGAAACACGATTATGCAAAAAACATGAAACAGTTTGACTTCTATGTACCAATTCTTGATGCTGGAAGCGTGAAAAAGGACTCAGTTAGGTTCCTTGATGCCTTGGCAAGCTAATGGTATGATTATTTTCCTTTGAATCGTGCTAGAAGGCAGTTTTCAGTTTTCAAATTTTTCACAAAAATTGCAAAATTGTTCTTGATGATTGGGCGCAGCTTTCAGGTTCCTCTCATTAGGTTTTGCTTCTGACTTATGTATGGGATGAATTAGGGTTGAAATCAAGTCCAAAAGATCAATGCATTGATGTATGGTATATTTGATTTTCCATGAATATTTTCCAAATCTTTTTCATGTGATTTTGATTCTAATCATGGCCAACCTTTCCAATTTGGGTGTGCACGAATCTTGAATAGCCAATGGGAGCAAATGCTGCATAAAAAGATTCACATTCATTTGTTTTAGTATTTTTTTTCATATTTTATTTAATTAAATGAATTATTAGTGATTAAAAATTCAAATAAAATAATAAAAATGATGAAATAAATCCCCTTTGGGCCAAATGGTCGTGCATAGCCTTTGAATGATGAATCTTGGAAGAAAATGTGGCCCATTAGCAATTTTGAGGCATTTTAAGTAAAGTTGACTTTTCAAAATTCCCAAAAATTTTCCCAACTTCCACAAGGCATATCTTGCTCAATTTTTGAGCTTTGATCATGTTCTCTGACATTTTGAAAAGGTCTTGAAGTCCTCTAACCAATGCCTTTGGTCCCATGTCATTTTTATTTACCAATCTCAAGTTATGGCCTTTGACTTAAAGTCCCTTTTTGTTGACTTTTGAAAATGACCTATAATGTTGAAATTGATAACTTTTTGTGAGAGCATTTCTTGGACTTGAAGTGTGAAGAGGAGTTGTAGGAAATGTCATTCTCTTCAAAATGAGCTTTGGATGGAATTTTTCTGATAAACCATGTGGAAGTTATGCCTTGGTCAAGTTACAGTTGACTTTTTCAACTGTCCAAATATGGAAACTTTTGCATCTTGAGACTTTTTGAGCCATGCTTTGAGAATCATGATCAAGAATTGATCAAATGATGTTTGTGGCTTCAAAATGAGATGTTGACCAAAAATTTGAACTTTTGACTGTCAAATGACCATTTTGCCCCTACAGTTGACTGTTGAGCAATTAGGGTTTTTGACTGTGCAATTTTGTGCTGTAAGTCTTGAAACTTGATATGAGGATGCTTGACCATGTTTGTAGGCATGTGGGACTTGATTGGACCCTTGGAAACTTCAATTTCTTTGCCAGACCCAAAACCCTAGTTTTTGACTGTTAGGAGGCCCTTGAACTGTACAACCCTTGGGGAGATTTTAAAGCTTGCTTTTTGCAAATCTTGAAGAATATGGGAGGGCAAATTTTGGGGTACAACAGTTGCCCCTGTTCAATCTTCTTAGACCTGAGGATGCAGATTGGCTGACGTGCCTTTCGTAATCCGAAGGTGGAAGATGATTGAACACTAGAGTGCCCAGAAATTTGCGCTCACATAATAGTGTGATGGGGGAATGGGCTTATAGATGCCATTTGGAGATTGATGGATAGGATGATGGGCTTATAGATGCCATGCCGAGAGGTGATGGATAGGTGGATGGGCTTATAGATGCCATCTGGGTGTCGATCGCGTAAGGGATTCCTTAGCGAGAACTTGCGTACCTGAAAAAGAAAATGATTACCTGGCCTGTTACAGGAGCTGGTCTTCAAACTCTTTGTAGATGTGTCCTGACTGGTTACAGGAGTTGGGGTCTGGAAATTCAAACGGTGATGAATGAACCAGGGATGGTTACTATCTCAACGGGACGGCGAGAGAACCTTGGTCGATTACTACCTCAACAGGAACGCTGAGAGAACCTTGGACGATTACTACCTCAACATGAACGCTGAGAGAACCTTGGTCGATTACTACCTCAACAGGAACGCTGAGAGAACCTTGGACGATTACTACCTCAACAGGAACGCTGAGAGAACCTTGGTCGATTACTACCTCAACAGGAACGCTGAGAGAATCTGGGGACGATTACTACCTCAACAGGAACGCTGAGAGAATCTTGGACGACTTCAACTGGGTAAGAAACAGGGAGATCTTAGGGTCGATCTGACTGAACCAGAGAAGGCCTTTGACTGGATAAGAAACAGGAAAATCTTAGGGTCGATTTAACTGAACCGGTCTAGGTCTTGGAATCTTCAACTGGATAAGAAACAGGGAGATCTTAGGGTCGATCTGACTGAACTAGAGAAGGCCTTTGACGGGATAAGAAACAGGAAAATCTTAGGGTCGATTTAACTGAACCGGTCTAGGTCTTGGAATCTTCAACTGGATAAGAAACGGGGAGATCTTAGGGTCGATCTGACTGAACCAGAGAAGGCCTTTGACTGGGTAAGAATCAGGAAAATCTTAGGGTCGATTTAACTGAACCGGTCTAGGTCTTGGAATCTTCAACTGGATAAGAAACAGGGAGATCTTAGGGTCGATCTGACTGAACAGAGAAGGCCTTTGACGGGATAAGAATCAGGAAAATCTTAGGGTTGATTTAACTGAACCGGTCTAGGTCTTGGAATTTAGCTGAGAACTTAACTGGATCTTTCCTGAAAGGTAAAGGTCAGTCATATGTCATGCATGATATGAATCAAGTGATGATGTTCTCAATCATAAATGAGATTTGTAAGATATGATGCGTATATGCATGCTATCATGTATGAACATGTGATGTTTATGAATGCATCTTTTTGTCTTAGGAAAATAAATCCTTGACGGGTGCCGGGAAGTCACTCCTGGGCTGATGTTGAAGAATAGATCTTTGCTTCCGCTGGGGATGATGGTTGCAAGAATACCGGTAGGATAAGATAACTCCGTTGGGGAATAAACTTGGAGAATGGATTACTCTGCGGGGAGAAAAGTATTCTGACGATCTTGCTGGGGAGCACTACTCTGTGGGGGAGAGAGGTACTTTGCTGAAATGTCGATGGTAACTTCGCTGGGGATACCATTGTTATGTTGGAAGTATTAATAGACTTCGCTGGGGATAAGGAGACTTCATCGGGGACGATCTTTCCGTGGCTTTTGGCTGAGGATAACCCAGTTATATCCTGGTAGGGAAATAACTCTTTGAATAAAGCCGGGAGACGCGTTCGTGCTCTGTGAGGATAAGCTTCCAGAATCTACTGGGGATAAGCTTACTGTTTGGGGAGATGGATTCCGACTTCTCCTGGGGAAACTGGATTAGACCCTCCTGGGGAAATTTTGAACTGTACCGGGGAAGTGACTCCATTGAACGTTTGATATACCGCCGGGGAACAGTCTTTAGGCCAAGACTGTCGGGGATGCTTGTTAAGAATGCATGTATATTGTGCTGGGGAATGTTGAGATCTGCTGGAGGATACCCAACTTCCCTAAGGCTGATAATGGCTTTGCTTGGGGAGAGCGTATTGACTTACTGGCTCACTTCTCTGGGGAATTAAGATGTACTGGTTATGTTCTTCAGCTGAACCTACCTTGGTACCTTGGAGGACAGAACAATTAGATCGTTTAGACAATTCTTCATTTCCCCTGTTTCTAATGTTACCTGTAATTAATCCTTTGTTTCGTATGCAAATATTCATGAGTTAGCAAATTATTGTCAATGCATATATCACAAATTGAACCTTGGACGTTCTTCGCAAAACAAAACAGAAAAGGAAAAGTAATTGGCCATTTTAACTGAAAAGTGTATTTATATTGATTTTTGAATTGCCTGTAAATAGGCATTTATGTACAAGAGGCTGACGTCCTAGTAAGAGAACGCCGCCGAACAAAAGAGTTTGTACAAATTTGTACAATAGAAAATAAAACAGCTGTGTGAAATGAATGATCCACTGGGTTTCAACTCTGCTATTGCCTTTATATCTCTGAGCATCTCATCACTTGATGACCTTAGTTGAAGATGAAGCTGACTGATCGATGCCATCTGAACTTGATGTTGATACCGGATTCTGGATGCAAGGTGATCCAATGAGACATAGTATTACGCTTTATCCCTAACTTTTGCCTGGACCGCCCTTTCGGGTTTTCAGTCCACAGGGATACCCCTTTTTGCCCAAGCCGCCTTTTCAGGTTTTCGACTTGCCGGGTGTACAGATTTTTTTCATTTCATCCCTTCATTTTGCCCGAACCCTTTTGGTTCGCCGGGAAGCCCTAATTTTTTCCTAGGCATGTTAACCTAGCGGGTCTTTATTATGCATAGCATCTTTTTACTATGTCTGCATTAGCGGGGTGAGGAAGGTCGTCACCATCCATGTTGGTTAGAATCATGGCTCCTCCTGAGAACACATGTTTAACCACAAATGGCCCTTCGTACGTAGGGGTCCATTTGCCCCTTGGATCACTCTGAGGAAGGATGATTCGCTTGATTACCAGATCCCCAACTTGATATTCTTGTGGCCTGACCTTTTTGTTAAATGCCCTGATCATCCGTTTCTGATACGTCTGACCATGACAAATAGCAGCAAGTCTTTTTTCGTCAATAAGGTTTAGTTGATCAAGTCGTGTCTGGATCCAATCATCTTTGTTCAGATCTGCATCCCTCATTATCCGAAGAGAGGGTATCTGCACTTTGATCGGTAAGACTGCCTCCATACCGTAGACCAAGGAGAAAGGAGTTGCCCCGGTTGATGTCCTGGCTGAGGTACGGTACCCATGTAGAGCGAACGGTAACATCTCGTGCCAATCTTTATAAGTCACTGTCATCTTCTGCACAATTTTCTTAATGTTCTTATTTGCTGCTTCTACAGCCCCATTCATCTTTGGTCTGTAAGGAGAAGAGTTGTGGTGCTGTATCTTAAACTGTTCGCAGAGCTCATCGATCATCTTGTTATTAAGATTGGTACCGTTGTCTGTAATGATTCTTTCAGGGACCCCGTACCGACAGATCAGATTATGCCGAATGAACCGTGCCACAACAGTCTTGGTTACCGTAGCGTAGGATGCTGCTTCAACCCACTTTGTGAAGTAATCAATCGCCACTAGGATGAAGCGATGCCCATTGGACGCTGTAGGTTTAATCTCACCGATCATGTCTATGCCCCACATTGCAAACGGCCAAGGCGCAGTCAGAACATTCAGAGGAACTGGAGGAACATGCACCTTGTCTGCATATATCTGGCATTTATGGCACGTCCGAGAATGTTGGTAGCAGTCAGCTTCCATTGTGGACCAGAAATACCCTGCCCGAAGGATCTTCTTTGCCATAGTGTGCCCACTGGAATGTGTTTCGAATGTCCCTTCGTGCAGCTCTTCCATGATCCTTTCTGCTTCAGTCTTATCCACACAACGCAGTAAGGTCGAATCATGGTTTCGCTTATACAGAATGCCGTTGCTAAGGAAGAACTTCGCTGCGAATCTCCTCAGAAACTTCTTATCGTTGACAGATGCACCTTCAGGGTATTCCTGAGCTTCCAAATATCTCTTCAACTCATGGTACCAAGGCTTCTCAGTCACCAATTTAGTCTCAAGATCACAACAGTACGCCGGTTCGTCCAATTTCCAGATGATGATCCGGGGAGCCTCATTGTCCCATTTGACTTTGAACATAGAAGACATTGTAGCTAACGCGTCCGCCAGCTGATTCTCCTCTCTTGGGAAATGTTCAAAGGTTATCTCTGTGAAGCGGGGGATCAACGTCAGCACACATTCTCTGTAAGGAATAAGATTCGGATGTTTCGTATCCCACTCTCCTTTGATCTTATTGATCACGAGAGCGGAATCTTCGAAGACACTCAGAAACTTGATCCTTAGGTCGATTGCAGCTTGGAGACCCATGATGCATCTCTCATACTCCGCCATGTTGTTGGTGCAGTTGAAACATAGCCGGGCAGTGAGTGGAGTATGAGTGCCTTGAGGGGATATGATTACAGCGCCGATACCGTTACCCAAAGCATTGGAGGCTCCGTCAAAGTGCATAGACCATCGGGATCCTTCCTCAGGTCCTTCATCCGGTCCAGGTACTTCACAATCAGTCACTATCATGATGCTCTCGTCCGGAAACTCAAAGTTCATTGACTGATAGTCGTCTACTGCCTGATGTGCCAAGTGGTCTGCCAATACACTTCCTTTGATGGCTTTCTGGGTTGTGTACTGGATGTCGTATTCCATCAAGATCATTTGCCATCTTGCTATTCTCCCGGACAGAGCAGGCTTTTCAAATATGTACTTTATAGGATCCATCTTTGAGATCAACAAGGTAGTGTGAGTCAGCATATACTGTCTCAGCCGGCGAGCAGCCTATACCAAAGCACAGCAAGTTTTCTCAAGCAGTGAGTATCGGGTCTCACAGTCGGTAAACTTTTTACTAAGGTAATAAATGGCATGTTCTTTTCGGCCAGACTCGTCATGCTGCCCCAGCACACACCCCATTGAGTTATCAAGTACTGTCAGGTATAGTATCAAAGGTCTCCCTTCAACCAGTGGCATAAGAATGGGTGGTTCTTGGAGATACTCTTTGATTCTGTCAAAAGCAGCCTGACATTCATCATTCCAACGTACTACCTGATCTTTCTTCAGCAGCTTGAAGATTGGCTCACAGGTAGCGGTTAGATGCGAGATGAATCGAGCAATGTAATTTAGGCGTCCTAAAAAGCCTCTGACCTCTTTCTCTGTTTTAGGAACTGGCATCTCTTGAATAGTTTTAACCTTGGCAGGGTCCACTTGAATACCCTTATCACTTACAACGAAGCCTAGCAACTTTCCAGATCTTACCCCGAAGGTGCACTTGTTCGGGTTCAACCTCAGCTTGTACAATTTCAGTCGGTCAAACAGTTTCTGCAGATGATCTAGGTGCTCTTCCTCAGTCTGGGACCTTGCGATCATGTCGTCAACATACACTTCTATCTCATGATGGATCATGTCATGAAATAAGGCAACCATGGCACGTTGGTAGGTTGCCCCAGCATTTTTCAGTCCAAAAGGCATGACCTTGTAGCAGAAGGTGCCCCACTGAGTAACGAATGTAGTCTTTTCCATGTCTTCGGGAGCCATCTTGATCTGATTATAACCTGAAAAACCATCCATGAAGGAGAACAGCTTATGCTGAGCCGTATTGTCAACAAGGACATCAATGTGAGGCAGAGGGAAGTCATCCTTGGGGCTGGCCCTATTCAGATCCCTGTAGTCGACACACATTTTGACTTTTCCATCTTTCTTTGGTACTGGCACCACATTAGCAACCCACTGGGGGTAAGAAGTCACTGCAAGGAAATCGGCATCAAACTGTTTCATAACCTCGACTTTGATCTTCTCAGACATCTCTGGACGCATATGGCGGACCTTTTGCTTGACCGGAGGGCAGTCTTCCTTGGTAGGCAAGTGATGGACCACAATGTCGGTATCCAACCCGGGAATGTCTTCGTAGGACCAGGCAAATATCTCCACATAATCGTGTAACATCTGAGTCAACTGTTGCTTCACGCTGAGCTCTAGGTTGGCACCAATCTTTACCTCCTTTCTGTTCATCTCAGTACCCAGATTTATTGTTTCCACTGGCTCTTCATGTGGTTGAATTGCCCTCTCTTCCTGGAGTAACAGTCTTGCAAGCTCGCCAGGCACTTCGCAATCATCTTCACCTTCGTCTTCGGCTAAGTTGATCGGATTTTCGGAGTCATAACTGGCAGTAGCAGGGTCGTTACCAGTGAGATCCAGGGTGGATTGAAACCTGTATGAGTGAGTGTGTGTAAATACAGCTGTTTTGCAATATATAAAGAAAGGAAAGAAAGAAAAGGAGCATAAGATTTGAAATGCGAGAAAACGTCCAAGGTCTTTATTCATGATATATGAAATGACAATTTATATGCCCTCACAAATGAAGCCAACGGTGTCCCGGGTAAGACACCGGGCCATAGAGTTTCAAATCATTGTTTATTACAAATAACAAAACAAAGGAGTTTATTACTGCGTAACAAAAGTAACAGGAGTATGATATTTGGCAGTCCAATTGGTCAATCCACCCTCAGTAGTCGGGTAGATCCAGCTTTCAAACTCTGACTCTCCCACTTCATCTTCGTCCCCAACAGCATTCACTCTTGGATTGGTAATGAGCACATGAGGTCTTCTGGTCTTCGCCTTGCGCATAGCCTTCTGACCCTCTGCAGTAAAACCCAGTCCAAACTTGTCAGTTTTTTGTGTAAAGTCAGGGAGCCTGCCCCAGTTAGCACATTCACCTTTCTTGATCACAGCCCGGGCATCCTTCAAGGAAGCCATCTTCAAAGGAACATCCTCTTCGACCACTGTTTCCGCTGCTGCCAATGTTGGAGGTACCTCTTCGAAATGCTGAAAGGGGGTTTCAATAAACTCCCCGTCCATCTCAATATACCTGAAGGAATTCAAATGGCTCACCATATACTCCTCCTCTCCCTGTACAGTGACAATCTTCCCTCTGACGGGGTACTTGAGTTTCTGGTGTAGGGTAGAGGTCACTGCCCCAGCTTTGTGGATCCAAGGTCGACCCAGTAGACAAGAATACGATGGACGGATATCCATCACATAGAAAGTAGAGTCGAATACTTGTGAACCCACCCGGATAGGAATGTCTACCTCTCCATGAACCATCCTCTTAGAACCGTCAAAGGCTCTGACGATGATATTGCTAGGTTTCAACTCCAGGCCTTCGCAATCCAAACGGTCTAAGGCCTTCTTGGGTAGCACATTTAGGGAGGAACCAGTGTCCACCAACACGTGCGCAAGAGTAGTGCCCCTGCATTCAATAGAGACATGCAGGGCGTCATTATGGTCCTTTCCCTTGGCAGTAAGGTCAGCATCCGAGAAACCCAAACCGTTGTCTGCTGTCAGATTTGCTACGCAATCAGTGAACTGGACTGCAGATGTCTCCTGTGGCACATGGGCCGTCTTGAGGAATGAAATCAGAGCCTTAGCATGGGCCTCTGAGCACAGTAGCAAGGAGAGCATGGAGATCTTGGAGGGCGTATGCCCCAGCTGCTCGACAACATTAAAGTCACTCTTCTTGATTATTTTCAGAATTTCCTCCATCTCTTGTTGGGAGGCTTCAGCATTTACAGATTTTGGTGCCTCCATCCGGGCAGGCTCATCTTCAATCCCTTTGCCCCAAGCATTAGATGACTCGGCAGCAAGGGAAACAACTTGATCAGAACTGGGAACATGTACACTTGTAGGTGTTATAGTGAGGGGTCTTCGAATAGCGGGCGGTGCAATGTCAGGCGAGAAGAGCCTACCACTGCGAGTAACTTTTGCTGGACCAGTGATATTGCTGATGCTGGTGCCAGTGTTGAACTCTTGCTTGATTCCATGTACATACACGTCTTCCCCATAGTGCCATGGGACAACCTTATCAGATTCATAGGGGAGAGGCCCCGGAACAGTAATAACAACAGGTGCGACAGTCATGATTTGAACCAGCTTCCTTGGGAGAGCCTTGATTGGATTATTGAAAATTGTAACAACAGAAACTTCTTCTACCGGAACAAACTGAACAGCAGTCTTCTTGAACAGAATCTCTTTGCCGTGCATCAGGCTTTGGATGCCTAACTTTAGCAAAGGATAACCAGAAAGGGAAACAGCACAGAAAAGGCAACCTTCACTGCAACCCGGAAATAAACCGGCCAGCAGTAGGTTCCTCTTAACAGTCATTAAGGGAGTAGCTACATCATTCACAGAAACGGCGTGTACATCCTCATCAATGGCATTCACTCCATGCTGAGGCATAGGAGCAGTCACCACATTTGGCCTCTCAGGCGCTTCAAACTGTATCTCTTTGGCGTCAATAAGGTCTTGCACCTTATTCCTTAAGGCCCAACAGTCATCAGTGGAATGCCCCGGGCTATCAGAGTGATAAGCACAGCGGGCATTTGGATTGTATTTCGGAGAGGCAGTATTCACAACTTTCGGGGCCTCCCTAACAGTCACTAGGTTGGTGGACAGCAGCTGCGGCAAGATTTGCGATAAAGTCATACTCAAACGGGTAAACTCTCTCCTGGGTCTTTCAGCCCTTTGAGGATTGGTTTGCCGAGGAGCGGCAGCAGGTTTAGCAAACATCACCGTGTTGACAGACTGGCGGCGCTCAGGTTTATCATGTCTTTTAGACCCATATACAGCATTGGCCTCCTTCTTAAAGGGTTTCTTCTCCGAGCTTGCAGATGCACCCTTCTGAATTTTGCCGGACTTCATTCCAGCCTCTATTCTCTCTCCAGTCAGAATAAGATCAGTAAACCCTGCAGATGAGTTACCGATAAGATGATTGAAAAACGGCCCAGATAGGGTCCCCAAGAACATGTCTACCAACTCCCGGTCAGTTAACGAAGGCTGCACCCTGCCAGCCAGATCCCTCCACTTCTGTGCATACTCTTTGAAACCTTCGCTTGACCCTAGCGAAATACCCTGGAGTTGGGTACGTGTAGGGGCAAGGTCGGCATTATATTGATACTGCTTGTAAAAAGCAGTAGCCAACTCCTCCCAGTTACGAACCTTGGTCCCATCCAGCTGATAGAACCATTCGAGATGAGTCCCTGAAAGACTCTCCTGGAAGAAGTGGATCCACAAGTTCTTGTCCACTGAGTACGGTTGAATCTTCCGCACATAAGATCTGAGGTGTAGCTTGGGACAAGACGCCCCGTCATACTTGGTGAAAGATGGTGCCTTAAACTTATGAGGAATAATCACACCAGTAGATAAGCCCAAGTCTCCAAAATCCAGCCCAGGCACTTGTTGGATCTCCATAGCATTCAGTCTGTCCTCCAACTGCTTGTATCTGTCTTCAGCAGGAGGATATTGTTCCTCATTAAAGTCAGTCTCGTTGTCAGAGACTACCGGACTAGGACCTTTTCCCCCTTGGGGACTGCTCTTGCCTATAGAAGAACCAGCCTCTTCATTCTGCAGAGTGTTGCCAAACCTTCGACCCGAGTTGAAAAGAACAGTTCTCTTCTTCTTCTTCTTCTCCTTCTTCAGGAGCAAAGCCTTCAGCTCTTCTTGGCCCTGAGCCAAGCCCATGATCAGTTCTTGAAATTGCGCATTCTGCGCCTGAAGAGCCTTGATAGACATCTCAGTTGATGATGAGTCAGGATTCATGATGCTGAAATAAACAGCGAAGAACAGTAAGCAACCTGAAAAGAAGAAAACCTGCTATGCACATGATGAATGGAATGCGTATGATTTATGTTTTCAAAGACAATCGGGAATCAACTTTGTAAACAAAAAGGAACACACTTCATTAGATTCAACTTTGAAACTTAAATTGTTCAACAGGTTGCCCTTAGGCGTTACATAAAAGGGAAATACTGAAAAGGGAAATAAAACTGCAAAAGAACATCCAGAGCTCTTCATTGATCCCATGGTCTCCTCTTCTCAGTACGGATGTAATCATTCAGAGCTCGCTCATTCTCCAGCTGCTTGGTCAGCTTCTGGATCTTCAACTCCTGCTTGTTGAACTTTTCCCGGTAAGAATCCCGTTCTTCTCGCAGTTGCAACCAAGACCTCTTTAAGGTCTCATAATCAGTAGGTATCTGAGGAGGGAGGACAGTTGGAGGAACCCCATCTTTGTCAGGATACTCAAGAATGATGGGTCTGACAGCTTCATATGGCATACCTAATTTCTGAGCACGGATGCGAACCCATTTGTAGTAGGCTTCCATAGGTAGAGAAGTCTTTGGCCCCAGCTCTTGTGGGTCAGCTTTATGAACTTTATCCCAAGCCTTGATGAACCTACGACGCAGCTCGTCACTATCCACCTGAAACTCAAAACTGATGTGAGGCACCAACATCTCATGGGGTCCTGCTCTTCTGGCTCTTCCAAACTAACGGAGCGCTAGACATGGATTGTAAGAGATTCCTCCTTGAGTACCAATCAACGGAACATTAGGGTATTCTCCGCAACGATCAATAACCGCTATATCATCCAAACCTCTGAAAGTCCAAATGATGTCTTTATCAGTGAGAGACATTAACCTGTGAGCCCAACCTCTTCCTTCTTGGTTCTTCAGCACGAATTTAGGGAGGTGCGAAATAAACCACCTCACCAACAAAGGGATACAACACCATAGGGTTCCTCGTCTTCGGGCAGTACGAGCATAAAGTTGTTGCAGGATGTCACCCAAGAGAGTGGGCACAGGGTTCTGAGACATAAAGATCCTTATGGCAGTGACATTGATGAAGTTGTCAGGATTAGGAAACAAGACTAGCCCATAGATTAAGAGAGCCAAGATGTCTTCATATGCCCTAAAGTCCAGGTCATTCCAGGAACTGTTAGCTTTACCAACCAGAAACTTGGCCAAGAAACCCTTAACTTCGCTTCTAGTCACCCAGTTGTCCATTACTTCTTGATGTGTCAAGGGAAGAGCTGCAGCAACCTCCTCAAGCCTGAGGGTCTTTTCCCAACTAGTAAAGGGAGTCTGATCCAAGATAGGGATACCAAGCAAATCAGAGAACTCTTCCAGGGTAGGGACCAGCTGGAAGTCTTGAAAGGTGAAGCACTGGTACAGAGGGTCATAGAACTGGGTCAGGACACTCATCAACTGTTGATCCCGCTTTACAGTGACTAAACTGAGAAGAGAACCATGCCTCTGGATGAAGGAAGTGGTGTTTGGAATTCTTCTAACCAACTCTTCAAGCAACTCAGGTGGGTGAACAAAGTTGAACCGAATAGTATTCCTTCGCACAGGCATCATGATGTCCTACAAAACAGAGCAAAGGTGAAACCCTCTTGTCTTTGAAATGGTCAGTCCTTATGCAGGATGCATGCAATGCTCATGATGTTATGATGTTATGATAAAGCACACCACAAATAGATACAAAGGCAAACATGGTAAGGCACACAAGTCACACAAGACAAGCCCTTAAAGTTTAGGCCAGCATGAGGTCTAGGTATTACCCTCTTTCAGTTTGTTGGTTCATACCTGTCCTATCAAAGTAACCGGGTTCTTAGAGGATCCCAATATCATTGACTACCCTCAATCGGTCATAACTCCAGCATCGCAATCTTTTCTTGCGGCCAGAACCATCACGAGAGTTTAGCCTCAATGGGCGTAGCATACTGCTACTGTTCTAATGGCCAAGTTGTGTCATTTAAGGTTCTAAGGTTGTTGGTGCTTAATGACTCCTCAGAAGACCCATATTCTCCTCGTTGCGACACAAGGGATATCGGTACATACCAAGGTGCCACACCAACGTAGCCATTGTTTTACCTGTGTTGGTCTACGCCGGACAGGTCCCTCGCAGCTTATGCTACCTAACAGGGTATCCCCAGATCCGGGTTAGGATCTATGTAACTCCGATGCAGCCCACAATAATAAAGCAAACAAACACAACAATTGAAAACACAAGTGATCTTAGTCCTAAGGTACACCTCACTTTATAAGTTTCTCCCCAGCAGAGTCGCCAGTTCTGTGATTGGTGGATCTGGAACTGATTGTTTAACGCTGGTTCGCGAAATGTCGCGGAAGCAAGAGTCGCCACCATCTTTTATTTTCTCCAAAGGGAAAGGACAAAAGCACAGAAAAATTCCTTATAGAGATTGCTCTCAGTTCGGGAGGTAGATTATAGAAAGGGAAGGTGTTAGCACCCTTTCTATCCATGGTTATCCATGGGCTCTTAGATACTTGCTCATTTGTGTTTTCAAAAGGTTTGTTTTCTTCTCAACTGTGGGTTTAAAAAGTTTCTTTGAAAATTTCAGTTTGACTCTTGTATCAGTCCTCAAGAGTGTTTGAAAAATTGCTTTCGAAAGCTTTTTGAAAAGGTGTCGGTGTGAAAAGTATTTTTTGATTTGTTTTGAAATTAGAGCAAGTATCTAGAGTCGTCTACCTACCCTAAGGAATTCGTCTGTGTAAATGTCCTTAAAGTAGTGCCATCCCACCATTGAGAGGTAGGTAGCACCACCGTTGGAGGTGTTCGGGTCAATTCGGGGGTTCGGGACATGGTGATCACCGGAGCAATAGGAAGACACCTTAGAAGCTACCCTCATGCCATGTTCATGGACATGAGGACTTACTAAAACGTCCTCTACTCGATGATCACCTTTCGAGGGGCAAGGCAACAGTGAGGCGTACCCTAGGGGTGGTGTGTGATTTGTGTGTCGTTTTCAGATATTTTTGTCTTGTTATGCATTGGTGATCTACGCTTTGTTTTTATTTTTAACATTCATTCTTTCATGCAAATTAATTAACAGTTTAAAAAAATGCGGAATTAAAAGTCCTACGCTATTACAAAGGCGCGGGTCCACATCGCCAAATTTAATCCAGGACCCAATTTGAAATAAAATAAAGCGCGAGAAATATAAATGTCTAATTAGGTTATTACATGGCTTTGGGAGAATTACATTAAATATCCACAAAAATAAATAAAAATGCGAAGAGAATTAAAATCGGGAAGGCGAGGGCGTTGGACCCTTTTAAAGAAATTAAATTATAATTACGAAATTAATTAAATTTAATGAGAAAAAGAAATTATTTTTGAGTTTTTTGTATTTATGGATTTTTATGAGAATTAATGGAATTAAAACCTAATTCTAGCTATTTTTAATTTATTAAAAAAAAACATGTTAAAATTGAACCTAAAATTAAACCTAATTATTTACATGGCAATTTTTATTTACAAAATAATTAATATTTAATATGGTGAAAGAAAAGAAAAAGAATATAAATATTTAAAACCCTAATTCTACCTTTTTTAATTTATTTAAGAAAAATATTAGAATTAAACCTAGAAAAAAGGCTAAATTAATTAATAAAGTTTATTCACAAAAACATTTAAATAAAATATTTATATGTTTTTTTTGTCTTTTTGATTTTTTTTTATTTTTTTATTTTTATATTATGAAAATATTAATTTAAAGAATTAAAATAGAACAAATAATATAATTAAAATAAATAAGAGAAAAAATAAAAAGAGAGAAAAATGCAAACATGGGGGGTTTGTTATCCCAAATTGGAGGTTTTGTCCCAGTAATTAGGCCCATTGAATTCCTGGCCTTGTTGACTTCTGGTAATCACGTGTAGATTCGTTGACCAATGCACATGGTACTCTTCAAATCTTTGACCTTTGGATTAGGATTATGGGACAAGTGGCGTGCTGGAGCGTGGAGTGCATGGTAGTCTTCTGAGGGGAACGCTACACGTAAACATGAAGAGAAAAATATTATGGAGAAAGGGAGGGGACCTGGGAATCGAACCCAGGTCCCGTTGCTTACCAAACCATGTGCCTGCCAACTGAGCTGTTAACGCGCTTTGTATATAATATGACAAATAATCAATATAATGTAAAACAAGGGTTAGTGGGATATTTCGCGCGAAATTCAAATGCGCCTGTAAGCCATGGACACGGCTGTCTTCTTCTTCAATTGCCTGTAAAATAAAAGGAGATAGCGGGGGTTTTAAACCCCCACTAAATGGTGAACATAAAAATAGTGAATAGGAATTGGCTTATGATAAATTGAGCGCGAGTATGCCATGTTAATCGTTATGAGCTTCTGATTCTGATGGCATAAGTCTTGTTGCCTGATTTTTCCTTAAATGTAAAGCCCCAATTTTACAGTTTGGGAACCCTAACGAGCTTCAATGGTGAATTCGTGTATAGGGCACGAAAATTCAATTGGATGGTATGGTTAGCTTCAGAATGATAAGACTAGTACAAAACAAGCGTTAGAAATCAAAAATATGGCATGAATGATGGAACACGATTATGCAAAAAACATGAAACAGTTTGACTTCTATGTACCAATTCTTGATGCTGGAAGCGTGGAAAAGGACTCAGTTAGGTTCCTTGATGCCTTGGCAAGCTAATGGTATGATTATTTTCCTTTGAATCGTGCTAGAAGGCAGTTTTCAGTTTTCAGATTTTTCACAAAAATTGCAAAATTGTTCTTGATGACTGGGCGCAGCTTTCAGGTTCCTCTCATTAGGTTTTGCTTCTGACTTATGTATGGGAGGAATTAGGGTTGAAATCAAGTCCAAAAGATCAATGCATTGATGTATGGAATATTTGATTTTCCATGAATATTTTCCAAATCTTTTTCATGTGATTTTGATTCTAATCATGGCCAACCTTTCCAATTTGGGTGTGCACGAATCTTGAATTGCCAATGGGAGCAAATGCTGCATAAAAAGATTCACATTCATTTGTTTTAGTATTTTTTCATATTTTATTTAATTAAATGAATTATTAGTGATTAAAAATTCAAATAAAATAATAAAAATGATGAAATAAATCCCCTTTGGGCCAAATGGTCGTGCATAGCCTTTGAATGATGAATCTTGGAAGAAAATGTGGCCCATTAGCAATTTTGAGGCATTTTAAGTAAAGTTGACTTTTCAAAATTCCCAAAAGTTTCCCAACTTCCACAAGGCATATCTTGCTCAATTTTTGAGATTTGATCATGTTCTTGGACATTTTGAAAAGGTCTTGAAGTCCTCTAACCAATGCCTTTGGTCCCATGTCATTTTGATTTACCAATCTCAAGTTATGGCCTTTGACTTAAAGTCCCTTTTTGTTGACTTTTGAAAATGACTTATAATGTTGAAATTGATAACTTTTTGTGAGAGCATTTCTTGGACTTGAAGTGTGAAGAGGAGTTGTAGGAAATGTCATTCTCTTCAAAATGAGCTTTGGATGGAATTTTTCTGATAAACCATGTGGAAGTTATGCCTTGGTCAAGTTACAGTTGACTTTTTCAACTGTCCAAATATGGAAACTTTTGCATCTTGAGACTTTTTGAGCCATGCTTTGAGAATCATGATCAAGAATTGATCAAATGATGTTTGTGGCTTCAAAATGAGATGTTGACCAAAAATTTGAACTTTTGACTGTCAAATGACCATTTTGCCCCTACAGTTGACTGTTGAGCAATTAGGGTTTTTGACTGTGCAATTTTGTGCTGTAAGTCTTGAAACTTGATATGAGGATGCTTGACCATGTTTGTAGGCATGTGGGACTTGATTGGACCCTTGGAAACTTCAATTTCTTTGCCAGACCCAAAACCCTAGTTTTTGACTGTTAGGAGGCCCTTGAACTGTACAACCCTTGGGGAGATTTTGAAGCTTGCTTTTTGCAAATCTTGAAGAATATGGGAGGAAAAATTTTGGGGTACAACACACATAGGATTCCAATTCCCTCCATCTCTGAGCATACTCCTTGAAGGACTCTTCTTTCTTTTGGGACAAATTTTGGAGTTGCATGCGGGTAGGCGCCATGTCTAGGTTATATTTGTAATGATTTAGGAAAGCATTAGCAAGATCTGCCCAAGTTCGAATATGTGTTCGCTCCAATTGCAAATACCAGTCTGAAGATGCCCCACTCAGTCTATCTTGAAAATAGTGAATCATCAACTTTTGATCATGGGCATGGGCATGCATCTTCCTGCAATACATGCAAAGATGATTTCTTGGGCAAGTGAGCCCCTCGTATTTTTCAAAGTCAGGTACTTTGAACTTTGGCAGTGTGATACGGTGGCAGAACCGACTGTTAATACTGGTTTGCATTTTGCGTTTTTTGTTCGCAAAATGTTGCGGTAAGCAAGAGTCGCCACCGACTTTTATTTTATCCAATCATGGAAAAGGAAAAAGAACAGAAAAAACCTTTTTTCGAGATTTCTGAGTAAGGGGGTAGATTATAGAAAGGGAAGGTGTTAGCACCCTTTCTAACCGTGGTTTTCCATGGGCTCTTAGGTACTTTCTCATCTTTTTAAAATTTCTTGTGTGTGTTCTTGTTTTTAAAAAGTTTTACTTCGTGATAACCCTTGTTTAAGTCCTCAAAGGTGTAACGAAGTTTGTTTTGAAAATTGTTTTGAAAGGTGTTTGTGTAAAAAGTTTTGTTGAGCAAGTACTTAAGGTTCTACCTACTCGAAAAAAGATGGTTCATTCTCGCTTCCTTTAGACAGTGCTATCCTACTATTAAGGAGTAGGTAGCCCCGTCGTTGGATTTTGTAAGGGACGTTCGAAAGGGACAAGTACAGTCACTAAAGAAATGGTTAGAAAACTTTAGTAGTAACCCTAGAGTCTTAAGATCTTTCTAAGGCAACATTTTCGAGGCAACATTCAAATGGGACATTTGAACTTTTAGACAGGAGGGTAACCACTAAAATATCCTATGCTTAATGATTGTTTACCGAAGGCAACCGAAGTGAGGCAAACCCTAGGAGTGAATATGTGCACGTCAATTTTCAGTTAATTTAGTCTTTGCATATTAGGTGAACTATCATTTTAATTTTCAAGCATTCTTCCCATACAATCCTATTAACCATGCATCTAACAGTTAAATATTTGCAGGAATCTAAAGTGCGAGAAAATAAACATAACTATTACAGGGCTTTGGCAGTTACATAATCATCTTGACTGAAAATAAAAATGCGGAAGTTTAAAACCCTAATTACTATTACAATCCCGGAGCAGTTACAATAATAATAAAAGAAATAAAATGTGCACGGCAAATTAAATGCGAGAATGGTTAAAAACCCTAAAATCTAATTGATGAAAATATTTAGGTTATTTTGGAGAAAAGAATTAATTAGGTTATGTACAAAATTAACCCTAATTTCTAATTAGTTTTAATTATAAAAAGAAATTGAAATTATCCTAATTTAAACTAAATTAATCAATTAAAGAAAATGAAATATTTTATATAAAAAAAAAAATTTATGTTTTTTTTTTTGGATTTTGATTTGATAAAACAATTTAATTACAAATTTAAAACCTAATTTGTAATTGTTTTTAATTATGAAAAAAGATGAAATTTAATTGCCCTAATTTAAACTAAATTAATTAATTCAAGGAAAAAATAGTTTTTATGAAAAAGATTTTTGGTTAAATAAAAAAATGATTTTTGATGTTAATTAAAAAAATTAAGGAAATAATAAAAAGAATTAAAAATAAAAAAAGAATAGAATAAGAGAAGAAATGGGTCTGTGTTGTGCTGAATGGGGGGAGGTGCAATGTTGAATTTCCCATGCCCATTAGCCATCCAAGCCCAGTCAGCGCTTGGTTCCATATGGCGTTGACCTGAGGGTGTACCATGGTCCTTCACTGGCGAGCATTGGATCTGACTGAGTGATGCATCAATTGGTTGAATGGTGATGACATATGATGGGCGTTTGGATGATAGACACACAAGATCTGTAAATGGAAAATAAGAAAACAATTTTGCTGGGACCTGGGATCGAACCCAGGTCCTTATGTTCACCAACAATGTGCCTCACCACTGGTCCAACTGGCTTAGTTGTTACTATACTGAAAACAAAATATAATATGGAAAAACAAATGGTTAGTGGACAAAAACGCGCGATATTTAAACAGACAAATAGATGGTTGCCACGTTATCTTCTTCTTCATTCTCCGTCGTCTTAGGTTCTTCACCTTTACCTACAGACAAAAGTCTGTAGCTACAAACCTGCACAACTCAAAAACTCACAAAACGCAATAAAAATGAAATTGAAGACCAGGGTTCAACTGGTTATGATGTCACGATCATCATGGTACCTTATTCATGGCCTAATTTTACCTGTAGCCAAAAACCCTAAAGCGCATGTGGAAACCCTAACAATGGCAAGTACAGATATAGGCTTCAAAAATGCAATTAAACTATTCAATCAGCTTGCAAACATGTCAAAGATCACAAATATGTCAATCAAATGTGCTAATAATGCAAGAATTGATGTAATCGATTTCAAGAAATAAAGCAAACCGTATGAGTGGTAGCGTGCGTTTCTGGGCGCGAGAGGACTTGTAAATGATCCTGTTAGCTTTAGAGATGCTCCAGGATGCGATTGGCAATGTTAGAATGGCTTGAATTGGCCTGTAGCTTGAAATTTGATTCACACTTTTCTTTGAAATTTTGAAGTTTTTTTCTTGCCTTTTCACCACTGTAACCCTTTTATTATGCCTTGTACATGTTCATTATATATCCTAAAACGAATTAGTGTTATAAAACTGGCTTGTATCTTTGCAATTATAGAAGATTTGATTTGATTTCCATGCGATATGTAAACTTTCTATATTGAGCCAAATCATCCCTTTCTTGTACCAATCATGCTTGATTCGATTTGGCCTTGATATTTCAGCATTTTTTAATTGCAAACCTGTCAAAAAAATCATATCAAAATATATCGTTGATATTATTTACCAATTATTTGATTTAATTCAATTTTTAATTAATAAAAAATCACAATAAAATGAAAAATGAAGCAAATAACATGTGGATGGATATTTGGGTCGTGGATCATGTTATAAGTGAGGTGTAAGCATAAAAAGTTAGGCCCATTTGGCAAAAAATGTAATTTTGAGCCCATTTGACTTTTGGCAATTTTGCAAAAAGGGTCAACTTTGACAAGGCATATCTCCTCCAATTTTAACCCTAGAGAGGTGTTCTGTGACTTTTTAGAAAGCATAGGATGTCCCCTAAGCAACCCTTTTGGTCTCATCTCAATTGAATCTTCCATGTTAATGTAAGAAGCTTTGAGCCAAAAGGTATTTTTGTTGACTTTTCAAAAGGACCTATAATATGGAAATTCATATCTTTTGATGAGTGCATATTTTGAACTTGTGGGCTGAAGATTAACTTTAGGGAATTACATCCTCTTAAAAATGAGCCTTGGATGGAAAATTTCTGATAAAGCATGTGGAAGTTATGCTTGGTCAAAGTTTGGTTGACTTTTCCTGAGAAACCCTAATTTAGCAACTTTTGGGTTTTGATGAATTTGGAGCATTCCTTGAAGAATCATGATCAACCTTTGATCAAATGATGGATATCACTTCAATATGTTTATGTTGACCCAAAATTTTGAAGTTTGACTGTATGTGGGCCACAATTGACTTTTAACCTAATACAGTCGATTCTCAAGCATCTGAGCAGTTGACTGAGCAAACTTCTTGTGCAAGGCATGAAACTTGACATGGAGGGTCTTGATAACACATTAGGACCATGGAGAGCATATGATGTCTTTGGAGTCCACCTATCTTGATAAAAATGGAAATCCTAATTTGAGACATACTGCCTTAGGAGAGACTTTGTCTGGTCAACTCTTGGGTAAACTTGAGAAAATTGAGGATCTCTAGGAGTATGTATTGAGTAAAATGAGAGGGAAAATTTTGGAGTACAACAGCTGCCCCTGTTCAATTTTCTTAAACTTGAGGATGTAGATTCGCTCGTCTGCCTTTCGTGATCTGAAGGTGGAAGACGATTGAACACTAGAGTGTCCAGAAATTTGCACTCGCATGAAGTGCACTTGATTTGTGATATTGGGAATGGGCTTATAAATTCCATTTTGAAGTTGCTACAGAATTGTTGGAGGTGGGCTTAAAGATGCCATCCAATATGTGACGGAGTATCGTCGGAAATGGGCTTAAAGATGCCATCTAGAGGATGTTGAATTCCTGAGATATTCCTTTGATGAGAGTTCCTGCTCTTGTCGTTGAGGAGGAATCTGCTGAGAAATGTTGGCATTTGTCTTGGGAGAAATAGAATTTTAGGAGATTTAGTTGTCTGTTACCCTACTGGGGAAATAACTCCTGCTTGAGGAAGCGGAAGTGAACTGCATATCTGGTCAGGGTACTAGCTGCACCGTGACTTACTGGGGAAATGCGAAACCAATCGTGTTTAATTAGGTCCAAGTCTTACAGTGTTATGGACTGCTATCTGGAGGTAAGAGAAAAGAAACTTGAATGGTAAGGTTATGAGAAGGAACCTAGATAGTAGGGTTACTTCGAAATGAAAGCCTGGATAGTAGGGCTGTGAGAAGGAACCTGGATGGTAGGGTTACTTAGATATGAAAGCCTGGATAATAGGGCTGTGAGAAGGAACCTGGATAGTAGGGTTACTTCGATATGAAAGCCTAGATAGTAGGGTTGTGAGAAGGAACCTGGATAGTAGGGTTACTTCGATATGAAATCCTGGATAGTAGGGCTGTGAGAAGGAACCTGGATGGTAGGGTTACTTCGAAATGAAAGCCTGGATAGTAGGGCTGTGAGAAGGAACCTGGATAGTAGAGTTACTTCGATATGAAAGCCTAGATAGTAGGGTTGTGAGAAGGAACCTGGATAGTAGGGTTACTTCGATATGAAAGCCTAGATAGTAGGGCTGTGAGAAGGATCCTGGATAGTAGGGTTACTTCGAAATGAAAGCCTGGATAGTAGGTCTGTGAGAAGGAACCTGTATAGTAGGGTTACTTCGATATGAAAGCCTGGATAGTAGGGTTGTGAGAAGGAACCTGGATGGTAGGGTTACTTCGAAATGAAAGCCTGGATAGTAGGGCTGTGAGAAGGAACCTGGATAGTACGGTTACTTCGATATGAAAGCCTGGATAGTAAGGCTGTGAGAAGGAACCTGCATAGTAGGGTTACTTCGATATGAAAGCCTGGATAGTAGGGCTGTGAGAAGGAACTTGGATGGTAGGGTTACTTCGAAGCGATAGTGTAGATTAGTTGACCCGTTTGGTTTCGGGAACTGAGTTTCTGTTAGTCGTCTGCAGATGTGACTTGCATAACTGCTGAATTTGTTGAAGCTAATCCTCTTTGTCTGGAAAGATATCAGGGTTAGTTATATGCGATGCATGAAATGCAGGGTGAGATGATGTTCTCAAAATAAATGAGATTATGCTGTATATGATATGTATGCGTATGTCATGATGTATGTTCATGAAATGCTATCGGGGTATGCTCGCGTCTGGGAAAATAAATCCCTGACTATTGCTGGAGATTTGTAAATATTCTGTCGGGGAGAGGTGCTGCTTGAGAATAAACTCTGCGGGGCATGAACTTAAAAATTTATTCTTGTAGCTGAAGAAATGAACTTTGTCAGGGATTGAGCCTTTGTATCTGAAGAAATAAACTCTGTTTGGGGATGAATTTACCGACTCGCCCGTGATTATGAACCTCAGCTGGGGTGGTTACGTCCTGTTTCGGGAAAGCTGACATTAACGCCTTTGGATACTTTTACTCTGTGGGGAGTGTATGTACCAATAATTATGTTCCCGAGCTGGCTCTATCCCGGTACCTGCTGGGCAGAGTAACTGTAGGGTTTGGCACTTCTTGTTTTTTCCCTGTTTCTGGAATTACGAGTAATTGTCTTTTGTTTCTTATGTAAATATTTACGAGCAGCAATCATTTTCAAATGCATATATCAAAAATAAGTCATTGGACGTTCTTGCAAAACAAAACAAAAAAAGAAAAAACAGATTGAAGTTTCTTATGAAAATGATTTGTATTGATTTTTGAAGTTGGCCTGTAATAGGCGTTTTTGTACAAAGAGGTTGACGCTCTAGTAAGAGAATGCCGCCAAAAAATAGAAACTATACAATTTGTGTAAAAGAAATAAAAATAGCTATGTGAAACAACCCCATTGGGTCCCAACTCTGCTATTGCCTTTATATCTTCAAGCGTCTCATCACTTTGCTTCTTGGCCGAAAGTTGATCAGATTGATTGGCGCCATCCGAGCTTGATAGTCAATACCGAAGTATGTTTGCAAGATGATCCAATGAGACATAGTGATATGCTTTATATCCCTAACTTTTTCCTGGACTGCCCTTTTGGGTTTTCAGTCCACCGGGATACCCATTTTTGCCCAAGCCGCCCTTTCGGGTTTTCGACTTGCCGGGTGTACAGATTTTTTCATTTTCATCACTTACTTTTTCCTGAACCCTTTTGGTTCGCCAGGAAGCCCTTATTTTTGCCTAGGCCAGTCAACCTAGCGGGTATTTTAGTTAGGCGTAGTATCTTTTCACTATGTCTGCATTGACAGGGTGAGGAAGGTCATCATAATCCATGGTGGTTAGAATCATAGCTCCTCCCGAGAAAATATTCTTAACCACAAACGGCCCTTCGTACGTGGGGGTCCATTTTCCCCTGGGATCACCTTGCGGCAGTATGATGCATTTGATTACTAGATCCCCGACTTGATATTCTTGACGCCTGACTTTCTTGTTAAAAGCCTTGATCATTTGCTTTTGATACGTCTGGCCATGGCAGATAGCAGTAAGTCTCTTTTCATCGATTAGATTTAACTGATCAAGTCGGGTTCGGATCCAGTCGTCCTCGTTCAAACCCGCATCCTTCATAATCCTGAGAGAAGGTATCTGGACTTAGATGGGTAGGACTGCCTCCATGCCATATACCAGAGAGTAGGGGGTTTCCCCTGTCGACGTTCGTGCTGAGGTACGGTACCCATGAAGAGAAAATGGTAACATCTCATGCCAGTCTTTGTATGTCACTGTCATCTTCTGTACAATCTTCTTGATGTTCTTGTTAGCTGCTTCAACAGCGCCATTCATTTTCGGCCGGTAGGGAGAAGAATTATGATGATGAATCTTGAACTGTTTACAGAGCTTGGTGATCATTGTGTTATTGAGATTTGTACCATTATCAGTGATAATTCTCTCTGGCACACCATATCGACGGAATAGATTATGTCGGATAAATCGCACCACAATGTTTTTGGTTACTATAGCAAAGGAAGCTACCTCAACCCACTTTGTGAAGTAATCAATGGCTACTAAGATGAAGCAATGTCCATTGGAAGCGGTTGGCCTGATTTCTCCGATCATGTCGATGCCCCACATTGCAAAGGTCCACTGAGCTGTCAAGACGTTTAAGGGGACCGGAGGCACATGCACCTTATCAGCGTAGATTTGGTACTTATGACAAGTTTGAGAGTGCTGATAGCAATCGACTTCCATAGTGGACCAGTAGTATCCTTCCCATAAGATCTTCTTAGCCATGGTGTGTCCACTGGAATGGGTTCTGAAGGTGCCTTCATGTAGATCTATCATGATCCTCTCTGCCTCGCTCTTGTCTACACACCGTAGTAGTGTGGAGTCATGGTTGCGTTTATAGAGGATTCCATTACTGAGGAAGAACTTTGCAGCGAACCTTCTCAGAAACTTCTTATCATTGACAAATGCGCCTTCGGGGTACTCTTGAGCTTCAAGATACCTTTTGACTTCGTGAAACCAGGGTTTGTCTGCCACTTCTTCGGTGTCGATTTCACAGCCGTGTGCTGGCTCATCCAACCTCTCAATGGTAATTTGGGGAGCTCCATTGTCCCACCTAACCTTGAACATAGAAGACATGGTAGCTAGCGCGTCCTCTAACTTATTCTCCTCTCGTGGGAAATGTTCGAAGGTTACCTCCTCAAAGTGTGGGAGCAATGTCAGTACATACTCTTTGTAAGGGATGAGATTCGGGTGCTTCGTATCCCACGCGCCTTTGAGCTGACTTATCACTAAAGCGGAATCGCCGAATACACTTAAGAACTTGATCCTTAGGTCAATAGCAGCTCAAAGGCCCATGATGCACGCTTCATACTCTGCCATGTTGTTGGTGCAGTTAAAACATAATCGGGCAGTGAATGGAGTATGACAGCCCTCGGGGGATATTATTATAGCGCCAATGCCGTTACCCCGTGCGTTTGAGGCTCCATCAAAATACATAGACCATCAGGATCCTTCATCCGGTCCAGGTTCTTCATAGTCAGTCACCAATATAATATTCTCATCCGGGAACTCGAAATTCATGGACTGGTAATCATCCACGGCCTGATGAGCCAAATGATCAGCCAATACACTTCCCTTGATTGCTTATTGGGTTGTATATTGTATGTCGTACTCAGTTAAGATCATTTTCCACCTTGCTATCCTTCCGGAGAGTGTGGGCTTCTCGAAAATGTACTTGATCAGATCCATCTTTGATATCAACAAAGTAGTGTGAGTCAGCATATACTGTCTTAGTCGGCAAGCAGCCCATGCCAAAGCGCAACAAGTTTTCTCGAGCAATGAGTATCGTGTCTCACAGTCGGTAAACTTTTTGCTAAGGTAGTATATTGCGTGCTCTTTTCGACCGGACTCGTCATGCTGCCCCAGCACACACCCCATTGAATTGTCTAGCACTGTCAAGTACAATATCAAAGGTCTTCCTTCAACCAGAGGCATCAGAATTGGTGGTTCTTGAAGGTATTCCTTGATTCTTTCAAAAGCGGTCTGACATTCATCATTCCACTTTACCACTTGATCTTTCTTCAGAAGCTTGAAGATTGGCTCACAAGTAGCAGTCAGATGTGAAATGAACCTGGCGATATAATTCAGGCGTCCCAAGAAACCTCTAACTTCCTTCTCTGTACGGGGAGCTGGCATTTCTTGTATAGCTTTTACCTTCGCAATATCTACTTGGATACCTTCGTCGCTGACAATGAAACCCAGAAGCTTACCAGACCTTACCCCAAAGTTGCACTTGTTCGGATTTAACCTCAGCTTGTACGTCTTCAACCTATCAAACAGCTTTTGTAGATGATCAATATGTTCTTCTTCAGTTTGAGACCTGACTATCATATCATCGACGTAAACCTCTATCTCATGGTGAATCATGTCATGGAACAGAGCTACCATAGCTCGCTGATAAGTTGCCCCAGCATTCTTCAACCCGAAAGACATCACCTTGTAGGAGAAAGTGCCCCACTATGTAACAAAGGTTTTCTTCTCCATGTCTTCAGGTGCCATCTTAATCTAATTGTAGCCAGAGAAACCATCCATGAAGGAGAAGATTTTGTGTTGCGCGGTGTTGTCGACCAGAACGTTAATGTGAGGAAGTGGGAAGTCATCCTTGGGGCTTGCCCTGTTCAGGTCTCTATAATCCACACACATCTGTACCTTACCGTCCTTCTTAGGTACCGGAACAACGTTGGCAACCCACTGTGGATACGAAGTGACAACCAAGAATCTTGTATCAACCTGTTTCATGACCTCTGCCTTGATCTTCTCTGACATTTCAGGGCGCATACAACAAACCTTCTATTTAACTGGAGGACAGTCTTCTCTAGTCGGCAGGCGATGTACCACGATATCAGTGTCCAAACCAAGCATGTCTTCATAGGACCAAGCGAAGATCTCAACATAGTCGTGCAACATCTGTATCAACCTCTGTTTGACGCTAAGCCCCGGATTTGCACCTATTTTAACCTCTTTTCTGTCTTTCTCAGTACCCAAATTCACTGTCTCAACCGGCTCTTCATGAGGTTGTATGGCCCTTTCTTCTTTTTGTAGTAGTCTAGCAAGTTCTCCAGGCACCTCACAATCATCTTCACCTTCGTCCTCGGCTTGGTTGATCGGATTTTTGAAGTCATAACTGGAAATAGCATAGCTGTTATCAATGGGATCCAGAGTGGATATGGATCTGCATTATGATACGTGAGTGTGTGTAAGAGAATAGTTGTTTCGATAAAGTGAAAAATAGAAAAGGAAAATAGAGAGTGCAAAATTTGTATGCAAGAAAACGTCCAATACTTTATTAATGATATATGAAATGACAAATAATATCCCTCACAAGCAAAGCCAATGTGCCTCGGGCAAGGCACAAGGCCGTAAAGTTTTAAATTGTTTATTACAAATCTCAAAACAAGTAATACAATTACTGCGGAATAAAAGAAACTGGTATAAAGTCCCTAGCCATCCAGTTACTCGGTCCACCGTTGGTAGTCGAATAGATCCAGTTGTCAATGTCTGAGCCTTCCTCGTTGTCTTCAATGGCATTAATTCCACGATTACTGATGCGTAGGGGAGGTCCTCCAGCCCGAGCGCGTCGAACAGCCCTTTGAGCCCCTGTACTAAAGCCCAAACCAAATTTGTCAGTTTTGTGAGTGAAATCAGGAAGCTGACCCCAATTGGCACACCCACCTTCTTCAACCATGGCCCTGACGTCCTTGAGGTAAGCCATCTTCAGAGGAGGTTTGTTGCTAGTAGTAGTTTCAGTCGATGCCAAAATCTGAGGGACCTCTTCAAAATTCTGACAAGGATTTTCTATGAATTCCCCATCCATATCTATGTACCGGAAGGAATTGAGGTGGCTCACCATATACTCCTCTTCACCCCGCACCGTGACAATCTTCCCTTTCACTGGATATTTTAGCATTTGGTGGAGTGTGGAAGTAAATGCCCCAGCCTCGTGGATCCAAGGACGACCCAACAAACAAGAATACGACGACCTGATGTCCATCACATAGAAGGTGGACCCAAAAGTCTGAGAACCTACTTTGACAGGGATGTCCACCTCCCCGTGCACCATTCTCTTCGATCTGTCAAAAGCCCTTACCACAATGTTACTAGGCTTTAGAGTCAAACCCTCACAATCCAACCGGTCTAACGCCTTCTTTGGCAGAACATTCAGTGAAGACCCAATATCTACCAACACATGAGCCATAGTGGTGCCCCTGCATTCAATCGAGACAGCAGAGCATCATTACGCTTCCTTCCCTTTGGTGTCAAATTTGCGTCTAAAAAACCCAATCCATTATCGGCAGTCAGGCTGGCCACACAATCTTTAAATTGATCAACTGAAGTCTCTTGCGGCACATGCGCAGTATTGAGGAATGCAATCAAAGCCTTCACATGGGCCTCAGAGCACAACAACAGGGACAACATGGATATCTTTGATGGGGTCTGCCCCAACTGCTCGACCACATTGTAGTCGCTCTTCTTAATTATTTTCAATATTTCCTCTATCTCTTGCTTAGAGGCTTCCACAACAATTTTCCTAGGTGCCTCCTTCTGGGCAGGCTCACCTATAACTTCTTTGCCACGGGTATCAGATGATTCGCCAACAGGGGTAATAACAGGAGTAAGAACAGGAGCAGTAGTTGATGTACTAGCATGAACAACAGATGGAATGACAATAGGCTTGTTGACAGTCTTAGGGGAAATCTTGGGAGAGAAGACCCTTCCACTTAGGGTAATTTTGCTGGTTACGACAATGTTACCAATGTCAGGATCAGCCTCTTCATCTTTCATATCTTGTTTGATGCCATGATAGTACACATCGGCACCATAATGCCAGGGGACAGCTTTGTCTGAGACATACGGGACAGGACCAGAAATAGTGATTATCAGTGGAGTGATTCTTAGAGCAGATGTAATCCTAACAGGTCTTCTCGAGGAGACCTTGGAAGGATTGGCGGAAATGGTTATAATGGCAATGTCTTCAGATGGAACAACGGGAACCAAAGTTTTCTCGAACAAAATTTCTTTGTTGTCCATCAGGCGTTGAACACCTAACTTCAGCAAACGATAACCATAAGGTAGAAACGAACACATGTGGCAACCTTCACCATAACCCGGAAATAAACCGGCCAACAGCAAATTCTTCTTCACAGTCATGAGAGGAGTAGACACTTCATCAACAGAGGTAACGAACAAATCAGTATCAACAACACTAATTCCACGACCGTGTTTGGGCATGGGAGCAGTTATGACATTTGGCTTCTCCAGAGCATCAAAATCTATCTCCTTGGCTTCAATCAAGTCTTGTAATTTGTTCCTCAGAGCCCAGCAGTCATTTGTATCATGTCCAGGACTCTCATAATG
This sequence comes from Vicia faba, assembly GCA_948472305.1. Taxonomy (NCBI): domain Eukaryota; kingdom Viridiplantae; phylum Streptophyta; class Magnoliopsida; order Fabales; family Fabaceae; genus Vicia; species Vicia faba. The sequence goes on from OX451740.1 coordinate 1,260,135,888, forward strand.
ATAGGCACACCGGACATTTGGATTATATCGGGGAGATGTAGTATTTGGATTCTTGGGAGCCTCTTTCAAGGTTGCCAAGTTGGATCTCAGCAGACGAGGTAGCACTTCTACATATGTCATGTTGATTCGGGTAAACTGTCGTTGTGGTCTTTCCACCCTTTATTGATTGTTGTGTTGTGGAGCAACTGTAGGCCTAGGTATCATTATGGAACTTACTGTCTGACGATGTTCAGCCCTGTTTTGGCCCCTCGGGCTATAGATGGCACTGGCTTCCTTCTTACCATCAAAAGGCTTCTTTACTGAGCTCGAAGAGGCATCCTTTTGTATCTTGCCACTTCGAATCCTAGCTTCTACTCTTTCACCTGTTAGAATCAGCTCGTTGAAACCAGCTGACGAGCTGCCGATCAAATGATTGAAAAATGGACCAGATAACGTCCCCAGAAACATATCAACCAACTCCTTATCAGACAATGGGGGTTAAACTCTTCCAGCCAAGTCTCTCCATTTCTGTGCATATTCTTTAAAACCTTCACTCACCCCCATGGACATACTCTGGAGTTGAGTACGAGTAGGAACAAGGTCGGCATTGTATTGATACTGCTTGTAGAAAGCAGCAACCAAATCTTCTCAATTTCGGACATTGGCTCCCTCCAATTGGTAGAACAATTCAAGTTGAGTCCCTGACAGACTGTCTTGAAAGAAGTGAACCCAAAAATTTCTATCAGCGGTGTGGGGCTGGATTTTTCTGACATAAGAGCGGAGATGGAGTTTTGGGCAGGACACCCCATCATACTTAGCAAAAACTGGAGCTTTGAACTTCTACGGGATGACCACTCCCGACACCAATCCCAATTCTTTGAAATCCAGCCCGGGTATCCTTTGAACTTCCATGGCACTCAAATGATCTTCCAACTGCTTGTATCTATCCTCAGCAGGAGGATATTGCTCATCATTGTAGTCGGTATCATTGTCACAAACTGCAGGACTGGGGTCCTTCTCTTCTTCTTGATTCTCCCCTTCCTTAGATGAAGAGGTCAGATCGACTTATCGCTTCAAATGCTCTCCAAACCTTTTGCCCATATTTAGAATACCGGCAACCTTCTTCTTTTTCTTCTTCTCTTTCGGGATGAGGGCTTTTAGATCCTCCTGCCCTTTTTCCAGACTTATGAACATTTGTTGGAACTGGGCGTTCTATGCCTGAAGGTCCTTGATGCTTTGTTCGGAAGACATTTCTGCTGAAATAAACAACGAAGAAGATGAGAAACCTGTAATAGTACCTGTACATGCAATGTTATGAATGAGATGCGCATGCAATGATTTCAAAGACTTTGGGAAATTTAAATTTGCAAACCAAAATAAACAAAGATTTTATTAGCTGGATGTGAAGTTCAAATGCCTTTTAGGCGTTACAATTAAAAATAAATCTAAAACTAGATAAGAAATCAAAATTCCCACGGATGCTTCCTCTTTGTGCCGAGATAAGCATTGAGTCCTCTTTCTTCATGGAGTTGCTTTGTGAGCTCTAAAACCTTCCTCTCCTGAGCATGGAACTGATCCCTGTAAGTATCCCGCTCCTTCATCAACTGAATCCAAGACCTCTATAATTCCCCAATATTAGTGGGCATATAAGGATAGAGAACTGTATAAGGAATACCCCCTTCAGTAGTGTGTTCCACGATCACCGGTAAAACTGCCACATAGGGCATCATAATCTTCTAGACGCGAGCTCGTACCCATTAGAGGTAAGGTTCCATAGGAATGGAAGACTTTGGCCCTAAAGCCTTGATGCCTGATCTGTTTACCATGCCCCAAGCTCGTATGAACCTCTGACGATACTCGTGAACATCATCCTCATAGTTGAATACAATGCCCTCAATAAGTAACTCGTGGGGACCATCTCTTCGAGCGTAACCAAATTGTCGCAGAGCTAAACAAGGATTATAGGTTATACCCCCTCTGATACCAAGTAATGGTACATTAGGGTACTCCCCGCATCGGTCAATAATAGCAGTGTTTTCCATAGCTCGGGAACACCAGAGAATATCCATGTGAGCGAGTGACATTATCCTTTGCGACCAACCCAAACCTTCTTCATTCTTCAGTACGGACTTAGGGAGGTGAGAAATAAACCACCTCGACAATAATGGCATACAACACATAATAACCCTTCTTCTCTTCATGGTACGAGTATGGAGAGCGTGCAAAATATCTCCAAGCAAGGTAGGCACGGGGTTGCGAGAGAGGAAAATCTTGATAGCATTCACATCTATGAATGAGTTTGGATTAGGGAATAGAACTAACCCATAGATTAGAAGATCCAAGACCTCCTCAAAAGCCTGGAAATCCATATCATCCCAAAACAGCTGGGCCTTGTCTATCAGAAACTTATCTAGAAAACCTTCTACTCCGCTTCTTGTTTCCCAATTGGATACCATGTTGGCCCGTTTCAGATGCAAAGCTGAGGCAATGACTTCTGGCTTAGGAACTTCTTCTAGACTTGTGAAGGGAAACTGTTCAAGAATGGGCATATCCAACAGCTGAGAGAATTCTTCCAAGGTAGGCACCAACTGATAGTCTGGAAAGGTGAAGCAGTGGTGCTTGGGATCGAAGAACTGAAAGAGTACACTCATCATCAAAGTTTGAAGTAACCAGGTTGAGAAGTTGACCATGTCTCTTAGTGAACGCAGAAGTTTCAGAAACCTTTGACACTAGCTCTTTGAGTTGAGAAGGTATCTTCACAAAGCTGATTCAGATAGTGTTTCTACGAACGGAAGCCGTGATCTGCAAAACAGAACAAAGATAAATTCCCTTGGTCTTTGAAATGGTTAGTGCAATAAAAATGGATGCTATGTTATGATGCATGAAGTCAAGATAAACCACAGATATAGCAAACACAGACAAATCACACAAAGTTCTTAGGTTTAAGGATTGCATGAGGTTAAAGGTCATACCCTCTTGAAGTTTAGTTGGTTTCAAACATGTCTTAAAAAGTAACCGGGTTCTAAGGGATCTCAATATCACTGACCATCCTTTATCGGGCATTGCCTCAGCTCAAGCAATCTTTTCTTGCGGCCGAAATATCCCGAAAGTCTGATCTCAATGAGTGTAGCATCGAGTATCAACCAATCCTCAGCTCTACACCGAGGTCGGCTATCTCACTACTTTCTAATGGCTAAGTTTGTTCAACTAAGGTTCTAAGTTCCGTTAGTGCTTCACGACAGCATGTGGTGGCCCCGTATTCTCCTCGTTTCCCCATGAAGGATACCGATACCAACCAAAGTGTCACACCAACACAGCCATCACTTAAACCATATCGGTCTACGCCGTACAGTCTCCACAATCTATTGATGTTTACCTAATAAGGGCCCCCAGATCCGGGTGTAGGATCTATAGTAACCCAAGCAATAACCTTTTCAGAATAAAGCAAACAAACAAGAAAGCAATTTGAAATGACCTAGATACTAAGGTAAACCCCCACTTTATTATTCCCCAGCAGAGTCTCCAGTTCTGTGATACGGTGGCAGAATCGACTGTTAATATTGGTTTACGTTTTGCGTTTTATGTTCTCAAAATGTCGCGGTAAGCAAGAGTCGCCACCGACTTTTATTTTATCCAATCATGGAAAAGGAAAAAGAACAGAAAAAACCTTTTTTCGAGATTTCTGAGTACGAGGGGTAGATTATAGAAAGGGAAGGTGTTAGCATCCTTTCCATTCATGGTTTTCCATGGGCTCTTAGGTACTTGCTCATCTTTTTAAAATTACTTGTGTGTGTGCTTGTTTTGAAAAAGTTTTACTTCGTGATAACCCTTGTATCAGTCCTCAAAGGTGTGACGAAGTTTGTTTTGAAAATTGTTTTGAAAGGTGTTTGTGTAAAAAGTTTTGTTGAGCAAGTACTTAAGGTTCTACCTACTCGAAAAAAGATGGTTTGTTCTCGCTTCCTTTAGACATCGCTATCCTACTATTAAGGAGTAGGTAGCCCCGTCATTGGAGTTTGTAAGGGACGTTCGAAAGGGACAAGTACAATCACTAAAACAATGGTTAGAAAACTTTAGTAGTAACCCTAGAGTCTTAAGATCTTTCTGAGGCAACATTTCTGAGGCAACATGCGAATGGGGCATTTGATCTTTTAGACAGGAAGGCAACCACTAAAATCTCCTATGCTTAATGATTCTTTACCGAAGGCAACTGAAGTGAGGCAAACCCTAGGAGTGAATATGTGCACGTGAATTTTTCAGTTAATTTAGTCTTTGCATATTAGGTGATCTACCATTTTAATTTTCAAGCATTCTTCCCATACAATCCCATTAACCATGCATCTAACAGTTAAATATTTGCAGGAATCTAAAGTGCGAGAAAATAAACCTAACTATTACAGGGCTTTGGCAGTTATATAATCATCTTGACTGAAAATAAAAATGCGGAAGTTTAAAATCCTAATTACTATTACAATCCCGGAGCAGTTACAATAATAATAGAAGAAATAAAATGCGCACGGCAAATTAAATGTGAGAATGGTTAAAAACCCTAAAATCTAATTGATGAAAATATTTAGGTTATTTTGGAGAAAAGAATTAATTAGGTTATGTACAAAATTAACCCTAATTTCTAATTAGTTTTAATTATAAAAAGAAATTAAAATTATCCTAATTTAAACTAAATTAATCAATTAAAGAAAATAAAATATTTTATATAAAAAAAAGATTTTTTATGTTTTTTTTTGGGATTTTGATTTGAGAAAACAATTTAATTACAAATTTAAAACCTAATTTCTAATTGTTTTTAATTATGAAAAAAGATGAAATTTAATTGCCCTAATTTAAACTAAATTAATTAATTCAAGGAAAAAATATTTTTTATGAAAAAGATTTTTGGTTAAATAAAAAAATGATTTTTGATGTTAATTAAAAAAATTAAGGAAATAATAAAAAGAATTAAAAATAAAAAAAGAATAGAATAAGAGAAGAAATGGGCTTGTGTTGTGCTGAATGGGGGGGGTGCAATGTTGAATTTCCCAGGCCCATTAGCCATCCAAGCCCAGTCAGTGCTTGGTTTCATGTGGCGTTGACCTGAGGGTGTACCATGATCCTTCACTGGCGAGCATTGGATCTAGCTGAGTGATGCATCAAGTGGTTGAATGGTGATGGTATATGATGGGCGTTTGGATGATAGACACACGGGATCTGTAAATGGAAAATAAGAAAACAATTTTGCTGGGACCTGGGATCGAACCCAGGTCCTTATGTTCACCAACAACGCGCCTCACCACTGGGCCAACTGGCTTAGTTGTTACTATACTGAAAACAAAATATAATATGGAAAAACAAATGGTTAGTGGACAAAAACGCGCGAGATTTAAACGGATAAATAGATGGTTGCCACGTTATCTTCTTCTTCATTCTCCGTCCTCTTAGGTTCTTCACCTTTACCTATAAACAAAAGTCTGTAGCTACAAACCTGCACAACTCAAAAACTCACAAAATGCAATATAAATGAAATTGAAGACCAGGGTTCAACTGGTTATGATGTCACGGTCATCATGGTACCTTATTAATGGCCTAATTTTACCTGTAGCCAAAAACCCTAAAACGCATGTGGAAACCCTAACAATGGCAAGTACATATATAGTCTTCAAAAATGCAATTAAACTATTCAATCAGCTTGCAAACATGTCAAAGATCACAAATATGTCAATCAAATGTGCTAATAATGCAAGAATTGATGTAATCGATTTCAAGAAATAAAGCAAACCATGTGAGTGGTAGCGTGCGTTTCTGGGCGCGAGAGGACTTGCAAATGATCCTGTTAGCTTCAGAGATGCTCCAGGATGCGATTGGCAATGTTAGAATGGCTTGAATTGGCCTGTAGCTTGAAATCCGATTCACACTTTTCTTTGAAATTTTGGAGTTTTTTTCTTGCCTTTTCACCACTGCAACCCTTTTATTATGCCTTGTACATGTTCATTATATATCCTAGAACGAATTAGGGTTATAAAACTGGCTTGTATCTTTACAATTATGGAAGATTTGATTTGATTTCCATGCCATATGTAAACTTGCTATATTGAGCCAAATCATCCCTTTCTTGTACCATTCATGCTTGATTCGATTTGGCCTTGATATTTCAGCATATTTTGATTGCAAACCTATCAAAAAATCATATCAAAACAGATCTTTGATATTATTTACCAATTATTTTATTTAATTCAATTTTAATTAATAAAAAATCACAATAAAATGGAAAATGAAGCAAATAACATGTGGATGGATATTTGGGTCGTGGATCGTGTTATAAGTGAGGTGCAACCATAAAAAGTTAGGCCCATTTGGCAAAAAATGTAATTTTGAGCCCATTTGACTTTTGGCAATTTTGAAAAAAGGGTCAACTTTGACAAGGCATATCTCCTCCAATTTTAACCCTAGAGAGGTTTTCTTGGACTTTTTAGAAATCTTAGGATGTCCCCTAAACAACCCTTTTGGTCTCATCTCAATTGAATCTTGCATGTTCATGTAAGAAGCTTTGACCCAAAAGGTATTTTTGTTGACTTTTCAAAAGGACCTATAATATGGAAATTCATATCTTTTGATGAGTGCATATTTTGAACTTGTGGGATGAAGATGAGCTGTAGGGAATTGCATCCTCTTAAAAATGAGCCTTTGATGGAAAATTTCTGATAAAGCATGTCAAAGTTATGCTTGGTCAAAGTTTGGTTGACTTTTCCTAAGAAACCCTAATTTAGCAACTTTTGGGTTTTGATGAATTTGGAGCATTCCTTAAAGAATCATGATTAACCCTTGATAAAATGATGGATATCACTTCAAAATGTTGATTTTGACCCAAAATATTGAAGTTTGACTGTATGTGGGCCACAGTTGACTTTTAACCTAATACAGACGATTCTCAAGCATCTGAGGAGTTGACTGAGCAAACTTCTTGTGAAAGGCATGAAACTTGACATGGAGGGTCTTGAGAACACATTAGGACCATGGAGAGCATATGAGGTCTTTGGAGTCCACCTATCTTGATAAAATTGGAAACCCTAATTTGAGACATACTGCCTTAGGAGAGAGTTTGTCTGGTCAACTCTTGGGCAAACTTGAGCAAATTGAGGATCTCTAGGAGTATGTATTGAGTAAAATGAGAGTTTAAATTTTGGGGTACAACAGGAAGAATCCCCACGTCAGGAACTAGGCCCATTTCAAGAGCGTCAACTTCAAAAGCGTCAAAAGCCTCCATAGCTTTTAATCTTTCTTCCAGGGCTTTGTACTGATTCATCACTAATGGATTATCAACAGCATGAGTACCAGTCATCTTTGAGGGCGCATCGTTGGCATCCTCTGAGTCGTGGTCTCTGTATTACAGGTCTAAGTAATTGTCTGCATCATTAGCCGGGATCCGTAGGGTACGAGATGCCCCTGCTTTTGGCGACGGTGGGACAAACCCTTCAGTTTCAGCTTCTTGTCGGGCCATGAGGGACTTCTGGAGTCATGCCTCTGACTTTTTCCTTAGTAAGTGACTGCTTGATGCACCAATAGTCTGGGCTACTTCTTTGAAAGCTGCCCTGGGAATCTGATCCTGTCGGTTAATAATGTTCTCCAAATCTAGGAGGACTTGAATCAGATCTCCTTTCACTAAAGTGACATCACCCTTTACTTGATCGAGATCCTCTTTGAATGCAGCCTGAGTTTCCTCAATTTTTTCCATTGCTTTATGTTGGTAGGCCATTATTTGATATCGAGGCCAAGGAGGTGGAGAACTTCTTCTACCAATGGTTCAACTTGAGAGATGTTTTTTTGACAAATGAGTTTTGACATGATATGCGGGTGTTCTTGAATGCATGCGTGTGAATGAATACGTATGAATATGAAATGGTTACTTGTTTTGAATGTCTTATTCACTTGGGTACATGCTTGTCCTTTATTATTTTACTTGGCGACTATCTTTAAAATAGGTACGCAAGTGGTGTGTGGAAACAAAACGCCTTTATTGGGAGTAACATAATTCAGATATTGAAAAATATTACGATCTTAAGCCAAAACTTTATTTGCGTGTAATCAGGAAAAAAGGAGATAAGTCTTCTAGGCGCGCCTGTAGATATCTACTCTTGAAACCATCCACTGTTGCTGGATAAAATTTGAGGAAGTCTTCAGCATGTTATTTCCCTTTTGTGGCCTTGATTTTAGACATGTTTGGCGCACTGACGCGGATAAGTTGTTTCCTTCGGTATCCACTTTTTAAAGACAGTCACCGAGATCTCAATTTTATTTTTTTGTACCCCGTGAATAAGATAAAGAAACGAGTGACAAATATAGGATGAATGTATGACGGATACATGAAATATGTGAATGCGCGGGTGTAAAGTTGAGTGAAGGGACTTTTTGTAATAAGTACCCTTATAAGGTAGGTTCCTTAGTCTTGACCTATAGTTGATCTACCCTCCCCAAAAGGTGGCTTCCTTAAGGGTGTCATGAATAACACCAGAGGGGAAAGGCACAAGGGCCTCCCTTAGGTAGAGCCTCTTTACGGACTGAGACTTTCGTCTCAAAGTCGTGAAAGATCTCGTCATGAGATATTTGGATTAAGGTCGTTACAAAGAGTCATGGGTGGCCTTCCAAAGTCCTACTCGTCAAGAGGATATCTCTCGATAAGTATTCCTTTTTCGAAAGTTCACTGACTCTAGGAGAAGTCGTCACATAAACTCACAGGGATGATGTACCCCCTAAACTAATAGACAAACCTTCTTTCTAAGGGTTATCTAAAATATTTTTTTGAAATAAAAACCCGCCACATAGTAAATATATAATAATAAAGAAAAATAGACAAGAAAACAAAAAATGAAATAAATTAATTAATTCAAATAAATAAATATAAATAAAAACCCAAAAGAGACCTAAAACCTAGGGTTAAGGAGAGTTGCCAGCAGAGTCGCCAGCTGTAGCAACTAGTTTTTAAATCAAGATCCGCCACTATCGGTTTTTATCCTAGGGAAGGGAATCTAACAGAAAACCCTAATTCGCAAACAGAGATTCTAGGTTTTAGACTCAATTGGACGAAAGGAAGGTGTTAGGCACCTTTCATCCACCTTGTTCACAAGGATATTAGACTCTAGGTTTAGGTTTGGGGTAAATTGGATTTTAAGTTTTAATTAAAAAAGAGTTTGTTTTTTTTATAGGAGAACTCGCTATGATTTTTGATCATATGCCTACGTATCCTCTTAAGAGGAATCAGAGTCCCAATTCGTAGTTCGTATGAGTTGTTGTTTTTTAGGGGTTTGTAAACATATTTTGAATCACTTGGCACTCGGTCGGGAGTAGTAATTGCGAAGATTTTGACTGAATGCGCAGTAAGCCAAAACTAGTTTGAAACCCTTTTATAAAAAGGACAATTGATTAGTTTAGTTTATTGCAAAAATAGTTTTAAGATTTGTTGAATAATTTTTAATCATATTATTTGCGAAGATCTTGATTAATGCATGATAAAAATATTTAATGCAAATATGTATAAAAACATGTTCATGAGTTTTGAATAAAAGTAATTTATTTGATAATATCTACATATAATAAATAATAATAATAATAGATAAAATATGATAATAAAAATTAATATTAATAATAATAATTATTATAAATAAAAAAGAAATAGATAATTAATAATGGTAATAAGAATAAAATATAGTATAAAAAAATATAAAAGTAATAAAAAAAATAATAATTTAAGCAAATCTGAGGGGGGTGTAATTTCTATTGGCAAGTAAAATAAGGGGGGTGCCTAAAGGAAATCTGGGTTAAGGCCCAAGTACGTTTCTGGACAGGGGTGTATATTATTCTGATGTTTTGCAACTGGGCAGAATGGGGGTGTTGAAAATAATGGACTCAGGCCCAACGAGTTTGGGAAAGGGGCTGAGGGATTGTGTATGGCGCAGTGCAACCTTGGCCAGATTGTCGTCTGATCAACATCAAGCGGGTAAGCTCGAGGGAGCATATTAGTTACTATGGGCGCATCGCAAGGGATCTTAAAGGATTACACTATTATTTTTATTCATTTTTTCTCATTTTTTTGTTTTACAGCGAACACACTATCGTCTTTCTCTCTCGCCTGAGCAAACCCTTCGTCTTCCTCTTCTCCAACCCTTTAGCCCCAACAACCATCCCAACGGCGCCAGAACATCAACCCTATCCTAAATTAAACCACCAAACCCCAATCAAAAATAAAAAAGAAAGTTATGTGTTCTTTACCCCATTTGCTATTGTAATTCCCAACTTTGCGCTTCTGTATCCTTCCTCTGATCCTTCTTTCTTCTCTTCGTTTGCAGGTCCAAAAGGTAGCTAACGGCGGTGATGAGGAACTCGCAGTGGTGGCGTTCACGTTGTTGCGGGAACGGCTAACTGCTCACGGTTAGGGTTTCAGAAATTGAAACCCCAAACTTTCTCTTGGAGACTTCAACGATGGTTTCGTCGTCTCCTCGCGATTCGATAATCGTCTTTGTCTCCTTTCTGTCACTGCCCTCCTCCTCTCTGTAATCTAGCCTTCCGTCTTTTCTTCATTCTGTCAACGCCAAAAACCCTCGTTACTGTTCTCTATCCTCCTAATCCTCCTTGTTCTTCAATTTCTGTTTAGTACTTATAGGTTTCAGATTTTAGGGTTTTAAACGATTGCTTAGACTTAGGGATTTAGGAGAAAATTAAGGATTCAAAATTGTTGTAATTCTACTATAATTGTCCCTAAAAGATAGAAACTTACTGTATTATGGATTTGAATTGTAGATTTGATTTGATTTGATTTATTAGATTTAAGATTTTGTTTACTGCAATTTCCTGATTTAGTTTAATGATACTTCTGGATTTGATTTGGTTTGATATTGAGATTTAATCTTGTACTGTAATTTGCACATCGAGTGTTTATTAAAAACATGAATTTTTTTTCCACTTAAGTTACACAGTAGCTGTCAGTTTGAATATGGGCATTGCACGAATTTTATGGAATTGGGCCTTAGCTTCTTTTTCTTGTTTACAACAAACGATTTATTTTTAAAAAAATCAATTGGGCCAACAGCTGTATCCAACAACATATATATATATATATATATATATATATATATATATATATATATATATATATATATATATATATATATATATATATATATATATATATATATATATATATATATATATATATATATATATATATATATATATATATATATATATATATATATATATATATATATATATATATATATATATATATATATATATATATATATATATATATATATATATATATATGTGTGTGTGTGTGTGTGTGTATGTATATGTATGTATGTATGTATGTATATATCTTTTTAATAACTAAACATTACTGTAAAGGAAAAAACGTTACATCATGATTTCTTGCAACAAATATTTTAAAATAACAAACATTTTCTTTTAATTCCCTTGGGCCTTGCGTTTGATTTAGTTAGCCCAATAATACTTGCTTCTTTCAAACAACAATTCCTTTTTTGGGACATGTATTGGGCCTAATAGGAATTATATTTTTTCAAAACTTTTAATAACTGAGTGTAAAATATAAAATAATAGAATGTTTTAATAATACTCAAATCTTTTAATGACAAAGAAAAATTCTTATAATAATAGAAAAAGGCTTGGATATTAATAATTTTTCCAAAATGATATAGCAGTAAAACGCTAGATGGGCTAATTGCTTAATGGGCCTTTAAACTGATAATATACCCCCTCTTTTTTATTTAATCAAAACGAAAATGGGCCCTGAATTCTAATGGACTCTTAAATTTGAAATCACACCCCCTTTTTACTAACAACTATTATTCTTAAATGGGCTGACACAATTAAAACTTAATAATTATTTGAAAATAATCTTCTATTTTCGAATCGCATGGGCCATTGGCCAACATGCTCCGTAAATGGGCATACAGATACATGGATCTTTCTGATTTAGAAAGCCCCATTCTCCTGAATTAAAATACACCCCCTAATTGACTTAGATTTAAGAATGGACCATCAGATATTGTTGTACCATCCCTAATTAAACGTTTCTTTATTGTTTTAATCTTGGAAAATATAATCATCGAGGCAGGACAAATTTGGGGTACGACAGCGAACAATCTCTAGCCTCTTATTAAAGGTTACTTGCAGAATCGGCTACAACAATTCTAGACTTAGTGTTTTGGGTTGAAATTGATTCATATAGGATTCATAGGTATAAAAAGGCAAAAGTAAAGGACAATTGCAAAGTAAAGAAAAATAAATGACAAGACTTTTAATTTAAAGTGAAATATGGAAATTACTTTGAATTGAAATATGGAAGCATTCATACATTGTTAAGCCTAAACGTGTTTCTCTCTTAGATGAGAGTACTTTGAGTTTAATACTCTAAATGTGAATAAATGTGACCTCTAACAAAAATACAAATGTTTTCTTAAATAAAAATTCTAAAATTGTAATCGTCGACTACTAGTCCCATGTTGGGATTCATGGAGAACTGTCATAAACTTCTTTGAAACATCTCCACGTTCTTGTTGGCTTGTGAGTTGATAATTGCTCTTGTCGCAACTTGTCATTGCCTATCAAAATTTATATCTGTCGAGCCTGCCTCTGAAACTGGTGCCTTCATCGACCAACCTTCCCGGTTTAAATACTTCTAGGACTTGGTCAATGCATCCCATTGTTCTTTATGGAAACACACCTTTCTAACCAAAGATACCTTGCAGCTTGAGGGCTTACTTCCCTAGTCAAAAATTGCATGTCAACAGGTTTCTTAAATGAATATTGGATACCTGACCCTCACAAGTGTGAGGGTTTATATAGTGCCCCGACGCTTGGCCATTGGTTCCTATTTTTGGGCCTAGATATGAGGTTCCTCAAAAATAGGTAACTGCCAGGAACTAGCCATTGTAACGGGCATAGGTGCTCGTAACTAGCCGTTACAAAAGGAAGAGAAATGTATCACGGGCAAGCGCGATTTCTGGTCATTTCTGGGTTTCTATCCTCGTGTGGCTAGGAAGGATGAGGGATAACCTGTTTGAGCGGGCAGAAGTAACTGTGTATACCCTGGTGGTTAGCCGACCAGGGCTTCTTGGGCGAGATGCAAAAGGGATAAAGTGTCTTTTATCCTTCATGATTTATCGAGCCAAGGTTATTGGGCCACCTTACATGCAGAAGTGGATTGGGACCTGCTTAGCCATTGGTCCAGTCCAGAACAGGAGCCCACAATTCGTTGCTCCTAGGCATAGGAGTGATGATTTAGAGTCAGCCCATGTGTCGAGGAGGCCGTAATGTTGTTGGTGCTTATCGTAGGATATGAGGACACTTTAAGATGTATCTGGAGACATGCATGGTCGAGGATCCTGCACGAGAGTTCATGTGTTCGGTGTGTAGAGATCTGAACAGTTGATTAGACTATGAGAAGTTGCGTGTCACTCCTGCATCAAGTCATGTGCTGTCATTAATGCATGATGATGGCAGTCTAGGTCCAGGGTTAATGATGACCCCATACACTGCTTTAGGCCGCACATGCGCGGGCACATGCACTGAGGTCATGCTATAAATAGGGTAGAATAAAGTCTATTAATACTTTTTTTCTCTCTGTATTTAGCTCTCTGAGTATTTTTCCTTGTTGTCGTCGCCATGCATTTCTGTCAGCCGCCATCATAGAGTTGTTCGGCAACACCTTCCACCTCTCCGACCACGTAAGTTTCCTGTTTCTCCTTACTTTGTATAGTCTTTAGATTCATTTTTGCATGTAATGCATGCAGATAGGGTAGAGTAAGCTTGTGGTAAGTGTTGCTTCGATCACCTATTGGTGTCTGGTGGTGGTTGAGCTATTTTCTGGCACTATCGCCAACGAGAGGGAGAGTTTCCACATTTTGGTTATTTTGGGGATGTATTCGTGGCGCCGTTGTAGTCCATGAATTTTTGGTAAACTTATGAGTTTTCTGGTGGACGTATAAAGTTTCTGATGAATGTATGAAGTTTCCAATGAACGTTTAAACAAAAGTCTGGTTAATGTGTCGGGGAGGCTTTCATCGTTAGAGTTTATAGGTTTTACCCGTCGGGGAAGTCTTAGGTTGACTGAGCAGGATTTTGTGAGATGTCCTTGTTTGATGCTTGAGCAAGGGCTTTTTGGCCGAGGACATCGTTCTCGTTTCTTCATACGCCCTTTCACCTGATTTAGCGGTGGAAGGGTGGATTTGATTTGATCATCGAATTCACTTTTATCCTCTGTTTTTCAGTTGTAAAATGTCTACAGATTCTGAAGATGAAGTTATACTCGAGGAGATGAAGACTTATGGGGAAATTCCGCCGTACTCAGACCCTGACGAGTGGATTACTCCCGAGCCACGGGGGATTGCCTCGCTGTTTTCTTCCTTCCCTGATGACGCTTTTACCGCGATTTAGGGTGGTGCGATTTTGTCAAACACTGGGGAGGATTGGAAGGTAGTTTTTCCCAGGGAAAACGAGCAAATATGTTCCCCGTTCGAGACTGGCCACATTCCTATGTATGAGTATGTTTTCAGAGAGACAGGGTTTCATTTACACTTCTCAGATCATCAGGTGGCGATTCTTGCCCATCTGGATCTAGCACCCTCACAGCTAACCCGAACGTGTTGGCCTTCATGCAGGCGTTCGATATTGTGTGCGATCACCTCAAGATTGGGGCCATAGTTACCCTATTCTTTGCTTATTTCTACATTCAAAGACAAACAAATCGAGTGGTTTGTTCGACTGGGTTTCCTTGAAGTAGTCGAAAAAATAGTTTGCCATACCCCAAATTTGCCCCACCCTTATAATCATGTTTAGTTTTCTTTTAAAGGTGTATTATTTAAATAGATTGTATTTGTTTAATTTTTATTTCTACGTGGATTTAAAAAATAGGAAAAGAGGTATACTAATCTAAAATGGGCCATCAATATCTGATGGTCCATAATGATTTTTAAAATAGGAATCTATTTCAGGTGAGAGGTATTATTGTAATCAAGGAGGTGTGAACATATCTCTTTCTTAAAAAAGGTCCATTAAGGTTTCCCATCTTTTTTTGGAAAGGGGGTATAAGACAATTTGTTTTTTGTTGAGGCCCAATACAATTGAATCAGCATGGCCCAAACTAGCATTTTGTTATTCGGTTTATTTTAAAAATTGTTTTATTATTAATAACATTATTATTAGTATTATTACTATCTTGTTTTAAATTAATTACCACTGATTAAATATTGAAACCGTTAAATTTTATTATTTTTTGGTTAAGAAAGATTATTAATCCAAAGGTTTTTAAAACTTTCGCATGACCCAAAAGGCCCATTTAAGTTTTTCTTACTGTTTCGAAAATTATTGTTTTTTTTTTTTTAGTATTATAGTTATATGAATCAATGGCTATTTTATCAATTAGGGTTAAAATGATCGGTTTTTGTTAAGGCTCGGTGGGTAGGCCCAATCAAATTATTTTTGCTTAGTTTTAAAAGATTGTTTTGTTTTAAGTTTTTTGGTTATTGCCATTTTTTTAATTTGCTTCCCCAATTGAAGAGTATGGGCCAGAATTAAGCCACGTGTCCATTTCAATCAAAATGCTCTTATTTCAAAACGCCTAACCCAAGTCCAGATTTGTTGCAAAACAGGCCTAAAACCCATACATGTTCTGAAAATCCTGAGGCCCAAATGCTTAAACAATTATTGTTTCAATCAATTGGGAAAAACACTTGTTTTCATATACTTTTCAAATCAAATAAAAATCTTCATCAATTTGATCTTTTAATGCAGAAACAAAATGAAATTGCAGAAAAAATTGTGATAAGATATGCAGAAACAAGCATCTATGCAATCAATACAAAATGAACCCATTACATAAACACAATCAACAAAAATAGAAACTAGTTAATTCAAAACGAAATCTACAAACAGACTCAAACGTTTCCTAAGCCTAATTCAAACCCTAATCAAAATTTGATAAAATCTTACAGACAGCATAATGGTATTTCCTAATTTACAAAACCCCAAAAAAAACTATAAAAAGAGGAGGACAGTAACGAAGAGGGGGGGGGGGGACAACAGTAGAAAAAGAAAAAATTACAGTAAGCAAATTAGCTTTTACGGAGAAGAAGAGGAATTTAGGGCTTCAAAATATGAAACCCTAAAAATCTCTTAAGTAACCTCTACACCTCAAATCACCTCCGTTCTCCACTAAGCCACTGTCTCCGTTGCCGCAACCTGTCAAATAAAAAGGATTGGTCAGCGAGATACGACTGGAAGCAGAGATCTGTAATTGAAGGTAACACAACCGAAACCGAGCCTTTTTCTTCTTTCTGCATGTTGTATTATGATAGGGAGAGTATTGGGTATTGAATTTGGGGTTCATAAAGGAAGGTTTATTTCCGCCACTAGAGGGTTTCGTTCAATCTATGGTTTGTATTTGGAAGAGGACATGGAGAAGAGAGAAAGGAAGGGACGTTGGGAGAGAGAAATGATAATGAAATTAACATTCTATTTTTTGTAAAAAGAAATTATATTATGTTATGTAATCATGTACATGTCTCCCGTCATATTACCACGCATCTTAAAATCATGATCATCTAATCTAGATCATACGATCTTGAACCCGCGTATCCATGGCCTTACTATACACCCTACATGACTTATCCAAATGGACTTATAACATCTTGGGCCTAGCCCAATGATAATTAAACTTCATTTTCATTATTTTTTCTAACATACCCGTTTCTACACCCTAGCTCATTCGGCCCAGTCTAAAATCTGGACTGGGGCCCTATTGTTTTATTCACCCCCTATTTTGCTCTACCTGAAAAAAGAGCATATCCCTGCCGCCTCTCATAACAACCATTTGGGCCTCTTTCCCTTAAGCCCAACGCCTCTATGCCAACAAACCCCCAGTTTTGGTAACGGCTTACAGAAATACACCTTGGGCCTTTGGGCTTGAATTCAATATCTGAATTCAGGCCCTTTCTATTAACACCCTGCTTTTTACTACCCTTTTATACCTTATAACCCCCTATGTTTTTTTCAAATATTTTATTTATTTTATCATAATTTTATATATCCTTTTAATTATATATTATTATTTTATCTATTTAGTATTTAAAAATATTCTCATTATTTTAATTGTCATATAATTTATTTAAATCCATTCAAATTTATTGCATCAAATCTAATTTTTTTATCATGCATTTAATTAGCTTTTTTTTATAATTAACATATTAAAAGACACCCAACCAACTATAAAACTTTTGTTTTTAGATTAAATCAATTCAATAATCAAATTTCAAAAAGAATTGCAAATTTATTCAAGTCGACTGTGCGTTTAGTATAATAATCTCCGCCAATCACGACACCTAGACTAAACGTGCGGAAAATGCGAATATCTTCGTGATCCATAAAAAACACAAACCAATTGCGAACTACAAAATGGAACTCTAATTCCTCCTAAGAGGATACGTAGGCATACGATTAAAATCATGGCGAGTTCCCCTAATAAAACTTAAAACTCTATTTCTTAAAACGCGCTTCTAAACCTAGTGTCCTTGTGAACAAGGTAGATAAGGGGTTCCTAACACCTTCCTCTCGTCAAGACTTGAGTCCAAATCTAGAATCTATGAACTTTAGGGTTATTCCTTTATACTCCATTCCTTTAGGATAAAAATTAAGGGTGGCGACTCTAAATTTTCACAACCAAGAGAACAAGAGGAATTCAAAGGTGAGTGGGACACCAAACACCCCAACTTGATTCCATATTGGGATCATGTCTTGAAGATAGCTGCGGAATTCACTGAGATTACTTTCAACCACATCCCACGAGAAGAAAATCAAATGGAAGATGCTCTAGCAACCTTGTCAGCCATGTTTAAAGCAACTTGACCCAACCATGAGTCGTGCATTACTATCAGACATTTTGAAGATCATGCACACTACCTCGCTATTGAAGAAGGATCGGATGACAAGCCCTAGTTTTATGACATCAAGAGCTATCTTGAGAAGCAAGAATATCCAGAAAATACCTCTATCATCGACAACCGAACTCTACGAAGGGTAGCCTCAAAATTCATTCTGAGTGGTAATGTATTATACAAAAGAAATTACGATATGGTGCTACTCAGATATATGGAGAACCAAGAAGCGGATACGATTATGAGGGAAATCCACAAAGGCACTTTCAGAACCCATACAAATGGGCATGCTATGGCAAGAAAAATTCTACGGGAAGGGTATTACTTGTTAACAATGGAAGAAGATTGCTATCATTACACAAAAACCTGTCACAAATTCCAAATCTAAACTTACAAAATGAATGTACCACCTACTCCTCTAAATGTCATGAGCTCTCCGTGGCCATTCTTAATGTGGAAAATTGATATGATAGGTATGATTAAACCAAAAGCATCTAACAGACACCGATTTATACTAGTCACCATTGATTACTTCATGAAGTGGGTAGAAGCATCATCATATGCAAATGTGAAAAGCCAGGTGGTCACTCGATTCATCAAGCAAAATCTCATATATAGATACGGGGTTCCAAATAAGATCATAACTGACAACAGGTCTAATCTAAACAACAAAATGATGAAAGAATTATGCGACGATTTCAAGGACGAGCACCATAATTCTTCACCATATCAACCCAAGATGAATGGGACTGTCGAAGCTGCAAACAAAAATATCAAGAAAATCATCCAGAAATGGTGAAAACATACAAAGATTGGCACGAAATGCTCCCCTTTTCTCTGCATGGCTATCGTATCTCTTTACGCACATCAACAAGAGTAACTCTTTTTTCTCTGGTATATGGCATGGAGGAAGTACTCCCAGTTGAAATAGAAATTCCATCACTCTGGGTGCTAATGGAAACAAAGCTCGAGGAAGCCGAATGGGTTCAAACACAACTTGATCAGCTTAACCTCATTGAAGAGAAACTTTTGACAACCGTGTGCCATGGTCAATCATACCAGAAACTAATGAAGAAATCCTTTGGTAAGAAAGTTCTTTCTCGAATATTCAAAGAGGGAGATTTAGTGCTTAAAAAGATTCTGCTATCTTGCCTCGATTCACGTGGTAAAAAGACACCCAACTACGAATGTCCATTTGTGGTAAAAACAACATTCTTCGATGGTGGTATTATCCTCACAATAATGGATGGGTAAGAATTACCGCATCCGGAAAATACAGACGTAGTAAAAAAATACTATGTATAAGAAAGCTCGCTAAGCTCGAACCTTAAACAGGCGACTTAGGAAAAAAGGAGCTTCCCGGTGGATTGAAAACCCGAAAGGGCGATCCAGGCAAAAATTAAGGATCTTATCCAAAAGAAATAAAGAACAAAAAGACTGCAATCTAAGAACTGCGACCACGAACCAAGAAGAAAGAGTTAAATCTAAATCATCCAACTCAGAAGCAAATAAGACTGGAAGTTATCAAAAAGATATTGGGAAAATAGCAGTAGCAATTATCATTTTCATTGCCATTTACAATTTTTAATTTTTCTGTAATTACCTCCTTTCAGGAATTGCATCTTGTACCCACGCCTATTTAAAGGCATATCAATAAAACTTGTATTTCTCATCGTGTCCCGCGAACTGTGTTTTTCTTTTTCAGACTTGTTTGCAAAATACTACGATTATTTCTTTTGAATATTGTGTTAAAATGATTTCGAGGATATGACAAGTAAAAACACTTGATAAAATATCGAAAATGCATTTTGGTTAGAAAATATCGAAAGAAAATCCATGCATGCGTCCTTGTCTACGCTTACTTCCATAATTGTGCCTGCACCTATGCAACGCCCACGCCTACGATACAAACATCAAGATCTTACCGATATTTTCCACCATTTTCAAATCAATTCAAAAATACCACGATGTTACAACACGCAATGCTAGGGGGTTGGTAACTCAAAGCTAATGGTTCAGTAAGGAGAATACAAAATCATTTTTCCATAACATTCAGAGCATGTACACATAGTTTGCACCAATATATATCTGAGGCATACACACATTCGTTACATATGCATTACAAAGTCCATATTTCCATACACACGCATCATGTACATACATCACACATGGCATTTCTCAAAAACATGCTTTGGGTAGAGCCAATATCTTAGGACCCTCCATTAGTCCTTACCTCGGTTAGAAACAAATAACCAGTAAAATCCGTGCTCATATATGATTTAATTATCTAAGATTTGGATCATTCAAAACAACTTCCTCTATATTCAAACTTATTGTGCCAGTCTCCATGCAACAATATGTTCTTCCTTTGCGATCTAGCTCATTGTGTCAGACTCCAGGCAGCAATATTGCAAAGTCAACAATTCCACCCATTGTGTCAGTCTGTATGCGACAATGTGTGAAAGTTTCTATATTTAACTTATTGTGTCAGTCACCATGCAAAAATATGTTTTTTCTTTGCGATCTTAGATCATTGTGTCAGACTCCAGGCGACAATGTTGCGAAGCCAACACTCCTATCCATTGTGTCAGTCTCCATGCGACAATGTGTGAAGCTTCCCATATTTAGCTTATTGTGTCAGTCTCCATGCAGCAATGTTGTTATCAAACTCGAACCCGTGGTGTCAGTCTCCATGCAACAATATCTTTTTTCTTCGCGATCTAGCTCATTACGTCAAACTCCAGCAGCAATGTTACAAAATCAACAATTTGACCCATTGCATCAGCCTCCATGCAGCAATGTTATTGTCAAACCTTTCTCTATTGCGTCACTCTCCATGCGGCAATGTGTTGTCAAGCTTCGTTTTATCCATCCCCTAGGTTGCGATGGATAAACAAAACCAAATCGAACTAAAACTTGCCATATTAGTCCCCATGCATTAGTAAAGTGAACTGTTCAAACCTGCTTCATTTACCTCCTAGGTTGCGGTAGATATGCAAACGATCTCTTCTTAAAATACTGACAAGTCTCTACATCGTCACATCAAAATCAGCTCGAGTTAAAACGTAAATTAGATGGTACATCACCATCTATGCTTGCTCTTCATACCCATGGGAACGCTGCACAACGTATCCTTATGGTTTTTCGAACAAATTTTTGGGTCTTCCAATATTTAATAAACTTCTGACCAGAACGTACGAGACCTATGCATTCTCGCACTGTTCAGTCAAAAGATAATTAAATAGGGGCAGCTGTCATACCCCAAATTTACCCTACCCTTATAATTATGTTTAGTTTTCTTTTAAAGGTGTATTATTTAAATAGATCGTATTTTTTTAATTTTTATTTCTACGTGGATTTAAAAACTAGGAAAAGAGGTACACTAATCTAAAATAGGCCATCAATATCTGATGGCCCATTAAGGTTTTTAAAATAGAAATCCATTTCAGGTGAGAGGTATTATTGTAACCAAGGAGGTGTGAACATATCTCTTTCTTAAAAAAGGTCCATTAAGGTTCCCGTCTTTTTTTGGAAAGGGGGTATAAGAAAATTTTGTTTTTGTTGAGGCCCAATATATTTGAATCAGCATGGCCCAAACTAGCTTTTTGTACTTCGGTTTGTTTTAAAAATTATTTTATTATTAATAACATCATTATTAACATTATTACTATCTTGTTTTAAATTAATTACTACTTATTAAATATTGAAACCGTTAAATTTAATTATTTTTTGTTTAAGAAAGATTGTTAACCAAAAGGTTTTTAAAACTTTCGCATGGCCCAAAAGGCCCATTTCAGTTTTTCTTATTGTTTCGAAAACGATTGTTTATTTTTTTTAGTATTATAGTTATATGACTCAATGGTTGTTTTATCAATTAGGGTTAAAATAATCCGTTTTTTTAAGGTCCAGTGGGGAGGCCCGTTCAAAATTTTTTTGCTTAGTTTTAAAAGATTGTTTTGTTTTAAGTTTTTTGGTTATTGCCATTTTTTTAATTTGCTTCCCCAATTAAAGAGTACGGTCCAGAATTAAGCCACATGCCAATTTCAATCAAAATGCTCTTGTTTCAAATCGCGTAACCCAAGTCCAGATTTGTTGCAATACAGGCCAAAAACCCATACATGTTCTGAAAATCGCGAGGCCCAAATGCTTAAACAATTACTGTTTCAATCAATTGGGAAAAACTATTGTTTTCGTCTACTTTTCAGATCAAATAAAAATCTTCATCAATTTGATCTTTTAGTTTAGAAACAAAATCAAATTGCAGAAAAACTTGCCATAACATGTGCAGAAATAAGCATCTACGCAATCAATACAGAATGAACCCATTATAAAAACACAATCAACAAAAACGAAAATTAATTAATTCAAAACTAAATCTACAGACAGATTCAAACCTTTCCTAAACCTAATTCAAACCCTAATCAAAATCTGATAAAATCTTATAGACAGCATAATGGTATTTTCTAATTTACAAAAACCCAAAAAACACTATAAAAAGAGGAAGACATCAACAAAGAGGGGGGGATGACAATATCAGAAAAAGAAAAAAATTACAGTAAGAAAATTAGCTTTTACTGAGAAGAAGAAGAAGAGGAATTTAGGACATCAAAATCTAAAACCCTAAAAACCTCTTAAGCCGCCGCTACGCCTCAAATCATCGTCGTTCTCCACTAAGCCATTGTCTCTGTTGCCGTAACCTGTCAAACAAAAAGGATTGGCCAGCGAGACGCGACTGGAAGTGGAGATCTGTAATTGAAGGTAACACAACCGAAACCAAGCCTTTTTCTTTTTTCTGCATGTTGTATTATGATAGGGAGAGTATTGGGTGTTGAATTTTGGGTTCATAAAGGAAGGTTTATTTCCGCCGCTAGAGGGTTTCGTTCGATCTAGGATTTGTATTTGGAAGAGGACACACAAAAGAGAGAAAGGAAGGGATGCTGAGAGAGAGAGAGAATGATAATGAAATTAAAATTCTGTTTTTTGTAAAAAGAAATTATATTATGTTATGTAATCATGTACACGGCGCCCATCATATTACCACACACCCTCAAATTATAATCATCTGATCTAGATCATACGGTCTTGAACCCGCGTATCCATGGCCTTACTGTATGCCCTACATGACTTGTCCAAACAGACTTATAACATCTTGGGCCTAGCCCAATGCTAATTACACTTCATTTTCATTATTTTTGATAACATACACATTTCTGCACCCCCAACTCATTGGGCCCAATCGAAAATTTGGACTGGTACCCTATTGTTTTATTCACCCCCTATTTTGCTCTACATGTAAAAAGAGCATACCCTTAGTGCCTCTCATAACAACCATTTGGGAAAGGAGACCCAAATGGAAAGTTAAGACGGAGGACAACGGGGAACCTCTTTTGAGCGAGGATGGTAGACAAAGGAGGCACCAAGTCCATAGGTTTCGTTTTGCTTGGAGCCGCGACCACTTTGACCGACAGACTGACGAATATATCGTTCGTCTGGACGATTTGGACGAGGATGACTGGGCAAGCTATAATAAACTAGTGGCTTTCTTTGATAGCTTTGTCCCTGCTCAGTGTGTGACCAAGCGCGAGGAAGTCATTCTTGGCGAGAACCTAGAGCCTGTGCTCGTGGCTCGACTTATTATCACGAAGGGACTCCTTGAGTGTGCTACCTACGAGGATGTCCTTAATTTGTCCTAGTTTTTTATTCACAATTTCCACAGTATCCATAACACACACAATTCATCACGAATTCTACGATTCTACACACTTTGTTTCAAATTTCTTTTCAAAAATACTTTTGGTGTTATGTTTTTGGCCAATGATTAAATATAAGGCCCCCTGATATTTCAACACCCTCTAATTTTCAATATTTTTTTATTTATTTTTTTCTCTAACCATATGATGAATATTTATCTGATGATAATTTATCTGTAAAATTATATTTGCATTAAGCTTTCCACACAAAACATGTTTTCTTTCTAGTGTTGAGTCAAACCTTATGTGTTCTTTCATTTGCACATGTGAATACACAAGTATTATACAAGAACTCTCATGTTGTACTTACTCCTTATTTCATACCCAGACAATGACCATCCCAATCATATACACTCATCGCAAACCAAAAAAAGAACCTTTTTTTGAGAATAAGTTTACAAACCAACCAATAAAATGTATTTGTTATCACTATTAAATACTTACTAAACCACCTTTCTCTGGAAAACTATTTTCTTAGTCTTGTATGCTTTTAATCACAACTTTCATCTAATCAATTTCATAAGCATCCAAAATTGGGAACCATAACCGTAATCACTTTTGATAAGCTGCACAATACAATCACAACAACAATTTTCACTAAATAATACATTCATCTACATAAAAAAAAGTGAATAAGAAAATCTAGAAATCTGTTGTGTTGTTTGGTTGTTCTATACGAAAAAAAGAAGAACATCGGAAGAACGCCACCTGCAGTATCGGCGACCAGCTCCGCTCGCACCCATCATGCCAGAGCTTCCTCCAATGGTCGTCCAACATCGATGACTCCACAACCGCCACAACCCTTCGTTCGCCAGAACCTGGCAGGGCTGTTACTCCCAGCATCCTGGGACGTCACGAAACCCGCCTGACACTGTAGATCGTGCCACCTTCGATTCTGCTGCACACCAGAATCTAGTCACGATCCATCACACAACCGAATTGCGATCCGAGACACCAACAACGATGCACCGCCAAACCTCTATCTCAGATCTCAACTCAAAATAACTATCAAATAACAACCTCTCAGATCTCACTGTAAAATTATTTTCATTTTTGTTGTTGTTGTTTTATTTTTTCCTATTTTTATATTATTTTATTTTATTTATAATTATTTTAGAAATTAGGCTTTTGTAATCAGACTTTTTGGGCTTATGACCATAATTTCTAATTACTAATTCACACCTCCATACTTCTATTACACCATTTAGCTTAACCAATTTAATTTAATTATTTATGTTAGTCTTTCGATTAGTTAGACTTTATTAGTTAGATTAATTTTGTTAATTAGATTTGATTAATTTAATCATTAACCAAAACACTAAAAAAAAAAAAAGTTTGTTGGATAAAATTAGTTTGTACATAATTCCAAACTTATTTTCGCAATTAAATTAATTTGATATTTTTACAAAGATATTAAAATTCATGCAACTCACCTAATTCATCATCCGCGAATGACATATGGTCAATATCTGGCCATGTGATGAGGAGATTATATCAGACTCCCTCGCTCCACGTCTCAATATAACTAACCAACATCAAAAGATTTTTCAACTAACATAATCAAAACTCAAGATTATTTCTTTAAAAAAGATTAAATAGCATTGTCTCTGAATTAACTGCGAATTACGTCTGCGCTCACTCTATTTTCAAACCCAGACAATGTTCAAGGATTATTCGAAATCAATTCTACGTAATCTTATAAAAAACACCAACCAATACTGCGAACTACAAATTGAGACTCTGATTCCTCCTAAGAGAATAAGTAGGCATACGATTAAAAGTCGTGGTGAGTTTCCCTAATAAACATAAAAACCCCATTTCCTAAAAATTGCACTTCTAAACCTAGTATCATTGCGAACATGGTAGATGAGGGATGTCTAACACCTTCCCTTCGTCTAGAACTAAGTCCAACAATCTAGAATCTCTAATTTTTAGGGCTATTCCTTTATATTCCATTCCTTAGAATAAAATTAAGGGTGAAGACTCTAATTTAAAAACCACTTGCAACAGCTGGCAACTCTGTTGGGGACTCAACCTTAGGGTTGGAGGCCTTTCCTTTAGGTTTTAGGGTTTTTCTTATCTTTTGGTTTCTCTTTATTTTCTGTATTTATTAACTTTTTATTATATTTATATCTATGGTGGGATTTAAATTTTGCAAAAATATATTTTCAAAAACCCTTAGAAAGAAGGTTCGTCTATTAGCCAAGGGGTTACATCAACCCTATGAGTTTATTTGACGACTTCGCCTAGAGTCGGTGGAATTCCATAAAAGTAATACCTCTCAAGAGACATCCTCTTGGGAAGTAGGACTTTGAAATGACACCTATGACTCTGTGTACGCCCTTTAAACCAAAAACTCATGATGAGACCTTTCATGACCTAGAGACGAAAGTTTCGGTCTGTAAAGAGATTCCACTTAAGGGAAGCCCTTGTGCCTTTTCCCTCTAGTGTTATTCATGATACCCTTAAGGAAAAGATCTTCTGGGGAGGGTAGAATACCCGTAGGCCAATACTAGGAACCTACCTTCTAAAGATACCATTCATAAATCCCACCACAATCTTTAAACCTGCAAGGGTTATCTCTTCACCCACTACTATCTTTAGCCCGTAGGACTTCCATCTTTGTCATAATCCTTAGCTCGTAGGGATCCCTCATCGTCTTTCTTTGACCATAATCCTTAAGGAATTCCTACCTGTCTCAATCTCTGAGACAATGTAGGATATCATCGAATCTATGTCTGTTATTAGCTTCGTCTTTAAGGAGTTTCTGTCTGTCTCAATCTCTGAGTCAGTGTAGTGTATCATCACGTCTATCATTAAACTTGTATAGAGTACCCCTACGTCTACCCTCGTACTACATATGCGTCGCATTACATATCCATGAAACTTTTTTGCATACCTTTAAAATCCAAAATATTTTTGTATTCACATACATTCATACATTTGCATCTCATGTATTTCCACCTTTGCCCTTATTAACCTATTATCCATATGCTAGCTAATTCCTTGGTACTCGCAAACAATCTTAAGAAAGTATGAAACTGTGGAAGTAGGAGATTAAACATTGGAGACTCAATTGAGCTTGGTCCTACAAGTCCAATTAAAAAGAGAAGGAAACCCTTCACTATACAGGCCTACACAGCGCCTTAGATGTAACTATCATTGGTGATCTAAAAGCAATTATATCAATAGAATTGATATGCCCAAGAAGAGTCCAGGGTCACCCCCATGCTCTGACAAGTCCAAGAACTACGAAGCATCTCTTGAAGTCCCGTGGATCAACAAAGGAGCTCTTCCATAGGATAAATAGACTTTATCAGTTACAAATTGTAATTTCCTAGTTGCTAAGTTTCATTTGGTGTGAACTTGTATCTTTTGATTAGTAATTCTAATAAAATAATCATGCATGTTTTTGAAATCAGTTCATTCATATTCACTCTTTCATCACCTTCCATTTCACTTTTCACTCTTCCATTCTCAATTAACAAACCTCGAGGGAGAATGATGAAAATTAAATAACAGGAGTTTGCTAACGTATGCTTTCAATGATAAGACCGAGCTGACGATGTAAGTCATTGTTTCACTTCCTAAACAGTGGAGAAATAAGGACATAATCTGTATTTAACCCCCTCGAGCCAGAAGTTTGAGTTATTTCTATTTTCTAAAAATCCTTAATCTTAACCAGGGGCAGGGTAAATCTCAATTAATTCAATGATGCATTCAAATCTCGGGAAAATCAAGTCCATCTATGTGAAGGTTCAAGCATATCTTCTTCCTCGATACATCATCACAGATTTAGAAAACAATCTAAGCAAGGGTTCAAGCACATCATTTTGCTCACATCCATCAAGTATGAGGAATCCATGAAGCTCTCAATATCTTCCTCCTCAATACATCATTCAAAATCGAGGAAAGCATGAAGACGAAGCTTACAACAATCAGCGTGGAAGTCACAAAATTTCAAAATTAAAAGAAAAAAAAAGGAAATTAAAAAAGAAGAAGGAGAAAGCCCGCTAAGTTAAAAGAAATCAAAACTTGATTTAGGAAAAAGTTAGGGCGTCCCAATGGACCGAAAATTCAAAAAGAACCGGTCCATGCAAAATAAGGGATTAAGAACAAATAAATTGGAGAATAATCTTGTATCTGCCACCTCAATAACCTCAAAGGCTTCTCATTAATGCTTGGATCTTATCAATGCTTTTCATCGATGCTTGAATCTTATCAATGCTTCTCATCATCTGCACGACTACAAAATTTCTCTTGGAGATTGAACGCATTTGTTGTATTAATTGAATTTAGGATTGGAGAACTCCAAGGAGAATGGGATGGGTTAAAATAAAATTTTGAGCCTTTTATCATTTTTTTCTTTAAACCACGAACCATGACCATGTTACAACCTTCAAAAGTCCTAATTGAAGCAAGGTTAACTATGAAAGCATACTTGACAAATTTGTGTTAAACTGACTCTTATGTTTGTTAAAATTATTTCTAACTACTTCGCTTCTTCGAATATCCATCTCTAAATAATACATTTATATTAAAAATTTGATTTCAAAACTTGCATGTGCATCATTAAGAATAACTTTTCAAAAGGGGACAATTTTACTTACGAATCAATACTTAGCATTAAGGAGATTTAAAAAAAAAAGGCCTGACCAAAGGCAGCATTTCCAAGAAGCTTCTAATTAGGGGAAAAGCATCTAAGAGGACCTCTATAAACAGGGGTAAATAATAATGATTGTAGGGGTATGTCTCATGAATATACTATTGATAAGGGGTGGTCATTCCGAGATTCAATCAACTTGGATCAAATTTCAAAGCATTGTTCAATCAGGGGCATACCTTTCGAAGGAGAATTCCTTAATCAAGTTACATTGCAATAGGGTATGACTCGGTTTCCTCGTTTTAACAAACCTCTCAAGGCCTTGATAATCAGGGCAACTTTCCAAGATTCAAATGTTGGGGTAGTACATACCAAATTCATCCTACTGCACATAGGGTCCAAAATCCCCTTCAAGCAACTTCAAGTACAAACTTTTCAAGCTTCGAATATTTGGGGAAATCTATGTCAAGATCATTGTGAGGTCTAAGTTCTTTCTGAGGGTACTTCCTTCAAATCCTGGAGATTGAGGGGCGCATCTTTCAAAATTCGAGTGTTGGGGAAAACCACTGCGAGGCTCGATCAGAAGGAGTTGATTTAAAATGGTTCATCAAAGCCAAAAAATTTCAAGAGTTTTTTTAATCAGGGGTATAGTGCAAAATAGTGGCGTCATTCATATTATGATCAAACTATTTCCAAGCTCATATCAATGAGAATCTCCTCCAAGACCCTACCAACAAATTAGGGAAAGACAGTCCACATAAGGACTCTCCGCGTACTTTCATAATCTCCAGTAGATCTTTCTCCTACATCAGCAATCTTCAAGTTCAAATCGAGTATCAGGAAATCATGAAAGCATAACATTCAACCATCATGTGACAAGCAACCTTGTTGCATAGGAAAACCTCTACGCTTTAATCATCCACGACCTATCACAGGGGCATTAATCAAAAGCACACGAGTCTGCATAAATCATTGTCACGCATTCATTAGGTTACTTCGGTCCAGAATCAAGTTATGCTTATCATCACATTCAGATGATGACTTCCGACATCATGGATCTAACAAAGAGCCTAATTCTCATTGGCATTTCAAAATCCAACATCCATTTACACATGTCCAAGTCACTCATTACATGCATCATGCATGCATCAAGCATAAACATATCAAACATATATAGATGCATACATTACATTCAATCATATATGCCCATGAAAATTGCGAAAAAATCTCAAGGTATGACTATCAGCTAAGACGAACTCAAATTCAAATCCAAGCTCAACAATATCCATTCATCTTATTATCAATATAGCTACCTCGGTTGAGAACAGACACAACCGTCAAAGGTAACGCTATCAAAATTTCACTAGATAGCTTACCTACGATTCATATCTAAGACCTAGTCATCACTAGCCTCCGGGCATTACACTTGCAATTATCAAATTCAAACTTTTCAAGTTCAAACCTTCCAAAAACATTTAATTTCATTTGGTTACCAAGTCTCGTTTGAGAACAGATACAACCGGCTTCATCGGCAAATCTTTGGGGTTCAATTATTCATTTGGTTATCGAGCCTTGGTTGAGAACAAATACAACTGGCATCATTAGAGAAAATTCGGTTTCAATCTTTAAACCTTAAAAGCATATTCAACAAACACCTTGGTTGAGAACAAACACAACCGGTAAAACTTCGATCTTATACCTTAGTTGAGAATAGACATAACTGGTATAACTTCAGTCTTATTCGGCAAATACCTTGGTTGAGAACAGACGCAGCTAGTAAAACTTTGATCTTATACCTTAGTTGAGAACAAACACAACTGGTATAACTTCGATCAGCAAAAAAAGTTGCAAAAGGCAGGGATCGAATCCACGCCACTAACATCATAAACCTTCGCCTTGACTAGCGGTGATACACTCTCATCCGTGTATCAAATGAAACGAGGTAAATATAATATAAACAAAAATAGATGGACCGGAGAGGCACCGGAGCCCTAGCTCCGGTCGTCTTCTCCAGTGAGTTGATTTTTCAACCTGCAAAAACAAAGCGTGTTAGTGATCAGAGAAGACCTTACCCCCTTAAATCAACACTTGCAAATCCATTAGTGGCCTTAGTTTTGGCTAAATCATCATGTACAAAGAGATATAATCAGAATAAAGAAAATTGGTGTAAACATGGTGATGTGCTATCCTGGAATGGTGGGCCTCATGCAAGGGATCAATCCTGCCTTGTTTTGTCTCAGAAACACATTGCTCACGTTAGTTTTAAACAAAGAATAGTAGAAACTAAAATACAAAATTCATGAAAACATGTAAATCGGCGATGCATCATATGTATGTTTTAGGCATCTTTGATCATCAAGGATGATCCCAACTTACTCTGTAATGTCTTAGGAATCGATTTGGATGGATGGTTTGCTTTGAGAAGGGATGGAAATAAGATTGCAAGTTTCTCCTAATTTTGACAAAAGTTGATATTTTTGAGAGAGTGTTCTTGAGGCAAGTTTTTCGTGTCCTTGTTGTCTGAAGATGAAATGTATTTATAGGAAAGAAATTAGGTCAAGACATGGGCTTGGACCTCATGTAAAATAATCTTTAATTTTGTTTGAAAATAAGATTGGAATAAGATAAAACATGAGGGTTTGTTTTGAGAATAAGTTCACACGGTTTACATCATAATCTTGGGCCTCCAAGAAATTTGAAATAAAAGCCTTTTATATTTTATACCTCCACTTAATATTTATTTGATTTAATTTTGAATTTAAATGAATAAAAATCAAAATAAATGAAATAAAAATTAAAATGGTGCATGAATGGACTTAGAGGTTCATTCTGAGGTCAAGAACACATTTGGACCTTAAAAGATAAGCCCGTTAGCCCAAAAATTCAAGTTTGCTCAAATTGGATTTCATGCATTTTCTCAAAATTGCCCAACTTACACAAATCATAACTCTCTCAATTTTTGTCATATGAATGTGATCTTGGATTTTTTGGAAACCTCAAGATGTCCCATACAACATTAATGTTGGTAATTTTTCCATTTAAAGAATTTATCTTGATGTAAATTGATTTGACAAAAAGTGTCTTTTTGTTGACTTTTAAAATGACCTGTAATGTTTTAGCCCATAATTCTCAAATGAAGCGTTTTTTGGACTTGAGCTTAGAGAGATAAAGTTGTAGAGATTTGAATTTCCTTCAAAATGAGATTTGGTTGGGAAATATATGATGAAGTATGTGAAAGTTATGCTTGGTCAAAGTTCAATTGACTTCTCCTTAAGAAAACCCTAACTTTGTAACTTTTGACTTTTGATGAATCTTGAGTTTTCTTGATGAATCATGATCAACCCTTGATCAAATGATGAATGTGACTTCAAAATGTTGATATTGACCAAAAATATTGAAGTTTGAATGTAAATTGGTCAAAGTTGACTTTTTGCCCAATAGAGTTGATTTTCAATCATCTGAATAATTGACTGAGCAAACTTGTGATACAAGGCTTGAAACTTGTCATGATGGTACTTTGAAGCATATGAGGAATCATGGAATCCAATTGAGGCATTAGAATATAAATTTTATTTGATAAATACAAAACCCTAGTTGTAGGTCAATTGTTTAGGAGAGGATTTTGTCTGGCCAACCCTTGAGTAATCTTGAGAAATTGAGAACCCTAGGAGCATGAGGAGGTGTCTTGATTCAATTTTATTCAAAAATGGGAGGGAAAATTTTGGGGTACAACAATAACATATGGTCTTTTCTCGTGAAGTAGATGGGATTCTTCCCTTCAGGGGTTTCTCGAATGAGGGTAGAGCTTACGGCTTCTGACGCAATGACCAGATAGAGGTTGAGGGCCTCTTCCTTTTCAAGTCGAGAAAGGACCGGTGGTTGTGACAACGCCAACTTTAGGTGGACGGAGGCATGCTCACACTTTTCTGTCCTTTCGAAGGCAGCTTCTTTGCAGAGAAGTTTGAAGAGGGGATCGCATGTTGGGAACAATTTACCATGAAACAAGATAGAAAGGTTATCATTCCGTTTAAGATCTGAATAGAATCTTTGAGTTGGGTGTTGGAAACTCTGAAAATACCCGAAATTTGTTGGGTTTGGCTTCGATTCCTTGTCCTGTTAGGTAGAACTGAGGAACTTGCTCGCCCGTACGCCGAAGGTGTATTTTTCCGGGTTGAACCGCATTATGCATTTCCTTGCCTGTTCGAAAACTTTCATGGGGTGGAGGGCGTGGTCGGTTTCCTCTCGGGATTTTTCGATCATGTCGTCTATATATACCTTGAGCATGTCTACGATTTCTCCTCGAAAAACTTTATTCATCATGCGTTGATATGTAGCGCCTATGTTTTTCAGGCCAAAGAGTATCATGTTATAGTAGAACTTGCCAGATTCGGTCATGAATGCTGTATATTTTTTGCCTACCTTTTCCATGGGGATCTGGTTGTACCCAGAGTATGCATCCATGAAAGACAGTAATTTAAAGCTTGTAGAATTATTGACCAGTTTATCAATGTTGGGAAGGGGAAAAGCATCTTTTAGGCAATCCCGATTGAGATCGATTTAATCAATACACATACATCACTTGCCAATACATATACTCGATTGAGATCCAGGCTGTGTACTGGGATTCAGAAATAAAATTTTCCTTTAAAAGGTATTTTACAGCCTGCTCGGCAACCTCCATTTTTTCTGGAGACTGCTTTCGCCTACGTTGAGCAACTGCCTTAAGGGTAGGGTCTAATATCAGATGATGACAAGCTGTTTCTAAATCCAGTCTGGGCATTTCTACTACACTCCAAGCGAACATATCAACATTCTCCTTCAGGCATGCTTCCAGTTGTCTCTTCGTTAGGTCGAGGAGGTCGGCGCCAATCTTTACTCCTCTAGAGGGATCACTCCCGAGGGGAACAATTTTGAAATACCCGTTTGAGATTGGTTAAATGGGATGTGCGGACTCCTCGTTACTTGTTGTTGGAAACGAGCTTTCTCCTTTGATCATGGGCTCTTTCCCCTTTCTCTTCTGCTCTGTGAAGTCTTCTTTCAAGAAGTGGTTGTCTAGGCCAATAGTGTCGACTCGTGGCAGTGACTGGGTTCCTCAGAGCTGGTGGGCAGAGTAGATCTGCTGGCCGTTCGGGGTTGTGCATTGATGGAACTTGTCATATCTCAAAATTTCCCTACCCTTATACTATGTTTAGGTTTCTAATTCAGTAAATCACGTTGTGTAGGTTTTATTTCTATAGGGGTTTAAAACAGAAAAAAGTGTGTCGATCTAAAATGGACCATCAATATCTTATGGCCCATTAAAGGTTCATTTTTTTAAGAGGGGTGCATTTTTATAGAAAGAGGTACATTTCAAAGAGGTTGTTTAAAAATCCATTATGCCAGTTGGCTAGTCCTTATCAATTTATTTCTAAAGGCCCATTAGACCAAAAGTCTATTTTAAGTGATAAAGGAAGTTGGTGTATTGTTGGTCAAATAGGCCCATCAAAATTTTCTTAATGGCCCAATGTTTAATTAGAATAATTGAAATTCAGTTTCTGACTTTTTTTTATTATTGTTTTAATTTTATTGGTTATGGTTGCTTTTAATATAATTAATTGCTATTATAATTGGTAGTTATTCTTAACATTATTATTAATTAATATTAATTTTTAATTTAGATATTATATTATAAACTTCATTGAAATTGATTCTTATTTTTTATTTAAAAGAAGGGCTCCATAAAAAAAACTATTTCTTTTTTAAAAAAGAAGCCCAATAAGACAATAAGGCCTATTTAGATTTTTTATAAAAAGCAATTTATTTTTGAAAGCCCAACAATGAAATAACACGGCCCGTTTTAGTCTATTAATTTGTTTTGGAAATTGTTTTTAGATTATTATTACTATTACTTTATTAATTATTATTATTGTTTTTAGAGCATTATATATATATATATATATATATATATATATATATATATATATATATATATATATATATATATATATATATATATATATATATATATATATATAT
Organism: Vicia faba; assembly: GCA_948472305.1. Taxonomy (NCBI): domain Eukaryota; kingdom Viridiplantae; phylum Streptophyta; class Magnoliopsida; order Fabales; family Fabaceae; genus Vicia; species Vicia faba. Next base: position 1,260,170,168 of record OX451740.1, read on the forward strand.
ATATATATATATATATATATATATATATATATATATATATATATATATATATATATATATATATATATATATATATATATATATATATATATATATATATATATATATATATATATATATATATATATATATATATATATATATATATATATATATATATATATATATATATATATATATATGACTTAATTAAAAAAAGGGTATTTTTGTTTTAATCTTTAAGAGGCCTTTAAAGAGCATTCCCAATTCGACCCAGAACCAAAATACGTATAGTCCAAAATCCAGTTAATATCTGACCCAAAACCGAATCCAACAAACATCCATTGTTCAAACAAGAAAACATACTACTAGACAATCACTATTCAAATCTGCATTCATAGAATTCACAGACATAATTGTTTCTTTCCTAAAAAATTTCAAACCCTAATTAAAACCTAATTCAATTTATAGACAATTTTGTTTATTTCCTAATAAGCTAATCCCTAAAAAATACTATAAAATCTAAAGAAATTAGAACAAAAAGAAGACGAAAAAAAAGGAGGAAAGTTACTACAGAAAATGAGAAAGAAATATTTACAAAGAAAATTTTTCTTAACAGAGAAAAAGAAGGAGTCGAGCCGTTGTTGCTTCAACCTGCCATCGTCGTCCTTACTATCCACCTCCGTCACCTGCGAAACAAAATGAAAGGGCGAGATTAACAGAGACAAGATCGAAGCAAAGAAGAGAAAGCATGGCGTGGTAACAGGTCACTCAGTTTCTTTTTCCCTTTTTTACGTTTTGTATTTGATATAAGGGTTAAACATTGGGCCGAGCCCAATTACTGATTGCACACCCATTTGTTTTTACTTTACTAACATGCTCAAATTATACCCCCCAGTCTAAATGGGCCAAGTCCAAAATCTAGACTTGGGCCCTATTTCTTATACACCTCTTTTTTTGCTACGTAGATAAAAAACACCCCCTTGCCTTTTGGGCCTGAATTCAATATCTGAATTCAGACCCATGCTATTAACACCTCCCCATTTTACTACCCTACACAATTTGCACCCCCTACGGTTTTTAAAAAAAAAATTATTTTATTATTTTTATATTTTCTTTTTTTATATATTTATATATTATAATATTATATTTACTATTATTTTATAAATCATAATATTTTCCTAAATACATTCAAATATATTTTATTTATTGCGTTAAATTATTCTTTTGATCATGCATTTAAATAAAATATTTTCATAATTAATATACTAAAAAATATTTAACCAACCACAAATTATTTTTGTAAATCAAATTAATCTAACAATTGATCTTCAAAAAAGGTTATAAGTATATTTGAATAGACTGCGTATTCCGTCTAATATCTCCGTTATTCGCACACCTAGACTAAGTATGCGGGAAATTCAAATATCTTCGTAATCCATAAAAAACACAAACCAATTGCGAACTATGAAATAAGACTCTAATTCCTCCTAAGAGCATACGTAGGCATACGATCAAAAATCATGGCGAGTTCCCCTTAATTAAAATTAAAACCCTATTTGTTAAAATGCGCTTCTACACCTAGTATCCTTGTGAACAAGGTAGATAAGGGGTGCCTAACACCTTCCCCTCGTCTAAAATTGAGTCAACAATCTAAAATCTATGAACTTATTAGGGTTATTCCTTTATACCCCATTCCTTTAGGATAAAAATTAAGGGTGGCGGCTCTTATTTTAAAACCAGTTACGATAGAACTCAGGCCCTTGGCTGACGCCTCGAAACAACTCATTGCAGCTTGGATATCGCCGTGGAGGGTGGCGACCAAACCTTCAGCAGTGTAGTACTTCATCTTCACATGTACGGTGGAAGGAACCACTATCAGCTCGGCTAAAGTGGGCCTTCCGAAGATACATTGGTAGAATGATGGGAAACCTACCATCAGAAATTGGGTCCTGATAGCCCTGTCTGTTACGTCTGTCCCGAAGTTAACAATCAGCTCGACGCATCCCCAAGGTTTAGTGACAGACCCGTTGAACCCATTGAGATCTGAGCTTACGTATGGGGTTACATGGGTCTCATTCAGCTGTAGAGTGCTAAATAGCTGGGTTAACATTATGTCCACCGAGCTTCCTGGATCGACCAAGATGCGTCAGACGTCAAAGTTTGCCATGCATGCTCGTACAAGGAGTGAGATGCTTGAGTTCAGGGCCTCGCCCTGTAGCTCTTCCCGGTAGAATGCAAGGGGATGCGAGCCTCCCCTGAATTTTTCGAGGGTGGAGTCCATGTAAGAGTTGGCCTTTATCAGCTGGTCAAACCTATTCTTTACTGAACCCATGGTGTGCTTGTTGAATCCCCCGTCGAAGATGACCATTTCCTCCAGGAAAGATTCCCAAGGATTGTGTGAAGAAAAGTACAGTGGGACATCTTCCATGTCAGAAAAATAGAAATCCTCCAGTCTTGTGATGCTTATAGTGGCTAGGATGAGGCGTGTGTCAGGGGAGTCCTTCCCTTCTTCAACATTCTTGGCTTATTCACGTGCACACTCCTTTTTCTTGTATTGTTTGAGATGCCTGTCCCGGATAAGTAACTCAATTGCATATTTGAGGTGGATTCAATCGTAAGTATTGTGCCCATGGTTCTTATGGAACCTATAATATTTGCTTTTATCCGTCCCAGGCTTAGACGGTGTTTGTTAGGGAAAGCGTACCCTGACTTGCTTGAATTCTGAACTAGTGCATTCTTCCAGAATACGCTCACGAGAGCCATCGAGGGGGTGTAGTCGTGAAAACGACCAGCTGGCCCTCAGTAGTTTTTAGAGTCTTGGGACTTATCTTCTCTCTTTTTCTCTCCTTCTCGACGGGATGTCGAGGGCTCATCATTCTTCGAGGCCTTGACATTCTCCCAGTGTGGTGAGTCTCTTGCATTGTTAGATGCATCCTTCTCCTTGTACTAAATGTACTCTTGGGCTTTAAGTAGGACAGAGTCAAGTGTGGTCGGAGTCTCGATGCCAACGAATTTAGCGAAGTCACTGCAAGGACGGTGTCGTACCCCAAATTTACCCTACCTTTACGATTATATTTTCAAGATTAAAAATACAAGAGAAATGTTTTAATTAAGGATGATCCAATAATATCTGATGACTCATTCTTAAGTCCAAGTCAACCATGGGGCGTATTTTAATTCAGGAGAGTAGGGCTTGTTAAATCAGAAAGACCCATGTATCCGTAGGCCTATTTATGAAGCATGTTGGCCAATGGCCCATGATATTCGAATATGGAAGACTATTTCAAAAATAATTATTAAGTTCTCAAACTAAAGCCCATTTAAGTCTTATTATTTTTAGTAAAGAAAGGGGGTGGAAATTCAAATTGCAAGCCCATTGAGTTTTTGATAAGCCCATTTGACATCTTAAGGAAAAAAACATTTTTACTGTTATCTTTGAAACTGTTTCGGCTATCACAATTATTTCATATTGTTAAGTGACGTATTCACAATTATTTCATAAGGTGTTTATTAAAATATTTTTGTAAGACAAGATTGTTGTGATTAGGGAAAATTAGTAAGGAGGTCCATTAAGGGTTTTAAAATTAGTCCATTTGTCGTTACTGTTTTACTTTAGAAAAAGTATTATTATTAAAACTCTTGTTGCTATCATTACGGGAACGTGATATTTTAATTATTACCGATTAAACTTTTTATTTTATAATAATTTTTTCATTAAAAGATATTACATTAAATAGTATTTGTAAAATTTATTTATTAATAGTTTTTGTGTTTTAAACAACTAGTATTGGGTCAGGCAAAAAAGAAGGCCAATTGGGCCTGGTTATACAAAAAAAAAAGTTTTGCTGCAAGGTGTTGTTGCTGGACCGAAACGTGCAATGCAAAGCCCAATTTTTGCTAACAGGTACTGTATCAATTACAGTAAGAAATATGCGCATTTTTTGGCATCAACAGTTACTGTAGAAATTAAAACACAATCAACACTAAATCAAATATTTTACAGTCCAAAAACTAAAACATATTACATCAAATCTTGACAGTAATACAAAAGCCCAGAGCAATATATAGAATCAGTATTACATCTAATCAAAGATTACAAATTACTAATAACTAAATCAATTACACAGATTCAAATCCCTAATTGATCTAAAAACACTAAATCTAGGATGAACAAATTATAACAGCAATCTAATCAAAGCCCTATAAATACTGGAGAGCGAATACAGAAAGGGGGGAGAGGGGAAAAAAAGAACTTTGAAGAAGGAGAATTTCTGGATGACGAAAAGCAGAAGAAGATTACCAAGCAGTTGTTGAAGACCAAAGAAGAAGGCAGTTAGGGTTTCAAAATCTGAAACCCTAACTGCCGCTGATAACATCGTCGCCACCGCTACTCCGTTCACCATCATCATCGTTGAACACCAGAACCTGCGAACGAGAAAAAGAAAGGGGATTAACACTGAAACCGGACACGCTCGAAGAACTACGAATATGAAAACGTGAAAGGGGTAAAATAGACTTAGCATTTTTTCATTATCGTTGTTGTTCTTGTATTATGGTTGGTTTATAGAAGGGATTTGGTTAAGGGATTGTAGCACCGCTGCGATACAGTTTGAAGCTAGGGTTTGTGAAGAGGAAGAAAGGGGTAAAGCGAGAGAGAGATAAAGGAGGAAAGGTTTGTTGTAAAACCAAAACGAAAAGAAAATGGAAAAACAAAAGTTGTATAATCCATAGTTACCCAATACACACTTGCACATAATAGTTAGTATACTCCTTCAATCACGTCTCTTTGATCATCACTGGACGGCCGTGAGGCCAAGTCCAGGATAAGCTTCGTATACCCTTGCAACACATGATCACGCGGGCCCTCTCAAACACATTTGGGCCAGGCCCAATTATTTTTGACATCCCCAATCATTGCAATTACTAAAATGCAGCAAACTGTACACCCTTCAACCGTTGGGCCCAGTTCAATATCTGAACTTGGGCCCAGCCTCCTAAAGACACCCCATGTTTTACTCATTAGATCAAAATGGAACCCCAGGCTTATTGGGCCTGAATTCAATATCTGAATTCAGGCCCTCACTTCTTACCTCCCCCATCTTTTACTTACCAACTTAAAACGCACCCCCTTTAAATTAATTAAATTATTATTATTTTTAAGTATTTCTTTTACATTATACTTTTTATCTATTTTTATTATATTATATTTTTCTTACTTTATTATTATTATCATTTATTTCCTTTTTATTATAATTATCATTATTATTTATTATCATAAATAATTATTTTATCTAAAAACTCATGTACATATTTACTATACTATTGCATTAAAATATTTTTTTATCATGCATTAATTAAGAATACTTTCATAATTAATATGATAAAAAATATTCAACAAACATTAAAACTATTCTTCGCAATAAACTAATCTAAACAATCAATTTTTTCTAAAGGGTTTCAAATATATTTTGACTAATCGCGCATTTAGTCCAAATTCCGCAATCTCTACTCCCGGTCAAAATGCGAGACAATTCAAAGTACTTTTGCAACCCCTAAAAAACACAAACCCATACGAACTATGAATTGGGACTCTGATTCCTCATAAGAGGATACGTAGGCATACGACTAAAATCGTGGCGAGTTCCCCTATTAAAATTTAAAACCCTATTTCACCCGAAACCTAAACCTAAAACCTAGTATCCTTAAGAATAAGGTAGATGAAAGGTGCCTAACACCTTCCTTTCATCTAATAGAGTCTGAAACTTAGAATCTCTGTCTTTATAAATTAGGGTTTCCTATTAGATGCCCTTCCTTAGGATAAAAACTAGTAGTGGCGACTCTCATTTAAAAACCATTCGCAACAGGCGGAGCCCACGCTTGAGGAGATACTTTTTCACATTGTCGATCGTGGAAACCCGCACAGATTCCTTGTTGAAACACTTAAGGTAAGCCCGAAAAGACTGACCCCTCCCTTGGATGATTGCTTCTAGTGATGCTTCCGACTTGGGATGTCGGAGAGACGGTGTGAAATTCCTCGAGAACATCTTCCCCAACTGCTTCTAGGAGGTGATAGATTCGTCTGGAAGACTTTTGTACCAAGACATGGCACCTTTCCTCAGGGTAGTCGGGAACAACCTACACTTGATGGCGCCCCTGAATCCTCAGTAGTCGAGCAGGGCATCAATATTTTCTATATGTTCATCAGGATCCATTGTACCATCATATGTTCTCAGCAGGGGTGGCTTCTCCAGTTTGACTGGAAGTTAGGTCTCTGTAATCTCTCTTGATAACAAGCCAAGGGGCTCGTTGCCGTCTCTTTCTTCGAGAGATGGAGGCGGGGAATGGTGGTTCCTTCCTCTTCGTGTATCCTTGTCCCTTCGAGGAGAAGAGCTTCTTCGCTGCTGCCTAGGCTTGGGTCACGGTCAAATCAGCGGCCGCTCTTTGTCTTATTGGAAGAAGGGGAGCCTTGATCTTTCTTGGGAGGTGTGCGGTCGAGTTTCTTGAGGAAAGAAATGTCATGCTTCTTCCTTCTGGTTGGACGATCACGCCTAGGTGGGGATAAGCTGGGGAAGTTGTATTGTCGGTGCCTCTGGGGAGGTGTTTACTGTGGAAAATGGTAAACAACAGCTGGTCCTCCCTAAGCCCTAAAACTAATGGTAACTCGCACGATCGACCAATTGATCTTAATACATATGCTAAGAGTTTGGTTATTATACTTATTCTATCGAAATCCTTATCAAGGGAAACAGTTTTTCGTGACTAAGGGAACAAGTAAAATGGCTTTCCACACTAAGAATCGATCGACTGACTGGTGACTTGTGACCGACAGAAGGTATTCACATGAAAATAAGATTCAATAGACTAACTGACTAGTGACTCGTGACCGACAGAGAGTATTGAATTGTTTACGCGAAGTAGAAAATAACGTAAAGACTTTGTTCGACATTACATAGAAAGCAAATAAAGTATTCAAAAGAGATCATTGAAAAATAAAGGATTTGCATTGAAATATAAGTGGTGACTCACGTACATCAAGCACTTCTTCACTCTTTGTTTCCTAACGCTCGGAATGACAAAGTTTTGACAAGTGATTTGAGCATACAAGTGAACACCCCAAAAACTACACTAAATCTGCTTATTTATAATATTTACAATGTAACTGCCTAGATGAAATCTACGAACAATATTAAAATCTTGAGATAACTGCTTCACTAGATTTCGCCACCTATTTTTGCGCTTTAAACAAATTGTAAACCGCTGGCAACTGCTGATGACTTTGAAATTTAAATCTTCCCACTCCTAGCTTCTGAAGGTAAACCGCTTCTGACTCGCTTCGACACTTTCCCTTTGGCAAGAGTTAAAAATCAACAATAATTCCTCTAAGTCCAGAAACCCTTTTGGTTGACAGAAACCAATTTCGACTATTTTCCTTGTCTTTCACCCTTTGGTCGACTAAACCAATTTCGACCATTTCTTAACATATATTCTTTTATTTCCTTTTGGTCGACTTGGCTAAGTTTTGACAGTTTGGCGTGACATTCCCTTTAAACATTAAATCTAGTTTAATAAAACCAAAATTTCAAACACTTTGGCTCCAATTTCCAAAAAACCCCTACTTTAGAAGATGACCCTTAACTTATGAGAATGTCCTCATTTAACACGCTTGCTTGAATACCTTAAGATTTTTCAAGATAACAGAATGCCCCCCAGAGATGCCATTTTCTAGTTTCGAATCATATGAGATAATGGCATCTTTGAAGCGTCGGTTTTACCATTTGATCAAACCGTTTCCATCTCTCCGAAAGTGAACGTTACTGTTTCGCCTTTTCCGTGACGTCATGTAATCATGGTAATATATCACGTTTTTCAACTTCGAGATGTGTGACATTTAATTTTTTTCCATCATTGCACTTTTAGTGGGCGATGTAGCCCATTAACTCCCGTTGATTTTGCAACACGTGTCCCTCAAATGGTACGATTTGAACTTAGGAAATCACAAAGATTTTCCCCATTATTTTTTCCTTCCTTTCAGAGTCTATAAATACCCTTATTTCTCATTTTTTCTACTTTTCTTCGCTTCTTCTCACCATTGCTTCATAAAAACACAGAACCTACAAATTTTATCACTATTCCCCATCTTCATCCTCCTTCAAACTTCTTACAATGGCGAATTTTGATAATCCAACTTCTTCTCCAGCAATCGCTCTTCAACTACGCCTCATCGACGATAAACTTATGTGCCGAAACCTCCATTTGCTGAGGAGAAAGCCAAAATATGGCAATCTCAGGTACTTATCCCTTTTTCTCTTGAAGAAAAACCCCTAGTGTTTTTAGGGCCACTTCCTACAGATGCACCCTCCGAAATCTATGTAGACGATAAGGAGGCATTTTTTCCTACTAGCACTGTTACCAAACCCATAATTTCTTCTCCAAACCTTATTTCGCTCAAGTACATTGACAGGAACTTTAGAACTGCTCCATTTGCATTGCCCTAAGTTTTGTGCTTGGATGGCACGTTTAGAAACCGAAAAAGGAGATCGATGGAAAAGAATGGGGATTTACACATTGTTAAAACTTTCTCGATGTGGCCAGCCTTACTCTAGTGGCATGCTCCTAGCTTCCATACATTTTTGGGAAGGGTTGACCAACAATTTTCATACTAAGTGTGGTATGATTACTCCTACCCTATTCGACGTTGTTGCCATCACAGAGTTAAAACTATCTGGCGCAGTTTTTAACTATGGAGATGTTGAACCCGTGCCATTAACGTTCGACGTTGGTGAGACTGGTAAACCAATATACAACAACTCCATCAACCATTATGCTCAAACTTCTGGCCCCATAACTGACGAAGAACATGTAGCATTTTTAACCTTATGGTTGTCTCGCTTTATTTTTTGCTCCAGGTCGATGAAGGTGGCCAAACAATTTTCTTATCTGGCTACCCAATTGCACATGGGTGAGAATGTTGCTTTAGGCCAGCTGATTTTGGCCTCTCTTTACGCATCCTTGACTGACGCTGCTAATCAAATCAAGCGTTTCGACCCTACTAATCCAAAGAAAAAAGAATGTCTTGGTCCATGGTCCTTTCTGGCTCTTACAATTATGGTTTAATGCCACTTTTTCTGAGGAGATAAAGCCCTTTAGAAATAAAAAAGTAGCATGCCTTCCATCTCAAAACCATATCGTTTGGCAATGCCTTCTTCCTTTGACTCCTATTGAAAAGGGTTCCCCAAATCCTGAAGTTTTCAAACTGTTGTTCAACATCATGTTGACAAGATTCGATTTCACACCCTTTATGGCCCCGTTTCATGATAGACAAGATGGACCAGAGTGGTTTACTAGGGCTTTCCCACATGCAAGAGAAGAAAACAGGAAAAACTCCCTAATCCTCTGGAGACGTTACTTAACTCCCCAATTTCTGTCTTATATGATTGTCAGCATGAATCCAGGCTTGGTCGCTTATCAGCCTAACTTGGTGGCTCGATAATTTGGACTCTGTCAACTTGTCCCTAAGTCCTTGTTCAATTATCACGAGCTACTGATAGACATCATATCTGACCAACCTTTCGAAGTTATCAAAGAAGATATCAGAAACATATGGGCACGAAGGCCTACACTTACTCTCACTCCTTTCCAACCATCTTTCTATCACACCAAAGAATTTGAGACTTGGTGGCATTCATATTTTGTTACATTCATTGGTGATCCGATGCTAAGTTGGCTGAACTAACTACAACTTTTCAAATTTGCAGGAGAAATCGACCAAGTGTAAGGTTACTCATTTTAAATAAATTTGAGCTTTCCAGAATTACTTCTGAGTTGTGTATCGACCTAATAATATTCGTCGGACCATTTTTGAGGCTGCTGTCGAATTAAAGGAGAAGGTAACTGATAGGATCTCAACACTTAAAATCCATGGTTATGCGAAAGACAAATATCTTTATGCTCTTCACTTTGGAAACATCAAATTTCCTCCTTTGCCATCTAGCCCTTTGGCTTTGGCCTTTGGCCCACCTATTCCTGACTGGTATTATTGCTCTTTATCAGAGATGCAAAATACCTATAAGAAAAAGGACGATAGAGTGGTACCGACGAAGTATTATCTACCTAACTATTCAGGGCATCTTCATTATGATCTCCGATATGTTAGAGTACTTTCGACCACACAAATCAGTAACGATTTCTGGAAAGCTTACCCCCCCTACTTATTTTGATCTGGTTGCTTATTTAATTATTTTATACTTGCCTTACAACTATCCCAATAGATCAAGCGGGTGTTGTTTCTGTCCGAAAACCAAAACCTTCAATGAATCAGGTTTAAACTCAACCTTCTGTCAATTATCATTCATGATTTGGCATATCTGACTTAGCCAATCTTTTGTAGATTATCCTTGACCATACACCTTATACAATGAACCCATTTCTTCTTCACTTAATAAGGCTTCCTCTGTAGGTGTACTTATATACTTCTTGTTTCCATGTCTTTTATGTCTTGAACTGTACTAATATTTTCCTTGTTTTCCAGAGTAAAAAACGCTTAGCGGATTTGACTGCTCCCTCTGACAAATCCAAACGGTCCAAGAAGGACATACAACATATTTCTGAGAGGAATGAGGTATATTTTGTCGATTCAACTCTCCATTCTCGACTAACACAATTGCTTCAACTTATATCTTTTCCTAATACTAAGCCATCACCTAATGTTCAGTCCCCTCAATGCTCCCACAAATCCAAAAGCCACAAGAGGAAAAAAGACCCTTCTACTGAAAACAAAGTAGCGAAAAAGAAGAAGAAGATGAAGGTACATGTGCCCCAGAACGTTGAAGTAAAGGTTGGCTTAAATCTTGCTGATGAAATAGAAGAATTAGATGATGTCGAAGTCCCCCTTGTTACAAGAAGGAGACGTAAAGTGATCTTGGCTGAAAATCCTGAAGCTACCTTAGATTTAGGTGCTGACACTATAGTGGTCGACACAACCATTGTCACTCCGACTCGTGCTCCCAGAAATGGTACAGATCCAAACCTAATAGGAGATGCTGTTGATGCTTTAGCTAAGGATGATTTTGTCGATCTTGATCCGTCGACACAGGTACTAGCTGATTATTATTTTTTAGTTTCTTTTTCCTTTTTATTTGTTGAATTTGTTTGGCTGATATCTTTTCTTGCTTTCTTTAGGTTATTTTCTCTGGCCAACAACGAAGTGTGCTTGACTATACTCCTTTGTCAGAAACTTCTTCCCCTCATCATCATGAGAATCCCGACATTGCTGATGGTGAGTTTATTGACCTGACTATTTCGGCTACTCTTATTAGCTCTGATTCAATCACTAGTCCTGCCAAACATAAGGGTTATAGTTCATCTAGCTCTGACTCTAGCCTCTCAGATTCCCTGCAGGGTTCAGAAGCAAATAAAAATGTTACCACCTCCTAAATCCCGCCCCCTCCTGAAGGCACACAAGGCACACTTCTCACTCCTTCTGGGAAAGCAAAGGTCGACTCACCTACTACACCAAAACACATGGGAGTCAAGCCTTCTACTCTAGAAGAAATTGCTAGGTTGCGTCGCTTCGTGAGTTCTTGCACTCTTTCTTCTGACTCTAACCAATCTCAAGCACACAATGATAAGATAAGTCCTGAAGCACTCAAAGCCAAAAATCTAATGACTAAAATTTGGACTCATGCTTTGAATCCTGACTTTCCTCATCTGCTTCATTCTGATCAAACTCTTGGCCCAGAATTTTCAGACGCTCTCACTCAAATGAAAGAGCTCAACACTTCTGAATTAGCCAAGTTTATGATAACGACATTTAAGAAATTCTTTATTCCTCTACTCCAAAATGTCGAAAATATTAGGACAAATGAGGAAGCAGTCGACTCGAAGGAAGCTTTATGAAAGAAAATTTGGATATGGTGGTACAAGCCACTGAAGAAATCACTGATTTATTAGCAATGATTGAAAAGAAAAAACAGGAACTAGGTCCCAAACAGAAAAGAGCTGCTGAAATACGTGACCAAATTTATGCTCTCAATAAGTAATAAGAATCGATTTCCAAGCAAGAGGAAGAGATTAATAACATTATTAATCCAGCTCAAGCAAAGGCTGGCCAAATAGTCGTGGATGCTATGGTCGTAAGTGAAGCAATTTCTTCTGTCGAAATAGAGCTTGAAACACTTAGGACTCAAGTAGAAGATTTTGAGTATTAGGCCGTAAACCTCCATGGTGAACTGCGGTCATTCCAAAACAAATTTAAACAATTTTAATCATTGTATCAACGATCTTGTGATTTCTTTATGGCTTTAAGCCAAATTTTAATGACACCTTTCTTTATCTGTCTTATATATATCTTCCTCTATTGTACACATTTTATGCATGTTTTGAATTTGCTGGTTTCGAACACAATTTTACCAGCTTGTCGATTCGACGAATACTCATTCTGTCGAAATTCTGACTTCTTGAAGAATGGGCTTATACTTTTTTAAGTACTTACCATTTACCCTTAAGATTTGTCAATCTGGGGCTAACTCCTCAAGTTCATAGACATTATTTGAAAAAACTTGCATCACCTTAAATTGCCCTTCCCAATTTGGGGACCATTTCCCTAAGACTCTATCATTTTTTTCCATAGGTAATATTACTTTCCATACTAAATCATCAACAACAAATACTTTATCTTTTAGTTTTTTATTATAAGCTCTAGAAACTCTTTCTTTGTCTTATTAACGAATCAATGGCCAACATCCTTTCTTCATCTAATTCGACAAGCTCGTCCGCCATCATATTCCAGTAATCCCAAGATGGTATTTCATGCTGTCTTTGGATTCTTATTGATTGAACATGTATCTCCACTGGTAACATTGCGCCATGCTCATATGCAAGTTGAAATGGAGTAGTTCCTGTTGCTTCCTTAGGGGAACTTCTACATGCCCATAAGGCTTGATCTAGTGTTTTATGCCAATTCCTTGGTTTCTTTCCTACATGCTTCTTAATTAGGCTAATTATTACTTTATTGGCAGCTCTGACTTGGCCATTTTCCTGGGCATAGTAAGGAGTATAAGTTAACAATTTAATTCCAACTTCTTGCGTAAATTCTTGCATTTTTCTTCCAATAAACACTGATCCTTGGTCAGTTGTAATTGTTTCTGGAATCCCAAACCGACATATGATGTGATTTTTCATAAAATCAATAACAGCTTCTTGATCGACATTTGTTAAGGCTACTACCTCGACCCATTTTGTAAAATAATCAATACCAACTAAAATATACCTTTGTTGTTATGATGATGTTGGTTTTATTTCTCCAATCACTTCTAAAGCCCATCCTCTAAATGGCCAGAGTTTTATAATTGCATGTAATTCACTTGCAGGAACATGTTGGATGCCCCCATGCACTTGGCATTCTTGACAACCTTTAGCAAATTAGATGAAATCTTTTAGAATTGGAGGCCAATAGACACCTGAACGCACCAAAAGCCATTTCATTTTATGTCCTGCTTGATGTGCACCACATGCTCCACTATGCACATTTGACACTGTTACATATGCCTTACATTCTCTAAGGCATTTAAGCAATACTCCAACAGTTTTCTCAAATAATTCATTCTCTATCAAAACATAACTGTGGGCGCGATACTTGATCTTACGATCTTTCGACCCCGTAGGGATGCGTATATAGTCGGCCAATGGCTTTCGCCAATCATTCTCTTGCCCATTGTCAATAGTTAAAATCTGAATTTTTTTGGCATATACAACCCCTAACTTTATTATTGACAAATCTGAAGGAGATAACCAAGTTGCTCGAACTTTCTCTCTTACCTGAATAAGTTCTTCATTTTGGTCTTTTTTGTATACTGAAGCTTCTTGTGCTAGGTCATTAGCCTCTTCATTCTCTCGTCGAGGTATGTGTCTAATACTCACTTGTTAAAATTGCTTTAACAATCTAATAGTAATCACAAAATACATGATTAAATTTTCTTTAACACATATGTATTCCTTTGATACTTGTTTAATTACTAATTCAGAGTCTCCCATAATTTCGACGTTCCTTGCCCCCAATTCTAGCAGTAGTTCAAGTCCTGTTATTAAAGACTCATATTCTGCTTCATTATTTGTACATATACCGTTGATTCTATACTTGAACTCTGCTGGAATTCCACTGGGGAAATTATAATTCCTCCTATTCCAACTCCATTTTTATGGCTAGAACCATCAAAGTATAATTTCCATGGAGCTAGATCTACATAATTCTTAGGCATACCACCCATTGAATGGTCGACCAAGAAAATGGCCACTACTTGTCCCTTCATTTCTTTTAAGGGAACATAAGTCAAAGAATACTCTGTTAATGCTAAATCCCATTTACCAATTCAACTATGTAAAATCGGTTTGGACAACATGTGCTTAATAATATCGAAATGAGAAGATACATACATATCAACAAGCTTTATATATTGCTTTAATTTAATACAAGAGAAATACAAGCAAAGGCATAGTTTTTCTATATCACTATACCTAGTTTCAAGATCATTAAGCATTCGACTAAGATGATATATAAGTCTCTCGACACCTTTTGAGTTCTGTTGGACTAACATACTTCCTATAGTCGAATTTGAGGCTGCAACATATAACCTCATAGGCCTATGTCTAATAGGAGGTGCCAATATTGGAGGCTTCACTAAGTAGTCTTTGATTTTATCGAAAGCCTCTTGATGCTCCTCTTTCCAAATAAAATCCTCATTCTTCAGTCGAAGTAGTGGTGAAAATACTATGGTTTTTCCACTTAAGTTGGATATAAACCTCCTTAGGAAATTTATCTTGCCCAACAAAGACTTAAGTTTCTTTTTGGCCGATGGAGGTTTGACGTCCATGATGGCTTTGGTCTTGCTTTGATTCACTTCTATGCCTTTTTATGCACGACAAAGCCAAGAAAATCACCTGCCTGCACACAAAAAGAAAATTTTAATGGATTCATTTTTAATCTATATTTCCTCATCATTTCAAAAGACTCTCGAAGATGTTGCAGATGAATCGATTTACTGTTCGACTTTATTACAATATCATCAATATAAACTTGCATGAGATCATTAATAAAATCATGGAACATAAAATTCATTAACCTTTGATATGTCGCTCTGGCATTTTTCAAACCGAATGGCATGACCACCCATTCATAGGTTCCTAATACCCCTGGGCAGTGAAATGCCATCTTTGGCACTTCTTCATCTGCAATGAAAATTTGGTTATAACAAGAATAACCATCAAGCATACTTAAATATTCAAGACCGGCAGCAAAGTCGACCAACATTTCTGCCACAAGCATAGCATATTCATCTTTAGGAGTGGCAACATTTAAATCTCTAAAATTGATGCACACTCTTAATTTTCCATTTTTTTAATTACTGGCACTATGTTTGCCGACCAATCGACATACCTTGGAGTTCTTATGAATCTGTTTTGGAGGAGTCTTTTTATCTCCTCTTTGATTTTTGACATTATTGCTGGAGTGAAGCGTCTGGGAGTCTGCTTCACTGGTTTCTTTCCAACTTTTATTGGTAATTTTAGTTCGACCAAATCCCTGCTTAAACCTGACATTTCATTATAGTCCCAAGAAAAACAATCTTTAAATTCTTTTAATAAAGATATTACCTCAGACTTTAACTTTTGGTTGATGTTGGCGCTGATATAAGTTGGTCTTTTATCCCCATTTTCTCCAAGATCTATTTCTTCTAAAGGGTCTTGTGGCTGCATTCTTTCTGGTGCCATCGGATCCTTTTTGAAGCCTAAGGATTCTTCGTCATATATGTAGTCCAGACGCTGCTTATCGACGCTTTCTTCGATCACTTCTTTTTTATCTGGTGGCTTTGGCTCAATAGCCAAAGTAGCTCCTTCATTCAGAATTTGTGTCTTATTGGCTTCGAAATCCACATTTTCTTCATCCTCTAGCGCCAAATTTATTTTACTTTCGGCAATATACGCCGAAATCCTTTTCAGAGCATCTAGCTCAAACATCATCATTGATGTCTCCCCAGCCTGTCGGTCGGTTGTCACAGTATGAATCCTCAAGACGTTGCACATCCCATATAAAACCATGGGTCTCATGTAACTTCAACGAAACAAATGCTTCATCAATGTTGGCATACACATCTTCAGCAGGTTGACATGGGGAAATGTTAGCTAATTTCCTGTTAAATTGCTTCTTACCGACATTATTCACATTTGCCTTAAAATATCCTTGATCAGCTTCAATGTTCTCGAAAATACCATCTTCCCTCCAAATCACCAAACGCTGGTGCATAGAAGATGGTACAGCCCCTACACCGTGCAACCATTCCCTCCCTACTAAGAGGTTGTAACTTGGCTTGAATCACCATGAATATAGTCGGCCTAGTAATAGAGCCGACAATAATATCAACTTGGATCACACCCTTAGTGTTTCTAGTCCTTCCTTCATTGTCTGATAAGACCACTTTATAAGATCTAACATCAGTGTCATATTTACCAATTTTATGCAATAGGTGGTGTGGCATAATGTTTACCGTAGCACCACAGTCTACCAACACCTTGTTGATAGCCACCCCTTCAAGCTTAGCCCTTATTAAAAGAGGCTTCAAATGGCTCCTCATGGCCATATCTGGTCTTTCAAAGAATGCATATTGGTTCTCAATCGAACCATTATTCATCACAAAGTAACATGTTGGCTTGTGTAAAGCCATATCCTCAGCATCAACGTCTGCTGAATCTTCCACTTCAGTTAAGAAATCATATTCTGCTGGAAATATTGATACCATATTAACTGAGATATTCAAACTCTCTTTAGACTCAGACTCAAAATTGTCAGTAGCTTCTTCAGAACACTTAGAAACCGGTCGACTCACGAACTCTTTGATTCGTTCTTTTGCAGAGGAATCGACCTTCACTTTATACTGCTTCTGATTTCCAGCTTTATTTGCAGCGACTGGCCAGCAGATGCTTGCCTCTCAACCTACTTTCGACGCTGGAAGCGTCTCCACTGTGTTCGAGTCATGGGATTCTTCCCCATGTAATTTTCAAAAATATGACTTTTGCTCTCAGACTTAAACTCATGTCGGTAGTTAATATACGACTTTCCTTTGTTTGGGTCTCTAGCAATAGCACCATCAATTGGTGCCCCCTTCTCCCTTGAGGCTTAATCCAAGTACCGTTAGGAGCTTTTAATGAAGGAATATAACTTCTTGGTTTGGCATGGGAGTTTCATACAATTGTTCTTGGGTCCCTTGGTGTAGGGAACCTTTGATTGTATGGCTTGCCCTTGTTCTTTTCTAACTGCAGCTTCTGGAAATTTTCAACAGCTATTTTGTCATTCAAGGCACCATACCTAGGACACAAGCAAGCTTGTGAACCTTTGTTCTTACAGCGGTAAAGAAAGTCCAACAAGTCCTCCTCAAGCCTTGGGTATACATCAGCTAAGTCGACATCAGGACTTTCTCCAGTACCCTTTTCGACCATATCATCAGGAAACTCAGTAATTTCTACCATTTTGATGTCAACAGGGTCAAGAAACAAAGCCTCCTCTTGCCTAAGAGGATCAGTATCAATCTTCATTTTTCGTGCAACAAATTTCAATCTACCCTCCTACAGCGATTTCTGTACGAGATCCCTGAAAAGATAACATTGAGAGGTTGTGTGACCAAGATAATTATGAAATTTACAAAAAAACTCTTTTTTGTCGTTATTCTAATGGTGGTAACTTAGCACACGGGGGTACTAAAATTTGACCATCTTTAACTAACAAATAAAAATTTTCTTCACATTTAGTGACATCAAACGTATAAGTTTTTGCTGGAAATTTTGGATTGTTTTCGACCGTATTTTTTCCTTAAGCAGGAAATAGTAATTTACATTCATATGCTGGCCCTGGCTTCATTTCAGCCACGTCGACCTCTGCCTCTGTTGGTGAGATATAGTCAGCCTTACAAATGGGATCTGTGTCATCATAATCTATGAAGGCTACTTTTTATTTCTTAGTCTTAGCCTTAGTATGTCTAACCTTTTCTAGTCGCAGACGCTCTAGATGTCGAACTCTATCAGCTAACTGTGACATACTCTTCACGAAGGTCGGATATATTTTCTTCCTAATGGAATAATCTAAACCTCCAGCAGCCATTTGAACAAGCTCATGTTCTGGTACTTGAGTAAAGCATTTTGCTTTCAATGACCTAAATCTATTTAGATAATCATCAATGGTTTCAGCAAACCTTCTTTTAATGTTTGACAATTCAACCAAACTAATTTTCAAATGACCCTCATAAAACTGTTCATGGAAAAGTTTTTCCAACTTAGTCCATGAGTCAATCGAATTTGGAGGAAAAATGGTAAACCACGTGAAAGCTGCCTTAGTAGGGGAAGAAGGAAAATGTTTTACCCTTAAGTTTTTATTATTCGACATATCCCCAGATTCAGTTAAATACCTAGCAATATGTTCCACTATCGACTCTCCATATTCTCCCCTGAATTTTGTATACTTAGGAATTTTTCATCCTCTAGGGTTTTCAGTCTATAAGATATATTCAGAAAAAGGGGAAGAATATGTTTGCCTCTGAAGTGTGGTATTCATACCATTCCTAGCCATAATTATTTTGACAATAGTGGTTAGATTATTTTCTACGACTAAATTCTCTTAACGAATTTGTTCAACAATTTGATTAGCCTCTTGATGTTGATGTACTAATGCCCTAGGTGGATCGATAATCAAATTCCTTGGAGGTACTAGCACTTGTCCCTGATGGATAGTTTCATCCTGTATTGCCCCCATGTCCATTTGACCAGGGGCATCTAGTTGAACAAGTGGCGCCTGTCGAATAGGTGCTAGGGGAACACCTAAAAAATTACACAAATGTGTTAATTGGGAAATCACCCGTCGATTTGTTTCAGCGGACTGCCTATTAGTCTAACCTGACTCTTGTACTATAAGATTAAATACATTACCCATTTGGTTAGTTAACATATTAACCAACTCATGGTTACTATCATCCATTTGTTGCCTTAAAACTGCCACTGAAGTGTTAGTGAGAGGAGGTATGATTGGTTGAGAAGGCATTCCTCTAATTCGGTTGCTTCTATTATTCCTCCTGGTGAAGATCCTTGTAAAGGGGAGTTCAAATTTTGAACATTATCTGACACCACTGCTGCATTCGACATTGACTGGTATCCTGGCATCATGGAATACGGAATTCCATAAACGGATCCACATTACTAAAACGAGCACATTAGGTTTTATGGTCGTAGTCATTACAGGCCTTGGGCTTCCCGGTAGAGCCTGAGAAATTTGTGCGGAACCTGCTGCAGTTGACCCAACTGGAGGAAAAGGTGCAACTTGAGAAACTACTGGATCAGTAGTAGTTAAAGTTCGTGACGGTATTTCGTCTACATTTGGGTTATCAGGAATTGTCATTCTTAATATATGCTTCCTAGATGAGGGTTTATTATACTCTTTGCTTAACTTTCCATTTCTAAGCTGCATACACTTAAGACAAATTCTTAGCACTAGGTCCCACCAGGTGTGCAAAATTGTTTACTGTGGAAAATAGTAAACAACCGCTGGCCCTCCCAAAGTCCTAAAACTGAGGGTAACTTGCAAGATCGACTAGTTGATCTTAAAACATGTGCTAAGAGTTTGGTTATTATACTTATTCTATCGAAATCCTTATCAAGGGAAACAATTTTTCGTGACAAAGGGAACAAGTATAACGACTTTCCACACTATGAATCGATCGAATGACTGGTGACTCGTAACCGACAGAAGGTATTCACATGAAAATAAGATTCAATAGACTAACTGACTAGTGACTCGTGACCGACAGAGAGTATTGAATTGTTTACACGAAGTAGAAAATAACGTAAAGACTTTGTTCGATAGTACATAGAAAGCAAATAAAGTACTCAAAAGAGATAATTGAAAAATAAAGGATTTTCATTGAAATAAAAGTGGTGATTCACGTACATCAAGCACTTCTTCACTCTTTGTTTCCTAACGCTCGAAATAACAGAGTTTTGACAAGTGATTTGAGAATACAAGTGAACACCCCCAAAAACTACACTAAATCTGTTTATTTATAATGTTTACAATGTAACTACCTAGATGAAATATACGGAAAATATTAGAATCTTGAGACAACTTCTTCACTGTATTTTTCCACCTATTTGGCGCTTTAAACAAATTGTAAACTGTTGGCAACTGTTGATGACTTTGAAATTTAAATCTTCCCGCTTCTAACTTCTGAAGGTAAACCGCTTATGACTCGCTTCGACACTTTCCCTTTGGCAAGAGTTAAAAATCAACAACAATTCCTCTAAGTCCAGAAACCCTTTTGGTTGATAGAAACTGTTGTACCCAAAAATTTTCCCTCCCATATTTCTCAAAACATTTGAAATGAGATCCTCAAATTGCTCAAGGAAGTCCAAGGGTTGACCAGACAAACTCTCTCCTAAGGCAGTCTACCTCAAATTAGGGTTTCAGTTTGCATCAAGATGTTTGAGTCCAAAGGGTCCCAAATGCTCACTATGGTCCTAATATGTCCTCAAGATCATCCATGTCAAGTTTCAAGCCTTGCAGAGGAAGTTTGCTCAGTCAATTGCTCAAAGGCCTGAAAGTCGACTGTGCTAGGGCAAAAGTCAACTGTGGCCCACATACAGTCAAACTTCAATATTTTTGGTCAACATCCTCATTTTGAAGTATTATTCATCATGTGATCAAGGTTTGATCATGATTCCTCAAGGATTGCTCACAATTCACCAAAACCCAAAAGTTGCTAAATTAGGGTTCTATAGGAAAAGTCAAATCAACTTTGACCAATCATAACTTTCTCATAATTTATCAAGAATGACCCATCCAAAGCTCATTTTTAATAGCATGCAATTCCCTACAATTCATATTCATCTCCCAAGTTCAAAATATGCACTCACAAGAAGTTATGAATTTGGACATTATAGGTCATTTTGAAAAGTCAACAAAAACACCTTTTTTGGCAAAGCTTCATACATGAACATGGAAGACTCAATTGAGATGAGACAACAAGGGTTGCTTAGAGGAAATATCAAGCTTTCTAAAAAGTCCAAGAACAACCTCATAGAGTCAAAATTGAGGAAGTTATGCATTGGTGAAGTTGACCTTTTTTGCAAAAATACCAAAAGTCAAAAGTGCCTCAAATTGCAATTTTTGTCAAATGGGCCCAACGTTTTGTGTTTGCATTGAGTTTGTAACATGGTCCATGACCCATGATCATTCCCACTTGCCTTTATTTTATTTTTTCCATTTATTTTTATTTTTATTTCAATTAAATCAAATTAAATCAAAATAAAATCATGAAAATATCAAAATCATTTAAACCTTGAGATTTTGTGAATATTTCAGGTCTCTTATACAACTAGCAAGGGAATAAAATCGTGAAAGGCATGTTTGTACACAAAAGATTGGTTTTTGGCTTGTTTTAGAAAGATTTGAATAAGAATCAAATCATGGTTCAATCTTCATAATTACAAAGATTTGGAGCAAGTTTGTAAACCTAATTCACTCAAGGACATATATAGGACAAACTCAGACCAAATGCATAAAGGTTTTGAGGCGTGTAGAGTGAAGAACAAACTTGGAAAAACTCAAGAAAAGTGGTGATCTGGTTTCATACTTCCAAGCATTTTCAAGACTCCCAAGCCATCTCATTCGCTTCCTGGGAGTGCAAGGAGTCTATACCAATCAAAAGCAAGCGTTTTTGTGCCCAGAAACGCGAAGTAAGTGCTTCACGACCTCCCTCCCTTTTTGAAATCCAATATCATTATTTTGGCATTTGTAGCATGAATCATTTATATATTCTAAATACTTGAAGCATTTGCAAGCTAATGGTAACAATTAATTGCATTTTCGCTAACTGTACAGAGATCCACCATTGTTAGGGTTTCTTGTTTCATTTTGGGATTTTCTTGTACAGGTAAAATTGGCCTAAAAGAAAGGTGCCATGATGTTCATAAGGCCAAGACGAATTGGTCTGTAGCATTAGATTTCATTTATCGTGCCTGTATGAGATTTTGGAAATTACAGGGGTTATAACTACGGATTTTCGTTTGTAGGTAAAAGTCCCTGACTTTTACCAACAGAGAGGGGAAGAAGAAGGTGGCGTGGCACCACCCTATTCGCCCATTTGAATTCTGGCGCGTGTTTGGTAGCTGGCATTGTTTTGTTTATTTTATTGTTTTTATTTCATATACTAACAAATCAAGTCAAGTGGCCCAGTGGTAGCCAGGGAGAGCACTAAGGTCTTACAGGCATGAGGTCAGGGGTTCGACCCCTGCCTCCATTATTTGCAATTTTTCTTAATTATTCATTACAGATCCAGTGCACTCTTGGTCCAAACATACACCATACGCCTCTAACGCTTAGCCAGCCAGATGTCCATGAGCTGGATCCAAAGGTCATTATCTGAGGGTCTACCAAAGGCCCTAGTCAACTTGCAACATTGGAATCTGAAAGTCAAACGTGAACCCTTGTCTTTGGGCTCAGAATTGCTTTTTGGCACCCCCCAAATTGCTGATCACCAGGCCCAATTTCTCTCTTTCTTTTCTTTTTCTTTTTATGTTTTTCTTTTATTTAATTATTTTGATTATTTTCTAACATAAAAAATTAATTCTTTTTTTATCAAAAATCCATAAAATCAAATTCACCAAATTAGAGTTTAGGTTTTATTTTATTTTCATCAAAATTAATTCAATTAGTTTAATTTAATTTTTAGGGTAATTGTAATCTTTTTGTAAATAAATTAAAACAAATTAGAAATTAGGGTTTTGTTTGATTTAATTTTATTTTCTCAAAATAACAAAAATACAAAAATAGGTTAAAATTAATTATTTTTCTTAAATTAAATTAATTAGTAATTAGGTTTGTATTTATTTAATCAAAACCTTATTTCCTTAAAATAATCAAAAACACCAAAAAATGATTTTTCTTCTAATTAGGTTTAGACGGGGTCAAAACCCTAATTTTCTCTCGTTCTCAATTCATTGCGCGCGTTTATTTATTTTTACGATATTCATGTAACTGCTCATGGGATGTAATAGTTTAATTAGGATCTTTATTTTATTTATCGTTTTACGGGTTTTTGGCTATGTAATTAATCCCCCTTCCCGAAGCCTTGTAATAGCGTAGTTTTATTTCTCGCATTTTAATTTTCGCAAATATTAACTGTTAGATGTATGATAATAGGATTGCATGACAAGACTGTATGTAAATTTTAAAATGGTTAGCAAACCCTAAATGTGCAAAGATAATAACTTGAAATCAAATCACTCGCACATGCGCACTCCTAGGGTATACTCTCACTTCGAATGCCTTCGGTAAACGATCATTAAGTATAGGGTGTCTTAGCGGTTGCGCTCTTGTCTAAACAAAGATCAAATGTCCCGTTCGGAAATGTTTCCTCAGAAAGGTTGCCTCGAATATGATCTTGAGACATTAGGGTTATTACTAAGACGTCCTAACATTGCTTTAGTGAACGTACGCCCCTTTCGAATTAACCCTTACAACTCCAACGACGGTGCTACCTACTCACTAATAGTAGGATAGCTATGTCTAAAGGAAACAAGAACAGAAACATTCTTTTTTCGAGTAGATAGATGCTAGTAGGTACTTGCTCAAAATCAAACTTTTCCACACTTATACACTTTTCAAACAAAGTTTTCAAAAACACTTTGTAACACTCTTGAAGACAGAAGCAAGGGTTAAAACGAAGTAAAACAAAAACTTTTCAAAGCAAACACACACAAGAAATTTCAAAATGAGCAAGTACCTAAGAGCCCGTGGAAAACCACGAATAGAAAGGATGCTAATACCTTCCCTTTCTATAATCCACCCCCCGTACTCAAAATCTCGAAAAAGGAATTTTTCTATGATTTTTTCCTTTCCAGTTGGATAAAATAACAGTCGGTGGCGACTCTTGCTTACCGCGACATTTTGCGAACAAAAAACTCAAAACGCAAACCAGTATTAAACAGTCGGTTCTGCCACCGTATCACAGAAACCAATTTCGACTATTTTCCTTGTCTTTCACCCTTTGGTCGACTAAACCAATTTCAACCATTTCTTAACATATATTCTTTTATTTCCTTGTGGTCGACCTGGCTCAGTTTTGATAGTTTGGCGTGACATTCCCTTTAAACATTAAATCTAGTTAAATAAAACCAAATTTTCAAAAACTTTGGCTCTAATTTCCAAAAAACCCCTACTTTAGAAGATGAGCCTTAGCTTATGAGAATATCCTCATTTAATACGCGTGCTTGAATACCTTAAGATTTTTCAAGGTAACAGGAGGAGACTTTGATTGCTTCTTCTCCATGGCCCTTATCCTCTTGCTCTGCTGTAGGATAAGTTTGTTGGTCTAGTTATGGGAAGCGAGCAATGCTGCCATGGTCGGGTCGACATTCTAAGGAATGGAAACTAGTTGAAAAATCTCTAGCAGTTCCTCGGTAGGGTTCTTGGGACGCTGCTCGTCCAAGAATTGTTGTTCGTTGCACTGGGTAGCGACTGAATCTGGGGATACAGTCTGTCTATCTCTGACGTTGAAGTCATCATCAAGGAAAGGATGCTCCTGGATTCCGTTGGTCTTGTGGACCGAGGAGAGTACAAAATTTCCTAGGAGGTGATGATCATCATGGTCGGCCATGGTTGAATAATTAAAGGTATCTTTATTCTTTGATTTACAGGAAAAGAAGATGGGGGAGATGGTTTCCCACATACGATGCCACTGATCTTACTGGTTGATCAAAACCTGCAAATAAGCCGAAGGATGACGTCTGGTTTGCTGGAAAGTTGAGGAGAAAAGAGGGGGTTGTACTATCCAGGCACTTCGATGATCAAGTAAGAATGGATGTAAAGAGATACAAGCAGAATATTAGGGTTTAAGGTTTGAATATTGGATACATGGAACTCACATGTGTGAGGATTTATATAATGCCCCCGATACTTGGCCATTGATCCCTATTTTTTTTCCTGGATACACGGGTCCGCAAAAATAGGTAACTGCCAGGACTTAGTCAAAACGAGCAGATATGCTTGTAACTAGCCGTTTGTTTTGAGGAGGAGGCAGATTACGGGCAGAGAGGTGTTCTAGACGTCTCATGGTTGTCTGCTCGACTCGTGTCGGGCAGATAGAGAGACAGCTACTGGCTTGGGCAGATGCGCATATTAAGCATCATTGGTCGCGCATTTTGGGTCATGGTCGACTAGGGATACTAGGCCGATGTTATTGGGTCGTGCCAAGGATAGAAGCGGATTGGACCAATTCTAGTCATTGGATTAGTCCAAAACACTTAAGTATGTCACAAATTAGAAGTTATAATTTGCTTAGACACTAAGGGGAAATTAGATAATAAGGTTTTAGGAAAAAGTGTTTAGGTATTTTATCAATCGGTATAAAAGGTAGGAGTGAAGAGGATTTCATTCAATTTTCTTTCATTGCAATCAGAATTTAGAGATAAATATAGAGAAGGAAGATACTATATATATAGATAGATATATAGAGATAGATAGATAGATAGAGAGAGAGAGAGAGAGAGAGAGAGAGAGAGAGAGAGAGAGAGAGAGAGAGAGAGAGAGAGAGAGAGAGAGAGAGAGAGAGAGAGAGAGAGAGAGAGAAATAAGGGAAGTCAACATTCAAGCTTTAAGGCCCTTGCATGGTTGGACTAGATCATCAAGTCAAATAAGATAGAAAGGAAAAACAAAGGACTCACTTTATCTCCGCTAATTCTCAAACCCTCTCTTGAAATCAGAAGCAAGAACCTAAGGTGGGTTATCTTAAGCTTATTATTAAGATACATTAAATTAGGATCATTTTCATGTCATAAGGGAAATTGGTAGAAATCCATGTAGGATTCTTTGATTAAGTGTTAAATTAGATGACTTGTCTAACACTAATATGATGTTAAAATCTTATTTTGAGTGATGTGTGTTGATGAGAGGAGGACTAGAAACTCATTTGATTGCAGATACATGTGAGGATGAAGGTGAAGTATAGGGTTTTGGTGTGTTATTGGTTGTAGCTTGTATTACGGCTAGGCCGTAATGGCCCCTGGTTTTTGTACCAGGAGTCCACCTAGGAACATTACGAATTGTTGTAACTCCCGTAATTTAATTAATTATTTAATTAAATTATTTTTGGAATATTTGTGAAGTTGTGTTATGATTAATTGGATTTAATTATTTTATTAAGTGGTGAAATAATACTAGAAGAATGATATTATTTAATGTGGGCTTGTTTTAAAGGAATAGAAGTAGTAATTAAGGAGGTGTAGTAGTCTTAAGCCCATTAAGGTATTATAAGAATAATAGGTTATTTTATTATATTGTTAGAATAAGAAGAAGAAGCAGTAGAAGAATAAGGGTTTGAAAGGAAGAACATGAAAGTTGTTGGAAAAGAGGAAAGAGGCAGAACGGGAGTTCAACCGGAAGTTATAGAGTAGCCTTCAATCCAAGGTAAGGGTGGGGTTCTTACTCTATAATAGGATTCATGATAATTGGCATGTGGGGTTAGAGGTGAAATGTTATTTTGTTCATGATTGAATTATATATGATGTTGTATGATGAGAATCGATGAATTACAGATGAATAACGATGTCCCATTGCTGTATATCTGATGTAGAATTATAGGATAATTATAGTTAATGATTTTCTATGATTAGGAGATGTTTTTAGGGCTTAAAGTATAGAACCCGTAGTGAAAATACAGAGAAAATAGCAGAAAATACCCTTAGCAGAGCAGTATGCGTCGACCCCAAATGGTATGTGTCGATACATGAATGATGTTAGACTCAGGATGAGTCAAAACGAAGGAGTCATGTGTCAATACATGAGGACTTTTAGACTCAGGATGAGTCGATATGTAGGGGCATGTGTCGATACATACAGTATTGCAGACTCAGTATGAGTCGATACAAGAGAGTATGCTTCGACTCATGTGGCGTGTTAAACCCAGTACGCTTCGACCCAAGGCGTTATGCATCGATCCATGTTGTTTGGTTTTTGGTAGAATCAGTTTGAGAATGTTGTAACTTGAGTTTTCGGACTCCGTTTGAGGTGTCGTTCGAAGCGTTGAATAGCTAACACGATAAACTTTGTTCTTAAGGATTAAAATTAAGAATAGGAAGGATAATCATAGTATCCAAATTAGGATTTGAATTAGTTCCTGTGTTGATCGTTATGCTGATTTTTGTGAAGAATGACGAGGATGATATGATTATAGATTGTTATTTGGGTTGTAACACTAGAATTAATGATGATAATGATGTTGTATTACAAAATAGTAATAAGCAGAGGTTTAGTGATTTAGAAGTAAGCCTTTGATGCGTAATTAATTATAGGCAATATTATTGTTGTAGGCCTATGGCTAACGTTGCGAATTGACAAGTTACGACTGTATTATCATACGACTGAGTTGTTGATGAAACGATGATTTATGAGATTGTGCTTGATGAGTTTTGATGTATAAATGATGTTTGATGTATAAATGATGTTTTATGATTTATGATGATAAATGAATTATGATGACATATGATGTTGATGAAAGATGTTGAGATGCCTCTAATAATTGGCAGCTTTTAAGATGTAGACTTTTGGCCAACGATGATTTTGTGTTGAGATGTTGATAATTATGGTGTTGTCATTACATTCATTATTGTGTCGCATACATTGCATTTCAAGATGGAGCTTACGCTCGTTAAAGATGGCCTGTATTGGTGAATATTAAGATGAAGGCTTATGCCTTGTTGATGCCTCTATTTAATGGAAAAATTTTAAGATGGGAGTTCTGCTCCAATGGTACCACATGCATTTTCATAGTATTGAGTCACATTATATGATTGCATAAAGAAGTTGTAATTTGATGTGATGTATGTGTATTATTATTGGAATTCTCTTTGCGATTATTGTTGATTATAATATGAGAAATGGTGCTTTTATGTGATCTAATTCAATATATTAATTATCATACGCTTTATTATATTGTTAGGTATCTCACCCCTTATGTTTGAATGTTGCCCTTATGTTGGTAACGTGCAGGTAATCGAGAGTGAAGGTTGTATACCTTCAATAGTTCGAGTCAGTGTCATTGCTCTGATATGTAACACTCAGGGGGGGATGAACGCTTGTTACTTTTGATTGTTGATTATTCAGCTGTTGAACTTTAAGTTGATTGTTATTAAGTATGTGTTATTTTGAAGTTGCTGTAACGATGCTAAAGATGTTATTATGAATTCCGCTGCGTAGATGTTTAAATTGTTGATTTAAGAGATTAAAGTATTTTGATGATGGTTCATCCGAAGTTTTAAAGTGTTATGTATCCACGATGAATGAAATGAGTTTTTAATGATGAATTTGTGACATTCCGTTTTGTTTGCATGAATTATTTTATAACTATGATTTATTTATATAATTGCCGGGTAGAATTGGGGTGTTACAAAGTTGGTATCAGAGCAAAAGGTTGGTCCGACCTTGTCGTCGAGTCGTAGTTGTCTAACAATCGAGTATTGTTAATTCAAGAGCTAACCGTTGTTTATATTGTAGTGATAAGTTGAGACGGCTGTAAGTAATGATACTGAACTTGCTGCTTCTTTAGAAGCAATGGCTCATGCGATGGAAAATCAGCCGAATGCTTACGGGAATGCTGGATCTCGTAGTTTGGCGACTTTCCAGAGAGAGAATCTGCCTACGTTTAAGGGAAAGTATGATCATGACGGAGCATTGGATTGGTTGAAAGAGATTGAGAGAATCTTTTGTGTGATGGATTTCACTCCAGCGCGGGAGGTTCGATATGGTACTCATATGCTAGTAGTCGAGGCTGATGACTGGTGGCTAGAGACTTTTCAGAAGTTGGAAGCTGCAGGTGAGAATGTCACTTGGGTTGTGTTCCGTAGGGAATTTCTAAGGAAGTAATTTCCTGAAGATGTCAGTGGTAAGAAGGAGATTGAGTTCCTTGAGCTGAAGCAAGGGAGTATGTCGGTTGTTGAGTATGCTACCATTATTTCTGAGTTGGCTAAGTTTTATCCGCACTACGCTGAGGCAGATGCTGAGTTTTCGAAGTGTATCAAGTTTGAGAACGGGTTGCGCCCAGAGATCAAGAAAGCAGTTGGATACCAGAAGATCTGTGTCTTTGCTTATTTGATTGATAGTTGCAGGATTTATGAGAAGGATAATAATGCTCATTACAAGATTATCAATGAGAAGAGGGGTAAGCACCAACAAAATCGTGGTAAGCCTTATGATGCCCCAACTGGTAAAGGTAAGCAGAAAGTTTCTCAGGGTTAGAGGACTAGTGGGGGAGATGCTCCTGCTAGTGTGGTTTGTTTCAAATGTGGGAAACCTGGGCATAAGAGTAATATGTGTACTACTGAAGTAAAGAGGTGTTTTCGTTGTGGTAAGAACAGACACGTTGTATCTGAGTGCAAGCATAAGGATGTGATTTTGGGTATGAACTGGTTAGAGCATAACTATGTTCATATTAACTCTTATGACAAGTCTATGAGGTTTTCTACTCCTGAAGAAGAGGAAGATGGTATGTTGTCTGCTACACAGTTGAGGAAGTTGATGCAAGAGGAAGCACATATGTTCTCGTTGATGGCGTCGCTATCTGTAGAGAGTCAAGCTATAATTGAGGAATTGCAGGTGGTGTGTGAATTTCCTGAAGTTTTCCCCGATGAAATTCCTGATGTACCGCCGGAGAGGGAAGTTGAATTTATAATTGATCTTGTACCTGGTACCAGACCTGTGTCTATGGCACCATACATGATGTATGCATCTGAATTGTCATAGTTAAAGAAGCAATTGGAAGAGTTACTTGAAAAGAAGTTTGTAAGACCAAGTGTATCACTGTGGGGTGCTCCAGTGTTGTTAGTAAAGAAGAAAGATGGAAGTATGAGGCTTTGTGTTGATTATAGACAGTTGAATAAAGTGACGATTATGAACAAGTATTTGCTTCCAAGAATAGATGACTTGATGGATTAATTGGTGGATGCTCGTGTGTTTTGTAAGATTGATTTGAGGTCGGGTTACCATCAGATTAAAGTGAAAGATGAAGATATCTAGAAGACGGCTTTCAGAATGCGTTATTGACATTACGAGTATTCGGTGATGCCTTTCGGTGTTACCAACGCGCCGGGAGTATTCATGGAATATATGAATCGTATCTTTCATACTTATTTGGATCGGTTTGTAGTGGTGTTCATTGATGATATTTTGATTTACGCTAAGTCATAAGAAGATCATGCAGAACACTTAAGGGTAGTATTGCAAGTTTGAAAGAGAAGAAGTTGTATGCAAATCTGCCAAAGTGTGAATTTTGGCTAAAGGAGGTTAGTTTTCTTGGTCATTTGATTTTAGGTAGTTGCATTGCTATAGATCCATTGAAGTTTGATGATATGTTTCAATGGGAAACTATGAGGTCAGCTACTGAGATTAGGAGCTTTTTAGGATTAGCTGGTTATTATAGAAGGTTTATCGAAGGCTTTTCTAAGTTGGCACTTCCGTTGACTAAGTTGACTTGTAAAGGTAGAGCTTTTGTATGGGATATTCCGTGCGAAGAAAGTTTTACAGAATTGAAGAAGAGGTTGACATCGGCTCTGATTTTGATGTTTCCTAATCCAGGAGAGCCTTTTGTGGTATATTGTGATGCTTCTAAGATGGGTTTAGGAGGTGTGCTTATGCATAATGGTAAGTTAGTTGCTTATGCGTCAAGGCAGTTGAGGACTCATGAGAAGAACTATCCTACGCATGATTTAGAGCTTGCTGCAGTTGTTTTTGTGTTGAAGATTTGGAGGAATTATCTTTATGGTTCTAGATTTGAAGTGTTTAGTGACCATAAGAGCTTAAAGTATTTATTCGATCAGAAGGAGTTGAATATGAGGCAACGAAGATGGTTGGAATTGTTAAAGGATTATGATTTAGGTTTGAATTATCATCCAGGAAAAGCGAATATGGTGGCTGATACGTTGAGTCGAAAGACTTTACATATGTCAGCAATGATGGTTAAAGAGTTGGAATTGATTGAGCAGTTCATAGATATGAGCTTAGTTTGCGAGGTGACGCCGCGAAGTGTTATGTTAGGTATGTTGAATATTAATAATGAATTTCTAGACAGTATCAGAGAAGCTCAAAAGTTGGATGTGAAACTGGTAGATTCGATGGTTGGAATTGATCAGTCTGAGAATAATGATTTTAAGCTAGATGCGCAGGGTGTGTTGAGATTTCATAACCGGATTTGTATTCCTGATGATACTAAGATGAAGAAAGTGATAGTTGAGGAGAGTCATAGAAGTAAGTTGAGTATTCATCCAGGAGCTACAAAGATGTATCAAGATTTGAAAGGTTTGTTTTGGTGGCCTGGGATGAAGAGTGATGTGGCTCGGTTTGTGTATGCATGTCTGACTTGTCAGAAGTCAAAAGTTGAACATCAGAAGCCTGCAGGGTTGATGCAACCGTTAGAAGTTCCAGAATGGAAATGGGATAACATTTCAATGGATTTTGTGACAGGGTTACCTAATACTTTAAGAGGACATGATTAGGTTTGGGTGATTGTTGATAGGCTTACAAAGTCGGCTCATTTTATTCCTATTAACATCAGTTTTCCAGTGTCGAAGTTGGCTGAGATTTACACTAGTGTAATTGTGAAGCTGCATGGTGTTCCTTTGTGCATTGTATCAGATAGAGATCCAAGATTTACTTCTTATTTTTGGAAGAGTTTGCAATAAGCGTTGGGTTCTAAGGTGAGGTTGAGTTCAGCGTATCATCCTCAGACAGATGGTCAGACTGAACGGACGATTCAATCATTGGAAGACTTGTTGAGGGCATGTGTTCTTGAGCAGGGAGGTTTGTGGGATACTTATCTTCCGTTGATAGAGTTCACTTATAATAACATTTACCATTCCAGTATTGGGATGGAACCTTTTGAAGCGTTGTATGGTCGAAGATGTAGAACTCCTTTATGTTGGCATGAATCTGGTGAAAGTGTAGTACTTGGGCCTGAACTTGTTCGTGAGACTACTGAGAAGGTGAAGTTGATTCGAGAAAAGATGAAAGCTTCCCAAAGTAGACAGAAGAGTTATCATGACAAGTGAAGGAAAGATTTAGAATTT
Organism: Vicia faba; assembly: GCA_948472305.1. Lineage (NCBI taxonomy): Eukaryota > Viridiplantae > Streptophyta > Magnoliopsida > Fabales > Fabaceae > Vicia > Vicia faba. The sequence goes on from OX451740.1 coordinate 1,260,202,289, forward strand.
CAAGCGGGTGACCATGTGTTTTTGAGAGTTACACCTATGACTGGTGTTGAGCGAGCATTGAAGTCTAAGAAGCTCACTTCTCGTTTTATTGGACCATATCAGATTTCGGAGAGAGTGGGGAATGTTGCTTATAGAGTGGCTTTACCGCCTAATATTTCAAATTTACATGATGTGTTTCATGTGTCGCAACTCCGGAAGTATATTTCAGATCCATCTCATGTGATTCATATGGATGATGTGCAAGTACAGGATAACCATATGGATGATGTAGTATCTAATTGGGAAACACGAAGCGGGGTTGAAGGTTTATTAGCCAAGTATCTGATGGATCAAGCTCAACTATTCTGGGATAACTTGGACTTTCAGGCTTTCGAAGACATCTTGGCTCTCCTTATCTACGGTTTGGTTCTCTTCCCGAATCCAGATTCCTTCATAGATGTGAACACGGTTAAGATCTTCCTGTCCCGCAATCCTGTACCTACTCTTCTGGGTGATATCTTACATGCCCTCTATACTCGTATTGTGCGAAGAAGAGGGACCCTTATGTGTTGCATGCTGCTGTTGGCGAGGTAGTTTATTTCGCACCTCCCCAAATCTATGTTGAAGAATGTGGAAGGTTTAGGATGGTCTTACAGGATAATGTCTGCTGTACCCCAAAATTTGCCCTCCCATATTTCTCAAAACATTTCAAGAAAGATCCTCAAGTTGCTCAAGGAAGTCCAAGGGTTGGCCAGACAAACTCTCTCCTAAGGTAGTCTACCTCAAATTAGGGTTTCATGTTGCATCAAGATACTTGAGTCCAAGGGATCCCAAATGCTCACCATTGTCCTAATATGTTCTCAAGATCATCCATGTCAAGTTTCAAGCCTTGCAGAGAAAGTTTTCCCAGTCAATTGCTCAAAGGCCTGAAAATCGATTGTGCTAGGGCAAAAGTCAACTGTGGCCCACATACAGTCAAACTTCAAGATTTTTGGTCAACATCCTCATTTTGAAGTATTATTCATCATTTTATCAAGGGTTGATCATGATTCCTCAAGGATTGCTCACAATTCATCAAAATCCAAAAGTTGCTAAATTAGGGTTTTGTAGGAAAAGTCAACCCAACTTTGACCAAGCATAACTTTCTCATACATTATTAGAAATGACCCATCCAAAGCTCATTTTTAATAGGATGAAATTCCGTACAATTCATCTTCAGATCCCAAGTTCAAAATATGCACTCACAAGAAGTTATGAATTTGGACATTATAGGTCATTTTGAAAAGTTAACAAAAACACCTTTTTTTTCAAAGCTTCATACATGAACATGGAATACTCAATTGAGATGATACCAAAGGGGTTTCTTAGAGGAAATCTCAAGATTTCTAAAAAGTCTAAGAACACCCTCATAGAGTCAAAATTGAAGGAGTTATGCATTGGTGAAGTTGACATTTTTTGCAAAATTGCCAAAAGTTAAAAGTGCCTCAAATTGCAATTTTTATAAAATGGGCCCAACTTTTTGCACTTGTTTTGAGTTTGTAACATGGTCCACGAGCCCTAACTCTTCCCACTTGCCTTTATTTTATTTTTACCATTTATTTTGATTTTTTTATTTCAATTAAATCAATTTAAATCAAAATAAATCATGGAAATATCAAAATCATTTAAGTCTTGAGATTTGGTGCATATTTCAGGTCCCTTGTACAACTAGCAACAAAATTAAATCGTGCAAGGCATGTTTGTGCATGAAAAGATTGATTTTTGGCCTATTTTGGAAAGATCTTCATGAGAATCAAATCATGATCAAAGACCATAATTGACAAAGATTGAAAACACATTTGTAAACCTAATTCTATCAGTGATATATATTGAACAAGTGCAGACCAAAAAGACAAGGTTTTAGAGGAGTGTAAGAGGAAGAACAAACTTGAAAAAATCAAGGAAAAGTGGTGATCTGTTTTCCTATTTCCAGGCAGTTTCAAGACTCCCAAGCCATCTCTTTCGTTTCCTGGGCACTCAAGGAAGCCATAGCAATCAAAAGCAAGCCTTATCGTGCGCTAGAACTCACTGTAAGTGCTTTACGGATTGGACATATTCTTGAAATTGAATATCTTTGTTTAAGCATTTGTAGCATGAATCATGTATATATTCTGAATCCTGTAAGCATTTGCAAGCTATTCATAACAGTTAATTGCATTTTTGCTAACCCTATAGAGAAACACCATTGCTAGGGTTTTCTGTTGCGTTTTGGGATCTTTTTATACAGGTAAAATTGGCTCAAAATAAAGGCACCATGCTGCTCACCAGGCCAAGGAGAATTGGTTTATGGCTTCAGGTTCCATTTATCGTGCCTATGGATGATTTTGGAAAGTCGTTGGTTTGTACCTACGCTTCTGGTCCGTAGGTAAAAGTCATTGACCTTTTAGCAACAAATAGAGGTTGGGGACTGTGATCGGTGGATCTGGAACTGACTGTTAAACGCTGGTTCACGAAATATCGCGGAAGCAAGAGTCGCCATCGTCTTTTATTTTCTCCAAATGGAAAGGACAAAAGCACAGAAAAATTCCTTATAGAGATTGCTCTCGGTTCGGGAGGTAGGTTATAGAAAGGGAAGGTGTTAGCACCCTTTCTATCCATGGTTATCCATGGGCTCTTAGATACTTGCTCATTTGTGTTTTCAAAATGGCTTGTTTGCTTTTCAACTGTGGGTTTTAAAAAAGGTTTCTTTGAAAATTTTAGTTCAACTCTTGTATCGGTCCTCAAGAGTGTTTGAAAAGTTGGTTTCGAAAGCTTTTTGAAAAGGTGTCGGTGTGAAAAGTATTTTTTTGATTTGTTTTGAAATTAGAGCAAGTATCTAGAGTCGTCTACCTACCCTAAGGAATTCGTCTGTGTAAATGTCCTTAAAGTAGTGCCATCCCACCATTGAGAGGTAGGTAGCACCACCGTTGGAGGTGTTCGGGTCAATTCGAGGGTTCGGGACATGGTGATCACCGGAGCAATAGGAAGACACCTTAGAAGCTACCCTCATGCCATGTTCATGGACATGAGGACTTACTAAAATGTCCTCTACTCGACGATCACCTTTCGAGGGGCAAGGCAACAATGAGACGTACCCTAGGGGTGGTGTGTGATTTGTGTGTCATGTTCATTTATGTTTATCTTGTTCATGCATTGGTGATCTACGCGTTGCTTTTATTTTTTGACATTCATTCTTTCATGCAATAGTTAACAGTTAAAAGTTGCGGGAATTGAAAGTCCTACGCTATTACAAAGGCGCGGGTCTACATCGCCAAATTAATCCCAGACCCGATTTGAAATAAAATAAAAATGCGGAAAAGATAAATGTCTAATTAAGCTATTACATGGCTTTGGGAGAATTACATGAATATTCACAAAAAGAAATAAAAATGCGAAGAGAATTAAAGTCGGGAATGCGAGGGCGTTGGACCCTTTTAAGGAAATTAAATTACAATTATGAAATTAATTAAATTCAATGAGAAAAGAGAAGTTATTTTTTTTGAGTTTTTTGTATTTATGGATTTTAGTAAGAAAATTAAATGAAATGTAAAAAGAAAAGTCAATTAACCCTAATTCTAAATTGTCTTTAATTTATTAAGAAAATATTTAAATTAGACCTAATTTACATTAATTATTTACATGGCAAATTTTATTTACAAAATAATAATTAATAATTAAATATGGTGAAAAAGGAAAAAAAGATAAAAGTATAAAAACCTAATTCTACATTTTTTAGTTTATAAAAACATTTAAAATTAAAACCTAGAATTAAAACTAAATCAATTAATAAAATTTATTTACAAAAATGTTAGTGAATTAAACATAAAAAACATATTTTTTATTTTATAGTTTCTGAATTTTTTGGGTATTTTTTATATTAGGAAAATATTAATTTATGAATTAAGAGGAAATAATTTAATTAAAACAAATAGTAAAAAAAAATAGGAAAAGAAAAGAAATACAAACATTTGGGGGGTGTTGACCCCAATTTGGAGGTATTTGGCCAGCAATTAGGCCCAATTATTGGAGGCCTGGTTGACTTCTGGTAGTCACGTGTGGCTTCATTGACCAATGCATAGGGTGCTCCTCAGATCATGGCCATTGGATTGAGATCAGTTGGCGCGTGGCAAGCTTGGATGATGGGTGTATGATGAACTTCTGGAGGGAGCGTTATATGCAAACATGGACAGAAAAATAATATGGAGAAAGGAGGGGACCTGGGAATCGAACCCAGGTCCCAGAGTGTACCAAATCAATGCCTTGCCACTGAGCCACTTACACGCTTTGTATATAATATAGCAAATAAACAACATAATGCAAAACAATGGTTAGTGGTTAATTTCGCGCGAAATTCAAACGCACCAACCGCTGGCTTACACCTCACCTTCTTCCCCAATTGTTCTGCATTTGCCTAAAAAAAACATCAAGTAGCGGGGGTTTTAAACCCCCACTAAACGTTGTACACAAAAATAGCGATTAGAAACCTGTTGATCATAAATTGATCGCGAGGTATGGAAACGATTAGTCATGAGCTTCTGGTTTCAATGGCATGGGTCTTGTGTCTCAATTTTCCAGAATAAGGAGTTCCCAATTTGAAACCTCTGCAACCCTAAAAGACATTAATGGTAGGTTCTCGTACAGGGCGTGAAAATCCAATTAAATGACATCATTAGCTTTAGAATGGTTAGATTAGTCCAAATCAACAGAAAGAATGCAATGAGGATGCTTATAAATTGAAACACGAATATCAAAAATGTTAAGAACAGGACGGCATCATATTACCAATTCTTTACGTTAGAAGCTGTGATTTTGATCCAGAAACTTTCCTTGTGTCTTTGGCAAGCGATTGGAATAGTTATCTTGCCTTGAAACCAACTCTAAAGGCGTTTTCAGTTTTCAATTTTTTTCACAAAAATGCCAAAGTTGTTCTTAGGTTTGGGCGCAGCTTGGAGGTTCTAGGCATTAGGTTTGCATTCTGACTTATGTATGGGATGGATTAGGGTTGAATTTTGAGCCAAAAGATCAATGCATTGATGTATCAAATATTTGATTTTCAATGAATATTTTTTCAATCTTTTTCATGTGTTTTTGATTCCAATCATGGCCAAATCCTTCCTTTTTTGATGTGCACGAATCTTCAATGACCAATGAGAGCAAATGCTGCATAAAAAGATTCAAATGCATTTGTTTAGTATTTTTTTCATATTTTATTTAATTAAATGAATTAATAGTGATTAAAAATTCAAATAAATAATAAAAATGATGAAATAAATCCCCTTTGGGCCAAATGGTCGTGCATAGTCTTTGGATGATGAATCTTGGAAGAAAATGTGGCCCATTAGCAATTTTGAGGCATTTGAAGTAAAGTTGACTTTTCAAAATTCCCAAAAATTTCCCAACTTCCACAAGGCATATCTTGCTCAGTTTTTAAGCTTTGATCATGTTCTTGGACATTTTGGAAAGGTCTTGAAGTCCTCTAACCAATGCCTTTGGTCCCATGTCATTTTGATTTACCAATCTCAAGTTATGGCCTTTTACTTAAAGTGCCTTTTTGTTGACTTTTGAAAATGACCTATAATGTTGAAATTGATAACTTTTTGTGAGAGCATTTCTTGGGCTTGAAGTGTGAAGAGGAGTTGTAGGAAATGTCATTCTCTTCAAAATGAGCTTTGGATGGAATTTTTCTGATGAACCATGTGGAAGTTATGCCTTGGTCAAGTTACAGTTGACTTTTTCAACTGTCCAAATATGGAAACTTTTGCATCTTGAGACTTTTTGAGCCATACCTTGAAAATCATGATCAAGATTTGATCAAATGATGTTTGTGGCTTCAAAATGAGATGTTGACCAAAAATTTGAACTTTTGACTGTCAAATGACCATTTTGCCCCTGCAGTTGACTGTAGGGCAATTAGGGTTTTTGACTGTGCAATTTTGTGCTGTAAGTCTTGAAACTTAGAATGAGGATGCTTGACCATGTTTATAGGCATATGGGACTTGATTGGACCCTTGAAAACTTCAATTTCTTTGACAGAACCAAAACCCTAGTTTTTGACTATTAGGAGGCCTTTGAACTGTGCCACCCTTGGGGAGATTTTGAAGCATGCTCTTTGCCAATCTTGAAGAATATGGGAGGGCAAATTTTGGGGTACAACAGTTGCCCCTGTTCAATCTTCTTAGACCTGAGGATGCAGATTGGCTGACGTGTCTTTCGTAATCCGAAGGTGGAAGATGATTGGACACTAGAGTGCCCAGAAATTTGCGCTCACATAGTAGTGTGATGTGGGGAATGGGCTTGTAGATGCCATTTGGAGATTGATGGATAGGATGATGGGCTTATGGATGCCATGCTAAGAGGTAATGGGTAGGTGGATGGGCTTATAGATGCCATCTGGATGTTGATCGCATAAGAGATTCCTTAGCGAGAACTTGCATACCTGAAAAAGAAAATGATTACCTGGCCTGTTACAGGAGCTGGTCTTCAAACTCTTTGTATAGATGCGCCCTGACTGGTTACAGGAGCTGGATCTGGAGCTTCAAAAGGTGATGAATGAACCAGGGATGGTTACTACCTCAACGGGACGGTGAGAGAACCTTGGACGATTACTACCTCAACAGGAACGCTGAGAGAGCCTGGGGAGACTTCAACCTCAACAGTAACGCTGAGAGAATCTTGGATGTCTTCTACTGGGATAAGAAACAGGGAGATCTTAGGGTCGATCTGACTGGACTAGAGAAGGCCTTTGACTGGATAAGAATCAGGAAAATCTTAGGGTCGATTTAACTGAACTGGTCTAGGTCTTGGAATCTTCAACTGGATAAGAAACAGGGAGATCTTAGGGTCCATCTGACTAAACCAGAGAAGGCCTTTGACTGGATACGAATCAGGAAAATCTTAGGGTCGATTTAACTGAACCGGTCTAGGTCTTGGAATCTTCAACTGGATAAGAAACAGGGAGATCTTAGGGTCGATCTGACTGAACCAGAGAAGGCCTTTGACTGGATAAGAATCAGGAAAATCTTAGGGTCGATTTAACTGAACCGGTCTAGGTCTTGGAATCTTCAACTGGATAAGAAACAGGGAGATCTTAGGGTCGATCTGACTGAACCAGAGAAGGCCTTTGACTGGATAAGAATCAGGAAAATCTTAGGGTCGATTTAACTGAACCGGACAAGGTCTTGAAATCTTCAACTGGGTAAGAATCAGGGAGATCTTAGGGTCGATCTGACTGAACCAGAGAAGGCCTTTGACTGGATAAGAATCAGGAAAATCTTAGGGTCGATTTAACTGAACCAGACTAGGTCTTGAAATATGGCTGAGAACTTAACTGGATCTTTCCTGAAAGGTAAAGGCCAGTCATATGCAATGCATGATATGGATCAAGCAATGATGTTCTCAACATAAATGAGATTTGTAAGATATGATGCGTATATGCATGCTATAATGTATGGAAGTGCGATGTTTATGAATGTATCTTTTTTATCTAGGAAAGTAAATTCTTGACGGATGCCGGGAAGTCACATCCTGGACTGATGTTTGAAGAAAAGAATATTTGTTTCCGTTGGGGATGATAGTTGCAAGAATACCGGTAGGAGAAGATAACTCCGTTGGGGAATAAACTTGACAAATGGATTACTCTGCGGGGAGAAAAGTACTCTAACGATCTTGCTGGGGACCAATACTCTGTGGGGAGAGAGGTACTTTGCTGAAATGTTGATGGTAACTTCGCTGGGGATACCATTGTTATGTTGGAAGTGTTAATAGACTTCGCTGGGGATAAGAAGAGTTTGCCAAGGACGATCTTTCCGTGGCTTTTGGCTGAGGATAACCCAGTTATATCCTGGTAGGGAAATAACCTTTGAATAAAACCGGGGAGACGCGTTCGTGCTCCGCGAGGATAAGCTTCCAGAATCTACTGAGGATAAGCTTGCTGCTTGGGGAGATGGATTCCAACTTTCCTAGGGAACTGGATTGGACTCTCCTGGGGAAGTTTTGAATTGTACCGGGGAAATGACTCCATTGAATGTTTGATATACCGCCGGGGAACAATCTTTAGACCAAGACTGCCGGGGATGCTTGTTAAGAATATTCGTATATCGTGCTGGGGAATGTTGAGATCTGCTGGAGGATACCCGACTCCCTTAAGGCTGATATCATAGCTTTGCTTGGGGAGAGTGTACTGACTTGCTGGCTCACTCTCTGGGGAATTAAGATATACTGGTTGTGTTCTTCAGCTGGACCTACCTTGGTACCTTGGTGGACGAAACAATTAGATCGCTTAGACAACTCTTTATTGCCCCTGTTTCTAATGTTACCTGTAATTAATCCTTTGTTTCGTATGCAAATATTCATGAGTTAGCGGATTATTGTCAATGCATATATCACAAATTGAACCTTGGACGTTCTTCGCAAAACAAAACGGAAAAAGGAAAAGCAAAAGGCAATTTGTAGCTGAAAAGTGATTTTATATTGATTTTTGAATTTGCCTGTAAATAGGCGTTTTATGTACAAGAGGCTGACGTCCTAGTAAGAGGACGCCTCCGAACAAAAGAAATTATACAAGTTTGTACAAAAGAAAATAAAACAGCTGTGTGAAATGAATGATCCCACTGGGTCTCAACTCTGCTATTGCCTTTATATCTCCGAGCGTCTCATCACTTGATGACCTTAGTTAAAGATGAAGCTGATTGATCGATGCCGTCTGAACTTGATATAGATACCGGATTCCGGATGCAAAGTGATCCAATGAGACATAGTATTACGCTTTATCCCTAACTTTTGCCTGGACCGCCCTTTCGGGTTTTCAGTCCACCGGGATACCCATTTTTGCCCAAGCCGCCTTTTCAGGTTTTCGACTTGCCGGGTGTACAGATTTTTTTCATTTCATCACTTCATTTTTCCCGAACCCTTTTGGTTCGCCGGGAAGCCCTAATTTTTGCCTAGGTATGTCAATCCTAGCGGGTCTTTATCATGCGTAGTATCTTTTTACTATGTCTGCATTGGCGGGGTGAGGAAGGTCGTCACCATCCATGTTGGTTAGAATCATGGCTCCTCCTGAGAACACATGTTTAACCACAAATGGCCCTTCGTACGTAGGGGTCCATTTGCCCCTTGGATCACTCTGAGGAAGGATGATTCGCTTGATTACCAGATCCCCAACTTGATATTCTTGTGGTCGGACCTTCTTGTTAAATGCCCTGATCATCCGTTTCTGATACGTCTGACCATGACAGATAGCAGCAAGTCTCTTTTCGTTAATTAAATTTAGCTGATCAAGTCGCGTCTGGATCCAATCATCTTCGCTCAGATATGCATCCTTCATTATCCGGAGAGAGGGTATTTGCACTTCGATCGGTAAAACTGCCTCCATACCGTAGACCAAGGAGAAAGGAGTTGCCCCGGTTGACGTCCTGGATGAGGTACGGTACCCATGAAGAGCGAACGGTAACATCTCATGCCAATCTTTATAAGTCACTGTCATCTTCTGCACGATTTTCTTAATGTTCTTATTTGCTGCTTCTACAACCCCATTCATCTTCGGTCTGTAAGGAGAAGAGTTGTGGTGCTGTATCTTAAACTGCTCGCAGAGCTCAGTGATCATTTTGTTATTTAGGTTGGTACCGTTGTCTGTAATGATTCTTTCTGGGACACTGTATCGACAGATCAGGTTGTGCCGAATGAACCGTGCCACAACAGTCTTGGTTACCGTAGCGTAGGAAGCTGCTTCAACCCACTTCGTGAAGTAATCAATCGCCACTAGGATGAAGCGATGCCCATTGTACGCTGTAGGTTTAATCTCACCGATCATATCTATGCCCCACATTGAAAAAGGCCAAGGTGAAGTCAGGACGTTTAGAGGAACTGGAGGAACATGCACCTTGTCTGCATATATCTGGCATTTATGACATGTCCGAGAATGTTGGTAGCAGTCAGCTTCCATTGTGGACCAAAAATACCCTTCCCGAAGGATTTTCTTTGCCATAGTGTACCCACTGGAATGTGTTCCGAAGGTCCCTTCATGTAACTCTTCCATGATCCTTTCTGCTTCTGTCTTGTCCACACAACGCAGTAAGGTCGAATCATGGTTTCGTTTATACAGGATGCCGTTGCTAAGGAAGAACTTCGCTGCGAACCTTCTCAGAAACTTCTTATCATTGACAGATGCACCTTCAGGGTATTCCTGAGCTTCCAAATATCTCTTCACCTCATGGTACCAAGGCTTCTCAGTCACTAATTCAGTCTCGAGATCACAACAGTATGCCGGTTCGTCCAGTTTCCAGATGATGATCCGGGGAGCCTCATTGTCCCATTTGACTTTGAACATGGAAGACATCGTAGCTAATGCGTCCGCTAACTGATTCTCCTCTCTTGGGAAATGTTCAAAGGTTATCTTTGTGAAGTGGGGGATCAAAGTCAACACACATTCTCTGTAAGGAATAAGATTCGGATGTTTCGTATCCCACTCGCCTTTGATCTGATTGACCACGAGAGCGGAATCTCCGAAGACACTCAGAAACTTGATCCTTAAGTCGATCGCAGCTTAGAGACCCATGATGCACGCCTCATACTCCGCCATGTTGTTGGTGCAGTTGAAACATAGCCGGGCGGTGAGTGGAGTATGAGTGCCTTGAGGGGATATGATTACAGTGCCGATACCGTTACCCAAAGTGTTGGAGGCTCCGTCAAAGTGCATAGACCATCGGGATCCTTCCTCAGGTCCTTCATCCGGTCCAGGTATTTCACAATCAGTCACTATCATGATACTCTTGTCTGGAAACTCGAAGTTCATTGACTGATAGTCGTCTACTGCCTGATGTGCCAAGTGATCTGCCAATACACTCCCTTTGATGGCTTTCTGAGTCGTGTACTGGATGTCGTATTCTGTCAAGATCATTTGCCATCTTGCTATTCTCCCAGACAGAGCAGGCTTTTCAAATATGTACTTTATAGGATCCATCTTTGAGATCAACAAGGTAGTGTGAGTCAGCATATACTGTCTCAGCCGGCGAGCAGCCCATACCAAAGCGCAACAAGTTTTCTCAAGCAGTGAGTATCGGGTCTCACAGTCGGTAAACTTTTTGCTAAGGTAATAAATGGCATGCTCTTTTCGGCCAGACTCGTCATGTTGCCCCAACACACACCCCATTGAGTTGACAAGCACTGTCAGGTATAATATCAGAGGTCTCCCTTCAACCGGTGGCATAAGGATGGGTGGTTCTTGGAGATACTCCTTAATTCTGTCAAAAGTAGCCTGGCATTCATCATTCCAACGTACTACCTGATCTTTCTTCAGCAGCTTGAAGATTGGCTCACAGGTAGCAGTTAGGTGCGAGATGAAGCGAGCAATGTAATTCAGGCATCCCAAAAAGCCTCTGACCTCTTTCTCTATCTTAGGAACTGGCATCTCTTGAATGGCTTTAACTTTGGTAGGGTCCACTTGAATACCCTTGTCACTTACAACGAAGCCTAGCAATTTTCCAGATCTTACCCCGAAGGTGCACTTGTTCGGGTTCAACCTCAGCTTGTACAACTTCAGTCGGTCAAACAATTTCTGCAGATGATCAAGGTGTTCTTCCTCAGTTTGAGACCTTGCGATCATGTCGTCAACATACACTTCTATCTCATGATGGATCATGTCATGAAATAAAGCAACCATGGCACGTTGGTAGGTTGCCCCAGCATTTTTCAGTCCAAAAGGCATGACCTTGTAGCAGAAGGTGCCCTACTGAGTAACGAAGGTAGTTTTTTCCATGTCTTCAGGTGCCATCTTGATCTGATTATACCCTGAAAAACCATCCATGAAAGAGAACACCTTGTGCTGAGCCGTATTGTCAACAAGGACATCAATGTGAGGTAGAGGGAAATCATCTTTGGGGCTGGCCCTATTCAGATCCCTGTAATCGACACACATTCTGACCTTTCCGTCTTTCTTTGGTACCGGCACCACATTAGCAACCCACTGAGGGTAAGAAGTCACTGCAAGGAACCCGGCATCAAACTGTTTCATAACCTCGGCTTTGATCTTCTCAGACATCTCTGGACGCATACGGCGGACCTTTTGCTTGACCGGAGGGCAGTCTTCCTTGGTAGGCAAATGATGGACCACAATGTCGGTATCCAACCCGGGCATGTCTTCGTAGGACCAGGCAAAGATCTCCATATAATCATGTAGCATCTGAGTCAACCGTTGCTTCACGCTGAGCTCTAGGTTGGCACCAATCTTTACCTCCTTTCTGTCTGCCTCAGTACCCAGATTTATTGTTTCCACCGGCTCTTCGTGTGGTTGAATTGCCCTCTCTTCCTGGAGTAACAGTCTTGCAAGCTCACCAGGCACTTCGCAATCATCTTCACCTTCGTCTTCGGCTAAGTTGATCGGATTTTCAAAGTCATAACTGGCAGTAGCAGAGTCGTTACCAGTGAGATCCAGAGTGGATTGAAACCTGTATGAGTGAGTGTGTGTAAATACAACTGTTTTGCAATATATAAAGAAAGGAAAGAAAGAAAAGGAGCATAAGATTTGAAATGCGAGAAAACGTCCAAGGTTTTTATTCATGATATATGAAATGACAATTAATATGCCCTCACAAATGAAACCACGGTGCCCCGGGTAAGACACCGGGCCATAGAGTTCAATTTATTGTTTATTACAGATACCAAAACAGAAGAATTCATTACTCAGTAACAAGAGAAACAAGTAGGTTGTCCTTTGCAATCCAATTGCTAGGTTCACTGTCGGTTGCCGGGTAAATCCAGCTGTCGAACTCAGCTTCCTCCACTTCATCATCCTCCCTGATAGTATTTACTCCATGGTTAGGCATGGGAGCAGTCACCACATTGGGCTTCTCAGGTGCCTCAAACTGTACCTCCTTGGCGTCAATAAGATCCTGCACTTTATTCCTTAAGGCCCAGCAGTCATCAGTGGAATGCCCCGGGCTATCAGAGTGATAAGCACAGCGGGCATTTGGATTGTACTTGGGAGACGCCGTATTCACAACCTTCGGGGCCTCTCTGACAGTCACTAGGTTAGTGGACAGCAACTGCGGCAAGATTTGTGATAGAGTCATACTTAGCCGGGTAAACTCTCTTCTGGGTCTTTCAGCCCTTTGAGGATTGGTTTGCCGAGGAGCGGTAGCAGGTTTAGCAATCATCACCGCGTTGACAGGTTGGCGGCGCTCAGGTTTCTCTTATCTTCTAGACCCATATACAGCACTGGCCTCCTTTTTAAAGGGCTTCTTCTCAGAACTTGACGATGCACCTTTCTGAATTTTGCCGGACTTCATTCCAGCCTCTATTCTCTCTCCAGTCAGAATAAGATCAGTGAACCCTGCAGATGAGTTACCGATAAGATGATTGAAAAATAGCCCAGATAGGGTCCCCAAGAACATGTCTACCAACTCCCGGTCAGTTAACGGAGGCTGCACCCTGCCAGCCAAATCCCTCCACTTCTGTGCATACTCTTTAAAACCTTCACTTGACCCTAGCGACATACCCTGGAGTTGGGTACATGTAGGGGCAAGGTCGGCATTATATTGATACTGCTTGTAAAAAGCAGTAGCCAACTCCTCCCAGTTACGAACCTTGGTCCCATCCAGCTGATAGAACCATTCGAGATGAGTCCCTGAAAGACTCTCCTGGAAGAAGTGGATCCACAAGTTCTTGTCCACTGAGTACGGTTGAATCTTCCGCACATAAGATCTGAGGTGTAGCTTGGGACAGGACGCCCCATCATACTTGGTAAAAAATGGTGCTTTGAACTTGTGAGGAATGATCACACCAGTAGATAAGCCCAAATCTCCGAAATCCAGCCCAGGCACTTGTTGGATCTCCATTGCATTCAGTCTATCTTCCAACTGCTTATACCGGTCTTCAGTAGGGGGATACTGTTCCTCATTGAAGTCAGTCTCGTTGCAGATTATGGCTTCCATGCGTAGAAACACCATCCGAGTTAACTTTGTGCAAATACCTGCTCAACTCAAAGATTTGGCCTCGAGAGTTTCCGACACTTCTTCATTCATTAGAAGACATGGTCAGCTTCTTAGCTTGGTTACATCAAAGTTTGATGAGCATATGATGAGTGTGCTTTTCCAGTTCTTCGATCCGGTGCATCATTGTTTCACCTTCCCGGATTATCAGCTAGTTCCCACTTTGGAAGATTTTTCTGACTTATTGGGTATATCCATCCTCGAGCAGATTCCTTTCACAGGTTTGGAAGAGGTTCCTAGACCAGAGGAAATTGCTTCAGTTTTACATTTGAAAAGGGCTGATGTAGTATCCAACTGGGAGACACGGAGCGGAGTTAAAGGTTTCTTATCCAAGTTTCTGATGGACAAAGCTCAACTATTCTGGGACAGTTTGGAATTTCAGGCTTTTGAAGATATCTTGGCTCTCCTCATATACGGTTTGGTTATTTTCCCGAATCCAGATTCCTTCATAGATGTGACCTCGTTTAAGATCTTCTTGTCTCGCAATCCTGTGTCTACTCTTCTGGGTGATATTTTGCATGCTCTATATACTCGTACCGTGCGAAGAAGAGGGACCCTCATGTGTTGCACGCCACTGCTGGCGAGGTGGTTTATTTCGCACCTCCCCAAGTCTGTATTGAAGAATGAGGAAGGGTTAGGATGGTCTTACAGAATCATGTCACTTGCCCACACAGACATTCTTTGGAGTTCTAAGGATATGGAAAGAGTCGCTGTCATTGACCGATGTGGGGAATACCCTAATGTCCCGTTGCTTGGAATTAGAGGGGGAATAACCTACAGTCCTTGTTTGGATTTACGACAGTTTAGTCGTGCCCAGAGAGACGGTCCTCATGAGCTACTTCTTACAGATATTGTCTTTGACTATAAGGAGGATATTGACAAGCATCGCCGAAGGTTTATACGAGCCCGGGGCATGGTGAACAGGTCTGACCCTCACGAGCTAGGACCAAAGACTTCTCTCTGTATGCAACCTTACCTCCAGTGGGTTCGGGATCGAGCTCAGAAGCTTGGGATGCCTTATGAAGCTGTGTTGCCAGTGATTGTGGAGCATACTAATGAAGAGGGCGTTCCTTATTCAATCCTTTATCCCTACATGCCTACTGATCTCGGGGCTTTGAAGAGATCCTGGATTCAGCTGAAGGAAGAAAGAGATGCTTACCTGGAGAAGTATCATGAGAAGGAGAGGAAGATCTTGAAGCTCACAAGGCAACTTGAGAATGAAAGGACGATCAATGACTACGTCAGCACGAAGGGAAAGCGACCATGGGATTTCTGATTTTTGCTTTTTTTTAGTTTAAGATTTGTTTTCAGTTTATTTCTTTTGTAACGCCTTGAAGGCATTGTTAAACATTTTTACAAATTTAATCTAATAAAGTTTGTTTATTTTGTTGGTTTGCAAATTTAAATCTCCCAAAGTCTCTGAAATCATTTCATACGCATTCCATTATCATGCACCTCATTACAGGTATCATTACAGGTTTCTCATCTTCTTCGCTGTTTATCTCACTCACAGAATGCCTTCTGAAATACCTACCGATCAAGCCATCAAAGCTATTCAAGCACATAATGCTTAATTCAAAGAGATGTTCTTGAACCTGGCTAAAGGGCAGGAGGATTTGAAGACTCTAATCCTAAAGGAGAAGAAGAAGAAGAAGAAGAAGAAGAAGGTGGTTCTGCTGAATATGGGTCACAGATTTGGGAATAGGTTGCGACAGGAAGCTGATCTGTCTCATTCATCTAGAGGAGGAGAGAATCAAGAGGAAGGAAAGGGTCCTAGTCTTGTAGTCTCTGATAATGATACTCATTTTGATGATGAACAGTACCCTCCTGCTGAGGATAGGTACAAACAACTTGAAGACCGTCTAAGTGCAATGGAGATTCAGAAGGTCCCTGGTATGGATTTCGGGGATTTGGGACTAGCATCTGGGGTGGTGATCCCTCACAAGTTTAGAGCCCCGTTTTTTGCTAAGTACGATGGAGTATCCTGTCCAAAACTCCATCTCCGCTCGTACGTCAGGAAAATCCAACCTTACACTGCTGATAGGAATTTATGGGTACATTTCTTTCAAGATAGTCTGTCAGGGACTCAGCTTGAATGGTTTTATCAATTGGAAGTAGCTAATGTCCGCAACTGGGAGGACCTTGCTGCTGCTTTTTACAAACAATACCAGTATAACTTCGACCTTGCTCCCACGCGTACTCAGCTTTAGGGTATGTCTATTGGTACAGGTGAAGGTTTTAAGGACTATGCTCAGAAATGGAGAGATCTGGCTGGGAGAGTCCAACCCCCTCTGTCTGATAGGGATTTGGTTGATATGTTTCTTGGGATGTTGTCTGGTCCATTTATCAATCATCTGATCGGCAGTTTATCATCTGGGTTTACCGAACTGATTTTGACTGGGGAGAGAGTAGAAGTTGGTATTAGAAGTGGCAAGATACAGAAAGGTGCTTCATCAAGTACAAAAAAGAAGCCTTTCAGGAAAGAAGCTAGTGCAATTTACGGCTTGAGGAGCCAAAACAGACCTGAACGCCGCCAAGCAGTAAACACGGTAGTAATATCAAGACCCACCGTTGCCCCATAATGCAACAATAAGCAAAGAACGGAGAGACCGCAAAGACAGTACACTCTTCTTAATATGACTTTGTCTCAAATTCTACCGCAATTGTTGAAGACCAACCTGGTAACTCTGAGGGAAGCCTGTTGGCTCCTAAATTCGACACTCTTGTTTTATCAATGTCAACCATTAAAAGCTGAAAGATGCTTTCGACTGGCTAAGTCTGTCGAAGTGCCCGTCGAAAGATGGCAAAGTACTTAGAAGATTTCTTCCAAGGAAGAAGGCTGGTTGCCTTCGACGTCGAAGGAGTTTCTCGTCGAAGATGTCTCTTGACGAAAGTGTTCGATGGTCCAGAGTGGAGCAGTTTTGAAATTCAAGTTTTTGGAGGGAAAACGGTTTCCAGCAGTTACCACGTGCAAACGTGCAAGGATCTGGAGCGTCGAGCATGGAGAACGTGCCAAGTGGATTGATCTCGAAGCAGTGTAACTGCCCGACGGTTACTTGGGATGTTTTAGTATAAATAGGAGTAGACATGTAGTTTCTCGCGTGTGTTCACAATTCTATACAAAGTCACTCATATAGATTCGAGTACCCAGTGTGTGAGAAAGAATTGTTGAGAAATGTATGTGTGAAACACCAATTTTATCAATTAAAGTCATTTACTTTTCCAGAAATTTACTTGCTTTCTCCTTTACATTCTTGTCGAACCTTTTACTTTAAGCCTTGTTTATTTTACCAAGTCTTTCCTTTATGCAATTCATTTAAAGCCAATTTATTTAAAGCCTTATCCAATTCAATCAAACTTCAAAATCAACCTATGTCCTAGGATCAATCTGATCGATCCTGCGAGTAACCAAATAAGTAACCATTTGGAGGATCAGCGGTTGTTTACCAAAACCCAAGGTAAACAAATTGGCACACCTGGTGGGACAGTGTGTTGATTGTTGAAAATAATCTCATCTTTTCGAGTTGTATGTTATTGAGAAGTGGTAGAATATACACTAACGATAACAATACTGCCAGAAGAAGGGAAGAGATGGCAAATCCGCCAAACACTAACGAAATCCCACAAACGAGTGTGGGAGCAACGGTTAATATGACCGTAAGTGAAGCGACAAATGTTGGTTCGACACCAGCAGTATCGGTCACAACCACGGGGCCAATACCTTCGTTAACAGGCCCTAGGATACCTTTGGGAACCCCCCCACCAAGGGGAAATTTAGGCACAAGGCCTTTGGTTCCCCCAGGATTTATTCCATTCTATGGTATGCCAACTTCTGAAGTGGCAAGCCTGACGAATGCTGCGTCCACTTTTTCAGACCCTTTCGTGAGTGCCTCTTCGCCACTCCAAGGCTCTGGAGTAGGCATGGCGAATAGAAATAGGACCCAACTCTTAGGAGGAACGTCCCAAGTAGCCCATGGCCTTACAAATGCCTCGACAGCAGTCTTGAGGCAACAAATGGACGAAAGCAACCATGATATGGTGAAAATGTTGGCACAAACTTTGAGTACAGTGCTAAACCCTCTAATACAAAACACTACTCAATCGAATCAGCAAGTGACAGCGCAAATGACGCGTTTGGCTGATTTCTTTGGAGTGCCCCAACCTATTCGACAGCCCCAAAGGGCGCAGATAAGGGGAAACCAGGGGATATTTCTAGAGGAAGAAACCACCATTAACCAGGCTCAACAGCCTGTCGAAGAAAACCTTAGGGCATGATTAGAACAGCCTGTCGAGGAGCCTAGGGTAATAGCCCCAGAGGTAAGGTTAGTTAACAGAAACCAAAATGCTGACGAAGTGGTTCAGCATATCCAATACCAAAACATGGGTTTGGAAAACAATCTGGCAACCATGATCGAAAGGATCATGACTCAGAATGGGATGAACATGGGCTTTCGAAGGCCCAACTTTACATCTCCATTGTCAGAATACGTGTTACAAACGGACTTACCTCCTAGATGCAAAGTCCCCAAATTTACTAAGTTCTCTGGGGACACGACAGAATCTACTGTCGAGCATGTGGCGAGATACTTGATCGAAGCAGGAGACATTTCGAATAACGAAAACCTAAGGATCAAGTACTTCCCAAGTTCTTTAACCAAGAACGCTTTTACTTGGTTTACAACTCTTCCCCCCAATTCGATCCATCATTGGACCCAGTTGGAAAGATTGTTCCATGAACAATTCTACATGGGGCAAACCAAGATAAGCCTGAAAGAACTGGCCAGTGTGAAGAGACGTTTCACTGAACCTATAGACGAATATCTGAATAGGTTTAGGTTGCTCAAGGCGAGATGTTTTACACAAGTGCCAGAACATGAGTTGGTCGAAATAGCCGCAGGCGGTTTAGATTATTCCATTAGGAAGAAGCTAGACACCCAGTACCTAAGAGACA
The DNA here is from genome assembly GCA_948472305.1 of Vicia faba. NCBI lineage: Eukaryota > Viridiplantae > Streptophyta > Magnoliopsida > Fabales > Fabaceae > Vicia > Vicia faba. Next base: position 1,260,221,219 of record OX451740.1, read on the forward strand.
TGGCCCAACTGGCCGATAGAGTTCGACAGGTCGAACGCCTCAAAGCTGAAAAAGCTAAGGCAACAAAAACTCACAAGAGAGAAAGGATAGCGTAAGTTGAGATGGATGACGAAGATCTAGAATCCTTCGACGATACTTTAACTGTCGAAGAAGGAGAAGTCAATTTAGCAGAACTAAAACAAGGGCCACCATACTCTTGTAAACTGTTAGTCCCCTCAAATGGGAAAAATCCCATTGGTCCAGAAAGGACCAACGATAGGTTCCCAAAAAAGACTTATAGTTTTGACATCACAAAATGTGATGAAATATTCGACTTGCTAGTTAAAGATGGCCAAATGATAGTACCCCCTGGGGTAAAAGTGCCTCCTCTTGATCAAAGAAAGAAGAGAGGTTTTTGCAAATATCATAATTTTTTGGGCCATAAAACTTCTCAATGTTTTCTTTTCAGGAATCTTGTGCAAGATGCTATTGAGGAAGGGAGATTAAAGTTTGCAGACAAATCCCCCATGGCTATCGACTCCAATCCACTGAAGGCTGAAGCCCACTATGCTGAACCCTCTGAGGTGAACATGATAGAGGCAACCAGGATCCAGTCGAAGAAGCCAGGAATTACCATGGTCGAAGTCTCAAAGGACCACATCAACATGCCAATCTTTGGCAGTTTTTCTGGAAATTTATCCAGGAAGACAATTGAAGCTGTCCAGAAAGCGGTCGAAAACCCGAAGTCGGAGACCGCTGAAGCACAAAAAACTGGATCAAAACCCAGTTCCCACTTGGCCACTGTTCAAGGCCAGACGGAGAATCTGGAGATACAAATGAAGCAGTTAACTCTTGCTAACAAAGATACAATGAATATCAACATGGTCGAACTTTCTGACCCAAAAGCATCAGAAGAGGCCATGAGGCAAGAACAAGCTAATAAGACCGCTTTCCCTCGGGAAAACGAAAACTTGGCAGATTTTCTACAAAGATGCCAGAAAAAGAAATCAGAGGTGATGCTGTGTCCAAGATGCAGTTCGATCTTTGATAAAAAAGCTGCTGAGCACATTCAAGGCGTGAGAGCAGCGAATAAGAGAAGGGAGAATGCTGACCTTCGACATGATCCCAGAAGGGGTTCTAACCAAGAAAAGAGGCCATTGACTTTTAGGCCTCCAACAAATGTGCCAGTAGACACTTGGTATAAAACCTCTGGCCGGAAAAGGCCAAGTGAGGAGAAATGGCATTCTTTCGATGTGCCAAGAGGTTCCTCTTTGACTCAAAAGAAAGAGCCTCAAGTTGCTGCACCTAAGGTTGCACAAGTGTCCAGCAACTACAAGGGTAAAAATCCTATGTCTCGATCTCAATGGAGGAGATATCAAAGGAGACGAAAAGCTGAAAGGGAGGCTGCCAACGAACCTAAGGCAGAAACTAGTTCGAATGTTCCTCAAAGGAAACAAAGGAAGCCTCTAGAGAGAGAGCCAGTTACCAACAGGCTAGTTTGGCCTAACCAAAGTGAAGTCGAAGACGAAGATGATGCTGAGTCTGATGATACTTTGGATATAATGGTGAATATTGTTTCAGTGCTGCCCAGGGAATTCAATCGACAGGTAGAAGTCGAAGCAAGTGACTGGGAAGTAGAGCAAGAAATGGCCAAACATAGGCCAGTGTGCTATTTTGTCATGGACAATGGCACTACTGAGGAACAAAATGGCTTCTTCGAGCCACCTACAGAGGCGATGAAGAATCACCTCAAGCCTTTGTTCATAAGGGCTAAACTCAAAGAAACTACTGTGAATAAAATATTGGTCGATTGTGGGGCAACCATCAATATTATCCCTCACTCTATGCTAAGGAAAATTGGCAAAAGGGATAAGGAAATTAAGCCTCACAACATGGTCTTGTCGAACTATGAGGGCGGCATAGGGACCACTATGGGAGTGATCCAGCTAGATATCAAAGTTGGGTTTATCCTTCGACCAACGATGTTCATGGTCATATCGGCCAAACCTAACTACAATCTTTTGTTAGGCCGTGAATGGATTCATGGTGTTGGCGATGTGCCTTCATCGATGCACCAAAGGCTGCTGCTATGGCGTCCAGATGGGATGGTCGAAAACATAGAGGCAGATCAAAGCTACTACCTTGGCGAAGTAAATCACCTGGGTTTGGCAGATTTCGACAAAAACTTGGCTCACATAGAGCCATGTCCAACACCTGACTTCGACATGGCGCCAGCGCCAAACACCTTTTGTTCCCTATACCTGCATCCTGAGCATGGTTTCCAATGGGACAGAGAAGACTTGTCCCACATAGACTTCAGTGGGTTAACAGATATCCAACCAACTGGTTGGGGAAGTGAATTCAGTGATAATGACTGAGTCACTATCTTTGAAGCGAATTTCGGCTTATGTAGCCGAAACCAAGATGATAACGGCTCTCGAAGCCGAAGTAAAGTACATGGCCACACAGGCCAATGATCAACAAATATCTGCTGTTGGCCCAGGAAAGGATTTCGATCCAAAACCTCCTGATATCATGCCAGAGGAAATGCAGGAACAGAGGCTCGACGCCATCTATGACGATGAGCCTTTGGGCTTCGAAAAGGACCCCTTGGCGAACAACATTAAAATGTTAGCACAAGACCCTTTAGAAGAAATCAACTTAGGCGAAGGATCAGAGAAAAGGCCAACTTACATCAGCGCCAAAATCGATCCAGAACTTAGGTTGGAAGTAATCCAATTGTTGAAAGAGTTTAAAGACTGTTTTGCATGGGATTATGACGAAATGCCTGGTCTCGACAGAGGATTGGTAGAACTTAAGTTGCCAATCAAACCTGGAAAGAAGCCAATCAAGCAAAATCCAAGGCGCTTCGCTCCAGAAATACTGTCGAAGATCAAAACGGAGGTCGAAAGACTTCTGAAATGCAAATTCATCCGTGTTACAAGGTATGTCGAATGGATTGCAAATATTGTGCCAGTAATTAAGAAAAATGGTACGTTAAGGGTGTGCATAGATTTCAGAGATTTGAATGCTGCCACCCCCAAAGATGAATATCCTATGCCTGTGGCGGAAATGCTAGTCGATTCTGCCGCTGGTTATGAATACCTGAGTATGCTCGATGGTTATTCAGGATATAATCAAATATTCATTGCTGAAGAGGATGTGTCGAAAACAGCTTTTCGATGCCCTGGGGCCTTAGGCACTTACGAATGGGTAGTGATGCCTTTTGGCTTAAAGAACGCTGGGGCAACGTACCAGCGAGCAATGAATACTATCTTCCATGATTTTATTAACACTTTTATGCAAGTTTATATTGATGATATTGTTATAAAATCTGTTTCCAGGAAGAATCACATTGACCACCTTCGACAATCATTCGAAAGAATGAGAGAACATGGTCTGAAGATGAACCCTTTGAAGTGTGCGTTCTGTGTGAAAGCTGGAGATTTCTTGGGCTTCGTTGTCCACAAGAAAGGAATCGAAATCAACCAGAACAAGACGAAGGCAATTCTGGAAGCGAAAGCGCCATCGAATAAGAAGGAATTGCAATCTCTCTTAGGCAAGATAAATTTCTTAAGGAGGTTTATATCTAATCTAAGTGGGAAAGCTCAGGCCTTTTCACCCTTACTTCGGCTGAATAAAGAGGGGTTCGAATGGGGGCAAGAGCAACAAGATGCCTTCGACAAGATCAAAGGGTACCTCACTAAGCCACCTATTTTGGTGCCTCCTTGTAGCAATAGGAGTATGAGATTGTACATAGCTGCATCCGACAAAACTCTGGGAAGCATGTTAGCCCAAGAGGATGAGAATGGAGTCGAAAGACCCATTTATTATCTCAGTAGAGTTTTGAATGATGCAGAAACTAGATATAGCAAAGTTGAAAAATTGTGTCTATGTCTGTATTTTTCTTGTACAAAACTCAAGCAATATATAAAGCCAGTTGATGTTTATGTTTCGTCTCATTTTGATGTTTTCAAATATATGTTGTCGAAACCTATCTTGCATAGTCGAATTGGCAAGTGGGCATTAGCATTAACTGAATACTCCTTGACCTTTATGCCTCTTAAGGCAGTAAAAGGACAAGTGGTTGCAGATTTCATAGTCGACCACTCAATCCAAGTTGAGGATATTAATTATGTGGAGATAGAGCCTTGGAAATTCTACTTCGATGGTTCCAGCCATAAAGATGGAACAGGGGTAGGAGTCTTGATTATTTCTCCAGATAAAATTCCAACAACATTCAAGTACAAAATAGCATGTTCTTGTTCGAACAATGAGGCTGAGTATGAAGCTTTAATTACTGGCCTTGAGATATTGTTGGAATTGGGGGCAACTCGAGTCGAAATAATGGGAGACTCAGAGTTAGTCATTAAGCAAGTCACAAAGGAATATAAATGCATAAGAGAAAATCTCATTATGTACTTTGTGATAGCAAATCGTTTATTGAAAAAATTTGAAACGATCAATATTCGACACATACCCAGAGTCGAAAATCAAATAGCTAATGACTTGGCACAAATTGCATCTGGGTATAAGATTTCAAAAACGAGATTACAAAGAGCAATCGAAGTTCGAGAAAAGATAAAAGCAACTTGTCTATCACCATCAGACTTGGAATCAACGAGACTAGGATATGCTGATCACAGTAACTTCGAGATTTCGTTCATTGATAATTTGTCAGAGCAAGATTGGAGGAAACCTATTGTGGACTATCTTCAAAATCCAGGAGCTTCGACAGAACGAAAAACAAAATACAGGGCGTTGAGTTTTGTACTCATGGGTAATGAGTTATTCAAGAAGACGCCTGAAGGGGTGTTGCTGAAATGTTTAAGTGAGACTGAAGCATACATAGCCCTTTCGACTACGCATGCTGGCGCATGTGGGGCTCACCAAGCAGGCCATAAGATGAAATGGTTGTTGTTTCGACAAGGACTATATTGGCCCACTATGCTGAAAGATTGTGTTGAGTTCGCCAAGGGTTGTCAAGAGTGTCAAGTCCATACAGGCATCCAACATGTACCAGCAAGCGAACTTCACTCGATAGTGAAGCCTTGGCCTTTTAGAGGATGGGCGTTGGATCTCATTGGAGAGATTCGACCAGCATCATCAAAGAGTCAGAAATACATATTGGTAGGCATTGATTATTTTACTAAGTGGATCGAAGCTGTCCCTTTAGTCAATGTGGACCAAGAAAATGTCATTGAATTTATTCAAAAGAACATTATCTTTAGATATGGAATTCCTGAGACAATAACAACTGATCAAGGGTCAGTTTTCACTGGTCGAAAGATGCAGGAATTTGCTCAGGAAACAGGTTTCAAACTCCTAACATCAACGCCTTATTATGCACAGGCGAATGGTCAAGTCGAAGCAGCTAACAAAGTGGTGATTGGCTTGATAAAGAAACATGTTGGGAAGAAACCAAAGAATTGGCATAAGACGTTAGACCAGATTCTGTGGGCTTGTCGAACGTCCCCAAAAGAAGCCACTGGTACAACACCGTATAGGCTAACTTTTGGCCATGATGCAGTGTTGCCAGCAGAAATTTGTCTTCAATCTGCAAGGGTTCAGAGGCATTATGATATTCCTTCTGAAGTTTATTGGAACATGATGTTAGATGAACTGGTGGATTTAGACGAAGAGAGATTACACGCTCTCGACCTACTCAGGCTTCAGAAGAAAAGAGTAGAAGACTCTTATAATAGAAAGGTAAAACCTAAGGTATTTTTGCCTGAAGATCTAGTTTGGAAGGTAATTCTTCCCATGGATCGAAGGGATCGAAGCATGGGAAAATGGTCACCCAAATGGGAAGGACCCTTCAGAGTTATCCAAACTTTTTCTGGTGGAGCCTATGAAGTCGAAGAGTTAGGTGGAGATAAAAGGCTCTTGAGAGTAAATGGTAAATATTTGAAAAAATACAAACCTATACTTCAAGAGATAAAAATAAAATAATAAAAGCAACAAAAAGTTCACAAGTTAATTTGTGACTAAGCGTGAAAAGACAAGTGTCGAATGGCGTTTCAAAGAATGCCTTTTTCTGTCAGAGTCGAAATAAGGCATTCTTGGGGGGCAATTTGTTGGCTCCTAAATTCGACACTCTTGTTTTATCAATGTCAACCATTAAAAGCTGAAAGATGCTTTCAACTGGCTAAGTCTGTCGAAGTGCCCATCGAAAGATGGCAAAGTACTTAGAAGATTTCTTCCAAGGAAGAAGGCTGGTTGCCTTCGACGTCGAAGGAGTTTCTCGTCGAAGATGTCTCTTGACGAAAGTGTTCGATGGTCCAGAGTGGAGCAGTTTTGAAATTCAAGCTTTTGGAGGGAAAACGGTTTCCAGCAGTTACCACGTGCAAACGTGCAAGGATCTGGAGCGTCGAGCATGGAGAACGTGCCAAGTGGATTGATCTCGAAGCAGTGTAACTGCCCGACGGTTACTTGGGATGTTTTAGTATAAATAGGAGTAGACATGTAGTTTCTCGCGTGTGTTCACAATTCTATACAAAGTCACTCATATATATTCGAGTACCCAGCGTGTGAGAAAGAATTGTTGAGAAATGTATGTGTGAAACACCAATTTTATCAATTAAAGTCATTTACTTTTCCAGAAATTTACTTGCTTTCTCCTTTACATTCTTGTCGAACCTTTTACTTTAAGCCTTGTTTATTTTACCAAGTCTTTCCTTTATGCAATTCATTTAAAGCCAATTTATTTAAAGCCTTATCCAATTCAATCAAACTTCAAAATCAACCTATGTCCTAGGATCAATCTGATCGATCCTGCGAGTAACCAAATAAGTAACCATTTGGAGGATCAGCGGTTGTTTACCAAAACCCAAGGTAAACAAAGCCCCGAAGATCCCCAGCACCACATCTCCGCTGTATAATCCGAACGCCCGCTGTGCCTATCACTCTGATAGCCCGGGTCATGATACGAACAATTGTTGGGCTTTGAAGAATAAGGTACGAGATTTGATTGAAGCTAAAGAGATTGAGTTTGACACTCCGGAGAAACCCAACGTCATAACTAATCCTATGCCCAAGTATGGTCATGGGGTAAATGCTGTGGACGATGATTTATTTGTGACCTCCGTAGAAGACATTTCTACTCCGTTGATGATAGTCAAGAAGAACCTATTGTTGGCCGGTTTATTTCCGGGCTGTGGAGAAGGTTGCCACCTATGTTCAATCCTGCTTGCTGGGTGCCATTTATTGAAATCAGGTGTTCAATGCCTGATGGATAACAAAGAGATCCTGTTCGAGAAAACATTGATTCCGTTGATTCCTGTTGAAGATGTTTCCATCATAACCATTTACTCCAATCCTTCTAAGGCTTCCTCGAGAAAGCCTATTATGATTACATCCGCTCCAAGAGTTGCTCCATTAATCATCATTATTCCTGATCCTATCCCATACACTTCGGATAAGGCTGTCCCGTGGCACTATGGGGCCGATGTGTATTATCATGGGATCAAACAAGATTTGAAGGTTGAAGAAGCTGATGCTGATGTCAGCAATATTGTCGGGGCTAGCAAGGTCATCAGAAGTGGAAGACTCTTCTCCCCTGAGATTTCCCCTCCGACTGTTCAAAAGCTTGTTGTCATTCCATCTGCTAGTACATCAGCTACTTCCCCAATTCTTACTCCAATTATCACCCCTGTCGCCGATCCATCTGACACTCGGGGAAAAGAAATCACAGGTGATCCTGCCCGGATGGAGGCGCCTAAGAAGGTCATTGTAGAAACCTCTAAGCAGGATATAGAGGAAATTTTGAAGATTATCAAGAAAAGCGACTACAACATAGTCGAGCAGCTGGGGCAGACCCCGTCGAAAATCTCCATGTTATCCTTGTTATTGTGTTCTGAGGCCCACACAAAGGCTTTAATTGCTTTCCTTAAAACTGCGCATGTGCCGCAGGAAACTTTTGCCGATCAATTCAAAGACTGTGTAGCTAGTTTGACTGCGGGCAACGGGTTGGGTTTCTCCAACGCAGATCTGACTGCTAAAGAAAGAAATCACAATGATGCTCTGCATGTCTCGATCGAGTGCAGGGGCACTACTCTAGCCCACGTACTGGTGGATACTGGGTCCTCATTGAATGTTTTACCCAAGAAAGCATTAGACCGTTTGGACTGTGAAGGTTTGGTTCTGAAGCCAAGTAATATTGTGGTTAGAGATTTCGATGGGTCAAAAATTATGGTGCACGGGGAAGTGGACGTCCCTGTTAAAGTTGGATCTCAGACTTTTGCATCTACGTTCTATGTGATGGATATTCGGCCATCTTATTCTTGTTTGCTGGGTCGCCCGTGGATTCATAAGGCTGGGGCAGTGACTTCTATGCTCCATCAGATGTTGAAATATCCAGTAAAGGGGAAGATTGTTACGGTGCAAGGTGAGGAGGAGTACATGGTAAGTCATCTTAACTCCTTTAGCTATGTGGAGATGGATGGAGATTTCATCGAAACCCCGTGTCAGAATTTTGAAGAGGCCCCCCAGACTCTGGCGTCGACTGAAGTTGCTATTGACAAACCTCCAATGAAGATGGCTTCCCTCAAGGATGCCAGGGCTGTAATTGAAAAAGGTGGGTGTGCAAATTGGGGTCAACTCCCTGACTTTGCACACAAAACTGACAAGTTTGGTTTGGGCTTTACTGCAGAGACTCAAAGGGATGTTCTGCGTGCGCGAATTGGAAGACCTCCTCTGCACATCTGTAATCTGGGAGTGAATGCAATTGAAGATGATGAAGAAGAGTCGAATATTGACAGCTGGATTTACCCGACTACCGACGATGGATTGAACAACTGGACGACGAAATACTTTGTGCCCGTTTCTTTTATTACACAGTAATTGACTTTTGTTTTGAGATTTGTAACAGACAATTTGAAACTTTACGGCCCGGTGCCTTGCCCGAGGCACCTTGGCTTTGTTTGTGAGGGCTTATTGTTTGTCATTTTCATATATCATCAATAAAGCATTGGACGTTTTCTTGCATTACAAATTTTGCGCTCCTTGTTTTTCCTTTTTATCTTGCACTTTATCAAAACAGCTATTGTCTTACACACACTCACATATCATAATGCAGATCCACATCCACTCTGGATCTCACTGATAATGACTCTGCTACTGCCAGTTATGACTTCGAAAATCCGATCAACCAAGCCGAGGACGAAGGTGAGGATGATTGTGAGGTGCCTGGGGAGCTTGCTAGACTGTTACTACAGGAAGAGAGGGCCATACAGCCTCATGAAGAGCCAGTGGAGTCAATAAATTTGGGTACAGAAGAAGACAGGAAAGAGGTCAAGATAGGTGCAAATCTGGAGCCTAGTGTCAAGCAACGGTTGATACAGATGCTACGCGACTATGTTGAGATCTTCGCTTGGTCTTATGAAGATATGCCTTGTTTAGACATCGATATTGTGGTACACCGCTTGCCAACTAAAGAAGACTGTCCTCCGGTAAAACAGAAAGTTTTCCGCATGCGCCCAGAGATGTCTGAGAAAATCAAAGTTGAGGTCATGAAACAGTTTGATGCCGGTTTTCTAGCAGTTACTTCTTACCCGTAGTGGGTTGCCAATGTGGTTCTGGTGCCTAAGAAAGATGGTAAGGTACAAATATGTGTGGACTATAGGGATCTGAATAGGGCAAGCCCAAAGGATGATTTCCCGCTGCCTCACATCGATGTTCTGGTCGACAACACTGCACAGCATAAGATCTTCTCCTTTATGGATGGTTTTTCCGGTTACAATCAGATTAAGATAGCTCCCGAAGACATGGAGAAGAGAACCTTCGTTACGCAGTGGGGCACCTTTTGCTACAAAGTCATGCCGTTCGGGTTAAAGAATGCTGGGGCAACGTATCAGCGCGCCATGGTCGCTTTGTTCCATAACATGATTCACCATAAGATTGAGGTATACATTGACGACATGATTGCAAGATCCCAGACTGAAAAAGAACACCTTGACCATCTTTAGAAGCTATTTGGCAGGTTGAAGACGTACAAACTAAGGTTGAACCCGAACAAGTGTAGCTTCGGGGTAAGGTCTGGTAAGCTGCTGGGTTTCATCATTAGTGATAAAGGTATTCAAGTGGATCCTGCAAAGGTGAAGGCTATACAGGAAATGCCAGCTCCCCGAATGAAAAAAGAAGTCAGAGGCTTTTTGGGACGTCTGAACTACATTTCCCGATTCATCCCCAGCCGAGGTTATTTCTCCAATTCAGCAGATCTTCTGACAGAGTATCTCTTCCCCACAGAGTCATTCTCTCGCCAGTTTATTCTCCAGCAGAGTTATTCTCTCGCCAATCTATTCTTAAATCATATTCAGTCGTTATCCCCAGCAAGCAAAACTCTTTTACTCTCCAGCAGCAGTCTAGGATTTATTTTCCCCAACTAGAGAACATCCCAAAAACATCACATTTCTATACATCATGGCACGTGAATATGCATCATACAACACAATCTCATTTATTTTGAGAACATCATAGCTCAATACATGTCATGCATCATGGCATTACATACGACTAACTCTTTACATTTCAGGAAAAGATACAATCAAGTTCCCACAAAGTTCAAGCTATGAAGCCCGGATCCGACCGGATAGTATCTTGATTTTTACATCATATTGTGAAGCCCAGAGAACGACCGGATAACAGTATCAAACACCGCGAAGCCTGGAGTTGACCAGATAGTGGTATCTTTTAAACAATCTATGAAGCCCGAATTCGACCGGATAATAGTTTAATCCACGGCAAGTTATTGTGAAGCCTGGATTACGACCAGATAACAATACAAGACAACATGAAGCCTAGACTCAGTCGGATAATGGTAGAAGATGTTGTGAAGCCTAGATTACGACCAGATAGCAGCCAAGAATACTACGAAGCCTGGATTACGACCAGATAGTGGTATATCTTTAGTGCAAGTTATGAAGTTCGGATTTGACCGGATAATATCTTGATTTCTCTGAACGCCATGAAGCCTGGATTCGACCAGATACTGGTATATTACATCGTGAAGCCTGGATTACAACCAGATAGCGGTAAAGACACTGAAGCCTGGGATTACAACCAGATAACAGTAAGGGACACTGCGAAGCTTGGATTTCGACCAAATAGCAGTCTACCCGGCCAGTTACTATGAAGCCCAGAATCGATCGGATATTAGTAGGCCCAAAAGTCAAAGGGAAGCCCGGAGGCGATCGGATAACCACTTGATTTCTTCTGAAGCCTGGATTACGACCAGATAAGAAGTAAGGTATTGTGAAGCCTGTATTACGACCAAATAGCAGTACAAAACACCATGAAGCCTGGATTCGACCATATAATGTTATGAGACATCACGAAGCCTGGATTACGACCAGATAATGGTAAAATACACTGAAGCCTGGGATTACGACCAGATAACAGTACAAGACACTGCGAAGCTTGGATTTCGACCAAATAGCAGTTTACCTGGACAATTACTAAGAAGCCCGGAGTCGACCAGATATTAGTGTGCCCTAAATTCAAGTTAAAGCCTGGATGCGACCGAATAATAACTTAATTCCTTCTGAAGCCTGGATTACGACCGGATAAGAATCGAGAAATTGCGAAGCCTGGATTACGACCAGATAGCAAGTTTAATCTCATCTCCCTAGTAAGTAAAACCTGGAGCACGACTAGATAGTAGTCGATCTTATCACTATGAAGCCTAGGTCACGACCAGATAATAGTTCATTTTCACCTCTTCGACCAAGAAACAATTCCCCAGTAGAATAACGGACGACCGAAGCTCCTAAAATTCAACTTTTACCAAGACAAAGAACAACATTCCCCAGCGGAATCCTCCTCAACAACAGGTATACAAGCTCTCGCAAAGGAATCTCTTATGCGATCGACACTCTTTCAGATGGCATATTTAAACCCATCACACGGCATAAATCTCCAAATTGCATCTATAAGCCCATTCCCGACATCACAAGGCAAGTACCACTTCATGCGAGTGCAAATTTCTGGGCACTCTAGTGTTCAATCATCTTCCACCTTCGGATCACGAAAGGTAGGCGAGCCAATCTACATCCCCAGGTTTAAGAAGATTGAACAGGGGCAGCTGTTGTACCCCAAAATTTGCCCTCCCATATTTCTCAAAACATTTCAAGAAAGATCCTCAAGTTGCTCAAGGAAGTCCAAGGGTTGGCCAGACAAACTCTCTCCTAAGGCAGTCTACATCAAATTAGGGTTTCATGTTGCATCAAGATACTTGAGTCCAAGGGATCCCAAATGCTCACCCCTGTCCTAATATGTTCTCAAGATCATCCATGTAAAGTTTCAAGCCTTGCAGAGAAAGTTTGCCTAGTCAATTGCTCAAAGGCCTGAAAATCGACTGTGCTAGGGCAAAAGTCAATTGTGGCCCACATACAGTCAAACTTCAAGATTTTTGGTCAACATCCTCATTTTGAAGTATTATTAATCATTTTATCAATGTTTGATCATGATTCCTCAAGGATTGCTCACAATTCATCAAAATCCAAAAGTTGCTAAATTAGGGTTTTGCAGGAAAAGTCAACCCAACTTTAACCAAACATAACTTTATCATACTTTATTAGAAATGACCCATCCAAAGCTCATTTTGTAGAGGATGTAATTCCCTACAATTAATATTCAGCTCCCAAAATATCCACTCACAAGAAGTTATGAATTTGGACATTATCTTTCGTTTTGGTTTTGGACATTATCTTAGGTACACATATTTTCTTGGGTCCTGATTTGTTAGTTTTACCAAAACTCTGGTTGAATTTTGGTTTGACAGAATAATGACTACTGGTATATTTAATGTCGTGTGTGTGCCCATATACAAAGTGTTACTTAAGAGGAGTTCGTTTAATCACTAAATCCATGGCATTCTTAGGTGTAGGTACCTTACCTTGGTATCCTATTCCCAGTTTCAAGACTCCCAAGACATCTCTTTCGTTTCCCGGACACTCAAGGAAGCCATAGCAATCAAAATCAAGCCTTATCGTGCGCTAGAACTCACTGTAAGTGGTTTACGGATTGGACATATTCTTGAAATCGAATATCTTTGTTTAAGCATTTGTAGCATGAATCATGTATATATTCTGAATCTTGGAAGCATTTGCAAGCTATTCATAACATTTAATTGCATTTTTGCTAACCCTATAGAGAAACACCATTGCTAGGGTTTTCTGTTGCATTTTGGGATCTTTTTATACAGGTAAAATTTGCTCAAAATAAAGGCATCATGCTGCTCACCAGGCCAAGGCGAATTGGTTTATGGCTTCAGGTTCCATTTATCGTGCCTATGGATGATTTTGGAAAGTCGTTGGTTTGTACCTACGCTTCTGGTCCGTAGGTAAAAGTCATTGACCTTTTAGCAACGGAGAGAGGTTGGGGATGATGGCGTGACAAGCCTTGATTTCTCCATTTGAATTTCGTGCGCTGATACCTTTTATTTTGTTTATTTTTAATATATTGATTAATTGTTATTGGATATACAATAAGCGCGTTTGGCTCAGTTGGTATTGAAGCAGATGAAAAGGCCATAGGACCTGGGTTCGAATCCCAGGTCCCCCATGTATTTCATATTACTTTTGCTTATATGATCAGGCAAGTACACATTGCATGAAGACCACCATATGCCCTCAGGATTCAATCATTAGATCTCTAGAAGGCCAGATCTGAAGGCCATCATGTGATGGTCCACCAAAAGCCCTAGTCAACGTGCAACACTGAATCAGGGAAGTTAACGTGGATCAGATTGTTGAGCCCAAAAGCTTGCTATTGACACCCCCTCAATTGCTGATTATCAGGCCCATTTTCTTTTTCTTTTCTTTTATAGTTTCTTTATTTAATTCATTTAAATTATTTTACTAACACAAAAATTAATTCTTTTTTTTATCAAAAATCATAAAATCAATTTTTCATCAAATTAGATTTAGGTTTTTTTTATCAAAAATTAATTTAATTAGTTTATTTTAATTTTAGGATAACTTTAATTTGTTTTTTTGTAAATAAATTAAAGCAAATTAGAAATTAGGGTTTTGTTTGATTTAATTCTTTTTTCTCAAAAATAACAAAATACAAAAATAGGTCAAATGTAATTAATTTTCTTGATTTAAATTAATTAGTAATTAGGTTTGTACATATTTAATTTAAAACCTTATTTTCTTAAAATGATCAGAAACTACCAAAAAATAATTCTTCTTGTAATTAGGGTAGACGGGGTCAAAACCCTATTTTTCTCTCGTTCTCGATTCATCGCGCGTTTATTTATTTTTTCAAATATTGATTTAATTGCTCATGGGATGTAATAGATTAATTAGGACCTTTCTTTTCCGTTTATTTACCGTTTTACGGGTTTTTGGCTATGTAATTAATCCCCGAAGCCTTCTAATAGCGTAGCTTTATTTTCCACATTTTAATTTTCGCAAACATTAACTGTTATATGTATGATAATAGGGTTGCATGACAAGACTGTATGTAAATCTTAAAATGGTTAGTGTGATACGGTGGGAGAACTGACTTGAGCTCCAAACCCTCACAATCTAACTTGTCTAAGGCTTTCTTGGGCAATACATTCAATGAAGAACCGGTGTCCACCAACACATGGGCAAGAGTAGTGCCCCTGCATTCGATAGAGACATGCAGGGCGTCATTATGTTTTTTTCCTTTTGCAGTCAGATCGGCGTCAGAAAAGCCCAGACCATTATCAGCAGTCAAGTTGGCCACACAATCAGTAAATTGATCAGCAGACGTTTCTTGTGGCACATGGGCCGTTTTCAGGAAGGAGATAAGGGCCTTGGCGTGGGCCTCTGAGCATAGCAACAATGATAGCATAGAAATTTTTGATGGGGTGTGCCCCAGCTGCTCAACAACATTGAAATCACTTTTCTTGATAATTTTGAGAATCTCCTCCATCTCTTGCTGGGAGGCTTCAACAGCGGTTGTCTTTGGCGCCTCCGTCAAGGCAGGCAAATCAGTAGCAATCCCTTTGCCCCGAGCATCAGGGGACTCGGCAGCAGGGGTAGAATCAGGAATTTGATTAGGAGAGGAAACATGCACACTTGCGGGTGTGATGATAAGAGGTTTATGAATAGATGGTGGCGAAATATCCGGTGAAAACAACCTACCACTGCGAGTAATCTTGGCAGGCCCAGTGATGTTACTGACACCAGTACTTGTATCAAACTCTTGCTTTACTCCAAGCACATAAACATCTGCCCCATAGTGCCATGGGATAGCTTTGTCGGATGTATAAGGGAGAGGCCCCAGAACAGTAATGATGATGGGAGCATCTTTCTGAGTGGACATAATTTTGACAGGCTTCTTTGAAGGAGCCTTGGGAGGTATGTTGAAAATAGTGACAATAGAAACTTCTTCGGCAGGGACAGCAGGAACGGCAATTTTCTCGAATAAGATTTCTTTGCTATCCATCAGGTCTTGGATACCTGATTTTAGTAAAGGATAACCAAAAGGGGAAACAGCACATAGAAGGCAATCTTCACCATATCCCGAAAATAAACCGGCTAGCAACAGATTCCTTTTGACAGTTGATAACAGAGTAACAATGTCTTCCACGGAGGCTACGTGTCGGTCTTCTTCCAAGGCACTCACTCCATGCTGGGGCATGGGAGCAGTCACAACATTGGGTCTTTCAGGCGCCTCAAACTGTATTTCCTTAACATCAATAAGGTCTTAAACCTTATTCCTCAGAGCCCAGCAATCGTCCGTAGTGTGCCCGGGCCTATCAGAGTGATAAGCGCAACGGGCATTGGGGTTGTACTTCGGAGAAGCTGTATTCACTACCTTCGGAGCTTCCTTGACAGTTACCAGGTTGGTTGACAGCAGTTGCGGCAATATCTGAGACAGGGTCATCTTGAGCCGAGTGTACTGTCTTTTGGGTCTCTCGCCCCTTTGTTGATTATACTGCTGAGGAGCAGCAACAGGCTTTGAAATTACCAATGCATTGACAGCTTGGCGGCGTTCCGGTTTGTTCTGTCTTCTGGGACCATACACAACACTAGCTTCCTTCTTGAAGAGCTTCTTTTCAGTACTCGCAGCGGCACCTTTCTGTATCTTTCCCGACTTGATACCAGCTTCTATCCTCTCACCAGTCAAAATCAAATCTGTAAACCCAGCAGAAGAATTACCAATCAGATGATTAAAGAACGGACTGGACAAGGTTCCTAAGAACATGTCAACAAGTTCACGGTCAGTCAAAGGTGGCTGCACCCTGCCAGCCAGATCTCTCCACTTTTGCGCATACTCCTTGAATCCTTCGCCCGTCCCCAATGACATACCCTGAAGTTGAGTACGCGTAGGAGCGAGGTCAGAATTATACTGATATTGTTTATAAAATGCGGTGGCCAAGTCTTCCCAGTTTCAGATACTGGCTCCATCCAGCTGATAGAACCACTCGAGTTGAGCCCCAGAAAGGCTATCCTGAAAGAAATAGATCCAAAGGTTCTTGTCTGCAGTGTAAGGTTGGATCTTCCTTACATATGATCTGAGATGCATTTTCGGGCAGGACAGCCCGTCATACCTTACAAAAACTGGCACTTTGAACTTCGGGGGGATCACAATTCCAGCAACTAATCCCAAGTCTTCGAAATCTAAGCCGGGAACTCTCTGTAGCTCCATAGCTGCCAACATGTCTTCCAAGCCTTTGTACTTATCATCAGCGGGCGGGTATTGTTGATCAGAGTAGTCTTCGTCTTCTTCAGCCTCCTCTTCTTCAACCTCGGATTCGGAAGGTACTGCAGCCGCATTCCCTTTACTGGTTCCTTCTTCAGATGTAGGGGGAAATTCAAGCACTCTTCTGGCTTCACCCTCGAACCTTCTTCCTAAGGTAGCCACCCCGATTCTCTTCTTCTTCTTTTTTACTTGGTCTTTGTTCCCCAGCAGGGCTTTCAGATCTTCCTGGCCCTTAGCCAAGGTCATCAGGAGTTGTTGAAATTGTGCATTATGAGACTGCAAGTCCTTGACCGTCTGTTCGAGATCCATCTTACTGAAATAAACAGCAGAAAGATAAGGAAACCTGGTGTGGAGACCTGCTTATGCACATGATGAATGGTATGCTTATGTATGCAATGCATTCAAGGATTTAGAACATTCAAAATTGTTGCAAACAAAAAAGAACGCCCGTCATATTAAGAAGAAATTTGTCAGTACATAAATGCCCCATGGGCCAGATATTACAAAATTTCTCAAGGTAAAAAGACATTGCGCATCCTCTTTGGTGCAATGTAGGTGTTGAGGGTCTCTTCCTCATGGAGTCGGCGGGTAAGCTCTAGAACCTTCTTCTCACTGGCATAGAAGCTGGCTTCAAAAGTGTTCCGTTCCTCCTTGAGTTGGATCCAACTCTTCTGCATCTCCTCCCACGATGTAGGCATGTCAGGATATAGGAAGGTGTAGGGAACCTCTCCTTCCGTAACGGGCTCTTTAATCACAGGGAGAACATGAGGATAAGGCATCATTAGACTCTGGGCTCGGGCTCGTACCCACTTGAGGTAAGGCTCAAGAGGGATGGAGTTCTTGTGCCCCAGTGTCTTGCTGTCAACCCTGTTAGGCATCCTCCAAGCTCTGATGAATCTTTGGCGAAGTCCTTGCGCATCGTTGTTGAAGTTAAAAACTAGGTCCGGAATCAACATGTCGTGAGGGCCATCTCTTCGTGCATATCCAAATTGTCTCAAGGCTAGACAAGGGTTGTAGGTAATGCCTCCCCTAATGCCAAGTAATGGAACATTAGGGAACTCTCCACAACGATCGACAATGATGACATTTTTTATGGACCGAGAACACCAATGTACATCAGAGTGAGTGAGGGTCATCAATCGTTGTGACCACCTTAAGCCTTGGTCATCTTCAAGACAGATTGTGGAAGGTGCGAAATAAACCACCTTGCAAGGAGAGGAGTACAACACATGAGAACGCCCCTCTTTCTCATTGTTCGAGTGTAAAATGAGTGAAGAATGTCCCCAAGCAATGTTGGTATTGGATTTCCGGATAAGAAGATCTTGACGGCGTTGACATCTACAAGCTGGTCAGGATTTGGGAACAAAACCAAACCATAGATAAGGAGGGCCACAATTTCTTCAAAGGCTTGTAGGTCCAATGAATTCCAACACTCTTGTGCCTTCTCAAACAAGAATTTTGCTAAGAAGCCTTTGACACCGCTTCTAGTTTCCCAGTGCCCCTTGATGTCGGATGGCTGTAGATGTATTGCTCGAGCAACATCTTCAGGCTTTGGTTCCTTTTCCGTACCGTTGTGGGGTAGTTGATTAAGGATATGAATTCTCAGGAGTTGAAAAAATTCCTCCAAAGTGGGCACCAACTGGTAGTCAGGGAAAGTGAAACAGTGGTGAAGAGGGTCAAAGAACTGGAACAACACCTTCATCATGTCCTCTTCAATGTTGGTGTTGACTAAGCTGAGCAGTCTACCATGTCTTTCACTGAAGGGAGAGCTTTCTGGAATTCTTGATGTCAGCTCTTTGAGTTGAGGAGAGATTCTCACAAGGTTGACTTGGATGGTTTTCCTGCGAGGAATTTCCATGACCTACAAAACAAGAACAAAGATGAAGATCTAAACCCTTGAAGTGGTTAGTGAATGCATATGATGCTTTATGATGTTCATTATGTATGCACAAAACATATGTACAAACAATTCACACAAAACCCTAGTTTCAGGCTTGCATGAGGTTTCATAGGTAAGTACCCTCTTGAGTGTAGTTAGCTTGAAAACCTGTCCTATAAATAGTAACCGGGTTCTAAGGAGCTCAATATCACTGGATTATTTTCATTGTTCATCGTTTTGGTTTAGCCACTTAACTAGCGACCAAAATATTCCAAGAAAACAACCCTCAATGAGTGTAGTATCGAGTATCTACCAACTTCGGACTGCACCAAAGCCGGTCATCTCACTACCCCTAATGAAAGGCCAAGATGGTCAAGTAAGGTTCTAGGTCATTAGTGCTTAGTGACATCACTTAGCGGCCCCGTACTCTCCTTGATTGAACTCAAGGGTTACCGGTACTCACAATATATGTCGCACTAATATAGTTATTGCTTCAACCGTGTCGGTATACCCCGCACAGTTTCCACAACGTATTGCTATCTATGAATGTTTCCCCAAATCCGGGTGTAGGATTGTGACCCCAAACAAAAGAGCCAAGATGTAAAGCAATCAAAGCAAACAATTAGTCATGCAAAAGGGTGATCTAATCCCTAAGGTTACTCCACTTAAAAAATCCCCAGCAGAGTCTCCAGTTCTGTGATACGGTGGGAGAACTGACTTGAGGTTTTGCGTTTTGTTTTCGCAAATGTTTCGGTTGAGCAAGAGTCGCCACCGACTTTTTATTTTATCCTAAGGAAAGGTTAAAAAGCACAGCAAAAACCTTTGAGATGTTTTCTTGGGTTCGGGGAGTAGATTATAGAAAGGGAAGGTATTAGAACCCTTTCTATCCATGGTTATCCATGGGCTCTTAGTTACTTGCTTAGATCAGCTTGCCTTTATTTTCAATTGTTTGAAATGGTGCTTTCAATTGTTTTAAATGGTGCTTTGTGTGCGGGTTTTGAAAATGTTTTGAAAAGAGGCCAATGTGGTCGCAACCTTTGTAATGATCCATGTTTGAATGTATACAAAGGTGTACTTATCTTTTTTGAAAAGTTTTCAATGTTTTTGAAAGTTGTTTTGAAAGTGTGTTGTGATGTGTGTTTTGAAAAAATAGGCAAGGGTTTTTGTTTTGCAAGTTGGCAAGTAACCAAGAGCTATCTACCCTAAATTTCTCAAAGATCTTTGCTATGTTTTAACCCTTTTAACAATTTTGTTCCACCATTGTATTTGGTGGACAATCTTGTGTTAGGATGTTAACAGGACGGGTGTGGGTCATCGTATAGACCATGATAGCAATGTTGCAAAGTATCTTAGTTTTTATTTTGAGGGACTAAGATCATTTTTTTGTAAGGAAACTTTCGAAAGCGTCATCGAGGGACTATGATCTTTTGATTTTGTTTGTTTTACCAAGATACTTTGCATCCGTAACATGGCCCATTTTTTGAAAGGCAACAAGTGGATGTAACCCTAGGGGTGTTAGTGTGCAAGTGTGTTTTATTGCATACAAGAGTTTATCTTTGAATTAGGATTTTCTATTTCATTGATTTTATCTTGCCATACATATCCTAATTACTAGCAATAAAAAGCGGAAATATAAAATCCTACGCTATTACAACAATTAGGGAGTGGGGATACACATTTGTACATGGGGGGTTCAACGAGAAAAATAGACAAAAAAGGAAATAGCAAAAAACAAGATAGAGAGAAAGAGAGATGGAGCCAGCGCGCTGCTGAGAGGTCATCAGAAGTTTTGACTCAGACCCGCTGCCAGATGATCAACCTTTTGGTTAAACTGTACGAGTCAGTACTTCTGACTCTGGCACCTGCAAAACAGAAATCTGTTAGTGGGGAAATCAGAAGTTCTGACTCCCCTGTGCGGCAAGACAAAAGTTTGTTAGTGGAGAACTCAGAAGTTCTGATCCTGCTGGAAAGACAATAACTCTCAGAAGTTCTGATATTATTGACAGCAAAACAGGATTTCAGATGTGCTAACGTCAAAGTCAGCACTTGGCTTTTCCCTGTACTAATCAGAACATCTGCAATTTTGTTATTATTCCATAAAACAGGAAACATATTTGGAACAGCTCCAGCAAATGTCAAAGTGTTTCAGATGGCAGAACCAACAAGGTCACAGGCAGGTTCTACACTGGCTCAGAACGTTCTGAGGTATGAAGATCCTCAGAACACAAACAGCAACAATATGATATTTACATTATGTTTATTTGAGTATGCACAGTTGATGATGCTTAGCAGCGTGATGAAGGTCAGCAGGTGCTTACCTGGCTGTTGGAGAAGTTTGTGGATGAGAGCTAGCTTTTGGCTCTGATGGTATTCTGGACAGGTTCTTTTTGAAAAGGGTAGGTGCAGGTGTTTGTGTATATAGGGTCAGAAGTTTGAAAAGGGTGTTTTTGGTTCACAAAGAAAACTGGGTATTTGATAAAGTTTGAAGGTGAGAACTTCAAAGTTATGAAACACTGGAGATTTTGGCAGAGTTTCACAACACTTTCTTGCTAAAGATTTCTGTTTCTCTCTTAACAATTTTTCTGTTCCTTGAACGCCCTTTTTCAGTGGACAATGGCTCTCTATTTATAGGCAAAGTTCTTGTGGGTGTCTTGAACATTAAAGGCGCCAACAGAGTTTGAATTGTTCTTTGACAGAAATTCCTGGGAAGTTGTGATAACAGATAGCCTTCAGCCTAGGCTGCAGCAACAGGCATGGATTGGAGAGAAGTGACCTCTTAGGTGGACGGTGGCGTGTAGACCCATGCCAGAACCTGCATAAAGGCGTTTTCCAAGCCACACGTGAAGGGATTACTTGGATGAATGTTCAGGAGTGGTTGGAAGCATTAATGAGCATTAAATGGTGATAAGACTTATCAACATCAATATTCTGGTAATGGAAACCAAATTTTGAACCAGCAGTTTTGTTTCAACAAGGACAACGTAAACCATGCTCTGGCCTTGGCCTCCTGTTGTCTTAGCAAGTTCTGGGGATTCTCCTGATTTTCTGACACGTTCCTTGGATTTGCTTCTCGAACTCCTGGGCTTACAGATTCTGTATCAGTGTAACACCCACTCTTCTGACCTTTTCATCTTCTGATTTCAGCATGTTCTGAAAGAGGCTTCAGACTTCCTTGCTTCTTTTGCATTCCTTTAGCAAATTCTGGCTGAGCTTGCGTAACTGCTGAAAGAGTCATGTTCTGTCTGAGGCTTACGTATTGAACCACATTTACAACTTCTGATTGAGCTGACGTAGCTGCTGAAGAGCCAACTTCTGACTGCGCTGAGCCAAGCTTGCAACTTCTGACTGTTTCTATCTGGAATTGGTCCAGAAGTTCTGAAGCGCTGATTTTTTCTTAAACACTCATTTTTTAGAGAAAAATTCCAAGTACTTAGAATTTAATTTTTTTTCAAAAACATTGTCTTCAGAGCTTGTGTGATCATCTTGCTCTTGTAAATGGTCTGCTTGGGCAAAAAATGACAATTCAGGACTTGGATTTGTTTCAGAGGGACTCTGAAAATTCAAGATGATTTCCTGAAGAAAGAGAGGGCAAATTTTGGGGTACAACAGTTGCCCCTATTCAATCTTCTTGCACCTGAAGAGTTAGATTGGCAAGTTTGCCTTTCGCGACTCGAGGGTAAAAGGAGATTGGACACTAGAGTGCCCAGAAATTTGCACTCGCATAGTGGAGTATCAGCAATGTGATGTCGGGAATGGGCTTATAGATGCCATTTGGAGAGATGGTGGATAGGATGATGGGCTTATAGATGCCATCTGGAGACGTGACAGAATCTTGTCGGTAATGGGCTTATAGATGCCATTTGGAAGTGCTGGTCGCGTAAGAGATTCCTTAGCGAGAACTTGCGTACTTTGAGAAAGAAAGATGTTTCCTGGCTTGTTACAGGTGTTGATCTTCAGTCTCTTCATGCAGATATGCCCTGGCTAGATACAGGTATCGAATCTACAATTGGTTGCCCACATATGTGCCCTGGCTAGTGTTGGCTCCTAAATTCGACACCCTTGCTTTTTATTAATATCAGCCATTAAAGCTGAAGGATGTTTTCGACCAGCTGGGTCTGTCGAAATGCCCATCGAAAGATGGCAATGTACTAAGAGGATTTCTTCCAAGGGAGAAGTTGGTTGCCTTCGACGTCGAAGGTGTTTCTCGTCGAAGATGCTTCTCGACGAAGGTGTTCGATGGTTCAGAGTGGAACGGTTTGAAATTCAAGCGTTTGGAGGGAAAACGGTTTCCAGCGGTTACCAAGTGCAACGTGCAAAGATCTGGAGCGTCGAACGCTGAGAACGTGCCAAGTGGAGTCATCTCGAAGCAGTGTAACTGTCCGACGGTTACTTGGGATGTTTTAGTATAAATAGTAGTAGGTCACGCAGTTTTTCGCGTGTGTTCACAATTATATACAAAGTCACTCATATAGATTCGAGTACCCAGCGTGTGAGAAAGAATTGTTGAGAATGTATGTGTGAAACACCACTTTTATTAATCAAAGTCATTTACTTTCCAGAAACTTTACTTGCTTTCTTCTTTACTTTTCCTGTCGAAGCCTTGTTATTTCAAGCCTTCATTTATTTTATCAAGCCCATTTCTTCGTGCACTTTACTTAAAGCCTCTTTATTTTCTTGTCATTTTACCATTATCCAACCTAATCAAAACCTCAAAATCAACCATGTCTTAGGATCAATCTGATCGATCCTGCGAGTAACCAAATAAGTAACCATTTGGAGGATCAGCGGTTGTTTACCAATAACCAAGGTAAACAAATTGGCACACCCGGTGGGACTGTGTGTTGATTGTTGAAGTTTAACCTTTTAAACATAATCTCATCTTTTTCGAGGAGTGTTGTATGTTATTGAGAAGTGGTAGAATATACACTAACGATACCAATACTGCCAGAAGAAGAGAAGAGATGGAGAATCCGCCAAACAATAACGAAATCCCACAAACGAATGTGGGAGCAACGGTTATCCCGACCGTAAGTGAAGCGATAACCGCTGGTTCAACACCAGCAGTAACGGTCACAACAACGGGGCCATTACCTCCGTTCACAGGCCCCAGAGTGCCTTTGGGAACCCCCCCCCCCCCCCCCCCCCCACCAAGGGGAAATTTAGGCACAAGGCCTTATGTTCCCCCAGGATTTATGACAGGCGGTCATAATCGAGAACCACTCTATGGCATGCCAACTTCTGACTTGGCTAGCCTGACGAATGCTGCATCCACTTTTTCAGACCCTTTAGTGAGTGCCTCTTCGCCACTCCAAGGTTCTGGAGTAGGTATGGCGAATAGAAATAGGACCCAACTCTTAGGAGGAACGTCCCAAGTAGCACATGGCCTTACAAATGCCTCGACAGCAGTCTTGAGGCAACAAATGGACGAAAGCAACCATGATATGGTTCAAATGTTGGCACAAACTTTAAGTACAGTGCTGAACCCTCTAATACAAAACACTACCCAATCGAATCAGCAGATGACAGCGCAAATGACGCGTTTGGATGATTTCTTTGGAGTATCCCAACCTATTCGACAGCCCCAAAGGGCGCAAATAAATGGAAACCAGGGGGTATTCTTAGAGGAAGAAACCACTATCAACCAAGTCCAACAGCCTGTCGAAGAAAACCTTAGGGCACGATTGGAGCAACCTGTCGAGGAACCTAGGGTAATAACCCCAGAGGTAAGGTTAGTTAACAGAAACCAAAATGCTGACGAAGTAGTTCAGCATATCCAATACCAAAACATGGGTCTGGAAAATAATCTGGCAACCATGATCGAAAGGATCATGACTCAAAATGGGATGAACATGGGCTTTCGAAGGCCCAACTTTACATCCCCGCTGTCAGAATACGTGTTACAAACAGACTTACCTCCTAGATGTAAAGTCCCCAAATTCACTAAGTTCTCTGGGGACACGACAGAATCTACTGTCGAACATGTGGCGAGATACTTGATCGAAGCAGGAGATATTTCGAACAACGAAAACCTGAGGATTAAGTACTTCCCAAGTTCTTTAACAAAGAACGCTTTTACTTGGTTTACAACTCTCCCCCCCAATTCGATCCATCATTGGACCCAGTTGGAAAGATTGTTCCACGAGCAATTCTACATGGGGCAAACCAAGATAAGCCTGAAAGAATTGGCCAGTGTAAAGAGACGTTTCACTGAACCTATAGACGAATTTCAAAATAGGTTTAGGTTGCTCAAAGCGAGATGCTTTACACAAGTGCCGGAACATGAGTTAGTAGAAATAGCCGCAGGCGGTTTAGATTATTCCATTAGGAAGAAGTTAGACACTCAATACCTGAGAGACATGGCCCAACTGGCCGATAGAGTTCGACAGGTAGAACGCCTCAAAGCTGAAAAAGTAAAGGCAACGAAAACTCATAAGAGAGAGAGGATAGCGTATGTTGAGATGGATGACGAAGATCCAGAATCCTTCGACGATACTATAACTGTCGAAGAAGGAGAAGTCGATTTAGCGGAACTAAAACAAGGGCCACCATACTCTTGCAAACTATTAGTCCCCTCAAGTGGAAAAAATCCCACTGGTCCAGAAAGGACCAACGATAGGTTCCCCAAAAAGACTTATAGTTTTGATATTACAAAATGTGATGAGATCTTTGACTTGCTTGTAAAAGATGGCCAAATGATAATCCCCCCAGGGGTAAAAGTGCCTCCTCTTGATCAAAGAAAGAAGAGAGGCTTTTGTAAATATCATAATTTTCTGGGCCATAAAACGTCTCAATGTTTTCTTTTCAGGAATCTTGTGCAAGACGCTATCGAAGAAGGGAGGTTGAAATTTGCTGACAAGACCCCCATGGCTGTGGACTCTAATCCGTTGCAGGCTGAAGCCCATTATGCTGAACCTTCAGAGGTGAACGTGATCGAGGCATCCAGAAGCCAGTCGAAGAGGCCAGGAATCACAATGGTCGAAGTCTCAAAGGACCATATCAACATGCCAATCTTTGGCAGTTTTTCTGGGAATTTATCCAGAAAGATAAGTGAAGCGGTTCACAAAGCGGTCGAAAGCCCAAAGCTGGAGACAGTTGGAGCCCAAAAAACTGGACCAGAACCCAGTTCTCACTTGGCCACAGTTCAAGGCCAGACAGAGGACTTGGAGATTCAAATGAAGCAGTTGACTCTTGCCAACAAAGATACCATGAATGTCAACATGGTCGAAGTCTCTGACCCAAAAGCATCAGAGGAGGCCATGAGGCAAGAAAAGCTAACAAGACTGCTTTCCCTCGGGAAAATGAAAATATGGCAGATTTCCTGCAAAGATGCCAGAAAAAGAAGTCAGAAGTGATGCTGTGTCCAAGATGCAGTTCGATCTTTGACAAAAAAGCTGCTGAACATATTCAAGGCGTAAGAGCAGCGAATAAGAGAAGGGAAAATGTTGATCTTCGACATGACCCCAGAAGAGCCTCCCAAAGAGGTTTAAACCAAGAAAAGAGGCCATTGACTTTCAGGCCTCCAACTAATGTGCCGGTAGATACCTGGTACAAGACATCTGGTCGAAAGAGGCCAAGCGAGGAGAAATGGCACTCTTTCGATGTGCCAAGGGGTTCATCTTTAACACAAAAGAAAGAGCCTCAAGTTGCTGCCCCTAAAGTTACACAGGTGTCAAGCAACTACAAAGGGAAAAATCCCATGTCTCGATCTCAATGGAGGAGATACCAGAGGCGATGAAAAGCTGAGAGGGAGGCTGCCAATGAACCAAAGGCAGAAACCAGTTCAAATGTTCCTCTAAGGAAGCAAAGGAAACCTCTGGAAAGAGAGCCAGTAACCAACAGGCTAGTTTGGCCTAACCAAGGTGAAATTGAGGATGAAGATGGTTCTGAGTCTGATGATACTTTGGACATCATGGTGAATATAGTCTCACTGCTGCCCAGAGAGTTCAACCGACAGGTTGAGGTCGAAACAAGTGATTGGGAAGTGGAGCAAGAAATGGCCAAACATAGGCCAGTGTGCTATTTCGTCATGGACAATGGCACTACTGAGGAACAAAATGAGTTCTTCGAGCCACCTACAGAGGCGATGAAAAATCACCTCAAGCCTTTATTTATAAGGGCTAAACTCGAAGAAACTACAGTGAATAAAATCTTGGTGGATTGTGGGGCAACCATCAACATTATTCCTCACTTTATGCTAAGGAAAATAGGCAAAAGGGATGAGGACATCAAGCCTCACAATATGGTCCTGTCGAACTATGAGGGCGGCATAGGGACCACTATGGGAGTGATCCAACTGGATATTAAGGTAGGATCTATCCTTCGACCAACAATGTTTATGGTCATATCGGCCAAACCTAACTATAATCTTTTGTTGGGTCGTGAATGGATTCATGGTGTTGGGGCTGTGCCGTCATCAATGCACCAGAGGTTGCTGCTATGGCGTCCAGATGGGATGGTCGAAAACATAGAAGCAGATCAAAGCTATTACCTGGGCGAAGTGAATCACCTAGGGCTGGCAGATTTCGACAAGAACTTGGCTCACATAGGGCCATGTTCAACACCTGACTTCGACTTGGCGCCAGCGCCAAATACTTTTTGTTCCCTATACCTGCACCCAGAGCATGGTTTTCAATGGGACAGAGAAGACTTGTCCCACATAGACTTCAGTGGGTTAACTGATATCCAACCAACTGGTTGGGGAAGTGAATTCAGTGATAATGACTGAGTCACAATCATTGAAGCGAATTTCGGCTTATGTAGCCGAAACAAAGATGATAACGGCTCTCGAAGCCGAAGTAAAGTACATGGCCACACAGGCCAATGATCAACAGTTATCTGCTGCAGGTCCAGGAAAGGATTTCGATCCAGAACTCCCTGATATCATGCCAGAAGGAACGCAGGAACAGAGGCTCGACGCCATCTATGATGATGAGCCTTTGGGCTTCGAAAAGGACCCTTTGGCGAACAACATTAAAATGTTAGCGCAAGATCCTTTAGAAGAAATCAACTTAGGCGAAGGGTCAGAGAAAAAGCCAACTTACATCAGCGCCAAAATCGACCCAGAACTTAGGTTGGAAGTAATCCAATTGTTGAAAGAGTTCAAGGACTGTTTTGCATGGGATTACGACGAAATGCCTGGTCTCGACAGAGGATTGGTAGAACTTCAGTTGCCAATCAAACCTGGGAAGAAGCCAATCAAGCAAAGTCCAAGACGCTTCGCTCCAGAAATACTGTCGAAGATCAAAACGGAAGTCGAAAGACTGCTGAAGTGCAAATTCATACGCGTTACAAGGTATGTCGAATGGATTGCAAACATTGTGCCAGTAATTAAGAAAAATGGTACGTTAAGGGTGTGCATAGATTTCAGAGATTTGAATGCTGCTACGCCCAAAGATGAATATCCTATCCCTGTGGCGGAAATGCTAGTCGATTCTGCCGCTGGCTATGAATACCTGAGCATGCTCGATGGTTATTCAGGATATAATCAAATATTCATTGCTGAAGAGGATGTGTCGAAAACGGCTTTTTGATGCCCTGGGGCGCTAGGCACTTACGAATGGGTAGTGATGCCTTTTGGCCTAAAGAACACTGGGGCAACATACCAGCGAGCAATGAATTCTATCTTCCATGATTTTATTAACACTTTTATGCAAGTATATATTGATGACATTGTTATAAAATCTGTTTCCAGGAAGAATCATATTGACCACCTTCGACAATCATTCGAAAGAATGAGAGAACATGGTCTGAAGATGAACCCTTTGAAGTGTGCATTCTGTGTGAAAGCTGGAGATTTCTTGGGCTTCGTTGTCCACAAGAAAGGAATCGAAATCAACCAGAACAAGACGAAGGCTATTCTGGAAGCGAAAGCGCCATCGAATAAGAAGGAACTGCAATCTCTGTTAGGCAAGATAAATTTCTTAAGGAGATTTATATCTAACCTAAGTGGGAAAGCTCAAGCCTTTTCACCCTTACTTCGACTGAATAAAGAGGGATTCGAGTGGGGGCAAGAGCAACAAGAAGCCTTCGACAAAATCAAAGGGTACCTCACCAAGCCACCTATTTTGGTGCCTCCTTGTAGAAATAGGAGTATGAGATTGTACATAGCTGCATCCGACAAAACTTTGGGAAGCATGTTAGCCCAAGAAGATGAGAATGGAGTCGAAAGACCCATTTACTATCTTAGTAGAGTTTTGAACGATGCAGAAACTAGATATAGCGAAGTTGAAAAATTGTGTCTATGTCTGTATTTCTCTTGTACAAAACTCAAGCAATATATAAAACCTGTTGATGTGTATGTTTTGTCTCATTTTGATGTTTTCAAGTACATGTTGTCGAAACCCATCTTGCACAGTCGAATTGGTAAGTGGGCACTAGCATTAACGGAATACTCCTTGACCTTTATGCCTCTTAAGGCAGTGAAAGGACAAGTGGTTGCAGACTTTATAGTCGACCACTCAATTCAAGTTGAGGATATTAATTATGTGGAGATAGAACCTTGGAAATTCTACTTCGATGGTTCCAGCCATAAAGATGGAACAGGAGTAGGAGTCTTGATCATTTCTCCAGAAAAAATTCCAACAACATTCAAGTACAAGATATCAGGTTCTTGTTCGAACAATGAGGCTGAGTATGAAGCTCTAATTACTGGCCTTGAAATATTGTTGGAATTGGGGGCAACTCGAGTCGAAATAATGGGAGACTCAGAGTTAGTCATTAAGCAAGTCACAAAAGAATATAAATGCATAAGAGAAAATCTCATTATGTACTTTGTGATAGCAAATCGTTTATTGAAAAAATTTGAAATGGTCAATATTCGACACATACCCAGATTAGAAAATCAAATAGCCAACGACTTGGCACAAATTGCATCTGGGTACAAGATTTCAAAAACGAGACTACAAAGAGCAATCGAAGTTCGAGAAAAGATAAAAGCAACTTGTCTATCACCAACAGACTTGGAATCGACAAGATTAGGATATGCTGATCAAAGTAACTTCGAAATTTCGTTCATAGATAATTTGTCAGAGCAAGATTGGAGGAAGCCCATTGTGGATTATCTTCAAAATCCAGTAGCTTCGACAAAACGAAAAACAAAGTACAGGGCGTTGAGTTATGTACTCATGGGTAATGAGTTATTTAAAAAGACGCCTGAAGGGGTATTGCTAAAATGTTTAAGTGAAACTGAGGCATACATAGCCCTTTCGACTATGCACGCTGGAGCATGTGGGGCTCACCAAGTAGGCCATAAGATGAAATGGTTGTTGTTTCGACAAGGACTATACTGGCCCACTATGCTGAAAGATTGTGTCGAGTTCGCTAAAAGTTGCCAAGAATGTCAAGTCCATACAGGCATCCAACATGTACCAGCAAGCGAACTTCACTCGATAGTGAAACCTTGGCCTTTTAGAGGATGGGCGTTGGACCTCATTGGAGAGATTCGACCAGCATCATCAAAGAGCCAGAGGTATATATTGGTAGGCATTGATTATTTTACTAAGTGGATCGAAGCTATCCCTTTAGTCAATGTGGACCAAGAAAATGTCATTGAATTTATTCAAAAGAACATTATCTTTAGATATGGAATCCCTTAGACTATAACAACTGATCAAGGATCAGTTTTCACCGGTCGAAAGATGCAGGAATTCGCTCAGGAAACAGGTTTTAAACTCCTAACATCAACGCCTTATTATGCACAGGCAAATGGTTAAGTCGAAGCAGCGAACAAAGTAGTGATTGGCTTGATAAAAAAGCATGTTGGGAAAAAGCCAAAAAATTGGCATAAGACGTTAGACCAGATCTTGTGGGCCTGTCGAACGTCCCCAAAAGAAGCCATAGGTACAACACCATATAGGCTAACTTTTGGCCATGACGCAGTGTTGCCAGCAGAAATTTGTCTTCAATCTGCAAGGGTTCAGAGACATTATGATATTCCCTCTGAAATTTATTGGGATATGATGTTAGACGAACTAGTGGATTTAGACGAAGAAAGATTGCGCGCTCTTGACCTACTCAGGCTTCAGAAGAAAAGAGTAGAAGACTCTTATAATAAAAAGGTGAAACCTAAGGCATTTTCTCCTGGAGAACTAGTCTGGAAGGTGATTCTTCCCATGGATCGAAGGGATCGAAGCATGGGAAAATGGTCACCCAAATGGGAAGGACCATTCAGAGTTATCCAGACTTTTTCTGGTGGAGCTTATGAAGTCGAAGAGCTAGGTGAAGATAAAAGGCTCTTGAGAGTAAATGGTAAATATTTGAAAAAGTATAAACCTACACTCCAAGAGATAAAAATAAATAACAAGTAACGACTAAATTAACCATAAATAAGGCAAAATGGAAAAATTTTATAAATTAGCCAAAATGGCAATATTGTCGAATACATATTACAATATATGGTTAAAGGGGTGAAACAATTAGAAGGGGATGGAGTCCTTGAGTCGAAGGTATTTGGTTTGCTGCAGCTCCAATCTTTTGTTGCACAAGGCATTCGTCTGCGCAAGCTTGGCAATTTGATCGTCGAAGGCTTGAGCTTTCTCAGCAAATTCTAGGCCTTGTGTGATTTCAGCTTGACTTTTGGTGTCTGGAACAGTCGAGAGAAGTTCCTCCTTGCGCTTAGTATTGGCATTTATCTTAGCCTCTATTTCTTCGATTTGCGCCTTGAGGGAAGCATTCTCTCGATCGATGGCATCAACTTCTTCTTGTTTAGATGCTTTTTGCTTCGACAACTCCACAATTCGAGAAGTTGTCTCTGCTACAGCAGTCCATGCAGAAGAGCTTTTGCCATATAGCACTTCAAGCTGGCTATTAAAGCCCCTTTGTCGCCGATAATCTGCTGAGACTTGATCAATAATGGAGTGTAACTCCATGATAAAGCCTGAAACTTCCGGAGGCACAGCTAGCAAGTCTACGACATTCAAAACAGCCCCCAAGTATGATGGTGCAGTAGGGTCCCCCACCAAAGCTTTCATCAAATCCTTCTTGAAAAACTGAGCCTTAACCTTCGTCAAAGCCTCATCGAGAGGAGAAGTTTCAGTGGACTTCCCCGACAGAGTAGGAACCTCCTGACTAACCTCAGACGAACTTTTGCTCTCGATGATGGCATTCAGATAGCCAACAGGATCAGTTTGCTTCAAGAGTTCTAAGTCTTCTTTCGACCTATGCTTTGTTGAGGTGACAGCCTTTGCAACAGCATTGTCTTGGGTTTGAGGCTGTTGAGTAGCATTTGCCTCGACTTGACTATCTTCGACTCGGACTGCGGCAGTACCAGCGTCATCTTGGTTCCCTTCGCCAGCGTCACCTTGATCCTCTTCGCCAGTGTCACCGCGGTCCCCTTCGTCACGATTTTCTTCCGACAGATCCACCACCTGAATCTCTTTTGGTTGTTGCTCTTCTGTTTGTGGATCTTCTGTTGGTTTTTCTGCTGTCTCAGCATTGGCTTCATTTATTTCAGTATTGGCTTCATCGTTCGCCAAGTCTTTTTCTTGTGGCCTGCTGAGTTCAGCAGAATCCAATGTTTCAGAAGTCCTTGGCGTTGAGCTTTCAGTGGTGTCCTGAAAAAAGGAGAAGAAGAATCTTCTAAATTCGAAAGAGACATAATCGAACATGGGTATCGACACCTGAGTTAAAAAGGGATCGAAGAGATTACCTGTAAAGGAGCTTCAGCCCCAGGGCTGGAATTGTCGCTTTCGACAGGTTTATTGAGAAGAACATTTAGTTCCTCCTCCGTTGGCTCTTCAATGATTACTGGAGGTGGCCTGGGCTTTCTCCCAGCAACCTTTATTCTGATTGTTCGAGCCTCAGGAAGAGGAACGTCCTTCTTCAGCTTTCGCCTTTTTAGAGGAGCAGGGGGAGAATCATCTTCTTCGTCACTCCCAGATTCGACCGTCAGTGCTGGCCGTTTCTTGGGTGAAGGTGCCTAAAAAACCAATTGGAGTTCGATTTAGAAGTTGCATCGAAAGTCAGAAAGTTAAAGCCAGAAGAAAATAATAAGAGTCTGGTTACCGATGCAGAAGGCTTTTTCGAAGGGCCTTCCCCCTGTTGGTTTGTTGTGGTCTTCGCTGGCGCTACAGTCTTCGCTATTGGTGGAGGTTTTGTTAAGGGGCCTCCTCCCTGTTGGCCTTCTGCAGCCTTCTTGGCTGCAGGCTTTCGAACAACTGAAAGTAGACAAAATAATTAACAGGCTACCAGTCGAAAGGGAAAGACAAAGTAATTCGAAAGGATGAACTTACATTTCTTTATTTTGTCCAAGACAAGGACAAAAGACTTCTGAAGTTCTTCCACGAAGTCCTTCTCGTCGAAAAACTCCTCAGTGTAGTAGCTTTTCCACCACTCCTCGAAGGATGGTGAGCAGAGAAAGTTAAGCTGATAGTCAAACAAAGAAAGAACTGTTCGACCAACATATCTGCCGATATGCTTAGTAGCAGCGTCTTCAGTGTAGTCGTTGCAGAAGTATAACATAGACTTCTCCCTGGGAAAAATTGGAGAAGGTAGTGTTTGAATAATACCAAACTGGCGAGACACCAGGTTTGGTTGATACGCGATTAGACTCAAGTGAGTCTTGGAGCTCTTGAATCGCAGGGGAATTATTCTTGGTGTGAGAAATGCCTCCCACACTGTCGTATGTTCGTCGACCTGAGGACCACTCGACGCCCTAGGATGTGGCCTTGTGAACCACTCTGGGCCAACCTTTCGTCGAGAAAACGGAGCCATGGTCGAAGCAAACTCTTTCCTTTTCGCAAACATCAAGATGAAGTTTGTAAAAGTTTGTTGAAGCTCCAGCCCATCTTCCGTTGGAGTCAACAGAGCCAATCTGGTGCCTTCGATGCGCCTGTTTGCTATTTCTGGAGCCTGCTCATTTATTTGAGTCTTCTTAGGCAAGAAAGACTCGAAGGTGGCATTGAGCCACAACTGAAGCAGCCAAAAAGGTCCAGCAAGCAGCAGACTGGCTTTGTTCTCGATGATCTTCAGAAGAGTCGCTCCGCTGCTAATCGACTCGTACAGACTCGCCAAAATCAATTCTGCCAAATAGATATTTTGGCCATGGTGGAGTTGAGTGGCGAGAGTGACCATCTTCTTGGTCACCTGTAAGGACTTGGAGCAAAACACAAAGCGTGTCAGCCATAAGGCTAGAAACGCGATATGTTCTACGTCCGACACAGCGTCCGTCGACTTATTGTGGTAGTGATTGATGAAGGTGGTATAGGTTGGTTTTGTGGCAGAGAATCCAATCTGATCCTCCGACATTTCCTCCGGGTCGAAGTAGTCCCCAGTGGGTCGAAGGCCAGTGATGGCGGCCACGTCGAAGAGCGTGGGAGTCAGCATTCCACAGGGAAGATGGAAGGTGAAATGGGTGTAATCCCAGAAGAGTAAAGAAGCTATCAACATCTCTGGGGAATAGTTAAGACCTGTCTTCGAAAGCATAACCAGGTCGAATATCCCCATGTCTTTCCAGATCGAAGCCTGGCGTTTCTCCATTTTTTCCAGCCAAGCACTATAATCAGGAGTGAGGCTAGGGCCAGACCTGAAAGCCCTAACACCTTTATTGAAGAAACGGAGGTCGATTTTCTCCTTAGCAGGATCTTCATTATCCTCTGCATCTTTCTTGGAGCATCCAACCGGTTTGAGTCTCTCAAGTACCGGAAAGTAACTTTTGATCTTCATGGCTTCAGCAATGCTTGGGTATAATGGGCCAGACATAGCAAAGATTTGGTTGGAATATCCAACCGGAATCATGAGGTGGCGTGAATAAGCATCACGCACAGCAATGTCCAAAGGCTCAGGGACCCTTCGTTGGCCCGTGGGAGTCACTACGGGAGCGGTGGAGAAAATCCTAGGTTTGACATTTCCAGAGGGAGTGTTGGCGCTAGGAGCGTTGGAAGAACCAGATGCCATTGTTGGTACTAAGGTTGAAGACGAAGTGAAGAACAGGGGGTTTGCAAAGTTGACAAGAGTTTGTATGCAAATGAGGAATTCTGAAAGCAAGGTAGCGTAAAAAAGTCCCACAATGGGTACTTACCGCTATTTATAGTAGTTGGGGAAATCCCCAAATTCGAGGACATTAAATGCCATTTAATGTTGCAGAAGGTAGTGGGACACGTGGCGTCTCCCTGTTGTTGTAGCCGTTCTGCAGAAATGGAAGGGTGCAGCGTGCGCCCTCGTTTTTGGGAATTGTCATGATGACAATTTGTGAAAAGACGTTTGGCACACTGCACGCCGTACTGAAGTGACGTCTTAGGTACGGATGAATGATGGCTTTTCCTTGGGATTGTCAGTGGTTGGTAGAAGACAACAAAAAGTGCACAATTTAATTTATGACTAAGAATGAAAAGACAGGTGTCGAATGGCATTTCAAAGAATGCCTTTTTCTTTCAGAGTCGAAATAAGGCATTCTTGGGGGGCAATTTGTTGGCTCCTAAATTCGACACCCTTGCTTTTTATTAATATCAGCCATTAAAGCTGAAGGATGTTTTCGACCAGCTGGGTCTGTCGAAATACCCATCGAAATATGGCAATGTACTTAGAGGATTTCTTCCAATGGAGAAGTTGGTTGCCTTCAACGTCGAAGGTGTTTCTCGTCGAAGATGCTTCTCGACGAAGGTGTTCGATGGTTCAGAGTGGAACGGTTTGAAATTCAAGCGTTTGGAGGGAAAACGGTTTCCAGCGGTTACCAAGTGCAACGTGCAAAGATCTGGAGCGTTGAACGCTGAGAACGTGCCAAGTGGAGTCATCTCGAAGCAGTGTAACTGTCCGACGGTTACTTGGGATGTTTTAGTATAAATAGTAGTAGGTCACGCAGTTTTTCGCGTGTGTTCACAATTATATACAAAGTCACTCATATAGATTCGAGTACCCAGCGTGTGAGAAAGAATTGTTGAGAATGTATGTGTGAAACACCACTTTTATTAATCAAAGTCATTTACTTTCCAGAAACTTTACTTGCTTTCTTCTTTACTTTTCCTGTCGAAGCCTTGTTATTTCAAGCCTTCATTTATTTTATCAAGCCCATTTCTTCGTGCACTTTACTTAAAGCCTCTTTATTTTCTTGTCATTTTACCATTATCCAACCTAATCAAAACCTCAAAATCAACCATGTCTTAGGATCAATCTGATCGATCCTGCGAGTAACCAAATAAGTAACCATTTGGAGGATCAACGGTTGTTTACCAATAACCACGGTAAACAGCTAGATACAGGTATCGAATCTGGGAATGTTATCTACAGATATGCCCTGGCTGGATACAGGAATCGAATCTGGAATTGTCGTCTACAGATATGCCCTGGCTGGATACAGGTATCGAATCTGGAAAACAATGTCTACAGATATGCCCTGGCTGGATACAGGTATCGAATCTGGAAAACGTTGCTCACAGATATGCCCTGGCTAGATACAGGTATCGAATCTGGAACTATAAAAGATTGGTAGAGATGGCTTTCCTGGCTGGATATAGGCGTAAACCTCTGACCTGAGAATGAAAGATAATTTCCTGGCCTGTTACAGGGGTTGATCTTCAAACTCTTCATGCAGATATGCCCTGGCTAGATACAGGTATCGAATCTACAATCAATCACTCACAGATGTGCCCTGGCTAGATACAGGTATCGAATCTGGAATTGTGATAGTTGATAGTAATCATCCTTGGATTGACTTTTCCTGAAAAGGCAAAACATTAGTTGTGTGAAATGTCATGATGTATGAGATGCATGATGTTATGATTGCTCAAAATGAGACAGTGTTGTATGCACTTTATCATGTATGCGAGCAGGATGTATGAAACGCGAAATGTTTATGAATGTATTTTCGTCTAGGAAAATAAATCCTTGACGACCGGCCGGGGAATCAAATCCTGGGCTGATGTTGAAGAGTGGAGTTCTTCGCTTCCACTGGGGGTGATGGTTGCAAGAATAAACCGGCAGGAGAAAATGACTCCGTTGGGGAACAAATTTGTTGGAGATATTACCCTGAGGGGAATAAAGTAGGTGAAGAGATTACTCTGCGGAGTATTACTCTGTGGGAAGAGATACTTCGCTGAGGTTTGTGCATGTTTCTTTTATTACACAGTAATTAACTTTTGTTTTGAGATTTGTAATAGACAGTTTGAAACTTTACGGCCCGGTGCTTTGCCCGAGACACTTTGGCTTCATTTATGAGGGCTTCTTATTTGTCATTTTCATATATCATCAATAAAGCATTGGACATTTTCTTGCATTACAAATTTTGCGCTCCTTGTTTTTCCTTTATGTCTCACACTTTATCAAAACAGCTATTGTCTTACACACACTCACATATCATAATGCAGATCCACATCCACTCTGGATCCCATTGATAACGACTCTGCTATTGCCAGTTATGACTTCGAAAATCCGATCAACCGAGCTGAGGACGAAGGTGAGGATGATTGTGAGGTGCCTGGAGAGCTTGCTAGACTGTTACTGCAGGAAGAGAGGGCCATACAGTCGCATGAAGAGCCAGTGGAATCAGTGAATTTGGGTACAGAGGAAGACAGGAAAGAGGTTAAGATAGGTGCAAATCTGCAGCCTAGTGTCAAGCAGCAGTTGATACAAATGCTATGCAACTATGTTGAGATCTTCGCTTGGTCTTATGAAGATATGCCTGGTTTGGACACCGATATTGTGGTACACCGCCTGCCAACCAAAGAGGACTATCCTCTGGTAAAGCAGAAGGTTCGCCGTATGCGCCTCGAGATGTCTGAGAAAATCAAAGCTGAGGTCACGAAACAGTTTGACGTCGGGTTTCTAGCTGTCACTTCTTACCCACAGTGGGTTGCCAACGTGGTTCCGGTGCCGAAAAAGGATAGTAAGGTACGGATGAGTGTGGATTATAGAGATCTGAACAGGGCGAGCCCTAAAGATGATTTCCTGCTCCCTCACATCGATGTTCTGGTCGATAACACCGCGCAGCATAAGGTCTTCTCCTTTATGGATGGTTTTTCTGGTTACAATCAGATTAAGATGGCTCCCGAGGACATGGAGAAGACAACTTTCGTTACACAGTGGGGCACCTACTGTTACAAAGTAATGCCTTTCGGGTTGAAGAATGTTGGGGCAACGTATCAGCGTGCCATGGTCGCCTTGTTCCATGACATGATTCACCATGAGATTGAGGTTTACATTGACGACATGATTGCAAGGTCCCAGACTGAGGAAGAACACATTGACCATCTCCAGAAACTATTCGACGGGTTGAAAATGTACAAGCTGAGGTTAACCCGGACAAGTGCACCTTTGGGGTAAGGTCTGGTAAGCTGTTGGGTTTCGTTGTTAGTGATAAAGGTATTCAAGTGGATCCTGCAAAGGTGAAGGCTATACAGGAGATGCTAGCTCCTCGAATGGAAAAGGAAGTTAGAGGATTTTTGGGACGTCTGAATTACACTGCCCGATTCATTTCACATCTAACTGCTACTTGTGAGCCGATCTTCAAGCTGCTGAAGAAAGATCAAGTGGTAAAATGGAATGATGAATGTCAGACCGCCTTTGAAAGGATCAAGGAATACCTCCAAGAGCCACCTATTATGATGCCTCCAGTTGAAGGAAGACCTTTGATTTTATACTTGACAGTACTGGATAATTTAATGGGGTGTATGTTGGGGCAGCATGACGAGTCTGGCCGAAAAGAGCACGCTATTTACTACCTTAGCAAAAAGTTTACCGACTGTGAGACCCGATACTCACTGCTCGAGAAAACTTGCTGCGATTTGGCATGAGCTGCTCGCCGGCTGAGACAGTATATGCTGACTCACACTACCCTATTGATATCAAAGATGGATCCAATCAAGTATATCTTCGAAAAGCCTGCCTTGTCTGGAAGAATAGCAAGATGGCAGATGATCTTAACTAAGTATGACATCCAATACACAACCCAAAAAGCAATCAAGGGGAGCGTAGTGGCCGGTCATTTGGCGCATCAGACTGTGGATGATTACCAATCCATGAATTTCGAATTCCCGGATGAGAACATCATGTTGGTGACCGACTGTGCAGAACCTAGACCGGATGAAGGACCTGAGGAGGGGTCCCGATGGTCTATGTACTTTGATGGAGCTTCAAACGTGTTGGGTAATGGCATTGGCGCGGTAATTATATCTCCTGAAGGCTGTCATACTCCGTTTACCGCCCGATTATGTTTTAACTGCACCAATAATATGGCGGAGTATGAAGCGTGCATCATGGGTCTTCGAGCAGCTATTGACCCGAGGATTAAGTTCTTAAGTGTATTCGGAGATTGCACTCTAGTGATCAGTCAGATCAAAGGTGAGTGGGATACGAAACACCCAAATCTTATTCCTTACAAAGAGTATGTACTGACGTTGCTCCCACACTTCGAGGAGATAATCTTTGAACACTTTCCAAGAGAGGAGAATCAGTTAGCGGACGCGCTAGCTACCATGTCTTCTATGTTCAAGGTCAGGTGGGATAATGAAGCTCCCCAAATTACCATTAAGAGGTTGGACGAACCCGCACATTGCTGTGATATTGAGATTGAAGAACTAGAAAATAAACCATGGTTTCACGAGGTAAAGAGATATCTTGAGGCTCAGGAATACCCTGAGGGTGCATCTGTTAATGATAAGAAGTTTCTGAGGAGATTTTCTGTGAAGTTCTTCATCAGTAATGGTATCCTTTATAAGCATAGCCATGATTCAACCTTACTGCGGTGTATGGACAAGAACGAGACAGAAAGGATTATGGCGGAGTTACATGAAGGTACTTTCGAAACTCATTCCAGTGGACATACCGTGGCAAAGAAAATCCTACGGATAGGATATTATTGGTCTACTATGGAAGCCAATTGTTATCAGCATTCTCGAACCTGTCATAAGTGCCAAGTCTATGCTGACAAGGTGCATGTACCTCCAGTTCCTCTGAACGTCTTGACGGCTCCTTGGCCCTTTGCAATGTGGGGCATCGATATGATTGGCGAGATCAGACCTACTACGTCCAACGGGCATCGTTTCATTCTGGTGGCTATTGATTACTTTACGAAATGGGTTGAGGCAGCTTCCTTTGCCACAGTAACCAAGAACGTTGTGGCGCGGTTTATCCGACACAATCTGATTTGTCGATACGGTGTACCAGAGAGGATCATTATGGACAATGGTATAAATCTCAATAATACAATGATCACCGAGCTCTGCAAACAGTTTAAGATACATCATCACAACTCTTCTCCTTACCGGCCGAAGATGAATGGAGTTGTTGAAGCGGCTAATAAGAACATCAAGAAGATTGTGCAGAAGATGACGGTGACATACAAAGACTGGCATGAGATGCTACCATTAGCTCTTCATGGGTACCACACCTCAGCGCGAACGTCAACAGGGGAAACACCTTACTCTTTGGTGTATGGCATGGAGGTAGTCCTGCCCATTGAAGTCCAGATACCCTCTCTTCGGATTATGAAGGATGCGGGTTTGAGTGAGGATGATTGGATCCAAACCCGGCTTGATCAGCTGAATTTAATCGATGAGAAGAGACTTACTGCTATTTGTCATGGTCATACGTATCAAAAGCGAATGATCAAGGCATTTAACAAGAAAGTTAGACGATAAGAGTGTCAAGTCGGGGATCTGGTGATCAAACGCATCATACTGTCGCAAGGTGATCCCAGGGGCAAATGGACCCCTACGTACGAAGGGCCATTTATGGTTAAGAACATTTTCTCGGGAGGAGCTATGATTCTAACCACCATGGATGGTGACGACCTTCCTCACCCCGTCAATGCAGACATAGTGAAAAAATACTATGCATAATCAAAGACCCGCTAGGTCGACTGGCCTAGGCAAAAATAAGG
The DNA here is from genome assembly GCA_948472305.1 of Vicia faba. Lineage (NCBI taxonomy): Eukaryota > Viridiplantae > Streptophyta > Magnoliopsida > Fabales > Fabaceae > Vicia > Vicia faba. The sequence continues at coordinate 1,260,261,565 of OX451740.1, forward strand.
GCTTCCCGGCAAACCAAAAGGGTTCGGGCAAAAGTAAGGGATGAAAATGAAAAAAATCTGTACACCCGGCAAGTCGAAAACCTGAAAAGGCGGCTTGGGCAAAAAAGGTATTCCGGTGGACTGAAAATCCGAAAGGGCGGTCAAGGCAAAAATTAGGGATTAAAGCGTAACACTATGTCTCATTGGATCACCTTGCAACCAGACTCCGGTATCAACTATCAAGCTCGGACGACGCTAATCAATCTGATCTACCTTCAACCAAGTATCAAAGTGATGAGACGCTCGAAGATATAAAGGCAATAGCAGAGTTGGAACCCAGTGGGATTGTTCACATAGTTGTTTTTCTTTGTTTTTCACAAATTGTATAAAATCTTTTCTTTCGCCGGCGTTCTCTTACTAGGACGTCAGCCACTTGTACGAAACGTCTATTACAGGCCAACTTCAAAATCAATACAATTCATTTTACAACAAATTTCAAAATTGTTTTTCTTTTCCTGTTTTGTTTTGCAAGAACGTCCAATGATTCATTTTTGATATGTGCATTTGAAAATAATTATTGCTCATAAATATTTACATGCGAAACAAAAGACGATTACTCGTAATTCTAGGAACAAGGGCAAACAAGAAATGTCCAGACCTTATAGTTGCTCTATTCACCAGGTACAGGGATAGACCCAGCTGAAGAATATGACTAAAAATGCATACACTCCCCGCAGAGTAAGAGGTACCAAAATACAGTGGTGTTAATTCTTCCCAAGCAGAGTTCATCTTTCAACAAAAATGGAAGATCATCCCCAATGGAGTTTATTTCTTCCACAAGAAGAAACTTTATCCCCGACAGAGTTCATCATCGCCAGCAACGGTAATTCATCCCTAGCCAAGGTTATTTCTCCAAATCAGCGGATCTTTTGACAGAGTATCTCTTTCCCACAGAGTCATTCTCTCGCCAGTTTATTCTCCAGCAGAATTATTCTCCTGCCAAGTTATTCTCAAATCATCTTCGGTCGTTATCCCCAGCGAGCGAAACTCTTTTTATTCTCCAGCAGCAGTCCGGGATTTATTTTCCCCAACTAAAGAACATCAAGAGAACATTACATATCCATACGTCATGACATGCACATACGTATCATACAGCACAATCTCATTTATTTTGAGAACATCATTGCTCAATACATGTCATGCATCATGGCATTTCATACGACTAACTCTTTATATTTCAGGAAAAGATACAATCAAATTCTCACAAAGTTCAAGCTATGAAGCCCGGATCCGACCGGATAATATCTTGATTCCTCCATCATATTGTGAAGCTCGGAGAACGACCAAATAACAGTATCAAGATGCCGCGAAGCCTGGAATCGACCAGATAGTGGTTTATCTTAAATTTAAGCTATGAAGCCCGGATTCGACCGAATAATAGTTTAATCCCCAGCAAGTTATTGTGAAGCCTGGATTACGACCAGATAGCAATGCAAAGACACCATGAAGCCTGGAGTCGACAAGATAGTGGTATATCATAAACACAAGCCGTGAAGCACGGAGTCGACCGGATAGCAGCTTAACAAGTTATTATGAAGCCTGGATTACGACCAGATAGCAATACAAGACACCGTGAAGCCTGAACTCGACCAGATAATGGTACAAGACGTTGTGAAGCCTGGATTACAACCAGATAGCAGCCAAGAATACTACGAAGCCTGGAGTCGACCAGGTGGTATATCTTTAATGCAAGTTATGAAGCCCGGATTCGACCGGATAATATCTTGATTTCTCCGAATGCCATGAAGACTGGATTCAACCAGATAATGGTATAAGACATCGTGAAACCTGGATTACGACCAGATAGCGGTAAAAGACACTGAAGCCTAGATTACAACCAAATAACAGTAAGGGACACTGCGAAGCTTAGATTTTGACCAAATAGCAGTCTACCTGGCCGATTACTATGAAGCCCGGAAATTGACCAGATATTAGTAGGCCTAAGAATAAAATGGAAGCCCGGATGCGACTGGATAACCACTTGATTTCTTCTGAAGCTTGGATTTCGACCAGATAAGAAGTAAGGTATTGTGAAGCCTGGAATCGACCAAATAGCAATACAGGACACCATGAAGACTGGATTCGACCAGATAATGGTATGAAACATCGTGAAGCCTAGAATATGACCAGATAACAGTACAAGACACTGTGAAGCTTGGATTTTGACCAAATATCAGTTTACCTAGACAATTACTAAGAAGCCCGGAGTCGACCGGATATTACTGTGCCCTAAATTCAAGTTGAAGCCCGGATGCGACCGGATAACAATTTAATTCCTTCTGAAGCCTGGATTACGACCAGATAAGAATTGATAAATTACAAAGCCTGGATTACGACCAGATAGCAAGTTTAATTTCATCTCCCTAGTAAGTCACTACAAAGCCTGGAGCACGACTAGATATCAGTCGATCTTATCACTATGAAGCCTGGATCACGACCAGATAATAGTTCATTTTCACCTCTTCGACCAAGAGACGATTCCCCAGTAGAATAACGGACGATTGAAGCTCCTAAAATTCAACTTTTACCAAGACAAAGAACCGCATTCCCCATCGAAGTCCTCCTCAACGACAGGTATGCAAGCTCTCGCTAAGGAATCTCTTATGCGATCGACACTTCTTCGAATGGCATCTTTAAGCCCATCTTCCGACATCGACCTCCAAATGGCATCAATAAGCCCATTCTCGATATCGCAAGGCCAATACCACTTCATGCGAGTGCAAATTTCTTGGGCACTCTAGTGTTCAATCATCTTCAACCTTCAGATTACGAAAGGCAGACAAGCCAATCTACATCCTCAGATTTAAGAAGATTGAACAGGGGCAGCTGTTGTACCCCAAAATTTTCCCTCCCATATTTCTCAAAACATTTGAAATGAGATCCTCAAATTGCTCAAGGAAGTCCAAGGGTTGACCAGACAAACTCTCTCCTAAGGCAGTCTACCTAAAATTAGGGTTTCAGCTTGCATCAAGATGTTTGAGTCCAAAGGGTCCCAAATTCTCACTATTGTCCTAATATGTCCTCAAGATCATCCATGTCAAGTTTCAAGCCTTGCGGAGGAAGTTTGCTCAGTCAATTACTCAAGGGCCTGAAAGTCGACTATGCTACGGCAAAAGTCAATTGTGGCCCACATACAGTCAAACTTCAATATTTTTGGTCAACATCCTCATTTTTAAGTATTATTCATCATGTGATCAAGGGTTGATCATGATTCCTCAAGGATTGCTCACAATTCACCAAAACCCAAAAGTTGCTAAATTAGGGTTTTGTAGGAAAAGTCAACTCAACTTTGACCAAGAATAACTTTCTCATACTTTATCAAGAATGACCTATCCAAAGCTCATTTTGAATAGGATGCAATGCCCTACAATTCATCTTCAGCTCCCAATTTCAAAATATGCACTCACAAGAAGTTATGATTTGGACATTATAGGTCATTTTGAAAAGTCAACAAAAACACCTTTTTTGGAAAAGCTTCATACATGAACATGGAAGACTCAATTGATATGATACCAAAAGGGTTGCTTAAAGGACATCTCAAGCTTTCTAAAAAGTCCAAGAACACCCTCATAGAGTCAAAATTGAGGAAGTTATGCATTGGTGAAGTAGACCTTTTTTGCAAAATTGCCAAAAGTCAAAAGTGCCTCAAATTGCAATTTTTGTCAAATGGCCCCAACTTTTTGTGTTTGTATTGAGTTTGTAACATGGTCCACGATCCATGATCCTTCCCACTTGCCTTTATTTTATTTTTTCCATTTATTTTGATTTTTATTTCAATTAAATCAAATTAAATCAAAATAAAATCATGAAAATATCAAAATCATTTAAACCATGAGATTTTGTGCATATTTCAGGTCTCTTATACAGCTAGCAAGGGAATCAAATCGTGCAAGGCATGTTTGTACACAAAAAGATTGGTTTTTGGCTTGTTTTAGAAATATTTGAATAAGAATCAAATCATGGTTCAATCTTCATAATTACAAAGATTTGGAGCAAGTTTGTAAACCTAATTCACTCAAGGACATATATAGGACAAACTCAGACCAAATGCATAAAGGTTTTGAGGCATGTAGAGTGAAGAACAAACTTGGAAAAACTCAAGAAAAGTGGTGATCTAGTTTCATACTTCCAAGCATTTTCAAGACTCCCAAGCCATCTCATTCGCTTCCTGGGAGTGCAAGGAGTCTATACCAATCAAAAGCAAGCATTTTTGTGCCCAGAAACGCGAAGTAAGTGCTTCACGACCTCCCTTCCTTTTTGAAATCCAATATCATTATTTTGGCATTTGTAGCATGAATCATTTATATATTCTGAATCCTTGAAGCATTTGCAAGCTAATGGTAACAATTAATTGCATTTTCACTAACTGTACATAGATCCACCATTGTTACGGTTTCTTGTTTCGTTTTGGGATTTTCTTGTACAGGTAAAATTGGCCTAAAAGAAAGGTGCCATGATGTTCATAAGGCCAACACGAATTGGTCTATAGCATTAGATTTCATTTATCGTGCCTGTATGAGATTTTGGAAATTACAGGGGTTATAGCTACGGATTTTTGTCTGTAGGTAAAAGTCCCTGACTTTTACAACGGAGAGGGGAAGAAGAAGGTGGCGTGGCACCACCCTATTCGCCCGTTTAAATTCTGGCGTGTGTTTGGTAGCTGGCATTGTTTTGTTTATTTTATTGTTTTTATTTCATATACTAAAAAATCAAGTCAAGTGGCCCAGTGGTAGCCAGGGAGAGCGTTAAGGTCTTACAGGCATGAGATCAGGGGTTCGACCCCTGCTTCCATTATTTGCAATTTTTCTTAATTATTCATTACAGATCCAGTGCACCCTTGGTCCAAACATCCACCATACGCCTCCAACGCTTAGCCAGCCAGATGTCCATGAGCTGGATCCAAAGGTCATTATCTGAGGGTCTACCAAAGGCCCTAGTCAACTTGCAACATTGGAATTTGAAAGTCAAACGTGGACCCTTGTCTTTGGGCTCAGAATTGCTTTTTGGCACCCCCCAAATTGGTGATCACCAGGCCCAATTTCTCTCTTTCTTTTCTTTTTATTTTTATATTTTTCTTTTATTTAATTATTTTGATTATTTGCTAACATAAAAAATTAATTCTTTTTTTATAAAAAATCCATAAAATCAATTTCACCAAATTAGAGTTTAGGTTTTATTTTATTTTCATCAAAATTAATTCAATTAGTTTAATTTAATTTTTAGGGTAATTGTAATCTTTTTGTAAATAAATTAAAACAAATTAGAAATTAGGGTTTTGTTTGATTTAATTTTATTTTCTCAAAATAACAAAAATACAAAAATAGGTTAAAATTAATTATTTTTCTTAAATTAAGTTAATTAGTAATTAGGTTTGTATTTATTTAATCAAAATCTTATTTCCTTAAAATAATCAAAAACACCAAAAAATGATTTTTCTTCTAATTAGGTTTAGACGGGGTCAAAACCCTAATTTTCTCTCGTTCTCAATTCATTGCGCGCATTTATTTATTTTTATGATATTAATGTAACTGCTCATGGGATGTAATAATTTAATTAGGATCTTTATTTTATTTATCATTTTACGGGTTTTTGGCTATGTAATTAATCCCCCTCCCCGAAGCCTTGTAATAGCGTAGTTTTATTTCTCGCATTTTAATTTTCGCAAATATTAATTGTTAGTTAGATGTATGATAATAGGATTGCATAACAAGACTGTATGTAAATTTTAAAATGGTTAGCAAACCCTAAATGTGCAAAGATAATAACTTGAAATCAAATCACTCGCACATGCACACTCCTAGGGTATACTCTCACTTCGGTTGTCTTTGGTAAACGATCATTAAGTATAGGGTGTCTTAGCGGTTGCCCTCTTGTCTAAACAAAGATCAAATGTCATGTTCGGAAATGTTACCTCGGAAAGGTTGCCTCGGAAATGTTGCCTCGAGAATGATCTTGAGACATTAGGGTTCCTTTCGTCCTAACATTGCTTTAGTGATCATACGTTCCTTTCGAATTGACCCTTACAACTCCAACGACGGTGCTACCTACTCACTAATAGTAGGATAGTGCTGTCTAAAGGAAACAAGAACATAAACATTCTTTTTTCGAGTAGGTAGATGCTAGTAGGTACTTGCTCAAAATCAAACTTTTCCACACTTATACACTTTTCAAACAAAGTTTTCAAATACACTTCGTAATACTCTTGAAGACAGAAGCAAGGGTTAAAACTAAGTAAAACAAAAAATTTTCAAAACAAACACACACAAGCAATTTCAAAATGAGCAAGTACCTAAGAGCCTGTGGAAAACCACGGAAAGAAAGGGTGCTAATACCTTCCCTTTCTATAATCCACCCCCCGTACTCAAAATCTCGAAAAAGGAATTTTTCTGGGCTTTTTTCCTTTCCAGTTGGATAAAATAAAGTCGGTGGCGACTCTTGCTTACCGCGACATTTTGCGAACAAAAAACGCAAAACGCAAACCAGTATTAAACAGTCGGTTCTACCACCGTATCACAGAAACCAATTTCGACTATTTTCCTTGTCTTTCACCCTTTGGTCGACTAAACCAATTTCAACCATTTCTTAACATATATTATTTTATTTCCTTTTGGTCGACCTGGCTCAGTTTCGACAGTTTGGCGTGACATTCCCTTTAAACATTAAATCTAGTTAAATAAAACCAAATTTTCAAAAACTTTGGCTCTAATTTCCCAAAAACCCCTACTTTAGAAGATGACCCTTAGCTTATGAGAATATCCTCATTTAATACGCGTGCTTGAATACCTTAAGATTTTTCAAGGTAACAGGAAGAGACTTTGATTTCTTCTTCTCCATGGCCCTTATCCTCTTGCTCTGTTGTAGGATAAGTTTGTTGGTCTAGTTATGGGCAGCGAGCAATGCTGCCATGGCCGGGTCAACATTTTAAGGAATGGAAACTAGTTGAAAAATCTCTAGCAGTTCCTCGGTAGGGTTCTTGGGACGCTGCTCGTCCAAGAATTGTTGGTCATTGCGCTGGGTAGCGACTGAATCTGGGGATACAATCTGGCTATCTTTGACGTTGAAGTCATCATCGAGGAAAGGATGCTCCTGGCTTCTGTTGGTCTTATGGACCAAGGAGAGTACAAACTTTCCTAGGAGGTGATGATCATCATGGTCGGCCATGGTTAAATAATTAAAGGTATCTTTATTCTTTGATTTACAGGAAAAGAAGATGGGGGAAATGGTTTCCCACATACAATGCCACTGATCTTACTGGTTGATCAAAACTTGCAAATAGGCCGAAGGATGACGTCTGGTTTGCTGGAAAGTTGAGGAGAAAAGGGGGTGTTGTACCTTCCAGGCACTTCGATGATCAAGTAAGAATGGATGCAAAGAGATACAAGTAGAATATTAGGGTTTAAGGTTTGAATATTGGATACATGGAACTCACGTGTGTGAGGGTTTATATAATGCCCCTGATGCTTAGCCGTTGATCCCTATTTTTTGTCCTGGATATATGGGTCCACAAAAATAGGTAACTGCCAGGACTTGGTCAAAACGAGCAGATGTACTCGTAACTAGCCGTTTGTTTCGAGGAGGAGGCAGATTACGGGCAGAGAGGTGTTCTAGACGTCTCCTGGTCGTCTGCTCGACTCGTGTCGGGCAGATAGAGAGACAGTTGTTGGCTTGGGCAGATGCGCATATTAGGCATCATTGGTTGCGCCTCTTGGGTCGTGGTCGACTAGGGATATTGGGCCAGTGTTATTGGGTCGTGCCAAGGATATAAGCGGATTGGACCAATTCTAGTCATTGGATCAGTCCAAAACACTTAAGTATGTCACAAATTAGAAGTTATAATTTTCTTAGACACCAAGGGGAAATTAGATAACAAGGTTTTAGGAAAGAGTGTTTAGGTATTTTATCAATCAGTATAAAAGCTAGGAGTGAAGAGGATTTCATTCAATTTTCTTTCATTGCAATCAGAATTTAGAGATAAATATAGAGAAGGAAGATACTATATATAGATAGATATATATAGATAGATAGAGAGAGATAGATAGAGAGAGAGAGAGAGAGAGAGAGAGAGAGAGAGAGAGAGAGAGAAAGAGAGAGAGAGAGAGAGAGAGATAGAGAGAGAGAGAGAGAGAGAGAGAGAGAGAGAGAGAGAGAGAGAGAGAGAGAGAGAGAGAGAGAGAGAGAGAGAGAGAGAGAGAGAGAGAGAGAGAGAGAGAAATAAGGGAAGTCAACATTCAAGCTTTAAGGCCCTTGCATGGTTGGACTAGATCATCAAGTCAAAGAAGATAAAAAGGAAAAACAAAGGACTCACTTTATCTCCGCTAATTCTCAAACCCTCTATTGGAATCAGAAGCAAGAGTCTAAGGTGGGTTATCTTAAGCTTATTATTAAGATACATTAAATTAGGATCATTTTCATGTCATAAGGGAAATTGGTAGAAATCCATGTAGGATTCTTTGAATAAGTGTTAAATTAGATGACTTGTCTAGCACTACTATGATGTTAAAATCTTATTTTGAGTGATGTGTGTTGATGAGAGGAGGACTAGAAACTCATTTGATTGCAGGTACATGTGAGGATGAAGGTGAAGTTTAGGGTTTTGGTGTGTTATTGGTTGTAGCTTGTATTACGGCTAGGCCTTAATGGCCCCTGGTTTTTGTACCAGGAGTCCACCTAGGAACATTATGGATTGTTGTAACTCCCGTAATTTAATTAATTATTTAATTAAATTATTTTTGGAATATTTGTGAAGTTGTGTTGTGATTAATTGGATTTAATTATTTTATTAAGTGGTAAAATGATACTAGAAGAATGATATTATTTGATGTGGGCTTGTTTTAAAGGAATAGAAGTAGTAATTAAGGAGGTGTAGTATTCTTAAGCACATTAAGGTATTAAGAGAATAATAGGTTATTTTATTATATTGTTAGAATAAGAAGAATAAGCAGTAGAAGAATAAGGGTTTGAAAGGAAGAACATGAAAGTTGTTGGAAAAGAGGAAAGAGGCAGAACGAAAGTTCAACCGGAAGTTATAGAGTAGCCTTCAATCCAAGGTAAGGGTGGGGTTCTTACTCTATAATAGGGTTCATGATAATTGGTATGTGGGGTTAGAGGTGAAATGTTATTTTGTTCATGATTGAATTATATATGATGTTGTATGATGAGAATCGATGAATTACAGATGAATAACGATGTCTCATTGATGTATATCTGATGTAGAATTATAGGATAATTATAGTTGATGATTTTCTATGATTAGGAGATGTTTTTAGGGCTTAAAGTATAGAACCCATAGTGAAAATACAGAGAAAATCGCAGAAAATACCCTTAGCAGAGCAGTATGCATCGACCCCAAATGGTATGTGTCGATACATGAATGATGTTAGACTCAGGATGAGTCGAAACGAAGGAGTCATGTGTCGATACATGAGGACTTTCAGACTCAGGATGAGTCGATATGTAGGGGCATGTGTCGATATATGCAGTATTGCAGACTCAGTATGAGTCAATACAAGAGAGTATGCTTCGACTCATGTGGCGTGTTAAACCCAATACGCATTGACCCAAGGCGTTATGCATCGATCCATGTTGTCTGGTTTTTGGCAGAATCAGTTTGAGAATATTGTAACTTGAGTTTTCGGACTCCGTTTGAGGTGTCGTTTGAAGCGTTGAATAGCTAACGCGATGAACTTCGTTCTTAAGGATTAAAATGAAGAATAGGAAGGATAATCATAGTATCCAAGTTAGGATTTGAATTAGTTCCTGTGTTGATTGTTATGCTGAGTTGTTGATGAAACGATGATTTATGAGATTGTGCTTGATGAGTTTTGATGTATAAATGATGTTTGATATATAAATGATGTTTGATGATTTATGATGATAAATGAATTATGATGATATATGATGTTGATGAAAGATGTTGAGATGCCTATAATAATTGACAGCTTTTAAGATGTAGGGTTTTGGCCAACAATGATGTTGTGTTGAGATGTTGATAATTATGTTGTTGTCATTACATTCATGATTCTGTCGCATACATTGCATTTCAAGATGGAGCTTATGCTCGTTAAAGATGACTTGTATTGGCGAATATTAAGATGAAGGCTTATGCCTTGTTGATGCCTCTATTTATTGGCAGATTTTTAAGATGGGAGTTCTGCTCCAATGGTACCACGTGCATTTGCATAGTATTGAGTCGCATTATACGATTGCATAAAGAAGTTGTGATTTGATATGATGAATGTGTATTATTGTTGGAATTCTCTTTGCGATTATTGTTGATTATAAGATGAGAAGTGGTGATTTTATGTGATCTAATTCAATATATTAATTATCATACGCTTTATTATATTGTTAGATATCTCATTCTTTCTGTTTGAATGTTGCCCTTATGTTGGTAACGTGCAGGTAATCGAGAGTGAAGGTTGTATACCTTCAATAGTTCGAGTCGGTGTCATTGCTCTGATATGTAACACTCAGGGGGGTGAACGCTTGTTGCTTTTGATTGTTGATTATTCAGTTATTGAACTTTAAGTTGATTGTTATTAAGTATGTGTTGTTTTGAAGTTGCTATAACGATGCTAAAGATGTTATTATGAATTCCGTTGCGTAGATGTTTAAATTGTTGATTTAAGAGATTAAAGTATTTTGATGATGGTTCATCCGAAGTTTTAAAGTGTTATGTATCCACGATGAATGCAATGAGTTTTTAATGATGAATTTGTGACATTCTGATTCGTTTGCATGAATGATTTTATAACTCTGATTTATTTATATAATTACCGGGTAGAATTGGGGTGTTACAATCGTAGCCTATATTACGGTCAGGCCGTAATAGGCCCAATTGCCTTGCCATGTTTATGGCTCAGTACATGTTTTAGTAAATTCTAAGTAATATAATTACATGTAAGAATAACGATCTAAGAATGAAGTGAGAAAACATGAACTTGGGTGGTATTTCGTAGAATTTCCAATCGTGTGTAATTAAGAAACATGCGTAAAGGAGATAGATAAGTATCAAAAATGACTAGGCAAAAAACCTAAATGACTGGAATAGTTGGAGGAGAATATCTCTAACGACGGGTTCTACCTCATCTGTAGATTGAGGAAAAATATCTATAGTAATTAAAAGGTTGTCCTAGTCTTATTATGTAAAGAGTGATGAACTTATTGGAATGCATATCAGGAGTAGCATTTCTCACTGCATATAGCGATTGTATAAATTGAAAACAGATTTGGAGTCTCACCGAATCATTGTAGAATGTTGATGATTCTATAAACTAGTCTCGAATTGTAGGGGAATGTTGAAATTACGATATATGGATTTATATACCAATTGTCATATAATACTTTATATGGATATTCTAGATTATTTTATATGGTATATTTCACAAAAAAATCAATTAATCTGCAAATAAACAAGGTAACAACAAATACAAAAATCAATTTTAATCTCGCAACCCAGAAAATTCCGAAATCTATTTTCATCTCAAAACAATAATAAACTATAGTAACAACAAACCAATAAAAATATGACAACAACAACAAAAATCAATTAACCTAAAAAAATTAATTCATAATCAATTATAGTATGTTTTTCATGTTTCATGGAGAGCCATTTTTTCAAAAGAAAATACTTATTAATAAGAAATTATGAAAGTAAAAAAAGACAAGAATTAAATTTCAATAATTTATTATTATTATTATTCCATGATTTCTATTAAAAAGAAAATCAAATTTAATATAAATTTAAAATTATTCATTAAAACAATGACAAATATATGTTTTTGTCTTTCTTATTCAAATAATTCTTACTATATAAGATTACTCTTTTTCAAATCATTGAGAGGCAAATTATGAGAGGATCAAAATTGACATTATCAAAATATATGGAGTGTCAGGTGCAACTATAAGGGTGTCAAGTAAAAATTTTAAAATATGAGTTTAACAATCAACCAAAAACAAAGATGATTAATCATGGTAATGAAAATCGAACTACACCGGCCGGTTCAATTGGTTGGATCGGAAATCAAAATTTTAATCGGTTTGTTTGGACCTGAAAATCAATATACAGAAGAACAGTGATTTAAACCGATCAAAAACCAGTTAAAAATAAAAAAACCGGCAGTTTATGTGATTTTTAGGGTCGGACCGGATTTTACATTTGATTTATAAAAATGTGATACAAAATTTCATTTTGAATCAAAATAATACATAATTTAATTTTCTTTTTTCTTTTTCAATCACTCTAGTACACATTATCATAGAACAATTAGAATAAAAACTATTTTAAATTATTTTGTTATTCGCTATTCATGAAAAGTTAATTTTGAATAATAATAATTAATAGATAAGTACGATAAATATTATTCAACGCATAGGAAATAATCAAGCAATATCGTAAACAAATAATTGATAAAATTATTAGATTATTATTATTATTATTATTATTATTATTATTATTATTATTATTATTATTATTATTATTATTATTATTATTATTATTATTATTATTATGAAAGTTTTGAGCTTACCTATCTAACCTATTAAAAATTTATAAGAATATAAAAAAAATTTAAAAACTATTAAGTATTAATTATTAAGAAATTATCAATAAATTTTCTTATTATTGATAAAATATAATTATTTTTGTGCATTATTATTCTTATATATAACAAAAAAATATTTATTTAAATATAATTGGTTCAACCCGGTCAAACTTTAAAACCCTGAATCCATAGGTGTAGAAGCTAAAGCTAGAGATAAGGATATCGAAGGAAAAAAATCTCATATGTAAAACTCGAGTTTGGATCTTCTGATGCCGAACAAGTTCTGCCCTCCATGCTGTCTTAATCCAATGAGCAAGAAAATTTTGAAATAATATAATAAAAATAAAAATTTTGTCTTCATTGAAAATGAATGGTGGAGATTATGGCAGGACAATAAATATGAGAGAAAATAGCTGGAGAGGATCCAAATCCGTAAAACTCTATACTTAGAGATCGAAGAAGACAAAGACTGAAAACCTCTTATGAAAGTCTGGACTAAATGTAATACAGATGTGAGTATGAGAAAGGGAGGTAAATGAGATAACAACATCATCTTTCGTAACGAGAAGGGTGTAATTCTTATGACTTGTAACAAAGAAGTTGAGGGGATAGGTAATCCTAAATTAATAGAAGCCATGGTGATGAAAAAAGTCATTAAACTAGTTGAGAAAAGTTGCTTTAGAGAGGTTGGATTTGAATCTGATTGCAAAACCCTAATTGAGATGATAAACGATAAAGGAGAAAAAAGAAATATATTTTGTAGGGTTAATAGACACATTAAGTCTAAAATGAAATTGTTCACAGAATCTAAGTGTAGTTTTACCAAAAGAGAATATAATGAAGTAGCCTATCAATTATCAATTGCTAGTTGATTTAGAAGAATATAAGTTATTAATCTAAGGTTCAATTTTTGACAACATATAAGTCAATACTTTTTTTAAAATAGTAGCACATTAAATAACCAATATGCTCTTAGAGTGCAAAATTGAGTTTAGATGGAAAAAAAAAAAAAGGTAGCCCATCAATTAGCCAATATGCTTGCTAGCGCAAAACAAAACTTGGATGGAAAAAGACCTACAATGTATTTTAGCACATATTATTAAGGATCGGGACCGTCCTCTATAATTTGAAGGCCATGTATTAAATAAGTAGACATCAAAGATGAAACCATTGCCCTTAGAGTCAAAGGTAAACTTCTATACCACTATATTAACTAGTTTACATTATATATTATATTGAATAACTAATATTTATATATTTATTTTAAATTTATAATTTAAAATAAAAAATTTTGAAGCCTCTTTTTTCCAGAGGTCTGAACTTTGAGGTTGATTGCTCGGACTCAAAATCGATCCTATAAAAGATATGAGGTCAAATAAATAAAGTTGTTATTCAATTTCAAAAAATAAAATTAATAAATCTGTATCAACCTAAAGACAATAAAAAAAAGAAAGAAAATATTTTTTTTGGTTTTTCGATTTTGATTTTCTAATGCTTTTAATTAATTTTTATAATATTAATTACTATTTTTAAAATTTTAATTTTAATTTTAATTAAATATTATTATTTTATTGACATGGAAATTTTTGCTTATTACCATTGATAATTTTATAGTCCCGCTAGCTCGAACACGCATTCGGACTCAATTCGTATTTTCTTTGTATTCTTTTAATTTAATAGTCGATTTTTAGATAAAATCAGAAATAAATTTAATAAAATCAAAGACAAAATTAATAAAATCAATAATAAAAATAAAGATATATACATAGTCAAAGAATGGTTAAGTTTTTTATCCAAACTATTTAAAATTGATGACTCCGCCGTTGATTATACACCTGCAAAATTAAAGCCGTTGATTATACACCTGCAAAATTAAAGGAGAACCAATGAAATTTCAAGATGTGTCTATTGGAGTGGCTAAAAACTGAATTTTAAAATAATGAAATTAACACCTTATTTTGATCAAAATAGGGATCAAAAAATTATTTAATTTTTTCAATTTTTAATTTAAAAATTTAAGCATTACAAACTTTAAATAAAAAAAGTTTAACACAAAAAATAATATTTTGTTTTAAATTAAAAAAATTAAGAAATTTTGAATATTAAATAAATCATACATAATTAAAAAAATTTATTTTCATGTATTAAATATGAATTTTAAAATCATATTTTTATGTATTAGATAAGTCATGCGTATTAATAACCACTAACCAATTAAACGCATAATAGGGATATATTTTTTTAAAATTAATTTTTCTAATTCTTTTATATATTAAATATGACACCCAGTCTCTAGCACATAGGATTTTAAAAAAGGAAAATAAAAATTTACCATGCTATTATATTTAAATAATTAAACTATGGATTTTAACAAATCCCACAATAAAATTAGAAGGGGACGCATCGTAAAAATTACTTATCATCACTTTACTTTGTTTTTCAACCAAATATTTAATAAATTTCATAAAAACATATTAAATATTTTAAATAATATTTAAAATAAAAAAATAAAGAGTATTTATTATTATCCATATGAAAATTTACTTTACCATTTAAAGCAAATTATTTAAAAATAAATCATATTAAATCGGATCATTTTAAATTGTTTTTTTTCAAATTGTTATAAGAAAATAAAACTGCATATATTTTTATTTTTAAAAGAATTTTTATGTCAAAACTGCAAGTAATTCTACAAAATTCAATCAATTTTATATTTCACGTATGATCTTAAAATCATTTTACAATATTAACCGATCACAATCATTTGTACCTATAATTATAAAATTAATTATGATTATGGTATTAAATAAATAATTAAATTTAAAATTAAATAGTTTTTAGAATACTTAATCCAACATATTTATTTATTTGATAGACTTTTATTTAATAATCACAAAAAAAAATTAATTTAATTTAATTTTTAATCTAATATAACTTTTTTTAATTATTCTTTATTTCATAATGTGTTTAATTAATTTCTCTTTTTTGAAAATCATAATAAATAAAAGAGAATGATGATTTTACAAAAAAAATAAATATATTAGATAGTATATTTGGAAAATTAAAAATAAAATTATATTAATAATCTAAAATAATAAATATTTTAAAATAAATAAATTTTTTAAATGAAATAATTATTTTATGACAGAATTATAAAGTATAGTAGATGTGGTCTTTCCTTATGACTTCATTTCTCATCAACTCTCTTAATCACAAGTTATTTCACACATCTTCCTCCATGTAGTTTATATTCACAAGTTCTCTATTCTATTAGTTCTTGTTAAATTTGATCTGATATGGTTCGTTGGATGTGTTTAAAATTTTATATCTAATGTTCAATTGAAATTATTATTCAATACATTTTTGAATTTTATTTTCATTTAATAATTTTGTGTTAGCTCATCATTTATTGTTAAATATTTCTCAATATCAAATTCAAAATAAAACATTCTCCTTATTTGATTCAAAAGTATAAATGGTTTCTATTTAATTTTAAATTTCAATCTTAATGTCAATGGAAATGCCATTCAATTTAAAGTTTTTGAATGTTTTCAAAGACGATGTTTTTCTAAAAACTTTTGGATAGTCCATGAATTAAAGCGTCTCTTTGATATAATTATATTGTACATCTATATCTATTGTGAACAAGTGGAAGAGGAAGAATAAGTATTAGAGGAGCTACAAACAGGAAGAGGAAGAGAAGATTCCCTAACTCAGGGCTAAGATGAATCTGGATAGGCTCAAACATCTTAATAACTATGTTGTACCTAAATAGAAGAAAGAGAGTAAGAAAAGGAATAAATGATTCTAGAAGATTTTTCAAATCTACCTACCATGAGTCATGAGATTTTCTAAGTGGTGAGTCAACAAAAGTTTGTTTGAAGAAATTTGGATTGTGGCTCAAATAGATCACTATTTATGTATGATTAATCATATGAATGAAAATTGTTCTAGACTGGATCTGCCGTTGGCCTAACTTCATGTGAGGCCCAATCCAATTGTGTCGTCCAAGGCGTGCTGGTCGATTCTGCCCTTGATATCGACGGGCAGCAACTACTCCCCACGAGGAGATACAACTCACCACACGGGGAGGAACCCAGTTACCCTCAGGAAGATCATCGCCGGTCAGGAGGACCTCGAGGTCTCGCTCTAAACCTCTCCTCGACCATAAAGGTCCTATCACACGACCTCACGATCAGTAGGAGCATCCATGACCAATAGAAGCACCTCGCAAGCATCCTCCTCGTAGGGCTGACTATCACAGAGTCTTCGTGGCCCCGAAAAGATGCATCCATATCCTCCTGATCATGCAGAACAATTCATCCAGGTAGGAGATCACGTGCGGATCCCCACTACTCATGTAAGACCTGGCAGTCTCCATGTTGGGTCTGCTTAACCAGCCCAATGGGGAGACCTTGGCCCATCGTTGGGGGCTATAAATACCCTCTCTTACGAGAGGGTCATGTATTGAAAATGTCTTACTCACATACTTGCTCGCTCATTCCGAAACATACTTTGGCATCAGAGTGTCTTGCAGGTACCCCCATCTCACTCTCAACTTCTGCTCGAGCTAGTTGTGATGGTCCATTCTGATCTGGTACGATCAGTGGCGCCGTCTAAGGGAAACTTACTTCCCCGTCTTCCATTCACACAAGACAAAAGCTAAATCACTCCTTTCTGACTGTCATGGCTGATCAAACAGCAGAAAACAACATGAATGTTCGTCTCTCTGACGCCAACAATAGCGTCACTGACAATAACGCCTGTGTCAACAACACTGGTCCTATCGGCCACAACGCTGATCCCATTGGCCTCGACACTGGTAACAACATCAACACCGGCCACCCCGACATACCCGGCCTCTCAGAGTATAGAGACGGGTTGACTGCCTCATCGTTGTCATTGTCCCGACGATTCAAAGACAATCGTCCACCTCCTCAGAACTACCAACCCAACCAGTTCCAGGAGGTCCCCGTTCCCGCCGGAGCAGATACCACGACCAGGGCACTGTTCGCGGCGATAAACCAAACAAATTATCTTATCTTCTCTCAAGGAGATAGGTTGGGGTTGCTCGAAGATGCTCGGAGAGCCCCAATAAGACATAGGAGGCCTCATTCTCCTCCTCCTCTCCAAGTAGAGGAACATCCCCAATCTCCCCCACAGAGACGCAGGCAGGACACCTCTCGAAGTCCCTCTCCCCGGCCAATCGAGCGGTGCCTCGCATTGGAGAGGGACCAACCTATAGACACAGGGAGACGCAATCACATCCCCTTGCGTCAAGAGCAAAGACCCCCTGGAGACAGGAACAAGGGTCACCATCATAACCACCACTACAACAGATCTCCTTCTCGCTCTCCAGACAGGAGTGACGAAGACGACCCCAGCGGTCCCTTGTCACAAGCCATTATGGAGGCACCCATCCCCCCCGGGCATGGAGAAGCCTCCCCATCTGAAGGAGTACGACGGAATTATCGACCCAGTCGACCATATCGACGGGTTCGAGGCAATGCTACATTATCACAATGTTGGAGGACCAATCAAATATCAGTTAATCCCCACGACTTTGAGGAAGGTTGTGATGGATTGGTACAAGAGTCTCGCCCCGGGGTCAATCACATCCTGGAAAAATTTAAAGAACCAATTCATCACTTCGTTTACTTCTTCACGTCGACACCCAAAGACTGAAGCAGCCCTCGAGGCTATCATCCAGAGACACGACGATACCCTGAGGGAATTTATTGATCGATTCAACCGGGAGGCCATTCAGGTCCCCTGCACCGATCATATGAAGAGGTACCTTCTCGAGAAGGGACTCCTCCCGGGCATGGAATTCAGAAAAGTCGTTGGCATCGAACCACCCCGGATATTTGATGTCCTCCTCGATAAAGCCAGAGCATATATGGACTATGAGGAGAGGGAGGCAGCCAATAGAGCCCGGGAACCTAGGAATTATGGATCAACCAGCAACCCATGACAACAAGACTCCGGCCTTCCTCGACTAACTAGCGAGAAGAGGAGGGATGACAAACCCCGAGACCCTCGTGAGTAAAGAGGACCCTCGGGGCGGTTTACCGAGTACACTCCACTGACGACTTCCCGTGAATGCATCTTGGTGGAGTGTGCTAACACTAATTTTAAGGACTATGATGTCAAGCGTCCTCGCTCTGCTCCTGCTAAGCCCGAGGATGATCGGAGAAAATACTGTCAATATCATCAAAGTCATGGACATTTGACCAAAGACTATGTCCATCTCAAAGATGCTATTAAGACCCCCATCAAAGGGGGAAGACTCAGGAAATATTGGCGCGGCGACGCCCCTCATCGAGATACCCGTGACACAAAGGAGATTGAAGAGGATGTCCGACCATTAGACGCGACGGTCCCCATCCAGACAACATTCTCTGTTACAAGACCCGAGGACTTCTATGTCCTATGAAGATATCGAGGAACCTCTTACCATACACAGTAGGTGGGAAAGGTTCCCCTCTGCCATGGTCATAAATGACGGGGGATTCAATGATATAACCATAACTCTACGAAGAGGAAGTAAAAGCATGGCTTAAGTATAGTGATAACGAATGGATTAATTCAAGACAAACATGTTAGAACAATGTTTGAATCTACTACCCTATATTTAAGTTTTGATGATAACAAAGTGAAAAGATATAGTATTTATAAGGTTCATGAATGAACTGTATGCTGCCTAAAATTATTATGCTCTGACTTGCAGATACTCTGATTGATATAAGCAAAATCACGTTTATTCAGCATCAGAATTTGTTTTCATACACCAGCATCAGAAGTTGCTACATCAGAACGTCAAGATCAGATAATCAACTCACGTACATGCTGAAGCTTGATGAACAGAACTGCGCGTAAACACTCTGATACAGAAACACAATAGTTCATCAGCAGCGAAGCAGAATCAGAATGAGCCAAGCCAGAACGTGCATTGAAGAAGCAACGGTACTGTGCATTGAAAGCTAATTAATCCCAACGGCCTCATTCTAGACAAGATCTGCTCAAAAAGGAAAGCTTGTTATTAGCATTGAATCAAGAATATTGCATTCAACGTTCATCTTCTCAAGTGCTATATAAACAAGGCTTTGAAGATTATAATGGCTAATGCTCTCCAAAAATCTCTACACGCACAAAGCTGAACAATAATCTTCGTCTACCAGTTTTGCTAAACCACAAACTCTGATACTCCATTACAGTTTAGCAATCTAGTTTCTAAGCTTCATTTGTGTATACATCACAGTTGTGATAAAGTTTTGTAGAAAACATTCACACACATTGTTTTATACCTTTGTAAGAAAGTGTTGCCTTGACAAACCGGATTGTGGTTTGAATCAAGAAGGCTTTAGCAGTTGTTAAAGCAGTCTGTATTATTCAGTTGAATATAGTGAATTAAGACCTCGTTGGAGAGAGGCGAAATCACCTTGACGGGTGGACTGGAGTAGTTTGAGATCAAATGAACCAGGATAAAAATATCTTGTCAATTGCTTTAGATTTCAGTTTTACAATTCAACCCCCCCTTCTTGTGTTTTTCACCCCTTCAATTGGCATCAGAGCGCCTGGTTCTGAGCTAAAACACTTAACCGTGTCAGTACAAGATCCAGCGTCAGAAAAACACAATGGCAGGAAACAATTCTCACTTCAGCAATGACAATAATGAGGACAGAGACAGATTCAGCGGCAAACCTCCAGTCTTTGATGGAGAAAACTTTGATTACTGGAAAGACAGAATTGAAAGCTTCTTTCTAGCACATGATGTTGATCTGTGGGATATGGTGACAGATGGATACACGCACCCTGTGAATGCTAGTGGTCAGAAGATTGATAGAAAATCAATGACTGATCAACAAAAGCGTGATTTCAAGAATCACCATAAGGCCAGAACCATCCTCCTCAGTGCCATCTCCTATACTGAGTATGAAAAGATCTCCAACAGAGACACAACAAAGAACATCTTTGATTCTCTCAGAATGACGCATGAGGGCAACGTTCAAGTCAAAGAAACAAAAGCTCTGGCGCTCATTCAGAAGTATGAGGCGTTCAAAATGGAAGAATCTGAATCCATTGAAGCTATGTTCTCTAGATTCCAGATTCTGGTAGCTGGTCTCAAAGTTCTGGACAAAGGATACTCTACTGCTGACCATGTCAAGAAAATAATCAGAAGTTTACCCAAGCAGTGGAGGCCTATGGTTACTTCTCTGAAGCTAGCTAAAGATCTCAACAAGATCACTCTGGAGGAACTTATAAGCTCCCTCAGAAGTCATGAGATAGAGCTAGAAGCTGACGAGCCTCAGAAGCAAGGTAAGCCTTTAGCTTTAAAATCTAACAGAAAATCTGAGTCTAAAGTTTTGCAGGCAGTTGAAGAAACATCTGATGGATCCTCATCAGAAGAAGACGAACTTTCCCTTCTCTCCAGAAGAGTAAATCAACTGTGGAAGCAAAGACAAAGGAAGTTCAGGAATCCCAGAAGATCTGATCAGAACGAGTCTTCTTCCAGATTCAGAAGGACAGATTCTTCCTCTGGATACAGAAGATCTGAAGGCTCCTCCAGTAGCAAAAAGCCTAACACCAAAGACATCATCTGCTACGAGTGCAATGAGCAAGGACACTACAAGAGTGACTGCCCAAAGCTTCAGAGGGAAAAGCCCAAAAAGAAGTTTGGAAGAGAGAAGAAGAAAAGTCTCATGGCCACATGGGATGACTCTGACTCGTCTGAAGCTGACTCAGAATCAGATGATGAAAGGGCAAACATAGCGCTCATGGCTAATATCTCAGAAGATAGTGAAGCTTCTGAATCAGACTCAGAATCAGACACAGAAGAGGTATTTCCTAACTTCGCTGTTAATTTTACAAAGGCTGAACTTGCTGAAAGCCTCAATGAAATTCTGGAACGCTATCAGCAGATTAGAGCTAAATTCAGAGACCTGAAAAGGAATCTTGAATCTGACTCTAATAAGTCTGAGAGTCTCAAATTGGAAAACTCTGAGCTGAGAGATAAAATTTCAAAATTAGAAAACTCTTTACAAAACTCTCAGAAGGAACCAATTTCTGAAACTCCCAGCAACGCTGATGAGATCATCAAGGAGTATGATCATAGTTTCCAGAAGTTCTTAGCTAAAAGCATAGATAGAAGCAGAATGGCTTCAATGATCTATGGAGTTAGCAGAAACGACAGGAAAGGAATAGGATACCAAGGTAAGGTTCCTACACCTAAAAATGTCATGGATTTAACCATTAAACACACTCCTCTAAATTCACACTTTGTGTATGGTCACACACACGACATCAAATATACTAGCAGTAAGCACTCTGTGAAACCAAAATTCAACCAGAGTTTTGGTAAAACTAACAAGTCAGGACCCAAGAAAATCTGGGTACCTAAGGATAAAATAATACATGTTGCAGATATCTTTAGCAGCAAGTCAGAAACACCAGTCATGGTACCTGGACTCTGGCTGCTCACGACACATGACGGGAAGAAGGCATATGTTCCAAAGCCTGGAACTTAAGCCTGGAGGCCACGTTGGCTTTGGAGGCAATCAGAGGGGAAAGATTATTGGCTCTGGAACTGTAGGTAATGGAAATCTTCCCTCTATTAATAATGTTCTGCTAGTAGATGGATTGATGCATAATCTGTTATCCATAAGTCAATTAAGTGATAACGGTTATGATATAATCTTTAATCAAAAATCATGTAAAGCTGTTAGTCAGAAAGATGGGACTATCCTGTTTAATGGTAAGAGGAAAAACAACATTTACAAAATCAAACTTTCTGAACTAAAGAGTCAGAACGTAAAATGTCTTCTGTCTGTTAACAATGAGCAGTGGATCTGGCACAGAAGATTGGGGCATGTTAGTATGAGAAGAATATCTCAGATTAACAAACTCAATCTGGTCAGAGGACTTCCAAATTTGAAGTTCAATTCAGATGCTCTGTGTGAAGCATGTCAGAAAGGCAAATTTGCAAAACCTTCTTTTAAATCCAAAAATGTTGTTTCCACCTCTAAGCCATTAGAACTTCTGCACATTGACTTATTTGGACCAGTTAAAACTGCTTCAGTCAGTGGTAAGAAGTATGGGTTAGTAATCGTAGATGACTATAGCAGATGGACATGGGTAAAGTTCTTAAGACACAAGGACGAGTCACACTCTGTGTTTGTTACCTTCTGTAACCAAGTTCAGAATGAAAAAGATCTTAGAATCGTTAAAGTCAGAAGTGATCATGGTGGAGAATTCGAAAATAAAGATTTTGAGTCATTCTTCAATGACAAAGGCATTCTGCATGATTTCTCTTGTCCTAGAACTCCCCAACAAAATGGAGTTGTAGAACGAAAGAACAGAACATTGCAAGAAATGGCCAGAACCATGATCAATGAGACAAACGTTGCTAAGACTTTCTGGGCAGAGGCAATAAACACAGCGTGCTACATTCAGAATAGAATCTCAATAAGACCTATTCTGGAAAAGACTCCATATGAATTGTGGAAGAACAGAAAGCCCAACATTTCATATTTTCATCCATTTGGATGCACTTGCTTTATATTAAATACAAAGAATTATTTGAACAAGTTTGATTCTAAGGCACAGAAGTGTATTATGTTAGGATACTCTGAACGCTCAAGAGGGTACAGAGTATACAATACAGAAACACAGATTGTGGAAGAATCAATCAGTGTTCGTTTTGATGATAAGCTTGACTCTGAAAAGTCAAAGCAGAATGAAAATTTTGCAGGTATAGAAATTGAATTTGCAGGTTCTGAAGACAAGTCATCAGAAGCTCTCAACACAGACATTCCTTCAACGTCTGAAAGGAGCACTGCTAGAAATCCTACAACAGCTGCTGATCAACCTCAGAAGAGATTGCCCAGAAGCAGTTTGGATCACCCAGAAGAGACTATCCTAGGAAGAAAGGAAGATCCAATCAGAACAAGAGCAAGCTTCAGAAACTCTGAAGAAACTCTTATGGGACTTGTGTCTCTGATTGAACCTTCTTCTATTGATGAAGCACTTCTGGATAATGACTGGATTCTGGCAATGCAAGAAGAGCTGAATCAATTCACCAGAAACGACGTATGGGATCTCGTTCCCAGACCAAAAGGATTCAACGTCATTGGAACAAGATGGGTGTTCAGAAACAAGCTTAATGAGCAAGGTGAAGTCATCAGAAACAAGGCACGACTGGTTGCACAAGGTTATAGTCAGCAAGAGGGGATAGACTATACAGAAACCTTTGCCCCAGTCGCCATGTTAGAATCTATCAGACTTTTAATTTCATTTGCTGTTAATAGAGGCATCACTCTGTATCAGATGGATGTCAAAAGTGCATTCTTAAATGGTTATATAGAAGAAGAAGTTTATGTTCACCAACCCCCAGGTTTTGAAAATACAAAACATCCAGAACATGTTTTCAAACTAAAGAAGTCACTGTATGGTCTGAAACAAGCTCCCAGAGCTTGGTATGAAAGGCTAAGTAACTTTCTGCTTGAAAATGAATTCACCAGAGGGAAAGTGGACACTACTCTATTCTGTAAAACAGTTAAGAGTGACATTTTAGTCTGTCAAATTTATGTTGATGATATAATTTTTGGTTCTACTAATCCTTCTCTTGGAAGAAAATTTGCTAAGTGTATGCAGGCAGAATTTGAGATGAGCCTCATGGGGGAACTGAAATTCTTTTTAGGAATTCAGATCAATCAAACTCCAGAAGGAACTTACATTCATCAGAGCAAATACATCAGAGAACTTCTGAAGAAATTTGACCTCTCAGAATGTAAGCCATCAAAGATTCCAATGCATCCCACGTGCATTCTGGAAAGAGAAGAGGTAAGCAAAAGTGTAGAACAGAAAGTCTACAGAGGTATGATTGGTTCTCTCCTCTATCTGACTGCTTCAAGACCTGATATCTTATTCAGCGTATGTATTTGTGCTAGATTCCAATCAGATCCTAGAGAATCTCACTTAACAGTTGTTAAGCGAATTTTCAAGTATCTGAAAGGTACTACTAATCTGGGTTTGTTTTATAGAAAATCTAGTGATTACAGCTTAGTAGGCTACTGTGATGCTGATTTTGCTGGAGACAGAGTGGAACGTAAAAGTACTTCTGGAAGCTGCCAGTTTCTGGGAGAAAATCTGATCTCTTGGTCCAGCAAAAGGCAATCAACAATTGCTCTGTCAACAGCAGAAGCCGAGTACATAGCAGCAGCAGGATGTAGCACACAAATGCTCTGGATGAAAAGTCAGCTTGAAGACTTTCAGATTTTTGAGAGTAACATCCCTATACTTTGTGATAATACTTCTGCTATTTGCTTAAGTAAGAATCCTATTTTACATTCTAGAGCTAAGCATATAGAAATAAAACATCATTTCATTAGGGACTATATTCAGAAAGGTATTTTGAACTTGAAATTTATAGATACAGACCATCAATGGGCTGATATCTTTACTAAACCCCTTTCAGAAGATAGGTTTAATTTCATTCTGAAACATCTCAGCATGAAAGTATGCCCAGAATGAAAATGTTTTAATTCCATATATTTATCTTCAGAATGTAATTATATTACTGTGAACTTCTGATCAATCTTCTTTCAGAAAGATAGAACATGCAGATTGTATCAGATGCAAGTCTAAAGATCTGAGAGTTCAATCTCAAAGACAGACGTGCTGATCACTACATCAAACAAGTGTCATCCAATCATCAGCATATCTCTGAAGCAGAACGCGTGCACGCTTCTGAGAAGGCAAAGCGCTGATTGGGTGCATTGAGACACATGTCTGGTAACCGTTTTTAAGTATCTTTCTCAAATCCCCCAAAATCAGCAAGCATTTAATGAAAAGTAATCACGCTTGTTAAATGGCAATCATTATTTTTTTCTCTCTCTTAAAAACGTTTATTTTTTCAAAATAATCTTGAAAACTCTATTTAAGCACATTAATCCTTCATTCTTATTCTTTACGCTTTCTCATTAACACTCAAGCTTTTTCTGCATATTTCTGAGTTCATCTCCTACAAACCTTTTTTTATCAAATCATTCTCAAAGCTTTTTTAGTGTGAACAATGGCATCCTCCAGCATTTCTGCAGGCAATCAGAAGAAAGAAACCTCTGAACAATATCAGGTGCCCCTCAGAACTCTTCTCACTCCGGTAAAGAACCTTGAAGTGCTTTCTGAGTTAATCATTGACTTTGAAAGCTTGAAGGAAAATGGATTTGACCTAACTGAAGAAATTAGGGCTCAAAAGTGGGAGAGGTATTTCGATAGGTTGGTTGGACCTACATTCCCAGCGCTAGTCAAGGAATTTTGGATTCACGCCAAGGTTTCTAAACATCTAGTCATTTCTTCTGTTATGGGAAAGAATATCGTGATTTCTGAAGATCTCATTGCAAAGCTAATCGGTCAAAGTGGTGGTGGAGTCCGTTGTGTGGACATGGCCGAAAGATGCGCTGATGTAGGTGTGGTAGCCAACAGAATTTTCACTCTTGGAATGCCCAGCAGCAAAATTAAGGATCTGAAGGATCACTGCAGAGTATGGGCTAAGATTATTCTGGGATGCTTCAACCACAGGAAACCAACAAGTTCTCCTGATTATATAAACGTGGATCAGCAGTTTCTGATCTACTTTATTGATCAGAAGGTTAAGATCAATCTGGCTCACTTCCTGTTCAACCATCTCAAGACCAGTGTCAAAGAGACAAGAGAAGAAGAAAGAACCAAGAGAGACTGGATACCGTTTGGAAGGCTTATATCAGATATTCTGACAGAGAATAGGCTGATTGAACATCTGATTGAAGCTCAGGAGATGAGCACTATTGAACCAACTATTGGGAAACCGCTGAACGCTAAGAATCTGAAAAAGATGAAGCTGATAGAAAATATTCAGAAGGAACCCAGAGCTACTTCAACTGCTGATATCTCCAGCAGAAGAGTGCCTCTGAGTAATTTTCCAGTATTTTCTGAAATGGAATCCAAACCAGAGATGTTTCTCAGGTATCCAGATGTGTACAAGGAAGAAGATACAGGTTCAAAGCTGAAGATCAAAGATCTGAGTCAACCCCAACCGGAAGTGACTCAGAAGAAGACAAAGAAGAGGAAAGCGCCAACAGAAGGATCATCTCATCAGACTCCAAAGAAAAGAGGTATTTCATCTGCTGCCCCTATCTCAAAATCTTTTACTATTCCAACATCTGCTACTCCTTCTCAAACTTCTCACAGAATATCCATCCCAATCCCTACTATTGATGAAACCATACCAGAAGACCCTTCCGAGGCCTTACTACTCAGAAGACCCAGAACCAAAATCCCCAAACAACCAACAGTTTCAACAACACCAGCACTTGACCGAGTGCTAGCTGATATTGAGCGTGAACATGTTTCTGCTCAACCAAATTCTGAACCACCAAATATTCCTCCTCCACAACCAGAACAACAACCAGAACCAGAACCACAACAACAACAACCTTTCACAGAAGAACCTCTGATCCCTGAGCAATCAGAGATTCCACCTCCTCAACCAGAAAATAATCCACCTTCACCACAAACAGAGTTTCACCATTCCAAAACCCCTTCTCCTCATAAATCTGACCCTCACTCACCTCAACCTTCACCGCTGGCAATCCAGTTGCCATGTGGAACCACTATTGTCATGCCCCAGTTACCATCTTCAGAGGAATCAACACCTCCAAATACTCCCAAACCACCATCCACTCCAATCGAAATATCTGACTCTGATTCTGATACCCTTCCTCCAAAACAAACAGCCTCTCAGCAAACCTCTGAAAACCCCAGCAGAACTTTCATTGACCTAACAAGTCTTGAACGTCTTGCTGATTTAAGACACAAAATTGCCATTCCCAAACCAAAGCAACCAGATGTTGGCTCTGGTATTTTGAATTTTGAAACAGGTGTGCTGCAATGGATTGCTTCTTTGAAGCAAGTCTGTCCTGGGATGATTGACCCAGCCGCTTCTGATCAGCTCTGGTCACAGTTCAGATTATGGGTACGTGCTGAAGCCCTCAAGTTGCAGGATGTTAACTATGAGCAGGCACAACAGAACTTCAGCAAGCTGCTGAAGGAAGTTGAAAGTCAGCTGCCTCAGGAAGTTGTGCTCCCTCTGGACAGTGAATCTTGGTCTGAGAAACAGCAAGCTGCACAGGTGCAACCATCAGAAGAAGACAAGACCATTCAGGCTGAAAGTCAAGCAGAAGATGTCGCTGAAAGTTCTGAGAAGCCTCCTCCTTCTGATGCTTCTCAAGCTGCCTTGGACAGGCAGGCTCTGGAAGAATTAAGGCTGAATGACTTGCGTCTACAGCAGCGGATGGAAGAGAATGATCAGAAGATGAAAGCACGAATGGATGTGCAGGACAGCAAGATTGACACTGTTGTCAACATGGTTCAGAAGCAGAATGAAACTTCTGAAAAGATTCAAGCGATGCTGGAGAGCCTGTTCTCACGCATGCCTCCTCAACCTTAAATCTTTTTCATGCATAACTCTTTCATGTTTTCTTTATTTTCTGATGTACTGTTTTGACTATGCTTTGTAATATTTTCTTCCTCTGATTCTGAACTATCTTAATATGATTAGTTTTTCTGATCAAATTGTTTTAGCACATCACCAACACTTTTTGATTGCTGACAAAAAGGGGGAGAACAAGAATGATATTTAAATCAATAACGGGCTAACTAGACAGAAACTCTCAAACATTCTAACTCTATTACTTGAAATGTTTTTCTGTTTTGTTTAAAGTCTACAGGCACAAGGAAGCTCCTGGACACTCTGAAGACTAGAAGCTCTAATCAAAATGTAGAAGCTCTAATCAATGTTGCTCTGATCAAATATGAAGTTCTGATCGACCTAATACTCTGATCCAAAGCAAAGCTCTGACAGGAAAAGCTCTGAAGCTCTGCTCTCTGATAAGTCAAAGACTCTTATAATCTGATGTTCAAAGAAAGAAAAAGATCTGATCCTGAAGAACACGTATATCAAAGGGAAGTAACAAACTCAGGGGGAGTATCTCTTAACTCTGACTTCTCCGTACTTCTTATTCTGATACATATCCAGATACCTTTTCACGTTATTTTTCATTTAAAATATCTAGTTTTTGTCATCATCAAAAAGGGGGAGATTGTTAGAACAATGTTTGAATCTACTACCCTATATTTAAGTTTTGATGATAACAAAGTGAAAAGATATAGTATTTATAAGGTTCATGAATGAACTGTATGCTGCCTAAAATTATTATGCTCTGACTTGCAGATACTCTGATTGATATAAGCAAAATCACGTTTATTCAGCATCAGAATTTGTTTTCATACACCAGCATCAGAAGTTGCTACATCAGAATGTCAAGATCAGATAATCAACTCACGTACATGCTGAAGCTTGATGAACAGAACTGCGCGTAAACACTCTGATACAGAAACACAATAGTTCATCAGCAGCGAAGCAGAATCAGAATGAGCCAAGCCAGAACGTGCATTGAAGAAGCAACGGTACTGTGCATTGAAAGCTAATTAATCCCAACGGCCTCATTCTAGACAAGATCTGCTCAAAAAGGAAAGCTTGTTATTAGCATTGAATCAAGAATATTGCATTCAACGTTCATCTTCTCAAGTGCTATATAAACAAGGCTTTGAAGATTATAATGGCTAATGCTCTCCAAAAATCTCTACACGCACAAAGCTGAACAATAATCTTCGTCTACCAGTTTTGCTAAACCACAAACTCTGATACTCCATTACAGTTTAGCAATCTAGTTTCTAAGCTTCATTTGTGTATACATCACAGTTGTGATAAAGTTTTGTAGAAAACATTCACACACATTGTTTTATACCTTTGTAAGAAAGTGTTGCCTTGACAAACCGGATTGTGGTTTGAATCAAGAAGGCTTTAGCAGTTGTTAAAGCAGTCTGTATTATTCAGTTGAATATAGTGAATTAAGACCTCGTTGGAGAGAGGCGAAATCACCTTGACGGGTGGACTGGAGTAGTTTGAGATCAAACGAACCAGGATAAAAATATCTTGTCAATTGCTTTAGATTTCAGTTTTACAATTCAACCCCCCCTTCTTGTGTTTTTCACCCCTTCAAAACATATGCAATACATTAATGGGATAATAAAGTTTGACACGAACTAAGTGTTCTAACAATCAAAATTAAATTAAAATTTTAAAATTCTAATGAACAAAAAGCCTCTTTGTCTGAACTTGTCACTTCAGATGGTGTGCCTTTGAGGGATGGCAGAAGAATTCAGTCTGACCATCTTGTGTGAACTCCAGCACCCCCTTTGTCGATCAAGTTTTGAATCTTATTTTTCAATGCCCAACAGCTATTAGTGTCATGTCCAGGACTATTGGAATGGTATACACACATTGCATTAGGATGATAGCTAGGAGTGGAGGTATTGGGATTCTGAAGAGGATCCCTCAGCGTAATCAACTCCATCTTCAACATGTGTTGAAATACTTGAGGCAAGGACATGTTGATTTTGGTGAATTGCCTTTTGGGCATGTTCTGCTTACGCCGATTGCCTTGTCGTTGTTGTTGCATCAGTGTTGGATTAGAGATTCACACTACCCTCATAAATTGGTTGAGATTACTCTTATTGCGGCCCTTCTAGTTGTACTCAGTACTGGACTCCTTCTTTCCATGGTATGGTCTCTTTTGAGTACTTGAAGATGCAGTCCCCTGAATTTCACCGCTCCTGAGTTTATTTTCAACATGCTCCCGCGTGAACATGTCACCCAATTCCCTATCTGCCAAGAGAGGTTGATCATTGATTAGGCCCCAAATTCTAGCAGTTTGCCCCAGACTGTCGTATCTGTCTTGATGAAGCTTTCTTATGATAATTCTCAACTCTTCTTGTCCCCGAACTAAATTTTGGATAAGAGCCATCTGACTACTTATCTGGATTCTCATCCTTTCCATCTCAGCTTGCAGTTGTTACAACTGGTCATCCTTATTATCTTCAGTATTTCTCTTGGTCATGTTCCCAGAGAGGAGTGCTTTCATTTCTTATTGCCCCTTGGATAGGTTTAAGAACATTTCCTTGAACTGAGCATCTTGAGTTTGGAGATCTTTATCATTTTGTTCGAGAGCCATTTTTCTGCTGAAATAAACAGCGAGAAAATTAGAAACCTGTACTGGAAAACATGTTATGTAATGACATGTATGCAATGCTTTCAAGGATCTCGTGGGGTAAACACAAAAAAAATATTTGAAATTTTATTTTAGCTTTGATTGAAGAACTTTGTCTCGTTGAATGTCCTTCTATGAGAATCAAGCTCACCATGTCGAGTGGGTCATAGCCTCTGACTCAAGTTATCGTGTTTTGGTCTTTTGACGATATTGGCTAGAGGAAAATAAATCCCCTTGCCCCTTGCTAGACGTCTGATTTATCATAACCTGCATCACATACCCTTGAAATCCTCGAAATGGTTAAGGACATGCTATGGTGTGATACTATGATGTGTATGTTATGCATCAAACAAAAGTGTAAGGTGATGAAGACAAGTAAGTCTTACAAGAAGTTCATATTATTAGATAATGACTATAAACAAGTCCTGCAAGGAATTCATATTGTTAGATAATGAATACAAATAAAACTCTGCAAGGAATGAAAGCAAACAAGTCACACAAGTAGCCTTAGGTTTAGGCTTGCATGAGGTTTGTAGGTAAATACCCTCTTGAAGTTTAGTTGGTTCAACCTGTCGTAGTAATAGTAACCGGGTTCTAAGGAGTCTCATATCACTGACCTTTCTTTTAGGAATTGTTTTAGCTCAAGCACCGAATTATTGCAGCCAAAATATCCCAAAAGTATGATCTCAATGAGTGTAGCATCGAGTATCAACCAATCTTCGGTCGAAACCAAAGTTGGTCATCTCACTGCTTTCTAATGGATTAGGATAAGTTAATTAAAGGTTCTAAAGGTCAGTTAGCTCTTAATGATACTATAAGCAAGCCTAATGTTATCCTTGACTGACTCAAGGAACATTAGTACAAGCCAGAGTATCACACTAACGTAGCTATCACTTCGTCCATATCGGTCTACGTTGTACAACCTCCATGATTTATTGCTACTTACCTAAAAAGGTTCCCTAGATATGGGCATAGGGTCTTTAACAATAACCCCAGCAAAACCCTTTAAAAATAAAGCAGATAAAGAAAACAAGGAAAGCAATTTAAAATGATCTAACTCTAAGGTAACCTTACTTCTTATAAATCCCCAACAGAGTCGCCAATTCTGTGATACAGTGGCATAACTGACTATTGTACTGGTTTTGTGTTTGTATTTGCAAATGTTGCGGTAAGCAAGAGTCTCCACCGATTTTTCTTTTATCCAACAAAGGAAAGGGTGAAAAGAACAGAAAAAGACCTTTCGAGATTATTTCTGAGTAAGGGGGTAGATTATGGAAAGGGAAGGTGTGAGCACCCTTTCCATCTGTAGTTATCTATGGGCTCTTAGATGCTAGTTCATTTTAAAATACCTTGTGTTTGTGTGTTTGAAAAAAAGTATTTTGAAAAGACGCCTTAGTGCGGCAAACTTTGTAATGTTTCTCGTATTGTTGAGAACGTATACAAAGTGTTTTTGAAAATATTTTTGGAAAATAGTGTATGTGTGGAAAATGTTTTATTTAAGCAAGCATCTAAGAACTATCTACCTACTCGAAAAGGTTTGTTCTTTTTCTATTTTCCTTTAGACAGTGATATCCTACTATTAGTCAGTAGGTAGCCCTATCATTGGATGTTTTGAAGGACAATAGAGGGTCATTGTACAATCACAAAGACAACTTTGCAAGATACTTTAGTAACTACCCTAAGATTTTAAGATCATGTACCGAGGCAACATCGAGAGGGTCATTTTTTTATCTTTAAATCAGAGAGTAGCCGCTAAAGTCTCACGTTTCGAGAGTTGTGACTGTTTTCTGAAGGCAACCAAAATGGGGGTACCCTAGAGGTGCGTATGTGCCATTGTGTTTGTTTCATTTATTTCTCTTTTGTTAGGGTTTCTAGCGTTTTGATTATTAATCTCTTGCCATACAATCCTATTTATCATGCATCTAACAATTAATAGTTTGCAGGAATTTAAAATGCGGAAAGATAAATCCTAAACTATTACAAGGCTTCGGAGAGGGGGATTAATTACATGTCTAAAATGGGGAAAATAAAGAAATAAAGTAAAGTCCTAGTTATAAAATCTATTACATCCCATAAGCAGATACATTAATATGAAAATGATAACGAAAGCAATAAACGCGCGCGAATTAGAAAGGACATTTAAAACCTAAAAGTAAAAGAAAATATTTTTTTATTGTTTTTGATTTTATGTTAAGAAAATGTTAAAGTTAGCGAGTTAATTAGTTAACCTAGAAAAGGATATTAATTATTGAATAAAAATGTGAAATTTAAAATAAAGAAAACAAACCTAAGTTTTTTTTGGTATTTTTGTTATAAAAGGAAATTAAAATCTAAGTTTATTTAATTTTAATTTGAATAAAAAGGTTAAAGTAATTAATTAATTAATTAAAAAAATTACTTTTTAATTAAAAAAAGACTAAACCTATTTTTTTGTGATTTTTATAATTACCTTACTGATTAAATAAAAAACAATTAAAGGAAAATAAGTAATAAAACAAAACAAAAAGAGTAAATGGGACAGAGTAGCAAACATAAATATGGGGTCTAAGTTTAAAAATGTATGCCCAAAGTGAGAGGGGCCCAAGTCTGTAGTTGGATCCAGTGGGGGAATCATTTGAGGATGCATGGTGAGCTGCGCGTCTAGAGGCACTGGATCTGATCAGATGGGATCTCCTGGTTATGATCTGAAGGTTCATGGTGGGCATCTAGATGTGAAACACACAAGATCTGCAGAATAATAGTTAGAAAACAAAATTGTGAGGTATGGGTATCAAACCCAGATCCTTCCCCTATTTGCACGCTTCCTTTACTAACTGAGCTACTTGTCATTTGTTAATTATAACACAATAATAAATATGTAAATGAAAACCAAACAGAAATATATTTTAAATTCAAACGCGCGTTGCCCTGCTTGGACCAATAAGAGAGAGACACTTGGGGCACCGGAGTCAGCCCACCGAAGTCAACTCTCTGGTTGTCTTCTCCGGTGGGCTCCAACCTTGAACTTACAAAACAGCCAAAAACAAATATTGAAAACTACCCTATCCCCCTAATTCGAACCCCCTGATTCCAAATCTAAGGTCGGTTTGGCCTGAAACGACCTAGATTTTGTGTTTTGAAGGAAATCTTAGATCGTGCCCTAGCAATGGCATAATCTCACCCTTGCACTTATACCTATATGTAGCTCATTAAACCTGCACTAATGATAGTCCTGAACATAAATCAAATGATTAAAAGCATCAATATGTGATAAAAATGTAGTTATGATTTTACAAACGCTTACCAACCGGAGATGCATGGATCTGTGGCTTTGGGCATGGAAATGTTTGTTTAAGGGCTGGTATGGGCTTCTGGATGTCTTAGGAACACGAATATGGAATTTGTTTGGACCGAGGGAGCTTGCAAAGCTGGTT
Source organism: Vicia faba (assembly GCA_948472305.1). Classification (NCBI taxonomy): domain Eukaryota; kingdom Viridiplantae; phylum Streptophyta; class Magnoliopsida; order Fabales; family Fabaceae; genus Vicia; species Vicia faba. Next base: position 1,260,295,705 of record OX451740.1, read on the forward strand.
TTGAATTTTGACAACTTATGAGATTTTTGAGAATTTTAAGATGGTGGTTTCAGGGCAGTTTGTGCCTGTCATTAGCTTGCAGATCTGTTGTATAAGTAGAGGAGGTGGAGAGGGAAAGGAAACATGGAAATGAATCAAGCCATAACCATTGTAATGAAGCCATGATCTTTTCCTTAAAACATTTCCAAAAATGAGGATTTCATGCCATTCTTGGATTTTGAGTGAACCCAGACATCCTTGCACGATTCGTGGTCTCCAGCACAAATCCAAACATTAGCCCATGTGAAAAATGTAAATATAATGTAAAAAGAAAGAAAAATTGAATTTTGAACTGTTATGTGTCGACACAATGCTGCTATGCATCGACACATAACTCTTCTTGCTCTTGTAAAAACAAAATCAACTCAGTATGAGTCAATGCATAATGGGATGTGTCGACTCATGCACCTGTTTGTGTCGACATATACGCGTTTTGCGTTGATTCGTGCATATTTCATCCCTTTGTTTTGGGGCTGGATAACAGTGTGAGTCGATGCATAAGGCCATGTGTCAACTCATACCCTGTTTTGTCACTATAATGAGTTAACTCATGTGGGTATGTGTCGACTCATGTTGCAGTTTTTTGCCTTAATCATTTGTTTTAAATTTGAACCTCTTTCAAGATGTTGTGGTAGGCTCAGTGAACCTCTAGGATACTGCTCTAGTCCTCCCTCTTATTGGAAGTTGTAATGTATGAGCTTGATGCATTTCTAGAACTTGAGGATAAAAGTGAAGTTGTAGGGAACTGTATTCTATTCAAAATGAGCCTTGGTTAGGGAAAAATGGATGAAGTATGTGAAAATTATGACTGGTCAAAGTTTAGTTGACTTTTGACCTGGTACAGTTGATTTTCAAACACTTAAGTAGTTGACTGAGCAAACTTGTAGTGTAAGGCGTGAAATTTGGCATGGGAATTCTTGAAGACATATTAAGGACCATGGAAATAATTTGGAGCCTTTGCAACCCAAACATCTTGGTGAAAAGTGAAACCCTAGCTGAGGTTCATTGCTTAGGAGGAGAATCTGTCTGATCAATTCTTTACTCAACCTTAAGCAATTGAGGACCTCAACGAGCATGTCTTGAGTAAAAATAAGAGGACAAATTTTGGGGTACAACGGGGTCAAATAGGTCTCATTCAGCTGCAGAGTGTTGAATAGCTGGGTGTATATTATGTCCACCGAGCTTTCCAAGCCGACCAAGATGCGTCGAATGTCAAAGTTTTCCATGTATTCTCGTACGAGGAGTGAGATGCTTTATTTGGGGGCCCCGCCCGATAGCTCTTCCTGGTAGAATGCAAGGGGATGCGAGCCTCCCCTGAATTTGTCGAGGTTGGCATCCATGTAAGAGTTGGCCTTTATCAGTTGGTCGAACCTCCTCTTTACTGAACCCACAATGTGCTTGTTGAATCCCCAGTCAGAGATGACCATTTCCTCCAGGAAAGATTACCAAGGATTGTGTGAAGAAAAGTATAGTGGGACATCTTCCATGTTAATAGAAATCCTCCAGTCTTGTGATGCTCATAGCGAATGGGATGAGGCTTGTGTCGGGGGAGTCCTTCCCTTCTTCAACATTCTTGGCTTCTTTGCGGGCACTCTCCTTTTTCTTGTATTGTTTGAGATGCTCGTCCCAGATAAGTATCTCAATTGCATATTTGAGGTGGATGTAGTCGTCAGTGTTGTTCCAATGGCTCTTATGGAACCTGTAATATTTGCTTTTATCCGTCCCAGGCTGAAACAGTGTTTGGCGGGGAAAGCGTACCCCGACTTGCTTGATTTATGAACTAGTGCATTCTTCCAGAATACGCTCACAAGAGGCACCGAGGGGGTTGTAGTCGTGAAAAGGACTAGCTGGCCCTCAATAGTCTTTAGAGTCTTGTGACTTATCTTCTTTCTTTTTCTCTCCTTCTCGACGGGACGTCGATGGCTCATCGTTCTTCGAGGCCTTGGCATTCTCCCAGTATGATGGGTCTCTTGCATTGTTAGCTGCCTCCTTATCCTTGTACTGAATGTACGCTTGGGCTTTAAGTAGGAGGGAGTCAAGTGTGTTCAGAGTCTCGATGCCAACGGCTTTAGCAAAGTCACTACAGGGGCAGAGCCTACGCTCGAGGAGATATTTTTTCATGTCGTCGGTCGTGGAGACCTGCACGACTTCCTTGTTGAAGCGCTCAATGTAATCCTGAAAAGACTGATCCCTCCATTGGATGATTGCTTCTAGTGATGCTTCCGACTTGGGATGCCAGTGAGACGGTGTGAAATTCCTCGAGAACATCTTCCCCCACTACTTCTAGGAGGTGATAGATTCATCTGGAAGACTTTTGTACCAAGACATGGCACATTTCCTCAGGGTAGTCGAGAACAACCTACACTTAATGGCGCCCTTGACTCCTCAGTAGTCGAGTAAGGCGTCAATATTTTCTATATGTTCATCGGGATCAATTGTACCATCATATGTTCCCAGCGAGGGTGGCTTCTCCAGGACGACTAGAAGTCGGGTCTCTGTAATCTCTCTTGACAACGGGCCACGGGGCTCGTCGTCGTCGCTTCCTTTGGGAGATGGAGGTGGGGAATGGTAGTTCCTTCCTCGCCGGGAATCGTTGTCCCTTCGGGGAGAAGGGCTTCTTCGATGTTGCCTAGGCTTGGGCGACGGTGATCAGTCGCGGTCAAATCGGCGGACGCTCTTTGTCTTCTTAGAAGAAGGGAAGCCTTGATCTTTCTTGGGAGGTGTGCGACCGCGTTTCTTGAGGAAAGAAATGTCATGCTTCTCCCCTCTAGTAGGACGACCACGCCTAGGTGGGGATAATCCGGGGGAGTCGTATTGTCAGTGCCTCTGAGAAGGAGACTTTGATTGCTTCTTCTCCATGGCCCCTATCCTCTTGCTCTGCTGCAGGATAAGGGTGTTGGTCTAGTTAAAGGCAGCGAGCAATGCTTCCATGGCCGGGTCGAAATTCTAAGGAATGAAAACTGGTTGAAGAATCTCTGGCATATCCTTGGTAGGGTTCTTGGGACGCTGCTCGTCCAAGAATTGTTGGTCGTTGCGCTGGGCATTGACTAAATCTGGGGACGCAGTCTGTCCATCTCTGACGTTGAAGTTATCATCAAGGAGACGATGCTCCTGGCTTCCGTCGTTCTCGTGGACCGAGGAAAGTACAATCTTTCTTAAAAGGTGATGATCATCATGGTCGGCCATGGTTGAATAATTAAAGGTATCTTTAGTCTTCGATTTATAGGAAAAGAAGATGTGGGAGATGGTTTCCCATATACGATGCCACTGATCTTACTGGTTGATCAGAACCGGTAAATGGGCTGAAGGATGACGTATGGTTTGTTGGAAAGTTGAGGATAAAATGGGGATTGTACCTTCCAGGCACTCTGATGATCAAGTAAGAATGGATGCAAAGATATACAAGCAGAATATTAGGTTTTAAGGTTTGAATATTGGATACATGTCCCTCACATGTGTGAGAGTTTATATAATGCCTCCGATGCTTGGCCATTGGTCTCTATTTTTTGGCCTGGATATACGGGTCCTCAAAAATAGGTAACTGTCAGGACTTAGTCAAAACAAGCAGATTTGCTCGTAACTAGATGTTTATCCCGAGGAGGAGGCGAATTACAGGAAGAAAGGCGTTCTAGACATTTCCTGGTTGTTTGCTCGACTTGTGTCGGGCAGATAGAGAGACATCTGCTGGCTTGGGATGATGCGTATATTAAGCATCATTGGTTGTGCCTCTTGGGTCGTGATCGACTAGGGATGTTGAGCTAGTGTTATTGGGTCGTGCCAAGGATATAAGCGGATTGGGCCAATTCTAGTCATTGGGTCAGTCCAAAACACTTAAGTATGTCACAAATTAGAAGTTATAATTTGGTTAGACACCAAGGGAAAATTAGATAATAAGGTTTTAGGAAAGAGCATTTAGGTCTTTTATCACACTACGCCAAAATTGACTTTTGACATCACCAAAAAGACAACGCTTTAATGAGAAAACGCTGTTGTAGGTCTTTTAAAAAATTCGCTAAAAAAAAGCGCTGCTACAAACAACCTTTAGAAAGCGCTTTTTAAAAGCGTTGCTAAATGTCCTACCTTAGAAAGCGCTTTATTGAGAAAGCGCTTTATTGAGAAAGCTCTATTGTAGGTCTTTTAAAAAATTCGCTAAAAAAAGCGCTGCTACAAACAACCTTTAGAAAGCGCTTTTAAAAAGCGTTGCTAAAGGCCTTAAATTTGCCCCACTTAAGAAAGCGTTTTCTCGTGAAAGCGCTGCTAGATCTTGTATGATAGAAAGCGCTTTTTAAAAGCGCTGGCTTAGGTCAAATTATAATATTAATATATAAAATTTCCCCACTTAAGAAAACGCTTTCTCGTGAAAGCGCTGCTAGATCTTGTATGATAGAAAGCGCTTTTAAAAAATGCTATCTTAGGTCAAATTATAAAATTAAAATATAAAACTTTCAGAAACCTAAATGACTAGAATAGTGGGAAGAGAATATCTCTAATGACGGGTTCTACCTCATTTGTAGATTGAGGAAAAATCTCTATAGTAATTAAAAGGTTGTCCTAGTCTTATTATGTAAAGAGTGATGAACTTATTGGAATGCATATCAGGAGTAGCATTTCTCACTACATATAGCGATTATATAAACTGAAAACAGATTTGGAGTCTCACCGAATCATTGTAGGATGTTGATGATTCTATAAACTAGTCTCGAATTGTAGGGGAATGTTGAAATTACGATATATGGATTTATATACCAATTGTCATATAATACTTTATATGGATATTCTAGATTATTTTATATGGTATATTTCACAAAAAAATCAATTAATCTGCAAATAAACAAGGTAACAACAAATACAAAAATCAATTTTAATCTCGCAACCCAGAAAATTCCGAAATCTATTTTCATCTCAAAACAATAATAAACTATAGTAACAACAAACCAATAAAAATATGACAACAACAACAAAAATCAATTAACCTAAAAAAATTAATTCATAATCAATTATAGTATGTTTTTCATGTTTCATGGAGAGCCATTTTTTCAAAAGAAAATACTTATTAATAAGAAATTATGAAAGTAAAAAAAGACAAGAATTAAATCTCAACAATTTATTATTATTACTATTCCATAATTTCTATTAAAAAGAAAATCAAATTTAAAATAAATTTAAAATTATTCATTAAAACAATGACAAATATATATATTCTTGTCTTTCTTATTTAAATAATTCTTACTATATAACATTACTCTTTTTCAAAATTATTGAGAGGTAAATTATGAGAGGATCAAAATTGATATTATCAAAATATATGGAGTGCCAGGTGCAACTATAAGGGTGTCAAGTAAAAATTTCAAAATATGAGTTTAACAATCAACCAAAACCAAAGATGATTAATCATGATAATCAAAATCGAATTAGACCGGCCGATTCAATTGGTTGGACCGGAAATCGAAATCTTAACTAGTTTGTTTGGACCTGAAAATCAACATACAGAAGAACAATGATTTAAACCGGTCAAAAACCGATTAAAAATCGAAAATCCGGCAGTTTATGTGATTTTTAGGGTCGGACCGTATTTTATATTTGATTTATAAAAATGTGATACAAAATTTCATTTTGAATCAAAATAATATATGATTTAATTTTCTTTTTCCTTTTTCAATCACTCTAGTACATATTACCGTAGAAAAATTAAAATAAAAACTATTTTAAATTATTTTGTTATTCGTTGTTCATGAAAAGTTAATTTTGAATAATAAAATTAATAGATAAATACGATAAAATATTATTCAACACATAGGAAATGATCAAGCAATATCGTAAATAAATAATTGATAAAATTTTTAAATTATTATTATTAATTATTATTATTATTATTATTATTATTATTATTATTATTATTATTATTATTATTATTATTATTATATTAAAATGAAAGTTTTGACTTTACCTATCTAACCTATTAAAAATATAAAAGAGTATAAAAAAATTTTAAAAAAACTATTAAGTATTAATTACTAAGAAATTATCAATAAGTTTTTTTATTATTTATAAAATATAATTATTTTTGTGCATTATTATTCTTATATATAACAAAAAAATATTTATTTAAATATAACTGGTTCAACCCGGTCAAACTTTAAAATTCTGAATCCATAGGTGTAGAAGTTAAAGCTAGAGATAAGAATATCGAAGGAAGAAAATTCTATATGTAAAACTCGAGTTTGGATCTTCTCATGCCGAATAAGTTCTGCCCTCCATGTTGTCTTAATCCAACGAGCAAGAAAATTTTGAAATAATATAATAAAAAAAAAAAATTTGTCTTCATTGAAAATGAATGGTGGAGATTATGGCAAGACAGTAAATATGAGAGAAAAAGCTGGAGAGGATTCAGATTTTTAAAACTCTATACTTAGAGATCGAAGAAGACAAAGGCTGAAAATCTCTTATGGAATTCTGGACTAAGTGTAATACGGATGTGAGCATGGGAAAGGGAGGCAAATGAAGTAACAACACCATCTTTCGTAACGAGAAGGGTGTAATTCTTATGGCTTGTAACAAAGAAGTTGAAGGGATAAATAATCCTAAATTAACTGAAGCCATGGTGATGAGAAAAACCATTAAGCTAGTTGAGAAAGGTTGCTTTAGAGAGGTTGAGTTTGAATTTGATTGCAAAACCCTAATTGAGATGATAAACGATAAAGGAGGAAAAAGAAATATATTTTGTAAGGTTAATAGACACATTAAGTCTAAAATGAAACTGTTCACTGAATCGAAGTGTAGTTTTACCAAAAGAGAATATAATGAAGTAGCTCATCAATTGTCAATTGTTAGTTGGTTTAGAAGGATATAATTTGTTGGTCTAGGGTTCAATTTCTGACAACATATAAGTCAATAACTTTTCTTAAAAATAGTAACACATTAAATAGTCAAATACTCTTAGAGCACAAAATTGAGTTTAGATGGAAAATAAATAAAAACAACAAATCAATTAACCAATATGCTTGCTAGCGCAAAACAAAACTTGGATGGAAAAGACGTATAAATGTATTTTAGCATATATTATATTATTAAGAATCGGGACCGTCCTCAACAATTTGAAGGCCATGTATTAAATATGTAGACATGAAGGATGAAACCATTGCCCTTAGGGTCAAAGGTAAACTTCTATACCACTGTACTAACAAATTTACATTACATATTATGTTAAACAACTAATATTTATATATTTATTTTAAATTTACAATTTAAAATAAAAAAATTTGAAGCCTCTTTTTTTTCCGAGGTTTGAACTTTGAATTTGGTTGTCCGAACCCAAAATTGATCCTCTAAAAGATATGAGGTCGAATATATAAAGTTGCTATTCAATTTCAAAAAATAAAATTAATAAGTTTGTATCAACCTAAAGACAATAAAAAAGAAAGAAAATATTTTTTTTGGTTTCTTCGATTTTGATTTTCTAATGCTTTTAATTAATTTTTATAATATTAATTAATATTTTTAAATTTTAATTTTAATTAATGATTATTATTTTAATGACATGGAAATTTTTGCTTATTTGAAATCAAACATGACTATCACTGGTGACAATTTTATAGTTCAGCTACCTCGAACACGCGTTCGGACTTAATTTGTTTTTTTTTTTTTGTATTTTTTTAATTTAATAGTCGATTTTTAGATAAAATCAAGAGTAAAATTAATAAAATCAAAGACAAAATTAGTAAAACCAAAAATAAAAACAAGGGTATATACATAGTCAAAGGATAGTTAAATTTTTTGTCTAGACTATTTAAAATTCTTGACTCCGGCACTAATTACACACCTGCAAAATTAAAAAATTAAAGGAGAATCAATAAAATTTCAAGATGTATCAAATAGAGTGACTAAAAACTGAATTTTAAAATAATGAAATTAACACCTTATTTTGATCAAAATAGGGGATGAAAAGATTATTTAATTTTTTCAATTTTTAATTTAAAAATTTAAGCATTACAAATTTTAAATAAAAAAAGGTTAATACTAAAAATGATATTTTGTTTTAAATTAAAAAAATAAAAAAATTTGAATATTAAATAAATCATACATAACTAAAAAAATTTATTTTCATGTATTAAATATGAATTTTAAAGTCATATTTTCATGAATTAGATAAGTCATGCGTATTAATAACTACTAACCAATTAAATGCATAATAGTGATATATATTTTTTAAATTAATTTTTCGAAATTCTTTATGTATTAAATATGAGACCAGTGTCTAGCACATAGGATTTTAACAAAGGAAAATAAAAATTTAACGTGCTATTATATTTAAATAATTAAACTATGGATTTTAACAAATCCCACATTAAAATTAGAAGGGGGACGCATGGTAAAAAGTTACTTATCATCACCTTAGTTTGTTTTTCAACCAAATATTTAATAAATTTCATAAAACCATATTAAATATTTTAAATAATATTTAAAATGAAAAAATAAAGAGTATTTATTATTATTCATATGAAAATTTACTTCAACATTTAAAACAAATTATTTAAAGATATATCATATTAAATTGGATTATTTTAAATTGTTTTTTTTTCTTCAAATTGTTATAAGAAAATAAAACTGCATATATTTTTATTTTTAAATGAGCTTTTATGTCAAAACTGCAAGCAATTCTACAAAATTCAATCAATTTTATATTCCACATATCATCTTAAAATCATTTACAATATTAACCAATCACAATAATTTGTACTTATAATTCTAAAATTAATTATGATTATGGTATTAAATAAATAATTAAACTTAAAATTAAATAGTTTTTAGAATACTTAATCCAACATATTTATTTATTTGATCGACTTTTATTTAATAATCACGAAAAAATTAATTTAATTTAATTTTTAATCTAATATAACTTTTTTTAATTATTCTTTATTTCATAAAGTGTTTAACTAATTTCTCTTTTCTGGAAAAAAAATATATGGAGTCTTTTTAATAAATAAAAAAAAGTATTTTCTCTTTTTAAAAATAATTGTCATAGTTAATACTTTCACATAGTTTAAGAAATCATAATAAATAAAAGAGAATGGTGATTTTACAAGAAAACAATAAATAAAAATATTTATTAGATGGTATATTTGGAAAATTAAAAATACAATTATATTGATAATCTAAAGTAATAAATATTTTAAAATAAATAATTTTTTAAATGAAATAATTATTTCACGACAGAATTATAAAGTATAGTAGATGCACTCTTTCCTTTATGACCTCATTTCTCATCAACTCTGTCAATCGCAAGTTATTTCACACATCCTCCTCCATGTAGTTTATATTCACAAGTTCTCTATTCTATTAGTTCTTGTTAAATTTGATCTGATATGGTTGGTTGGGTGTGTTCCAAATTTTATATCTAATGTTCAATTGAAATTATTATTCAATACATTTTTGAATTTTATTTTCATTTAATAATTTTGTGTTAGCTCATCATTTATGGTTAAATATTTCTCAATATCAAATTCAAAAGAAAACATTCTCCTTATGTGATACAAAAGTATAAATGGTTTCTATTTAATTTTAAACTTCAATCTTAATGTCAATGGACATGCCATTCAATTTATAAATTTTGAATGTTTTCAAAGACATTGTTTTTCTAAATTTTTTTGGATAGTGTTGTATCCTAAAATTTACCCTCTCATTTTCATAAGATTTTTTTTTACATGCGTGTTTACAAACACTTGCTTGAAGAAAAAATAATAAATTTTGAAGTTGGTCAAAGTGTCATTCGATGAGGTGTCTTTCGATTGGCATCTTAACAATGTCTTTCGATTGACATCTGAACAAAGGCGTCTTCGATTGGCATTTTAGCGTCACTTCGATTAGTCCAAACTGAAGGAAATCGAAGAGAGCAAAACGAAGTTTTCGATCGGCCAACAAGGTACTTCGATTGACATGGATACAAGGCCTTTCGATTGGCCTCACGGCCAAGCCCTTCGATTGGCATTGTGGCCAAGCCTTTCCATTGACATTCTAAAAATGCTTCGATTGGCATGGTGGACAAGCCCTTCAATTGACATGGATACAAAGTCTTTCGATTGGCCTCATGACAAGCCTTCTGATTGGCATGGCAAAGAATCCTCCAATTTAACATCTCAAACCAGGTAGCTTCGACAGGCATGTTAACTAAGTACCCTTCGATTGGTATGGACAAAGGCCCTTCGATTGGCATTCCAAAAGATCCATTCGAAGAAGCCTTCAGAAGGCCCATTCGAAGCATGCATAAGAAGTCCATTTGAAGCATGCATAAAAGGTCCATTCGAAGAAGCCTTCAGAAGGCCCATTCGAAGGATGCATAAGAAGTCCATTCGAAGCATGCATAAGAAATCCATTCGAAGCGTGCATAGGAAATCCATTCGAAGGAGGCAACTCATAGGCCAATCAAAGAGAAATGCTGAAGGGTGTTCGAAGGAGTCAAGTGTCCAGGTTCATCCAAGATTTCCAAAGAGACATGAATGTTTCAAAAAAGGAATGCTTTTAATTTGTCTGATTCTTGTCTCATGGCTTTAATGGCCTGCTTAATTGGTTGTCTCTGGCCGTTACTAGGCGCCATCATACTCCTATAAATACAAGAGAAATCACACAGTACAGGGGGGAGAACGAAAAAAACATTGGAGAGAGGCTGCCCACAAAATCCATCAAAGGTTGCCAGAGTTTTCCAAGAAAAAGCCATCCCTCAACAAAAGCAGCCAAGCCCAGAAATCCCAGATCGAAGGTGCCTACATCCAAGAAGTGTCCAAATTGAAGATTCAATCTGCTGGTAAGAAAGGGTAAATTGTCCAACTTTATATTTGCATAACACATCCATACTTATTATTATATTCGATTTGTCATCCTAGACAAGATCAAAAGACTTGGGTTTGACACCCAGTTCATGTTCTTCGTTTGTTAACATTTGTTGCAGATTTAGCCTGAAAAGACCCAGCGCGCGCAGGATCGAAGGACCTGGGTTTCGATACCCAGGTCCTGCATTTCGTTTCACTAATGTATTTTTGCAAGTATAGCATTCCAGATCGAAGGAGATACCTTCTCTGGACCGAAGCCATAGCCTCCTGAATCGAAGAAGGCAATTCCTTTCTGGATTGAAAGAGACACCCACTCCCTAGCCCAATCGAAAGAAGACCTCTCTCCTGAATCGAAGAGGCCATATCTCTTCCCCTTTGGATCGAACTCCCCCCTTCTTCACCCAAATCGAAGAATGCTTGATTGCACTCTTATTTTGCTTTTTGTTTCTTTTCTTTATTTTTTTTAGTGTAATTTTTATCTTTTTTAATTAACATTAAAATCAAAATCACAAAAATATTAGGCTAGTTATTTTTTCAACTAAATTAATTAATTATTTTAAAATTTTTTCTTAAAATTAAAATTAAATAGACTTAGGCCTTGTCTTCTTTTATACCGAAAACAACAAAAAGATTTCTTTTCTTTAGGATTTTTTAGACGTCTTTTCTATTTCATGGGCGTTTATTTAATTCCGTATTTTTTTACTATTATTGTATCTGCCTATCGGATGTAATAAATTAAAATTAGGATATTTACTGCTTTATTCCCCATTATCCTTGTATAATGTAAATACCCTCCCCGAAGCATTGTAATAGCGTAGGACCTTTATTTTCTGCATTTTGTTTTTTAATGCTTTTCATATTAACTGCTAGTAACTAGACATGTATGACAAAGACTAAAATCAAACGCTAGAAAACTTAATAAAAAGACAAAAATAACTGAAACACAACACACTTGCACACAAGCACCTCTAAGGTACGCCCACTTTGGTTGCCTTTAAAAAGCAGTCATGAGGCAGGAATGCTTTAGCAAAGACCCATAAAATCAAAAGATCATAGTCTCCCAATGACCCTACAATTGCCTTCCCGGTAAATGATCTAGTCCCTAAAATAGATTTGCTAAAGCATCTCCGTAATTTCCTTTGTGACTGTAACGTCACTTCAATTGTCCCTAAAACATCCAACGATAGGGCTACCTACTCACTAATAGTAGGATATCGTTGTCTAAAGGATAGGAGGAAAAGAACTACCTTTTCGAGTAACAAAAGTAGATAGCTACTAGAAGTTTGCTCAAACTATTTTTGCACTTACACACAAAAAACTACTTTTTTTCAAAAACAATTTTTAAAATATTTGCTTTGTTAACACTCTTGAGGACTGATACAAGAGTTAAACACACATCTAATCGCCGCACTAAGGCATTTTCAAAACATTTTCAAACACACAAAGCATGAAGTACTTTCAAAATGAGCAAACCTCTAAGAGCCCGTGGAAAACCACAGATGGAAATGGTGCTAACACCTTCCCTTTCCATAATCTACGCCCCTTACTCAGAAACATCTCGAAAAGGTATTTTTCTATTCTTTTCACCCTTTTCTTTGTTGGATAAAATAAAAGAAGGTTGCGACTCTTGCTTACCGCACATTTGCAAACAAAAAAAATGTAAAAACCAATACATAACAGTCGGTTCTGCCACCGTATCAGAGAACTGGCAACTCTGATGGGGAATGTAAAAAGTGGGGTTACCTTAGAGTTAATTCATTTTTAAACTGCTTTATTGTGCTTTGTTTGCTTTATTTTTGAGGTCTTGTTTGGGTTGTTACTAAAATATCCTACACCCGGATTTGGGGCACCTCATTAGGTAAGTAGCAATAAACCATGGAGGTTGTACGGTGTAGACTGATACAGACGAAGTGGTGGCTATGTTAGTGCGATGCTTTGGATTGTACTAATGTTCCTTGAGTAAGTTAAGGATAACATTAGCCTTCCTCATAGTGTCACTAAGAGCTAACTGACCTTTAGAACCTTTAATTGACTCATCCTAGCCATTAGGAAGTAGTGAGATAACCGGCTTTGGTTCCGACCGAAGATTGGTTGATACTCGATACTACACTCATTGAGGCTAGACTTTTAGGATTTTTTGGCCACAATACTTCGGTGCAGAGCTGAAACAATTTCTGAAGGGAAGGTCAGTGATATTGAGGCTCCTTAGAACCTGGTTACTATTAATAGGACAGGTTGAGCCAACTGAACATTCAAGAGGGTACTACCTTAAAACCCATGCAAGCCTAAACTTAAGGCTGCTTATGTGACTTGTTTGCCTTCAACTTGAACTACTTGCAGGTTTTTATTATTTGACAACATGGTTTCCTTGCAGGATGTGTTTATAGTCATTATCCAATAACTTGGATTCCTTATAGGGTTTACTTGCTTACAGCACCTTACATTTTTTCTTAACGTATAACATACACATCATAACATCATGCCACAACAGTTCCTTAACCATTTCAAGGATCTCAAGGGTTTGTGATGCGGGTTATGGTAAATCAGCCGTCTAGCAAGGGGCAAGGGGATTTATTTTCCTCTAGCCAATGACGTCAAAAGATCAAAACTCAACAACTTGAGTCAGGGGATATGACCCACTTGATATGGTGAGCTTGACTCTCGTAGAAGGACACTCAGCGATACAAAGTTCTCCAATCAAAGCTACAAATTTCAACTGCTGACATCTTCTTGTTTACCCCGCGATTCCTTGAAAACATTGCATACGCATATCATACATGTTATTGCATAAACAGGTTTCAAAGCAGGGTCCTCATCTTACTCGCTATTTATTTCAGCAAGTAAAGAAATGGCTCTCGAACAAACGGTCAAAGAACTTCAGGCTCAAAACGCTCAGGTCCTACAAATGTTCCTGACTTTGACCCAGGGGCAAGAAGACCTGAAAGCTCTGCTCGTCAAAAAGAAGGATAAGAAGGCAAAGAAATTTCGTGTTTCGAGTGTGGGAAGAAGAAGACCAGTTAAATGAGCTCTAGATTTCACAACCTCATTAAAGGGAGGGGATAATTAAGAGGAAGAAGACGAGGAATCAGATGAAGGAGACAAAAATCCAACGTCTGAAGAAGATGAACTTGACTACTTTGAGGAGCAATATCCTCCTGCTGACGATAAATACAAACGACTGGAGGATCGGCTCAATGCCATGGAGATTCAAAGGTTGCTCGGTCTGGATTTCAAAGAATTAGGGCTGGTTCCTGGAGTGGTCATCCGTCCTAAATTCAAGGTCCCCGCGTTTGCTAAGTATGACAATGTCTCCTGCCCTAAGTTGCACTTAAGGTCCTATGTCAGGAAGATCCATCCTCACACTGCTGACCGGAAGTTATTGGTCCATTTCTTCCAAGAAAGTTTGGTTGGCACTCAATTGGATTGGTTCTATCATCTAGAAGGAACTGGCATCCATACCCGAGAGGACTTGGCTGCTGCTTTCTACAAGCAATACCAATACAATGTTGACCTGACACCAACTTGAATGCAACTGCAGAATATGTCCATGAGCTCAAGAGAAGGGTTCAAGAAATATGTGCAGAAATGGAGGGATCTAGCTGGCAGGGTTTAACCTCCTCTGACTGATCGTGAAATGGTAGACATGTTCATGGGCACTCTAATAGGCCCATTCTTCAATTTGCTGATTGGGAGTTCCTCATCCGGGTTCACAGAGATGGTTCTGACCGGAGAAAGGATCGAAAATGGTATCAAGAGCGGGAAGATCCCGATGGATGCATCTCCTAATCCTGAGAAGAAGCCATTTGATGGTATGAAGGAAGCCAATGATGTGTACGGCCAGAAGAGTTGTAATAAGGCAGACTACCACCAATCTGTGGGGGCAGTGTTGGTATCTAATTCGGCACGCGTGCAACGACCACAACAACGGGGTAATCAGCAAAGGCAAGACGAGCCCAAGAGATAGTTTACCAAGCTCAACATGCCATTGTCTCAAGCATTGCAACACTTGATGAGGATGAATCTGATTACACTGATAGAACCTCATCCAAACCCCAAGACCTCCTCTCCTAACTACAATCATGATGCAAGGTGTGCCTATCATTTTGGCAGTCCTGGGCACGACACTAATGATTGTTGGGCGCTGAAATACAAGATTCAGAATATGATTGACGCTAAGGAGATTGAGTCCGACCCTCCTAAGACTCCCAATATGGTCACTGCTCCCATGCCAAATCATGGCTACGATTGAAAGCATTTTTGTTCATTTGAATTCTCAAGTTGTATTTTCTTTGTTTATTCAAACAATTATTGTCATGTCAAAACTTTGTTATTTTATTAATGCATTACACATGTTTGTCTTGAATTAATTTGTTTTAATTATGCTTAAACTGCTTTCTTACTTCCTTTTTGTGATATTCAACTCTTGATTAAAAGCTCTAAGCCTTTAGAGGGAGGATGACGAAAACGATACCACAATCCATACAGTGTGCTTTGAACAGACCTCGCTGACGATGTACAAGCGTTGTTTCAAATTCCAAACAGTGGATTTATAAGGAAGATAATCCCTAGATAACCCCTTTGATCCAAAGAAGTAGGAGTTTTTCTTTTCACACAAATTAAAACCCTTAATCATAACCTGGGGCAGGGTAGTTTCTCATTCAATTCAGACGCGCATTCAGTCGCAATCTTCCGCTTCGTACACAATGAATAGCATCGAAGATGTCCTCCCAAATCAAAAGACGGTGATGGTTCCGCATAATCATTAAGAACATGCAGTCATTATCTCTCAAAATAAAGCCCATTAAGTCAAAACCTATGAAGGAGACTTAAGAAAAAAACTGGGGCGTCCCGCTAACTGTAATAAAAAAAGAAACATTTCAAGCCAAAGAAGGGATAACAAAATATAAAAAAAAGAGGTTACTACAAATACTCAACAAAAAAAAAGATTACAAAAATGACTGCCTATTCAAAATAATATGTCAGTATCCGAACCATCACCGGAACATCAAGGACAAGATTCCAGACTCAATCGGGACTTAAATGCATAATTAACTGAGCATAGGACCGAAGAACATCACGAAGAATGGGTGGGTACAAATAAACTTTGAGCCTTTATCCTTTGTTTCTTAAACCGTGAATCAGGCCACGCTAAAACCCTTAAAAGTCCTAACTGAAGCATAGGTTAGTTCTGAAGCATACTATTACAAAAGGTATCATGACTCCTGTAGGACTTGCTATAAATCCTGAGTTGATATCACTCTCTTGCAAAATTTGTTTTACTAAAAAATGAATTTTGAAACTTCAAGACAGACATAAGCTTTGCATTCTTAAAATACCATGGTTTGCATATGACTATTTGTTCAACAGTAGAGAAATTCGCATGACGAATATCTAGTGAACAAAAACCTTATCAATAAAAAAGGATCACCCCAAGTGGAAAAACACTTCCAACCAAGTGGCATGGCATGGTGTCTAGCTGATCTGGGGCAGTCAAGACAAGATTCGAGGAATCTCTCAAAAATGCCGAATAGCCAGAGGCAGGTCTCCATCTGAATCACTTGGGGCATTGAGCATGAATTCCAGCAATGAATCCTGTACAATCAAACAAACATCTTCTGGAAGTGTGGAAACACTTACTACTATGGACAATGACAATTCTCCGTACCCAGTGAACATGGATATAGTCAAAAAAGACTACGCATGAACAAAGACCCGCTAGGTTGACAGGTGTGATACGGTGGTAGAACTGACAGTTAATACTTGTTTGCGTTTTGTATTTGCAAATGTCACGATAAGCAAGAGTCGCCACCGAATTTTATCTCATCCAACAAAGGAAAGGAAAAAGAATAGAAAAAACCTTTTTAGAGAGTTTTTGAGTACGGGGGGGGGGGGGGGGGGGGGGGTAGATTATAGAAAGGGAAGGTGTTAGCACCCTTTCTATCCGTGGTTTTCCACGGGCTCTTAGGTACTTGCTCATTTTTGAAGTTACTTGTGTGTGTTTTGCCAAAAGTTTTATTTAACTTCGTGATAACTCTTGTATCTGTCCTCAAGAGTGTGATGAAGTGTTTTTTGAAAACTGTTTTGAAAGTATTTGTGAAAAGAGTTTTTATGGTTTTGAGCAAGTACTTAAGAGATTCTACCTACTCGAAAAAAGATTGTTCATTCTCGTTTCCTTTAGACAGCGTTATCCTACTATTAAGGAGTAGGAAGCCCTATCATTGGAGTTTTAAGGGACATTCGAAGGGACAAGTACAGTCACAAAAGTAATGGTTAGGAAACTTTAGTAATTACCCTAAGGTCCTAAAGATCTTTCCGAGGCAACATCCGAAAGGGTCTTTTTTTATCTTTTGGGACTAGAGGGCGACCATTAAAATTTCCTATGCTTTATGACCATTTACCGAAGGCAACCGGAGTGGGGCAAATCCTAGGAGTGAGCATGTGCAAGTGTGCCTTTTTCAGTTAATTATCTTTTCACAATTAGGGTTATCTACCTTTTAATTATTTATTTATCTTTCGCATACAATCCTAAAGTCCATACATCTAGCAGTTTAATAGTTGTGGAAATTAAAGAGTGCGAGAAATTAAGGTCCTAACTATTACAAGGCTTTTGGGCAGATAACAAATATTTGACTGAAAATTAAGATGTAGAAATTGAAATCCTAATTAATCTATTACAAACTTAAAACAGTTACAATAATTTGAATTAAAAGAAAGCAAAGGCGCGCGCGACGAATTAAATGCGAGAATAATTTAGAAGCCTGAAAAAAACCTAATTAATTAAAAATATTTTTGTGTATTCTTTATTGAGAAAATAATTTAATTACAAACTAAACTTAATTTTCTAATTAATTTTAATTAAAAAAACAATCAAGTGGATCTAATTAATCTAATTTATTTTCAACAAAATTAATTTTAAAAAAACTAATTCTATATTTTTTGTGATTTTATATTTTAAATAATTAAAAAAAAGATTTTTGTTGTTTTTTTATTTAATAAAAAAAAGATTTATGTTGTTTTTTTTGTAAGAAATAATTAATCAAATAAATAAAACAAAAGGAAATAAAAAATAAAAAAGAAAGAAAATAGGCTTGTGGTGAAAGCAAATCTGGGGGTGCGTTATTGAATTTCATTGAGCACAAATCCTTTGGCCCAATCAGGCGTTTGGATCCAGTGCTGGCCACGTTTGAGGGTGCACCATGGACTTTTCTTGCGTGAGCGCCAGATCTGGCAAGAAATTGATCCAATGGATGGATCTTGAGGTGTATGCAAGGCGCTTAGAATGTGAGGCGTGTAAGATCCTGCAACGGTTGTTAAGAAAATAATAAAATGTGTGGACCTGGGGTAGAACCCAGGTCCTTCCAATCACACGCTTGATTGCTTTACCATCTGGGCTGGATGACTCATTTGTTAGCATAATCAAACAAATACAATATATAAGAAATAAAGTGTTATGCCTCAGGAAGCGCGCCAAAATTCAAACCGGCCAGTGGGAGTCAGCCACATGATCGTCTCTTTCCTCAGAACTGTTGTTTTAGGTATCAGCCTTTTACCTACGGACAAAACCGTCACTAAAGGCTATAGTTACTATTTTTGTCCGTAGCTACATCCCTGCAAGATTCAAAACTAAAATATCAGCAAGATAAATCAGAACCAAAGGCGTAGATCAATTGTAAATCATCCCCTGAGTTCATTGGTACCCACGATTTGGTCTAATTTTGCTTATATTGAGAATCCCTAATTTGAAGCTTTCAAACCCTAGCAATGGCGTAAGTCTGTTCCAGCGCTAAAACTTAAATCCAAGCATTCAAATAGATTCCAAGCATGATTATAAACACATTTATGCAAACGAATTTGATTTAAAACATGTAAAACCAAGAAAACAAATTGAAAGCAAAGGGGGGCAAATTGTGATATGAAAACAAATTGACCCAACAGGTGTTTTTGTTGACTTTTTAAAATGACCTGTAATGTCTGAATTCATATATTTTAATGAGTGCATTTTTGAACTTGAGGGATGAAGATGAGTTGTAGGGAATTGCATCCTCTTAAAATGAGCCTTGGATGGGGAATATCTGAAAAAGTATGAGAAAGTTATGCATGGTCAAAGTTTGGTTGAATTTTCATATAGAAACCCTAATTTAGCAACTTTTGAGTTTTGATGAATTTGGGGTATTCCTTGAGGAATCATGATCAACCCTTGATCAAATGATGGATGTTACTTCAAAATGTTGATGTTGACCAAAAATATTGAATTTGACTATATGTGGGCCACAATTGACTTTTGACCTAGTACAATTGATTTCCAGGCATCTGAGCAGTTGACTGAGAAAACTTCTTGTGCAAGGCATGGAACTTGATATGGATGATCTTGAGAACATATTAGGGTAATGGAAATCATTTTGGACCCCTTGGAACTCAAAATTTTTGATGAAAATGGAAACCCTAGTTTGAGGCTTATTGTCTTAGGAGGAAGATTTGTCTGGTCAATCCTTAGTCAACTTGAGCAATTGAGGACTTCTAGGAGTTTATCTGGTGTGAAAATGGGAGAGAAAATTTTGGGGTGCAACAACTTCCCCTGTTCAATCTTCTTAAACCTGAGGATGTAGATTGGCTAGTCTGTCTTTCGTGATCTGAAGATGGAAGATGATTGAATACTAGAGTGCCCAGAAGTTTGCACTCGCATGAAGTAACACTAATCGATAATATCGGGAATGGGCTTACAGATGCCATTTGGAAGTCGACAGAGAGTCGTCAGAGATGGGCTTAAAGATGCCATCCAGAAAAGATATTGGTTGCATAAAGAGATTCCTTGGCGAGAATTCATGTATGTGCCGTTGAGAGGGACTTCACCGGGGAATGTTGGTTTACGTCCTGGGAGATAGAGTATCGAAGCTTCGGTTGTCCACTACTCTAATAGGGAATTAACTCATGATTGAGTAGGTGGGAGTAAACTTCATGTCTGGTTAGGTTCCAGGATGCATAACGACTTACTGGGGAAATATGAAATCGACCATAACTGGTCGGGTCCAGGTCTTACAGTGTTGTAAACTGTTGTCCGGAGATAAGAGAGAAGGAACCTGGATAGTAGGTTTACTTCAAGATGAAAGCCTGGATAGTAGGGCTTATGGGAAGGAACCTGGATAGTAGGGTTACTTCGGGATGAAAGCCTGGATAGTAGGGCTTATGGGAAGGAACCTGGATAGTAGAGTTACTTCAAGATGAAAGCCTGGATAGTAGGGCTTATGGGTAGGAACCTGGATAGTAGGGTTACTCTGAAATGAAATCCTGAATAGTAGGGCTATGAGAAGGAACCTGGGTCGTAGGGTTACTTCCAGATGAAAGCCTGGATAGTAGGGATTATGGGAAGGAACCTGGATAGTAGGGTTACTTCAAGATGAAAGCTTGGATAGTAGGGCTTATGGGAAGGAACCTGGATAGTAGGGTTACTTTGAAATGAAAGCCTGTATATTAGGGCTATGAGAAGGAACCTGGGTCGTAGGGTTACTTCAAGATGAAAGCCTGGATAGTAGGGCTTATGGGAAGGAACCTGGATAGTAGGGTTACTTCAAGATGAAAGCCTGGATAGTAGGGCTTATGGGAAGGAACCTGGATAGTAGGGTTACTTTGAAATGAAAGCCTGGATAGTAGGGCTATGAGAAGGAACCTGGGTCGTAGGGTTACTTCAAGATAAAATCCTGGATAGTAGGGCTTATGGGAAGGAACCTGGATAGTAGGGTTACTTCGAGATGGCAGCCTGGATAGTAGGGATTATGGGAAGGAACCTGGATAGTAGGGTTTCTTTAAGATGAAAGCCTGGATAGTAGGGCTTATGGGAAGGAACCTGGATAGTAGGGTTACTTCGGGATGAAAGCCTAGATAGTAGGGCTTATGGGGAGGAACCTGGATAGTAGGGTTTCTTCAAGATGAAAGCCTGGATAGTAGGGCTGTGGGAAGGAACCTGGATAGTAGGGTTACTTCAAGATGAAAGCCTGGATAACAGGGCTTATAGGAAGGAACCTGGATATTAGGGTACTTCAAGATGAAAGCCTGGATAGTAGGGCTTATAGGAAGGAACTTGGATAGTAGGGTTACCTCAAGATGAAATCCTGGATAATAGGGATTATAGGAAGGAACCTGGATAGTAGGGTTACTTCATTTGGTCACGTAACTTAGTTGACCCGTTTGGTTTCGGGAACTGAATTTTCATTAGCGGTCTGCAGATATGACATGTATAACTGCTGGAATTGTTGGTGATAATTGTCTTTCCTGAAAAGATAACAGGGTTAATTATATGCGATGCATGAAATGCGTTGTGAGATAATATTCTCAAAATAAATGAGATTATGCTGTATGTGATATGTATGTGCATGTCATGATGTATAAGCATGAGATGCTATTGTGACATATTCGAGTCTGGGAAAATAAATCTCTAACTGCTGCTGGAGAGTATAACATTCCTGACTATTGTAGAGAATTGTGGTTCTCCTACTTCCGCTGGGGATGGTGAACGGAAATGATTATTCTGGAGATTTACTCCTTGTTGTTTGTGAATATTGTACCAGGGAGAGACTCTCTTTGAGAATACCGGGGGAATAATTCTTGTTGGAAAGTGAACTTCTGTAACTAGAGGGGTAAACTCTGCCAGGGATTGAGTTTTTGCATTCAGGGAAATAAACTCTGCTTGGGAGACAAATTTCATGACCCGTTTGCGATTATGAAATTCGGATGGGGAAAGTACTTCCTGTTTTGGTGGAGTTGGTATCAATGCTTTGATTCCATTTACTCTGTGGGGAGTACAGATGTCACAAGATCGTATGCACTGATGACTGTGTTTCAAAGTTGTCTCTGCCCTGGTACCTGTTGGACAGAGTAATTGTCGGGTTTGACATTTTTAGTTTTTGCCCCTGTTTCTTAAGTTACGAGCAATTGTATTTCTGTTTCTTATGCAAACATTTGTGAGCAGTAATCATATTCAAATTCATATGTCAAGAATAAATCATTGGATGTTCTTGCAAAACAAAACATAAAAAGAAAAACAAATAGTTTTGTAAAAATGACTTGTATTAATTTCGAAATTGGCCTATAACAGGCGCTTTTGTACAAGGAAGCTGACACTCTTAGTAAGAGAATGTCGCCGTAAAAATGGAAGCTATACAATATTGTGTAAAAAAAAGAAAACAACTATGTGCAACAATCCCATTGGGTTCCAAGTCTTCTATTGCCGCTATGTCTTCGAGCGTCTCATCACTTTGCTGCTTGTCCGAAGCTGATTAGATTGATTGGTGTCGTTCAAGCTTGATAGTTGATACTGAAGTCTGGTTGTAAGGTGATCCAATGGGACATAGTGATACGCTTTACATCCCTAACTTTTTCCTGGACTGCCCTTTCGAGTTTTCAGTCCACCGGGATACCCTTTTTTGCCCAAGTCGCCCTTTCAGGTTTTCGACTTGCCGGGTGTACAATTTTTTTTCATTTTCATCCCTTATTTTTGCCTGAACCCTTTTGGTTCGCCGGGAAGCCCTTGTTTTTTCCTAGGCCAGTCAACCTAGCGGGTCTTTTATCATGCGTAGTATCTTTTCACTATGTCCGCATTGATAGGATGAGGAAGGTCGTCACCGTCCATGGTGGTTAGAATCATGGCTCCACCCGAGAAGATGTTTTTAATGAAAAATGGCCCTTCGTATGTGGGAGTCCACATTCCCCTGGGATCCCCGACTTGATACTCTTGGCGTCTGACCTTTTTGTTGAAATCCTTGATCATCTGTTTTTGATACGTTTGACCATGACAGGCAGCAGTAAGTCTCTTCTCATCGATCAGATTCAGTTAGTCAAGTCGAGTCTGGATTGAGTCGTCTTCGTTCAAACCTGCATCTTTCATAATCCTTAAAGAAGGGATCTGGAACTCAATGGGTAGGACTGCCTCCATGCCATATACCAGAGAGTAGGGTGTTTCCCCTGTCGATGTTCGTGCTGAGGTACGGTATCCATGAAGAGCAAATGGTAACATCTCATGTCAGTCTTTGTATGTCACCTTCATCTTCTGTATGATCTTTTTGATGTTCTTGTTAGCCGCTTCAATAACTCCATTCATCTTCGGTCGGTAGGGAGAAGAGTTATGATGTTGTATCCTGAACTTCTTACAGATCTTGGTGATCATCGTGTTATTGAGATTGGTACCATTGTCAGTGATAATTCTCTCTGGCACACCATACCGACAGATCAGGTTATTCCTGATGAACCGCGCCACGACATTCTTGGTAACAATAGCAAAGGAAGCATCCTCAACCCACTTCGTGAAGTAATCAATGGCCACCAGGATGAAGCGATGCCCATTGGAAGCGGTAGGTCTGATTTCTCCAATCATGTCAATGCCCTACATTGCAAAGGGCCAAAGAGTTGTCAAGACGTTCAAAGGAACCAGAGGCACGTGCACCTTATCAGCATAGATTTGGCACTTATGACAAGTTCGGGAGTGCTGATAACAATCTGCTTCCATAGTGGACCAGTAGTATCCTGCCCATAGGATCTTCTTAGATATGGTATGCCCACTTGAATGGGTTCCGAAGGTACCTTCATGTAGATCTGTCATAATCCTTTTTTCTTATCTCTTGTCTACACACCGCAGTAAGGTAGAGTCATGGTTGCGCTTGTACATGATTCCATTACTGAGGAAGAATTTCGCAGCGAACCTTCTCATAAATTTCTTATCATTGACAGATGCCCCTTAGGGATATTATTGAGCCTCAAGATACCTTTTTACTTCGTGAAACCAGGGTTTGTCTGCTACCTCTTCAGTATCAATCTCGTAGCAGTGTGCTGGTTCATCCAACCTTTCAATGGTGATTCGTGGAGCTTTGTTGTCCCACCTGACTTTGAACATAGAAGACATGGTGGCTAGCGCGTCTGCTAACTGATTCTCCTCTCGTGGGAAATGTTCAAAGGTTACCTCCTCAAAGTGTGGGAGCAACGTCAGTACATGCTCTTTGTACGGGATGAGATTTAGATGTTTCATATCCAATTCACCTTTGATTTAACTTATCACCAAGGCTGAATCCCCGATGACATTTAATAACTTGATCCTGAGGTTGATAGCAGCTTTGAGACCCATGATACAGGCTTCATACTCCTCCATGTTGTTAGTGCAGTTGAAACATAGTCGGGCAGTGAAAGGAGTATGACAACCCTCAGGAGATATGATTATGGCGCCAATGCCATTACCGAGTGCGTTCGAAGCTCCGTTAAAAACCATAGTCCATCAGGATCCTTCCTCAGGTCCTTCATCCGGTCCAGGTTCTTCATAATCAATCACCAGCATAATATTCTCGTTCAGGAATTCAAAATTCATGGACTGGTAGTCATCCACAGCCTGATGAGCCAAATGATCAGCCAATACACTTCCCTTGATTGCTTTCTAGGTTTTATATTGTATATCATATTCAGTTAAGATCATCTTCCATCTCGCTATCCTTCCGGAGAGTGCGAGCTTCTCGAAGATGTACTTGATTGGATCCATCTTTGATATCAACAAAGTAGTGTGAGTCAACATATATTGTCTTAGTCGGCGAATAACCCATGCCAAAGCGCAACAAGTTTTCTTGAGCAGTGAGTATCTTGTCTCACAGTCGGTAAACTTTTTGCTAAGGTAGTATATTGCACGCTCTTTTTGACCAGACTCGTCATGCTGCCCCAGCACACACCCTATTGATTTGTCTAGCACTATTAAGTATAATATCAAAGGTCTTCCTTCAACCGGAGGCATCATAATTGGTGGTTCTTGAAGGTATTCTTTGATCCTTTCGAAAGAAGTCTGGCATTCATCATTCCACTTTACCACTTGATCTTTCTTCAGAAGCTTGAAGATGGGCTCACAAGTAGCAGTCAGATGTGAAATGAACTTGGCGATATAATTTAGGTGTCCCAAGAAGCCTCTAACTTCCTTCTCGGTACGAGGAGCCAACATCTCTTGTATGTCCTTTACCTTTGCGGGGTCTACCTGAATACCTTTGTCACTGACGATGAATCCCCGAAGCTTACCAGACCTTACCCCGAAGGTGCACTTGTTCAGATTCAACCTCAGCTTTTATGTCTTCAACCTGTCAAACAACTTTTGTAGATGATCAAGGTGTTCCTCTTTGGTTTGATACCTGGCTATCATGTCATCAACATAAACCTCTATCTCATGGTGAATCATATCGTGGAACAAGGCAACCATGGCTCGCTGATAAGTTGCCCCAACATTCTTCAACCAAAAAGGCATCACCTTGTAACAGAAGGTGCCCCACTGTGTGACGAAGGTTGTCTTCTCCATGTCTTCAGGAGCCATCTTGATCTGGTTGTAGCCAGAGAAACCATCCATGAAGGAGAAGATTTTGTGTTGCACGGTGTTGTCAACCAGGACATCAATGTGGGGGAGTGGGAAGTCATCCTTGGGGCTTGCCCTGTTCAGGTCTCTGTAGTCTACACACATCCATACCTTACCGTCCTTCTTTGGCACCGGAACGACATTAGCAACCCACTGCGGATAGGAGGTGACAGCTGTAACGATAGAAATGTTTAAGACTAAGCCATTAGATTGACTAGACTTTATACAAATCAAAATAAAAATCTCCACCGCGATTTATTGTTTCCAAAGGAATGGGAAAAGAGCGAGTAACCCAAAAAGAGGGGGAAATATTCAAGGTAAGGGGGTTGGTTATGCAAAGGGAAGGTATTAGCACCCTAAACATCTACAGTACTCCGCAGGAGCCTCTTTGTAAAATATGTATATTTTGGCCATAAAATGTTGTATAAAAATGGATGGTGGAGGTGAGGAAAGAAATATATTTACTTTATGATTTTTACACCCGCGGCGGTTGCGAACCTTTAGGGCCTACGTACCACCTTTTCGTGTAATAGGGGATCAGGATACACATAGTTCCTCTTTTAAAAATTTCAAACACAAATGTGTTGGTTAATTTTATGAGATAAAACATCATCGTCATTGTCCGTGTGGAAAACATACCTACTACCCACAATTATGAGAAAGGAGAATTTGCATCATCTCAAAGTGGAGGATATGACCTGGATCTTAAAATCAACAATGCCTCACTCAACACCCAAGTGGAAAATATCTCTCTTCACTACATATTGTAAAAGTATAGTTGTTTGCATCACTATAAGGATTGACAAGAGTTCAATCTTTTGAGAAAAGTTTAAAGATAAAAGCCAAAGTGGCAAAATGGTTTGAAATGAGATTGATTGACTTTTAGTCTTCTCATAAAAAATATCAAGGTATTATTAAGTTGATTGGAGTTTATTTATGAAAATGTTTTGAAAATGCACGGACATAAGTCCAAGTTTATTATGAAAGTGGTTCAAGTTTAAAAACAAGAAGGGTTTTCAAAAAGGAGGGAGAATATTTTTGAAATTAAAGAAGATGGGAGGAGAAGAAGAGACTATCCTAAAGCATAAGTTGAAATCTAGGGATAAGAACCATCTAACCAACAAGAAGCCAATACTTGACATTATGAGCCAAAATAGAATTCTCATTCTTTAGATTGAAACCAAACAAGCAAATATACTAGACCTTTTGAGAGAACCAAACTTCAAGTGTATTAAGTCTTCATAAAAATTGGGCAGAGTGACGGCTGTATACGGGTGAATTCCAGATTACAATCAAATGTTGTAATCACAAAAACCTGCACATAAAAACAAACAAGCAACCCAATATCTTGAGGAAAACCTCAAGAACTCCAGACAAAATAATCAGATAAGGTCACAAGGTCTCCAAGATAGGCCAAGGTTTCTAATCCTAAGTCCAAGAAAAAGTCTCATGCTCCATAATGCCAAGGATAGTAACCAAATAGTCCAAGTACCATTAAATATTTTTATGGTTTATGTTGATTATTAAGTATCTTAAAAAAGAAAAGAAAAAGCTCAAGTGAGCAAAGTAAAAATGACAAGAAAGTAAATGCTCAAATGAGCAAAGATGAAAATGACATGAAATGTAAATCCTAAAATTAAATGGTACATAAAGCATAAAAAAATAAAAGCATAAAGTAAAAAAAGTAAATAATTAGTAGTTAGTTGGATGACCATCTTGAAGCTTGCATTTGGAACTCATTAGAGGATTGGTACAACCAAATCCTCCACACAACAAGTTGCATTTGCTTTTTGTCAAGTATATCATCCATTTGGAAATCTTACAAGTACCATTTAATGATCAACAATGTTTAAGTGATCCGCGTTGACCAAAGGTGTTGTAGATCCATTAGAGGATTGGTAGAACCAAAGCCTCCACACAATGAATCTCAAGGTTATTGGATCAAAGAGATCAAATTAACATACTTGGGCTTGCAAACATAAGTTTGGGCCACGAATGATCATTTATTCGAATCGGGACAAAATATAGCGCTATGTTAAGCAATCATAAGATGACTTATATAGAAGTCACACCTATTTTGAGGCCGGTCAATAGAAATCTATGCACCATTTATTCTGAGACCTGATATAGAGATCATGCTCCAACAACATTTAGTGCAATAAGAAGGGGATGAGATGAAGAGGGATGGGAGAGAATATACAAATCACTTTTGAATTAAATTTAATCAAACTATTATTAAAATCATTCATCCTTTTTTGTGTAGTTAAACTCAACACCATGGATCCAATGATGTTAATAAAGTTCATGATCCAAAATTTAATCCAAGATCAGCCAGAAAATAGTCACAAAATGATATTACATTTTAATATATACAAAAGGGTTTAAAAATAATATTAAAAAATAGAAAATAAAGAGAAAAATATCAACTATGTTCAAATTAATCAAGAAATGAAAAGTAAGACCATAGAAAATTCAGAAAAAGGCTCAAATAATTTTACAAATTTTTTGGTCATTTTTTAAAGTCAAACTATTTTTAAAATTAAAAGAAATGGGTAAAATAAATCAAAAATGGTAAAAAAAAATAGTAAAGTCAAAAACAAAAATAAAATAAGGTGACCAATATTTGTCACAATATCATTGGATCATTCCATAATTTTTTCAGAATTTAAAAATGTATAAAAGTATTTTTAAAGATTTAAAACAATTCAAATAAAGTGTAAATTCCTAAAAAATACCAAAACACAAAATTAAATTGTGAAAAAAATAAAAATCAGAATGAGAATAATCAAAATATTTTTTCATTATTTTTTCATATTTTTTTGATTTAAAATGAGTTTTCTATGATTTTTTGAAATTTAAAACAATTAAAATATAAAAATCAGAAAAGAAAATAAAAGTACAAATATGTGGACCATTGGATGAGAGTCAAAACGCGTTAGTAATCAAATCCAAGGGATCTGGCGCGCTGTGCATATCATGGTCATTAGTGAATAAAGTACAAAATCAAATATAAAACAGATTTTCAAAAACAACAAGTGGCGTGCCATCATTGGTTGGAAGACGACACGTAGGTCATCTTCAACCTCCAGCCAATGTGATTTGCAGGTCTCTCAAACTGTAAAATCAGAAGCTCAGACCTATTCCAATCGCTTCATCCAACCATGACAACTTCTCCAATCAATCCCTTGTGCTTTTCAACCAAATTTGATAACCTTGAAATGTGATGAACCAAAACAACCTTGCCATGCCAATTCTTCCAAAACCAATCCAATGGTGAGGTTTAAACTTCTTAAGCCTTATTGAGTAGGGCATGGAAATAAACTCATGAACCCATGGAGTAACTTGTTAAATCCCATTTCCTTTACCTACATGGATAACAAGCAAGACAAACCAAAATTGCATTTTATTTAGTTAAAAGAAGAAATCAAGACAAAACAATATTCATGATCACAAAAGAACATAAGTCAATATGCTTGGTGATTCCTCAAAAGGGAAAAGCTAAATAGGGAGGGGAACCAAGAATCCTATTGTGATCTTGTTGTGAATGAATCAACATGGCATGATGAAGGGATCTTAGGGGCAAAAATTGGGGTACAACAGCTGCCCTTATTTAAGTTTCTTCTATCCGGAGATACGAAGGTTAAAAATCTTTGTGTCGACGCGATCGAAGATACTTAAATATAAAACAAACCCTACTTTTGGCCCTAAGATGCCATGCAAATGTTTATGATCATGAATGCACATGGACAATTCAAAAGGGACACAAACCACCACTGAGGATGTAACAAAATAAAGAAACAATGGAGTAACCCCACCAGGAAAATAAATCATTGGTGGATCAAAAGACCTGAATCAAAGAGGATGTTAGAATGGTCAAAGGATACACCAACTTCTATCGAAGGCGAGCCTATCGACGTTTACTGAAGGCAGAGAGAAAGATAACAAACATCGACGTTCATTGCCGATGTCCTACAGACTTTCATTGAAGGTAGAGAGAAAAGAAATATCATAGCACTACCGTTCACTGATGATGAACTACCAACGTTCAATGAAGGCAGCAAAAAGATAACAAAAACCAACTTTCGCTGATAGTGATCTACCAACTTTCATTGAAGGTAGAAAGAGAAAATATCATAGCACATCCGTTCACTAACGATGAACTACCAACATTCAATGAGGGTAGCAAAAAGATAACAAACATCCACGTTCACTGCCGATGTCCTACCAACTTTCACTAAAGGTAGAGAGAAAAGAAATATCATATCACTTCTGTTCACTGATGATGAACTACCAACGTTTACTGAAGGTAGCAAAAAGATAACAAACACTAACTTTCACTGATGGTGATCTTCCAAGTTTCACTAAAGGTAGAAGGAGAATATATCATAGCACCGCCGTTCACTGATGATGAACTACCAACGTTCACTGAAGGCAGCAAAAATATAATAAACACCAACTTTCACTGATGGTGATCTACCAACTTTCACTGAAAGTAGAAAGAGAATATATCATAGCACCGTCGTTCACTGACAATGAACTACCAACGTTCACTGAGGGTAACAAAAAGACAACAAACACCAACTTTCACTAATGGTGATCTACCAACTTTCACTGAAGATAGATAGAGAAAATATCATAGCACCGTCGTTCACTGATAATGAACTACCAACATTCACTGAGGGTAGCAAAAAGATAACAAGCATTAACATTCACTGCCGATGTCCTACCAACTTTCACTGAAGGTAGAGAGAAAAGAAATATCATAGCACCGCCGTTCACTGATGATGAACTACCAACGTTCACTGAGGGTAGCAAAAAGATAACAAGTTTCCCCAAGATTCTGGTGTTTCACCTAGAACGGGTCTCAACTTCTTCTTTAACCAATGCACTCCGCCTGGAAAGGATAATATATAAGTTGTCTCAAATAAAGATACTTCAACTTGCAAAGATTCACAACGAGTTGTTTCTGTGCTATTGAAAGTCGTGCCATCCATTGGTGTAATCTGACGACAAACTGCAAACTATTCACTCATAGAGGAGATAGCAAAAAAAAGTTACATCGACTTTTATAGGGAAGCACAAGTTACTCAAATAAAGAGATTTTCTACTTGTTATCATTGAGGATTATAAAAAGAAAAGACTTTCTGGGGAGAGAAATATGACTTCCTAGAGAAAGAAATATGACTTCCTGGAGAGATGCCACGATATTCCTGCTGAGGAGATAAAGTTTTCTCGTGCAAAATAAATGCACCAACCAAAACTTGAAGTTTTAAGAAATCCAAAGTAAATAATATTGTTGTGGAACCACAGATTCAAACCAGAAATAAATTGGAACGAAACGGTCAACCAGAATACATCCTTTGAGAAATAAACTCAAGAGGGAAAACCAAATCTATCCAAACCAGGAGCTGTACATGAAGGCTAAAGCAAAAATCTTCCACTAGGGACAACTCAGTGCAGAAATTGAAAGAATATACACTTTCTGCTTAGGGCCAACACTCTATTAAAGAGAGGACAACATAACTCTGCAAAATAGGATGATATATCAACAAAAATATTAACAAATGTCAATGAACAATGGTTTTCCAATTTTAGCTATGCATGATGTATGTATGAATGTATGAGTTTTATCGTGCGTATGCTGACAAAACAGATATACAACATCGGGAGTAATCAGGCAAAACCACCTAGGGCACTAACAACACTCGGCTAAACTTCATCCAAGATGATCATTCCAAGAAAAAGTAAATTCCAACTGAGGAAACAAAACCTATTGGCTGCTTTAGCTTTACTGGGGAGCGACATAATCTGGAAGTAAGCAAAACGAAGTGACAGAATAGTACAGATACAGGGATAGAACATCCTTCTTCAGGCTTCACCGGGGAAACAAGTGTTTTTAAAAGTAACATTCCTGATGGGTATCTGTAACGTATAGCCTAAATATAGTACTGCAAGTGCACAGCCTATCGAAGTAATATATAAGATTATCGAACCACAGAGACCAATTGTCAATCTATCAACTCTATTGCTAAGGTGCTTATCTAAGGTGAACAAGAATATTGATGTGAGTGCAGTGCAACAAAGTAAATGAGCGAGGTAAATAACAGTTTAAAAGACAGGTTGGAATGTAAATCATGTAATCAGATATTGGTCCGGTCATGCGTAGATGAAACTACTTATGGGGCAGTATTTTCTATTGATAGCAAAGAATCAATTTAACGGGAACTTGTAGCTTTTGACTACTAAGAACCGAATTTACTCTTTAAATTAAATTCCTTTATTGTCACATATAAAGGGTGCCTTCCGCGTTAAAGAGGTAAACCTATTTTTAAGAAATTGATAGTTTTGACTTAACAGAAAAGTAATTTTACTTGGAAATATTAACTTAAAGAGACTTTTGGCTTTTGACCAAGAGTCAGATTTCAAACCTACAAACGCGTCCGAAAATAGTTTCAAAATCGTTTTCTAGAAAGGTCAATGATTCCTATTTAACCAATCAACGGCTTTCGCTCTTTTTGTTTGGTTAAATAATAATCAAGTCGTATCATTAGTTTGGACGGCTTTCGATCTTACCCAATAAACATTTAAACATAATTGACTTAGTTAAAAGCAAAACATCCCCTAGAGTATTTTCACTAGCATGATAATTGGAACACGACCATGATGACAATCATTACATCCAAACCTTTATAGTTTAGCCAGACATAATAAGTGCGAGTCTATAAAACGTGTAGACTATGATAAGAGCGAGTAAGTAAAAGAGTGCGAGTCTATAAAACGTGTAGACTATGGTAAGAGCATTTAGAGTCTATAAAACGTGTAGACTATGGTAAGAGAATTTAGAGTCTATAAAACGTGTAGACTATGGTAAGAGCAATTATAAGTAAAGAAATGCAATAAAATAGAACCTTGCTCTAGTCGGAGACTTGAATCTGATACAAATCTGCGGAATGGTAAGGCTGGTATGATGAACTTCAACCAAAGTGCTCCAAGACTCGATTACAACTCAATCTACACCGCAATAACTCCCCGATGTGAAGAGATTATTACTTTACAGAAACTGATAGTATATGGCTTAAGATTGTACTAAGCTTGGATGAGACTAAAAAATGAAAATCGAAAACTATTTATAGAGGATCCTTAAGATGCGTAAAGACCAGCATGCCCCTCAACTTCTTCTGAGCGGGAAACTTTTGTGAAGGCCGCGGGCGCGGTGGCAGTGGCCGCGGGCGCGGTGGCTGGAACTGCCAGATCGTGGGAACGTGGCAGTTGGTCTCTGGGTGAAAGTGGGCCACGTCATCGCGTTCCCTGTAGCCGGCGCGGCGCTGAACGCCATAAGTGCAGAATATCTTGAAAAACCCTAATTTCTTGGCGTTTTGGCTCGTTTCTTCACAGAAGGCTCTGAAATGACAAGAATCCTGAAAACAAAGGAAAAAGGAACATAATACGAGAAAATGATAATAAAAACTAAGGAAAACATGTGATATTTGAGTCAGAAACATAGTGCGATTTAGTGCGATCAAATCCTCCCACGCTTAGACCTTTGCTTGTCCTCAAGCAACAACTCTTAGAAGTAGATGAAAGAAAATTATGGTGTATACAGGTTTTGGGCAAAGAGGGCTTCTAAGTTCGAGTAAGGGTGTGTTGTCAGGCACTAACTATCTGAACCAAGGGTATCGTAATTACACTACTCGCAGAAATGCGGACATAAACATCATAAGTATACAGATCGATCCTAATATCCTTACTATGCTAAGACTTCTTTTTGTACGAGGTCCTTTTTCATTCAGGCGCAATCACATTAAGCCCGTTATCCGTACATACTCATGGTGTAGTGACCGGTTAGTGACTTTGATCTCAAGTGATGGGATTCTGGTACAAGAGTTGGTTTAACCCCTTTTTATTTTACCCATTTGCAGTTGCGGGGGATCGGACCGTAGTCCGCCCTACCAAGTCCAGCACCAGATACCTCTGGACCAACTACAACGGATGTGCCTTATATATATATATATATATATATTTCTTTGTTTTTATTAGTGCTTACAACTTTCTTGAGTTGAGTAATCTTTGTGAGGATCACCCAACTCGTAGTCGTATTCATACTTTATTTTATAAACTTTTAAGGCAAAATAGAGATCATCCACTTATATTCATCGATCCTACACTTAGAGCATGCTTAGGCCGGAGCTGACTGCTAAGATAAACTACTTGAAGACCTATTTGTACAGTTTTATTCAAAATCATAGCATATTGGGAAGAAAGGATCTAATCTAAATGTTCAAAAAGGCTTACGGTGTTAAAACGATAACGAATTTTTCAAAAAGTGAGTGCCCAAGAAATAGACCCTATCTAGGACCTGTCTCATAGCCCAAATCCTTAAAAACAACCACAGTTCTTTGAAAAAGATTTTGTAAAAATTTTGTAAGGCTAAAAAGTGGGGGAAATGAAAGGGTACACTACGCAGAAAGACTCGCCTATCACATGCATTTTATTAACTACGAATATAACATACCTAAAAGGAAAAATGCGGAAGGGAAATAAAAGCAGGAAAAACGGGAAATAAAAGCGATAAATGCTCCTCCCACACTTAAATCGGACATTGTCCTCAATGTTCCAAAATAAGGTAGGAGGAGGTACCTGAAAACGCTAGTGGGGGCCACTAGGACCTCCTCAGAAAACCTCCACTAGCTATAGGTCTGGACTGACTGGCACAGTATAGGAAAAGGATCTCCTCAGCGGTGACTAAGTGGTCACAGTAACTCCTCCCAAAAAAGTGTGGCACAGAATCATCTCGAAGTATCGGAAAGCCGGGTTATGGATCTTCCTGGACAGCTGGGTAGAGGGGTCAAGGTTGGCTCCATCAGTAATGTCCTGCCAAAATTTATCAATATCTCTGTCCATATAGTAACTCAATGGTAACTCAGTGATAGCGGTCGGTCCAGTTTGGAAACCAAGCAAATCCCCAAATTCTTTGATGGTCAGGGTATACTCGGTACCAAACAATCTGAAACTTAGGCATCCTCGCTCATCTCCTTCACCCACCCATGGGTTATAATCCACAGAGATAAGAAACTCCAGAGTAAGGTTCCTGTAGGTTTTGTGGACATCATCAGCATAATAATCCCAGCCAAGTTAGTTGCACAGATACCTAATACTTGGCTCAATCCCGAGTGCCTCCATGCAGCTCTGATCGGGGTACCTAGTGGGTACCATAGTTCTAGCAGATAAGGTAGCAAATCGGGCTTTTTGTGCTTCATCCCTGAAAATCACAACCATACCATCGGGGTAATGCATCCTGAAAATATAAACACAAGAAATTAGTCCAGATAAAACATATATAAATTAATAAAATAAAATAAAATTAAGAATAAACCATGGGTTGCCTCCCATGCAGCGCTTGTTTAACGTCTTTAGCTTGACGATTAGATCTTACTTTATGTGGGTATTGGTGGGTCTATAAGAATATGACTAGAGTAGTCAACAGGCAAATCGCCTCCTTTGTATAGATTCAGTCTTTGTCCATTTACCACAAATGGAGCGCATGAATTGTTTTTGATTTCTACTGCTCCAGACTTTAGAACTTTTGACACTTCAAATGGACCTGTCCATCTTAAACGAAGCTTACCAGGAAAAAGTCGTAACCTTGAGTTAAATAGGAGAACAGGGTCACCAATGTTGAAATCTTTCTTGATGATTTTTTTATCATGCCACATCTTTGTTCTTTCTTTATATATGATGGCATTCTCATAGGCATTCAAGCGAAGCTCTTCCAGCTTGTGAATGTCCAGGATACGTTTTTCTCCGGCTTTTAGGTAATCTAGATTCAAGGATTTAATGGCCCAATAGGCTTTATGTTCTAGTTCGAAGGGTAAATGACAGGACTTTCCATAAACCAATTGATAAGGAGTTGTTCCAATAGGGGTTTTATAAGCCGTTCTATAAGCCCATAAGGCGTCTTTAAGTTTTCCAGACCAGTCTTTTCTGGATAATGATACGGTTTTCTCTAGGATCTGCTTAATCTCCCTATTCGATACTTCTACTTGGCCACTGGTTTGCGGGTGATATGGTGTTGCTACTCTATGTTTTACTCCGTATTTGCTTAGAAGCTTGTCAAATATCTTAGATATAAAATGCGATCCTCCATCACTTATGACTAACCTCGGGGTTCCAAACCTAGGAAAAATAATATTCTTAAACAGTTTGATAACTACCTTGGTATCGTTTGTGGGTGATGCAACAGCTTCTATCCACTTTGAGACATAATCGACAGCTACTAGGATATACTTGTTACCCATTGAGGAAGGAAAAGGTCCCATGAAATCTATACCCCAGACATCAAATATTTCCACTTCTTGGATGTTACTTAAAGGCATTTCATCATGTCTTGAGATGTTCCCAGTGCGTTGGCATCGGTCACATTTTGTAATGTAAGTGTGGACATCGCGCCATACAGTAGGCCAATAAAAACCTGCTTGAAATATTTTGGCGCATGTTTTAGATGTGCTTGCATGTCCACCATAAGGTGCAGCATGGCAATGTTTAATGACGTTGCCTACTTCTTCTTCTGGCACACATCGTCTGAATATATTATCTATTCCTCTTTTGAATAGGAGGGGTTCATCCCAAAAGAAGTGTTTAACATCACTAAAAAACTTCTTCTTCTGTTGGTAGCTTAAGTCAGGGGGTATGATATCAGCGGCTAGATAATTCACAATATCTGCGTACCATGGTATGTTGTTCAAGGTTGAGATTTCCTCATAGGTCTCTTCTTCAGTTGAGTTTATCCCAGCTATTAATCTTTCATAAGTAGAGTGATCGTCTATAGGTATAAGTTCAGGTTTAAGGTGTTCTAACCTAGAGAGATGATCAGCTACTAAGTTTTCAGCTCCTTTTTTATCCTTAATATCCAAGTCAAATTCTTGGAGTAAAAGAACCCATCTGAGCAATCTAGGCTTAGCATCTTTCTTACTTAACAAGTACCGGATTGCTGCATGATCTGTGTATACTATTATTTTTGCTCCCACCAAATAAGATCGAAATTTATCAATAGCAAAAACTACGGCTAGCAATTCCTTTTCTGTGGTTGTATAATTTAGCTGGGCAGCGTCTAGTGTTCTACTAGCGTAGTAAATAGCATGCAGTTTCTTGTCTTTTCTTTGCCCTAGTACAGCTCCTACAGCGAAATCACTAGCATCGCACATGATTTCAAAGGGTTGTGTCCAATCAGGTGGTCTTATGATAGGTGCTGAAATAAGAGCTTGCTTTAAAACTTCAAAGGCCTCAAGACATTTTTGGTCGAATTCAAACTCGACATCCTTCATCAATAAGTTAGTTAAAGGTTTTGTTATTCCGGAAAAATTCTTGATGAAACGTCGGTAGAACCCGGCATGTCCTAGAAAACTTCTTACTTCCCTAACGGTCTTAGGTGGGTTTAGGTTTTATATAACTTCTATCTTGGCCTTATCAACTTCTATACCTCTTTCAGAAATAATGTGTCCCAAGACTATCCCATCATTTACCATAAAGTGGCACTTTTCCCAATTCAACACAAGGTTTACTTCCACACATCTTTTTAAGATTTTCTCTAAGTTTGAGAGGCAGTTTTTGAAATCAAACCCACACACTGAAAAATCGTCCATAAATACTTCCATAATTCCATCTAGGTAGTCTGCGAAAATTGACATCATACAACGTTGGAAAGTGGCAGGTGAATTACAGAGTCCAAAGGGCATTCGTCTATAAGCGAATGTTCCATAAGGGCAAGTAAATGTGGTTTTTTCTTGGTCCTCTGGGTGAATAGGGATTTGGAAAAACCCCGAATACCCATCAAGATAGCAGAAATATGAGTGTCTTGCTAGACGTTCAAGCATCTGATCTATAAATGGGAGAGGGAAATGGTCTTTTCTCGTTGCCTTATTCAACTTTCTGTAATCTATACACATACGCCATCCTCCTTCTGTTCGTTTTGCCACATGCTCACCTTTCTCATTTTCCATAACAGTGATACCTCCTTTCTTGGGTACCACATGGACTGGGCTTACCCATTCACTATCCGAAATTTGGTATATGATACCAGCTTCTAATAACTTAAGAACTTCTTTCTTGACTACATCACTCATGATAGGGTTTATTCTTCTTTGATGTTCTCTTGAGGGTTTTGAATCTTCTTCTAGCATAATCCGATGCATGCATACGGATGGGCTTATACCTTTTAAATCTGAAACTTTATACCCTAAAGCTGAGGGATATTTTCGCAAGGTATCTAAGAGTTGATTTGTTTCTATTTGGTTTAGAGCGGCGCTAATTATAACAGGTCTATTCATCTCCTCATCCAAAAACTCATATCTTAGATTCTTGGGTAGTTCCTTAAGTTCTATAGTGGGTTTCTCAGTACGCGGCATAAGGTCAGGGGTAAGAGCTAAGCATTCGAAAAGGTTGTCGTCAATGTACGGTTCGATACTCTTAAATCCGTCATCCTCTAAAATAGGGGTTGATGGTAATTTGATTAAAGATTCGTTTTGTTCGAGCTCATTTACACATTCGTCAATGACGTCGATGGCATAACACGCATCTCCTATCACTGGTGCCATTAGAAACTTTGATAAAATGAACTCAACCTTTTCATCTCCTACCTCGAAAGTCAGTTTCCCTTTCTTAACATCTATTATAGCTCCGGCGGTCGATAGGAATGGTCTTCCTAAGAGGATTGGGATGTCTTCATCTTCTTTAATATCCATTACGACGAAGTCGGTCGGAATTTACAACTGACCAATCTTGACAGGTATGTCTTCTAAAATACCCATGGGATATTTGACAGATCTATCAGCTAGTTGTAAGGACATCTTAGTAGGTTGAAGTTCTCCTAATTTTAACCTCTTACAGACGGTCAGAGGCATCAGACTTACGCTTGCTCCTAAGTCTAAAAATGCTTTGTCTATCATATGGTTACCTAGGATGCAAGGGATAGAAAAACTTCCAGGGTCTTTATCTTTCATGGCGAGTTTATTTTCGGATATAGAATGACATTCTAAAGGATTGGGATCATCGAGTCGCCGTTTATTGGTCAAAATATCTTTCAAGAACTTAGCATATGATGGTATCTGGGTTATAGCTTCAGTAAAAGGAATCTCTACATGGAGTTTCTCTATTACCTTAATAAACCTTTGTTACTGGTTTTCTACTTTGGTGTTTTTCAGCCTCTGTGGGAACGGAATAGGTGGTTTATAAGGTTGTTGAGTGTTATTCCCTACTTCTGGTTTTGATTGCTTTTCTGGTTTCTCTGGTTCCTCTACCTGGTCTTTAGGTGTAGCATCTTCCATAGGTTTTTCTGATGTGCTTAAGTTAGGATTTCTAGGCCCTTCATAAGTAGTTCCACTTCTTAAGGTGATAGAATTTGCTTGGCCTTTTGGATTTGGTTGAGTTTGTCCAGGAAATTGTCCTCCAGGTGCAACTTGTACAGAGGTGTTTTGTGCTACTTGGGAAATCTGAGTCTCAAGCATTTTGGTGTGGGTTATCATCTGGTCAAACTTGGTTGCCAGTTGAGTAACTAGTTCGTTCGTGTGAATGTGTTGGTTCATAAACTCCTTATTTTGCTGAGTTTGAGTCTGAATAAAGGTGTCTATGGTTTCTTTAAGGTTTGGTCTTGGGGGCACTATTTGCATAGGTTGGTTTTGTTTTTGCGTTTGGAATCCTTGAGGTCTCGAAGGTCCGGGATTTTGGATAGGGTTATTGTTTTTGTAAGAGAAATTCAGGTGGTTCCTCCATCCAGGATTGAAGGTATTCGAGAAAGGGTTCCCTTGGGTATAGTTAACTTGGTCTGAGCTAGATTCGTTCAAAAGGTTACAGTTAACGGTTTGATGTCCTTGAGTTCCACAGAGTTTGCATTCCGATTGGATTGCTGCTACTGTGGTTGGGTTTTGAGACATGTTCTCGACTCTCAAAGCTAGGGCGTCCATCTTGGCATTAATCATGTCCATGCAACTTACCTCATGCTTTCCTCCATGGCTCTCCTTTTTCTCTACTGTCGCTCGTTCTAATCCCCACTGGGCATGGTTTTGGGCCATGTCCTCTATTAGGGCACAAGCGTCAGGGTAAGGTTTGTTCATCAACGCTCCGCCAGCGGCAGCGTCTATGGACATCTTTGTGTTGTAATGGAGTCCATTATAGAAGGTATGTATGA
Organism: Vicia faba; assembly: GCA_948472305.1. Taxonomy (NCBI): domain Eukaryota; kingdom Viridiplantae; phylum Streptophyta; class Magnoliopsida; order Fabales; family Fabaceae; genus Vicia; species Vicia faba. Next base: position 1,260,335,111 of record OX451740.1, read on the forward strand.
TTAACCATTGCTCCAGGCCATGGTGCAGACAAGCTCTTAAAAGTTCTTTATATCTCTCCCAGGCATCAAAAAGTGATTCGCCTTGGTTTTGGGTGAAACAAGTGATCAGGTTCCTAAGAACAACGGTCTTGCTTGGTGGAAAATATCTCGCAAGAAAAGCTCTCCTAAGGTCTTCCCAAGTTGTTATTGAGTTAGCTGGAAGGGCGTCTAACCAGTCGTGAGCTTTACCTCTAAGGGAAAAAGGAAACAGTCTTAAACGGATGGCTTCGGGTGTGGCTCCATTTGCCTTAAGGGTGTCAGCTAACTGGATAAAAACCTTTAAATGTTGATTCGGGTTCTCAGTAGCGAGACCAGCGAATTGGTTTTGTTGTACTAATTGTAATAATGAGGGCTTTAGTTCAAAGTTGTTGGTAGTTATAGTAGGGTTTACTATACTAGAACTAGGTTCCTCGTTAGATGGTTGGGCGAATTCCTTGAGTGGTCTTTGGTTACGATCTTCTGCCATAGCTCTTCTTATCTTGCGTATAAAAAGACGGGCACGAGCGTAACGTTCAGGTTCTACTAAAGGATCTATTAGGTTACCGGTGCTAAGATTTCTACGCATCTACCGGCTAGAGTAGCCTTAGTCTAAACGGGATAACAATAGGGTACGAAATTTGCAAAGTTGGTCCCCGGCAACGGCGCCAAAAACTTGATGGGTATCTGTAACGTATAGCCTAAATATAGTACCGCAAGTGCACAACCTATCGAAGTGATATATAAGATTATCGAACCACAGAGACCAATTATCAATCTATCAACTCTATTGCTAAGGTGCTTATCTAAGGTGAACAAGAATATTGATGTGAGTGCAGTGCAACAAAGTAAATGAGCGAGGTAAATAACAGTTTAAAAGACAGGTTGGAATGTAAATCATGTAATCAGATATTGGTCCGGTCATGCGTAGATGAAACTACTTATGGGGCAGTATTTTCTATTGATAGCAAAGAATCAATTTAACGGGAACTTGTAGCTTTTGACTACTAAGAACCGAATTTACTCTTTAAATTAAATTCCTTTATTGTCACATATAAAGGGTGCCTTCCGCGTTAAAGAGGTAAACCTATTTTTAAGAAATTGATAGTTTTGACTTAACAGAAAAGTAATTTTACTTGGAAAGATTAACTTAAAGAGACTTTTGGCTTTTGACCAAGAGTCAGATTTCAAACCTACAAACGCGTCCGAAAATAGTTTCAAAATCGTTTTCTAAAAAGGTCAATGATTCCTATTTAACCAATCAACGGCTTTCGCTCTTTTTGTTTGGTTAAATAATAATCAAGTCGTATCATTAGTTTGGACGGCTTTCGATCTTACCCAATAAACATTTAAACATAATTGACTTAAGTTAAAAGCAAAACATCCCCTAGAGTATTTTCACTAGCATGATAATTGGAACACGACCATGATGACAATCATTACATCCAAACCTTTATAGTTTAGCCAGACATAATAAGTGCGAGTCTATAAAACGTGTAGACTATGATAAGAGCGAGTAAGTAAAAGAGTGCGAGTCTATAAAACGTGTAGACTATGGTAAGAGCATTTAGAGTCTATAAAACGTGTAGACTATGGTAAGAGCATTTAGAGTCTATAAAATGTGTAGACTATGGTAAGAGCAATTATAAGTAAAGAAATGCAATAAAATAGAACCTTGCTCCAGTCGGAGACTTGAATCTGATACAAATCTGCGGAATGGTAAGGCTGGTATGATGAACTTCAACCAAAGTGCTCCAAGACTCGATTACAACTCAATCTACACCGCAATAACTCCCCGATGTGAAGAGATTATTACTTTACAGAAACTGATAGTATATGGCTTAAGATTGTACTAAGCTTGGATGAGACTAAAAAATGAAAATCGAAAACTATTTATAGAGGATCCTTGAGATGCGTAAAGACCAGCATGCCCCTCAACTTCTTCTGAGCGGGAAACTTTTGTGAAGGCCGCGGGCGCGGTGGCAGTGGCCGCGGGCGCGGTGGCTGGAACTGCTAGATCGTGGGAACGTGGCAGTTGGTCTCTGGGTGAATGTGGGCCACGTCATCGCGTTCCCTGTAGTCGGCGCGGAGCTGAACGCCATAAGTGCAGAATATCTTGAAAAACCCTAATTTCTTGGCGTTTTGGCTCGTTTCTTCACAGAAGGCTCTGAAATGACAAGAATCCTGAAAACAAAGGAAAAAGGAACATAATACGAGAAAATGATAATAAAAACTAAGGAAAACATGTGATATTTGAGTCAGAAACATAGTGCGATTTAGTGCGATCAATTCCTACTGGAGATTGCAAAACCAGTCTCTAGTAAAGCAGACTGACACTAAAACATCAAAACATTAACTGGGGAATTCAGGCATACTTCATCGGGGAGGTTAACATCACATTCACAAAGGGAAAACCATAATACGTCCTTCACTTAGAGAAACCAGGGACCTGCGTTCTTTAAGAGTGGTTATGATACCAACTTATATGGAAAAAGAACTTCCATTAGGCCAAACGAAAACTTCACTGGAGAACATGCAGATTGAAACTTCACATCATGAAAACTCAGAAAAGAGGAGAACTGAATCCAAACTTGACCGAGAATACCAGAATCACAAACCCAATACGGAGAAAACATCCTGAGTAAACCTTCCCGAGGGGAACAAAAAATTCTTAAAACAACTGGAGTTTATCCATTCCCGGGATCACCATTTTTGTTGTCATTGTTTCATCACAAATCTCAAAGTAAAAGTAGATTATAAAATATTTTTTTGAAAAATCAATTTTGTTATTTAATCTTTTTTGCTTTGAAATTTATTATCAATAATAAATGGAGTCTTTGCAAGCTAAATAAAACAAGAAATACAAAGAATTGGGTAAAAGCTCAAATTTCATTAATAGAATGGTAGTCTGCGAATGGCGAGACTCCTTATATGATTACAAAGTTTGAAAAATGGTAATATATAATGGAAAAGATACATTGAGATACAATGACCAATATCCCCTCTAATAACTTTTGAAATCCTGAGCAGCGGCTTCTGTTGAAGTATGGTGAGGATCCGAGAAGATTGTTGCTTCAACGATCAAGTCTTGTCTGACGTAGTTACTTGCCAAGAAAGTCCCTAGCTTTTGCCTAAGCTGCCCTTGCGGGTTTTCAACTTAGCGGGAAATTTATTCTGTTTAGGTCTCTAATTTTTGCCTAGACTGCCCTTTCGGGTTTTCAGCCTACCGAGACGCTCCTTTTTTCCCTAAGCCGCCCTTTCGGGTTTTCAACTTAGCGAGCTGTTCTTTTATTTCTTTAGGCAAAGTATTTCTTGACTGCGTCAGCATTCATGGGACGTGGGAACTCCTCGCCATCCATAGTTTCAATAATTAATGCACCTCAAGAGCAGGCTTTCTTGACAACATATGGGCCTTCAAAATTGGGAGTCCACTTGCCCCTAGAATCAGGGTTGAAAGACATGATCTTCCTGAGCACAAGGTCGCCTTCTCTGAATTCACGAGGTTTAACCTTTTTATTAAAAGCTTTCTTCATTCTTTTCTGATATAACTGTCCATGACATAAAGCGGTCATCCTCTTCTCCTTAATCAAATTCAATTGCTCAAACCTATTCTGGACCCATTTAGCCTCTGTCAATTTGGTTTCCATTATCACATGCAAAGAGGGAATCTCAAACTTGATAGGGAGTATAACTTCCATTCCATACACCAGGGAGAACGAGGTTGCTCCTGTTGAAGTGCAGACAGATGTTCGATATCCATGTAGAGAAAAAGGGAGCATTTCATGCCAATCCTTATAAGTAACAACCATTTTCTAGATAATTCTCTTGATATTCTTATTAGCAGCTTCGACGGCCCCATTCATCTTTGGCCTGTATGAAGGTGAATTGTGATGTACAATCTTGAATTCTTCGCACAGTTCTGTCATCATTTTGTTGTTCAAATTCGAGCCATTATCATTGATGATTCTGCTCGGCACACCATACCGACATATAAGGTTATTCTTAGTGAAGCGCACAACCACCTGCTTAGTAACATTGGCATACGAAGCAGCCTCCACCCACTTGGTGAAGTAATCAATTGCTACCAAGATAAAGCGGTGTCCGTTCGAAGATTTGGGTTCTATCATCCCAATCATGTCAATACCCCACATAGATAAAGGCCACGGGGAGGAAATCACATTGAGAAGTGTCGGAGGCACATGGACCTTGTCTGCATAAATCTGGCATTTATAACACTTCTTTGCAAATTTGTAACAGTCGGACTCCATGGTCAGCCAATAGTAACCTTCCCTTAGCATCTTTTTAGCCATCGAATGTCCATTGGCATGAGTGCCAAATGAACCTTCATGAATCTCATGCATCAATATGTCTGCTTCGTGTCTATCCACGCATCTGAGAAATACCATGTCATGATTTCTCTTGTACAACACATTTTCACTGAGGAAGAAACTGCCTGCCAATCTTCTCAATGTCTTTCTATCTTTCTTCGACGCACCAATCAGGTATTCCTGAGTCTGAAGGAAATTATTAATATCATAATACCAAGGTTTTTCATCTACTACCTCCTCTGCTGTAAACACATGAGCGAGCCTATACAGTCGTCGAACTGTAATTAAGGGTATATCATTCCAAGTATTAACTTGGTACATAGAAGCCAAAGTTGCCAGAGCATCAACCATTTGATTTTCATCTCTAGGAATGTGATGGAATTCAACTCTATTGAAGAAAGGTAATAATCTTCTAGCATAATCTTTGTAAGGGATCAAGTCGGGGTGACGAGTATCCCATTCTCCTTTAATCTGATTTATCACCAAAGCCGAATCACCATACACATCTAGAAATTTAATTCTGAGTTCAATAGCTTCTTCGAGAACCATGATGCAAGCCTCGTATTCAGATATATTATTAGTACAGTCAAATGTTAACCTTGCAGTAAAAGGAATGTGCGATCCATGAGGAGTGACAATCACAACACCAATTCCTTTATGATAAGCATTCACAACTCCATCAAATATCATACTCCAACGAGATTCAGGGTCAGGACCTTCCTCAGGAAATGGTTCATCACAATCTTTCACTTTCAGGAACATCACATCCTCATCGGGGAATTCATATTCTACAGACTGGTGATCCTCAACTGGTTGGTGAGCAAGATAATCTGCCAACACACAGCTTTAAATAGATTTTTGAGTGCGGTATTCAATATCATATTCAGATAACAACATCTGCCAGCGGGGAATTCTCCCAGTAACAATAGGCTTTTCAAAAATGTACTTGATTGGATCCATTTTGGAGATCAACCAAGTAGTGTGATTCAACAAATATTGCCGCAAACGCTTTTCCGCCCAGGACAAAGCACAACATGTCTTTTCCAGCATGGAGTACCGCGAATCACAATCAGTGAATTTTTTACTGAGATAATAAATGGCGAACTCCTTCTTCCCTGTTTCATCCTGTTTCCCCAGAATACATCCCATGGATTTATCTAACACTGTCAGATACATAATCAACGACCTTCATTCTACAGGAGGGAGCAAGATAAGAGGTTCAAGCAGATATTCTTTAATAATTTCAAATTACCTTTGGCAATCATCCGTCCACACACAACCTTGATCTTTCTTTAACAACTTAAAGATCGGTTTATATGTTGCAGTCATGTGGCAAATGAATCGGGAAATATAATTCAAACGCCCGAGGAAACCTCTGACTTGATTTTCAGTTCTTGGCGCTGGCATCTCTTGAATTTCTTTGACTTTATCAGGGTCAACTTCAATTACTTTATGGCTAACAATGAAACCCAACAATTTTCCTGATCGAACACCAAAGGTACACTTATTTGGATTCAAGCGGAGACGATACTTGTTCAAACGCTGAAACAACTTCAATAAATCTTCTACATGCCCTTCTTCAGTCTGGGATTTGGCAATCATATCATCAATATATATTTCAATTTCCTTGTGCATCAGATCATGGAATAGGGTTGTCATAACCCTCTGGTACGTTGCACCAGTGTTCTTCAACCCAAAAGGCAACACTCTGTAACAGAATGTTCCCTAGGGTGTGATAAACATTGTTTTTTCCATGTCCTCTGGAGCCATTCTTATTTGATTATACCCGGAAAATCCGTCCATGAACGAGAATACCTTAAATTTTGATGTGTTGTCCACTAACATATCAATGTGTGGCAATGAAAAATTATCTTTTGGACTAGCTTTATTTAGATCTCTGTAATCTACGCACATGCATACCTTTCTGTTTTTTTTCGGTACTGGGACAATATTGGCAATCCTTTAAGGATACACTGACGTCACAATAAAACCAACATTAATATGTTTTAGAACCTCCTCTTTGATTTCTGTGCCATATCTGGGTGAGTTGTTCTCAACTTTTGTTTAATTGGCGGACAATCTGGCTTCAACGGCAAACGGTGCTCTACAATATCTGTATCTAGACCAGCCATATCTTGAAAAGACCAAGCAAAAATATCCACATAATCTTTCATCAGCTTAATCAACCTGCTCTTTACATCAGGATACAACAATGCTCCAATCTTGAATTCCTTCGGATCTTCTTCTGAACCCAAATTAATCACTTCCAATGGCTCTTTATACGACTGAATGGTATTTTCCTCATGCTCAAGAAACCGTGAAAAATCTTCTGGAATCTCATCATAATATTCTTCTTCATCCCCATACACAGGACATTCAAAGTTGGGAGAGGGTGCAGGGTCATTGTATTCAACGGGTTTTTTAATTAATCTGCATATATAATTTGTGATTGCATTTAGAAACTGACACATATAACAAGTGATCATGCATATTGAATTTCAGTTATTATTTATTTTGAAAGGTTTTTTTTATTACCATTTTCCAAGAATAGCAGAAAATAAAAACACAATATGGGAAGCAAAGACAACTTTTATTATTGATTTTAAAAGTCACAGCAAATAGATAAGCCCTACAACATTAATACTTCCACCTTGGGCAGAGTGAAATCTTTTTCAAAAAGATTAACAAATCAAATTACTTTGAAACATGTATGCAAGAGGGAACATCAATGGTGATCCAGTTCTGAACCGTAACTCTGTGCGTCACATAATTCGGCATTTCCTGCTCCGCTTCATCTTCCACAATGGTGTTAATCCTGGAAACAGTTGGATGAAGATAACCTCTGCTACTGAAAATGTCTTGATACCTGCCTGCAGCAGACTTCGGCTTCATGCCCTTACCTTTGTCATTCTTCAAAGAGAACCCCAAGCCAGTTCTGTTCTTGTTCACAGGTGGATCCACAATTCGTCCCCAAACTTCATTATGACCATTACACACAACCTACTGCGCGTCCTTAAGCAAAACCATATAGTTCTCATTTCCTCTTATATTGTCAATGGATAAGGCTTGGAACTGGGTTCCAACAGCAGGTTCATCCGCCTCTACAATGCTGAAAGAGAACAAATGAGATATCAACAATGCATGTTCCCCATTTATGATTACTACTTTCACTTCACGTACAAACTTCAGCTTCTGGTGTAAAGTTGAAGTGACAACCCCTGCCTCATGTATCCATGGTCGTCCTAGAAAACAGCTATAAGCGGGAACAATGTCCATGACTTGGAAAGTTATCTGAAACAAATGTGGTCCTATATGAATAGGCAAGTCCACTTCACCAATAACAGATTTCCTTGACCCATCAAACGCTTTCACAATGATGCCACTCGGGCGCATAGGCGTTCCTTGATATTTCAAATTCATAAGCGTACTCCTCGGTATAACATTCAATGCGGATGCATTATGAATCAGCACATTGGATAGTGAATCATTCTTGCAGTTCATAGAGATGTGGAGGGCCAAGTTGTGATTCCTTCCTTCATCTGGTAATTCATCATCGCATAAACTCAAGTTATTACATGAAGTAACGTTTCCTATTACGTTGCTGAATTGGTCTATTGGCATATCACTCTCCATAAAAGCTTGTTCCAGTACTCTCATCAAGGATTCTCTGTGAGCAGAGGAGTTCATCAATAAAGCTAAGATAGATATTTTTGAAGGAGTCTGTAGTAGCTGATCTACAATTCTATAGTCACTCATCTTAATTATCTTCAAAATATCATCCACTTCTTTCTCTAACGTAGCTCCACTAGTATCACCCGTAGCCTTCTTAGGTTCATCATTCTCAGCAATTTTCTTTCCAGCATCAACATCTCTTCGAACAACTGGTGCAAACACACGACCACTGCGGGTTACCCTGTTATTTTCATCTATATTTCCAACATCAGGCATTGGCTGGATGAGAACTTCCACTCCATCCTCTAAGATTGTAGCGTTGTATTTATAAGGCACAACCTTATCTGACTTGTAGGGATAGGACCCGACAAACTAATCACCAATGGGGTAACAGCTGGCTTGCTATGATACTCAACTTCAAAATGGGTGGGTGCACCAAAATAAGGCACAATGACGTTTACCCCTTCTTCAACACAATCAGTTATTAATAAGTCATTTTTGGAAAACAAATCTTCATCTGAAGAGAAATACTCATCTGCGGAGGCATACTCTTCATCTGACTCTTCTTCAGTCAAACAAACCTCAATCATATCAACTTCATGATAATCATCCCTCTGACTTGTGACCTTGATATTTCCATTGTCTAGCAACAACTGAACACCCTTCTTTATGATTGAACATCCTCGGGGGTCTCGACAGCAAACTCGGCAAGATCCATATTGGTGTTCCACCTGACCAGCCATATGGCAGAAGGTAGCATGCAACTGCACGAGGTCCTCATTCATATACTCTACATCAAAAAATCTGAATTCTCCAGGACATCCAGAAACCATATGCACCTCCTCTTCATACTTTGCCCTAGGCCTGATTATATGGATTAGGCCCTCATCCATCATCTCCTGTAAATCAGTCTTTATCTTATCGCAACCTTGTATGTCTATACTGCAAATAGCACAACCGGCATGGTCATGCGTATAGTAGCTAAATTCACAGAGGTTTACATGCATTTTCACCAAATCTCCTCTAACCAGATTAATATCAAAAATTCGGAAGTCGCCTGGACAATCGACTAACATATTCACAGAATTTACTCCCCCATGCTTGGGTAGAGGATTGTCTTTCACATTAGGTCTCACGTCCTTGAAAGATAGAACACTAGACTTCACCAATTTCTATACCTGAGTCTTCAAAGGATAACAATTCTCAACATTATTCCCTAGTGCTCCCTGATGAAAAGCACATGTTTGGTCTGCCTTGTAATACAAAGGCAATGGTGATTGTACGGCGGGAGGTGCTCGGGTCTGAACCAACTTCTTCTAAATCAATGTCGGTAGTAACTCTGTATAGCTCATGGGAATAGGGTCATAACTCTCCCTTCTTTGATTATACCCTTGATTCACCTGCTGGGACGGTCTCTGATAAGCAACAGTAGTTGGAGCGACACTCACAACGGGAGTAACTGAGACGACATGCTGATGATGCTGATAATTCCTTCTAGGAGTGTTTACCCTCCTCTCTTGTATAACAGAATTTGCATCTCCTTCTTTCTTCTTGGTAAACCCATAAGATGGCTTCTTCGCACCTCCAGATCCTTCACTCTTTGTTAAACGGCCTTCTCTTCCAGCCTCTTCTAAGCGGATACCCATTCCTACCATTTTTATAAAGTCACTTGGTGCACTTGCTACCATTCTCTCGTAGTAGAAAGCACCCAGCGTCTTCAAGAAAATCTTAGTCATGTCCTTCTCTTCCATGGGAGGAATCACTTGGGCGTCTACCTCACGCCATCTCTGTGTATATTATTTGAACGATTCCCTGTCTTTCTGAACCATGACCCTGAGTTAATCACTGTTAAGCGCCATGTCCATGTTGTACTTGTATTGTTTGATGAATGCTTCTATCAAATCATTAAAAGTATGGATATTGGCGTTGTCCAAACTCATATACCACTTCAACGCAGCACCGGTCAAACTACCCTGAAAAAAGTGAATCAGAAGACGCTGATCATCAGTATGGGTAGAAATTCTCCTTACGTACATCATCAGATGAGCACGAGGGCAAGTGTTGCCCTTATACTTCTCAAACTCTGGGACTTTAAACTTAGCAGGTATCTTAACATTCAGGACCAAGCATAACTCATTCACATTCTGCCCAAATAGCTCTTTTCCCCTGAGGGCCTTCATCTCTCTTTGTATCTTATTAAATTGCTCTTGAAAATCATGCATTCTATCATAAAGACCCAAGTCTTCACTCGGTGGAGGGAAAGGACTTCACACATCATCATTAACAAACAGAACCATATTCAATAAAGGAGGTGCAGCAGGAACATGCACCACAGGAGGTGCAGGAGTAACAATAGTCTGAATGACTAGATTATCTTGAGGACTAATATTGAAACCTTCAGGTACAAAATTCTCTGGCATTCCCTATGGATAACCTTGGGGCATGTGATTCTGAACAACAGCTGGAGTAGTAGATACGGGAACAGTCGAAGCTTCAGTAGTTGCCCTTGTTGGTTGAGGTTGAACACTCAGTGGCTGATTCTGAGCAGCCACCAGAGCTTCCACTAGAGTAGTCAGGTTGGCCATGCTGGCTTTCAAAGTAGAAACTTCCTCGCACAACTCGCAATTCTCTTGTTCTAAGTTGTCCATCTTTTTTCTGAAATTAGGCCGAGTGTTGTAGTGATGAGTCAGCTTGCTGAATGAATTAAAGAAGCTTGGTAAGACACCTGGATATGCATAACAAATGCAATAAAAATGTGCAACATGATGCATGATATGTAATGCACATGATTATTTTTACTTTTTAATATTTCAAGGGATTTAAAGTTTATGGACATATTACAAATATCAAAGTAATAACGCATTTGAAATACTGAAATTTTTTATTATAACAACTTCAAAATGGATTACAAGTTTCAATGATCCCAAGTACAAGATGAAAATAAAATCTAAAACCCTGAGAAATATAACTGATGGAGATCACTCTATACGCTGGCGCTTCCCCGTGAGCCTGGAAATCTAAGCCTTCAACCTCTGGTTTTCTTCCGCATGTATGATGGCAACCTCCTTCCAATCACTTGAATCAGGAAGTGAGTAATCAGCACCTGATTGAGGCTTAGGAGAAAATAAATCCCCTTGCCTCTCCATAGACTCTACCACTCGACTCTCAAGGATCTCAATCAAGTCGTCTTTCTCCTTCAAGTCTGCTTTATAGGAACTCTCTAAAGTTTGGAACTTGTTCTTCTAAGCATCTTTTTCCTGTTGCATCCTAAACAAAGAAAGTTGCAGCTCTTCTAGATCATCTAATAAGGGAGGAGTGGTCTTGACAAATAGATCAGGCATGGGTGTCTCCTGGGCATACGACATCTTTAACTGAATAGCTCTCGATCGGACCCACTGAAGATATGGCTCCAAAGAGACAGCACCACTAGGTCCCAAATCCTTCCTAATCTTCTTATGAATATGACACCAGGCCTTCACAATCTGCTCTCTAGCTTCCCCATGGTCTTCTCCTTCCTTCACAAAGAAACTACTCAAATGAATACTATTCGGTTTATCCCTCATCGGATAACCAAGTTTTCTCCGTGCAAGAACAGGGTTATAGTTAATTCCTCCATTTGTACCAAGAAGAGGTACATTGGAGAAACTACCAAAACTGTCAATAATCTCTATATCCTGGTAAGCTCGATGATACCAATCAATATCCGAGTGAGTAAGTGCCATGATCTTAGGAGCCCAACGGGGTTCCTTCTTGACATCCCAAAAATCATGAGCCTGAGGCATATGGGATATAAACCACCGGTACAACAGAGGCGTGCAACAGATAATCATCCCCCCATGATAAGAATTCCGAAGATGAATAGAGTAATAAGCGTCACCCAACAATGTAGGAACTGGGTTTCCAATCATGAAGATCCTGATAGCATTAATGTCAACAAACTTGTCCATATTAGGAAATAAGAACAACCCGTAAGCAAGTAGAGAAAAGACGGCCTCAAAAGCAAATGTACTCTTCATTCTGGAAAAGTAACGAGCTTTCTCCAATAAGAAAGGAACTGGTAATCCTCTAATTCCTCCTTTAGTAGTCATATGGGCTTCCACCTCAGATTTCCCCAGATGAATCAAAGAAGCAATCTCATGTGGTTTTGGCTCACCCTCCAAACCCGTAAAAGGAACACGATCGGTGACAGGTAAATCCAACAGATAAGAATACTCCTCCAGTGTAGGCATCAACTAATAGTCGGGAAAAGTAAAGCAATGATACATCGGATCATAGAACTGGACCAAGGTCGAGAGAATACCCTCCTTCATCTTCAGCTTCATGAGAGGAATAATGGATCCATACTTCTTCCGGAAGTCTGCAGAACACTCGATCTCAGGAATTAGACTGATCAACTCATCTATCTTGGGATCCTTGAAACTATATTTCCCGATCTTTCTCTTTCCAGAATCCATGGTTAAAAATTACCTGAGATATTTACAAATGGTCAACCTTTAAATCCCTTGAAATATGGTTTCTTCAAAAAGATGCTTATGAGTGCATGGATGCATGATGCAACAATCACACACAAGATCACACATATAGGGTTCATAGGTTCAACGTCACGAGCATGAGGTCGAAGGTACTACCCATAAGGTATTGGTCTAAAAGTTATCACCCACTGAACAAGGTTCTAGAGGTTCCCAGAGTCTACATCCTTCTTTTGGATATTACCAACTTCCTGATTAACTCGGTAATTAGTAATATTCTCAAGAAAGACTCGTCCGAGGGTAGTATCGCGTGACAACTATTTCCGAATTACTCCGTCATAGCTTCCGCACTACACCTAAAAGGCCAAGATGGGTTTGGTATTCTAGGGTCCTCAGTTTCAGCAGGCTTCCAGGTCAAAAGCAGTACGTCTTCCCGATTACTCGGTAAACGACACTACAGTCAAAGGGGCCTTCACTGAGTGGGGAATCTCATGCCTCCTTTTTTTTGGATTACTCCCTCAAAGTTAACATGACTATACCGCCCGTCCTATCTTAAAGTTTGCCCAAGCCCGGGTATAGGACTTATGAGTAATCACTAAGCGCCCTGAAAACCAGGAAAACCCAGACAAACATATATACAACATATAACACAAAAAACAATAATAACACATATACAGATATAAACAAAGATAGGCTTAACCCACTTAGGAATGGACCAGCAAGAGGTCAATCTGTCCCCAGTGAAGTCGCCATTTTTCTGTAGCGGTAGAAATGTTTAAGACTAAGCCATTAGATTGACTAGACTTTATACAAATCAAAATAAAAATCACCACCGTGCTTTATTGTTTCCAAATGAATGGGAAAAGAGCGAGTAACCCAAAAAGAGGGGGAAAGATTCAAGGTAAGGGGGTTGGTTATGCAAAGGGAAGGTATTAGCACCCTAAACATCTACGGTACTCCGCAGGAGCCTCTTTGTAAAATTTGTATATTTTGGCTATAAAATGTTGTATAAAAATGGATGGTGGAGGTGAGGAAAGAAATATATTTATTTTATGATTTTTGCACCCGTCGCGATTGTGAACCTTTAGTGCCTACGTACCACCTTTTCGTGCAATAGGGGATCAGGGTACATGTAGTTCCTCTTTTAAAAATTTAAAACACAAATGTGTTGGTTAATTTTATGAGATAAAACATCATTGTCATTATCCGTGTGGAAAACATATCTACTACCCACAATTATGATAAAGGAGAATTTGCATCATCTCAAAGTGGAAGATATGGCCTGGATCTTAAAATCAACAATGCCTCACTCAACACCCAAGTGGAAAATATCTCTCTTCACTACATATTGTAGAAGTATAGTTTTTTGCATCACTACAAAGATTGACAAGAGTTCAATCTTTTGAGAAAAGTTTAAAGATAAAAGCCAAAGTGGCAAAATAGTTTGAAATGAGATTGATTGACTTTTAGTCTTCTCACAAAAAATGTCAAGGTATTATTAAGTTCATTGGAGTTTATTTATGAAAATATTTTGAAAATGCATGGACATAAGTCCAAGTTTATTATGAAAGTGGTTCAAGTTTAAAAACAAGGGTTTTCAAAAAGGAGGGAGAAGATTTTTGAAATTAAAGATGGGAGGAGAAGAAAAGACTATCCTAAAGCATAAGGTGAAAGTTAGGGATAAGAACCATCTAACCAACAAGAAGCCAATACTTGACATTATGAGCCAAGATATAATTCCCATTCTTTAGATTGAAATCAAACAAACAAAGATACTAGACCTTTTGATAGAACCAAACTTCAAGTGTATTAAGTCTTCACAGAAATTAGGCAGAGTGACGGTTGTATACAGGTGAATTCCAGATTACAATCAAAGGGTGTAATCACAAAAACCTGCACACAAAAACAAACAAGCAACCCAATGTCTTGAGGTAAACCTCAAGAGCTCCAGACAAAATAATCAGATAAGGTCACAAGGTCTCCAAGATAGGCCAAGGTTTCTAATCCTAAGTCCAAGAAAAAGTCTCATGCTCCATAATGCCAAGGATAGTAACAAAATAGTCCAAGTACCATTAAAGATTTTTATGGTTTATGTTGATTATTAAGTATCTTAAAAAAGAAAAGAAAAAGCTCAAGTGAGCAAAGTAAAAATGACAAGAAAGTAAATGCTCAAATGAGCAAAGATGAAAATGGCATGAAATGTAAATCCTAAAAGTAAATGGTACATAAAGCATAAAAAAATAAAAGCATAAAGTAAAACAAGTAAATAATTAGTGGTTAGTTGGATGACCATCTTGAAGCTTGCATTTGGAACTCATTAGAGGATTGGTAGAACCAAAGCCTCCACACAACAAGTTGCATTTGCTTTTTGTCAAGTATATCATCCATTTGGGATTCTCACAAGTGCCATTTAATGATCAACGATGTTTAAGTGATCCGCGTTGACCAAAGGTGTTGTAGATCCATTAGAGGATTGGTAGAACCAAAGCCTCCACACAATGAATCTCAAGGTTATTGGATCAAAGAGATCAAATT
This sequence comes from Vicia faba, assembly GCA_948472305.1. NCBI lineage: Eukaryota > Viridiplantae > Streptophyta > Magnoliopsida > Fabales > Fabaceae > Vicia > Vicia faba. Next base: position 1,260,350,130 of record OX451740.1, read on the forward strand.
AATATACTTGGGCTTGCAAACATAAGTTTGGGCCACGAATGATCATTTATTCGAATCGGGATAAAATATAGCGCTATGTTAAGCAATCGTAAGTGGACTTATATAGAAGTCGCACCTATTTTGAGGTTGGTCAATAGCAATCTATGCACCATTTATTCTGAGACATGATATAGAGATCATGCTCCAACAACATTTAGTGCAATAAGAAGGGGATGAGATGAAGAGGGATGGGAGAGAATATACAAACCACTTTTGAATTAAATTTAATCAAACTATTATTAAAATCATTCATCTATTTTTGTGGAGTTAAACTCAACACCATGGATCCAATGATGTTAATAAAGTTCATGATCCAAAATTGAACTCAAGATCAGCCAGAAAATAGTCACAAAATAATATTACATTTTAATATATACAAAAGGGTTTAAAAATAATGTTAAAAAAATAGAAAATAAAGATAAAAATATCAACTATGTTCAAATTAATTAAGAAATGAAAAGTAAGACCATAGAAAAATCAGAAAAAGGCTCAAATAATTTTACAAATTTTTTGGTAATTTTTTAAAGTCAGGAACTATTTTTAAAATTAAAATAAATGGGTAAAATAAACCAAAAATGATAAAAAATAGTAAAGTCGGAAACAAAAATAAAATAAGGTCACCAATATTTATCACAATATCATTGGATCATTCCATAATTTTTTCAGAATTTAGAAATGTACAAAAGTATTTTTAAACATTTAAAACAATTCAAATAAAGTGTAAATTTATAAAAAATAACAAAACACAAAATTAAATTGTGAAAAAATAAAAATCAGAAAGAGAATAATCAAAATATTTTTTCATAATTTTTTCAGATTTTTTGGACTTAAAATGAATTTTCTATGATTTATTGAAATTTAAAACAATTAAAATATAAAAATCAAAAAAGAAAATAAAAGTAAAAATATGTGGATCAGTGAATGAGATTCAAAACGTGTTAGTAATCAAATCCAAGGGATCTGACGCACTGTGCATATCATGGTCATTAGTGAATAAAGTACAGAATCAAATATACATCAGATTTTCAAAAATAACAAGTGGCGTGCCATCATTGGTTGGAAGATGACACATAAGTCATCTTCAAACTCCAGCCAACCTGATTTGCAGGTCTCTCAAACTGTAAAATCAGAAGCTCGGACCTATGTCGATCGCTTCGTCTCTTCAAGATGAAGACAACCACACTCTCGCACCAAATTTATATAAATTGTAGCTCAAGCAATTTGGAAGGAAAGTTTTGAAAATGGATTTGAAATTTCATGGTCAAAACGTGTTTCCAGTAAAAGGTAAGTGTTGCAACTAGAACCAGGGCAACAAGAGCAACACGGTGATATCAAAATTTTGAAGAATTGATGAAGGAATCTACCTATTGAAGTTGAGTTGCAGAGCTCTGAAACTTGACTTCTATGGAGCAGTATAGAGCACGATTCTTGAATGTAATTATGTGGATAGCTTCAGGGAAGATCAAGGAAGGTGAATTGATGGAAAAATTGGATTGAAAAAGGCTTGAGAATGGATTTTGAAGTTACTGAATTCTAAGTTGTGGAACAAGTTTGGCAGGGTGATTCTGGCTATCCAAGCTTGAGAAAAAGAATAAGATAGTTCATGTATTTATAGGAGAAGCAAAAGGGATCAAAAGGAAGAGTGCATGATGCATTTTGGAGGGAATTCGTGTGGGTCTGCATCATGAAGAAAATGTGACTTCTCTTTTGTAAAAACTCATCCAAAACGCGCGTTTTGATGCACTAATCAACTTGGGAAAGTTGGCTAATCATGTTTAGACCCCAAACGCGTGCTAATTTAAGGTTTAGAGGTTGTAACATAAAATTCAAATCCTGACTTGTAATGAAACTTCAATTCCAAGCTACCACTTTTGAAACAATGGCATTCTCAGCTTAGGGGGTCTTAAGGCATGATTCTTGATGCTTTAGAAAGATGAGGTTACAAGATTTGCAATGGAAAAATAATGGAATCAAGTGGATGCTTGAGCTGAAAGTTGTGTTGAGTCAAAGTTGGAGAAAAAGAGTTAACTTTCCATACTTAGAAATATTTCAATTTCTTCTTCAAAAATGACCTATAATGTCTTGCATCCAAACATGGCCTTCCACTTGTAAATTTATCTTGACCAAAAAAGATGGCATTAAGTAGATCTCTTGAATGACATTTTGAAACTTGAACCATTCAAAATCTACAAAAATTAAGAGAGTTATGAATTGTTGAAGTTGGCAAAAAATCATGAAATGACCTATAATCTTTTGCATCCTTAAGGAAACTTCCATCCATTTTCTCACTTTGAACATAAAAGAAGGCATAAAGTTCACACCTTTAAGATCATTATGGAAAAATAATGGGCTCATGGTGATAAAAATTAACCAAGTTATGATCATTTGAAGTCACATGTGGAAAATTGGGGATTCATTTGGAGGAGTTGTAATCTTTCTTCCTCATTAAGTCTCTTCCTCATGACAACTCCTTGAAACTTTTGAAGTGATTTGTTTATAACCCTTTGAAGAGAAAGATGTCTTTGGAATCACCCAAAAATACCAATAGATGAGAAAGATATGTTCCTTTGAAGTTCAAAACCCTATCTCCTAAATCAAGAAAATGCTTTGAGGAACTTTGACAATTTTGAACAAACTTCTTGTACCAACACAATTACTTGTAAATAGAAGTTGTTAAGGATGATAATGAGAACTCATAGCCACCAAAACCACTTTCATATATTGAACATTGAGAGAAATATGCACTTGTGACCAAATGGAATGAAATCTTGTCCAACCATGACAACTTCTCCAATCAATCCCTTGTGCTTTTCAACCAAATTTGATAACCTTGAAATGTGATGAACCAAAACAACCTTGCCATTCCAATTCTTCCAAAACCAATCCAATGGTGAGGTTTGAACTTCTTAATCCTTATTGACTAGGGTATGGAAATAAACTCATGAACCCATGGGGTAACTTGTTAAATCCCATTTCTTTTACCTACATAGATAACAAGAAAGACAAACCAACATTGAATTTTATTTAGTTAAAAGTAGAAATCAAGACAAAACAATATTCATGATCATAAAAGAACATAAGTCAAGGTGCTTGGTGATTCCTCAAAAGCGAAAAGCTAAATAGGGAGGGGAACCAAGAATCCTAGTGTGATCTTGTTGTGAATGAATCAACATGGCATGATGAAGGGATCTTAGGGGAAAAATTGGGGTACAACAGCTAATAACCCAGCGTTGAACTACTTCATAACCTCTACTTTAATCTTCTCTGACATTTTAGGGCACATACGGCGGACTTTTTGCTTAACTGGAGGACAATCTTCTTTAGTTGGCAGACGGTGTACCACAATATCAATGTCTAAACCAGGCATGTCTTCATATGACCAGGAGAATATCTCAACATTGTCGTGCAACATCTGTATCAACCGCTGTTTGATCTTAGTCTACAGATTTGTGCCAATCTTGACTTCTTTTATGTCTAACTCTGTGCCCAAGTTTATCGTCTCAACTAGCTCTTCATGAGGCTGTATAGCCCTCTCTTCCTGTTGTAACAGTCTAACAAATTATCCAGGCACTTCACAATCGCCCTCATTGTTGTCCTTGACTTGGTTGATCGGATTTTCAAAGTCATAGCTGGCAATAGCAGAACTGTTATCAATGGGATCCAGAGTGGATATGGATCTTCAGTTTGATACGTGAGTGTGTGTAAGAGCCTAACTGTATTGATAAAGTGAAAAGCAGAAAAGAAAAACAGAGAGCGCAAAATTTGTATGCAAAGAGCGTCCAATGTTTTATTGATGATATATGAAATGACATATAATAACCCTCACAGATAGAGCCATTGTGCATTGGGTAAGACACAAGGTTATAAAGTTTAAATTTTTTATTAAAAACTTGGAAAAAAGTAAGACAATTACTGTGGAATAAAAGAAACTGGTATAAAACCTCTGGTCGTCCAGTTACTAGGTCCACCGTTGGTAGTCGGGTAGATCCAGCTGTCAATATCGGAGTCTTCCTTACTGTCTTCAATAACATTGACCCCACGATTGCTGATGTGTAGGGGAGGTCCTCCAGCCCGAGCACGTCAAACAACCCTTTGAGCTCCTGAAGTAAAGCCCAAACCAAATTTGTTAGTTTTGTGAGTAAAATCAGGGAGCTGTCCCCAGTTGTTACACCCACCTTCTTCAACTACTGCTCTGGCATCCTTGAGAAAAGCCATCTTCAGAGGAGGTTTGGTGCTGGTAGTAGTCTCGGTTGACGCCAAAATCTGGGGAACCTCTTCAAAATTCTGATAAAGAGTCTCTATGAATTCCCCGTCCATCTCCACATACCTGAAGGAGTTCAGGTGGCTCACCATATACTCCTCTTCACCATGCACATTGACAATCTTCCCCTTCACTGGATATTTCAGCATTTGGTGCAGCGTAGAAGTAACAGCCCCAACTTCATGGATCCAAGAAAGACCCAACAAACAAGAGTACAATGGTCTGATTTCCATCACTTAGAAGGTGGACTCAAAGGTCTGAGAGCCCACTTTGACAGGGATGTCCACCTCCCCATGCATCATTCTCTTCGACCCGTCAAAAGCCCTCACCATAATGTTATTGGGCTTTATGGTCAAGCCTTCACAATCTAGCCGATCGAGAGCCTTCTTAGGCAGAACATTCAGTGAAGATCCAGTGTCCACCAACACATGAGCCATAGTAGTGCCCCTGGATTCGATCGAGACATGCAGAGCATCATTATACTTCATTCCCTTTGGCGTCAAGTCGGCATCTGAAAAACCCAACCTATTGTCAGCAGTCAAACTGGCTATACAGTCTTTGAATTGATCGGCTGAGGTTTCTTGCAGAACATGCGCAGTCTCGAGGAATGCAATCAAAGCCTTTGCATGGGCCTCAGAACATAACAAAAGAGACAACATTGATATCTTAGAAGGGGTCTTCCCCAGCTGCTCGACTACATTGTAGTCGCTCTTCTTGATTATTTTTAATATTTCCTCTATCTCTTGCTTAGAGGATTCCATAACAACTTTTCTAGGTGCTTCCGTTCGGGCAGGCTCACCTATAACTTCTTTGCCCCGAGTCCCAGATGGCTCAACAGAAGGAGTAACAATTGGAGTAAGAATGGAAGTAGTAACGGAAGTACCTGTAGGAACAGTAGATGAAATAATAACAGGCTTAGTGACAGTCTTCGGGGAGATCTCGGGAGAGAAAACCCATCCACTTCTGGTGATCTTGCTGGTCCCGACAATGTTACTGACATCGGAATCAGCCTCTTTAGTCTTCAAATCTTGTTTAATGCCATGATAGTAAACATCGGCGCCATAATTCCATGTGACAGATTTATTCGAGGAGTACAGTACGTGATCAGGAAAAGTGATTATCAGTGGGGTGATTCTTGGAGCAGGTGTAATCCTAACAGGTCTTTTAGAGGATACCTTAGAAGGATTGGCGCAAATGGTTATAATGGCAACATCTCCACAAGGAACAGTCGGAATCAAAGTCTTTTGGAACAAAATCTCGCTGTTGTCCATCAGGTGTTGAACACCTGCTTTCAGCAAATAGAAACCAGAGGGCAGAGATGAACACATGTGGCAACCTTCACCACAGCCCGGAAATAAACTTACCAACAACAAATTCTTCTTAACATTCATAAGAGGAGTGGACACTTCATCAACGGAGGTAACAAACAGGTCAGTATCAATGGCATTAACTCCACGATTGTGCTTAGGCATGGGAGCGGTTATGACATTAGGCTTCTCCGGAGCATCAAACTCAATCTCCTTGGTTTCAATTAGATCTTGTACCTTATTTCTCAGAGCCCAACAGTCATTTGTATCGTGGCCAGGACTCTCAAAATGGTTGGCACACCGAGCGTTTGGATTGTACCGAGGAGATGTGGTGTTAGGATTCTTGGGAGCCTCTTTCAAGGTTGCCAAGTTGGATCTTAGCAGATGGGGTAGAACCCCAGTCAATGTCATGTTAATTCGAGTAAACTTCCTTTGAAGTCTTTCTACCCTTTGCTGATTGTTGCATTGTGAGGTAACCGCGGGCCTAAATATAATCACAACACCTACCGTTGGACGGTGTTCAGCTCTGTTCTGACCTCTTGGGCTATAAACGGCATTGAACTCCTTCTTACCCGTGAAGGGCTTCTTCACTGAACTCGAAGAGGTATCTTTCTAGATCTTGCCACTTTGAATCCCAACTTCTACCTTCTCTCCCGTTAATATCAGCTCGATAAAACCAGTCGAGCTACCAATTAGGTGATTAAAGAATGGACCAGACAGCGTCCCAAGAAACATGTCAACCAACTCCCTATCAGACAAAGGGGATTGGACTCTCCCAGCCAAATCTCTTCACTTCTGCGCATAGTCCTTAAAGCCTTCACCTATACCCATGGACATACTCTGGAGTTGAGTACGAGTAAGGCAAGGTCAGTGTTGTACCCCAAAATTTGTCCTCTCATTTTACTCAAAACATACTCCTAGAGATCCTCAATTTGCTCAAGTTGGCCCAAGAGTTGACCAAACAAACTCTCTTCTAAGGCAGTGTGTCTCAAATTAGGGTTTCCATTTTCATCAAGATGAGTGAACCCCAAAGACCTCATATTCTCTCCATGGTCCTAATATGTTCTCAAGATCCTCCATGTCAAATTTCAAGCACTGCACAAGAAGTTTACTCAGTCAACTGTGGCCCACATACAATCAAACTTCAAGATTTTTGGTCAACATCAACATTTTGAAGTGATATCCATCATTTGATCAAGGGTTTATCATGATTCCTCAAGGAATGCCCTAAATTCATCAAAACCCAAAAGTTGCTAAATTAGGGTTTCTTAGGAAAAGTCAACCAAACTTTGACCAAGCATAACTTCCACATACTTTATCAAAAAATTTCCATCCAAGGCTCATTTTTAAGAGGATGCAATTCCCTATGATTCATCTTCAGCCCCAAAGTTTAAAATATGCACTCAAAAAGATATGAATTTCTACATTATGGGTCCTTTTGAAAAGTCAACAAAAACACCTTTTGGTTCAAAGCTTCTTACATAAGCATGGAAGATCCAATTGAGATGAGACTAAAAGGGTTGCTTAGGGGACATCCTAAGCTTTCTAAAAAGTCCAAGAACAACTCTCTAGGGTTAAAATTGGAAGAGATATTCCTTGTCAAAATTGACCTTTTTTGCAAAATTGCCAAAAGTCAAATATGCTCAAAAGTGCATTTTTTACCTAATGGGCCTAGCATCTCATGATTGCACCTCACTTGTAGCATGGTCCACGACCCAAATATCCATCCACATGTTATTTGCTTCATTTTCCATTTTATTTTGATTTTTTATTAATTAAAATTTCAATTAAATCAAATAATTTGTAAATAATAGCAAAAATATGTTTTTGATTTGATTTTTGGACAGGATCTCAATCAAAATATGCTGAGATATCAAGACCAAAACTAATCAAGCATGATTGGTACAAAAATGGGATGATTTGGCCAAATTTAGAAAATTTGTATATGGCATAAAAATCAAATCAAATCTTCAAAACTTTCAAAGATACCAATAAGTTTTATAACCCTAATTTGTTCTAGGATATATATTGAACATGTACAAGGCATAAGAAAGAGGGTTGGCAACAGAGAAAGCACAAGAACAAATTCCAAATTTCTTGCAAAAAAGTGTGATTCGGTTTTCATTCTAGAGGACCTTTCAAAACAATTTAAGGCCAACAATCGCATCCTAAGACGTTTCTGAAGCTAACTAGATCAATTCCAAGTCCCTTCACGCCCAGAAACACCTGGTATGAACATCACGGTTTGCAACATTTTTGAAATTCGATTTCCATGATTTATTCATTATAAACATATTTTGATCATGTATTTCCGTTTGTTATCATGTTTACAATGTTTTGGCATACTTTGATTGAAGTTTGGGTGCAGATATGGACATATGCCATAGTTAGGATTTGAGGTTCCAAATTAGGAACTTCATATACAAGTCAAATTGGATCATATAAAGGGTGGATTTGCTTTCAGGAGGTCATGAGCAATTGACCCATGCCTTTGGTATCAATTATTATTGCTTGTACTTAATTTTGAAAACACGCAGGGTTTTAGCTACATACATGGTCCGTAGGTATAGGTTTGATGTCTAAAACGACAGAAGAAGGAATAAGAAGAAGATCATGTGGCAGCCAACCATTGGGCCATTTGAAATTCCGCGCATTTTTGTCCACTTACCATTTGTTTTTCCATATTATGCTTTGCTTTCAGTATAATAACAACTAAGAAAGTTGGCCCAGTGGAAGAGCGCGTTGCTGGAGAGTATAAGGACCTGGGTTCGATCCAAGGTCCCAGCAAAACTTTATTTTCTTTTCCATTTGCAGATCATGTGCATCACCTGCCCTAGCGTTCACCATGCACAATCAACCATCCATCCTTCAAAATCATAGTCAGCCAGATCCAACGCATAGCAATGAAGGATCCATGGTACACCATCAGGTCAACGCTACATGGAACCAAGCGCCGACTGGGCTTGGATGGCTAATGGGCCTGGGAAATTCAACATTGCACCCCCCTCCCCATTCAGCACAACGCATGCCCAATTCCTCTCTTTCTCCATTTATTTTAATTTATTTTATTTATTTTCTTAAATACTTTTATTTTCACAAATAATATCTAAAATAATTTTTTTATTTAATAAAAAAAATCACAAAAAAACACCAAAAATCATTTTTTTCATAAAAGAATATTTTTTATTTTTTATTTCTTAATTAATTTAGTTTAATTAACTTAGGGCAATTTAATCTTTTTTTATATATAATTAAAAATAATTAGAATTAGGGTTTTAATTGTACATAACTTAATTAATTTTTTCCTCAAAAAATAACTTAAATATTTTTTCAATTAGATTTTTAGGGTTTTAATTGTACATAAATTAATTAATTTTTTTCTCAAAAAGTAACTTAAGTATTTTTTCAATTAGATTTTTAGGGTTTTCAATTTTTCTCGCATTTAATTTGCCGCGCAGATTTTAATTCTTTTATTATTATTGTAACTGCTCTGGGATTGTAATAGTAATTAGGGTTTTAAACTTCTGCATTTTTATTTTTAGTCAAGATGATTATGTAACTGTTGAAGCCCTGTAATAGCTAGGTTTATTTTCTCGCACTTTAAGTTCTTGCAAATCTTTAACTGTCTAGATGCATGGCTAATAGGATTGTATGGAACAAATGCTTGAAATTAAAATGGTAAATCACCTAATGTACAAAGACTAAATTAACTGAAAAATTTCACATGCACATGTTCACTCCTAGGGTTTGCCTCACTTCGGTTGCCTTTGGTAAACAGTCATTAAGCATAGGAGATTTTAGTGATTGCCCTCCTGTCTAAAAGATCAAATGTCCCATTTGAATGTTACCTCGAAAATGTTGCCTCGGAAAGATCTTAAGACTCTAGTGTTACTAATAAAGTTTCCAACCCATTGCCTAGGTGACTGTACTTGTCCCTTTTGAACGTCCCTTAAAAACTCCAATGAAGGGGATACCTACTCCTTAATAGTATGATAGCATTGTCTAAAGGAAGCGAGAATGAACCATCTTTTTTAGAGTAGGTAGAATCTTAAGTACTTGCTCAACAAAACTTTTCACACAAACACCTTTCAAAACAGTTTTCAAAACAAACTTCGTCACACTCTTGAGGACTGATACAAGGGTTATCACGAAGTAAAACCTTTTTTAAAACAAGCACACACACAAGAAATTTTAAAAAGATGAGCAAGTACCTAAGAGTTGAAACCACCGGTTGAAAATCATCAAACAATGAAGTCGCCACCGAATGTCTTTTATCTCGTCGAGAGGGAAAGGTAAACATCTAGGAAACCTGAAAAGGGAGAAATCACGGTCTTTCAACCAAGAGATCGGGTAAGGGAGTCTGTTACGCGAGGGGAAGGTATTAGCACCCCACACGCCCGTAATACTCTATGGTATCCACTCTTGTTGTCTAATCTAAATGGGTGTGGTCAAATCCTATGTTTATGGCTTACAACTGAAAAGGGAATGCATGCAAAAGAAAAGAAAATAATGTAGGGAAAATAAAATTTATGCTCGGTTGGGCCCTACCCCAATGACTATGTATCCCTTTTAAGGAATCAGAGCAGCCGTAGTTCGACTTAAGTGTTTTGGTTGGTTTGTGTTTTTTTAGTTAAGAAAAACAAAGATAGTCAAGATGGAAAAACATCAAGAAACCACGAACAAATGAGGCGATCAAACATCGACTAAATAATAACAATGTAACATATCAAAGATGGCAAGACATCAAATGGTAAGATAACACACCTAACAGTGACATTGTGGGTTAAAGTAGGATAACAAACATGTGCGATGGCGAAACATCGGCTTCGAATAAATGTGCGATGGCGAAACATAGGCTAAGAGATAACAAAGATATCATGGCAAAGATGAAAAAACAATCACACATGACAACGATATTGAGAATCAAAGGAGGATAACAAACATGTGCAATGGCGAAACATCGTCTTCAAACAAATGTGCGATGGCGAAACATTGGCTTCAAAATAATAAGGCATCATGGTAGAGATGGCAAAACATCGATAAAATAGATGACAAAACATCATACCTAACAATGATATTGAGAATCAATGTAGGATAATAGACATGTGCGATGGCGAAACATCGGCTTCAAGATGACAAGATATCATGGCAGAGATGACGAAACATCAATAAAACAGATGACAAAACATCACACCTATCAATGATATTGAGAATCAATGTAGGATAACAAAACATGTGCGATGGCGAAACATCGGCTTCAAACAAATGTGCGATGGTGAAACATCGACTTCAAAATAATAAGGCATCATGGTAGAGATGGCAAAACATCGATAAAACAGATGACAAAACATCACACCTAACAATGATATTGAGAATCAATGTAGGATAACAGACATGTGCGATGGCGAAACATCGGCTTCAAGATAACAAGATATCATGGCAAAGATGACGAAACATCAATAAAACAGATGACAAAACATCACACCTATCAATGATATTGAGAATCAATGTAGGATAACAAAACATGTGCGATGGCGAAACATCGGCTTCAAGATAACACAGACAAAGTAAAATTGGTTTGTATCTTTTATTCTGAAGAGGAGTTTGAATTCATTAGAGGTGTCTTATGATTTGCCAAGAAAACAGGTTTTTGTTTTAAGATGCAAGATGCAAAGAAAGGGAAAATAACTAAGGGAAACTAACCTAGTATTATCCCTAGTGTTATCATACAATGGTTAACCCTAAGGTTGAGGATAAAGGAAAATCCTATCCTATGTTAGCATACTTGGATTCCTACCTTAATCAGCATGTCATAGAAACCTTAACAAGACTATCCTATAGGGAACATGCAATGAGAGCGAAGTCGTGATCTCAATATATAAATTGAGTGACTCATCGATCAACAGTTAAAGAGGAAAAGCAATAAACATCCTATAGGGAACATGCAATGAGAGCGAAGTCGTGATCTCAATATCTAAATTGAGTGACTTATCGATCAACAATTAAAGAGGAAAAGCAATAAACATCCTATAAGGAACATGCAATTAGAGCGAAGTCGTGATCTTAATATCTAAATTGAGTGACTCATCGATCAATAATTAAATAGGAAAAGCAATAAACATCCTATAGGGAACATGCAATGAGAGCGAAGTCGTGATCTCAATATCTAAATTGAGTGACTCATCGATCAACAACAAATAAAATACATGCAATCAGACAAAAACCAAAGGGCCTTCTGACATATATCAGCAACAGAGGTCCCATCATGCAATTAGAGAATTATGCAAAATGAAAATGGGAGAAAGGAGGTAGTACAATACCAAACAGATAACTATCTGTAGCAATCAAGCAAGAATAAAAAAACCTAGAGAAACTTCAAGCAAGCTGGCATCAGTAGACAAATTGAGTCAGCAATTGCACCATCAAGATGTAAGTAAATTATCAGATATGTACAAATACCATGGGCAAAGTGTGATATTCACAATCATAGATGTGCATATCCTGCATAAACCATCAAGCATGCCAAGCACAAAAACAATGGTAATATAATAAACTATGTTCCACAAATAAAGTGGAACACAAAAGCCTCAAGCCAAAAGTGGCAACTTTCTCAAAGTACCTCGCACATTCAACAACCAAGTTAGTATTCCATAAGGTGAAAAAGTGAGAATAACATGATGGCAATTATCAAATATTAGACATCATAAGCAAGAGGAGACAAGCATATGCACAGATTAGGCCAAAAGAATCAAAGGAATGTTGCTCTTTCCTATCACCATGTTAAATTGAAAATTGAGTGTCAATCAAGGATCATAAGAGCTTGAGAGTAATATGAATAGGAACCATAAAGGTCAGTAACAAACATGTTTCAATCATGCACAATCAATTCAATCACAACTTCATGAATACAATAGGAAATGAAACTTACATAATGCATTAGATGGATCAAAATATTCAAACATGAGGCTTTTAAGTGAAATGGATTGAGCTAACATGGACAAATCAGAACCAACATGATCATTAGGTTCCCAATTATAGGCCTCACTCAAGTTCATTGGCCATTAAACAAATTGCAACAAGACATGCAAACATAATTGGGTACCTTCACTTCAAAATTACACCAAAAATAGAAACAAGGATCCATAATTCAAACCAAAAATATCTCAACATCTTGGAAGTGTTTAGAAGTCAGAATGCAAGCCCTAAGTTCATGAATGATTGGGGAGGAGGTCAAATGAAGTGCAAAATTTAAGACTAGTTGGCAAAACCACCAAGCTAAACAAGTTTTCAAAATTATTTGTGGAAAATATCAAACCAAGTCAAGTAATTCAAGAAAAATAGTTTTCAAATTTCCAACACATTCATGAACCAAGATCAAGACCTGAAATCCAATAAAAGTCCAAGGCACAAGGTTTTTGAACATGAAATTTGCACCATAAGCAACAAAAACCCTAGAATTTGACTTTTAATCCCAAATATTAATTAAATAGGATTAAAACTCAAACAAATCAAACCAAAGTCAAACCAATCACCAAGAAACTTTAAAAGTCATAATATACATTTTTTCATATTTTTTGAATTAAGAAAAGTCAAGGAAGAAAATAATACTCAAACAATTATGTAATGAACAAATATTCACATATCAAAATAATGTTTAAACCAAAAAGTCAGAAAAATGGCCAACCAAAATTATATTCAAATATTAGGGCTAAAAACATACATCCGTGAATTTTTGTGATTTTTTTTGGATAAAAGGAAAATATTAAAAACAAAAAAACAAACAATTAATCATGAAATTATTATTCAAAGGCAAGAAAATGCAAATCATAACTAAAAAAATCATGAAATGGTCAAAACAAAAATAGGATCAGGTTATATGATTAAAAACTAGATTACATGATTTTTTCTGGAAATTTTGAATTAATAGAAGTTTTAAAAATAAAAAAAAACAAATATTACAAATAAACTTTGAAATTAAATTTTTAATCAAAAATAAGAAAAATGGTGAACCAAAGTCAGAATCAAATTTCACATTATTTTGGAAGTCTCAAATAATTTTTGTGGATTTTTTAGGTCAAAGGAACTATTAAAATAGAAATCATCTTTGATCAATTAATTAATTATACCTAACAAATTTTATAACCAATCAGATAATTCCAAAAAAATATCAAAAAAATACACAAAGTCAGAAATATTATTTTGAATTTATCATAATTTTTTCAGAATTTTTCAATCATTTTTGAGCAAGAAAATAAATCATGGAAATCAAATTATAAAACAAAAATTCAAATAATTCAAAAATTTCAAACGGACCAATCAGGATGTGCCACGACATCATCTTCAACCTCTGGCCTTTCAAAAAATGCACGCATAACTCAGGATTAGGGCTCACTTTCATATCAGTGTAACTCACTCGATTTTGCATCATTTTTCATGAAATCAAAGGCAAATTAAAGCTAGCATGGCAAGGAATACATAGAATTTCGAATCAAATCATCAACCACATCATCCATAATCAAGCCATGAACATGAACAAAAACAATCTGAATCACGAGTTGCAGAACATCCAAACATGCACAATTCATCAAATTAAACGCTATAAAGCTTCAGAATCATTCCATATACTTCAAACAACACGATTATAAACTTAAATCACACGAAGCATGGCTAGAAATCAAAATTCAAAGTTGAGAATTCAAACCTTTGAGAAAAAATGGATCTACTGTCTCCTTCACTCCAGTTGCAATCCAATCTTCGATCTACAATCCTTATCACTTGGAGAAGAGAATGCAAGAAGAATTGGTCAAAACGCGCGAGGGAGATGGAAGAATCGAAGAAAAATGCAGAGCTACAAGCTATGGAGCTTATGACTTTGATTGATGAAATGAGGCACGAACCCCTTACACTGAGGCTTGCTTCTCAATATATAGAGGACCAGGAGGAGGGTAGAAAAAATTTTTCGTGCTGAAAGCTCTTGGAATCAAAGAAATCTTCTTTTGGCCAACAGTAAGTATGCACATGCAGCCTCTCATTCCCTCGTGCGTTGGCTTGATTTATTCGTGCATTTTAATCCATTTGCCCTCATGAAGAGATTGGCAACAAGATTAGGACTTAAATCCTTGCATTAAGCTTGTGTTGGTGATTTGGGAATTTTGAGCAAGTTTTGCATTTTTTTGATCCAAGCCTGTGCAATATCATATGGGGCACGAAATTGTGAGTGTGATGGGCCTCGGTATATCACAAATTACCAATGGGGTTGATTAGAAGCAAGAAGAATGGCTAAAACTTGAGTTTGCAAGAAATGGCCATTTTGCACATTTGCCATATTTCAATGAAGTGCCTCAAATTTCCAAAACTCATAACATGCTCATACTTTTGAATTTTGGCACAAATGAACACAATTTGGAAAGGTCTTGAAAAGATATACAAACCCTTAGTTTATGGGTTTTGCAAATTAATCCATTAAGGTTCTCAAAATTTGGCTTGAAATTCAATAATTTTGAAAAATGACCTATAATTTGGTAACTTTAAAAGACCATAACTCTTGATTCCTTTCCAATTTGAATATGAGACCAAAAGGAGGTGAAATATCATTCTCTTAGATTTCCAAACATATTTCATTTGCATCTTCTTGATCAAGGATGAATAAAATATGATTTTTTGAAATTAAGTCCTTATTTTCCAAAATTAGAAACTTTTAGGGTTTCTTCAAGAATAAGTTTCAATCCAAACTTCAATATCTTTAATCCAATGACCAAAATGGACTTGAAATATGAAAAGTAAGTCCTTGAAATGATGGTTGGCCAAAAATTCACTTGGTCAACTTTGACCTTGACTGATTTTGACCAAAATGACCATTTTGCCCCTCTGAATTAATTGATCCACTTCTCTTCAAAATTGATGATCAAAACATTAAACATATGATCTTCCAAACATATAAAGGCCATGTGCAAAGTTTCACTTCAAAATTCTCAAGAAATCTTGATGAAATCCCAAACCCTAATTTTGGTCAACACATTAGGAGACTGATGAATCATCTTCAAAACCTCAAATCCTCTGGGTGACTTAATCAATTCTTTGTGCAAAGACGTTTCAAATATTAAAGGAATGTTGTTGCTTTAAAAATCAAGATTTGTACATTGGCCAAAAATCTTGCTCAAGCAAACCCTAAGTTGTCTGATGAATCCAAAGAGATGGGTAAAAACATCTTGAGATATGCCATAACCTTTGAGCTCAAATGATCTAGAGATTTGGATGGTAAGATATATTTTGAGCAACTTGTCCATGCAAAATAAACTTTAAGGCTTGAGTAAGACTTGACAACCAAAGTGCTTTGATCCCATCACAATGTATGAATGCAATGTAATATGATATTCATGATGAAACATAAGCCTAAATCAAGAGGGTAAAGTTTGGGGTGCAACAACTGCCCCTATTCAAATATATTCAACATGATAAGTGAGAAAAGTGATAAATTTCAAGCGTTCAGGGTTGATGATGTTTGAATACGAAAGAACCCGAAAATTTACACTCATGAAAGAAACGGAGACAAAACTCCCAAGACATGCATCAGAGTGAAGCTGTAACACCGGTTGAAACAGAACACGAACAAAGAAGAGTAGACGCAACTAAACTTCCGGACATACGCGCCAAGGTAAAACTAGGCTTCAAAAAGGGGCGAAACAAAACCTAAACAACATAGTATAGGCGAAACTAAGCTCTGTAACAGAAAACGTACGCAGGCGAGGAGACGAAACTCTGAGCTCGACCCAAAGTAAAGTGGCTAGAGTGCGTGATTCTAGGAACACTTGCCAATCTCAACTAAGATAGACAGTATGAAGGAACTGGAAGAACCTCAGAAAAGAGGAACAAAAGCGAGACGAAACTCGACTCAATAACCAGTTAGACGAAACTAAAACTAGATGAGTACCAGGATGAAACTGGATTTCACGCACGGGTAACGAGGCAAAACTCGACCCAAAGCGAAGTGATGAGAGTGCATGTTTCTCAGAGCACCTGCTGGTCTCAGATCAATGGATAAACAATGATGAAAACTGATAGAAGAATCCAAGGAGCAAAGGAGACTGATTTTAAACCAAGGACGCGGTACAAACACTGCACTAGGTAAACGAACACTGTCAAAGGGTCCAAGGTATGAAAACAAAGATGAGACAAAACTCGACTCAATAACTAGTTAGGCGAAACTAAACTAGATGAGTACCAGGACGAAATTGGATTTCATGCATAGGCAACAAGGCGAAACTTGGCCTAAAGCGAGGAGATTAGGGCGTACACCTAAAAACCCGCTGAAAGCGAATATCAGGGCGAAACTGGTATTCGAAAAGGTGCACCAATAGATATTGGAATGAACCAGATATAGTAGTAAAGACTAAACCTGAGAAGACCGCGTCAGGGCGAAACTGAGCAGCTATAGTCAACAGTAGACACTCAAACAACAAATGACTGACGTCAAAAGGTTATTGGTATAGGGAGGAAACTTAGATTATAAGGACGAAGACCTCGCTGGGGATTAAATCCGAAGTGTTAGCAAATCACTAGGGATGACAGAAATAATAATGGCTTATGTTCCGATGCATGTTGGAATTCCTCTTTTATAGCGCAATGCTCCGTATAATGGAAATGCTACGCGTTTTGGTAGATGCAATGTAATGATGCATGTTAAAAAGTTTCACTGGGGAATGGCCAATTGAGAAGCCAATAACCAAGAAATCAGAATCTGACTAGACTTGCAAAAATAAATTGCAAAATCCAAAGGAGGGCAAAAATATGGGAATCCACTGGGGAAGGAACCTCTAAGAGATGGAGCTTCGCGGAGAAACAAACGAGCAACCAGCAAAACGGGCCACAAACACTCGGGAGGAACTGCAAAAATAAATTGCGAAATCCTGGGAAAGATCAGGTCGACACTGCAACTTCTGGAAAAGGACGAAAACCTCTTGTTGGGTGAACAAAACTCTGCTGAAGAGGTGGGACTTCACCGGGGAGATAGAACTCTGTTGAAGATTATCTTGCTAGAGAGATGTTCTCTTGGAATGCAACTAAAGGATGAATCCTGTAGGTAGTCATACGGTGTCAAAACCTCACTGGGGAATAAGAGAAGATCCTAAACAAAAGGATGCCCCGGTCAACAGATCAGCTGGGAAGTGAGAGGTCATAGCGAGGGATTTCTACTGGGAATTCCATAGAGAAGTTAAAACTTCTTCAGAATGTGGGTTCCTACTTAACAACTTTACTCGGGATATGCAACATATACTACTCTTGAAGTCTTAGAATGAAACTTTCTGAAAGAAACTCCCTGGAGTAACAAAACTTTGTTGTGGAAGCGAAACTTCACCGGGGAAAGGCAATTTCACTGGGGAAAGGCAACTTCACTGGGGAAATGAAACTTCACAGGAAGTAAGAAGAAGAAAACCGAACATTCCCTTTTTGACCATCATTAAGCTCTTTACAGGTATTCAACGTGTAAACTTTTTGTGATGTCAAACAGCTGTTTTGCATATAGAAAAAAGTTTATTGAAAATGATAAACATAATGCGATAATTATTTAAGCCTTGAAGTTGAAAACTTTAACAAAATGTCGCATCTCTGTTGTGAATGAATCACTAGCTAGAGTGCAAAAAGGTTTTAAAAATTTTCTTTCCCCTTTTTGAAAAACGAGTTAAAATGCGAGCGATAAGATACCAACATGGATATGCAACACATATTCGAGGAGTTCAGGAAATGTTATCCCGTTGTAGTATGCTTTCGAGTTAAACCCTTGTCTCAGTTAGGACTTTTAAAGGTTGTAACATGGCCTGGTTCAAGGTTCTTTTGAAAAAAGTTTTTCAAGGCTCAAGTTATTTGGTGCCCCCCCCCCCTTCGTGATATTCTCCTGTCCTAAGTTCAGCTGATTTATCACAAACATTCATCTTTCAAAAAGATTTATAATGGTTGAGTGATCACGACAAATCCTCCGACATGATTGTCGCTTAACTTCTGCTGCTTTTGTTGTTGATATTATTGTTCCTCTTCTTTTTGATGAAAGTTTTATTGAATATATATTTTTCGGCCTTTTAGGCTCTCTTTTCCCTAACTTTTGCCTGGACAAAATCTTTTGAATCTCCATTTTGGGAGTCCAGCGGGATGCCCTAACTTTTGCCTAAGCGACTTGTTTTCAAGTTTCGACTTAGCGGGGCTTTTTTTGTTTCTTTCTTATTCATGCTTTCCATTTTGAACAAGTCAATGTGACTTTTGACCTTTTTCTTTCTTTCTCTTTTTTTTTGAAGAACACAAATGCCTCATTCCTTGGTCGGCGAGGGATAGCCATTATTGTATCAATTTGATCTCGACCTCAGGATTCAGTGAGGAAAATGAAAATCACGGTTTAGATAAAATATAGTGATCCCCAGAGGGGTCATTCCTTCTAAAATTTGAATGCTTGGGCAAATCAACTGAACATCTACCCTGCCCCTGGTTAAAAAAGGTTTATTTTTATTTTTTCAAACAGAAAGAAAACTCATACTTTGAAGGCTCAGAGGGGTTAACGATGGTCTAACTACCTTATATCTCCAGTGTTTGGGGATTGAAATAATGCTTGTACGTCGTCAACATGGTTCTACTCAAAAGCACATCACTACAGTCACCATTTTCAGCTAAACTCCTTCCTCCAAACTCTTGGCTAAGCAAAAGAATTGGCACAATTGGTATCAAAATGCCCGAAAAGGCGATTAAAGAGTGATACAGGAGGGATTGACTAAAATGAAACAGTTTTTTCAAGGCAAAAACATTCAACGCATCAAGACTGACATTCGGCTATAAACAAAATCCTATATGCAGACAATGCTAAGGCAATCAATCAAGAAAACACATGAAAGTGCGGCAAAGAAACGCAATAAAAAGCCATTATGGGGAAGAAATATCTCCAACCAGGTTCGCCGATCTCGCCGAACTGCCGTAATCCTTGATATTACCCTGACCTATGATTGTTAACAATGGCCCGGAGCTGTGAAACAAAAACTGCAAGGCAAAAATGCCTAAAAGAGTGAAAGAGAAGTCCACCAAACAGAGAAACAAACATGCCCCTTGCATAGCGGCAGTGGTGTTTGTTATCCGCATTTCAAGCGATCGACCAACCATGACTTGCATTACCATTTTCGTGTAAGGTTCACGAAGTTTATATGCACATGCTCATCAAAAATATTGGACGTTTTTGCAAACAAAATGATAGAAAAGGGAGAAAAGGAAAGTAAACGTATACTTGAAAGATATTCTATTGATTTTGAGAAATCTGCCTGTGAAAAAGGAATTTACATTGGGAAACAAGAAAATTGCAAAATTAAAACAAACAAGTGTTTACAAATGGCAATGTGAATGTGAATATCCATCAAGTCCCGACTCTGCTATGACTCTGATGACTCTCATCTTCCTGCTTCTTGGATTAGCTACGAGCTTATGCCAGGTGATGGGATGAGGGAAAGAAACAAAGGGCTCATGTTGGACGTAGTCATTTGCTTTAAGTCCCTAACCTTTTGCTGAATCGCCCTTTCGGGTTTTCGATTCACCAGGACACCCTCTTTTTGCCTAAATCGCCCTTTCGGGCTTTCAGTTTAGCGGGTTCTTATTATTTTTATGCAAAGTATTTTTTAACTACGTCATCATTCACAGGGAGAGGGAAGTACTCTCTATCCATAGTCGTGAGCATCATCGCTCCTCCAGAGAAAACTTTTCTGACCATGAAAGGACCTTCATAAGTCAGAACCCACTTGCCCCTGGGATCTCCCTAGGGAAGAATTATCCTTTTGAGCACAAGGTCGCCTGGTTTGTAACATTGAGGTCGTACCCTCTTGTCAAAAGATTTCCTCATCCTCTGTTTATACACCTGACCGTGACATACAGCCGTCAACCTCTTTTCATCAATAAGTTCAAGCTGATCCAGCCGATTATGTACCCATTCACTTTCATCCAGCTCAACATCTCTCATGACCCTAAGAGAAGGAATCTCGACTTCTACTGGCAGTACTACTTCCATGCTGTAAACCAATGAAAATGGGGTTGCCCTAGTCGAAGTACGCACAGTGGTGAGATAACCATGCAAAGCAAAAGGAAGCATCTCATGCCAATCTTTATAGCTTACCACTATCTTCTGCATAATTTTCTTGATATTTTTATTGGCCGCTTCGACGGTGCCGTTCATCTTTGGTCAGTATGGGGAAGAGTTATGATGCTTGATTTTGAAGGACTCACAAAGCTCCTTCATCATTTTGTTGTTCAGATTAGACCCATTATCGATAATTATCTTCTCAGGCACTCCGTAGTGGCAGATAATGTTGTGCTTAATGAACCGAGTTACCACCTGCTTGGTGACATTGGCATAGGATACAGCTTCGACCCATTTCATAAAATAATCAATGGCAACCTGAATGAAACGGTGCTTGTTGGATGCAGTCAGTTCAATCTTGCCGATCATATCAATTCCCCACATCGCAAATGGCCAAGGGGAGGTCAAGACATTCAAGGGTACTGGCGGCACATGCACCTTGTCAGCATAGACTTGACATTTGTGGCAAACCCGTGCATGATTGTAACAGTCAGTCTCCATGGTGGACCAATAATATCCTTCTCGCAAAATCTTTTTAGCCATGGTGTGCCCGTCGGAATGGGTCCCGAAGTCACATTCATGTATTTCTTCAATGATTCTAGCTGCTTCTTTCTTGTCAACACATCTGAGCAGCAAACCGTCATGATGCCTTCTGTACAACACACCACCACTGAGAAAGAATTTGGCTGAAAATCTTCTCAAGAACTTCTTATCGGTGACAGATTCCCCTTCCGAGTACTCCTGTGCTTCCAAATACCGCTTAACATCATAAAACCAAGGGTTACCATCCGGTTCCAAACTAGCCTCAAAGCAGAAAGCTGGCTCACTCAAACTTCTAATAGTAATGGAAGGTGCCTCATTAGCCCACTTAACCTTGAACATGGAGGACAAAGTTGCCAGTGCATCAGCTAGATTGTTTTCTTCTCTGGGAATATGTTCAAACGTGATCTCTTCGAAGTACGTAATCAGCTTTATATCATGCTCACGATACAGAATTAGGTTCTGATGGAGAGTCTCCCAATCTCCATTAATCTGGCTGGTAACAAGGTTGAAATCCCCGTAGACTTTCAAAAATTTGATGCGCAGGTCGATTGCCGCTTCAATGCCATAAATGCAAGCTTCATATTCGGCCATGTTGTTAGTGTAATCAAAACAGATACGAGCCGTGAAAGGAATGTGGTATCCCTCAGGGGAAGTGATAATAGCTTCGATGCCGTTACCCATGGCATTAGAGGCACCATAAAAAACAAGCGTCTAAGGCGATCCCGGCTCGGGTCCTTCGTCTGGGTCTGGCATATTACAATCCCGAATATACATAATCTCATCATCTGGAAAATCAAACTTCATTGGTTCATAATCATTCACGGGCTGATGAGCAAGATGGTCAGCCAGTACACTACCCTTAATTGCTTTTTGAGTAGTGTATTGGATATCATATTCAGTGAGTATCATCTGCCAACGGGCTACCCTGCCTGTAAGAGCTGGCTTCTCAAAAATTTACTTGATTGGATCCATTTTGGATATCAAGTAGGTGGTGTGAGTTAACATGTATTGCCTCAAAAGCTTGGAGGCCAAGATAAGCGTGCAACAAGTCTTTTCCAGCAATGAGTACCCTGACTCGCATTCCGTAAACTTCTTACTCAAGTAGTAAATGGCTCGTTCCTTCTTCCTAGTCTCGTCCTGCTGACTGAGGACACAACCCATTGAGGTCTCCAACACAGTTAAGTACATGATTAGTGGCCTTCCTTTCGCTGGTGGCATGAGTATCGGAGGTTCTTGCAAATACTCCTTTATTTTGTCAAGGGCCTTCTTACAATCCTCATTCCATTTCATTGTCTGACTTTTCTTTAACAACTTGAACATAGGTTCACAGGTGGCTGTGAGATGAGAAATAAATCTGGAAATATAGTTTAACCTTCCCAAGAAACCACGTAATTCCTTCTCTGTCCTTGGCTCAAGCATTTCCTGTATCACTTTGACTTTGGTCGGGTCCACTTCGATACCTTTTTCACTTACAATAAAACCCAACAGCTTGCCGGACCTCACCCCGAAGGTGCACTTATTCGAATTCAACCTTAGCAAGAACTACCTCAGTCTCCCGAATAGTTTTTCCAGATGAACAAGGTGTTCCTCTTCCGTGTCATACTTAGCAATCATATCATCTACATACACCTCAATCTCTTTGTGAATCAAGTCATGAAAGAGAGTGACCATGGCGCGCTGATATGTTTCCTCGTCATTTTTCAAACCAAGCGGCATCACTTTATAACAGAAAGTTCCCCAAGGCATGATGAATGTCGTCTTCTCCATATCCTCCGGGGCCATCTTAATTTTATTGTAACCCGAAAAGCCATCCATGAACGAGAACACCTTGGAATGGGCAGTGTTATCGACCAACACATCAATATGCGGAAGATGGAAATCATATTTAGGGCTATCCCTGTTCAAATCCCTATAATCCACGCACATCACGACCTTACCATCTTTCTTGTGCACAGGCACAATATTTGCAATCCATGGCGAATAATTGATAACCTTTAAGAAATTTGCGTCCAACTGCTTCTGGACCTCCTCCTTGATCGTCTTGGACATCTCAGGATGAGTTCTTCGGAGCTTTTGCTTGACAGGAGAACAACCTTCTTTGAGCGGTAGTCGATGCACCACTATGTCTGTATCCAACCCAGGCATATCCTCATAAGACCATGCGAAGATATCAGAATACTCACGGAGTAGCTCAATCAATCTGGCTTTTACACTTTCTTCGAGATCATCCCTTATCTTGACTTCTATTCTTACCTCTTCTGCACCAATATTCACCACCTCAATCGAATCCTGATTCGGCTGGATAACCTTCTCCTCTTGTTTCAATAGTCTTGCTAGTTCCACAGGAAGATCACACTCCCCATATGCTTCTTCTTCAGCTTGATAAATAGGGATATCAAAGTCATAATGATCCATAACAGAGTCGTTATTGATAGAATCGGTGGTGGAAGTGCATCTGCATGAATGACATTTTTGCGTTTTTGTAGTGACAGTGTGTGTAAAGAGAAACATTTACATTTAAAAAAAAAAAAGCAAAATTTTGAATGCATAAACGTCCTTTATTTCATGATAAACTTGCAAAATAAACATGGTGTCCCTACACAAATGATTCACTATGCGTTGGGAAGAGCATAGGAATTATGATATGATAATAAAAGAAACAAGAAAATTACTCCTCAGCGCTTGAAACTTGGATAACATCCACAGAAGTACAATTGTTCAGCGTTTGGCCTGGAATACTTGGACGAATCCAATCTTCAACATTGTAGCGATCAACTCTATCGTCACCAATTGCATTGGCGTGTCCTTCTTGAGTAACACAAGGACGGGAAAACTTCACAGGAGTAGATAAACTGGATGCTCTGGGAGCTGCACTCTGCTGACCTGGGCTAAAACAAAGACCAAACTTATCAAACTTCGGAGTAACGTCCAGCACCTGACCCCAACCATCAGGGTTACCGCCTTCCACTACAGATTTTGCATCTTTGAGAGAAGACATAACAGTTTCCGGTTTCTTTTTCTGCTATGGAGGAGGAAAATTGACAGCATGAACTGTCTCAAACGCCTGAAACGGAGTCTCATGAATCTCACCTTCAAATTCGACATAACGGAATGATGTCAAATGACTTACAATGTACTCTTCTCCATCGCACACGGTTATCACCTTTCCCTCTGCAAGATACTTGAGTTTCTGATGAAGAGTAGAAGTGACTGCTCTCGCTCTATGAATCCACGACCTCCCCAACAAGCAATAGTATACTGGTTGTATATCCATCACAAAATATGTAACCGTGAAGGTGCTTGGACTGACCTTGATGGGTAGCTCCACTTCCCCAAATACTGACCTTCGAGACCCATCAAACGCCTTCACCATCAAATCACTAGGGCGCAACTCTAGTCCGGAATAATCAATCTTCATTAATGCTGACTTGGGCAATACATTTAAAGACGATCCTGTATCCACCAAGACCCGGGATAAATTAGTGCCCCTACACTCCATTGAAATATGCAACGCTTTGTTATGGTCTGGTCCCTCTGGAGGAAGATCAAAATCGGTGAAGCCCAAACCATTCCCGGCAGATATATTAGCACAAACATTTTCGAACTGATTGACTGTTATCTTATGTGGCACGAATGCATTCTTTAACAACTTCATCAAAGCATTTCTGTGAGGTTCTGAATTAATCAACAGAGACAAGATAGACATCTTAGAAGGAGTATGGCTCAGATGATCAATTATGCTATAATCACTCTTTCTGATAATATGCATAAGCTCCTCAACCTCATCGGGAACTGAAGAGGCTTCTGGTATCGGAATCGGTTGAGTCACATTGGCTGGCATAACCCTTGGATTACCAATCATTACCTGTTGTTTTCCTTTTTCCCTTGAAGAAGCATCTGCCGCATCTTGCATATTGGAAGGACCAAATACTCTCCCGCTTCTAGTCATTCGAACCACACCAGAAAAGTTATGGACTTCCTCTTCATCACCTTCCGCACGTTCTTCCTCAAACAAACGAGTATTAACCTCCTGCTTTACCCTGTGGTAATAAACATCGGCACCGTAATGCCACGGGACAGCCTTCTCACTGGTAGACGGCATAGGTCTGGGTATTGTAATCATCAGAGGGGGTGCCCTTGATGGGGCAGGAATGCGTGCAGGGGTGTAAGGAATAGATATCACAACAATATCTTCTTCAATAATCTTGCGGTAGCTCGGTTTTCTATCAAACTGCAGGGAACCCTCATTCATCAACAACTAGATGCCTGCTTTTAAATCATCACAGCCCTTCGATTGCTCTCTACACTTGGCACATTCTGAAGTACAACCCGGGAAAATATAATTGTCAAGCAAATACCTCTTAACAAGCTCAACGGAGTAGTTACATGTTCCACATCCATGATTAAATTCAACATTTCACCATTATCATCAATCATGTTAACAACACCCCCTCCATGCCTAGGAATTGGGTTTTGAGTAACATTCAGACCAGTTACCGGGGTAAACTCAATCGCCTTAGAATCCAACAAGTCTTGTACTTTACATTTCAATGCAAAACAATTGTCAGTAAAATGACCGACTCCGCCTGAATGGAATCCGCATCTTGCATTAGCATCATAGTTAACAGGGATTCTTGCGGGTGGTGGTGGCATATTTCTCAAACTGACCAACTTCAAGTCAAGTAAGTGGTGGAGCGCCTCAGTAAGAGTTACTGGCAAGGGATCAAATTTCCTTGGCTGTATCTGTTGTTGATTATTATACTGACGGGGAGCATCTTGCTGCCTTTGTTGTTGAGGCACTGTATTCGGTCTTTGCCGCGGAGGAGAATTAACGGGAATAGAAACAACATTAATTTGTTGGTGCTGACGATCCTCTCTTCATCCTCTATGAGAGTAAATCGCGCTTGCATCGCCTTCCCTTTTCTTAGGGTAATTGATGAACGGTTTCTTACTTCCCCCGGATGAGCCACTAGAACCTCCAATCTGAATTTTTCCCAGTTTCAAACCCACTTCAATTCTTTCACCATCCATAACCAAGTCTGCAAATCCTGCCGAAGTACTTCCTATCATATGCTCATAGAATGGCCCTTGCAGGGTACTCATGAACATATCAACGAGTTCTCTCTCCATGAGTGGAGTTTGAACCCTCGCAGCCAACTCACGCCACTTCTGAGCGTATTCCTTGAAAGATTCTTTTGGTCCTTGCAACATATTATGTAACTGAGTGCAATTGGGTGCCATATCCACATTGTACTGATAATGTTTGACAAAATCCTGAGCAAGATCATTCCAGCAACGAATATGAGTTTTCTCCAGCTTCATGTACCATTCCAGGGATGCCCCAGACATGCTATCCTGGAAAAAGTGAATCAACAGCCCTTGATCCTCCGTATGTGCTGACATCTTCCAGAAATAAGCAGTTGCATGAGTAATAAGACACGATGTTCCGTTGTACTTCTCAAATGTAGGAGGCCTGAACTTCGGAGGAACCTTCACCCCAGACACCAACCCAAGATCATTAGCATCCATACCAAGGACTCCTTGCCCTTCCACAGCCTTTAGACGCTCTTCCAACAAACGATATTTCATATCCTCAATCTGAACCCCCGACTCTGAACGCTGTACAAAAAACTGATCTTCATCTTGGTCAAAGTCAAAATCCTGATCCTGGTAATTCCTTACACCGCCCTGATTAACACTTATGTTCCCCACAAGACGAGGTCCAGGAGACGGAGGAAACTGCCCTGCGTTGCGCACAAAAGGGTTTCCCGGTATCCCATGAAAATTTCCAGCAGCCTGATCTTGTACATCCCCCAATCCTACAGAGATGTCCTGATAGAGCCCTGGATTCCCACCATCCCCTGGATGGCGGTGCTGGTTGTTAACAATAGTAGCTAGCTATTCCTGTCGGCGATTCACGTTGGTGATGACCTCCATGAACTGAGTCATCTGAGTAGCCATCTAGGCCCTCATTTCAGCGAGTTCAACTTGAACCTGTTCCATCTGTCTCGGCAAGTTATTTCTGGTGGAATAATGATGAGTAGTCGTCTTGAATTCTGGATAAGAAAAGCAGAAGAATAAGAAAATCGTCTTGAGATAACCTACAATGTTATGAAATGCATGATGTGCATGATATGTTTGTCATTTCCAGGTATCCAAGAGTCTTTTTACTCATCATTCACGGCGTGCAACCATACAATCAAAAGAGAAAAGATAATAAGATGAACACTTCAAATATTTATAAACAAAAGAAGCGATGCCCAAGTGACTTCGGTCAATTAAGAGAAAAATGATAAACAACCAAATACATGTCTTAAAAAAAAGTAAAAAGAACTGAATATTAACATCAATCAATTGGTCCCTTCCAACAATTCTGGGGGTGACCAAATACACCAAAAAACAAATAACAGAACTAAATCTCCAGAACTAAACATGCTTCAAGATGTTGACAGTACTCTTCGAGTCTGGCTTTCTCCTTCAAAACTTAAGATGCGACCATTTCACTTTCCCGGAACCGATCTTCTGTGACACGCTTCTGGGCCACTTCCTTCTCAAGCTGATCGTCCTTGTCTTTGAGTTGTTTTTCTAAGTTCTAAATCTTCTTCATGTGACTATTTTCTGAAGCGTGAAGCTTCTGAAACTCTTGTTGTGTCTTACTCAATTATTTTTCCATTTCAGCATAAGACCTCTTCCTGAAACTGGTTGCATCGGAAGTTTCTCCTTGAGCTTCCTTGAGTCTACGAGCTAAGTCGGCCCTTTCTTGATCTGCCCAATAAAGTTTCATCCCCGCCTCACGATCTTTTGCACGAAGCTAAATGTTCTCAACATGAATCTGGGTAAACATCTCAGTAGGCACCGTGTTACTTAGAACAGCAGGAGGTTGCTCGTATATAGGAGCCGACCTTGCAAATGGTAACCATAAGATCTTAACCCTGGCTCTAACCCACTCCAAGTAAGAAATTCTAGCAACAGGAACCTTCTTGCCCAAAGTGGTTCTATCCTTCCTGTGAATGCCTTTCCAAGCACTTGTCACTCTCTTCAACATCTCAGGATCACTTCCTCTGGCGAAATACACTGATTCAGACACCTCCTCCACCTTTGGCGGCCCATCCATTGCATATCCCAATTATCGATAAGCAAGTATAAGATTATAGTTGATGCACCCCTTAGTTCCTATGAGGGGAACATTATGGAAATCTCCGCAACTAGTGACAACACTTCGCACTTCCCCCATATCATAATTCCACCGGATACTGAAAGAAGTAAGGTTGAAGAGCCTTGATGACCATCGGAGAGAATGCCTGGTGTCCACGAAAGGACCACTTACTGGTAGGTGCAACATAAGCCATTGATACAACATCGAATGACATAAACCTACATTACCACCTTTGTCGTGCCTATAATGGATGGTATAGAGAGTATCTGCCAAGAGTGTCGATATTGGGTTCTTGTTTCTAAAAACACAGATAGCCGCCAAATCCACAAAAAATTTCTTGCGAGGGAAGAGGACGATCCCGTATATCATGAGAGCAAACAGAGAACTGAAGTCACCCCAATTGCCTTTCTCTGCCCAGTATTCAGCTTTCTTCACCAAGAAATCCAAATAAAACCTTGTAGTACCCTCACTGAACTTCCAATTGTCTTTCACCTCCTTCCAACTCAAGTGGAGAATTTTAGCAATGACTTCGGACTTCGGCTTCTCCGGTACTTGGACAAAAGGAACTTCATTGGTCAATCTGATATTAAGCAGGTACGAGTACTCTTCTAGGGTAGGAACCAGTTGATAATCTTGGAAAGTAAAGCACCGTAATTCTTTATCATAAAACTGGAAGAGAGTGATCAAAGCCATCAGGTCAACTGGAGTATTAAGGACTAGTAACAAGTTGCCATAATTCTTGCTGAAATTATCCAGAACATCACCCTTCAAATAAGAACTCAACCTCTTCAACTCGGCCACATAAACGGTAGGAATATGATAAGAGAAAGTATTCCTGGTGAGCTCTTTTACACGCACTGAATCAGACTCAACTAGAGGGAGATCAGCCATTTCTGACGGAAAGAAGACTCTTGAATGTCTCTAGAAAATGACATGCGCATGCTAGTTATTTTTTTTTACATCATTTTTTTTTTAGAAATAAATATGCTATGATGCAATATGACAGGATCAAAGTTCACACTGGATCGTGGCTGGACCATTACAAAACAACACCACTCAAGATTAAAAGAGAAACCCGAAGCTTTAAAACTAATCATGGGAACCTGAGTCACCTTCGTAACACAAAGTCACCAACAGTACCTGTACCTGTACCTGTAAGAAAAGTTTTCCCACCCCTCTCATGGGTGTAGTCTAGGTCAAGGTAAGGTTTAAAGCCAAATTAGAGTACGAGAGCTCAAATGTCGGTATCATCATACGATGACACCTATCCGAACTACCTCTGAAGTCATGGATCTCATGGTCAAGTCTACAAAGCATCCGCTTCATATCTGCCATGGCCACTCTATTCTTAGTTCCTATGGATTCACTCATAGCCTGGGTACGAGGCCTTTTACCTCATGGAACAAACCCACCCACCAAGAAAATCCAGCAACCAAACAGTCCAGCCAAATCCAGTATGCAAAAAATAAAGCGCACATAGGATGCAATGCAAATAGATAAATATGCAAAGTGGTAAAATAAACACCCAAAAGGAAAATAAACAAGAGCTAGGATCGACTCCGGGATGGACCAGCAAAAGGTCAATCTGTCCCCAGTGAAGTCGCCAGCTAAAACCATCGGCTGAAAATCACCGAACAATGAAGTCGCCACCGAACGTCTTTTATCCCGTCGAGAGGGAAAGGTAAACATCGAGAAAACCTGAAAAGGGAGAAATCACGGTCTTTCGACCGAGAGATCGGGTAAGGGAGTCTGTTACATGAGGGGAAGGTATTAGCACCCCACACGCCCGTAGTACTCTATGGTATCCACTCTTGTTGTCTAATCTAAATGGGTGTGGTCAAATCCTATGTCTATGGATTACAACTGAAAAGGGAATGCATGCAAAAGAAAAGAAAATAATGTAGGGAAAATAAAAGTTGTGCTCGGTTGGGCCCTACCCCAATGCCTACGTATCCCTTTTAAGGAATCAGAGCAGTCGTAGTTCGGCTTAAGTGTTTTGGTTGGTTTGTGTTTTTTTAGTTAAGACAAACAAAGATAGTCAAGATGGCAAAACATCAAGAAACCACGAACAAATGAGGCGATCAAACATCGACTAAATAATAACAACGTAACATGTCAAAGATGGCAAGACATCAAATGGTAAGATAACACACCTAACAGTGACATTGTGGGTGAAAGTAGGATAACAAACATGTGCAATGGCGAAACATCGGCTTCGAACAAATGTGCGATGGAGAAACATTGGCTAAGAGATAACAAAGATATCATGGCGAAGATGACAAAACAATCACACCTGACAATGATATTGAGAATCAAAGGAGGATAACAAACATGTGCGATGGCGAAACATCGGCTTCATACAAATGTGCGATGGTGAAACATCGACTTAAAAATAATAAGGAATCATGGTAGAGATGGCAAAACATCGATAAAACAGATGACAAAACATCACACCTAACAATGATATTGAGAATTAATGTCGGATAACAGACATGTGCGATGGCGAAACATCAGCTTCAAGATGACAAGATATCATGGCAAAGATGACGAAACATCAATAAAACAGATGACAAAACATCACACCTATCAATGATATTGAGAATCAATGTAGGAGAACAAAACATGTGCGATGGCGAAACATCGGCTTGAAAATAATAAGGCATCATGGTAGATATGGCAAAACATCGAGAAAATAGATAACAAAACATCACACCTAACAATGATATTGAGAATCAATGTAGGATAACAGACATGTGCGATGGCGAAACATCGGCTTCAAGATAACAAGATATCATGGCAAAGATGACGAAACATCAATAAAACAGATGACAAAACATCAAACCTATCAATGATATTGAGAATCAATGTAGGATAACAAAACATTTGTGATGGCGAAACATCGGCTTCAAGATAACACAGATAAAAGTAAAATTGGTTTCTATCTTTTATTCTTAAGAGGAGTTTGAATTCATTAGAGGTGTCTTATGATTTTCCAAGAAAACAGGTTTTTGTTTTAAGATGCAAGATGCAAAGAAAGGGAAAACAACTAAGGGAAACTAACCTAGTACTATCTCTAATGTTATCATACAATGGTTGACCCTAAGGTTGAGGATAAAGGAAAATCCTATCCTATGTTAGCATACATGGATTCCTATCTTAATCAGCATGTCAGAGAAAGCTTAACAAGACTATCCTATAGGGAACATGCAAGGAGAGCGAAGTCGTGATATCAATATCTAAATTTAGTGACTCATCGATCAACAGTTAAAGAGGAAAAGAAATAAACATCCTATAGGGAACATGCAATGAGAGCGAAGTCGTGATCTCAATATCTAAATTGAGTGACTCATCGATCAACAATTAAAGAGGAAAAGCAATAAACATCCTATAGGGAACATGCAATGAGAGCGAAGTCATGATCTCAATATCTAAATTGAGTGACTCATCAATCAACAATTAAAGAGGAAAAGCAATAAACATCCTATAGGGAACATGCAATGAGAGCGAAGTCGTGATCTCAATATCTAAATTGAGTGACTCATTGATCAACAACAAACAAAATACATGCAATCAGACAAAAACCAGAGGGCCTCCTGACATATATCAGCAACAGAGGTCCCATCATGCAATCAGAGAATTATGCAAAATGAAAATGGGAGAAAGGAGGTAGTACAATACCAAACAGATAACTATCTGTAGCAATCAAGCAAGAATAAAAGAAACCCATAGAAACTTCAAGCAAGCTGGCATCAGTAGACAAATTGAGTCAGCAATTGCACCATCAAGATGTAAGCAAATTATCAGATATGTACAAATCCCATGGGCAAAGTGTGATATTCATAATCATAGATGTGCATATCCTGTACAAACCATCAAGCATGCCAAGCACAAAAACAATGCTAATATAATAAACTGTGTTCCACAAATAAAGTGGAACACAAAAGCCTCAAGCCAAAAGTGGCAACTTTCTCAAAGTACATCACACATTCAAAAACCAAGTTAGTATTCCATAAGGTGAAAAGTGAGAATAACATGATGGCAATTACCAAATATTAGACATCATAAGCAAGAGGAGACAATCATATGCACATATTAGGCCAAAAGAATCAACAGAATGTTGCTCTTTCCTATCACCATGTTGAATTGACAATTGAGTGTCAATCAAGGATCATAAGAGCTTAAGAATAATATGAACAGGAACCATAAAGGTTAGTAACAAACATGTTTCAATCATGCACAATCAATTCAATCACAACTTCATGAATACAATAGGAAATGAAACCTACATAATGCATTAGATGGTTCAAAATATTCAAACATGAGGCTTTTAAGTGAAATGGCTTGAGCTAACATGGACAAATCAGAACCAGCATAATCATTAGGTTCGCAATTATAGGCCTCACTCAAGTTCATTGGCCATCAAACAAATTGCAACAAGACATGCAAACATAATTGGGTACCTTCACTTCAAAATTACACCAAAAATAGAAACAAGGATCCATAATTCAAACCAAAAATATCTCAACATCTTGGAAGTGTTTAGAAGTCAGAATGCAAGCCCTAAGTTCATGAATGATTGGGGAGGATGTAAAATAAAGTGCAAAATTTAAGACTAGTTGGCAAAACCACCAAGCTAGACAAGGTTTCAAAATTATTTGTGGAAAAATATCAAACCAAGTCAAGTAATTCAATAAAAATAGTTTTCAAATTCCCAACACATTCATGAACCAAGATCAAGACCTGAAATCCAATAAAAGTCCAAGACACAAGGGTTTTGAACATGAAACTTGCACCATAAGCAACAAAAACCCTAGATTTTGACTTTTAATCCCAAATATTAATTAAATAGGATTAAAACTCAAACAAATCAAACCAAAGTCAAACCAATCACCAAGAAACTTTAAAAGTCAGAATATACATTTTTTCATATTTTTTGAATTAAGAAAAGTCAAGGAAGAAAATAATACTCAAACAATTATGTAATTAACAAATATTCACATATCAAAATAATGTTTAAACCAAAAATTCAGAAAAATGGCCAACCAAAAATATATTCAAATATTAGGGCTAAAAACATGCATCCTTGAATTTTTGTGATTTTTGTGGATGAAAGGAAAATATTAAAACCAAAAAAACAAACAATTAATCATGAAATTATTATTCAAAGGCAAGAAAATGCAAATCATAACCAAAAAAAATCATGAAATGGTCAAAACAAAAATAGGATCAGTTTCTATGAATAAAGACTAGATTACATGATTTTTTCTGGAATTTTTGAATTAATAGAAGTATTAAAAATAAAAAAACAAACAAATATTACAAATAAACTTTGAAATTAAATTTTTAATCAAAAATAAGAAAAATGGTGAACCAAAGTCAGAATAAAATTTCACATTATTTTGGAAGTCTCAAATAATTTTTGTGGATTTTTTAGGTCAAAGGAACTATTAAAATAAAAATTATCT
Organism: Vicia faba; assembly: GCA_948472305.1. Lineage (NCBI taxonomy): Eukaryota > Viridiplantae > Streptophyta > Magnoliopsida > Fabales > Fabaceae > Vicia > Vicia faba. Next base: position 1,260,383,998 of record OX451740.1, read on the forward strand.
TTGATCAATTAATTAATTAAACCTAACAAATTTTTTAACCAATCAGATAATTCCAAAAAAATATCAAAAAAATACACAAAGTCAGAAATATTATTTTGAATTTATGATAATGTTTTCAGAATTTTTCAATCATTTTTGAGCAAGAAAATAAATCATGGAAATCAAATTATAAAATAGAAATTCAAATAATTCAAAAATTTCAAACGGACCAATCAGGATGTGCCACCACATCATCTCCAACCTCTGGCCTTTCAAAAAACGCGCGCATAACTCAGGATTAGGGCTCACTTTCAGATCAGTGTAACTCACTCGATTTTGCATTATTTTTCATGAAATCGAAGGCAAATTAAAGCTAGTATGGAAAGGAATACATAGCAATTCGAATCAAATCAAATCATCAACCACATCATCCACAATTAAGCCATGAACATGAACAAAAACAATATGAATCACGAGTTGCAGAACATCCAAACATGCATAATTCATCAAATTAAACGCTACAAAGCTTCAGAATCATTCCATAGACTTCAAACCACACGATTATAAACATATATCACACGAAGCATGGCTAGAAATCAGAATTCAAAGTTGAGAATTCAAACCTTTGAGAAAAAGGATCTAATGTCTCCTTCACTCCAGTAGCAATCCAAGATCCGATCTACAATCCTTATCACTTGGAGAAGAGAATGCAAGAAGAATTGGCATAAACACGCGTGGAGATGGAAGAATCGAAGAAAAATGTAGAGCTACAAGCTATAGAGTTTCTGACTTTGATTGATGAAATGAGGCACAAACCCCTTACACTGAGGCTTGCTTCTCAATATATAGAGGATCAGGAGGAGGGTTGAATAGATTTTTCGCGCTGAAAGCTCTTGGAATCAAAGAAATCTTCTTTTGGCCAACATTAAGTATGCACATGCAGCCTCTCATTCCCTCGTGCGTTGGCTTGCTTTCTTCGTGCATTTTAATCCATTTTCCCTCAGGAAGAGATTGGCAACAAGATTAGGACTTAAATCCTAGCATTACGCTTGTGGTTGTGACTTAGCAATTTTGAGCAAGTTTTGCATTTTTTGATCTAAGCCTGTGCAATATCATATGGGGCACGAAATAGTGAGTGTGATGGGCCTCAGCATATCACAAATTACCAATGGGCTTGATTAGAAGAAAGAAGAATGGCTAAAACTTGAGTTTGCAAGAAATGGCCATTTTGCACATTTGCCAAATTTCAATGAAATGCCTCAAATTTCCAAAACTCATAACTTGCTCATACTTTTGAATTTTGGCACAAATGAACACAATTTGGAAAGGAATTGAAAATATATACAAACCCTTAGTTTATGGTTTTTGCAAATTAATCCATTAAGGTTCTCAAAATTTGGCTTGAAATTCAATCATTTTGAAAAATGACCTATAATTTGGTAACTTTAAAAGACCATAACTCTTGATTCCTTGCCAATTTGAATATGAGACCAAAAGGAGGTGAAATATCATTCTCTTATATTTCCAAGCATATTTAATTTGCATCTTCTTGATCAAGGATGAATAAAATATGATTTTTTGAAATTAAGTCCTTATTTTCCAAAATTAAAACACTTTTAGGGTTTCTTCAAGAATAAGTTTCAATCCAAACTTCAATCTCTTTAATCCAATGACCAAAATGGACTTGAAATATGAAAAGTACATCCTTGAAATGATGGTTGGCCAAAAATTCACTTGGTCAACTTTGACCTTGACTGATTTTGAACAAAATGACCATTTTTCCCCTCTGAATTAATTGATCCACTTCTCTTCAAAATTGATGATCAAAACATCAAACATATGATCTTCCAAACATATAAAGGCCATGTGCAAAGTTTCACTTCAAAATTCTCAAGAAATCTTGATGAAATCCCAAACCCTAATTTTGGTCAACACATTAGGAGACTGATGAATCATCTTCAAAACCTCAAATCCTCTGGGTGACTTGATCAATTCTTTGTGCAAAGACCTTTCAAATATTAAAGGAATGTTGTTGCTTTAAAAATCAAGATTTGTACATTGGCCAACAATCTTGCTCAAGCAAACTCTAATTTGGCTGATGAATCCAAAGAGATGGGGAAAAACATCTTGAGATATGCCATAACCTTTAAGCTCAAATGATCTAGAGATTTGGATGGTAAGATATTTCTTGAGCAACATGTCTATGCAAAATAACCTTCAAGGCTTGAGGAAGACTTGACAACCAAAGTGCTTTGATCCCATCACAATGTATGAATGCAATTTAATATGATATTTATGATGAAACATAAGCCTAAATCAAGAGGGAAAATTTTGGGGTGCAACAAGAGCACGTGGAAAACCATAGATAGAAAGGGTGCTAACACCTTCCCTTTATATAATCTACCCCCCGTAATCAGAAACATCTCGAAAAAGGTTTTTTTTGTTTTTCCTTTTCCTGATTGGATAAAATAAAAGTCGATGGTGACTCTTGCTTACCGCGACATTTTGTGAACAAAAAACGCAAACCAGTATTAACAGTCGGCTCTGCCACCGTATCACAGTCAGCATTGTATTGATACTGCTTATAAAAAGAAGCAGCCAAATCCTCCTAGTTACGGACATTGGTTCCTTCCAGTTGATATGACCATTCAAGATGAGTCCCTGATAGACTGTCTTGAAAGAAGTGAACCCATAAGTTCCTATCAGTAGTGTGAGGCTGAATCTTCCTCACATAGGAACGAAGATGAAGCTTGGGACAAGACACCCCATCATACTTCGCGAAAATCAGAGCTTTAAACTTTTATGGGATGACTACCCCAGACACCAATCCAAGATCTTCAAAATCCATTCCTGGTATTCTCTGGATCTCCATAGCACTCAACCGATCCTCTAACTGCTTGTATCTATCCTCAGCGGGAGGATACTGCTCATCATTGTAGTTTGTGTCATTATTAGAGACTCCAGGGATAGGGTCCTTCTCCCTTGTCTCTCTCTCTTGATTCTCCCCTTCTTTGGACGAGGAGGTCAGATCAATTGGTTGCTTTAATGGCCCCCTGAACCTCCTGCCCAGATTCAGAACACCAGAGGTCTTCTTCTTCTTCTTCTTTTCCTTCAGGATAAGGGCCTTCAAGTCTTCCTGCCATTTTGCAAAAGCTATGAACATTTGTTGAAATTGGGCATTTTTTTCCTGAAGATCTTTGATGCTTTATTCAGAAGACATTTTTGTGGAAATAAACAGCGATGAAGATGAGAAACCTGTAATGGTACCTATTTACGCAATGTCATGGATGGTATGCTTATGCAATGATTTCAAGGACTTTTAAAGGCTCGAATTTGTTTAACCAAAAGAAACACACGTTAATTGCATTAATAAGTTCAGATTGTTACAAAGAATTCCCTTTAGGCTTACAATCAAACAAACAAAACTTAAAACAAAAGAAAACTAGGTCTCCCAGGAGCGTATCCTCTTTGGTGCAATGTAGGCGTTTATATTCCTTTCTTCATGAAGTAGCCTAGTGAGCTCCAGGTCCTTCTTCTTGCTGGCATAGAATTGAGCTTCAAACGTATCCCTCTCCTCTTTAAGTTGAACCCAGGATTTCTGTAACTCCTCATGATCAGTTGGCATGTCAGAATGATGAACAAGATAAGGAGTGTCTCTTTTAGAATGATGAACAAGACTTTGGGCACTGGCTCATACCCATCGGAGATAAGGCTCAAAAGGGATGGAATTCTTGTGCCCCAATGTCTTGCTATCAATTTTATGTACCATGCCCCAAGCTCTCATGAACCTTTTGCGGTAATCCTGAGCATCATTCTCATAGTTGAAGGCGATTCCTTGGATAAGCGTATCATGAGGACCATCCCTTCTCGTATAACCAAACTGCCACAGTGCCAAACAAGGTTTATAAGTGATTCCTCCCCTAATAACTAAGAGAGGGACATTAGGGAATTCACCACAGCGATAAATGATGGTAACATCTTCCGAGGACCATGAACACCAATGAATGTATGAATGTGTAAGGGACATCAGCCTATGAGACCATTTCATACCCTGCCCATTCTTCAAAGCAGACTTGGGTAGGTGCAAAATAAACCACCTAACCAGTAGAGGAGTGCAACACAGGAGGGTCCCCCTTCTCTTTAGAGTGCGAGCATACAAAGAGTGTAGAACATCCCCCAGTAATGTAGGTACCGGATTATGAGACAGAAAAACCTTAATCATATTTGTTGTACCCCAAAATTTTCCCTCCTATATTTGTCAATACATTCCAAGTGAGGTCCTCAAATTACTCAAGGAAGTCCAAGGGTTGACCAGACAAACTCTCTCCTAAGGCAGTCTTCCCCAAATTAGGGTTTCATTTTGCATCAAGATGTTTGAGTCCAAAGGATCCCAAATGCTCACCTTTGTCCTAATATGTTCTCAAGATCATCCATATTAAGTTTCAAGCCTTGTAGAGAAAATTTGCTAAGTCAATTGCTCAAAGGCCTGAAAATCAACTTTGCTAGGACAAAAGTCAACTGTGGCCCACATACAGTCAAACCTCAATATTTTTGGTCAACATTCTCATTTTGAAGTATTATTCATCATTTTATAAATTGTTTATCATGATTCCTCAAGGATTGCTCACAATTCATCAAAACCCAAAAGTTGCTAAATTAGGGTTTTGTAGGAAAAGTCAACTCAACTTTGACCAAGCATAACTTTCTCATACTTTATCAAAAATGACCCATCCAAAGATAATTTTGAAGAGAATGTAATTCTCTACAATCCATCTTCAGCTCCCAAGTTCAAAATATGTACTCACAAGAAGATATGAATTTGGACATTATAGGTCATTTTGAAAAGTCAACAAAAACACCTTTTGGGTCAAAGCTTCATACATGAACATGGAAGACTCAATTGAGATGAGACCAAAAGGGTTGTTTAGAGGTCATCTTAAGATTTATAAAAAGTCCCAAAACAACTCTTTAGGGTCAAAATTGAAGGAGTTATGCATTGGCAAAGATGACCCTTTTTGCAAAATTGCCAAAAGTCAAATGTGTCCAAATTGCATTTTTTTGCTAAAGAGGCCCAACTTTTTATGCTTGCACTGAGTTTGTAATGTGACCCACGACCCATGAGCCCTTCCACTTGTCATTCTCTTATTTTTGTTATTTATTTTGATTTTATTTCAATTAAATCAAATAAAATCAATATAAAATAATGAAAATATCAAAAACTAATTAAATCTTGAGATTTTGTGCATGTTTAGGTTCATTACACAGCTGGAGACAAGATCAAATCGTGCAAGGCTTGATATGGACACAAAAAGATTGGATTTGCTTAATTTGGAAAGATTTTGCACAAGGATCAAATCATGAATCAATAGTCATAATTGGAGAAGATTTGATACAGAATTGTAACCCTAATGCATTCTACTATACATAAGGAACAAGGCAGACCAAAGACAAGGAGATAGAGGCGTGAAAAGGCAGAAAGCAAACTTCAAAAAGTTCAAGAAAAGTTGCAGACCAATTTCCATGTTACAGATCACCTCAAGGCATTCTAACCATCCCAATCGTTTACCGGACATTCCTGGACTGTGTTGCAACCGCTAGCAAGCTTCCCCATGTTCAAAATCACACTGTAAGGTTCAAACGGTTGTCTCTTTTCTTGAAATCGAATCCACTGATTCTAGCATCTTTAGCATGAATAATTGACATATTTTTAATCCTTGGGATGTTTGTAAGCTAATGATTATGATTAGTTTTATTTTTATTGACTGTACAGCAAAGTGCCATGGCTAGGGTTTTTTCTTCATTTTTAGGGATTTACTGTACAAGAACAATTGGCCATTAATAATGGTACCATGATGCTCGTGAGGTTGCAACGAGTTGATTGGTACCATTGGTTTTCATTTATCATGCTTGTATGAGATTTTGGAAATGCACAGGGTTATACCTACGCTCAGTGTCCGTAGGTAAAAGCTTTGATCTCTAAAACGACAGAGGCGACGAAGAAGACGATGGCGTGGCATGCTGTGAATGGGCAGTTTAAATCTGCGCGCGTTTTAAGAATTAATATTTTGTTTTATCATATAATGTTTGTTTGTTATTATTTGTACAACTAACATGGCCAGCTCAGATGGCAAGCGCGCAGTGGGGGAAGGCTCAAGGACCTGAGTTCGATCCCTGGGTCCCAACATTTGCTTTATATTGTTTTACTTTGCATAATAAGGTGTGCTAGTATCTCACGAGTCTACCATGTATCATTAGCATCCAACCATCAGATCATCAAGGCCGTAGATCCAACGCCTTCTCCCATGAGGGTCCACCATGCGCCCAGTCAAGCAGGCACACAGGATCTGGCAAAGTCAATGGGGCCAGGAATTGTTGGGCCAAGAAATTGCCATCAACACCCCCTCCTTTTGCTAGCACCAGGCCCATTGTTTCTCTTTTCTATTTCTTTTCTTTTTTTTATAATTTAATTAGTTTAATTATTTTTTAACCAAAATCAATTTCTTTTTTCACAAAAAATCATAAAATCAAGTTTCACAAATTTAGAATTAGGTCTTTTTATTTTATCAAATTTAATTTAATATTAGTTTAAATTTAATTTAGGGTAATTCTAACTTTTTATATAATTAAAATCAATTAGAAAAATTAGGATTAGCTTGTGATCTAATTTTTTATTTCTTTCTCAAAATACAAAAATACAAAAATAGGTTAAATTAATTATTATTTTTCCTTAATTAAAATTAATTCGTAATTAGGTTTTTTTATTCAATTAAACTTTATTTTCTCAAAATAATCAAAAACGACAAAAAAAAGATTTTTCTTTTAAATTATAATTAGGTAGTTGGGGTCAATATTAATGTAACTGCTCACGGTATATAATATTTTAATCTAGGTTTTTCCCTTTATTTATCGTCTTTTACGAGTTTTTTGGCTATGTAATTAATCCCTACCCCGAAGCCTTGTAATAGCGTAGGTTTTATTTATCGCATTTTAATTCTCGCAAATATTAACTGTTTAGATGTATGTTAATAGGATTGTATGACAAGATTGCATGATAATTTAAAATGACTAGAAAACCCTAATGTGCAAAGACAATAACTGAAATTAAATCACTCGTACATGCGCACTCTTAGGGTATACTCTCACTTCGGTTGCCTTCGGTAAACGATCATTAAGTATAGGGTGTCTTAGTGGTTTCCCTCCTGTCTAACAAAGATCAAAAGTCCCGTTCGGAAATGTTACCTCGGAAATGTTTCCTCGAATATGATCTTAAGACTATAGGGTTATTACTAAGACGTCCTAACATTGCTTTAGTGATCGTACGTCCCTTTCGAATTGACCCTTACAACTCCAACGACGGTACTACCTACTCCTTAATAGTGGGATAGCGTTGTCTAAAGGAAATAGAATAAGAATAGAAATGATATTTTTTCGAGTAGGTAGATTAGTTCCTAAGTACTTGCTCAAACAAACAAAAACTTTTTTTTACACTAACACTTTTCAAACAAAGTTTTCAAAAACAACTTCGTAACACTCTTGAGGACAGAAACAAGGTTTAAAACGAAGTAAAACAAAACTTTTCAAAGCAAAGCACACACAATCAATTTCAAAATGAGAACGCACCTAAGAGCCCATGGAAAACCATGGATGGAATGGGTTCTAACACCTTCCCTTTCTATAATCTACCCCTCGTACTCAAAATATCGAAAAAGGATTTTTTTTCTGTGCTTTTTTCCTTTCTGATTGGATAAAATAAAAGTCGGTGGCGAATCTTACTTACCGCGACATTTTGCGAACAAAAAACGCAAAACGCAAACTAGTATTTTAAAAACAGTCGGTTCTGCCACCGTATCACAGAACTGGCGACTCTTCTGGGGATTTAATAAGTGGGGTATACCTTAGGATCTAGTTCATCATAAATTGCTTCTCATGTTTGTTTTGGTTGCTTTACTTTTAAGGGTTTTTGTTTGGGAGTTACTATAGATCCTAACCCGGATCTGGGGACACCTTTTAGGTAAGTAGAAATAAACTGTGAGGGAACTGTACAACATAGAACGATACGGTTGAAGAAGTAGCTACGTTGATGTGGCACATTGGTTGGTATTGGTATCCTTTGTGGAGAAACGAGGAGAATACGTGGCCACTGCGTGTGTCGTTAAGCATCAACTGATCTTAGACCTTTAATCAACCAACTTGGCCATTAGAAAGTAGTGAGATAGCCGACCTTGGTGTAAAGCTGAGAACTGGTTGATACTCGATGCTACACTCATTGAGACCATACTCTCGAGATATTTCCGGCCGCAAGAAAAGATTGCGTTAGCTGAAACCATGACCGATAGAGGATTGCCAGTGATATTGAGAACCTTTAGAACCGAGTTACTTTTTCTAGGACAGGTTGAAACAAACTGAACTTCAAGAGGGTAATACCTTAGACCCCATGCAAGCCTTAAACTTAAGGGCTTTTTGTGTGACTTGTTTGCCTTTGCCATGCCTGTTATCTGCTATACCTGTTGTTTTTATCATGACATTATGCATCATAACATGGCATTCATACTTCATTATACTAACCATTTCAAAGACCAAGGGAATTTATCTTTGTTCTGTTTTGCAGATTTTGGCTTCCGTACGCAGAAATACCATCTGAGTTAACTTTGTGCAAATACCTTCTCAACTTAAAGAGTTAGCCTCAAGAGTTTCTGAGACTTCTTTTTTCATTAAGATACATGGTCAGCTTCTTAGCCTGGTTACCTCAAAGCTTGATGAGCAGATGATGAGTGTGCTTTTCCAGTTCTTCGATCATGTGCATCATTGCTAAACCTTTCCAGATTACCAGTTGGTTCCCACTTTGGAAGAGTCCTCTCACTTATTAGGCATATCCATCCTTGAGCAGGTGCCCTTCACAGGTATGGAAGAGACTCCTATACCAGAAGACATTGCCTCAACTCTGCATCTGAAACGGGATGATGTAGTAGCCAATTGGGAAACACGAAGTGGGGTCGAAGGTTTTCTAGCTAAATTTCTGATAGATCAAGCTCAGCTATTCTGGGATAATTTGGACTTTCAGGCTTTTGAAGATGTCTTGGCTCTCCCTATATATGGTTTGGTTCTCTTCCCGAATCCAGATTCCTTTGTAGATGTGAACGCGGTCAATATTTTCCTTTCTCGTAATCTCGTGCCTACTCTACTGGGTGATATCTTGCATTCCCTCTACACTCGTACTGTGCGAAGAAGAGGGACTCTTATGTGTTTCATGCCATTATTGTCGAGGTGGTTTATTTCACACCTCCCTAATAATGTCACTTGCCCATACAGACGTTCTTTGGAGTTCCAAGGCTATGGAAGACACTGTTGTCATTGATCGTTATAGGGGATACCCTAATGTCCCGTTGCTTGGAATTAGAGGGGGAATAACCTACAATCCTTGTCTAGATTTGCGACAATTTGGTCGTTCTCGGAGAAATGGTCCCCATGAGCTACTTCTTGCGGATATTGCATTTGACTACAAGGAGGACATAAACGAGCACCGTCGAAGGTTTATACGAGCTTGGGGCATGGTGAACAGATCTGATCCCAAAGAGCTAGGACCAAGGACTTCCCTCCCTATGCAGCCTTATCTCAAGTGGGTCCGAGCTCGGGCCCAGAAGCTTGGGATGGCTTATGAAGCAGTACTGCCAGTAATTGTGGAACCTACTAATGAAGAAGGCGTTCCTTATACAGTTCTTTATCCTTATATGCCCACTGATCCTGGGGCATTGCAGAGATCTTGGATTCAGCTGAAAGAGGAAAGGGATACTTACCAGGAGAAGTACCATGAGCAAGAAAGGAAGATCTTGAAGCTCACCAGGCAGCTCGAGGAAGAAAGAGTGATCAATGACTACATCAGCACCAAGAGGAAGCGTCCATGGGACTTTTGATTTTTCTTTTCTAGTTTTATATTTGTTTTCCATTTACTGTTTGTAACGCCTTAAAGGCATTATTGAACCTTTTTACAGATTAATCTAATAAAGTTTGTTTTATTTTTCGTTTGCAAATTTAAATCTCCCAAAGTCTTTGAAATCATTACATACGCATCCCATTATCATGCACACCATTACAGGTATCATTACAAGTTTCTCATCTTATTCACTGTTTATTTCAGCAGAAATGTCTTTCGATCAAGCCATCAAAGATCTTCAGGCACAAAACGCCCAATTCCAACAAATGTTCTTAAGTCTGGCTAAAGGGCAAGGGGATCTAAAAACTCTCATTCTGAAAGAGAAGAAGAAGAAGAAGAAGAAGGTCGTTCTTCTGAATATGGGTAAAACGTTTGGGGATAGGTTGAAACAGCAAGCTGATCTGACCTCTTCATCCAAGGAAAGGGAGAACCAAGAAGAAGAAAAGGGCCCCAGTCCTGCAATCTCTGATAATGATACTGATTTTGATGATGAGCAATATCCTCCTGCTAAGGATAGGTACAAGCAACTTGAAGACCGTTTGAGTGCTATGGAGATTCAAAAGATCCCTGGTTTGGATTTAAGAGAATTGGGACTGGTATCAGGAGTGGTGATCCCTCATAAGTTCAAATCTCCGGTTTTTGCCAAATACGATGGAGTATCCTGTCCAAAACTCCATCTTCGTCGTATGTCAGGAAAATCCAACCTCACACTGCTGATAGAAATTTGTAGGTGCATTTCTTTCAAGATAGTCTGTCAGGGACTCAACATGAATGGTTTTATCATTTAGAAGGAGCCAATGTCCGAAACTGGGAAGACCTTGTTGCTGCTTTTTACAGGAAGTATCAGTATAACGCCAACCTTGCTCCGACTCGTACTCAGCTTCAGGGTATGTCTATGGGTGCAAGTGATGGTTTTAAGGACTATGCTCAAAAGTGGAGAGACTTGGATGGAAGATTCCAACCCCCTTTGTCTGACAGGGAGTTGGTTGACATGTTTCTAGGGATGCTATTTGGTCCATTTTTCAATCATCTTATCGGCAGTTCGTCATCTGGGTTTACTGAGTTGATCTTGACTGGGGAGAGAGTATAAGCGGTATCCGAAGTGGTAAGATACAGAAGGAAACTTCATCAATTGCAGTAAAGAAGCCTTTCACCGGTAAGAAAGAAGCTAGTGATGTCTACGGCTTGAGGGGCCAAAGCAGACCTGAACACCGTCAAGCAGTAAATGCGGTAGTGATATCAAGACCCACCGTTGCTCCACAACGCAACAATCAACAAAGGGTGGAAAGACCATAGAGGCAGTACACTCGGCTCAATATGACCTTGTATCAAATTCTACCACAATTATTGAAGACCAATCTGGTAACTCTGAGGGAAGCCCCGAAGAACCCCAACACCACTTATCCTCATTATAACTCAAATGCCCGCTGCGCCTATCACTCCAAAAGTCCAGGTCATGATACAAACAACTGTTGGGCCTTGAAAAACAAGGTATAAGATTTGATCGAAGCCAAAGAGATTGAGTTTGACGCTCCGGAGAAGCCCAACGTCATAACTGCTCCCATGCCCAAACATGGTCATGGAGTAAATGCTGTGGACGATGATTTATTTGTGACCTTTGTGGAAGAAATTGCTACTCCTTTGATGATAGTTAAGAGGAATTTGTTGTTAGCCAGTTTATTTCCGGGTTGTGGTGAAGGTTGCCACGTGTGTTCAATTCCGCCTGCTGGTTGCCACTTATTAAAATCGGGTGTTCAACGCCTGATGGATAACAAAGAGATTCTGTTCGAAAAGACTATGATTCTGTTGGTTCCAATTGAATATGTTTCCATCATAACCATTTCTTCCAATCCTTCCAAGGTTTCCTCGAGAAAGCCTGTTAGGATTACACCCGTCCCAAGAATTGCTCCGTTAATAATTACTGTCCCCAGTCCTATCCCATACACTTCGGATAAGGCTGTACCTTGGCACTATGGGGCTGACGTGTATTACCATGGAGTTAAACAAGACTTCAATAGTGAGGAAGCTGATGTTGATGCCAGCAATATTGTCGGGGCTAGCAAGGTTACCAGAAGTGGAAGACTCTTTTCTCCCGAGATTTCCCCTCCGACTGTTCACAAACCTGTTATCATTCCATCTGCTAGTACAACAGCTACTGTCCCAGTTCCTATTCCATTTATCACCCCTGTCGCCGAGCCATCTGGGACTCGGGGCAAAGAAGTCTTAGGTGGGCCTGCCCGGACGGAGGCACCTAAGAAGATCATTGTGGAAACCTCTAAACATGAGATAGAGGAAATACTGAAGATTATCAAGAAGAGCGACTACAACGTAGTCGAGTAGCTGGGGCAGACCCCGTCAAAAATCTCCATGTTGTCCTTGTTATTGTATTCTGAAGCCCATGCAAAGGCTCTAATTGCATTCCTCAAAACTGCGCATGTTCCGCAAGAAACTTCAGCCGATCAATTCAAAGATTGCGTAGCTAGCCTGACTGCCGATAATGGGTTGGTTTCTCAGATGCATATTTGACTGCTAAAGGAAGAAATCATAATGACGCTCTACACGTCTCGATCGAGTGCAGGGGCACTACTATGGCCCATGTGCTGGTGGATATCGGGTCCTCATTGAATGTTCTGCCAAAGAAGGCCTTAGACCATCTGGATTGTGAAGGTTTGATTCTAAAGCCGAGCAATATTGTGGTCAGGGCTTTTGACGGGTCAAAAAGGATGGTGCACGGGGAGGTGGACATCCCTGTTAAAGTTGGCTCTCAAACTTTTGCATCCATCTTTTATGTGATGGATAACAGACCATGATATTCTTGCTTGCTGGGTCGCGCTTGGATTTATAAGGCTGGGGCAGTAACTTCCACGCTCCATCAAATGTTGAAATATTCGGTAAAGGGGAAGATTGTCACGGTACAAGGTGAAGAGGAGTACATGGTAAGTCATCTCAATTCCTTTCGCTATGTGGAGATGGATGGGGAGTTCATCGAAACCTCTTGTCAGAACTTTGAAGAGGTCCCCCAGACTTTGGCGTCAACTGAAGTTGCTACTGACAAACCTCTGATGAAGATGGCTTCTCTCAAGGATGCCAAGGCTGTAATTGAAGAATGTGGGTGTAGAAATTGGGGTCAGCTCCCTGATTTCACACACAAAACTGAAAATTTTGGTTTGGGCTTTACTACAGGGGCTCAAAGGGCTGTTAGGCACGCACGGATTGGGATACCTCCTCTACGTATCAGCAATCAGGGAGTTAATGCGGTTAAAGATGGTGAAGAAGATTCAAATATTGAAAGCTGGATCTACCCGACAACCAATGGTGGACTGAACAACTGGACGGCGAAGGACTTCATACTTGTTTCTTTTATTCCACAGTAATTGAATTTTGTTTTGAAAGTTATAATAGACAGTTTAAAACTTTACGGCCCAGTGCCTTTCCCGAGGCACTTTGGCTTTGCTTGTGAGGGCTTATTATTTGTCATTTCATATATCATTAATAAAACATTGGACGTTTCTTGCATTACAAATTTTGTGCTCCTTGTTTTTCTTTTTTGTCTCTCGCTCTATCAAAATAACTATTCTCTTACACACACTCACGTATCATAATGCAGATCCATATCCACTCTGGATCCCATTGATAACGACTTTGCTACTGCCAGTTATGACTTTGAAAATCCGATCAACCAAGCCGAGGACGAAGGTGAGGATGATTGTGAGGTGCCTGGAGAACTTACTAGACTATTACATCAGGAAGAAAGGGCCATACAACCTCATGAAAAGCCAGTTGAATCAATGAATTTGGGTACAGAGGAAGAGAGGAAAGAGGTTAAGATAGGTGCGAATCTGGAGCCCAGTGTCAAACAACGGTTGATACAGATGCTACACGACTATGTTGAGATCTTCGCTAGGTCTTATGAAGATATGCCTAGTTTGGACACTGATATTATGGTACACCGCCTACCGACTAAAGAAGACTGTCTTCCGGTAAAGCAGAAGGTTCGCCGTATGCGCCCTGAGATGTCTGAGAAAATCAAAGCTGAAGTCATGAAACAGTTCGACGCGGGATTTTTAGTTGTCACTTCTTACCCGAAGTGGGTTGCCAACGTTGTTCCAGTACCTAAGAAGGATGGTAAGGTACAGATGTGTGTGGACTATAGATATCTGAATAGGGCGAGCCCCAAGGATGATTTCCCACTTCCACACATCGATGTTCTGGTCGACAACACCGCGCAACATAAGATCTTCTCCTTTATGGATGGTTTTTCTGGTTACAATCAGATCAAGATGGCTCCCTAGGACATGTAAAAGACAACCTTCGTTACACAGTGGGGCACCTTCTGTTACAAGGTAATGCCTTTCGGGTTGAAGAATGCTGGGGCAACTTATCAGCGCGCCATGGTCGCTTTGTTCCACAACATGATTCACCTTGAGATTGAGGTTTATGTTTATGACATGATCGCAAGGTCCCAGACTGAGGAAGAGCACCTTGACCACCTCCAAAAATTTTTCGACAGGTTGAAGACATACAAGCTGAGGTTGAACCCGAACAAGTGCACCTTGGGGGTAAGATCTGGTAAGTTGTTGGGTTTCGTCATCAATGATAAGGGTATTCAAGTGGACCCTGTCAAGGTAAAGGCTATATAGGAGATGCCGGCTCCCCGCACAGAAAAGGAAGTTAGAGGCTTTCTGGGACGTCTGAACTACATCGCCCGATTCATTTCACATCTGACTGCTACTTGTGAGCTAATCTTCAAGCTGCTGAAGAAAGATCAAGTGGTAAAATGGAATGATGAATGTCAGACCTCTTTCGAAAGAATCAAGGAATACCTCCAAGAGCCACCTATTCTGATGCCTCCAGTTGAAGGAAGACCTTTGATCTTATACTTGACAATACTGGATAGTTCAATGGGGTGCGTGCTGGGGCAGCATGACGAGTCTGGCCGAAAAGAGCACGCTATTTACTACCTTAGCAAAAAGTTTACCAACTGTGAGACCTGATACTCATTGCTCGAGAAAACTTGCTACGCTTTGGCATGGGCTTCTCGCTGGCTAAGACAGTATATGTTGAATCACACTACCCTATTGATATCAAAGATGGATCCAATTAAGTATATCTTCGAAAAGCCTGCCTTGTCCGGAAGAATAGAAAGATGGCATATGATGTTAACTGAATACGACATCCAATACACAACCCAAAAAGCAATCAATGGGAGTGTATTGGCGGATCATTCGACGCATCAGGCCGTGGATGACTACCAACCCATGAATTTCGAGTTCCCAGATGAGAACATCATGTTGGTGACCGACTGTGAAGAACCTGGACCGAATGAAGGACCTGAGGAAGGATCCCAATGGTCTATGTATTTTGATGGAGCATCAAACTCATTGGGTAATGGAATTGGCGCTGTGATCATATCTCCCGAGGGCTGTCATAATCCGTTCACCTCCCGATTATGTTTTAACTGCACCAACAATATGGCGGAGTATGAAGAATGTATCATCGTTCTTCGAGATGCTATTGACCTGAGGATTATGTTCTTGAGTGTATTCGGAGATTCTGCTCTAGTGATCAATCAGATCAAAGGCGAGTGGGATATGAAGCACCCGAATCTTATTCCTTACAAAGAGTATGTATTGACGTTGCTCCCACACTTCGAGGAGATAACCTTTGAACACTTTCCAAGAGAGGAGAACCAGTTAGCGGGCGTGATAGCTACCATGTCTTCTATGTTTAAAGTCAGGTGGGACAATGAGGCTCCCCAGATTACCATTGAGAGGTTGGACGAACCCGCACATTGCTGTGACATTGAGACTGAAGAGGTGGCAGATAAACCCTGGTTTCACGAAGTAAAATGGTATCTTAAGACTCAAGAGTACCTCGAGGGTGCATCTGTTAATGATAAGAAGTTCTTAAGAAGGTTCGTTGCGAAGTTCTTCATCAGTAATGGGATCCTCTATAAGCGTAACCATGATACAACCTTATTGCGGTGTGTACACAAAAGCGAGACGGAAAGGATCATGGCAGAATTACATGAAGGTACCTTCGGAACTTATTCCAGTGGACATACCATGGCAAAGAAGATCCTACGGGCAGGATATTATTGGTCCACAATGGAAGCCAATTGTTATCAACACTCTCGGACCTGTCATAAGTGCCAAGTCTATACTGATAAGGTGCACGTACCTCCAGTTCCCCTGAATGTTTTGACAGCTGCTTGGCCTTTTGCAATGTGGCGCATCGATATGATAGGTGAGATCAGACCTAATGCGTCTAACGGGCATCGTTTCATTCTGGTAGCTATTGATTATTTCATGAAGTGGGTTGAGGCAGCTTCCTTTGCTACAGTAACCAAGAACGTCGTGGCGCAGTTTATCCGACACAATCTGATCTGTCGATACGGTGTACCAGAGAGGATCATCACTGACAATGGTACAAATCTCAACAATACGGTGATCATCGAGCTCTGAAAACAGTTCAAGATACAACATTACAACTCTTCTCCCTACCGGTCGAAGATGAATGGGGCTGTTGAAGCAGCTAATAAGAATATCAAGAAGATTGTGCAGAAGATGACAATGACATACAAAGACTGGCACGAGATGTTACCATTCGCTCTTCATGGGTACCGTACCTCAGCAAGGGCATTGACAGGGGCAACCCGCTACTCTCTGGTGTATGACATGGAGGCGGTCCTACCCATCGAAGTCCAGATACCCTCTCTCCGGATTATGAAGGATGCAAGTTTGAGAGAAGATGATTGGATCCAGACCCAACTTGACCAGCAGAACCTAATCGAAGAGAAGAGACTTACTGCTATTTGTCATGGTTAGACGTATCAAAAGCGAATGATTAATGCTTTTAACAAGAAATTCAGACGACAAGAATATCAGGTCGGGGATCTAGTGATCAAACGCATCATACTGCTGCAAGGTGATCCCAGGGGAAAATGGACCCCCACATACGAAGGGCCATTTGTGGTTAAGAACATTTTCTCGGGAGGAGCTATGATTCTAACCACCATGGATGGTGACGACCTTCCTCATCCCGTCAATGCTGACATAGTGAAAAGATGCTACGCATAATCAAAGACCCGCTAGGTTGACTGGCCTAGGAAAAAATAAGGGCTTCCTGGCGAACCAAAAGGGTTCAGGCAAAAGTAAGGGATAAAATGGAAAAAAACTGTACACCCGGCAAGTCGAAAACCTGAAAAGACGGCTTGGGTAAAAAAGGGTATCCCGGTGGACTGAAAACCCGAAAGGGCGGTTCAGGAAAAAATTAGGGATCAAAGCATAACACTATGTCTCATTGGATCATCTTGCAACCAGACTTCGGTATCGACTATCAAGCTCGGACGGTGCCAATCAGTCGGATCTATCTTCGACCAAGTAACAACATGATGAGACACTCGAAGATATAAAAACAATAGCAGAGTTGGAACCCAGTGGGATTGTTTCATATAGATGTTTTTCTTTCTTTTACACAAATTGTATAAATTATGTTCCCTCGGGGGCGTTCTCTTCCTAGGACGTCAGCCTCTTGTACAAAACGCCTATTACATGCCAACTTCAAAGTCAATATAATTCATTTTCACAATAAATTTCAATTTTTTTTTCTTTTTTCTGTTTTGTTTTGCAAGAACGTCCAATGATTCATTTTTTATATATGCATTTGAGAATAATTGTTGCTCATAAATGTTTACATAAGAAACAAAAGACAATTACTCGTAATTCCAGGAACAAGGGCAAACAAGAAGTGTCCAAACCTTACAGGTGCTCTACCCACCAGGTACAGGGATAGAGCCAGCTTGAGAATATGACTAAAAGTACATACACTCCCCGCAGAGTAGGAAGTATCCAAAGATAATGGTGTTAGCTCTCCCTAGTCGAGGTTCATAATCGTGCTTGATCCGGAAAAATCTCCCCAAGCAGAGTTTATCTACCACCAGCAATATAAGTTCACCACCAGCAGAGCTTATTTCTCCAAGTTAGCAGATCATCCAACAAAGTATCTCTCTTCTCTCACAGAGTAATTCTCCCACAGGATGATTCTCAAACAAAGTCTCTCCCGGCGGAATATTCTCGAGCAGAACGGACGCAAGTCTCCAGCTAATTATCTTCGGTCACTATCCCCAGCGAGAACGAAGAACTCAACTCCTTGTACTCTCCAACAGCAGTATAGGATTTATTCTCCCCAGTCGGAGAATATCACAAGAACATTGCATATCCATACATCGTAGCATGCGCATATGCATCATACACCACAATCTCATTTATTTTGAGAACATCATTACTCAATACATTTCATACATCATGACATTACATACGACTAACTTTTTACCTTTCAAGGAAAGATACAATCAAGTTCTCGCAAGTTTTCTCTGGTTCATTCAAATCGATACTAAGATTTCTATTCCAGTTCAAGCTATGAAGCCCAAAAATCGACGGATAATATCTTGATTTCTCCAAAATACTACGAAGCCTGGAATCGACCAGATAGTGGTATGTCTTAAATACAAGCTTTGAAGCCCAGAAATCAACCGGAAAACAGCTTAACCCTCAGCAAGTTATTATGAAGCCTGGAAATTAACCAGATAGCAATACAAGATGCCATGAAGCATGGAATCGACCAGATAATAGGTATAAAACACCGTGAAAGCACGACCAGATAACAGTATAATACGTTGTGAAGACTGGAGCACGACCAGATAGCGGCAAGGGACACTGAAGCATGGGACACGACCAAATAACAATATAAGGTATTGCGAAGCTTGGAATTCAACCAAATAGAAGTTTACTCGGCCAATTACTATGAAGCATGGAAATCGACCGGATATTAGTATGCCTTGAATTCAAGTTGAACCCCGGATGCGACCGGATAAGCACTTGATTCCTTCTAAAGCCCGAAGAACGACCAGATAAGAATTGAGAATGCAAAACCTAGAGCACGACCAGATAGCAAGTTTAATCTCATCTCCACAGTAAGTCGCTGCAAAACCTAGAGCATGACCAGATAGCAGTGCATTTTCACCTCCTCAACTAAGAGACAATTCCCTAGTAGAATAATGGACGACTGGAGCTTCTAAAATTCTATTTCTCCCAAGACAGAGACCAGCATTCCCCAACAAAATCTTTCTTAACAATAGGTATACAGGTTCTCGTAGAGGAATCTCTTATGCAATCAACATTTCTTCGGATGGCATATTTAAGCCCATCTTCTATCATTGACTTCCAAATGGCATCTATAAGCCCATTCCCGATATCGCAAGACAAGTACCACTTCATGCGAGTGCGAATTTCTGGGCACTTTAGTGTTCAATCATCTTCCACCTTCGGATCACGAAAGGTAGACAAGCCAATCTACATCCTCAGGTTTAAGAAGATTGAACAGGGGAAGTTGTTGTACCCCAAAATTTTCCCTCCCATATTTTTCAATACATTCCAAGTGAGGTCCTCAAATTACTCAAGGAAGTCCAAGGGTTAACCAGACAAACTCTCTCCTAAGGCGGTCTACCCCAAATTAGGGTTTCATTTTGCATCAATATGCTTGATTCCAAAGGATCCCAAATGCTCACTTTTATCCTAATATGTTCTCAAGAACATCCATGTCAAGTTTCAGGCCTTGCAGAGAAAGTTTGCTCAGTCAATTGCTCAAAGGACTAAAAATCGACTGTGTTAGGGGAAAAGTCAATTGTGGCCCACATACAATCAAA
This sequence comes from Vicia faba, assembly GCA_948472305.1. Lineage (NCBI taxonomy): Eukaryota > Viridiplantae > Streptophyta > Magnoliopsida > Fabales > Fabaceae > Vicia > Vicia faba. Next base: position 1,260,403,614 of record OX451740.1, read on the forward strand.
CCTCAAGATTTTTGGTCAGCATTCTCATATTGAAGTATTATTCATCATTTTATCAAGGTTTGATCATGATTCCTCAAGGATTACTCACAATTCATCAAAACCCAAAAGTTGCTAAATTAGGGTTTTGCAGGAAAAGTCAACTCAACTTTGACCAAACATAACTTTCTCATACTTTATCAAAAAAGACCCATCCAAAGTTCATTTTGAAGAGGATTTAATTCCCTACAATCCATATTCAGCTCCCAAGTTCAAAATATGCACTCACAAGAAGATATGAATTTGGACATTATAGGTCATTTTGAAAAGTCAACAAAAACACCTTTTGGGTCAAAGCTTCATACATGAACATGGAAGACTCAATTGATATGAGACCAAAAGGGTTGTTTAGAGGACATCTTAAGATTTCTAAAAAGTCCAAGAACACCTCTCTAGGATCCAAATTGAAGGAGTTATGCATTGGCAAAGTTGATCCTTTTTGCAAAATTGCCAAAAGTCAAATGTGTCCAAAATTGCATTTTTTGCTAAAGAGGCCCAACTTTTTATGCTTGCACTGAGTTTGTAATGTGACCCACGACCCATGAGCCCTTCCACTTGTCATTCTATTATTATTTTTATTTATTTTGATTTTACTTCAATTAAATCAAATAAAATCAATATAAAATAATGAAAATATCAAAAACTAATTAAATCTTGAGATTTTGTGCATGTTTAGGTTCATTACACAGCTGGAGACAAGATCAAATCGTGAAGGCTTGATATGGACACAAGAAGATTAGATTTGCTTAATTTGGAAAGATTTTGCACAAGGATCAAATCATGAATCAATAGTCATAATTGGATAAGATTTGATACATAATTGTAACCCTAATGTATTCTACTATACATAAGGAACAAGTGCAGACCAAAGACAAGGAGATAGAGGCATGAAAAGGCAGAAAGCAAACTTCAAAAAATTCAAGAAAAGTTGCAGACCAATTTCCACGTTACAGATCACCTCAAGGCATTCTAACCATCCCAATCGTTTACTAGAAATTCCTGGACCGTATTGCAACCGCTAGCAAGCTTCCCACGTTCAGAATCACACTATAAGGTTCAAACAGTTTGTCTCTTTTCTTGAAATCGAATGCACATATTCTGGCATCTTTAGCAAGAATAATTGACATATTTTTAATCCTTGGGATTTTTGCAAGCTAATAATTATGATTAATTGTATTTTTATTGACTATAAGCAAAGTGCCATGGCTAGGGTTTTTTCTTTGTTTTTAGGGATTTATTGTACAAGAATAATTAGCCATTAATAATGGTACCATGATGCTCGTGAGGTTGCAACGAGTTGATTGGTACCATTGGTTTTCATTTATCATGCTTGTATGAGAATTTGGAAATGCACAGGGTTATACCTACGCCCAGTTTCCGTAGGTAAAAGCTTTTATCTCTAAAACGACAGAGGCGACGAAGAAGACGATGGCGTGGCATGCTGTGAATGGGCAGTTTGAATCTGTGCACGTTTTAAGAATTAATATTTTGTTTTATCATATAATGTTTGTTTGTTATTATTTGTACAACTAACATGGCCAGCTCAGATGGCAAGCGCGCAGTGGGGGAAGGCTCAAGGACCTGGATTCGATCCCAAGGTCCCAACATTTGCTCTATATTGTTTTACTTTACATAATTAGGTGTGCTAGTATCTCACGAGTCTACCATGAATCATTAGCATCCAACCATCAGATCATCAAGGCTGTAGATCCAACGCCTTCTCCCATTAGGGTCCACCATGCGCCCAGTCAAGCAGGCACACAGGATCTGGCAAAGACAATGGGGCCAAGAATTGTTGGGCCAAGAAATTTCCATCAACACCCCCTCCTTTTGCTAACACCAGGCCCATTCTTTCTCTTTTCTATTTCTTTTCTTTTTTTAATTTAATTAGTTTAATTATTTTTTAACCAAAATCAATTTCTTTTTTCACAAAAAATCATAAAATCAAGTTTCACAAATTTAGAATTAGGTTTTTTTTTTATTTTATCAAATTTAATTTAATATTAGTTTATATTTAATTTAGGGTAATTCTAACATTTTATATAATTAAAATCAATTAGAAAAATTAGGATTAGCTTGTGATCTAATTTTTTATTTCTTTCTCAAAGTACAAAAATAGGTTAATTTAATTATTTTTTTCCTTAATTAAAATTAATTAGTAATTAGGTTTTTTTATTCAATTAAACTTTATTTTCTCAAAATAATCAAAAACGAAAAAAAATGATTTTTCTTTTAAATTATAATTAGGTAGTTGGGGTCAAAACCCTATATCTCTCATTTTCGATTCATCGCGCGCGTTTATTATTTTTGCAATATTAATGTAACTGCTCACGGTATGTAATAGTTTAATCTAGGTTTTTGCCTTTATTTATCGTCTTTTACGGGTTTTTTGGCTATGTAATTAATCCCTACCCCGAAGCCTTGTAATAGCGTAGGTTTTATTTCTCGCATTTTAATTCTCGCAAATATTAACTGTTTAGATGTATGTTAATAGGATTGTATGACAAGATTGCATGATAATTTAAAATGACTAGAAAACCCTAATGTGCAAAGACAATAATTGAAATCAAATCACTCGCACATGCGCACTCTTAGGGTATACTCTCACTTCGGTTGCCTTCGGTAAACGATCATTAAGTATAGGGTGTCATAGTGGTTTCCCTCCTGTCTAACAAAGATCAAAAGTCCCGTTCGGAAATGTTGCCTCGAATATGATCTTAAGACTATAGGGTTATTACCAAGACGTCCTAACATTGCTTTAGTGATCGTACGTCCCTTTCGAATTGACCCTTACAACTCCAACGATGGTACTACCTACTCCTTAATAGTGGGATAGTGTTGTCTAAAGGAAATAGAACAAGAATAGAAACAATATTTTTTCGAGTAGGTAGATTAGTTCCTAGGTACTTGCTCAAACAAACAAAAAACTTTTTTTCACACTAACACTTTTCAAACAAAGTTTTCAAAAATAACTTCGTAACACTCTTGAGGACAGAAACAAGGTTCAAAATGAAGTAAAACAACTTTTCAAAGCAAAGCACACACAAGCAATTTCAAAATGAGAAAGTACCTAAGAGCCCCTGGAAAACCATGGATGGAAAGGATGCTAACACCTTCCCTTTCTATAATCTACCCCTCGTACTCAAAATCTCGAAAAAGGATTTTTTTTCTGTGCTTTTTTCCTTTCTGGATGGATAAAATAAAAGTCGGTGGCGACTCTTGTTTACCGCGACATTTTGCAAACAAAAAACGCAAAATGCAAACCAGCATTTTCAAAACAGTCGGTTCTGCACCGTATCACAATATTCATATCTACGAGTTGGTCTGCATTAGGGAAAAGTACCATCACATAGATAAGGAGTTCCAATACCTCTTAAAATACTTGTAAATCCAAGGTATCCCAAAAATAGTAAGCCTTCTCGAATATAAATTTAATAAAGATTCCTTAGATACTTCCCATAGTTTCCCAATTTGTCACTACATTGGACCGTTGTAAGGACAGAGCTCGAGCAATCTCTTCAGGCTTTGGATGCTCTTCCATACTGTTGAAAGGTAACTGATCAAGAATAGGTACCCCTAACAACCAAGAAAATTCCTCCATAGTAGGCACTAGCTGGTAATCCAGGAAGGTGAAGTAGTGGTGCAAAGGATCAAAGAATTGAAATAGCACTTTTAACAATTCTTCATCAGGTTTTGAAGTGACCAAGTTGAGCAACCGACCATGTTTTTCAGTGAAGGGAGAGATTTCAGGAATCCTTAATTCCAAGTCTTTTAGTTGGAGAGGAACTTTCACAAGGTTAATATGGATAGTGTTCCTGCGGGCGGATGCCATGTCCTACAAAACAAAGCAAAGATGAGCCCTAGAAAATCCTTGAAATGGTTAGTATGACATGTTATGCTTATGATGTCATGATTATGCTAAAATATCACATGTATAGCAAGCAACAAACAAGTCACACCAAGTCCTTAGGTTTAAGGCCTACATGAGTTTCAAAGGTCATACCCTCTTGAAGTTGGATTGGTTCAACCTGTCCTATAAATAGTAATCGAGTTCTAAGGTATCTCAATATCACCGATCTTTCCCCCAAGCTTCGTTCAATAGGCGATTGACTCGCAACCAAATAAAACTCAAGAGTCAAACCTCAATGAGTGTAGCATCGAGTATCTGTCGACCTTGGGAATACACCAAAGCCGGCCATCTCGCTACGTCCTACTGGCCAAGCTGTGAAATTAAAGGTTCTAAGGTCAGTTGATGCTTTATGACACCACGCGGCAGCCCTGTACTCTCCTTGATTGACTGAAGGATTACCGATACCAACCAAAGTGTCACATCAACGTAGCTACTGCTTCAACTATGTCAGTATACCCCGCACAATTCCCTCACAGTTTATTGCTACCTAACCCCAACAAAACCCTTGAATATAAAGCAGGCAAAGCAAAACAAGAAAGCAATTTTTAGAAATGACCTAGATCCTAAGGTATACCCCACTTATTAACTCCCGAGCAGAGTCTCCAGTTCTGTGATACGGTGGCATAACCGACTGTTAATACTGGTTTGCATTTTGTATTCGCAAATGTCGCGGTAAGCAAGAGTCGCCACCGACTTTTATTTCATCCAGCAAAGGAAAGAAAAAAGAACAGAAAAAACCTTTTTACGAGAGTTTATGAGTACGGGGGGTAGATTATAGAAAGGGAAGGTGTTGTCACCCTTTCTATCTGTGGTTTTCCACGGGTTCTTAGGTACTTGCTCATTTTTGAAGTTGCTGGTGTGTGTTTTACCAAAAGTTTTGTTTAACTTTCACTACAAGAAAATTAGTGTTTAACGACACAAAAATTGCGACAGTTATGTGATAACTGTCGTAATTGACATATAGAGACAGTGTTTACGACAGTTGACACCAACCGTCCCTAATATTTATTTTACGACGGTATATTTAACCATCATAATATTATTATTACGACGGTAAAACAACCGTCGGCCCCCATTTAACACTTTTAACATTGATTTTTCACCAACAACTAGTCACGACGGTAAAATTAACCGTCCTAAAAGGCATATCACGATGGTAAAGCACCCGTCGCACCCTTAAACCTTTCACGACGGTAAAATTATCCGTCCTAAAATTCATTTCACGACGGTAAAACAACCGTCGCACCCTTAAACCTTTCATTTGAGTTTGAATATATTGAATTGATGTTAGGTTTTCTAATTTGTTGTTTTAGGGTTTTATTTTTTTTAATGATTTTTTAGGATAATATTTGGTTAGGATAAAATATGTATCGTCCCTTATCCATTCTATGATACTGAATTTTGTCCAAACTCAAGCCATAAATCTTCCAACAACAACCGATAACATCATCATCATCATCAATGACAACCTTTTCAACTGAATTCTTATCACACACTCTCAATTTCAGAAACCACCCAAACCGCACTTCTCGCCGTTCAAATCCCAACACTATCGTCACTTCCTCAACCCCGGGCAACACCAACAACCGAAGAACAAGAATCAGGGTCAATGAAACAAGGCCAAAACTTGATCAAGATTACGATGAAGCTCTCATTAGGTCATTCAAATCAGCTAAGTACAATCGAGCTCTCCGCTTTCTTAAGCGCGTGGTTGACAGGGGTTATAAACCTGATGCCATTCTCTGCCATTCTCTTCATCATCTTCCTCTCCATCTTTGATATTTCACTTTTCTTTATAACTGAGCAGAGATTTCTGAGTTTAGTTTCTGTATCATCTATTCTTTTTTAGCCACTATCCATGTTTTAGCCCTTTTCATTAAACTAGCCTTCATTGTTTTCTTAAGCGCATGTTGTTACTGCCTCTATTGGTTGCTTTGCCAGGCTTGAATGTAGTCGAGAGCCGAAAAACACTGGCTGTGGAGCACTATGTTGAGTACTGTGCTGTGAGCTGCAGAGCTTACAGTGCCTCAGTGACGGAGTTTGGAGCGGTTGGCGATGGACAAACTTCGAACACGCGGGCCTTTCAGACGGCTGTAGATCATCTGAGTCAGTACTCGTCGAACGGCGGGTCTCAACTTTATGTTCCACCAGGAAGATGGTTGACTGGTAGTTTCAATCTCACCAGTCATTTCACTTTGTTCCTGCACAAAGATGCAGTCATTCTTGCCTCTCAGGTTTGATTATTAGCTTAACTAGTCTTGTACATCTATATGAATATGCAAATGTGATGTAATTGAAGTGCTTTGAATGTTGATATTATGTTCGTGATGTGACTTTTTAGGACGAAAGTGAGTGGCCGGTGATTGAGCCCTTACCGTCTTATGGTCGAGGGAGGGACACTCAAGGCGGACGATATAGCAGTCTAATTTTTGGAACCAACCTCACTGATATAGTCATAACAGGTAACTTATAAGATCGATGATTGTTGTCAGTTTGCCTGCTATTTCTGTGTAATCGAAGATTGAACTGTACAATCCGGTTATGCTTTTGGGAACTAAAATTCGGTTGCTTTAACTATGAATTTGAATAGGGGACAATGGAACATTAGATGGACAAGGTGAAGTGTGGTGGCAAAAGTTCCATAAGGGGGAGCTTAGCTATACCAGGCCTTACCTGATTGAAATCATGCACTCAGATGATATTCAGATATCGAATCTGACTTTGGTTAATTCTCCATCCTGGAATGTTCATCCTGTTTATAGCAGGTTCATCTTTTTCTCTTTGTGGTGTCTGTTATCAATTATCAATCTGCTACATTATTGTTCTGAGTTTTCTGATATAAAGAAATTGAATGCAACAACATTGTTGTTCGAGGCATCACAATTCTCGCTCCTGTGAATTCGCCAAATACAGATGGGATCAACCCTGGTAAGTTAAGTTAGTATATACATCTTTTTCAAGATGCTGCGATGTATAGTCTAGTATATCCGGGACTGATTGTGGTTTATGGTTTATGGCACAGACTCTTGCACGAACACGCGGATTGAGGACTGTTATATAGTGTCCGGGGATGACTGTGTGGTTGTGAAAAGTGGTTGGGATGAGTATGGTATAGCTTATGGAATGCCAACTAAGCAGCTGGTGGTTAAAAGACTCACTTGCATTTCTCCAACCAGTGCTGTGATTGCTTTAGAAGATTAGCACTAACACCTCATGTCTGAATATTGGAGCACCCCAATTGTTGGGTTGTATTTATGGTGTGAATATTGGAGCACCCCAATTGTGGGGTTGTATTTATGGTGTGAATGGTAGTATTTTTTAAAACAAAAAATGTTAGTTTTATGTTTGGATGGGGATCGGACCTCCAACCTCCTTTTCACTCCCGTCCTTATCTCCTCCACCCTACCACCAAGCGAAGCCACTCTTATATTCCCTATGTGGATGTGAGTTAGTGTAGATAAATTATCAAATTTTCTCTTCTCATGATGATATTCTTCATTTATCTAAAGGTATGGTACAATTACAATAGGAGGAACATTACAAGCTATTTTGACTGATTATCACCTTGTCTTTAACTTCTATTTTCTATACTATTAGTTCTGTATTGTTTATGCCCTTTACTTTGTGTGTTGGACAGGATGATGCACATATTTTCTGCAGGGAGTCCCAGGTGTGTTAACGTAAATTTATGTAATATAATTTTTATGATATCTTTTAAGATGAAGCTGAAATTATTCTATTAATTCATTTTGCAGGTTAAAGATGAAGTGAGAAAAGCCTTGGACTTCATTGATTATGTCTATCAAATATTTGGTTTCACATATGAACTGAAACTTTCAACGGTATGAACTGAAAAAACCTACATATTGTTGATTGAAGGGATTTAATGGATCTTGATGAGTGCTTACGCCAGTTGAAATTTCATTTGCACCGTGCTCAAGTTAGAATGAAACCTTTAGCTGATGCTCACAGGAATGATGTAGTTTCAAGTTCGTGATTGGGTTTTCCTGAAATTGCATCCGCGTGTTCAGCAGTCAGTAGAGGTGCGCATCAGTCCCAAGTTCGCTCCACGTTATTATGGTCCATTTATGTTGCTGGCTAGCTAGAATTGGAGAGGTGGCTTACAAGCTGCAGCAACCAGCCACAACAAAGACACACCCTGTCTTCCACGTGTCTTTGCTTAATAAATTGTGTCCGTCCTTGGACCTTGTTTTTGATTGCTTGTGAATTTAGAAGCTTTTATTTTCATTTCATTTAGTTGGCAAGGATATACCTAATTCAAAATTTTGTACCAGGACAAGTCTAGACGATGGACAGATCAACTGCATAAATTATATCTGAGTTCTTTAGAGGCCTCATTTGTGAATGAGTTGCATCGTTCTATACATTTACGTGGTTGGAGCTTTCACACTAATGCTGATGAAACATATAAATGTAGAACTCTGCAAAATACACCTACTACTCCTAGACAGGTCAGAGATAAATTCCAATTTAGTGTCACCATTGTATTTATGTATTGTAACTTCCTCCTTATAATCAGGCTTTTTAATCCCTTTTTTCCTCTTTCAGTCTCTGGATCTACAAGATGGCTGCCAGAAGAAGATCAACCTTGAAAAAATTTCTCCCGTGTTAGAGAGCACAGCTGATTCTCATGTTCTTACAGGAAGTGAACCGGGACATGCAATGCTAGATAAAGCTTGTAGTTTGAGAGAGCCTTGTACCTATGACCATGGATTACTTTCTGATGAGGAAATTCATGCCAGTGGGAGTTCATCATTTGCCAACAAGTCAGCAAGAAGTTGTTTGGAGAAGCAATGCTCATTCCATGGAGAATCGGGTTGCAGTACTACAGGTAGCCTGAACTACATTTTTTTTATGCTTTGACAGTGGGGTATTGAACATGGATGATTTATCAGTCTTCCAGAGATCTCTATACAAGCTGCCGTACAGTGAATCAAAACTATGCAAATATTCTTTTGATGCTTTTACGTCTCCGTCAGGCTTGTGATCACCCACTTCTTGTTAAAGAATACAATTCTGATCCTGTTGGAAAAGATTCTGTTGAAATGGCAAAAAGGCTTCCAAAAGAGATGCTGATAAATCTGTTTAATAGTTTGGAAACAACTGCCGCTATATGTTTTGTCTGCAATGTAAGTTAATTCTGATTTGATAATTTCATTATTTGTTTCTTTGTTGCAATTATTCCTTCTAAGAGCGTCATCTGATATAGATCATTTTGATCGTATCTTACCAGTCTTTCTCTTCCTATGGTACATGTTTTGTTTATATGTTTAATAAATAACATTACTAGGAACACTTCTCTATGGTTTGAAATATGATGAAGTTTGTGAATAAATAACATTAGTAGGAACAGTTAATAATTGGGAATATGGCCTCAATACAAAGAACTAGCTTTCTTGTTATTTTCTTTTCTTCTGATACATGATATAGTAGTACATGATAAGCTTGGTAGACTCTGCTGTTAGTAATTGGTTTAATCTATTTAATGACTCAGTTATTTATTTTGCCTTGCCTGTGTTAAATACTTGAGTAGAGGCCAGAGAATAAGCTTGGAGATGATGAAACGTGGGATAGGGCTGAAAGTGCTCTCAAGGAGGCTTTGGATGAGTTTGGCAAGCCATGGCAGGTATATGCTTTTCATGTTTTGAATTCAATTATATGTTTCTTGATACTATTTTTTATATTCTCATACATTCTTTTATTTTTTGTATATCTGTTTTATTATTTTCAATGTAATGCATCATTTGTTAACTTCAATTATGTGCTTATAATCCAAATAAAACTCTGCAGTTGAATGAAGGGGATGGTGCATTCTATGGACCAAAGATAGATATCAGTGTATCTGATGCATTGAGTAGGAAATTCCAGTGTGCAACTCTACAGGTTTACACTCTTTGGCTTGACTTGCATTCACATGGTTCAGTTGTTAATTATTTTTACTGATAATTATTTTTACAAGCTGCAATTAAGGATTCTGTGTCTGAAAATGAGGCATTTCAGAAAGTAATTGGAAAAGAAAAGCATGGAATGTTCGTAGTATGGGACTTGGAGTTACACCATCTCAAATTAATAGATCTACGAGATCGACATCTTCTTCTGCAGAAAGTGAACAAATAAAGGAAATGCAAGAAGAAATTAATGCACTTAAAGAAAAGAATTCAAAAATTGATGAATTAACACAGGCAATCATATTCTTAACGCAAAGGGACAAGGCGAGGACAAAGGAAATTGAACTCTTAATGCAAACGCAGAATTTTAGTGGAAGATAGGTATATTATTTTGACGCATTTAAAGTTAAATTTTATGAGTATTATTTTAAAGATAATTATTTTAATACCTTTTTTTAGGGATTGGAATCACCCGCTGATGGTAGACGTTCATCTGAGTCTAGCTACCGTATTGGAGATAATGGAACTTCAGGGGGGACAAATTAGACTTTGCTATGATCGAGATAATTAGATTGTGAACTTTCTCATGTATTTTTGGCATAATGATACTTATTATTATAAGATTAGGAATTGATATATTTTGGGTTTTTTGTACTACTTGACATGATTATGGAACTCGCATTTTACATGATTATGGAACACACATTTTTTTGGATATTATAATGCTTATTTGATGTTAAATATTTTTTATTGAAATTATTTTTACTATATTACAAAGTGATAGAAAATAAAACAAAAAATAATACTATAAATAAATATATTAAAGAAGAAATAATTTAAAGAAAAAAATAACACAATAAAAACCTATATTTAAAATTTTTTACATAGATAATAATTTAAATAAAAAATATATATAATAGAAAAATAAAAAAAATCAAGACATAAACAAAAGTCATGGCGACAGTACCGAACCGTCGCCATAAACAATTTAATCAATTTCAAAAGATATTCACGACAGTATCGAACCGTCGCCACCAATAATTAAAAGAAACTCAAAAGATAGTCACGACGGTATCAACCCGTCGTAAACTTGAACGACGGTTTTTGTAACCGTCGCGAAATAGGTTGGGGACACACACTTCTGCGACGGTAAAGCAACTGTCGTGGAAAGCAAATTGTGACAGTTTTAACCGTCGTAATCTACAAAAATACCAGTCGCAATCTGCCAATTTTCTTGTAGTGTTTGTGATAAATCTTGTATCTTTCCTCAAGAGTGTGACAAAGTGTTTTTTGAAAACTATTTTGAAAGTGTTTATGAAAAGATTTTTTATGGTTTTGAGCAACTACTTAAGAGATTCTACCTGCTCGAAAAAAGATTATTCGTTTTCGTTTCTTTTAGACAGTGCTATCCTACTATTAAGGAGTAGGTAGCCATATCGTTGGAGTTTTAAGGGACATTCGAAGGGACAAGTACGGTTACAAAAGAAATGGTTAGGACACTTTAGTAATTACCATAAAGTCCTAAAGATCTTTCCGAGGCAACATCCAAAAGGGTCATTTTTTATCTTTTGGTACTAGAGGGCGACCACTAAAATTTACTATGCTTTATGACCGTTTACTGAAGGCAACCGGAGTGGGAAAACCCTAGGAGTGAGCATGTGCAAGTGTGCCTTTTTCAGTTAATTATCTTTGCACAATTAGGGCTATTTACCTTTTAATTATTGATTTATCTTTCGCATACAATCCAAATGTCCATACATCTAGCAGTTTAATAGTTGTGGAAATTAAAGAGTGCGAGAAATTAAGTCCAAACTATTACAAGGATTTTGGGAAGATACACAAATATTTGACTGAAAATAAAGATGCAGAAATTGAAATCCTAATTAATCTATTACAAACTTGAAACAGTTACAATAATTTGAATTAAAAGAAAGCAAAGGCACGCGCGACGAATTAAATGCGAGAATAAATTAGAAGCCTAAAAAATCCTAATTAATTAAAAATATTTTTGTGTATTTTTTATTGAGAAACTAATTTAATTACAAACTAAACTTAATTTTCTAATTAATTTTATTTAAAAAAACAATCAAGTGAATCTAATTTATCTAATTTATTTTCAACAAAATTAATTTAAAAAAAACTAATTCTATATTTTTTGTGATTTTATATTTTTAATAATAAAAAAATATATTTTTGTTGTTTTTTGATTTAATAAAAAAAGATTTCTGTTGTTTTTTTTTGTAAGAAATAATTAATCAAATAAATAAAACAAAAGGAAATAAAAAATAAAAAAGAAAGAAAATGGGCATGTGGTGAAAGCAAATCTGGGGGTGTGTTATTGAATTTCATTGAGCCTAAATCCTTTGGTCCAATCAGGCGTTTGGATCCAGTGCTGGCCACATTTGAGGGTGCACCATGGACTTTGCTTGCGTGAGCGCCAGATCTGGCAGGAAATTGATCCAGTGGATGGATCTTGAGGTGTATGCAAGGCGCTTAGAATGTGAGGCGTGTAAGATCCTGCAACGTTTGTTAAGAAAATAATAAAATGTCTGGACCTGGGATCAAAGCCAGGTCCTTCCAATCACACACTTGCTTGCTTTACCATCTGGGCTGGATGACTCATTTGTTAGCATAATCAAACAAATACAATATAAAAGAAATAAAGTGCTATGCCTCAGGAAGCGCACCAGAATTCAAACCAGCCAGTGGGAGTCAGCCACGTGATCGTATATTTCCTAAGAACTGTTGTTTTAGGTATTAGCCTTTTACCTATGGACAAAACTGTCACTAAAGGCTATAGTGATTGTTTTTGTCCATAGCTACATCCATGCAAGATTCAAAACTAAAATACCATCAATATAAATCAGAACCAAAGGCGTAGATCAATTGTAAATCATCTTCTGAGTTCATTGGTACCCACGATTTGGTTTAATTTTGCTTATATGGAGAATCCCTAATTTGAAGCTTTCAAACTCTAGCAATGGCGTAAGTCTGTTCCTGTGCTAAAACTTAAATACAAGCATTCAAACAGATTCCAAACATGATTATAAACACATTTATGCAAACAAATTTGATTTAAAACATGTAAAACCGAGAAAATGAATTGAAAGCAAAGGGGGGTAAATTGTGATCTGTATCTTATGATTCTGGGCGTTTGGTGACTTGAGAGTGATTGAAATTGCTTCAGAATACGTCCGAGAACAGATGAGTGGCTTTGGAATTGCTTGAATTGGACTGTAAAGAAAAATCTGGTCAGCACTTTTCTTTGGAAAGTTGTAACTTTGTTTGACTCTCTTGAACCAGCTGCGCCTTTCTAATCTCGTCCTTAGGGTTAAACATGCTCTGTTATATGTATATGAATCAAATAGGTTAACAATTTTGGATTCAATCTTGGAAATTGATGAGCAAGATATTTGATTTTCAAGTCATATTCTTTGTTTCCAAAATTGGATAAATCATGCCATTTTCAATTCAATCAACCCTTGCACGATTTTCTTGCTAACATACAACCTGTATTCTCATCATTTAATGCAAAATCATCCCAAAATAATTTTATATCATTTATTTGATTTAATTTAGATTTTAAATGATTAAAAATCAAAATAAATCAAATAAATAAGCAAATGATGCATGGAGTGGTTTATGGGTCGTGGACCATGTTAGGAACAAGATACAAGCATAAAAAGTTGGGCCCATATGAAGAAAAATGCATTTTGGGCATTGTTGACTTTGGGAAATTTTCCAAAAATAGCCAACTTTGATAATGAATATCTCCATTAATTTTGACCCTAAGAGGGGTTTCTTGGACTTTTTAGAAAGCCTAAGATGTCCTCTAAACATCCCTTTTGGTTTCACCTAAATTGGATCTTCCATGTTCATGTAATAAGCTTTGACCCAATAGGTGTTTTTGTTGACTTTTTAAAATGACCTGTAATGTATGAATTCATATCTTTTCATGAGTGCATTTTTTGAACTTGAGGGATGAAGATGAGTTGTAGGTAATTACATCCTATTAAAAATGAGCCTTGGATGGGGAATATATGATAAAGTATGAGAAATTTATTCCTAGTCAAAGTTTGGTTGACTTTTCCTATAGAAACCCTAATTTAGCAACTTTTGAGTTTTGATGAATTTCGGGCATTCCTTGAGGAATCATGATCAACCCTTTATCAAATGATGGATGTTACTTCAAAATGTTGATGTTGACCAAAAATCTTGAAGTTTGACTGTATGTGGGCCATAGTTGACTTTTGACTTAGTACAATTGATTTCCAAGCATCTGAGCAGTTGATTGAGCAAACTTCTTGTGCAAGACATGAAACTTGATATGGATGATATTGAGAACATATTAGGGTAATGGAAATCATTTTGGACCCCTTGGAACTCAAACATCTTGATGAAAATGGAAACCCTAGTTTCAAGCTTATTGTCTTAGGAGGAAGATTTGTTTGGTCAATCCTTAGTCAACTTGAGCAATTGAGGACCTCTAGGAGTTTATCTGGTGTGAAAATGGGAGGGAAAATTTTGGGGTGCAACAACAGGCCTAGGAAAAAATAAGGGCATCCCGGTGAACCAAAAGAGTTCGGGAAAAAATTAGGGATATATTCAAAAAAGTGTACACCCGACAAGTCGAAAATCTGAAAAGGCAGCTTGGGTAAAAAAGGTTATCCCGGTGGACTGAAAATATGAAAAGTCAGTCCTGGAAAAAGTTAGGGATTAAAGCGTACGACTATGTCCTGTCATCTTGTCATTTGTTTATCAGTATAAGACTTATCATCTTGATCAACATCTACTCAAAACCCCGGGAGTTGGGATGACACTCAACCATCCATAAGGTCTCCGAAGTTACTTTCTCCAGCAGGTAGAAAGGCAGCGGCATCTTACTAAAAGGTCGCTGCCATATCCTCAGCTCACAACCTAGTGATGACAGGTGTTCTTGTATCCCCAGCAGAACAGGAATTTCCAGCTACTGCTCCTACATCAGGTTTTCCTCAGTAAATTCGTCAAACTTCTCAGGATTCCCCAACAGGATTTCACAAAATCCTCCAGCAGTACACAGAGCTTTCCTTCCCCATCAGAGTTTATTTCTCTAACAACAGAAGATCATCTCCCAGCAGTTCAGCTTCAACAAAATCTGAAGACCTACATTCTTCATCACTAGCTACAATCAAGGACTTATTTTCCCTAATTCAACGACGTTGCAATAGAACAATTGATACATTCACATATTGCATTCATACATCATTCCACAAATGTCATAGCATATGCAGTACAAATGCATACACCCCAATCTCATTTATTTTGAGAACACCATTACACAATGCATTTCATACATCATGACATTGTATACAGCTAACGCTTTACTTTTTCAGGAAAGATCAATTAACAGATATTTATCATCAACAATTTTCAAAAGGTCCAGGATTAGCTCCTGAAACAAAACAGAGTAATTATCTGTGCGACCAAATACAACTTTACACAAGCTCAACGTGAAGCAATATTACACAGGTTTCTTCTAACTTCCAAATCAAGCTTTACACGGGCTCATCATGAAGCAATCTTACACAGGTTCCTTCTCCTTTTGAAATACAACTTTACACAGGCTCAATATGAATCAATCTTACATGAGTTCCTTCTCCTCCAAGTATAGCTTTACACGGGCTCTTCATGAAGCAATCTTACACAGGTTCCTTCTCCTCTTTCTAAAGTTTTACACAGACTTATCCCAAAGCAGCCCTACCCAGGCTCCTTCTGAAGTTTTACACAGACTTATCCCAAAGCAGCCCTACCCAGGCTCCTTTTGAAGTTTTACACGAACTTGTCCCAAAGCAGCCCTACCCAGGCTCCTTTTGAAGTTTTACACGGACTTATCCCAAAGCAGCCATACTCAGGCTCCTTCTGAAGTTTTACACGAACCCATCCTGAGGTAACCCTACCCAGGTTCCTTCTCTTGAACTTCCATATACAGTTTTACATGGACCCATCTTGAGGCAACCCTTCCCAGGTTCCTTCTCTTGGATCTCCAGATGCAGTTTTACACTGACTCATCCTGAGGCAACCCTACCCAGGTTCTTTCTCTTGAATCTCCAAATGCAGTTTTACACAGACTCATCCTGAAGTAACCCTACCCAGGTTTCTTCTCACAATTTCCAGATGCAGTTTTACATGGACTCATCCTTAGGTAACCATACCCAATTTCCTTCTTACAATTTCCAGATGCAGTTTTACATGGACTCATCCTGAGGCAACCCTACCTAGGTTCCTTCTCACAATTTCCAAATGCAGTTTTACCCGAACTCATCCTGAGGCTGCCCTACCCAGGATCCCTCTCATATATCTCCTAAAACATCCCTACCCAGGTTCCTTCTCATACACTTCCAAATGAAGTCTTACCCGGACTCCTCCTGAGACAGCCCTACACAGGTTTCTTCTGATACATTTCCAGATAGCAGTTAATTTCATTCTCCCTAGCAAATTACTGCGAAGCCTAGATTTCAACCAGAAAACAACAAACTTTCATCTCTCCAATCCCAAGATAACCCCTCAGTAGAGCCATAGACAACTGAATTTCCTAGACTCTATTCCCCATAGAGTTTTCCTCAAACAGGAAAACAACAGAAATCAACATCCCTCAGTGGACTCCTCCTCAGACAACAGGAATAAGAATCCCTACAAAGAGACTTCTTATGAAGTCAGCGTCTACTTTGGATGGCATCTTTAAGCCCATCTTCGATGACTCTCTGTCGTGTTCCTTGGATGGCATCTTTAAGCCCATCTCTGACGACTCTCCATCATATTCCTTGGATGGCATCTTTAATCTCATCTCCGACGACTCTCTGTCATCTTCTCCAAATGGAATCTGTAAGCCCATTCCCGACATCGTCAACAATCAGTGTTATGTCATACGAGTGAAACTTTCTAGGCACTCTAGTGTTCAATCATCTTCCACCTTCAGATCACGAAAGGCTGACAAGCCAATCTACATCTTCAGGTTTAAGAAGATTGAACAGGGGCAGCTGTTGTACCCCAAAATTTTCCCTCTCATTTTTTACAAGATCTTCTCTTACATGGGTGGTTACAAACACTTGCTTAAAGAAAAAATAACAAATTTTGAAGTTGGTCAAAGTGTCCTTCGATGAGGTGTCTTTCGATTGGCATCTTAACAATGTCTTTCGATGGACATCTGAACAAAGGCGTCTTCGATTGGCATTTTAGAGAGTCTTCGATTAGTCCAAACTGAAGGAAATCAAAGAGAGCAAAACAAAGTTTTCGATCGACCAACAAGGTACTTAGATTTGCATGGATACAAGTCCTTTCGATTGGCCTCATGGCCAAGCCTTTTGATTGACATTCTAAAAAATGCTTCGACCGGCATGGTGGCTAAGCCCTTCGATTGGCATGGATACAAGGTCTTTCGATTGGCCTCATGATAAGCCTTTTAATTGCCACGACAAAGAATCCTTCAATTTAACATCTCAAACCAGGCAGCTTCGACATGCATGTTAACCAAGTACCCTTCGATTGGTATGGATAAAGGCCCTTCAATTGGCATTCCAAAAGGTCCATTGGAAGAAGCCTTCAGAAGGCCCATTCGAAGCATGCATAAGAAGTCCATTCAAAGCATGCATAAAAGGTCCATTCAAAGAAGCCTTCAGAAGGCCCATTCGAAGCATGCATAAGAAGTCCACTCGAAGCCTACATAAGAAGTCCATTCGAAACGGGCATAGGAAGTCCATTCGAAGGAGGAAACTCATAGGCCAATCGAAGAGAAATACTGGAGGGTGTTCGAAGGGGTCAAGTATCTAGGTTCATCCAAGATTTCCAAAGAGACATGAATGTTTCAAAAAAGGAATGCTTTTAATTTGTCTGATTCTTGTCTCATGGCTTTAATGGCCTGTTTAATTGGTTGTCTCTGGCCGTTACTAGGCGCCATCATACTCCTATAAATACAAGAGAAATCACACAGTACATGGAGGGAGAATGAAAAGAAAAACATTGGAGAGAGGCTGCCCACAAAATCCATCAAAGATTTCCAGAATTTTCCAAGCAAAAGCCATCCCTCAACAAAAGCAGCCAAGCCCAGAAACCCCAAATCGAAGGTGCCTACATCCAGGAAGTGCCCAAATCGAAGATTCAATCTGTTGGTAAGAAAGGGTAAATTGTCCAGCTTTATATTTGCATAACATATCCATACTTATTATTACATTCGATTTGTCATCCTAAACAGGATCAAAAGGCTTGGGTTTTACACCCAGGTCATGTTCTTCGTTTGCTAACATTTGTTGCAGATTTAGCCTGAAAAGACCCAGCGCGCACAGGATCGAAGGACCTGGGTTTCGATACCCAGGTCCTGCGTTTTGTTTCGCTAATGTACTTTTGCAGGTATCGCATTCTAGATCAAAGGAGATACCTTCTCTAGACCGAAGCCATAGCCTCCTGAGTCGAAGAACGCAACTCCTTTCTGGATAGAAAGAGACACCCACTCCCTAGCCCAATCGAAAGAAGACCTCTCTCTTGAATCGAAGAGGCCATATCTCTTTCCCTTTGGATTGAACTCCCCCCTTCCTCACCCCAATCGAAGGATGCCTCATTGCACTCTTATTTTTCTTTTTGTTTCTTTTCTTTATTTTTTTAGTGTACTTTTTATCTTTTTTAATTAACATTAAAATCAAAATCACAAAAATATTAGGCTAGTTGTTTTTCCAACTAAATTAATTTTGTAAATAAATTAATTAATTATTTTAACATTTTTTCTTAAAATTAAAATTAAATAGACTTAGGTCTTGTTTTATTTTATATCAAAAACAACAAAAAGATTTCTTTTCTTTAGGATTTTTTAGACGTCTTTTCTATTTCATGCACATTTATTTAATTCTATATTTTTTTACTGTTATTGTATCTGCCTACCGGATGTAATAGATTAAAATTAGGATATTTACTGCTTTATTCCCCATTATCCTTGTATAATGTAAATCCCCTCCCCGAAGTATTGTAATAGCGTAGGACCTCTATTTTCTGCATTTTCTTTTTTACTACTTTTCATATTAACTAATGGTAACTAGACATGTATGACAAAGACTGAAATCAAACGCTAGCAAACTTAATAAAAAGAAAAAAATAACTGAAATGCAACACACTTGCACACAAGCACCTCTAAGGTACGCCCACTTTGGTTGCCTTTAAAAAACAGTCATGAGCCAGGAATGCTTTAGCAAAGACCCATAAAATCAAAAGATCATAGTCCCTCGATGACCTTACAGTTGCCTTCTCAGTAAATGATCTAGTCCCTAAAACAGAATTGCTAAAGCATCTCCATAATTGCCTTTGTGACTGTAACGTCCCTCCGATTGTCCCTAAAACATCCAACGATAGGGCTACCTACTCACTAATAGTAGGATAACGCTGTCTAAAGGATAGGAGGAAAAGAACTACCTTTTCGAGTAATAAAAGTAGATAACTGTTAGAAGTTTGCTCAAACTATTTTTCCACTTACACACAAAAACTACTTTTTCAAAAACAATTTTCAAAACATTTTCTTTGTTAACACTCTTGAGGACTAATACAAGAGTTAAACACAAAGCTAATCGCCACACTAAGGAATTTTCAAAACATTTTCAAACACACAAAGCACAAAGTACTTTCAAAATGATCAAACCTCTAAGAGCCTGTGGAAAACCACGGATGGAAAGGGTGCTGACACCTTCCCTTTCCATAATCTACCCCCCTTACTCAAAAACATCTCGAAAAGGTATTTTTATATTCTTTTCACCCTTTCCTTTGTTGGATAAAAGAAAAGATGGTGGCGACTCTTGCGTACCCCATATTTGCAAACAAAAAAACGTAAAAACTAGTACATAACACTCAGTTCTGCCATTGTATCACATATAGTACATGAATTCAAGCATCTCTCTGATATCATTTATATTGTACATCTATATCTAACATGTAACATTGTGACAGTTAATTTATTTATATATTTTTAAACTACTCAATAATACTGTATCCTGATTTGTATAGATATAAACTCCCAATAATATTAATATCTTGTGTACATATTCTATGTAATCCAATTGATATTTGTCTCAAATAAATTATGGATTTTTTTTAATTTTTAGTCTATTCTTTAAAAAGTTTTTAAAATAATATGCAGCTCATTTTCAGAGTTTATTGTTTTTAAATTTGAGTTAGTAATTAATGAAAAACTCTAATTCCTTGTAATTTAGGAAGCACACTTTGTTTTTTCTTCTAATGCTCGTGTGAGATTTGACAATTTCTTCGTATCTTTTGAGTCCAAGTGGTTTTGTGGATTGGGCATTACTTCCTGATAATTCAAGTACGAGGTTGGAATGCTTTCTACATGTTCTCATGTCAATTGATGTTCTATTGGAGTTTCTCAAAATAAGTGATATACTACTTAGAGAAGTGTGAGATTCACACTTCATCTATTGTGAACAAGTGGAAGAGGAAGGACAAGTATTAGAGGATCTACAAAGAAGAAGAGGAAGAGAAGATTCCTTAACTCAGGGCTAAGACGAATTTGGATAGGCTCAAACATCTTAATAACTATCTTGTACCTAAATAAAAGAAAGAGAGTAAGAAAAGGAATAAATGATTTTAGAAGGTTTTTCAAATCTACCTACCATGAGTCATGAGATTTTCTAAGTGGTGAGGAAACAAAATTTTGTTAGAAGAAATTTGGATTGTGGCTCAAATAGATCACTATTTATGTATGATTGATCATGAAAGTTGTTTTGGACTGGGCCTCCCCTTAGACCAACTCCATGTGAGGCCCAATCCAATTGTGTCGTCCAAAACATGCTGGTCGATTTTGTCCTTGATACCGACGAGCAACAACTACTCCCCGCGAGGAGACACAACTCACCACACGAGGAGGAACCCAGTTACCGTCAGAAGGATTATCACTGGTTAGGAGGACCTCGAGGTCTCGCTCCAAACCTCTCCTTGACCATAAAGGTCCTATCACACGACCTCACAATCAGTAGGAGCATCAATGACGAGCAGAAGCACCTCGCGAGCATCCTCCTCGTAGGACTGACTATCAATGTCTTTAAATATCAAAAAGTCTTCGTGGCCCCAGAAAGACCGCGCCCATATCCTCATGATCTTGTGGAACAAGTCATCTAGGTAGGGAATCACATGCGGATCCCCACTACTGACGTAGGACCTGGCAGTCTCCATGTTGGACCCACTTAACCAGCCTAATGGGGAGTCCTTGGCCCAGCATTGGAGGCTATAAATACCCTTTCTTTCGAGAGGGTCAGGTATTGAACATCTCTTAATCACATACTTGCTCGCTCATTCCAGAACTTACTTCGACATTAGAGTGTCTTGCAGGTACCCCCACCTCACTCTCAACTTCTGCTCGAGCTAGCTATGATGGTCCATTCTGATTAGGTACGATCTGTGGCTCCGTCTGTGGGAAACTTGCTTCCCCATCTTCCATTCACACAAGACAAAAGCTAAATCACTCCTTTTTGACTGTCATGGCTGATCAAACAGCAGAAAATAACATGAATGTCCATCTCTTCAACGCCAACAATAGCGTTGCCGACAATAATGCCAATGTCAATTACACTTGTCCTATCGGCCACAACGCTGCTCCCATTGGCCTCGACACCGGTAACAACATCAACACCGGCCACCCCGGCATACCCGGCCTCTTAGAGTATAGAGACGGGCTGACTGCCTCATTGTCGTCATTGTCCCGATGATTCAAAGACAATCGACCACCTCCTCAGAACTACTAACCTAACCAGTTCCAGGAGCTCCCCGTTCTTGATGGAGCAGATGCCGCGACCAGGGCACTGTTCGTGGAGATAAACCAAACAAATTATCTTATCTTCTCTCAAGGAGAGAGATTGAGGTTGCTCGAAGATTCTTGGAGAGCCCCAATAAGACATAGGAGGCCCCATTCTCCTCCTCCTCGCCAAGTAGAGGAACAACCCCAATGTCCCCCGTAGAGACGTATGCGGAACACCTCTCGAAGTCCCTCTCCCTGACCAATCGGGTGACGCTCCGCATTATAGAGGGACCAACCCGTAGACACAGGGAGACGCGATCACGTCCCCTCGAGTTAAGAGAAAAGACCCCCTGAAGACAGGAACAAGGGAACTAACGAGCGACTGTACCTCCTGAGGAACGCTTCCTGCGACCAGGCTCACCATCATAACCACCACTACAACAGATCTCCTTCTCGCTCGCCAGACAGGAGTGATGAAGAAGACCCCAGCGGTCCCTTGTTAGAAGCCATTATGGAGGCACCCATCCCCCCGGGCATGGAGAAGCCTCCCCATCTGAAGGAGTACGACGTCATTGCTGACACGGTCGACCATATCGATGGGTTTGAGGCAATGCTGAATTATCACAATGTCGGGGGACCAATCAAATATAGGTTGTTCCCAACGACTTTGAGGAAGGTTATGATGGATTGGTACAAGAGCCTCGCCCCAGGGTCAATCACCTCCTGGCGAAATTTAAAGAACCAATTCATCAGTTCGTTTACTGCTCCATGTCGACACCCAAAGACTGAAGCATCCCTCAAGGTTATCTTCAAGAGACACGAAGAGACCCTGAGTGAATTTATTGATCAATTCAACCAGGAGGCCGTTCAATTCGTCTGCACCGATCAAATGAAGAGGTACCTGCTCGAGAGGGGACTCCTCCCAAGCATGGAATTTGGAAAAGTCGTTGGCATTAAACTGCCCCGAACATTTGATGCCCTCCTCGAGAAAGCCAGAGCATATATGGACTATGAGGAGAGGGAGGCGGCCAATAGAGCTCAGGAACCCAGGAATCATGGATCAACCAGCAATCTGCTACAACAAGACTCCGACCCTCCTCGACGAACTAGCGAGAAGAGGAGGGATGACAAACTCCGAGATCCTCATGAGCAAAGAGGAACCTCGAGTTGGTTTAGCGAGTACACTCCACTGATGACTTCCCGCGAATGCATCTTGGAGGAGTGTGCCAACACTGATTTCAAGGACGACAGCGTCAAGAGTCCTCGTTGCGCTCCTGCTAACCCCGGGGATGATCGGAGTAAATACTACCAATATCATCGAAGTCATGGACACTTGACCAAAGAATGTGTCCATCTCAAAGATGCTATTGAGACCCTCATCAAAGGGGGAAGACTCAGGAAATATCGGCGCAGAGACTCCCCTCGTCGAGATTCCCACGACACGAAGGAGACTGAAGAGGATGCCCGACCATCAGACGAGACGGTCCCCATCTAGACAGCATTATCCGTTACAAGACCGGAGGACTTCTATGTCCCTAAAGATATCGAGGAACCTCTGACCATACACAGTAGGTGGGAAAGGTTCCCCTCCGCCATGGTCATAAATGGCGGGGGATTCAACGATATAACCATAAACTCTTCGAAGAGGAAGTTAGACGAGCTGGTTGACGCGACCCCCTAAAAACAGTGACCTTCGAGAGGGTTAAAGGCAGATCGAAGCCGATTACCTTCTACCTCGAGGAATTTCCCGGAGGGGCCCCCAATTTAGCCATCCCTCTTCTGATCAGGGTGAGAATGGATAACTTTGATGTTCATTGCGTCTTGTTCGATGAAGGAAGTTACATCGACGTGATGTATAGCCAGCTCTTCAGAACCCTACAGCTCGACGACTCTCACCATTCACCATACGTGGGGTCCGACCTGCAGGGCTTTAACGGCTTGACCTCCAAGCCATGGGGGTACGTGGAGCTCATGGTCACCTTCGGTAAGGATACTGCCACCAGGAAAGTCAAGGTGCGCTTCCTGGTCATTGACTGCTCGTCTCTCTTCAAATGTATCCTAGGGAGACCGACACTAACAGAGTTGACTATTGTACCCTCCACCGTCCATATGAAGATGAAGTTCTACACAAAAAGGGCACGCGTCGCCACCATCCAAGGCGACCTAGCAGCTTCTCGAAGATGCTTCAACGCGGTGGATAAGGGACAAAGCACGGTCGACACTAGAACATGGCCCGCCAAGATAGCCGCAACGATGCAACCAGAGCCACATCCCATCAAGGTAGAAGAGCAAAGTGCTCCTCCAAGGGTCGACTCAATCTCACTAGACACCTGCTTCGACCAAGACGAAGCACCCAACGGCGAGTAGGGGCTCCTCTGACCAATTTTGGATGGGGACTTTGAGCTCGTCCCTCTCAGTGAAGACCCAAACAAAGGGGTGAAGATTGGCACCAGACTCCCCGACCTGGAAATGATGTAGAGCAAGGCTTGCTTAAGGGAGAATGCGAATTTGTTCACGTGGAGTGTTGCGGAGATGCCCGGTCTCGACCCCGAGGTCTCCTTTCACCAACTCGCCATTGATCCAGCCGCTAGGGCAATAGTACAACTTAGGCGTAGGCAGTCCCCTGAGAAAACGGAGGCTGTTGAAAAAGATGTAAAAGACCTCGTAGAGGAGAATTTTATTTCTGAAGCCTGGTATTCAACCTGGTTGTCAAACGTTGTACTTGTTAAAAAGAATAATGGAAAATGGCATATGTGTGTTGACTATACCGATCTTAACCGGGCATGCCCCAAAGATGCATTCCCCTTACCTAATATTGACATGCTGGTAGACAACTCGCCCGGCTATAAAATTTTATCTTTCATGGACTCCTATTCGGGCTATGACCAAATCCCAATGGCAATGAGCGACAAATACTGCAATGCCTTCATGACCAGCTCGGGCAATTATTACTACAATGTAATGCCCTTCGGTCTGAAAAACGCAGGGGCGATATACCAGCGGATGATGAACAAAGTCTTCTGCAACGAGATCAGAGATATGCTCAAGGTATACATGGACGACATGATCATCAAATCTCGAGTAGACACCGACCATGCTGCCCACCTCAGGAAAGTCTTCGCCCAAGCAAGGCAATGTAGAATGAGGTTCAACTATGAGAAGTGCACCTTCGGGGTTAAGGCGGGAAAGTTCCTCGGTTTTTACCTAACAGAGCAAGGAATCAAAGCCAACCCCAACAAGTTTCGGGAATTCTCCGACCTCCCTACGCCTAATTCAAAAAAATCCGTAGAAGTCTTGAACGGCATGCTCGCTTCGCTCTCCCGCTTTGTAGCGAAATCCGCTCAACACACCCTTCCATTTTTCAAACTCCTGCGCAATGAGGAAGCTTTCGAGTGGACCGAAGAATGAGAGCAAGACCTTATCCATCTCAATAAGAGCCTTTCGCAATCTCCCGTTCTATCATGACCATTTGACGGGGAGACCTTGTTCTTGTATTTGGCCGTCTCCGCCGAGGCTGCCAGTGCGGCCCTCATTCGCGAGACTCCTGACGGCCAAAAACCTATATATTTCCTGAGCAAAGCGCTTTAGGGACCCAAGGTCAGATACCAACAGATCGAAAATGTGGCCTTGTCCCTCGTCATCGCAACGAGAAGGCTCAGACACTATTTCCTCGCACACACGATCATCGTACGAACAAACCAGCCAGTGAGACAACTCCTAGGCCGACCAGATATGGCAGGTCGAATGCTAAAGTGGTCCTTGGAGCTTTCGGAGTTCGACATCTAGTACGAAAGCAGGAAGTCTTTAAAGGCCCAAGCTCTTTCTGAATTCTTCACAGAGATGACCGCTCACAATCCGGGTAGGGAAGGAGCACAAGTGGACTATTTTTGTGGACGGGACCTCCAGCTCGACGGGGAGGGGAGTAGGAATTCTCCTTGAAAACGAGGATGGCATCATGATCGAACACTCTCTCACTCTTTCCTTTCTGACCTCGAACAATCACGCGTAATACGAGGCTTTGCTTGTAGGATTGAGGCTAGCCGAAGATCTTGGTGCGCGAGAAATACATATTTTACTGATTCCAAACTCATCGCATATTAAGTTCAAGGGGGATACTGAGATGAGAATAACAGCCTCATTGAGTATTTGAACTTGGTCAGAGAACATATGAAAAATTTTAACCGGGTAGAAATCACACACGTACCACTCGAACAAAAACACGCGGGCCAACATACTTTCAAAGCTCGCGAGTACAAAAAGAACAGCATGAACAAACCAGTCATACAAGAGTCCCTGTCTCTCCCGAGCATTGAAAGGTCCACGACTCTACTCGAAGTGAATGCCATCAGGGACAGCTCATGCTGGATGACCCCGGTATTCAATTTTCTAACGAAAGGGGAGCTTCCTCTAGACCAAAGGGAGGCAACCGCGACTAAAAAATGAGCATGCTCTTATGTGGTGCTAGAGCACAAGAAGTATCGTCGTGGATTCTCTATCCCAATCTTGAAGTGTGTCGAAGAATCTGTGGTTCCTAAGATACTACGGGAAATCCACGAAGGAATCAATGGCCAGCACATGGGCGGAAGGTCCCTAGCACGAAAGGTGCTGCGAGCGGGGTACTACTGGCCGACCATGGAACAATACACCAAAGAGCATGTCAAGAGGTGCGATAAGTTCCAAAGACATGCCGACATACACCTCGCACCCCCACACGAGCTAAATACGCTATCATCCCTGTGGCCATTTTCCTGGTGGGAAATGGACATCCTCGGACCGTTCATGCAAGGGACATACCAAAAAAAATTCCTCACCATGGCCGTAGACTACTTCACCAAATGGATAGAGGCCGAAGCCCTAGCAAAAATTACCTCACACAACATTCTTCGTTTCTACAAGTGAAACATGCTCGCGTGTTTTGGGATACCATAAGTGCTCGTCACGGGTAACGACATGCAGTTCACCGACCAAGGTTTCCAAAGCTTTGTTGCCAAACTCGGCACCAAGCAACATTTTACCTCGGTCGAACACCCCCAAACGAACAGGCAAGCCGGATCCACAAATAGGGTCATCTTGCGAGGACTCAAATGCAGGCTAGGCGAAGCCAAAAGGGGATGGGTCGAAGAACTACACAACGTCCTATGGACTTATCGGACAACGCCCCATTCGACGATGGGTGAGACACCATTCTGACTGACCTACGACACCGAGGTTGTCATCCTGGTAGAAATCATGGAGCCATCTAAGAGAACTAAAATTCCCCTTGACAAGGAGATGAACGATGAGGCCCTCAGAGATGAGCTCGACCTAGTCGAAGAAATCTGAGCTGGAGCAGATCTTCATGATGCCATGCTAAAATAGCAGGTAGCCCTACGTCATGACAACAAAGTCATAAAGCGCGAATTTCAGGTCGGCAGCCTAGTCTTGCAAAGAAACCAGAAGGATTCCCGCGAAGGGAAGTTGGCCGCAAAATGAGAGGGGCCTTACCGCATCTAAGGAGCTACGGGCACCAGAGTATATTACCTCGAGCAATTGAACAGAGAACCACTACATCGACCCTAGAATACTGTGAAGCTAAAACAATTTTATAACTATGTCCCTCACCTGCTGAGGAATTTTGCTGTCGAATATTCCTCTTCAGCCGACGAAGGAATAAGCTCGACCATGCAGGCGCGTAGAGGTACGGATGCAACCTCTAAACATTAACAAAAGGCGAGATTTCACTCATTTGACGAGAAAATTCTAAGCTCGACAGGGACACCTCGATCGAGCTCTGCTGTCGAAGTATCCAACCTGGAAAAACACCTAGCTCGTGATGGGAAGTTCACGCCACGAGCATAGGATCCCGACCGCAACCATACGCTCATTCCGCGGATCCCTACTCTGCCCCCTCGACACATTTCAACATGTGCAAAACAAATATTAAGGTCGAGCACACATCTCCACGTGGAAAACATGAACTTCGTGGAAAATTTATAACGACCACAACAATGGTCGAGCATATACTTCCACACAGGATATACAAGTATTCATAAAATAACCAAGTCAAAAACAACGACAAACAAAAATAACAATAAGCTGGCAATAACAAAGATAGACATCAAAATAAAGCGAAATAATCATCAATGGCAACCACTTGGGTTGAAGATGTCTGGATATTACAAATATTACGGGCACGCAGGCCCATATACAAATAAGATGAAAAAACAAAAATGTTAACCGCTCCCCGGAGTACTCACTTCAACCTCAGGAGAGTCAGAAGGAGGAACCACCCGGCCATCAATCACCTGGGACAAAACCCCGGTTCCTTCAGTGTTTAACCCTGGGTTCATAACAAACAGTTGATTCATGGCAGATTCAAAGTCGTCAGCCAAGGCATCAAGGCAATCCGACTCTAGGAGTTGAATCCAAGCAATGTAGTCGGCATGCGTGTGCAAATCTACTACCCCCTCATGTTCTCCCTCCGCTGGCATCATAGCAGCCTTCAGATCTGCAAACTCCTCCTTCAGTCGTTGGTTATCACTCTCCAACCATTCCTTATCGAGCTGGAGGCAGTCTTTGTCCTCGATGGCTTTCTCGGCTCTATCCTTCTCCCCTGCCAGCATGTCGGCCTGCTCACGAAACATTTCCTTGCTTCGTTCAAGAATGGTCTTCAGCTTGCGTGTCTTCGTCACAAGAGTTGCCTTCTCTGACTCCAGTTCCTTAACCCGATCAGAAGAATCAGATCCTTCTCCCTCCAGAACGGCCATTTCTGCCATCTTCACCACCCCGACCATGCTGGTAGAGAGGTGCTTCCTTCGACCTTCCTTATCGAGCCGCCTGATGATGTTGGACTCAGTATAGGACACGTTCAAGGGGAAACCCTCAAAGAAGTCTTTCTCCACAAAGCAGGATGGTAGGATGAAGGCCTAGGATGTCGCCTCTCCGTCAGTTACATCAGCGTGTCCACCTTCTGGACGACTCCACTTCTTGCTCAACAACACGGCTTGCCACTCGGCATCGCGAGAGCCTGAGGACCCACTAGATCCTTCCTTGGTCTGCTCGGGGGATGAACCCATGCGCGTAGCTTGATGCGGTTTCACCAATATCTTGTGACTCTTTTTCTCCTGATTCAGCTTCAACAATATCTCGCGGCGCTCCACCATGTGACCTAAAAAAACAAAGAAAGTGTGCCCGGGTCAGCATCATCGAAGAAACAAAAGAAGGCGAGTAATTTAGTAAAAGTAAGCAAAAAACCTAAGAGATCCACGACCTGCCCATAAGATTGACACTCGACGAGCACCTTAGTATTGATCGAACCCGTTTCAAACGTCGGCTCGCCGTCTTCATCAAGGATGTCGTGACCTTCCCGCGTGACCCACCTGGCAGGGAAGATACCATTAACGAATCGATTAAGGATGCCATATGCCTCTTCGTCTTTGGCGCTCATACCTCCAGCGGAAGTATGATAATATCTGGGACCATGGTCATAGTAGGCCGAGCACCAGTGGATGGGAAACCTCGAAATTCTCTCAATCTCTGGATTGCCCTTGACGTCACATACCGGATCTCCATCCTCATCCACGACGGAAGCCGGTTCAAACAGGGAATCCAAGGCTGTTTGAGAAGAAGGTTGCAAGATGTACCACTTATCTTTAAAATCACTGACAAAATCCATATACATCTTGAACAACCTCTTCGACTATTTAAGGGATACCCAGCTATGTTTCCCTCCCCGTGACTACCGCTAGAGGTGAAAAACCTTGAAGAATAAGGGAATGGTCGCCCCGATTCTCAGTAACCGGCATGTAAATTCGAATTCCCGAATAAAGGCAATGGCGTTGGGATGAAGTTGAGAGAGTGCCAAGTTCAAGTGATTGAACACACCTATTTAGAAGTTGTTGATGGGAACTCAAAGTCCCAGGTATTTGAACATGACCTCGTACATAGGGGAAGTCATCTTGGGTGAACTTCGAGCATATGCGAGCATCTTACGTCATCCTCATGACTTTGAAATTTCTTTGAAAACCTTCCTGGCCGCCGCCATACTCGACGAATGTATAGGCTTGCATCCTGGTGTGACTATAGATTGAGCCTATCCCTCGTGGTTCCGCACCAACCTAATCCAAAGTAGGATCGTTGACTGTATCGACCAAATTGACGCTTTCCTTGGCTGCACTGGTTCCTTCGGTGTCCATATGCTCCGACGACTCAGGAGTGCCAGCCATTTACCTGCAAAGCATGGGAAACCAGTGAATTCGATAGCAAATCAAAATCAACCTTTCCACGACGCAGATGAAGAGGCTAAGCGACGCCTAAACCAAGTCGACATTCATTCACGCAGAAAGGGGGAATACATGTCTCTCGATCGCTCCCTTAAAATCTTGCCAAGTCTTATAAGATCACAATGATCGCAAGGACGAACATTTATGCGAATACACCGAGCACATGAAGAGTGAGGCGGGCAGAGCATGAATTTGCCGACCAAACTCACGAATTCACCGAGGATTATAGCAATTTTAGGTGCAAAACCCATGATTTTCGCGGGGACATAGGGAAACCATGGGGAAGATTCATCTAAGTATCAGTGTGAAGATGAATCTCTCGGGCATAATCACGAATTATACGCCTAAACGCATGGATCCCCCGGGAAAAACCCCAGTTCCGAAGTTCTACTACTAAAATTGCATCAAAACCTATCTACATACAGTGCGTCACGGAAAAAGTACTTACTTGAAGAAGGATAGATGAAGAACGACGGTGCTGGATAAAGAACGACGATGACAGATGAAGGATACACGGCGGGTTGCGTGGTGGCTTCAACAATCATAGAGGAAGACACATCACTGGTAGCAGGGGGAATGGAGAGCACGAAAATATGAAAGTAAATTATGAGCCTTAGAGCCTTATTTATAAAGTTGACGTGGAATGCAAAACATCGTGTCGGGCAGCTCATAAGCTGCCTTTATCCTCGACACCTACATGCTTAGTCAATGGTGATCCCTATTTCCTAGGCCATCATCGTTATCCCAAAGGTCACGCCACATGTCTGACAAATGCACTACCTCCTCCCTGCAAATCGAGTAACAATTAGAATGAAGCCACCTTGAATCCTTGCCGAACACTACTAGGGTAAATAACATACCGACGATGCTCTCCGTCATTTAATGAAAGCCTCGCGTCAAGCAGCGCACCTCGCGAAAGAAAAAGCTGGACATTAAGTCATAACTCCATCAAGAGCAACAACTTGGGGGGCTCTTGTTTTGAATTGGGCCTGCCCTTGGCCCAACTCCATGTGAGGCCCAATCCAATTGTGTCGTCCAAGAAATGCTGGTCTATTTTTCCCTTGATACCGACGAGTAATAACTACTCCCCGCGAGGAGACACAACTCACCACACGGGGAGGAATCCAGTTACCCTCAGGAGGATCATCTCCGGTCAGGAGGACCTCGAGGTCTCACTCCAAACATTTCCTCGACCATAAAGGTCCTATCACATGACCTCACAATCAGTAGGAGCATCCATGACGAGCAGAAGCACCTCACAAGCATCCTCCTTGTAGAGATGACTATCAACGTCTCCGAATATCAGAGTCTTCGTGGCCCCGGAAAGATGCATCCATATTCTCCTGATCTTGCAGAACAAGTCATCCAGGTAGGGGATCACGTGTGGATCCCCACTACTCATGTAAGACGTGGCAGTCTCCATGTTGGGCCTGCTTAACCAGCCCAATGGGGGGACCTTGGCCCAACACTGGGGGCTATAAATACCCTCTCTTACGAGAGGGTCAGGTATTGAACATCTCTTACTCATATACTTGCTCACTCATTCCAGAACTTACTTCGGCATCAGAGTGTCTTGCAGGTACCCCCCACCTCACTCTCAACTTCTGCTCGAGCTAGCTATGACGGTCCATTCTGATCAAGTATGATCAAAAGTAGACAATTAAAGTCAAATAGTCTTAAGATTCTTTTATATTTTCTTAGATATTTATTTGGAAGATTGTTCATACATAAAAATTGGTGCTTTCATTGCTTGCCATTGTTGAAGTTAGTATTTATGTTTTTGGAGTTTATTTGAAGTCCCACATTGCTTAGATTTATGGGCTACTGGGTGTATAAATATGTGAGGGGAGTCTCACTCTTTGAGCTAGCTTTTCGTGTTGAAATCCAAGCATATTTAGCATGGTATTAGATTCAGGTTAAGGACTGCAATATGGGCATTTAACCCATACCCACACTAGGCGTGAGGGTGGATGTTGAAGTTTCTATCTGTGTTGTTGGAGTTTGTTTGAAGTCTCACATTGCTTAGGTTCCCGAATTGTTAGGTGTATAAATATGCAAGCAGAGTCTCACCCTTTGAGCTATCTTTAAGAGTTGAGATCTAAGCAAATTTAACAGTCATGACTCCTCCCATATCACTGCCACCTTCCATTGCAGAACCCACCACCACCATCAACCAACTCATCCTTAGCCAACAGTCCTTTCAAGCTAGTGTGTCAACGAACATTAACACCCTCATAATAGAACTTCATGAATTGCGAACATGCTTTCCCCCTCCCAGATTTACTTCACCGTTCACTTCATCTGAAGAAGATATCCAATCCTTTCCATCCTCCACCGTGAAGCTCGACATTCCCCGTTTTAATGGAACTGGCCCATTGGGCTGGATATTCAAGATTAATCAATTTTTTTACTACCATTTTACACCAGAGGATCAAAGGCTTCACATCGCCTCCTTCTACAATGACAAAGAAGCTTTAGCGTGGTTCCAATGAATGCATGCTAAAAACCAACTCCTCACCTTATAAGGGTTTCTCCAATCCTTAGAATCCAGATTCAGGTCGTCCCTCTACGAAGATCCAAAGGAAGCACTATTTAAACTGTGTCAAATGACTTATGTGAAATAATATCAAGCGTAGCTCAAGGTGTTGTCTAATTGCATCATAGGGTTACCACCACCATTCTACTTGAGTTTTTCCATTTTAGGTCTCAAAACCTTGATCCACCGTGGGGTACAAGCTTCCAACCTATTTCACTGACACAAGCTATCCATCCAACCAAGCTTCAAAGAGAAAAATTTATCGACCAAAATCCATTTCCACAAAAAAATTTCCAACTCACCGCTCCTAGAACTGAAAACCCCACTTTGAAACCTCCCATTTCATTCAATCCACTAAAATCTCAGATGTAACACCCTAAATTTATTAAATTATTTTAATTGAGTTATTTATGAACTTTGTGTGTTTATTTAATTATTATGTGGTGATAATTAAATTAATTTGGGTGACAGGGGTGTGTAACATTGAGGGAAGATTGTATGGAGTAATTAGAAGTTGGTAGATTTTATTTAATATTCTTTTATTAATTAAAACAATAATATAAAAGGAAAATATGAGTTTGTAGAGATATTGAGGACAATGTGAGAATTAAGGAAAAATATGAGGGTAAGGTAGTAATATCCTAATGAGGCAATTAGACTTTTAATTTAAAAAGAGAGTTAGGAGAAGAAAATTTTGGCCAATACATAGAATAGTGATAAAGAGACAAAGAGGTAAAAAGAGAGAAAGAGCTAAGGCAAAAAGAAGAAAAAGATAAGAGCAAGAGCTTTGGGATAGGATATCATAGGGATTTCTTGAGCTTGCTGGAATCACAAGGTAAGGGGGGAGAATAACCTTAATAAAGGGTATATGCATGAGGGATAGGATAGATGAGTCCTTAACCTCCAATAGGGCTTGTTTATCCATTAATTCTTGATGAATATTGATGAATACATGATGATGGATCTTTTGTTGTGTGCATTGATTTTATTTTAATTGGTATGTTGTTGTTATGAGATTGTATTCTTGAGTGTCAATGTGAAATTGGGTGTTTTGAGGTATGAAGTTAAGTGATTAATTCATGAGAAACTTGATGTGTTTGTGTCCATTATAGGAGGATAG
Organism: Vicia faba; assembly: GCA_948472305.1. Taxonomy (NCBI): domain Eukaryota; kingdom Viridiplantae; phylum Streptophyta; class Magnoliopsida; order Fabales; family Fabaceae; genus Vicia; species Vicia faba. Next base: position 1,260,437,147 of record OX451740.1, read on the forward strand.
ATGTATTGGTGTTGTTAGAATGTAAATTGGTGTATATGACGTAGTAATATTGGATTAAGTGATGTATAGAGTGTGATTTTCAAAATAAGTTGTTTCGACATGTTAGGGAGTGTTTGGGTGAAGTCTAGAAAATAAGTGATTTTGTTGTACGAGTTGAAAGCCTTGAAAAAGGATGATTTATTGATTCCAATATGTTGGGGTTGAATCGTATTTTACTCTTGCTTCAACATTTTGGTCAACTCTTCAGGGAGTTCACAATCTTCCTCACCATCCTCTTCAACTTGTTTAATCGGGAAGTCGAAGTCATAGGGAATTATAACATTATCGTGTTCAATGGGTTCAACTAATAAAGATCTGCATGAAGATGATTTTTATTTTTAGAGGATTTTAAAACTAAAAAAGTAAAAGTGATATGGAAATTGCCATTTTTTTTTGAAAAATTGAAGGATGAAAGATAAAGATCTCAATTGAATAACAAAATACACTTTTATTGATGAAAACAATTTATTTCATTAAAACAGAGATGTGCCCTACAAGTTGTCCATATGCCTTGGGCAGAGCAAAGGAATTTTTCGAGAAAAACAAGAAATTACTTTGAAAATGAAATAGTCAGGGGAATCTATGTAGCCTTCCAGTTGTTGAGGACAACACCCGGAGGACCACGAAACACCATCTTGGGAATCTCTTCATCTTCGTCATCAATTGCAACAACATGCTCATCTCCTCGAAATCCAGCTTTGGAGAATACTTCTTGAATTCTTGGCACCCATTCCAAGTCACTTATTTGTTCTTTGATCTACTCAAAGGATGGATGGTAACCCAGTCCAAACCGATCCTTTTTCTCAGCCACATCAACTACTTTTCTCCAACCTTCAGAATTTCCAGCTTCAATTGCAGCTTTCACGTTCTTCCAAGAAGACATGCTTACCTTTGGCTCCTCAGATGGCTTCTTCTTTGTATGCACAACATTGACCACTTCCAAGGCCTAAAAGGGAGTTTCCATAATTTCCTCACCTACTTCAATATATCTGAATGAAGATAGGTGGTTGACAATGATATCATCTTCTCCAGGGATAGAAACTAGCTGATCACGGGTAACAAACTTCAACATTTGGTGGAGTATTGAAGTGACAACTCTGGCAGCATGAATCCAAGGTCTACCTAGTCAACAACTATAAGAAGGCATGATATCCATCACTTGGAAAGTGATATGGAATATTTGTGGCCCAATCAGAACTAGAAGATCAATCTCTGTAATGACCATTCGTTTTGATCCATCAAACATTTTCACAATCATAATGTTTGACCTCTTTTAAGTTCCTTCAACCCTTAATTGGGTTAAATTAACCTCCGAAAACACATTCAAGGACGAACCAATGTCTACCTGAACTCGAGACAAAGTTACATCATCTCATTCGATAGAAATATGAAGAGCCATATTGTGTTCATGACAGTTAGGTGGCAGATCAACATCAATGAACATTAGGCAACTGCTTTCACTCATATTGGAAACCAAATTATCAAATTGGTTAACATTGTTATCTTTATTTATGTAAGCTTCATTTAGAAACTTCAACAAAGCAGTCTTGTGAGCCTTAGAGCTCATCAACAAGGATAAGATAGATGTTTTTGAAGGAGTCTGGTTGAGCTAATCTAACACCTTGTAGTCACTCTTTTTGATGATCTTCATAAGATATTTATCATCCCCTATAATCACAATCCTTTTTTATGATCCTTATCCTGACTCATCAACAACATCTTTCCCTTTGGGAGGTTCAACTACCTTCTCAACGGCCTTGTTTTAAGACACCTCTAGATGGAATACTCGACCACTGCAAGTCATACTGCTTGATCCATTTATATTCGTCACATTTGGCTCTTTTAGGACCATTGGTTTATTAAACTCATAGATTGTGGCATTATAATTCCATGGTACAACTTTCATGCTATCAAATAGGAATAGAGCTGGAATGCGGACAACCATTGACTCAATCTTCTTAGTTGGCACTTCAACAGTATTCCTTGGGACATGAACAACAAAAGCATTGGGAAGATTTTATTGATCAAACAATGACACAGTAACATGAATACTATCATCACTCTACAATCAGCTGAAATGGACCACATGTTGATCCCATAATTGTTGAAGATACGCCTTGAACTCCAAACACTGATCTAGTGCAAATAAACACATCTTGCATTTATCATGCACACCTTAAATCAAACCTACCTTAGCCAGATTCGCATGGAATACTTCCATGGAAGCTTTCACCTTGAACATGTCCTTCACCAAGCCTTCATCGGCGTCCCCTACGAAATTAGTATCTGGACCAACACGTCCAGATAATGGATTATTAGCTACATTTGGATATCAACAAAGGACAATATTTTCTAGTCAAACAGCTCTTAAACTCTAGCTTTTAAGGCTTTGCAATTCTCAGTAGTATGAACTTCTGAAAATTGGCATGGTATGCTCATCTATAACTCTCAAAGCACCATGGCTTATATGGCTTTGGCATTGGTGGCAATGCTCTTGGTACTACTGTTCCATTTTGAATCAAGTATAGAAACAACTAGGAATAGGACATACATATAGGATCAATTTCTGCATTAATGTATTCGCGATACTACTGACATTACAGTTGATTTTGTCATTAATGCTGAGTTCTCTTCTAATACTGATTCTAGTTCCTCTACTGATTCGATTCTGTAGAGCCCGATTCTTGGGCGCTTGGGCAGGAATTTGAGTTAGAACAAATTGTAAATATTGGACGACAGGGTATTGCACAACAACTACATATGAGTACTAGAAATAAGGTATTTGGGCCCGGTTCCACCTGGTGAGCTTTCCCTTTTCCTTTCTTAGAAGAAATGGCATTGATCTCATCTTCCTTCTTTCTGTAACTATTATTGAAAGTTTTCTTCGCTCCATTCTGGCTACTGGAACCACCTTGAATCTTTTCGTTCTTCAAACCTTATTCTTCTCGCTCACCAGAAATCACCATATCAAATAAGCTAGAGGACACACTATTAATCATCTTTTCTAGTACTACCCTTGGGGAGTACCCATGAAGATATCAATCAACTCCATGTATACCAATGGAGGATGTACCCTTACAACCAACTCTCTCCAACATTGTGTATACTCCTTGAAATATTCATTCTCCTTTTGAGACATGCTCTGAAGTTTAGGGCGGTTGGTAGCTAAGTAAGTGTTATACTTGTACGGCTTAGAGAAAGCTTCATCCAGTTTTTCCCAAGCGTGTATATTTCTCCTCTCAAGCTGCATATACCATTCTAAGGATACCCGGTCAGACTGTCCTAGAAGCAGTGACTCATCAGTTTTTCATCTCTGACATGACCAACCATCTTTCGGAAAAACATCTTCAAATGGTTGTTAGGACAAATAAGGCCCTTATACTTTTCAAATTCAGGCACTTTGAACTTAGGAGGGATTACTACATCAGGCACTAGACACATCTCAAGGGCACTCATGTTAGTAGAATTTTGTCCTTGCATTATCCTCAACTTCTTCGCCAGATCACGTCACATATGAATAAGTTTGGAATCTTGTGCAGCACCAGGATTGACCATAGGGATAACCTCAGGGTAATACTGCATTTCATATTCATGTTGGAGTTCCTCATCAACATGAGAATGTGGGGTGTTAGTAGCCTGAGTAGCGGGTTGTCCTTAAGAAGTGTCGTCGCCAGTAAGCACATAGATGTGCATTAGTTGAGGATGGCCAGGAGTTCCCTCAGTTGGAGGAGTATAGCCAAGAGGAAGGCCATAAATCAATGGATTAGGAATTGTAACTCGTGGTTGAGAAGTAGACCCCTGAACTGGAATAACATTTCCAACAACTATATTGTTATGAAATTCCTCTTATTTCCTTGCTTGGGTTAACATTATCCCTAGGAGATGGTATATCTTGCTCTTGATCATGTTGATATCTTCTCTCACAACATAGTGGTTATGTTCAATCTACTCCATCGATCATCTAGTATTGGCTCTGGTGTTGTAAGGATGTTGAGAAGTCAGTTTGATTTCTGAAGACCGGGAGAGATGAAATGAATTTATGTTTGAAAATCCGTTCATATACATGTTGATGCATGTGTGTGCAAAAATATTTTTATGTTATTATTTTACTTTCAGAGAAACTTATGAAGTTTAAATTGTTTAGCAAGCATTCCAAAGAAATAAGGACATAAAGACAAAGTTATTCATTAATGAAAAGGAGTCAAACATTCATTCATTCAACTGAAGCAAAGTACATAGTTCAAACATCCATTCACATCAAAGTAAAGTAGTTTCCACAAAAAAATTATGAGAAAGAGTGATTGATTCACCTGAGAAAAATATATGAAACTTTGGAAGCTACAAAGTTTATCTTTCAATCATTTACTTTTAAATGTGCTAAAAAGTTAAAGATCAAATCAGTTTTAGTGTTTGTTTGATTTAGGAAATAGTTATATAATTTGACAAAATAAAGGATAAGAAACTTGAAAAAAAACATAAATTTTTATTCTTCAATAAATTATTAGTTTTTTAAATTTTTATTCTTCAAGTTGTGGTGTTTGTAGAACAAGATAACATAGCCTTTATGTGAAGGATAACACCTTATGTTATGAGACGTTCGATGAAGTCAGCGAAGATCTCTAATCAAAAAGTGTATCTGATGATAGTGTACATCATGAGAGTTATCTTAAGCTTCATATAAAGAATATTTAAGATTTCAATGAAGTGTTAAAGTCAAAGATAATATGGTAGGAAACTAGAAGCTTCAGAGTTGTGAAAGAGAGGAAGTGTGAAAGCTCATGTACTCTGAGTCGAGTAATTTGTATCTATAAAGGTATAATACACACTCTTGAATTTACTAGGAAAATCACACACCAAGTATTCTCGAAGATTGATATATGCTTTAGATATCATCAGATCAGAGTAAAGAGTTTTGATAAGCCTGTGATATGGTGGCAGAACCGACTGTTATACTGGTTTGCATTTTGTATTTGCAAATGTTGTGGTAAGCAAGAGTCGCCACCGACTTTTCTTTTATCCAACAAAGGAAAGGGTGTAAAGAACAGAAAAGACCTTTTTTCTAGATTTTCTGAGTAAGGGGGGTAGATTATGGAAAGGGAATGTGTTAGCATCCTTTCCATCTGTAGTTTTCTATGGGCTCTTAGATGGTTATCTCATTTTGTAAATACCTTGTGCTTTGTGTTTTTGAAAAATGTTTTGAAAATGCCTTAGTGTGACAATTTTCTCTATGATAACTCTTGTATCAGTTCTCAGGAGTGTTGATAAATAAAATGTTTTTGAAAGTTGTTTTTTTGAAACGTGTATATGGAAAAATGGTTTAGTTTTGAGCAAGCATCTATGAACTATCTACTTTACTCGAAAGGTCCTTCTTTTCCTCTTTTCCTTTAAACAGTGATATCCTACTATTGGTGAGTAGGTAGCCCTAGTCGTTAGATGTTTGAGGGACAGGCGTATGGTCGTCGTTATGGTCATTGAAGGCAACATGTAGGGATACCTTTAGCAATTTGAAGGGACGTCATCATATATTCATAGGCCACATCGAAGGATAAGATCATATACCGTAGGCAACTTCGAGGGACATCAAGGGACCTATGATCTTTTATGATGATTTATACAGAGGGTCTTTGCTAATGGTATCCCTACGTTCGAGGGACATGACCATTGTTTTATGAGGCAATGAGAGAGGTTACCCTAGAGGTGCAAGGGTGAGAAGTATGTTCAATTCAGTTATATTTATCTTGAATGGTTTTCTACTTCTTTTTAGATCTTGCCATACATGCCTAATTACTAGCGGTTAAATATATACAAGTTTACAAGAAATATAAAGGCGAGAAATAAATTTCCTACGCTATTACAGAGCTTTGGTGTAGTTACATAAATAATGAAACTGCGAGAGTTTAAACTACGACGATTACAATTATTATGCGACCTATACAATTTGTCTAATAAATATAAATAGCAAATGAATAGAATTAAAATAAGAAAAATGTTGAGAAAATAATTAAAACCTAAGATTCTAAGTGTTAGAAAATATATTTTTTGGTATTTTTTGTTTGGAAAATAATAAAAGTGTGAATTAATAATTAAAAAACCTAACTCTGATTAACTTACAAGTTATTATGAAATAAAATCAGTATTGATTAAATCAAAACAACTTTTATGTCAAAGATTATTTTAATTAATTAAAAACCTAAAACTAATATTTAATGATTTTTTTGTGATTTTATATGTTAATTAAATTAATGATAGAAAACAAATTAAGTGAAAAATAAATAAATGAAAAGGGTTAGAAAAGAAAATAGTCAAAAAAGTGAAAAATACATGGGGTGGGTGTTGAATCCATGCCCTTTGGGTCACAGTCAGGCGCCTCATTCGCCAAGCCAAACTATTGTTTATGATTCAAACCTGTTCTACGTAACAACATGAACTCATTTGGACAGTTAATAAACATTAGCAATGCATGAAATCTTACCCTTAGATACCCCAGGAATGATTTTTAATTGATGACTTGGACTGAAAGTGGCTGGATCTTTGGTTTTGACTTTGCCCTAGTTTTGACAAAATTTGAGATTTTTAGAGAGTGTTCTTGGGCAGCCAATTTCGTGCTCTCTAGTGTATGAGGGTGTTTTTTTATATAGAGGAGGAATTTAAGTAAAAAATAATGGAAGAAATCTCATGGCATCAATTGCATGATTTGTTTCCAAAATTCATTTGAAAAACATTCCAAACTTGTGAAAACCTTGTCTTAATGATATTTTCCTGTTTGTCCCAATTTTGACAGCTTGCTATGAGCTATTTGGACCCTAAGAAATTCAAATCTTAAGCCTTACATGCCATGTGCATTAATCTTGCATTTTATTTGTTTTAATTTGAGTTTAAATGAATAAAATCAAAAATAAATGAAATAAAAATTAAAATAATACATGGATCAGTTTAGGGGTTCTTAATCATGTTGTAAACATGTTAAAATCTTAAAACCTAGACCCATTAGTCCACAAGTTCAATATTTCTCAATTTGCACTTCATGCACTTTCTCAAAAATTGCCTAACTTGTGAAAGCCATAACTTGCTCAATTTTTATCTTTTGGAGATGATCTTTGACTTTTTAGAAATATCAAGATGTCCCTTACAACATCTATGTTGACTATGTTTGCATTTGGAGAAATTATCTTGATGTAAATGGTCTTGTAAAAAAAGTATCTTTTGTTGACTTTCTGAAAGTGACCTATAATGTATGAGCTTGTATCTCTCCAACGGTGCATTTCTTGAACTTGAGGGATGAAGATAAGTTGTATGGAATTGGATTATCTTCAAAATGAGCTTGGTGGAATTTTGTTTGATAAAGTATGAGAAAGTTATGGCTGGTCAAAGTTCAGTTGACTTTTCCTATAAAAACCCTAATTAGCCATTTTTGACTTTTGATGAATTAGGAGCATTTCTTGAAGAATCATGATAAACCCTTGATCAAATTATGGATATCACTTTGTTGATGTTGACAAAAAACCTTGAAGTTTGACTATATATAGGCCACAATTGACTTTTGACCTAGTATAGTTGATTTTTAGGTATTTGAGCAATTGACTGAGCAAACTTGTAGTGGAATGCATGAAATTTGTCATGGACAATATTGAAGGCATATTAGGACCTAGTAAAACATTTGTGACCTTTGAGATTACACATCTTGATGAAAAGTGAAACCCTAATTAGAGGTTTATTGCTTTAGAGGAGAGTTTGTCTGATCAATTCTTGGTCAATCTTAAGCAATTGAGGACCTCTAGAAGCATGTCTTAGGTAAAAATAGGAGGGAAAATTTTGGGGTACAACAACACCAAAGACCGCTTTTAGGACTCGGTATAGACACTATGGTTTCCTTATAATTCCATTTGGAGTGACCAATTCCTCGACCGTTTTGTTGGACTACATGAACCGAGTATTTTAGCCATATCTTGATACGTTTGTAGTAATGTTCATTAATGACATACTAATTTACTCTCGGACTACACTAGAGAATGTAGAGAAACTTATTATTGTACTTTTGATTTTACAAGAAAACAAACTCTTTTCTGAATTCAGTAAGTGCGAATTTTGGATGTCGTGAGTAAAATTTCTTGGGCGTATAATCTCTCAAGGGGGAGTAGCAATTGATCCCTCCAAAGTTGAAATGATGTTGAATTGAGAAGGACCCAAAAATGCATATGGAGTGAGAAGTTTCTTTGGACTTTCATGATATTGTCGAAGATTCATTATGTGATTTTCTCAATTAGCCAAGCCATTGACTCACCTAACTCATAAGAAGACTCAATTTCAATAGGATTCTGAGTATGAGAGGAACTTTCAAAACCCAAAGAAGAAGTTAACTATCACTCCTATTTTAATTATTCCAGACCTTACACAGTGTCGTACCCTAAATTTTCCCGTCCTTTATTTCTAAAGTCAAAAATATTTCAAACATTGTTTTTATAATATTATTTGATTTTTATAAATATTCAGTTCCAAACCTATTTAAAAATATAATGATTTATTTCATATCACTTGTATTTTTGAATAAATAAATATTTGCACACCTTTCGTGTATTTTCATTTGAGCTTATTTACAAATTAGTAACATATCACAATTGATAAATAATGAAGCTTGCGAGTATGAGGTTGTGGGTTCGAATCTCGTGTATGAGACTTTTAAACATTTTTTTATGATTTTTTACTAATTCTCTTCCCTTTTTGGAGATCAAACTTTAGGTTTTCTTTTGGGCTTTTGGATAACTTAGTCTCTAAACCTTTTTGTTTAACCTAATTCAAGTCTATAAATAGACCTTAATTTGTCCTAGTTTTTCATCCCGAATTCATCCACAATTTTTCAATTGCACACACAATTTTACAATTTCACTACACATTGACAATATTCCGCATTCTCCCAATTCCACACACATACACTTCACTTTTTTTATTGGTGTTTTTTTATTGTTGGCTGAGGATTTCCATGTGAGGCCCCCTCACTCTTTGTTTTCAATTTCATCTTTATTTTTATTTTTCCATTTAAAACCGTATGATGATTATCTAACGATTATTTACTTTTCAAATTGTGTTTTTATACTAATAAACTTTTATTTTTATTTTTTCGGAGGCCACTTTCACTACACTAAAACGATTCACGCAGTACCAAATTTTCACACACACAGACAACAACTATTCACCATAACAAAACTTGCATATATACCACAGATCCATAATCCTCTTGCACTTCCCATATAAATTTTCATAATGTAAACCTTTATTGTTTTCTTAAACCCTTATACATAAAATTTACTAACAATTTTACACGCAAGTTTCTAATCTTGCCTCACTATTCAACATGCTCACCAAAAAACCAATATCATCACCATATTTTTCACCATTAATACATCATTAACAAAAATCCTTTAAACCTTCATTCAAATTCAATAACCAGACTTTCATCACATGAACATCATTATCACCACAACAAAGATTCAAAGCAAGTCACAAATGTAAAAACAATGGAACAAAACAAAGTATATCAATTGGAAGATTATGTTTCACCTGTACTGTAACTTCTACTTTATCCTTTTTCTTTATTATTTATTTTATTGTTATTATTATTTGTTTTTTGTTGCCACTTGTCATGACGTTAGTGGAGGCAAAAATAATTCAATGGGGCGCCGCTGCTGGTATTCATGGTTGGTCTCGAATTTATCTTGTTGTATATTATCAATGTAATTTATTTAAAATTAGGGTTATATGATTTGGGCCTTGGGCCTCACCTTTTACTTATTCACGCCTTGCTAACTTCTATTTATACTCCTATTTAGGTTAATTAATTTATATTTATTTTTTATAATTTAATTAATTGTTTGATTTTATTTAGTCTTCTTTTTATTGGAAAAATATAAAAATTCAAAAAACATGTATTTTATTTAATTAGCTTAATTATCTAAATAATTGACAATCTACGCAAATCAAACACTTTTTTCAAAAGAATAATTAATTCAAACATTCTATAAATAATAGGATATTCACATTCGAGTAATTAAATCGGTTGACACATTGTCTACCAATTTATTATTCAAAATAAAACAATTAAAATCCACGCAACTCACTAAATTCACCATACACAAATGACACGTGGCCAAAATCTGGCCACATGATGAGTAGACTATATCAGAATCCCCCGCTCTATACTCAAAACAGCTAACCAATCTCAAATCATTTTTTCAACTAACATAATCAAAATCTCAAGACTATTTTCTAAAAAGGATTAAGGAGAATTAATTTCAAAATTAACTACGAACTGCGTCTACACTCACTAGATTTCAAACTCAGACGCAGTTCAAAGATAATTCGAAAACAATTCTACGCAATCCATACAAAACAATTCTACGCATTTCATAAGAGGATACGTTGGCATACGATTAAAATCGTGGAGAGTCCCCCTAATTAAAATTAAAACCCCATTTCCCCTAATAAAACACTAAAATCTTATCTCCTAAAAATTACGCTTCTAACCCTAGTATCCTTGTGAGCAAGGTAGATGAGGGGGTGCCTAACACCTTCCCTTTGTCTAGAAACGAGTCCAACAATCTAGAATCTATGACTATTTTAGGGTTATCCTTTATATCCCCTTCCTTAGGATAAAAATTAAGGGTGACGACTCTATTTAAAAACCAAATGCAATAGATGGCGACTATGATGGGGACTCAACTCTAGGTTTAGAAGCCTTTTCTTTTGGTTTTAGGGTTTTTCTTATTTTTTTGGGTTTTTATTTTTGTTTATTTAATTATTTTTTTTATTTTTTTATTGTTATTTTATTTATTATATTAATCTATGGTGGGATTTAAATTTTGCAAAAATATTTTCAAGAACCCTTAGAAAGAAGGTTCGTCTATTAGCCAAGGGGATACATCATCTCTATGAGTTTATGTGACGACTTCGCCTAGAGTCGGTGGAATTCCGCAAAAGGAATACCTCTCAAGAGACTTCCTCTTGGGAAGTATGACTCTGGAATGACACCTATGACTCTTTGTACGACCTTTAAAACAAAATCCCATGATGAGACCTTTCACGACCTAAAGATGAAAGTTTTGGTCTGTAAAGAGGCTCCACTTAAGGGTGGCCCTTGTGCCTTTATCTCTAGTGTTATTCATGATACACTTAAGGAAACCACTGTTAGAACAAGATTAGTTCTGATCTATCTCAGAGTTTTGATGATAATAATAAATTATATTTTAGATAATTTATACTCTGGTGAACGTATTTGAATGTTTCAGATAATATTCTGACAAAAGCATTCTGAAGTGCTGAGCTAAAAATTATATGAAGAAGTTCTTTGATGAAAGAACCTTTTTGTTTTAAGCGTAACTGCTGACTCTGGTAAGACAATTTATTTAATTGTATCTTCTAACATTTAGCCGGATTCCTTGCTCAGAAGATTACTTGAAAGCAAGTATTGTTTAGAAGTTATTTGAAAGCAAGCGTTGATCAAGTTCTTAGCAAGCAAAGATCTGCTTAGAAGATGAGTAAAGCATGTTCTGAATTCAAGACGTTGAAAGCAAGTTCTGAAAGAACGTTAAAGCTAACTTGTCTCATCAAGCATAGGAAACATGTTCTTACAAGTTGTCGTTTGCTCATTAATGCAAAGACGGCTGCAAGCACTCAAGTGTCTAAGCTAGTTTCTTGGAAAATGGAATAGTGCAAGAAAACACGCAAGTATTTAATGCTCTCCACTTTTCTGAAGGAAACAACGGTCATTTTGTTCTTATTATATATAGAAGGACATTTATTGCAAGACAAAAAAAAAAGAACCAATCAATTTCAAAAAGAAGCAAGAAACTACATGAAAAATTTTGGGCTCACAAACTCTTTGTTCATACACTTTGTGCAATTTATTCTAAGTGAAAAATTACAGTTGTGATATAGCTTGAATAGAAGCAAATTTTATTTCACTATCTGTAAAGATTAAAATCTTGTAATTGTTCCTTGAGAGACCATGTTTGGTCAGATTTCTCAAGCAGACTAGGACTAGATTTAAGTCTTAGTGGTGTTAGTCACTTGTAAGATTACTTGTGCGTTGTTAGTCACAACAGTTGTTGTGTGTTTGTAATCAGTTGATTATAGTGGATTAAGTCATTATTGAGAAAGGCAAAATCATCTCGACGGGTGGACTGGAGTAGTTTGAGTTCAAACGAACCAGGATAAAAATAACCTTGTCCTTCCATTATTGTTGAGCTTTGTTTTGAAAAGAAAAAGAGTCACTTATTCAACCTCCCCCTTCTAAGTGTTTTCTTACCCCTTCAATTGGTATCAGAGCTTGACTCTGAGCACAACACTTAACCGTGTCAGGAAAAGATCCAGAAGAAAACACAATGGCTGCTGAACAAAACAACAATAGTTACAACAAACCTCTTATTTTTGACGGAGAAGATTTTGAGTACTGGAAAGACAGACTAGAAAGTTTCTTTCTAGGTCATGATAGTGATCTATGGGATATAGTCTTGGATGGTTACACACATCCTACTGACTCAGAAGGAAACAAAGTTGACAGAAAAAATATGGATAGACTACAAAAAGCTGATTTTTAAAATCATCAGAGAGCTAGAAATATTTTTCTAAATGCTATCTCTAAAGTAGAATATGAAAAAATAACTAATAGAGATACAACACATGATATGTTTAAGTCTCTTAAAATGACTCATGAAGGAAACGCTCAAGTTAAGGAGTCTAAAGCTTTGGCTTTAGTTCAGAAGTATGAAGCCTTCAAAGTTGAAGAAAGTGAGTCTATAGAAGCAATGTTCTCTAGGTTTCAAACTCTGATCGCTGGTATGAGAGTTTTGAACAAGGAATATACCAAAGCAGATCATGTGAAAAAGATCATCAGAAGCTTACCCAGAAGATGGGAACCAATGGTCACTGCTTTCAAAGTTTCAAAAGATCTGAACAATGTGTCTCTGGAGGAACTCATCAGCGCTCTCAGAAGTCATGAGATTGATCTGGATGAGCACGAGCCTCATAAGAAAGGTAAGTCTCTGGCCCATAAATCAATTAAGAAATTTGATACTAACGCTTTTTAGGATGAAGAGGAAAACTCTGAAGAATCAGCGTCAGAAGAAGATGAACTATCCTTGCTCTCCAGAAGGATCAATCATCTGTGGAAGCATAGACAAAAGAAGTTCAGGAACTTCAAGAAGTCATAAGATAAACCTGAATCTTCTGGACACAAAAAGTCAAACAGAATAGAGATCATTTGTTATGAATGCAAAGAACCTGGTCACTACAAAAGTGATTGTCCAAAGCTTCAAAAAGAAAAACCAAAGAAGAGGTTTGGTAATAAGAAAAGGATGATGGCAACCTGGGATGACTTAGATTCTTCTGAAGATGAATCTAGTTCTGAAGATGAAAATGTCAACCTAGCTCTGATGGCTATCACAGCAGATGACTCAGGCTATGAGTCAGAACCAAGAGAGGTATTTTATGAATTCACTAGAAATGAACTTGCTGACAGTTTATCAAAACTTATGGAAAAGTATAGTAAATTCAAAATCAAATACAAGAAACTCAAGAAGAGTCTTGCATCTGATATTGAGAAACATGAAGCAGAAAAATATGAACTCCTAGAAAATAATTTTAAACTTAAAGAAGAAATTCAAAATGATCAAAAAATTTCTAGTTCAGAATCTGTGTCTAGTTCAAAAGATATTCTGAAAGAATATGACTATTGTTGTACCCCAAAATTTGCCCTCCCATATTCTTCAAGAAATTTCCAAGCCAAGCTGCAAAATTCCCCAAGGGTTGCACAGTCAAAGATCTCCTATACAGTCAAAATTAGGGTTTGTGTTCTGGTCAAGAAAATGAAGTTTTCAAAGGTCCAATCAAGTCTCACAAGCCTACAAATATGGTCAAGAATCCTCATATCAAGTTTCAAGACTTTCAGCACAAAATTGCACAGTCAAAAACCCTAATTGCACTACAGTCAACTGTAGGGGCAAAATGGTCATTTGACAGTCAAAAGTTCAAATTTTTGGTCAACATATCATTTTGAAGCCACAAACATCATTTGATCAATGCTTGATCATGATTCTCAAAACTTGGCTCAAAAATCATCAAGATGCAAAAGTTTCTATTTTTGGACAGCTGAAAAAGTCAACTGAAATTGACCAGGGCATAACTTTCACATGGTTCATCAGAAAAATTCCATCCAAAGCTCATTTTGAAGAGAAAGACATTTCCTACAACTCATCTTCATACTTCAAGTCCAATAAATGCTCTCACAAAAAGTTATCAATTTCAACATTATAGGTCATTTTCAAAAGTCAACAAAAAGGGACTTTAAGTCAAAGGCCATAACTTGAGATTGATAAATCCAAATGACATGGGACCAAAGACATTGTTTATAGGACTTCAAGACCTTTCTAAAATGTCCAAGAACATGAGCAAAGCTTAAAAATTGAGAAAGTTATGCATTGGAGAAGTTGGGAAATTTTTGTGAAATGGCCAAAATCATTTATCCTTGAAATCTCATTTTTGACAAAAGGGGCCCACTTTTTCCACTTGAATTAACTTGGCCATGCCTCCCACGTGTCCCATCTTTTATTTCAGATTTTTGTATTAATTTTTTCATTTTTATTGATTTTATTGGATTTAATTAATTTTAAATCTTTTTAAATCAAAAGAAATTCAAAAAAATTAATTTAAAGGGATATTTTGCTTTGATTAACCTTGAAGCATCATTATGTGCCTACCATTTTTCGTGCTAAGGTTTAAACAAGGCAAGAATTCAAATTTGAATCAAAAATGGAAGGTTGTTTATGGTGGTTTATGTGAAAATCCAATACATCAAAGCAAGGCTTTATTGACCATAACTATCATTCATACACATTGCCTAAAGGATATACAAGTGATCAGAGGCCATTGGACACAACAAGCTGCGCCAGAACTCAAAGAAAAAACTCACATTTTTACACAAAAATCTCAATTCTGAAATCAACTTTAGAGGGCGATTCAAGACCTGATTCCTCTTCCACTAGCTTGCTGAAGGTTCATAGGACAAATCCCAATCATTCTCCAAGCCTCACACTCACAAGAACGTAAGATCACCATGGAAATTGGTGAAGAAAAATCTTGAATCGGTTTATAACATCCATGCATTCTCCACGTATTTTATTGTTATGATTATGTTTCTGATGATGTTTGCAAACTAATCATATACTTTAATTGAAGTTTCACGCATTCTAGGCCAAGATACCATGATCGTGTTATAGGGTTTGCAGGATTGGAATTTAGGGCTTTTGCAATGAGGGAAAATTAGTCCTCAAGACCACCACCATTGGCTTCAGAATGCTCAAACGATCACAAACCAACTATCACGCCTAATTTATGATTGCCCTAATGCTAATCGCTATTTTCTGTAAAACGACCTAAAACCACGCTATGAAAACCGTTGCTTTTGTTTTTGTGTTACAGGGACAAGGAAGAAGATGGAGTCGTGGCACACGCTGACTGGCTCGTTCAAATATTTCGCGCGCTACCCACTAATTCCTTGGTTTCCTTTTATATTATTTAGTTGCTATTATATATTAAATGAAATTGGAATGGTTCAGTGGCAGGTGTACACCTTTGCAATGTCCATGACCTGGGTTCGAGTCCCAGGTCTCATGCTTTCTCAATAATATTTTTCCAATCATCTTCTCCTGCAGCACAAGCGTTAATGCGCACCATATTCCATCACCATCAAGCCATCCACGTATCTAACAAATTCAAATCAAAGGCTGAGATTGGATGTACATCATAAGCTTGGTCAAAGTGTTAACACGCTAGTGGCAAAAGTCAATGGATCTGAAGTTTGTTGGGCCAGATTGCTAAGGCCTACACCTCCTAATTTGGGACTGAACCCCCCCTGGTTTGCAAATTCTACATTTTCTTATATTTTATTTTTAATTATTATTTTATTTGCTTTATTGTTTTAATTTAATTAATTATTTTCACAAAAAATATAAAAAACACCAAAGAACACAAAAAATCAGAAAAAATATAAAAAATAATAAAATATTTTATTTTAAGTATTTTCATAAATAAATTTGTATGTAATTAATTTAGATTTAATTTTAAGTTATAATTTAATTCTTTTTTACAATAAACCAAAAATAACAAAAATAGGCCTTTAGCACCTTTTACCTTTTTTTAATTAATTTAACCTTTTTATTATAAATATCATTAACCATTAATTTTGTAAATAAATTTTATAATTAATTAGTTTTAATTCTAGGTTTTAACTTTAATGCATTTTCTTTAATAAAATTAAAAACAATTAGAATTAGAATTAATTATTTGACTTTTAATTGATTTAATTTTTCTTTAATGTCATAAATACAAAAAAACATAAAAAAAATAAGTCATTTCTTTTATTTAATTTAATTAATTTAATAATTTTATTTTAATTCCTTTAAAGGGTTCAACGCCCTCGCATTCGGTCATATTTTCCTTTTTCGCGCGTTTTATTTATTTTTGATGTAAATATAATGTAATTGTACCAAAGCCATGTAATAGCTATTAGACATTTATTTTCTGCAATTTATTTTAAATCGGGTCTGGATTAATTTGGCGTTGTAGACCCGCGCCTTTGTAATAGCGTAGGATCTTTTATCTTTTCCGCACTTTAAATTCCCGCACTTTTAACTGTTAAACAATAACATGAAAGAATGAATGTCCAAAAATAAAATCAAAGCGTAGATCACCAATGCATGACAAGACAAACAATAAACTGAAAATGACACACAATTCACACACCACCCCTAGGGTACGCTTCACTGTTGCCTTGCCCCTCGAAAGGTGGTCGTCGAGTAGAGGATGTCTTAGTAAGTCCTCATGATCCGGGAACCTGGCATGAGGGTAGCTTCTAAGGTGTCTTCCCATTGCTCTGGCGATCACCATGTCCCTACAAACTCGAATTGACCCGAACACCTCCAACGGTGGTGCTACCTACCTCTCAATGGTGGGATAGCACTACCTAAAGGACAATTACACAGCTTAATTCCTTAGGGTAGGTAGATGACTCGTGGATACTTGCTCTTTTCAAAAACAAATCCAAATACTTTTCACACCTTACACTTTTCAAAAAGCTTTCAAAACAACTTTTCAAACACTCTTGAGGACTGATACAAGAGTCGATCTGAAACTTTAAACGAAACTTTTTCAAACCCACTCACACTTTGAAAAGCAAACAAACATTTTGAAAACACAATGAGCAAGTATCTAAGAGCCCATGGATAACCATGGATAGAAAGGGTGCTAACACCTTCCCTTTCTATAATCTACCTCCCGAACCGAGAGCAATCTCTATAAGGAATTTTTCTGTGCTTTTGTCCTTTCCATTTGGAGAAAATAAAAGACGGTGGCGACTCTTGCTTACCGCGACATTTCGCGAAACCAGCTTTAAAACAGTCAGTTCCAGATCCACCGATCACAGAACTGGCGACTCTGCTGGGGACTACTTTAAAGTGAGGTGTACCTTAGGATAGTTCATAACTGTGTTTTCAATTGCTTTGACTTGATTGCTTTATTATTGTGGGTACTGTCTTGGGAGTTCTATAGATCCTAACCCGGATCTGGGGGATACCTTCTTAGAAAGTAGCAACAAGGCTGTGAGGGAACTATGCGGGGTATACCGACATGGTTGAAGCAGTCTGCTACGTTGATGTGGCACTTTGGTGTGTACCGGTAACCCTTGAGTCAATCAAGGAGAGTACGGGGCCTCCGCGTGGTGTCGTGAAGCATCAACAGACCTTAGGAACCTTAATTGAACCATCTTGGCCTCTTTAGGGTAGTGAGATAACTACTTTGGTGTACTCCGAAGTCGGTTGATACTCGATACTACACTCAGTTGAGGGTTGTTTTCTTGGGATATTTTGATCGCCAGTCAGTGGCCAAATCGAAACGATGAACAATGAAAGCAATCCAATGATATTGAGATCCTTAGAACCCGGTTACTTTGATAGGACAGGTTTGAGCCCACCAACTTCAAGAGGGTAATACCCAGACCCCATGCTGGCCTAAACTCTAAGGGCATCTCATGTGTGACTTGCATGCCTTCATACTTGACTAATTACATGCATGTTATCTGACACATAAGCTACTTGCAGGTTTTGTTTATAGTCCTTAACTGGGACTCATAACAGGGTTTACTAGGTCTCTTGCAGGTTTTGTTTATAGTCCTTAATTGGGACTCATAACAAAGTATACTGAATTTCTTACAGGGTTTGTTTATAGTCCTTAATTGGGACTCCTAACAAAGTATACTGAATTTCTTGCAGGGTTTGTTTATAGTCCTTAATTGGGACTCATAACAGGGTACTAAGTTACTTGCAGGTTTTTGTTTTAGTCCTTAATAAGGGCTCATAACAGGGTTTATTCATACTCCCCCATACATCATGACATCATACCATTGCATACATCCTAACCCATTTCAAGGATCTCAAGGGCTTGTGATGCAGGTCATGATGAATCAAACACCTAGCAAGGGGCAAAGAGGATTTATTTTCCTCTAGCCAAAGTTGTCAGAGGCTATGACCCACTTGAGATGGTGAGCTCTGACTCTTGAAGAAGGTTCCCTTAACCAAGGTTGTTTGGAAATCAAAACCAGACATGATGACTAAAGTCAGAGGCTATGACCCACTGGATATGGTGAGCCTTTGACCCTGGGAAGAAAGATTCCCAACAAACATGAAGCTCTTTCAATCAAGCTACCGGATCCAAATGCTAACGAATTTTCTTGTTTATCCCGCGAGGTCCTTGAAAACATTACATGCATGTCATACATATCATTGTATAACAGGTACCCTTGTTGCAGGTTACTTACCCTTCCCGCTGTTTATTTCAGCAATGGCTTTCCAACCAGACAACCAGGATCTTCTGGCTCAAGAGACTCGGTTCGGGGAAATCCTCCTGAATTTATCTAAGGGGCAGGAGGAGCTAAGGACACTTCTCATGGGGACCTTTGTCAGGAACGGTGCTGAGGATGAAAGGCTGAAACGCCTACAAGCTGAGGTGGATGCATTGAAAGCCCAAATGCTGGGGCAGAGGAATGCCATTCAAGGTTTAGCTCAAAGACAAGATGAGCTCCGGTTTCTCGTCAACCAACTGCTTCATGGTAACCAACTGGGGCAAACATCTAAGGATAAAAAGCCAACCATCGTTCGACCGTCTTTGAGACAAAGAATCAAAGAGAAAGCTCCTCACATGGCCCCAGTATCACCAATTCAGTATCAACCTCACCAGCTTCAGCCAGACGAGCCCAAAAGACGATTCACCCAGCTCAACACGTCGCTGTCCCAAGCTTTGCAACACCTGTTGAAGTTGAATCTGGTGACGTTGATAGGACCTCACCCTAATCCTAAGACTTCTTCACCCAACTATAATCCTGGGGCCAGGTGCGCATACCATTCTAACAGCCCGGGGCATGATACTGATGACTGTTGGAAGTTGAGGTACAAAATCCAAAGCCTGATTGATGAAGGAGCTGTGGAATTCACCCCAGATGGTCAGGTCGAGTTCTTCTACTATCCCTGCGAGGTTCACCATTTGAAGTAACAAGCCCTGAGACTAGAAGACTTGTGTATTTTCAAGTTGTAATTTTCTTTTGATTGTTCAAACACTTATTCATGTTAAACATTGTTATTTCATTAATGCATTACACATGTCTGTTTTGAAGTAATTATTTCGTATTCACTATATGCAAACTGTTTTCATTTTTCTGTGATGATCAATTCTCGGTTAATAATTCTAAGCCTCTTGAGGGAGGATGACGAAAACGATACCACGATTTTTACAGTATGCTTTTGAATAGACCCCGCTGATGAGGTACATGCATTGTTTCAATTCCTAAACACTGGAGTTATAAGGAAGATAATCCCTCGTCAACCCCTCTGAGCCAAAGAAGTAGGAGTTTTTTCTTTTCGAAATTTAAAACCCTTAATCATAACCTGGGGTAGGGTAGTCTCTCAGTTGATCCAAGTGCATAACGAATGGCACCAAAGAGGTCCTTACAAAACAAAAGACAGTGATGGTTCCGAACAATCATACAAATAGGCAGTCATTATATCTCAAAAAAATAAAAACCCATTAAGTCAAAACCTATGAAGGAGACTTACAAAACTGGGGCATCCCGCTGACTGTAATCACAAAAGAAACAGTTCAGGCAAAAAAAATAGGGATAATAAAATCAAAAAAAGAGGTCACACAAACCCTCAACAAAAAGAAATGACTGCCCATTCAGAATAAATCATCATTATCTGAACCATCATTGGTATATCAAAGCAAAGACTCAAACAAGGTCTAACGCACAATTAACTGAGTTTAGGATTGAAGAACATCACGAAGAGCGGGTGGGTACAAATAAAATTTGAGCCTTTATCCTTGGTTTCTTAAACCGTGAACTAGGCCACGTTATAACCCTTAAAAGTCCTAGCTGAAGCATGGGTTAGTTCGAAAGCATACTGTTACGAAAGGTATCCTGACTCCTGAAGGCTTGCGGTAAAATAACGAGTTGACATCACATTTTACAAAATTTGCTGTTTTTACTAAAAAAATGCATTTTTCAAAATCTTCAAGACAGACATAAGCTTTGCATTTTTGACATAACTTTGTTTGCATATGACTTTTTGTTTGAACAACAGAAGTTCGTACGACGAATGCCTAATGAACAGAAGTACCTCCAATCAAGGGGCAGACATGACCATAGTCCATTATCTGGGGCAATCCAATCAAGATTCGGAGAATCTCTCAAAGGCCAAATAGCCTGGGGCAAATCTCCGCCTGAGTCACTTGGGGAATTTCAACAACGAATCTTGCACGATCAGACATCTTCTGGTAACATGGCAGCATAAACAGCCAGGGGCACCTCCCTGCATTCTAAGAACATGGACATAGTCGAAAGAATACTACGCATAATCAAAGACCCGCTAGGTTGACATACCTAGGCAAAAATAAGGGTTTCCCGGCGAACCAAAAGGGTTCGGGCAAAATGAAGGGTTGAAATGAAAAATCTGTACACCCGGCAAGTCAAAAACCTGAAAAGGCGGCTTGGGCAAAAATGGGTATCCCGGTGGACTAAAAACCCGGAAGGGCAGTCCAGGCAAAAGTTAGGGATCAAAGCGTACGACTATGTCCTGTCATCTTGCCACATGCCTACCTGAAGAAGGTTTGACCCTCAACAATTATCAGCACCTCACAGGTCTTCCTCTCCAATACCAGAAACAGGGGCAATAAAGAGATGTCTAAGCAATCTAATTGTTCTGTCCTCCAAGGTATCAAGGTGAGCTCAGCTGAAGAACATAACCAGTACATCTAAATTCCCCAGAGAATAAGTCAACAGTCAACGCATTCTTCTCCAGGCAGTTATCAATCTTAAAGAAGTTGGGTATCCCCCAACATACCTCAACATTCTCCAGCAGCATACATGTTCTTAACAAGCATCCCCGGCAATCTTGGTCTAAAGATTGTTCCCCGGCGGCATACCAAGCATTCAAAGGGATCACTTCCCCAGCAGTTCAATACTTCCCCAGGAGAGTCCAATCCAGTTCCCCAGGAAAGTTGGAACTCATCTCCCCAAGCAGCAAGCTTATCCCCAGTAGATTCTGGAAGTTTGTCCCTCGCAGAGCACGAATGCGTCGTCCGGCTTGATTTAAAGAGTTGTTTCCTCAATAGGATATAACTGGGTTATCCTCAGCCAAAAGCCACGGAAAGAGCGTCGTCAACGAAGCCTTCTTATCCCCAGCGAAGTCTATCAATACTTCCAATACAACAAGGGTATCCCCAGCAAGTAACTCTCAACAATTCAGCAAGGCATCTCTCTCCCCACAGAGTATTGCTTCCCAGCATGGTCGCTAGAGTATCTTTTTCTTCCCCGCAAAATCCTCCATTTGCCAAGTTTATTCCGCAACGGAGTCATCTTCTCCTACCGGTATTCTTGCAACTATCATCCCCAGCGGAAGCAAAATCTATTTTTCAACATCAGCCCAGGATACGACTTCCCGGCACCCGTCAAGGATTCACTTTCCTAGACAAAAACATACATAAAACATCATTATAGCATGCATAAACGCATCATATCATACGAATCTCATATATGTTGAGAACATCATTGCTTGATCCATATCATGCATTGCATATGGCTGACCTTTACATTTCAGGAAAGATCCAGTTAAAGTTCTCAAGCTACATTTCAAGACCTAGACCGGTTCAGTTAAATCGACCCTAAGATTTTCCTGATGCTTATCCAGTCAAAGGCCTTCTCTGGTTCAGTCAGATCGACCCTAAGATCTCCCTGATGCTTATCCAGTTGAAGATATTTCAAGACCTAGACCGGTTCAGTTAGATCGACCCTAAGATTTTCCTGATGCTTATCCAGTCAAAGGCCTTCTCTAGTTCAGTCAGATCAACCCTAAGATCTCCCTGATGCTTATCCAGTTTAAGATATTTCAAGACCTAGACCGGTTCAGTTAAATCGACCCTAAGATTTTCCTGATGCTTATCCCGTCAAAGGCCTTCTCTGGTTCAGTCAGATCGACCCTAAGATCTCCCTGATGCTTATCCAGTTGAAGATATTTCAAGACCTAGACCGGTTCAGTTAAACCGACCCTAAGATTTTCCTGATGCTTATCCAGTCAAAGGCCTTCTCTGGTTCAGTCAGATCGACCCTAAGATCTCCCTGATGCTTATCCAGTTGAAGATATTTCAAGACCTAGACCGGTTCAGTTAAATCGACCCTAAGATTTTCCTGATGCTTATCCAGTCAAAGGCCTTCTCTGGTTCAGTCAGATCGACCCTAAGATCTCCCTGATGCTTATCCAGTTGAAGATATTTCAAGACCTAGACCGGTTCAGTTAAACCGACCCTAAGATTTTCCTGATGCTTATCCAGTCAAAGGCCTTCTCTGGTTCAGTCAGATAGACCCTAAGATCTCCCTGATGCTTATCCAGTTGAAGATATTTCAAGACCTAGACCGGTTCAGTTAAATCGACCCTAAGATTTTCCTGAGGCTTATCCAGTCAAAGGCCTTCTCTGGTTCAGTCAGATCGACCCTAAGATCTCCCTGATGCTTATCCAGTTGAAGATATTTCAAGACCTAGACCGGTTCAGTTAAATCGACCCTAAGATTTTCCTGATGCTTATCCAGTCAAAGGCCTTCTCTGGTTCAGTCAGATCGACCCTAAGATCTCCCTGATGCTTATCCAGTTGAAGATATTTCAAGACCTAGACCGGTTCAGTTAAATCGACCCTAAGATTTTCCTGATGCTTATCCAGTGAAAGGCCTTCTCTGGTTCAGTCAGATCGACCCTAAGATCTCCCTGATGCTTATCCAGTTGAAGATATTTCAAGACCTAGACCGGTTCAGTTAAATCGACCCTAAGATTTTCCTGATGCTTATCCAGTCAAAGGCCTTCTCTGGTTCAGTCAGATCGACCCCAAGATCTCCCTGATGCTTATCCAGTTGAAGATATTTCAAGACCTTGTCCGGTTCAGTTAAATCGACCCTAAGATTTTCCTGATGCTTATCCAGTCAAAGGCCTTCTCTGGTTCAGTCAGATCGACCCTAAGATCTCCCTGATGCTTATCCAGTTGAAGATATTTCAAGACCTAGACCGGTTCAGTTAAATCGACCCTAAGATTTTCCTGATGCTTATCCAGTCAAAGGCCTTCTCTGGTTCAGTCAGATCGACCCTAAGATCTCCCTGATGCTTATCCAGTTGAAGATATTTCAAGACCTAGACCGGTTCAGTTAAATCGACCCTAAGATTTTCCTGATGCTTATCCAGTCAAAGGCCTTCTCTGGTTCAGTCAGATCGACCCCAAGATCTCCCTGATGCTTATCCAGTTGAAGATATTTCAAGACCTTGTCCGGTTCAGTTAAGTCGACCCTAAGATTTTCCTGATGCTTATCCAGTCAAAGGCCTTCTCTTGGTTCAGTCAGATCGACCCTAAGATCTCCCTGATGCTTATCCAGTTGAAGATATTTCAAGACCTTGTCCGGTTCAGTTAAATCGACCCTAAGATTTTCCTGATGCTTATCCAGTCAAAGGCCTTCTCTGGTTCAGTCAGATCGACCCTAAGATCTCCCTGATTCTTATCCCAGTAGAAGACACCCAAGATTTTTCTCAACGAGCGTTGTTGAAGTTAAAGTCGCCCAAGATTCTCTTATCATTCATGCTAAGGCAGTAACCATCCCTGGTTCATTCATCGCCGTTTGAAGCTCCAGACTCAGCTCCTGTAACCAGTCAGGACACATCTATACCAAGCATCTGAAATCAACTCCTGCAACTTGTCAGGTACTCATGTTTCTTTTGCAGGTATGCAGGTTCTCGCTAAGGAATCTCCTACGCGATCAACATCCAGATGGCATCTATAAGCCCATCATCCTATTTATCAACCTCTAAATGGCATCTATAAGCCCATTTCCATCACACTGCTATTATGTGAGCGCAAATTTCTGGGCACTCTAGTGTCCAATCATCTTCTACCCTCGGATTACGAAAGGCACGTCAGCCAATCTGCATCCTCAGGTCTAAGAAGATTGAACAGGGGCAACTGTTGTACCCCAAAATTTGCCCTCCCATATTCTTCAAGAAATTGCCAAGCCAAGCTGCAAAATTCCCCAAGGGTTGCACAATCAAAGATCTCCTATACAGTCAAAATTAGGGTTTGTGTTCTGGTCAAGAAAATGAAGTTTTCAAAGGTCCAATCAAGTCTCACAAGCCTACAAATATGGTCAAGCATCCTCATATCAAGTTTCAAGACTTTCAGCACAAAATTGCACAGTCAAAAACCCTAATTGCACTACAGTCAACTGTAGGGGCAAAATGGTCATTTGACAGTCAAAAGTTCAAATTTTTGGTCAACATATCATTTTGAAGCCACAAACATCATTTGATCAATGCTTGATCATGATTCTCAAAACTTGGCTCAAAAATCATCAAGATGCAAAAGTTTCTATTTTTGGACAGCTGAAAAAGTCAACTGAAATTGACCAGGGCATAACTTTCACATGGTTCATCAGAAAAATTCCATCCAAAGCTCATTTTGAATAGAAAGACATTTCCTACAACTCATCTTCATACTTCAAGTCCAATAAATGCTCTCACAAAAAGTTATCAATTTCAACATTATAGGTCATTTTCAAAAGTCAACAAAAAGGGACTTTAAGTCAAAGGCCATAACTTGAGATTGGTAAATCAAAATGACATGGGACCAAAGACATTGTTTAGAGGACTTCAAGACCTTTCTAAAATGTCCAAGAACATGAGCAAAGCTTAAAAATTGAGCAAGTTATGCATTGGAGAAGTTGGGAAATATTTGTGAAATGGCCAAAATCATTTATCCTTGAAATCTCATTTTTGACAAAAGGGGCCCACTTTTTCCACTTAAATTAACTTGGCCATGCCTCCCACGTGTCCCATCTTTTATTTCAGATTTTTTTATTAATTTTTTCATTTTTATTGATTTTATTGGATTTAATTAATTTTATATCTTTTTAAATCAAAAGAAATTCAAAAAAATTAATTTAAAGGGATATTTTGCTTTGATTAACCTTGAAGCATCATTATGTGCCTACCATTTTTCGTGCTAAGGTTTAAACAAGGCAAGAATTCAAATTTGAATCAAAAATGGAAGGTTGTTTATGGTGGTTTATGTGAAAATCCAATACATCAAAGCAAGGCTTTATTGACCATAACTATCATTCATACACATTGCCTAAAGGATATACAAGTGATCAGAGGCCATTGGACACAACAAGCTGCGCCAGAACTCAAAGAAAAAACTCACATTTTTACACAAAAATCTCAATTCTGAAATCAACTTTAGAGGGCGATTCAAGACCTGATTCCTCTTCCACTAGCTTGCTGAAGGTTCATAGGACAAATCCCAATCATTCTCCAAGCCTCACACTCACAAGAACGTAAGATCACCATGGAAATTGGTGAAGAAAAATCTTGAATCGGTTTATAACATCCATGCATTCTCCACGTATTTTATTGTTATGATTATGTTTCTGATGATGTTTGCAAACTAATCATATACTTTAATTGAAGTTTCACGCATTCTAGGCCAAGATACCATGATCGTGTTCTAGGGTTTGCAGGATTGGAATTTAGGGCTTTTGCAATGAGGGAAAATTAGTCCTCAAGACCACCACCATTGGCTTCAGAATGCTCAAACGATCACAAACCAACTATCGCGCCTAATTTATGATTGCCCTAATGCTAATCGCTATTTTCTGTAAAACGACCTAAAACCACGCTATGAAAACCGTTGCTTTTGTTTTTGTGTTACAGGGACAAGGAAGAAGATGGAGTCGTGGCACACGCTGACTGGCTCGTTCAAATATTTCGCGCGCTACCCACTAATTCCTTGGTTTCCTTTTATATTATTTAGTTGCTATTATATATTAAATGAAATTGGAATGGTTCAGTGGCAGGTGTACACCTTTGCAATGTCCATGACCTGGGTTCGAGTCCCAGGTCTCATGCTTTCTCAATAATATTTTTCCAATCATCTTCTCCTGCAGCACAAGCGTTAATGCGCACCATATTCCATCACCATCAAGCCATCCACGTATCTAACAAATTCAAATCAAAGGCTGAGATTGGATGTACATCATAAGCTTGGTCAAAGTGTTAACACGCTAGTGGCAAAAGTCAATGGATCTGAAGTTTGTTGGGCCAGATTGCTAAGGCCTACACCTCCTAATTTGGGACTGAACCCCCCCCTGGTTTGCAAATTCTACATTTTCTTATATTTTATTTTTAATTATTATTTTATTTGCTTTATTGTTATAATTTAATTAATTATTTTCACAAAAAATATAAAAAACACCAAAGAACACAAAAAATCAGAAAAAAGATAAAAAATAATAAAATATTTTATTTTAAGTATTTTCATAAATAAATTTGTATGTAATTAATTTAGATTTAATTTTAAGTTATAATTTAATTCTTTTTTACAATAAACCAAAAATAACAAAAATAGGCCTTTAGCACCTTTTACCTTTTTTTAATTAATTTAACCTTTTTATTATAAATATCATTAACCATTAATTTTGTAAATAAATTTTATAATTAATTAGTTTTAATTCTAGGTTTTAACTTTAATGCATTTTCTTTAATAAAATTAAAAACAATTAGAATTAGAATTAATTATTTGACTTTTAATTGATTTAATTTTTCTTTAATGTCATAAATACAAAAAAACATAAAAAAATAAGTCATTTCTTTTATTTAATTTAATTAATTTAATAATTTTATTTTAATTCCTTTAAAGGGTTCAACGCCCTCGCATTCGGTCATATTTTCCTTTTTCGCGCGTTTTATTTAGTTTTGATGTAAATATAATGTAATTGTACCAAAGCCATGTAATAGCTATTAGACATTTATTTTCTGCAATTTATTTTAAATCGGGTCTGGATTAATTTGGCGTTGTAGACCCGCGCCTTTGTAATAGCGTAGGATCTTTTATCTTTTCCGCACTTTAAATTCCCGCACTTTTAACTGTTAAACAATAACATGAAAGAATGAATGTCCAAAAATAAAATCAAAGCGTAGATCACCAATGCATGACAAGACAAACAATAAACTGAAAATGACACACAATTCACACACCACCCCTAGGGTACGCTTCACTGTTGCCTTGCCCCTCGAAAGGTGGTCGTCGAGTAGAGGATGTCTTAGTAAGTCCTCATGATCCGGGAACCTGGCATGAGGGTAGCTTCTAAGGTGTCTTCCCATTGCTCTGGCGATCACCATGTCCCTACAAACTCGAATTGACCCGAACACCTCCAACGGTGGTGCTACCTACCTCTCAATGGTGGGATAGCACTACCTAAAGGACAATTACACAGCTTAATTCCTTAGGGTAGGTAGATGACTCGTGGATACTTGCTCTTTTCAAAAACAAATCCAAATACTTTTCACACCTTACACTTTTCAAAAAGCTTTCAAAACAACTTTTCAAACACTCTTGAGGACTGATACAAGAGTCGATCTGAAACTTTAAACGAAACTTTTTCAAACCCACTCACACTTTGAAAAGCAAACAAACATTTTGAAAACACAATGAGCAAGTATCTAAGAGCCCATGGATAACCATGGATAGAAAGGGTGCTAACACCTTCCCTTTCTATAATCTACCTCCCGAACCGAGAGCAATCTCTATAAGGAATTTTTCTGTGCTTTTGTCCTTTCCATTTGGAGAAAATAAAAGACGGTGGCGACTCTTGCTTACCGCGACATTTCGCGAAACCAGCTTTAAAACAGTCAGTTCCAGATCCACCGATCACAACTATAGTTTTCAAACTTTCCTAGCTAAAAGAATCGATAGAAGCAAAATGGCTTCAATGATCTATGGAGTTAGTGGGAAAAACAGAAGAGGAATTGGATATGAACCCCCCAAAGGGAAGGAGACATACATATCAAAACCTGTTGCTAAAATGACTTTCACTTACAAACCTCTGAATAAACAATTCAAGTTTGGACACTCACATGATATAAAATATACATCACATTCTGGAAACTCTTATGCTAACCCAAAAGGACCCAAAAAGATATGGGTATCTAAGGATAAAATAATATTTGTTGTAGATGTCCTTAACATCTCAATTGAGACACCAGTCACGGTACCTGGACTCTGGGTGCTCACGACACATGACAGGAAAAAGGTCTATGTTCCAAAGCCTGGAACTTAAAACTGGAGGAGACGTGAAGTTTGGAGGTAATCAGAAAGGGAAGATTATTGGTTTTGGAACCATTGGAAACGGTAACCTTCCTTCTATCTCTAATGTTTTACTAGTAGAAGGATTAGCTCATAATCTATTGTCCATAAGTCAATTAAGTGACAATGGTTATGACATTATCTTCAATCAAAACACCTGTAGAGCTGTAAGTCAAAAAGATGGATCAATCCTCTTTTATGGCAAGAGAAAGAACAACATTTACAAAATTGATTTATCAGATCTTAAATCTCAGAATGTTAAATGCCTTTTGTCTGTTAGCGATGAGCAATGGGTATGGCACAGAAGATTAGGACATGTCAGTCTTAGAAAAATCTTTGAACTAAATAAATTAAATTTAGTCAGAGGACTTCCCAATCAGAAGTACAACTCAGAAGCTCTGTGCGAAGCATGTCAAAAAGGAAAATTTTCAAAACCTTCCTTTAAATCCAAAAATGTTGTCTCTTCCTCTAAGCCATTAGAATTACTTCATATTGATCTGTTTGGGCCAATTAAAACTGGATCCATCAGAGGCAAGAAGTATGGATTGGTCATTGTTGATGACTTCAACAGATGGACATGGGTAAAGTTTTTAAAACACAAGGATGAGTCACATTTTGTGTTCATTGACTTCCGTACTCATGTGCAAAATGAAAAAGATTTTAAAATCATAAAAGTCAGAAGTGATTATGGTGGTGAATTTGAAAATCATTATTTTGAAAAATATTTTAAATAAAATGGTATTGTTCATAATTTTTCTTGTCCTAGAACTCCTCAGCAAAATGGAGTTGTAGAAATAAAGAATAGAACTTTACAAGAAATGGCCAGAACCATGATCAATGAAACTAATATGGCAAAGCACTTTTGGGCAGAAGCTGTGAACACATCGTGTTACATTCAGAATAGAATATCTGTAAGACCTATTCTTGAAAAGACTCCCTATGAATTGTGGAAAAACAGAAAGCCCAACATTTCTTATTTCCATCCTTTTGGATGTACTTGTTTTATTCTGAACAAGTTTGATTCTAAAGCACAAAAGTCTTTTCTGCTTGGATATTCTGAACGCTCAAAAGGCTATAGAGTATACAACATAGAAACTCTGATTGTTGAAGAATCGATCAAAGTCAGATTTGATGATAAGCTTGGCCAGCAACAGCCAAAGCAAATTGACTTTTCTGTAGGTACATAAGATCATCCCTCAAACTCTAAAACTTCAGAAGAAAAGGAAAACTCAGAAGCAAAGGAAAACTCAGAAGCAAAGGAAGACTCAGCAGATCATCCTCTTGGTAATGCTCTGGACAACCTCAGAATATCTGATCAACACACTCAAAAGGTTTCCTAGAATCTCTCCAGCTCACAAAGAAGACGTAATCATTAAAAGAAAAGAAGATCCCATCAGAACAGGATCCTCTCTCAGAATCAATGAAGAATCTTTGTTTGGTTTGGTTTCTCTAATTGAGCCAACTTCCATTGATGAAGCTCTGGAAGATAATGATTGGATCTTAGCAATGCAAGAAGAACTCAATCAATTCTCCAGAAATGATGTATGGAATCTAGTTCCAAGACCCAAAGGATTCAACGTTATAGGAACCAAATGGGTTTTCAGAAACAAACTGAACGAGCAAGGAGAGGTGATCAGAAACAAAGTACGACTGGTTGCACAGGGTTATAGTCAAGAAGAAGGAATTGATTATAATGAAACCTTTTCTCCAGTCGCTAGGTTAGAGTCTATAAGATTATTAATTTCTTTTGCTGTACAAAATAACATTTCATTATACCAAATGGATGTTAAAAGTGAATTTTTAAATGGCTATATTGAAGAAGAAGTTTATGTCCATCAACCTCCTGGATTTAATGTTTCAAAACATCCAGAACATGTTTTTAAATTAAAAAAGTCTTTGTACAGTTTAAAACAAGCTCCTAGAGCTTGGTATGATCGTCTGAGTAATTTTATTTTAGAAAAAGATTTTACTAGAGGAAAAGTGGACACACCTCTTTTCAGAAAGACATTTAAAAATTATATTTTAATTTGTCAAATTTATGTTGATGATATAATTTTTGGAACCTCTAATATCTCCCTTGGAAAAGAATTTGCTGAGACCATGCAGGCAGAATTTGAAATGAGCATGATGGGAGAATTGAAGTTCTTTTTGGGAATTCAAATCAACCAGACTCCAGACGGTACTTACATACATCAGACGAAGTATGTTAAAGAACTTCTGAAGAAATTTCAGATGTCAGAAAGCAAAGATGGCAAGACACCTATGTATCCAACACGTATTCTGGGAAAAGATGAGGTAAGTATAAAGGTAGATCAAAAGCTCTATAGAGGTATGATTGGATCCCTTCTATATCTGACTGCATCTAGACCTGATATACTATTCAGTGTGTGTTTATGTGCTAGATTCCAATCAGATCCTAGAGAATCTCACTTAACAGCTGTTAAGATAATTCTTAGGTATCTAAAATGTACTACTAATCTGGGCTTGTGTTACAGAAGATCACAATATTACAGACTAGTAGGTTATTGTGATGTTGACTTTGCTGGAGATAGAATTAAAAGAAATAGCACCTCTGGAAGCTGCCGGTTTCTAGGTGACAATCTTATCTCGTGGTACAACAAGAAGCAAGCAACAATTGCACTTTCAACCATAGAATCTGAGTATATATCTGCTGCTGGATGTAGTTCTCAGATGATTTGGATGAAAAGTCAGCTAGAAGATTTTAATCTTTATGAATGTAAGATTCCTATCTTCTGTGACAATACTTCTGCTATTTGTCTTTCTAAGAATCCAATTTTACATTCTAAATCCAAAAATATTGAAATTAAATATCATTTTATAAGGGACTATATTCAGAAGGGAATTTTAAATTTAATTTTTGTAAAAACAGACCATCAATGGGCTAACATTTTTACCAAACCTCTTTCAGAAGATAGATTTAATTTCATTTTGAAAAATATTTGTATGGAATTATGTCCTGAATAAAATAATATTTATCTTCTGTGTTTGACTTCAGAATATTCTGAAATGAATGCTCTGATTAACAACTCTTCATAAGTTAGAAGAGAAGTTGCATCAGAAGCTATATGAAAAGTTCTGAAATGTTCTAACGTTTCATTTCTAAGTATAGTTCAGAAATTCATTAGAACAAACAGCTGTTACATGCATCCTTCAGGAGATGAACACGTGGTGTGTTTCTGAAAGGTCACGCGTGCAAAAGCTACTGACACCGTTCTAGATAACTGTTAATGATTAGCCATAATCTCACGATTTCCCTAATTTTTAGCAAAATCATTAAATGCACGTAATGATGAGATTCGTTTTAAATTCTTTAAAAATTATTTTTTAATTTTATTTCTAAACCTATTTCTGAAACTGTTTCATATAAATACTTTTTGAAAAACCCTTTTTCATTCTTTACCGTCTCTTTCAAACTCAAACGTTTATGTACTTTTTCTCTAAAACCCCTTTTTTTCATCTCTCATCTCTAAGAACTTCAATGGCTTCTTCTTCTACCCACTCTGAGTAATACATCGTGCCTGATAGAACAACTCTCATTCATGTAGACAACTTGTAAGTTTTAAGTGAGTTAATGGTAGATTTTGAGAATCTAAGAGAAAATGGTTTTTACTTGTTTCCTGCTGTTAAGTTTCAAGGTTGGGAAAACTTTTTTGATCGTCTCATTGGTCCAGTTTTTCCAAGTGGAAGAATAGAAATGTCAAGGGTCTACTCAGAGATTTTCACAAATGGTCAAGGATCTTCAAAAGTCAGGGACTTGAAAGATAAATACAAGATTTGGGCAAGGATTATTCATGGATGTATTCACCATAGGAATGACACCAACTCTCCAGATTACATTAACGTTGATCAACAATACTTATTGTTCTGCCTTGGAACAAATGTAAAAATTGATTTGCCTTATTTGCTGTTTGAACATCTCTAGAACCATGTAAAAGAGACTAGGGAAGCTGAAAGGATGAAAAACCCAAAATCCAAAAGGAATTGGATTCCTATGGGTAGATTAATATCAGAAATTCTGACTGAGAATGGTCTGATTGCTCACCTAGATGAATCCAATCTTCTGGGTGAGCTAGAACCTACTTGTGGTAAGACTATGACTGGGAAGAATTTACTGAAAAGGAAAATAATTGACAAGCTTCTGGTGGAACCAACTTCGTATGTGTCAGCTGTTGTGAAGAGAAGAAGGATACCTATTGCTGATTTTCCTCTGTTCAACTCAGGAGATCATCCACGTATCATCCTGCACTACATTGAAATCTGCAAAGAGACTGGAACACCTATTGATCCAGCTTGGCTCCAAGGAAGAAATCAAACTGCTCCAGATGTTGTTCTCCAGGAATCTTTGAAGAGGAAAGTAGTTGAAGGACCTTCTGCCACACCTCAGAAGAAGAAAAAGAAGACAAGTAAACCTGTTGAAACTATCCTTATTTATGATTCTGTCAATATATCTACACCTGCTGAACCCTCCCAAACCTTAGGTGATATAGACATTGATATTGACCTGACCTTACCATCTGACTCTCTTGCTGACAACCCTCAGAGAAATAAAGTTTTATCAGACTTGAGTGACTTTGACTCTGATGAACACTCTGAAACCCATACAGAACCATCCCAATCTGAACCATCTCACTCAGAACCCTCTGAACCATCTGTTTCTCAACCCATTCCTATTGAACGCTTTTCAAGACCTCCTCCCAGGCCTCTATCACCCAGACCCTCTGGATGGTATGATGCTGGATCTTGGAGAATTCCAGGAATTAACATTCCTTTGGCAATACAAAAACCACCTTTCACCTTACCGTCTGAAAACATTTTTGCCATGAATCGACCACAACCTCAAAACCCCATTCCCACTGCTGAAAATACTATAATAATTTCACCTGACATCACTCCACCTACTTCACCACAACATCCAACACCAAACTCACCTATACTCTCACCTCTTTATATTCCAAAACAACAATCTTTTGAACCACCTGAAACTGTTGAATCATCTGAACCTCATGAACAATCAGCACCACCTAACTTTGTTGATCAACCTGATCATTCAGCCACTCCTGAACCAACCAAAAACATTGAACCTGCTAGCTTTTTAAGAACTGTAGTTGATTATGAATCTCTACAATTATTTAAAAACAAAACTTTCAAGAAGGTTGTCCCAAAACCTATTCAGCCAGATGTGAATACATTGTTTCAGAATTTTTTAACAGATGTTCAAGCATGGTTGAATCTGCTGAAAGAAGATTGTACCAGAAGCGTGAACCCAACTGCAACGGATCTTCTATGGGAAACCTTCAGAAGAACTTTTGATGCTGAGTCACTGAAGCTACATGATTTATCTGACTTTCAGGTGCTGAACAACTTTTCCAAACATCTGCATGCTTTCAAGACAGAAGCTGTTGACATTTGGAATAAGAAGTCTTCTTTAATGATTGCTGATACACCAGCTGATACAATGGACATATCAGAAGATGAATCCGAATATGCCACTGACGATTCAAACCCTGTGGATATTGTTCTATTGAATCAACCTTCTGTTAAGGAAGCTCCTGAACCCGTGCTAACTCTTGTAATGGATCTGGGCACTATGATTTCAACCTTTGTGCATTCTGACTCAACGGTTGCTGCTCCAAAGCCTGTTTCTACTGAAGCTTCGTCGTCCTCTGCTTCTACCTCACTTATCATGGACACTCTGAATGAGCTCAAAGGGAGAATTAAGTCATTCATGAACGCTTGGATAAGCAAGACCATACAAATCAAGAAATCAAGCACTGGATGTTGAAACAAGAAGAATCTGCCTCTGAGATCAAGAATCTTCTGATGGCTCTTGTTACCAAGAAATCCTAGTGTCTTTCTATTTCTTGTCTTTTGTTTGTTGTTTTGTACTTCTGGATATCTTTTGCTATTTTATGAAAACTTTTCAGCTCTTCAACTATTTTATTTATACGTTTTTTGATTATGCCAAAAAGGGGGAGACAATGAGTATTTTGAACTAATCTTTGTTTAACAGTTATGGGACAAAGTCTCGGACATTCTAACAAAATACAAGATTTATTTCTGTGCAAAAGAATTTTTTTTACTCAAGCTACCTAATTTTACATTGAATCTCGACAGTAGATTCCCCTGGTTAATCTCGGCAGATGATTATCCAGAAGACCTTGGCAGAAGGTAATTTTCTCGACCGAATCTCGGCAATAGATTCTCCTGGGTAAATCTTGGTAGTTGATTTCCTAGAAGACCTTGGCAAGAGGTGTTTTCTCGATAGAATCTCGGCAGTAGATTCCTTGGAAATCTCGGTAGTAGATTTCCTATTTAAAATCCTCACATCAAGCATGATGTACGCATAACCATATCAAAATCTCAAGGTAATTCACAACACTAGGTGCATCTAACACACGAAAACACCAACGAGTATCTAATAAAACATTAAAGTTTATTCTAGTTAGAAAAACATCGAAAGAAAATCCATGCCTATCTCGATACCTACGCCTATTTCCATGTCTATGCCTACGACCACATCTACACCTGGTCCACGTATACGCCCCACCTACGCTAACGCCCATGATACAAATATCTTGCTGATACTCTTTATTATGTTCAAATGAATTCAAAGATTAGAAACATGCAACATCGGGAAATTGGTGACTCAAAACCAATGGTTTGACAAAGGAGAATTATCAAAAAACATTTGCAAAATACTTGCAGTATACATAAAACATTTGGGGAATATGCACACACACTCAGTGCATATACATTATAGGGTCCATACTAATCTAAGACATCATGCAAATACATCACACATGACATTTTCCAAAACATACTTTGGGCGAAACCAATATTTCTTGGCCCTCCATCAGATTATCACCTTGGTTGAAAATAGAAAACCAGTAAATATCCAATCTTATCTCTGATTTAGCTATCTAAGATTTTATCATCAAAATAACTTCCTCTATAATTTAACTCATTGCATCAGGCTTCATGCAACAATATGTTTCCTTCTTTGTGATATAGCTCATTGCCTAAGGCTCCATGCAGCAATGTGCGAAATCCACAATTTAACCCATTGCCTAAGTCTCCATGTAGAAATGTGTTTCTTTCTTTGCGATATAGCTCATCCATGCTGAAATGTGAGAAATCCATAATTTAACTCATTGCCTAAGGCTCTATGCAGCAATGTGTTTCCTTCTTTGCAATATAGCTCATTGCCTAAGGCTCCATGCAGCAATATGCGAAATCAGTAATTTAACTCATTGCCTAAGGCTCCATGCAGCAATGTGTTTCCTGAAATTCTGGCTGCAGATACTCAATGTCACGTTCAATGTTATGACACTGTATCTGACTTACTATATGAGTAAATACAAAAGCAATAAAGAACACAGTCAATTGTTTACCCAGTTCAGTGTGCAACAACACCTACTCTGGGGGCTACCAAGCCAGGGAGAGAATCCACTATAAGAGATGTTAATTCAGGAATAAGCCAACCAGTTTATCTCCTTCACTTAAGACCTACCCAATGCAATTCTAATCTAAGTACAACTTAAACCTGAGTTCCTACTCACTCCCCCTCAATCACAGCAGTGATACATAAACCAATTTTGACTTAAGAATTGATGAAGACACTCTTCAAAAACACACACTTGATTAAGCTTCACAGCTTTTTAATCAAGCAACACAATCACTCGTGCTTCACAGCTTTGAGTGATGTACACAACTAACTTGACTCTGCTTCACAGCTTTAGTCAAGGAACATTCAAACACTCTTGCTTCAAAGCTTTGAGTGCTACACAACCCTTACAAATAGAAACCTATTCCAAGGCACTTATCACAATGATAATTGCTTGGAGTACAATGAACAAATCTATACAGATTACAAATTGATCTTCTAATCAATCAGCAGACATCCTTGAAAAACAGCAGCTCTGTTGAATATATAGCAGCTGCAACTTCAGTTAGGGTTTCCAAAAACCTAGGGTTAATTCCGTTTGACCTAAAGACCAGGTCACAAGACTTTATTAACCAGGTTAGGGTTGAGCTAGGTTACCCCTCAGAAAACGCAGGATTCTGTTCAGAAAGGACTGAGTTATTTCCTGAAAAAACTCAGACTTATCCAATCCTGCAATCCTGTTAGTTCAGAACAGGATGTCATAACATCTGTTATGACATCTGAGAAAACCTGTCTACTGATTTAGCAAAATGTGATCATTTTGCAAAATGCTCAGATACACACTTATAAACATCAGTATTTGAATTACAATATTTTTCTGCAAAGGTACCTAATGAGTCAGTACAAACTGAACTAGAATGTTATGACATCAGTCATGACATTCACACATACACTTGGGATTTACCAAAAATGCAAGCCAATACCTAAACACCTACAAACTCCCCCTTTGGCAGATTTTTGGCTAAAGACCCTAAACAATCAGAGATAGATAGCAGCAGAAATAAGTGACAGCAGAAAAATAGAATGTCAAGTACTAATTAAGCAAGTACCAAAATATTCTCCCCCTCTTTAGCCACAAATGGGCCAAAGATACATGTTCAGAAAATTTTACAGTTATCCAAGACAAAATAATAAGATCAGCAGCAGACAACAACAGAACACACTTCCAAACTCCACCAAACAACAATCAACCTTCAAGCACTGTCATCAGATTCTGAGGAGCTAGTTTCTTCAATGTTGAGATGTCCTTCACCTTCTTCCCTTCTGTTTTCTTCAGCTTCCTCCTTTTCTAGCCTGGCAATTAGAAGTTCTAGGGTCCTTTTTCTAGTAACCAGCTCTTTGCAAGTTTCTTTTAAAACAGCTATGACATCTGATGACTTGGACTGGGTCTTCACAGACGATGTCTCAGCTGATGTTATGACAATGTCTGGAGCATGGGATCCCTGAAACAGTTTGTAGTGCAGGCCAAGGGCAGGAGCTCTTTTGTAGACTGTATCTCTTGCCACAAGGATATCAGGGAATTGTGCAAGGATGATTCCACAGAGGAGGGAGGGAAAGGCAATTGGTCCTTTGACAGCATAACTGCCAGCATGCTTTAAAGTTTGTTCAAAGATGTACCTTCCATAGTCAAAGGCAGTCTTGGTTCCTACAACATAGATAAATCTCCCCAATCCTGTGGAGATAGTTGATTTGTGATTTGTAGGCACCCAGTTTGTTGCACCTATTTTATGCAAGATGTCAAATTTCATGCTGAGTTTACTAGCATTCAGCTCCCCTTTCAATGGCCAGCACTTTACTTGCCTGGCTGTGATGGTTAGACACACTTCATTGTCAGTTGCCTCTAGATCAGGACAGTCCTTATTTGTTCTTCCAAGAAACTTGTTGATTTCTGATGGAGAGAACTTGACCCTTCTTCCTCTAACAAACACACTCTCAAAGTCAGCTGACCTTCCATCAGCACAATCATTAGACAAGTTTACTATAAACTCCTTAACCAGATTTTCATAACATTTATTAAACTTCATCACTGTCTTCATTAGCCCAGCATTCTTGATCAGATCCATGATGTCTTTGCACTCCAAGGCATCATTGTTGAGTTCTCTCTCCAAGGCTATTCTCTTTAAGCAAACATACTTCCATCTGTTTGCATTGTCAGGATGATGAAAGGAGATGTTGTCTGTTGGCACTTCAGGCACTCTAGCAATCTTGCTGGAGGGGAGCTTCCTTCTGATGGGAGTTTCTTCAATATCAATCTCAAATTCTGATTCATCATCAGAATCAGAAGTTTCAGGTTCTTTACTTTTCTTAGAGATTGGTTGTTTAGCAGTCTGTACCTGTGCCTTCTTCCCTTTTGTCTGAATGCTTTTCTCAGCCATCCCTTCAGCCTTGGATTTCTTAGCATCAGGTTTATCATTCTGACTACTCTTTCTTTTCATCAATCTCCTAGCTATGCTAGGGTTCACATTAGCAATCAGTTCATTATCTGAGTAATCTTCATCCACATCAATGATAGGTGGATCAGTAGCCTTTTCAGAGGAGTTCTGAATGTTGTCTTTTGGTGTCACAACATCCTCAGTGACATCTACATTTTCAGAACCTTCCACATTTGGACTTTCTGATTGATTTAAAGGAATAGAAATCCCCGGTACAGATTGGTTGCCACTCAGAATGCTAGTAACCAGCCTAGCAATAGCTTGGTGTACTTGAACTGATCCTTCTCTATTAGGTACAGAAGACGAAGGATGAGAAGAATTACCAGAGGCTGTAGCTTGAGCTCTTCCTGCATGTCTGGTTCTGAGCTTTTTGACTCTGGCTGGGTCAGTTGCCATCTCCCTGAGAGCAGTGACCTCAAGAACTTCAGATTCTATGCATGTAGTGATTGCCCTAGAATCTTGATCAGATGATGACGATGATGAGGAAGACGAAGCCGCCATGGTGGAAGACGATGTCTGAGACATTTTGATTGACTTTGAGTAATAGTAGCAGTTTGAGAAAAATCTTTGATTGGGAGGAGGAAACAGGTTGCAAGGATGAGAGAGGTAGGGGGTAAAAGGGAGTCTCTTCAACTTCTTAAAGCTTTTGAAGGAATTGTGAAAGAATATGATTAACCCACTAAATATAGACTTAATAAAATTAATCCCTTCAACCCTTGTTTTAAGCAAAACTGATTGCTATAATTTCTCATGTTGGTGAATACCCAACCTGCCCCTCAAATTTTCAAGTTTATTTCCAACAAGAGCCTTGGTAGAAGAATCAGTCAACTGAAGCTTAGAGAACCTATGTTCCAGTTTAAATGACTTCTTCTCTTCAAAGTCAATAGGGTTCAAGGAAATGTTGAATGTTTTCAGATTGTCACAACACAATGTCACAACATCTTGTGTAACATTGTACTCAGGGAGCATCTGTTTTGACCAGATGTTTTGAGAACAGAATTTGTGAGACTTGTTATTTCAAACATCCTTGTCAAGATGACTTAAGGTTCTGACAACACATTCTTCTTCAAGTTTATTTCCCACATCATAGATATCATCAACCTGTAGTTTTGGAGTTCTTCTGACAGTTTCCATAGAGATAGCTCTCTTCATTCTTCTTAGATGAAGGAGACCAAGCTTATGCTGCCACAGTTTCACCTCTTTTTCTTCTTTTGCAATGGAATACACAGATGAGGAATTAGTGTTCTCAGCCTCCCACAAGTAACAGTTATCTTTGGATCTGACTCCTTTCATTACTATCTCTTGTTTGTCATTGATTACAAGGCATTCAGATCTTGAGAAATTGACCTTCAATCCTAGATCACACAGTTGACTGATACTAATGAGATTAGCGGTCAGTCCTTTCACCAGTAGTACTTCATTCAGACTTGGAACTCCAGGGCAGTCCAAATCACCAACTCCTTTGATTTCACCTTTAGCCCCATCTCCAAAGGTCACAAAACTGGTGGTGTGAGGCTTAACATTATTGAGGAGGTTCTTGATTCCAGTCATATGTCTGGAACATCCACTGTCAAAGTACCAGTCTTCCTTTGTAGAGACCCTCAGGGAAGTGTGAGCTATCAGTGCAGTAGCCTTTTTCTTCCATTGAGGAGCATGTGGTACCTTTTTAGACTTAGGTTTGACACCTGAGATCTGATTAGGGTATCCATGTAATCTGAAGCAGAAGGGCTTTATGTGGCCATATCTACCACAATGATGACATTTCCATCTTTGGTACCTTTTCTTCATATGTCTCTGTTCCTGATGTTGAGAGTTGTGTTCAGACATCCGTTTTGACATTTGCTTACCAGTACCAGATTTCTTTGCTTCCATAAATCCTAGTCCAGATTTATTTCCCACATTTTGTCCAACCTGAAGGATCTCTTCCAATTTTTCTGTTCCATTGGTCAACATCTTGACAGATTTGGTCATTTGATTCAGTTGTGAGTTCAGCAGTTGAACTTCTCCTTCTAAATGACTTATAGTTTCAAGATTTGGCCTCTTTTCAGCCTCCAGCTTTATAATGAGTTTTGATTGTTTCTCATTCTGCACACAGACTTCAGCACTTCTGATACACAATTTCTTGTAGGTATCAGCCAGTTCTTCAAATGTCACTTCTTCATCACTAGTGTCACTTTCAGAAGTACAAACACTAGTTAGGGTAGTAACTAGTTTGGCAGATTCTTCTTCAGAATTACTTTCTGAATCATAGTCAGACCAAGTAACAGTCATTCCTTTCTTTTGCTTCTTAAGAAAGGTAGGACATTCAGCTCGAATATGTCCATATCCTTCACATCCATGGCATTGAATACCTCTTCCTTGGTTTCCCTTATCTTCTGACCTTGGTCTTCTGCTGGAACTGTCAATGTCAGAGGGAATGTTATGAACATTAGACCTTGACTTTGGGTCCATTCTTTTGATGAGCCTGTTGAACTGTCTTCCAAGCATGGCAATAGCTTCTGATATGTTTTCTTCTTCATCCTCCTTGTATTCAACATCAGTGTTGGATACAAGTGCTATGCTTTTGTTCTTCTTGTCACCATTATCAGTGATCCCCATCTCAAAAGTCTGAAGAGACCCAATAAGTTCATCCACTTTCAACTTGCTAATGTCCTGGGCTTCCTCTATGGCAGTTACCTTCATTGCAAATCTTTTAGGCAAGGATCTGAGAATCTTCCTCACCAGTTTTTCTTCTGACATTTTTTCTCCCAGTGCTCCTGAGGTGTTGGCAATCTCCAAGATGTTCATGTGAAACTCATGAATGGTTTCATCTTCCATCATTTTTAGATTCTCAAATTTGGTGGTCAACATCTGAAGCCTTGACATTTTTACTTTGGAAGTTCCCTCATGAGTAGTTTTGAGAGTGTCCCAAACTTCCTTGGCCAGTTCATATTGATGTACTAGTCTGAAAATGTTTCTATCAATTCCATTGAACAAGGCATTTAAAGCTTTTGAATTTCCCAGAGCTAACTCATCTTCTTCTTTACTCCAATCTTCCTCAGGCTTCAGACTGATTGTCCCATCTATCTCAGTTATGGTGGGATGAATCCATCCTTTGTCAGCAGCTCTCCAAGCTTTTTTGTCCAGAGATTTTAGGAAGGCAATCATACGAGGTTTCCAGTAATCATAATTAGTTCCATCCAGAATGGGTGGTCTATTTCCAAAAACTCCTTCTTTGTCCATAGTGCCAGAAAGTGATATCCCTAGATCTCACCCAGTAATACAGGCAGGGTGCCTGCTTTGATGCCAATTGAAATTCTGGCTGCAGATACTCAATGTCACGTTCAATGTTATGACACCGTATCTGACTTACTATATGACAGTAAATACAAAAGCAATAAAGAACACAGTCAATTGTTTACCCAGTTCAGTGTGCAACAACACCTACTCTGGGGGCTACCAAGCCAGGGAGAGAATCCACTATAAGAGATGTTAATTCAGGAATAAGCCAACCAGTTTATCTCCTTCACTTAAGACCAACCCAATGCAATTCTAATCTAAGTACAACTTAAACCTGAGTTCCTACTCACTCCCCCTCAATCACAGCAGTGATACATAAACCAATTTTGACTTAAGAATTGATGAAGACACTCTTCAAAAACACACACTTGATTAAGCTTCACAGCTTTTTAATCAAGCAACACAATCACTCGTGCTTCACAGCTTTGAGTGATGTACACAACTAACTTGACTCTGCTTCACAACTTTAGTCAAGGAACATTCAAACACTCTTGCTTCAAAGCTTTGAGTGCTACACAACCCTTACAAATAGAAACCTATTCCAAGGCACTTATCACAATGATAATTGCTTGGAGTACAATGAACAAATCTATACATATTACAAATTGATCTTCTAATCAATCAGCAGACATCCTTGAAAAACAGCAGCTCTGTTGAATATATAGCAGCTGCAACTTCAGTTAGGGTTTCCAAAAACCTAGGGTTAATTCCGTTTGACCTAAAGACCAGGTCACAGGACTTTATTAACCAGGTTAGGGTTGAGCTAGGTTACCCCTCAGAAAACGCAGGATTCTGTTCAGAAAGGACTGAGTTATTTCCTGAAAAAACTCAGACTTATCCAATCCTGCAATCCTGTTAGTTCAGAACAGGATGTCATAACATCTGTTATGACATCTGAGAAAACCTGTCTACTGATTTAGCAAAATGTGATCATTTTGCAAAATGCTCAGATACACACTTATAAACATCAGTATTTGAATTACAATATTTTTCTGCAAAGGTACCTAATGAGTCAGTACAAACTGAACTAGAATGTTATGACATCAGTCATGACATTCACACATACACTTGGGATTTACCAAAAATGCAAGCCAATACCTAAACACCTACATTTCCTTA
The DNA here is from genome assembly GCA_948472305.1 of Vicia faba. NCBI lineage: Eukaryota > Viridiplantae > Streptophyta > Magnoliopsida > Fabales > Fabaceae > Vicia > Vicia faba. The sequence continues at coordinate 1,260,480,242 of OX451740.1, forward strand.
TTTGAGATATAGCTCATTGCCTAAGGCTCCATGCAGCAATGTGAGAAATCTGCAGTTTAACTCATTGCCTAAGGCTCCATGCAGCAATGTGTTTCCTTCTTTGTGATATAACTCATTACCTAAGGTTTCATGCAGTAGTGTGTAAAACTCGCAATTTAACTCATTTCCTAAGGCTCTATGAAGAAATGTATTTCCTTATTTGCGATATAATTCATTTCATAAGGCTCCATGCAACAATGTGTGAAATCCGCAATTTAACTCATTGCATAAGGCTCCATGCAGCAATAGGTTTTGTCCTCTGCGATCTAGCTCATTGTGTCAGGCTTCATACAACAATGTGCGAAAATATGAAATCTAACTCATTGCATCAAGCTTCATGCAACAATGTGTTCTCACCTCTGCAATCTAGCTCATTATGTTAGGCTCCATGCAACAACATGCAAAATCTATAATCTAACTCATTGCGTCAGGCTTCATGCAGCAATGTGTTCTCTCCTCTGTGATCTAGCTCAATGTGTCAGGCTTCATGCACCAATGTGTGAAATATACAATCTAACTCATTGTGTCAGGCTTCATGCAATAATATTTTCTCCCCTCTATGATCTAGCTCATTGTATCAGGCTCCATGCAGCAATCTGCAAAATCTGTAACAGAACTCATTGCATCAGTCTCCGTGCAGCAATGTGTTTCCTCATCTGCGATATAGTTCATTGTGTCAGGCTCCATGCAGCAATGTACGCAATCTGCAATTTAACCATGTAGAAACATTGTTATAACTCATTGCATCACTCTCCGTGCAACAATGTTGTTATCAAGCTTTTTCTACGACATAAACCTTTGTGTTTGTTTCAATGCAACAATATTGTTATCAAGCTCCTTTTCAAATATCTATCTCATAGGTTGCGATAGATATGCGTAATCCATTGCATCATTCGCCATGCAACAATGTGTATCAAACTTTGTTTTATTCATCTCCTAGGTCGCGATGAATAGATAAAATCAAATCAAACCAAAACTTACTATATTAGTCTCCAAGCACTAGTAAGTCATCTTTTTCAAAACATTTATTTTTGTAAATATGAAAAAAAAATCTATAATCTCTCTTAGATACTAACGAGTTATACGCGTCTTCGTGTCTAAATTAAATCAAAACTTTGGTGCAAATGTTGGTTAGATGATACATCATCATCTACACCTACTCTTCGTACCCGTGAGAATGCTGTACAACGTATCCTTATAATCCTTTGGACAAATTTTGGGGTCTTCCATTATTTAATAACCCTCCGATTTGAATTTGCGAGACCTACGCATTCTCGCACCATTCAATACAAAGAGTAATTAAATAGGAGCAGCTGTCGTACCCCAAATTTGCCCGCCCTTTATTTCTACAGTAAAAAATATTTTAAACATTGTTTTTATAATATTATTTGATTTTTATAAATGTTCTCTTCTAAACCTATTTAAAAATATAATGATTTATTTCATATCATTTGTATTTTTGAATAAATAAATATTTTCACACCTTTCATATAATTTCAATTGAGTTTATTTACAAATGAGTAACATAGCACAATTGGTAAAGAATGAAGCTTTCAAGTATGAGATTGTGGATTCAAATCTTGTGTATGGCCCTTTAAACATTTTTTCTTATTTTTTACTAATTCTCTTCCCCTTTTTGGAGATCAAACTTTGAGATTTCTTTTGAGTTTTTGGATAACTTAGTCTCTAAACCTTTGTTTAGTCTAACTGAAGTCTATAAATAGACCTTTGTTTGTGCTAGTTTTTCATCCAGAATTCATCTACAATTTTGCAATTGCACACACAATTTTACAATTTCACTACACATTGACAATATTTCGCATTCTCCCAATTCCACACATACACTTCACTCTTTCTGTTGGTGTTTTTTTTGTTGTTGGTTGATGATTTTCATGTGAGGCCCCCTCACTCTTTGTTTTCAATTTCATATTTATTTTTATTTCGCCATTTAAAACCGTATGATGATTATCTGACGGTTATTTACTTTTCCAAATTGTTTTTTATACTAATAAGTTTTTATTTTTATTTTTTTCGGAGGCCACTTTCACTACACTAAAACGATTCACGCAGTACCAAATTTTCATACACACGGACAATAACTGTTCACCATAACACAACTTGCATACATACCACACATCCATAATCCTCTTGCATTGCGCATATAAATTTTCACAATGTAAACCTTTATTGTTTTTTTAAACCCTTTTACATAAAATCTATTAACAATTTTAAACGTAAGTTTCTAACCTGGCCTCATATTCAACATGCTCACCAAAAAACCAATATCATCAGCATATTTTTCACCATTAATACGTCATTAACAAAAATCCTTTAAACCTTTATTCAAATTTAATAACCAAACTTTCATCACATGAACATCATTATCACCACAACCAAGATTCAAAGCAAGTCACAAATGTAAAAACAGTGGAGCAAAAAAAAAACCCGCAGAAGAAGAAGAAAAGTAGGCGTACAATTAAAACTATGGCGAGTCCCCCTAATTAAAATTAAAACCCTTTTCCCCCTAATAAAAAACTAAAACCCTATCTCCTAAAAATTGCGCTTCTAACCCTAGTATCCTTGTGAACAAGGTAGATGAGGGGGTGCCTAACACCTTCCCTTTGTCTAGAAATGAGTCCAACAATCTAGAATCTCTGACTATTTTAGGGTTATCCTTTATATCCCCTTCCTTAGGTTAAAAATTAAGGGTGATGACTCTATTTAAAAACCAGTTGCATCACACAGACATAAAAAAATTTCTATGATGCCTCGAAGAAAGGACTAAGTTGTGTGTTAATGCGAAATGGTCAGGTGGTGGCCTATGCGTCTAGACAATTGAAAACACATTAGGAAAACCATCTGACTCATGACTTGGAGTTAGTTGGGAATCATTTTTTCATTTAAAGTATGGAGACACTGCCTTTATGGAGTGCACTTTGAAATGTTCAGCCATTATAAGAGCTTGAAGTATTTGTTCAATCAGAAAGAGTTGAATAAGTGTCAGAGAAGGTGAATGAAGTTTATGAATGACTATTACTTCGAATTAAAGTACCGCTCCGAGAAGGCCAATAAGGTGGCAGGTACACTGAGCCGTAAGGAATTGCATGCAACATAACTAATGATATTAGAATACAGTTTGTTGGAGAAATTCTGAGACCTCAACCTAAATTTCACATGGACTCAAGAAGGAGTCTTGATAGGTCAGATGAATATTCTCTGTGATCTTAGGGAGAGAGTAAGACAAGCCCTATTATTGGATGCATGCTAGCAAGCTAAAACCAATCAACCAGGATTCACCCAATCGACCGATAAAGTTCTTTTATTCAATGGAAGGTGATTTTGGTAGAAGCTCACAAGAGTGATTTTACCATTTATCCTGGTACCTCTAAGATGTGTCATAATTTGATAAGACATTTATGGTGGCCTAGAATGAAAAGATAAATAGAAGAACTCATGGCCAGGTGTATGATATGTTAGCAAGTGATGATCGATCACAGTCATACCCAAAATTTGTCCTATCCTTTTACTTTTGTCAGCTTAGGCTTTGCATTTCATTTGCATCATTTTCACTAGGTCATTTGTATATCATTCCTTCATTCAATAAGGCAGTGGTTCAAAGTATCATGGTTTGTGAATCTAGGGTTTATGTTCATGGTTATCTTCCTTGACAAGCTACAAGGCTATCTTTCATCAAGTTTTATCAAGAAGTAGGATGTTAAGCATTGTCATTTGTATGTGCTTAAGATTTCATCATCAATTTCAAATGAGGTTTATTGGATTTCATGAAGAGTGTTCTTCTACGCTTCAAGTATTATCACTTTCAAAATTTTCCTCAAGGCACAATTTTTCTTTCGAATACTATTGGCTTGTATTGAAGATTTGAATTAGTGTCTCATTGGAGATGATTTGAAGTTTCACTCGACAAATGTAATTAAGTCCAAATTGATTCAAGGTTTCAAATACATTCATCATTATTCAAGGTTTTCAAGCTAATCGTGATTTCAAGTGTCCATTTTCAAGTTTAAACTTCATCCGTATGGAAAAGTTTGAGGCATATATCATAATTGATTCAAGATTGCAAGTTCAAATAATTCAAGACTTTTGCTTCCATGTCATAAGAAAAAATTCAAGACTTTTCTATTCCTAAGCTTCAACATCATCTCAAATTTCTAAACATAAACCTCAAGTTACACCAACATATTACAAAAGAATTCCAAACATCACTAAATCTACACATGTTGCGATATTTTTTCTCTGAAGTCAAGATTTGAATCAATCTATGGCATCCTACAAGTTCCAAATGGTCGCAGTTTTTATGCTCTCCTTCAAATTTTTCCATCTACATGTGCTCATAAATCAACAATGCCATGAAAAAGAAGAGAGTGGAAGTTGATGTTAGTACATGATTAAACAAGGGGTGCCAAATATTTATAAGAATACAACAAAGTCCAAATCATGGAAAATCAAGAAGGACATGAATAAAGAATTTTTAAAAGAAGACAACGACCACATATTTCACCATTTTGGAAAGAAGCCAAAACTGAAAAGAAAAAGCAACATAGCATAAAATAAAGAAATAGAACAAAAGAGTTTGTCTTGTAACAACCTTGTCCAAAATCAGTCCCTGCTACAACCTTACAACACCAATCCACAACACAACAAAACCTGCTTCCCTACATAAAATTTGGATGAAAATGGAAAAGAAAAGAAACTGCATTAGCAGGTATCAAAACAGGGCACCAATTTTTTTTCAAATTCATCAAATTCAAGAATAATCGGTTGATGCATATTTTTATTTGTTCTTCTTTTGCGTAATTTTTGAAGAAGAGAGAGGCGCTTAGCCTCATTTGCTTTTAGGGTTTTGTAACTCATTTGTTTTAGGGCTGGACCTAGGTCTGACCCGACCCGATCCCTTTAATCCCAATGTTGTCTTCTTTTTATATTCTGCCTGTTTTTATTACTTTGGGCCATACTGTTTTCCTTAAGCCCAACAAAATTCAGTATATTCACCCCAATTTTCTGCTTCACACCCTTATCTTTTTTAATTAAGTTTTTTTCTTAAGTAATTTTCTTAAGTAATTTTCTTAGTTTATTTATTTTAGCTTTTTAGCTTAATTTCTTAAAACCAATTAAATACAATTTTCTGCTTCACACCCTTATCTTTTTAATTAAGTTTTTTTCTTAAATAATTTTCTTAGTTTATTTATTTTAGCTTTTTAGCTTAATTTCTTAAAACCAATTAAATAATCTTTTTTTTAGATGTTTTAATTACTTAGTTTAGCCTTTAAGACTAATTCACTAAGTATTTTTTTTTTGTAAATTTTAATTTTGTTTAGTTATCATTTTAATTATTTGTTTAGTTACATTTCTTTGCTTGATAAAAATACCAAAAATATTAGAATTAGGATTTTGTTTTCCCTTTGATATTAGTATTTATTTTGCTTGATAATTAAAAAATATTAGTTATTATTTTCTTTTATCTTTGTTAAGTGGTTGATTCTTAACATGTTGCCTTAGGATGTTCCATGAAGCGATTAAATTTATCTTGGTCGTTTTGTGTTGAATAGAACTTTAAGATCAATACTTTACATGATAACATTTTAGGTTAGATGTTAAACTTTAAAAAAACCCAATATTAATTCCATTAATTGCATTACAACATTAGGGTTTTAGCTTCCCTTAGACTTTTCTTTTACATTGCATTTTTTTCTAATTAAAACTAAATTTCTTTCCTTAATCAAGAAACCAAAAACACTTAATAATTGAGATGCGAGTTGTACGTCATCGAGCCTTAAGAAATATAAGAGCATGATACGGTGTATTCTTACATTGCACTTCTATTCTATTCATAGACTTTAGTGCAATTCAAATCACAAACATTTCTCCTAACAAAAACACAAACCAAATCAAAAATCTTTTTGCCTCTTGGCCTTTTTTCTCTTTAAACCTTTTCAAAAAGGACTTGTTATTTCCGTTCTACTGCGATACAGGCGTGCCTATTGCAAGAATGCGAACGTTAACACCGTCCACTAAAAATACCAACAAACCAATTTTTTTAGAAGAACTACGATGTTCTAATTACTTTACAGGATATGTAGGCATTGAGTTGTAAGACTCGAACAAACCAATAATAAAAATATTTTATTCTTCCTTTTAGCTCATTCATGCATTTACCTTAGAAAGTATAGTTTTATATAGACACGCCCTTAGAAATAAACAATCGAAGTGGATCCCATTGAGTACAACATATGCGACGGGTGTTAGTATCTTCTCCTTGCATAATCGATTTTTGTAACCTCTCTTTTGGTCGCAAGACCATCTTATCCTTATTTTTGGGGTTTTCTCGATATTTCCCCTTCCTTCAGGATAAATAAAGTTCAGTGATGGCTCTGTGTTTTTTTATCGGTTGCTTCAATCACCAAAGACCCGTTGGCATGTTACAACCACTAGAAATACGAAAATGGAAATTGTAAAGTATTTCCATGTATTTCATAGTGGGGTTGCCTCGTACTCCTAGTGGGTATTACTTAATTTGAGTGATAGTGGACAGGTTGACAAAGTTGGCTCATTTCTTACTGGTTAAGAGTACCTATAGAGCCCTCTATTTAGCAACGATTTTCATTGCGAAAATAATAAGACTGCATGGTGTACCAATGAACATTGTGTCTGATCGAGATCCAAAGTTTATTTCTATATTTTGGGTTGAACCTTAGCACAGACAACCATCTACAATCAGACGATCAGACAAAAAGAACCATTAAGATAGTTGAGGATATGTTGAGGGCTTGTAACCTATAAGACGATGGAAGTTAGAATCAACACCTATCATTGATTAAATTTGCATACAATAATAATTATCATTCTAGTAAAATACGTATAGCATTGATTTGGGAAACATGAGTATAACTCTCCTCATAATCAATGTCTTCCTCTTGGTTATACCCTTGAGTTACTAGCCGAGCCTTATTCCTTGTTATCACACCATGTTTGTCAAGTTTATTCTTAAACACCCATCATATTCCTATAACTTGAGGGTTTTTGGATAAGGTCCCAAACATCGTTTGTTTAAAATTGATTCAATTCTTATTGCATGGCCATAAGCCAATGCTCAACAAGTAAGGAATCCTTAGTGTTTTTAGGTCCAGCTTGTGATATGTATATGTGGTGATAACATAAATTACTTATCTTAGAGTTGTTACCCCTTTGGTGATGTCTCCAATAATGTTGTAAATTGGATGATCCTTGGAGGTTCTCCACTCCAATGGAAGACCATCATCTTCTTGATGACTTTCATCATCATTCTTTTCTTGTTTATAATCTTCCTCCTTCTCAATCTCCACCGCTTTAGGTTGATCAACTCCTTTTTTGGCGTCCTTGACTATGTCTTCCATAGATGCACCTACACAATGAAAATAAATACCTTTCCCAACACAATTTTGGCAAGACTCATCAAAAGTAACATGAACCAACTCTTCAATAATAAGAAATATCTTGTTGTAAACTTTATATGCTTTACTAGATTCGGAGTATCTAAGAAAGATACCTTCATCAGCCTTCGCGTCAAATTTCCCAAAGTTATCCTTTCCATTATTTAAAACAAAACATTTGCATCCAAATACATGAAGGTGTGACAAATTTGGTTTTCTACCTTTTAAAAGTTCATAAGGAGTTTGTTCAAGAATATGACGAATAAGTATCCTATTCAAAATATAACATGTTGTGCTAATAGCATCGGCCCAAAAATATTTAGGTAGACCACATTCATTGAGCATTGTTCTTTCTAACTCCTCTAAAACACAATTTTTACGCTCCACAACACCATTTTGTTATGGAGTTCTTGGAGGTGAAAAGTTATGTTCAATACCAAATGTATCACAAAATTCTTCAAAGAGGTGGTTTTCAAATTCTCCTCCATGATTACTTCGGATGGCAACACTTTTAAAATTCAATATATTTTGGGATAACTTTGCAAAATGTGTGAAATCTGCGAATGTTTTATCTTTGCTACGTAAGAAAATAATTTAACAAAATATAGAGTAATCGTCTACAATTACAACACCATAGTAGTTACCACCTATGCTTTTGGTCTGTGATGGTCCAAATAAATCCATGTGATGGAGCTCAAGAGGTCTCGAAGTTGAAACAACATTTTTAGATTTAAAAGAGACTTTTGTTTGTTTTCCCTTTTGACATGCACCACATAGGTGATCTTTTGAAAACTTAATTTTAGGTAGACCAATTACTAAATCTTTTGCAACTATTTTGTTAAGTAGATCAAAATTGACATGTGACAAACGTCTACACCATATCCATGAATCTTCACTCATGGTAACAAGACATTCGACATTACTCAAGGATATATCTCTTAAGTAAAGCATATAGATATTGTTTACACTCACACCATTAAACATACAATCCTTCTTTTCATTATGTACTATCATGAAATAATATTTGGTAAACATTATCTTATAACCATTGCCTCACAATTGACTAATGCTAAGAAGACTATGTCTAAGGCCTTCAACTGACATAACATTTGAGATGGTAATAGTTGTGGGATTTCCTATACTACCTTTTCCAAGTATTTCATATTTATTGTGATCACCGTAGGATACATAACCTTTCTTCTTCTCCATAAAGTCAGAGAATATAGAGATGTCTCCCGTTATTTGTCTTGAGCATCCACTATCGAGAATCTATTTACCCATCATAGAGTCAAGATACTCAACATACAAAATCAAAAAAATATGGTAGGTACCCAATTCTCATTGGGTCATTGGGAGTGAGTAAAAATATTTTTGCATTTGGGAAACCATTGGAAAGTACCTTTAGGAACTAAAAAACACCTAAATTTGGACTTTTCAATAGTATGACCTTTATTACAACAATAGTGTCAAAGCAACCTATGATGAGATTTACTTTTTCTATTTGAATCCTTCTTGATCAAATTATAATTTTTATAAGGTTTTTCAACCTTTTAAGATTTAATAGAAAAACTAACACATGGTTGTGATGCCTTGTCCACTTTGGTTTCAAGAGTACTCACCTCTTGTTTCCAAATTTAACAAGTTTCACAACTGAACCGATATGGTTCCTCATCCTTCTTTTTATGATTTTGACTATCTATGATAAATCGCTTTAATGTTTCAAATTTTTTATTGGTTTCTTCAACTTTTGTTTCTAAGTATGTAAAAAACAATTTATTGGAAGCTAATTTCTTATAAGCATGTAATGCATCTTTTTGAAGATTTTCAAAAGCATTTTTCAATTTAATAAAAGATAACTTACCAACCTTAGATTATTTAGAATGACTTACATTCTTTTTCTTGCTTTGATGTTGATTGGCCATGAAACAATAATTTTCCTCCTCATCACTATTACTTAAGATTTCATTGCTTGAGACACAACTATCACTATCCCAAGCAACATAGGCTTTTCTAGATTTCCTAGACTTGTTTTGTTGGCCTTTTCCTTTCTCATTTGCAAAAGAAGGACAATCCGGTCTAAAATGACCCGACTTTCCATATTTATAGCATATATGTCTTGTTTTACCCTTCGTATTCATCTTTATAAGATGCAGATTTCCTTCCAAACTTTACAAGATTTTTGTCAGAGTGTTTGACACCATTCTTCTGAACATGTTGGTTGAATTTCCTCACAAATAATTCCATTTGTTCATCATCTGAATCATCTTCATCATTAGAATCACTATCATTAGTGTGCTCATACTTTGAGGATATTTAAATTGAAGCCCTAAGAGCTTTAAACTTTGTTCCTTCCTCCTTATCAGTGTCTTTCTCATTTTTCTTCTTTTTCTCAAGCTTATTTTCATGTTTGTCTAAGCAAGTGAGCTCTTGCCCGTGTTCTTCTAGCTTTCCAAACAAAGTGGTGGGATCAAGTGTTGCAAGATTATTGGCTTCTTCAATTATCGTGACCTTTGGTTTCCAATTCCTAGTAAGACATCTAAAATCCTTTTTAGTAGCAATAACATTGGAAATAGGATTACTTAGCAAGTTTAAACGATTAATAAGATGTGAGAACTACTTTTTCGTTTGAGCAAAGGTTTCACCATGCTTTATACGAAAGAGTTTAAACTCTTGATTAAGTGTATTAATTCTAGCTTGTTTGACCTTATTAGTTCCCTCATAAGTAACTTGTAGAGTGTCACACATAGCCTTAGCAGTCTCACAATGGGAAATGCGATAAAACTCATCAACACCAAGAGCAGATATGATAATGTTTTTCGCTTTCCAATCATGTTCCCACTTCTTATTATCTTCCTCATTCTATAGTTCTTCCAACTTAGGTGTAGCAAAACCATCAACAAGATGTGTTACTGGTGTATGACCATTTTGAATGGCCTCCCCCACACCTTTATCATATGAGTTAACATGAATTTGCATACAAACTTTTCAACAACTGTAGTTTTCTCCTGTTAAGATTGAGGCTCATTTATAATCCCCTTTAGGTTCGTACGCTATTTTCTAATAAGAATTTAGAAGCACAGAATAAACCGGGATCTTGATGCCACTTGATAGACGACAATGACTTATCTAGAGGGGTGAATAGATAACCAAGCCAAAATACCAATTTAAAAAATTGGAGTTTTAAAAGTTAATTGATAAGAGTGCAAGCAGAAGGTTTTTATATAGATCGATTAAAGTCGTATATAAGGACTTAGTTATTGGGACTCGAATATGCAATTAAACCTTATGGAATGAACAACACAATAATATTAATTAATACACTTGAAATAAGCAATCACATTATTAGTCGTTTATAGTAAATTCACTAGTAATATATTTCTAATGAGATTAAGCAAAAAATATGAACTAAGCAATTTGTCAAACACTTGGAGTGCGAACAAATTTTTATAATTTTCCTTTGATTATTTTTTATATTAAAAATCACTTATAATCAAAGTAAATATAAGTTAATCAATAATCAATTCAAAACTAAAATAGCCACAGAAAAATTCTTACGAGTCGATTGATCAATCAATGCTATTTAACAAATTGCTTAATGAAAAATAAATGAGTAAAGAGATAAGAGAGAGCAACACAAGGATTTGTTTAGGAAGTTCACCAATTTTCCTCGCTATGGCTACATATCCCTCCAATTCATTGGAATTGAGATACATTTCTTACTATACAAAAAGGTGATTACAAGAGAAGTGTTCCAAGAGAAACCCCACAAACCCTAAACGTTTGTTGTTGATTCAAACCCTTATCTTCCTTTGATCTTGAGTGAGACCAAGACAAAATAGCTACCTGTTGTACCCCAAAATTTCCCTCCCATTTTTCTCAATACATTCTTTCAAGGCTCCTCAAAAACTCAAGAAACTCAAGGGTTGACCAGTCAGATGCTCCTCCTAAGCCCAATGGTCTACAATTAGGGTTTTGAGTTTCTCAAGGAAATTTGGGTTGCAAAAGTATCAAGTGTCTTCCATGGTTCTTCATAGGTCCTCAACAAAATTCATGTCAAGTTTCAATCCCTACATCACAAGTTTGCTCAGTCAATGACTCAAATGATTGGAAATCAACTATATTGGTCAAAAAGTCAACTATGATCAATATACAGTCAAACTTCAATATTTTTGGTCAACATCAACATTTTGAAGTTATATTCTTCATTTGATCAAGGGTTGATCATGATTCCCCAGAAAGCTCTCAAATCATCAAAAGTCAATATTTGTCAAATTAGGGTTTCCTTAGGAGAAGTCAACTGAACTTTGACCAGGCATAATTTTTACATGCTTCATCAAATTTTCCCCAACTAAAGCCCATTTTGAAGATAATTCAATTCCCTACAACTTTACTTCTATTCTAAGGTCCAAAAGATGCTTCATTTGGAAGATATAAGCTCACGCATTATAGGTCATTTTCAAAAGTCAACAAAAGACACTTTTTGTCAAAGCAACTTAGATCAAGATAATGTATTCAAAAGAAAATATTATAAACATATAGTTTGTAGCGGACATCTTGAGCTTTTCAAAAATTCAAAGATCATCTTCAAAAGTTGAAATTGAGCAAGTTATGAGTTGCACAAGTTTGAAAATTTTAAGAAATGCATGAAATGCTAAATGTGCAAACTTGAAATTTTGGACTTGTGACCTAACTTTTTGGATTTCAAACATGTCCATTACCTTGAAAAAGACTCCTAAACTCACTCTTACCTTGTCTTGTATTTTCTTATTATTTTATTTATATTTATTTTGTTTTTACTCAAATAAATGCAAAATAAATTAAATAAAATCACAAAAATCATGGGCTATGCATATGGGCTGGATTTGATCTACTTGGGAGCCTATTAATTCGTGCAAGGTACATCATAAATGTCCAGGTTCATGCAGCATCAAAAAAGGGAAAGAATCACTCATTTTTGGCAAGCTTTGAATGTGTTTTATTCTTGTCTCAAAGGCCATCATAGCATGGTTTTCCTTCCATGTTTATCTACTCCTCTCTTCCCTCTATACAAAGCACTAAAATGCAGGCCAAAGGGAGCACAAAAATCCTCTTTAAAAAGATCTCCAAAAGCTCTACCAAATTCTCAAAATTTCCTCAAAATTGCCAAAATTCGCAACTGCTTTTCCAGGCACAATCAATCCAAACCAGTGATCAAACCTTACTCCTGGGATCCCCAGGAGTCTATCCAGATCCAAGAACACGTCCAACCGTTCTTATAAGGCCACTCACGAACTCACCGATGATAAATTTTTTGTTCATTTTTGTATAATCGGTTGCAGGTCTATTTAACACTTTGTTGTGATACTGTTGCATTCATATTAGGGAACATAACTTAAACACGTGATCGCATGATGTTTTTGAAGTTAAAATCATACTCATCACGTGCTCTCACATCAACATCATCAGATCCAGATCCAGCAATCCAGGTTTGAGCACCCACGATAGGCCTCATGGGAGAGATGCACAGGATCCTGAAGATTTTTCCTCCAGCGCCTGGGCTAATGTTGTTAGGCCAATTGATTTCTGATTCTCACACCCCCTAATTACTTGTTTTGCAGCTTGGCCCAATTTAAATTTTTTTCTTTTTCTTTTATTATTTGTTTTCTTTTACTTCAATTATTTCTACTTTATAACAAAAACAAAAAAAATCATAAAATCATAAAATCACAAAATCACAAAAAAAATATTAGACTTAGATTTTTATTAATTAAAATTAATTTTAATTAATTATTTAATCATATTTTTTTAATTAATTAATTAATTAGAATTAGGTTTCCATAAATTTAATTTAAATATTTTCCTAAAACAAAAATAATAACAAAAACATTTTCTTTTTACCACTTAAGATTTTTTAGGTTCTCTTTACATGTTTCTCTTTTCTTCCCCGCGTGTTTATCTATTTTTATTCGCATTATTTTCACAATTATGTAATTGTACATGGGATGTAATATAATTTAACTAGAACCTTTTTACTTTGTCTTTCCCCCATTTTTTTGGTTTGTAATTCCCCCCATCCCAAAGCATTGTAATAGCGTAGATTCAAATTTCGACATTTTTATTTTTCGTACCTATATTAACTGCTAGATGTATGCTAATAGGCTTGTATGGAAAGAATTAAAAACAAACGCTAGAAAACCTAACATTCAAGACAAATAACTGAAACACAACACATTCGCACACGCGCACCTCTAGGATACCCTCACTTGTTGCCTTCGGAAAAACAGTCATGTCCCTCTAACGTGGGACACTTTAGAAAAGACCCTCGGTTAAAAAGATCTTAGTCCCTCAATGACCTTTCGATGCTGCCTTCGTAATAAGATCTAGTCCCTTATGATAAAATTGTTAAAGTGCCCTACGAGTTGCCTTTATGACTGTACGATGACTCGCTCCTGTCCCTCAAAACATCCAACGACAGGTCTGCCTACTGATTAATAGTGGGATAGCATTATCTAAAGGAAAAGAGGAAAATAACAAAGACCATTCGAGTAGGTAGACAACTTGTAGTTGCATGCTCACAAAACAAATCAAATTCTCACACATAAACTCTCTTTCTAAATATTTTAAAGGCAAAACACTTTGTATGCGTTCTCATTGATACAAGAATCATTACAAAGTTCGCCGTACTAAGGCATATTTTTAAAAATATTTTCAAAATGCACTTACACAAAAAGCATTTTCAAAGTGAGTTAGCAAATAAGAGACAGTAGATAACTACGGATGGAAAGGGTGCTAACACCTTCCCTTTCCATAGTGTACCCCCCGAACTCAAAATCTTTAAAAAATGTCTTTCCTTTTCTTTTCACCCTCTTCTTTATTGGATAAAATAAAATCGGTGGCGACTCTTGCTAACCGCAACAATTGCGATAAAACACAAAAACCAGTAAAGTCAGTTCTCCCACTGTATCACAGAACTGGCGACTCTGTTGAGGAGATTGACACTAAAAGTGGGGTTACCTTAGAACTAGATCATATCTAAAATGCTTTCCTTGTTTGATTTGTGTGCTTTATCTTTCGGGTTTATGTTTAGGTTATTAGTAAAGATCATATACCCAGATCTGAGGCACTTTTTAGGTATGTAGCAATAGATCGGGGAGACTGTACAACGTATACCGATATGGTTGAAGCGATGGCTACGTTAGTGTGACTCATTGGTTGGTACCAATGTCCATTAAGTAAGTCAAGGAGAATGATGGGCTTCTGCGTGGGTCATGAAGAACTAACTGGCCGTAGAACCTTAGTTGACACAACTTAGCCATTAGAAAGTAGCGAGATAGCCAGCTTCGGTGCAGACTGAAGTTGGTTGATACTCGATGCTACACTCATTAAGGTCAGACTTTCGGGATATTTCAGTCGCTAATAAAGAAGCTTGAGTTGAAACAATGCCCGAGAGAAAGATCAGTGATATTGAGATCCTTTAGAACCCGATTACTTTCTTTAGGACAAGTTGAACCAACTAAACTTCAAGAAGGTAGTTACATACAAACTCCATACAAGCATGAACCGAAGGCTACGTGTGTGACTTTTTTTCTTTCATTATCTAACAATTTGAACTCCTTTCAGGGCTTGCTTATATTCATTATCTAATGACGTGAGTTCCTTGCAGGAATTATTTGTAGTCATTATCAAATAACCTGGACTTCTTGCAAGACTTACTTGTTTATGTCACCTTACACTTCTGTTTAGTGCATAACATACACATCATGACATCATACCATAACATGTCGTTAACCATTTCAAGGATCTCAAAGGCTTGTGATGCAGGTTATCATGAACTAGACGCCTAGCAAGGGGCAGGAGGATTTATTTTCTTCTAACCAAAGGTCGCCAAAGTATTGTGAACCAGACATCTAGCAAGGGGAAAGGGGATCTATTTTCCTCTAGCCAATGTTGTTAAAAGACCAAAGCGCGATAACATGAGTCATAGGCTATGACCCACTCGACATGGTGAGCTTGATTCTCATAGAAGGACGTTTAGCGATACGAAGTTCTTAAGTCAAAGCTGCAGTCAGATTCTAACATTTTCTTTGTTTACCCCGCGAGATCCTTGAAAACATTGCATCTACATATCATGCATCATTTCATGAACAGATTTTCCAGTATAGGTTTCTCATTTTAATCGCTGTTTATTTTAGCATAAAAATGGACCTCGAACAAAATGTCAAAGATCTCCAGCCTCAACATGTACAATTCCAGGAGACCCTTCTGAATCTGGCCAAGGGGCAGCAAGAAATAATGACACTCCTTGATAAGCAAAAGAAGAAGACTAAGAAGCTAGTTATTGTCCTTAATTTGGGAAGGAGATTCAAAGGTCTGGCCCAACCGATTCAAGCTATTGAAGTCTCCTCTGATGAAGATGATGACCAAGATGAAGAGGATAGAAACATTAAGCCGGAAGACAGGAATAACCAGGGTTCTGAAGACGAGGATTACTTGAATGAACAATACCCTCCTGCTGATGACAGGTTCATACAGTTGGAGGATATGCTTAAGGATATGGAGGTTCAGAAGATAACATGATTGGATTTTGGTGAACTAGGGATGGTTCCATGGGCACCTAAGTTCAAGGTCCATGTCTTCACCAAATATGATAGGGTCTCTTGTCCTAAACTTCACTTGAGGTCATACGTCAGAAAGATCCAGCCTCACACTGCTGACCAGAAGTTATGGGTCCATTTCTTCCAAGAAAGTTTGGCTGGAACTCAACTGGAATGGTTCTATCAGCTGGAACGAACCAACATTCATACCTGGGAAGACTTGGCTGTTACTTTCTACAAGAAATTCCAATACAATGCTGACTAGCACCAACTCGAGTGTAATTGCAGAATATGTGCATGGGCTCAAGGGAATGACTCAAGGAATATGTACAAAAATGGAGAGGTTTAGCTGGCAGGGTGCAACCTCCTCTAACTGATCAGGAAATGGTAGACATGTTCATGGGCACTCTGGCAGGCCCGTTCTTTAATCTGCTGATTGGGAGTTCTTCGTCTAGTTTTACAAAGATGATTTTAACTGGGAAAAAAATTGAAAGCAGCGTCAAAAGTGGGAAGATCCTGACGGCTGCATCTTCTAGTGCTGTGAAGAAGCCATTTGCAGGTAAAAAAGAAACTAATGTTATCTATGGTAAAAGGAGGCATAGTAAAAATGACCACCATCAGTCCGTGGGAGTAGTGTTAATTTCTAATCCTACACCCGTTCAATAACAACAGGGTAATAGGGGTAGGATAAAGTTTCAAGAAAGGCAGTACACTAAGATTAATATGCCATTCTCTCAAGTGTTACAACATTTTCTAAAAGCAGAACTGATTACACTAAGGAATCCTCCTCAAAACCCAGATACCTCATATCCTAAGTACGATCTGAATGCTAAGTGTGCTTACCATTCTAATAGTCGTAGGCACGACACCGATAACTGCTGGTCTTTGAAAAACAAGATTCAAGATTTGATTGACAACAAGGAGATTTAATTTGACCCTCTTAAGGCTCCCAATGTGATCACTGCTCCCATGCCTAATCATGGCCAAGATTGAGAGCATTTATTTCATTTGAATTCTCAAATTGTAATTTCTTTTGATTGTTAGAACACTTATTTTATATCAAACTTTGTTATTCCATTAATGCATTTCATATGTTTGTCTTGAATTAATCCATTCGTTTTCACTATAATTAAACTATGCTTTTACTTCTTTTTTGTGATATTCAACTCTCAATTAAAAAACTGTAATCCTTTAGAGGGAGGATGACGAAAAAATACCATAATCTCATACAATATGCTTTTGAACGGACCTGGCTGATGATGTACAAGAGTTGTTTCAAATCCTAAATAATGGAGTTATAAGGAAGATATTCCCTAGTCAACCCCTTTGAGCCTAAGAAGTAGAAGTTCTCTTTTTCATGCAAATTGAAACCTTTAATCATAACCTGGGGCAGGGTAGTTTCTCAGTTAAATTGATGGTGCATTTAATCGCAAGTTTTCCCTTCACACACGATGAGTAATGTCGGAGGTATCCTTCCAAAAAAAAGATGGTGATGGTTCTGCATCATCAGTAAAGCAGGCAGTCATTATCTCTCAAAAGAAAAGCCCGCTAAGTCAAAACCTATGAAGGAGACTTAAGAAAAAAACTGGGGTATCCCGCTGACTGTAATCACAAAAGTAACAGTTCAGGCAAAAGTTAGGGATAATAAAAAAGAGGTCACCACAAATCCTCTTCAAAACAATAATATTACAAAAAATGACTACCTCCTCAAAATAAACTTTCAGTATCCGAACTGTCACTAGAATATTAGGGGAAAAGATTCCAGACTCAATTGGGATCTAAATGCATTATTAACTGGGCATAGGACTGAAGAACATCATGAAGAACGAGTTGGGTACAACTAAATTTCGAGCCTTTATCCTTTGTTTCTAAAACTGTGAACCAGGCCACGCTAAAACCCTTAAAAGTCCTAGCTGAAGCATGGGTTAGTTTGAAAGCATACTGTTACCAAAGGTATCCTGACTCCGACAAGGTTTACTATAAATCCCGAGTTGAATTCATATTTTTACAAAATTCTGTTTGTTTACTGAAAATGAATTTTTAAAACTTCAAGACAGACATAAGTTTTGCATTTTTAAATGACATTGTTTGCATATGACTAATTGTTCGACAACAGAGAAACTCACACGAAAAATATTCAATGAACTGAAATCCTCTCAATGAACAGAACCACCTCAGATGGAAAGACATTTCCAATGACAGTCCTTTCGTAATCAAGGGGCATGGCATGATGTCCAACTTATCTGGGGCAGTCGATTCAAGATTTAAGGAATCTCTCAAAAGTTCCAAATATCCAGGGGCAGATCTCCATCTAAATTACTTGAAGCAATAGACAAGAATTCAAGCAAAGGATCACGGACTATGGAGCAAACATTTTTCTGGCAGTGCTACAACACTTACGACTATGGACAATGACAATTCTCTGCACCCGGTGAACGCGGACATAGTCGGAAAATACTACGCATGAAAAATACCCGCTAGGTTGACTGGCCTAGGAAAAAATAAGGGCATCCCGGCGAAGCAAAAGTGTTTGGGTAAAAAATTAGGGATATATAAATAAAACTGTACACCCGACAAGTCTAAAACCTGAAAAGGCGGCTTGGGAATAAAAGGGTATTCCGGTGGACTAAAAATCTAAAAGGACAATCCATGCAAAAGTTAAGGATTAAAGCGTACGACTATGCCCCGTCATCTCGTCACTTATCTATCAGTAGAAGATTTTTCACCCTGATCAACATTCACCGGGGGTTCTAGGAGTTAAGGATGTTCAAGCCATCCACAAAATCCCCACATAGCCACTTGCATGAGATTATCCCAATAGGGTAATCTTCACAAGTTCATACGTTCCCTGCAATTTCCACGGCAGATTTCTCTGACTGATAAAGGAGTGTGATCTTCTTCCCAGAAATGTCACCAACCTACAGAGTTCCAATCAGTACAGTTCATAAAGTTTCTCTTCCCCAGCTGAGCTTGTTCCTCCGAGGTTACAAAACCCCTTCAGACTTCTGCTCTCCAACAAAATTCATTTCCTTAACAAGGGTGTTTCCTCATCAAGAGTATTTCTCCATCAACAAGGTTTATTTCCCCAAACAGTTTCTCTTCTAGATACAGTTCAGATAGAATCTAGATATAGATTCATTCTGACACTCATTCTAGATCCACTTCTAGATACAGTTCAGATACAATTTGAATATAGATTCATTCTGACACTCATTCCAAATCATCGTCTAGATACAGTTCAGATAAGTCTAAATATAGATTCATTTTGACACTCATTCCAGATCCACTTCTAGATACATTTCAGTTATAGTCTAAATATAGATTCATTCTGACCCTCGTTCCCGATCCATTTCTAAATACAAGTTAGATACAATCTAAATATAGATTCATTCTGACACTCATTCTAGATACAATTCAGATACGATCCAGATATGGGTGTCATTCTGATACTCATTTAGTACATCTTCCAGATACAGTTCAGATACGATCCAGATATGGATGTCATTCTGATACTCATTTAGTTCATCTTCCAAATACGGTTCAGATACAATTTAGATATGGATATCATTCTGGTACCTATTCAATACATCCTCAGATACAATCAAGGCATAGATTTATTATGACACTCCCTAGCTTGAGTGTGCTTCTACCATAATTCACCGACTAAATTCCTCTCCCCAGTGAAGTCGTCAATATCCCCAGGGAGTTGCTACGGAACCTGAAGCCGTACCAAATGTCAGTCAACTTTATCCTCCCTAGGTGAGTCGGAAGGAATATTCATCTCTTTTATCCCCAGTCACGGTATAAACCCCCAATAGAGCAATGAACAACCAACGTTCTTAAACTCTTCTCCACAAGCAGGAATTAACACTCTTCAACAGAGTTTCTGCAAGCAAAAAGCAAGAAATCAATGTTCCCCAGCGAAGTTTCCTCAAACAAGAAAGCAGGAGTCCCCAGCGGAAACAATCCCCAGAAGATCGAAGATACACATACTCTTCATCCCCCAACAACAATCAGGGATTTATTTTCCCAGACTAAGATTCTGCTCAAATTTACGAATGCACTTCAATAACATTTCACATTCACCATCATTTACCAATATCATAGCATATGCATACAAAATGCATATTGCATAGTCTCATTTATTTTGAGAATGTCATTACGTAATGCATTTCATACATCATGACATTGCATACAACTTACCCTTTATTTTTTCAAGTAAAGTCTATAAATAGACGAATATCATCAACTATTTACATGGCCATACAAATTTCTTCAGAAACTAAATTCTGACAAGTATTTCCCTCAAAGACTTTCCCCAGGGTGTCATTCTAAAAATAACTCTTCTAGATGAAGTCAGGCGTAGACATATTCTAGTGCATCATTCAGACGAAATCAAGCGTAGATTCCTTCTGGTACCCTTTGAAGTAGTAGTCGCCATAGATTCCTTCCAGTACCTTGTGAAGTAGTAGTCACCATAGATTTCTTCCAGTACCTTGTGAATTAGTAGTCGCCATAGATTCCTTTTGGTACCCTTTGAAGTAGTAGTCGCCATAGATTCCTTTTGGTGCCCTTTGAAGTAGTAGTCACCATAGATTCCTTCCAGTACCTTGTGAAGTAGTAGTCCCATAGATTCCTTCTGGTACCCTTTGAAGTAATAGTCGCCATAGATTCCTTCTGGTACCCTTTGATGTAGTAGTCGCTATAGGTTCTTTCCAGTACCTTGTGAAGTAGTAGTCACCATAGATTCCTTACAGTACCTTGTGAAGTAGTAGTCACCATAGATTCCTTCTGGTACCCTTTGAAGTAGTAGTCGCCATAGATTCCTTCTGGTACCCTTTGAAGTAGTAGTCTCCATAGATTCCTTCTAGTACCTTGTGAAGTAGTAGTCACCATAGATTCCTTCTGGTACCCTTTGAAGTAGTAGTCGCCATAGATTCCTTCTGGTACCCATTAAATTAGTAGTCGCCATAGATTCCTTCTGGTATCCTTTGAAGTAGTAATCGCCATAGATTCCTTCCAGTACCTTGTGAAGTAATAGTCACCATAGATTCCTTCTGGTACCCATTGAAGTAGTAGTCGCCATAGATTTCTTCTCGTACCCTTTGGAGTAGTAGTCGCCATAGATTTCTTCCAGTACCTTGTGAAGTAGTAGTCGCCATAGATTCCTTATGGTACCCTTTGAAGTAGTAGTCGCGATAGATTCCTTTCAGTACCTTGTGAAGTAGTAGTCTCCATAGATTCCTTCTAGTACCCTTTGAAGTAGTAGTCGCTATAGATTCCTTCTGGTACCCTTTGAAGTAGTAGTCGCCATAGTTTCCTTCCAGTACCTTGTGAAGTAGTAGTCGCTATAGATTCCTTCTGATACCTATTGAAGTAGTAGTCGCCATAAATTCCTTCTGATACCTATTGAAGTAGTAGTCGGGCGTAGACTCCTTCTATTACCTATTGAAGTAGTAGTCAGGCGTAGACCCCTTCCAGAACATCTTCTAAAGACCAAGTCAAGCATAAACTTATTCTTATATTTCAATCAACAATTACTTTGGATGGCATCAATAAGCCCATCTCTGACGACTCTCCATCACCTTTGGATGGAATATATAGGCCCATCTCCGAAAATTGTGTCACCTCTCTGAATGGCATCTCTAAGCCCATTCCCGGTACAATCAACCAACAACGTTACTTCTTGCACATGCGAGTGCATATTTATAGGCACTTAAGTGTTCAATTATCTTCTACCTTCAAGTCACGAATGGCGAACATGCCAATCTAACTCTTCAGGTTTAAGAATATTGAACAGGGGAAGCTGTTGTATCCCAACATTTTCCCTCCTATTTTTCTCAAGAGATTCTTTCAAGGCTTCTCAAAAACCCAAGACACTCAAGGGTTGACCAGTCAGATGCTCCTCCTAAGCCCAAAGGTCTACAACTAGGGTTTTGATTTTCTCAAGGAAATTTGAGTTGAAAAAGTCTCAAGTGTCTTCCATGGTTCTACACAGGTTCTCAACAAGGTTCATGTCAAGTTTCAAGCCTTACATCACAAGTTTGCTCAGTCAATGACTCAAATGATTGGAAATCAATTGTGTTGGTCAAAAAGTCAACTATGGTCAATATACAGTCAAACTTCAATATTTTTGGTCAACATCAACATTTTGAAGTTATATTCATCATTTTATCAAGGGTTGATCATGATTCCCCAAGGAAAGCTCTCAAATCATCAAAAGTAAAGATTTGTCAAATTAGGGTTTCCTTAGGAGAAGTCAACTGAACTTTGACCAGGCATAAGTTTTACATGCTTCTTCAAATTTTCCCCAACCAAATCCCATTTTTAATAAAACTCAATTCCCTACAACTTTACTTTTATTCTCAAGTCCAAAAGATGCTTCATTTGGAAGATATAAGCTCACACATTATAGGTCATTTTCAAATGTCAATAAAAGACACTTTTTGTCAAGGCAACTTATATCAAGATAATGTATTCAAAAGTAAAAATGATCAACATATAGATTGTGTAGGACATCTTGAGCTTTCCAAAAAGTCAAAGATCATCTTTAAAAGTTGACAATTGAGCAAGTTATGACTTTCACAAGTTGGGCAATTTTAAGAAATGCATGAAATTCTAAATGCGCAAACTTGAAATTTGGACACGTGACCTAACTTTTTGGACTTCAAACATGTCAATGACCTTGCAAAAGACTCCTAAACTCACTCTTACCTTGTCTTGTATTTTCCTATTAATTAATTTATATTTATTTTGTTTTTATTCAAATAAATGAGAAATAATTTAAATAAAATCACAAATATCATGGGCTATCAATATGGGCTGGATTTGATTCACATTGGAGACTATTAATTCATGCAAGGTACATCAAAAATGTCCAGGTTCATGCAACATCAAGAAAGGGCGAGAATCACTCATTTTTGGCAAGCTTTAAATGTGTTTTATTCTTGTCTCAAAGGTTGTCATGGCTTGGTTTTCCTTCCATATTTATCTACTCCTTTCTTCCCTCTATATAAAGCACTAAAAGGCAGGCCAA
This sequence comes from Vicia faba, assembly GCA_948472305.1. Classification (NCBI taxonomy): domain Eukaryota; kingdom Viridiplantae; phylum Streptophyta; class Magnoliopsida; order Fabales; family Fabaceae; genus Vicia; species Vicia faba. Next base: position 1,260,503,317 of record OX451740.1, read on the forward strand.
AGGGAGCACGGAATTCCTCTTCAAAAAGCTCTCCAAAAGCTCTTCACAAAGCTCTACCAAATTCTAAAAAATTCCTCAAAATTGCCAAAATTCGCAACTGCTTTTCCAGGCACAATCAATCCAAACCAGTGATCAAACCTTACTCCTGAGATCCCCAGGAGTCTCCCCAGACCCAAGAACACGTCCAACCGTGCTTAGAAGGCCATTCACGAACTCACCTGTGGTAAAATTGGTGTACATTTTTATATAATGGGTTGCAGGTCTATTTAACACTTTTTTGTGATACAGTTGCATTCATATTAGAGAAAAGGACATGCACAAGTGATCGCATGATGTTTTTGACGTTATAATCACGCTCATCATGCGCTATCACATCAACATCATCAGATCCAGATACAACAATCCAGATCTGAGCACCCACGATTGGTCTCATGGGAGAAATGCACATGATCCTGAAGATTTTTCCTCCAACGCCCGGGCCAATGTTGTTGGGCCAATTGATTTCTGATTTTCACACCCCTTAATTACTTGTTTTGCAACTTGGCCCAATTTAATTTTTTTGTCTTTTTCTTTTACTTTCATTATTTCTTCTTTATAACAAAAAAATCATAAAATCATACAATCATAAAATCACAAAAAAAATTAGACTTAGACTTAGGTTTCCATAAATTTAATTTAAATATTTTCCTAAAACAAAAAAAAAATAACAAAAACATTTTCTTTTTACCACTTAAGATTTTTTAGGTTCTCTTTACATCTTTCTCTTTTCTTCCCCGCACGTTTATCTATTTTTATTCGCATTATTTTCACAATTATGTAATTGTACATGGGATGTATTAGACTTTAACTAGGACCTATTTACTTTGTCTTTCCCCCATTTTTTTGGTTTGTAATTCCCCCCACCCCGAAGCATTGTAATAGCGTAGATTCAAATTTCGGCATTTTTATTTCGCGTGCCTATATTAACTGCTAGATGTATGTTAATAGGCTTGCATGGAAAGAATAAAAACAAATGCTAGAAAACCTAACATTCAAGACAAATAACTGAAACATAACACATTCGCACACGCGTACCTTTAGGGTACCCTAATTTGTTACCTTCGGGAAAACAGTCATGTCCCTCGAACATGGGATGTAACACCCCAATTCTACCCGACAATTATATATGCAAATCAGAGTGGTAACTATTCATGCAAACGAATCAGAATGTCACAAATTCAACTTTAAAAACTCATTGCATTCAACGTGGATACATAACACTTTGAAATTTCGGATGAACTATCAACATAATAATTTAATCTCTTAATTCAACAATTTAGACATCTACGCAACAAAATTCTTAATAACATCTTTATCCATCGTTACAATAACTTCAAAACAACACATACTTAGTAACAATCAAATTAAAGTTCAATAACTGAAATAATAAATAATTAAAAGCAACAAGCGTTCATCCCCCCGAGTGTTACATATCAGAGCAATGACACTGACTCGAACTACTGAAGGTATACAACCTTCACTCTCGATTACCTGCACGTTACCAACGTAAGGGTAACATTCAAACAGAAGGGGTGAGATATATAACAATATAATAAAACATATGATAATTAATATATTAAATTAGATCACATAGCACCACCACTTCTCATCTTATAAACAACAATAATAGCAACATAAATACCAACAATATACACATTCACCACATATATACACAACTTCTTTATGCAATCATATAATGCGACTCAATTATATGCAAATGCATGTGGTACCATTGGACCAGAACCCCCATCTTAAAAATCTGCCAATAAATAGAGGCATCAACAAGGCATAAGCCTTCATATTAATATTCTCCAATACAGGCCATTTTAACAAGCACAAGCTCCATCTTGAAATGCAATGTATGCGACACCATCATGAATGTAATGACAACACCATAATTAACAACATCTCAACACAACATCATTGTTGGCCAGAAGCCTACATCTTAATAAATGCCAATTATTAGAGGCATCTCAACATTTTTCATCAACATCATTCATCAACATCATAATCCATAAAACATCATATATCATCATAATTCATAGCAACTCAGCCACAACAACAACACAACAACAATTCGTCAATCTCGCAACGTTGGCCATAGGCCTACAACATGATATTGCCTATAATTAATTAATCATATAAGGCTTACTTCTAAATCACAAAACATCTATATATTATTATTCTATAATACTACATCATTATCATCATTAATCTTACTGTTACAAACCAAACAATAATCTATAATCATCTCATCCTCATCATTCTTCACAAAAATCAACATAACGATCAACACGGGAACTAATTTAAATCCTAATTTGGATACTAGGATTATCCTTCCTATTCTTCATTTTAATCCTTAAGAATGAAGTTCATCGTGTTAGCTATTTAACGCTTCGAACGACACCTCAAACGAAGTTTGAAAACTCAAGTTACAGCCTTTTCACACTGATTCTACCAAAAACTAGACAATATGGATCGACGCGTAATGACTTGGGTCGACGCGTACTGAACTGAACACGCTACATGAGTCGATGCATACTCTCTTGTATCGACTCATACTGAGTCTGCAACACCGCATGTATTGATACATGCTCCTACGTATTGACTCATCCTTAGTCTAAAAGCCCTCATGTATCGACACATGACTCCTTCGTATCGACTCATCCTGAGTCTAAAAGCCTTCATGCATCGATGCATGACTTTTGGGGTCGACACATACTATTTTGTCATGGATATTTTCTGTGATTTTACTGAATTTTCACTATGGTTTTCATACTTTAGGCCCTAAAAACATCCTCTAATCATAGACAATCATCATTATAATTATCCTATAATTCTACATCAAATATACAGCGCTAGGGCATCATTATTCATCTTTCAATCATCGATTCTCATCATACAACAACATATAATTCAATCATGAACAAGAAAACATTTTCACATCTAATCCCATAAACCAATCATCATAAACCCTATTATAGAGTCAGAACCCCACCCTTACCTTGGATTGAAGGTTGCACTATAACTTTTTCCAACTGATTTCCGTTCTGCCTCTTTTCCTCCTTTCCAACAACTTTCACGTTCTTTCTCTTCCAACCCTTATTTTCCTTCTCTTCTTACTGCTTCTTCTCCTTATTTATAACAATGATAAAATAACCCTATTATTCTCTTTATTCCTTAATGGAATTAAGACTACTACATCCCCTTATTACTACTTCTATCCTTTAAAACAAGCCCACATCAAATAATATTATCATTCTAATGTTATTCCACAACTTAATAAAATAATTAAATCCAACTAATCACAACACATCAACTATCATCATATCACAATTTCACAAATATTCCAAAAATAATTTAATTAAATGATTAATTAAATTACGGCCGTTACAACTCTCCCCCACTTAGAATATTTTCGTCCTCGAAAATTTACCTTAATCAAACAACTAAGGATAGGAGTCTCACATCTTGCTCTCCAACTCCCAAGTCATGCTTTCTCCAGAAGCTCCTAGCCAAACCACTTTAACCAAAGCAATCTACTTTCCCCTCAGAGTCTTTATTTCACGATCCGCGATCCGTACAGGCATCGTCTCCACCGTAAGATTATCCCGTACTTGCACATCGTCCATATGAATCGCATGAGATGGATCTGAAATATACTTCCAGAGTTGTGATACATGAAACACATCATGCAAATTCGAAAGATTAGGCGGTAAAGCAACTCTATAAGCAACATTCTCGACTCTCTCTGAAATCTGATATGGTCCAATAAAACGAGAAGTGGGCTTCTTAGAATTTAATGCTCGCCCAACACCATTCACAGGTGTAACTCTTAAAAACACATGGTCACCAGCTTGAAATTCTAAATCTTTCCTTTGCTTGTCATGATAACTCTTTTTTCTACTTTTGGAAGCTTTCATCTTTTCTCGAATCAACTTCACCTTCTCAGTAGTCTCACGAACAAGTTCAGGCCCAATTACTACACTTTGACCAGATTCATGCCAACATAAAGGAGTTCTACATCTTCGACCATACAACGCTTCAAAAGGTGCCATCCCAATACTATAATGATAATTGTTATTATAAGTGAACTCTATCAACGGAAGATAAGTATCCCACGAACCTCCCTGCTCAAGAACACATTCCCTCAACAAGTCTTCCAACGATTGGATAGTCCGTGCAGTCTGACCATTTGTCTGAGGATGATACACTGAACTTAACCTGAACTTAGAACACAATGCTTCTTGAAAACTCTTCCAAAAATCAGAAGTAAATCTTGGATCTCTACCTGACACAATGCATAAAGGAACAACATGCAGCTTCACAATCACACTAGTGTAAATCTCAGCGAACTTCGACACTGGAAAACTGATGTTAATAGGAATAAAATGAGCCAACTTCGTAAGCCTATCAACAATCACCCAAATCAAATCATGTACTCTTATAGTATTAGGTTACCCATCAAAAAGTCTATTAAAATGCTATCCCATTTCCATTCTGGAACTTCTAACGGTTGCATCAACCCTACAGGTTTCTGATGTTCAACTTTCGACTTCTGACAAGTCAAACATGCATACACAAACCGAGCCACATCACTCTTCATTCTAGGCCACCAAAACAAACCTTTCAAATCTTGATACATATTTGTAGCTCCTGGATGAATAATCAACTTACTTCTATGACTCTCTTCAAGTATCACTTTCGTCATCTCAGCATCATCAGGAATACAAATACGATTACAAAATCTCAACACACCTTACACATCTAACTTAAAATCATTATTCTCAGACTGATCGATTCCAACCATCAAATATACCAGTTTCACATCCAACTTCTGAGCTTCTCTGATACTGTCTAGAAATTCATTATTAATCTTCAACATGCCTAACATAACACTCAGCAGTGTCACCTCGCAAACTAAGCTCATATCTCTGAACTGCTCAATTCATTCCAACTCTTTAACCATCATTGCTGACATATGTAAAGTCTTTCGAATCAACGCATCAGCTACCACATTCGCTTTTCCTGGATGATAATTCAAACCAAAATCATAATCCTTTAACAATTCCAACCATCTTCGTTGCCTCATATTCATCTCTTTCTGATCGAATAAATACTTTAAGCTCTTATGGTCACTAAACACTTCAAATCTATAACCATAAAGATAATTCCTCCAAATCTTCAACATAAAGACAGCTGCAGCAAGCTCTAAATCATGCGTAGGATAGTTCTTCTCATACGTCCTCAACCGCCTTGACGCATAAGCAACTACCTTACCATTATGCATAAACACACCTCCTAAACCCATCTTAGAAGCATCATAATACATCACAAAATACTCTCCTGGATTAGGCAACGTCAAAATCGGAGCCAACGTCAACCTCTTCTTCAATTATGTAAAACTTTCTTCCCACTGAACATCCCATACAAAAGCTCTACCTTTACAAGTCAACTTAGTCAACGAAAGTGCCAACTTAGAAAAACCTTCGATAAACCTTCTATAGTAACCAACTAGTCCCAAAAAGCTTCTAATCTCAGTAGCTGACTTCAGAGTTTCCCATTGCAACACAACGTCAACCTTCGATGGATCTACAACAATGCCACTACCCGAGATCACATGACCAAGAAAACTAACCTCCTTTAACCATAATTCACACTTGGACAGCTTTGCATACAACTTCTTCTCTTTCAAAACTTGCAATACTACCCTTAAGTGTTCTACATGCTCTTCTTCTAACTTGGAGTAAATAAAAATATCATCAATGAACACCACTACAAATCGACCCAAATAAGTATAAAAGATACGATTCATATATTCCATGAATACTCCCGGCGCATTAGTAACACCGAATGACATCACCGAATACTCATAATGTCCATAACGCGTTCTGAAAGCTGTCTTCTGGATATCTTCATCCTTTACTTTAATATAATGGTAGCCCGACCTCAAATCAATCTTTCTAAACACACGAGAATCCACCAATTGGTTCATCAAGTCATCTATTCTTTGAAGCAGATACTTGTTCTTAATCGTCACTTTATTCAAATGTCTATAATCAACACAAAGCCTCATACTTCCATCTTTCTTCTTTATTAACAACACTGGAGCTCCCCATGGCGATACACTTGGTCTTACAAACTTCTTTTCAAGTAACACTTCCAATTGCTTCTTTAACTCTGACAATTCAGATGCAGACATCATGTATGGTGCCATAGACATAACTCTGGTACCAGGTACAAGATCAATAGCAAATTCAACTTCCCTCTCCGGCGGTACATCGGGAATTTCATCGGGGAAAACTTCAGGAAATTCACACGCCACATGCAATTCCTCAATTATGGCTTGAGTCTCCACAGATAATGACGCCATCAACGAGAACATCTGTGTTTCTTCTTGCATCAACTTCCTCAACTGTCCAGCTGACAACAGACTATCTTCCTCCTCTTCAGGAGTAGAAAACCTCACAGACTTATCATAACAGTTAATATGAACATAGTTATACTCTAACCAACTCATACCCAAAATCATATCCAAACCTCTTAATGGTAAACAAACCAAATCAACAGCAAAGTATCTGTCGAAGATCGACAAGGGAAACTTCAAACACACAAAAGAAGTAGTCACCGACCCCTTGGCTGGAGTATCGACGACCATTTCTCCATTCATAGAAGACAACATAAGACCCAATCTTTCAACACAATCAGCAGCAATAAAACAATGAGTAGCACCGGTATCAATAATAGTAATTAAAGGAGTACTATTAATGAAACGTGTACCTCTGATAAGTCTGTCCTCGACAGTTGTCTGATCCTCAATCAAAGCGAACACTTTACCACTTGTCTGCGCCCTCTTTGGTTTTTGACACTGACTACCAATGTGCCCTTCTTCACTACAGTTGAAACAAATTACATCCTTATGCTTGCACTCAGATATAACATGTCAGTTCTTACCACAACGAAAACACCTCTTTACTTCAGTAGTACACACATTACTCTTATGCTCAGGTTTCCCACATTTAAAACAAACCACACCAGCAGGAGCATCTCCCCCACTAGTCCTCTGACCCTGAGCAACTTTCTGTTTACCTTTACCACCTGGGGTATCATAAGGCTTACCATGATTCTGTTGGTGCTTACCCCTCTTCTCACTGATAATCTTGTAATGAGCATTATTATCCTCTTCATAAATTCTGCAATTATCAATCAAATCAGCAAAGACACGGATCTTCTGGTATCCAACCGCCTTGTTGATCTACGGGCGTAACACATTCTCAAACTTGATACACTTCGAAAACTCAGCATCTGCCTCAGCATAGTGCGGATAAAACTTAGCCAACTCAGAAAACTTTGCAGCATACTCAACAATCGACATATTTCCTTGCTTCAGCTCAAGGAATTCAATTTCCTTCTTACCCCGAATATCTTCCGGAAAGTACTTCCTCAGAAATTCCCTATGGAACACAGCCCAATTAACATTCTCACATGCATCTTCTAACCTCTGGCACGTCTCTAGCCACCATTCATCAGCCTCGATTGCTAGCATATGAGTACCATACCGATCCTTCTGCGCTGGAGTGCAGTCCATCACACGGAAGATTCTCTCAATCTCTTTCAACCAATCCAATGCTCCGTCAGGATCATACTTTCCCTTGAAGGTATGCAGATTCTCTCTCTGGAAAGTAGCCAAATTACGAGATCCAGCATTTCCATCAGCATTCAGATGATTCTCCATTGCATGAGCCATTGCTTCTAAAGCAGCAACAAGTGAAACATCATTTCTTCCAGCCATCTCAACTTATCACTACAGCATAAAAAATGGTTAGAACTCAAATTAACAATACTCGATTGTTAGACAACTACGACTCAACGACAAGGTCGGCCCAACCTTTTGCTCTGATACCAACTTTGTAACACCCCAATTCTACCCGGAAATTATTTATGCAAATCAGAGTTATATCATTCATGCAAATGAATCAGGATGTCACAAATTCAAATTTTAAAAACTCATTGCATTCATCGTGGATACATAACACTTTAAAACATCAGATGAACCATCAGCATAATACTTTAATATCTTAGTTCAACAAATTAAACATCTACGCAACGGAATTCTTAATAACATCTTTATCCATCATTACAGCAACTTCAAAACAACACATACTTAGTAACAATCAAATCAAAGTTCAACAACTAAAATAATCAATAATTAAAAGAAACAAGCATTCATCCCCCCCGAGTGTTACATATCAGAGCAATGACACCGGCTCGAACTATTGAAGGTATACATCCTTCACTCTCGATTACCTGCACGTTACCAATGTAAGGGTAACATTCAAACATAAGGGGTGAGATATCTAACAATATAATAAAACGTATGATAATTAATATATTAAATTAGATCACATAGCAACACCACTTTTCATCTTATAAACAACAATAATCGCAACAGAAATACCAACAATATACACAGTCACCGCATCAATACACGACTTCTTTATGAAATCATATAATGCGACTCAATACTATGCAAATGCATGTGGTACCATTTAAGCATAACTCCCATCTTAAAAATCTGCCAATAAATAGAGGCATCAACAAGGCATAAGCCTTCATCTTAATATTCGCCAATACATGCAATCTGAACGAGCATAAGCTCCATCTTGAAATGTAATTTATGCGAAACCATCATGAATGTAATGAAAACACCATAATTAACAACATCTCAATACAACATCATCGTTGTCTAGAAGCCTACATCTTAATAGCTGCCAATTATTAGAAGCATCTCAACATCTTTCATCAACATCATTCATCAACATCATAATCCATCAAACATCATATATCATCATAATTCATAGAAACTCAGCCATAACAACAATACAACAGCAATTCGTCAATCTCGCAACGTTGGCCATAGGCCTACAACATGATATTGCCTATAATTAATTAATCATCTAAGGCTTACTTCTAAATCACCAAACCTCTACATATTACTATTCTATAATACTACATCATTATCATCATTAATCCTACTGTTACAAACCAAACAATAATCTATAATCATCTAATCCTCATCATTCTTCATAAAAATCAACATAGCGATCAACACGGGAACTAATTTAAATCCTAATTTGGATACTAGGATTATCCTTCCTATTCTTCATTTTAATCCTTAAGAATGAAGTTCATCGTGTTAGCTATTCAACGCTTCGAACGACACCTCAAACGGTGTCTGAAAACTCAAGTTACAGCTTTTAACACCGATTCTTCCAAAAACCAGACAATATGGATCGACGCGTAATGTCTTGGGTCGACGCGTACTGAACACGCTACATGAGTCGACGCATACTCTCTTGTATCGACTCATACTGAGTCTGCAACACTGCATGTATCGATACATTATCCTACGTATCTACTCATCCTGAGTCTAAAAGTCCTTATGTATCAACGCATGACTCCTTCGTATCGATTCATCCTGAGTTTAAAAGCCTTCATGCATCAATGCATGACTTTTGGGGTCGACACATACTGTTCTGTCATGGATATTTTCTGCGATTTCATTGCGTTTTCACTACGGTTTCCATACTTTAGGCCCTAAAAACATCCTCTAATCATAGAAAATCCTCAATTATAATTATTCTATAATTTTACATCAAATATACAGCGCTAGGGCATCATTATTCATCTTTCAATCATCGATTCTCATCATACAACAACATATGATTAAATCATGAAGACAACATTTTCACATCTAATCCCATAAACCAATCATCATAAACCCTATTATAGAGTCAGAACCCCACCCTTACCTTGGATTAAAGGTTGCTCTATAACTTTTTCTGGCTGATTTCTGTTCTGCCTCTTTTCCTCCTTTCCAACAACTTTCACGTTCTTTTTCTTCCAACCCTTATTTTCCTTCTCTTCTTATTGCTTTATATTTTCTCCTTATTTCTAACAATAATTAAATAACCATATTATTCTCTTTATTCCTTAATGGGCTTAAGACTACTACACCCCCTTATTACTACTTCTATCCTTTAAAACAAGCCCACATCAAATAATATTATCATTCTAATATTATTCCACAACTTAATAAAATAATTACATCAAACTAATCACAACACATAAACTATCATCATAACACAACTTCACAAATATTCCAAAAATAATTTTATTAAATAATTAATTAAATTATGGGCGTTACATGGGACACTTTAGCAAAGACCCTCGGTTAAAAAGACCGTAGTCCTTCGATGACCCTTCGATGCTGCCTTCGGTATACGATCTAGTCCCTTACGATCAATTTGCTAAAGTTCCCTATGAGTTGCCTTTATGATTGTACGATGACTCGCGTCTGTCCCTTAAAACATTCAATAACAGGGCTACCTACTGACTAATATTAGGATAGCATTGTCTAAAGGAAAATAGGAAAAGAACAAAGACCATTTGAGTAGTTAGACAACTTGTAGTTGCTTGCTCACAAAACAAATCAAATTCTCACACATGCACTCTCTTTCTAAATATTTTAAAGACAAAAAACTTTGTATCCCTTCTCAACGATACGAGAATCATTACAAAGTTCACCGTACTAAAGCATCTTTATTAAAAAAATTTCAAACGCACCTAAAGAATATTCAAGACTTCTGCTGGTTCAGTTTAAATCTATCAACAATTTATCCTAATTCTTTCCCATAGAAATCTTCTCTGGTTTAGAGAAATCGCTCCAAGATTTACTCTGACTCTTTCCAGTTAAAGAATATTCAAGACTTCTGCTGGTCCAGTTTAAATCTCTCAACGGTTTATCCTGATTCTTTCCCGTAGAAATCTTCTCTGGTTCAGATAAATCGCTCCAAAATTTATTCTGATTCTTTCCAGTTAAATAATATTCAAGACCTCTGCTGGTTCAGTTGAAATCTCTCAACGATTTATCCTGATTCTTTCCCGTAGACTTTTTCTCTAGTTCAGATAAATTACTCCAAGATTTATTCTGATCCTTTCTAATTAAAGAACATTCAAGACCTCTGTTGTTTCAGTTTAAATATCTCAATGGTTTATCCTGATGAATTCCCTGTAGACGCTTTCCCTGGTTCAGATAAAGATATATCCTGATTCTTTCTAGTTAAAGATTATTCAAGATTTCTGCTAGGTTCAGTTTTAAATCGACCAAAGGTTTATTTTGATTCTTTTCCCAGTTGAATTCAAGCTTAGACTTAGTCTAATTTTCTGTCAACAATCACCTTTGGATGGCATCTATAAGCCCATCTCCGCGAACTCTCCATCATTTCTACAAATGGCATCTTTAAGCCCATTTCTTACACCTCAACCATAATATCATTAAAGTACAAATTTCTGGGCACTCTAGTGTTCAATCATCTTCCACCTTCAAGTCACGGATGGCAGATTCTCCAATCTAACTCTTCATGTTTAAGAAGATTGAACAGGGGCAGCTGTTGTACCTCAAAATTTTCCCTCTCATTCCTCAAGACATTTATCATAAAGGGCTCCCAAAAATTAAAAAGGAAATTGCTAAAAAAACAAAATAGATGAAAATGCTCTTTTTGACAAAATTAAAGGAAAAGCAAGTTCTTTTCGATTTTGTATCCTTTGATTAGACACTTTGGCCTTGGTTTCATCTTTCATTTGGGTGCTGGACTCCTTTGGGGCAAGTTCATTTCATGCTTCGATTGAGGAATTGGACTCATTTGGGAAAGTTCATTTCCGATTTCGTTTAAGCACTTGTGCAAATCTTTCGTTTGGCCACATAGCATCTTCCCTGTGTGTTAGCCAAGACTTACAAGGCAGAATTTCCTACCATGTTAACATTCACAAGGCCAAGGTCATCCTTTGAAGCAACTTGTTAAAAGCTTCGACAGGGAGACACTTCCCATCAAATAGCTTCAATTAACAAGGCAAAAAGCTTTCTGATGATGTCCTTCAATTCAGGAGGCCAAAGCCTCTCTTCTGCCCTCTTTCGATTACACATCTTGCCTCCTTCAGTTCTCATTCGTTTGGGGAAATAGCCTTCCCAGTATTGAAAGCTTCGATTGAGCCTTTCATCCCCTGCATGCATCCTTCATTTGGGGTGTGCAAATCCGTCAGCACAAACTCTTAGTCATGCCTTTCGTTTAGGCATGTGGCTCCCTCTTTACAAACTTTCGTTTGGACATATTTGCATAGCGTCACAAGACATGGACCTCCTGAATACACCTTTTGTTTGGCCACATGGCCCCTTTATAGGAAAGTTTGAGTGGGCAGTATCCCCTTGGAAATGCCCTGCTTCAAATTCTACACTATGCCTTTGTCTCATGCGAAAGAAGTGCCATGGTGGTGCATTCGAAGGGCTTGCCAGGCATGCCTGGATGTCCCAATCTAATGACATGTTTTACTGACCCATCCCAAGAGCATGTATTTGGACCATTCGAAGGAACCCATGAAGGGCCTGGTCGAAAGACACTTATTTGGCCCCTTCAAAGGATATCCACATGAGCCATTCGAATGACACTTCAATTTGAAAAAGAAATGGTTGTTGAAGAGTCTGGTTGAAGGATAAAGCTAGGGGGTCAAGACAAAATGTTGAGATGCCAAAGGTACTTGTTGACGAAGTCTCATGCACTGCCAGGTTCAGGCCTGATACGCTGGCCATAAAACTCCAAAACTGCTGCACAACAGTCCTGCAATGTTTCCTTCTTCCTTGCATAAAAATGGCATAAAACACTGTCCCTCGAAAGTTACAAATACAACATACCTTTTTTGTTGGAACCTTTTGTTTTCCCTCCTAAAACATCAGCCCAGACCATCTATAAATAGGAGACATCACAACACATGTTGAGGGCGCTTGAAGGATTGCAAGAAAACACTTGTGAAAATTCTCAAAAATTCTCAAACACTTCCCAACACTCTTTTTCAAACACTTCTGTACTCTAAGTAAGAACCTTCAAAATTCACCCTCCAAGTACCCATCAAATTTCCCTTCGACCCACTTCCAAAACTACCATACAATATGCCTTTGAGTCATTCCACTACTTGTTATAAAAGAATCTTCGATCCACTCATGCAACCTCTTTCGATTCAGTGACTGCTTTCACAAAGTGGTAACTGGATTAGCCTCAAGAAGGTCCCAACGAACTCTCATTCTCCATCAAGGAAGGCACTTGCAGTTCCCTTCGATCAAAGAACTTCAAGAGGTAAGTTCTCTTCAAGCTTGAATCTATTCTATTTTAATATCTTGTGAACATGCCAATAAATAAAATGTATAGTTTATGTAGGGAGCTAGACCATGTTTTAGCTTTCGATTCTGACTGCCCATATGCTGAAAACTCAACTTTAATTAGTTAGGCTTTGGACTTTGAGACCCTTTGGTTTTTTGTGCTAACCCCTGGACTGTAATTACGTTTGGATGATGCACTTTAAGAATTTAAGACAAGTTTATTATACCCTTTGATTGGATAGCTGCACAAGCCTTTCGAATCACAATCTGAGGGCTCAACATGCTCACAGTTGAAGGAGTCAGCAAGGAGCCTGTGGCAAAGCATGAACCTTGCTAACCCCAGGCTTCAAATGAAGGAATGAACCTTGCTGCCTCCAGGCCTTAAACGAAGGCTAGAACCTTGTTGTGTCCAAGTCTCAAGCGAAGGACAGAACCATGCTGACTTCCAGGCCCAGACGAAAGGCACACCTACACTGATTCCAGTCCCCAGTCAAAGGAGGCTGAAAGACAAATCGAAGGGCATGACTTCACTGACTCCAGACCCTTAATCGAAGGAAGCCAAAAAATGCAGAATTGAAGGGTGTTTCTACCTAAATCGAAAGACCCACTTTTCTTGCTTTTATTTTATTTTTGCCTTTATATTTTGATGATATTCAATATGGTTGTAATAGTGTATGATTTTATCTTTCTGGATTTTATTATTTTTGTATAGATGCTAGTAACTAGGATGTATGGTAAGATAAAAACAACAAGTAGATAACCAAAAGTTCAAAAGACAAAATGCATGCAATCAAACACACTACTGACACACATACACCCCTATGGTAATTCCACTTGTTTCTTTGGAAAAATAATCATGTCCCTCGAATATGAGTGCTTTAGCAAATACCCTCGATAAAAGATCATAGTCCCTCGATATCCCTCAATGTTGCCTTCGGTAAATGATCTAGTCCCTAAACGACATTGCTAAAACGTCCCATAGGTTGCCTTCTATGACTATACAAATGTCCCACGCCCGTCCCTTCACATCAAATGATGGGGCTTCTTACCAAATCAATTGTAAGATAGCAAAATCTAAAGGGGAAGGAAAATAACGTTTAAGACCTTTGAGTGGGTAGGATGCTCCTAGTTGCTCGCTTGCTCACAACAAAAAACAACCTTTTATACACCAACACTTTCACTTTGAAACATTTTCAAAAGACAAAACACTTTGTACGCGTTTTTATAGAGACGAGAACCATTACAAAAACATTATTTTTTTCAAATACTTTCAAAACCCACACCACAAACACATTTTTAAACAAAAGCAAGTGATCTAGAAAGCAACTAAGAGCCCTTAGATAATGAAACAACGCGGCCAAAACCTGTCATCTGGATGTAATGAAACATCAATGAAGTCGCCACCGAATGTCTTTTATCCCGCCGAAAGGGAAAGGTAAACATCGAGAAAACCTGAAAAGGGAGAAATCATGGTCTTTCGACCGAGAGATTGGGTAAGGGTGTCTGTTACGCGAGGGGAAGGTATTAGCACCCCACACGCCCGTAGTACTCTACGGTATCCACTCTTGTTGTCTAATCTAAATGGGTGTGGTCAAATCCTATGTATATGGCTTAAAACTGAAAAGGGAATGCATGCGAAAGAAAAAGAAAACAATGTAGGGAAAATAAAAGTTGTGCTCGGTTGGGCCCTACCCCTTTGCCTACATATCCCTTTTAAGGAATCAGAGCAGCCGTAGTTTGGCTTATATATTTTGGTTGGTTTGTGTTTTTTAGTTAAGACGACAAAAATAAACAAGATGGCAAAATATCGAATGAAACAACAAACAAATGAGATGGTCAAACATTGACTAAATAATAACAAAGTAACATGTCAAAGATGGAGAAACATCAAATGATAAAGCATCACACCTAACAATGACATTGAGGGTCAAAGTAGGATAACAAACATGTGCGATGGCGAAACATCAGCTTCACACAAATATGCGATGGCGAAACATCGGATAAAAGATAATAAAGCATCATGGCAAAGATGGAAAAACATCGATAAACGGATGACAAAGAAACACACCTAACAATGATATTGAGAATCAAAGTAGGATAACAAACATGTGCGATAGAGAAACATCAGCTTCAAACAAATGTGCGATGGCAAAACATCGGCTAAAAGATAATAAGGTATCATGTCAAAGATGGTGAAACATCGATAAAACGAATGACAAAACATCACACCTAACAATGATATTGAGAATCAAAGTAGGATAACAAACATGTGCGATGGCGAAACATCATCTTCGAACAAATGTGCGATGGAAAACATCGGCTAAAAGATTTAAAAACAAAACCAAGAGGCGCACAAACAAGTGAGATTGATTTGTATCTTTTATCTTGAAGAATGGTTTGAGTTTATTAGAGGTGTTTTATGATTTGCCAAGAAAAACTATTTTTGTTTTAAGATGCAAAATGCAAAGGAAAAGGAAACAACTAAAGGAAACTAGCCTAGCATTATCCCTAGTATTATGATACAATGATTGATCCTAAGGTTGAGGATAAAGGAAAACCCTATCTTATGTTAGCATACATGGATTCCTATCTTAGTTAACATGTTAAAGGAATCTTAACAGAACTATCCTATAGGGAACATGCAATGAGAGAGAAGTCGTGATCTCAATTTCTAAATTGAGTGACTCATAGATCCACAATTAAAGAAGAAAAGCAATAAACATCCTATAGGGAACATGCACTGAGAGCGAAGTCGTGATCTCAATTTCTAAATTGAGTGACTCATCGATCAACAATTAAAGAAGAAAAGCAATAAACATCCTATATGGAACATACACTGAGAGCGAAGTCGTGATCTCAATTTCTAAATTGAGTGACTCATCGATCAATAATTAAAGAAACAACATAACACATGTATCAAACAAAAACAGAGGGCCTCCTGACATATATCAGCAACAAAGGTCCCATCATGCAAAATTAAACTATAGAAAATAAAAATAGAAGAAAGGAAATAGTGCAATACCAAACGGATAACTATCCGTAGCAACTAAACAAGAATAAAAGAAACCCAGAGAAACTTCAAGTAAGCTGGCATCAACAGACAAATTAAGTCAGAAATTACGCCATCAGGATATAAGTAATGAGATTATCAGATATGAACAGATCCCATGGCCAATGTATAGCATTCATAATCACATGTGTATATCCTGCATAGACTATCAAATATGCCAAGCACAAGAGTAGTGCAAACATAACAAATTGTGTTCCACAAATAAAGTGAAACACAGTAGCCTCAGGTCAAAAATAGAAAAAACTTTTCTCAAAGTACCTCGCACATTCAACAACCAAGTTAGTATTCCCATAAATAGAATGATGATTCACATAGGGGATGACTGATGACACCAAGATGAAATGAGAAAACATGATAGCAACTATCAAACATTAGTCATGATGAACAAAAAGAAACAAGTATGTGCACAATTTGGTCAAAAGAATCAGAGGAGTGTTGCTCTTTTCTATCACCATATTGAATTGATAATTGAATATCAATCAAGGATCATGGGAGCTTAATAAGAATACAATCAAAAACCATGAAGGTCAGTAGTAAACACATTTCCACCATTCTAAATTAAATTATCACAGCTCACTAGCACAATAGAAGAGGGATTCCACACAGTGCATCAAAAGGTTCAAACATTCAAACATGGGGAATTAAGTAAAATGGCTTGAGTTTATTTGGATTAACATATTTAACATGATCATTAGGTGCCCAATTATAGGCCTTAATCAAGTTCATTGGCCATAAAAAAATTTCAACAAGATATGCAACACTAATTGGGTACCTTCACTTCAAAAATGCATCAAAAATAGAAACAAGGATCAATTATTCAAAACAAAAAATTCTTAGCATCTTTGAAGTGTGTAGAAGTGATAAAGCAATCCTTAAGTTCATGAATGATTGAGGAGGAGATCAAATGAGGCTCAAAGTTCAAAACTAGTTGGCAAAACTACCAAAACTAAACAAGTTTTCAAAATAATTCATGGAAAAATATCAAACCAAGTCAAATAATTCAAGAAAAGTGGTTTTCAGATCCTCAATGCATTCATGAAACATAATCAAGATCTAAGTTCTATTGAAAATCCAGGGCATCGTGGTTTTGAAAAAGAAACTTGCACAATAAGCAACAAAACCCTAATTTTTGACTTTTAATCTTAAATATTGATAAAATAAGATCAAAATCCAAACAATTAAAACCAATATCATGCAAATCACAAGAAAACCCTAAATGCCAGAACACATTTTTTTCCACATTTTTTGAATTAAAGAAAAGTCAAGAATAAAATCAAATTCAAACAATTAATCAATTAAACACATAATCACATCTCAAAATGAAATTATAATAAAAAATAAAAAAAAACATCCAAATAAAATCATATTCAAATATTATAATTAAAAATACACATTCCTGATTTTTTATGGAATTTTTGAATTAAAGGAAATATTAAAGTAAAAATCAAACAAACAATTAACAATTAAACTATTATTTAATGGCAAAAATGTAAATCCTAGCCAAAATTCACAAAAAGGTCAAAATAAAATTATATTCAGATTCTATGATTAAAAATAAGCTTGTATGCTTTTTTGAGAATTTTAAGAATTAATGGAAGTATTAAAACCAAAATTATGAAACAAATATTTCAAATAAACCTCTCAAATTAAGTTTCTAATCAAAAAAAGAAAAAATGCCAAACAAATTTCATAATCAATTTCTACATTTTTTTATGAGTTCAAATAATTTTTGTGGAATTTTTCAAATTAAAGAAATATTAAAAAAAAATAAACACTAAACAAATAATTAAATAATAACACAAATTTTTAAACCAATCAAAACATTTTCAAAAATTATCAAAAAAAGAAACACAAGGTCAGGAATATTATTTTTAGGTTTCCTGAATTTTTTCATGGTTTTTCAATCATTTTTGGGCAAGGAATAAAATCATGAAAATCAATTTATGAAACAAAATTCAAATGAATTAAAGAAACAAGCCAACCAACCAGAGGAGGTCACACAATCATCTTCAACCTCCGGCAAGGGAAAAAACGCGCGCGTGATAAGGTTCACCACCTCATGTTCCAGTCAACATAACATGCTAAATTCTACACCATTTTTCATGAAATTTTGTGCACATTAAAGCCAGCATATCATACTTCAACATGCAATTCGAATCACATCAAATAATTAACCATGGATGAAGAACAGATCGTGCAAAAATTCCAAAAACTCACTGAACAGAAAAATTTCAGATGCATCAACCATGCATATCTCATCAAATTAAAAGCTCTGAAGCTACAGAAACACTTAATGAACTTCAAACAACATGATTATGAACTCAAATCACACAATGCACGACTAGAAATCAAGATCCAAAGTTAAGAATTCAAACCTTTGAGGAAAAAACGAATCTATTGTCTCCTTCACTCCAGTTTCAAACCAAGCCTCGATCTACAATCCTTATCACTTGGAGAAGAGAATGCAAGAAGAATCAACCAAAACGCGCAAGGGAATTGAGAGAATCGAAGAAAAATGCAGAACAAATAGTTATGGAGTTTTTTGAAGTCAGGGATGAAATGAAGCACAAAATCTATTCAATGAGGCTTGCCTCTCAATATATAGATCATGAAGAGGAGGGTAGGATAGGTTTTTCACACTGAAAACCGTTAGAAAGAATGAATTCCTCTTTTTGCCAAAATCAAGTGTGCACATGCAGCCCTCAAATCCCTCGTGCGTTTGCTTCCATTTTATGTGCATTTTAATCCATTTTATCTCAGGAAGAGATTAGCAAAAGAATTAAGGCTTAAATCCTTGTATTAAGCAAGTGTTGGTGATTAGGCATTTTCATGCCACTTTTTGCAAAATCACGAGTTGCCCTTGCATTTGCCCATGTGCAGCTCAAACTTTGGCATGATGGGCCTTGTTACATTGCATATTAGTAATGGGCCAAGTTTTAAGTGAAACAAATGGCCACAAATCAAGTTATCAAGAATTTGAAATTTGCATGGTATGCATGAATTCAATGAAATGCCTCCAAATTCCAAGGTCCACAACTTGCTCATACTTTTGAATTTTGACACAAATGAGTATAATTTGGAAAGGTATTGAAAAGACCTACAATCCCTTAGTTTTGAGTTTTTGGAATTAAATCAATTAAGTTTCTAAAAATTGAGCTTGAAATTCACTAATTTTGGAAAATGACCCATAATTTTGTGACTTCCAAAGATCATAATTCTTGATTCCTTGCCAATTTGGACATGAGACCAAAAGGAGATGAAATACCATCCTATTATCTTTCCAAGCATGTTTCATTTGCATTTTTTTGATCAAAGGTGAATAAAATGTGAATTTTTGAAATTAAGTCCTTATTTTCCAAAATTAGAAACTTTTAGGGTTTCTTCATAAACAAGTTTCAACCTAAACCTCAATCTCCTTGATCCAATGATCAAAATGGACTTGAAATATGAAAAGTACATCCTTGAATTGATGGTTGGCCAAAATTTCACTTAGTCAACTTTGACTTTGACTGATTTTGACCAAAAATGACCATTTGCCCCTCTGAATCAATTGATCCACTTCCCTTCAAAATTGATGATCAAAACTTCAAACATATGATATTTCAAACATATAGAGGCCATGTACAAAGTTTCACTTCAAAATTCTCAAGAAATCTTGATGAAATCCCAAACCCTAGTTTTGGTCAACACCTTAGGAGACTGACGAATCATCTCTAAAACTTCAAATCCTCTGGGCATCTTGACCAATTTCTTGTACAAAGACTTTTCAAATGCCAATGAGATGTTGTATCTTCCAAATCAAGACTTGTACATTGATCAATAGCCTTGATCAAGAAAAACCCTAATTTGACTGGTGAATCAAAGGAGTGATTCCTTCTTATAATCAAACACAAACTTCAATCCTCTGATGATCCAAAGAGATGGATAAAACATCTTGAGATATGAAAAAACTTTTGAGCTTGCAAGATTCAGAGGTTTAGATGACAAGGTTCTACTTGAGAAACTTGTTAATGCAATCAACCTTAAAAGCTTGAGGAAAACTTGATAACCAAAGTATTTTGATCCTATCACAATGTATGAATGCAATGCAATATGATATTCATGATGAAACATAAGCCTAAATCAAGAGGGTAAATTTTAGGGTGCAACAACTTCCCCTATTCAAATATCTTCAAGATGATAAGTGAGAAAAGTGACAACTTTCGAGCGTTCAGAGTTGAAGATGATTGAATACAAAAGAACCCGAAAATTTACACTCTTGAAGAAGAGAGAACAAGAAGCAGAAAACCCCTAAGACATGCGTCAGAATGAAACTGTGATGCAAGTTGGAACAAAACGAAAACAAAGAAGAGTAGACGCAACTAAACTTCCGGAAAAATGTGTCAGGGCGCAACTGGGCTTTAAAAAGAGGAGGTGAGATAAAACTCAACCACAGAGTATAGGCGAAACCTAAGCTCTGGAAAATAAAATGTACGCGAGTGAGGAGACGAAGCTTTGAGCTCGACACAAAGCAAAGTGGCTAGAGTGCGTGATTCTAGGAGCACTTGCTAATCTCAACTAAGATAGACAATATGAAGGAACTGAAATAATCTCAGAAATGAGGAACAAAATCGAGATGAAACTCGACTCGATAACCAGTTAGACGAGACTAAACTAGATGAGTACCAGGAAAAAACTGGATTTCACGCATGGGCAACGAGGAGAAACTCTACCCATAGCAAAATGATGAGAGTGCATGTTTCTCAGAGCACATGCTGGTCTCAGATTAATGGATAAATAATGACGAAAACAGATAGAAGAATCCAAGGAATAAAAGAGACAGATTTCAAGCCAAGGACGCAGTACAAACACTACACTCGGTAAACGAACACCGTCAAAGGGTCCAAGGTATGAAAGCAAAGACGAGATGAAACTCGACTCAATGACTAGTTAGGAGAAACTAAACTAGATGAGTACCAGGACGACACTGGATTTCATGCACTGGCGACGAGGAGAAACTCCACCCAAAGCGAGAGTGATCAGAGCGCATGTTTCTTAGAGCACCTGCTGGTCTCAGGTCAATGGATAAACAGTGACGAAAGCTGATAGAAGAATCCAAAGAACAAAAGAGACCGATTTCAAACTAGGGACGCAGTACGAACACTGCACTCAGTAAACGAACACCGGCAAGGGGCCCAAGGTATGAAAACAAAAATGAGACAAAAATCGACTCAAAGACTAGTTAGGCTAAACTAAACTAGATGAGCACCAGGACGACACTAGATTTCACGCATAAGGTGAGGAGACGAAACTCGAGCTCAACCCAAAGCAAGGAGATTATGGCATACACCTAAACACCCGCTGAAAGAGAATATCAGGGAGAAACTGGTATTCGAAAGCTGCATCAATAGGTGTTGTACCCCAAAATTTTCCCTCCCATTTCCTCAACATTTTCTCATCACAAAACCCTTGGAGATCAAGACCCAGTTAGGGTTTCCTCTGCTCAAGACTTCTCCTTGCACTGTTGACCCAAGTTAGGGTTTGTGTTTGCACAAAGATATTTTGACCTAAAATGCCTAAGATGACTTTCATGCTTCATGTTGGACTCCCAAGTTTATCCATACCAAGTTTCAAGTCTTGATTCCAAATTTTGCCCAGTCAATTGGACAGTTGACCTAGAAATCAGCTGTATTGGGGAAAAAGTCAATTGTGGCTAATTGACAGTCAAATCTCATGAAAATTGACCCACATCAACATTATGAAGTCACATGGACCATTTGATCAAGTTTGGATCATAATTCCACAAGAAATTTGATCAAATCACCAAAAGGGCAAAATGGTCATTTTTAGGGTTTTGACTGCACAAAGGCAATTTTTGACTGTTTGACCTAACCAATGGCAAACCAAGCTCACATATGGACTCAAGGACCCCATGGAATTGTCTTGACATGCTCAACAAGTTCAAAAGATCCCAAATACACAAGATTGACAGTTGAATTTCCCAGTCAATTGATCAATTTTGACTGTATACTGAAAAGTCAAACTTTGACTTTTTTGGTCAAAATCAAGTGTCAAGATTAATTTTTCATCAAAACATGCCAAATCATGAAACTTGTTCATCAAGAAATCAAGAATTGCAAATTAGGGTTTGAAATGAAGATTTTTCATAACGTAGAATTTTTCTAAGTTATGAAAAACCCTAATTTTTTCCTAACTTTGTCCCACTTTCTCACCAAGATTCATTTGAATTCAAGGAAAAGTCAAAACATGAAAGTTGTAGCCTATTGCATAATCTACAACTTTTATTCACAAAGTTTTCCCAAAAGAGGCTTGTAGCTCAAGTTACAATTTTTGGAACAAGGGTACCAAACCATTCTTAACTTAGAGAAAATTTGACCTATTTTAGACAAGGTTTTTACCTAACTTCAAGACCATTTTTCACATACTTCCACTTGGAATTTCAATTTGCATTTCAAAGATGGATTGTATTACACATTCCAAGCTTTCCAAAATGTCCAAGAAATCATCAAACAACCTCATGGTTAGAGAGAATCGAATTTGGCAATATGGGAAAAACTCACTTTGTTCTTGGCCAAATTACATGTCCATAACTTGTGCATTTTCAAACTCAGCATGTGTTAGCTACATTGCAGGCCTCTAATCCCATTTTCACTCAATAATTCAATGCTGAACCATTGTGCCAAGTTGTTGTTCTATGCATTTGGTCATTACATGGAGAACTAAGCCATAAATGGAAAAAGTAAAATAGCCATTCTTGAAAAGTTGCACTTTATGTCTAAAGCAAATCCAAGCAAGTACAGTTAAGATCTCTTTGGCACAAGTTTATGGACTAATTGCACTGATCAAGACTAGGTCGTGCAGCATAGATTGGGGGCCTCTACCTGTCTAGAACACCAACTTGCCATCTCTTGCTTAAAGTGTAAGAAACATAGCATAACACATAATAACTTTCATCTCAGCAAACCAAGCTTTAAGAAAAGTTATCAAACACATTCAAGACATCCATCCTAAACTGAAACACGAGCCTAGCATTCCCAATACCTCCCCATTCCCAGAATCACCCTCAAACTGCCCAAACAGAGCATCTGCTGCAGTTTGAGTTCCATAGCTCAAACCTTCCATGCATTCTTGCTAAAAACACATCAAACACATTCCATAATATCCATATAAACTATTCCAAACCTTGAACTGAGACTGTAACAGCCATAACACCATTTTCCATTTCCGTTTTTCTATCTTGCAGGTGGACTTCTGCAGCTTGATTTGGCACGATTCAAAACACACCAAGCATTGGAATAACATCACTACACTTCAGGAAAGCTGTACAAATCATCATCTTGCTCTGAAAGCTCCTCCATTGCAAGACACGATTCCAACTGAACAGGTATATTCATGAAGTTCTATCTCTCAATATAGGCATTGTTAGCTTTAGGTTTGTGAATAAAACATGTCACATTCATAGCCCTGAACATGCCCATGTAATTAGATTTCATTTATATTATGTATGCTTAGAGAATTTTAAGTCTGAACATTGAACAAAAATTAGGTTAAGAATTGGGGGAGAAGAAATTCTCTCTCATTTCTGAGAGTTAAATCATGTTCTTTATATGTGTGAACTCGTGAGAGGATGCTTAACATTTTTGGTGTTGTAAGTTTTTGCTAAAACTCAAGGAATCAAGATGTTTGAACAAGCCTGAGAAGCGCGCGTTTTTGAACAAGAATGGCTGGAGGTTGAAGAAGCTCCACGTGGGCTGGGCTTTGTTTCCTATTTCTTTTTACACCCTTTTGTTACTTTGACACCCCCTAGGCCCATTATGTTTATTTTCATGATTTTTTGACTTTTCTTTTTTTATTCTGACTTATTTATTTTTCCTCATGATATTAAAAATATAAAAATAATTTTTTAAACCATTTTTGAATTTATTAGGCATTTATTTGTTTAGATGGTTATTTGTACATAAATAAATAAATAGATATACTTTTATTTAAAAATACTAAAAAATATGCAAACACATTTTATTTTCCATTTTTATTTTATTTTATCTTCTGAAAATATTTTATATAAAATATACTTTTTTTATAAATATTAAATATTATTACTTTGGTACATATAATATATATTTAGTAAATAATACAAATATTTATATTAGTATATTTAGGTTAAAATTACAAAATATATACATTTTATTTTTTTATTAATATTTAACACTAAAAATACCTTTTTGACAAATATACTTCATTTTTTTTTAATATATAATAAATAAATATTGTATATATTAATAATTAATACATTTACTTAATGAAATTAGGGTTTTGCCCTAAACATAAAAAACTCCAAAAATAATACTCCCTCCGGTCTCATTTATAAGAAAAAATTAACTTTTTAGATACATTTAATAAGTAATGTAATTGGACAATATATTGTCCAAATACATTACTTATTCAATGTATATAAAAAGTTAATTTTTTCTTATAAATTAGACCGGAGGGAGTACTTTTTATTTTGTTTATTTGACACATAAAAATACTTTTTTTTTCATACATATAAAAAGCCTTTTTGCATCTTGTATATTTATTTTATTTCTATTTAATTTGTGCAATTAATTATCTTGTAAATAAATCCAAAATTGATGTAATAGCCTAGGTTTAAATTCCTTGTCAAAATACCCCCCATTTGAACATTTGTACCCCCCTTCCCATATATTGTGTTGTAATAGCTTAGTAACTTTATTTTTCGCACTTTAATGCTTTCTAACTATACCATGCTAGAATTAGGGTTTGTATGCGAATCAAAAACAACAAGAATAGTTTGACCTAATTTCAAGATAATCAAGCATGAAAATGGACAACACTAATCACACTTGCACCCCTAGGGTATTCCACTTGTTGCCTTCAATAAATGGGCCATATTGCATGTTAGGTCTCTTTGGGCAAAACAAAACAATTCAAATGATCATAGTCCCTCGATGATGCTTTCGAAAGTTGCCTAAAAAATGATCAAGTCCCTTAAAGGAAACATTGCCCAAAGATACTTGGCACCATTGCAATCATGGTCTAAACGATGACCCACGTCCATCCCTTTCACATCCTAACACAAGATTATCCACCAAATACAATGGTGGAACAAAATTGTTAAAAGGGTTAAAAGCATAGTACAAATCTTTGAGAAAATTTAGGAGTAGATGATCTCTTAGTTACTTGAATCAAACTTGCAAAACAAAATACTTGCCAATTTTCTAAACCACACATCACAACACTTTCAAAAACAACTTTCAAAAACAAATGAAAACCTTTTCAAAAGACATACACCTTTGTATACATCCCAACATGGATCATTACAAAGGTTTCCGCTACATCGGCCTCTTTTCAAAACATTTTTAAACCCACACACACAAAGCACCAGTTCAAACAATTGAAAAATAAGGCAAGTTGATCTAAGCAAGTAACTAAGAGCCCATGGATAACCATGGATAGAAAGGGTGCTAATACCTTCCCTTTCTATAATCTACTCCCCGAACCCAAGAAAACATCTCAAAGGTTTTTGCTGTGCTTTTTAACCTTTCCTTAGGATAAAAATAAAAGTCGGTGGCGACTCTTGCTCAACTGAAACATTTGCAAAAACAAACGCAAAATCATAGTCATTTCTCCCACCGTATCACAGAACTGGCGACTTTGCTGGGGACTAATTAAAAGTGGAGTAACCTTAGGTCTTAGATCACCTTTGTTTTCAATTGTTTGCCTTGTTTGCTTTTATATTTGTGGGCTTTGCATCGGAGTTTCATAGATCCTAACCCGGATCTGGGGAATACCCTTTTTAGGTAGCATAATCTGTGAGGGACCTGTCCGGCATAGACCGACATGGGTGAAGCAGTGGCTACGTTGGTGTGGCACCTTGGTCTGTACCTATATCCCTTGTGTTGCAACGAGGAGAATATGGGCCTTCTAAGGAGTCATTAAACACCAACCGACCTTAGAACCCTAAATTGACCAAACTTGGCCATTAGAACAGTAGCAGTATGCTACACTCATTGAGGCTAAACTCTCGCGATGGTTCTGGCCGCAAGAAAAGATTGCGATGTTGGAGTTATGACCGATTGAGGGTAGTCAATGATTTGAGATCCTCTAGAACCCGGTTACTTTTGATAGGACAGGTTTTAACCAACGAAACTAAAAGAGGGTAATACCTAAACTTCGTGCTGGCCTGAAACCTAAGGGTTGTCTTGTGTGACTTGTGTGCCTTATCATGCTTGCCTATGTAAATATTTGTGGTGTGCTTCATCATAGCATCATGCCATCATACCATTGCATGCATCCTGTATAAGGACTAACCCATTTCAAAGACAAAAAAGTTTCATCTTTGCTCTGTTTTGTAGGACATCATGATGCCCGTGCGTAGGAATACTATCCGACTCAACTTTGTTCAACCACCAGCTCTGCTCAAAGATTTGGTTGGTAGGATTCCAAACACTACTTCCTTCATCAACAGGCATGGTTCTCTCCTTGGCTTGATCACTGCAAAGTGGGACCAACAACTGATAAGTGTCCTGACCCAATTTTATGACCCCCTGTATCATTGCTTTACCTTTCAAGACTTCCAGCTGGTCCCTACCCTGGAAGAATTCTCTGATTTGCTCGGTATCCCTGTTTTGGAGCAAACTCCATTCACTGGTTGGGAAAAGACTCCTAGGCCTGAAGAGGTTGCTGCAGTCCTCCCCTTGACCAAAGAATAGGTATTGGCTAACTGGGAAACTAGAAGTGGAATTAAGGGCTTTTTGGTCAAATTTCTGGTTGGCAAAGCTAATGATTTCTGGAATGACTTAGACTTCAAGGCGTACGAAGACATTCTGGCTCTTTTAATCTATGGTCTGGTATTGTTCCCAAATCCCGACACCTTTATCAGTATCTATGCCATAAGGATCTTCATGTCTCGGAATCCTGTACCCACTCTTTTGGGTGATATCCTGCAACAACTCTATGCTCGTACTGCCCGAAAACGGGGAACTCTGTGGTGTTGTGCTCCTTTGCTAGTGAGGTGGTTTATTTCGCACCTTCCTAAGTTCGTGCTGAAGAATGAAGAAGGAAAGGGTTGGGCTCATAGGTTAATGTCTCTCACTGATAATGACATCACTTGGACTCTCAGAGGTTTGGATGAGGTAGCTGTTTTTGATCGTTGCGGAGAATACCCTAATGTTCCGTTGATTGGTATCCAAGGAGGAATCTCTTATAATCCATGTTTAGCTCTCCGCCAGTTCGGAAGAGCCAGAAGAGTAGGGCCTCATGAAATGTTGGTTCCTCACTTCCATTTTGAATTTCAGGCAGACAATGACAAACTACGCCAAGGATTCATTAAGGCTTGGGATAGAATTCATAAAGCTGACCCACATGAGTTGAGACCAAAGACTTCTCTACCAATGGAACCCTATTGCAGATGGGTCCGCATCCGTGCTCAGAAGTTAGGTATGCCGTACGAAGCTGTCAGACCTATCATTCTTGAATCCCCTGATGAAGATGGGGTTCCTCCAACTGTCCTCCCTCCTCAGATACCCACTGATTTTGACACAATGAAGAGATCTTGGGCGCAGCTAAAGGAAGAACGGGATTTTTATCGGGAAAAGTTCAACGAACAGGAACGGAAGATCCAGAGGCTGACTAAGCAATTGGAGGAGGAGCGGGTCCTGAATAACTACATCCACACTGAGAAGAGGAGGCCATGGGAGCACTAATGGGCTTTGGATATTTCTTTTTACAGCTTTTATTTCCTTTTCAGTATTTTTCATTCCTGTAATTCCTAAGGGCAAATTGTTGAACAATTTAAAATTTGAATCTAATGAAGTGTGTTTCCCTTTTTGTCTACAAAGTTGAATCTCGTTTGTCTTTGAAAACATAAAACATATGCATCTCATTGCACCATATGCATAACAGGTACACTTTTTCACAGGTTGCTTAATCTTCTTCGCTGTTTATTTGAACAGTCATCATGAATCCAGATTCATCCAGTGAGCAAGCAATCAAGGCCCTTCAGGCCCAAAGTGCCCAGTTTCAAGAAATGGTCCTGAGCCTGGCCCAAGGTCAGCAAGAGCTGAAGGCTCTACTCCTGAAGAAGAAGAAGAAAAAGAGGATTGTGTTATTCAACACCGGACGCAGGTTTGGGAACACACTCCATAACAAGGCTGATCCAACTACTTCCTCCGCAGAGAAAGATAGTCCCCAAGGGGGAGGAGCTCCTAGTCCTGCAGCCTCTGACAACGAGACGGACTACAATGACGAACAATACCCTCCCGCTGCTGACAGATACAAGCAATTAGAGGACCGTTTGAGCACCATGGAGATTCAGAATGTGCCGGGGCTGGATTTCGGAGATTTGGGGTTATCTTCTGGGGTAGTAATCCCACACAAGTTTAAGGTGCCTGCCTTTGCCAAATACGACGGGGCTTC
Source organism: Vicia faba (assembly GCA_948472305.1). Lineage (NCBI taxonomy): Eukaryota > Viridiplantae > Streptophyta > Magnoliopsida > Fabales > Fabaceae > Vicia > Vicia faba. The sequence goes on from OX451740.1 coordinate 1,260,532,071, forward strand.
CTGTCCAAAGCTGCATCTAAGGTCGTACGTAAGGAAGATCCAACCTTACACGGCAGATAAGAACCTTTGGATTCACTTCTTCCAAGATAGTCTTTCGGGGTCACAACTTGAGTGGTTCTACCAACTAGATGGAACTAGTATCCGACATTGGGAAGATTTGGCAACCGCATTCTACAGACAATATCAATACAATTCTGATCTCGCTCCTACGCGTACCCAACTTCAGGGTATGTCTCTAGGAACGGGCGAAGGGTTCAAAGAATATGCACAAAAATGGAGAGATTTGGCTGGCAGGGTGCAGCCTCCATTAACTGATCGTGAGCTGGTTGATATGTTTCTAGGGACCTTGTCTGGTCCATTTTTCAATCATTTGGTTGGTAACTCCTCCGCTGGGTTTACGGATTTGATTCTAACGGGTGAAAGGATAGAAGATGGCATCAGGTCAGGAAAGATACAAAAAGCTGCCTCCACAAGTACTGAGAAGAGGCCTTTCAAGAAAGAAGCAAGTGCCGTCTATGGTCCTAGAAGACAAGTCAAGCCAGAAAGTCGCCAAGCCGTCAATGCCTTGGTCATTTCAAAGACTGTTGCTGCTCCTCAGCAGTACAATCAACAAAGAGGTGAAAGGCCCAAGAGGCAGTATACTCGGCTGAGTATGACCTTGTCACAAATTTTACCGCAACTGTTATCAACCAACTTGGTGACCATCAAAGAGGCTCCAAAAGTCGTGAATACTGCATCTCCTAAGTATAACCCAAATGCCCATTGTGCTTATCATTCTGATAGCCCCGGGCATACTACTGATGATTGCTGGGCCCTGAGAAATAAAGTGCAAGATCTTATCGACGCGAAGGAAATTCAGTTTGAGGCGCCTGAGAGGCCAAATGTTGTAACTGCTCCTATGCGCCAGCATAGAGTAAATGCCATTGAGGAAGATTTGTATGTCGTTTCGGTGAATGATGTTGCTACCCCTCTTTTGACTGTTAAGAGGAACTTACTACTAGCCGGTTTATTTCTGGGTTGTAGCAAGGGTTGCCTCCTGTGTCCTGTTATCCCTACCGGTTGTCCGCTGCTGAAATCAGGCATCCAAAGCCTGATGGATAACAAAGAAATTCTGTTCACGAAAACTGCTGTTCCATTTGTTTCCGCTGAAGAAGTATCTGTTGTCACAATTTACAATCCTACCAAAGCTCCCCCGAGGAAGCCAGTCCAAATTATGTCTGTTGCACCCATTACTATTACTGTTCCGGGGCCTCTCCCCTATGAGTCTGATAAAGCTGTCCCATGGCATTATGGGGCCGACGTGTATGTGCTTGGAGTGAAGCAGGAGTTCGACACCGGTACCAGTATCAGTAACATCACTGGTCCCGCCAAGATTACTCGCAGTGGCAGGCTCTTCTCGCCTGGCATTGCACCACCAGTTATCCGAAAACCTCTTATCATCACACCCGCAAGTGTGCATGTTTCGAATCAAGTTCCTGTGTCTACTACTGCCGCCGAGTCCTCTGATGCTCGGGGCAAAGAAGTTGCTACCGATTTGCCTGTCAGGACGGAGGCACCAAAAAAGACTGCTGTTGAAGCCTCCCAACAAGAGATGGAGGAAATCCTTAAAATCATTAAAAAGAGTGACTTCAATGTTGTTGAACAGTTGGGGCATACCCCCTCCAAAATATCTATGCTATCATTGCTGCTATGCTCAGAGGCCCATGCAAAGGCCCTGATTTCATTTCTGAAAACGGCCCATGTGCCACAAGAGACCTCTGCAGATCAATTCACTGACTGTGTGGCTAATTTGACAGCTGACAATGGTTTGGGGTTCTCGGATGCTGACCTCACCGCCAAAGGGAAAAATCAAAATGATGCCCTGCACGTCTCTATAGAGTGCAGGGGCACTACTCTCGCACACGTGTTGGTGGACACCGGTTCTTCCCTGAATGTTTTCCCCAAGAAGGCATTGGATCGCTTGGATTGTGAGGGCCTGGAATTGAAACCTAGTAACATCATTGTTAGAGCCTTCGACGGTTCTAAGAGGATGGTGCATAGGAAGGTAGGCATTCCTATTCGTGTGGGTTCCCAAGTCTTCGACTCAACGTTCAATGTAATGGATATTCGTCCATCTTATTCCTGCTTGTTGGGTCGACCCTAGATTCACAAGGCTGGGGAAGTAACATCCACTCTACACCAAAAGCTCAAATACCCTGTCAAAGGGAAAATTGTTACTGTGCAGGGTGAGGAGGAATACATGGTTAGTCACTTGAATTCATTCCGGTATATCGAGATGGACGGGGAGTTTATTGAAACCCCCTTTCAGCATTTTGAGGAGGTTCCTCCAACGTTGGCATCGGCTGAAACAGTGGTTGAAGAAGACTTTCCTCTGAAGATGGCATCCCTGAAGGATGCCCGGGCTGTGATCGAGAAAGGCAAATGTGCAAACTGGGGTCAGCTTCCTGACTTCACTCAAAAGACCGACAAGTTTGGGCTGGGCTTCACTGCAGAGGCTCAGAGGGCTGTGCGCAAAGAGTGGATCAGAAAGGCTCCGGTGTTTATCACCAACTCAAGGGTGAATGCTATCGAGGAGGGCGTAGAAGAAGCGGAGTTTGACAGTTGGATCTATCCAACCACCAGCAACGGACCAAGCAACTGGACGGCAAAGGATTTCACACCTATCACATTTGTCACGCAGTAATTAACTCTTTTGATTTTCAATTTGTAACAAACAATATGTTGAAACTTTATTGGCTCGGTGTCCTACCCGGGGCATCGTAGCTCCATTTGTGAGGGCTTTTTGTATGACATTTCCATATATCATTAATCAAAACATTGGACGTTTGTTGCATTTCAAATCTTGTGCTCTTTTTCTTTCTGTGTTATATGTTGCAAAACAGATATATTTACACACACTCACTTATACAGGTTTCAATCCACTCTGGATCTCACTGGTAACAACTCTGCTACCACCAGTTATGACTTCGAGAATCCGATCAACTTGGCCGAAGATGAAGGTGAAGATGATTGCGAAGTGCCTGGTGAACTCGCAAGACTGCTACTCCAGGAAGAGAGGGCAATTCAACCACATGAAGAGCCGATGGAAACAGTGAACCTGGGTACTGAGACAAATAGGAAAGAAGTCAAGATTGGGGCCAATCTAGAGCTCAACGTGAAGCAACGATTGATCTAGATGCTACATGATTACATGGAGATATTTGCTTGGTCTTATGAAGACATGCCTGGTTTGGACGCCGACATTGTAGTTCATCACCTGCCTACCAAAGAAGACTGCCCTCCGGTAAAGCAAAAGGTCCGCCGTATGCGCCCAGAGATGTCCGAAAAGATCAAAGCTGAGGTTATGAAGCAATTCGATGCCGGGTTTCTAGCAGTAACTTCTTACCCTCAGTGGGTTGCCAATGTGGTGCCAGTGCCGAAGAAGGACGGTAAGGTCAGAATGTGTGTCGACTACAGGGATTTGAACAGGGCCAGCCCCAAAGATGATTTCCCTCTGCCTCACATCGACGTTCTTGTTGACAATACTGCTCAACACAAGGTGTTCTCCTTCATGGATGGCTTTTCAGGGTATAATCAGATCAAGATGGCTCCGGAAGATATGGAAAAGACTACCTTTGTGACTCAGTGGGGCACCTTCTGCTACAAGGACATGCCATTCGGGTTGAAAAATGCTGGGGCAACCTACCAACGCGCCTTGGTTGCTTTATTTCATGATATGATCCATCATGAGATTGAGGTATATGTTGATGACATGATTGCAAGGTCCCAAACTGAGGAGGAGCACCTTGATCATTTGCGGAAGCTGTTTGACCGATTGAAGTTATACAAGCTGAGGTTGAATCCCAACAAATGCACCTTTGGGGTGAGGTCCGGAAAATTGCTAGGTTTCATTGTAAGTGATAAAGGTATTCAGGTGGACCCTGCCAAGGTAAAAGCCATACAAGAGATGCCGACTCCCAAGACAGAGAAAGAAGTCAGAGGCTTTCTGGGACGACTGAATTATATTGCCCGATTCATCTCACATCTAACTGCTACTTGTGAGCCAATCTTCAAATTACTGAAGAAAGATCAAGTAGTACGTTGGAACGATGAATGTCAGGCTGCTTTCGAAAAGATAAAGGAATATCTCCAAGATCCACCCATTCTTATGCCACCAGTGGAAGGGAGACCTCTAATACTATACTTGACAGTACTTGACAACTCGATGGGGTGTGTGCTGGGGCAGCATGACGAGTCTGGCCGAAAAGAGCACGCTATTTATTACCTGAGCAAAAAGTTTACCGACTGTGAGTCTCGTTACTCATTGCTCGAGAAAACTTTCTGCGCTCTGGTATGGGCTGCTCGCCGGCTGAGACAGTATATGCTGACTCACACTACTTTGTTGATTTCAAAGATGGATCCCATCAAGTACATATTCGAAAAGCCTGCTCTGTCTGGAAGAATAGCGAGATGGCAAATGATCTTGACAGAATATGATATCCAGTATACAACTCAGAAAGCAATCAAAGGAAGTGTACTGGCAGATCATTTGGCACACCAACCTGTGGACGATTACCAATCATTGAACTTTGAATTTCTGGATGAAGATATTATGGTGGTAACTGACTGTGAAGTACCTGGACCGGATGAAGGACTTGAGGAAGGATCCCGATGGTCTATGCATTTTGACGGAGCCTCCAACGCTTTGGGTAACGGCGTCGGCGCTGTAATCATATCTCCCAAAGGAACTCATACTCCACTCACCGCCCGATTGTGTTTCAACTGCACCAACAACATGGCAGAATATGAGGCATGTATCATGGGTCTTCAAGCTGCAATCGATTTAAGGATCAAGTTTCTGAGTGTCTTCGGAGATTCCGCCCTCGTGATCAATCAGATCAAAGGCGAGTGGGATACGAAACACCCAAATCTTATTCCTTACAAGGAGTATGTGTTGACTTTGCTTCCCCACTTTGAAGAAATAACTTTCGAACACTTCCCAAGAGAGGAGAATCAGCTAGCGGACGCACTAGCTACGATGTCTTCAATGTTCAAAGTCAAATGGGACAATGAGGCTCCCCGGATCATCATCTGGAAGTTGGACGAACCTGCATACTGCTGCGATCTTGAGGCCGAGAAGGTGACTGAAAAACCCTGGTATCATGAGGTGAAGAGATACTTGGAAGCTCAGGAATACCCTGAAGGTGCATTTGTCAACGACAAGAAGTTCATGAGAAGGTTTGCTGCAAAATTCTTCCTCAGCAACGGAATTCTCTACAAACGGAATCATGATTCAACTCTACTACGTTGTGTGGATAAGGCTGAAGCAGAGAAGATCATGATAGAACTGCATGAAGGAACATTCGGAACACATTCCAGTGGACACACCATGGCAAAGAAAATCCTCAGGGCAGGATATTTCTGGTCCACAATGGAAGCCGACTGTTACCAACATTCTCGAACCTGTCATAAATGCCAAATCTATGCTGATAAGGTGCATATCCCTCTGGTTCCTCTGAACGTCCTGACGGCACCTTGGCCTTTTGCAATGTGGGGCATCGATATGATCGGTGAGATCCGACCAATGGCATCCAACGGGCATCGCTTCATCTTGGTAGCAATTGATTATTTCACGAAATGGGTTGAGGCAGCTTCCTACGCCACGGTAACCAAGAGCGTCGTGGCACGTTTCATTCGGCATAACCTGATCTGTCGGTACGGCGTCCCAGAAAGGATCATTACAGACAATGGTACCAATCTTAATAACAAGATGATCATTGAGCTCTGCGAACAATTCAAGATACAGCACCACAACTCTTCTCCTTACCGGCCGAAGATGAATGGGGCTGTAGAAGCAGCCAATAAAAACATCAAGAAAATTGTGCAGAAGATGACAGTGACCTATAAAGATTGGCACGAGATGTTACCGTTTGCTCTTCATGGGTACCGTACCTCAGCAAGGACGTCAACCGGGGCAACACCTTTTTCCTTGGTCTATGGCATGGAGGCAGTCTTGCCAATAGAAGTCCAGATACCCTCTCTCCGGATAATGAAGGATGCAGACTTGAGTGAAGATGACTGGATCCAGACTCGACTTGATCAATTAAACCTGATTGACAAAAAGAGACTCACCGCTATCTGTCATGGTCAGACGTACCAAAAACGGATGATCAGGGCATTTAACAAGAAAGTCAGACCACAAGAGTATCAAGTTGGGGACCTGGTAATCAAATGCATCATCCTTCCTCAAAGTGATCCCCGGGGCAAATGGACCCCTACATACAAAGGGCCATTTGTGGTTAAACATGTGTTCTCAGGAGGAGCCATGATTCCAACCACCATGGATGGTGACGACCTTCCTCACCCCGCCAATGCAGACATAGTAAAAAGATACTACGCATGAATGAAAGACCCGCTAGGTTGACATACCTAGGAAAAAATAAGGGCTTCCCGGCAAACCAAAAGGGTTCGGGAAAAAATAAGGGATGAAATGAAAAAATCTGTACACCCGGCAAGTCGAAAACCTGAAAAGGCGGCTTGGGCAAAAATGGGTATCCCGGTGGACCGAAAACCCGAAAGGGCGGTCCAGGCAAAAGTTAGGGATAAAGCGTAACACTATGTCTCATTGGATCACCTTGCATCCAGAATTCGACATCAACTATCTGGCTCAGACTTCGGCATCGACCAATCAGCTTCATCTTCAACTAAGCAGCAAAGTGATGAGACGCTTGAAGACATAAAGGCGATAGCAGAGTTGGAACCGAGTGGGAATATTGTGCACATAGCTGTTTTGTTTCCTTTTCAAAATTGTATAAACTCTATGTTGAAGGGGTGAAAAACACAAGAAGGGGGGGTTGAATTGTAAAACTGGAATCTTAAAGCAATTGACAAGATATTTTTATCCTGGTTCGTTTGATCTCAAACTACTCCAGTCCACCCGTCAAGGTGATTTCGCCTCTCTCCAACGAGGTCTTAATTCACTATATTCAACTGAATACAAATCTGCTTTAACAACTGCTAAAGCCTTCTTGATTCAAACCACAATCCGGTTTGTCAAGGCAACACTTTCTTACAAAGGTATAAAACAAATGTGTGTGAATGTTTTCTACAAAACTTTATCACAACTGTGATGTATACACAAATTAAGCTTAGAATACTAGGTTGCTAAACGCTAATGGAGTATCAGAGTTTGTTGGTTTAGCAAAACTGGTAGATGAAGATTATTGTTCAGCTTTGTGCGTGTAGAGAATTGGAGAGCATTAGCCATGATAATCTTCGAAGCCTTGTTTATATAGCACTTGAGAAGATGATCGTTGAATGCAATATTCTTGATTCAATGCTAAAACAAGCTTTCCTTTTTGAGCAGATCTTGTCTAGAATGATGCCGTTGGAATTAATTAGCGTTCAATGCACAGTACCGTTGCTTCTTCAATGCACGTTCTGGCTTGGCTCATTCTGATTCTGCTTCGCTGCTGATGAACTACTTTGTTTCTGTATCAGAGTGTTTACGCGCAGTTCTGTTCATCAAGCTTCAGCATGTGCGTGAGTTGATCATCTGATCTTCACGTTCTGATTCAGCAACTTCTGATGCTGGTGTTTCAAGTCAAGTTCTGATGCTGAATAAGTGATCTTGCTTATTTTAATCAGCATATCTGCAAGTCAGAGCATAGTATTTTTAGGCAGCATATAGTTCAAACATGAAACATATAAATACTGTATCTTTTCACTTTGTTATCATCAAAACTTAAATATAGGGTACTAGATTCAAACATTGTTCTAACAATCTCCCCCTTTTTGATGATGACAAAAACTAGATATTTTAAATAAATAATAACGTGAAAAGGTATCTAGGAAATGTTTCAGAGTTAAGAAGTAAGAAGAAATCAGAGTTAAGAGATACTCCCCCTGAGTTTGTTACTTCCCTTTGATATGCGTGTTCTTCAGGATCAGATCTTTTTCTATCTTTGAGCATCAGATTATAGGTCTTTGACTTATCAGAGAGCAGAGCTTCAGAGCTTTTCCTGTCAGAGCTTTGCTTCGGATCAGAGTGTTTGGTCGATCAGAACTTCATATTTGATCAGAGCAACATGAGCTTCTATATTTTGATCAGAGCTTCTAGCTTCTAGTCTTCATAGTGTTCAGGAGCTTCCTTGTGCCTGTAGACTTAAAAGCAAAACAGAAAAACATTTCAAGTAATAGAGTTAGAATGTTTGAGAATTTCTGTCTAGTTAGCCGTTATTGATTTTAAATATCATTCTTGTTCTCCCCCTTTTTGTCAGCAATCAAAAAGTGTTGGTGATGTGCTAAAACAATTTAGATCAGAAAAACAAATTATATTAAGATAGTTCATGATCAGAGCAAAAGAACATTACAAAACATAGTCAAAACAGTACAACAGAAAATGAAGAAAACATAGAGAAAGTCATGCATGAAAAAAATTTTAAGGTTGTGGGGGCATGCGTGAGAACAGGCTTTCCAGCATTGCTTGAATCTTTTCAGAAGTTTCATTCTGCTTCTGAACCATGGTGACAACAGTGTCAATTTTGCTGTCCTGTACATCCATTCTTGCTTTCATCTTCTGATCATTGTCGTCCATCCGCTGTTGTAGACGCAAGTCATTCAGCCTTAATTCTTCCGGAGTCTGCCTGTCCAAGGCAGCTTGAGAACTTTCAGAAGGAGGAAGCTTCTCAGAACTTTCAGCTACATCTTCTGCTGGATTTTCTTCCTGAAGGGTCTTGTCCTCTGATGGTTGCACCTGTGCAGCTTGCTCTTTCTCAGACCAAGATTCACTGTCCAGAGGGAGTACAACTTCTTGAGGCAGCTGACTCTCAACTTCCTTCAGCAGCTTGCTAAAGTTCTGTTGAGCCTGCTCATAGTTGACGTCCTGCAGCTTGAGGGCTTCAGCACGTACCCATACTCTGAACTGTGACCAGAGCTGATCAGAAGCAGCTGGGTCGATCATCCCCGGACAGACTTGCTTCAAAGAAGCAATCCATTGCAGCATACCTGTTTCAAAATTCAAAATACCAGAGCCAACATCTGGTTGCTTTGGTTTGGGTATGGCAATTTTGTGTCTTAAGTCAGCAAGACGTTCAAGACTTGTTAAGTCAATGAAAGTTCTGCTGGGGTTTTCAGCGGTTTTCTGAGAGGTTGTTTGTTTTGGAGGAGGGTTATCAGAGTCAGAGGAAGATATTTCTATTGGAGTGGTTGGAGTTTTTGGAGGTGTTGATTCCTCTGAAGATGGCAACTGGGGCCTGACAATAGTGGTTCCACATGGCAACTAGATTGCCAGCGGTGAAGGTTGAGGTGAGTGGGGGTCAGAATGATGAGGAGAAGGGGTTTTATAGCGGTGAAACTCTGTTTGTGGTGTAGGTGGATTATTTTCTGGTTGAGGAGGTGGAATCTCTGATTGCTCAGGGATCAGAGGTTCTTCTGTGAGTGGTTGTTGTTGTTGTGGTTCTGATTCTGGTTCTGGTTGTATTTCTGGTTCAGGTTGTGGTTCTGGTTGTGGAGGAGGAATATTTGGTGTTTCAGAATTTGGTTGAGCAGAAGCATGTTCACGCTCAATATCAGCTAGCACTCTATCAAGTGCTGGTGTTGTTGAAACAGTTGGTTGTTTGGGAATTTTAATTCTGGTTCTTCTGAGTTGTAAGGTCTCAGAAGGGTCTTCTGGTATGGTTTCATCAATAGTAGGGATTGGAATAGATATTCTGTGAGAGGTTTTAGGAGGGGCAGCAGATGTTGGAATAGTAGATGAAATTGAAATAGGGGCAGCAGATGAATTACCTCTTTTCTTTGGAGTCTGATGAGATGATCCTTCTGCTTTCCTCTTCTTTGTCTTCTTCTGAGTCACTTCAGGTTGGACTTGACTCAGATCTTTGATCTTCAGCTTTGAACCTGTATCTTCTTCCTCGAATGAATCTGGATACTTGAGAAACATATCCGGTTTGGATTCCATTTCAGAAAATTTTGGGAAATCATTCAGAGGCACTCTTCTGCTGGAGATGTCAGCAGTTGAAGTAGCTCTGGGTTCCTTCCTAATATTTTCTATCAGCTTCATCTTTTTCAGGTTCTTAGCGTTCAGCGGTTTTCCAACAGTTGGTTCAAGAGTGCTCAGCACTTGAGCTTCGCTCAGATAATCTATCAGCTTATTCTCTGTCAGAATATCTGATATGAGCCTTCCAAACGGTATCCAGTCCCTTTTGGTCCTTTCTTCTTCTCTAGTCTCTTTGACACTGGTCTTGAGATGGTTGAACAGGAAGTGTGCCAGATTGATCTTCACCCTCTGATCAATAAAGTAGATCAGAAATTGCTGATCCACGTTTATATAATCAGGAGAACTTGTTGGTTTCCTGTGATTGAAGCATCCAAGAACAATCTTGGCCCATACTCTGCAGTGATCCTTCAGATCCTTAATTTTGCTGCTGGGAAATCCAAGAGTGAAAATGCTGTTGGCTACCACACCTATATCAGGGCATCTATCAGCCATGTCCACACAACGGACTCCACCACCACTTTGACCGATTAACCTAGCAATGAGGTCTTCAGAAATTATTATCTTCTTTCCCATGACAGAAGAGATGACTAGATGTTTATGAATCTTGGCGTGAATCCAAAATTCCTTGACAAGCTCTGGGAATGTTGGTCCAACCAACCTATCGAAATACCTCTCCCACTTTTGAGCCCTAATCTCTTCAGTTAGGTCAAATCCATTTTCCTTCAAACTTTCGAAGTCGATGATTAACTCAGAAGAGTTCTGATAGGCACCTGATATTGTTCAGAGGTTTCTTTCTTCTGATTTCCTGCAGAAATGCTGGAGGATGCCATTGTTCTCACTAAAAAAGCTTGAGAATGATTTGAGAAAAAAAAGGTTTGAAGGAGATAAACTCAGAGATATGCAGAAAATACTTGAATGATTATGAGTAAGCGTAAAGAATAGGAATGAAGGATTAATGTGCTTAAATAGAGTTTTCAAAAATTATTTTGAAAAATTAAACGTTTTTAAGAGAGAGAGAAAAAATAATGATTGCCATTAACAAGCGTGATTACTCTGCATTAAATGCTTGCTGATTTTGGGGGATTTGAGAAAGATACTTAAAAACGGTTACCAGACATGTGTCTCAATGCACCCAATCAGCACTTTGCCTTCTCAGAAGCGTGCACGCGTTCTGCTTCAGGGATTTGCTGATGATTGGATGACACTTGTTTGATGTAGTGATCAGCACGTCTGTATTTGAGATTAGACTCTCAGATCTTTAGACTTGCATCTGATACAATCTGCATGTTCTATCTTTCTGAAAGAAGATTGATCAGAAGTTCACAGTAATATAATTACATTCTGAAGATAAATACATGGAATTAAAACATTTTCATTCTGGGCATACTTTCATGCTGAGATGTTTCAGAATGAAATTGAACCTATCTTCTGAAAGGGGTTTAGTAAAGATATCAGCCCATTGATGGTCTGTATCTATAAATTTCAAGTTTAAAATACCTTTCTGAATATAGTCCCTAATGAAATGATGTTTTATTTCTATATGCTTAGCTCTAGAATGTAAAATAGGATTCTTACTTAAGCAAATAGCAGAAGTATTATCACAAAGAATAGGAATGTTACTCTCAAAAATCTGGAAGTCTTCAAGCTGACTTTTCATCCAGAGCATTTGTGTGCTACATCCTGCTGCTGCTATGTACTCAGCTTCTGCTGTTGACAGAGCAATTGTTGATTGCCTTTTGCTGGACCACGAGATCAGATTTTCTCCCAGAAACTGGCAACTTCCAGAAGTACTTTTACGTTCCACTCTGTCTCCAGCAAAATCAGCATCACAGTAGCCTACTAAGCTGTAATCACTAGATTTTCTATAAAACAAACCCAGATTAGTAGTACCTTTCAGATACTTGAAAATTCGCTTAACAGCTGTTAAGTGAGATTCTCTAGGATCTGATTGGAATCTAGCACAAATGCATACGCTGAATAAGATATCAGGTCTTGAAGCAGTCAGATAAAGGAGAGAACCAATCATACCTCTGTAGATCTTCAGTTCTACACTTTTGCTTTCCTCTTCTCTTTCCAGAATGCACGTGGGATGCATTGGAATCTTTGATGGCTTACATTCTGAGAGGTCAAATTTCTTCAGAAGATCTCTGATGTATTTGCTCTGATGAATGTAAGTTCCCTCTGGAGTTTGATTGATCTGAATTCCTAGAAAGAATTTCAGTTCCCCCATGAGGCTCATCTCAAATTCTGCCTGCATACACTTAGCAAATTTTCTTCCAAGAGAAGGATTAGTAGAACCAAAAATAATATCATCAACATAAATTTGACAGACTAAAATGTCACTCTTAACTGTTTTACAGAATAGAGTAGTGTCCACTTTCCCTCTGGTGAATTCATTTTCAAGCAGAAAGTTACTTAGCCTTTCATACCAAGCTCTGGGAGCTTGTTTCAGACCATACAGTGACTTTTTCAGTTTGAAAACATGTTCTGGATGTTTTGTATTTTCAAAACCTGGGGGTTGGTGAACATAAACTTCTTCTTCTATATAACCATTTAAGAATGCACTTTTGACATCCATCTGATACAGAGTGATGCCTCTATTAACATCAAATGAAATTAAAAGTCTGATAGATTCTAACCTGGCGACTGGGGCAAAGGTTTCTGTATAGTCTATCCCCTCTTGCTGACTATAACCTTGTGCAACCAGTCGTGCCTTGTTTCTGACGACTTCACCTTGTTCATTAAGCTTGTTTCTGAACACCCATCTTGTTCCAATGACGTTGAATCCTTTTGGTCTGGGAACGAGATCCCATACGTTGTTTCTGGTGAATTGATTCAGCTCTTCTTGCATTGCCAGAATCCAGTCGTTGTCCAGAAGTGCTTCATCAATAGAAGAAGGTTCAATCAGAGACACAAGTCCCATAAGAGTTTCTTCAGAGTTTCTGAAGCTTGCTCTTGTTCTGATTGGATCTTCCTTTCTTCCTAGGATAGTCTCTTCTGGGTGATCCAAACTGCTTCTGGGTAATCTCTTCTGAGGTTGATCAGCAGCAGTTGTAGGATTTCTAGCATTGCTTCTTTCAGACGTTGAAGGAATGTCTGTGTTGAGAGCTTCTGATGACTTGTCTTCAGAACCTGCAAATTCAATTTCTATACCTGCAAGATTTTCATTCTGCTTTGACTTTTCAGAGTCAAGCTTGTCATCAAAACGAACACTGATTGATTCTTCCACAATCTGTGTTTCTGTATTGTATACTCTGTACCCTCTTGAGCGTTCAGAGTATCCTAACATAATACACTTCTGTGCCTTAGAATCAAACTTGTTCAAATAATTCTTTGTATTCAATATATAGCAAGTACATCCAAATGGATGAAAATACGAAATGTTGGGCTTTCTGTTCTTCCACAATTCATATGGAGTCTTTTCAAGAATAGGTCTTATTGAGATTCTATTCTGAATGTAGCACGCTGTGTTTATTGCCTCTGCCCAGAAAGTCTTAGCAACGTTTGTCTCATTGATCATGGTTCTGGCCATTTCTTGCAATGTTCTGTTCTTTCGTTCTACAACTCCATTTTGTTGGGGAGTTCTAGGACAAGAGAAATCATGCAGAATGCCTTTGTCATTAAAGAATGACTCAAAATCTTTATTTTCAAATTCTCCCCCATGATCACTTCTGACTTTAACGATTCTAAGATCTTTTTCATTCTGAACTTGGTTACAGAAGGTAACAAACACAGAGTGTGACTCGTCCTTGTGTCTTAAGAACTTTACCCATGTCCATCTGCTATAGTCATCTACGATTACTAACCCATACTTCTTGCCACTGACTGAAGCAGTTTTAACTGGTCCAAATAAGTCAATGTGCAGAAGTTCTAATGGCTTAGAGGTAGAAACAACATTTTTGGATTTAAAAGAAGGTTTTGCAAATTTGCCTTTCTGACATGCTTCACACAGAGCATCTGAATTGAACTTCAAATTAGGAAGTCCTCTGACCAGATTAAGTTTGTTAATCTGAGATATTCTTCTCATACTAACATGCCCCAATCTTCTGTGCCAGATCCACTGCTCGTTGTTAACAGACAGAATACATTTTACATTCTGACTCTTTAGTTCAGAAAGTTTGATTTTGTAAATGTTGTTTTTCCTCTTACCATTAAACAGGATAGTCCCATCTTTCTGACTAACAGCTTTACATGATTTTTGATTAAAGATTATATCATAACCGTTATCACTTAATTGACTTATGGATAACAGATTATGCATCAATCCATCTACTAGCAGAACATTATTAATAGAGGGAAGATTTCCGTTACCTATAGTTCCAGAGCCAATAATCTTTCCCCTCTGATTGCCTCCAAAGCCAACGTGGCCTCCAGGCTTAAGTTCCAGGCTTTGGAACATATGCCTTCTTCCTGTCATGTGTCGTGAGCAGCCAGAGTCCAGGTACCATGACTGGTGTTTCTGACTTGCTGCTAAAGATATCTGCAACATGTATTATTTTATCCTTAGGTACCCAGATCTTCTTGGGTCCTGATTTGTTAGTTTTACCAAAACTCTGGTTGAATTTTGGTTTCACAGAGTGCTTACTACTAGTATATTTGATGTCATGTGTGTGACCATACACAAAGTGTGAATTTAGAGGAGTGTGTTGAATGGTTAAATCCATGACATTTTTAGGTGTAGGAACCTTACCTTGGTATCCTATTCCTTTCCTGCCGTTTCTGCTAACTCCATAGATCATTGAAGCCATTCTGCTTCTATCTATGCTTTTAGCAAGGAACTTCTGGAAACTGTGATCATACTCCTTGATGATCTCATCAGCGTTGCTGGGAGTTTCAGAAATTGGTTCCTTCTGAGAGTTTTGTAAAGAGTTTTCTAATTTTGAAATTTTATCTCTCAGCTCAGAGTTTTCCAATTTGAGACTCTCAGACTTATTAGAGTCAGATTCAAGATTCCTTTTCAGGTCTCTGAATTTAGCTCTAATCTGCTGATAACGTTCCAGAATTTCATTGAGGCTTTCAGCAAGTTCAGCCTTTGTAAAATTAACAGCGAAGTTAGGGAATACCTCTTCTGTGTCTGATTCTGAGTCTGATTCAGAAGCTTCACTGTCATCTGGAATGTTAGCCATGAGCGCTATGTTTGCCCTTTCATCATCTGATTCTGAGTCAGCTTCAGACGAGTCAGAGTCATCCCATGTGGCCATGAGACTTTTCTTCTTCTCTCTTCCAAACTTCTTTTTGGGCTTTTCCCTCTGAAGCTTTGGGCAGTCACTCTTGTAGTGTCCCTGCTCATTGCACTCGTAGCAGATGATGTCTTTTGTGTTTGGCTTCTTGCTACCGGAGGAGCCTTCAGATCTTCTGTATCCAGAGGAAGAATCTGTTCTTCTGTATCTGGAAGAAGACTCGTTCTGATCAGATCTTCTGGGATTCCTGAACTTCCTTTGTCTTTGCTTCCACAGTTGATTTACTCTTCTGGAGAGAAGAGAAAGTTCGTCTTCTTCTGATGAGGATCCATCAGATGTTTCTTCAACTGCCTGCAAAACTTTAGATTCAGATTTTCTGTTAGATTTTAAAGCTAAAGGCTTACCTTGCTTCTGAGGCTCATCAGCTTCTAGCTCTATCTCATGACTTCTGAGGGAGCTTATAAGTTCCTCCAGAGTGATTTTGTTGAGATCTTTCGCTAGCTTCAGATCAGTAACCATAGGCCTCCACTGCTTGGGTAAACTTCTGATTATCTTCTTGACATGGTCAGCAGTAGAGTATCCTTTGTCCAGAACTTTGAGACCAGCTACCAGAATCTGGAATCTAGAGAACATAGCTTCAATGGATTCAGATTCTTCCATTTTGAACGCCTCATACTTCTGAATGAGCGCCAGAGCTTTTGTTTCTTTGACTTGAACGTTGCCCTCATGCGTCATTCTGAGAGAATCAAAGATGTTCTTAGCTGTGTCTCTGTTGGAGATCTTCTCATACTCAGTATAGGAGATGGCACTGAGGAGGATGGTTCTGGCCTTATGGTGATTCTTGAAATCACGCTTTTGTTGATCAGTCATTGATTTTCTATCAATCTTCTGACCAGTTGCATTCACAGGGTGCGTGTATCCATCTGTCACCATATCCCACAGATCAGCATCATGTGCTAGAAAGAAGCTTTCAATTCTGTCTTTCCAGTAATCAAAGTTTTCTCCATCAAAGACTGGAGGTTTGCCGCTGAATCTGTCTCTGTCCTCATTGTTGTCATTGCTGAAATGAGAGTTGTTTCCTGCCATTGTGTTTTTCTGACGCTGGATCTTGTACTGACACGGTTAAGTGTTTTAGCTCAGAACCAGGCGCTCTGATGCCAATTGAAGGGGTGAAAAACACAAGAAGGGGGGGGTTGAATTGTAAAACTGGAATCTTAAAGCAATTGACAAGATATTTTTATCCTGGTTCGTTTGATCTCAAACTACTCCAGTCCACCCGTCAAGGTGATTTCGCCTCTCTCCAACGAGGTCTTAATTCACTATATTCAACTGAATACAAATCTGCTTTAACAACTGCTAAAGCCTTCTTGATTCAAACCACAATCCGGTTTGTCAAGGCAACACTTTCTTACAAAGGTATAAAACAAATGTGTGTGAATGTTTTCTACAAAACTTTATCACAACTGTGATGTATACACAAATTAAGCTTAGAATACTAGGTTGCTAAACGCTAATGGAGTATCAGAGTTTGTTGGTTTAGCAAAACTGGTAGATGAAGATTATTGTTCAGCTTTGTGCGTGTAGAGAATTGGAGAGCATTAGCCATGATAATCTTCGAAGCCTTGTTTATATAGCACTTGAGAAGATGATCGTTGAATGCAATATTCTTGATTCAATGCTAATAACAAGCTTTCCTTTTTGAGCAGATCTTGTCTAGAATGATGCCGTTGGAATTAATTAGCGTTCAATGCATAGTACCGTTGCTTCTTCAATGCACGTTCTGGCTTGGCTCATTCTGATTCTGCTTCGCTGCTGATGAACTACTTTGTTTCTGTATCAGAGTGTTTACGCGCAGTTCTGTTCATCAAGCTTCAGCATGTGCGTGAGTTGATCATCTGATCTTCACGTTCTGATTCAGCAACTTCTGATGCTGGTGTTTCAAGTCAAGTTCTGATGCTGAATAAGTGATCTTGCTTATTTTAATCAGCATATCTGCAAGTCAGAGCATAGTATTTTTAGGCAGCATATAGTTCAAACATGAAACATATAAATACTGTATCTTTTCACTTTGTTATCATCAAAACTTAAATATAGGGTACTAGATTCAAACATTGTTCTAACATATGTTATTCGGCGGCATTCTCTTACTAGGATGTCAGCCTCTTGTACAAAAATGCCTATTCACAGGCAAATTTCAAAATCAATACAAGTTCACTTTTCCAAACAAATTGCCCATTGTTTTTCCTTTTTCTGTTTTGTCTTGCGAAGAACGTGCAATGTTCATTTTTGATATATGCATTTGACATTAAATTGCTGATTCATAAATATATGCATATGAAACAAAAGACTAATTACAGGTGACATCAGAAATAGGGGCAATGTAGAGTTGTCCGGGAAGTCTAGTTGCTTTGTCCGCCAAGGTACCGAGGTAGATTTAACTGAAGAATGTGACCAAGTTATCTCAACTCCCCACAGAGTAAGACAAGATAGCAACATTCCCCGGTGGAGTATAGGCATTCATTAGCAAGCATCCCCGACAGTCTTGACCTAAGATGGTTCCCCGGTGGAATATCAATACCCCAGTGCAATTCCAAAAGTTTCCCCAGGAAAGTGGAATTCTTATCCCCAGCAGGTTTTGAAGCTTATCCCCAGTAGATTCTGGAATCTTATCCCCTGCAGAGTACGGACGTCTCTCCCGAGTTTTATTCAAAGTTATTCCTCACAAGGGCTTATAACTGGGTTATCCTCAGCTAAATGCCACGGAAGATCGCCCTCGGCAAAGTTCTTTCAATCCCCAGCGGAGTTCATCAAAATTCCCCAACATAACTTATCAACACAATCCCCAGCGGAGTTTATCTTTGGTATCCCCAGCGGAGTTTATCATCATTATCCCCAGCGGAATCTATCATCGAAATCCTCAGCGGGCCTCTCATCAAAACTTCAGCAAAGTATCTCTTCCACAGAGCAATTCCTCGCAGAGTAATCTCTCCAACAAGTTTATTCCTCAACGGAGTCATCTTCTCCTACCGGTGTATTCTTGCAACCGTCATCCCCAGCGGAAGCGAAGAACTCTACTCTTCAACGTCAGCCCAGGATTTAATTCCCCGGCCGGTCGTCAAGGATTTATTTTCCTAGATGAAAATACATTCATAAACATTTCACATTTCATACATCTTGCTTACATACATGATAAAGTGCATACAACACTATCTCATGTTGAACATCATGACATCATGCATTTAATACATCATGACATTGCATACAACTGATGTTTTTGCCTTTTCAAAAAAAGACAACCCCAAAGACAACTACCTTCAGCTGTCACAATTCCAAATTCGATACCTGTATCTAGCCAGGGCACATCTGTGAGGATCAGTTTCCAGACTCGATTCCTGTATCTAGCCAGGGCACGTCTGAAGAGTTTGAAGATTTGATTCATGTATCCAGCCAGGGCATATCTAGCAACTACCACAATTCCAGATTCGATTCCTGTATCCAGCCAGGGCATATCTGTTGACAACAATTCCAGATTCGATTCCTGTATCTAGCCAGGGCACATCTGAAGAGTCTGAAGATTCGATTCCTGTATCCAGCCAGGGCATATCTATCAACTGCCAACAATTCCATATTCAATTCCTGTATCCAGCCAGGGCATATCTGTAGACGACTATTTCCAGATTCGATACCTGTATCCAAGCAGGGCACATCTGTGAGCAACCGTTTGTAGATTCGACACCTGTATCTAGCCAGGGCATATCTGCATGAGGAGATTGAAGATCAAACACCTGTAACAAGCCAGGAAAACATCTGTCTTTCTCAAATACACAAGTTCTCGCTAAGGAATCTCTTATGCGATCAACACTTCCAAATGGCATCTATAAGCCCATTCCCGACAAGGTTCTGTCATATCTCCAGATGGCATCTATAAGCCCATCTCCCTATCCACCATCTCTCCAAATGGCATCTATAAGCCCATTCCCGACATCACATTGCTGATACTCCAACATGCGAGTGCAAATTTCCGGGCACTCTAGTGTCCAATCTCCTTTTACCCTCGAGTCACGAAAGGCAAACTTGCCAATCTAACTCTTCAGGTTCAAGAAGATTGAACAGGGGCAACTGTTGTACCCCAAAATTTTCCCTCCCATTTCCTCAACATTTTCTCATCACAAAACCCTTGGAGATCAAGACCCAGTTAGGGTTTCCTCTGCTCAAGACTTCTCCTTGCACTGTTGACCCAAATTAGGGTTTGTGTTTGCACAAAGATATTTTGACCTAAAATGCCTAAGATGACTTTCATGCTTCATGTTGGACTCCCAAGTTTATCCATACCAAGTTTCAAGTCTTGATTCCAAATTTTGCCCAGTCAATTGGACAGTTGACCTAGAAATCAGCTGTATTGGGGAAAAAGTCAACTGTGGCCAATTGACAGTCAAATCTCATGAAAATTGACCCACATCAACATTATGAAGTCACATGGACCATTTGATCAAGTTTGGATCACAATTCCACAAGAAATTTTATCAAATCACCAAAAGGGCAAAATGGTCATTTTTAGGGTTTTGACTGCACAAAGGCAATTTTTGACTGTTTGACCTAACCAATGGCAAAACAAGCTCACATATGGACTCAAGGACCCCATGGAATTGTCTTGACATGCTCAACAAGTTCAAAAGATCCCAAATACACAAGATTGACAGTTGAATTTCCCAGTCAATTGATCAATTTTGACTGTATACTGAAAAGTCAAACTTTGACTTTTTTGGTCAAAATCAAGTGTCAAGATTAATTTTTCATCAAAACATGCCAAATCATGAAACTTGTTCATCAAGAAATCAAGAATTGCAAATTAGGGTTTGAAATGAAGATTTTTCATAACTTAGAATTTTTCTAAGTTATGAAAAACCCTAATTTTTTCCTAACTTTGTCCCACTTTCTCACCAAGATTCATTTGAATTCAAGGAAAAGTCAAAACATGAAAGTTGTATCCTATTGCATAATCTACAACTTTTATTCACAAAGTTTTCCCAAAAGAGGCTTGTAGCTCAAGTTACAATTTTTGGAACAAGGGTACCAAACCATTCTTAACTTAGAGAAAATTTGACCTATTTTATACAAGGTTTTTACCAAAATTCAAGACCATTTTTCACATACTTCCACTTGGAATTTCAATTTTAATTTCAAAGATGGATTGTAGTACACATTCCAAGCTTTCCAAAATGTCCAAGAACTCATCAAACAACCTCATGGTTAGAGAGAATCGAATTTGGCAATATGGGAAAAACTCACTTTGTTCTTGGCCAAATTACATGTCCATAACTTGTGCATTTTCAAACTCAGCATGTGCTAGCTACATTGCAGGCCTCTAATCCCATTTTCACTCAATAATTCAATGCTTAACCATTGTGCCAAGATGTTGTTCTATGCATTTGGTCACTACATGGAGAACTAAGCCATAAATGGAAAAAGTAAAATAGCCATTCTTGAAAAGTTGCACTTTATGTCTAAAGCAAATCCAAGCAAGTACAATTAAGATCTCTTTGGCACAAGTTTATGGACTAATTGCACTGATCAAGACTAGGTGGTGCAACATAGATTGGGGGCCTCTACCTGTCTAGAACACCAACTTGCCATCTCTTGCTTAAAGTGTAAGAAACATA
This sequence comes from Vicia faba, assembly GCA_948472305.1. Lineage (NCBI taxonomy): Eukaryota > Viridiplantae > Streptophyta > Magnoliopsida > Fabales > Fabaceae > Vicia > Vicia faba. The sequence goes on from OX451740.1 coordinate 1,260,552,887, forward strand.
GCATAACACATAACAACTTTCATCTCAGCAAACCAAGCTTTAAGAAAAGTTATCAAACACATTCAAGACATCCATCCTAAACTGAAACACGAGCCTAGCATTCCCAATACCTCCCCATTCCCAGAATCACCCTCAAACTGCCCAAACAGAGCATCTGCTGCAGTTTGAGTTCGATAGCTCAAACCTTCCATGCATTCTTGCTAAAAACACATCAAACACATTCCATAATATCCATATAAACTATTCCAAACCTTGAACTGAGACTGTAACAACCATAGCACCATTTGCCATTTCCATTTTTCTATCTTGCAGGTGGACTTCTGCAGCTTGATTTGGCACGATTCAAAACACACCAAGCATTGGAATAACATCACTACACTTCAGGCAAGCTGTACAAATCATCATCTTGCCCTGAAAGCTCCTCCATTGCAAGACACGATTCCAACTGAACAAGTATATTCATGAAGTTCTATATCTCCATATAGGCATTGTTAGCTTTAGGTTTGTGAAGAAAACATGTCACATTCATAGCCCTGAACATGCCCATGTAATTAGATTTCATTTATATTATGTATGCTTAGAGAATTTTAAGTCTTAACATTGAACAAAAATTAGGTTAAGAATTAGGGGAGAAGAAATTCTCTCTCATTTCTGAGAGTTAAATCATGTTCTTTATATGTGTGAACTCGTGAGAGGATGCTTAACATTTTTGGTGTTGTAAGTTTTTGCTAAAACTCAAGGAATCAGGATGTTTGAACAAGCCTGAGAAGCGCGCGTTTTTGAACAAGAATGGCTGGAGGTTGAAGAAGCTCCACGTGGGCTGGGCTTTGTTTCCTATTTCTTTTTACACCCTTTTGTTACTTTGACACCCCCTAGGCCCATTATGTTTATTTTCATGATTTTTTGACTTTTCTTTTTTTATTCTGACTTATTTATTTTTCCTCATGATATTAAAAATATAAAAATAATTTTTTAAACCATTTTTGAATTTATTAGGCATTTATTTGTTTAGATGGTTATTTGTACATAAATAAATAAATAGATATACTTTTATTTAAAAATACTAAAAAATATGCAAACACATTTTATTTTCCATTTTTATTTTATTTTATCTTCTGAAAATATTTTATATAAAATATACTTTTTTTATAAATATTAAATATTATTACTTTGGTACATATAATATATATTTAGTAAATAATACAAATATTTATATTAGTATATTTAGGTTAAAATTACAAAATATATACATTTTATTTTTTTATTAATATTTAACACTAAAAATACCTTTTTGACAAATATACTTCATTTTTTATTTATTTTTATTTTTAATATATAATAAATAAATATTATATATATTAATAATTAATACATTTACTTAATGAAATTAGGGTTTTGCCCTAAACATAAAAAACTCCAAAAATAATACTTTTTATTTTGTTTATTTGACACATAAAAATACTTTTTTTTTCATACATATAAAAAGCCTTTTTGCATCTTGTATATTTATTTTATTTCTATTTAATTTGTGCAATTAATTATCTTGTAAATAAATCCAAAATTGATGTAATAGCCTAGGTTTAAATTCCTTGTCAAAATACCCCCCATTTGAACATTTGTACCCCCCTTCCCATATATTGTGTTGTAATAGCTTAGTAACTTTATTTTTCGCACTTTAATGCTTTCTAACTATACCATGCTAGAATTAGGGTTTGCATGCGAATCAAAAACAACAAAAATAGTTTGACCTAATTTCAAGATAATCAAGCATGAAAATGGACAACACTAATCACACTTGCACCCCTAGGGTATTCCACTTGTTGCCTTCAATAAATGGGCCATATTGCATGTTAGGTCTCTTTGGGCAAAACAAAACAATTCAAATGATCATAGTCCCTCGATGACGCTTTCGAAAGTTGCCTAAAAAATGATCAAGTCCCTTAAAGGAAACATTGCCCAAAGATACTTGGCACCATTGCAATCATGGTCTAAACGATGACCCGCGCCCGTCCCTTTCACATCCTAACACAAGATTTTCCACCAAATACAATGGTGGAACAAAATTGTTAAAAGGGTTAAAAGCATAGTAGAAATCTTTGAGAAAATTTAGGATTAGATGATCTCTTAGTTACTTGAATCAAACTTGCAAAACAAAACACTTGCCAATTTTCTAAACCACACATCACAACACTTTCAAAAACAACTTTCAAAAACAAATGAAAACCTTTTCAAAAGACATACACCTTTGTATACATCCCAACATGGATCATTACAAAGGTTGCCGCTACATCGGCCTCTTTTCAAAACATTTTTAAACCCACACACACAAAGCACCATTTCAAACAATTGAAAAATAAGGAAATTGATCTAAGAAAGTAACTAAGAGCCCATGGATAACCATGGATAGAAAGGGTGCTAATACCTTCCCTTTCTATAATCTACTCCCCGAACCCAAGAAAACATCTCAAAGGTTTTTGCTGTGCTTTTTAACCTTTCCTTAGGATAAAAATAAAAGTCGGTGGCGACTCTTGCTCAACCGAAACATTTGCGAAAACAAACGCAAAATCATAGTCAGTTCTCCCACCGTATCACAATAGGAATTGGAATGAATCAGAGAGAGTAGTGAAGACTAAACCTGAGAAGACTGTGCCAGGGTAAAACTGAACTACAGTCAAGAGTAGACACTCAAACAAACAAATGATTGGCGTCAAAAGGATATTAGTATGGGGAGGAAACTGAGATAATGATGACGAAGACCTCACCAAGGATTTAACCTGAAGTATTAGTAAGTTCACTGGGGACAACAGAAACAATAATGTCTTATGTTTCGATGCATGTTTGAATTCTTTTTTATATAGCGCAATGCTCCATATAATGGAAATGCTACGCGTTTTGGTAGATGTAATGTAATGATGCATGTTTAAAAGCTTCACTGGGGAAATGGCCAATTGAGAATCCAGAAACCAAGAAGTCGGAATATTCCATTGTTAAAACAAAGTTTGAATCTACTACCCTAAGTTTAAGTTTTGATGATAACAAAATGCTAAGATATATTAACTGTATGATTCATATAAGACACATATGCTATCTAAAAATTACATTCTGTTTTACAGAAACTCTGATGGATATCAGCAAGAGAACATCATCATCAGCATCAGAAGATGAGATATCAACATCAGCATCAGAAGATGTTATATCAGATGCCAGAATCAGAAGATCAATGTGTGCTTACGCTGAAGCTTGATGAACATATCTGCGCGTAACAATCTGAACTCTGATCAAGACAACAGTTCATCAGCACCTAAGCAGCGTCAGAATGAGCCAAAGCCAGAACAAGCTTAAGTGGCAACGGTACTGTGCATTCAAGATGCTTTATTACCAACGGCATCATTCCAGACAAGATCTGCTTAATAAGGAAAGAATGTTATTGGCATTGAAATAGAAATACTACTCCAACGTACCTTATTTCCAATGCTATATAAACAAGTCAATGAAGATTGAATTGGCTAATGCTCTACAACAATCTACACGCCTAAAGCTATTCATCATCTTCCTCACTCTCAGTTTGCTAAAAGCTCTCAAATTATTTATTCAATTTCTTTAGCACTCTAGCTCTCATAAGCTCAAATTGTGTAGTATCACAGTTGTGATAAACAGTTTTTGTAAAAAACATTCACACACCTAGATTTCAATTCTTTGTAAGAAAGTATTTCCTTGAGAAACCGGTTTGTGGTTTGACTCAAGAAGGCTTTAGCAGTTGTTAAAGCAGTTGTAATATTCAGTTGAATATAGTTGATTAAGACCTCGTTGGAGAGAGGCGAAATCACCTTGACGGGTGGACTGGAGTAGTTTGAGATCAAACGAACCAGGATAAAAATACCGTGTTGACTGCAATTGATTTCCAGTTTTTACAATTCAACCCCCCTTCTTGTGTTTTCACTTCTTCAATTGGCATCAGAGCGCCTGGTTCTGAGCTAAAACACTTAACCGTGTCAGTACAAGATCCAACGTCAGAAAAACACAATGGCAGGAACTTATCAACACACCAGCAATGACAACAATGAAGACAGAGACAGGTTCAGCGGCAAACCTCCAGTCTTTGATGGAGAAAATTTTGATTACTGGAAAGACAAAATTGAAAGCTTCTTTCTGGCACATGATGCTGATCTGTGGGACATGGTGACAGATGGATACACGCACCCAGTGAATGCAAGCGGTCAGAAGATTGACAGAAAAGCAATGTCTGACCAACAAAAGTGTGACTTCAAAAATCACCACAAGGCCATAACCATTCTTCTCAGCGCCATCTCTTACGCTGAATATGAAAAGATCTCTAACAGAGACACAACAAAGAACATTTGTGACTCACTCAGAATGACGCATGAAGGCAATATTCAGGTCAAAGAAACTAAAGCTCTTGCGCTCATTCAGAAGTATGAGGAATTCAAAATGGAATAAAGTAAATTCATTGAAACAATGTTCTCAAGATTCCAAATTCTGGTGGCTGGTCTCAAGGTTCTGGACAAAGGATACTCTACTGCTGTCACGTCAAGAAGATCATCAGAAGCTTACCAAAGAAGTGGAGGCCAATGGTTACAGCTCTGAAGCTAGCTAAAGATCTCAACAAAATTTCTTTGGAGGAACTTATCAGCTCCCTCAGAAGCCACGAGATAAAGCTGGAAGCTGATGAACCTCAGAAGCAAGGTAAGCCTTTAGCATTAAAATCTAACAAAAAATCTGAGTCTAAAGTTTTGCAGGCAGTTGAAGAAACATCTGATGGATCCTCATCAGAAGAAGACGAACTTTCCCTCCTCTCCAGAAGAGTGAACCAACTATGGAAGCAGAGGCAAAGGAAGTTCAGGAATCCCAAAAGATCTGATCAGAATGAGTCTTCTTCCAGATACAGAAGGACAGATTGTTCCTCTGGATACAAAAGATCTGAAGGCTCCTCAGGAAGCAGAAAGCCAAACACCAAGGACATCATATGCTATGAATGCAATGAGCAAGGACACTACAAGAGTGACTGCCCAAAGCTTCAGAGGGAAAAGCCCAAAAAGAAGTTTGGAAGAGAAAAGAAGAAAAGTCTCATGGCTACATGGGATGACTCTGACTCGTCTGAAGCTGACTAAGAATCAGATGATGAGAGAGCAAACATAGCTCTCATGGCCAACATTTCAGAAGACAGTGAAGCTTCTGAATCAGACTCAGAATCAGATACTGAAGAGGTATTTCCTGACTTTGCAATTAATTTTACTAAGGCTGAACTTGCTGAAAGCCTTAACGAAATTCTAGAAAGGTACCAGCAGATTAGAGTTAAATTCAGAAACCTGAAAAGGAATCTTGAATCTGACTCTGATAAGACTGAGAGTCTTAAATTGGAAAATTCTGAGCTGAGAAATTAAATTTCAAAATTAGAAAATGTTTTACAAAACTCTCAGAAGGAACCAATTTCTGAAACTCCCAGCAGCGCTGATGAGATCATCAAGGAGTATGATCATAGTTTCCAGAAGTTCCTTGCTAAAAGCTTAGATAGAAGCAAAATGGCTTCAATGATCTATGGAGTTAGCAGAAACGGCAGAAAGGGAATAGGATACCAAGGTAAGGTTCCTACACCAAAGAATGGATTTAACCATTAAACACACTCCTCTGAACTCACATTTTGTGTATCGTCACACACACGATATTAAATACACTAGCAGTAAGTATTCTGTGAAACCAAAATTCAACCAAAGTTTTGGTAAATCTAACAAATCAGGACCCAAGAAAATCTGGGTACCTAAGGATAAAATAATACATGTTGCAGATATCTTTAGCAGCAAATCAGAAACACCAGTCATGGTACTTGGACTCTGGCTGCTCGCGACACATGACAGGAAGAAGGCATATGTTCCAAAGCCTGGAACTTAAGCCTGGAGGCCACGTTGGCTTTGGAGGAAATCAGAGGGGAAAGATCATTGGCTCTGGAACTGTAGGTAATGGAAATCTTCCCTCTATAAATAATGTTCTGCTAGTAGATGGATTAATGCATAATCTGTTATCCATAAGTCAATTAAGTGATAACGGTTATGATATAATCTTTAATCAAAAATCATGTAAAGCTGTTAGTCAGAAAGATGAGACTATCCTGTTTAATGGAAAGAGGAAAAACAACATCTATAAAATCAAACTTTCTGAACTGAAAAGTCAGAATGTAAAGTGTCTTCTGTCTGTTAACAATGAGTAGTGGATCTGGCACAGAAGATTGGGGCATGTTAGTATGAGAAGAATATCTCAGATTAACAAACTCAATCTGGTCAGAGGACTTCCTAATCTGAAGTTCAATTCAGATGCTCTGTGTGAAGCATGTCAGAAAGACAAGTTTGCAAAACCTTCTTTCAAATCTAAAAATGTTGTTTCTACCTCTAAGCCATTAGAACTTCTGCACATTGACTTATTTGGACAAGTTAAAACTGCTTCAGTCAGTGGCAAGAAGTATGGGTTAGTAATCGTAGATGACTATAGCAGATGGACATGGGTAAAGTTCTTAAGACACAAGGACGAGTCACACTCTGTGTTTGTTACCTTCTGTAACCAAGTTCAGAATGAAAAGGATCTTAGAATCGTTAAAGTCAGAAGTGATCATGGTGGAGAGTTTGAAAACAAAGATTTTGAGTCATTTTTTAATGACAGAGGCATTCTGCATGATTTCTCTTGTCCTAGAACTCCCCAACAAAATGGAGTTGTAGAACGAAAGAACAGAACATTGCAAGAAATAGCCAGAACCATGATTAATGAGACAAACGTTGCTAAGATCTTCTGGGCAGAGGCAATAAACACAGCGTGCTACATTCAGAATAGAATCTCAATAAGACCTATTCTGGAAAAGACTCCATATGAATTGTGGAAGAACAGAAAGCCCAACATTTCATATTTTCATCCATTTGGATGTACTTGTTTTATGTTAAATACCAAAAATTATTTGAACAAGTTTGACTTTAAAGTACAGAAGTGTATTATGTTAGGATACTCTGAACGCTCAAGAGGGTACAGAGTATACAATACAGAAACACAAATTGTGGAAGAATCAATCAGTGTTCGTTTTGATGATAAGCTTGACTCTGAAAAGTCAAAGCAGAATGAAGTTTTTGCAGGTATGGAAGTTGAATTTACAGGTTCTGAATAAAAGTTATCAGAAGCTCTTAACAAAGACAACCCTTCAACATCTAAAAGGAGCACTTCTAGTAATCCTACAACAGTTGCTGATCAACCTCAGAGGAGACTACCCAGAAGCAGCTTGGATCACCTAGAAGAAACTATCTTAGGAAGAAAGGAAGATCCAATCAGAACAAGAGCCAGCTTCAGAAACTCTGAAGAATCCCTCATGGGACTTGTGTCTCTGATTGAACCGTCTTCTATTGATGAAGCACTTCTGGACAACGACTGGATTCTAGCAATGCAAGAAGAGCTGAATTAATTCACCAGAAATGACGTATGGGATCTTGTTCTCAGACCAAAAGGATTTGACGTCATTGGAACAAGATGGGTGTTCAGAAACAAGCTAAATGAACAAGGTGACGTCATCAGAAATAAAGCACGACTGGTAGCACAAGGTTATAGTCAGCAAGAGGGAATAGACTATACAGAAACCTTTGCTCCAGTCACCAGGTTAGAATCTATCAGACTTTTAATTTCATTTGCTGTTAATAAAGGCATCACTCTGTATCAGATGGATGTCAAGAGTGCATTCTTAAATGGCTATATAGAAGAAGAGGTTTATGTGCACCAACCCCCTGGTTTTGAAAGTACAAAACATCCAGAACATGTTTTCAAACTAAAGAAGTCACTATATGGTCTGAAACAAGCTCCCAGAGCTTGGTATGAAAGACTAAGTAACTTTCTGTTAGAAAATGAATTCACCAGAGGGAAGGTGGACACTACCTTATTCTGTAAGTCAGTTAAGAATGACATCTTAGTCTGTCAAATTTACGTAGATGATATTATTTTTGGATCTACTAATCCTTCTCTTGGAAGAAAATTTGCTAAGTGTATGCAGGCAGAATTTGAGATGAACCTCATGGGAGAACTGAAATTCTTTCTGGGAATTCAGATCAATCAAAACCCAGAGGGAACTTACATTCATCAGAGCAAATATGTCAGAGAACTTCTGAAGAAATTTGACCTCTCAGAATGTAAGCCATCAAAGATTCCAATGCATCCCACGTGCATTCTGGAAAGAGAAGAGGTAAGCAAAAAGGTAGAACAGAAGGTCTACAGAGGTATGATTGGTTCTCTCCTTTATCTGACGGCTTCAAGGCCTGACATTTTATTCAGCGTATGTATTTTTCTAGATTCCAATCAGATCCTAGAGAATCTCACTTAACAACTGTTAAGCGAATTTTCAAGTATCTGAAAGGTACTACTAGTCTGGGTTTATTTTATAGAAAATCTAGTGATTACAGCTTAGTAGGCTACTGCGATGCTGACTTTGCTGGAGACAAAGTAGAGCGTAAAAGTACTTCTGGAAGCTGCCAGTTTCTGGGAGAAAATCTGATCTCTTGGTCCAGCAAAAGGCAATCCACAATTGCGCTATCAACAGCAGAAGCTGAGTACATAGCAGCAGCAGGATGTAGCACACAAATGCTCTGGATGAAAAGTCAGCTTGAAGACTTCTAGATTTTTGAGAGTAACATCCCTATACTCTGTGACAATACTTCTTCCATTTGCTTAAGTAAAAAAAAATCCTATTTTGCATTCTAGGGCTAAGCATATAGAAATAAAACATCATTTCATTAGGGACTATATTCAGAAAGGAATTTTGAACTTAAAATTTATTGATACAGACCATCAATGGGCTGATATCTTCACTAAACCTCTTTCTGAAGATAGGTTCAATTTCATTCTGAAACATCTCAGCATGAAACTCTGCCCAGAGTGAAAATGTTTTAATTCTATATATTAACCTTCAGAATGTGTTTTCTGTTTACTGTGAACTTCTGATCAATCTCCTTTCAGAAAGATAGACATGCAGATTGTATCAGATTCTATTCTTAAAAGATCTGAGCGTTTCAGCTCAAGGCTAGACGTGCTGCTCACTAAATCAAACAAGTGTCATCCAATCATCAGCAAATCTCTGAAGCAGAACACGCATGCACGCTTCTGAGAAGGCAAAATGCTGATTGGGTGCATTAAGACACATGTCTGGTAACCGTTTCAAGTATCTTTCTCAAATTCCCCAAAATCAGCAAGCATTAAATGCACGTAATCATGTTTTAAAATGTAATCATGAATTATTTCTCTTTCTTAAAACCGTTTACGTTTTCAAAAATCATTTTGAAATCTATTTAAGCACATTAATATCATTCATTAAACTTTTACCGTTTCTTACAATCATCAAAGATTTTCTGCATTTTTTACTTGTGCAATCATCCTTCTTAAAAGAAACCCTTTTTCTCAAAATTCTTTCTCAGAAAACCCTAAGTGTGAACATGGAAACCTCTAGCAATGTTTCTGCAGGTTCTCAGAAGGAGGATTCATCTGAACAATACCAAGTTCCCTTCAGAACACTCCTTACACCAGTAAAGAATTTGGAAGTGCTGTCTGAACTGATTGTTGATTTCTCCAGTCTGAAAGAAAATGGATTCGATTTGACAGAAGAAGTTAGGGCACAAGGATGGGAGAGATATTTTGATAGGTTGGTGGGTCCAACGTTTCCAGTATTGGTAAAGGAATTCTGGATTCATGCGTCGTCATCAACACATCAAGTTACTTCCTACATAATGGGAAAGAAGATTGTGATCACTGAGGATCACATTGCAAGATTGATTGGATACAGTGGTGGTGGTATCCGCTGTATCGACATGGAAGAAATATGCTCTGACGCTGGTGTCATTGCAAGAGAGATTTTCACCCATGGGGTTCCCAGCAGCAAAATCAGAGACTTAAAGGATCAACACAAAATATGGGCGAAGATTATTCTGGGGTGCTTGAATCACAGGAAGCCCACAAGCTCCCCTGATTATATAAACATAGATCAGCAGTTTCTGATCTATTTTATTAATCAGAAGGTAAGGATTAACTTGGCTCATCTTCTGTTTAATCACCTCAGGACCAGCGTCAAGGAGACAAGGGAAGAAGAAAGGACAAAAAGGGACTGGATACCCTTTGGCAGGTTAATATCAGATATTCTGACTGAGAATAGGCTGATAGAACACCTTACAGAAGCTCAGGAATTAAGCTCTATTGAACCTACTGTTGGCAAGCCTCTGAACGCCAAGAATCTGAAGAAAATGAAACTGATAGAGAATATCAGAAAGGAGCCCAGCGTCACTCCTCTTGCTGACATCACCAGCAGAAGAGTCCCTCTGGATGACTTTCCAATATTTTCTGAGATTGACTCTAAACCAGTCATTGTTCTCAGATACTTAGACGCTTGCAAGGCTGATGGCACAGATCCCACTCTGAACCTAAAAGATCTGCACCAGCAAAATCCAGAAGTTACTGTGAAGAAGACGAAGAAAAGAAAGGCTACTTCAGAAGGACCATCCCAGCAGACCCCTAAGAAGAGAGGTAATCTATCTCCTGGTAATGTTTTAAATTCTTCTGCTATTCCAACATCAATCCCAACCCCAGCTTCATTTGAACTTCCAATCCCCATACCAACCATTGATGAAACCGAACCAGAGGCTGACCCTTCTGAGTCACTGACTCTCAGGAGATCCCGCACCAAATCCCAAACTCCAAAACCCACAACATCAACAGAATCAGAACTTGACAAAGTTCTGTCTGAAATTGATCAACGTGCTTCCGCTCCCCTCTCAGAAAATACAAACACTCAACCAGAAATTGCCCACTCTCCTCAACCAGAACATACTCTTTCACCCATACCAGAACAACCAGAAATTCCACCTCCTTCTCCACAACCATAAATTCCTCCTCCCTCTCCTCAACCAGAACTTCATCCACTTTCACCTCAACCATCACCTCCACACCCTGAGTTTCAACACTCTGAAACTCCATCACCTGAACATCAAACTCCTGAACCTCATTCTCCTCAATCCTCTGAGCCACAACCCTTGGCAATTCAGCTGCCATGTGGTACAACTGTAAACATGGCCCAACTGCCATCCTCACCAGAAACTACCCCTCCAAATACTCCAAACAGTCCAATAATCATTTCTGATTCTCCCTCTCCATCTCCCAAACAAAATACTGAAGACCACAACAGGACCTTTATTGATTTAACAAGCCTTAACCGTCTTGCTGACCTTAAACACAAAATAGCCATCCCCAAACCCAAACAACTAGATGTTGGTGCTGGAATTTTGAATTTTGAAACAGGCTTGCAGAATTGGATTGCTTCTCTAAAGCAGGTTTGTCCTAGAATGATTGACCCTGCCGCTTCATACCATCTTTGGACTCAATTCAGAAAGTGGGTACGCGCTGAAGCCCTCAAGCTGCAAGACATCAATTATGAACAGGCACAACAGAACTTCAGCAAGCTGCTGAAGGAAGTTGAAAGTCAACTGCCACAGGATAAAGTGCTCTTTCTGGATAGTGAGTCATGGTCTGAGAAGCGTCCAGCTTCAAAAGTGCAGCCAGCAGAAGATCAGACTATTCAAGCTGAAGAGGTTAGTCAAGCTGAAGATGTTGCAGAAAGCTCTCAGAAGCATCCTGCTTCTGATGTCTCTCAAGCTGCCTTGGACAGGCAGACTCTGGAAGAGCTGAAGCAGAATGATATTTGTCTGCAGCAAAGAATGGATGAGAATGATCAGAAGATGAAGGAAAGGATGGATGTGCAAGACAGCAAGATAGATACAGTAGTCAGCATGGTACACAAGCAGAATGAAACTGCTGATCAGATTAAGACAATGCTAGAGACTCTGTTCACACGCTTTCCACCCCAACCTTAGATTTTCATTCATGATATTTTCATTGTTTTCTTTGCATATCATCTGTACTGTTTTCCTGGCTCTGAATTAAATATAACAGTTTTTCTGCTCTGATCGTTTTAGCTTATATTACTTACACTTTTTGATTGCTGACAAAAAGGGGGAGAACAAGAATGATATTTTTCAATAACAGATTACTGAGACAAAAAGTCTCAAACATTCTAACACTCTGATATACTTGAATGTTTTCTGTTTTTGCATAAGCCTACAGGTACAAGAAGTTAATCATCTCTGATACTCTGAAACTCTGATATTCTGATCTGAAGCTCTGATACTATGATGTTCAAAGAAAGTCAATAAAGATCTGATCCTGAAGAAATCTTGGAATTAAAAAGGGAAGTAATAAATTCAGGGGGAGTATCTCCGATCTAAACTCTGATATCTCTTTATCCCTTATCCTCTTATCTTTTGATAACTTCCTATTTAATTCTGATACAACTTACCATTTAGTTATCTCTGATACTTTTCACGTTAATTTTCATTTAAAAAATATCTAGTTTTTGTCATCATCAAAAAGGGGGAGATTGTTAGAACAAAGTTTGAATCTACTACCCTAAGTTTAAGTTTTGATGATAACAAAATGCTAAGATATATTAACTGTATGATTCATATAAGACACATATGCTATCTAAAAATTACATTCTGTTTTACAGAAACTCTGATGGATATCAGCAAGAGAACATCATCATCAGCATCAGAAGATGAGATATCAACATCAGCATCAGAAGATGTTATATCAGATGCCAGAATCAGAAGATTAACTTGTGCTTACGCTGAAGCTTGATGAACATATCTGCGCGTAACAATCTGAACTCTGATCAAGACAACAGTTCATCAGCACCTAAGCAGCGTCAGAATGAGCCAAAGCCAGAACAAGCTTAAGTGGCAACGATACTGTGCATTCAAGATGCTTTATTACCAATGGCATCATTCCAGACAAGATCTGCTTAATAAGGAAATAATGTTATTGGCATTGAAACGGAATTACTACTCCAACGTACCTTATTTCCAATGCTATATAAACAAGTCAATGAAGATTGAATTGGCTAATGCTCTACAACAATCTACACGCCTAAAGCTATTCATCATCTTCCTCACTCTCAGTTTGCTAAAAGCTCTCAAATTCTTTATTCAATTTCTTTAGCACTCTAGCTCTCATAAGCTCAAATTGTGTAGTATCACAGTTGTGATAAACAGTCTTTGTAGAAAACATTCACACACCTAGATTTCAATTCTTTGTAAGAAAGTATTTCCTTGAGAAACCGGTTTGTGGTTTGACTTAAGAAGGCTTTAGAAGTTGTTAAAGCAGTTGTAATATTCAGTTGAATATAGTGGATTAAGACCTCGTTGGAGAGAGGCGAAATCACCTTGACGGGTGGACTGGAGTAGTTTGAGATCAAACGAACCAGGATAAAAATACCGTGTTGACTGCAATTGATTTCCAGTTTTTACAATTCAACCCCCCTTCTTGTGTTTTTCACTTCTTCATCCATGACTTGCAAAAATAAATTGCAAAATCCAAAGGAGAGGAGAAAATACGGGGAACCGCTAGAGAGGGAACCTCGAAGAGCTGAAGCTTCGCGGGGAATAACAGCCGAGCAACTAGAAGAAACGGGCCATAAACACTGGGAGGAGTTGCAGAAATAAATTACAAACTCCTAGAGAAGATCAGATCGACACTGTAGCTTCTGGAGAAGATTAGACATTTGAGGGAGAAAATCAGGGCAAGACTGCAATCTCTGGAAAAGACAGCGCACAGCCGTGTTGAGGATGATACCAAGACAACAAACCCGACGTGAGGGGTGAAAACCTTTGCTGGGGGAAAAAAGATCTGTTGAGGAGACGGGACTTCACCGGGGATACAAAAATCTGTTGAAGTTTTGTTGGAGATATTTTTGGAATGCAACCATTGGATGGATCATGCAGATAGTCACACAGTATCGACCTTACTGGGGATAAGGAAAGATCTTAACATAAGGATGCTCTAGTCAGCAGATCGGCTAGGAAATGAGAGGTCAAGGTGAGGGATCTTTGTTGGCAATTCTGTTGGGGAGTTAAAACTTCTTCAGAATGTGAGTTCCCATTTAAACAACTTCACTGGGGATGTGCAACACATCCAAACTTAAAGTCTCAGAATGAAGCTTTTAAAAGAAGATTCCTGGGGCAACAAAACTTTGTTGGGGATAGGTAAAGTCCTATTCATACATGGGCTAAGTCTAACAGAAGAAAGCCAAATATTCCATTCCTGACAATCATTAAGCTCTTTACAGGTGTTCAACGTGTAAACTCTTTTTTGATGTCAAACAAGTGTTTTGCATGCAGAAAGATGTTTATTTTGGGAATGACGGACCTGATGCGGAGATTATTTAAGCCTTGAAGTTTGAAAAACTTAACAAAGTGTCGAATCTCTGTTGTGAATGAATCACTGGCTAGAGTGCAAAATTTTCAAAACTTTTCTTCCCCCCTTTAAAAAAAAAAACAAGTCAAGATGCGGGCGATAAGATACCAACATGGATATGCAGCACATATTTGGGAGTTTAGGAAACGTTATCCTGTTGTAGTATGCTTTCGAGTTAAACCCTTGTTTCAGTTAGGACTTTTAGAGGTTGTAACGTGGTCTGGTTCGAGGGTTTTTTTAGAAATTTTTTTTCAAGGCTCAAGTTATTTGGTGCCCACCCCCTTCGTGATGTTCTCCTGTCCTAAGTTTAGCTGACTTATCACAAGCATTCATCTTTCAAAAGGATTTATATTGGTAGAGTGATCATGACAAATTCTCCAACATGATTGTCACTTAACTTCTACTGCTTTTGTTTTGTTTTTTTTAAATATTATTGTTCCTCTTCTTTTGATGAAAATTTTATTGGATAATCTTTTTTCGGCCTTTTAGGCTCTTCTTTTCCCTAACTTTTGCTTGGACAAAATCTTTTGAATTTCAATTTTGGGAGTCCAGCGGGACGCCCTAACTTTTGCCTAAGCGACTTGGTTTCAAGTTTCGACTTAGCGTGGCTTTTTGTTTCTTTCTTATTCATACTTTCCACTTTGAACAAGTCAATGTGACTTTAGGTCTTTGAACCTTTTTTTCTTTCTCTCTTTTTTTTGAAGAAAACAAATGCCTCATTCCTTGGTCGGCGAGGGATAGCCATTATTGTATCGATTCGATCTCGACCTCAGGACTTTGTGAGGAAATGAACATCGTGGGTTAGACATTTTTCTGATCTCATGATGCGAGAGACAAAATATGGTGATCCTCAGATGGGATATTCCTTCTGAAATTTGAATGCTTGGGAAAATTAACTGAACATCTACCCTGCCCCTGGTAAAAAAAGCTTTTTTTTGAACGAAAAAGAAACTTCTACTTCGAAGGCTCAGAGGGGTTAACGAGAGTCTAACTCCCTTATATCTCTGGTGTTTGGGGATTCAAACAATTCCTGTACATCGTCAACGAGGTTCTACTCAAAAGCATACCACTACAGTCATTATTTTTAGCTAAACTCCTTCCTCCAAACTCTTGGCTAAGCAAAAGAATTGGAATAGTTGGTATCAAAATGCCCGAAAGAACGATTAAAGAGTGATACTGGATGGATTAAGTAAAGTAAAATAATTTCTTCAAGGCAAAAATATTCGATGCATCAGGACTGACATTCGGCTATAAACAAAATCCTATATGCAGACAATGCTAAAACAATTAATCAAGATAACACATGAAAGTGCAGCAAAGAAACGTAATAAAAGACATCATGGGGAAGAAATATCTCCAACAAGGTTATTCGATCTCGCCGACATGCCGTAATCTTGATATTACCCTGACCCATGACCTTCACCAATAGCACGGAGCTGTGAAACAAAATTGGCAAGGCATCCACCAGTAAAGTGAATGAGAATCCTATCAGCCAGAGAAACAAACATGCCCCTTGCACAGTAGTAGTTGTGTTTGTTATCCGTATTTCAAGAGATCAACTAACCATGACTTAGATTATCATTTCTTTGTAAGGCCCACAAATTTTATATGCACATGCTTATCAAAAATATTGGACGTTTTTGCAAACAAAATAGTAAAAAAAAAGGAGAAAAGAAAAGTATACGTATACTTGAAAGAAGATATTCTATTGATTTTGAGAAATCAGCTTGTGAAAAAGGCATTTACATTTGGAAGCAAGTAATTACAAAATCAAAGCAAACAAGTGTTTACAAATGGCAATGTGAATATGAATATCCATCAAGTCCCGACTCTGCTATGACTCTTATGACTCTTACGCTTCTATCTTCCTGCTTTCAGACATATCATTCTTGGATTAGCCTCGAGCCTATGCCAGGCGACAAAATGAAGGAAAGAACCAAAGGATCTCATGCTGAGCGTAGTCATTTGCTTTAAGTCCCTAACTTTTGCCTGAATCGCCCTTTCAGGTTTTCGATTCACCAGGACACCCTCTTTTTTCCTAAACCGCCCTTTCGGGTTTTCAGTTTAGCGGGTTTTTTTATTTATTATTTTTTATGCAAAGTATTATTTAACTACGTCAGCATTCACAGGGAGAGGGAAGTACTCTCCATCCATAGTCGTGAGCATCATCGCTCCTCCAGAGAAAACTTTTCTGACCATAAAAGGACCTTCATAAGTCGAAACCCACTTTCCCCTGGGATCTCCCTGCGGGAGAATTATCCTTTTTAGCACAAGGTCACCTGGCTTGTAACACTGAGGTCGTACCCTCTTATCAAAAGCTTTCCTTATCCTTTGCTGATATACCTGACCATGACATACATCCGTCAACCTCTTCTCGTCAATAAGTTCCAACTAATCCAGCTGATTCTGTACCCATTCACTTTCATCCAGCTCGACATCCCTCATGATCCTAAGAGAAGGAATCTAGACTTTTATCGGCAATACTGATTCCATGCTGTAAACCAAAGAAAAATGGGGTTGCCCAAGTCGAAGTACACACAGTGGTGCGATAACCATGCAAAGCAAAAGGAAGCATCTCATGCCAATCTTTATAGGTTACTACCATCTTCTGAACAATCTTCTTGATGTTCTTATTGGCCGCTTCGATAACACCGTTCATCTTTGGTTGGTATGGGGAAGCGTTATGATGCTTGATTTTGAAGGATTCACAAAGCTCCTTCATCATTTCGTTGTTCAAATTAGACCCATTATCGGTAATGATCTTTTCAGGCACTCTGTGGCAATAGATGATATTGTTCTTAATGAACCGAGTTACCACCTGCTTGGTGACATTGGCATAGGATGCAGCTTCGACCCATTTTGTAAAATAATCAACGACAAATAGAATGAAACGGTGCATGTTGGATGCAGTCGGTTCAATATTTCCGATCATATCAATTCCACACATCGCAAACGACCAAGGGGAATTCAAGACATTCAAAGGTACTGGAGGCACATGCACTTTATCAGCATAGATTTGACATTTGTGGCAAACTCGTGCATGATTGTAACAGTCAGTCTCCATGGTGGACCAATAATAACCTGCTCGCAAGATCTTTTTAGCCATGGTATGCCCGTTGGAATGGGTCCCGAAATCACCTTCATGTACCTCCTCGATGATTCTAGCTGCTTCTTTCTTGTCAACACATCTGAGCAGTAAACCGTCATGATGCCTTCTATACAACACACCACCATTGAGAAAGAACTTAGCTGAAAATCTTCTCAAGAACTTCTTATCTATGACAAATGCTTCTTCAGGTCACTCTTGTGTTTCAAGATATCGTTTAACATCATAAAACCAAGGATTACCATCTGATTTCAAACTAGCCTCAAAACAGACAGCTGGCTCACTCAAACTTCTGATGGTAATGGAAGGTGCCTCATTAGCCCACTTAACTTTGAACATGGAGGACAAATTTGCCAGTGCATCAGCTAGATTGTTTCCTTCTCTGGGAATATGCTCAAACGTGATCTCTTTGAAGTACAGAATCAGCTTCAAAACATGCTCACGATAGGGAATTAGGTTCTAATAGCGAGTCTCCCAATCTCCATTAATCTGGCTGATAACAAGATTGGAATCCCCATAAACTTTCATAACTTTGATGCGCAGGTCAATCGCTGCTTCAATGCCATAAATGCAAGCCTCATATTCGACCATATTGTTAGTGCAATAGAAACAAATACGAGTCGTGAAAGGAATGTGGTACCCATCAGGGGAGGTGATAATAGCTCCGACACCATTTCCCATGGCATTGGAGGCACCATAAAAAATGAGCGTCCAACGTGATCCTGGCTTGGGTCCTTCGTCTGGGCCTGGCATGTTACAATCCTGAATATACACAATTTCCTCATCTGGAAAATCAAACTTCATCAGTTCATAATCGTTCATGGGCTGATGAGCAAGATGGTCGGCCAATACACTACCCTTAATTGCTTTTTTATTAGTGTATTGGATATCATATTCGGTGATTATCATCTGCCAACGGGCTACCCTGCCTGTAAGAGATGGCTTCTCAAAAATGTACTTTATTGGATCCATTTTGGATATCAAGTAGGTGGTGTGAGTTAACATGTATTGCCTCAAACGTTTAGCGGCCCAGGCAAGCGCACAACAAGTCTTTTCCAGCAATGAGTACCTCGACTCGCATTCCGTAAACTTCTTACTCAAGTAGTAAATAGCCTGCTCTTTCTTCCCTGTCTCGTCGTGCTGACCGAGGACACAACCCATTGAGCTCTCTAACACAGTTAGATACATGATTAGTGGCCTTCCTTCCACTGGCGACATGAGTATCGGAGGTTCCTGCAAATACTCCTTTATTTTGTCAAAGGCCTTATGACAATCCTCATTCAATTTCACTGTCTGACTTTTCTTCAACAATTTGAAGAAAGGTTAACAGGCGGCTGTGAGATAAGAAATAAATCTAGAAATGTAGTTTAACCTTCCCAAGAAACCATGCACTTCCTTCTCCGTCCTTGCTTCAGGAATTTCCTGTATCGCTTTTACCTTGGCGGGTCCACCTCGATACCTTTTTCACTTACAATAAAACCCAACAGCTTGCCGGATCTCAACCCAAAGGTGCACTTATTCGGATTCAACCTCAACAAGAACTGCCTCAGTCTCTCGAACAATTTTTCCAGATGAACAAGATGTTCCTCTTCCGTGTCAGACTTAGAAATCATATTGTCCACATATACCTCAATCTCTTTGTGAATCAAATCATGAAAGAGAGTGACCATGGCGCGCTGATATGTTGCCCCGACATTTTTCAAACCAAACGGCATCACTTTATAGAAAAAAGTTCCCCAAGGTGTGATAAATGTTGTCTTCTCCATATCCTCCGGAGCCATCTTAATTTGATTGTAACCCGAAAAACCATCCATGAAAGAAAACACTTTGGAATGAGCAGTATTATCGACCAACACATCAATATGCAAAAGAGGGAAATCATCTTTAGGGCTGGCCCTGTTCAAATACCTATAATCCACGCACATCCTGACTTTAACATCCTATTTGGGAACAGGCACAATATTTGCAATCCATGTTGGATAATTGATGACTTTTAAGAAGTTCGCGTCCAACTGCTTCTGGACCTCCTCCTTGATCTTCTTGGACATCTCAGGATGAGTTCTTCGGAGCTTTTGCTTGACAGGGGAACAACCTTCTTTGAGCGGTAGTCGATGCACCACTATATCTGTATCCAACCCAGGCATATCCTCATAAGACCATGCGAAGATATCAGAATACTCACGGAGTAGCTCAATCAATCTGACATTTATACTTTCTTCAAGATCTGCCCCTATCTTGACTTCTCTTCTTACCTCTTTTATGCCAATATTCACCACCTCAATTGAATCTTGATTCGGTTGGATAACCTTCTCCTCTTGTTTTAATAATCTTGCTAATTCCTCAAGAAGATCACAATCCTTGTACGCTTCTTCTTCAGCTTGATGAATACGAGTATCAAAGTCATAATGTGCCATAGCAGAGTCATTATCAATATGATCGGTGGTGGAAGTGAATCTGCATGAATGACATTTTGGCGTTTTTTAGTGACAGTGTGTGAAAAAATAAACATTGCCATTCGAAAATAAAAATAAATGGAACAAAATTTTGAATGCAAAAACGTCCTTTATTTCATGATAAACTTTGAAAATAAACATGGTGGCCCTACACAGATGATCCACTACGCCTTGGGCAGAGCGTAGGAATTATGATATGATAATAAAAGAAACAAGAAAATTAATCCTCAGCGCTTGAAATTTGGATAACATCCACAGAAGTCCAATTGTTGAGTGTCTGGCCTGGAATACTCGGAAGAATCCAATATTCGATATTGTAGCCATCGACCCTATCGTCGCCAACTGCATTGACGTGTACTTCTTGAGCAACACAAAGACGGGAAAACTTCACAGGAGTAGATAAACTAGATGCTCTGGGAGTTGCACTCTGCTGACCTAGGTTAAAACCAAGACCAAATTTGTTAAATTTTGGGGTAACGTCCAGCACCTGACCCCAACCTTCAGGGTTGCCATTTTCCACCACAGCTCTCGCATCCTTGAGAGAAGACATAACAGTTTCAGGTTTCTTTTTCTGCTCTGGAGGAGGAAAATTGACAGCATGAACTGTCTCAAATGCCTGAAACGGATTTTCATGTATCTCGCCTTCAACTTCAACATAACGGAATGATGTCAAATGACTTACAATGTACTCTTCCTCGCTGCACACAGTTATCACCTTTCCCTCTGCAGGATACTTGAGTTTCTGATGAAGAGTAGAAGTGACTACTCCTGCTCTATGAATCCACGGACGCCCCAACAAACAACAATACGCTGGTTGTATATCCATCACAAAAATTGTAGCTGTGAAGGTGCGGGGACCGACCTTGATTGGTAACTCCAACTCCCCAAACACTGAACTTCGAGACACATCAAACGCCTTCACCATCAAATAACTAGGGCGTAGCTCCAGTCCAGAATAATCAATCTTCATCAATGCTGTCTTAGGCAATACATTCAAGGACAACCCTGTGTCCACCAAAACCTGGGATAAAGTAGTGTTGCACTCCATTGAAATATGCAACACTTTGTTATGGTCTGGCCCCTCCGGAGGGAGATCAAAATCTGTGAAGCCCAGACCATTCCTGGCAGATATGTTAGCACAAACATTCTCAAACTGATTGACTGGTATCTCATGTGGCACGAACGCATTATTTAGCAACTTCATCAAAGCATTTCTGTGAGGTTCTGAATAAATCAACAGAGACAAGATAGACATCTTAGAAGGAGTATGGCTCAGATGATCAATTATGCTATAATCACTCTTCCTGATAATTCGCATTAACTCTTCAACCTCATCGGGAATTGAAGAAGCTTCTAGTATCGGAATTGGTTAAGTCACATGGGCTGGCGTAACCCTCGGATTACCAATCATCGCTTGTTGTTTTCCTTTTTCTCTTGTAGAAGCATCTTCCGCATCTTGCACATTGGAAGGACCAAATACTCTCCCGCTTCTAGTCATTCGACCCACACCAGAAAAGTTATGAACTTCCTCTTCATTATCTTTAGCACGTTCTTCCTCAGACAAACGAGTACTTACTTCCCGCTTCACCCCATGGTAATAAACATCGGCACCGTAATGCCATGGGATGGCCTTCTCACTGGTATACGACATGGGACCAAGTACTGTAATCATCAAAGGAGGCACCCTAGATGGGGCAGGAATACGCACATGGGTGTAAGGAATATATACCACAACAACCTCTTCTTCAGTAACCTTATGGTAGCTCGGTTTTCTATCGAACTGCATGGAACCCTCCCCTATTAACAACTACATATCGGCTTTTAAATCATCACAGCCCTTCGGTTTCTCTCTACACTTGGCACACTCTGAAGTACAACCCAGGAAAATAGAATTATCAAGTAAATACCTCTTAACATAGCACAACGGAGTAGTTACTTGTTCCATTCATGATTAAATTCAACACTTCACCTTTATCATCAATCATATTAACAACACCCCTCCATGCCTAGGCATTGAGTTCTGAGTAACATTTGGACCAGTCACTGGAGTAAACTTAATTGCCTTAGCATCCAACAAGTCTTGTATTTTGCATTTCAGCGCAAAGAAATTGTCAGTAGAATGACCAACTCCGCCTGAATGGAATTCACATCTTGTGTTAGCATCATAATTAGGAGGAAGTCTTGCGGGTGGTGGTGGCATATTTCTCAAACCGATAAACTTCAAATCGATCAAATGGTGGAGTGCTTCAATAAGAGATACTGGCAAGGGATCGAATTTTCTCGGCTGTCTCCGCTATTGATTAATATACTGACGGGGAGCGTCCTGCTGTCTTTGTTGTTGAGGCACTGTATTCAGTCTCTGCTGCGGAGGAGCATTAACAGGAATAGAAACAACATTGATTTGTTGGTGTTGACGATCCTTTCTTCTTCCTCTGTGAGAGAAAACTGCACTTGCGTCACCTTCCCTTTTCTTAGGGTAAGTGTTGAATGGTTTCTTACTGCCCCTTAATGAACCACTAGAACCTCCAATATGAATTTTCCCCAATTTCAAACCTACCTAAATTCTTTCACCAGCCATAACTAAGTCTGCAAATCCTACCGAAGTACTTCCTATCATGTGCTCATAAAATGGCCCTTGTAGGGTACTCATAAACATATCAATGAGTTCTCTCTCCATGAGTGGTGGTTGAACTCTCGCAACCAACTCACGCCACTTCTGAGCGTATTCCTTGAAAGATTCTCTTGGTCCCTGTGACAAATTCTGTAACTGGGTGCGATTAGGCGCCATATCCACATTGTACTGATAAAGTTTGACAAAAGCCCGAGCAAGATCATTCCAGCAACGAATATGGGATTTCTCCAACTTCATGTACCACTCCAGGGATGCCCCAGATAGGCTATCCTGGAAAAAGTGAATCAAAAGCCCCTGATCCTCAGTGTGCACCAACATCTTCCGGAAATAAGCAGTTGCATGAGTAACAGGACATGACGTTCCATTGTACTTTTAAAATACATGAGGCTTGAACTTTGGAGGAACTTTCACCCCAGACACCAACTCGAGATCATTATCATCCATACCAAGGACTCCTTGCCATTCCACAACCTTCAAACGTTCTTCCAACAACCGATACTTCCTATCCTCAACCTGAACTTCCGGCTCTGAACGCCGAACAGAAAACTGATCTTCATCCTGTTCAAAGTCATAATCCTGCTCCTGATAGCCCCTTACTCCGCCCTGATTATCTCTTCTGTTCCCCACAAGACGAGGTCCTGGAGACGGGGGAAACTGCCCTACGTTGCACACAAAAGGGTTTCTGGGCATTCCGTGAAAATTTCCAGCAGGCTGATCTTGCACATCCCCCAATCCTACATAAATGTCCTGATAGAGCCCTTGATTTCCACCAACCCCTGGATAGTGGCGCTGGTTGTTGACAATTGCAGCCAGCTGTCGGCGATTCACATTGGTGATGACCTCCATGAATTGGGTCATCTGAGTAGCCATCTGGGCCCTCATTTGAGCGAGTTCAGCTTGAACTTTTTCCATCTGTCTTGGAAAAATGTTTCTGGTGGAATACCGATGAGTAGTCGTCTTGAGATAAGAATACCGATAAGAAAAGCAGAAGAATAAGAATATCGTCTTGAGATAACCTGTAATGTTATGAAATGCATGATGTGCGTGATATGTTTGTCATTTCTAGGTATTTAAGAGTCCTTTTATTCATCAATAACGACGCGCAACCAAAGATCAAACATACAATCAAGGGAGAAAAAGGATAATAAAACAAACACTACAATTATTTATAAAAAAAAATCTGTTCCAGTGACTTCTAAAAAAACTGAATAATAAAAACAAACAATGGTCGCTTCCAACAATCCTGGGGGTGACCAAATACACCAAAGGTAAATAACAAAACTAAATATCCGGAACAAAACACGCTTCAAGGTGTTGACAATACTCTTCCAGCCTGGATTTCTCTTTCAAAAGTTGTGATGCGACTACTTTACTTTCTTGAAACCGATCCTCTGCGACATGCCTCTGGGATACTTCCTTCTTAACCTGAGCATCTTTGTCTTTGAGCTGTTTCTCCAAGTTTTGAATCTTCTTCCTGTAGCCATTCTCAGATGCCTGAAGCTTCTGGCACTCTTGCTGGGTCTTACTCAACTCTTCTTCCATTTCAGCATGAGACCTCTTCCTAAAACTGGTTGCATCAGAAGTTTCCCCTTGAGCTTCTTTGAGTTTGCAACCTAAGTCGGCCCTTTCTTGATCCACCCAATAAAGTTTCATCCCTACCTCACGGTCTTTTACACGAAGTTGAATGTTCTCAACATGAACCTGGGTGAACACCTCGGTAGGCACCGTGTTACTCAGAACGGTAGGAGGTTGCTCACATATAGGAGTCGACCTTGCAAATGGTAACCGTAAAATCTTAACCCTGGCTTTAATCCATTCCAAGTAAGGAACCCTAGCAATAGGAACCTTCTTGCCCAAAGTAGTTCTATCCTTCATGTGAATTCTCTTCCAAGCACTTGTCACTCTTTTCAACATCACCGGGTCACTTCCTCTAACAAAATACACTGAATCATACACTTCTTCAACCTTCGGCGGTCCATCCATTGCATATCCCAATCATCGATAAGCAAGCACATGATTATAGTTGATACATCCCTTAGTTCATATGAGGGGAACATTAGGGAAATATCCGCATCTAGTGATAATACTTCGTACTTCCCCCATGTCATAATTCAACCGGATATCAAATGAAGTAAGATTGACAAGTCTTGATGACCATGGAAGAGAATACATGGTATCCAGAAAGGCCCACTTACCGGTAGGTGCAACTTAAACCATTGATACAACATTGAATGACATAAACTAACATTACCTCCTTTTCCATGCCTGAAATGAATGGTGTAAAGAGTATCTGCCAAGAGTGTCGGTACCGGGTTCTTGTTTCTAATAACACCAATAGCCGTCAAATCCACAAAATTTCTCTTGCGAGGGAAGAGGATGATCTCGTATATCATGAGAGCAAACAGAGTGCTGAAGCCATTCCAATTCCCTTTCTTTGCCCAGTCTTCAGCTTTCTTCACTAGAAAATCCAAATAAAACCCTGTAGTATCCTCACTTTACCTCCAATTGTCTTTCACCTCTTTCCAACTCAAATGAAGAATTTCAACAATAACCTCGAACTTCGGCTTCTCTGGCACTTGAACAAAAGGAACTTCATCAGACAAATTGATATTGAGTAGATACGCATACTCTTCTAGTGTGGGAACCAGATGATAATCTTGAAAAGTAAAACACCAAAATTCCTTGTCATAGAACTGGAAGAGGGTGATCAAAGCCATTGGATCAACTGGAGTGTTAAGGATTAGTAACAAATTGCCATAATTTTTGTTGAAATTATTCAGAACATCACTCTTCAGATAAGAACTCAACCTCTTTAATTCAGACACATCGATAGTAGGAATGTGATAAGCGAATGTATGCTTGGTGGGCTCTTTAACAAAAACTGGATCAAACTCACCTGACGGGAGGCCAGCCATTTCTGATGGAAAGAAGACTCTTGAATGTCCCTGGAAGATGACATGCATATGCTAGTTATTTTTTAAAATAAACATGCTATGATGCAACATGACAGGATCAAAGTTCACACTGGATCATGGCTGGACCATTAGAGAACAACACCACTCAAGATCAAAAGAAAATCCCAAAGCTTCAAAACTATCATGGGAACCTGAGTCACCTTCACAACACAAAGTCACCAACAATACCTGTACTTGTAAGATAAGTTTTCCCGCCCCTCTCACCGGTGTAGTCTAGGTCAAGGTAAGGTTTAAAACCAAATCAGAGTACAAGAGCTCGAATGTCAGTATCATCATACGATAACACCTATCCGAACCACCTCCGAAGTCATGGGTCTCATGGTCAGGTCTACAAAGCATCCGCCTCATAGCTGCCATGGCCACTCTATTCTTAGTTCCTATGGAATTCACTCATAGCCTGGGTATGAGGCCTTTTACCTCATGGAACAACCCACCCACCAAGAAAACCAGAATCCAAACAATCCAGCCAAATCCAGTATGCAGAAAGTAAAGCGCACATAGGATGCAATGCAAACAGATAAATATACAAAGCGGTAAAATAAACACCTAAAATGAAAACAAACAAGAGATAGGATCAACTCCGGGATGGACCAGCAAGAGGTCAATCGGTCCCTAGTGAAGTTGCCAGCTGAAACAACGCGGCCGAAACCTGTCATCTGGATGTAATGAAACATCAATGAAGTCGCCACCGAACGTATTTTATCCCGCCGAAAGGGAAAGGTAAACATCGAGAATACCTGAAAAGGGAGAAATCATGGTATTTCGACCGAGAGATCGGGTAAGGGAGTCTGTTACGCGAGGGGAAGGTATTAGAACCCCACACGCCCGTAGTACTCTATGATATCCACTCTTGTTGTCTAATCTAAATGGGTGTGGTCAAATCTTATGTCTATGGCTTAAAACTAAAAAGGGAATGCATGCGAAAGAAAAAGAAAACAGTAAGAAAAATAAAAGTTGTGCTCGGTTAGGCCCTTCCCCTTTGCCTACGTATCCCTTTTAAGGAATCAGAACAGCCGTAGTTCGGCTTATATATTTTGGTTGGTTTGTGTTTTTAGTTAAGACGACAAAAATAAACAAGATGGCAAAACATCGAATTAAACAACAAACAAATTAGATGGTCAAACATTGACTAAATAATAACAAAGTAACATGTCAAAGATGGTGAAACATCAAATGATAAAGCATCACACCTAACAATGACATTGAGGGTCAAAGTAGGATAACAAACATGTGCGATGGCGAAACATCGGCTTCACACAAATATGCGATGGTGAAACATCGGCTAAAAGATAATAAAGCATCAAGGCAAAGATGGCAAAACATCAATAAAACGGATGACAAAGCAACACACCTAACAATGATATTGAGAATCAAAGTAGGATAACAAACATGTGCGATGGTGAAACATCGGCTTCGAACAAATGTGCGATGGCAAAACATCGGCTAAAATATAATAAGGTATCATGGCAAAGATGGCGAAACATCGATAAAATGGATGACATAACATCACACCTAACAATGATATTGAGAATCAAAGTAGGATAACAAACATGTGCGATGGCGAAACATCGGCTTCGAACAAATGTGTGATGGCAAAACATCGGCTAAAAGATTTAAAAACAAAACCAAGAGGCGCACAAATAAGTGAGATTGATTTTTATCTTTTGTCTTGAAGAAGGGTTTGAGTTTATTAGATGTGTTTTATGATTTGCCAAGAAAAACAATTTTTGTTTTAAGATGTAAAATGCAAAGGAAAAGGAAACAACTAAGGGAAACTAGCCTAGCACTATCCCTAGTATTATCATACAATGATTGATCCTAAGGTTGAGGATAAAGGAAAACCCTATCTTATGTTAGCATAAATGGATTCCTATCTTAGTTAACATGTTAAAGGAATCTTAACAGAACTATCCTATAGGGAACATGCAATGAGAGCGAAGTCGTGATCTCAATTTCTAAATTGAGTGACTCATAGATCCACAATTAAATAAGAAAAGCAATAAACATCCTATAGGGAACATGCACTGAGAGCGAAGTCGTGATCTCAATTTCTAAATTAAGTGACTCATCGATCTACAATTAAAGAAGAAAAGCAATAAACATCCTATAGGGAACATGCACTGAGAGCGAAGTCATGATCTCAATTTCTAAATTGAGTGACTCATCGATCAACAATTAAAGAAACAACACAACACTTGTATCAAACAAAAATAGAGGGCCTCCTGACATATATCAACAACAGAGGTCCCATCATGCAAAATTGAACTATACAAAATAAAAATAGAATAAAGGAAATAAAGCAATACCAAATGGATAACTATCCGTAGCAACTGAACAAGAATAAAAGAAACCCAGAGAAACTTCAAGCAAGCTGGCATCAGCAGACAAATCAAGTCAAAAATTACGCCATCAGGATGTAAGTAATGAGATTATCAGATATGAACAGATCCCATGGGCAATGTATAGCATTCATAATCACATGTGTATATCCTGCATAGACTATCAAATATGCCAATAACAAGAGTAGTGCAAACATAACAAATTGTGTTCCACAAATAAAGTGAAACACAGTAGCCTGAGGTCAAAAATAGAAAAAACTTTTCTCAAAGTACCTCGCACATTCAACAACCAAGTTAGTATTCCCATAAATAGAATGATGATTCACATAGGGAATGGCTGATGACACCAATATGAAATGAGAAAACATGATAGTAATTATCAAACATTAGTCATGATGGACAAAAAGAAACAAGTATGTGCACAATTTGGTCAAAAGAATCAGAGGAATGTTGCTCCTTTCTATCACCATATTGAATTGACAATTGAATATCAATCAAGGATCATGGGAGCTTGAGAAGAATAAAATAAAAAACCATGAAGGTCAGTAGTAAACACATTTCAACCATTCTCAATTAAATTATCACAGCTCACTAGCACAATAGAAGAGGGATTCCGCACAATGCATCAAAAAGGTTCAAACATTCAAACATGGGGCATTAAGTAAAATGGCTTGAGTTTATTTTGATGAACATATTCAACATGATCATTAGGTGCCCAATTATAGGCCTCACTCAAGTTCATTGGCCATCAAACAAATTGCAACAAGATATGAAACACTAATTGGGTACCTTCACTTCAAAAATGCATCAAAAATAGAAACAAGGATCAATAATTCAAACCAAAAAATTCACAGCACCTTTGAAGTGTGTAGAAGTCAGAAAGCAAGCCTTAAGTTCATGAATGATTGAGGAGGAGATCAAATGAGGCTCAAAGTTCAAAACTAGTTGGAAAAACTACCAAAACTAGACATGTTTTCAAAATAATTCATGGAAAAATATCAAACCAAGTCAAATAATTCAATAAAAGTGGTTTTCAGATCCTAAATGCATTCATGAACCATAATCAAGACCTAAGTTCCATTGAAAATCCAGGGCATAGTGGTTTTGAAAAAGAAACTTGCACAATAAGCAACAAAACCCTAATTTTTGACTTTTAATCTTAAATATTGATTAAATAAGATCAAAATCCAAGAACTTCAAAACAATATCATGAAAATCACAAGGAAAACCTAAATGTTAGAACACATATTTTTCACATTTTTTGAATTAAATAAAAGTAAAGAATAAAATCAAATTCAAACAATTAATCAATTAAACACATAAGCATATCTCAAAATGAAATTCTAATAAAAAATCAGAAAAAACATCCAACTAAAATTATATTCAAATATTATAATTAAAAACACACATCCCTAATTTTTTATGGAATTTTTGAATTAAAGGAAATATTAAAATAAAAATCAAACAAACAATTAACAATTAAACTATTATTTAATGGCAAAAATGTAAACCCTAGCCAAAAGTCACAAAAAGGTCAAAATAAAATTATATTCAGATTCTATGATTAAAAATAAGCTTGTATGATTTTTTGAGAATTTTCTGAATTAATGAAATTATTAAAACCAAAATTATGAAACAAATATTTCAAATAAACCTCTCAAATTAAGTTTCTAATCAAAAAAGGAAAAAATGCCAAACAAATTTTAGAATTAATTTCTACATTTTTTTATGAGTTCAAAATAATTTTTGTGGAATTTTTCAAATCAAAGAAATATTAAAACAAAAATAAACACTAAACAAATAATTAAATAATAACACAAATTTTTAAACCAATGAAATTTTTTTTGAAAAATTATAATAAAAAAACACAAGGTCAGGAATATTATTTTTAGGTTTCCTGAATTTTTTCATGATTTTTCAATCATTTTTGAGCAAAGAATAAAATCATGAAAATTAATTTATGAAACAAAATTCAAATGAATTAAAGAAACAAGCCAGCCAACCAGAGGAGGCCACAAAATCATCTTCTACCTCTGGCTAGGGCAAAAACGTGCGCGTGATCAGGTTCACCACCTCATGTTCCAGTCAACATAACATGCTCAATTCTCCACCATTTTTCATGAAATTTTGTGCACATTAAAGCCAACATATCATACTTCAACATGCAATTCGAATCACATCAAATAATTAACCATGGATGAAGAACAGATCGTGCGAAAATGCCAAAAACTCACTGAACAGAAAAATTTCAGATGCATCAACCATGCACATCTCATCAAATTAAAAGCTCTGAAGCTACAGAAACACTTAATGAACTTCAAACAACATGATTATGAACTCAAATCACACAATGCACGACTAGAAATCAAGATCCAAAGTTAAGAATTCAAACCTTTGAGGCAAAAATGAATCTACTGTCTCCTTCACTCCAGTTGCAAACCAAGCCTCGATCTACAATCCTTATCACTTGAAGAAGAGAATGCAAGAAGAATCAACCAAAACGTGCAAGGGAATTGAGAGAATCGAAGAAAAATGCAGATCAAATAGTTATGGAGTTTTTTGAATTCAGGGATGAAATGAAGCACGAAATCTATTCAATGAGGCTTGCTTCTTAATATATAGAGCATGAAGAGGATGGTAGGATAGGTTTTTCACACTGAAAACCGTTAGAAAGAATGAATTCCTCTTTTTGCCAAAATCAAGTGTGCACATGCAGCCCTCAAATCCCTCGTGCGTTTGCTTGCATTTTACATGCATTTAATCCATTTTATCTCAGGAAGAGATTAGCAAAAGAATTAAGGCTTAAATCCTTGTATTAAGAAAGTGTTGGTGATTAGGCATTTTCATGCCACTTTTTGCAAAATCACGAGTTGCCCTTGCATTTGCCCATGTGCAGCTCAAACTTTGGCATGATGGGCCTTGGTACATTGAATATTAGTCATGGGCCAATTTTTAAGTGAAACAAATGGCCACAAATCAAGTTATCAAGAATTTGCAATTTGCATGGTATGCATGAATTCAATGAAATGCCTCCAAATTCCAAGGTCCACAACTTGCTAATACTTTTGAATTTTAACACAAATGAGTACAATTTGGAAAGGTATTGAAAATATATACAATCCCTTAGTTTTGAGTTTTTGAAATTGAATCCATTAAGTTTCTCAAAATTGAGCTTGAAATTCACTAATTTTGGAAAATGACCCATAATTTTGTGACTTCCAAAGACCATAATTCTTGATTCCTTGACAATTTGGACATGAGACCAAAAGGAGATGAAAGATAATTCTTTTATATTTCCAAGCATGTTTCATTTTCATTTTTTGATCAAAGGTGAATAAAATGTGAATTTTTGAAATTAAGTTCTTATTTTCCAAAATTAGAAACTTTTAGGGTTTCTTCATAAACAAGTTTCAACCCAAACCTCAATCTCCTTGATCCAATGATCAAAATGGACTTGAAATATGAAAAGTACATCCTTGAATTGATGGTTGGCCAAAAGTTCACTTAGTCAACCTTGACTTTGACTGATTTTGACCAAAAATGACCATTTTGCCCCTCTGAATCAATTGATCCACTTCCCTTCAAAATTGATGATCAAAACTTCAAACATATGATCTTTCAAACATATAAAGGCCATGTAAAAAGTTTCACTTCAAAATTTTCAAGAAATCTTGATGAAATCCCAAACCCTAGTTTTGGTCAACACCTTAGGAGACTGACAAATCATCTCCAAAACTTCAAATCCTCTGGGCATCTTGACCAATTTCTTGTACAAAGACTTTTCAAATGCCAATGAGATGTTGTAGCTTCCAAATCAAGACTTGTACATTGATCAATAGCCTTGATCAAGCAAAACCCTAATTTGACTAGTGCATCAAAGGAGTGATTCCTTCTTATAATCAAACACAAACTTCAATCCTCTGATGATCCAAAGAGATGGATAAAACATCTTGAGATATGCAAAAACTTTTGAGCTTGAAAGATTCAGAGGTTTAGATGACAAGATTCTACTTGAGCAACTTGTCAATGTAATCAACCTTCAAAGCTTGAGGAAAACTTGATAACCAAAGTATTTTGATCCTATCATAATGTATGAATGCAATGCAATATGATATTCATGATGAAACATAAGCCTAAATCAAGAGGGTAAATTTTAGGGTGCAATAGATAACTACAGATGAAAAGGGTGCTAACACCTTCCCTTTTAATAACCTACCCCCCGAACTCAAGAAATAATCTCGAAAGGTATTTCATGTCCTTTTCAACCTTTCCTTTTGGATAAAGGAAAATTCGGTGGCGAATATTGCTATCCGCAACAATTACAGTCAAACGAATAACACTCAAGTCAGTTCTCCCACCGTGTTACAGAACTGGCGACTCTGCTGGGGAATTACTTAAAAGTGGGGTTACCTTAGGGCTAGATCATCTTTACTTTCCTTTCATTGTTTGATTTGTTTGCTTTATATTATGGTTCCTTGTTTGGGTTTGATCCTCTACCCAGATCTGGGGCACCTTTTTAGGTAAGTAGTAATAAGTTATGGAAACTGTGCGGGGTATACCAGCATGGTCTAAGAAATAACTACGTTAGTGTGACACATTTGTTGGTACGGGTAGCCCTTGAGTAGTCAAGGAGAATACGGGGCCGCTGTATGGTGTCATGAAGCACTAACTGACTTTAGAACCTTTACTTGAACAACTTAGCCATTAGGAAGTAGTGAGGTAGCCAACTTTAGTGCAGTATGAAGTTGGTTGATACTCGATACTACGCTCATTGAGATCTGACTTTCGGTATATTTCGGTCGCCAATAAAGAGGCTTGCGCTGAAAAAATTCTCGATGAAGAAAGATCAGTGATATTGAGATTCCCTAGAACTTGTTTACTTTCTAAGACAGGTTGAACCGACTAAACTTCAAGAGGGTACTTACCTATAAACCTTATGCAAGCCTAAACCTAAGGACTTGATTGATTTAACTTGTGCATATGCTTGTACATAACATCATGACATCATACCATAGCATTTTAGACTAACCAATTCAAGGATTCTGAGATTCATCTTTGTTCTGTTTTGTAGGACATGACTCCCTCTCGCAGGAACACAATCCAAGTCAACCTTTTACGAGTACCTTTTCAGTTCAAGGAGTTAGCACCAAGGGTCCCTGAGAATTCTCCGTTCACCAAAAGACATGGACGACTTCTCAACTTGGTTACCTCAAGCTTTGATGAAGATATGATGAAGGTGCTTTTCTAGTTCTTTGACCCTTTGCACCAGTGCTTTACCTTCCCCGATTACCAACTTGTACCTACTATGAAGGAATTCTCTCAACTCTTGGGAATTCCTATTCTTAATCAACTACCTCTTAATGGTACTGAAAGAGACCCTAGCCCTGAAGAGGTTTCCCGAGCTTTACACTTGCAACAATCTGACGTCACGGCTAATTGGAAAACAAGAAGTGGTGTCAAAGGGTTCCTAGCCAAGTTCCTGTTGGAAAAAGCTCAAGACTGTTGGAACACTCTGGATTTACAAGCTTTCGAAGAAATTTTGGCTCTTCTCATCTATGGGATGATACTATTTCCAAATCCTGACCAACTTATAGATGTAAACACTGTCAAAATCTTCATATCTCGCAATCTAGTGCCTACTTTGTTGGGAGATATCTTGAATTCTCTCCATTCTCGCACCATGAAGAGAAGAGGAACCCTCATGTGTTTTACTCCTCTGTTAGCTAGGTGGTTTGTTTCGCATCTCTCACAATCCATTGTGAAGAACGAGCAAGGCTTGAGATGGTCCAATAGGTTGATGTCACTCAGACAATCGGATATCCACTGGTGTTCTCGATCCTTGAAGGACATTAGGGGAGGTATCATTTATAACCCTTGCTTAGCTTTGCGACAGTTTGGGTACACATGAAGAGATGGTCCACATGATGCGCGCATCCAAGGTGTGATGTTCGACTACGAGAGTGACGATCAAGGCTGCTGTCAGAGGTTTATACGAGCTTGGAGGATGGTAAACAAAGTGGATAGTAAGACATTGGGACACAAAAATTCAATTCCCATTGAGCCTTACCTTAGGTGGGTACGAGCTCGTGCTCGGAGTCTCGTAATGCCTTAGCCCTCCATTCTCCATGTTATCATGGAGCGTGTTGCTGAAGGAGATGTCCCGCATACTGTCCTTCGTCCCAATATGCCTACCTCTCTCGAAGACTTGCAAAAGTATTGGATTCAACTAAAGGAAGAGCGAGACCCTTTCGAAGCCCAATTCTACCCCAGTGAGAAGAAAGTTCTGGAACTCACCAAGCAGCTCCATGAATAGCGGATTTTGAATGCCTACATCGCACCAACGAGGATGCGTTCAACCTTTTTGTCTTAGGAGTTTTTTTATTTTATTCCTTTCATTGTAAACCCAAAGAGGCATGAAGTACTCAAACTTGGATTTATTAATACAACGTGTGTTTCCTTTTTATCTAAGCAAATTTAAATCTCTAATTTCCTTGAAATCATTTGCATATGCATTTTCATTCATCATAACACAAACAACTTTCTTAACACAGGTCTCCTTATCTTTCTACTGTTTATTTCAGTGAGATGGATATTGAACAAACAGTAAAGGATCTTCAAGCGCAGAACGCTCAATTCCAACAAATGTTCTTGGCTCTGGCTAAAGGACAAGAGGACTTGAAGGCTTTGATGATCAAAGATAAGAAGAATAAGGCAAAGAAACCAGTCGGTGTTTTGAATCAGGGAAGAAGGTTCAAAGGATCAGCCAGGCGAACTCTAGATTTCGCAACCTCGTCAGGTGAAGGA
Organism: Vicia faba; assembly: GCA_948472305.1. NCBI lineage: Eukaryota > Viridiplantae > Streptophyta > Magnoliopsida > Fabales > Fabaceae > Vicia > Vicia faba. The sequence goes on from OX451740.1 coordinate 1,260,587,521, forward strand.
GATAATCAAGAAGGAAAAAACAAGGAAGCAAATGACCACCTAGAGTCTGAAGAAGAGGAAGAAGTGGACTACTCTGAAGAACAGTATCCCCCAGTTGACAATAAATACAAGCAGTTGGAGGATCGCCTCAATGCTATGGAGATCCAGAGGGTACCCGAGTTGGATTTTGAAGAGCTAGGACTTGTCTCAGGGGTTGTCATCCTGCAGAAATTCAAGGTCCCCACTTTTTCTAAATATGACGGTGTCTCTTGTCCAAAGCTTCATTTAAGGTCATACGTCACAAAAAATTCAACCCTATACTACTGATAAGAACCTATGGGTACATTTCTTCCAAGAAAGCTTGTCAGGGACACTGTTGGATTGGTTCTATCAGTTGGAAGGAACCAATATACGTAATTGGGAAGATTTGGCTGCCGCCTTTTACAAGAAATACCAGTATAATGCTGACTTAGCTCCAACTCAAACACAATTGCAAGGCATGTCTATGGGTGCTGGTGAAGGTTTCAAAATTTATGCTAAAAAATTGAGGGATCTCGCGGGAAGAGACCAGCCCCCTTTATCTGACAGAGAATTAGTGGATATGTTCTTGGGCACGTTGTCTGGTCCATTCTTCAACCATCTAATCGGAAGATCTTCAGCTGGATTTACTGAACTAATCATGACTGGTGAGCGGGTAGAAGCCGGTATTAAGAGCGACAAAATTCAAAGGGATGTATCCTCGAGCACGGTGAAGAAACCCTTTACCGGAAAGAATGAGGTTAGTGTTACATATGACCACAGAAATCAAAACAAAACTGAGCGTCGCCCGACAGCAGGGGTTGTTATGATTTCCAATCCTGTAACAAATCAACAACAAAACTATCAACGTAGGCCAGAAGCACCCATAAGACGATTCACCCAGATCAACATGACCTTGTCCCAAGTTTTCCCACATCTTTTGAAGTCCAATCTCATAACCCTAAAGGAAGCTCCCAAGAACCCTAATACTTCTTATCTTCGCTACAACCCGAATGCTCGATGTGACTATCATTCTGAAAGCCAGGGGCATGATACAAACGATTGTTGGGCCTTGAAGAATAAATTACAAGACCTTATCGAGGAGAAAGAGATTGAGTTTGACCCCCAGAAACACCTACTGTAATAACGGCGCCAATTCCCAAATATGGTCAAGGTGTCAACGTTGTTGATGATGACTGTTTTGTTTCCTTCTTGGATTATTTAACTACTCCCCTTTTGACTGTTAAACGAAATCTATTACAAACTGGCCTGTTTGCGGGTTGTAATGAAAGCTGTCACTTACGTATGTCTCTACCAGTTGGCTGTTTGTTACTGAAGAGGGGCATCCAACGCTTGATAGTTAACAAATAAATCCTGTTTGAAAAAGTTCCTCTTACCAGAAATTCCTGTGAAGATGTTTCAATAATCACCATTTCCGACAATCCTCCCAGGGTCTCCACCATAAGACCCGTCAGGATTACATATGTTTCAAAGTCTGCTCCCCTAATCATCACCATGCCAGGGCCAATACCATATTCTTCGGATAAAGCTGTTCCCTAGAACTATGGGGCTGGCGTCTATTACCATGGCGTCAAGCAAGATCTGTTGGCTATCAAAGACAAATTTGCGAAAGACACAGATCCTGACGTCGACAATATCGTTGGGACCATTAAGATAACAAGAAGTGGAAGAGTTTTCTCCCCCGAGATCTCTCCAAAGACCATTGCTACTCCTGTAATTATTCCTGCTACCACTCCTACCAACATTCCCAGTGACACTCCCATTGATAATCCTACTGTTATCCCTGCTACCGAGACCAGGGGCAAAGAGGTATTGTTTGAGCCTGTCCCGAAGAAGGCACATCCAAAGGTCATTCTTGAAGCTTATAGCAAGGAGATGGAAGAGATACTAAAAATAATCAAGAAAAGTGACTACAACATCGTGGAACAGTTGGGGTAGACCCCCTTAAAAATATCAATGTTGGCCTTACTTTTGTGTTCTGAGGCCCATGCCAAGGCCTTAGTAAAGTTTCTAAAGACCGCCCGCGTGCCCCAAGAGACCTCCATTAACCAATTTGAGAATTGTATGGCCAGCCTAACTGTTGATAATGGACTGGGTTTTTCTGACGCTAATTTAACTCCCAAAGGAAGGAAACACAATGATGCCTTGCATGTTTCCATTGAGTGCAGGGGAACTATGTTAGCCCACGTTCTGGTGGATACAGGTTCGTCTCTGAATATCTTACCCAAGAATGCTCTTGACCGGTTAGATTGCGAAGGAATCACATTAAAACCTAGCAACATTGTGGTGAGGGCCTTTGATGGTTCTAAAAGAACAATGCACGGAGAAGTAGACATCCCTATAAAAGTTAGAACTCAGACTTTTGATTCAACTTTCTATGTGATGGATATCCGCCCTTCCTATTCCTGTCTATTAGGACGACCCTGGATCCATGGCGCTGGTTTCGTCACTTCTATCCTACATAATATGTTGAAGTACCCAATCAAGGGAAAGATCATCACAGTCTATGGGGATGAGGAATACATGGTTAGCCACCTAAACTCTTTTAGGTATGTTGAAATGGACGGTGAGTTCATTGAGACCCCATGTCAGAATTTTGAAGAGGTCCCAAAAAAGATTGCAGCTACCAAGACTACTACCAAGACTCTGAAGGCTACCAGACCTCCATTGAAAATAGCCTATCTGAAAGATGCTACAGCAGTAGTTGAGGAAGGTGGATGTACCATCTGGGGTCAACTTCGAGATATTCCCTACAAATCAAACAAATTTGGTTTGTGTTTTACTACGGAGGCCCAAAGAGTTATTCGACATTCTCGCGCTGGGGGACCACCTTTACGCATCAGCAATCAGGGATTCAATGCATTGGAAGACAGTGATAGTAGCTGTGACATGGACGGGTGGATTTTTCTAACCATCAGCGGAGGACTCAACAATTGGGAGGCTAAAGAATTTGTCCATATTACTTTTATTCAAGAGTAATTGTCTTTTAAATTTTTCGGACTTGTAATATTTAAACAATTTAGACTTTAAAACCTTGTGTCTTACCCGAGGCACAATGGTCCATTTGTGAGGGTTGTTACTTCATCTTCATATGTCATCAATAAATCATGGACGTTTTTGCATGCAAATTTACGCTCTTTGTTTTTATTTTTCCTACCTTTTATTTTATCAAAATAGCTATGCTCTTACACACACTCACATATCGAAATGCAGATCCACATCCACTCAGGATCCCATGGGTAAAGATTCTTCTATGGCCTATTGTGACTTTGAAAATCCGATCTACCAAACCGAAGATGAAAGTGAGGAAGATTTTGAGGTACCAGGGGAACTAGCCAGGTTATTACAACAGTAAGAAAGGACCATACATCCCCACGAAGAGCCGGTTGAAATAGTTAACTTAGGTACTGAAGAGGACAAGAAAGAAGTCAAGGTAGGTGCCAACCTGGAGCCTAGTGTCAAGAAGCGCTTAACTCAGTTACTACATGACTATGTTGAGGTCTTTTCCTGGTTATACGAAGACATGCTAGGACTTGACACTGATATCATGGTCCATCGTCTTCCGACAAAAGAAGACTGCCCTCCGGTAAAATAGAAGGTCCGTCGCATGCGGCCATAAATTTCAGAGATAATCAAGACTGAAGTCATGAAGCAGTTCAATGCTAAATTCTTAGTTGTCACCTCTTATCCACAATGGGTTGCCAATGTTGTTCCAGTGCCTAAAAAGGACGGTAAGGTACATATGTGTGTGGATTAGAGACTTGAATAGGGCAATCCCCAAGGATGACTTTCCGCTTCCCCACATTGATATTCTGGTTGACAACACCGCACATCATAAAGTATTCTTCTTCATGGATGGTTTCTCCTAATACAACCAGATCAAAATGGCACCTGAGGACATGGAGAAAATGAACTTCGTCACATAGTGGGGCACATTTTGTTACAAAGTTATGCCATTTGGGCCGAAGAACACCGGGGCAAGCTATCAGTGTGTCATGGTAGTTTTGTTTCACGATATGATCCATCACGAGATAGAGGTCTACGTGGATGATATGATAGCCAGATCTCAAACTGAAGAGGAACATCTTGACCATTTGTAGAAGCTGTTTGAAAGACTAAATAAATACAAACTAAGGTTGAACACGAATAAATGCACTTTTAGAGTGAGGTCCAGAAAGCTCTTAGGCTTGGTTGTCAGCGGAAAAGGTATCGAAGTGGACCCTACAAAGGTAAAAGCAATATAAGAAATGCCTGCTCCTCGCACTGAGAAGGAAGTTAGAGGATTCTTAGGACGGCTAAACTACATCGCCAGGTTCATTTCCCACCTAACCGCTACTTGTGAACCAATCTTCAAATTACTGAAGAAAGATCAAGTGGTGGAATGGAACAGCGACTTATAGGCTGCCTTCGATAGGATCAAGGAGTGTCTTCAAGAGCCTACCATTTTGATGCCGCCAGTTTAGGGAAGTCCTCTGATCATGTATCTAACAGTCTTGGAAAATTCAATGGGGTGTGTGATGGGGCAGCATGACGAGTCCGGCCGAAAAGAGCATGCAATATACTACCTGAGCAAAAAGTTTACCGACTGTGAAACCAGATATTCACTGCTAGAGAAAACTTGTTGCACTCTGGCATGGGCTGCTCGCCAGTTAAGACAGTATATGCTGACTCACACTACCTTATTGATATCCAAGATGGATCCATTTAAATACATATTCGAGAAGCCCACCCTCTCTGGAAGAATAGCAAGATGGAAAATGGTCCTGACTGAATACGACATTCAATACACTACCCATAAAGCAATAAAGGGAAGTGTGCTAGCCGATCACCTGGCTCATCAGGCTGTGGATGACTATCAATCCATGAATTTCTAATTTCCGGACAATGACATCATGTTGGTAAACAATTGTGAAGAACTCAGACCATATGACAAACCTAAACAAGGATCCCGCTGGACCATGGTTTTTGATGGAGCTTCCAATGCACTCGGAAATAACATCAGTGTTGTAATCATATCCCCTGAAGGCTGTCATACTCCCTTCACTGCTAGACTGTGTTTCAACTATACCAATAATATGGGGAAATATGAAGCGTGTATTATGGGTCTCAAAGCTTCCATAGATTTGGGAATCAAATCCTTAAGTGTACTTGGAGATTCAGCCTTAGTCATCAGTCAGATCAAAGTAGAATGAGCCACGAAGCATCCTAATCTCATCCCTTACAAATAACATGTGCTGACACTAATCCCACATTTTGAGGAAATTACCTTTGAGCATTTTCCACGAGAGGAAATTCAACTAGCGGACGCGCTAGCCACTATGTCATACATGTTCAAAATCAGGTGGGATAATGAGGCTCCTCAGATCACCATTGAGAGGATGGACGAACCAGCTTATTGTCACGAGATTAATACTAAAGATGTAGTGGACAAGCTTTTGTTCTATGAAATTAAGAGATAACTAGAGGCCCAAGAATATATGGAGGGAGCTTCAGTCAACGACAAGAAATTCCTGAGAAGATTCTCTGTTAAGTTCTTCCTCAGTAACTGAGTTCTCTATAAGCACAAGCACAACTCTACTTTGCTTTAGTGCATAGACAAGAGTGAGGCAGACAAGATCATGGATGATTTACATGAAGGCACCTTTGGCACCCATTCTAGTGGACACACGATGGCTAAAAAGATTCTATAGGAAAGATACTACTGGTCCACCATGGAAGCAAACTGTCATCACCATTCACGAATCTGTTACAAGTGTCAGATCTATGCTGACAAGGTACATGTGCCTCTAGTTCCTCTAAACGTCCTGACTGCTCCTTGGCCATTCGCAATGTGGGGCATTGACATGATTGGAGAGATCAAACCTACAAATTCTAATGGACACCGCTTCATCTTGGTTGCCATTGATTACTTCACAAAGTGGGTCGAGGCAGCTTCATTCGCTTATGTTACCAAGAACATTGTGGTCTGATTCATCAAACAGAATTGTATCTGTTGGTATGGTACTCTGGAGAGAATCATTACAGATAATGGTACCAATCTCAACAATACTATGATCACCGCACTATGCGTGCAATTCAAGATCCACCATCATAACTCTTCTCCTTACCGGCCAAGATGAATGGTGCTGTAGAAGCCGCTAATAAAAACATCAAGAAGATCATACAAAAATGATAGTGACCTATAAGGACTGCGATAAGATGTTACCATTTGCTCTCCACTATTACTGTACCACACCGCATACATCAACAGGGGAAACTCCTTTCTCTTTGGTATACGACATGGAAGTTGTCGTACCAATTGAAGTCCAAATACCTTCTCCGAGAATCGTAAAGGATGCAGGGTTGAATGAAGATGAATGGATTCAAACTCGACTTCACCAGTTGAACTTGATTGATGAGAAGAGGCTTACGGCTGTCTGTCATGGACTGATGTACCAAAAATGCATGATTATAGCCTTTAACAAGAAGGTCAGACGTCAGGTGTATCAGGTTGGTGACTTGTTAATCAAGTGTATCATATTGCCACAAGGTGATCCCAGTGGAAAATAGACTCCTACATATGAAGGACCATTTATGATTAAAAATGTATTTTCTGGTGGGGAAATGATCTTAACCACTATGGACAGCGACGACCTTCCGCACCCTATAAATGCGGACATAGTTAAAATATACTACGCATGAAAAAGACTCACTAAGTTGACTGGCCTAGGCAAAAATTAGGGATAAAACAAAAAAAAATATGTACACCCGGCAAGCTAAAAACCTGAAAAGGCGGCTTGGGCAAAAAAGGGTATCCCGGTGGACTAAAAACATGAAAGAGCGGTCCAGGAAAAAGTTAGGGATTTAAAGTGTATGACTATGCCCTGTTGGATCAACTTACAGCCAATCTTCAATATCAATCGTCAGACTCAAACGGTTCTAATCAATCCAATCAGCTTCGGACAAAGCAGAAAGTGGATGAGACGCTCAGAGACATGAAGGCTATATAATAATGGGAACCCCATGGGATTATTTCACATAGTTTTATTTCTTTGTACCAATTTTCATTTTTTAAGATGATATTCTCTTACTAGGATGTTCGTCTCTTTGTACAAAAATACTTATTCAAGTTAATACAAAGATATCCCTTTAAAAGTGCAAAACTATCTGTTTTTCTTTTACTTTTCTGTTTGTTTGCAAAAATGTCCAGTGATTATTTTTGAACATATGCATTTGAACTTAATTATTGTTTATAAATGAACGCATGAAAAAGGAAAACTGAACCGAAAGATAATTACTAATGGCTTTAAGAAATAGGACTATATCTATGGGCCATTATATAAAATCTCCACATGTACTCTCTCTAACGGAGCAGAAGCAAGAACATCCTGCTACAGGATCATTGTCGTATCTTCAGTATGCAGCCTAATGGTATATGTTGCTATCATATCCCCGACGGAGAAAAAAATCCACTTACCACTCCAAATATTCTTTCTAGTTAAAGAATATTCAAGACTTCTACTGGTTCAGTTTAAATCTCTCAATGGTTTATCCTGATTCTTTCCCTTATACATCTTCTCTGATCCAGATAAATCGCTCTAAGATTTATTCTGATTCTTTCCAGTTAAAGAATATTCAAGACTTCTGTTGGTTCAGTTTAAATCTCTCAATGGTTTATCCTGATTCTTTCCCGTAGACATCTTCTCTGGTTCAGATAAATCACTCCAAGATTTATTTTGATCCTTTCCAGTTAAAGAACATTCAAGACCTCTGTTGTTTCAGTTTAAATCTCTCAATGGTTTATCCTGATGCCTTCCAGGTAGACGCTTTCTCTGGTTCAGATAAAGATTTATCCTGATTCTTTCTAGTTAAAGATTATTCAAGATTTCGGCTAGATTCAATTTTAAATCGACCAAAGGTTTATTCTGATTCTTTTCCCAGTTGAAGTCAAGCTTAGACTTAGTATAATTATCTGTCACCAATCACCTTTGGATGGCATCTATAAGCCCATCTTCACCAACTCTCCATCATTTCTCCAAATGGAATCTTTAAGCCCTTTCCTTACACCTCAACCACAATATCATCAAAGTGCGAATTTCTAGGCACTCTACTATTCAATCATCTTTAACCTTCATGTCACGAATGCTAGATTCAGAAATCTAACTCTTCAGGTTTAAGAAGATTGAACAGGGGCAGCTGTTGTACCCCAAAATTTTCCCTCTCATTCGTCAAGACATTTCTCACAAAGGGCTCCTAAAAATTAAAGAGGAAATTCCTAAAAAAACAAAACAGATGAAAATGCTCTTTTTGACAAAATTAAAGGAAAAGCAAGTTCTTTTCGATTTTGCATCCTTTGATTGGACACTTTGGCCTTGGTTGCATATTTCGTTTGGGAGCTAGACTTCTTTAGGGCAAGTTCATTTCATGCTTCGATTGAGGCATTGGACTCATTTGGGAAAGTTCATTTCCTGTTTCGTTTAAGAACTTGTGCACATATTTCGTTTGGCCACATAGCATCTTCCTCGCGTGTTAGCCAAGACTTACAAGGCATAATTTCCTACCATGTTAACATGCACATGGCCAAGGTCATCCTTTGAAGAAAATTGTTATAAGCTTTGACAGGGAGACACTTCCCATCAAATAGCTTCAATTCACAAGGCAAAAAGCCTCCTGATGATGTCCTTAAAATCAGGAGGCCAAAGCCTCTCTTCTGCCCTCTTTCTATTACACATCTGGCCTCCTCCAGGCCTCTTTCGTTTGGGGAAATGGCCTTCCCAGTATTACAGGCTTTGATTGAGCCTTTCATCCCCTGCATGCATCCTTCATTTGGGGTGTGCAAATCCTTCAGCACAAACTCTTAGTCACGCCTTTCGTTTAGGCATGTGGCTCCCTCTTTACAAACTTTCGTTTGAACATATTTGCATAAGGTCACAAGGCAGGGACCTCCTCTATACACCTTTTGTTTGGCCACATGGACCCTTTGCAGGCAAGTTTGAGTGAGAAGTATCCCCTTGGAAATGACTTGCTTCAAATTCTACACTATGCCTTTGTCTCATGGGAAAAAAGATCCATGGTGGTGCATCTGAAGGGCTTGCCAGGCATGTCTGGATATCTCAATCAAATGACATGTTTTGCTGACCCATCCCAAGAGCATGTATTTGGACCATTTAAAGGAACCCATGAAGGGCCTGGTCGAAAGACACTTATTTGGCCCCTTCAAAGGATATCCACATGAGACATTCGAATGACACTTCAATTTGAAAAAGAAATGATTGTTGAAGAGTCGGTTCGAAGGACAAAGCTAGGGCGTCAAGACAAAAGGTTGAGATGCCAAAGGTACTTGTTAACCAAGTCCCATGCGCTGCTAGGTTTAGGCCTGATACGCTGGCCATAAAACTCCAAAACTGTTGCACAACAATCCTGCAACATTGCCTTATTCCTCGCACCAAAATGGCATAAAAACAATGTCCCTCGAATGCTACAAATACAACATACCTTTTTTATTTGAACCTTTTGTTTTCCCTCCTAAAACATCAGCCCAGACCATCTATAAATAGGAGACATCACCACACATGTTGTGGGCGCCTGAAGGATTGCAAGAAAACACTTGTGAATCTTAAAAATTATCAAACACTTCCCAACATTCTTTTTCAAACACTTTTGTACACTAAGTAAGAACCTTCAATTCACACTCCAAGTGCCCATCAAATTACCCTTCTACCCACTTTCCCAACTACCATACAGTAGGCCTTTGAGTCATTCCATTACTTGTTATAAAATAATCTTTGATCCACTCACGTAACTTCTTTCGATTCAGTGACTTCTTTCACAAAGTGGTAACTGGATTAGCCTTAGGAAGGTCCCAACGAACTCCCATTCTCCATCAACGAATGCACTTGCAGTTCCCTTCGATCAAAGAACTTCAAGAGGTAAGTTCTCTTCAAGCTTGAATCTATTCTATTTTAATATCATATGCACATGCCAATAAAGAAAATGTAGATATTTCATGTAGGGAGCTAGACCATGTTTTAACTTTCGATTCTGACTGCCCATATGCTGAAAACTCAACTTTAATTAGTTAGGCTTTGGACTTTGAGACCCTTTGGTTTTTTGTGCTAACCCATGGACTATAGTTACCTTTGGATGTTGCACTTTAAGAATTTAAGATAAGTTTATTATACCCTTCGATTGGCTAGCTGCACAAGCCTTTCGAATCACAATTTGTGGGGCCAACATACTTACAGTCGAAGGAGTCAGCAAGGAGCCTGTGGAAAAGCAGGAACCTTGCTGACTCCAGGCTTCAAACGAAGGAATGAACCTTGCTGCCTCCAGGCCTCAAATAAAGGCCAGAACCTTGTTGTCTCTAAGTCTCAAGCGAAGGATAGAACCATGCTGACTTCCAGGCCCATACTAAAGGCATGCCTACACTTATTCCAATGCCCAGTCGAGGAGGCAGAAAGGTAAATCGAAGGGCATGACTCCACTGACTCCATACCCCAAATCGAAGGAAGCCAAAAAATGCATAATGGAAGGGTGTTTCTACCTAAATCAAAATACCCGCTTTTTCTTGCTTTTATTTTATTTTTGCCTTTATATTTTCATGATATTTAATATGGTTGTTGTTGTACCCCAAAATTTTCCCTCTCATTTTACTCAATTCATGTCAATTGAGGTCCCCAAGTTGCTCAAGGAAGTCCAAGAGTTGACTAGACCAATTCTCTCCTAAGGTAGTATACCTCAAATTAGGGTTTCATTTTTCATCAAGATGTTTGAGTACAAAGGATCCCAAATGCTCACCATTTTCCTAATATGTTCTCAAGATCATCCATGTCAAGTTTCATGCCTTGCAGAATAAGTTTGCTCAGTCAATTGCTCAAATGCCTGAAAATCAACTATATTAGGTCAAAAGTCATATGTGGCCCACATACAATCAAACCTCAAAGATTTTTGGTAAACATCATCATTTTGAAGTTTTATCCATCATTTTATCAAGGGTTTATCATGATTCCCCAAGGAATTCTCCAAATTCATCAAAACCCAAAAGTTGCTAAATTAGGGTTTTGTAGGAAAAGTCAACCCAACTTTGACCAAGCATAACTTCTTCATACTTTATCAGAAACTTTCCATCCAAAGCTCATTTTGAAAAGGATACAATTCCCTATAATCATCTTCAGCCCACAAGTTCAAAATAGGCACTCACAAAAAGATATGAATTTTTACATTATAGGTCATTTTGAAAAGTCAACAAAAACACCTTTTGGGTCAAAGCTTCATACATGAACATGGAAGATCCAATTGAGATTAGACCAAAAAGGTTGGTTAGGGGATATCCTAAGATTTCTAAAAAGTCCAAGAACACCTTCCTAGGGTAAAAATTGAGAGAGTTGTGCATTGTCAAAGTTGGAAATTTTTGGAGAATTGTCAAAAGGTCAACATTGATCAAACTTGCATTTTTTCCAAAGGGGGCCATGTTTTCTTGCTTGAAACATGTTTCTAATAGGACCCACGACCCTTGAGCTTTTCCACCTATTATTTTATTACTTTTATCATTTATTTTGATTTTTTTATACATTTAAATCAAAATAAATCAAATTAAATGGTAAAAAAAATGAAAACAAATCAAATCTTGAGATTTTTATGCATATTTTGAGTCCATTTACAGCTAGCATGCCAGCCAATTCGTGCAAGGTTCATTAGGGTTGAAAAAGATTAGATTGAAGCAAGTTTGGAAAGAAATCATACATGAAGCAAATCAAATCCAATTTTCATAATTCTCAAGGATTTGATACAAATTTGTTGACCTAATTCAGTCTACTATAAAGGGCATAACAATTCCAGATCAAAAAACAAGGATTGGAGGAGTGAAACTGCAAGAAGAAAACTAAAAAATTTCAAAGAAAAGTGTGAGACCTATCTTCTTCCACAGTCCAATTCAAACCATTCCAAGGCTTCTAATCCATTCTTGGACATCTCAAGAAGCTAATAACATCATTTTCCAGCCTTGAAGCGTCCAGAATCATCAAATTACGACCTCAGTTTGCACAAAAAACTCAAACTCGATTTCAATGTTTTACGCATCCTAAACGCATGTTATCCATATATTCTTGTTCATAATCATGATTGCAAGCTTTCTGTATAGCTTAATTATGCTAACAGTGCAGGAATCCATATTCACCATTGCTAGGGTTTAAGAGCTCGATTTGGGGATTTTTGTTACAGGGAAAATTGGACCATGAATGGGGTACCATGACACTCGTGAGACCAAGACGAGTTGATTGGTACCATTATAATTGATTTATATTGCATGTACATGATTTTTGAGATGGACAGGTTTGTAGCTACAGACCTTTGTCTGTAGGTAAAAGTACCAGAGCCTAAGACGACGGTCCAAGGAAGAAGATGATATGTGTCAAAGCATGGTTGGCCATTTCAAATTTGGCACGCGTTTTCTGGCCACTAACTTGTTTTCCAATATATTATATGTTCATTATTATATTAACGATTGAGACATCCAGCGCAGTTGGTCAAAGGAAGGAAGTCAGAAGCTCATGTCTTGGGTTCGATCCCAGGCGTGAGCTTTTGGCATTTTCTCCATTATTTTCACCAGATCTAGCACACCTCACCTTCTGAGGATCATCACGTGTCCTCTGATCTCATCCTCTGGATCCACCTCCAGCAGATCCACCATACCTCACCTTCTGAGGATCATCATGCGCCCTCTGATCCCATCCTATGGATCCACCTCCATCCAGATCCAGCACACCTCACCTTCTGAGGATCATCATGCTCCCTCTGATCTCATCCTCTAGATCCACCTCCAGCCAGATCCAGCACACCTCACCTTCTGAGGATTATCACGCGCCCTCTGATCTCATCCTCTAGATCTATCTCCAGCCAGATCCAACGCCAGCATACGCAGGTCCACCATGAGTCCCCAGAATATGGTCTCATTGGATCAGGCGCCAGACTCTGGGCCATCCTTCTGGGTTTCAGAAGTTCAGCATACACCCCCAGATTTGCTAACAGCAGGCCCATTTGGTTACTTCTACTATTTTTCTTTAATTTATTTTCTTTAATTATTTTGTTTTTTTAATAAATACAAAAATTATTTTATTAAATTAACAAATCAAAAAATCACAAAAAGACTTATTTTCTTAATAAATATTATTTTTAATTAATTACTTTAATTAACTTAGGGAAAATTTAACTTCTTTCATAATTAAAAACGATTAGAAATTAGGTTTGATTAATTTGTGATTTAATTGTTTTCTCAAACAAAAATCCACAAAAATTTCTTTCTCTCACTTTTAATTTGTGATTTACTTGTAATAGCTAGGTTTTACTTCCTCGCACTTTTAATTTCCGCAATCTTTAACTGTCTAGATGCATGGCTAATAGGATTGTATGGCAAGAATGTATGGAAAATTAAAACGGTAGATCACCTAATATGCAAAGACTAAATAACTGAAACAAATCACTCGCACATGTTCACTCCTAGGGTTTACCTCACCTCGGTTGCCTTTGGTAAACAATCATTAAACATAGAAGATTTTAGTGGTTTCCCTCCAGTCTAAAGAGATCAAATTGTCCCATTCGAATGTTTCCTCGGAAATGTTGCCTCAAAAAGATCTTAAGAATCTAGGGTTACTACTAAGGTTTTCTAACTATTGCTTTAGTGATTGTATTCATCCCTTTAGAATGTCCCTTACAAACTCCAACAACGGTACTACCTATTCCTTAATAGTGGGATAACACTGTCTAAAGGAAATAGAACATAAACAATCTTCTTTCGAGTAGGTACTTGCTCAAAATAAAACTTTTCACACAAACACTTTTCAAAAATAGTTTTCAAAACAATTTAGTCACACCCTTGAGGACTGATACAAGGGTTATCACGAAGTAAAAACATTTTGAAGACAAACACACACAAGCAATTTTAAGAATATGAGCAAGTACCTAAGAGCTCGTAGATAACTACGGATAGAAAGGGTGCTAACACCTTCCCTTTCTATAATCTACCCCCCGTACTCAGGAATATCTAGAAAAAAGTTTTTTTTTGTTCTTTTTTCCTTTTCCATGATTAGATGAAATAAAAGTCGGTGGCGACTCTTGCTTACCGTAAAATTTTGCGAACAAATAACACAAAATGCAAACCAGTATTAAAACTGTCGGTTCTGCCACCATATTTCAGAACTGGCGACTCTACTGGGGAAAAAATATAAAGTGGGGTAAACCTTTGGATCTAGGTTATATTTAATTTCTTTCTCTTGATTGTCTTTCTTACTTTATATTTATGGGAACTGTTTGGGTTATTTGATCCTACACCCAGATCTGGGGAACACCTTTTAGGTTGAAGTCGTGAAAAACACAAGAAGGGGGGGTTGAATTGTAAAAATGAAAATCAATGAAATGAACAAGATATTTTTATCCTGGTTCGTTTGATCTCAAACTACTCCAGTCCACCCGTCAAGGTGATTTCGCCTCTCTCCAACGAGGTCTTAATCCACTATATTCAACTGAATATTACAAACTGCTTTAACAACTGCTAAAGCCTTCTTGATGCAAACCACAACCCGGTTTGTCAAGGAAACACTTTCTTACAAAGAAGATAAATCTAAGTGTGTGAATGTTTTCTACAAAACTGTATCACAACTGTGATGTATACACAACTTTAAGCTTAGAAACTAGATTGCTAAACAATAATTGAGTAAGGAGATATGAGGTGTTTAGCAAAATGGGAGAAGGAAGATTATGATCAGCTTTTAGGCGTGTAAAGAGTTGGAGAGCATTAGCCAATTCAATCTTCATAGTCTTGTTTATATAGCACTGAGATTCTTGAACGTTGGAACAATATTCTTGATTCAATGCTAATAACAAACTTTCCTTATTGAGCAGATCTTGTCTGGAATGAGGCCGTTGGTAATAATTTGCTTTCAATGCACAGTACTGTTGCTTACTTAATGCATGTTCTGGCTTGGCTCATTCTGACTCTGCTTTAACTGCTGATGAACTGTTGTTTTCTTTATCAGAGTGTTGAGCGCAGTTCTGTTCATCAAGCTTCAGCATACACGTGAGTTAATCTTCTGATTCTGGTATTCTGATATAGCAACTTCTGATGCTGATGTCAACAATCTAAATTCTGATGCTGATTAAGTGTGATCTTGCTTATACCTATCAGAGTATCTGTAAATCAGAACGTAATAATTTAGGCAGCAAATAGTTCATACATGAATCATATAAATAATATATCTTTTCATTTTGTTATCATCAAAACTTAAACATAGGGTAGTAGATTCAAACTTTGTTCTAACAATCTCCCCCTTTTTGATGATGACAAAAACTGGATATTTTTAATTGAAAATAACGTGAAAAGGTATCAGAGATATGTATCAGAGTAAGAGGTTTATCAAAGATAAGGGATAAGAGTTGAGAGATAATCCCCCTGAGTTTATTGCTTCCCTTTTTGATTCCAAGAGTTCTTCAGGATCAGATCTTTTTGCCTTTCTTTGAACATCAGAGTATCAGAGTCTTTGACTATCATAAGCTTTAGATCAGCATATCAGAGCAGAGCTTCAGATCAGCGTATCAGAGCTTTTCTTGTCAGAGCTTTGCTTTGGGTCAGAGTATCAGGGCTTTGGTCTTCAGAGTATCATGGAGCTTTCTTGTACCTGTAGACTTAAGCAAAACAGAAAACATATTCAAGTATAACAGAGTTAGAATGTTCGAGAATTTCTGTCTTAGTAATCCGTTATTATTTAAAATATCATTCTTGTTCTCCCCCTTTTTGCCAGCAATCAAAAAGTGTAAGTGATGTGCTAAAACAATTAAGATCAGAAAAACTTGTCATATTAAAAGGTTCAGAATCAAACAAAACATATTAAAACAGTACATCAGATAATCAAAGAAAACATGAAAAGGACATGAATGAAAAAACTAAGGTTGGGGAGGAAAGCGTGTGAACAGGTTCTCCAGCATGGCTTTGATCTGATCAGCAGTCTCATTCTGCTTGTGTACCATGCTGACAACAGTGTCAATCTTTCTATCCTGCACATCCATCCTTTCTTTCATCTTCTGGTCGTTTTCATCCATCCTCTGCTGCAGACGCATGTCATTCAGCTTCAGCTCTTCCAGAGTCTGCCTGTCCAAGGCAGCTTGAGAAACATCAGAAGCAGGAAGCTTCTGAGAGCTTTCTGCAACATCTTCTGCTTGACTTGCTTCAGCTTGAATGGTCTTGTCTTCTTCTGGTTGCACCTTTAAAGCTAGTTGTTTCTCTGACCAAGGTTCACTATCCAAAGGGAGCACACCTTCCTGAGGCAGCTGACTTTCAACTTCCTTCAGCAGCTTGCTGAAGTTCTGTTGTGCCTGCTCATAGTTGATATCCTGCAACTTGAGGGCTTCAGCACGTACCCAAATTCTGAATTGTGACAAGAGCTGGTCAGAAGCAGCAGTGTCAATTATTCCAGGACAGACTTGCTTCAAAGAAGCAATCCACTGCTGCATACCTATTTCAAAATTCATAATGCCAAAGCCAACATCTGGTTGGTTTGGTTTTGGAATGGCTATTTTATGTTTCAGATCCGCAAGATGGTCAAGGCTGGTTAAGTCTATGAAGGTCCTGCTGGGGTTTTCGGTGGTTTGCTTGGCAGCTGTTTGTTTTGGAGATGGAGTGGGAGAATCAGAAATTATGATTGGACTGTGTGGTGTTTTGGGAGTATTGGGTGGTGTAGATTCTGGTGAGGATGGCAGCTGGGCCATTGTGACTGTTGTTCCACATGGCAGCTGGATTGCCAGAGGTGATGGTTGAGGTGAATGAGGTTCAGAAGGTGGAGGAGAAGGAGTTTCAGAGTGATGAAACTCAGGTTGAGGTGATGGTGGATGAATTTCTGGTTGAGGAGAGGGAGACAGAATTGCTGGTTGAGGAGAAGTTGTTGGAATTTCTGGTTGTTCAGGGATGAGAGGTTCTTCTGGAATGGATGAGAGTGGTTGTTGTTGTTCTGGTTCCTCAGCAGATTGCTGTTGTTCTGGTTGTGGAGGAGGGACAATTTGTGGTTCAGAGTTTGGATTGGAGGAGTGATCAGAAGTGTGTTGATCAATGTCAGACATCACTTTGTCAATTGCTGATGTTGTTGAAATTGTTGGTTTTGGGTGTTTGGTTCTGGGTCTTCTGAGTTGTAATGCCTCAGAAGGGTTATCTTCTGGTTCAGTTTCATCTATTGTTGGGATGGGGATTGAAATTCTATGAGAGGTTGGAGGTGGAATAGATGCTGGAATAGTAGAAGAATTTAAAACAGAAGCAACAGATGAATTACCTCTTTTCTTGGGTGTCTGCTTGGATGATGCTTCTGAAGGTGCCTTCCTTTTCTTCGTCTTCTTCAGAGTCACTTCTGGTTGAGGTTGATGCAGATCTTTGATCTTCAGATTTGGATCTGTGCCATCAGTTTTGCACGCGTCCATATATCTGAGAACTACCACTGGCTTGGATTCTATCTGAGAGAATAAAGGAAAGTCACTCAGTGGAACTCTTCTGCTGGTGATATCAGCAATAGGAGTAGTGCTGGGTTCCTTTTTGATATTCTCTATCAACTTCATTTTCTTCAAGTTCTTCGCGTTCAGAGGCTTCCCAACTGTTGGTTCAATGGTGCTTAACTCTTGAGCTTCTATCAGATGCTCTATCAGCCGTTCTCTGTCAGAATATCTGATATCAACCTTCCAAAGGGAATCCAATCCCTCTTTGTTCTTTCTTCTTCCCTGGTTTCCTTCACGCTTGTTCTGAGGTGGTTGAACAGAAGATGAGCCAAGTTGATTTTTACCTTCTGATTGATAAAGTAGATCAGAAACTGCTGATCCACATTTATGTAATTAGGGGAACTAGTTGGCTTCCTATGGTTGAAGCACCCCAGAATTATCTTTGCCCAAACTCTGTGATGATCCTTCAGATCTTTGATCTTGCTGGTGGGCACCCCATGGGTGAAAATTCTTTCAGCTATGACGCCCACGTCAGCACATCTCTCATCCATATCAATACAGCGGACGCCACCGCCACTGTAACCTATTAACTTTGCTATGTGATCCTCAGTGATCACAATCTTCTTCCCCATGATGTAGGAGGTGACTTGATGCGTTGAAGCCGTCACATGAATCCAGAACTCCTTCACTAACATAGGGAATGTTGGTCCAACCAACCTGTCAAAATACCTTTCCCATTTCTGTGCCCTAACTTCTTCAGTTAAATCAAAACCGTTTTCCTTCAAGCTTCCAAAATCGATGATCAGTTCAGATAACACTTCAAGATTCTTCACAGGAGTGAGGAGTGTTCTGAATGGCACTTGATATTGTTCAGATGATGCTTTCTTCTGAGGACCTGCAGAAGCACTGCTGGAGGTTGCCATGTTCACACTAAAAGATTTTGAGAAGAAACTGAGAAAAAGAGTTTGCAAGAGATGAACACAGAAAAATGCAGAGAATGCTTGAGAAAAAGTGAGAAACTGTAAAAGATTAGAATGAGAGGTTAACGTGTTTAAATAGAGTTCAGAATATTTTGAAATTATAAACGTTTTTTAAGAGAGAGAAATAAAATCATGATTACGTTTTAAACACATGATTATTTTCATTTAATGCTTGCTGATTTTGGGGGATTTGAGAAAGATACTTAAAAACGGTTACCAGACATGTGTCTCAATGCACCCAATCAGCGTTTTTCCTTCTCAGAAGCGTGCACGCGTTCTGCTTTAGAGATTTGCTGATGATTGGATGACACTTGTTTGATGTAGTGATCAGCACGTCTGTCTTTGAGCTTAGACTCTCAGATCTTTAGACTTGCATCTGATATAATCTGCATGTTCTATCTTTCTGAAAGGAGATTGATCAGAAGTTCACAGTAAAACAAATACATTCTGAGGATAAATATATGGAATTAAAACATTTTCACTCTGGGCAGATTTTCATGCTGAGATGTTTCAGAATGAAATTAAACCTATCTTCAGAAAGAAGTTTAGTGAAGATATCAGCCCATTGATGGTCTGTATCTATAAATTTTAAATTCAAAATTCCTTTCTGAATATAGTCCCTAATGAAATGATGTTTTATTTCTATATGCTTAGCTCTAGAATGTAAAATAGGATTCTTACTTAAGCAAATAGCAGAAGTATTATCACAGAGTATAGGAATGTTACTCTCAAAAATCTGGAAGTCTTCAAGATGACTTTTCATCCAGAGCATTTGTGTGCTACATCCTGCTGCTGCTATGTACTCAGCTTCTGCTGTTGATAGCGCAATTGTTGATTGCCTTTTGCTGGACCAAGAGATCAGATTTTCTCCTTGAAACTGGCAGCTTCCAGAAGTACTTTTACGCTCCACTCTGTCTCCAGCAAAGTCAGCATCGCAGTAGCCTACTAAACTGTAATCACTAGATTTTCTATAAAACAAACCCAGATTAGTAGTACCTTTCAGATACTTGAAAATTCGCTTAACAACTGTTAAGTGAGATTCTCTAGGATCTGATTGGAATCTAGCACAAATACAAACGCTGAATAATATATCAGGTCTTGAAGCAGTCAGATAGAGGAGAGAACCAATCATACCTCTGTAGAATTTCTGTTCTACATTTTTGCTTACCTCTTCTCTTTCCAGGATGCACGTGGGATGCATTGGAATCTTTGATGGCTTACATTCTGAGAGGTCAAATTTCTTCAGAAGATCTCTGATGTATTTGCTCTGATGAATGTAAGTTCCCTCTGGAGTTTGATTGATCTGAATTCCTAGAAAGAATTTCAGTTCCCCCATGAGGCTCATCTCAAATTCTGCCTGCATACACTTAGCAAATTTTCTTCCAAGAGAAGGATTAGTAGAACCAAAAATAATATCATCAACGTAAATTTGACAGATTAAGATGTCATTCTTAACTGATTTACAGAATAAGGTGGTGTCCACTTTCCCTCTAGTGAATTCATTTTCTAACAGAAAGTTACTTAGTCTTTCAAACCAAGCTCTGGGAGCTTGTTTCAGACCATATAGTGACTTCTTTAGTTTGAAAACATGTTCTGGATGTTTTGTATTTTCAAAACCAGGGGGTTGGTGTACATAAACCTCTTCTTCTATATAACCATTTAAGACTGCACTTTTGACATCCATTTGATACAGAGTGATGCCTCTATTAACAGCAAATGAAATTAAAAGTCTGATAGATTCTAACCTGGCGACTGGAACAAAGGTTTCTGTATAGTCTATCCCCTCTTGCTGACTATATCCTTGTGCAACCAGTCGTGCCTTGTTTCTGATGACTTCACCTTGTTCATTTAGCTTGTTTCTGAACACCCATCTTGTTCCAATGACGTTGAATCCTTTTGGTCTGGGAACGAGATCCCATACGTCATTTCTGGTGAATTGATTCAGCTCTTCTTGAATTCCCAGAATCCAGTCATTATCCAGAAGTGCTTCATCAATAGAAGAAGGTTCAATCAAAGACATAAGTCCCATGAGAGTTTCTTCAGAGTTTCTGAAGCTTGCTCTTGATCTGATTGGATCTTCCTTTCTTCCTAAGATAGTCTCTTCTGGGTGATCCAAGCTGCTTCTGGGTAATCTCTTCGGAGGTTGATCAGCAGCTGTTGTAGGATTGCTAGTAGTGCTCCTTTCAGACGTTGAAGGAGTGTCTGTGTTGAGAGCTTCTGATGACTTGTCTTCAGAACCTGTAAATTCAATTTCCATACCTGTAAAAACTTCATTCTGCTTTGACTTTTCAGAGTCAAGCTTATCATCAAAACGAACACTGATTGATTCTTCCACAATCTGTGTTTCTGTATTATATACTCTGTACCCTCTTGAGCGTTCAGAGTATCTTAACATAATACACTTCTGTGCTTTAGAGTCAAACTTGTTCAAATAATTCTTTGTATTTAACATAAAGCAAGTACATCCAAATCGATGAAAATATGAAATGTTGGGCTTTCTGTTCTTCCACAATTTATATGGAGTCTTTTCCAGAATAGGTCTTATTGAGATTCTATTCTGAATGTAGCACGCTGTGTTTATTGCCTCTGCCCAGAAGATCTTAGCAACGTTTGTCTCATTGATCATGGTTCTGGCCATTTCTTGCAATGTTCTATTCTTTCGTTCTACAACTCCATTTTGTTGGGGAGTTCTAGGACAAGAGAAATCATGCAGAATGCCTCTGTCATTAAAGAATGACTCAAAGTCTTTGTTTTCAAATTCTCCACCATGATCACTTCTGACTTTAACAATTCTAAGATCCTTTTCATTCTGAACTTGGTTACAGAAGGTAACAAACACAGAGTGTGACTCGTCCTTGTGTCTTAAGAACTTTACCCATGTCCATCTGCTATAGTCATCTACGATTACTAACCCATACTTCTTACCACTGACTGAAGCAGTTTTAACTGGTCCAAATAACTCAATATGCAGAAGTTCTAATGGCTTAGAGGTAGAAACAACATTTTTAGATTTAAAAGAAGGTTTTGCAAACTTGCCTTTCTGACATGCTTCACACAGAGCATCTGAATTGAACTTCAAATTAGGAAGTCCTCTGACCAGATTGAGTTTGTTAATCTGAGATATTCTTCTCATACTAATATGCCCCAATCTTCTGTGCCAGATCCACTGCTCGTTGTTAACAGACAGAAGGCACTTTACATTCTGACTCTTCAGTTCAGAAAGTTTGATTTTGTAAATGTTGTTTTTCCTCTTACCATTAAACAGGATAGTCCCATCTTTCTGACTAACAACTTTACATGATTTTTGATTAAAGATTATATCATAACCGTTATCACTTAATTGACTTATGGATAACAGATTATGCATTAATCCATCTACTAGCAGAACATTATTAATAGAGGGAAGATTTCCATTACCTACAGTTCCAGAGCCAATTATCTTTCCCCTCTGATTGCCTCCAAAGCCAACGTGGCTTCCAGGCTTAAGTTCCAGGCTTTGGAACATATGCCTTCTTCTTGTCATGTGTCGCGAGCAGCCAGAGTCCAGGTACCATGACTGGTGTTTCTGACTTGCTGCTAAAGATATCTGCAACATGTATTATTTTATCCTTAGGTACCCAGATTTTCTTGGGTCCTGATTTGTTAGTTTTACCAAAACTCTGGTTGAAATTTGGTTTCACAGAGTGCTTACTGCTAGTGTATTTAATATCATGTGTGTGACCATACACAAAATGTGAATTCAGAGAAGTGTGTTTAATGGTTAAGTCCATAACATTCTTTGGTGTAGGAACCTTACCTTGGTATCCTATTCCTTTCCTGCCGTTTCTTCTAACTCCATAGATCATTGAAGCCATTTTGCTTCTATCTATGCTTTTAGCAAGGAACTTCTGGAAACTGTGATCATACTCCTTGATGATCTCATCAGTGTTGCTGGGAGTTTCAGAAATTGGTTCCTTCTGAGAGTTTTGTAAAGTGTTTTCTAATTTTGAAATCTTATTTCTCAGCTCAGAATTCTCCAATTTGAGACTCTCAGTCTTATTAGAGTCAGATTCAATATTCCTTTTCAGGTCTCTGAATTTAACTCTAATTTGTTGATACCTTTCCAGAATCTCATTAAGGCTTTCAGCAAGTTCAGCCTTGGTAAAATTAACAGCAAAGTTAGGAAATACCTCTTCAGTGTCTAATTCAGAGTCTGATTCAGAAGCTTCACTATCTTCTGAAATATTAGCCATGAGAGCTATGTTGGCTCTCTCATCATCTGATTCTGAGTCAGCTTCAGATGAGTCTGAGTCATCCCATGTAGCCATGAGACTTTTCTTCTTTTCTCTTCCAAACTTATTTTTGGGCTTTTCCCTCTGAAGCTTTGGACAGTCACTCTTGTAGCGTCCTTGCTCATTGCACTCATAGCAGATGATGTCCTTGGTGTTTGGCTTTTTGCTGTTAGAGGAGCCTTCAGATCTTCTGTATCCAGAGGAAGAATCTGTCCTTCTGTATCTGGAAGAAGACTCGTTCTGATCAGATCTTCTGGGATTCCTGAACTTCCTTTGTCTTTGCTTCCACAGTTGATTTACTCTTCTGGAGAGGAGGGAGAGTTCGTCTTCTTCTGATGAGGATCCATCAGATGTTTCTTCAACTGCCTGCAAAACTTTAGACTCAGATTTTTTGTTAGATTTTAATGCTAAAGTCTTACCTTGCTTCTGAGGCTCGTCAGCTTCTAACTCTATCTCATGACTTCTGAGGGAGCTGATAAGTTCCTCCAGAGTGATTTTGTTGAGATCTTTAGCTAGCTTCAGAGCTGTAACCATTGGTCTCCACTGCTTGGGTAAACTTCTGATGATTTTCTTGACATGGTCAGCAGTTGAGTATCCTTTGTCCAGAACCTTGAGACCAGCTACCAGAATCTGGAATCTTGAGAACATTGTTTCAATGGATTCAGATTCTTCCATTTTGAACGCCTCATACTTCTGAATGAGCGCCAGAGCTTTAGTTTCTTTGACCTGAACGTTGCCCTCATGCGTCATTCTGAGTGAGTCAAAGATGTTCTTTGTTGTGTCTCTGTTGGAGATCTTTTCATATTCAGTATAGGAGATGGCGCTGAGGAGGATGGTTCTGGCCTTGTGGTGATTCTTGAAGTCACGCTTTTGTTGGTCAGACATTGTTTTTCTATCAATCTTCTGACCGCTTGCATTCACAGGGTGCGTGTATCCATCTGTCACCATATCCCACAGATCAGCATCATGTGCCAGAAAGAAGCTTTCAATTCTGTCTTTCCAGTAATCAAAATTTTCTCCATCAAAGACTGGAGGTTTGCCGCTGAATCTGTCTCTATCCTCATGGTTGTCATTGCTGGTGTGAGAATAGTTTCCTGCCATTGTGTTTTTCTGAAGCTGGATCTTGTACTGACACGGTTAAGTGTTTTAGCTCAGAACCAGGCGCTCTGATGCCAATTGAAGTAGTGAAAAACACAAGAAGGGAGGGTTGATTTGTAAAACTGAAAATCAATGCAATGAACAAGATATTTTTATCCTGGTTCGTTTGATCTCAAACTACTCCAGTCCACCCGTCAAGGTGATTTCGCCTCTCTCCAACGAGGTCTTAATCCACTATATTCAACTGAATATTACAAACTGCTTTAACAACTGCTAAAGCCTTCTTGATGCAAACCACAACCCGGTTTTTCAAGGAAACACTTTCTTACAAAGAAGATAAATCTAAGTGTGTAAATGTTTTCTACAAAACTGTATCACAACTGTGATGTATACACAACTTTAAGCTTAGAAACTAGATTGCTAAACAATAATTGAGTAAGGAGATATGAGGTGTTTAGCAAACTGGGAGAAGGAAGATTATGATCAGCTTTTAGGCGTGTAAAGAGTTGGAGAGCCTTAGCCAATTCAATCTTCATAGTCTTGTTTATATAGCACTGAGAATCTTGAACGTTGGAACAATATTCTTGATTCAATGCTAATAATAAACTTTCCTTATTGAGCAGATCTTGTCTGGAATGAGGCCGTTGGTAATAATTTGCTTTCAATGCACAGTACCGTTGCTTACTTAATGCATGTTTTGGCTTGGCTCATTCTGACTCTGCTTTAACTGCTGATGAACTGTTGTTTTCTTTATCAGAGTGTTGAGCACAGTTCTGTTTATCAAGCTTCAACATACACGTGAGTTAATCTTCTGATTCTGGTATTCTGATATAGCAACTTCTGATGCTGATGTCAACAATCTAAATTCTGATGCTGATTAAGTGTGATCTTGCTTATACCTATCAGAGTATCTGCAAATCAGAACGTAATAATTTAGGCAGCAAATAGTTCATACATGAATCATATAAATAATATATCTTTTCATTTTGTTATCATCAAAACTTAAACATAGGGTAGTAGATTCAAACTTTGTTCTAACAATCTCCCCCTTTTTGATGATGACAAAAACTGGATATTTTTAATTGAAAATAACGTGAAAAGGTATCAGAGATATGTATCAGAGTAAGAGGTTTATCAAAGATAAGGGATAAGAGTTGAGACATAATCCCCCTGAGTTTATTGCTTCCCTTTTTGATTCCAAGAGTTCTTCAGGATCAGATCTTTTTGCCTTTCTTTGAACATCAGAGTATCAGAGTCTTTGACTATCAGAAGCTTTAGATCAGCATATCAGAGCAGAGCTTCAGATCAGCGTATCAGAGCTTTTCTTGTCAGAGCTTTACTTTGGGTCAGAGTATCAGGGCTTTGGTCTTCAGAGTATCATGGAGCTTTCTTGTACCTGTAGACTTAAGCAAAACAGAAAACATATTCAAGTATAACAGAGTTAGAATGTTCGAGAATTTCTGTCTTAGTAATCCGTTATTATTTAAAATATCATTCTTGTTCTCCCCCTTTTTGCCAGCAATCAAAAAGTGTAAGTGATGTGCTAAAACAATTAAGATCAGAAAAACTTGTCATATTAAAAGGTTCAGAATCAAACAAAACATATTAAAACAGTACATTAGATAATCAAAGAAAACATGAAAAGGACATGAATGAAAAAACTAAGGTTGGGGAGGAAAGCGTGTGAACAGGTTCTCCAACATGGCTTTGATCTGATCAGCAGTCTCATTCTGCTTGTGTACCATGCTGACAACAGTGTCAATCTTTCTATCCTGCACATCCATCCTTTCTTTCATCTTCTGGTCGTTTTCATCCATCCTCTGCTGCAGACGCATGTCATTCAGCTTCAGCTCTTCCAGAGTCTGCCTGTCCAAGGCAGCTTGAGAAACATCAGAAGCAGGAAGCTTCTGAGAGCTTTCTGCAACATCTTCTGCTTGACTTGCTTCAGCTTGAATGGTCTTGTCTTCTTCTGGTTGCACCTTTGAAGCTAGCTGTTTCTCTGACCAAGGTTCACTATCCAGAGGGAGCACAGCTTCCTGAGGCAGCTGACTTTCAACTTCCTTCAGCAGCTTGCTGAAGTTCTGTTGTGCCTGCTCATAGTTGATATCCTGCAACTTGAGGGCTTCAACACGTACCCAAATTCTTAATTGTGACCAGAGCTGGTCAGAAGCAGCAGTGTCAATTATTCCAGGACAGACTTGCTTCAAAGAAGCAATCCACTGTTGCATACCTATTTCAAAGTTCATAATGCCAGAGCCAACATCTGGTTGGTTTGGTTTTGGAATGGCTATTTTATGTTTCAGATCCGCAAGATGGTCAAGGCTGGTTAAGTCTATGAAGGTCCTACTGGGGTTTTCGGTGGTTTGCTTGGCAGCTGTTTGTTTTGGAGATGGAGTGGGAGAATCAGAAATTATGATTGGACTGTGTGGTGTTTTGGGAGTATTGGGTGGTGTAGATTCTGGTGAGGATGGCAGCTGGGCCATTGTGACTGTTGTTCCACATGGCAGCTGGATTGCCAGAGGTGATGGTTGAGGTGAATGAGGTTCAGAAGGTGGAGGAGAAGGAGTTTCAGAGTGATGAAACTCAGGTTGAGGTGATGGTGGATGAATTTCTGGTTGAGGAGAGGGAGACGGAATTGCTGGTTGAGGAGAAGTTGTTGGAATTTCTGGTTGTTCAGGGATGAGAGGTTCTTCTGGAATGGATGAGAGTGGTTGTTGTTGTTCTGGTTCCTCAGCAGATTGCTGTTGTTCTGGTTGTGGAGGAGGGACAATTTGTGGTTCAGAGTTTGGATTGGAGGAGTGATCAGAAGTGTGTTGATCAATGTCAGACAACACTTTGTCAATTGCTGATGTTGTTGAAATTGTTGGTTTTGGGTGTTTGGTTCTGGGTCTTCTGAGTTGTAATGCCTCAGAAGAGTCATCTTCTGGTTCAGTTTCATCTATTATTGGGATGGGGATTGAAATTCTATGAGAGGTTGGAGGTGGAATAGATGCTGGAATAGTAGAAGAATTTAAAACAGAAGCAGCAGATGAATTACCTCTTTTCTTGGGTGTCTGCTGGGATGATCCTTCTGAAGGTGCCTTCCTTTTCTTCGTCTTCTTCAGAGTCACTTCTGGTTGAGGTTGATGCAGATCTTTGATCTTCAGATTTGGATCTGTGCCATCAGCTTTGCATGCGTCCATATATCTGAGAACTACCACTGGCTTGGATTCTATCTGAGAGAATAAAGGAAAGTCACTCAGTGGAACTCTTCTGCTGGTGATATCAGCAATAGGAGTAGCGCTGGGTTCCTTTTTGATATTCTCTATCAACTTCATTTTCTTCAAGTTCTTCGCGTTTAGAGGCTTCCCAACTGTTGGTTCAATGGTGCTTAACTCTTGAGCTTCTATCAGATGCTCTATCAGCCTGTTCTCTGTCAGAATATCTGATATCAACCTTCCAAAGGGAATCCAATCCCTCTTTGTTCTTTCTTCTTCCCTGGTTTCCTTCACGCTTGTTCTGAGGTGGTTGAACAGAAGATGAGCCAAGTTGATTTTTACCTTCTGATTGATAAAGTAGATCAGAAACTGATGATCCACATTTATGTAATCAGGGGAACTAGTTGGCTTCCTATGGTTGAAGCACCCCAGAATTATCTTTGCCCAAACTCTGTGATGATCCTTCAGATCTTTGATCTTGCTGCTGGGCACCCCATGGGTGAAAATCCTTTCAGCTATGACGCCCACGTCAGCACATCTCTCAGCCATATCAATACAGCGGACGCCACCGCCACTGTAACCTATTAACTTTGCTATGTGATCCTCAGTGATCACAATCTTCTTCCCCATGATGTAGGAGGTGACTTGATGCGTTGAAGCCGTCGCATGAATCCAGAACTCCTTCACTAACATAGGGAATGTTGGTCCAACCAACCTGTCAAAATACCTTTCCCATTTCTGTGCCCTAACTTCTTCAGTTAAATCAAAACCGTTTTCCTTCAAGCTTCCAAAATCGATGATCAGTTCAGATAACACTTCAAGATTCTTCACAGGAGTGAGGAGTGTTCTGAATGGCACTTGATACTGTTCAGATGATGCTTTCTTCTGAGGACCTGCAGGCACTGTTGGAGGTTGCCATGTTCACACTAAAAGATTTTGAGAAGAAACTGAGAAAAAGAGTTTGCAAGAGATGAACACAGAAAAATGCAGAGAATGCTTGAGAAAAAGTGAGAAACTGTAAAAGATTAGAATGAGAGGTTAACGTGTTTAAATAGAGTTCAGAATATTTTGAAATTATAAACGTTTTTTAAGAGAGAGAAATAAAATCATGATTACGTTTTAAACACATGATTATTTTCATTTAATGCTTGCTGATTTTGGGGGATTTGAGAAAGATACTTAAAAACGGTTACCAGACATGTGTCTCAATGCACCCAATCAGCGTTTTTCCTTCTCAGAAGCGTGCACGCGTTCTGCTTTAGAGATTTGC
Source organism: Vicia faba (assembly GCA_948472305.1). Classification (NCBI taxonomy): domain Eukaryota; kingdom Viridiplantae; phylum Streptophyta; class Magnoliopsida; order Fabales; family Fabaceae; genus Vicia; species Vicia faba. Next base: position 1,260,615,800 of record OX451740.1, read on the forward strand.
TGATGATTGGATGACACTTGTTTGATGTAGTGATCAGCACGTCTGTCTTTGAGCTTAGACTCTCAGATCTTTAGACTTGCATCTGATACAATCTGCATGTTCTATCTTTCTGAAAGGAGATTGATCAGAAGTTCACAGTAAAACAAATACATTCTGAGGATAAATATATGGAATTAAAACATTTTCACTCTGGGCAGATTTTCATGCTGAGATGTTTCAGAATGAAATTAAACCTATCTTCAGAAAGAGGTTTAGTGAAGATATCAGCCCATTGATGGTCTGTATCTATAAATTTTAAATTCAAAATTCCTTTCTGAATATAGTCCCTAATGAAATGATGTTTTATTTCTATATGCTTAGCTCTAGAATGTAAAATAGGATTCTTACTTAAGCAAATAGCAGAAGTATTATTACAGAGTATAGGAATGTTACTCTCAAAAATCTGGAAGTCTTCAAGATGACTTTTCATCCAGAGCATTTGTGTGCTACATCCTGCTGCTGCTATGTACTCAGCTTCTGCTGTTGATAGCGCAATTGTTGATTGCCTTTTGCTGGACCAAGAGATCAGATTTTCTCCCAGAAACTGGCAGCTTCAGAAAGTACTTTTACGCTCCACTCTGTCTCCAGCAAAGTTAGCATCGTAGTAGCCTACTAAACTGTAATCACTAGATTTTCTATAAAACAAACCCAGATTAGTAGTACCTTTCAGATACTTGAAAATTCGCTTAACAGCTATTAAGTGAGATTCTCTAGGATCTGATTGGAATCTAGCACAAATACAAACGCTGAATAATATATCAGGTCTTGAAGCAGTCAGATAGAGGAGAGAACCAATCATACCTCTGTAGAATTTCTGTTCTACATTTTTGCTTACCTCTTCTCTTTCCAGGATGCACGTGGGATGCATTGGAATCTTTGATGGCTTACATTCTGAGAGGTCAAATTTCTTCAGAAGATCTCTGATGTATTTGCTCTGATGAATGTAAGTTCCCTCTGGAGTTTGATTGATCTGAATTCCTAGAAAGAATTTCAGTTCCCCCATGAGGCTCATCTCAAATTCTGCCTGCATACACTTAGCAAATTTTCTTCCAAGAGAAGGATTAGTAGAACCAAAAATAATATCATCAACGTAAATTTGACAGACTAAGATGTCATTCTTAACTGATTTACAGAATAAGGTGGTGTCCACTTTCCCTCTGGTGAATTCATTTTCTAACAGAAAGTTACTTAGTCTTTCATACCAAGCTCTGGGAGCTTGTTTCAGACCATATAGTGACTTCTTTAGTTTGAAAACATGTTCTGGATGTTTTGTATTTTCAAAACCAGGGGATTGGTGTACATAAACCTCTTCTTCTATATAACCATTTAAGAATGCACTTTTGACATCCATTTGATACAGAGTGATGCCTCTATTAACAGCAAATGAAATTAAAAGTCTTATAGATTTTAACCTGGCGACTGGAGCAAAGGTTTCTGTATAGTCTATCCCCTCTTGCTGACTATATCCTTGTGCAACCAGTCGTGCCTTGTTTCTGATGACTTCACCTTGTTCATTTAGCTTGTTTCTGAACACCCATCTTGTTCCAATGACGTTGAATCCTTTTGGTCTGGGAACGAGATCCCATACGTCATTTCTGGTGAATTGATTCAGCTCTTCTTGCATTGCCAGAATCCATTCATTATCCAGAAGTGCTTCATCAATAGAAGAAGGTTCAATCAGAGACACAAGTCCCATGAGAGTTTCTTCAGAGTTTCTGAAGCTTGCTCTTGTTCTGATTGGATCTTCCTTTCTTCCTAAGATAGTCTCTTCTGGGTGATCCAAGCTGCTTCTGGGTAATCTCTTCGGAGGTTGATCAGCAGCTGTTGTAGGATTGCTAGCAGTGCTCCTTTCAGACGTTGAAGGAGTGTCTGTGTCGAGAGCTTCTGATGACTTGTCTTCAGAACCTGTAAATTCAATTTCCATACCTGCAAAAACTTCATTCTGCTTTGACTTTTCAGAGTCAAGCTTATCATTAAAACGAACACTGATTGATTCTTCCACAATCTGTGTTTCTGTATTATATACTCTGTACCCTCTTGAGCGTTCAGAGTATCCTAACATAATACACTTCTGTGCTTTAGAGTCAAACTTGTTCAAATAATTCTTTGTATTTAACATAAAGCAAGTACATCCAAATGGATGAAAATATGAAATGTCGGGCTTTCTGTTCTTCCACAATTCATATGGAGTCTTTTCCAGAATAAGTCTTATTGAGATTCTATTCTGAATGTAGCACGCTGTGTTTATTGCCTCTGCCCAGAAGATCTTAGCAACGTTTGTCTCATTGATCATGGTTCTGGCCATTTCTTGCAATGTTCTGTTATTTCGTTCTACAACTCCATTTTGTTGGGGAGTTCTAGGACAAGAGAAATCATGCAGAATGCCTCTGTCATTAAAGAATGACTCAAAGTCTTTGTTTTCAAATTCTCCACCATGATCACTTCTGACTTTAACGATTCTAAGATCCTTTTCATTCTGAACTTGGTTACAGAAGGTAACAAACACAGAGTGTGACTCGTCCTTGTGTCTTAAGAACTTTACCCATGTCCATCTGTTATAGTCATCTACGATTACTAACCCATACTTCTTACCACTGACTGAAGCAGTTTTAACTGGTCCAAATAAGTCAATGTGCAGAAGTTCTAATGGCTTAGAGGTAGAAACAACATTTTTAGATTTAAAAGAAGGTTTTGCAAACTTGCCTTTCTGACATGCTTCACACAGAGCATCTGAATTGAACTTCAAATTAGGAAGTCCTCTGACCAGATTGAGTTTGTTAATCTGAGATATTCTTCTCATACAAACATGCCCCAATCTTCTGTGCCAGATCCACTGCTCGTTGTTAACAGACAGAAGGCACTTTACATTCTGACTCTTCAGTTCAGAAAGTTTGATTTTGTAAATGTTGTTTTTCCTCTTACCATTAAACAGGATAGTCCCATTTTTCTGACTAACAGCTTTACATGATTTTTGATTAAATATTATATCATAACCGTTATCACTTAATTGACTTATGGATAACAGATTATGCATTAATCCATCTACTAGCAGAACATTATTAATAGAGGGAAGATTTCCATTACCTACAGTTCCAGAGCCAATTATCTTTCCCCTCTGATTGCCTCCAAAGCCAACGTGGCCTCCAGGCTTAAGTTCCAGGCTTTGGAACATATGCCTTCTTCCCGTCATGTGTCGCGAGCAGCCAGAGTCCAGGTACCATGACTGGTGTTTCTGACTTGCTGCTAAAGATATCTGCAACATGTATTATTTTATCCTTAGGTACCCAGATTTTCTTGGGTCCTGATTTGTTAGTTTTACCAAAACTCTCGTTGAATTTTGGTTTCACAGAGTGCTTACTGCTAGTGTATTTAATATCATGTGTGTGACCATACACAAAATGTGAATTCAGAGGAGTGTGTTTAATGGTTAAGTCCATAACTTTCTTTGGTGTAGGAACCTTACCTTGGTATCCTATTCATTTCCTGCCGTTTCTTCTAACTCCATAGATCATTGAAGCCATTTTACTTCTATCTATGCTTTTAGCAAGGAACTTCTGGAAACTGTGATCATACTCCTTGATGATCTCATCAGCGTTGCTGGGAGTTTCAGAAATTGGTTCCTTCTGAGAGTTTTGTAAAGTGTTTTCTAATTTTGAAATCTTATTTCTCAGCTCAGAATTCTCCAATTTGAGACTCTCAGTCTTATTAGAGTCAGATTCAAGATTCCTTTTCAGGTCTCTGAATTTAACTCTAATTTGCTGATACCTTTCCAGAATCTCATTAAGGCTTTCAGCAAGTTCAGCCTTGGTAAAATTAACAGCAAAGTTAGGAAATACCTCTTCAGTGTCTGATTCAGAGTCTGATTCAGAAGCTTCACTATCTTCTGAAATATTAGCCATGAGAGCTATGTTGGCTCTCTCATCATCTGATTCTGAGTTAGCTTCAGACGAGTCTGAGTCATCCCATGTAGCCATGAGACTTTTCTTCTTTTCTCTTCCAAACTTCTTTTTGGGCTTTTCCCTCTGAAGCTTTGGACAGTCACTCTTGTAGTGTCCTTGCTCATTGCACTCATAGCAGATGATGTCCTTGGTCTTTGGCTTTTTGCTACTAGAGGAGCCTTCAGATCTTCTGTATCCAGAGGAAGAATCTGTCCTTCTGTATTTGGAAGAAGACTCGTTCTGATCAGATCTTCTGGGATTCCTGAACTTCCTTTGTCTTTGCTTCCACAGTTGATTTACTCTTCTGGAGAGGAGGGAGAGTTCGTCTTCTTCTGATGAGGATCCATCAGATGTTTCTTCAACTGCCTGCAAAACTTTAGACTCAGATTTTTTGTTAGATTTTAATGCTAAAGGCTTACCTTGCTTCTGAGGCTCGTCAGCTTCTAGCTCTATCTCATGACTTCTGAGGGAGCTGATAAGTTCCTCCAGAGTGATTTTGTTGAGATCTTTAGCTAGCTTCAGAGCTGTAACCATTGGTCTCCACTGCTTGGGTAAACTTCTGATGATTTTCTTGACATGGTCAGCAGTAGAGTATCCTTTGTCCAGAACCTTGAGACCAGCTACCAGAATCTGGAATCTTGAGAACATTGTTTCAATGGATTCAGATTCTTCCATTTTGAACGCCTCATACTTCTTAATGAGCGCCCGAGCTTTAGTTTCTTTGACCTGAACGTTGCCCTCATGCGTCATTCTGAGTGAGTCAAAGATGTTCTTTGATGTGTCTCTGTTGGAGATCTTTTCATATTCAGTATAGGAGATGGAGCTGAGGAGGATGGTTCTGGCCTTGTGGTGATTCTTGAAGTCACGCTTTTGTTGGTCAGACATTGTTTTTCTATCAATCTTCTGACCGCTTGCATTCACAGGGTGCGTGTATCCATCTGTCACCATATCCCACAGATCAGCATCATGTGCCAGAAAGAAGCTTTCAATTCTGTCTTTCCAGTAATCAAAATTTTCTCCATCAAAGACTGGAGGTTTGCCAATGAATCTGTCTCTGTCCTCATGGTTGTCATTGCTGGTGTGAGAATAGTTTCCTGCCATTGTGTTTTTCTGACGCTGGATCTTGTACTGACACGGTTAAGTGTTTTAGCTCAGAACCAGGCGCTCTGATGCCAATTGAAGTAGTGAAAAACACAAGAAGGGGGGGTTGAATTGTAAAACTGAAAATCAATGCAATGAACAAGATATTTTTATCCTGGTTCGTTTGATCTCAAACTACTCCAGTCCACCCGTCAAGGTGATTTCGCCTCTCTCCAACGAGGTCTTAATCCACTATATTCAACTGAATATTACAAACTGCTTTAACAACTTCTAAAGCCTTCTTGATGCAAACCACAACCCGGTTTGTCAAGGAAACACTTTCTTACAAAGAAGATAAATCTAAGTGTGTGAATGTTTTCTACAAAACTGTATCACAACTGTGATGTATACACAACTTTAAGCTTAGAAACTAGATTGCTAAACAATAATTGAGTAAGGAGATATGAGGTGTTTAGCAAACTGGGAAAAGGAAGATTATGATCAGCTTTTAGGCGTGTAAAGAGTTGGAGAGCATTAGCCAATTCAATCTTCATAGTCTTGTTTATATAGCACTGAGATTCTTGAACGTTGGAACAATATTCTTGATTCAATTCTAATAACAAACTTTCCTTATTGAGCAGATCTTGTCTGGAATGAGGCCGTTGGTAATAATTTGCTTTCAATGCACAGTACCGTTGCTTACTTAATGCATGTTCTGGCTTGGCTCATTCTGACTCTGCTTTAACTGCTGATGAACTGTTGTTTTCTTTATCAGAGTGTTGAGCGCAGTTCTGTTCATCAAGCTTCAGCATACACGTGAGTTAATCTTTTGATTCTGGTATTCTGATATAGCAACTTCTGATGCTGATGTCAACAATCTAAATTATGATGCTGATTAAGTGTGATCTTGCTTATACCTATCAGAGTATCTGCAAATCAGAACGTAATAATTTAGGCAGCAAATAGTTCATACATGAATCATATAAATAATATATCTTTTCATTTTGTTATCATCAAAACTTAAACATAGGGTAGTAGATTCAAACTTTGTTCTAACATAGGTAAGTAGAAATAAACTGTGAGGGAACTATGCTGGGGTATACTGGCACGGTTGAAGCAGTAGCTACATTGATGTGGCACTTTGGTTGGTACCAGTAACCCTTGAGTCAATCAGGGAGAGTACGGGGCCGCCGCGTGGTGTCGTGAAGCATCAACTGACCTTAGAACCTTTATTTGCACAACTTGTCCATTAGAAAGTAATGAGATAGCCGACCTCAATGTAGAGCTGAGAACTAGTTGATACTCGATGCTACACTCATTGAGATCAGACTTTCGGGATATTTCAGCTGCAAGAAAAGATTGCGTGAGCTGAGACAATGCCAATAAAGGATTGTCCGCGATGTTGAGATCCTCTAGAACCCGATTACTATTCTAAGACAGGTTGAAACCAACTAACTTCAAGAGGGTACTACCTTGGACCTCATGCAAGCCTTAAACCTAAGGGCTTTGTGTGATTTGACTGTGCTTGTTATACCTATGTTTGATATACCTAGGTTTTATCATGACATCATGCATCATAACATAGAATCCATTATTATTGCATTAACCATTTCAAAGACCAAGGGAATTTATCTTTGCTTTGTTTTGCAGATCATGGCTTTTGTCCGTAGAAACACTATTCGAACCAGCTTTGTGAAGATACCTTCCCAATTCAAAAAGCTAGTATCAAGGGTTTCTGAACTTCTGCGTTCACCAAGAGACATGGGCAACTTCTCGACCTGGTTACTTCAAACTTTGATGAAAAGATGATGAGTGTACTTTTTCAGTTCTTTGATCCCAAGCACAACTGCTTCACCTTTCCAGACTATCAGTTGGTACCTACCTTGGAAGAATTCTCTCAGCTATTGGATATGCCCATTCTTGAGCAATTACCCTTCATAGGTTTAGAAGAAGCTCCTAAGCCAGAAGTCATTGCCTCAGCTTTGCACCTGAAACAGGCCGACATGGTATCCAATTGGGAAACAAGAAGCGAAGTCAAGGGTTTTCTAGCTAAGTTTTTGATAAACAAAGCACAACTATTTTGGGATGATGCGGACTTTCAGGCTTTCGAGGAGATCTTGGATGTTCTAATCTATGGGTTAGTCTTATTCCCTAATCCGGGCTCATTCATAGACATGAATGCTATCAAGATCTTTCTCTCTCGCAACCCGGTGCCTACTTTGCTTGGAGATATTTTGCACGCTCTCCATGCTCGTACCATGAAGAGAAGAGGGATTCTTATGTGTTGTATGCCATTGCTGTCGAGGTGGTTTATTTCTCACCTCCCTAAGTCCATACTGAAGAATGAAGAAGGTTTGGGTTGGTCGCAAAGGATAATGTCGCTCGCTCATACGGATATTCTCTGGTGATCTCGAGCTATGGAAAATACTGCCATTATTGATCGCTACGGAGAATACCCTAACGTCCCGCTACTTGGCATCAGAGGGGGTATAACCTACAACCCTTGTTTAGCCCTGCGACAATTTAGTTATGCTCAAAGGGATGGTCCCCATGATTTACTTATCGAGGGTATTGTATTCAACTATGAGGATGATGTCAAGGAGCACCGTCGAAGATTCATACGAGCCCGAGGCATGGTAAACAGATCTAGCGCCAGGACTTTGGGACCAAAGACTTCCTTTCCTATGGAACCTTACCTGCAATGGGTATGAGCTCATGCCCAGCAGTTTATGATGCCTTATGTGGCTGTTTTGCCAGTGATTATGGAACTCACTACGGAGGAGGGTATTCCTTACACAGTTCTCTATCCTTATATGCCCATTGATTTTGGAGAATTACAGAGGTCTTGGATTCAGTTGATAGAGGAGCGGGATGCTTACAAGGATCAGTTCCATGCCCAGAAGAGGAAGGTTTTAGAGCTCACAAAGTAGTTTCATGAAGAAAGAGGACTCGATGACCATTCCGGCACAAAGAGGAAGCATCCATAGGAATTTTATTGTCTTTTATAGTTTCAGATTTATTTTTTTAAAATTGTAACGCCTAAAAGGCATTTGAACTTCAAATTCAGCTAATAAAGTTTTTGTTTATTGTGGTTTGCAAATTTAAATTTCTCGAAGTCTTTGAAATCATTGCATTCGCATCCCATCCATAGCACATCATTACAGGTACTGTTACAGGTTTGTCATCTTCTTCACTGTTTATTTTAGCAGAAATGTCTTCTGAACAAAGCATCAAGGACCTTCAAGCGCAGAACGCCCAGTTCCAACAAATGTTCATCAGTCTTGAAAAAGGGAAGGAGGATCTGAAATCCCTCATTCTGAAAGAGAAGAAGAAGAAGAAAAAGGTTGACAGTATTCTGAATATGGGCCGGAGGTTTGGAGAAAGGTTGAAGCGACAAACTGATCTAACCTCTTCATCTAAGGAAGGGGATAACCAAGAAGGAGAGAAGGACCCTAGCCCTGCAGTCTCTGATAATGATACTGACTACAAGGATGAATAATATCCTCCTACTGAGGATAAATACAAACAACTAGAAGACTGTCTGAGTGACATGGAAGTTCAGAGGATACCTGGACTAGATTTCGGAGAACTAGGATTGGTGTCGGGAGTGGTCATCTCGCAGAAGTTCAAAGCTCCAGTTTTTGCTAAGTATGATGGGGTGTCTTGCCCAAAGCTCCATCTCCGTTCTTATTTCAGAAAGATCCAACCCCACACAGCTGATAGAAATCTATGGGTTCACTTCTTTCAAGATAGTCTGTCAGGGACTCAACTTGAATGGTTCTACCAGCTAGAGGGAGCAAATATCCGAAGCTGGTAAGATCTTGCTGCTACTTTCTACAAGCAGTATCAGTATAATGCTGACCTTACTCCCACTCGTACTCAACTCCAGAGTATGTCCATGGGTGCAGGTGAAGGATTTAAAGATTATGCACAAAAATGGAGAGACTTGGCTGGGAGAGTTCAATCTCCTTTGTCTGACAGGGAGTTGGTTGATATGTTTCTGGGGACTCTATCTGGTCCATTTTTCAATCATTTGATCCACAGCTCATCAGCTGGTTTCACCGAGCTGATCCTAACTTGGGAAAGAGTAGAAGCTGGAATTTGAAGCAGAAAAATACAAAAGGATGCCTCGTCAAGTTTAGAAAAGAAGCCTTTTACTGGTAAGAAGGAAGCCAGTGTCGTCTATAGCCCGAGAGGCCAGAACAGGGCTGGATAACGTCAGACAGTGAGTGCCGTGATGATACCTAGACCAGCAGTTGCTCCACAACGCAACAATCAACAAAGGGCGGAAAGACCACAACGACAGTTCACCCGGATCAACATGAAATTGGCTGAAGTTCTACCTCATCTGTTGAGATCTAACTTGGAAACCTTGAGAGAGGCTCCCAAGAATCCAAATACTACATCTCCTCGATATAATCTGAACGCCCGATGTGCCTATCATTCTGAGAGTCCTGGCCACGATACAAATGACTGTTGGGCTCTGAGAAACAAAATACAAGACTTGATTGAAGCTAAGGAGATAGATTTTGATGCTCTAGAGAAGCCAAATGTTATAACTGCTCCCATGCCTAAGCACGACCGTGGAGTTAATGATATTGATACTGATTTATTTGTTACCTCTGTCGATGAAGTTTCTACTCCTCTCACGATTGTCAAGAAGACTTTGTTGTTGGCCGGTTTATTTTCGGGTTATGGTGAAGGTTGCCACATGTGTTCGCTTCGACCTTCTGGTTGCTGTTTACTGAAGTTAGGTGTTTAACGCTTGATAGATAGCAAAGATATTATGTTTGAGAAAACTATGATTCCTGTCATCCCAATTGAAGACATCGCTATTATAACCATTTCCGCCAATCCTTCTAAGGTTTCCTCGAGAAGACATGTTAGGATTATACCTGCTCCAAGAATTGCTCCGCTGATAATCACTATTCCTGGTCTTGTCCCGTATGTTTCAGATAAAGCTGTCCTGTGGCATTATGGTGCCGATGTATACTATCATGGCATCAAACAAGACTTGAAAGACGAAGAGTCTGATCCTAATATTGGTAACATTGTCGGAACCAGCAAAGTTACCCGAAGTGGACGGGTTTTCTCTCCTGAGATTTCCCCTAAGACTGTCAACAAGCCCATTATTATCCTGTCTGCTATTCCTTCTAGTACATTAACTACAGTTCCTGTTCTTACTCTAGTTATTACCCCTGTCGGTGAATCATATGATGCTCGCGGCAAATAGGTTATAGGTGAGCCTGCCCGGATGGAGGCGCCTAAGAGAATTGTTGTGGAGGCCTCTAAGCAAGAAATAGAGGAGATACTGAAAATTATTAAGAAGAGCGACTACAATGTGGTCAAGCAGCTGGGGCAGACCCCATTGAAGATATCCATGTTGTCTCTACTATTGTGTTCTGAAGCCCATGTGAAGGCTTTGATTGCGTTTCTCAAGACTGCGCATGTGCCGCAAGAGAATTCAGCTGATCAGTTCAAAGATTGTGTGGCCAGCCTGACTATTGATAATGGGCTGGGTTTTTCAGATGCTGATCTGACTCCGAAAGGAAGAAAGTATAATGATGCTCTGCATGTCTCGATTGAATGAAGGGGCACCACTATGGCTCCTGTGCTGGTAGATACCGGGTCTTCACTGAATGTTCTACCAAAGAAGGCATTAGACCGGTTGCATTTAGAGGGTTTAACTCTAAAGCCTCGTAACATTGTGGTAAGGGATGTAAGTTCAGATGTGCCTAAGAGGGGGGTGAATTAGGTTCTTTAAAACTTTTTCTGAAATGTATGAATATTTTTGCACGAGTTTATTTTCTTTCTTTTTCTGAAAAGTGATGAAAGCAGTAAATGTAGAAAGTAAAGAACACAGAGATGTATCCTGGTTCCCCTTACAGTCCGAGAGTAATCCAGTCCCCTTTCAACATGAAAGAGATTTCCTTATAGTTGGTAATTTGTACAAAGACTACCTAACAACCAAGAACAATCCTCTTAGATTTTCACTAAGACCACAAAGAGAACAATCCTCCCTAAGTGTCTTTCTTGTTTCCAACAATCCTGAAAACAAGGATACAATAGTTTGTTTGATTTGTATAAGAGTTTGAATAATGAAAGAGCAATGTCAATCACTTGATTGATCTTTTCTATTCAATATGAAATTTAAGATGGAATACTCTTCTAAGTGCTCAAGAACAATTTTCAGTATGCATATGAAAATGATGAACAAAAATCTTGAGTATAGAGAGTATGATCAAAAGAATAGAAAGTAATAGTTGTTAGTGATTGTTGTTGTATTTTCAAAATTCTGGATAAAAATAATTTATAGTGTAGTAACACCTCTTCAATGAAGCATATGAATGTTTAAACCATTTTTACTAAAAAAATGTATTTGAAAAGATACAAAGATTGCCATGAAAAGGTGTTATAAAAAGTTGCTGGAAAAATAAAAAATTTCAAAATCTGAAGCACAACAACCGGTTGCACTAAAGCAACAACTGATTGTTGTAAAAGCAACATTTAAAAAATTTAAAAAATATAACTATGACAACCGATTTTCATTGAGGAGCAATCGGTTGCTCATAGGCCAACGTTCAAAAAATTTGAAAACAGAACACATGACAATCGATTGCTGCTAGATGACAATCGATTGTATGTCAAAACATAAACTTTTATTTTTTGAATGCAACCGATTGTCCTAGCATGACAATTGATTGCTTGTGTACAAAAATTGAAAAATCATTATTTTCAAAGATTTTAAGCAATTTAACACATCCTTCTTCAATCATACATAATATATACTCAAAATATTATTTTAATAAAGTAAATGCATGATTAAAAATAGTTTTGAGCACTAAGAGCATAAGATCAAAAATTTCATATACCTTAAGCCATAAGTCTTGAAAAGTTGATCTTGATCAATGAATCTTTGCTTGAGATAAAACTTTTATCTTGATCCATTCATTTTTGCATGCTAGTTTGTCTTCATTAAAACATTTGGAAAGCTTGATTTCACACTCTCCCCCTTTTTGATGATGACAACCATTGCTTGAAGTTTGGAGGGCATCTTGGTTTTCTCTAATCAAGTTGTTTAAAAACTCCCCCTAAGTCAAAGACTCCCCCTTGATCTATTGCATGAGGGTTTTGAAGATTGCTTGCTTGCTGCAATTAGGGTTAGAGAAACACAAAAGAAACTACAAAGTCTTCTCCCCCTTTGTCATTAGCAAAAAGGAATGGGAAAGAAGATCATAAAAATTTTGCACATAGAAACAACATAGCATAAATAAAGTTTGCTTACATAGATATAACATAAACAAAGTGCACAAAATGAAAGGATCACAATACATGAAGTGTTTTAAACGAAACTAGAAAAACGACATAAAACATAAGAACATAAAGTACTAATAGATATAATAACTTAAAAACTAATCATCCATTCCTTCAACAAAGTCTTCATCATCTTGATTTTCACCATCATTGCCTTCATTGGTTTGAGGTTGAATGAAATGGTAATGATAAGGTTGAGCTTCATAAGGAGGTACATTTGTATGGGCATAGAGATGTGCAAATTGATTGTTCATGTTGTTGTTCATGTATTGAAGGTAGTCAAAAACTTGATTGAAAGAGTTTTCCATTGGTTGTGGAGGTTGGTTTTGAAGTGGTTGTTCTTGTGGAGGTTGGTTTTGTGGAGGAGTATGAATGTATGTGATGGTTCTATTAATCGGATCCAATTTGACGCCAGTTTTGGTATTACATACTTTCTTCAGGGTGATTTCATGTTTGGGGTTAGTCATAGGCACCACGTGTTCACCAGACAAGGGAACATTGAACTTCTCAAACACAAGGGTAAGCCAGGAGCCATAAGGAAGAGTAGAAGCATTTTCATTATGTAGTGCCATATGATGTAGAATCACATAAGACTAGTTGATTTGAATCCAATTCTTCATCGCATATAGAATCTGCATCTCACAATCATTGATATTGGAAATGTTTGAGAATTTTGGCATAACCACATACGCCAAAAAGTAGTGGATCAAACGATCATCAATAGTGAGAATTCCTGTAGACCAAGAGTTCCTCTCTGGAGTTCCACCAATAAGCCTTTGCCTTTTCTGAATAAAATCACGCTCGAGAATTCTTGCAATTCCATAGTAGAAGTCTCTTTTGTTGTAGCCAGGCAGATTTGCATTTGAGAGAAGTTTAATGCAAGCACCATCATGTGGAATACCCAAAGCTTCACCAAAATTCTGCACTGTGAGTTCTATAGGAACCCCTTTGATATTTGAGATCATGCATCCTCTACTAATGGTTAGATTCTTATTGAAAATCCTAACCAAAGTGGGGTAAATGGGTCCATTAACACCAATCAAGTTGTATATCCCTTGAGATCTAAATAAAGCTGGAAAACTGAAGCATTCAGAATAGAAGTTGTCAAGATTACCGAACCTTGGTAGAAGAACCATCATCTTCTGAAAGTGAGACACAAATCTTTCCCTTTGGATTCTTGATGGAATGAGTTTTGAGATATCATCACCTTGAGATGAGGAAGAAGCTTTTCCCTTGCCTTTCTTTAATGTTGACATGATGAGGGATGAAAGAATTGGAAGGGGAAAAGGGTATTTGGTGTTTGTAGGGTTTCTTGAGACAAAAGAGGATATATGAAGTTTAGGTTTTGGTTGGGCTTTTATAGATAGATAGGCATTTAATGGATAGGTAAGGCATTCAATGGTTTAGTCAAAACAATAAAGACTTGTAGCATAGATATTCTTGAGTGTGTGACTATCCAAAAAAAATCGTGTCATAGGAAAAGACTAAGCATTAAAAAGTTGTTGACCAAACACTTTAAAACATTCAAAAAGAGAATAAGAATCTTGTACAAAATAAATAATAGTAATGGCAATGGAAGAGAAAGAGTAAAAGAAAGTGTAACTAAAAAAAAATAAAAAAATTCAAAATTTTGAATTGTGCAATCGATTGTTGTTTGATGACAACCGATTGCATCCTTTGAAAATTTAAATAGGGGAGAAAAAGTTGAGAGAGCAACCGGTTGTCATGGAGTGACAACCGATTGTTGTGAAGACAGAAGCTAAAATTTTTTAGCAACAATCGATTGTCACTCTATGACAACCGATTGTCATTAGTGAAAAAATGAAAAAAATACTTAATTTTTGGGGATTTCATGTCCATATATCAAAAATTTAGTAATAAAAACATGGATCATGATATATTACCATAAAGATCATAGCCATGTACCTTAATTAGATAATGTCATTTTCGTCCAAGATACCTAGCTCTCTTCGGATCTTGAAGAATGGTTCTCTTGCCAACGGTTTAGTGAAAATATCTGCTAGTTGATTATGTGTATCCATGAAGGTGACTTCGACATCTCCTTGAAGTACATGATCACGAAGAAAGTGATGTCGAATTTCGATATTCTTTGTTCTAGAATGCATCACAGGATTTTTTGTAATGTTGATTTCACTTGTGTTGTCGCATCGGAGTGGAATGCATCCAAGGTCGAGTCCGTAGTCACGGAGTTGTTGCTTGAGCCATAGAATTTGCGCACAACAACTACCTGCTGCAATGTATTCCGCCTCGGCCGTACTAAGAGCCACACAAGCTTGTTTCTTGTATGCCTAAGAGACTAATGCATTTCCCAAATGTGACAAGTGCCACTTGTGCTTTTTCTATCTGTTTTACATCCTGCATAACAGCGTAAGAATAACCAATTAAATTGCATATATTACCTTTTGGGTACCATAGGCCGACATTGGTTGTTACTTTGATATATTTCATGATTCTTTTTACCGCCATAAGGTGAGATTCCTTCGGGTTTGCTTGAAATCATGCACACAGACATACACTGAACATGATGTCAGGACGACTTGCCGTCAAGTATAATAGTGATCCAATCATGCCTTGATATTTAGTAATATCAATGGAAATACCGGATTCATCTTGATCAACATAAGTACCGGAGCCCATTGGCGTGTGCATTGATTTGCAATTATCCATATCAAACTTTTTCAAAAGTTCCTTGCAATATTTTGATTGATTGATGAAGATACCATCTTTCAGTTGCTTAATTTGCAATCCAAGGAAATAGTTCATCTTTTCCATCATAGACATCTCAAATTCTCCTTGCATCATCAACGAGAATTCTTTGATCTTCTTTATGAACAAGGTCTTATCCACTTTACCTTTCTCGAAACCTTTTTCGCATAAGAATGTACTGAGTCTGTCATACCATGCTCTAGGTGCTTGTTTTAAGCCATAAAGAGCTTTTCTCAACTTAAAGACATGTGAAGGATTCTTGAAGTCTTCAAAGCCCGGGGGTTGTTTGACATAGACTTCTTCATTGATGTAGCCATTTAAGAATGCTCTTTTGACTTCCATTTGGTAAAGCTAAAAATTTAATGAACAAGCGTAAGCAAGTAAAACACGGATAGCTTCTAATCTTGCAACCGGAGCGAAAGTTTCTTCAAAGTCAATTCCCTCTTCTTGGTTGTATCCTTGGGCTACCATTCTTGCTTTGTTTGGGACAATTATATCGTTCTCATCAAGTTTGTTTTTGAACACCCATCTGGTACCTATGATGTGTTTGTCACTTGGTCTAGGAACAAGTTCCCAAACTTAATTTCTCTCGAACTGATTTAATTCTTCTTGCATAGCAATCATCCATTGGTCGTCTCCTAATGCGTCGTCGACTTTGGAAGGTTCGATTTGAGAAACGAACACCATGTTCAAGCAAGCATCTTTGAGGTTCAATCTTGTTGAAACGCCTTGACTGATGTCACCGATGATTTTATCAATAGGGTGATCTCTATGGGTTCTCCATTCCTTAGGTAGATCATTGACATTTGATTCTTCCGGAATTTGTTTTTCTTGCTGTTCCAATTGATTCTCATTGTTGGTCTTGGAGCCATCTTCTTGAGGAATATCTAAAATCTCATCATCATTATTTAAAACAATAGTATCCTCCTCGGAGGGGTTAGATTCATCAAATGATACGTGCATAGATTCCTCAATAGTTAAAGTTCTTTTATTGTAAATACGATAAGCTTTACTAGATAAGGAGTATCCAAGAAAAATACCTTCATCTGATTTTTCATCAAACTTACCAAGGTTGTCTTTGTCGTTGTTAAGGACAAAACATTTGCAGCCAAAGACATGAAAGAATGAAATATTTGGTTTCCTTCCTCGAAAGAGTTCATACGGAGTCTTCTTTAAGATAGGTCGAATATTAACTCTATTGCTTACAAAGCATGCCGTGCTTACAGCATCCGCCCAAAAATATTTTGGAAGGTTTGAATCACTAAGCATTGTCCTTGCAAGTTCAATAAGAGACCTATTCTTCCTTTCTACAACTCCATTATGTTAAGGAGTCCTTGGTGCTGAGAAATTATGTGATATTCCATGTTCTTCACAGAAATCTTCAAAGGAGGAATTCTGGAATTCTCCACCGTGGTCGCTTCTTATGGAGGCAATAGATAGTGACTTCTCATTTTGAATTTGCTTTGCATATTTCTTGAATGCCTTGAATGCATCATTTTTCTACACTAAAAAGAGTGTCCAAGTATATCTAGAAAAGTCATCAACAATAACTAGAGCGTATACATTACCTCCGAAGCTCCTCGTTCTAGAAGGGCCAAACAAGTCCATATGAAGAAATTGTAGTGGCCTAGTAGTGGACACCATATTCTTGTATTTGAAAGTTGATTTTGTTTGCTTTCCCTTTTGACATGCATCGCAAAGTCTATCTTTGATGAACTTTATCTTAGGCATTCCAACAACAAGGTCATGCTTAATCAATTTGTTTAAATGCTCCATATGAATATGAGCGATTCTTTTGTGCCATATCCATGAGTCGTTGTTGTTTGCCATGAGACATTTAACCTTCAAAGACAAATCGTTAAGGGAAATCATAAAAATATTATTTACTCTTTTACCTTTAAGTTTAGCCTCATGTGTGACTTCATCTTCTATCAAACATTCATCTTTAGTAAACTTGACCTTGAAACCTTTGTCACTTAGTTGGCTAAAACTTAGAAGATTGTGCTTTAGTCCTTCGACATAAAGAACATCTTCGATTGATGTGAAAGGTGGACCACCAACTTTGCCTATGCCAAGAATCTTTCCTTTTTTGTATCTCCATACGTCACATAACCCTTGGCCTTAAGCATTAGATGTGAAAATTTGTCGATATCTCTCGTCATATGCTTGGAACAACCACTATCGAGATACCATAGATTTGAAGTGGTCGTCAAGCTTACCAACAAAACAAGATTAGGTTTTATTAGGTACCCAAGTTGCTTTGGGTCCTTCATAATTAGTTCCTTTCTTAACCCACACATAATGCCCATTTGCCATGCCAAAGTTTCTAACATAACAAGCATTAGGTGTGTGTCCTCGAATACCACAATAAAAACAAGTAGGTTCAAATTTACTTATATATCTAGAAGGATACAATTTCTTCTTAGAGGGTATTTTCTTTTTAGGATAGTGATGAACTATTTTGGGAGTGATTTCTTTCTCTTTGGTTGGTTATCGCTAGCCTTGACAAAGATGGTTTTGTTGGTACTTGGTTTTGAAAATTTTGAGTATCCAAGACCACTTTTGTCATTTGAGTATCTTTGTTGGCTAAGAACACCTTTCAATACAATTTGTCCTTTTTTATAACTTTCAAGAACCCTTTTCAATTTGACAATTTGGAAAGAGAGATATTCACACTTTGTGCATATAAAATTATGTTTTTCATCACTAACTTTTTGCTTTTCATCTTTGAGATCTTTTTCAATAGATCCACATTTTTCTTCCAACGATGAAATTTGTTTCTTTTGTGATGAGATAGTTTTGTACAGAATTTTGCATTCATTTAACAATTCATTTATAGCACCTTGTGCATCACTATCAAAAAGAGAGAATACGTTACTAACCTCATCATCTTCGCTTTCGAAGTGGTGTGAGGCCATTAATGCAAGATTGGCACTTTCGTCACTATCGGAGTCGGATGAAGAACTCAGGTCAACATCTTCCCATGCAACATATGCTTTCTTATCTTTTGATTCCTTCTTGCCTTTGTAGCCACTTTTCTTTAAAAGTTTTGGACAGTCCGGTTTGATGTGACCTTGTTTACCACATTCATAGCAATTAACTTCTTGTGTTGATGAGGATCCTTCCTTCTTCTTGAAGTGTTTCTTCTTCTTTGAGTGCGAGAAGGCTTTGTCATTTTTACCAAAGAATTTTCCAAGTCTTCTAACGAGAAGCATGAAGTTTTCATCTTCATCAGGATTATCTTTCTTTTCGTCTTCCTTGGAGTCAATCTTCCAGACAATGTTCTTAGACTTCTTTTCTTGATTTTCACGCTTTTCCAATCTACCAAGTTCTGTCTCGTATTCTTGAAGTTTTCCGAACAAGGTTGCGGATGTCATAGTAGTGAGACTCTTCTTTTCTGAGATTGTCGTTACCTTTGGTTGCCATTCTCTAGTCAAGGATCTGAGCACTTTTAGGTTCAATTCATCATTAGTCAATGTTTTGCCAAGTGCCCTTAGATGATTTGTTAGATGCACAAATCTCTTTTGTAAATCAAGAATGGATTCTCCGGGTTGCATGCGGAACAATTCATATTCTTGACTTAACGTATTAAGTCTTAATCTCTTAACTTCAGTTGTTCCTTCATGTGTTTCAACCAGTGTATCCCAAATTTCTTTTGTCGTTGTGCATGCTGAGACACGGAAGAATTCATCCATACTAAGTACGCTTTGAAGGAGGTTTATTGCCTTTTTTTCATACATGACCTTTTTCTTATCATCATCATCCCATGTAGTTTTAGGCTTTGATGAACCAACTCCGTTTACTACAGTTACTGGAACAAAAGGACCATTTTGGACAGCATCCCATATTTCTTCTCCTGGTGCTTCTAGATGAGCCTTCATACGGATATTCTAGAAATCAAAATATTCACCATAGAATAGAGGAGGCTTGTTGCTACTGCCACCGTCTCTGAACACAAAATTGTTGTTTGCGGAACCCATTCTGGATCTAGTAGGAACAGGTTACCTATAACCTGCTATGATACACATTGTAAGTTCAAATGCGCCTAAGAGGGGGGTGAATTAGGTTCTTTAAAACTTTTTCTGAATTGTATGAATATTTTTGCACGAGTTTATTTTCTTTCTTTTTCTGATAAGTGATGAAAGCAGTAAATGCGGAAAGTAAAGAACACAGAGATGTATCCTGGTTCCCCTCACAGTCCGAGAGTACTCCAGTCCCCTTTCAACATGAAAGAGATTTCCTTATAGTTGGTAATTTGTACAAACACTACCTAACAACCAAGAACAATCCTATTGGACCAAGAACAATCCTCTTGGATTTTCACTAAGACCACAAAGAGAACAATCCTCCCTAAGTGTCTTTCTTGTTTCAAACAATCCTGAAATCAAGGATACAATAGTTTGTTTGATTTGTATAAGAGTTTGAATAATGAAAGAGCAATGTCAATCACTTGATTGATCTTTTCTATTCAATATGAAATTTAAGATGGAATACTCTTCTAAGTGCTCAAGAACAATTTTCAGTATGCATATGAAAATGATGAACAAAAATCTAGAGTATAGAGAGTATGATCAAAAGAATAGAAAGTAATAGTTGTTAGTGATTGTTGTTGTATTTTCAAAATTCTAAATAAAAATAATTTATAGTGTAGTAATACATCTTCAATGAATCATAACAATGTTTAAACCATTTTTACTAAAAAAAATGTATTTGAAAAGATACAAAGATTGCCATGAAAAGGTGTTACAAAAAGTTGCTGGAAAAATAAAATTTTCAAAATATGAAGCACAACAACCGGTTGCTCTAAAGTAACAATCGATTGCTGTAAAAGCAACATTTAAAAAATTTTAAAAATATAACTATGACAACTGATTGTCATTGAGGAGCAATCGGTTTCTCATAGGCCAACGTTCAAAAAATTTGAAAACAGAACACATGACAATCGATTGCTGCTAGATGACAATCGATTGTATGTCAAAACAGAAACTTTTGTTTTTTGAATGCAACCGATTGTCCTAGCATGACAATCGATTGCTTGTGTACAAAAATTGAAAAATCATTATTTTCAAAGATTTTAAGCAATTTAAAACATCCTTCTTCAATCATACGTAGTATATACTCAAAATATTATTTTAATAAAGTAAATGCATGATTAAAAATAGTTTTGAGCACTAAGAGCATAAGATCAAAAATTTCATATACCTTAAGCCATAAGTCTTGAAAAGTTGATCTTGATCAATGAATCTTTGCTTGAGATAAATCTTCTATCTTGATCCATTCATTTTTGCATGCTAGCTTGTCTTCATCAAAACATTTGGAAAGCTTGATTTCACAAGGGCTTTTGACGGATCGAAGAGAATGGTGCACAGAGAAGTGGACATCCCTGTCAAAATAGGTTCTCAGACTTTCTGGTCCACTTTCAATGTGATGGATATCAGGCCATCATATTCTTGTTTGCTGGGTCGTCCTTGGATCCTTGAGGCTGGGGCAGTCACCTCCACACTCAATCGAATGCTAAAATATACGGTGAAAGGAAAGATTGTCACAGTGTGTGGTGAAGAAGAATATATGGTGAGTCACCTCAACTCCTTCCGCTATGTATAGATGGACGAGGAATTCATAGAAACACCTTGTCAGAATTTTTAAGAGGTCCCTCAGATCTTGGCATCGGCTGAAACTTCTAGCAACAAACCTCCTCTTAAGATGGCTTCTCTCAAGGACGCCAGGGATGTGGTTGAAGAAGGTGGGTGTTCTAATTGGGGACAGCTCCCTAATTTCCCTCATAAAACTAGCAAATTTGGTTTGGGCTTTACTACAGGGGCTCAAAGGGCTGTTAGACGCGCTCGGGCTGGAGGACCTCCCCTATGCATCAGTAATCATGGGATTAATGCCATCGAAGACAGTGAAGAGAAATCAGACATTAACAGCTGGATCTACCCGACTACCAATGGTGGACCAAGCAACTGGACGGCTAGGGACTTCATACCTGTTTCTTTTATTTCGCAATAATTTACTTTTTTTTAAAGATTTGTAACAAATAATGTGAAACTTTATGGCACGGTGCCTTGCCCGAGGCACCTTGGCTTTGCTTGTGAGGGCTATTATTTGTCATTTCATAATCATTAATAAAGAATTGGACGTTTCTTGCATACAAATTTTGCGCTCTCTGTTTTTCTTTTCTATTTTCCACTCTATCAAAACAACTATTCTCTTACACACACTCACGTATCATAATGCAGATCCATATCCACTCTAGATCCGATTGATAACGGCTCTGCTATTGCCAGTTATGACTTCAAAAATCCGATCAACTAAGCCGAGGACGAAGGTGAGGATAATTGTGAGGTGCCTGGAGAACTTGCTAGACTATTGCAACAGGAAGAAAGGTCCATACAGCCTCATGAAGATCCGGTTGAGACAATGAACTTGGGTACTGAGAAAGACAGAAAAGAGGTTAAAATAGGTGCAAATCTGGAGCTTAGCGTCAAACAGAGGTTGATACAAATGTTGCACGACTATGTTGAGATCTTCGCTTGGTCCTATGAAGACATGCCTGGTTTAGACACTAATATTGTGGTACATCGCCTGCCAACTAAAGAAGACTGTCCCCCGGTTAAACAGAAGGTCCGTCGTATGCGCCCTGAAATGTCAGATAAGATCAAGGCAAAGGTCATGAAACAGTTTGATACAGGATTCTTAGCTGTTACTTCGTATCCATAATGGGTTGCTAACGTGGTTCCGGTACCTAAGAAGGACGGTAAGGTACAGATGTGCGTAGATTACAGAGATCTGAATAGGGCAAGCCCCAAGGATGACTTCCCACTTCCTCACATTGATGTCCTGGTCGACAACACCGTGCAACATAAAATCTTCTCCTTCATGGATGGTTTCTCGGGCTACAACCAGATCAAGATGGCTCCATAAGACATGGAGAAGAAAACTTTCGTCACACAGTGGGGCACCTTCTGCTACAAGGTGATGCCTTTTGGGTTGAAGAATGCTGGGGCAACATATCAGCACGCTATGGTCGCCTTGTTCCACGACATGATTCACCATGAGATTTAAGTGTATGTTGATGACATGATAGCCATGTCTCAGACTGAGGAAGAGCACCTTGATCATCTCCAGAGATTGTTTGACAGATTGAAGACATATAAGCTGAGGTTGAATCCGAACAAGTGTACCTTCGGGGTAAGGTCTGGCAAGCTTCTGGGTTTTGTCGTCAGTGACAAGGGTATTCAGGTAGACCCTATAAAGGTAAAAGCCATACAAGAGATGATGGTTCCCCGCACAAAGAAGGAAGTTCGAGGTTTCTTGGGACGTCTGAATTACATCGCCCGGTTCATTTCACATCTGACTGCTACTTGTGAGCCAATCATCAAGCTGCTAAAGAAAGATCAAGTGGTAAAGTGGAATGATGAATTCTAGACTGCTTTCGAATGAATCAAGGAATACCTTCAACAACCGCCAATTCTGATGCCTCCAGTTGAAGGAAGACCTTTGATATTATACTTGACAATGCTAGACAATTCAATGGGGTGTGTGATGGGGCAGCATGACGAGTCTGGCCGAAAAGAGCACGCCATTTACTACCTTAGCAAAAAGTTTACCAACTGTGAGACTCAATACTCATTGCTCGAGAAAATTTCCTAAAAACCTTAGAAAATGTTTGTAACCAATGCCAATAGGATTTAAAGGATATTTATTCATATGTATGAAAAAGAATGTAATTTTTGAGTACTAAGATATATCAATATAAGTGCATGGTTGTACCCTTATATATTAAGACCAATGTAAGTCTTTATAAGGTTGAAATCTTGATCCATACCTATTTTGCTCATGTTGATTTTTCTCATCCTTTGATATATGTACATAGTAGTTGTCTTCATCAAAACATGATATTAAAGAAGCTTGACTTCACAAACTAGGGGATATGGGATCACAAACCCAACACCACATGACCACTTGGAGGACACCCACCACGTGATTTACAACTGTAGGGGAATCCATTTGCACATCTGCGAGAGTAACCAGAGGAGGCTTCTTGAATGAAAAGGAGAAAATTTCATGCTTTGGAAATCGTCCATCCTTAGAACAACTACTTTTATTCCTTTGATTCAAAAAATCGAAGTACAAATTTTTCGCAAATTTTTCTAAAACATGTTTTTTTTTTTAATTTTTTTAAGTCTTTTTGTTTTAAAAATTACTATCAATAACAAATGAAATTGTTGCAAGTAGAATAAAGTAAAAATTGCAAAGAATTGGATACAACCTCAAACTTTATTAATAGAATGGTAGTCTGCAATTGGCATGACTCCATAGATGATTACAAAGTTTGGAAAATAGTAAATACATGGAAAAGGTACATTGAAATACGATGACCACTATTCTCCCTAAAAACTTTAAACTCCCATGCTTGGGTTTCAGTTGAAGAATAATGAGAATCCAAGGAAGATTGTTGCTTGAACGATCAAGTATTGTCTAATGCAGTTACATTCCAAGAATCCCTAACTTTTACCTAGATTGCCCTTGCGGGTTTTCAATCTACCGAGATGATTAATTTTGTTTATGTATCTAACTTTTTCCTGAACCTCCCTTTCGGGTTTTCAGCCTACCGAGACGCTCATTTTTTCCTAAGTCTCCCTTTCGGGTTTTCAACTTAGCGAGCTGTTCTTTTATTTCTTTAGACGAAGTATTTCTTTCCTGCATCAGCATTCACAGAACATGGGAACTCCATATCATCCATAGTTTCAAGAATCAATGCACCACCATAGGAGGCTTTCTTGATATGGGCCTTCATAATTGGGACTCCACTTTCCCCTAGAATCAGTGTTAAAAACATGATATTTCTGAGCACAAGGTCGCCTTCTCTGAATTCACGAGGTCTGACCTTCTTATTAAAAGCATTCTTCATTATTTTCTGATATAATTGTCTTGAACAAACTGGTCATTCTCTTTTATTCAGTTAAATTCAGTTGGTCAAACCTGTTCTGGACCTATTCAGCGTCTACAACTTCGTTTCCATTATTACATGCAAAGATGGAATCTCAACCTCGACAAGGAGCATTTCTTCCATGCCAGAAACAAGAGAGAAAGGGGTTGTCCCTGTTGAAGTACAGACGAATGTATGATACCCATGTAAAGAAAAAGGGAGCATCTCATGTCAATCCTTATATGTAACAACCATCTTTTGAATGATATTCTATTTTTCTTATTAATAGCTTCAACAACCTCATTCATCTTAGGCATGTAAGGAGAAGAGTTGTGATGAGAAATCTTTAAATCTTCACAAATGTCTTTCATCATCTTGTTATTTAAATTCGAGCCATTATCAGT
Source organism: Vicia faba (assembly GCA_948472305.1). NCBI lineage: Eukaryota > Viridiplantae > Streptophyta > Magnoliopsida > Fabales > Fabaceae > Vicia > Vicia faba. The sequence continues at coordinate 1,260,640,234 of OX451740.1, forward strand.
GATAATCTTGCTTGGTACACCATATCGACAGATAATTTAGTTCTTAATAAACCGTACCACCACATGCTTGGTTACATTAGCATAAGAAGTTATTTCCACCCACTTGGTGAAGTAATCAATTCCAACTAAGATGAAACGCTGCCCACTTGAAGCCTTAGGTTCAATCATCCCGATCATATCAATACCCCACATAGAGAAAGGTCAAGGGGAAGAAATAACATTGAGGAGCGTCAGAGATACATGAATCTAGCCATCATAAAACTGACACTTATGGAACTTCTTCGCAAATTTGTAACAGTTAAATTCCATTGTTATCTAATAGTAACTTGCCCTAAGCATCTTCTTTGTCATTGAATTTCCATTGGCATGGGTACCAAAGAAACCTTCATGGATCTCATGCATTAACATGTTTGTTTCGTGTCTATCCACACATTTGAGCAAGACCATGTCGTAATTTCTCTTGTATAACATGTAACACCCTAATTTTTATTTATTAGTTATTTTATTAGTTGTTTATTTTATTAATTATTATTTAATATAGTAATTAATTAATTGTGTGATTTTGTGAATTTATGTGTATTGGGTTATTGAGTGTGAGAATAACAATATTAATTAATTGTGCCTTGGTATGATGGGTTAGTGTGAGAATGAAACATTAAGCCCATTAGTGAAAACATAGTTAGTAAGAGTTTTGTAAAACTAAGAGAGAGAGAGAGAGAGAGAGAGAGAGAGAGAGAGAGAGAGAGAGAGAGAGAGAGAGAGAGAGAGAGAGAGAGAGAGAGAGAGAGAGAGAGAGAGAGAGAGAGAGAGAGAGATAATTGTCAAAACAAGAGAAGAGAAGAAAGAGGAAAAGATAAGAAAAGGGAGAGAAGAGAAGAGAAGAAGATAGAACCCTAGAAAGGATCTACATCAAAGGTAATGGTGGGTAATTTGCTTATTATTGAAGAATTGAAAAACACAAGAAGGGGGGTTGAATTGGAATCTTAAAAAACAATGGAAAGAACACGATGATTTTTATCTTGGTTCATTTGAACTCAAACTACTCCAATCCACCCGTCAAGGTGATTTCTCCTCTCTCCAATGAGATCTTAATCCAGTAATCAATCTTGATTACAAATCTACTTTGACTACTGCCAAAGTCTTTATGAGTGTAACCATAACCCGGTTTTTCTCAAGGAGATTGCACTAAATAATATAATTATAAGACGGTGTACAATTATGTTTTCTTACAAAACAGTATAACAGTATGTGATGTTTTACACAGTTGAGAGAATTATAAGTATGAGGATTAGAAAAGATTGCAGCATGGTTGAGAGTTGTGAAAATTGTGTACGATTTATCCTCACGTATTGTTTAAATAGGAACAGCAAGAATGATTGTTGTACCCCAAAATTTTCCCTCTCATTTCTCATGGGATCATCCTAGACCCTTAGGATTGCTTCTATCAAGTTTCAAGTCTCGGATTACAATTTTCCAAGAAAGTCGCTCACAAGGGTAAAATGGTCAAATGCACTCTAAAAAGTTAAACTTTGACTTTTTGATCAAAATCAAGTTTCAAAAATCATATTTCATCAAGACATGAAGTTGGTTCATCAAGAAATAAAAAGTCAAAGATTACTTTGAAAAGTCAAATTTCTAAACAATTAGAAAATTTTCTAAGTGATAACAAAATATGATAATTTCACAACTTTGGGCCAGATTTTCCTCATGATGTAAGATGATTCAATCAGAACTTCTGACATGAAAGTTATAGATCTCAATGAGATCTAAAACATTGAAGAATAGAACTTCTTCTAGAAAGGATGGGATTTCAAGTTATAAATCCATGAAGACATCCTTGAAGCTAAAACACCTAGTAAATTCTGAGCATTTTTAAATCAGAATTTGGACAGAACTTCTGGGCCAGTTTTCACATAAGTACAATCAGAATTTGCAAAAGTGATTCAAAACATGACCCTTCGATCAGAACATGACCCTTTGATCAGAATATATAGAAGCTCTACTCTTCGATCAGAACATGACCCTTCAATCATAACATATATAATCTCTACTCTTTGATCAGAACATGACCCTTTGAATCTTATTCTTCAACATATGGAAGTTGTGTTCTTCTATCAGAACATGACCCTTCGATTAAAACATATAGAAGCTCTACTCTTTGATCAGAACATGACCCTTTGATGAGAACATCACCAAGCCCCAAAACCTCGTTTTGAACAGTCTGCTGTACTGCTATGACACAGTCCTGCATCCAGCTTCCACAACACTCCAAAATTGTTGCTGACCCAGTCCATGCCTGCATTTTTTCAAACCCCATATTTTCACAAAATTAGCACATAAAAGCTGTATTTAAAAAGTAATGAAACAATATTCCAAAACGGTTCAAATCCCATTTGTTTTTCCCCCTAAAACCACAACAAACTCATCTATAAATAAATTGTTCCACCACACATCTAAGGGGCTGGCTTTTGGGGGGAGAGAGTTATTGAATACAAAAAGAGAGAGAAGAAAACAATCAAACACTCTTAAACCCATAGTTCTCAAAATAAAACCTTTGTTCTTCCCTTCGAATTAAAGAACATAACATTTCTGTTCTCTTTCTTGCTAACCCCAGAACATTCGAAGGCAGCAGCTCAAGTCCCAAACACACGCTTCAAATTCAAGGTAAGTCATCCTGACTTTGAACTTTTCATTCAGAACATCCTTAAAAATGTAGATATCATAGTGTTGAGACTGTATATATCATTGCCTAAGTAGAAAAACTGTGGATCAGAACTCCTTGAAGAAAACTAGGCTCAGAATTAGGACTAGAACTTCTAGGTTTTTTCTCACTGTTGTAACACAGCACACATAACTTCTAGGTCTTTCTCACTGCTTTAACACAACACACAAAACTTCTAGGTCTTTCTCACTGTTTTAACACAGCACATAAAACTTCTAGGTATTTCTCACTGTTTTAACACAACACACAGAACTTCTAGGCTTTTCTCACTGTTGTAACACAGAACACATAACTTCTAAGTTTTTCTCACTATTGTAACACAGAACACAGAATTTCTAGGTTTTTCTCACTGTTTTAACACAGCACACAGAACTTCTAGGTATTTCTCACTGTTGTAACACAACACACAGAACTTTTAGGTTTTTCTCACTGTCGTAACACAACACACATAACTTCTAGGTCTTTCTCACAGTTGTAACACAACACACATAACTTCTAGGTTTTCCTCACTATTTTAACACCCAGAACTTCAACGCGCAGCAACCCAAAACTTCTGGTTTCCTCTAACGTTTCTTTCTGAACTACAGCGTGCCTAGCATTAGAACTTTTGGTCCCTCTCATTTTTGTTTTCAGCAACATGCTGATACTGTTTTCGTTATTTTTCATTTTATTTCTTATTTTTATTATTTTTTAGCATTAATACTATTTTTATTAATATAAAAAAGACATAAAAAATATTTTATTTTTATTAACTAATTATTTTTCTTTTAATTTATTAAAACAAAAAAAAACCCTTTTAAAAATAAATCCTTTCCTTTTCTTATATTGTACAATTCAATATGGTTGTAATAGATAATTAGGATTTAAATTCTTGCAATCCTAATTTGTAAATATGTATCCCCATCCCTGAAATGATGTAATAGCTTAGGATTTATTTTCCGCATTTTTATTGCTTTCATACATTGTTAGTAATTAGGGTGTATGGCAAGATAAAAACAACAAGTAGATAACCCCTAATCAAAGACTAAATACATGCAAATCAAACATACTATTCACACATGCACCCTTAGGGTAATCTCACTTGTTGCCTCAAAAAAATAGTCATGTCCCTCGAATATGGGCGTTTTAGCAAAGACCCTTGGTAAAAGATCGTAGTCCCTCGGTGACCCTCAATGTTGCCTTCGTTAAACGATCTAGTCCCTAAACAAAATTGCTAAAACATCCCATAGGTTGCCATCTATGACTATACAAACGTCCCACACCCGTCACTTCACATCCAATGATGGGGCTTCTTACCAAAATCAATGGTAAGATAGCAACATCTAAAGGAGGAAGAAAAGAATGTTTAAGACCTTTTGAGTAGGTAGGATGCTCCTAGTTACTCGCTTGCTCACAAAAAAATATATTTTATACACCAAAACAATCACTTTGAAACATTTTCAAAATACAAAACACTTTGTACGCATTCTTATAGAGACGAGAACCATTACAAAGACATTTCTTTTCAAAATACTTTCAAAACCCACACCACAAGCACATTTTCAAACAAAAGTAAGTGATCTAGCAAGCAACTAAGAGCCCATAGATAACTACGGATGAAAAGAGTGCTAACACCTTCCCTTTTAATAACCTACCCCCCAAACTTAAGAAATAATCTCGAAAGGTCTTTCCTGTTCTTTTCAACCTTTCCCTTTGGATAAAAGAAAAGTTTGTGGCGACTCTTGCTATCCGCAACAATTGCAATCAAACGTAAAACACCCAAGTCAGTTCTCCCACCGTGTTACAATGATCTTTTGGAAACATGATTAATGACAGTTAAGGTGCTTTCCCAAAATAAAGATCCTTGTTCCCTTCTAGTCGTTGCTCTTGAAATGTAAATATATGATTTGTAACACTTCAGAACATTGAGGTATGCGTTGCTGCTTGCTTCAGGGATTTGGAAGATCAGAGCCATAAGATCAAGTTTGCAGCATTAGAATTACTTTCACAAAGTTGTGTAATCAGAGTTAAAACATCTTTCTTTTGTGTTGTATACTCTGTAGCCTCTTGAGCGTTCAGAGTATCCTAACATAATACACTTTTATGATTTAGAGTCAAACTTGCTCAAATGTTCTTTGGTGTTAAGAATAAAACAAATACATTCAAATGGATGGAAATGTGAGATGTTGGGCTTTCTGCTCTTCCACAATTCATATGGAGTCTTATCTAGAATAGGTCTTATGAATATTCTATTCTGAATGTAACAAGTTGTGTTAATTGCTTCTTCCCATAAGTTCTTAGAAATGTTAGTCTCGTTGATCGTGGTTCTTGCCATTTCTTGTAAATTTCTGTTCTTTCATTCTACAACTCCATTTTGTTGGGGAGCTCTAGGACAAGAGAAAACATGAGAGATGCCATTCTCATTAAAAAATATTTCAAATCTTTTATTTTCAAATTCTCCACCATGATCACTTCTGACTTTAACAATTTTAAGATCTTTCTCATTTTGAACTTGGTTACTGAAAGCGAATAACACAAAGTGTGACTCGTCCTTGTGTCTTAAGAACTTTACCCATGTCCATCTTCTATAGTCATCTACGATCACTAATCCATACTTCTTGCCACTTATGGATGCAGTTTTTACTGGTCCAAATAGATCTATGTGCATAATTTCTAATGGTCTAGAGGTAAAAACAACATTTTTTGCTTTAAAAGGGGGTTTTGCAAACTTGCCTTTTGACATGCTTCACACATAGCATCTGAGCTGAAATTCAGGTTAGGAAGTCCTCTGACCATATTGAGTTTGTTAATCTGAGATATTCTTCTCATACTAACATGCCCCAATCTTCTGTTCCAGACCCATTGCTCATCGTTAATAGACAATAGACATTTTACATTCTAACTTTTCAGTTCAGAAAGTTTTATTTTGTAAATTTTGTTCTTTCTCTTCCCATTAAAGAGGACAGATCCATCTTTCTGAGTAACTGCTTTACAGGACTTTTGATTGAGGATTATATCATAACCGTTATCACTTAATTGACTTATGGATAATAAGTTATGCATTAATCCATCTACTAATAGAATATTATTAATAGAAGGAAGATTATTGTTACCTACAGTTCCAGATCCAATGATCTCCCCTTTCTGATTGCCTCTGAAACCTACGTAGCCTCCAGCTTTAAGTTCCAGGCTTTGGAACATATGCCTTCTTCCCGTCATGTGTCGAGAGCATCTAGAGTCCAAGTACCAGGATTGGTGTTTCAGCCTTGCTGTCAAAGATATTTGCTACATATATAATTTTATCCTTAGGTACCCATATCTTTTTGGGTCCTTGTTTGTTAGTGTTACCAAAATTCTGTTTGAATTTTGGTTTAGCAGAGAAATCATTACTGATATATTTTAAATCATGTGTGTGCCCATATGTAAAGTGTGATTTCAAAGGAGTGCATTTAATGACCAGATCCTTGACTTTCTTAGGTTGGGATACTTTACCTTTGTATCCTATACCTTTTCTGCCATTTCTACTAACTCCATAGATCATTGAAACCATCTTGCTTCGACTTATGTTTTTAGTGAGGAATTTTTGAAAGCTATGATCATATTCCTTTATGATCTTATCAGAACTACTAGGAACTTCTGAGATAGTTTCCTTCTGAGTGTTTTGTAAGTCATTTTCAAGTTTTGAAATTTTTTCTTTCAACTCAGAATTTTCCAATCTCAGATTCTTAGTTTCTTCAGAGTCAGAAACTAGATCCTTTTTCAGGTTCTTGAATTTGACTCGAAGTTTCTGATATCTTTCAAGAATTTCACCTAGACTTTCTCCTAATTCAACTTTAGTAAAATTTATAGTAAAGTCAGGAAATACCTCTTCAGTGTCTGATTCTGATTCTGATCCAGATGATTCAGTATCTTCTGACACGTTGGCCATAAGAGCAATGTTGGGTCTTTCATCTTCTGATTCTGTGTCTTCTTCTAAAGAGTCCGAGTCATCCCACGTTGCCATGAGACTTTTCTTCTTCTCCTTAATGAACTTATTTTTAGGTTTCTACTTCTGAAGCCTTGGACAATCGCTTTTGTAGTGCCTTTGTTCATTGCACTCGTAGAAGACAATGTCTTTGTTTTTTGACTTTCTGTACTCAGAAGATGGTTCAGATTTTCTATATCCAGATGAAGATTCAGACTGATTCCTTGTTCTTCTGGAATTTCTGAACTTCCTTTGCCTCTGCTTCCACAACTGATTGACTCTTCTGGAGAGAAGAGACAATTCATCTTCTTCTGATGAGGATCCACCAGAGATTTCTTCTTCCATTACCTGCAAAACTTTAGAATCATATTTTTTGTTAGATTTAAGGGCTAAAGGCTTACCTTGCTTTTGGGGCTCTTCATCTTCTAACTTTATCTCATGACTTTTGAGAGAGTTGACAAGTTCTTCTAGAGATATTTTGTTCAGATCTTTTGCCAGTTTGAGAGCAGTGACCATGGGTATCCATTGTTTTGGTAAAATTCGGATGATCTTCTGTACATGATCAACGGTTGAGTACCCTTTGTCTAGAACTTTCAGCCCTGCAACCAGAATTTGAAATATTGAGAACATAGTTTCAATGGTTTCACTTTCTACCATCTTGAAGGCTTCATACTTCTGAATGAGCGCAAGAGCTTTGGTTTCTTTTACTTGAGTGTTTCCTTCATGCGTCATTCTCAGAGAACCAAACATGTGCTTTTCTATCTCCCTGTTTGTGATCTTCTCATACTCTGAATATGAGATGGAACTCAAGAGAATAGTTATGGCCTTGTGATTATTTTTGAGGTCTTGCTTTTGATGACCTAACATTCTTTTTCTGTCATTCTTCAGACCACTTTCATCAACATGATATACGTATCCATCAATCACCATATCCCAGAGGTCAGCATCGTGAGCTAGAAAGAAGCTTTCAATTCTTTCTTTCCAGTAATCAAAGTTCTCTCCATCAAAGATAGGAGGTTTTCTGTTGATTCTGTCTTTCTCATCATGCTAGTCATTGTTGATGTTCTGACTTGGCCCCACCATAGTGTTTTTCTTAGCTTGGATCTTTTACTGACACGGTTAAGTTCTTGAACTCAGAACCAGGCGCTCTGATACCAATTGAAGAATTGAAAAACACAAGAAGGGGGTGGGGGGTGAATTGGAATCTTAAAAAACAATTGAAAGAACACAGTGATTTTTATCCTGGTTCATTTGAACTCAAACTACTCTAGTCCACCCTTCAAGGTGATTTCGCCTCTCTCCAACGAGTTCTTAATCCACTAATCAATCTTGATTACAAATCTACTTTGACTACTGCCAAAGTCTTCTTGAGTATAACCACAACCCGGTTTTTCTCAAGGAAATTGCATTAAATAATATAATTATAAGACGGTGTACAATTATGTTTTCTTACAAAATAGTATCACAGTATGTGATGTTTTAAATAGTTGAGAGAATTGTAAGTATGGGGATTAAAAAAGATTGTAGTGTCGTTGAGAGTTGTGAAAATCGTGTATGATTTATCCTCACATCTTGTTTAAATAGGCGCAACAAGAATGATCTTTTGGAAACATGATTAATGACGTTTAAGGTGATTTCCAAAAATAAAGATCCTTGTTCACTTCCAGCTGTTACTCTTGAAATGGAAATATATGATTTGTAACGCTTCAGAACATTGAGGGAAGCATTGCTGCTTGCTTTAGAGATTTGGAAGATCATAGCCATAAGATCTTGTTTGCAGCATTAGACTTACTTTCCCAGAGTTGTGTAATTAGAGTTAAAACATCTTTCTTTTAGTGCAACTTCTGATCTTCTATCATCAGAGCTTTTTGAGAATTGTCTACGCTCACAGCTGAAACAACTTTGTAGCTTATCTTCTAATCTTGTTCCATCAGAACTTCTCTATACTACAGAATATAATTTTAGAGTGCATATTTGTTCTTTGTGTTTGTTATCATCAAAACTCTTACTAGGGTTGTAGAATCAAATTATGTTCTAACAATTATGGGATCATATGATGTATGTAATGGGTAGTAAGCATGATTAACGATTTTGTTCTTAAATTTCTAGATTTTAACATGTTAGGGTTTGAATGAGAAATCGTGAAATTGATGTTAGAAATCATGTTTTTAAATCATTAATATATTATAATGCATTTATTTCATGAGGCCGCTTAGCGCTCTCCCTCCATCGCGCTTAGTGCGGTCTGAGATGAAATTTTTTATATTTTCTTTAATTGAGTGGTGATCCTATATATAAAGGATTTCCATGAATTTTAATAATTTATTAGATGGGTATTGAATAGTTTTTGGATGACTTTTTGATGAAAACATAACACTTGATTTTTTGTATATTGTTGTACCCCAATTTTTGCCCCTAAGATCCCTTCACCATACCATGTTGATTCACTCACAACAATATCACCCTAGGACTCTTGGTTCCCCTCCCTACTTTGAGTTTTTCTCCTTTTGAGGGATTATCAAGCATCTTGACTTATGTTCCTTTTGTGATCATGAATATTTTTTCTTCTTCTTCATTTAACTAATAAAATGCAATGTTGGTTTGTCTTGCTTGTTATCCATGTAGGTAAGGGCAATGAGATTTAACAAGTTACTCCATGGGTTCATGAGTTTATTTCCATGCCCTAGTCAATATAGCTTGAGAAGTTAAAACCTCACCATTGGATTGGTTTTTGGGGAATTGGCGTGGCAAGGTTGCTTTGGTTCATCACATTTCAAGGTTATTAGATTTGACTCAAAAGTACAAGGGGTTGATTGAAGAAGTTGTCATGTTTGGACAAGGCCTTGTTCCTATTGGTCACAAGAGCATATTTCTATCAAAATTCAAGATATGAAATTGGTTTTGGTGGCCAAGAGTTCTCATTATCATCCTCAACAACTTCTATTCACAAAGAAAGAATATTGGTACAAGAAGTTTGTTCAAACTTGTCAAAGTTCCTCAAGGCATTCTCTTGATCTAGAAGCTAGGGTTTTGAACTTCAAAGGAGTATATCTTGCTCACCTTTTGGTATTTTTAAGTGATTCCAAATACATACTTCTCTTAAAATGGTTATCAACAAATCACTTCAAAAGTTCCAAGGATTTTTCGTGTGGAAGAAACTTGGTGAAGAAGAAATATTATAAGTCATCCAGGTGAATCCACAATTTTACATAAGTAACTTCAATTGATCATAACTTGGACAATTTTAATCACCTTGAGTCCATTCTTTTTCCATAATTATCTTGAAGATGTTAAATTTATGCCTTATTTTATGTGCAAAGTGGGAAAATGGATGGAGGTTGCCTTAAATATTCAAAAGATTATAGGTCATTTCATGATTTTTGGCCAACTTCAACAAGTCATAACTTGCTCAATTTTTGTAGATTTTTAGTGGTTCAAGTTTCAAAATTTCATTCAAGAGACTTACTTCATTCCATCTTTTTTGGTCAAGAGCAAATTCCAAGTGGAAGGCCATGTTTGGATTCAAAATAGTATAGGTCATTTTTGAAGAAGAATTTGAAATATTTCTAAGTATGGAAAGTCAACCCTTTTCTTCAACTTTGACTCAATGCAACTTTTAGCTCAAGCATCCATTTGATTCCATTCTTTTTCCATTGCAAAGCTTGTAACCTCATATTTCTAAAGCATCAAGAATCATGCCCTAAGACCCCTTGAGTTGGAGATGCCATGGAATTGAATTTGGTAACTTGAAACTGAATTTTCCACAAAGTCAGAATTTTGAAATCCATATTGTGACTTCTAAACACAAGATTTATGCGTGTTTTTGATTTAAACTTGATTAGCGAACTTGCCAGAAGCGATTAGCACCCCAAAATACAAAATTTGGTTGAGTTTTGATGGAAATGAAGTCACAATTCACTCGTGATCGACCTTCACTCAATTTCCCTCCAAACATCCTGGTTTCTTCCAATTTTCATTCCCATTCACTTTCCTATAAATAGAGGGTCATCTCCCATTCATTTCTTCAAGCTTTGAGAGCCAAAACACCCTGCCAAAACTTCACACGAACCCATCTTTTTTTAATTCAGTTTCTGAGATTTAAGCTCCCTTTTCCAAAATTCTTTGTGCATTCATCATCCTTAAGCATCATATAAACTCTCCAGCACTTAAACCAATCAAAATGAGCCATAATTCAAGCTACAGAAGTCCAGTTTCAGAGCTTCTTCCTTGAACTTAGAAAAGGTAGAATTTTCCACCATTTTGATCCAAATCAAGCACTAATCTATTCTACTCCTTCTCCTGATTCTAATGTTGCTTACAATTTTTAAATCCATTGAGAATTGAGAGAGAAATCTCAAATTGAAGGTGCTTGCTATTTTCTGGGTTTTTGATTCATATCTCTCTCCATACCTTATATAAATTTGGCACGATGGTGGTGTTAGAATCGTCTCGAAGAGACGAGTTCAATGATACTAGCATGGGATCCTAATTTTTCCATTTGAAGGATCTCACAAAATACCCATTGCAGGGTGTCTGGAGGTTGAAGATAATGACATGTCTCATCTCAACCAATGATAGCGTGGCAAACGTTTTAATTTCATTGGTTGCCCTTTTTCTGATCCTATGCGTATCTCACTAAGGTCCATATCAAGCACATCGCGTCTGGTCCACTGGATCAGCTTACTAACGCATTTTGACTATAATCTGATGGTCCACATCTTTTTGGTTTTATTTTATTTCATGATTTTATCTTTTTATTGATTAAATTTTCAAAAATTCATAACTCTTTTATTTTTTATCCAAAAATTATGAAACAATTCACAAAAACACTTTGAATTATTTCTGATCTCATGACTATTTTTTCACATTTTTATTTTGATATTTGATATTTTTTGTATTTTTTTGAATTATTTGCTTTCTTTTAATTACTTAAAAAAATACTTTCTGACATTTTTTAATTCTAAAAAAATTTATAAATATTATTTTGCATATTTTTGACTTTCTGAAAAATTTATGGAATTTTATATTAAGGTTTACTATTTTTGACCTATTTTTTGTTTGTTTGAGCAATTTTTAAATAGTTTAAAAATAGTTTCTGACTTTTAAAAATTACCAAAAATTTTATAAAAATATTCGGATCCATTTCTGATTTTTCTATGGCCTTGCTTTTTCTTTCTTGATTAATTTGAACATAGTTGATATTTTTCTCCTCTATTTTGATCTTTAAACATTTTCTAACCCTTTTATTGTATATATTAAATATAATATTACTTTGTGATTATTTTCTGGCTATCTTTAGTTGATTTTTTGATCATGACTTTATTAACACCATTGGATCTTGGGTGTTGAGTTCAACTCCACCAAAATGGATGAATGATTTTAATAATAGTTTGATTAAATTTTTGATTCAAAAGTGATTTGTATTTTTTTCCCCGTCCCTCTTCATCTCATCCCTTTCTTACTGCACTAAATATTGTTGGAGCATGATCTCTATATCATGTCTTAAAACAAATGGTGCATAGATTGTTATTGACTGACCTCAAAATAGGTGCGAATTCTATATAAGTCCATTTACGATTGCTTAACATAGCGCTAAATTTTGTCCCGATTCGAATAAATGATCATTCATGGCCCAAACTTAAGATTACAAGCCCAAGTATTTTAATTTGATCTCTTTGATCTAATAACCTTGAGATTCATTGTGTGGAGGCTTTGGTTCTACAAATCCTCTAATGGATCTAAAACACCTTTGGTCAACGCGGATCACTTAAACATTGTTGATCATTAAATGGTACTATGAGAATTCCAAATGGATGATATACTTGACAAAAAGCAAATGCAACTTGTTGTGTGGAGACTTTGGTTCTACCAATCCTCTAATGAGTTCTAAATGAAAGTTTCAAGATGGTCATCCAACTAACCACTAATTATTGACTTGTTTTACCTTATGCTTTTATTCTTTTTTATGCTTTATGTACAATTTACTTTTAGCATTTACATTTCATGCCATTTTAATCTTTGCTCATTTGAGCATTTATTTTCTTGCCATTTTTACTTTGCTCACTTGAGTTTTTATTTTCCTTTCTTAAGATACTTAATAATCAACATAAACCATAAAAAATCATTAATGGTACTTGGACTATTTGGTTACTACCCTTGGCATTATGGAGCATGGGACTTTTCTTGGACTTAGGATTAGAAACCTTGGCCTATCTTGGAGATCTTATCTGATTATTTTGTCTGGAGTTCTTGAGGTTTACCTCAAAGCATTGGGTTGCTTGTTTGTTTTTGTGTGCAGGTTTTTGTGATTACATCCTCTGTTTGTAATCTAGAATTCAGCCGTATATATCCCTTACTCGGCCCAATTTTTGTGAAGACTTAATACACTTGAAGTTTGGTTCTCTCAAGAGGTCTAGTATTTTTTCTTGCTTGGTTTCAATCCAAGGAATGAGAATTCTATCTTGGCTCATAATGTCAAGTATTGGCTTCTTGTTGGATAGATGGTTCTTATCCCTAGCTTTTACCTTATGCTTTAGGATATCCTCTTCTTCTCCTCCCATCTTCTTTAATTTCAAAAAATTTCTTCCCCCTTTTGAAAACTCTTCTTGTTTTTAAACTTGAACCACTTTCATAATAAACTTGGACTCATGTCCATGCATTTTCAAAACATTTTTTTATAAATAAACCTCCAATAAACTTAATAATACCTTGACATTTTTTGTGAAAAGACTAAAAGTCAATCAATCTCATTTCAAACCATTTTGCCACTTTGGCTTTTTACCTTTGAAAATTTTCTTAAAAGATTAAACTCTTGTCAATCCTTGTACTGATGCAAACAACTATACTTCTACAATATGTAGTGAAGAGAGATATTTTCCACTTGGGTGTTGAGTGAGGCATTGTTTATTTTGATATCCAAGCCATATTCCCCACTTTGAGATGATGAAAATTCTCCTTTCTCGTGATTGTGGGTAGTAGGTGTGTTTTCCATACGGACAATGACGATGATGTTTTATCTTATAAAATTAACCAACACATTTGTGTTTAAAATCTTTAAAAGAGGAACTACGTGTACCCTGATCCCCTATTGCACGAAAGGTGGTACGTAGGCACTAAAGGTTCGCAACCGCGGAGGGTGCAAAAATCATAATAAATATATTTCTTTCCTCACCTCCACCATCCACTTTTCATATACAACTGTTTTTATAGCCAAAATATACACATTTTACAAAGAAGTTCCTGCGAAGTATCGTAGATGTTTAGGGTGCTAATACCTTCCCTTTGCATAACCAACCCCCTTACTTTGAATCTTTCCCCCTCTTTTTGGGTTATTCACTCTTTTCCCGTTCCTTTGTAAACAATAAAGAGTGGTGGAGATTTTTATTTTGATTTGTATAAAGCCTAGTCAATCCAATGGCTTAGTCTTGAACATTTCTACCGCTACAAAAAAAATAGCGACTTCACTGGGGAAAGATTGACCTCTTGCTGGTCCATCCCTAAGTGGGTTAAGCCTATCTTTGTTTATATCTGTATATTTGCTATTGTTGTTTATGTGTTATATGTTATATGTATGTTTGTCTGGTATTTCTTGGTTTTCAGGGTGTTTGGTGATTACTCATAAGTCCTATACCCGGACTTAGGCAAACTTTAAGATAGGACGGGCAGTATAGTCATGTTAACTTTGAGGGAGTAATCCCAAAAAAAGGAGGCATGAGATCCCCCACTCAGTGGAGGCCCCTTTGATTGTAGTGTCATTTACCGAGTAATCGGGAAGATGTACTGCTTTCGACCTAGGAGCCTGCTGAAACTGAGGACCATAGAATACCAAACCCATCTTGGCCTTTTAGGTGTAGTGCGGAAGCTATGAAGGAGTAATCCGGAAATAGTTGTCACGCGATACTACACTCAGACGAGTCTTTCTTGAGAATATTACTAATTACCGAGTTAATCGGGAAGTTGGTAATATTCGAAGGAAGGATATGGACTCTGGGAACCTCTAGAACCTTGTTCAACAGGTGATAACTTTAGACCAATACCTTATGGGTAGTACCTTCGACCTCATGCTCGTGACGTTGAACCTATGAACCCTATATGTGTGATCTTGTGTGTGATTGTCGCATCATGCATCCATGCACTCATAAGCATCTTTTGAAGAAACCATATTTCAAGGGATTTGAAGGTTTACTATTTGTGAATATCTCAGTTACTTTTTAACCATGGATTCTGGAAAGAGAAACACCGAGAAGTATAGTTTCAAGGATCTCAAGATAGATGAGTTGATCAGTCTATTTTCCGAGATCGAGTATTCTACAGACTTTCGAAAGAAGTATGGGTCATTATTCCTCTCACGAAGCTGAAGATGAAGGAGGGTATTCTCTAGACCGTGGTCCAGTTCTATAATCTGATGTATCATTGCTTTACTTTTATCGACTATCAGTTAATGCCTACACTGGAGGAGTATTCTTATCTTTTGGATTTACCTGTTACCGATCGTGTTCCTTTTACTGGTTTAGGGGGTGAGCCGAAATCACATGAGATTGCTACTTTGATTCATCTGGGGAAATCTGAGGTGGAAGCCCATATGATTACTAAAGGAGGGATTAGAGGATTACCAGCTCGTTTCTTATTGGAGAAAGCTCATTACTTTGCCAGAATGAAGAGTACAGTTGCTTTTGAGGCCATCTTTGCTCTACTTGCTTACGGGTTGTTCTTATTTCCTAATGTGGACATGTTTGTTGACATTAACGCTATCAGGATCTTCATGATTGGAAACCCAGTTCCTACATTGTTGGGTGATGCTTATTACTCTATTCATCTTCGGAATTCTTATCATAGGGGGATGATTATCTGGTGCACGCCTTTGTTATACCGGTGGTTTATATCTCATATGCCTCAGTCTGATGCTTTTTGGGATGTCAAGAAGGAACCCCGTTGGGCTCCTAAGATCATTTCACTTACTCACTCAGATATTGATTGGTATCATCGAGTTTACTAGGATATAGAGATTATTGACAGTTGTGGTAGTTTCCCCAATGTACCTTTTCTTGGTACAAAGGGAGGAATTAACTATAACCTTGTTCTTGCACGGTGACAGCTTAGTTATCCGATGAGGGATAAACCAAATAGTATTCATTTGAGTAGTTTCTTTCTGAAGGAAGGGGAAGACCATATGGAAGCTAGGGAGCAGATTGCGAAGGCCTGGAGTCACATTCATAAGAAGGGTAGGAATGATTTGGGACCTAGGGGTGTTGTTTCTTTGGAGCCATATCTTCAGTGGGTCCTATCGAGAGCCATTCAGTTAAAGATGTCGTATACCCGGGAGACACCCATGCCTGATCTATTTGTGAAGACCACTCTTCCCTTATTAGATGATCTGGAAGAGCTGCAGCTTACTTTGGTTAGGATGCAACAGGAAAGGGATGCTTGGAAGAACAAGTTCCAAACTTTAGATAGTTCTTATAGAGCAGACCTGAAGGAGAAAGACGACTTGATTGAGATCCTTGAGAGTCGAGCGGTAGAGTCTATGGAGAGGCAAGGGGATTTATTTTCTCCTAAGCCTTAATCAGGTGTTGATCACTTACTTCCTGATTCAGATAATCGGAAGGAGATTTCCATCAGACATATGGAAGAAAACTAGAGGTTGGAGGCTCAGATTGCCAGGCTTACAGGGAAACTCCAACATATAGAGTGATCTCCATCATCTTTTTTACCTCAGGGTTTTAGATTGTATTTTCATCTTGTACTTGAGATCAGTGAAACTTGTAACCCATTTTGGAGTTATTATAATAAAAATTTCCAGTATTTCAAAAGCGTTATTACTTTGATGTTTGCAATATGTCTATAAATCTTTAAATCCCTTGAAATATTAAATAACAAAGTAAAAATAATCATGTGCATTGCATATCATGCATCATATTGCACATATTTATTGCATTTGTTATGCATATCCAGGTGTCTTACCAAGCTTCTTTACTTCATTCAGCAAGCTGACTCATAACTACAATACTCAGGCTAATTTAAAAAAGAAGATGGACAACTTAGAACAAGAGAACCGCGAGCTGCGCGAGGAAGTTTCTACTTTGAAGTCCGACATGGCCAATTTGACTACTCTGATGGAAGCTCTGGTGGCTTCTCAGAATCATCCACCGAGTGTTCAACCTCAAACAACAAGGGCAAATAATGAAGCTCCGACTGTTCCCATATCTGCTACTCCGGTTGTTGTTAAAAACCGTATGCCTCAAGGTTATCCATGGGAAATTCCAGAGAATATCTCACCTGAAGGTTTCAATCTTGGTCCTCAAGATACTCCAGTGGTTCAGACTATTGTTACTCCAGCACCTCCTGTGGTGCATGCTGTTCCTGTTGCACCTCCTTCGATGAATATGGTTCCATTTGTTAATGATGATGTGTGTCTTCCTTTCCCTCCACCGAGTGAATACTTGGGTCTTTATGACAGAATGGATGATTTTCAAGAGCAGTTTGACAAGATGCAGAGAGAGATGAAGGCCCTCAGGGGAAAAGAGCTATTTGGGCAGAATGTGAATGAGTTATGCTTGGTCCCAAATGTTAAGATGCCTGCTAAGTTCAAGGTCCCGGAGTTTGAGAAGTATAAGGGCAACACTTGCCCTCGTGCTCATATGGTGATGTACATGAGGAGAATGTCTACCCATACTGATGATCAGCATCTGTTGATCCACTTTTTTCAGGATAGTTTGACTGGTGCTGTGTTGAAGTGGTATATGAGTTTGGACAACACTAACATCCATACTTTTAATGCTTTGGGAGAAG
This sequence comes from Vicia faba, assembly GCA_948472305.1. Taxonomy (NCBI): domain Eukaryota; kingdom Viridiplantae; phylum Streptophyta; class Magnoliopsida; order Fabales; family Fabaceae; genus Vicia; species Vicia faba. Next base: position 1,260,657,687 of record OX451740.1, read on the forward strand.
CATTCATCAAACAATACAAGTACAACATGGATATGGCGCCTGACTGTGATCAACTTAGGGCCATGGTTCAGAAAGACAGGGAATTGTTCAAAGAGTATGCGCAGAGATGGCGTGAGGCAGCCGCACAAGTGATTCCTCCCATGGAAGAGAAGGAGATGACTAAGATTTTCTTAAAGACGCTGGACGCTTTCTACTACGAAAGGATGGTAGAAAGCGCAGCAAGTGACTTTACTGAGATGGTAGGAATGGGTATCCGCTTGGAAGAGGCTGTAAGAGAAGGCCGTTTGACGAAAAGTGAAGTTTCCGGAGGTGTAAAGAAGCCATCGTATGGGTTTAACAAGATGAAAGAGGGAGATGCAAATGCTGTTATGCAAGAGAGGAGGGTAAACACTCCTAGAAGGAATTATCAGCGTCATCAACAAGTCGCCTCAATTACTCCTGTTATGAATGCCGCTCCAACTACCGTTGCTTATCAGAGACCGTCCCAGTAGGGGAATCAAGGGTATAATCAGATAAGGGAGAGTTATGACCCTATTCCCATGAGTTATACAGAGTTACTACCAGCATTGATTCAGAAGAAGTTGGTCCAGACGCGACCACCTCCCTCCGTACCATCACAATTGCCTTGGTATTACAAGGCAGACCAAACATGTGCTTTTCATCAGGGATCACCAGGGCATAATATTGAGAATTGTTATCCTTTGAAGAATGAGGTGCATAAATTGGTAAAGTCTGGTGTTCTACCTTTCAAAGACGTGGAACCTAATGTGAAGGATAATCCTCTACCCAAGCATGGGGGAGTAAATGTTGTAAATATGGTGTCCGGTTGTCCATGTGACTTCTGTATTTTTGACATTAATCTGGTTATAAGAGATTTGGTGAAAATGCACGCAGACCTTTGTGAATTTAGCTACTATACACATGACCATTCCGATTGTGCTATTTGCAGTACAAACATACAGGGTTGCAAGAAGATAAAGGCTGATTTACAGGAGATGATGGATGAGGGCCTCATCCACATAATCAGGCCTAGGGCAGAGTATGAAGAGGAAGTGAATATGGTTTCTGGATGTCCTGGTGATTTCATAATTTTTGATGTAGAGTATATGAATGAGGATCTCGTGCAGTTGCATGCTACCTTATGCCATACGGCTGGTCAGGTGGAACACCAATATGGATCTTGCCTAGTTTGCTGTTGAGATCCCTGAGGATGTTCAATTGTGAAGAAGGGTGTTCAGTTGCTGTTAGACAATGGAACTATCAAGATCACAGGTCAGAGGGATGATTATCATGAGGTTGGTTTGGTTAAGGTTTGTTTAAAGGAAGAAGAGTCAGAGGAAGAGTATGCCTCCGTGGATGAGTATTTCTCTTCAGACGAAGATTTGTTTTCCGGAAATGACTTATTGATGACTGGTTGTGTTGAAGAAGGGGTAAACGTCATTGTGCCTTGTTTTGGTGCACCCTCCCATTTTGAAGTAGAGTATCATAGCAAGCCAGTTGTTACCCCATTGGTAATTAGTTTTCCAGGTTCTATCCCCTACAAATCAGATAAGGTTGTGCCTTACAAATACAACGCTACAATCTTAGAAGATGGGGTGGAAGTTCCAATCCATCCAATGCCCAATGTTGGAAATATAGCTGAAAATAGAAGGGTGGCCCGTAGCAGTCGTGTGTTTGCGCCGGTTGTTCGGAGAGATGTTGCTGCTGGAAAGAAAATTGCTGAGAATGATGAACCTAAGAAGGCTACAGGAGATACTAGTGGAGCTACGCTAGAGAAAGAAGTGGATGATATTTTGAAGATAATTAAGATGAGCGACTACATAATTGTAGATCAACTACTGCAGACTCCTTCAAAGATATCTATCTTAGCTTTATTAATGAACTCCTCTGTTCATAGAGAATCCTTGATGAGGGTACTAGACCAAGATTTTGTGGAGAGTGATATGCCAATAGATCAATTCAGCAGCGTAATTGGAAACATTAGGTCATGTAATAAGTTGAGTTTCTGCGATGATGAATTAACAGATGAAGGGAGGAATCACAACATGGCCCTCCACATATCTATGAACTGCAAGAATGATTCGCTATGCAATGTCCTAATTGATAATGGATCCGCGTTGAATGTTATACCAAGGAGTACTCTCATGAAGTTAAAATATCAAGAAACGCATATGCGCCCGAGTGGCATCATTGTGAAGGCGTTTGATGGGTCAAGGAAATCTGTCATCGGTGAAGTGGACTTACCTATCCATATAGGACCACATTTTTTCCAGATAACCTTCCAGGTCATGGACATTATTCTGGCATATAGTTGTTTGCTAGGACGGCCATGAATGCATGAAGCAGGGGCTGTCACTTCAACTTTACATCAGAAGCTAAAATTTGTGCGTGAAGGGAATGTGGTGATAATAAATGGGGAGCAGGCGTTGTTGATATCTCATTTGTCCTCTTTCAGTATTGTAGAAGTGGATGAGGCTGCTGTTGGATCCCAGTTCCAAGCCCTATCCATTGACAACATAAGGGGAAATAAGAATTTTATGGTCTCGCTGAAGGACGTGCAGTAGGTTATGCGCAATGGTCCTAATGCAGTTTAGGGACGAATTGTGGATCCACTCGTGAACAAGAACATAACTGGCTTGGTTTTCTCTTCGAAGAATGGAAAAGGTAAAAGTTTGAAGTCGAAGTCTACTATGAGCAGCTATCATGACATTTTCCGCAGTGGAGGTTACCTCCATACAATTGATTCTAGAATTAATGCTGGTGAGGAGGATGAAGCAGAGCAGGAAATGCCGAATTATGTGACGCAGGGAGTCGGGGTTCAGAACTGGGTCACCATTGATGTTTTCTCTTGCATACATGTTTCAAAGTAATTTGATTTGATTAATCTTTTTTTCTTGAAAGGATTTCACTCTGCCCAAGGTGGAAATATTAATGTTGTAGGGCTTATCTGTTTGCTATGACTTTTAAGATCATTAATAAAAGTTGTCTTTGCTTTCTGAATTATGTTTTTATTTCCTGCTTTTTCTTGGAAAATGGTAATAAAAAAACCCTTTCAAAATAAATAATAACTGAAATTCAATCTGCATGATCACTTGTTATATGTGTCAGTTTCTAAAAGCAATCATAAATCATATGTGCAGATTAATTAAAAAAACCCGTTGAATACAATGACCACACACCCTCTCCCAACTTTGAATGTCCTGTGTTTGGGGCTGAAGAAGAAGATTATGATGAGATTCCAGAAGAGGTCTCACGATTGCTTGAGCACGAGGAAAATACCATTCAGCCATATAAAAAGCCTTTGGAGGTGATCAATTTGGGTTCAGAAGAAGATCCAAAGGAAGTCAAGATTGGAGCATCGTTGCATCCCGATGTGAAGAGATTGTTGATTGAGTTATTGAAAGAGTATGTGGATATTTTTGCTTGGTTTTACCAAGATATGCCTGGTCTAGATACAGATATTGTCGAGCATCGTTTGCCGTTGAAGCCAGAGTGTCCGCCAATTAAACAAAAGTTGAGAAGAACTCACCCAGATATGGTAGTAAAGATCAAAGAGGAGGTTCTAAAGAAGATTAATGTTGGTTTTCTTGTGACGTCAGTGTATCCTCAATGGATTACCAATATTGTCCCAGTACCTAAAAAACACGGAAAAGTCCGCATGTGCGTAGATTAAAGAGATCTAAATAAAGCTAGTCCAAAAGATGATTTTCCATTGCCTCACATCGACACGTTAGTGGATAGCACAAAAAAATTTAAAGTATTCTCGTTCATGGACGGATTTTCCGGGTATAATCAAATAAGAATGGCTCTAGAGGACATGGAAAAAACAATGTTTATCAAACCCTGGGGAACATTCTGTTACAGAGTGATGCCCTTCGGGTTGAAGAACGTTGGTGCAACGTACCAGAGGGCTATGACAACCCTATTCCATGATCTGATTCACAAGGAAATTAAAGTATATGTTAATGATATGATTGCCAAATCCCAGACTGAAGAAGGGCATATAGAAGATTTGTTGAAGTTGTTTCAGCGTTTGAGGAAGTATCGTCTCCGCTTGAATCCAAATAAATTCACTTTTGGTGTTCAATCGGGGAAGTTGTTGGGTTTCTTTGTTAGCCAGAAAGGAATTAAAGTTGACCCTGATAAAGTCAAAGCAATTCAAGAAATTCAAGCACCGAGAACTGAAAAGCAAGTCATAGGTTTCCTCGGGCGTTTGAATTATATTTCTAGATTCATTTCCCACATGACTGCAACATGTGAACCGATCTTTAAGTTGTTAAAGAAAGATCAAGGTTGTGTGTGGACGGATGACTGCCAAAGGGAATTTGAGAGTATTAAAGAATATTTGCTTGAACCTTCTATCTTGCTCCCTCCCGTAGAAGGAAGACCGTTGATTATGTATCTGACAGTGTTGGATAAATCCATGGGTTGTATTTTGGGACAACAGGATGAAACGGGGAAGAAAGACTTCGCCATTTATTATCTCAGTAAAAAATTCAATGATTATGAGTCGCGGTATTCCATGCTGGAAAAAACATGTTGTTCTTTGGCCTGGGTGGAAAAGCATTTGCGACAATATATGTTGAATCACACCATTTGGTTGATCTCCAAAATGGATCCAATCAAGTACATTTTTGAAAAACCTGTTCTTACTGGGAGAATTTCCCGCTGGCAGATGTTGTTATCTGAATATGATATCGAATACTGCACTTAAAAGGCAATTAAAAGTAGTGTGTTGGCAGATTATCTTGCTCACCAACCAGTGGAGGATCACCAGTCTGCAGAATATGATTCCCCGATGAGGATATGATGTTCCTGAAAGTGAAGGATTGTGATGAACCATTACCTGAGGAAGGTCCTGACCCTGAATCTCGTTGGAGTATTGTATTTGATATAGCTGTGAATGCTTATGGTAAAGGAATTGGTGTTGTGATTGTCACTCCTCATGGATCGCACATTCCTTTTACTGCAAGGTTAACATTTGATTGCATTAATAATATGGCAGAATATGAGGCTTGCATTATGGGTCTCGAGGAAGCTATTGATCTCAGAATCAAAATTCTAGATGTATATGGTGATTCAGCTTTGTTAATAAATCAGATTAAAGGAGAATGGGATACTAGTCACCCCAACTTGATCCCTTACAAAGATTATGCTAAAAGATTATTACCATTCTTCAATAAAGTTGAATTCCATCACATCCCTAGAGATGAAAACCAAATGGCGGATGCTCTGGCAACTCTGGCTTCTATGTACCAAGTGAATACTTGGAATGATATACCCCGAATTACGGTTCGACGGATGGATAGGCCCGCTCATGTGTTTACAACAGAGGAGGTAGCATATGAAAAACCCTGGTATTATGATATCAAGCATTTTCTTCAGACTCAGGAATACTCGATTGGTGCATCAAGGAAAGATAGAAAAACATTGAGAAGATTGGCAGGCAGTTTCTTCCTCGATGAAAATGTGTTATACAAAAGAAATTATGACATGGTCTTACTCAGATGCGTGGATAGACATGAAGCAGACATGTTGATGCATGAGATTCATGAAGGTTCATTTGGCACTCATGCCAATGGACATTCGATGACTAAAAAGATGCTAAGGGCAGGTTATTATTGGCTGACAATGGAGTCTGAATGTTACAAATTTGCAAAGAAGTGTCATAAATGCCAGATTTATGCAGACAAGGTCCATGTGCCTCTGACACTCCTCAATGTGATTTCCTCCCCGTGGCCTTTCTCTATGTGGGGTATTGACATGATTGGGATGATAGAACCCAAAGCTTTGAATGGGAACCGTTTTATCTTAGTAGCAGTTGATTACTTCACCAAATGGGTGGAGGATGCTTCATATGCCAATGTTACTAAGAATGTGGTTATGTGTTTCATCAAGAATAATCTTATATGCCGTTATGGTGTGCCGAGCAGAATCATCACTGACAATGGCTCAAATTTGAAAAACAAGATGATGACAGAACTGTGTGAAGAATTTAAGATTGTCCATCATAATTCATCTCCATATAGGCCTAAGATGAATGGGGCTGTTGAAGCTGCTAATAAGAATATCAAGAGAATTATCCAGAAAAAGGTTGTTACTTATAAGGATTGGCATGAAATTCTCCCTTTTGTTTTGCATGGATATCGAACATCTTTCCGCACTTCAACAAGAGCAACCCCGTTCTCCTTAGTGTATGGAATGGAAGTTGTACTCCCAGTCGAGGTAGAGATTCCCTTGTTGCGTGTGATAATGGAAACCAAGCTGACGGAGGTTGAATGGGTCCATAACAAGTTTGACCAATTGAATTTGATTAAGGAGAAGAGGATGACAGCCTTGTGCCATGGCCAGTTATATAAAAAAAGAATGAAGAAAGCTTTTGATAAAAAGGTCAAACCTCGTCAATTCAGAGAAGGCGACCTCGTGCTCACAAAGATCATGTCTTTCAACACTGATTCTAGGGGAAAGTGGACTCCCAATTTTGAAGGCTCTTATGTTGTCAAGAAAGCCTTATCTGGTGGTGCATTAATTCTTGAAACTATGGATGGCGACGAGTTCCCACGTCCCATGAATGCTGATGCAGTCAAGAAATACTTCGCCTAAAGAAATAAAAGAATAGTTCGCTAAGTTGAAACTCCAAATGGGAGGCTTAGGCTAAAAAGGAGCGTCTCGGTAGGCCGAAAACCCGAAAGGGTGGTCTAGGCAAAAATTAGAGACATAAATAGAATAAATTTCCCGCTAAGTTGAAAACCCGCAAGGGTAGCTTAGGAAAATTTTAGGTACTTTCTTGGCAAGTAACTATGTCATACAAGACATGATCATTGAAGCAACAATCTTCCCGGATCCTCACCATACTTCAATAGAAGTTGTTGCTCATGATTTCAAAAGTTGTTAGGGGGGATAGTGGTCATTGTATCTCAATCTATCTTTAACATTATGTATTACCATTTCCCAAACTTTGTAATCATCTATGGAGTCTCGCCATTCGTAGACTACCATTCTATTAATGAAAGTCGAGCTTTTACCCAATTCTTTGTATTTCCTATGTTATTTAGCTTGCAAAGACTCCATTTATTACTGATAATAACTTTCAAAGCAAAGAGATTAAATGACAAAATTGATTTTTCAAAAAAAAAAGAAAAGATTTTTACAATTTACTTTTACTTTGAGATTTGTGATGAAACAATGACAACAAAAATGGTGATCCCAGAAATGGACAAAATTCGGTTGTTTTGAGAAGTTTTTGTTCCCCTCGGGAAGGTCTACTCAGGTTGTTTTCGCCGTATTAGGTTTATGGTTCCGGTATCCTCGGTCAAGTTTGGATTCATTTCTCCTCTTTTCTGAGTTTTCATAATGTGAAGTTTTAATCCGCATTTTTTCTCCAGTGAGGTGGGTCTGAATTCCTCAGTGAATGTTTGGATGTTTCGGTGTCAGTCTGATTTATTTGAGACTGGTCTCGCAATCTCCAGTAGGAATGTTACTTTTGAGAAACACTGGCTTCCCTGATGAAGCCTGAAGAAGGATGTTCTACCCTAGTATCTGTTTGATTTGGCTACCTCCGGATTATGTTTCTCCTCAATAAAGATAAAAGAGGGAAGTAGGTTTTGTTTCCGCAGTTGGCCTTTACCTTTCTTGGAATGGTCATATTGGTTGAAGCTTAGCCGATTGTTGTTAGTACCTGAGGCGGCTTGTTTGTTTCCAATGATTGTGTATCTGTTTTTTCAGCATATGCACGATAGCACTCATACATTCATACATACATCATGCATAGCTAAAATTGGCAAGTCATTGTTCATTGATATTTGTTAATATTTTTTGACATATTACCCTGTTTTGCAAATTTACGTTGTCCTCTCTTCAGCAGAATGTTGGACTTAAGCAGAAAACATACATTCTTTCAATTTCCCTACTGAGTTTTCCCTCATAGAAGATTTTTGCTTTAAACCTTCCGGTACAGCTCATTGTTTGCATAAATTTGGTTTTCCCTCTTGAGTTTATTTCTCAAAGGATGAATTCAGGTTGACTGTTTCATTCCAATTTATTTCTGGTTTGGATCTGTGGTTCCCTGGTAATGCTATTCACTTTGGAATCCTGAAAAACTCCAGATTTTGGTTGGTGCATGTATTTTGCATGAGAAGACTTCATCCCCTCAGCAAGGATATCATGGCATCTCCCCAGGAAGTCATACCTCCTTCCCAAAAAGCCATTTCTTTTACAATCCTCCGTGACCACAAATAGCAAGTTCTCTTTATTTGAGACAGCTTATTTATTATCCTTTCTAGGGGGAGTGCCTTGGTTAAAGAAGAAGTTGAGACCCATTCCAGGAGAAACACTAGAATCTTGGGGAAACTTGTTATCTTTTTTCTATCTTCAGTGAACTTTGATATTTCATCGTCAGTGAACGACGGTGATATGATATATTCTCTTTCTACCTTCAGTGAAAGTTGGTAGACCATCGACAATGAACGTCGATGTTTTATATTTCTCTTTCTACCTTCAATGAAAGTTGGTAGACCATCGGCAGTGAACATCGGTGTTTGTTATCTTTTCGCTACCCTCAGTGAATGTTGGTAGTTCATCATCAGTGAACGGCGGTGATATGATATATTCTCTTTCTACCTTCAGTGAAAGTTGGTAGACCATCGACAGTGAATATCAGTGTTTTTTTATCTTTTTGCTACCTTCAGTGAATGTTGGTAGTTCATCGTCATTAAACGGCGGTGATATGATATATTCTCTTTCTACCCTCAGTGAAAGTTTGTAGACCATCGGCAGTGAACGTCGGTGTTTGTTATCTTTTTGCTACCCTCAGTGAACGGTGGTAGTTCATCGTTAGTGAACGGTAATGATATGATATTTTCTCTTTCTACCTTCAGTGAAAGTTGGTAGACCATCAGCAGTGAACGTCGATGTTTTATATTCTCTTTCTACCTTCAGTAAAAGTTGGTAGACCATCGACAGTGAACGTCGGTGTTTGTTATCCTTTTGCTACCCTCAGTGAACATTGGTAGTTCATCGTCAGTGAATGGCGGTGATATGATATTTTCTCTTTCTACCTCCAGTGAAAGTTGGCAGACCATCGACAGTGAACGTCGGTGTTTGTTATCTTTTTGCTACCCTCAGTGAACGTTAGCAGTTTATTGTCCGTGAACGGCGATGATATGATATATTCTCTTTCTACCTTCAGTGAAAGTTGGTAGACCATTGGCAGTGAACGTCGATGTTTTTTATCTTTCTCTCCGCCTTCAGTAAACGTTGGTAGCTTCGCCTTCAGTAGAAGTTGGTGTGTCCTTTGACCATCCTACCATCCTCTCTGATTCAGGTCTTTTGGTCTACCAGTGATTTATTTTTCTGGTGGGGTTGCTCCTTTGTTTCTTTATTATTGTTACATCCCCAGTGTTGTTTTGCGTATCTCTGGTCATGTTCATATGCATTCATGATCATAAGAATTTGCATGGTATCTTAGGGCTAAAAATAGGGTTTGTTTTATATTTAAGTATCTTCGATCGCGTCCACACGAAGATTTTTAACCTTCATATCTCCGGATATAAGAAACTTAAATAAGGGTAGCTATTGTACCCCAATTTTTCCCCTAAGATCCCTTCATCATACCATGTTGATTCACTCACAACAAGATCACACTAGGACTCTTGGTTCCCCTCCCTACTTTGAGTTTTGCTCCTTTTGAGGGATTACCAAGCACCTTGACTTATGTTCCTTTTGTGATCATGAATATTGTTTTTTTCCCTTCATTTAACTAATAAAATTCAATGTTGGTTTGTCTTGCTTGTTATCCATGTAGGTAAGGGCAATGAGATTTAATAAGTTACTCCATGGGTTCATGAGTTTATTTCCATGCCCTATTCAATATAGCTTGAGAATTTCAAACCTCACCATTGGATTGGTTTTGGGGGAATTGGCATGGCAAGGTTTCTTTGGTTCATCACATTTCAAGTTTATTAGATTTGACTCAAAAGTACAAGGGGTTGATTGGAGAAGTTGTCATGTTTGGACAAGGCCTTGTTCCTATTGGTCACAAGAGCATATTTCTCTCAAAATTCAAGATATGAAAGTGGTTTTGGTGGCTAAGAGTTCTCATTATCATCCTCAACAACTTCTATTCACGAAGTAAGAAAATTGGTACAAGAAGTTTGTTCAAACTTGTGAAAGTTCCTCAAGGCATTCTCTTGATCTAGAAGCTAGGGTTTTAAACTTCAAATGAGTATATCTTGCTCACCTTTTGGTATTTTTGAGTGATTCTAAAGACATCCTTCTCTTCAAAGGGTTATCAACAAATCACTTCAAAAGTTCCAAGGAGTTTTCATGTGGATGAAACTTGGTGAAGAAGAAAGATTACAAGTCATCCAGATGAATCCACAATTTTACATAAGTAACTTCAATTGATCATAACTTGGTCAATTTTCATCACCTTGAGTCCATTACTTTTCCATAATGATCTTTAAGATGTGAACTTTATGCCTTCTTTTATGTGCAAAGTGGGAAAATGGATGGAGGTTGCCTTAAATATGCAAAAGATTATAGGTCATTTCATGATTTTTGGCCAACTTCAACAAGTCATAACTTGCTCAATTTTTGGATATTTTGAGTGGTTTTAGTTTCAAAATGTCATTCAAGAGACCTAACTCATTCCATATTTTTTGTTCAAGAACAAATTCTAAGTGGAAGGCCATGTTTGGATGCAAAAGATTATAGGTCATTTTTGAAGAAGAATTTGAAATATTTCCAAGTATGGAAAGTCAACCCTTTTTCTTCAATTTTGACTTAATGCAACTTTCATCTCAATTATCCATTTGATTCCATTCTTTTTCCATTACAAAGCTTGTAACCTCATCTTTCTAAAGCATCAAGAATCATGCCCTAAGACCCCTTGAGTTGGAAATTCCATGGATTTGAATTTGGTAACTTGAAACTGAATTTTCCACAAAGTCAGAATTTTGAAATCCATAATGTGACTTCTAAACACAAGATTTAGGCGCGTTTTTTTTTAAACTTGATTAGAAAACTTGCCAGAAGCGATTATCACCCCAAAACACAAGATTTGGTTGTGTTTTTATGGAAATGAAGTCACATTTCACTCGTGCTCGACCTTCACTCAATTTCCCTCCAAACTTTCTTGTTTCTTACAATTTTCATTCCCATTCACTTCCCTAGAAATAGAGAGTCACTCCCATTCATTTCTTTAAGCTTTGAGAGCCAAAAACACCCTGTCAAAACTTCACACGAACCCATCGTTTTTGAATTCAGTTTCTGAGATTTAAGCTCCCTTTTCCAAAATTATTTGCGCATTCATCATCCTTAAGCATCATATAAACTCTCCAGCACTTAAACCAATCAAAATGGGCCATAATTCAAGCTACATAAGTCCAGTTTCAGAGTTCTTCCTTGAACTTTGAAAAGGTAGAATTCTCCACCATTTGGATCCAAATCAAGCACTAATCTATTCTACTCCTTCTCCTGATTCTAATGCTGCTTACAATTTTTAAATTCATTGAGAATTGAGAGAGAAATCTCAAATTGAAGGTGCTCACTATTTTCTGGGTTTTTTATTCATATCTCTCTCCATACCTTATATAAATTTGGCGCGATGGTGGTGTTAGAATCGTCTTGAAGAAACGAGTTCAATGATACTAGCCTGGGATCCTAATTTTTCCATTTGAAGGATCTCAAGAAATCCCCATTGCAGGGTGTCCGGAGGTTGAAGATAATGACATGTCTCATCTCAGCCAATGATAGCGTGCCAAACATTTTAATTTCATTGATTGCCCTTTTCTGATCCTATGCGTATCTCACTAAGGTCCATATCAAGCAAGGTGCGTCTGGTCCACTGGATCAGCTAACTAATGAGTTTTGACTATGATATGGTGGTCCACATCTTTTTGGTTTTATTTTATTTTCTGATTTTATATTTTTATTGATTAAATTTTCAAAAATTCATAACTCTTTTATTTTTTATCAAAAAATTATGAAAAAATTCACAAAAATACTTTGAATTATTTCTGATCTCATGACTATTTTTTCATATTTTTATTTTGACATTTGATATTTTTTGTATTTTTTAAAATTATTTGCTTTCTTTTAATTACTTAAAAAATACTTTCTGACATTTTTTAATTCTGAAAAAATTCAGAAATATTATTTTGCATATTTTTGACTTTTTGAAAATTTTATGGAATTTTATATTGAGGTTTACTATTTTTGACCTATTTTTTGTTTGTTTGAGCAATTTTTAAATAGTTTAAAAATAGTTTGACTTTTAAAAATTACAAAAAATTTTATAAAAATATTTGGATCCATTTCTGATTTTTCTATGGTCTTACTTTTTCTTTCTTGATTAATTTGAACATAGTTGATATTTTTCTCCTCTATTTTGATCTTTAAACATTTTTTAACCCTTTTAATGTATATATTAAATATAATATTATTTTGTGATTATTTTCTGGCTGTCTTGAGTTGATTTTTTGATCTTGACTTTATTAACATAATTGGATCTTGGGTGTTGAGTTCAACTCCACCAAAATGGATGAATGATTTTAATAATAGTTTGATTAAATTTTTGATTCAAAAGTGGTTTGTATTTTTTTTCCCCATCTCTCTTCATCTCATCCCTTTCTTACTGCACTAAATGTTGTTGGAGCATGATCTCTATATCATGTCTCAAAATAAATGGCGTATAGATTGCTATTGACCGGCCTCAAAATAGGTGCGACTTCTATATAAGTCCACTTACGATTTCTTAACATAGCACTAACTTCTGTCCCGATTCGAATAAATGATCATTTGTGGCCCAAACATATGATTGCAAGCCCAAGTATGTTAATTTGATCTATTTGATCCAATAACCTTGAGATTCATTGTGTGGAGGCTTTGGTTCTACCAATCCTCTAATGGATCTACAACACCTTTGGTCAACACGGATCACTTAAACATTGTTGATCATTAAATGATACTTATGAGAATTACAAATGAATGATATACTTGACAAAAAGCAAATTCAACTTGTTGTGTGGAGGCTTTGGTTCTACCAATCCTCTAATGAGTTCCAAATGCAAGTTTCAAGATGGTCATCCAACTAACCACTAATTATTGACTTGTTTTACCTTATGCTTTTATTCTTTTTTATGCTTTATGTACTATTTACTTTTAGCATTTACATTTCATGCCATTTTCATCTTTGCTCATTTGAGCATTTATTTTCTTGCCATTTTTACTTTGCTTACTTGAGCTTTTCTTTTCCTTTATTAAGATACTTAATAATCAACATAAACCCTAAAAAATATTTAATGGTACTTGGACTATTTGGTTACTACCCTTTGCATTATGGAACATGTCGCTTTTCTTGGACTTAGGATTAGAAACCTTGGCCTATCTTAGAGATCTTATCTGATTATTTTGTCTGGAGTTCTTGAGGTTTGCCTCAAGGCATTGGGTTGCTTGTTTGTCTTTGTGTGTAGGTTTTTGTGATTACATCCTCTGTTTGTAATCTGGAATTCACCCGTATATAGCCGTTACTCTGCCCAATTTTTGTGAAGACTTAATACACTTGAAGTTTGGTTCTCTCAAGAGGTCTAGTATTTTTGCTTGCTTGGTTTCAATCCTAAGAATGGGAATTCTATCTTGCCTCATAATGTCAAGTATTGGCTTCTTGTTGGTTAGATGGTTCTTATCCCTATCTTTTACCTTATGCTTTAGGATAGCCTCTTCTTCTCCTCCCATATTGTTTAATTTCAAAAATCTTCTCCCCCCTTTTGAAAACTCTTCGTGTTTTTAAACTTGAACCACTTTCATAATAAACTTGGACTTATGTCCATGCATTTTCAAAACATTTTTTTATAAATAAACCTCCAATTGATGATGAATTAGAATAACATGTTTTGGAATTGTTTTCTATGTGTTATTATTGTGTGTTGAGTTGAAAATTCTATAAGAATGTATTCTATGTGATTGATAATATGAGATATGTATGTTTGTGCAGTGGTGATGATAATCCAAATGTGATGAATTAGGTGATATATGCTTGTATGATTAAGATTGAGGGATGGTCTTAATTTCATATGATTGTTGAGATTGCACATGCATCATTTGTTGTCAAGAGGTAATGTTTTCTAGTTTCGTGGAAGCTAGTGACTTGTCCTAAACCTAAAGGATTAGTTTGAAAGCTTAAGTAATGGGCTTTTTGGTGGTTATTTGTATGAGGGATGAATACGGTTTAAATCTGAAAACCATTAAGGATAACAATTGATACCACATGCATATTGTATTGAGCTACATTGGAGTCTGTAATACGGTGGGAGAATTGACTTTTTTAGTGTCATCGCAAATGTGCGGTTAGCAAGAGTCTCTAATGACTTTTCTTTTATCCAATATTTAGGAAATGTGAAAAGAACAGTAAAGACCTTCGAAATATTTTAAGTTTGGCGGGTAAATTATGTAAAGGAAAGGTGTTAGCACCCTTTACATCCGTAGTTACCTACGGGCTCTTAGCTGCTCATCTCACTTTCTTTTTGTGTCTGAATTGTTTGAAAATATTTTGAGATGCCAATGTAAGGCAGACTTTATAATAATTTTTGTATTAGTCCTCAAGAATATATACAAATTGTTTCGTAAAATATTTGTTGTTATGAAATTGTGATGTGAGAAAATGTTTTGTTTGTGAGAAAGCAATCAAGAGTCCTACCCACTAGGTTTTTGTCTTTCCTACTCTTTTCCTTTTCCTTTGGAGATAGTATTATCCATACCATTAGTTGGTAGGTCATCTTATCTATTGGATGTAAAGGGACAGGTGGAGGGTCATCGTATGGTCATAGAAGACAACATGTAAGCATACTTTATCAATTGTATCGAAGGGACTATCATCATATTATTCGTAGGGTCACCGAGGTACTAAATAATCTTTTCATAGGAAACTCAAGGGACTATGATCTTTTGTATCTTATGGACTATGATGATTGTATCGAGGGTATTTTTCTAAAGCATTCTTACTTTCGAGGGACATGACCAATATTCGTAAGGCAACAAGAGATGTTACCTTAAAGGTGCGAATGTGAAGAGTGTTTGTTTTAAGTTTTTTTTATCTTGGAGTTATGGTTGTCTACGTTTGATTTTAATTCTTGCCATACAATCCTATTAGCTAAACAATTATATATGAAGAATGGAAAAACACAAAAAGGGGGGTTGAATTGGAAGCTTAAAATTCAATGATAAAGAACACGTTGATTTTTATCCGAGTTTGTTTGAACTCAAACTACTCCAACCCACCCGTCAAGGTGATTTCGCCTCTCTCCAACGAGGTCTTAATTCACTAATAAATCTTGATTAAAAATGTATTTTGACAACTTCCAAAGTCTTCTTGAGTATAACCACAACCCGTTTTTTTCTCAATGAAATGCACTAAATAATATAAGAATAGAACAGTGTACAATATTGTTTCTTACAAACCAGTATCACAGTATTGTGATGATTTACATAGTTGAAAGTATTGCATGTATGAGGATTAGAAAATATTGCAGCGTTGTTGAGTGTTGTGAAAATCGTAAACGATTTATCCTCAAGTCTTGTTTAAATAGGTGCAGCATGGATGATCATTTGGAAACTTGATTAATGACAGCTAAGGTGATTTCCAAAAATAAAGATCCTTGTTCCCTTCCAGCTGTTACTCTTGAAATGGAAATATTTGATTTGTAACGCTTCATAACATTGAAGTATCCGTTACTGCTTGCTTTATAACTTTTGAAAGTCAGAGCCATAAGATCCTGTTTGCAGCGTTAGACTTACTTTCCCAGAGTTGTGTAATCAGAGTTAAAACATCTTTCTTTTAGCGTAACTTCTGATCTTCTATCATCAGATCTTTTTGAGAATTGTCTACATTCATAACAGGAACAACCTTGTAGCTTATCTTCTGATCTTCTTCCATCAGAACTTCTCTACAAAATAGAATATTATTTTAGAGTGCATAATTGTTCTTTGTATTTGTTATCATCAAAACTCTTACAAGGGTTGTAGAATCATACTATGTTCTAAGAATCTACCCCTTTTTGATGATGACAAAAACTAGGATATTTCAATGAAAATAAACAGAACATAAAGAATTATAGGGTCTCCCCCTGAGCTGAGTACTCTGATAGAGATGAATTACTTCCCTAAAGTTTATTCTGATCAAAGCTTTTGATGCATCTACTTATGTCTTCATCATAGTTTTGATCCTGTTTTGCTTTCAGAGAGAAAATGATAAGTTATGATATTCAAAATGTTTGATATTGTGTCTCGATATACAGTTATTAGAAATATCTTACGTTCTCCCCCTTTTTTCAAGAATAAAAAATAAATATAAACACTAATATTCAGAGTCAAAAGTTGAGTTGTATTAAACTTGATTGCAATAACACGTTTAGAGGAAAACAAAACAAGAAAAATGAATACAGTAAAGAAAATAAGTTTTATAAAAAAACTAATATTGAGGTGGAGGAAGTCGTGTAAACAACACTTCCAGCAAGCTCTTAATCTGAGTGTACAATTCCTCTTGTTTTCCCAGCATTCCTTTGATTTCTTTGCATGTATCATCTTGCTTGTCTAATATTTCCTTGATCACTGCATTTTCTTTCTTTAACTCTTCTAGATTATGCATAACCAGAGATGAGGAAGGTATATCCATAGAAGGTGAAAGCTTCTTAGAACAATCTGTAGTAGTTTCTGACTCAGTGGCTTCTTAAGTCTCTTTGCCTTTGTCTTGAACAATTAACAGAGGAAGTTTATCAGAGCATGGTTTATCAACTTCAGAAGGATGGAGCTCTTTCCAGAGAGAATTTTCTAGCTGAAGAGTATGTTTCTTTTCCCAGTGACTCAGAACTTGATCCTTGAAAACATTCATTTGATCACGGAAGTTCAGTTAGGCCATTTCATAGCTTAACTCCTTGAGTTTCTGGGATTCAGAATTGAACCATTTTCTGAACTGGTTCCAGTAGGAATCAGAAGCAGCAGGATTCAGATTTGCTAAGCATGCTAACTTCAAAGAGTTAACCCATTCAATTATCTGTTTCAAAAACCAGTAAATTTCTACCAACATCTGCCTTGGTGATAGTTGTAGCGACTGGTTTTTTAAATCAGCGTCGCCACTATTATTTTTTATCCTATGGAAAGTAATCTAACAGAAAACCCTAATTCGTAGACAGATATTCTAGGTTTCTAACTCAATTAGACGAAAGGAAGGTGTTATGCACCTTTCATCTACCTTGTTCACAAGGATACTAGGTTCTGGGTTTAGGTTTGGGGTAAACAGGATTTTAATTTATAATTAGAAAGACTCGCCGCGATTTTGATCGTATGCCTATGTATCCTCTTATGAGGAATCAGAGTCCCAATTCGTAGTTCGTATGGGGTTGGTGTTTTTAGGGGTTTGCAAACATATTTTGAAATACCTTGCACTTTGGTCGGGGGTAGTGATTGCGTAGATTTTGACTAAATGTGCAGTAAGTCAAAACATGTTTGAAACCATTTTGCAAAAAAATAGTTGATTAGTTTAATTTATTGTGAAAAATAGGTTTGATATGTGTTGATGTTTTTTATTGTGTTAATTGCAAAGACCTTTATTAATGCATGATATAAAAAGATTTAATGCGAATAATGAATTAAAATAATACATGCAATTTTGATATAAAATAATTTATTGGTTAGTACATAAACAATAATGTACACATATAATAATTAAAAATGTAATAAATAATATTAATAATTATTATGAAAAATAATAATATGAAAATTATTATTAATAATAACCATTAAATAATAGAAAAATAAATAAAAAATTAGAATTATAAAAGAGAATATAGAAAATAAAGGTTTAAACAGGGGGGTGTATTTTTACGTTAACAAGTAAAAGCAGGAGTTGTTGTTATTAGGAAACATTATGCCCAATTGTTGTTCAAACCAGGGGGTGTATATTGTTTTGGTGTTTAGCAACTAGGCAGGAGGGGGTGCGAATAATAGTGGGTTTAGGCCCACTATATTTGGAGATGGGGTCGGGCATAATTGAGTGTGGCGAGGGTGCATGTTAGTTAACACAGACTTGGCCTAAGGGTCATCTGATCATGATCTGATGGATGAAAAATGATGGAGTACGGTAACCAAGGGTACTTGCGCGTGTATTGGAAGGAAAAAAATATAATTGTTTTTTCACTTTCGTGTATAATTCACTTTCTCTTTTTTTTTTGTTTAACAGAAGCCTATCTTCTTCTCTCTCTCACGACACAGCCACCTCTAAACTTCATCCCTAACCTTAAAACGAGATTGCGGAGGTGGCTACTACAACCCAAACCCTTATGTAACAACCACCTAAACACAAGAACAATAAAGAAAGAGCTGAGAAGTGTTTAGCCCTTTGTTGTTCTGCCTTCTAACCTTCGGGCTCCCGTATCGTGACGCTAACCTCTCTTCTTCTTTTGATTTACAGGTTCTATGGTGGTGTCTGATGATGGTGATAGCGATGGAAAAACCAATGGCTAGCGGCGGCAGTGGTAGCCGCTAGCGGCGGTTCACAGTTAGGGTTTCAAAAGTTTAAACCCCAAATGTCCTCTCTCAATCTTCGTGACTTCATAAATGGTTCTTTCTCTTTCTTGTTGTCTCGGTGTTATTGGGAGTTCTTCTTCTTTCTGTCAAATCCATTTTTGTTTTGTATTCAATCCTCTGTCCTCTGTACTCTCTGTAAAAGAAAAAAAAACCTTTTGTACCGTTGGTTTGGATTAGTACTTATAGGATAGTTTTAGGGTTTTAGAATTTACAGCTAGTTCGTTTTAGGATTTAGAACTAAGTTAGGGATTGGATTGATGTTGTTTGATCTATTCATTGTAATTTTAGATTTGCTGTAATTAATTTCCAGATTTTGCTTTGTAGAAGTTATTGTTTTTTCCTTTTGAGATTTGCTTCTGTAATATGCTGTAAAAGATTTGATTGAAATTCTGAGATTAAATTTTGGATAAAGATTGGTTTTGTTCATCTTATTTCTGCAACTTTTAGTTCAGGATTTGATTTGGTAATGCTGAGATTTGTTGATTTGATTCCTTCTGTAATTTTCTGGATTGTAATGGATTATGGGATTCTGTAAATAGCTTATTCAAGATTTGTTTATTTGATTTAGTTTAAGATTATTTTGATTTTAATTTCTACAGTAGGTTTATTTGGCCAAACAATGCGTTGATTGTGGCCATGATTTGAACAGTGAGCTTTTTTCTTTTTCCTTTGGACCAGTGCATTATCCAACAACATTAACATATCTTTACAGGAAATTTTTTTTTACAATACTAGGCCCAAATGGCCCCTAATTAAAAAAGATTTTATAAAATGGATTTCTTTTTTTTTTTAGAAATAAAGTTTTATTTTACTTTAGCTCTCTTAATAAAACATCACTATAAGATAAATCTGCTTAAATGTCACGCTTTTTCCTTTAAACAATATATGCCCTTTATTTTATTAAACTTAATAATAACAAACATTTTTTCTTTTTTAATAACAATACTTTTTTTCAACACATCAAATGGGCCAACCCAATAGACCTAGTTATTGATCGATACACCCCTATCTTCACTAACGACCACATTTAAGTGGGCTAAGTTATTCAGAAATTACACCCCCTCCCCCTTTCTGTTGTTTGGATAAGAACAGTAGAAACGGGCCAACTAAATAAATTGCAATCGCACCTCTTTTTTCTTACTAACACCTAAATGTTTTTAGTAAGTTTACTTATTAATTAATAGCAATTTTAATTTCACTAATAACAACTATTTAGTAGTTATTATCCTGAAATAACTTTACATTCGAATCGCATGGGCCATTGGCCAACATGCCACGCAAATAGTTCCACGGATGCACGAGTCTTTCTGCTTTAGAAAGCCCTATTTTCACGAATTAAAATACACCTCCTAGTCTTGGATAAAGATGGGCCATCAGATACTGCTGTGCCATCTTTAATTAAATATTTCTTCTATTTTAATCTCGAAAAATGAAATTATTGAGGTAGGACAAATTTGGGGTACGACAGCTGCCCCTATTCAATCATCTTCCAGTCGGATAGCGTGAGAAAACTCGAGTCTTACGCATTCTAATTAGATGTTTATTGAATACTTGAAGTATCCAAACATTTGTCCAACAAACATAAGGTTACACTGATATAGCATACCTTTACGAGTCTCAAGGAAGTAGGCAAAACTGATGATGTATCGCTTACCAGGGTTTGATAACGAGGTAGATGGTTTTAAGAGCGCAATTTTGTATGTCTTGGTTTAGCTTTTGATCATTCACCCATTTGGAGGATGAACACAACAATGATTGATGATGCATAGCTGCTTGAAGAATGAGGCCATGGATTATGTTTGTGAATCGCTGCATGACGTCTGAGGCGATGGGCTAGAGTTTTGTATTTTTGGGCATCGCTGCATGGAGTCTGGGGCGATGGTCGATGTTATGAAGTAAAGAAACACAATGCTGCATGAAGTCTAGGGAAATGGGTTAACGTTTTGTTTTCTTTTGAGCATCATTGCATGAAGTATGAGGCGATGATCTGTGTCACGGGATAATGCAATGCTGCATGAAGTCTGAGGCAATGGGTTAAGTTTGCAAATCATTGCATGAAGTCTGAGGCGATAAGTTGGGTTTTGTATTATTAGAGCATCGCTGCATGAAGTCTGAGGCGATGATATGGAGCTTGGAATAAAGGAACATATTGCTGCATGAAGTCTGAGGCAATAGGCTTGGTTTGCAAATCGCTGCATGAAGTCTGAGGCGATAAGTTGGATTTTGTAGAATGAAGAAACACATTGCTGCATGAAGTCTGAGGCAATGGGTTAGTTTGAAAATCGTTGCGTGAAGTCTGAGGCGATAAGCTAAATTTGTTTTTTCGAACATCGTTGCATGAAGTCTGAGACGATGATTTGGGTTTTGCGAATACATTGCTGCTTAGAGGCAATGTGTTGAATTTTAAGAATACATTGCAGCTTAGAGGCAATATGTTGAATTCGAAGAATACGTTGCGGCTTAAAGGCAATGTGTTGAATTCATAGAATACATTGAGGCTTAGATGCAATGTGTTGAATTCGGAGAATACATTGCAGCTTGAAGGCAATATGTTGAATTCGGGGAATACATTGCGGCTTAGAGGCAATGTACTGAGTTTTGAGAATACATTGCGCCTTAGAGGCAATATGTTGAATTCGGAGAATACATTGTGGCTTATAGGCAATGTACTGAGTTTTGAGAATACATTGCGGCTTAGAGGCAATGTACCAAGTTTGGAGAATACATTGCAGCTTAGAGGCAATGTACTGAGTTTTGAGAATACATTGCAGCTTAGAGGAAATGTGCCGAGTTTGGAGAATACATTGCGCCTTAGAGGCAATGTACTGAGTTTTTGCAAATATATTGCGACTTAGAGGCAATGTAATGAGTTTTGTGAATGCATTACGGCTTAGAGGCAATGTACTGGTTTTTGAGAATACATTGCCGCTTAGAGGCAATGTAATGAGTTTTGTGGATACATTGCAGCTTAGAGGCAATGTAAATGAGTTTTGCAGATACACTGCGGCTTAGAGGAAATATTCCGTTTTTATATAATACATTGCGGCTTAGAAGCAATGTACCGAATGTTATTCATTACTGCATGAAGACTTAGGTAATAGACTACTTTGTAAAGAACTATTCACTGCAGGAAGACTTAGGTGATGGGCTAAATGCATCACGGTCTGAAGACTTAGTTGATGAGTTGAATTGTAGGAGAAGTATTTGGTTGGTTGACCCTTAGATACTTGAATCGAGGGTGAGATTATTTGTTTATTTGCTATGTGATACATGCGTATGCATGCGTATTGAATATTGTATGTATGCAAAATGTATGATGTTTGACATTGATATGGAACCCTTAATATATGCGTATTGTATGCAAGAATGCATAGTGTATGTATGCTTTAGATATGCAAAATGTATGTTTGTATGAAATGTGTGTAAGATGCACGCATGCCTTGAAATGTTATGAGGACTATTTCTGGCATTCTCTCCTTTAAACCATGGGCTTAGAGTTTCCAATTCCTGGCGTTGTGTCATCGTAGCATTGTTGAACTTGAACACAATGGACAATGTTAGAAAAATTTGAACATTGATTTTGTATTGTGAGCGCGTGTGTAGACATAGACGTAGGTAATGGCGTATGCATAGATTTGTATGTTGTAAGCGCAGGCGTAAACATGGACGTATGTTAGAATTGGCAGAAGCACACATGTGCGTGGACGCATGCAAACATAGACCTTGTGTTGTAAGTGTAGGCGTAGATGCTGACATGGATGTAGACCTTGTGTGCGGACGCGTAGATGTCGGAATAGACTATGTATTATTGAGTGCAAGCATAGGCGCAGATGTACGTGTGGGCGTAGACTTTTTGCGTCGTGGGCATAGATATAGGCGTCGCCATGTGCATGGACGTAGACGCGGATTCTCTTTCAATATTTTTTCTAACCAAAATGTTTTTTTCGATGTTTTGTCAAATGCTTTTATTTTGTTAATCCCCTGAAATGATTTCAAGACAATATTCACAAGTAATGATCGTAGTATTTTGTAAACAAGTCGGAGAAAAGAAAAACGCAATTTGAACAGATGCAAATAAAGTAAATGTTTTATTGATATGCCTCTGAATAGGCGAGAATACAAGATGTAATTCCTAGGAAGGGGCAATTACAGAAAGTTTTACAACTATAAATGGCAATAAAATGATAATTGTTGTTGTTCTTCCCCAATATCCTTTTAATGATCTTATCTCCTTTTCATATGAGTTGTATGATTCGGATTTATCTCTCCCTTCATGGTTCGTAGTCGCAGTTCTTAGATCATTGTCTTTTTGTTCTTTATTTCTTTTTGAGTGATCCGTAATTTTTGCCTAGATTTCCCTTTCGGGTTTTCAATCCACCGGGATAAATTTTTGTTTATATGCCCCTAATTTTTGCCTAGATCGCCGCCCTTTAGGGTTTTCGATCCATCGGGCCACTCCCTTTTTGCCATATCTCCCAATTAGGGTTCGAGCTTAGCGAGCTTTTTATACATAGTATTTTTTACTACGTCTGAGTTTGCTATATGCGGTAGTTCTTCCCCATCCATTGTTGTAAGGATAAGACTACCACCGGCGAATGTTGTTTTGACTATGTATGGGCCTTCGTAGTTGGGTGCCCATTTACCACGTTAGTCGAGGCAAGTAGCAGAATCTTCTTGAGCATTAGACCATGTTGTATTTCCTCTTGTGGAGTACACATATACTCAGAATTTCGAGGCTAATTTTCGTAGAGTTTGCTTGTCGATGCTAGAGGCGTTTTCTGGATGTTCTAGTTTTTCGAGGTACTTCTTGATGTTGTAAAGCCAAGGCTTGTTATATTATCATTTTTTAATAGCAAGGAAATATGCGGGATCTTTGAAATTTCTGATTGTGATGTGCGTTTCATAGCTGATATAGTTGCCAGAGCGTCTGACATTTGATTTTTTTTTGTGAGCTATCACTGAAAGGGATCTTTGTGAATTCCGTAGTCAGTTTTTAAAACATGATCTTGATATGAAATCAATTTTGGGTGTTTAGTATCCCATTTTCCGTTGACTTGTTATATGGCTTGTGAGCATTCTTTTAAGAAGTCAGAACTTCCCCTATATCGTGCCCATGTGCATTTGAAGCCTCGTCGAACGTGGATATCCAATGTGCCCCTGGCTCGGGTTCTTCGTCAGGTCTTGGTATTTCGTAGTTGCTTATATTTACCGCACTGTCTGTATTTAACCTTGGCTTGTTTCTGTAGGAACAAGAAGATATGTGCAATAACTTGATCATCTTCTTTGTGGCTCCGCTCTAACATTGCCCCTTAGCTTGGTTTCTTTCGGATCTTCCCATGTGCTTAGATTGATGGTCTCTTATAGCCCTTTGATATGGTTGTATATTGTTAGCTTTTCTTTTTATTTCACTCGCCATTTTCTCATAGAGTATAAGATCTTTATCATCTTCCTCTTTAGCTGGGTTGATAGGAGCATCAAAATTATATCGGATCGTAGCAGTAACATTATCGGTTGTTTTGGGCATGAATTTGCGCCTTTATCATGTTTTGGTGCAGATTTAGTATATGAGATTTGAAAATGCATATGCAGAGAAAGTATTGCCATTTTTAAATTTAAGATATAAATGCATGAGAAAGAAAAGGGATCTTAATTAAAAGCAAGATATAACTTTCATTAATCGTAAATATTGTCTGAAACAAAACGGAGGAACCCTTACAAGAAACCCCTATGCCTCGGGCTTGACATACGTTCTTTTGAAAATAAGAAAAATTAATTAGGAAAGAAAAAGATCTCAGGAATCTCCACAGTCGTCCATCTTTTGAGTTCTTTTCCTGGGGCGCCTTCTCGGATGAATTCAGTTGCCCCTTTGGCCTTGTTGGATATTTCTGCCACATGTCTGTCATGCACTACTACCTTGTTGACAAAGGTCTCTTAGATTGGAGGAAAATGTGCTTCGCTCTTCAGGGCAGTTTTATATCTTTCTTCAGGGTATTGTCCGAACTGGACTTACCCTCTGGTACCTTAGCCTTTGTAGAGCTCTTTAGAAAGCTTCATTGTGTTCTAGCGGGAGTCCACATATCAACAAATATTCTTTCAACATGTTTATCGTGGTTTATGCTTGTCTTCTTTCCCTAGAGTCAGTGACTACTTCAATTGCATTTATTGGCAGCCCATTGTGCGAAGGCGTAGGGTCTGATTGGATGTTAGGTTTCTCAAAAGTGATGTCTTGAGATTCTAACAAATCTTGGACCTTATGCTTGAATGGCCAACATTGCTTTATGGTATGTCAATAGGAATTAGCGTGATACTCACATCTGGCGTTGGCATCGTATCTTCGTGGGAGTGGTCCGACCGGAGGAGCTAGAGGCTTGAGTTCCACTAAGGATGCCTTAACTAACTGTTGTAATAGTTGACTAGGTGGCATCGAGAGTGGATCAAATTTCCTGAGTGGCCTTCTGCCTTGTTGCTGCCTTAGTGGGATCACTAATGGTTATTGTACCCTGGGTTGTGACGCTACAGCATTAATTTCTCCATCTTTTCCTTTGGGGAGGTTTGAAGCAGGCCTCTTTGAATTGTAGGGAGTGTTTGATTGTTCCCCTGATATCTTCCCACTTTTTATCCTAGTCTCGATTCTTTCTCCAATGGTTACTAGGTCTGAGAACCCCGAAGAGATACTTCAAATCATCATCTCATAATACATCCTGTGCAAAGTTCCCTTAAACGTGTCTACTAATTCTCTTTCTAACAGTGGTGGTTGCACACGGGATGCCAACTCCCTTCATCTCTGAGCATATTCCTTGAAGGACTCTTCTTTCTTCTGGGACAGGTTTGGGAGTTGCATGCGGGTAGGCGTCATGTCCAGGTTATATTTTTAATTCTTTAGAAAAGCATTAGCAAGATCTGCCTAGGTTTGAATATCTGTTCACTCCAATTTCATATACCAGTCTGAATATTCCCCACTCAGGCTATCTTGAAAATAATGAATCATCAGCTTTTGATCGTGAGCATAGGCATGCATCTTCCTGCAATACATACGAAGATGATTTCTTGGAGAAGTGAGCCCATTGTATTTTTCAAAGTCATGCACTTTGAACTTTGGTGGAATCACCATATTAGGGACTAGGCCCATTTCGAGAGCGTCTACTTCGAAAGCGTCAAAACCCTCCATAGGTTTTAATCTTTCCTCCAGAGCTTTGTACTGATTAATTACCAGTGGATTATCAACAACATGAGTACCAGTCGTCTTTAAGGGTTCCTGGTTGGCATCCTCTGGGTCGTGGTCTCCATATTGCAGGTCCAAGTAGTTATCTGCATTATTGGTTGGAATATGTAAGGTATTGGATGCCCTGTATGTGGTTGTGGTGGGACACACCCTTCAGTTTCAGCTTCTTGTTGGGCCATGACGGACTTTTGGAGTCTTGACATTGGATCTTTCCTTGGTTGGTAACCGCTTTATGCACCAATATTTTGGGCTACTTCTTCGAAAGCTAACATGGGAATTTGGTCTTGCCTGTCAATAATGTTCTTCAAAGCTAGGAGAACTTGACTCAGATCTCCTTTCATCGAAGTTACATCACTTTTTACTTGGTCGAGATCCTCTTTGAATGCAGTCGGAGTTTTCTTGATTTTCTCCATTGCTTTTTGTTGATAGGCACTGGTTTGATATGGAGGCCAAGGAGGTGGAGATTTTCTTCTACCAATGGTTCAACTGGAGAGATTTTTTTGAAAAATGAGTTTTGATATGATATGCAGGTGTTTATGAATGCATGCATATGAATGAATATTTATGAATATGAAATGGTTACTTGTTTTGAATGTCTTATTCACTTGGGTATGTATTTTCGGCTTTCGCTTATTTTTTATTCGGCGACCAGCTTAAAAATAGATAGGCCAATGAGATAGGGAACAAAATGCCATAATTGAAGGTAACATAATTCAGATATTGAAAAATATTACAATCTTAAACCAAAACCTTATTTGTGTGAAATCAAGCAAAGGGAAATGAGTCTTCTAGGTGCGCCTGCAGATATCTTCTCTTGAAACCATCCACCTTTGCTTGATAAAGCTTGAGAAAGTCTTCAGCATATTATTTCCCTTTTGTGGCTTTGATTTCAGACATGTCTGGCGCACTCACGTGGACAAGTTATTTCCTTCGATATCCATTTTTAAAGACAGTCACTGAGATCTTGAGTTTATTATTATCTTTTATACCCCCTATGAATAAGACAAAGAAACGGGTGACGAGTATATGATGAATGTATGAATGCATAGATGTAGGGTTGAGTGACGAGATTTTTGTGATAATTACCCCTATAAGGTAGGGATGTATGGTTCAGTGACGAGGTTTTGTGATAAATACCCTTAGAAGGTAGCCTCCTTAATTTTGATCTACGGTTGGTTTACCCTCCCAAAAGGTGGCTTCCTTAAGGGTGTCATGAATAACACCAAAGAGAAAAGGCACAAGGGCTTCCTTAGGTGGAGTCTCTTTACGGACCGAGACTTCCGTCTCAAAGTCGTGAAAGGTCTTGTCATGAGATTTTAGGTTAAGGTCGTTACAAAGAGTCATGAGTGACCTTCCAAAGTCCTACTCGTCAAAAGGATATCTCTCGATAAGTATTCCTTTTTCAGAATTTCACCGACTCTAGGCGAAGTCGTCACATAAACTCACAGGGATGATATACCCCCTAAGCTAATAGACGAACCTTCTTGCTAAGGGTTTATTTGAGAATATTTTTTTGAGATAAAAGTTCCCGCCATGCAGTAAATATATAATGATAAATAAATAAAATAAATAAATAAATGCAATAAAGTAGATAAATGCAATAAATAAATAAATAAAGTGAATTACAATAAACCCCAAAAAACCTAAAACCTAGGGTTAAGGAGAGTCCGCAGCTGTTGCGACTGATTTTTTAAATCAGAGTCGCCACTATTAGTTTTTATCCTAGGGAAGGGAATCTAACAGAAAACCCTAATTCGCAGACAGAGATTCTAGGTTTCAGACTCAATTAGACGAAAGGAAGGTGTTAGGCACCTTTCATCTACCTTGTTCACAAGGATACTAGGTTCTAGGTTTAGGTTTGGTGTAAATAGGATTTTAATTTTTAATTAGAAAGACTCGCCACGATTTTGATTGTATGCCTACGTACCCTCTTATGAGGAATCAGAGTCCCAATTCATAGTTCGTATGGGGTTGGTGTTTTTATGGGTTTGCAAACATATTTTGAATCACCTCGCACTTTGGTCGGGAGTGGTGATTGCGTAGATTTTGACTAAATGCGCAGTAAGTCAAAACCTGTTTGAAACCCTTTTGAAAAAAACAGTTGATTAGTTTAGTTTATTGCAAAAATAGGTTTGATATTTTTTATTGTGTTAATTGTGAAGACCTTGATTAATGCATGATATAAAAATATTTAATGCAAATAATGTATTAAAATAATACATGCAATTTTGATATAAAATAAATTATTGATTAGTACATAAACAATAATGTACACATATAATAATTAAAAATGTAATAAATAATATTAATAATTATTATGAAAAATAATATTAATAATAATAATAATAATAATATGAAAATTAATATTAATAATAACCATTAACTAATAGAAAAATAAATAAAAAATTAGAATTATAAAAGAGAATATAGAAAATAAAGGTTGAAACAGGGGGGTGTATTTTTACGTTAACAAGTAAAAGCAGGGGGTGTTGTTATTAGGAAACGCTAGGCCCAATTGTTGTTCAGACCAGGGGTGTATATTGTTTTGGTGTTTAGCAACTAGGCAAGAGGGGGTGCGAATAATAGTGGGCTTAGGCCCACTACATTTGGAGATGGGGTCAGGCATAATTGAGTGTGGCGAGGGTGCATGTTAGTTAACACAGACATAGCCTAGGGGCCGTCTGATCATAATTTGATGGATGAAAAACGAGGGAGCATGGTAACTAAGGGTGCTTGCATGTGTATTGGAATGAAACAAAATTTTTTTTTTCACTTTCGTGTACAATTCACTTTCTCTTTTTTTTACAGCAGCCTATCTTCTTCTCTCTCTCACAACACAACCACCTCTAAACCCTTCATCCCTAACCTTAAAACAAGATCGTGGCGGTGGCTACTACAACCCAAACCCTTCTGTAACAACCAACCAAACACAAGAACAATAAAGAAATAGCTGAGAAGTTTTTACCCCTTCTAACCTTCGGGCTCCCGTATCGTGACGCTAACCTCTCTTCTTCTTTTGATTTACAGGTTCTATGGTGCTGTCCGATGATGGTGATAGCGATGGCGAAACCGATGGCTAGCAGAGGCGGCGGTAGCGGCTAGCGGAGGTTCACGGTTAGGGTTTCAGAAATTGAAACCCCAGTCGTCCTCTCTCAATCTTCGTGACTTTAGCAATGGTTCTTCCTCTTTCTTATCGTCTCTGTGTTATTGGTAGTTCTTCTTCTTTTTGTCAAATCCCTTTATGTTCTGTATTCAATCCTCTGTCCTCTTTACTTTCTGTAAAAAAAAAACCCTTTTGTACTGTTGGTTTGGATTAGTACTTATAGGATAGTTTTAGGGTTTTAGAATTTACAGCTAGTTTGTTTTAGGATTTATAATTAAGTTAGGGATTGGGTTGATGTTGTTTGATCTATTCATTGTAATTTTAGATTTGCTGTAATTAATTTCCAGGTTTTGCTTTGTAGAAGTTATTATTTTTTTCCTTTTGAGATTTGCTTCTGTAATATGCTGGAAAATATTTGATTGAAATTCTGAGATTGGATTTTGGATAAAGATTGATTTTGTTCATCTTATTTCTACCACTTTTAGTTTAGGATTTGATTTGGTAATGCTGAGATTTGTTGATTTGATTCGTTCTGTAACTTTCTGGATTTTAATGGATTATGGGATTCTGTAATTAGCTTATTCAAGATTTGTTTATTTGATTTAATTTAAGATTATTTTGTTTTTAATTTCTAAAGTAGGTGTATTTGGCCAAACAATGCGTTGATTGTGGCCATGATTTGAACAGTGAGCTTTTTTCTTTTTCCTTTGGATCAACGCATTATCCAACAACATTAACATATCTTTACAGCAAATTTTTTTTAACAATACTAGGCCCAAATGGCCCCTAATTAAAAAGGATTTTATAAAATGGATTTCTTTTTTTTTTGGCAATAATTTTTTTTACTATAGCTCTCTTAATAAAACATCACAATAAGATAAATCAGCTTAAATGTCACTTTTTTTCCTTTAAATAATATATACCCTTTATTTTATTAAACTTAATAATAACAAACATTTTTTATTTTTTAATAACAATACTTTTTTTTCAACACATCAAATGGGCCAACCCAATAGAACTATTTATTGATCGATACACCCCTATCTTTACTAATGACCACATTTAAAAGGGCTAAGTTATTCATAAATTACACCCCCCCCTTTCTTCTGTTTGGATAACAACAATAGAAACGGGCCAACTAAATAAATTGCAATCGCACCTCTTTTTTCTTACTAACACCTAAATGTTATTAGTAAGTTCAATTATTAATTAATAGCAATTTTAATTTCACTAATAACAACTATTTAGTAGTTATTATCTTGAATAACTTTACATTCGAATCACATGGGCCATTGGCCAACATGCCACACGAATGGGTTCACGGATGTACGAGTCTTTCTACTTTAGAAAGCCCCATTTTTGCGAATTAAAATAGACCCCCTGGTCTTGGATAAAGATGGGCCATCAGATACTGTTGTGCCATCTTTAATTAAATATTTCTTCTATTTTAATCTCGAAAAATGAAATTATCTAGGTAGGACAAATTTGGGGTACGACAGTTGCCCCTATTCAATTATCTTCCAGTCAGATAGCGTGCGAAAACTTGAGTCTTACGCATTCTGATTGGAAGTTTATTGAATACTTGAAGTATCCTAAAATTTGTCCGACAAACATAAGGTTACACTGATATAGCATACCCTTACGAGTCTCAAGGAAGTAGGAAAAGCTGATGATGTATCACTTACCAGGTGTTGTACCCCAAAATTTGCCCTCTAATATTTCTCAAGACATTGCAAGAAGAATCTCCAAGTGGCTCAAGATTGCTCAAGAGTTGGACAGTCAAGCTATCTCCTAAGGCAGTCAACCTCAAATTAGGGTTTTGTGTTGCATCAAGGTATTTGCATCCAAATGACCCCAAGTGCTCCCAAATGTCCTAATATGTTCTAAAGTTCATCCATGTCAAATTTCAAGCCTTGCAGAGGAAGTTTGGTCAGTCAATTGCTCAAAAGGTCCAAAAATCGACTATGTTAGGGCAAAAGTCAATTGTGACCTATATACAGTCAAACTTCAAGATTTTTTGTCAACATTATCATTTTGAAGGATATTTCATCATTTGATCAAGGGTTTATCATGATTCATCAAGGATTGCTCAAGATTCATCAAGATTCAAAAGTTGTTAAATTAGGGTTTTGCAGGAAAAGTCAACTCAAATTTGACCAAGCATAACTTTCTCATACTTTATGAGAAATGACCCATAAAAAGCTCATTTTTAAGAGGATTCAATTTCCTACAATTCATCTTCATACCCAAAGATCAAGAAATGCACTCACAAAAAGTTACAAATTTGGACATTATAGGTCATTTTTGAAAGTCAATAAAAATACCTTTTTTCCTAAGCTTATAACTTGAGAATGGAATATCAAAATGAGATGCAACAAAAATGGTTGGTTAGAGGACATCTCAAGGTTTATAAATAGTCCAAGAACACCTCCAAAGGTTCCAAATTGAAGAATTTATGCATTGTTGAAGTTGGGCATTTTCCCAAAATTGCCAAAAGTCAACTATCCCCAAAACATCAAATTTTGTCAAATGGGCCCACTTTTTTCCACTTGATTGGATCTTGTCACACTACACACGTGTCCTATCTTTAGTCTTGTGTCCATTTGTTGATTTTTCTATTTTATTTGATTTTTATTGAATTAATTCATTTTAAATCAATTTAAATCCAAATAAAATCCAAATATTGATTACTTGGAATCTTTTTGATTGGTATAGGTCTTAAATATCATGATGGACATAATCAAATCCGAATCAAGCCATATCATGAACAAAATATTGGATTTTTGACCAATTTGGAAGCTTTTTAATGGTGAATCAAATCACATCTTCAAACATCAATGCATAAGGATTCAGCCCAAAAAACTATACCTACTTCATTCCATATTACTTATACAAGCTAAAGGCAAGAGCCAAAGAACCTGGAGGCTGCACAATCAGAGGAACAAAACTTGAAAAATTTCCAAAAAAGCTTGAAATTGAAATCACCCCTAGAGGCCAATTCAGAACCAAAACTCAACGTAGACCCCTTGCTGGACATCCACTGAGTCAGTAGCAATCAAAAGCAAGCTTCCAGACCCCCTCAATCGCGCTGTAAGTCTCCCTGAAAATCGCTCTGCACTTGAAACCGTAACTCCATATTTTTGCATCTTTTGAACAAATCTTTGGTATAATCATGCTTATCGTTCAATTTCTAAGATTTCTACATCATTTGATTGCATTTTCATGAGCCATAGCCTTGTAACCGAACCTAGGGTTTGGAAGTTTGTTTTTTGGGCGTTTTCTCTACAGGTGAAATCAAGGCCATTAATAGACATAGACTTGCTCAGGATGTCCAGACGAACATGTCCATGGTTTTGGTTTTTATTTTTATAGCCTAAAACTAATTCTATGATGCAGCTATGGATTTAGCTGCGGATGTAAATCCGCAGGAAAAAGAACCAGGGTTCAGTGGAGAAGACGAAGACGTGTCCCTGTCCAATTGGCCCATTCAAACACTTGGCGCGCGTTTTTTAATTTTCTGGCATATTATTGATGTTTCCCATATAATATTCATTGTTTATTATACTAACAATTAAGCACATTGGTTGAGTTGGTAAGGGCGCTAGTACAAAATCCAATGGGACCTGGGTTCGAATCCCAGGTCCCCCAAATGCATTTGTTTTATTTTTCAATAGGTAATTCCATGCATTATCCAAGGCGCAGCACATCATACATCATCACCCAGATGCTTGCCAGATGGCCCTAGGCCAGATCTAGTGGTCAAGAATGAAAGTCCACCATATGCTCTAGTCAACAGGCACACGTGGGATCCAGAAAAGTCATGCAGGCCTGCTTGCATTGGGCCGCAAACTTGCCAATCTTACCCCCTGATCTAGGCCCAACACCCCTTGGTTATTTCTTTCTTCTTTTTATTTATTTATTTGTTTTGTTTAATTATTATTTTTATTCAAACTAACCAATTAAAATCTTTTTCTCATAAAATCAAAAACCAAAAATATATTTTATTTATTAAAATTAAATTCATCACTTTATTTTTGTAAATAAATATTAATTCAATTAATTCAGCTTTAATTAAGTATAACTTTTAATATTTTTGCAATAATTAAAATTAATTTAGATAATTAGGTTTTTATTAACATTAATCAAATTTGTTTTTATTTCTTTAAATATCCAAAAAATATCTTTTTCTTAAATAATTAATTTATTTAATAATTAACTTAGATTTAATTCCATTTAATTCAAAAATATACCAAAAAATCACTTTCTTTCAAAAAAGGGTCAAAACCCTAAAAACCTCGCATTCGATTTAATTTTCCGCACGCGATCCATTTTACCATGTTGATGTAATTGTTTCCCGGAATTTAATAGTTTAATAGGACCTTTAAATTATTTTATCGCTTTATTTACTTTCCGCATTTTAAATTCAAGGGTTGCTTTTGGCGATGTAAATACCCGACGCCTTGTAATAGTTAGATTTAATTTCCGCAAATTTAATTACTGCAACTTATAAACTGTTAGATGTTTGACAATATGGAATGCATGACAAGATCGAATGTATGAACTTAAAATCAACATAGATAACTATTGATATGTACAAAGGTAAAATTAACCGAAATAACACACTCGCACATGCGCACTCTTAGGGTACACCTCGCTTGGTTGCCTTCGAACGTGGTCATTGAGTATAGGAAGTTTTAGAGGTCTCCCTCTTGTCCAAAGATCATAGTTGCCTCGAAACGGTTGCCTCGGAAAAATGATCTAAGACATTAGGGTTACCACTAAGGCATTCTAACTTTTCTTTAGTGACCACACGTCCCTTAATCGAATTGACCCTTAAAACTCCAACGATGACGCTACCTACTCATCAATAGTGGGATAGCATTTTCTGAAGGACATTAGCACAGATTGATTCCTTTTTCGAGTAGGTAGATGGTTCTTAAGTACTTGCTCTCTCAAAACAAAATAAAACTTTTCGCACTTACACCTTTCAAACAAAAACTTCTTTCAAACCCACAAACACAAAGAAAAGCAAATTTTGAAAATAATATGAGCAAGTACCTAAGAGCCCGTGGACAACCACGGATAGAAAGGGTGTTAACACCTTCCCTTTCTATAATCTACCCCCCGAACCCAAGAAACATCTCGAAAAAGGAATTTTTCTGTGCTTTTTTCCTTTCCTTGTTGGATAAAATAAAAGACGGTGGCGACTCTTGCATACCGCGACATTTTGCGAAAACAAACGCAAAAGGCAAACCAGCATTCCAAAAACAGTCAGTTCTCTTCCACTGTATCACAAAACTGGCGACTCTGCTGGGGATATAATAAGTGGGGTGTACCTTAGGATTAGATCATTGTGTTTTCAATTGCTTGCTTTGTATGATTTATATTTGTGGGTTTGTATCGGAGTTACTATAGATCCTAACCCGGATCTAGGGATACCCTTTAGGTAAGTAGCAATAAACTGTGAGGGAACTGTACAGCATAGACCGATACGGTTGAAGCAGTAGCTACGTTGGTGTGGCACTTTAGATTGTACCGATATCCCTTGTGTTGGAACGAGGAGAATATGGGTCATCTAAGGGGTCATTAAGCACCAGTTGACCTTAGAACCTTTAAATTGATCAACTTGACCATAGAATAGTAGCAGTATGCTACACTCATTGAGACTAAACTCTCGTGATGATTCTGGTTGCAAGAAAAGGTTGCTAAACTGGAATTATGACCAATTGAGAGTAGTCAGTGATATTGTGATCCTCTAGAACCCGGTTACTATTTCTAGGGCAGGTTTAAACCAACTGAACTGAAAGAGGGTAGTACCTAAGCTCCTTGCCAGCATGAAATCTAAGGGCTCTCTGTGTGACTTGTGTGCCTTTACCATGTTTTCTATTTGTGGATACTTGTGGTGTGCTTTCTATCATGACATCATACATCATAACATTGCATACATCTTGCATTGGACTAACCTATTTCAAAGACAGGAGGGATTCATCTTTGTTCTGTTTTGTAGGTCATCATGATGCCTATGCATAGGAATACCATCCGGATCAACTTTGTCCAAGTTCCCATTATGCTTAAAGAGTTTATTGCAAAGATGCCTGATACTACTTCCTTCCTCAAGAAACATGGTTATCTTCTCAGTCTGGTCACCTCCAAATTGGACGAGCAGATGATGAGTGTTCTGGTCCAATTCTATGATTCGTTGTACCATTGCTTTACTTTTCAAGACTACCAGCTGGTTCCCACCTTAGAGGAGTTTTCTGATCTTCTCGGTATCTCTATTCTGGAGAAGACCCCGTTTACTGATTGGGAGAAGATCCTTAGGCCCGAAGAGATTGCTGCAGCCCTTCATTTGACCAAAGATGAGGTAATGGCTAATTGGGAGACTAGAAGTGGAGCAAAGGGATTTCTGACTAAATTCTTGGTTGGTAAAGCTAACTATTTCTGGGATAGTCTAGACTTCAAGGCATTCGAGGATATTCTGGATCTTCTGATATATGGCTTGGTATTGTTTCCGAACTCCGACTCTTTTGTTGATGTGAATGCGGTGAAAATCTTCATCTCTCGTAATCTTGTGCCCACTCTCTTGGGTGACATTCTTCATCAGCTTTATACCCGTACTGCCCGAAAGCGGGGGACCTTGATATGTTGTGCTTCGTTATTGGCGAGGTGGTTTATTTTGCACCTCCCCAAATCAGTGCTGAAGAACAAAGAAGGAATGGGCTGGGCCTATAGGGTTATGTCTCTCTCTCATAATGACATCATCTGGAATCTCAAGGGTATGGACGAGGTGGCTATTATTGATTGTTATGGGGAGTACCCCAATGTTCCACTGCTAGGAACCCATGGAGGAATTTCTTACAACCCATGCTTGGCCTTACGATAGTTCGGGAGAGCCAGAAGAGAAGGGCCTCATGAAATGCTAATGCCTAGTATCATCTTTGATTTTCAAGGGGATATCGATGAACAACACCGGAGATTCATAAGGGCTTGGGATAGAGTTCACAGATCTGATCCACATGAGTTGGGTCCAAAGACTTCTCTCCCAATGGAGCCATACCTCAGATGAGTTCGTATTCGTGCCCAAAAGTTGGGTATGTCGTATGAAGCCGTTCGGCCTATCATTGTTGAAGTTGCTAATGAAGAAGGGGTTCTTCCGACCATCCTCCATCCTTACATGCCCACTGACATTGGGGCACTGAAGAGATCTTGGATGCAACTGAGAGAGGAACGGGATGCTTATCGAGAAAAGTTCAACGAGCAAGAGCAGAAGATCCAGAGGTTGACTAGGAAGTTGGAGAACGAGCAGATTCTCAATGACTATGTCCGCACCGACAAGAAGAGACCATGGGAGCACTAATTTCCCTTTGATGATTTCCTTTCCAGTTTTTATTTACTTTTCAGTATTTCCATGCTTGTAAATGCCTTAAAGGCATCTGTTGAAAAATTTGAATTCCAAAGTTTATCTAATAAAGTGTGTTTCCTTTCTTGTTTACAAATTTGAATCTATCGATTGTCTTTGAAATCATAATCATACGTATTTCATCCCATGCACTTCATAAACAGGTACCCATTACAGGGCTCTTATTTTCTTCGTTGTTTATTTCAGCACTCATCATGTCTGTTGAACCTTCAACTGAGAAAGCCATCAAGGCCCTCCAGGCCCAGAATGCCCAATTCCAAGAGCTGTTCATGAATCTAGCTAAGGGTCAGCAAGATTTGAAGATCCTGATTCTGAAAGAGAAGAAGAAGAAGAAGAAGAGGACAATCCTGTTTAATACAGGGCACAGGTTTGGAAACAGACTTCAGAATGAAGTTGATTTGACTACCTCATCTGGAGGGAAAGATAGTCAAGAGGAAAGGAGGGCTCCTAGCCTTGTGGTCTCCGACAACGAGATGGACTTCGATGAAGAACAGTATCCTCCTGCTGAGGATAGATACAAGCAACTGGAAGACCGATTGAGTTCTATGGAAGTTTAGAAAGTGCCTGGTCTGGAATTTGGTGATCTAGGTCTATCATCTAGGGTGGTGATTCCCCATAAATTCAAGGCACCAGCCTTTGCTAAGTATGATGGAGTTTCTTGTCCGAAGCTGCACCTCCGGTCATATGTGAAGAAGATTCAGCCGTACACCGCTGATAAGAACCTATGGATCCATTTCTTTCAAGACAGTCTCTCAGGGACTCAGCTTGAATGGTTCTACCAGTTGGATGGAACCAGCATCCGTAGTTGGGAAGATTTGGCTACTGCTTTCTACAGGAAGTACCACTACAACTCCGACCTCACTCCCACGCGTACCCAACTCCAGGGTATGTCAATGGGAACGGGTGAAAGATTCAAAGATTATGCTCAAAAGTGGAGGGACCTCGCCGAAAGAGTACAACCACCCTTGGCTGATCGGGAGCTTGTGGACATGTTTCTGGGGACCTTGTCTTGTCCATTCTTCAACCATCTGATAGGAAGATCTTCGTCTGGGTTTACAGAGCTCATTATGACCGGTGAGAGGATTGAGGCTGGTATTAAGGCTGGTAAGATACAGAAGGGTGCATCATCAAGCACCAAGAAGAAGCCCTTTAAGAAAGAGTACAATGTTGTCTACAGTGCGAGAAGACAGAATAGACCTAGACACCGCCAAGCTGTTAATGCGGTTGTTATTTCAAAACATGCTGGTGCTCCTCAGTACAACAATCAACAAAAAGACGAGAGACCTCGAAAGAAATTCACTCGTCTCAACATGACCTTATCTCAAATTCTGCCATAATTACTGAAAACTAATCTGGTGATTCCAAAGGAAGCCCCGAAGAATCCAAATACAATGTCACTGAAGTATAACCCTAATTCCCGCTGTGCTTATCACTCTGATAGCCCGGGGCATAATACAGATGATTGTTGGACTTTGAAGAATAAGGTACAAGACTTGATCGATGCGAAGGAGATTGAGTTCGGAGCACCAGAGAAGCCTAAACAAGATGCAGGGGTGAATGCTATCAGGGATGACGATGATGAAGAGTTTGATATCGACAGTTAGATCTACCCGACTGCCAATGGAGGATTAAGCAACTGGACAACAAAGGATTCTATGCCCGTTTCCGTTATCACCCAGTAATGAAACTTTTTGTTTTGAATATGTAACAGACAATGTTTTAAACTATATGGCCCGGTGTCTTACCCGGGGCACTGTGGCTTCATTTGTGAGGGCTTTATGTGTGTCATTTTCATATATCATTAATAAAAGCATTGTACATTCTTGCATTTCAAATTTTGCGCTCCTAGTTTTTCTTTATTATATATTGCAAAACAACTATTTTACACACACTCACATATACATGTCTACATCCACTCTGGATCTCACTGGTAACGACTCTGCTACTGCCAGTTATGACTTCGAAAATCTGATCAACTTAGTCGAAGACGAAGGTGAAGATGATTGCGAAGTGCCTGGTGAACTTGCAAGACTTTTACTCCAAGAAGAGACGGCCATTCAGCCGCACGAAGAGCCGGTGGAATCAGTGAATCTGGGTACTGAGATAGATAAGAAAGAAGTTAAGATCGGTGCAAATCTGGAAGCTAGTGTGAAGCAACGGTTAATTCAGATGTTGGGTGACTACGTTGAGATCTTTGCCTGGTCTTACGAAGATATGCCTGGGTTGGATACTGATATTGTTGTTCATCGCCTGCCTACCAAGGAAGACTGTCCTCCAGTGAAACAGAAGGTCCGCCGAATGCGCCCAGAGATGTCTGAGAAGATCAAGGCTGAGGTTATGAAACAATTCGATGCCGGTTTTCTAGCAGTTACTTCTTACCCTCAGTGGGTGGCCAATGTGGTTCCTGTGCCGAAGAAGGACGATAAGGTTCGAATGTGTGTTGACTATAGGGATCTGAACAGGGCAAGCCCCAAGGATAATTTCCCTCTGCCTCATATTGACGTTCTAGTTGACAACACCACTCAGCATAAAGTCTTCTCCTTTATGGATGGTTTCTCCGGTTATAATCAGATTAAAATGGCTCCCGAAGACATGGAGAAGACAACTTTTGTTACTCAGTGGGGTACCTTTTGCTACAAGGTCATGCCTTTTGGACTGAAGAATGCTGGGGCAACGTATCAGCGTGCCATGGTTGCTTTGTTTCATGACATGATCCATCATGAGATTGAATTATACATCTATGATATGATTGCAAGGTCCCAAACTGAGGAGGAACACCTTGACCATCTGCAGAAGCTGTTCGACAGGTTAAAGTTGTACAAGATGAGGTTAAGCCCGAACAAGTGCACCTTCGGGGTGAGATTCGGTAAGCTACTAGGTTTCATCGTAAGTGACAAAGGTATTCAAGTGGATCTTGCGAAGGTGAAAGATATATAAGAAATGCCAGCTCCCAGAACTGAGAAAGAAGTCAGAGGCTTTCTGGGATGACTGAACTACATTGCCCGATTCATCTCGCACCTGACTGCTACTTGTGAGCCAATCTTCAAGCTGCTGAAGAAAGATCAAGTGGTATGTTGGAACAATGAATGCCAGGCCGCTTTAGAAAGGATCAAAGAATATCTCCAAGAGCCTCCTATTCTGATGCCACCAGTTGAAGGGAGACCTCTGATCTTATACTTGACAGTACTCGACAACTCAATGGGGTGTGTGCTGGGTCAGCATGACGAGTCTGGCCGAAAAGAGCATGCTATTTATTACCTTAGCAAAAAGTTTACCGACTGTGAGACCCGATACTCACTGCTCGAGAAAACTTGTTGCGCTTTGGCATGGGCTGCTCGCCGGCTGAGACAGTATATGTTGACTCACATTACTCTGTTGATATCAAAGATGGATCCAATCAAGTATATCTTCGAGAAGTCTACTTTGTCCGG
Organism: Vicia faba; assembly: GCA_948472305.1. Lineage (NCBI taxonomy): Eukaryota > Viridiplantae > Streptophyta > Magnoliopsida > Fabales > Fabaceae > Vicia > Vicia faba. Next base: position 1,260,697,442 of record OX451740.1, read on the forward strand.
AAGAATAGCAAGATGGCAGATGATCTTGACTGAGTATGACATCCAATATACGACCCAAAAGGCAATTAAGGGAAGTGTGTTGGCAGACCATTTGGCACATCAGGCAGTGGATGATTACCAGTCTATGAACTTTGAATTCCCGGACGAGAATATCATGATAGTAACTGATTGTGAAACACCTAGACCGGATGAAGGACCTGAGGAAGGATCCAGATGGTCTATGTACTTTGATGGAGCTTCGAATGCTTTGGGTAATGGCATTGGCGATGTGATCATATCTCCTAAAGGCTCTCATACTCTGTTTACCGCCCGCCTATGTTTCAACTGCACCAACAACATGGCGGAGTATGAAGCGTGCATCATGGGTCTTCGAGCAGCAATTGATCTAAGGATTAAGTTTCTAAGTGTCTTTGGGGATTCTGCTCTTGTGATCAGTCAGATCAAAGGCGAGGGGGATATGAAACACCCAAACCTTATTCCTTACAAGGAGTATGTATTGACGTTGCTTCCCCACTTCGAAGAGATAACCTTTGAACACTTCCCTAGAGAGGAGAATCAGTTGGCGGACGCGCTAGCTACGATGTCTTCTATGTTCAAAGTCAATTGGGACAATGAAGCTCCCCGGATCATCATTGAAAGATTGGATGAACCTGCCCACTGCTGTGACATTGAGACTGAAGAGGTAGCAAATAAACCCTGGTATCATGAGGTGAAGAGGTACCTTGAAGCTCAAGAGTACTCGGAGGGTGCATCTGTTAATGACAAAAAGTTTCTGAGGAGGTTCGCAGAGAAGTTCTTCATCAGTAATGGCATCCTTTACAAGCGTAACCATGATTCAACCTTACTGCGTTGTGTGGATAAGAATGAAGCAGAAAGGATCATGTCGGAGTTACATGAAGGTACTTTCGGAACTCATTCCAGTGGACATACCATGGCAAAGAAAATCCTTTGGGCAGGATATTATTGGTCCACAATGGAAGCCGACTATTATCAGCATTCTCAGACATGTCACAAGTGTCAAGTCTATGCTGATAAGGTGCACATACCTCCAGTTCATCTGAATGTCTTGACGGAACCTTGGCCTTTTGCAATGTGGGACATTGATATGATCGGTGATATCAGACCTACGGCATCCAACGGGCATCGTTTCATCCTAGTAGCTATTGATTACTTTACGAAGTGGGTTAAAGCAACTTCCTTTGCTACAGTAACCAAGAACGTCGTGGCACGGTTCATTCGGCATAATCTGATTTGTCGATATGGTGTACCAAAGAGGATCATTACAGACAATGGTACCAATCTAAACAACAAGATGATCACTGAGCTCTGCGAGCAATTCAAGATACATCATCACAACTCTTCTCCCTACCGGCCGAAGATGAATGGGGCTGCCGAAGCAGCTAATAAGAACATTAAGAAGATTGTGCAGAAGATGACAGTGACATACAGAGACTGGCACGAGATGTTACCATTTGCTCTTCATGGGTACCGTACCTCCGCACGAACGTCAACAGGGGCTACACCCTATTCCTTGGTATATGGTATGGAGGCAGTCTTGCCCATTGAAGTTCATATACCCTCTCTTCGGATCATGAAGGATGCAGGTTTGAGTGAAGATGACTGGATTCAGATCCGGCTTGATCAACTGAACCTAATCGACGAAAAGAGACTTACTGCTATTTGTCATGGTCAGACGTACCAAAAATGGATGATCAAGGCATTTAACAAGAAAGTTAGACGACAAGAGTATCAAGTTGGAGACCTGGTTATCAAGCGCATTATTCTACCTCAAGGTGATCCCATGGGCAAATGGACCCCTACTTACGAAGGGCCATTTATGGTTAAGAACATTTTCTCAGGAGGAGCTATGATTCTAACCACCATGGAAGGTGACGACCTTCCTCACCACGTTAATGCGGACATAGTGAAAAGATACTACGCATAATTAAAGACCCGCTAGGTTGACTGGCCTAGGCAAAAATAAGTGCTTCCCGGCGAACCAAAAGGGTTCGGGCAAAAATAAGGGATGAAAATGAAAAAAATATGTACACCCGGTAAGTCGAAAACCTGAAAAGGAGGCTTGGGCAAAAAAGGGTATCCTGGTGGACTGAAAACCCGAAAGGGCGGTCCAGGCAAAAATTAGGGATCAAAGCGTTACACTATGTCTCATTGGATCACCTTGCATCCAGACTTCGGTATCGACTATCAAGCTCGGACGACACTAATCAATTTGATCTACCTTCAACCAGTAGCAAAGTGATGAGATGCTCGAAGATATAAAGGCAATAGCAGAGTTGGAACCCAGTGGGATTATTCACATATTTGTTTTGTTTAGTTTTTCATAAATTGTGTAAATTCTAATATTCGGCGGCGTTCTCTTACTAGGATGTCATCCTCTTGTACAAAAAACACCTATTTAAAGGCCAAACTTCAAATCAATACAAATTCATTTTCAGAAAAATTTCAAACTGTTTTTCCTTTATCTGTTTTGTTTTGCAAAGAACGTCCAATGTTCATTTTTGATATATGCATTTGACATTAATTGCCGCTCATAAATATTTACATGCGAAACAAAAGATGAATTACCGGAAATAGCAGAAACAGGGGCAATAAGAATTGTCCAAACTGTACAGTTGCTCTGTCCACCAGGTACAAAGGTAAATTCAGCTGAAGAATATGGCTAAGATACTTTTACTCCCCGCAGAATAAGGAAGTAATGGTAGCTCACCCCCAGCTGAGACTTGCAACTATGAACGAATCATCAACGCTCTCCCCAAGCAGAGTTTATCTACCATCAGCACTAAAGAGGCTTGATATCCTCGGCATTCTTAATATTCCCCAACGGAGTATAAGAATGTTCCCCAGAAGAATATAAAACACCCCCAGTAGAGTCAATATTTCCCAGCACGGTCTGAAAAAGCTTCCCCAACGGAGTTGAATCATCATCCCCAGTAGACTCTGGAAGTTTATCCCCAACGGAGTACAAGATAACTCTCCCCAGCCAAGTTCAAAGGATCATTCCCAACAAAACTAAGAGGACTATCCCTACAAAAGTCTAACAGGGTTATCCCCAACAAGTCACAACTAAAAGATCATCCCCAGCGAAGTTCTTTCCTTTCACAAACAGGAATTCAATCCTCAACATATTCAATATCACCAGCAACGATAATCCATCCCCAGCGGAATTTATCAATGGAATCCTCAGAAGAGAATCTCTTCCCTATAGAGTAATCTCCTCATCGGTTTATTCCCCAACAGAGTTATTTTCTCCTACAGATTTATTCTCGCAAATCATCTTCGTTCACCATCCCCGGCGGAAACGAAGAATTCGACTCTTGTCTCCAGAAGTTATCCAGGATTTATTTTCCCCAGCTAAAACATTACATTTCCATACATCATGATACATGCATAAATGCATCATACCACACAATCTCATTTATGTTGAGAACATCATTGATTGATCCATATCATGCATTGCATATGACTGACCTTTACCTTTCAGGAAAGATGCAGTTAAATCCTCAACTATGTGGAAGACCTTGTCTGGTCCAGTTAAATCGATGCCTAATGATTTTTCTGATGTCAATCCAGCCAAAGTTAATCCAAGACCTTCTCTGGTCCAGTTAAGTCGATTCCTAAAGATTTTTCTGATGCCGATCTAGTTGAAGTTATTCCAAGACCTTGTCTGGTCCAGTTAAATTAATTCCTAAAGATTTTTCTGATGCCGATCCAGTCAAAGGCCTTCTCTGGTCCAGTCAAATCAATTCCTAAAGATTTTTCTGATGCCGATCCAGTTGAAGTTATTCCAAGACCTTGTCTGGTCCAGTTAAATCGATTCCTAAAGATTTTTCTGAGGCCGATCCAGTCAAAGGCCTTCTCTAGTCCAGTTAAGTCGATTCCTAAAGATTTTTCTGATGTCGATCCAGTTGAAGTTATTCCAAGACCTTGTCTGGTCCAGTTAAATCGATTCCTAAAGATTTTTCTGATGTCGATCCAGTCAAAGGCCTTCTCTGGTCAAGTTAAGTCGATTCCTAAAGATTTTTCTGATGTCGATCCAGTTGAAGTTATTCCTAGACCTTGTCTAGTCTAGTTAAATTGATTCCTAAAGATTTTTCTGATGCCGATCCAGTCAAAGGCCTTCTCTGGTCCAGTTAAATCGATTCCTAAAGATTTTTCTGATGCCGATCCAGTTGAAGATATTCCAGGACCTTGTCTGGTCCAGCTAAATCGATTCCTAAAGATTTTTCTGATGTCGATCCAGTCAAAGGCCTTCTCTTGTCCAGTCAAATCGATTCCTAAAGATTTTTCTAATGCCGATCCAGTTGAAGTTATTCCAAGGCCTTGTCTGGTCCAGTTAAATCGATTCCTAAATATTTTTATGATGCCAATCTAGTCAAAGTTAATCCAAGATCTCCTCTGGTTCAGTCAGATCGCCAATAAGATCTCCCTGATTCGTTCTCTAGTCGAAGTTCAAACCACCTACCAACAATCTCCAAATTGCATCTATAAGCCCATTCCTTACATCACAAGGCTGATACTACATCATGCGAGTGCAAATTTCTGGGCACTCTAGTGTTCAATCATCTTCCACCTTCGGATCACGAAAGGCCCGAAAGCCAATCTATATCCTTAGGTTTAAGAAAATTGAACAGGGGAAGCTGTTGTACCCCAAAATTTTCCCTCCCATATTTCTCAATTCATTGCAAGAAGAATCTCCAAGTGGCTTAAGATTGCTCAAGAGTTGGACAGTCAAGCTATCTCCTAAGGCAGTCAACCTCAAATTAGGGTTTTGTGTTGCATCAAGGTCTTTGCATCCAAATGACCCCAAGTGCCCCCCAATGTCCTAATATGTTCTCAAGTTCATCCATGTCAAATTTCAAGCCTTGCAGAGGAAGTTTGGTCAGTCAATTGCTCAAAAGGTCCAAAAATCTACTGTGCTAGGGAAAAGTCAAATGTGACCTATATACAGTCAAACTTCAATATTTTTTGTCAACATTCTCATTTTGAAGGATATTTCATCATTTGATCAAGGGTTGATCATGATTCATCAAGGATTGCTCAAGATTCATCAAGATTCAAAAGTTGCTAAATTAGGGTTTTGTAGGAAAAGTCAACTCAACTTTGACCAAGCATAACTTTCTCATACTTTATGAGAAATGGCCAATCAAAAGCTCATTTTTAATAGGATGCAATTTCCTACAATTCATATTCATACCCCAAGATCAAGAAATGCACTCACAAAAAGTTACAAATTTGGACATTATAGGTCATTTTTGAAAGTCAATAAAAACACCTTTTTTTCCAAAGCTTATAACTTGAGTATGGAATATCAAAATGAGATGAGACCAAAAGGGTTGGTTATAGGACATCTCAAGGTTTCTAAAAAGTCATAGAACACCTCCAAAGGTTCCAAATTGAAGAATTTATGCATTCTTGAAGTTGGGCATTTTCCCAAAATTGCCAAAAGTCAACTATCCCCAAAACATCAAATTTTGTCAAATGGGCCCACTTTTTCCACTTGATTTGATCTTGTCACACTACACACGTGTCCTATCTTCAGTCTTGTGTCCATTTATTGATTTTTCTATTATATTTGATTTTTATTGAATTAATTCATTTTAAATCAATTTAAATCCAAATAAAATCCAAATATTGATCACTTGGAATCTTTTTGATTGATATAGGTCTTAAATGTCATCATGGACATAATCAAATTCGAATCAAGCCATATCATGAACAAAATATTGGATTTTTGACCAATTTGGAAGCTTTTTAATGGTGAATCAAATCACATCTTCAAACATCAATGCATAAGGATTCAGCCCAAAAAACTTGACCTAATTCATTCCATATTACTTATACAAGCTAAAGGCACGAGCAAAAGAACCTGGAGGCTGCACAATCAGAGGAACAAAACTTGAAAAATTATCAAAAAAGCTTGAAACTTAAATCACCCTGAGAGGCCAATTCAGAACCAAAACTCAACGTAGACCCCTTGCTGGACATCCACTGAGTCAATAGAAATCAAAAGCAAGCTTCCAGACCCCCTCAATCGCGCTGTAAGTCTCCCTGAAAATCGCTCTGCACTTGAAACCGTAACTCCATATTTCTGCATCTTTTGAACAAATCTTTGGTATAATCATGCTTATCGTTCAATTTCTAAGATTTCTACATCATTTGATTGCATTTTCATGAGCCATAGCCCTGTAACCGAACCTAGAGTTTGGAAGTTTGTTTTTTGGGCGTTTTCTCTACAGGTGAAATCAAGGCCATTAATGGACATAGACTTGCTCAGGATGTCCAGAAGAACATGTCCATGGTTTTGGTTTTTATTTTTATAGCCTAGAACTAATTGTATGATGCAGCTATGGATTTAGCTGCGGATGTAAATCCGCAGGAAAAAGAACCAGGGTTCAGTGGAGAAGACGAAGACGTGTCCTTGTCCAATTGGCCCATTCAAACACTTGGTGCGCGTTTTTTAATTTTCTGGCATATTATTTATGTTTCCCATATAATATTCATTGTTTATTATACTAACAATTAAGCACATTGGTTGAGTTGGTAAGGGCGCTAGTACAAAATCCAATGGGACCTGGGTTCGAATCCCAGGTCCCCCAAATGCATTTGTTTTATTTTTCAACAGGTAATTCCATGCATTATCCAAGGCGCAGCATATCATACATCATCACCCAGATGCTTGCCAGATGGCCCTAGGCCAGATCTGGTGGTCAGGAATGAAAGTCCACCATATGCTCTAGTCAACAGGCACACGTGGGATCCAGAAAAGTCATGCAGGGCTGCTTGCATTGGGCCGCAAACTTGCCAATCTTACCCCGTGATCTAGGCCCAACACCCCTTGGTTATTTCTTTCTTCTTTTTATTTATTTATTTGTTTTGTTTAATTATTATTTTTATTCAAACTAACCAATTAAAATCTTTTTCTCATCAAATCAAAAACCAAAAATATATTTTATTTATTAAAATTAAATTCATCACTTTATTTTTGTAAATAAATATTAATTCAATTAATTTAGCTTTAATTAGGTATAACTTTTAATATTTTTGGAATAATTAAAATTAATTTAGATAATTAGGTTTTTATTAACATTAATCAAATTATTTTTATTTCTTTAAATATCCAAAAATCCAAAAAATATCTTTTTCTTAAATAATTAATTAATTTCATAATTAACTTAGATTTAATTCCATTTAATTCAAAAATAAACCAAAAAATCACTTTCTTTCAAAAAAAGGTCAAAACCCTAAAAAACTCGCATTCGATTTAATTTTCCACACGCGGTCCATTTTACCATGTTGGTGTAATTGTTTCCCGGAATGTAATAGTTTAATAGGACCTTTAAATTATTTTATCGCTTTATTTACTTTCCGCATTTTAAATTCAAGGGTTGTTTTTGGCGATGTAAATACCCGACGCCTTGTAATAGTTAGATTTAATTTCCGCAAATTTAATTACCGCAACTTATAAACTGTTAGATGTTTGACAATAGGGAATGCATGACAAGATCGAATGTATGAACTTAAAATCAACATAGATAACCATTGATATGTACAAAGATAAAATTAACATAAATAACACACTCGCACATGTGCACTCTTAGGGTACACCTCGCTTGGTTGCCTTCGAACGTGGTCATTGAGTATAGGAAGTTTTAGAGGTCGCCCTCTTGGTTACCGCTAAGGCATTCTAACTTTGCTTTAGTGACCACACGTCCCTTAATCGAATTGACCCTTAAAACTCCAACGATGACGCTACCTACTCATCAATAGTGGGATAGAATTGTCTAAAGGACATTAGCACAGATTGATTCCTTTTTCGAGTAGGTAGATGGTTCTTAAGCACTTGCTCTCTCAAAACTAAATAAAACTTTTCGCACTTACACCTTTCAAACAAAAACTTCTTTCAAACCCACAAACACAAAGAAAAGCAAATTTTGAAAACAATATGAGAAAGTACCTAAGAGCCCATGGATAACCACGGATAGAAAGGGTGCTAACACCTTCCTATTCTATAATCTACCCTCCTAACCCGAGAAACATCTCGAAAAAGGAATAATTTTGTGCTTTTTTCCTTTCCTTGTTGGATAAAATAAAAGACGGTGGAGACTCTTGCTTACCGCGACATTTTGCGAAAACAAACGCAAAACACAAACCAGCATTCCAAAAACAGTCAATTATCTCCCACCGTATCACACCAGGGTTTGATAACGAGGCAGATGGTTTTAAGAGAGCAATTTTGTATGTCTTGGTTTAGCTTTTGATCATTCACCCATTTGGAGGATGAACACAACAATGATTGATGATGCATGGCTGCTTGAAGACTGAGGCCATGGATTATGTTTGTGAATCGCTGCATGACATCTAAGGCGATGGGCTAGAGTTTTGTATTTTTGGCCATCGCTGCATGAAGTCTGAGGCGAAGGTCTGTGTTAAGAAGTAAAGAAACACTATGCTGCCTAAAGTCTGAGGAAATGGGCTAAAGTTTGGTTTTCTTTTGAGCATCACTGTATAAAGTCTTAGGCGATGATCTGTGTCGCGGGATAATGCATTGTTGCATGAAGTCTGAGGCAATGGGTTAAGTTTACAAATCGTTGCGTGAAGTCTGAGGCAATAAGATGGGTTTTGTATTATTTAAGCATCGCTGCTTGAAGTCTGAGGCGATGATCAAGAGCTTGGAATAAAGGAACATATTGTTGCATGAAGTCTGAGGTAATAGGCTTGGTTCGTAAATCTCTGCGAGAAGTCTGAGGCGATAAGCTAGATTTTACAGAATGAAGAAACACATTGCTGCATAAAGTCTGAGGCAATGGGTTAGGTTTTCAAATCGCTGCGTGAAGTATGAGACGATAAGCTAAATTTGTTTTTTCGAACATCGCTGCATGAAGTCTAAGACGATAATTTGGGTTTTGCAAATACATTGCGGCTTAGAGCCAATGTGTTGAATTTTGAGAATACATTGCGGCTTAGAAGAAATGTGTGGAATTCGGAGAATACATTATGGATTAGAGGCAATATGTTAAATTTGGAGAATACATGTGGCTTAGAGGTAATGTGTTGAATTCAGAGAATACATTGAAGCTTGGAGGCAATATGCTGAATTAGGAGAATACATGGCGGCTTAGAGGCAATGTACTGAGTTTTGAGAATACATTGCGACTTAGAGGCAATGTGTTAAATTCGGAGAATACATTGCGGCTTGGAGGCAATGTGTTGAATTCAGAGAATACATTGCGGCTTAGAGGCAATGTACTGAGTTTTTAGAATACATTGTGGCTTAGAGGCAATGTGTTGAATTCGGAGAATAAATTGCGGCTTTGAAGCAATGTGTTGAATACAGAGAATACATTGCGGCTTAGAGGCAATGTACTGAGTTTTGAGAATACATTACGGCTTAGAGGAAATGTACCGAGTTTGGAGAATACATTGCGGATTAGAGGCAATGTAATGAGTTTTGAGAATACATTACGGCTTAGAGGAAATGTACTGCGTTTGGAGAATACATTGCGGCTTAGAGGCAATCTACTGAGTTTTTGCAAATACATTGTGGCTTAGAGGCAATGTAATGAGTTTTGTGAATGCATTGCGGCTTAGAGGCAATGTACTGGTTTTTAAGAATACATTGCCGCTTAGAGGCAATGTAATAAGTTTTGCGGATACATTGTAGCTTAGAGACAATGTAAATGAGTTTTGCGGATACATTGCGGCTTAGAGGCAATGTGCTGAGTTTGGATAATACATTGCAGCTTAGAGGCAATGTATTGAATGTTGTTCATTACTGCATGAAGACTTAGGTAATAGACTACTTTGTAAAGAACTCATCACTGCAAGAAGACTTAGGTGATGGGCTAAATGCGTCACAGCATGAAGACTTAGGTGACGAGTTAAACCGTAGGAGAAGTATTGGGTTCGTTGACCCTTAGATAGTTGAATCGAGGGTGAGATTATTTATTTATTTGCTATGTGATACATGCGTATGCATGCGCATTGAATGTTGTATGTATGTTAAATGTATGATGTTTGACATTGATATGGAACCCTGAATATATGCGTATTGTAAGCAAGAATGCATAGTGTATGTATGCTTGAGATATGCAAAATGTATGTATGTATGAAATGTGTGTAAGATGCGCGTATGCCTTGGAATGTTATAAGGACTATTTTTCAATTCTCTCCTTTAAACCATGGGCTTAGAGTTGCCAATTCCTGGCGCTGTGTCGTCGTAGCATTGTTGAACTTGAACACAGTGGACAATGTTAGAAAAATTTGAACATTGATTTTGTATTGTGATTGCGGGTGTAGACGTAGGCGTAGGTAATGGCGTATGCATAGATTTTTATGTTGTAAGTGCAGGCGTAAACATGGACGTATGCATAGAATTGGCAGGAGTACACATGTGCGTGGATACGTGCGAATGTAGACCTCGTGTTGTAAGTGTAGGCATAGGCACTGACATGGATGTAAACTTTGTGTGCGGACGCATAGATGTAGGCATAGACTTTATATTGTTGAGTGAAAGCATAGGCACAAATGCTTTTATTTTGTTAATTCCCCGAAATGATTTCAAGAGAATATTCACAAGTAATGATCATAGTATTTTGTAAACAAGTCGGAGAAAAGAAAAATGCAATTTGAACAGATGCAAAGAATGTAAATGTTTTATTGATATGCCTCTGAAGAGACGAGAATACAAGATGTAATTCCTAGGAAGGGGTAATTACAGAAATTTTTACAACTATAAATGGCAATAAAATGATAATTGCTGCTGTTGTTCCCCAATATCCTTTTAATGATCTTATCTCATTTGCTTATGAGTTGTATGATTCAGATTTATCTCTCCCTTCATGGTTTGTAGTTGCAGTTCTTAGATCGCAGTCTTTTTATTCTTTATTTCTTTTTAAGTGATCCCTAATTTGTTCCTGGATTATACTTTCGGGTTTTCAATCCACAGGGAGAAATTTTTGTTTATATACCCCTAATTTTTTCCTGGATCGCCCTTTGGGGTTTTCGATCCACCGGGACGCTCCCTTTTTCCCTAAGTCGCCCATTTAGGGTTCGAGCTTAGCGATCTTTTTATACATAGTATTTTTGACTACGTCTGAGTTTTCCGTATGCGGTAGTTCTTCCCCATCCATTGTTGTGAGGATAAGACTACCACCAGCGAATGTTGTTTTGACTATGTATGGGCCTTCGTAGTTGGGTGCCCATTTACCACGTGATTCGAGGCAAGGTAGCCTAATATTCTTGAGCATTGGACCATGTTATAGTTCCTCTTGTGGAGTACACTGTTACTCAGGAAGAATTTCGAGGTTAATTTTCGTAGAGTTTGCTTGTCGATGCTAGAGGCATTCTCTGGATGTTCTTGTTTTTCGAGGTACTTCTTGATGTCGTAAAGCCAAGGCTTGTTATATTATCATTTTTTTAATAGCAAAGCAATGTGCAGGCTCTTTGAAATGTTTGTTTGTGATGTGCGGTTCACAGCTGATATAGTTTCCAGAGCGTCAGGCATTTGATTTTTTTTCGTGGGCTGTCAGTAAAAGGGATCTTTGTGAATTCTGCAGTCAGTTTTCAAAACATGATCCTGATATGGAATCATATTTGGGTGTTTAGTATCCCATTTGTTGTTGACTTGGTATATGGCTTGTGAGCATTCTTTGGAGAAGTCAGAACTGCCCCTATATCGTGCCCCTGTGCATTTGAAGCCTCGTTGAACGTGGATATCCAACATGCCCCTGGCTCGGGTTCTTCGTCAGGTCTTGGTATTTTATAGTTGCTTATTTTTACTGCACTATCTATATTTAACCTTGGCCTGTTTCTGTAGGAACAAGCAGATATGCGCAATAACTTGATCAGCTTCTTTGTGGCTCCGCTCTAACATTTCCCCTTAGCTTCATTTCTTTTGGATCTTCCCCTATGCTTAGATTGATGGTCTCTTATATCCTCTTGATATGGTTGTATATTGTTAGCTTTTATTTTTATTTCCCTCGCCATTTTCTCAGGGAGTTTAATATCTTTATCATCTTCTACTTTAGCTTGGTTGATAGGAGCATCAAAATTATATCGGATTGCAGCAGTAGCATTATCGGTGGTTTTGGGCATGAATTTGCACCTTTATCATGTTTTGGTGCAGATTTAGTATATGATATTTGAAAATGCATATGCAGAGAAAGTATTTCCATTTTTAAATTTAAGATATAAATGCAAGAGAAAGAAAAGGGATCTTAATTGGAAACAAGATATAACTTTGATTAATCGTAAATATTGTATGAAACAAAATGGGGGAACCCTTACAAGCAACCCCTATGCCTCGGGCTTAAAATATATTCTTTTGAAAACAAGAAAAATTAATTAGGAAAGAAAAAGATCTCAAGAACCTCCACATTCGTCCATCTTTTGAGTTCTTTTCCTGGGGAGCCTTCTAGGATGAATTCAGTTGCCCCTTTGTCCTTGTTGGATATTTCTACCACATGTCTGTCATGCACTACTCCCTTGTTGACAAAGGTCTCTTGGATTGGAGGAAAATGTTCTTCACTCTTCAGGGCAGCTTTATATCTTTCTTCAGGGTATTGTCTGAAGTGGACTATCCCCTGGTCCCTTAGCCTTTGTAGAGCTCTTTCGAATGCTTCATTATGTTCTAGCGGGATCCCAATAGATATTCTTTCAGCGGGTTTATCGGGGTTTTTGCTTGTCTGCTTGCCCCAGAGTCAGTGACTACTTCAATTGCATTTATTGTCAGCCCATCGTGCAAAGGCGTAGGGTGTGATTGGATGTCAGGTTTCTCAAAAGTGATGTTTTGAGATTATAACAAGTCTTGTACCTTATGCTTGAATGGCCAACATTTCTCTATGGTATGTCCAGGAGAGTTAGTGTGATACTCATATCTAGCGTTGGCATCGTATCTTCGTGGGACTGGCCCAACTGGAGGAGCTAGAGGCTTGAGTTCCACTAAGGATGCCTTAACTAATGGTTGTAATAGCTGACAGGGTGGCATCTGGAGTGGATCAAATTTCCTGGGTGGCCTTCTGCCTTGTTGATGTCTTAGTGGGATCACTAATGGTTGTTGTACCCTAGGTTGTGACGCTACAACATTAATTTCTCCCTCTTTTCCTTTGGGGAGGTTTGAAGTAGGCCTCTTTGAATTGTAGGGAGCGTTTAATGGTCCCTCTGATATCTTCCCACTTTTTATCCCAGTCTCGATTCTTTCTTCAATGGTTACTAGGTCTGAGAACCCCGAAGAGATACTTCCAATCATCATCTCATAATGCAGCCCGTGCAAAGTTTCCATGAACGTCTGTACTAATTCTTTTTCTAATAGTGGTGGTTGCACACGGGATGCCAACTCCCTCCATCTTTGATCATATTCCTTGAAGGACTCTTCTTTCTTCTGGGACAGGTTCTGGAGTTGCATGCGGGTAGGCTCCATGTCTAGGTTATATTTGTAATGCTTTAGAAAAGCATTAGCAAGATCTTCCCAGGTTCGAATATGCATTTTCTCCAATTGCATATACCAGTCTGAATATGCCCCACTCAGGCTATCTTGAAAATAGTGAATCATCAGCTTTTAATCGTGAGCATGGGCATGCATCTTCCTGCAATACATACGAAGATGATTTCTTGGACAAGTGAGCCCATTGTATTTTTGAAAGTCAGGCACTTTGAACTTTGGTGGAATCACCACATTAGGGACTAGGCCCATTTCGAGAGCGTCTACTTCGAAAGCGTCAAAACCCTCCATAGCTTTTAATCTTTCCTCCAGAGCTTTATACTGATTCATGACCAGTGGATTATCAACAGCATGAGTACCAGTCGTCTTTAAGGATGCCTGGTTGGCATCCTCTGGGTCGTGGTCTCCGTATTCCAGGTCCAAGTAGTTATCTGCATTATTGGTTGGAATCTGCAAGGTATGTGATGCCCCTGCCTGTGGTGGTAGTGGGACACACCCTTCAGTTTCAGCTTCTTGTTGGGCCATGACATACTTCTGGAGTCCTGCCCATAGGTGAAAATTTCTCTCGAGATTGTTGTTAGATCAGAACATTTCTCAATGATATCGCTGCAACAGATTCCTCCGTCATTATGACCAATCAACCTTGCAATCAGACCTTCAGTGGTTGCAATCTTCTTCCCCATCACATATGAAGTTACTTGATGATTTGATGTGGAGGCCTGAATCCAGAATTCCTTGACCAATTTTACGAAAACAGGACCCAAAAGACGATCAAAATATCTGGTCCATCCTTGAAATTTCACATTTGGGGTAAGATCATAGTCGTTTTCCTTCAATCTTTCAAAATCAATGATGAGTTCGTAGAGAACCTCTAGAGAATCAATGGGGGTAAGTAAGGTTCTTGACGGTTCTTCGTATCTTTCTGCATGTGACAAAGATGAACCAGGAGCTCATTGAGGATTCTGAGCGCTTGAAGAAGAAGCCATTGTTCACATAAACTGTTGAGGGTTTTTTGAAAGAGGGTTTTGCAAATGAAAACTAGAGAGAAAGAAGTAGCGAGAAGAAGTGAGAGTGAATGTAAGTTGTAACACCCCAATTATACCCAAGTAATTATGCAAAATAAATCACAGTCATAAAATTTCAATCATACAAATGAATCGGGACGTCACAAATTCTTCTAACAAAATTCATTGCATTCATCGTGGATATATAACACTTTCAAAACATCGGATGAACCATCGTCATAACATCTTTAATAAAATAATTCAACATCTAAGCAGCGGAATTCTTCAATAACATCTTTAAACAAAACAACAACTACGAAACATCTCATATTCAATAATCATTAATTTAAAGTTCAACAACTGAAAAACAACAGTCTAAAATCAGCAAGCTTTCATCCCCCCGAGTGTTAAATATCAGAGCAATGACACCGACTCGAACTATTGAAGGTATACAGCCTTCACTCGCAATTACTTGCACGTTACCAACAAAAGGGCAACATTCAAACAGAAGGAGTGAGATATCTAACAATATAATAAAGCGCATGATAATTAATATATTAAATTAGATCAATAACATCACCACTTCTCATCTTATAATCAATAGCAATCACAGCATATATACACATTCATCAACATCAAAATACACTTTATCATTCACTCTTATAATGCAACTCAATACAATGCAAATGCATGTGGTACCATTGGAGCAGAACTCCCATCTAAAAAATCTGCCAATTAATAGAGGCATCAACAAGGCATAGCCTTCATCTCAACATTCGCCAATACATACCATCTCAGCGAGCATAAGCTCCATCTCAAAAATGAAATGTATGCAACTTAAACATGAATGTAATATTAACACCCAAGTCTACAGCATCTCGAATCATCTCAAACATATCAAAATAACAACATCTCAAAAATAACAACAACTCAATCATCTCAAAACATCTTAAGTAACATCTCAAAATAACAACATCACAAATCAACCACATCTCATAAACATATTGTTGTACCCCAAAATTTTCCCTCCCTTTTTCACAAGAAATCACAACTTCGGGGTTTTCCATGATTTTCTCAGAATGGCTTTTGAATCAGTCAAACAGACTTTTCTTTATCAGTCAGTCCAAAATTAGGGTTTCCATTGATTTTGAATCAGTCAAACAGACTTTTCTTTATCAGTCAGTCCAAAATTAGGGTTTCCATTGATTTTGAATCAGTCAAACAGATTTTTCTTATCGGTCCATCCAGAATTAGGGTTTCTATTGATTTGGTTGAGTTTGGCTCAGGAATTGATCAAGCAGACTTTTCTTTGACAGAAAATCTGGAATTAGGGTTTTTTCACTCGTATTTCTCAGAAGAATTTGAATCCACAGTATTTCAATTGATTGTTACATTATTTTACGCTTGTTCAAGATTGTTGTTTGTTTCTCAAAACCTAAACATCTGGGATAGGAGCTGAGGCTTTTTGATTGAAACATTGAGGCATTGGTTTGATCAGTAAAGTGAAAGGAGTGTGGAATGCTTGTTTGTTTAACTGTACAAAGCATATGATTGATTGGAATGTCGGGCGTATTGTGGTTAATGCAAGGTTGCGAGTTCGCAAAATTTGTTGATTATTTATTTTATCTGAGTTAAAATTATTGGGACGCATTTCCAGTTATTTTAATTCAAGAGATTTAAATAGACAGTGCAGAAGAGATAAGGAATTCTTTGACAAAGACTTTTTATTTATTTTAATTGTTGTTACAAATGTTATTTGAATACTGTAAATTTATTTACAGTGTTTACAATAATATTTATTACAATAATTGAAAATAAAATAAATCTAAAGTCTAAGTTCTCTTGAAGTCTTCCATCTTCTACTGTTTCTTCCATTTTCCAACTGGTATTTACCTACAAAGACAGAAAAAGAAATCAGTGCAGTTAAATTGAAAAAGCAGTTTTAAGAAGATAAATAAAAAAATCATCATTAAAGCTTGTTGGCCAGAATCAGATTGTTTTTTGGTTTCATCATGTTTTACTCGTCCTCTTTGCAAATCACAAGAAGATTTCCCTTCTTGGTTCACAAAGAGGAAAGTGAAATAATTTGCAAAGCATACAATCAATTAAATGCAAAAGATACAAGGCACATGGCTGCACACAAAGAAGGCACACGGCTGCACAATGTCAAACTGAACAACAAATTGCATTAGTAAACCAAGTTGCATAAAAGCAAACTAAGTACACAAAGTTGTCCAAACCAAGTATACAAAACGGTCAACCAAGCACACAAGCTGTCAAAAAAACCGTTAATGCAGGAAATATGAAAAAATGCAGAGATAAACCAAGATACAAGCAAGCAAGCTTGTCAAAACTTTTCATCACATTATGGCCAAAACAAGCTTTTCATATTAAAAACATATTAAGCAATTTAAAATTATTTTTATGGAGAGATAAAGAGAGAATGAGAAGAAGGTTTTGCAGTTTGGCAGGATGTACAAAAACAGTGAAAAAGAAAATAAATATAGCAACATAGAAGTCCAGGGGAGCCCACAGAAGCTCAACAAGAAAACCTGCTGTCAAAGCAGAAAAATGCAGAGAGATGTGATGGAACCTGTAAAACAAGGGTGTTAGTTCAAGAGGCAAAGCAAAAGGACTGCAAGTTACAAGCCTGCCCTCAGAACTGCAAGTTACAAGCCTGCTTTCAAAAAACAAATGGGCAAGCGTGTTTCAAAATATATAGGCTGCAAACCAACACAAAAGAGAGAGCCACAAACTGCAACAGGAGGTCAAAAAACTGGAGCTTGCTTTCAAAACCATAAGCAAACTGCAAGCAAACCACACGCAAAACTGCATGTTATCAAAACCTGACTCAAAGCCTTCAAACTTATAAAAACACAAACCTACAGAAGCATAAACCGGTGACCAAACAACTGTAAGTTATCAACTTGCAAAACCTGTAGAAAACCAAAAACATCCAGCCTGCTTCATAAAAAAAGCAATACAAGCATAGCAAGTCTCAAACCTGCCTCAGAACCATACAAACATTCACAAGAAAAGCCAAGTCTGCAAGTTATCAAACTGCATAACCTGTATAACCTATTCAAAATTGCATAACCTGTAGATACAAGCAAAACTGCAAGTTATCACAACCTGCCAACAAACTCAGATCTGCCTGTATCAAAACAATAGATCCAAGCCTGCATCAAAACTATCAAGCATAACCTGCCTTCAAACAAGCCTGTCAAAACATGCCCCACAAACCATTCAAGTCTGCCTTCGACAAAGCAAACTCAGATCAACAAGAACACTAAACCCTATCCAACTACACAACAAAACTGTAGAAAACTGCAGTTTAATCCAAATCAACAACAACAATAACAAGCATCTCGGAATGAAGTTCATCATTGAAAGTCAACTCAAGCTAAACAAAGTCAGCATTCAGATAAGAAGAGGAAAAGATGGTAAAAGCAGAACAATAAGCATCTCAGAACGAAGTTCATCATAGAGTAAACAAGGTATTCAAAGAAGAAGAGAGAACTCAGAAGCAAGGGTTTTCAGAAATAAAAAATCATCATCAAAAGCCAACATTCAGATAAGAAGAAGAAGGAACTCAGAAGCAATCGTTTTCAGAGTAATTTCATCATCAAACGATTTCAAAGAAAAAGATACAGAAATACCCAAAGTACCAAACAACGCAAGCATCATCATCCCGCTCCCTCCTCCGGCCACCTGAGAGCGTCGCCGATCCAACCCTCCATCGCCAAGCAGAACGAAGCCCTCAAGGTATCTATTCCCTCAATCTATCGATGTACCTCACACAAACATAAACAATCCATGATTAAAACAATGTGAAACAATAA
Organism: Vicia faba; assembly: GCA_948472305.1. Classification (NCBI taxonomy): domain Eukaryota; kingdom Viridiplantae; phylum Streptophyta; class Magnoliopsida; order Fabales; family Fabaceae; genus Vicia; species Vicia faba. Next base: position 1,260,715,747 of record OX451740.1, read on the forward strand.
AACATGCAAAAATTAAACATGCACGAACCTAAACCCTAAAACACGTTTAGAATGGAACAATACCTTCCAAATCGCCGCCCTGTATAGCTACGGAGAGGAGAGGTTGGAGGTAGCATGCTGGTGGCCTAAGGCGTGAGAGAGGACATCAGTTTCTGGGTGTTTGAAAACGATGAAGAGGACGAAGACGAGAGAAGGAGCGGCGCGGTTCACAAAGAAAAACCTAATTCTGAAAACACAATACAAACCCTAACAAAAAAACTTGAACGTTGCAATTGGGCTTCTGCCCCATAAACCTAACTAAAGCCCAACACTTTCAGCGCCACACCCCCCTTTCTTGCCTATCTCTGACTCTTTTCTTGGGCTTTTGCCCAAACAGCGTTTCTAAGGCCCATTTACTTTTTAATTCCATTTGTTTTGCTTTAAAACTAATATATTCTCTTTTCACTTTTATAATCTAATTCTTTTCTTTTCTTTTGTTAAATAAAATAATATACTTTTTATATATATAAAATTTTCTTAATAATTTTCATGACCTTAAAAACCAAAAATACATAAATAATAGATTTTTTTTAAACAATTCTTTCTTTTTTCTTTAAAACCCTTTGTTTATATAAAACTAACAAAAAACACAAAAATAATAATAAACCCTTAACTTTCATTAGGTTAATATTTTATTTAATTATTAGTAAATAACCACATATATCTCACAATACTTTTGATTCTCTTTAATTCTTATACCTTGTTATTATTATTTTATTTTTTTACATTGAGAATGCGACGATTCGATTTGGTTGTAAATAATATTTGGACATTACTATTTTGATAAGACTCATCCCCATTTGTACCCCCATCCCCGGATTCTCATTTGTAATAACTTAGACTTTAAATTCCTGCAATTTATCGCTTTCCATATACTGTATAGTAATTAGGGTTTGTATGCGAAGATTCAAAATCAACCGCTAGATAACCTAATACAAGATAAATGCATGAAAATCAATACACCATTCACACTTGCACCTCTAGGGTAACCTCGCTTGTTGCCTCGGAAAATGCAATCATGTCCCTCGAGTATGAGACACTCTAGAAAATGTCCCTCCGATAAACAAAGATCGTAGTCCCTTGATGATCCTCGACGTTGCCTTTGATAAAACAATATCATCCCTTACAAAATTACTAGAGCGTCTCACAAGTTGCCTTCAATGATTGTATATGATGACCCGCGCATGTCCCGTTTAACATCCTAACACAAGGTTATTCATCAAACACAATGGTGAAATAACACCGTTAAAAGGGTTAAAAACATGAGAAAGATCTTTGAGTAAAATAGGGTAGACAACTCTTAGTTACTTGATCAAAAATCTTGCAAAACATCCTTGCCATTTTTCAAAACACATTTCACAACACAACTTCAAAAACAATTTCAAAACAACTTTCAAAACATTGAATTATCTTTTCAAAAAGACACACACCTTTGTATATATTCAAACAAGAATCATTACAAAGGTTGCCTAGACAAGGCATCTTTTTCAAAACATTTTCAAAACCACACACACAAAGCACCATTTCAAGCAATTGAAAAGCAAAGGCAAGTGATCTAAAACAAGTAACTAAGAGCCCATGGATAACCATGGATGAAAAGGGTGCTAGCACCTTCCCTTTTCATAATCTACCCCCCGAACCCACGAAAACATCTCAAAGGTCTTTCCTGTGCTTTTTGACCTTTCCTTAGGATAAATTAAAAAGTCGGTGGCGACTCTTGCTAAACCGAACAAGTGCGAAAACAAACGCAAAATCTCAAGTCAGTTCTCCCACCGTATCACAGAACTGGTGACTCTGCTGGGGAGATATTTTTAAAAGTGGGGTTACCTCAGGGTTTTAGATCACCTTTACATGCTTACTTTGATTGCTTTACTTTTTGGTTTCCTTGCTTGGATTTGTTTTAAATCCTACACCCGGATTTGGGGGCACCTTTTTAGGTAAGTAGCAATAAACTGTGAGGGAACTGTGTGGGGTATACCGACATGGTTGAAACAGTAGCTACATTGATGTGGCACTTTGGTTGGTACCGGTAACCCTTGAGTTGAATCAAGGAGATTACGAGGCCTCCGCGTGGTGCCATGAAGCATCAATGGACTTTAGAACCTTACTTGACCATCTTGGCCTTTTTAGGGGTAGTGAGGTGACCGACTTTGGTGCAGTCCGAAGTTGGTAGATACTCGATACTACACTCATTGAGGATTGTTTTCTTGGAATATTTTGGTCGCCAGTTAAGTGGCTAAACCAAAACAATGAACACAGAAAATAATCCAGTGATATTGAGCTCCTTAGAACCCGGTTTCTATTTTAGGACAGGTTGAGCCAACTAACTTGAAGAGGGTACTTACTTACAAACCCCATGCACGCCTAAACCTAGGGACTTGTCTGCTTTGTGTGAATATGATTACCTGTATATACACTTGCTTACTTTTGCATACATGTACATAACATCAAAACATCATACCATATCATTTTCAATAACCATTTCAAGGATCTCGAGGGTCTTTTGATGCAGGGTCACGTTGAACCAGACGTCTACCAAAGGGTAAGAGGTTTCATTTTCCTCTAAACAAACACCGTCAAAGATCAGGTGTAACAACTTGAATCAGGGGCTATGATGCACTTGACATGGTGAGCTTGATTCTCGTGGAAAGACATCCACTGAAACAAAGTTCCCCAATCAAAGATGTTGATCAAAATTCAACCTCTAACATTTTCTTGTGTTTACCCCGAGAGAACCTTGAAAACATGCATCCACATATCATGCATTGTATCATAACAAGTTTTCCTTTTCAGGTTTCCTTATTCTCCTACTGTTTATTTCAGTAGGGATGGCTCTAGAGAGGATTGTCAAAGACATCCAGGATCAAAATGCTCAACTTCAAGAAATGTTCTTGAACTTGTCCTAGGGGAAAGAAGAAGTGAAAGCTCTCCTCACAAGGGGCATGGTCCTAGGGAATTCAAGCAGTGTCAGGAATGATCAGTTGGAAGAACTTAAGATTGAGCTAGCAACGATGAAGATCCAGATGATGGGACAACTGGTGGGCCAGATGGCCCTCATTCAAGACCTGGCTCAAAGACAAGAAGAGCTCAGGGTTCTCGTCAACAAGCTGCTTCGGGACAACCAAGTGGGGCAAACACCTAAGGTTGAAGATCAAGTCATCATTCCACCTCCTTTGAGACAAGAAGACAAGGGAAAGGCTCCCCAACTTGCTTCAGGGTCACAAGCCCAACAAAAACCTCGCCAACTTCAACGGGGTTATCGGCATAAGCAAAATACGCCTGGAAGACAGTTCACTGAGACCGACATACCATCATCTCTAATACTGGAGAGTTTGTTGGAGGTCAATCTGACTGCTTTAAAGGATCCTATTCGTAAGCCCAATACCTATGCTCCTAGCTATCACCCTGATGCATTTTGTGTATACCACTCCTATAGTCCTGGACATGACACCGATGAATGTTGGGCTTTGAAAAACAAGATCCAAGACTTGATTGACAATGGAGTGCTGAAATTCATGCCGGATGGTGAGATGAAAATCTTCCGCTGAGGGTCCTCCACCTAAAATGACAAAGTACGAACTAAGAGACTTTTGTTTCATTTGAATTTTCAAGTTGTAATTTCTTTTGTTATTCAAACAATTATCTATTAATGTCAAACTCTGTTTCGTTAATGCATTGCATATGTTTGTCTTGAATTCATCCATTCGTTTTCACTATTCTTGAATTACGCTTCCTACTTTCTTTATGATATTTAACTCTTGATAAAAGTCACAAGCCTTTAGAGGGAGGATGACGAAACAATGCCATAATCTCATAACAGTATGCTATTGAACAGACCTTGCTGACGATGTACATACGTTTCTTTCAAATCCTAAACACTGGAGTTATAAGGAAGATAATCCCTAGTCAACCCCTTAGAGCCAAAGAAATATAAGTTTTCTTTTTTAAACACAAATTTAAACCTTTGATTTAAACCTGGGACAGGGTAGTCTCTCAGTTAATTCAAAAGATGTGCATTGAAGTCGCAAACTCTCAGTTCGTAATACAACGAATGACATCAAAAACATTCCTTTGGAACCAAAAGACAGTGATGGTTCCTTATCTCATAGGCAGTCATTACCTCTCAAAAGAGAAAAGCCCACTGAGCCAAAACCTACAAAGGAGGCTTAAGAAAGCTGGGGCATCCCGTTGACTGTAATCTCGAAAACAAGAATAGTCAGGCAAAAGTTAGGGATATTAAATCAAAAGAAAGAGGTCACTACAAATCCTCAACAACATGAAAAATGTTGCAAAAAAACGATGACTGCCTTCCAATAAAATTCAGCTTGTGTGAACCATCACCAAAACGTCATTCCGAACTCGAATAGAGTTCGACGCACAATTAACTGAGTTTAGAATTGAAGAACGTCACGAAGAATGGGGGGGGTACAAATATACTTTGAGCCTTTATCCTTTGTTTCTTAAACCGTGAACCAAGCCACGTTACAACCCTTTAAAAGTCCTAATTGAAGCATGGATTAGTTCGAAAGCATACTGTTACAAAAGGTATCCTGACTCCTGTGAGGCTTTGCTCTAAATCTTGTGTTGAATTTGTCTTATAAAAAGTTTTCTGCTAAAAAACGCATTTTTCAAAACTTTGAGACAAGCATAAACTTTGCATTATTTGAATATCGTTGTTTGCACATGGTTATTTGTTTGACAGCGAAGAAATTCATACAGTGAATGTTCGGAGGAACGAAATCTCTCTCGGTGAATAAAATCACTTCAAGTGGGATGACACTCCCGTTGTAAAAAACCTCCCATCAACAAGAGGGGGCCTAATATGATCCAGTAGACATGGGGCAGTCCAGTCAAGATTCTAACAAATCTTTCAAAGTTCAGTAAACTTGGGACAGTCCAGTCAAGATTTTAAGAAATCTCTCAATTACAGATTAACCTAGGGGCAAGTCTCCCTCACCATCACTTGAGGCATTAAAACATCAATATCAACAAAGGGTCACGTACAGTCCAAGTTTCCTGGCAGTGCCACAAACATTTGATACTAGGGGTAGTGACGAATCTCTCCGAAATCTTTCTGAAAAGAAATTCAAGCATCCTCGAGAAGTTCATCACCTCTCTAGCAGACTAGCCGTCGTGGGTTTATTTCCCCAACATTTGTCAAGGATTTATTCTCTGAAACAAATTACATTTCAATAACATTCATAACATACTCGGATTGATCGTCCAAGATTCCTTCATCACTTGTTGCAAGTTACGGTCATCAAAGGTTCCTTCATCACCTGTTGGAAGTTACGGTCGTCAAAGATTCCTTCATCACCTGTTGGAAGTTACGGTCATCAAAGATTCCTTCATCACCTGTTGGAAGTTATGGTCGTCAAAGATCAAATTCTCACAAAATTCAAGTTATGAAGCCCGGATTCGACCGGATAGTATCTTGATCTCTACAGCATATTGTGAAGCTCGGATTACGACCGGATAATAGTATCAGACTACCGCGAAGCCTAGATTATGACCAGATAGTGGTATCTCTTAAGAGCAAGCTATAAAGCCCGGATTCAACCGGATAATAGTTTAATCCCCAACAAGTTATTGTGAAGCCTGGATTACGACCAGATAGCAATACAAGTTTCTGTGAAGCCTGGATTACAACCAGATAGCAGCCAAGAATACTACGAAGCCTGGACTCGACAAGATAGTGGTATATCTTTAACACAAGCCGTGAAGCCCGGATTCGACCGGATAACAGCTCAACAAGTTATTGTGAAGCCTGGATTACGACCAGAGAGCAATACAAGTTTCTGTGAAGCCTGGATTACGACCAGATAGCAGCCAAGAATACTACGAAGCCTGGAGTCGACCAGATAGTGGTATATCTTTAACACAAGTAGTGAAGCCCGGATTCGACCGGATAACAGCTCAACAAGTTATTGTGAAGCCTGGATTACAACCAGATAGCAATACAAGTTTCTGTGAAGCCTGGATTACAACCAGATAGTAGCCAAGAATACTACGAAGACTAGAGTCGACCAGGTAGTGGTATATCTTTAATACAAGTTATGAAGCTCGGATTCGACCGGATAATATCTTGATATCTCCAAACGCCATGAAGCCTGGATTCGACCAGATAATGGTATGATACATCTTGAAGCCTGGAGATCAACCAGGTAACAGTTAACCGTTAACAGAATGAAGATTCTCATCCTTGAAACCTCAAGAGATTGGTATACTCCCAAGCTCCTGATACCGTTAACAGAATGAAGATTCTCAACCACCCGACCCTTAACAGAATGAAGATTCTCATCCTTGAAACCTCAGTTAGATTGGCATACACCCAACCTTCTGACCCAAACGCCAGAATGAAGATTCTCATTCTCAAAGTGGTATACAATTCAAATTCCTGATATTCCCGACAGAATGAAAATTCTCGTTCTCAAAGTGGCGTACAACCTAAACCTGAACTTCTTCCAAACAGGAGTAAGCTTTTTCCAGAATCTTGAGTTTTACTCTCCAACAGGATAGCTACTTTTCAACAGTATGGCTATTCCCCACAGAATTATTATTCCCCGAGCAGAATGAAGACTCTCATTCTCAATTCCTCAGAGTTTTCAGATATTCCCCAGCGGAGTTCTCCTCAAACAGCAAAATAGAAATCCCCCAGTAGATTGGCATACAAACCAAACTCCTGACTTCTCCCGGCAGTATAATTTCTCCCTGCGGAGGTTGTCAAAGAGATGGAAGATGCGCATACTCTTCAACAATGATCCTATGACTTCTCATTTTCAACGATCAAAATATTCTCAATCCCCAGCAGTAATCGAGGATTTATTTCCCCCGACAGCGGTCAAGATTTTATTATCTCCAGCTATCCAGGATTTATTTTCCTCAGCAAGACAGCTCATCGACTTACATGCGCATACATTACATTCATATATCATAAACATTGATATAACACATATATTGTATCATACATTTCATGCAACATAACTTTGTGTTTCAGCTAATTTTTTTTACCCTTTTCAAGGATAAGGTTAGCAAGCTTCGATCAAGACTTCTGAAAACAGTTTACGGATTCTCCAAACACGGATGTTAATCTATCGCTTGTTTAGATTCAACCTTTGAAAACAGTTTACGGATGCTTCCCAACATGGATGCTGATCTATTTCTTATTCAACTTCAAGACTTTTGAAAACAGTTTACAGATTCTCCAAACACGGATGTTAATTTATCGCTTGTTCAGATTCAACCTTTGAAAACAGTTTACGGATGCTTCCCAACATGGATGCTGATCTATTGCTTATTCAACTTCAAGACTTCTGAAAACAGTTTACGGATTCTCTAAACACGGATGTTAATCTATCGCTTGTTCAGATTCAACCTTTGAAAACAGTTTACGGATGCTTCCCAACATGGATGCTGATCTATTGCTTATTCAACTTCAATACTTTTGAAAACAGTTTACGGATTCTCCAAACACGGATGTTAATCTATCGCTTGTTCAGATTCAACCTTTGAAAACAGTTTACGGATTCTTCCCAACATGGATGATGATCTATTGCTTATTCAACTTCAAGACTTCTGAAAACAGTTTACGGATTCTCCAAACACGGATGTTAATCTATCGCTTGTTCAGATTAAACCTTTGAAAACAGTTTACGGATGCTTCCCAACATGGATGCTGATCTATTGCTTATTCAACTTCAAGACTTTTGAAAACAGTTTACAGATTCTCCAAACACGGATGTTAATCTATCGCTTGTTCAGATTCAACCTTTGAAAACAGTTTACGGATGCTTCCCAACATGGATGATGATCTATTGCTTATTCAACTTCAAGACTTTTGAAAACAGTTTACGGATTCTGAAAACACGGATGTTAATCTATCGCTTGTTCAGATTCAACCTTTGAAAACAGTTTATGAATGCTTCCCAACATGGATGTTAATCTATTGCTTATTCAACTTCAAGACTTCTGAAAACAGTTTACGGATTCTCCAAACACGAATGTTAATCTATCGCTTGTTCAGATTCAACCTTTGAAAACAGTTTATGGATGCTTCCCAACATGGATGATGGTCTATTGCTTATTCAACTTCAAGACTTTTGAAAACAATTTACGGATTCTCCAAACACGGATGTTAATCTATCGCTTGTTCAGATTCAACCTTTGAAAACAGTTTACGGATGCTTCCCAACATGGATGCTGATCTATTGCTTATTCAACTTCAAGACTTTTAAAAACAGTTTACGGATTCTTCCCAACACGGATGTTAATCTATCGCTTGTTCAGACTCAACTTCTGAAAACAGTTTACGGATTCTCCAAACATGGATATCAATCTATTGCTTATTCAGATCCCCAGTTCAGGGATGTTCCAAACATGGATACCTTTCTGATACTCACCCACTCACCTACAACAAACATTCTTAGATGGCATCTTTTAAGCCCATCTCAGACAAGATTCTGTCACATCTCCAAATGGAATCTTTAAAGCCCATTCCCTCAACTACGCTTCGACGAGTGCAAAATGTTTTGGGCACTCTATTGTCCAATCATTCTTCTACCTTCGAGTCGCGAACGGCAAAATTGCCAATCTAACTCTTCAGGTTCAAGAAGATTGAACAGGGGCAACTGTTGTACCCCAAAATTTTCCCTCCCTTTTTCACAAGAAATCACAACTTCGGGGTTTTCCATGATTTTCTCACAATGGCTTTTGAATCAGTCAAACAGACTTTTCTTTATCAGTCAGTCCAAAATTAGGGTTTCCATTGATTTTGAATCAGTCAAACAGACTTTTCTTTATCAGTCAGTCCAAAATTAGGGTTTCCATTGATTTTGAATCAGTCAAACAGATTTTTCTTATCGGTCCATCCAGAATTAGGGTTTCTATTGATTTGGTTGAGTTTGGCTCAGGAATTGATCAAGCAGACTTTTCTTTGACGGAAAATCTGGAATTAGGGTTTTTTCACTCGTATTTCTCAGAAGAATTTGAATCCACAGTATTTCAATTGATTGTTACATTGTTTTACGCTTGTTCAAGATTGTTGTTTGTTTCTCAAAACCTAAACATCTGGGATAGGAGCTGAGGCTTTTTGATTGAAACTTTGAGGCATTGGTTTGATCAGTAAAGTGAAAGGAGTGTGGAATGCTTGTTTGTTTAACTGTACAAAGCATATGATTGATTGGAATGTCGGGCGTATTGTGGTTAATGCAAGGTTGCGAGTTCGCAAAATTTGTTGATTATTTATTTTATCTGAGTTAAAATTATTGGGACGCATTTCCAGTTATTTTAATTCAAGAGATTTAAATAGACAGTGCAGAAGAGATAAGGAATTCTCTGACAAAGACTTTTTATTTATTTTAATTGTTGTTACAAATGTTATTTGAATACTGTAAATTTATTTACAGTGTTTACAATAATATTTATTACAATAATTGAAAAGAAAATAAATCTAAAGTCTAAGTTCTCTTGAAGTCTTCCATCTTCTACTGTTTCTTCCATTTTCCAACTAGTATTTACCTACAAATACTGAAAAAGAAATCAGTGCAGTTAAATTGAAAAAGCAGTTTTAAGCAGATAAATAAAAAAATCATCATTAAAGCTTGTTGGCCGGAATCAGATTGTTTTTTGGTTTCATCATGTTTTACTCGTCCTCTTTGCAAATCACAAGAAGATTTCTCTTCTTGGTTCACAAAGAGGAAAGTAAAATATTTTGCAAAGCATACAATCAATTAAATGCAAAAGATACAAGGCACAAGGCGGCACACAAAGAAGGCACAAGGCTGCACAATGTCAAACTGAACAACAAATTGCATTAGTCAACCAAGTTGCATAAAATCAAACTAAGTACACAAAGTTGTCCAAACCAAGTATACAAAACTGTCAACCAAGCACACAAGCTGTCAAAAAAACCGTCAATGCAGGAAATATGAAAAAATGCAGAGATAAACCAAGATACAAGCAAGCAAGCTTGTCAAAACTTTTCATCACATTCTGGCCAAAACAAGCTTTTCAGATTAAAAACATATTAAGCAATTTAAAATGCTTCTTATGGAGAGAGAAAGATAGAATGAGAAGAAGGTTTTGCAGTTTGGCAGGATGTACAAAAGCGGTGAAAAAGAAAATAAGTATAGCAACATAGCAGTCCAGCGGAGCCCACAGAAGCTCAACAAGAAAACCTGCTGTCAAAGCAGAAAAATGCAGAGAGATATGATGGAACCTGTAAAACAAGGGTGTTAGTTCAAGAGACAAAGCAAAAGGACTGCAAGTTACAAGCCTGCCCTCAGAACTGCAAGTTACAAGCCTGCTTTCAAAAAACAAATGGGCAAGCGTGTTTCAAAATATATAGGCTGCAAACCAACACAAAAGAGAGAGCCACAAAGTGCAACAGGAGGTCAAAAAACTGGAGCTTGCTTTCAAAACCATAAGCAAACTGCAAGCAAACCACAAGCAAAACTGCAAGTTATCAAAACCTGACTCAAAGCCTTCAAACTTATAAAAACACAAACCTACAGAAGCATAAACCGGTGACCAAACAACTGCAAGTTATCAACTTGCAAAACCTGTAGAAAACCAAAAACATCCAGCCTGCTTCAAAAAAAAAGCAATACAAGCATAGCAAGTCTCAAACCTGCCTCAGAACCATACAAACATTCACAACAAAAGCCTTGTCTGCAAGTTATCAAACTGCATAACCTGTATAACCTATTCAAAATTGCATAACCTGTAGATACAAGCAAAACGGCAAGTTATCACAACCTGCCAACAAACTCAGATCTTCCTGTATCAAAACAATAGATCCAAGCCTGCATCAAAACTATCAAGCATAACCTGCCTTCAAACAAGCCTGTCAAAACATGCCCCACAAACCATTCAAGTCTGCCTTCGACAAAGCAAACTCAGATCAACAAGAACACTAAACCCTATCCAACTACACAACAAACCTGTAGAAAATTGTAGTTCAATCCAAATCAACAACAAAAATAACAAGCATCTCATAACGAAGTTCATTATTGAAAGTCAACTCAAGCTAAACAAAGTCAGCATTCAAATAAGAAGAGGAAAAGATGGTAAAAGCAGAACAATAAGCATCTCAGAACGAAGTTCATCATAGAGTAAACAAGGTATTCAAAGAAGAAGAGAGAACTCAGAAGCAAGGGTTTTCAGAAATAAAAAATCATCATCAAAAGCCAACATTCAGATAAGAAGAAGAAGGAACTCAGAAGCAATCGTTTTCAGAGTAATTTCATCATCAAACGATTTCAAAGAAAAAGATACAGAAATACCCAAAGTACCAAACAACGCAAGCATCATCATCCCGCTCCCTCCTCCGGCCACATGAGAGCGTCGCCGATCCAACCCTCCATCGCCAAGCAAAACGAAGCCCTCAAGTTATCTATTCCCTCAATCTATTGATGTACCTCACACAAACATAAAAAATCCATGATTAAAACAACGTGAAACAATAAAACATGCAAAAATTAAACATGCACGAACCTAAACCCTAAAACACGTTTAGAATGGAACAATACCTTCCGAATCGCCGCCCTGTATAGCCACGGAGAGGAGAGGTTGGAGGTAGCATGCTGGTGGCCTAATGCGTGAGAGAGGACATCAGTTTCTGGGTGTTTGAAAACAATGAAGAGGACGAAGACGAGAGAAGGAGCGGCGCAGTTCACAAAGAAAAACCTAATTCTGAAAACACAATACAAACCCTAACAAAAAAACTTGAACGTTGCAATTGGGCTTCTGCCCCATAAACCTAACTAAAGCCCAACACTTTCAGCGCCACACCCCCCTTTCTTGCCTATCTCTGACTCTTTTCTTGGGCTTTTGCCCAAACAGCGTTTCTAAGGCCCATTTACTTTTTAATTCCATTTGTTTTGCTTTAAAACTAATATATTCTCTTTTCACTTTTATAATCTAATTCTTTTCTTTTCTTTTGTTAAATAAAAGAATATACTTTTTATATATATAAAATTTTCTTAATAATTTTCATGACCTTAAAAACCAAAAATACATAAATAATAGATTTTTTTTAAACAATTCTTTCTTTTTTCTTTAAAACCCTTTGTTTATATAAAACTAACAAAAAACACAAAAATAATAATAAACCCTTAACTTTCATTAGGTTAATATTTTATTTAATCATTAGTAAATAACCACATACATCTCACAATACTTTTGATTCTCTTTAATTCCTATACCTTGTTATTATTATTTTATTTTTTTACATTGAGAATGCGATGATTCGATTTGGTTATAAATAATATTTGGACATTACTATTCTGATAAGACTCATCCCCATTTGTAAACATTTGTACCCCCATCCCCAGATACTCATTTGTAATAACTTAGACTTTAAATTCCCGCAATTTATCGCTTTCCATATACTGTATAGTAATTAGGGTTTGTATGCGAAGATTCAAAATCAACCGCTAGATAACCTAATACAAGATAAATGCATGAAAATCAATACACCATTCACACTTGCACCTCTAGGGTAACCTCGCTTGTTGCCTCGGAAAATGCAATCATGTCCCTCGAGTATGAGACACTCTAGCAAATGTCCCTCTGATAAATAAAGATCGTAGTCCCTTGATGACCCTCGACGTTGCCTTTGATAAAACGATCTTGTCCCATACAAAATTACTAGAGCGTCTCACAAGTTGCCTTCAATGATTGTATACGATGACCCGCGCCTGTCCCGTTTAACATCCTAACGCAAGGTTATTCATCAAACACAATGGTGAAATAACACCGTTAAAAGGGTTGAAAACATGAGAAATATATTTGAGTAAAATAGGGTAGACAACTCTTAGTTACTTGATCAAAAATCTTGCAAAACATCCTTGCCATTTTTCAAAACACATTTCACAACACAACTTCAAAAACAATTTCAAAACAACTTTCAAAACATTGAATTATCTTTTCAAAAAGACACACACCTTTGTATATATTCAAACAAGAATCGTTACAAAGGTTTCCTAGACAAGGCATCTTTTTCAAAACATTTTCAAAACCACACACACAAAGCACCATTTCAAGCAATTGAAAAGCAAAGGCAAGTGATCTAAAACAAGTAACTAAGAGCCCATGGATAACCATGGATGAAAAGGGTGCTAGCACCTTCCCTTTTCATAATGTACCCCTAGAACCCACGAAAACATCTGAAAGGTCTTTCTTGTGCTTTTTGACCTTTCTTTAGGATAAAATAAAAAATCGGTGGCGACTCTTGCTAAACCGAACAAGTGCGAAAACAAACGCAAAATTCCAAGTCAGTTCTACCACCGTATCACACATATCAATTAACAACATCTCAAATCAACCACATCTCATAAACATCTCAATTAACATCTCAACGTCTCGTCATCAACATCTCATATCATCAAAATAATTTATTAAACATCATTTATTTATCACACGTCATTTTTTCATCATAATCGTCAAACATAACTTTAGTAATAACATCTCACTAATAACTCAGATGTATATCAATAATACAGTATTCCATACTGTTATTCTGTAGGTTTACTTCGTTACTGTCACTAATCCTACTGTCATAATCCAAACAGCAGTCTCTAAACATCTCTTATTCATCATTTTGTTTAAAAATCAGCACAACAACCAACACGGGAATTAATCCTAAATCTGAAATTGGCTACTAGGATTACACTTCTTACTCATCATTTTAATCATCTAGAATAAAGTTCTTCGCGTTAGTTAATCAACGCTTCGAACGGCACCTCAAACAGCATCCTAAAACTCAAGATACAGCAATTGAAACTGAATCTGTCAAAAATCAATCATTAAGGGTCGACGCAAAACCCTATGGATCGACGTGTACTTCTTCATCTGTACATCATGAGTCAACACATCCTCCTTATGGATCGACTCATCCTGGTCTCAAACACAGCATGTATCGACACATGCTTCTCACCGATCGACTCATCCTGAGTCTTGCAACTATCATGTATCGACGCATCCTCTCTTCGTGTCGAATCATCCTGAGTCTCTCATCCTCCTTGTATCGACACACAGCCTTTGAGGTCGATGCATCCTGTTACATTCTGCACAAATTCTGCGTTTTCCTCTGTATTTACACTACGGGAATCATGTTACAGCCCTACAAACCTTATTATAATCATGGTAATTCATCACCTAACATTAACCTATAATACTACATCAATTACACAACATCATGACATCATTATTCATCTAAAATTCATTAAATCTTCATCATATATCATCATACATATCCAATTCAAGAACAAAATAGAAACACCTCTAACCCCACATATCAAACATCATGAACCCAATTATAAAGTCAGAACCCCACCCTTACCTTAGATTGAAGGTCGCTCTACAATTTCTGGGTTGAATCTTCGTTCTTGTTGTTTTCCACTTTTTCCAACAACTTCACGTTCTCTTCCAAATCCTTATTTCTTTCTACTGCTTCTTTCTTCTCTTCCTTCTCACAAATAATAAAATAACCCTATTATTCAATTATTCCTTATTTCTTATTGGGCTCAAAACCTACACCCCCTTATTACTTATACTCTCTCAAAATAAGCCCACATTAAATAATATTACACTTCTAATATTATTTCACCACATAATATTATAAATCCAATTTAATTATACCACAACTTCTTAAATGTTCCAAAAAAATAATTGAATTAAATAATTAATTAAATTACGGGTGTTACAACTCTCCCCCACTTAGAATATTTTTGTCCTCGAAAATTTACCTCAATCAAACAATTCAGGATAGGAGTCTCGCATCTTGCTCTCCAACTCCTAAGTCATGCTTTCTCCTGCAGCTCCTAACCAAACCACTTTAACCAAAGTAATCTCTTTGCCCCTCAGAATCTTCATTTCACGATCCGCAACCCGTACAGGCATCGTCTCCATCGTAAGATTATCCCGTACTTGCACATCGTCCATATGAATCACATGAGATGGATCTGAAATATACTTCTGAAGTTGCGACACATGAAATACATCATGCAAATTCGAAAGATTAGGCAGTAAAGCCACTTTATAAGCAACATTCCCCATTCTCTCCGAAATCTGATACGGTCCAATAAAACGAGAAGTGAGCTTCTTAGACTTCAATGCTCGCCCAACACCAGTCACAAGTCTAACTCTCAAAAACACATGATCACCGGCTTGAAACTCTAAATCCTTCATTCGCTTGTCATGATAACTCTTTTGTCTACTTTGTGAAGCTTTCATCTTTTCTCGAATCAACTTCACCTTCTCGGTAGTCTCACGGACATGTTCAGGACCAAGCACTACACTTTCACCAGATTCATGCCAACATAACGGAGTTCTACATCTTCGACCATACAATGCTTCAAAAGGTGTCATCCCAATACTAGAATGGTAACTGTTATTATAAGTGAACTCTATCAACGAAAGATACGCATCTCATGAACCTCCTTTCTCAAGAACACACGCCCTCAGCAAATCTTCCAACGATTGAATAGTCCGTTCAGTCTGACCATCTGTCTGAGGATGATACACTGAACTCAACCTCAACTTAGAACCCAACGCTTCTTGCAAACTTTTCCAAAAATCAGAAGTAAATCTTGGATCTCTATCTGACACAATGCACAAAGGAACACCATGCAGCTTCACAATCACACTAATATAAATCTCAGCCAACTTCAACACTGGAAAACTGATGTTAATAGGAATAAAATGAGCTGACTTCGTAAGCCTATCAACAATCACCCAAATCGAATCATGTCCTCTTGAAGTACTAGGCAACCCCGTCACAAAGTCCATTCAAATGCTATCCCATTTCCATTATGGAACTTCTAACAGTTGCATCAATCCTGCAGGCTTCTGATGTTCAACTTTCGACTTCTGACAAGTCAAACATGCATACACAAACCGAGCCACAACACCCTTCATCCCAGGATACCAAAACAAACCTTTCAAATCTTGATACATCTTTGTAGCTCCTGGATGAATACTCAACTTGCTTCTATGACTCTCTTTAAGTATCACTTTCTTCATCTCAGCATCATCAGGAATACAAATCCTATTACGAAATCTCAACACACCTTGCTCATCTAACTTGAAATCACTATTCTCAGATTGATCAATCCCCACCATCAAATCTACCAGTTTCACATCCAACTTCTGAGCTTCTTTGATACTGTCTAAAAATTCATTATTAATCTTCAACATACCCAACATAACACTCTACAGCTTAACCTCACAAACTAAGCTCAGATCTCTGAACTGCTCAATTAATTCCAACTCTTTAATCATTATTGCTGACATATGTAAAGTCTTTCGACTCAACGCATCAGCTACCACATTCGTCTTTCCTGGATGGTAATTCAAACTGAAATCATAATCCTTTAAGAATTCTAACCATCTTCGTTGCCTCATATTCAGCTCTTTCTGGTCAAACAAATACTTTAAGCTCTTATGGTCACTAAACACTTCAAATCTAGAACCATAAAGATAATGCCTCCAAATCTTCAACACAAAAACAACTGCAGCAAGCTCTAAATCATGCGTAGGGTAGTTCTTCTTATGAGTCCTCAACTGCCTCGACGCATAAGCAACTACCTTACCATTATGCATAAGCACACCTCCTAAACTCATCTTGGAAGCATCACAATATACCACAAAAGGCTCTCCTGGATTAGGAAACGTCAAAATCGGAGCCGACGTCAACCTCTTCTTCAATTCCGTAAAACTTTCTTCGCAATGAACATCCCATACAAACGCTCTACCTTTACAAGTCAACTTAGTTAACGGAAGTGACAACTTAGAAAACCCTTCGATAAACCTTCTATAATAACCAGCTAATCCCAAAAAGCTTCTAATCTCAGTAGCTGACTTTGGAGTTTCCCATTGCAACACAGCATCAACCTTCGATGGATCTACAGCAATGCCACTACCTGAAATCACATGACCAAGAAAACTAACCTCTTTTAACCAAAATTCACACTTGGACAGCTTTGCATATAACTTCTTCTCTTTCAAAACTTGCAATACTACTCTTAAATGTTCAGCATGCGCTTCTTCTGACTTAGAGTAAATCAAAATATCATCAATGAACACCACTACGAACCGATCCAAATAAGTATGAAAGATACGATTCATATATTCCATGAATACTCCCAGCGCATTACTAACACCGAAAGGCATCACTGAATACTCGTAATGTCCATAATGCATTCTGAAAGCCGTCTTCTGGATATCCTCATCCTTTACTTTAATCTGATGGTAACCCGACCTCAAATCAATCTTACTAAACACACGAGCATCCACCAATTGGTCCATCAAGTCATCTATTCTTGGAAGCAGATACTTGTTCTTAATTGTCACTTTATTCAGTTGTCTATAATCAACACAAAGCCTCATACTTCCATATTTCTTCTTCACTAACAATACTGGATCTCCCCACGGTGATACACTTGGTCTTACAAACTTCTTTTCAAGTAACTCTTCCAATTGTTTCTCAACTCTGACAACTCAGATGCAGACATCCTGTATGGTGCCATAGACACAGGTCTGGTACCAGGTACAAGATCAATAGAAAATTCAACTTCTCTCTCTGGAGGTACATCAGGAATCTCATCAGGGAAAACTTCAGGAAATTCACACACCACCTACAATTCCTCAATTATAACTTGAGTCTCTACAGATAGCAACGCCATCAACGAGAACATTTGTGCTTCCTCTTGCATCAACCTTCGCAAATTTCTAGCAGACAACAAACCATCTTCATCTTCTTCAGGAGTAGAAAACTTCACCGATATGTCATAACAGTTAATATGAACACAGTTATGCTCTAACCAGTTCATACCCAAAATCACATCCAACCCTCTTAATAGTAAACAAACCAAATCAACAACAAAGTCTATTTCGAAGATCGATAAGGGACACTTGGCACACATAAAAGAAGTAGCCACCGACCCCTTGGCTGGAGTATTGACGACCATTTCTCCATTCAAAGAAGACAACACAAGAACCAATCTTTCAACACAATCAGCAGCAATAAAACAATGCGTAGCACCAGTATCAATAATAGTGACTAAAGGAGTACTATTAATGAAACATGTACATCTAATAAGTCTGTCCTCAACAGCTGTCTGATCCTCCACTAAAGCAAACACCTTACCACTTGATTGAGCCCTCTTCGGTTTCAGACACTGACTACCAATGTGCCCTTCCTCTCAACAGTTAAAACATATCACATTCTTGTGTTCACACTCAGATACAACATGTCTGTTCTTACCACAACGGTAACACCTCTTCACTTCAGCAGTGCACACATTACTCTTGTGCCCAGGTTTCCCACACTTAAAGCAAATCACACCAGCAGGAGCATCTCCCCCACTAGTCCTCTGACCATAAGCAACTTTCTGTTTACCCTTACCAGCTGGGGCATCATAAGGCTTACCACGATTCTGTTGGTGCTTACCCCTCTTCTCACTGATAATCTTGTAATAAGCATTATTATCCTCCTCATAAATCCTACAGCTATCAACCAAATAAGCAAAGATACGAATCTTCTGGTATCCAACTGCCTTCTTAATCTCCGTGTGAAACCCGTTCTCAAACTTAATACACTTTGAAAATTCAGAATTTTCCTCAGTGTAATGCGGATAAAACTTATCCAACTCAGCAAACTTGGCAGCATACTCAACAACAGACATATTTCCTTGCTTCACCTCAAGGAACTCAATTTCCTTCTTACCACGGACATCTTCAGGAAAATACTTTCTCAAAAATTCTCTACGGAACACAGCCCAAGTGACATTCTCACCTGTAGCTTCCAATTTCTGACAAGTCTCTAGCCACCAGTCATCAGCCTCGACTGCTAGCATATAAGTCCCATAACGAACCTTCTGCGCTGGAGTGCAGTCCATCACACGGAATATTCTCTCAATCTCTTTCAACCATTCCAATGCTCCGTCAGGATCATACTTTCCCTTGAACGTAGGTGGATTCTCTATCTGGAAAGTCTCCAAGCTACGAGATCCAGCATTCCGGTCAGCATTCGGCTGATTTTCCATCGCATGAGCCATAGCTTCTAAAGCAGCAGCAAGGGCAGCATCATTCCTTCTAGCCATCTCAACTTATCACTACAACACGAACAACTATTAGAACTCAAAATAACAATACTCGATTGTTAGATAACTATGACTCGACGACAAGTTCGGACCAACCTTTTTCTCTGATACCAAATTTGTAACACCCCAATTCTACCCCAAGTAATTATGCAAAATAAATCAGAGTTATAAAATTTCAATCATACAAATGAATCGGGAAGTCACAAATTCTTCTAACAAAATTCATTACATTCATCGTGGATATATAACACTTTCAAAACATCGGATGAACCATCGTCATAACATCTTTAATAAAATAATTCAACATCTACGCAGCGGAATTCTTCAATAACATCTTTAAACAAAACAATAACTACGAAACATCTCATATTCAATAATCATTAATTTAAAGTCCAACAACTGAAAAACAATAGTCTAAAATCAGCAAGCGTTCATCCCCACGAGTGTTACATATCAGAGCAATGACACCGACTCGAACTATTAAAGGTATACAACCTTCACTCGCAATTACCTGCACGTTACCAACATAAGGGCAACATTCAAACAGAAGGGGTGAGATATCTAACAATATAATAAAGTGCATGATAATTAATATATTAAATTAGATCAATAAAATAACCACTTCTCATCTCATAATCAACATCAATCGCAGCATATATACACATTCATCAACATCAAAATACACTTTATCATTCACTCTTATAATGCAACTCAATACAATGCAAATGCATGTGGTACCATTGGAGCAGAACTCCCATCTCAAAAATCTGCCAATTAATAGAGGCATCAACAAGGCATAGCCTTCATCTCAACATTCTCCAATACAGGCCATCTCAACGAGCATAAGCTCCATCTCAAAAATCCAATGTATGTCACTCAAACATGAATGTAATATTAACACCCAAGTCAACAGCATCTCAAATCATCTCAAACATCTCAAAATAACAACATCTCAATCATCTCAAAATATCTCAAGTAACATCTCAAAATAATAACATCACAAATCAACCACATATCATAAACATCTCAATTAACAACATCTCAAATCAACCACATCTCATAAACATCTCAATTAACATCTCAATGTCTCGTCATCAACATCTCATATCATCAAAATAATTTATTAAACATCATTTTATTTATCACATGTCATTTGTTCATCATAATCATCAAACATAACTTTAGTAATAACATCTCACTAATAACTCAGATGTATATCAATAATACAGTAATCCATATTGTTATTCTGTAGATTTACTTCGTTATTGTCACTAATCCTATTGTCATAATCCAAACAACAGTCTCTAAACATCTCCTATTCATCATTCTGTTTAAAAACCAGCACAACGACCAACACAGGAATTAATCCTAAATCCGAAATTGGATACTAGGATTACACTTCTTACTCATCGTTTTAATCATCTAGAATAAAGTTCATCGTGTTAGTTAATCAACGCTTCGAACGGAACCTCAAACAGCATCCTAAAACTCAAGTTACAACAATTGAAACTGAATCTGTCAAAAATTAGTCATTAAGGGTCGACGCAAAACTCTATGGATCGACGCGTACTGCTTCATCTGTACATCATGAGTCGACACATCTTCCTTATGGATCGACTCATCCTGGTCTCAAACACAGCATGTATCGACACATTCTTCTCACCGGTCGACTCATCTGGAGTCTTGCAACTATCATGTATCGACGCATCCTCTCTTCGTGTCGACTCATCCTGAGTCTCTCATCCTCGTTGTATCGACACATACCTTTGAGGTCGATGCATCATATTACATTCTGCATAAATTATGCGTTTTCCTCTGTATTTACACTACGAGAATCATGTTACAGCCCTACAAACCTTATTATAATCATGGTAATTCATCACCTATCATTAACCTATAATACTACATCGATTACACAGCATCATGACATCATTATTCATCTAAAATTCATCAAATCTTCATCATACATCATCATACATATCCAATTCAAGAACAAAATAGTAATCACCTCTAACCCCACATATCAAACATCATGAAACCAATTATAAAGTCAGAACCCCACCCTTACCTTGGATTGAAGGTCGCTCTATAATTTCCGGGTTGAATCTTCGTTCTTTCCGTTTTCCACTTTTTCCAGCAGCTTCACGTTCTCTTCCAAATCCTTATTTCTTTCTACTGCTTCTTTCTTCTCTTCCTTCTCACAAATAATAAAATAACCCTATTATTCCATTATTCCTTATTTCTTATTGGGCTTAAAACCTACACCCCCTTATTACTTCCACTCTCTCAAAATAAGCCCACATTAAATAATATTACACTTCTAATATTATTTCACCATATAATATTATAAATCCAATTTAATTATACCATAACTTCTTAAATATTCCAAAAAAATAATTTAATTAAATAATTAATTAAATTACGGGCGTTACATGAGTGTTGTATATATAAGCAAATTGAAAACTTAATCGGCAAGAAAAAGAAAAAATTAATGATTACATAGCATTAATGACTCCTGAAAATAGGGAGATGGCGTGGAGACATAAATCAGTTACCAATATAACACACGTCTCAATGCATCCAATCAAAGCTTTAATCTTTTCAGAATTTGAACGCGTATCCATCCTTAGAAGGACGCTTGTAAGAGGATGACAGATGTTTGCTGATGTGAACTGCATGCTTCTGTCTTTGAAATGAACCGTTTAGAGACTATTCAGATCTTCTTAGATAGATCCTAATGCAACTGTCCTTCTAACTTTCTCAAATATATTGAAGTCTTCAAGCTGACTTTTCATCCAGAGCATCTGTGTGCTGCATCCAGCAGCTGCTATGTATTCAACTTTAGCAGTTGACAATGCAATTATGGATTGCCTCTTGCTGGTCCATGAGATCAAATTTTCTCCCAGAAAGTGGCAGCTTCCAGAAGTTCTTTTTCTTTCTACTCTATCTCCAGTGAAGACAACATCACAGTACCCTACTAATTTGTATTCACTGTTTTTCTATAAAACAGACCAAGATTAGTAGTACCTTTCAGATACTTGAAAATTTACTTAAAAGCTGTTAAGTGAGATTCTCTAGGATCTGATTAGAATCTGGCACATAAACATACATTGTATAGAATATAAGGTCTTGAAGTTGTAAGATATAAGAGAGAACCAATCATACTGAAATTGCTTGGCCGAACCTGTCATCTGGATGTAATGAAACATCAATGAAGTCTCCACCGAACGTCTTTTATTCCGCCGAAAGGGAAAGGTAAACATCGAGAAAATCTGAAGAGGAAGAAATCACGGTCTTTCGACCAAGAGATCGGGTAAGGGAGTCTGTTACGCGAGGGAAAGGTATTAGTACCCCATACGCCCGTAGTACTCTATGGTATCCACTCTTGTTGTCTAATCTAATGGGTGTGGTCAAATCCTGTGTCTATGGCTTAAAGCTAAAAAAGGGGATGCATGCGAAAGAAAGAAAAAGAGAACAATGTAGGGAAAATAAAAATTATGCTCGGTTGGGCCCTACCCCTTTTCTTACGTATCCCTTTTTAGGAATCAGAGCAGGCGTAGTTCGGCTTATATATTTTGGTTGGTTTGTGTTTTTTAGTTAAGACAAACAAAGACATTCAAGGTGGCAAAAACAATCAAATAAAACAACAAACAAACGAGATGGTAAAAACATCGTCTAAACAATAACAAAGTAACATGTCAAAGATAGCGAAACACCAAATGATAAAACAACACACCTAACAATGACATTGAGAGTCAAAGCAGGATAACCAGTATGTGCGATGGCGAAACATCGGCTTCAAACAAATGTGCGATGGCGAAATGTCGGCTATAAGATAACAAGATATCATGGCAAAAATGGCAAAACATCAATAAAACGGATGACAAAACAATCACACCTAACAAAGATATTGAGAATCAAAGTAGAATAATAAACATGTGCGATGGAAAAACATTAGCTTCAAACAAATGTGCGATGGCGAAACATCGGCTATAAGATAACAAAGTATCATGGCAAAGATGGAAAAACATCAATAAAACGGATGACAAAACATCACACCTAACAATGATATTGAGAATCAAAGTAGGATAACAAACATGTGCGATGGCGAAACATCGGCTTCAAACAAATGTGCGATGGAGAAACATCGGCTATAAGATAACAAAGTATCATTGCAAAGATGGCAAAACATCAATAAAACGAATGACAAAACATCACACCTGACAATGATACTGAAAATCAAAGTAGGATAACAAACATGTGTGATGGCGAAACATCGGCTTCAAACAAATGTGCGATGGCGAAACATCGGCTAAAATATATTTAAAAACAAAAAAAAACAAAGCCAAGAGGTGCACAAACAAATAAGATTGATTTGTATCTTTTACCTTGAAGAAGGGTTTGAGTTTATTAGAGGGGTTTTATGATTTTCCAAGAAAACAAATTTTTGTTTTAAGATGCAAAATGCAAAGAAAGAAAAACAACTAAGGGAAACTAGCCTAGCATTATCCCTAGTGTTATCATACAATGATTGATCCTAAGGTTGAGGATAAAGGAAAATCCTACCCTATGCTAGCAAACATGGATTCTTACCTTAAACAACATGTCAAAGGAAACTTAACTAAACTATCCTATAGGGAACATGCAATGAGAGCGAAGTCGTGATCTCAATCTCTAAATTGAGTGAATCATCGATCAACAATTAAAGAAACAAACACAATAAATATCCTATAGGGAACATGCACTGAGAGCGAAGTTGTGATCTCAATTTCTAAATTGAGTGACTCATCAATCAAAAATTAAAGAAACAAAACAATAAACATCCAATAGGGAACGTGCACTGAGAGAAAAGTCATGATCTCAATTTCTAAATTGAGTGACTCATCGATCAACAAATAAAGAAACAAACACAACACATGCATCAAACAAAAACAGAGGGCCTCCTGACATATATCAGCAACAGAGGTCCCATCATGCAACATAGAACTATGCAAATAGAAGAAAGGAAATATTGAAATACCAAACGGATAACTATCCGTAGCAACTGAGCAAGAATAAAAGAAACCCAGAGAACTTCAAGCAAGCTGACATCAGCAGACAAATCAAGTCAGAAATTACGCCATCAGGATGTAAGTATTGAGATTTTCAGATATGAACAGATCCCATGGGCAATGTATAGCATTCATAATCACACACATATATCCTGCATAGACTATCAAATATGCCAAGCACAAGAGTAGCGCCAATGTAATAAATTGTGTTCCACAAATAAAGTGAAACACAGTAGCCTCAAATCAAAAATTGAAGACTTTTCTCAAAGTACCTCGCACATTCAACAGTCAAGTTAGTATTCCCATAAATAGAATGATGATTCACATAAGGGATGGATGATGACACCATAATGAAATGAGAAAACATGATAGCAAATATCAAAACATTAGACATGATAGACAAAAAGAAACAAGAATATGCATAATTTGGTTAAAAATTAGAGGAATGTTGCTCCTTTCTATCACCATGTTGAGTTGACAATTGAATATCAATCAAGGATTATTGGAGCTTGAGAAGAATACAATCAAAGGACCATGAAGGTCAGTAGCAACTACAATTCAATGATACTCAATTACTTCATCACATCTCACAAGCATAATAGAAGAGGAATCCCACACAATGCATCAAAGGTTCAATCATTCACACATGGGGAACTAAGTGAAATGACTTGAGTTTATGTGGATAATCAGAACCAACATTATCATTAGGTGCCCAATCATAGGCCTCACTCAAGTTCATTGGCCATCTAACAAATTGCAACAAGATATGCAACATTAATTGGGTACCTTCACTTTAAAAATACATCAAAAATAGAAAAGGATTTCAATAACTTAAACCAAAAATTTCTTAGCATCCTTGAAGTGTGTAGAGGTCAGAAAGAAAATCTTAAGTTCATGAATGGTGGAGGAGGGGATCAAATGAGGCCCAAAGTTCAAAACTAGTTGGCCAAACTACCAAACTAGACAAGCTTTCAAAATAATTTGTGGAAAAATATCAAACCAAGTCAAATAATTCAAGAAAAATGGTTTTCAGATCCTCAATACATTCATGAACCATAATCAAGACCTAAATTCCATTGAAAATCCAGGGCATAAAGGTTTTGAAAATGAAACTTGCAATGTAAGCTACAAAACCCTAATTGTTTGAATTTTAATCTTAAATATTAATTAGGTAAGATCAAAATTTAAACAATTCAAACCAAGATCATGAAAACCACAAGGAAACCCTAAATGTTAGAATACATATTTTTCATATTTTTTGAATTAAAGAAAAGTCAAAAATAAAATCAAATTCAAGCAATTAATCAATTAAACAAATAATCACATCTCAAAATAAAATTTTAATCAAAAGTCAGAAAAATATCCAACCAAAATTATATTCAAATGTTAGAATTAACACACATCCCTGATTTTTTGTGGAATTTTTGAATTAAAGGAAATATTAAAATAAAAATCAAACAAACAATTAACAATTAAACTATTATTTAAAGGCAAAAATGCAAACCCTAGCCAAAAGTCACAAAAAGGTCAAAATAAAATTATATTCAGACTCTATGATTAAAAACAAACTTATATGATTTTTTTTGAGGATTTTTGAATTAAAGGAAATATTAAAACAAAATTGTGAAGCAAACATTTCAAATAAACTTCTCAAATTAAATTTCTAATCAAAAATAGAAAAAATGCTAAAGAAAAATCAGAATCAAATTCTAAATAATTTTAAGAGTTCAAAACATTTTTTGTGGAATTTTTAGATGAAAAGAACTATTAAAAATAAAAATAATCATTGAACAAACAATTAATTAAACTTATGAAATTTTAAACCAATCAAAACATTTTAAAAAAATTCCAAAAAAAAAATGAAAAATACTAGAAATTATTATTGGCCTATGGTAATTTTTTCATGATTTTTGAAAATGTTTTGATCACAAAATAAAATCAAACATAATACCAAATAAAACAAATAATTCAAATAAGACAATTATTCAAATGGACCAATCAAAATGTGCCACCACATCACCTTCAACCTCCGGACCAACTCAAAAACACGCGTAAGACTTGGTCTTAGGGCTCATGTTCAGATCCATCATACATACTCATTTCTCCACCAAAATTAATGAAATCAAGTGCAAATTAAAGCTAACATATCATACTTCATTATGCAATTCGAATCAAATCAAAACATCAACTACATCATCCACAATCAAGCCACGAAAATGAGCAAAAACATTATGAATCAGAAATTTCAGAGCACTCAATCATGCATAATTCAACGAATCAAACATTATAAAGCTTCTGAAACATTCAAACAACATCAGTAAACACTAATCCAAGCTCAAACACATCAATAAATAAATACATCTCGAAAATCAAAGTTTAGGATTATTACCTCAAGGCAAAAAGCGTTTTACTGTCTCCTTCACTCCAAGTGCAAACAAATGGTGCTAACTTGATCTCCCCCTTCACTGAAGCTGAATCCATAAGAATTTTGAAGAAAACACCAAGGAATTGAGAGAATCGAAGCAAATTGCAGAAGAATGGTGGAAAACTCAGATATGAAATTCTTGTAATGGGAGTGTGTCTACTGTAAAACAAAGCTTGCCTCTTCTTATATAGAGTTAATAGAGGAGCATAGAAGTGGAAATGCAACCTCAAAGCCGTTGGAGGGCAGAATTGGAAGTTTTGGCCAAAAATGAGGATGCACATGGAGCCTGTGTTTCACTCATACATTTTCTTGCCTTTTGTACGTTTTGTGAGCCAAATGAAGTCAGAAATACATGCTCAAAATGCCAGCTCGATTGTTTGAAATGAAGAAGTGTTGGTGAATTTGCAAAATCGGGCAAGTTTTGTATTTTTTCATTCAAGTAAGTTCATGAAGCACATGAGCGCGAAATGGTGAGTGTAATGGGCCTCAGCATGTCACAAATTATTCATGGGATTGATTATAAGTGAAGAGAATAGCTGAAAATGAAGTTCTCAAGAAATGTCCATTTTGCATAATTGTCAAATTTCAATAAAATGCCTCAAAATTCCAAAGTTCATAACTTGCTCATATTTTTGAATTTGGACACAAATGAGTATAATTTGGAAAGGTATTGAAAAGATATACAATCCCTTAGTTTTGAGTTTTTGCAATTGAATCCATTAAGGTCCCCAAAATTTGACATGAAATTCACTAATTTTGGAAAATGACCTATAATTTTAACTTGAGGCATGAACTCCCAAAGACCATAATTCTTGACTCCTTGCCAATTTGGACATGAGACCAAAAGGAGATGAAAGATCATCCTCTTAGCTTTCCAAGCATACTTCATTTGCATTTTTTTATCAAAGGTGAATAAAATATGAATTTTTGAAGTTAAGTCCTTATTTTCCAAAATTAGAAACTTTTAGGGTTTCTTCATGAACAAGTTTCAACCCAAACCTCAATCTCTTTGATACAATGATCAAAATGGACTTTAAATATGAAAATTACACCCTTGAATTGATGGTTGACCAAAAATTCCCTTGGTCAACCTTGACTTTGACTGATTTTGACAAAAATGACAATTTTGCCCCTTTGAATCAATTGATCCACTTCCCTTCAAAATTGATGATCAAAACTTCAAACATATGATCTTAAAAATATATAGAGGTCATGTACAAAGTTTCACTTCAAAATTCTCAAGAAATATTGATGAAATCCCAAACCCTAGTTTTGGTTAACACCTTAGGAGACTGATGAATCATCTTCAAAACTTCAAATCCTCTGGATATCTTGGCCAATTTCTTGTACAAAGACCTTTTAAATACCAATGAGATGTTATAGCTTCCAAATCATGACTTGTGCATGCATCAAAAGCCTTTATCAAACAAAACCCTAATTTGACTGGTGAATCAAAAGAGTGATTCTTCCTATAATCAAACACAAACTTCAATCCTCTGCTGATCCAAAGAGATGGATAAAAATATATTGAGATATGCAATAACTTTTGAGCTTGAAAGATCCAGTAGTTTAGATGATAATATTCTACTTGAGCAACTTGTCAATGCAATCAACCTTCAAAGCTTAAGGAAGACTCGATAACCAAAGTATTTTGATCCCATCACAATGTATGAATGCAATGCAATATGATATTCATGATGAAACATAAGCCTAAATCAAGAGGGTAAATTTTGGGGTGCAACACATACCTCTGTAGATCTTCTGTTCTACACTTACCTCTCCCTTTTCTAGAATGCATGTAGGATGCATTGGAGTCTTGGCTGGCTTACATTCTGATAAGTCGAATTTCTTCAGAAGTTCTTTGACTTATTTTCTCTGGTGTATGTAGTTTACTTCTGGAGTTTGATTGATCTGAATGCCCAGAAAGAATTTGAGTTCTCCCATCAAGCTCATTTCAAACTCTTCCTGCATAGACTTAGCAAATTCTCTTCCTATAGAGGCTTTAGTGGATCCAAAAATGATATCATCTACATAAATTTGACAAAATAGAATGTCGTTCTTAAATGGCTTACAGAATAAGTTTGTGTCCACTTCCCCTCTAGTGAAATCATTTTCTAACAGAAAGCTACTTAGTCTTTCATACCAAACTCTGGGAGCTTGTTTCAGACCATATAGTGATTTCTTTAGTTTGAAAACATATTCTGAATGTTTGGAATTTTCAAAACCAGGGGGTTGGTGCACATAAACTTCTTCATCAGTGTATCCATTTAAGAATTCACTTTTGACATCCATCTGATAGAGAGTGATGCCATTATTCACAGCGAAGGAAATTAAAAGTTTAATAGATTCTAACCTGGCGACTGGAGCAAAGGTTTTTGTATAGTCTATCCCTTCTTGCTGACTATAACCTTGTGCAACTAGTCGTGCTTTGTTTATGATGACTTTTCCTCGTTCATTTAGCTTATTTCTGAATACCCGTTTTGTTCCAATGACGTTGAACCCTTTTGGTTTGGGAACCAGATCCCACACAACAATTCTGGTGAATTGATTTAATTCCTCCTGCATAGCCATTATCCAATCATTGTCCAGAAGAGATTCATCAATGGAAGTTAGCTCAATCAGAGATACTAATCCCATGAGAGATTCTTCAGAGTTTCTGAATGTGGATCTTGTTCTGATTGGGTCTTCCTTCTTTCCAGGAATTTTGTCTTCACGATGAGCTAGGCTGCTTCTAGATAGTCTTTTCTGGAGAGGTTCTTCAGATGTTGTTGCAATGTTTGTGATATCTCCTTCTGATGTTGTTTGTGATTCTTTGTTGGGAACTTCTGATGCAGTGTCTTCAGTACCTGTAAATTAGACTTCTATATCTGCAAGAGATTCATTTTGCTATGACTTTTGAGAGCCAAGCTTGTCATCAAATCTAACATTGATTGACTCTTCTACAATATGTATTTTTGTGTTGTATACCCTGTAGCCTCTTGAGCGTTCAGAGTATTCTAACATGATACACTTTTGTGCTTTATAGTCAAACTTGTCCAGATGTTCTTTGGTGTAAAGAGTAAAACAAATACATCCAAATGGATGGAAATATGAGATGTTGGGATTTCTGTTCTTCCATAATTCATATGGAGTCTTATCCAGAATAGGTCTTATGGAGATTCTATTCTGAATGTAACACACTGTGTTAATTTCTTTTTCTCAGAAGTTCTTAGCAATGTTAGTTTCGTTGATCATGGTTCTGGCTATTTCTTGTAAAGTTCTATTCTTTCGTTCTACAACTCCATTTTGTTGGGGAGTTCTAGGACAAGAGAATTCATGAGAGATGCCATTCTCGTTAAAAAATATTACAAATTTTTTGTTTTCAAATTCTCCACCATGATCATTTATGAGTTTAACAATTCTAAGATCTTTTTCATTTAGGACTTGGTTACAGAAAGCAAAGATCACAGAATATGACTCATCCTTGTGTCTTAAGAACTTTATCCATGTCCATCTGCTATAGTCATCTACGATCACTAATCCATACTTTTTCCACTAATGGATGAAGTTTTCACTTGTCCAAATAGATCTATCTGCAGAATTTCTAATGGTCTAGAGGTAGAAACAACATTTTTTGCTTTAAAAGGGGGTTTTGCAAATTTACCTTTTTGACATGCTTCACACAGAGCATCTGAGATGAAATTCAAGTTAGGAAGTCCTCTGACTAGATTGAGTTTGTTAATCTGAGATATTCTTCTCATACTAACATGCTCCAATCTTCTATGCCAGACCCATTGCTCATCGTTAACAGATAATATGCATTTTACATTCTGACTATTTAGTTTAAAAAGTTTTATTTTGTAAATGTTGTTCTTTCTCTTTCCATTAAAGAGGATAGATCCATCTTTCTGACTAACATCTTTACAGTATTTTTTATTAAAGATTATATCATAACCGTTATCACTTAATTGACTTATGGATAACAAGTTATGCATTAATCCATCTACTAATAGAACATTAGTATTAGAAGGAAGATTATTGTTACCAATTGTTCCAGAGCCAATGATCTTCTCTTTCTAATTGCCCCCAAAACCTATGTAGCTTCCAGATTTAAGCTCCAGGCTTTGGAACATATGCTTTCTTCCCATCATGTGTTGAGAGCATCTAGAGTTCAGGTACCAGGATTGGTATTGTTCAGGGAATCAGTCTGGTTCATATTTTCTATATCCTGACGCTGATTCAGACTGATTCCCTGTTCTTCTGGAATTTCTGAATTTCCTTTGCATGTGCTTCCACAATTGATTTACTCTTCTGGAGAGAAGGGATAATTCTTCTTCTTCTGATGAGGAACCTCCAGAGTTTTCTTCTATTGACTGCAAAACTTTAGAATCATATTTTTTGTTAGATTTGAGGGCTAGAGGCTTACCTTGCTTATGGGGCTCATCATCTTCTAACTTTATCTCATGGCTTCTGAGAGAGCTGACAAGTTCTTCTAAAGATATTTTGTTCAGATCTTTTTCCAGTTTGAGAGCAGTGACCATGTGTCTCCATTTTTTGGTAGACTTCTGATGATCTTCTTTACATGATCAACAGTTGAGTATCGTTTGTCCAGAACTTTCAGCCCAGCAACCAGAATTTAAAATCTTGAGAACATTGCTTCAATGGTTCCATCTTCTTCCATTTTGAAGGCTTCATACTTCTGAATGAGCACAAGGGCTTTGGTTTCTTTTACTTGCGTGTTAACTTCATGCGTCATTCTCAGAGAATCAAACAGGTGCTTTTTTGTCTCTCTATTTGTGATTTTATCATTTTCCGAATATGAGATAGCACTCAAGAGAATAGTTATGGCCTTGTGATGATTTATGAATTCTCGCTTTTGATTATCTGACATTCTTTTTCTGTTAATATTTTTCCCACTTTTATCAACTGGATGTATGTACCCATCAATCACCATATCCCAAAGATCGGCATCATGAGCCAGAAAGAAGCTTTCAATTCTATATTTCTAGTAATCAAAGATCTCTACATCAAATATTAGAGGTTTGTCGTTGATTCTGTCTTTCTCATCATGGTAGTCATTGTTGATGTTTTGACTTGGTCCCACCATAGTGTTTTTCTTAGCTTGGATCTTTTACTGGCACAGTTAAGTGCTTGAACTCAGAACCAGATGCTCTGATGCCAATTAAATAATGGCAAAACACAATAAGCAGGTTGAATTGGAATATTAAAAATTCAATGATAAAGAACACGTTGATTTTTATCCTGGTTCGTTTGAACTCAAACTACTCCAGTCCACCCGTCAAGGTGATTTCGCTTTTCTCCAACGAGGTCTTAATCCACTAATAAATCTTGATTACAAATCTAGTTTAACAACTGCCAAAGTCTTCTTGAGTATAACCATAACCCAGTTTTTCTCAAGGAAATGCACTAAATAATATAAGAATAGAATAGTGTACAGTATTGTTTCTTACAAAATAGTATCACAGTATTGTGATGTTTTACACAGTTGAAAGTATTATATGTATGAGGATTAGAAAAGATTGCAGGGTTGTTGAGTGTTGTGAAAATCGTAAGCGATTTATCCTCAAGTCTTGTTTAAATAGGCGCAGTATGGATGGTCATTTAGAAACTTGATTAATGACATTTAAGGTGCTTTCCAAAAATAATGATCCTTGTTCCCTTCCAGCCGTTACTCTTGAAATGGAAATATTTGATTTGTAACGCTTCAGAACATTGAAGTATCCATTATTTCTTGCTTCAGAACTTTTGAAGGTCATAGCCATAAGATCATGTTTGTAGCGTTAGACTTACTTTCCCAGAGTTATGTAATCAGAGTTAAAACATCTTTCTTTTAGCACAACTTCTGATCTTTTTTCATCATAGCTTTTTGAGAATTGTCTACATTCACAGCAGGAATAACCTTGTAGCTTATCTTTTTATCTTCTTCCATCAGAACTTCTCTACAAAATAGAATATAATTTTAGAGTGCATAATTGTTCTTTGTGTTTGTTATCATCAAAACTCTTATAGGGGTTGTAGAATCAAACTATGTTCTAACAATATATACAAGGCATAAAGTATAAGTGCAAAAAAGTAAAGTCATACGCTATTACAGGGCCTTGGGCAGTTACATGATAAAAAAATAAGATGCGGAAAATAAATCTACGCTATTACATTAGAGAGTGCATCCTATACAGTTGACTAAAAAAATAACTGGCAAAAGATGAATGAAAGTGTTTGAAAGAGATGTTTAAAACCTTAAGATTCTATGTGTTAGAAAATATATTATTTTGT
Organism: Vicia faba; assembly: GCA_948472305.1. Classification (NCBI taxonomy): domain Eukaryota; kingdom Viridiplantae; phylum Streptophyta; class Magnoliopsida; order Fabales; family Fabaceae; genus Vicia; species Vicia faba. Next base: position 1,260,748,638 of record OX451740.1, read on the forward strand.
GTTTTTTTGTAGAAAATAATGTGAGTGTAAAAATTAATTAAAAAACCTAATTTCTAATTAATTTTAATTAATAAAAACCTAAATTCTAATTAGTTAAAGAAAATTAATTGGTTAAGAAATAAACTTAAAGCTAATTATGTTTTGAAAAGTTATTTTATGGTTTTTGGTTAATTGGTTAATTAGAAGAAAAAATAGATAATTAAATGGAATGAAAAAAAAATAAGGGTTAGAAAAACTGAGAAAATAAGATGCATGGGGTGGGGATCGAACCCACCCCCTTTGACTCAAAGGTGACAGCTTCGTCCATCAGGCCATATGCTTGTTTATTATTGAGAATAAGTACCAGTCAACATACAATGAACCTACGTTAACCTGGAAAATAAAGAAAATATTTTGATAAAAGGGGAGATTGAACCCACGCCCTCTCTTTCAACAAGCATCTCACTTACCACCTTGCCATAGTTGTTTCACATCAATTCAATAACACACAATATATAAAACAAGTTAAACTCTAAAAATCAGAAATAAAAAATAATTGAAAATGCACGCTAGTGGTGGGGTTAGTTGTTTTATAATGAACCAATCAGAGAGAGGGAGAGAGCCACGCATGCCCTTGACCCAGGTCAGTGCCACCACCAACGGTGGCGCCACCTTCTTCTCCGATGATCCCAAATGCTAAACCTGCAAAATCGAAGTAAAACGAAAAAGAAAAGTGTCTCGATCCACTAATTGGGACCTCACGAATTCAATGGTGGTGTTTGTTTTGACTGAGAAGGCATGTAGCTATGGTTTCGAAACTTTGAGAGCTTCGAGCCCTAACAATGGTGAGTTGTGATACCTGCACTCAAACTCAGAAACGATGGTTCAAAACAATTCCAATCATCAATATGAACATGAATATATGCATAGAATTCACTTATATTGCATGAATATATAGTTTGAAATCATGAAACATGAACAAATCGGAGATGTTTGGTTGGAGAGTTCGGGGATGTTGTAGGCTTGAGTAATAATTGGGAATGATTCCTAGAGGTCTCAGGAAGCTGATGGAATGCTCAAAGTTGATTGAAACTTACTGGAGAAAGAGTTTTCTTGTGCCCTAGTTTCTTTGTAAATTTGAAGAATTAGGGTTGACTCTACAAGCTTCTATTCGTCCTCCCTTTGGTCTGAATGTAATATATATATATATATAAGAGAAGATTAGGTCAAACTGTGGGCTTGGATACCTCATAAAATCATATCTTTGATTTTTGTTTGAAAATAAGTTGAGATCTTCCAAAACCAAGAAGATTTGATTCACAAATAGGTCTACACGGTTTATAGCATGACCTTGGGCCTCCAAAAGATTCAGATCACAAGCCTTTTATGCCTTATACATTTATTTAACATTTATTTGATTTAATTTTGAATTTAAATGAATAAAAATCAAAATAAATGAAATAAATATTAAAATGATGCATGAATGGACTTAGAGGTCCTCTAAGGTATCATGAACATGTTTGAACCTCAAAAGTTTGGCCCATTAATCCAAAACTTCAAAATTGTTCAATGAAAGTTTCATGCATTTCTCCAAATTTGCTCAACTTGCACCAATCATAACTCTCTCAATTTTTGTCATATAAAGGTGATATTTGACTTTTTGAAAACCATAATATGTCTCCTACTACTTTCATTTTTAATACTTTTTCATTTGAAGTATTTAACTTGATGTGAATTGCCTTCACAAAAAGTCTCTTTTTGTTGACTTTCAAAATGACTTGTAAAGTTTTGGCTCATATCTCTCAAATGAGGCATTTTTGGCCTTGAGCTTGGAGAGACAAAGTTGTATATAATTGGATTTCCTTTAAGATAGGATTTGGTTGAGAAATCTATGATGAAGTATGTGAAAGTTATGCTTGGTCAAATTTCAGTCGACTTCTCCTTAAGAAAACCCTAATTTAGTAACTTTTGACTTTTGATGAATCTTGAGTTTTCTTGATGAATCATGATCAACCCTTGATCAAATGATGAATGTGACTTAAAAATATTTATTTTGAACAAAAATCTTGAATTTTGACTGTATATCGATCAATGATGACTTTTCACCCAATACAACTGATTTTCACTCATGTGAGCAATTGACTAAGCAAACTTGTGAAGCAAGGCTTGAAACCTGACATGAGGACTCTTTGAAGCATATGAGAAACTATGAAACTAGATTGAGTCATTAGAGGCTCAATTTTCCTTGAGAAAAACAAAACCCTACTTGTAGGTGAATTTCTTAGGAAGAGGACTTGTCTGATCAATCCTTGAGAAGTCTTGAGCATTTGAAACTTCTATGAGCTTGAGGGAGTGTCTTGAATTAATTTGTTTTGAAAATTGGAGGGAAAATTTTGGGGTATAACAGAGTCACATGTGTCTATATGAAATGTTGAATTGGTGTGAAATATGTGATATTAATGTGAATGTTACGTTTGTGGTATTTGTGATTGATTATCTTTGGATTATGGATTATTGAGCAATGTTGTATAAGTAAACATGTGAATTGGATTAGAATATGTTGAATACATGATTATGTGAAGTATGATGAATTAAATCTTTGCTTGTATGTGATGTATTACTTATTATTATAAATTTCTATAATTATGTGAATTCTCACCCTTCTGTTGAAATGATGTTTTGTACGACATCGCTCAGGTACCGAAGATATTGGTGCTTCTTGCGAGGATTAGTCGAAGGATCTAGTTCTTGTTTTATACGCTTATTAGGTAGTGAGTCATGCTCTGATCATGTAACACGGGGAACATTTGAACTCATGTTGTTTTAAGAGATGTTTGTTATACTCTCTTTTATTTATGTTATATTTGAGATTATGTGATGAATGGTCTTTAGTGCCTAATATTTTATTATATAATTATCATTATGGGATTTAAATTATTGAAATCATTATGAAATATAATTATTATGTTGTGTTATGCATATGTGTTAGTGTATGGAACATGATTTTAAATGTGTGTTATGAGCATGACCGGTGTATTTGTGTTGGTTCTGAAATACATGTGACACCCTATTTTGATATGCATGTTATTATTACTCTGGTTATGTCATATTATTGCACGGGGATTTAGGGGATGTTACAGTTGTGATATCAGAGTATGGTCGGCCAGTTAGCCAGGTTATTAATGTGTTTATTTCCTTTTGTATTCAATATGTGTATATGACACGATTAGTACTATTTATCTGATGAGAATTGTTGGTTATTTGGGAATCTTAGGTCGATGGTTGCAGGAAGGAATGACGATGCTATTGCCTAAGCGTTGGAAATGTTGGCCAGTGCGATTGGGAAACAGTCGCACGTCAATGCTAGTTACAGAGATGATGATGAATTTCTTGCTTTGGGAAAGTTTCAGACAAACAATCTGCCAAGCTTTGAAGGGGCGCATGAACCTGACAAAGCACAGATATGGATGAAAGCGATTGAGAAGATATTTCAGGTCATAAATTATTTTGATGCTCAGAGGGTGCAGTTTTCTACCCATATGCTTGAGAAGGAAGTTAAGGATTGGTGGAGTAACAATGTTTAGAGATTTGAAGAAGATATGATGAAGGTTACTTGGGCACTTTTCAGAGATGCATTTCTGGAGAATTATTTTCCAAAGGATGTGTGTGGGAAGAAGGAGATTGAGTTTCTTGATCTGAAGTAGGGTAATGGAACTGTGGCTAAGTATGCTGCAAGGTTCGAGGAGTTGATTAAGTTTTGTCCTCATTATAACACTGCTAATGCTGAGAGGTTTAAGTGACTTAAGTTTGTGAATGGTTTGAGGCCCGAGATCAAGAAAGCCATGGGTTATCAACAGATTAGGAGATTTCCTGAGCTAGTTAACAAGAGTAGGATCTATGATGAGGATAGTAGAGATAGTTCTGCTCACTATAAGGCTTTGAATGATAAGAAGGGAAAAGGCCAATTCATAGGGAAGCCATATGTGACCCCTACAGATAAGGGGAAACAAAAAGCTGGTTATAACAAGAAGTCGAGAAGGGGAGGAGCTTCTACTCAGATTAGGTGTACATGTGTGGTGTTGAAGGACATCATGCTCTTGAGTGCACAAGTGCTGGTGTGAAATGTTTTAAGTGTGGCAAGCTAGGTCATAAATCTCATGATTTCAGAGGAGGTGCGAGTGTGACTTGCTACAACTGCGGTGAGCAAGGGCACATTAGTTCCAAGTGTGACAAAGGAACAAGCTAGGGAAAGTGTTTGGTTTATATGGTTCTGAGACTATTGTTGAGGATGGACTAATCTGAGGTACGTGCTTTATTAATGGTACACCGTTTATTGCTATATTGATACTGGAGCGACACATTATTTCATTTCTTTGGATTGTGTTAAGAGATTGAATCTTGAGTTATCTGATATGAATGGAAGAATGGTTATTAATACTCCTGCTATGGGTTCAGTGACTACTTCATATGTGTGTTTGAATTGTATGTTGAGTATTTTTGGTAAAGACTTTGGAGTTGATTTAGTGTGTCTTCCGTTAGATCAACTTGATATTATTCTTGGGATGAACTGGTCGGAGTACAACCATGTTTATATCAAATGTTTTGATAAGATGGTTATCTTTCTTGACTCTGGTTTTGAGAGAGATTTGTTTATGTCTGCCAAGTAAGTGAATGAGTCTATGCAGGATGGTGTTGTGTTGTTGGCTTTGATGGCAACATTAGATATTGGTGGGAATCAAATAACTGGTGAATTACCAATACTTCATGATTTTTTAGAGGTATTTCCTGAAGATGTGAGTGATTTACCACCAAAGTGTGAGGTGGAGTTTACAATCAACTTAGTTCTTGGAACTAGTCCGATATTGATGGCTCCATATCGGATGTCAGCATCTGAATTGAAAAAGTTGAAGAGTCAAAAAGAGGATTTTCTTGAGAAGAGATTCATTCGTCCTAGTGTGTCACTGTGGGGTGCACCAGCTTTGTTGGTTAAGAAAAAAGAAGGTTTTATGAGGTTATATGTGGATTATAGACAACTGAACAAGGTGACTATCAAGAAAAAGTATCCATTTTCAAGGATTGATGATTTTATGGATCCATTGGTGGGTGCTTGTGTTTTTAGCAAGATAGATTTGAGGTCTTGGTATCATCAGATTCGTGTGAAGGATGAAGATATTAAGAAGACTGCTTTTAGAATAAGGTATGGTCATTATGAGTATTTTGTGATGTTGTTTGGTGTGACCAATGCACCTGGTGTATTTATGGAATACATGAACATGATTTTCCATCAGTATTTAGATAAGTTTGTTGTTGTTTTCATTGATGATATTTTAATCTATTCATAGAATGAAGAGGATCATACTGAGCATCTAAATATTGTGCTATATGTGTTGAAACAGAAGTAGTTGTATGCTAAACTTTCTAAGTGTGAGTTTTGGTTGAAGTAAGTGAGTTTCCCTGGTCATGTGATATCAAGTGATGGTATTGTTGTTAATCCATTGAAGATTGAGGTTGTGTCTCAATGGAAAGCTCCAAAATCTATTTCTGAGATTAGAAGATTTCTTGGTTTATCAGGTTATTATCGGAAGTTTATTAAAGGATTTTATAAGTTAGCTTTGTTGTTAACGCAATTAACTAGGAAGGGTCAAGCTTTTATGTGGATTGCAGAGTGTGAAGCTGGTTTTCAAGAGCTTAAGAGAAGGTTGATAATCACTCCTATATTTTTCCTGATCCAACAGAACCGCTAGTTGTGTATTGTGACACTTCATTGATGGGTTTAAGAGGTGTGTTGATGCAAAATCGACAAGTTGTAGCTTATGCTTCAAGGAAACTTAAAATACATGAAAGGAATTATCCAACTCATGATTTAGAGTTAGATGTTGTTGTATTTGTATTGAAACCTTGGAGGCATGATTTGTTTGGATCAAGATTTAATGTGTTTAGAAATCATAAGAGTTTAAAATATTTGTTTGATCAAAAAGAGTTGAATATGAGGCAAAGAAGATGGTTGGAATTCTTCAAGGATTATGATTTTGGTTTGAATTACCATCCGATAAAGAGAATGTTGTGGCTGATGCATTAAGTAGGAAGTCCTTGCATATGTCGATGTTGATGGTGTGAGAGTTGGAATTACTTGAGTAATTTCGAGATATGAGTTTGATTTGTGAGGAGACTTCTTCTGGAGTTAAGTTTGGTATGTTGAAGCTTATTAGTGGCATTCTTGATGATATTTGAGAAGGTCATAAATCTAATTTGATTTTGGTGGATAAGTTGACGTTGATCAATAATGGTCGAAATGGAAATTTTCAGATTGATGAGAATGGTATCATAAGATATCGTGATAGAGTGTGTGTTCTGGATATAGTTGATTTGAAGAAGAGGATTCTTTAGGAAGGGCATCGTAGTGGATTGAGTATTCATCCTGGAGCTAATAAGATGTATCAGGATAAGGTAATTGTTTTGATGGCCAAGTATAAAGAAAGAGATTGTGAATTTTGTGTATTCTTGTTTGACTTGTCAGAATTTTAAGATTGATCATCAAAAACCTTCTGGTTTGATGCAGCCGTTATTTATTCCCGAATGGAAATGGGATAGTATTTATATGGATTTTGTTTCTATTTTATCTAGAACGCTGAGTAATTGTGAAGCTATTTGGGTTATCGTGGAAAGGTTGACTAAAACTGCTCACTTTATTCTGATGAGAATGGATTATCTAATGGAGAAGCTTGCAAAGATATACATTGAAAAGATTGTCAGTTTGCAAGGTATTCCGTCTAGCATTGTGTTAGATAGGGATACAAGCTTAACTTTGAGATTTTAGAGATGGTATGAGAAGTGGCTTATCAGATTACCTAGCCACCATCGCTTTCTAATCTCCATGATGTGTTTCACGTGTCTAAATTAAGGAAATACGTTATGGATCCATTACATGTGTCCAATTAGATGATGTACATGTAAGAGATAACCTGACTGTGGAGACATCACCTATGTAGATAGAGGATCGGGAGTTGAAATAACTTTGTGCTAAAGAGATTTCCTTGGTGAAGGTAGCTTGGGGAGGATTGGCGGGTGGAAATGTGACTTGGGAACTCAAGAGTCAGATGAAGGAGTCTTATCCTAAGTTGCTTGTTTGAGGTAATTTTTGAGGACGAAAATCTTTTAAGTGGGGGAGAATTGTAACACCTTGATTTTTATTTATTAGTTTTTTTATTAGTTTTTTTATTTTATTAATTATTATTTAATATAGTAATTAATTAATTGTGTGATTTTGTGAATATATGTGTTATATGTGTATTGAGTTATTGGGTGTGATAATAAAATTATTAATTAATTGGGCCTTGGTATGACGGGTTAGTGTGAGATTGAAACATTAAGTCCATTATTGAAAACATAGTTAGTAAGAGTTTTGTAAAACAAAGAGAAAGAATTGTCAAACCAAGAGAAGAGAAGAAAGAGGAAAAGAGGAGAAAAAGGAGAGAAGAGAAGAGAATAATATAGAACCCTAGAAAGGATATACATCCAAGTTAAGGGTGGGTAATTTGATTATTATGTGATTATATGATGTATGTAATAGGTAGTAAGCTCATAGGGATTTTGTTCTTCAATTTCTAAATTTTAACATGTTAGGGTTTGAATGAGAAATCATGAAATTAATGTTTGAAATCATGTTTTGATGTTAGTAATGGATGCTACATGGTAGATATATATTATAATGCATTTATTTCATGAAACATGACTATTTGGGTGGATTTTTGGGGTTAAAATCATGGGAACCCAAGACTGCTCCGTAGCAGAATTTTTCTGGTTTTTCGCGAGGTCGCTTAGCGCTCTCCATCGCGTTTAGCACGATCTGGGATGAAAATTTTTATATTTTATTTAATTGAGTGGTGATACTATATATAAAGGATTTCTATGAATTTTAATAATTCATTAGATGTATATTGGATATATTTTAGATGACTTTTTGATGAAAACATAACACTTGATTTTGTGTATATGTATGTTGTGAATTGATTATGAATGAGAATAACATGTTTTGGAATTGTTTTCTATGTGTTATTGTGGTGTGTTAAGTTGATTAATGCTATGAGAATTCATTGTATGTGATTGATAACATGAGATTTGTATGTTTGTGCAATGGTGATGATAATCCAAATGTGATGAATTATGTGATGTATGCTTGTATGATTAAGATTGAGGGATGGTCTTAATTGTATATGATTGTTGAGATGCACATACATCATTTGTTATCAAGAGGCAATGTTTTCTAGTTTTGTGGAAGCTAGTGACTTGTCCAAAACCTAGGGGATTGGTTTGAAAGCTTGAGGGATGGGATTTTTGGTGGTTATCTGTCGAAGAATGGACACGGTTTAAATGTAAAAACCGTTAAGGTTAACAATTGGTACCACATGCATATTGCATTGAGTTGCATTGGAGTCACATGTCTCGATATGAAATGTTGAATTGGTGTGAAATATGTGATATTGATGTGAATGTTACATTTGTGGTATTTGTGATTTATTATCTTTGGATTATGGGTTGTTGAGCCATGTTGTATAAGTAAACAAGTGAATTAGACTGGAGTATGTTGAATACATGATTATGCAGAGTATGATGAATTTAATTGTTGCTTGTATGTGATGAATTACTTATTATTATATATTTCTATAATGATGTGAATTCTCACCCTTCTGTTGAAATGATGTTTTGTACGACATCGCTCAGGTATCGAAGATAATGGTGCTTCTTGATAGGATTAGTAGGAGGATCTAGTTCTTGTTTTATTCGCTTATTAGGTAGTGAGTCATGCTTTGGTCATGTAACACAGGGGATGTTTGAACTCGTGTTGTTTTAAGAGATGTTTGTTATACTTTCTTTTATTTATGTTGTATTTTGAGATTATGTGATGAGTGACCTTTAGTGCCTAATGTTTTATTATATAATTATCATTATGGGATTTCAATTATTTGTATCATTATGAAAGAGAATTATTCTGTTGTGTTATGTAAATGTGCTAGTGTATGGAACATGGTTTTAAATGCGTGTTACGAGCATGAATGGTATATTTGCGTTGGTTTTGAAATACATGTGACACCCTCTTTTGATATGCATGACAATTTTACTCTGATTATGCCATATTATTGCGCGGGGGTTTAGGGGGTGTTACATGACACATATTCATTGAGGTAAAATCTACCTTCCAACCTTCTTAATGTCTTCCTGTCCTTGTTGGATGCATCAAGTGGGAACTCTTGAGTTTGAAGAAAAAAATTTATATCATAATACCAAGTTTTATCATCTGGTGTCACCTCTATTGCAAACACATGAGTCGACTTATCAAGACGTCTAATTGTAATACGGGGTGCTTCATTTGGGAAATTCAACTTGTACATGAAGGATAAAGTGGCGAAAGAATTTTCCATCTGATTCTCTTCTTGAAGGATGTGAGAAATTTAACCTTATTTAAGAAAGGTAACAACCTTCTCTCATAATCCTTGTAGGGAATCAAACCAGGGTGATGAATTTCCCATTCACCTTTAATTTGTTTTATCATCAAAGCTGGATCACCATATACATCAAGAATCTTGATTCTCAAATCCATAGCTTCTTCGGGACCCATAATACAAGCTTCATACTCCGCCATGTTATTGGTACAATTAAACATCAATCTTGTAGTGAAGGGGGGTGAAACCATGGGGAGTGATAATCACATCACCAATTCCTTTACCATAAACATTTACAGCTCCATCAATTACTAGACCTCATCAGGATTCCGGATCTAGACCTTCTTCAGGCAAAGGTTCATCACAATCTTTAACTTTTAAATACATCACATCCTTATCAGGGAAATCAAACTTGAAGGACTGATAGTCATTCATTGGTTGATGGGCAAGGTACTCTGCCAACACACTGCCATTAATAGACTTTTGAGTATGGTATTCAATATCATATTCAGACAACACCATCTGCCAATAGGAAATTCTTCCGGTAAGAGCAGGCTTTTCAAAAATGTGCTTAATCGAATCCATTTTGGATATCAATCAAGTAGTATTATTCAACATATATTACTGCAGATGCTTAACAACCCAGACCAATGCACAACATGTATTTTTCAGCATAGAATACTGTGACTCACATTCAGTGAACTTCTTGCTCAGGTAATAAATGGCATACTCTTCTTCCTGTTTCATCTTGATGTCCTAAAATACAACCCATAGAGCTATCCAACACAATCAGATACATAATCAATGGTCTCCCTTCAAGATGAGGGAGCAAGATAGGAGGTTCAAGCAGATAATCCTTGATACTATCTGCGATACGTTGGGAGAACTGACTTGATGTTTTGCATTTTGATCGCATTTGTGCGGATAGCAAGAGTCGCCACCGACTTTTCTTTCATCCAAAAGAAAAGGTAAAAAATCACAGGAAAGACCTTTCGAGATTATTTCTCGGGTTCGGGGGGTAGATTATGAAAATGGAAGGTATTAACACCCTTTTCATTCGTGCTTTTCCATGGGCTCTTAGTTACTCGTTTAGATCACTTGCTTTCATTTGAAAGTGTTCTTGTGGTTTGGGCTTCGAAAGTATTTTGAATAAATCTCTTTGTAATGGTTCTCGTCTCTATAAGAACGAATACAAAGTTTTGTTTCGAAAAATGGTTCAAAGATGTGTTTGTGAATCGTGTTTCAGAAAGTGTTTTGAAAAAAGGTTTTGCAATGGTTCTCGTCTCTATAAGAACGTATACAAAACGTTATGTCTTTTTGAAAATATTTTGAAATGAAAGTGTAGGTGTAAACAGTTTTTATCGTGAGCAAGCGATTAACTAAGAGAGAATCTATCTACTCGAAAGGTCTTAAATTGTTCTTTTCTTCCTCCTTTTAATGGTTCTATCTTACCATTGATTTGGTAAGAAGCCCCATCGTTGGATGTGAAGGGACAGGCGCGGGTCAATTTCACAATCATCGAAAGCAACTTATGAGACGCTTTAGCAATTTTTGTAAGGGACGAGATCATTTTAATCGAAGGCAACATCGAGGGTCATCGGGGGACCGCGATCTTTTTTATTGAAGGGTCATTGCTAAAGCGTCCCATATTCGAGGGACATGATTGCATTTCTGAGGCAACAAGCGAGGTTACCCTAGAGGTGCGCGTGTGAAAAAAAGTGTGTTGGTTTTAAGTTATTTTATTCTTTGATTAGGTCATCTAGCGATTGATTTTTGAATCTTTCCATACACGCCTAATTACTATACAATATATGAAAAAAAAACAGTAAATTACGGGAATTGAAATTCTACGCTATTACAAAGTATTCGGGAATGGGGGTACAATTTTTACAAATGGGGATGAATCAAATGAGATAGGAAGATCCAAATAATACAACCAAATCGAATTTTGTGCGATTTAATTAAAGCTATGATAATCCATGAAAATAAAATCAACAAAATATGGAAATGAAATGTTAAGTATTTACTTGAAAAGAGAAAAGTAAAACCTATTTTAAAAAATAAAATAATTGATTAAATTATAATCTTTATTTTTGTATTTTATTAATTACTTAAGTAAAATTTAAAGAAAGAAAACAAACTAAATTATTATTTTTTGGTGTTTTATTATATCAATTAAATCTAAAACAAAAATTTATTAAAAGAAGAAAATGATAAAAATTAATTACAAAAACCTAAATTAATAAATAAAAAAAATATTTTAAGTTGTATTTAAATTTGTGCATAACAAAAAAAAAGTATAAGGAGAAAACAAATATAAAAAAGCATGGGCTTATGGTGATTTGAGAATGAGGCCCAAAGAAGTTAAATACTATTCTGGCTGTAACAAAGAACAAGCCAAGGGGGGGTGAGACCAGCAAAACGCGAATGGGCTTATGGTGGAAAGGTGATGAGGCCCAAGAGAAAGAAAAGTATTTATTTATTGTAATAAAAAACACAGGCAAAGGGGGTATGGTTAGCATAACAGATTGGGCTTAAGGGCATAGACGGTGGGTTACCCAAATGCTTGTTTAGCAAAACAGAAACCAAGTTTCTTAAACCAAAATTATCCAATAATCAAGCATAACACAGAGTTATGGTTTGGAACCCTTGTCACTCATGCGGCACTAGCTCATCTCTTTCATTCATCCTTTCCATTTTTGTTCATCTCTAATCACTCTTACATTTGTTGAAAACCTCCAAACATCTTCACTACCCGTCCCTGCCTAATTTCACGAACAAATCGCTATTTTCCTCTTTGTCTCACCATGATTTGCGTTTTTGAAACCCTAAGTGTTGAAATCGGATTTGAACCTAAAGGATCCAAAACTAGTTCGTCCTTGACCTCCCCTAACTCTCTGTTGCCAGAATACAGTCGTTCTCGCCTCCCTAATCAAGTTCTAACGATTTTCTTTGAAAAAGGGTAAGGTTTCTACTATTTTCAAAGCTTACAAATTCGTTATTTTTGTTCTATTTTGTCATATTTTTTCTGTTAATTAAGCCTTTCCCTCTTAGATGCAGAAAATGCGCTTATGGAAAATGATAAAGGGGAGAAAATCATACCTGTTGGAGATTTTTTCTGTGAAATAGGAAAGGGAAGGACGAGACTGAGGATTGTGTTCCGTGGTGGTCGGAGTTGTACGAGGGGAAAAAATAAGGACGAATGTGTTACTTTTCTGGTTTGGGATCTTTTTGATAGTTAACAGGTTTTTGTTGTTTGATGATGATTACTGGTTTTTTTTTTTGGCTACTGTGTTTGGAATCTTTTGGTTATGGTTCTTAGGATTTTGAGAGTTAGATGTTGGTTACTATTTTTTTTGGATTTTTAGGTTTGTTACAGGTTCTTGGCTGCTTGATGGCTTACTGGTTTTTGATTCTAAACTTGTTACAGGTTCTTGGTTGTTTGAGGCTTTGTTTTTGGTTTCGTGAGTTTGAAGCTTGGTTCAATGATGGGCTGTTTTGATGGTTAACAGGTTTTTGCTGTTTTGATGGTTAACAGGTTTTTGTTGTTTTGAGATTTTGGAGGCTTTGTTTTATGGTTAATAGTTTGAAAATTTTTCTTGGATATGTTTCTGGTTTTTGTGTTTGAGGCTTGTGGTTTGGAGTTTTGAGGTTTGACAGCTTTTTTGCTTTGATGAGGGTTACTGGTTTCTCAGTTTGAGACTTGTGGTTTTGAGTTTTGAGGTTTGACAGGTTTTTTGATTTGATGATGTTTCTGGCTTTGTGAGCTTGAAGCTTGGTTCAATGATGGGCTGTTTCGATGGTTAACAGGTTTTAGCTGTTCTAGGCTTGTTACAGGTTCATGGTTTGAGATCTTTGTTGCTGGTTTTTGTTTGAATGGTTAACAGTTTTGTTTTTTATTACTATGTTTGAGATTTGGGTTTTGGATTTGTGGATGTTTGACAGGTTTTTTTTGCTTTCTATTGCTATATCCCTGTTATATTGACCCTACTTCTGTTATATCCATATTCAAATGGTGGGAAACCAAAAAATTTGAATATTTTAGTATATTGTCCTTATGGATTTTTTGTTGCAGTTTTGTTTTCTTCCATTTTCTATGCAATTTGTGACAGGTTGTGGGCAGGGAAGCAAGACTGTGCATTTTGGGCAATTCCAATAACCTAGGTGACTTCTTTCCTCTCTTATCTCTCAATGACAATAAAAAAGCAAATTTCTCTTTTGCCTTTTTTCTAATTCTGAAAGGTTTGCATGGAAAATGATGATATATTGCTTGAGCAAGTTTTGCTTATTTGCTTATTTTGCCATACTGCTGCACTGCTGCCTGCTTTAGCTTTTGTTGATGTTGTTATTATTTGTCTAGTTGTGATGTTGTTTGTTGTCTAGTTTGCGCTGCTGTTTGTTGTCTACTTTGCGCTGCTGTTTGTGATGCTGTTTGGACAGTTTGCTTGCATTTTGTTTGGACAGTTTGCTTGCATTTCGTTTGGACAGTTTGCTTGCATTTTATTTGATTCAGTTTGTAGCATTTGTTTGGACAGTTTGCTCGCGAATTTCTTCTTCTTTCTTTTTGTGAACCAAGAAGGATAACCTTCTTGTGATTTGTAAATAGAGGAAATACATTGTGATGAATTAAACAGCACTCTGATTCCACATTGCAAACCTTAATGATGAATGCCTTTTTTTTGGAAAAATTTTTGTTCATGCCCAAATAATTTGCACTAACTATTTTTTTTCTTTCTTTTGTTTTCATGTGAGCACAATTGGATATTACAAAGCAAGGAAGGCAAGAACTTTGTGGCAAGCAAGGAAGTCTTAGAGATAAGCAAAGGAAATTGATACAACTTCAATCTTCAGACAAACTTAGGCAGAGATTAATTCTCCTATGCCAATAAACATTTGGATTTTCTTTGTAATTTAGAGAAATCATTCTTGTACTATATCCAATAGTTGTACTAATTCATCTTTATATACAATATGTTGTAAAACATAGAGTATTTAAAAGAATAAATTGTTTTGTAACAACGTTTGAAATTGGAGAAAATCTTGAGTTGTAGCATGAAATATTCTGGTGTCACTTGAATAATCTTGAAATCCTTTATCAACAACAACTTGTAATTTCTCTTCGCATCCTAATTGATTTTTGAAATTCCCAATCAAGATATTTGAAACAAAATGCTCCAGTATGGTAACTTCAATTCCAAGTAATCCCAATAATTCTGTAACTGCATTTCAAACAAACACGCACTGTATATTCCATTTCCAAACCAAGCAAATGTTTTAAAAGACGCAAATCATCTGGTTAATCTGGATCCCACAATCATGAGTGTCCTAAATGATAGTCCTAACTTCTATCTCTTATCCCAAATAGATCATACTCTGAGAATAAACATTATCTTTTCAGTAAACTGCGTTTTAAGAAAATTCAAAATCAATCAAATGCCTTGCAATGATTTGATAATTTTAAAGTTTTCCAAACTCAAATTTCTTCCGATTCTTTGAAGATAAAACCGTGAGCGACATCACATCTGACCATGAACAGACAGAATCGTCTCAAAATCTTGTAGCTTGAAGAAATCATAAGTACAACCTTGAGGAAGCATGAGGACCTGTGAAAGTCAATTGGATCTTTGAGAACTCATTTTCTTTTGAGAATTGCAAGAAAACCTAATTGTTGGTTTACTGCCACAGAAGAGAATCTGTCTGGTCGATTTCTGAGCCAACTTGAATATCCGAGAAACCCTAGGGTTGTATCTTCTATGAAAAATGGGAGGGCAAATTTTGGGGTACAACAGCTGCCCCTGTTCAATTTTCTTAAACTTGAAAAGCGAGATCGACATGTTTGTCATTTGTGGCTTGAAAGTAGAAGATAATTAAACACTAGAGTACCCAGAAATTTGCACTTGACGACGTGCTGATTTGATTGTGTACAGAAATGGGCTTAAAGATGCAATTTGGAGAAATAAAGGAGAATTGTCGAAGATGGGCTTATAGATGTCATCCAAAGGTAATCGTTGGCGGAAAGTTTGAACTGGATCTGAACAGAGAACGAATCAGAATAAACCGTTGAGAGATTTATCTAAAATAGTAAAATCTGGAAATGAATCAGAATAAACCGTTGAGGGATTTATCTGAACCAGTAAGAATTTTGGAATGAGTCAGAATAAATCGTTGAAAGATTTATTTGAACCAGTAAAAATCTGGAAATGAATCAGAATAACCCGTTGAGAAATCTAATTGAACCAGTAAGAATCTGGGAATGAATCAAAATAAACCGTTGAGAGATTTAACTGAACCAGTAAGAATCTGGGAATGAATCTGAATAAACCGTTGAGAGATTTATCTGAACCAGCGAAATAATCTAGAGACGAATCAGAATAAATCATTGAGAGATTTATCTGAACCAGCGAAATAATCTGGAGATGAATCAGAATAAACCGTTGAGAGATTTATCTGAACCAGCGAAATAATCTGGAGACGAATCAGAATAAACCGTTGAGAGATTTATCTGAACCAGTAAAAAATTTGGAGATGGATCAGAATAAACCGTTGAGAGATTTATCTGAACCAGCGAAATAATCTAGAGACGAATCATAATAAACCGTTGAGAGATTTATCTGAACCAGCAAAATAATCTGGAGACGAATCAGAATAAACTGTTGAGAGATTTATCTGAACCAGCGAAATAATTTGGAGACGAATCAGAATAAACCGCTGAGAGATTTATCTGAACCAGCAAAATAATCTAGAGATGAATCAGAATAAACCGTTGAGAGATTTATCTGAACCAGTAAAAAATCTGGAGTTGAATCAGAATAAACTGTTGAGAGATTTATCTGAACCAGTAAAAATCTGGAGATGAATCAGAATAAACCGTTGAGAGATTTAACTGAACCAGTAAAAATCTAGAAATGAATCAGAATAAACCGTTGAGAGATTTATCTGAACCAGTAAAAATCTGGAGACGAATCAGAATAAATTGTTGAGAGATTTAACTTAACCAGTAAAAATCAGCCTTTTCTCAGAAGCTGGTATGTATTTGACTTGTTGAAGATTTGTATCTGTCAAAAGTTTGTTGATAATAACTGTTAAATGTTTCTTTCCTATAAAAATGTAAAGAGTTAATTGTATGCAATGCTATGATGTATGCGATGCATGGCGTGATGTTTGCTTCTCAAAATAAATGAGATTGCACTGTATGCACTTGAGTTACCAATGTTATGACGTATGTATGCGAATGTATGAGAAGTAAAGATTGTTTGTGCTGTAGCGTTGCTGGAAGTAGGGAAAATAAATCCCCTCTGAAGTACTGATGGGTGAATTTCCAGGTAAAAACTTTGTTGCAGAAGGGAAAAGCTAGACATTGCTTGTGATATCCTGCTGGGGAAATCTGAGAAGTTGGGCAACTTGCTAGAGACACTTTGGACCAGTGGTTGGAAATTTTTGCTCTGGCTGGAGAAAGTACCTGCGGGGGTTTTATGGAATGGCTCACAGATATCACTTTATTCCTTAAAGTCATTAGTAATTGTCTTTCCGTTTTTATTTTATTTTTTTGTTTTGTTTATTTGTAACAGTAATCACATTCAAATGCATATGTTCAAAAATAAATCATTAGACGTTTTTGTAAATAAACATAGAAATAAGAAAAACAAATGGTTTTGCACTTTCAAAAGGGATATCTTTGTATTAACTTGAACAAGTGTTTTTTTTTACAATGAGACAAAGCATTCTGGCAAGAGAATGTCGTCGTAAAAATGAAAATGTATACAAAGAAAAGATAGCTATGTGGTATAATCCCAAGGGGTTCCCGTTCTACTATAGCCTTCATGTCTCTGAAAGTCTTATCCGCTGGTCGCCTTGGTGAAGTCGACTAGATTGATTTAGAGCCAATTGAGTTGATTGGTTGGCGCTGAAGATTGTTTTCCAGATGATCCAACGGGACATAGTTATATGCTTTAATCCCTAACTTTTGCCTGGACCGCCCTTTCGGGTTTTTAGTCCACCAGGATACCCTTTTTTGCCCAAGCCGCCCTTTCGGGTTTTCGACTTGCCGGGTGTATAAATTTTTTTTATTTTCATCCCTTATTTTTGCCCGAACCCTTTTGGTTTGCCGGGAAGCCCTTATTTTTTCCTAGGCCAGTCAACCTAGCGGGTCTTTGATCATGCGTAGTATCTTTTAACTATGTCCGTATTTACCGGGTGTGGGAGGTCGTCACCATCCATAGTAGTCAAGATCATTGCTCCACCAGAGAAAATGCTTTTGATTACAAATGGCCCTTCATATGTAGGGGTCCATTTTTCCCTGGGATCACCTTGTGGAAAAATGATACGCTTGATTACTAGGTCACCGACCCGATATACCTGACGTTTGACCTTTTTATTAAAAGCTTTGATCATGCATTTTTGGTACATCTAACCGTAACAGATAGCTGTAAGCCTCTTCTCATCAATCAAGTTTAGTTGGTCAAACCGAGTCTGAATCTAATCTTCTTCATTCAAACCAGCATCCTTCATGATTCTCAGAGAGGGGATCTGAACCTCAATAGGCAAGACAGCTTTCGTGCTGTATACGAGAGAAAAAGGTGTTGCCCTAGTTGATGTGCAAGTTGTGGTACGATACCCATGGAGAGAGACCGGTAGAATCTCATGTCAGTCTTTGTATGTGACTGTCATTCTCTGTATGATCTTCTTTATGTTTTTGTTAGCAGCTTTTACAACGCCATTCATCTTTGGCCGGTAAGGGGAAGAATTGTGATGCTGAATCTTGAATTGCTCGCACAAGGCAGTGATCATAGTATTATTCAAATTTGTACCATAATCAGTGAGGATTCTCTCTGGGATACCGTACCGACAGATGAGATTCTGTTTGATGAACTGGGTGACCACATTTTTAGTAACAGAAGCAAAGGAAGCTGCATCAACCCACTTTGTAAAATAGTCGATGGCCACTAAGATAAAGCGGTGTCCATAGGAGGTTGTTGGCTTGATTTCCCCAATCATATCGATTCCCCACATAGCAAATCCGAGAGTTTTGATAGCAATCCGCTTCCATGGTAGACCAATAATAGCCTGCCCGTAGGATTTTCTTTGCCATTGTATGCCCACTGGAATGTGTACCAAAAGTTCCTTCGTGTAGTTCACCCATGATCCTTTCAGCCTCATCCTTGTCTATGCACCGAAGAAATACCGAGTCATGACTGCGTTTGTACAGAATGCCGTTACTAAGGAAGAATTTGGCCGAGAACCTTCTTAGGAACTTCTTGTCATTCACTGAAGCTCCTTCTGGATATTCCTGAGACTCGAGATACCTTTTGACATCATGAAACCAAGATTGTTCCACTACTTCTTCGGTATTAATCTTGTGACAGTAGGCTGGTTCATTCATCCGCTCAATGGTGATCTGGGGAGCTTCATTATCCCAATTAAGTTTAAACATAGATGACATTGTAGCTAGAGCATCTGCTAGCTGATTTTCTTCTCGCGGGAAGTGCTCGAAGGTAATCTGCTCGAAATGTAGTAGCAATGTCAAAACATGTTCTTTGTAAGGGATAAGGTTTGGATGCTTAGTGTCCCATTCTCCTTTGATCTGACTGATGACCAAAGCTGAATCCCCAAACACAACTAAAGATTTGATTCCCAAGTCTATGGCAGCCTTGAGTCCAAAGATGCATGCTTCATATTCTTCCATGTTGTTCGTACAGTTGAAGCAAAGTCTGGCAGTGAAAGGAGTATGGCATGCTTCTGGAGCTATAAGTACAGCACTGATACCATTACCTAGTGCATTAGATGCCCCATCAAAGTACAGGGTTCATCGGGATCCTTGTTCAGGTCCGTCACATGGCCTGAATTCTTCAACATTGTCCAATGTCATGATGTCTTCGTCAGGGAAGTCAAACTTCATGGATTGATAATCTTCTACATCTTGATGGGCCAGATGATCAGCTAGCACACTGCCCTTTATAGCTTTTTGGGTCGTTTACTGTATGTCATATTCTGTTAGGATCATCTGCCATCTAGCTATCCTCCCAGACAAAGCAGGCTTCTCGAAGATGTACTTTATCGGATCCATTTTAGATATCAACAAAGTGGTATGAGTCTACATATACTGTCTTAGCCGGCGAGCAGCCCATACCAAAGCGCAACAAGTTTTCTAGAGCAGTGAATATCTGGTTTCACAGTCGGTAAACTTTTTGCTTAGGTAATAAATAGCATGCTCTTTTCGGCCACACTCGTCATGCTTCCCCAATACGCACCCCATTGAGTTCTCTAAGACGGTCAGATACATGATTAGCAGTCTTCCTTCGACTGGTGGCATCAAGACAGGAGGCTCTAGCAAATACTCCTTGATTTTATCGAAAGCAATCTGACAGTCATCATTCCATCTAACTACCTGATCTTTCTTCAATAGCTTGAAGATTGGTTCACAAGTAGATGTTAGGTGAGAAATGAACCTAGCAATGTAGTTCAGGCGTCCCAAGAAACCTCTGATTTCCTTCTCAATGCGAGGAGCAGGAATTTCTTGTATCGCTTTGACTTTGGAAGGATCAACCTCGATGCCTTTGTTGCTGAAAATGAAACCTAAGAGTTTACCGGACCGGACTCCGAATGTGCACTTGTTTGGGTTCAATCTTAGCTTGTACTCCTTCAACCTGAAAAACAGTTTTTGCAAGTGATCAAGGTGTTCTTCTTCAGTTTATGATCGGGCTATCATGTCATATACGTAGACCACTATCTCATGATGTATCATATCATGAAACAGAGCTACCATGGCATGCTGATAGGTTGCCCCGGCATTCTTCAGTCTGAATGGCATCACTTTGTAGCAGAACGTACCCCACTGTGTGACAAATGTAGTTTTCTCCATATCCTCAAGTGCCATTTTAATCTGGTTATAGCCTGAGAATCCGTCCATGAAAGAAAATACTTTGTGTTGGGATGTATTGTCAACCAGGATGTCGATATGTGGAAGTGGAAAATCATCTTTAGGGTTGGCCCTGTTTAAGTCTCTGTAGTCCATACACATCCGCACTTTACCATCTTTCTTGGGTACAGGGACAAGATTGGCCACCCATTGAGGATAAGAGGTGACAGCCAAAAATACAGCATTGAACTGCTTCATAACTTCTGTTTTGATCTTTTCAGACATATCGGGTCTCATACGATGAACCTTCTGTTTTACTGGGGGACAGTCTTCCTTTATAGGTAGACGATGTACCATAATGTCTGCATCCAGTCCTGGCATGTCTTCGTATAACCAGGCGAAGATCTCAACATAACCGTGCAACAGCTGAATCAGACGTTCCTTGACGCTCGGCTCTAGATTGGTGCCCACCTTGATTTCCTTTTTATCTTCCTCGGTACCCAAGTTGATTGTATCCAACGGTTCCTCATGAGGCTGAATAGCTTTGTCTTCTTGTTGCAACAATCTGGCCAACTCTCCTGGCACTTCATAATCTTCCTCACCTTCGTCATCGGCTTGGTAGATCGGATTTTCAAAGTCACAATTGGCCATAGCGGAACTATTACCCCTGAGATCTTGAGTGGACGTAGATCTGCATTTTCAATATGTGAGTGTGTGTAAGAGCACAGCTACCTTTGAAAGAAATAAAATGCAAGAAAGAAAAGACAAAGAAAACAAAATTTGATGTAAAAAGCTTCCATGATTCATTAATGACATATGAGGATGAAGTGACAACCCTTACAGATAGACCATTGTGCCTCAAGTAAGACACAAGGTTTAGAGAAAAGTATGAATTGTTTAAATATTACAAGCCTGAAAATATTAAAAGACAATTACTCTTGAATAAAAGTAATAGGAATGAAATCCTTCGCCTCCCAATTATTAAGCCCTCCGCCGATAGTTGGAAAAATCCATTCATCCATGTCACAACTGCCATCACTATCTTCTAAGGCGTTGACTCCTTGATTGCTGATACGCAGAGGTGGCCCCCTGCACGAGAATGTCAGACAGTGTTATGAGCCTCTGAATTGAATCCCAACCCAAATTTATCGGACTTGTAGGGAATATCCGGAAGCTGACCCCAGATAGTACATCCTCCCTCTTCAACTACTGCTCGAGTGTCTCTCAACGAAGCCATCTTTAGCGGAGGTCTGGTAATCTCCGGGACCTTTGGAGTAGACTTGGTTGCTGCGACTGTTGCTGGAACCTCCTCAAAGTTCTGACAGGGAGTCTCTATGAATTCACCATCCATTTCAACATACCTGAAAGAGTTCAAATGGCTAACCATGTATTCCTCTTCTCCGTGAACTGTAACAATCTTCCCTCTGATCGGGTATTTTAGCAATTGGTGTAGGATGGAAGTGACGGCACCAGCACCATGGATCCAAGGTCGACCCAACATACAAGAGTACGAAGGACGGATGTCTATCACATAGAAAATAGAGTCAAAGGTCTGAGTCCCAATTTTTATGGGGATACTAACTTCTCTGTGCACTGTCCTCTTGGAACCATCAAAAGCCCTTATTATGATGTTGATAGGTTTCAAGATGAGTCCCTCGCAATCCAGCCGATCGAGGGTATTTTTGAGAAATACATTCGATGATGAACCGGTATCCACCAAAACATGGGCAAGTATGATGCCCCTGCATTCAATGGAAATATGCAAGGCATCATTGTGCTTCCATCCCTTAGAGGTTAAATCAGCATCAGAAAATCCCAATCCGTTATCAGCAGTTAGACTGGCCACACAATCCTCAAATTGGTCGATGGAGGTCGCCTAAGGCACGTGAGCAGACTTAAGAAACTTTACCAAGGCTTTGGCGTGAGTTTCAGAGCACAAAATTAAGGACAACAATGATATCTTCGAGGGGGTCTGCCCTAATTGTTCTACAATGTTGTAGTCACTTTTTTTGATTATCTTTAGGATTTCTTCTATTTCTTTTCTAGAAGCTTCAAGGATGACTTAAGGACGTTCTCTTGCTTGGGCAGGCTCAACCAAAGCCTCTTTGCCCCTGGTATCGGCAGTAGGGACAACAGCGGGAGTATCACTGGCGGTGTCGGTATGAGTGGCAGTAGTGATGATCACAGGAGTAGAAACGGTCTTTGGTGCAATCTCAGGTGAGAAGACTCTTCCACTTCTCGTTATTTTGCTGGTTCCAGTGATGTTACCGATATCAGGATCAATATCTCTCACAACTTCGTTAGTGACAGCCAACTGATCTTGATTTACACCGTAGTAGTAAACTCCAGCCTCATAACTCCAGGGAACGGCTTTATTTGAGGAGTATGGTATTGGTCTTGGCATAGTGATGATCAATGGTGCAGTTCTGGGAGCTGGTGTAATCCTGACGGGTCTTTTGGTGGAGACCCTGGGAGGATTGTCGAAAATGGTGATTATCAAAACATCTTGATAAGAACTCTTGATAAGGGGTAGCTTTTCAAATAGGATTTCTTTACTAGTCATCAGGCGCTGGACGCCTATCCTTATTAACAAACAACCGTTCGACAGAGATTTGCAAAGGTGGAAATTTCATCGCAACCTGGGAATAAGCCGGCTTGTAGTAGATTTTGTTTAACAGTCAACAGAGGAGTAACCAAGTCATTCACGGAGGACACAAAATGATCATTATCAATGGTGTTGATACCTTGGCCATGTCTGGGCATTGGTGTCGTTATTACATTAGGCGTTTCTGGGGACTCAAATTCAAGCTCCTTTGCATCAATAAGGTCTTGCACCTTATTCTTTAAGGCCCAACAATCATGTGTATCGTGCCCTGGGCTTCCAGAATGATAGGCACATCGGGCGTTCGGGTTGTAGCGACGAGAAGCCATATTAGGGTTCTTGGGAGCCTCCTTTAAAATTTCCAGATTGGTCCTTAGAAGGTTTGGCAAAACTTGAGACATGGTCATGTTAATCCAGGTAAATCGTCTCATGGGCGCTTCTGGTTTGCACTGATAATTTCGTTGATGATTTGGCGTAGGATTAGAGATCATAACAGCCCCTACTGCCGGATGATGGTCGGTTTTGTTTTGATTCCTATGATCATACGCAACACTGACTTCCTTCTTCCCAACAAAAGGTTTCTTTACCAAACTTGAAGATGCATATTTTTGAATTTTGCCGCTTTTTATAGCGGCCTCGACCCACTCACCAGTTGATTAATTCGATAAACCCAGATGAAGAACTCCCAATCAGGTGATTGAAAAATGGTCCTAACAAGGTGCCAAGGAACATATCCACTAATTCTTTGTCGGATAAAGGGGGCTGAACTCTGCCTGCGAGATCCCTCCATTTTTGAGCATAGGTTTTGAAACCCTCATCTGTTCCCATAGACATACTCTATAATTGTGTCCTAGTCGGGACCAAATCAGCATTACACTGATACTGTTTGTAGAAAGCGGCATCCAACTCTTCCTAATTACGGACATTGGACCCTTCTAATTGGTAGAACCAATCCAACTGAGTCCCCGATAAGCTCTCCTAGAAGAAATGGACACACAGATTTTTGTCAGCCGTGTGGGGCTGAATCTTTCTGACATATAACCTCAGATGTAGCTTTGGACAAGAGATACCATCATACTTGGTGAAGGTTGGAACCTTGAATTTCTGTGGGATGACAACCCTGGAGATGAGTCCTAATTCTTCAAAGTCCAAATCGGGCACTCTATGAATCTCTATGGCATTCAAACGATCCTCTAGCTATTTGTATTTATCATCAGCATGAGGATATTGCTCCTCAGAGTAATCAAGCTCTTCCTCTCCTTCGGATGCTGGGTCGTCATTCACTTCCTGGGTCTCGGCCCCTTGGTTATCTCCTTCACCCGATGATGTTGCAAAGTCCAAGGTTCGCCTGGTCTGTCCTTTAAACCTTCTTCCCATGATCACAACTCCGGTTGGTTTCTTAGTCTTTTTTTTCTTCTCTTTGGCTAGCAGAGTCTTCAACTCCTCTTGCCCTTTTGTTAGAGCCATGAGCATTTGTTAAAACTGGGCATTCTGCGCCTGAAGATCTTTCACAGTCTGTTCAACATCCATCTCACTGAAATAAACAGTAGAAGGATAAGGCGACCTGTTATGAGAAACCTGTATGATTTTATGATGAATGAAGATGCAATATGCAAATGATTTCAAGGAAATTTAGAAGATTTAAATTTGTCCAAACCAAAAAGAACACACGTCATATTAAATAAAACCAAGTTTGAATACATCAGGCCTCCTTGGGCTTAAAAAGAAAGAAACAAAATACAGCCAAAACTCTTAAGACAAAAAGACCGAACGCATCCTCTTTGGAGAAATGTAGGTATTCAGATTCTTCTCTTCATGAAGCAGTTTGGTGAGCTCTAGAACCTTCTTCTCACTGGCGTAGTACTGGGTTTCAAAGGTGTCTCGTTCTTCCTTCAACTGAATCCAAGCTTTCTGCAGGTCTTCGAGAGAGGTAGGCATGTTCGGATGAAGAACGGTGTATGGGACGTCTCCTTCAATAACAGGCTCAATGATGACAGGAAGGATGGAAGGGTAAGGCATTAAGAGACTCTGGGCACGAGCCCGTACCCACCTAAGGTAAGGCTCGAGAGGGATAAAGTTTTTATGTCCCAAATTTCTACTGCCCACTTTGTTTACCATTCCCCAAGCACGTGCAAACCTCTGGCGATAACCTTGATCTTCTTTGTCGTAGTCGAAAACCAAACCCTGGACGAGCATCTCATGAGGGTCGTCTCTTTGGGCATACCCAAATTGCTGGAGAGCTAAACACGGGTTGTAGGTGATACCTCCCCTAATACCAATCAGAGGTACATTAGGGAACTCCCCACAGCGGTCAATGATAGAGATATCTTCCAAGGATCTCGAGCACCAACGGATATTAGAGTGGGTGAGAGACATCATCCTTTGAGACCAAGTCAATCTTTGCTCGTTCTTAAATGCTGACTGAGGCAGGTGTGAAGTGAACCACTTAGCGAGTAGGGGTATACAACACACAAGGGTACCTCTTTTCTTCATGGTACGGGTATGAAGGCAATGCAAGATGTCTCCTAGCAAGGTGGGTATAGGATTGCGAGAGAGAAAGACTTTGATGGCATTAACGTCTATGAATTGGTCCGAATTAGGAAACAGAACCAAACCATAAATGAGGAGAGCTAACACGTCTTAGAAAGCTTGGAAATCCATTTCATCCCAGAATGAACGAGCTTTTTCCAATAGAAACTTAGCTAGAAAGCCTTTAACCCCACTTCTTGTCTCTCAATTGGCTATGACTTCGGCCCTCTTCACATGTAAAGCTTCGGAGATGACTTAGGTTTTGGAATCCCTTCTAGACCGGTGAACGGTATCTGATTAAGCACGGGCACTCCTGAGAGCAGAGAGAACTCTTCTAGTGTAGGTACCAACTGATAGTCCAGAAAAGTGAAACAATGATGTACGGGGTCAAAGAATTGGAATAGTACACACATCATATCTTCTTGGAAGTTGGATGTAGCCAAACTGAGGATTCGACCATACTTGGCAAAAGGATAATCCCCAGGAACTCTTGAAGCTAGCTCTTGAAGTTGAGGATGTGCTTTTACAAAGCTGATTCGGATGGTGTTTCTTCAGAGAGAATTCATACCCTATAAAACAAAAATAAAGATAAATTTCTAAATCCTTGAAATGGTTAGTGAGCATGCATATGATGTTGATGATGTTTATGATGTTTATGTACAAGAAAACATATACACACATGTTATACCCCAAAATTTGCCCTCCCATATTCTTCAAGAAATTGCCAAGCCAAGTCACAAAATTCCCCAAGGGTTGTGCAGGTCAACTGTCTCCTATACAGTCAAAATTAGGGTTTTGAGTCTGATCAAGAAAATGAAGTTTTCAAAGGCTCAATCAAGTCTCATATGCTTACAAACATGGTCAATCATCCTCATATCAAGTTTCAAGGCATTCAGCTCAAGATTGCACAGTCAAAACCCTAAATTGCACTACAGTCAATTGTAGGGGCAAAATGGTCATTTGGCAGTCAAAAGTTCAAATTTTTGGTCAACATATCATTTTGAAGCCACAAACATCATTTGATCAATGCTTGATCATGATTCTCAAAATTTGGCTCAGAAATCATCAAAGATGCAAAAGTTGCTATATTTGGACAGCTGAAAAAGTCAACTGAAATTGACCAGGGCATAACTTTCACATG
Organism: Vicia faba; assembly: GCA_948472305.1. Taxonomy (NCBI): domain Eukaryota; kingdom Viridiplantae; phylum Streptophyta; class Magnoliopsida; order Fabales; family Fabaceae; genus Vicia; species Vicia faba. The sequence continues at coordinate 1,260,775,184 of OX451740.1, forward strand.
GATTATCAGAAAAATTCCATCCAAAGCTCATATTGAAGAGAAAGACATTTCCTACAACTCATCTTCATACTTCAAGTCCAAGAAATGCTCTCACAAAAAGTTATCAATTTCAACATTACAGGTCATTTTCAAAAGTCAACAAAAAGGGACTTTAAGTCAAAGGCCATAACTTGAGATTGGTAAATCAAAATGACATGGGACCAAAGGCATTGGTTAAAGGACTCAAAGACCTTTTCAAAATGTCCAAGAACATGTGAAAAGCTTAAAAATTGAGCAAGTTATGCCTTGTAGAAGTTGGGAAATTTTTGTGAAATGGCAAAAGTCAACTATCCTTGAAAATCCAATTTTTGACAAAAGGGCCCCATTTTTTCCACTTGGTTCATCCTTGTCATGCCACACACGTGTCCCATGATTAATTTCAAGACCAAATATTGATTTTTTTATTTTATTTAATTTTTGATAATTTAATTCATTTTAAATCTTTGAAAATTCAAATAAAATTTAAAAACCAATGGAATAGTGTCATGTGAACTTGGACAATTTCTATGTATCATGGGCCAACTCAAAAACTCAGGCTAGGGTTAAGTTTCACACTAGGTCTAGGTCTTGGCTAAAAAGAAGGAAAAATGGTCAATGGTAAAAACCCTAAGACTTGTTCATTCATGAGCTTGAATCTAGGTCAAATAACTAGCCAATTCCATTCCATGATCATCACTAAGTCAAACCCTAAGCCTAACACCTCATAAGCTGCGCCCAAACAAGCATTGGCATATTAAAAATTTTGGATAAAAACTCAAATCTGATTTCAAAGTGGGAGAGTTTTTCAAGCCTTAATTCTTTTCCTATTAGCATCCTGAGGCATCACTGAACACATCCCAACCCTTAACCTCAATCAAAACGCGAAGAAACGGTAGCTACAACTCAAACTGCACAGAAAAATTTTTGAAATCGTGTTCTCAATTCTAAGCATGATCATTGCATTTTAATTGTGTATTCTTGTTCCTTACAAAGTTTCAAAGCTAACCTTTACATTTAATTTGATTTTTGCATCGTGTATGGGATTTTACCATGATTGAAAATTAGGTTTTCAGAGTTTTTGAATTGGGGTTTCTCACCCAAGGGAAAATTGGGACCCATGACCACCATGGTTGAACTCAGCGCCTAGAGACGAACAAATTCCAACCATCGCGCCTAATTTATGTTTGAAGCTGAGCCATTCGCTATTTTTTTATAGCTCACCTAATGCAACGCGTGAAAACTGTGGCCATAGGGTTTTGTATTACAGGGGACACGAGGAAGAAGAACGTCGTGGCGAAGCGTGATTCGTTCATTTGAATTTCGCGCGCCCTCCACTAACGTATCTATTTTTTTCTTTTTATTATTTATGTGCCATTATATATTAACTAACGCGTGGTAGCTCAGCTGGCAGGGACATACGCTGGTGACTCTCATGACCTGGGTTCAAAACCCAGGTCTCACACATTTCTCATATTATTTTTCAACTTGAGTTCACATGCAGCGCTAACAGTGATGCCTACCATACACTTCAAAATCAGCTCATCCACGTGTCCCTGAGTACCCACATCAAAGGCAAGGATTGAAGAATATGCTATGCTTCAGTCAAATGCATCACACCTGATCAAAAAAGTCAATGGACTTCAAGCAAATGGGCCAGGCTTTTCAAATCTGAACCTCCTAATCTGGGGCTACACCCCACCCTGGTTTGCCAAATTTATTTATTTCTTTTTTATTCTTCATTTATTTTAATTGTTATGTTTATTTAATTAATTAATTTTTAATCAAAATATAAAAACATTCAAAAATCAGAAAAGGCCAAAAAATATAATTTTTTTTATTTAATTATTTTCTAAATAAATTGTATGTAAATTATTTAGTTTAATTAGGGTACAATTTTAATCTCTTTTTAATAAAAATCCAAAAAAACTAGAATTTAGGTTTAATGACTTATATTTCCTTTTTTTATTTTTTCCCTTTTTTTCAGAATAATAATGTTATTTATTTATTTTCATAAATTAAAAAATGTACATAAATTAATTTAGAATTAGATTAGGTTAAAAGTTAAAATTTTCATAATAAACTTAAAAAAATAATAGAATTAGGTCTAATATTTAATTTAATTTCAATTAATTTTTCTTTTTTTTTAAATCTAAAAAACCCAAAAATACCATTTTTCATTTAATTTTAATTTTAGATAACTTAATTATTTTAATTCCTTTAAAGGGTTCAACGCCCTCGCATTTGATTATTTTCTTTTTTCGCGCGTTTCATTTATTTCTGTTGTGAATATAATGTACTTGTACCAAAGCCATGTAATAGCTATTAGACATTTCTTTTCTGCAATTTATTTTAAATCGGGTCTGGATTAATTTGGCGTTGTAGACCCGCGCCCTTTGTAATAGCGTAGGACTTTTATCTTTTCCGCACTTTAAATTCCCGCACTTTTAACTGTTAAACAATAACATGAAAGAATGAATGCCCAAAAATAAAATCGAATCGTTAGATCACCAATGCATGACAAGACAAACAATAAACCGAAAATGACACACAATTCGCACACACCACCCCTAGGGTACGCCTCACCTGTTGCCTTTCGAAAGGTGATCGTCGAGTAGAGGATGTCTTAGTAAGTCCTCATGATCCGGGAACCTGGCATGAGGGTAGCTTCTAAGGTGTCTTCCCATTGCTCTGGTGATCGCCACGTCCCTAAAACTCGAATTGACCCGAACACCTCCAACGGTGGTGCTACCTACCTCTCAATGGTGGGATGGCACTATTTTAAAGGACATTTACACAGGCGAATTCCTTAGGGTAGGTAGGTTCTCAAGGATACTTGCTCTAATTTCAAACAAATCAAAACATCTTTTCACCAACACATTTTCAAAAGCTTTCAAAAGCAAATTTTTCAAACACTCTGACGTATGAGTCGAACTGAAATTTTTCAAAGAAACTTTTTAAACCCACATTGAAAAGCAAACAAACATTTTTGAAAACACATTGAGCAAGTATCTAAGAGCCCATGGATAACCATGGATAGAAAGGGTGCTAACACCTTCCCTTTCTATAACCTACCTCCCGAACCGAGAGCAATCTCTTTAGAGGAATTTTTCTGTGCTTTTGTCCTTTCCATTTGGAGAAAATAAAAGACGGTGGCGACTCTTGCTTCCGCGACATTTCGCGAACCAGCTTTAAAACAGTCAGTTCCAGATCCACCGATCACAACACACAACAAACAGATCCCTATGTTTTAGGCTTGCATTAGTTTTGTAGGTAAGTACCCTCTTGAAGTTTTAGTTGGCTCAACCTATCCTAGAAATACTGATCGGGTTCTAAAGGATCTCAATATCACTGACCTTTCTCTTAGGCATTGTCTCAGCACAACAATCTTTTCTTGCGGCCGAGATATCCCAAAAGTCTAGCCTCAATGAGTGTAGTATCGAGTATCAACCAATTTTCAGCTTTACACTGAAACCGGCTACCTCACTACGTCCTAATGGCCAAGTTTGTTCAATTAGAGTTCTAAGGTTAATTAGTGCTTCACGACGCCACTCAGCGGCCCCGTATTCTCCTCGATTCACCACAAGGGATACCAGTACCCACAAATGCATCACACTAACAAAGCCATTGTCTCAACCATATCGGTCTATGTCGTACAGTCTCCACAATCTATTGCTATTTACCTAAAAAGGTGCCCCAAATCCGGAGGGAGAATTAAAGCAAGCCCAATATAAAGAACTAAATATAAAGCACACAAATCAAATAATGAAAGCGAGTAAAAGTGATCTATCCCTAAGGTAACCCCACTTTTTTTATTAATCCCCAGCAGAGTCGCCAATTCTGTGATACAGTGGGAGAACTGACTTGATGTTTTTCATTTTGATCGCATTTGTATGGATAGCAAGAGTCACCACTGACTTTTCTTTCATCCAAAAGGAAAGGTAAAAAAGCACAGAAAAGACCTTTCGAGATTATTTCTCGGGTTCGGGGGGTAGATTATGAAAAGGGAAGGTATTAGCACCCTTTTCATCCATGGTTTTCCATGTGCTCTTAGTTACTCGTTTAGATCACTTGTTTTCATTTGACAGTGTGCTTGTGGTGTGGGCTTTGAAAGTATTTTGAAAAAATCTTTTTGTAATGGTTCTCGTCTCTATAAGAACGTGTACAAAGTTTTGTTTCGAAAAGTGGTTCAAAGATGTGTTTGTGAATCGTGTTTCAGAAAGTGTTTTGAAAAAAGGTTTTGCAATGGTTCTCGTCTCTATAAGAACGTATACAAAATGTTTTGTCTTTTTGAAAATGTTTTGAAATGAAAGTGTAGGTGTAAAAAGTTTTTATCGTGAGCAAGCGAGTAACTAAGAGCGAATCTATCTACTCGAAAGGTCTTAAATTGTTCTTTTCTTCCTCCTTTTAATGGTTCTACCTTACCATTGATTTGGTAAGAAGCCCCATCGTTGGATGTGAAGGGACAGGTGTGGGTCAATTTCACAATCATCGAAAGCAACTTATGAGACGCTTTAGCAATTTTTGTAAGGGACGAGATCGTTTTAATCGAAGGCAACATCGAGGGTCATCGAAGGACTACGATCTTTTTTATCGAAGGGTCATTGCTAAAGCATCCCATATTCGAGGGACATGATTACATTTCCAAGGCAACGAGCGAGGTTACCCTAGAGGTGCGCGTGTGAAAAAAAGTGTGTTGGTTTCAAGTTATTTTATTCTTTGATTAGGTCATCTAGCAATTGATTTTTAAATCTTGCCATACACGCCTAATAACTATACAATATATGAAAAAAAACAGTAAATTGCGGGAATTGAAATTCTACGCTATTACAAAGTATTCGGGAATGGGGGTACAATTTTTACAAATGGGGATGAATCAAATGAGATAGGAAGCTCCAAATAATACAACCAAATCGAATTTTGTGCGATTTAATTAAAGCTATGATAATCCATGAAAATAAAATCAACAAAATATGGAAATGAAATGTTAAGTATTTACTTGAAAAGAGAAAAGTAAAACCTATTCTAAAAAATAAAATAATTGATTAAATTATAATCTTTATTTTTGTATTTTATTAACTACTTAAGTAAAATTTAAAGAAAGAAAACAAACTAAATTATTATTTTTTGGTGTTTTATTATATCAATTAAATCTAAAACAAAAATTTATTAAAAGAAGAAAATGATAAAAATTAATTACAAAAACCTAAATTAATAAATAAATAAAATATTTTAAGTTTTATTTAATATTGTGCATAACAAAAAAAAAGTATAAGGAGAAAACAAATATATAAAAAAACATGGGCTTATGGTGATTTGAGAATGAGGCCCAAAGAAGTTAAATACTATTCTGGCTGTAACAAAGAACAAGCCAAGGGGGGTGAGACCAACAAAACGCGAATGGGCTTATGGTGGAAAGGTGATGAGTCCCAAGAGAAAGAAAAGTATTTATTTGTTGTAATAAAAAACACAGGAAAAGGGGGGTATGGTTAGCATAACAGATTGGGCTTAAGGGCATAGACGGTGGGTTACCCAAACGCTTGTTTAGCAAAACAGAAACCAAGTTTCTTAAACCAAAATTATCCAATAATCAAGCATAACACAGAGTTAGGGTTTGGAACCCTTGTCACTCATGCGGCGCTAGCTGATCTCTTTCATTTATCCTTTCCATTTTTGTTCATCTCTGTTCATCTCTAATCACTCTTACATTTGTTGAAAACCTCCAAACATCTTCACTACCCGTCCCTGCCTAATTTCGCGAACAAATTGCTCTTTGCCTCTTTGTCTCACCATGATTTGCGTTTTTGAAACCCTAAGTGTTGAAATTGGATTTGAACCTAAAGGATCCGAAACTAGTCCGTCCTTGACCTCCCCTAACTCTCTGTTGCCGGAATACAGTCGTTCTCGCCTCCCTAATCAAGTTCTAACGATTTTCTTTGAAAAAGGGTAAGGTTTTTACTATTTTCAAAGCTTACAAATTCGTTGATTTTGTTCTATTTTGTCATATTTTTTCTGTTAATTAAGCCTTTCCCTCTTAGATGCAGAAAATGCGCTTATGGAAAATGATAAAGGGGAGAAAATCCTAGATGTTGGAGATTTTTTCTGTGAAATAGGAAAGGGAAGGATGAGACTGAGGATTGTGTTCCGTGGTGGCCGGAGTTGTACGAGGGGAAAGATGAGGACGAATGCGTTGCTTTTCTGGTTTGGGATCTTTTTAATAGTTAACAGGTTTTTGTTGTTTGATGATGATTACTGGTTTTTTTGTTGGCTACTGTGTTTGGAATCTTTTGGTTATGGTTCTTAGGCTTTTGAGAGTTAGATGTTGGTTATTGTTTTTTTTGGATTTTTAGGTTTGTTACAGGTTCTTGGCTGCTTGATGGCTTACTGGTTTTTGATTCTAAACTTGTTACAGGTTCTTGGTTGTTTGAGGATTTGTTTTTGGTTTCGTGAGTTTGAAGCTTGGTTCAATGATGGGCTGTTTTGATGGTTAACAGGTTTTTGTTGTTTTGATGGTTAATAGGTTTTTGTTGTTTTGAGTTTTGAAGTTTGACAGGTTTTTTGATTTGATGATGTTTCTGGCTTTGTGAGCTTGAAGCTTGGTTCAATGATGGGTTGTTTCGATGGTTAATAGGTTTTGGCTGTTCTAGGCTTGTTACAGGTTCATGGTTTGAGATCTTTGTTGCTAGTTCTTGTTTGAATGGTTAACAATTTTGTTGTTTTATTACTGTGTTTGAGATTTGGGTTTTGGATTTACGGATGTTTGACAGGTTTTTTTTTGCTTTCTATTGCTCTCTCCCTGTTATATTGACCTTGCTTCTGTTATATCCATATTCAAATGGTGGGAAACCAAAAAATTTGAATATTTTAGTATATTGTCCTTATGGCTTTTTTGTGACAGACTGTGGGCAGGGCAGCAAGACTGTGAATTTTGGGAAATTCCAATAACCTAGGTGACTTCTTTCCTCTCTTATCTCTCAATGACAATAAAAAAGCAAATTACTCTTTTGCCTTTTTTCTAATTCTGAAAGGTTTGAATGGAAAATGATGATATATTGCTTGAGCAAGTTTTGCTTATTTGCTTATTTTGCCATACTGTTGCATTGCTGCCTGCTTTAGCTTTTGTTGATGTTGTTTTTATTTGTATAGTTGTGATGTTGTTTGTTGTCTAGTTTGCGCTGTTGTTTGTTGTCTATTTTGCGCTGCTGTTTGTGATGTTGTTTGGACAGTTTGCTTGCATTTTGTTTGGACAGTTTGCTTGCATTTCGTTTGGACAGTTTGCTTGCATTTTATTTGATTTAGTTTGTAGAATTTGTTTGGACAGTTTGCTCGCGAATTTCTTCTTCTTTCTTTTTGTGAACCAAGAAGGATAACCTTCTTGTGATTTGCAAATAGAGGAAATAAATTGTGATGAATTAAACAACACTCTGATTCCACATTGCAAACCTTAATGATGAATGCCTTTTTTTTGGAAAAATTTCTGTTCATGCCCAAATAATTTGCACTAACTATTTTTTTTCTTTCTTTTGTTTTCATGTGAGCACAATTGGATATGACAAAGCAAGGAAGGCAAGAACTATGTGGCAAGCAAGGAAGTCTTGGAGATAAGCAAAGGAAATTGATACAACTTCAATCTTCAGACAAACTTAGGCATAGATTAATTCTCCTAGGCCAATAAACATTTGGAGTTTCTTTGTAATTTAGAGAAATCATTCTTGTACTGTATCCAATAGTTATACTAATTCATATTTAAATACAATAAGTTGTAAAACATAGAGTATTTAAAAGAATAAATTGTTTTGTAACAATGTTTGAAATTGGAGAAAATCTTGAGTTGTAGCATGAAATATTCTGGTGTCACTTGAATAATCTTGAAATCCTTTATCAACAACAACTTGTAATTTCTCTTCGCATCCTAATTGATTTTTGAAATTCCCAATCAAGATATTTGAAACAAAATGCTCCAGTCTGGTAACTTAAATTCCAAGTAATCTCAATAATTATGTAACTGCGTCTCAAACAAACACGCACTGTATATTCCATTTCCTAACCAAGAAAATGTTTTAAAAGACGCAAATCATCTGGTTAATCTGGATCCCACAATCATGAGTGTCCTAAATGACAGTCTTAACTTCTATCTCTTGTCCCAAATAGATCATGCTCTGAGATCATGCCTTGCGATGATTTGATAATTTTAAAGTTTTCCAAACTCAAATTTCTTCTGATTCTTTGAAGATAAAACCGTGAGCGACATCACATCTGACCATGAACAGACAGAATCGTCTCAAAATCTTGTAGCTTGAAGAAATCATAAGTACAACCTTGAGGAAGCATGAGGACATGTGAAAGTCAATTGGATCTTTGAGAACTCATTTTCTTTTTAGAATTGCAAGAAACCCTAATTGTTGGTTTACTGCCACAGAAGAGAATCTTTCTGGTCGATTTCTGAGCCAACTTGAATATCAGAGAAACCCTAGGGTTGTATCTTCTATGAAAAATGGGAGGGCAAATTTTGGGGTACAACACTATCAAAAGCCTTTTGGCAGTCATTCTTCCATACATAACCTTGATCTTTCTTTAGAAGTTTGAAGATCGGCTCACAAGTTGAAGTCATGGGAGAAATAAACCTGGAGATATAATTCAAACGTCCAAGGAAATCCTTGACTTGCTTTTCAGTTCTTGGTGCAGGCATCTATTGAATTGCCCTAACTTTATCAAGATCAACCTCAATACCTCTTTGGTTGACAATGAAGCCTAACAACTTTCTAGAGCAGACACCAAAAGTACACATATTTAGATTCAAGCGGAAACAATACTTCCTCAAACACTGAAACAATTTCAACAAGTCTTCCAAATGAGCTTCCTCAGTCTGAGATTTGGAGATCATATGATCAACATATACCTCAATCTCTTTATGCATTAGATCATGGAATAGGGTTGCACTACTGCGAAAAACCCATTTAACAATGGTTGATAAAGATATATAATCACGCGGCCTAGTCGTTGTTATGTAGAGTGTCATTGTATATATGATACTTACAATCACGGCCCAGTAATCATTGTAATAAACTGGAAAGCACGCTCCCTATCACAACGGGTTTTCCAAAAGAATGTTGTGATAAAAATAATGGTCCTTGGTTCGATTCCCAGCTGCACCGTTTTGATATTTCTATTTTTTTGGACAGCGCGCGAGATATTATAATGATTATGATATATAATCGTTGTTACATTTTCTGCATAATTAACAAATAATATCCTGCTTTTATAATTAATCCCATTTTTAACCTGTATTATTGTTCACCATATCACAGCAGAAAATACAACTCACATTTGTGATAAAGTTATCATAATAATATTAATTGTATCATATTCATAATATAACATAATTGTATCATATTCAATTGTGTCAGAACAAACATCCTACAATTTATCATAATAAACAACCTACGGTTTACACATTACATAACATCACATAATTGTAACTTGGTGTTTGGGTTTCTTGTCTCTTGGTGTCTTGTCTCTTGGTGTCTTGACTCTAAAGACATGTGATTTCAAATAATTATACTTGTTAGTAAAAGTACTTAGAAACTATAACATAAAATTAATATATTATAAATAAAGAATAAATTATGTACATGTTAATTTTCCCATATGCCTTCTTCATGATCGATTCGAATAGCATGCACAACATCTCCATCAACTTCGGCATATGATATAGGAACTTGTGTTGTGTAAGAAAGTGTAGGAGAAATATCAAGACTTTCATCACTAAGAGGAATGTGTTTTCCTTGGAGAATGTTTGACCATTTCCCCGATATGTCCGATGAGTCGGTAACATAGAAAACATGTTTTGCTTGAGAAGCCATGATGAATGGTTCAATCATAAAAGATTCCTTACCAAGATCGACTTGGGTGAATCCTAAGTCATCAATGTCTACACCATTACTATTATTGAGAATCCACTTGCATTTAAATAAAGCCACTTTGAAAATAACATAATCAATCTCCCAAATCTCATCAATGACACCATAAAACGCAGTAGTTGCCAATACATGATTCTTATCTTTCTAACTAGAGAAATGCATTGATTCAACTTCAACCATAACCCCACTACTTTGCATTATACTATGATCACATCAAGACTTGACCAATATGGAAGATCAAAGAAGATGGACCTCTTTTTCCATATATTTTTCGCAATTGCCCCTTTTTATTTTTCCTTCTTCCCAAATACAACATTAATGTGTTCCTACCGTTGATAAACTTCATCCCCGACTAAAGAATCAGAAGCCTCATAAAACTCTTGATCTCCATTAAAAGCCTTCCACAATCTATGATAAGGATGACCGTGTTTTAGAAATTTTTGATGCCAAAGGTAAATGGTATTTTTTCCAAACTCAAGTTGGTGATAACAAGTATTAGCTTCACATATAGGACACGCTCTATGTCCTTTGACACTATACCCATCCAAGTTACCGTAAACATGAAAGTTGTTGATTGTGTATAATAACATTGCATGTATCTTAAACTTTTCCCCATAATATGCATCATCAACTTCAACGCCTTCATCCCATAAGAGTCGTAAATCATAAATTAATGGACTTAGATAAACATATATGTCGTTACCAGGTTGTCGTGGTCCATAAATCATCATACTTAGCAGTATATACTTGCGCTTCATGCACAACCAAGGAGATAGGTTGTAAATAGTGAGAAGAATAGGCCACGAAGAATGATTAGTGCTCAGATTACCAAAGGGGTTCATTCCATCGGAGATGAACCCAAACCTAAGGTTTCTTGGCTCAACTCTAAAATCTAGAAACAACGAATCAATTTTCTTCCATTGAAACGAATCAATTGCATGGAGAATGTTTCCATCACGAGTCCTTTCATCTGCATGCCATCTAAGATTCTTTGCATCATTCGAATTAGCAAAAATTCTCTTAAGTCGTGAAATTATTGGCAAGTATGATAACACTTTATAAGGAGGATGCTTCCCTACTAACATTGTCATATTCATTGTCATCACCATTGTTGGCCTTCAGCTTGTAACGCGACACACCATACTTCGCACATTGATACAAGTCTTCATACTCTTTCCTGTATAATATGTAATCATTAGGGCAAGCATGTAATTTGATATACTCCAGACCCATTGGACACAATATCTTCTTGGCCTCATAGCAACGATATGACAATTTATTATCTTCTGGTAACATTTGCTTTAGCAATTCAAGTAATTTTGTGAAACTTTTATCTGACCATCCATTTTTTGCCTTTAGATTAAACAACTTTATCACCGCCGACAATCATGTAAAATTTGTGAATCCCTTATATAAAGGGGTGTCTATATCACTACATAAAGTATAATAAATATGAGCATTCTTAAAAGAAGATTACCCAATATCATGGAACATATCCTCTAGTTGATCTTCCATATATTCATCTTCATCCACTCTTTAATATTGTGACGCCCTACTTTTCTCTTTATCCACCTCACCATGCCACATCCTTATTATATAATTTTGACATATACCATCACAACAAAGGTTATGAAATATTTATTTCTTTGTACCCTTATTGATATTCGCGCAAACAACACAAGGACAATAAAGATACCATTATTATCGGGAAGATGATTATGAGTGTATTCAAGGAATTCAAGAACTTTGTTCTCATAAATTGGACCTAATCTATCGGATTTCATCCAACTACGATCCATAACAACTTCTAACATTTATACACGTATAATAATGTGAATGACACACCAAAATCTAATCCAAAAACTAAATCATATTCATAACAATAATATAACTCTAAACCTTAAGCATATGCATATGAAAATCTAAACCTAAAGCATATGAAAAATATACTCTCATAATGACTTGAGCATATACAACATAAACAAAGAAAAAAGGAATGAAGATGTTGAAGAATACCGTACTTCGAAGCTGAAGAATCTTATGCACGTAAGGAATGGAGATGTTGAAGAGTACCATACTTCGAAGCTGAATAATCAAATGAACTAAGAGGGTGAATATTTGAGCATATACAACATAAACCAAGAAAAAAGGAATGAAGATGTTGAAGAGTATTGTACTTCGAAGTTAAAGAATCAAGTGAATGAAGAGGGTAAAGATTTGAGATCCAAATGAATGGATATGAAGATGGTAAAGATTACACCACCATTGTCGTCTCTGGCTCTCTTGTTCACCTAGGGCGTCTTATGAAAGAAATACAGAATAAGTTTTGTTTTAATTTATCAAAAAACCCTTTAATAGTGGTTGGACAACACAACTGTAGTGGAAATTTAAGTCCTCTAACAACGGTTGGTTTACTTCACTCTTTTTAAATAATTTACAATTTATTTTTTAAATAATAGACTTAAGTGACACACGCTTAATGTACTCTAAAAAAATGGAAAAATGTAGTTGCTAGGAATCGAAGCTTGCTACACATAATTTATTACTATAGTGTTTTAAGACAACCATCATTAAATTATTGTTTATAAATCCAGCTACTCACTGGACGCGGAAATTTTAACATATTACAACAGTGTATATGAATCCGTTGTAAACTTGGCGTTGTTGTTTGCATGTTTTATAGTAGTGTTGTCATATCCCTCTAGTACGTTGCACCAGCATTCTTAAACCCAAAGGATATCACTCTGTAATAGAATGTTCCTTAGGGTGTGATAAACATTGTTTTTTCCATGTCCTCAAGAGCCATCTTAATTTGATTATATCCGAAAAATTCGTCCATGAAGGAGAAAACTTTGAATTTTGTTGTGCTACCTACCAACATATCAATATGTGGTAGCGAGAAATCATATTTCAGACTAGCCTTATTCAGGTCTCTGTAATCAACACTGTGATCGGTGGATCTGGAACTGACTGTTTAACGCTGGTTCGCGAAATGTCGCGGAAGCAAGAGTCGCCACCGTCTTTTATTTTCTCCAAATGGAAAGGACAAAAGCACAGAAAAATTCCTTAAAGAGATTGCTCTCGGTTCGGGAGGTAGGTTATAAAAAGGGAAGGTGTTAGCACCCTTTCTATCCATGGTTATCCATGGGCTCTTAGATACTTGCTCAATGTGTTTTCAAATTGTTTGCTTACTTTTCAATGTGGGTTTAAAAAGTTTCTTTGAAAAAATTCAGATCGACTCGTACGTCAGAGTGTTTGAAAAATTTGCTTTGAAAGCTTTTGAAAAGTGTCAGTGTGAAAAGTCTTTTTGAGTTTGTTTTGAGATTAGAGCAAGTATCCTTGAGAACCTACCTACCCTAAGGAATTCGTCTGTGTAAGAGTCCTTAAAAGTAGTGCCATCCCACCATTGAGAGGTAGGTAGCACCACCGTTGGAGGTGTTCGGGTCAATTCGAGTTTAGGGACGTGGTGATCACCAGAGCAATGGGAAGACACCTTAGAAGCTACCCTCATGCCAGGTTCCCGGATCATGAGGACTTACTAAGACATCCTCTACTCGACGATCACCTTTCGAAAGGCAACAGTGAGGCGTACCCTAGGGGTGGTGTGTGCGAATTGTGTGTTATTTTCATTTGCATTTGTCTTGTCATGTTTGTTGTGTTCTACGCTTGATTTTAATTAGGGCCATTCATTCTTGCATGCATATTTAACAGTTATAAAGTTTGCGAAAGATAAATCTAAGGTTATTACAAACGGCGCGGGTCCACATCGCCTAAATTAAACCGGACCCGATTTAGCGGAAAATAAATGAAGCGATAAATAAAAGTGCGAAAAGTAGAGTTACAAGGCTTAGGGACAATTACATAATTATTTAAACGATTGTAAAATAAATGCGCAAATTAAATATAAAAACAATGGGCGTTGGACCCTTTTGCAAAATATTAATGGTTAATGAGAATTAAAAATTAAATGATTAAATGTTTTTTTGGTATTTTGTATTTTTTAGATTTGAAAGAAAAAGGAAAAATTAATTAAAATTAAAATGCTAAACCCTAGTTCTAATGTTTTTTTTTTTAAGTTTATTATGAAAATATTGACTTTTAACCTAATTTAACTCTAAATTAATTTATGTACAATTTTTAATTTATGAAAATAAATAAATAATATTATTATTCTGGAAAAAAAAGGAAAATTAAAAAAGAAAATAAAAAGTTATTAAACCTAAATTCTATGTTTGGATTTTTATTATGAAAAATATTTGATAAACCTAAATTAAAGCTAAATAATTACAAGCATTTTTTATTTATGAAAATAATTATAATATAAATCTCTATTATTTTTGGTCTTTTCTGATTTTTGAATGTTTTTTATATTTTTGTAAAAATAATTTAATTAAATTAAGCAATCAAGAACACAAAATAATTTTAAATAAAATATAAGAAAATAAAAAAAAAGGAAGGCAAAACAGGGGGGGCAGCCCCAATTTAGGAGGTATGGATTTGAAAAGCCTGGCCCAATTAAGCTTGCAATTTGCTGACTTTCCTGGATCGTGTATGACACGTTGACTAGGCGTAGGTGTTCCTTAGATTCTTGGCCGTTGATCTAACGTTGGGATGGACGTGGCACGCTTGATCTGGATGGTATATGGTGGTCCTTAGTGCCAGCGTTGCATAGGAATCTGCATTGGAAAATAATAAGAGAAATTGCACAGACCTGGGACTTGAACCCAGGTCATGAAGGTTAACGCGTTGATAGCTTGCCAGCTGAGCCATTTAACTACTTTGATATATAATATGCAAATAAATAATATAATAAAAAAACAAGACATGAGTGGATTAGCGCGCGGAACATTTGAATGAGCCAGTCCCTTTATGACACGACATCATCGTCTTCGCGTCTCCTGTAACAAAACATATAAGGCAACGTTTTTTGAAGCGTAGCATTAGGCAAGCTATGGAAAAATAGCGACTAGCGCTATAGCATATATAAATTCATCGCGAGATATGCTTCTTCTTCGTCTCTAGGCGCTGAGTTCAACCATGGTATTCATGGGTCCTGATTTTTCCTCTATACAAAAGCCCCAATTTAGAAAACCTGCAACCCTAATATGTGACAATGGCGAAAACGCATATATGGCATGAAAAAGCAATTGAATGTAATGGTTAGCTCTAGAAACTCATAAGGAACATAAATCCACAGTTAGAATGTCATGATAATGCTTAGAATGTAGAATGCGATTGTCACTTTTTTGCTGTACAGTTTTAGATTGTTTTACCAATTCTTCGCGTTTTGAAGGGTGTTTGGAGTTGGAATGTGATCAGGAATTCACGAGGAAGCGTTTGGGATAAGTGTCAGGGTTTGAATCCACCTCTAAGGCACTTTTCAGATTTGAGTTTTTAAGAACAATTTTCAATATGCAATGGCTTGTTTGGGCGCAGCTTGCAGTCTCAGGCCATTAGGGTTATGATTCTGAGTATGTATAGAGCATGTTAGGTTAACAATATTGCACAAAATCCTTTGAATTCATTGTTTTCAATATTTGATTTCATGAAATCTTTTCCAAATCTTTTCCATGTGCATTTTGGTTCAATCATGCTCAAATCTCATCAAAACTTGCCTATTTAAGATGTGCACCAAATATTGACCTTGGAATGTGCATAAAAAGATTTTTTTTAGGTTAGGTTTATATTTTTCATGTATTTAATTAATTTAAATGAATTAATATTAATATAAATTCAAATAAATAATTAAAAAATATGAAAATACTTCCCTTTGGGCCTAATGGTCGTGCATAGGCTTGGCATGAAGAAACTTGGAAGAAAAATGGGCCCATTTGCATTTTTAGGTCATTTGAACCATTGTTGACTTTTCAAAATTCTCAAAAATTTCCCAACTTCCACAAGGCATAACTTGCTCACTTTTTAAGCTTTTCACATGTTCTTGGACATTTTGGAAAGGTCTTTGAGTCCTCTAACAAATGCCTTTGGTCCCATGTCATTTTGATTTACCAATCTC
This sequence comes from Vicia faba, assembly GCA_948472305.1. Lineage (NCBI taxonomy): Eukaryota > Viridiplantae > Streptophyta > Magnoliopsida > Fabales > Fabaceae > Vicia > Vicia faba. Next base: position 1,260,791,132 of record OX451740.1, read on the forward strand.
AAGTTATGGCCTTTGACCTAAAGTCCCTTTTTGTTGACTTTTGAAAATGACCTATAATGTTGAAATTGATAACTTTTTGTGAGAGCATTTCTTGGACTTGGAATATGAAGATGAGTTGTAGGAAATGTCTTTCTCTTCAAAATGAGCTTTGGATGGAATTTTTCTGATAATCCATGTGAAAGTTATGCCCTGGTCAATTTCAGTTGACTTTTTCAGCTGTCCAAATATAGCAACTTTTGCATCTTTGATGATTTCTGAGCCAAATTTTGAGAATCATGATCAAGCATTGATCAAATGATGTTTGTGGCTTCAAAATGATATGTTGACCAAAAATTTGAACTTTTGACTGTCAAATGACCATTTTGCCCCTACAGTTGACTGTAGTGCAATCTAGGGTTTTGACTGTGCAGTTTTGAGCTGAATGCCTTGAAACTTGATATGAGGATATTTGACCATCTTTGTAGGCATATGAGACTTGATTGGGCCATTGAAAACTTCCTTTCCTTGATCAGAACCCAAACCCTAGTTTTGACTGTGTAGGAGACAGTTGAACTGCATGACCCTTGGAGAATTTTGTGACTTTGACTTGACAAATCTTGGAGAATATGGGAGGGCAAATTTTGGGGTGCAACAGCTGCCCCTGTTCAATTTTCTTAGACCTGAGGATGCAGATTGGCTGACGTGCCTTTCGTAATCCGAGGGTGGAAGATGATTGAACACTAAAGTGCCCAGAAATTTGCGCTCACATAGTGGCAGTGATGATGGGGGAATGGGCTTATAGATGCCATTTAGAGGTTGCTGGATAGGATGATGGGCTTATAGATGCCATCTGTATGTTGATCGCGTAGGAGATTCCTTAGCGAGAACCTGCATACCTGCAAAAGAGAAAAACGAGTACCTGACACGTTGCAGGAGTTGATTTTAGATGCTTGGTATAGATGTGTCCTGACTGTTTACAGGAGCTGAGTCTGGAGCTTCAAACGCTGATGAATGAACCAGGGATGGTTACTACCTTAGCATGAATGGTAAGAGAACCTTGGGCGACTTTAACTTCAACAACGCTCGTTGAGAAAAATCTTGGGTGACTTTAACTTCAACAACGCTCGTTGAGAAAAATCTTGGGTGTCTTCTACTGGAATAAGAATCAGGGAGATCTTAGGGTCGATCTGACTGAACCAGAGAGGCCTTTGACTGGGTAAGAATCAGGAAAATCTTAGGATCGATTTAACTGAACCGGTCTAGGTCTTGAAACATCTTCAACTGGATAAGTATCAGGGAGATCTTAGGGTCGATCTGACTGAACCAAGAGAAGGCCTTTGACTGGATAAGCATCAGGAAAATCTTAGGGTCGACTTAACTGAACCGGACAAGGTCTTGAAACATCTTCAACTGGATAAGTATCAGGGAGATCTTAGGGTCGATCTGACTGAACCAAGAGAAGGCCTTGGACTGGGTAAGAATCAGGAAAATCTTAGGGTCGATTTAACTGAACCGGACAAGGTCTTGGAATATCTTCAACTGGATAAGCATCAGGGAGATCTTAGGGTCGATCTGACTGAACCAGAGAAGGCCTTTGACTGGATAAGCATCAGGAAAATCTTAGGGTCGATTTAACTGAACCGGTCTAGGTCTTGAAACATCTTCAACTGGATAAGTATCAGGGAGATCTTAGGGTCGATCTGACTGAACCAGAGAAGGCCTTGGACTGGGTAAGAATCAGGAAAATCTTAGGGTCGATTTAACTGAACCGGTCTAGGTCTTGGAATATCTTTGAGAATTTCAACTGCATCTTTCCTGAAAGGTAAAAGTCAGTCATATGCAATGCATGATATGGATCAAGCAATGATGTTCTCAACATAAGGGAGATTTGTATGATGCAATGTGTTATGCATGCTATAATGATGTATGTGAAGTTTTATGTATGTTTTCGTCTAGGAAAGTGAATCCTTGACGGGTGCCGGGAAGTCGTATCCTGGGCTGATGTTGAGGAATAGACTTTGCTTCTGCTGGGGATGATAACTGCAAGAATACCGGGAGGAGAAGATGACTCCGTTGCGGAATAAACTTGGCGAGTGACGAGTCTGCGGGGAGAAAAGATACTCTAGCGACTATGCTGGGAAGCAATACTCTGTGGGGATAGAGATGCTTTGCTGAATTGTTGATAACTTGCTGAGGATACCCTTGTTGTATAGGAAGTGTTGAAGGACTTCGCTGGGGTAAGAAAACTTTGTCGACGACGCTCTTTCCATGGCTTTTGGCTGAGGATAACCCAGTTATATCCTGTTAAGGAAATAACTCTTTAAATAAAGCCGGACGACGCGTTCGTGCTCTGCGAGGGGATAAGCTTCCAGAATTTACTGGGGATAAGCTTATTGCTTGGGGATATGAATTCCATTTCTCCTGGGGAAACTGGATTGGACTCTTCTGGGGAAGTTTTGCACTGCGGGGGAAGTGATTCCTTTGAATGTTGAGATATGCCGCCGGGGAACAATCTTTAGACCAAGACTGCCGGGGATGCTTGTTAAGAATATATGCTGCTGCTGGGGAGGTTGAGACCCATGGGAGGACACTCAATTTCCTTGATATTTGATAATAGCTTGGAGGAGAATGTACTGTTTTGCTGAACCACTCTCTGGGGAATTAAGATACTCGGTCATGTTCTTTAGCTGAACCTACCTTGGTACCTTGGAGGATAGAACAATTAGACTGCTCAGACAACTCTTTATTGCCCCTGTTTCTAGTGTCACCTGCAATTAATTCCTTTGTTTCATATGCAAATATTTATGAGTTAGCAAATTATTGTCAATGCATACATCACAAATTGAACCTTGGACGTTCTTCGCAAAACAAAACAGAAAAAAGAAAAACACTTGGCACGTTTAACTGAAAATATATTTGTATTGATTTTTGAATGGCCTGAAAATAGGCGTTTTGTGTACAAGAGGCTGACGTCCTAGTAAGAGGTACGCCGCCGATCAAAAGAGTTTATACAAGTTTTGTACAAATGAAAGTAAAACAGCTGTGTGAAAGATGAATGATCCACTGGGTTTCAACTCTGCTATTGTCTTTATAACTCTGAGCGTCTCTTCACTTGATGACCTTGGTTGAAGGTGAAGCTGACTGATCGATGCCGTTTGATGTAGATACCGGATTCTGGATGCAAAGTGATCAATGAGACATAGTTTTACGCTTTATCCCTAATTTTTGCCTGGACCGCCCTTTCGGGTTTTCAGTCCACCGGGATACCCATTTTTGCCCAAGCCGCCTTTTCAGGTTTTCGACTTGCCGGGTGTACAGATTTTTTCATTTTCGTCCCTACATTTTGCCCGAACCCTTTTGGTTCGACGGGAAGCCCTAATTTTTGCCTAGGCATGTCAGCCTAGCGGGTCTTTTTTTCATGCGTAGTATTTTTTAACTATGTCTGCATTGGCGGGGTGAGGAAGGTCGTCACCATCCATGTTAGTTAAGATCATTGCTCCTCCTGAGAACACATGCTTAACCACAAACGGCCCTTCGTATGTAGGGGTCCATTTGCCCCTTGGATCACTCTGAGGAAGGATGATTCTCTTGATAACCAGATCCCCGACTTGATATTCCTGTGGTCTGACCTTTTTGTTAAATGCCCTGATCATCCGTTTCTGATACGTCTGACCATGACAGATAGCAGCAAGTCTCTTTTCGTCAATGAGATTGAGCTGGTCAAGTCGTGTCTGGATCCGATCATCTTCGTTCAGACTTGCATCCTTCATTATCCGGAGAGAGGGAATTTGCACTTCGATTGGCAAGACTGCCTCCATGCCATAAACCAGAGAGAAAGGAGTTGCCCCGGTTGACGTCCTTGCTGAAGGACGGTACCCATGCAGAGCGAACGGTAACATCTCGTGCCAATCTTTGTAAGTCACTGTCATTTTTTGCACGATCTTCTTGATGTTTTTGTTAGCTGCTTCTACAGCCCCATTCATCTTCGGTCTGTAAGGAGAAGAATTGTGGTGCTGTATCTTGAACTGTTCGCAGAGCTCAGCGATCATCTTGTTGTTCAGATTGGTACCGTTGTCTGTAATAATCCGTTCAGGGACGCCGTATCGACAGATCAGGTTGTGCCGAATGAACCGTGCCACGACAGTCTTGGTTACCGTAGCATAGGATGCTGCTTCAACCCACTTCGTAAAATAATCAATCGCCACCAGGATGAAGCGATGTCCGTTGGATGCCGTAGGTTTTATCTCGCCGATCATGTCTATGCCCCACATTGCAAACGGCCAAGGCGCAGTCAGAACATTCAGGGGAACCGGAGGAACATGCACCTTATCTGCATAAATCTGGCACTTGTGGCATGTCCTGGAGTGTTGGTAGCAGTCAGCTTCCATTGTGGACCAATAATATCCTGCCCGTAGGATCTTTTTAGCCATAGTATGTCCACTGGAATGCGTACCAAAGGTCCCTTCATGTAGCTCTTCCATGATTCTTTCCGCTTCAGTCTTATCTACGCAACGCAGTAAGGTTGAATCATGGTTTCGCTTGTACAAGATGCCGTTGCTTAGGAAGAATTTTGCTGCGAACCTCCTCAGGAATTTCTTATCGTTGATAGAGGCACCTTCAGGGTATTCCTGAGCTTCCAGATATCTCTTCACTTCGTGGTACCAAGGCTTCTCAGTTACCAATTCAGTTTCGAGATCACAACAGTATGCCGGTTCGTCCAGTTTCCAGATGATGATCCGGGGAGCTTCATTATCCCATTTAACCTTGAACATTGAAGACATTGTAGCTAACGCGTCCGCTAACTGATTCTCTTCTCTTGGAAAGTGCTCAAAGGTTATCTCTGTGAAGTGGGGAATCAGGGTCAACACACATTCTCTGTAAGGAATCAAGTTTGGATGTTTCGTATCCCACTCTCCTTTGATCTGATTGATCACAAGAGCGGAATCTCCGAAGACACTTAGAAATTTGATCCTTAGGTCGATCGCAGCTTGAAGACCCATGATGCACGCCTCATACTCCGCCATGTTGTTGGTACAGTTGAAACATAGCCGGGCAGTGAGTGGAGTATGAGTACCTTGAGGGGATATGATGATGGCGCCGATACCATTTCCCAAAGCATTGGAAGCTCCGTCAAAGTGCATAGACCATCGGGATCCTGGTTCAGGTCCTTCATCCGGTCCAGGTACTTCACAGTCAGTTACAATCATGATGCTTTCATCCGGAAACTCGAAGTTCATTGATTGATAGTCATCTACAGCTTGATGAGCTAAGTAGTCTGCCAATACACTCCCCTTGATGGCTTTCTGGGTTGTGTACTGAATGTCGTATTCTGTCAAGATCATTTGCCATCTTGCAATTCTCCCAGACAGAGCCGGCTTTTCGAATATGTACTTTATAGGATCCATCTTTGAGATCAACAAGGTAGTGTGAGTCAGCATATACTGTCTCAGCCGGCGAGCAGCCCATACCAAAGCGCAGCAAGTTTTCTCAAGCAGTGAGTATCGGGTCTCACAGTCGGTAAACTTTTTGCTAAGGTAATAAATGGCATGCTCTTTTCGGCCAGACTCGTCATGCTGCCCCAGCACACACCCCATTGAGTTGTCAAGTACTGTCAGGTATAGTATCAGAGGTCTCCCTTCAACCGGTGGCATAAGGATAGGTGGTTTTTGGAGATACTCTTTGATTTTGTCGAAAGCAGCCTGACATTCATCGTTCCAACGTACTACCTGATCTTTCTTCAGCAGCTTGAAGATTGGCTCACAGGTAGCAGTCAGATGAGATATGAATCGAGCGATGTAATTCAGGCGTCCTAAAAAGCCTCTGACTTCCTTCTCTGTCTTAGGAACTGGCATCTCTTGAATAGCTTTGACCTTAGCAGGGTCCACTTGAATACCTTTATCACTGACCACGAAGCCTAGCAGTTTTCCCGATCTTACCCCGAAGGTGCACTTGTTCGGGTTCAATCTCAGCTTGTACAGTTTCAACCGGTCGAACAATTTCTGCAGATGATCTAGATGCTCTTCCTCAGTCTGGGACCTAGCGATCATGTCGTCCACATACACTTCTATCTCATGATGGATCATATCATGAAATAAGGCAACCATGGCACGTTGGTAGGTTGCCCCAGCATTCTTTAATCCGAACGGCATGACCTTGTAACAGAAGGTGCCCCACTGAGTAACGAATGTAGTCTTTTCCATGTCTTCAGGTGCCATCTTTATCTGATTGTAACCTGAAAAGCCATCCATGAAAGAGAACACTTTGTGCTGAGCTGTATTATCCACAAGGACATCAATGTGAGGCAAGGGGAAGTCATCCTTGGGGCTGGCCCTGTTCAGATCCCTGTAGTCAACACACATTCTGACCTTACCGTCCTTTTTAGGTACCGGCACCACATTAGCAACCCACTGAGGGTAAGATGTTACTGCAAGGAACCCGGCATCAAACTGTTTCATGACCTCGGCTTTAATCTTTTCTGACATCTCTGGACGCATCCGACGGACTTTTTGTTTAACTGGAGGGCAGTCTTCCCTAGTCGGCAAATGATGGACAACAATATCGGTATCCAACCCGGGCATGTCTTCGTAGGACCAGGCAAAGATCTCCATATAGTCATGCAGCATCTTGGTTAACCGTTGCTTCACGCTGAGCTCTAGGTTGGCACCAATCTTTACCTCTTTTCTATCTGCCTCAGTACCCAGGTTTATGGTTTCCACTGGCTCTTCATGGGGTTGAATTGCCCTCTCTTCCTGAAGTAACAGTCTTGCAAGCTCGCCAGGCACTTCGCAATCATCTTCACCTTCGTCTTCGGCTAAGTTGATCGGATTTTCGAAGTTATAATTGGCATTAGCAGAGCTGTTATCAGCGAGATCCAGAGTGGATTGGAACCTGTATGAGTGAGTGTGTGTGTAAATACAGCTGTTTTGAAAATTATGTAAAGGAAAAGAAAGACAGAAAAGGAACACAATATTTGCAATGCGAAAAGTACGTCCAAGATTTTCATTCGTGATGTATAAAATGACAGTTCGTATGCCCTCACAAATAGAACCACGGTGCCTCGGGTAAGACACCGGGCCATAGAGTTTATCATTGTTTATTACAAAATAACAAAACAAAGAAATTTATTACTTAGTAACAAAAGAAACAGGGAGATTGTCCTTCGCGCTCCAATTGTTAAGTCCACCATCAGCAGCCGGGTAGATCCAGCTATCGAACTCAGTATCATCAACTTCCTCTTCATCACCAATAGCATTTATCCCATGAGCAGGCAGGGGAGCTGTCACCACATTAGGCTTGTCAGACGCCTCAAACTGTACCTCCTTAGCATCAATGAGGTCCTGCAGCTTGTTCTTTAGTGCCCAACAGTCATCAGTAGCGTGCCCCGGGCTTTCTGAATGGTAAGCACAACGAGCATTCGGGTTGTACTTGGGGGATGCAGTATTTGGGAACTTTGGAGCCTCCCTGACAGATACCAAATTGGTTGCGAGCAGCTGTGGCAGGATCTGTGATAGAGTCATGTTTAAACGGGAGAATTCTCTTCGGGGTCTTTCCACTTTCTGAGTATTGTTTGGCCGGGGAGCGGCAGCAGGCTTAGCAATCATGACCGCACTGACAGATTGGCGGTGTTCACTTCTCTCTGATCTCCTAAAACCGTACACGGCACTAGACTCCTTCTTAAATGGTTTCTTGTCCGAACTAGATGATGCAGCCTTTGCAATCTTCCCAGACTTCAACCCAGCTTCGATTCTCTCTCCAGTTAAGATCAAATCAGTGAAACCAGCAGAAGAATTCCCAATGAGATGGTTGAAGAATGGCCCAGATAGGGTCCCCAAGAACATGTCAACCAACTCCCGGTCAGTCAATGGTGGCTGCACCCTGCCAGCCAGGTCTCTCCACTTCTGAGCGTACTCCTTAAAACCTTCGCTTGCGCCTAACGCCATACCCTGGAGTTGGGTACGTGTGGGGGCAAGGTCGGCATTATACTGATACTGCTTGTAGAAAGCAGTAGCCAGCTCCTCCCAGTTACGAACTTTGGTCCCATCCAGCTGATAGAACCATTCGAGATGAGTCCCTGAAAGACTCTCCTGGAAGAAGTGGATCCATAGATTCTTGTCCGCAGAGTACGGCTGAATTTTTCGAACATAGGACCTTAAGTGCAGCTTGGGACAAGACGCCCCGTCATATTTGGAGAAAGTGGGAGCTTTGAATTTATGCGGGATAATTATACCAGTCGACAAACCCAGATCTCCGAAATCCAGCCCAGGTGCCTGTTGCACCTCCATAGCCTTCAACCTGTCCTCCAGTTGTTTGTATCTGTTGTCTTCAGGAGGGTACTGCTCTTCATCAAAATCCGTCTCGTTGTCGGAGACCACTGGAGTAGGAACCTTGACTTCTGCCTGAGAAGGACTCCTGCCAACAGAAGAACCAGCCTCTTCATGTTGCAGAGTATTACCCAACCTTCGGCCCGAGTTGAATAGAACAGTTCTTCTTTTCTTCTTCTTCTCCTTCTTCAGGAGCATAGTCTTCAGTTCTTCTTGGCCTTTAGCTAGACCCATGATCAGCTCTTGAAACTGCGCATTCTGCGCCTGGAGAGCCTTGATTGATGTCTCTGTTGATTCAGATCCGGGATTCATGATGGCTGAAATAAACAGCGAAGAACTGTAAGCAACCTGAAAAGGGAAAAACCTGCTATACACATGATGTATGAAATGCGTATGCAATGCATTCAAGGGTTCGAAAGTTTAAATTCGTTGTAGACAAGAAAAGAACACACGTTATCATTAAAGAAATCATTGTTTAATACATCAAGGCCTCATGGGCAAAAAATACAAAAATCAAGTCAATCCCAAAATACACTGCGCATCCTTTTCGGAGCTATGTAGGTGTTGAGATTCCTCTCCTCATGCAACAGACGGGTGAGCTCCAAGACCTTCTTTTCACTGGCATGCAGACTAGTCTCAAGAGAATTCCTTTCCTCCTTAAGCTGGATCCAGCTCTTCTGCATCTCTTCCCAGGATGTGGGCATATCAGGGTGCTGAATAACATGAGACACTTCCCCTTCCAAGACAGGCTCTTTGATTACTGGGAGCATATGAGGATAAGGCATCACTAACTTCTGAGAGCGGGCGCGTACCCATTTGAGATAAGGCTCCAAAGGGATGGAGTTCCTATGCCCCAGTGTCTTGCTGTCTATCCTACTGGGCATCCTCCAGGCTCTGATAAATCTCTGGCGAAGTCCTTGAGTATCATTGTCGAAGTCAAAAACTATGTCAGGAATTAACATGTCATGAGGACCATCCCTCCGAGCATAACCAAACTGTCTCCAAGCCAGGCACGGACTATAAGTAATACCTCCTCTGATTCCAAGTAAAGGAACATTAGGATACTCCCCGCAACGATCAATGATAGTGACATCCCCTCTGGACCTAGGGCACCAATGTATATCTGCATGTGTAAGAGTCATCAACCGTTGTGACCATCTCAAACCCCGCTCATTCTTCAGGACTGATTGGGGAAGGTGCGAAATAAACCACCTTCCCAGGAGAGGAGTGCAACACATAAGGACACCTCTTTTTCTCATGGTTCGAGTGTAACATGAGTGGAGGATGTCCCCCAGCAACGTAGGTATAGGATTCCTGGACATAAAGATCTGGACAGCGCTGATATCAATAAGCTGATCTGGGTTAGGAAACAACACCAAACCATAAACAAGGAGGGCCACAACCTCTTCAAAAGCTTGCAAGTCAAGGGAATTCCAACATTCAAGGGCCTTTTCAAACAGAAACCTGGCTAAGAACCCTTTGATACCACTTCTAACTTCCCAATGTCCCTTGAGGTCAGATGACTGTAGGTGCAAGGCTTTAGCAATCTCTTCAAGCTTAGGTTCCTTTTCTGTACCATTGAAGGGTAGCTGATCAAGGATAGGGATCTTCAGGAGCCGGGAGAACTCCTCCAATGTAGGTACCAACTGATAGTCCAAGAAGGTGAAACAGTGATGCAGAGGGTCAAAGAATTGGAACAAGACCTTTATCATATCTTCCTCAATGTTGGTGTTGACCAAGCTGATGAGGCTTCCATGCCTTTCACTGAATGAAGAGTTCTCGGGAATCCTGGATATAAGCTCCTTAAGCTGAGGAGGGATCCTTACAAGATTGACCTGAATTGTCTTTCTACGAGCAGTTTCCATGTCCTACAAAACAAGAACAAAGATGAAAATTCGAACCCCTGAAATGGTTAGTCAATGCATATGATGCTGGATGATGTCATGATGCTATGATTAAACACACCACAGATATTTACAAAGACAAACATGTAGGGCACACAAGGCACACAAGACAAGCCCTTAAGGTTTAAGGCCAGCATGGGGTCTGGGTAGTACCCTCTTGAAGTTGGTGGGTTCAACCTGTCCTAATCAAAGTAACCGGGTTCTAAGGTTCTCAATATCACGGGATTGCTTTCATTGTTCATCGTTTCGATTTAGCCACTGAACTGGCGACCGAAATATTCCAGGAAAGCAACCCTCAATTGAGTGTAGTATCGAGTATCAACCAACCTCGGACTGCACCAAAGTCAGTTATCTCACTACCCTAAAGAGGCCAAGATGGTTCAATTAAGGTTCCTAAGGTCTGTTGATGCTTCATGACACCACGCGGAGGCCCCGTACTCTCCTTGACTGAACTCAAGGGTTACCGGTACACACCAAAGTGCCACATCAACGTAGCAGACTGTTTCAACCATGTCGGTATACCCCGCACAGTTCCCTCACAGCCTTGTTGCTACTTTCTAAGAAGGTATCCCCCAGATCCGGGTTTAGGATCTATAGAACTCCCAAGCAACCCACAATTTAAAGCACACAAGGAAAACAATTGAAAACATAGTTATAAGCTAGCCCTAAGGTACACCTCACTTTAATATTTTCCCCAGCAGAGTCGCCAGTTCTGTGATCGGTGGATCTGGAACTGACTGTTTAACGCTGGTTCGCGAAATGTCGCGGAAGCAAGAGTCGCCACCGTCTTTTATTTTCTCCAAATGGAAAGGACAAAAGCACAGAAAAATTCCTTAAAGAGATTGCTCTCGGTTCGGGAGGTAGGTTATAAAAAGGGAAGGTGTTAGCACCCTTTATATCCATGGTTATCCATGGGCTCTTAGATACTTGCTCAATGTGTTTTCAAATTGTTTGCTTACTTTTCAATGTGGGTTTAAAAAGTTTCTTTGAAAAAATTCAGATCGACTCGTACGTCAGAGTGTTTGAAAAATTTGCTTTGAAAGCTTTTGAAAAGTGTCAGTGTGAAAAGTCTTTTTGAGTTTGTTTTGAGATTAGAGCAAGTATCCTTGAGAACCTACCTACCCTAAGGAATTCGTCTGTGTAAGAGTCCTTAAAAGTAGTGCCATCCCACCATTGAGAGGTAGGTAGCACCACCGTTGGAGGTGTTCGGGTCAATTCGAGTTTAGGGACGTGGTGATCACCAGAGCAATGGGAAGACACCTTAGAAGCTACCCTCATGCCAGGTTCCCGGATCATGAGGACTTACTAAGACATCCTCTACTCGACGATCACCTTTCGAAAGGCAACAGTGAGGCGTACCCTAGGGGTGGTGTGTGCGAATTGTGTGTTATTTTCATTTGCATTTGTCTTGTCGTGTTTGTTGTGTTCTACGCTTGATTTTAATTAGGGCCATTCATTCTTGCATGCATATTTAACAGTTATAAAGTTTGCGAAAGATAAATCTAAGGTTATTACAAACGGCGCGGGTCCACATCGCCTAAATTAAACCGGACCCGATTTAGCGGAAAATAAATGAAGCGATAAATAAAAGTGCGAAAAGTAGAGTTACAAGGCTTAGGGACAATTACATAATTATTTAAACGATTGTAAAATAAATGCGCAAATTAAATATAAAAACAATGGGCGTTGGACCCTTTTGCAAAATATTAATGGTTAATGAGAATTAAAAATTAAATGATTAAATGTTTTTTTGGTATTTTGTATTTTTTAGATTTGAAAGAAAAAGGAAAAATTAATTAAAATTAAAATGCTAAACCCTAGTTCTAATGTTTTTTTTTTAAGTTTATTATGAAAATATTGACTTTTAACCTAATTTAACTCTAAATTAATTTATGTACAATTTTTAATTTATGAAAATAAATAAATAATATTATTATTCTGGAAAAAAAAGGAAAATTAAAAAAGAAAATAAAAAGTTATTAAACCTAAATTCTATGTTTGGATTTTTATTATGAAAAATATTTGATAAACCTAAATTAAAGCTAAATAATTACAAGCATTTTTTATTTATGAAAATAATTATAATATAAATCTCTATTATTTTTGGTCTTTTCTGATTTTTGAATGTTTTTTATATTTTTGTAAAAATAATTTAATTAAATTAAGCAATCAAGAACACAAAATAATTTTAAATAAAATATAAGAAAATAAAAAAAAAGGAAGGCAAAACAGGGGGGGCAGCCCCAATTTAGGAGGTATGGATTTGAAAAGCCTGGCCCAATTAAGCTTGCAATTTGCTGACTTTCCTGGATCGTGTATGACACGTTGACTAGGCGTAGGTGTTCCTTAGATTCTTGGCCGTTGATCTAACGTTGGGATGGACGTGGCACGCTTGATCTGGATGGTATATGGTGGTCCTTAGTGCCAGCGTTGCATAGGAATCTGCATTGGAAAATAATAAGAGAAATTGCACAGACCTGGGACTTGAACCCAGGTCATGAAGGTTAACGCGTTGATAGCTTGCCAGCTGAGCCATTTAACTACTTTGATATATAATATGCAAATAAATAATATAATAAAAAAACAAGACATGAGTGGATTAGCGCGCGGAACATTTGAATGAGCCAGTCCCTTTATGACACGACATCATCGTCTTCGCGTCTCCTGTAACAAAACATATAAGGCAACGTTTTTTGAAGCGTAGCATTAGGCAAGCTATGGAAAAATAGCGACTAGCGCTATAGCATATATAAATTCATCGCGAGATATGATTCTTCTTCGTCTCTAGGCGCTGAGTTCAACCATGGTATTCATGGGTCCTGATTTTTCCTCTATACAAAAGCCCCAATTTAGAAAACCTGCAACCCTAATATGTGACAATGGCGAAAACGCATATATGGCATGAAAAAGCAATTGAATGTAATGGTTAGCTCTAGAAACTCATAAGGAACATAAATCCACAGTTAGAATGTCATGATAATGCTTAGAATGTAGAATGCGATTGTCACTTTTTTGCTGTACAGTTTTAGATTGTTTTACCAATTCTTCGCGTTTTGAAGGGTGTTTGGAGTTGGAATGTGATCAGGAATTCACGAGGAAGCGTTTGGGATAAGTGTCAGGGTTTGAATCCACCTCTAAGGCACTTTTCAGATTTGAGTTTTTAAGAACAATTTTCAATATGCAATGGCTTGTTTGGGCGCAGCTTGCAGTCTCAGGCCATTAGGGTTATGATTCTGAGTATGTATAGAGCATGTTAGGTTAACAATATTGCACAAAATCCTTTGAATTCATTGTTTTCAATATTTGATTTCATGAAATCTTTTCCAAATCTTTTCCATGTGCATTTTGGTTCAATCATGCTCAAATCTCATCAAAACTTGCCTATTTAAGATGTGCACCAAATATTGACCTTGGAATGTGCATAAAAAGATTTTTTTTAGGTTAGGTTTATATTTTCCATGTATTTAATTAATTTAAATGAATTAATATTAATATAAATTCAAATAAATAATTAAAAAATATGAAAATACTTCCCTTTGGGCCTAATGGTCGTGCATAGGCTTGGCATGAAGAAACTTGGAAGAAAAATGGGCCCATTTGCATTTTTAGGTCATTTGAACCATTGTTGACTTTTCAAAATTCTCAAAAATTTCCCAACTTCCACAAGGCATAACTTGCTCACTTTTTAAGCTTTTCACATGTTCTTGGACATTTTGGAAAGGTCTTTGAGTCCTCTAACCAATGCCTTTGGTCCCATGTCATTTTGATTTACCAATCTCAAGTTATGGCCTTTGACCTAAAGTCCCTTTTTGTTGACTTTTGAAAATGACCTATAATGTTGAAATTGATAACTTTTTGTGAGAGCATTTCTTGGACTTGGAATATGAAGATGAGTTGTAGGAAATGTCTTTCTCTTCAAAATGAGCTTTGGATGGAATTTTTCTGATAATCCATGTGAAAGTTATGCCCTGGTCAATTTCAGTTGACTTTTTCAGCTGTCCAAATATAGCAACTTTTGCATCTTTGATGATTTCTGAGCCAAATTTTGAGAATCATGATCAAGCATTGATCAAATGATGTTTGTGGCTTCAAAATGATATGTTGACCAAAAATTTGAACTTTTGACTGTCAAATGACCATTTTGCCCCTACAGTTGACTGTAGTGCAATCTAGGGTTTTGACTGTGCAGTTTTGAGCTGAATGCCTTGAAACTTGATATAAGGATATTTGACCATCTTTGTAGGCATATGAGACTTGATTGGGCCATTGAAAACTTCCTTTCCTTGATCAGAACCCAAACCCTAGTTTTGACTGTGTAGGAGACAGTTGAACTGCATGACCCTTGGAGAATTTTGTGACTTTGACTTGACAAATCTTGGAGAATATGGGAGGGCAAATTTTGGGGTGCAACAAACACACATGCAGACTTTTCCATCTTTCTTTGGAACAAGAACAATATTGGTAACCCATTGAAGATAAATTGACGTCATAAGAAAACTGACACCAATTTTCTTCAAGACCTCCTCTTTAATCTTAATTACCATGTCAGGGTGAGTTTTTCTCAACTCCGACTTGATAGGCGGGCATTCTGGCTTTAGCGGAAAACAATGCTCCACATATCAGTATCCAAACCAGACATATCTTGATAGGACCAAGCAAAGATATCCACACACTGTTTCAACAAATTAGTCAACTTGCTCTTTACATCTAGATGAAGCAGTGCTCCAATCTTGACCTCTTTCTGATCTTCTTAAAAACCCAAGTTAATCGTCTCCAACTATTCTTTGTATGATTAAATGGTATTCTCCTCGAGCTCAAGCAATCGAGAAACCTCTTTTGGAATTTCCACAAAGTCCTCTTCTTCATCCACATGCACGGGATATTCAAAGTTGGGAGACGGCACAGGGTCATTGTTTTCAACGAATTTTTTAATTAATCTGCACATATGATTATTCTTGATTTTAGAAACACATAAATGTAACAAGTGATTATGCAGATTTATTTACAATTATTATTTATTTTGAAAGGTTTTTTCTGATTACCATTTTCCAAGAAAAATCAGCAAAATAAAAACACAATTGGATGACAAAAATAACTTTTATTAATGATTTTAAAATTCAAAACAAAAGATAAGCCCAAACAACATCACTTTCACCTTGGGAAGAGTGAAAGGATTTTGAAAAAAAAACAAAACAAATTACTTCGAAATGTGAATACAACTACGAACATCCACAAAGATCCATTCTAAACTCTTACTCCATGGGTCATAAAATTCAGCATTTCCTACTCTGGTTCATCTTCAATAATAGCATTGACTTTTGGAGGAGTCAGATGGATGTAACCCCCACTGTGGAAGATGTCTTGATATGGATGGAAACCAGACTTTGGCTTCACCATTTCATTCTTATCCTTCCGCGGAGAAAAACCTAGACAGGTCATGTTCTTGTTTTCGGGTAGATTGATAATCTGACCCCATACACTACTAGGACCTTTCTGAACCACCTATTATGCATCTTTGAACGAGGTAATAGAATCTTCACTCTTTTTTATGTTATCAATGGACAAAGTTTGGAATTGAGTTCCAACAAAAACTCCATCTGCTTCAAAAATGCTAAAAGAGGACAAATGTGACACCAACCTAGCTTGTTTGGCACTTACAATCACAACCTTGCATTCCCTGACAAACTTTAATTTCTGGTGTAAAGTGGATGTAATAGCTCCCGCTTTGTAAATCCAAGGTCGACCCAACAAACAACTATAGACTGGAAGGATATCCATGACCTGAAAGGTGATCTGAAACATTTGTGGTCCTATCCATATTGGCAAGTCCACTTTCCCAGTGACAGATTTCTTTGAACCATCGAAAGCTTTCACTACAATACCAATGTAGTGCATGGGAGTTCCCCGATAAGCGAGATTTGATAAAGTAAACTTTGGCATCACATTCAAGGTGAATCCATTATCTATCAGCAAACTAGATAAGGCATCATCTTTGCAATTCAAATATATGTGTAATGCCATATTGTGATTCCTTCCTTCACCAGGCAATTTGTCATCACAAAAGCTAAGAGTATTGCATGTTGTAATGTTTCCCACAACACTATTAAATTGGTCAATTGTCATATCTTGTTTAATAAAAGCTTGGTACAAGACCCTCATAAGAGATTCTTGGTGAGAAGCAAAATTCATTATCAAAGCCAGGATAGAGATTTTTGATGGAGTTTGTGGTAGCTTATTAACAATTTTATAGTCGCTCATCTTTATGATCTTCAACAGATCATCACTAGAATCTTGGGCTCAACACTAGCATCAACATACTATTTACCAGAATCAACGACCTTCTGAAAAGTCAGAGCAAATACACGACCACTCTAGGTCACTCGACTTGCTTCAGCAATATTTTTAACATAGGACAAAGGCTGAATTGGCACTTCTTTTCCATCATCCAACATAGTTGTCTGATACTTGTAGGGGACAACCTTATCAGATTCATATGGAACAGGACCAGGTAAACAAATAACCAGGGGAGTTACAACTTTCTTACTATGGTATACGATCTCTACGCGTTCTTGAATATTAATATGTGGCACAATGACATTCACCTTAGCCTCTTCAACATACTCATCATGTGGTTCAACAGGAGTCACTATATCAACATCAGAAGTCACAAACTCGTCAGAATGGTCTCCAATCATATTAATATCATCATACCCAGATCTTGGTCGGATGATATGGATAAGACCTTGATCCATCATCTCTTGAAGGTCTCTTTTTATCATAACACACCCACGAAGATCTACACTGCAAATCATGCAATTTGCATGATCATGTGTATAATAATTGAATTTGCAGTGATCAACATGCATTTGTACTAGATAACCTCTCACCAGGTTTACACCAAAAATTCTGAAATCTCCAGGACACCCATAAACCATATTCACAAAATTTCCTCCTTCATGCTTGGGTAATGAATTGGATTGCACGTTTGGTCCCACATCCTTAAAAGATAGAATACCAGATCTGACCAACTTGTGAACTTCAGTTTTTAGCGGATAACAATTTTCAATATCAAGCCTAGGGGATCCATGATGAAAGACACAATTCAGATCGGCTTTATAATACCAAGGTAGCTTTGCAGGTATGGAAGGAGGAGACCTAGTCTGTAATATGTTCTTTTGAATTAGTGTCAAACAATTTAATATAGCTCATTGGAATAGGATCAAAGGTATATCTTCTCTGATTTTTCCCTTGGTTGGCTTACTGATAGGGTTGTTGATGTGTTCTCTAAGGAGGCTGGTAGGCAACAGTCGTTGGAGTCACACTAACAAATGGGGTCACTGAGGCAACATGCTATTTACATTGGTGATATCTTTTATGGTCCATTCCCTATTTTTCTCGAGTAATAGCATTAGCATCCCCTTCCTTCATTCTGGAGAATCCATATGCATGCTTCTTAGTGGTACCACTGGAACTTTCATCCCTCGACAAACGTCCTTCCCTAACAGCTTCATCCAATCGGACACCTAAGTTAACCATTTTAGTAAAGTCGCTTGATGCACTGGCCACCATCTTCTCATAATAAAACGGCCCAAGAGTATTCAAGAAAACCTTGGTCATCTCTTTTTCTTCCATTGGGGGTACAACTTGAGCAGCAACTTCGCGCCAACGTTGCGCGTACTCCTTGAATGATTCTTTGTATTTTTAGTCATGGGTCTCAGTTGGTCGCAATCAGGCACCATATCCAGGTTATACTTGTATTGTCTCCTAAAGGCTTCACCCAAGTCATTGAATCTATGGATGTCGGCATTGTTCAGCCCCATATACCACTTTAAAGCAACTATGGTTAGATTGTCTTGAAAATAATGGATCAGAAGACGTTCATCCTCTGTGTGTGTGGACATCTTCCTTACATACATCACGAGATATGCTCGGGGACAAGAATTTACCTTATATTTTTCAAATTCGGGAACCTTGAACTTAGCAGGCACCAGGACATTTGGAACAAGGCATAAGTCATTGACATTCTTCCCAGATAGTTCCTTCTCTCTGAGGGCTTTCATCTCCTTCTGCATTTCCAAGAACTGGTCTTGAAAATCATCTATTTGATCATGTATTCCAAAAATTCATTTGGAGCAGCATCAACATGATAAATTTAATCGTTAATAACTGGAAGAGTATGCATAACAGGAGGTGCAGTAGTTATAACAAGTTAGAAAGGATGAGCAACTCCCACATCTGGTGTATAACCTTCAGGGGCAAACTTTTCAGGCATACCCCACGGATAACCATGAGGCATTTGATGACGTGCAGCAGCAGTGACGAGAATTGTAGAAATGGGAACTGACAAAATCTCATAGGCGACAGTTGTTTGCTGTTGAGGCCGAACCACATGAGGAGAAGGATGAGGAGGATGTGGTGGCTAATTCTATGCAGCCACCAAGGATTCCACCAAAGCAATCAAGTTGTCCATACCGATTCTCAAAGCATTTACTTCCTCGTGGAGCTCGCGATTCTCTTGTTCCAAAATTTTCATCTTCTTCTTAGTGTTAGCCTGAGTGTTATAGGACTGCGATAACTTGCGGACTGAAGACTAAAAGATATGTGTAAGACACATGTGAACAATGAAAAAATTTAATGCAAGATGATGCATGATATGCAAGGAACATGATTTATTTTGTTTATTTGATTTTCAAGGAACTCGAAGAACTGTAATAATTGCAAATATCAAAGGAATAACACTTTTTTGAAACTCTGAATAATCTCATTTCCTTAATAATTTGGAAGAATTACAACTTTAGTACAAGTTTCAATAATCCTAAATACAAGAAAAAATTTAAAATCTAAAGGTCCTAAGAAGCTAAGACTGAAGAAGATCACACTTCACGCTGACGCTTCCCTTTAAGCCTCATAATCTGATCCTTCAATTGTGTATTCTCTTTTGTGAACTTGTCAACAACTCCCTTCCATTGACCAGAAGTAGGAAGCGTGTGAGAATGTTCTTAATCATTGGGAACTGGCTAAATGCAAGAAGAAAATAAATCCTCTCGCTCTTCCATCATCTTCACAGCATGTCGCTCGAGAATCTCGATCAAATCATCTTTCTCCTTCAACTTCCCTTGAAGTGATAAGTATTCCATATCCATAGTCTGATATTTATTCTTCCAAACATCCTTCTCTTGTTGCATCCTAACTAAAGCAAGTTAAAGCTCTTCAACATCATTCAAAAGAGGAGGAGTAGGTTCTTTAAAAACTACAGATAAGAGTTCTTGACGAGGATAAGGCATCTTCAATTGAATTGCCCTTGCTTGTACCCATTAAAGATAAGGCTCTAAAGAAATAGCACATCTCTGTCCTAATGTTTTTCTTCCATTCCTATGGATGTGGCACCATGATTTACTAATATCTTCCTTGGCTGCTTTGTTATCTCCCCCTTCCTTGAGAAGGAAACCACTCAAATTAAGATTATTCGGTTTGTCCCTCTTCAGATATCCAAGTTAACGGAGTGCTAGAACAAGGTTGTTGTTGATGCCTCCCTTTGTACCAAGAAGAGGTACATTAGGAAAAATACCACAACTACCAACAATCCTCACTCCATAATAAGCTTGATTATACCATACAATATCTCAATGAGTAAGAGACATAATCTTTTGTGACCAACTGTTGGAGCGATAAAGCGGAAAGCAATAAAAGTTTTAGAAATATTTATCCAGGAATTTATTGTGTCCACAGAGATTGGTGTATTGAAATGTCGTTCAACAAATATATAGTTAATGAGCTTGGGGGTTGAATGGGTTGTATAGAAAAGGTATCAACAAAAAATAAATGTAAACAAAATTATAAAGGATAGACAACTTTTCCGATATGAATTTACACTACTCATCACAAACTTAAACCTATTGATCAGTTATACTCAAACTACTGTACTCATTAAAATCATCATGGACACCACGAGATGTACCCACAATGAAGGTTATGTCTAATGCCAAGTCGCTAGACCAACCGTATTACTCTATCGGCAATGTCTTGCACGCTACAACAACACAGAGGCATTAAGCTTTAGCACCCAAAGTGAATATTAACTATAAATATATATCTAGAATCTAGAAACTAATAGATATCCACCCCTAATCAAGATTTGTGAGGTATATGTCTATAACAATCCAAATCCAAACATAAAGCAAAAAGATCAAAGAAGACATCAAGATTGATTTGTAAAGCAAGCTTTATACAACACCATGATCAACAAATATACATATGTTCAAAGTAAATATACACACAATATCCAAAAAAAGAGAAATACAAAGAGGGGAGAAGAGATAAACCACAAATCTTCCAGTTTCTCAGCATCGGTCGAAGAGAAATCCACCTCCAATCATCCATAAGCAAGGCCCTAATGTTGTTTTCTAAACTAATTTATCAAAAAAATGAAGGTTTGATGAGTTGGGAACAAATACCCCAAAACATAACCTAAAAATGTGTATTTTCCCCTTTTAATGCGATTTTGTCTAGGGGACCACGCTAAGCGACACAATCCCGCTAAGCGCACTCTACTGTCATGAGAGAAAAAATCAGATTTTTGTTTTCGCCATAACTTGAGAACTGTAGCTTCGATTTACGCCCGGTTTGAAGCGTTGGAAAGCTTATTCAATTATATATCTAACAATGCCTATATATCAACCAAATTGATGATTTGTTAATCTTTGATTTTGAGCCTTATCTGTTGACGAGTTACACAAAATCGCGCGTTTGAAGCCGTGTCTTCGACACTTTATTGCTCATGCTCCAAATACGCATCAATACCTATAAAATGAATGGAAAATTATCAAACGTTACACAAATACACAAAACTCGATTAAATACAATTTATACATAATTATACAAAAAATGGGGAATTATTCAATGATATTAACAACAAAAAGTCGATAAGTGCAACAAAAGTATATACAAAAATAGCTAGAATTTTCATTTATCACCAAAAGAATCCATATTTGAAATAAACCAATTATATAACAAAGGCGCACAGTAGATAATAATCCCCTCTTGGTAATAATTCTAAAGGTGAATAGAGTAATAAGCATCTTCAAGCAGTGTGGGGACTGGATTCCCAATCAAGAAGATCCTAATAGTATTAATATCAACAAAATTGTCGAAATTGGGGAACAAGAATAACCCATAGGTGAGTAGAGTGGAGATAGCTTCAAAAGCGTCCATACTCTTCATCCTAGCAAAGTGACGAGCTTTCTCCAACAAGAACTTAGCAGGAAACCCCCTAATACCTCTTTTAGTAGTCATATGAGCCTCAATCTCGAACTTTTTAAGTGAGTAACTGCTGCAATATCTTGAGACTTATGCTCTTCTTCCAAACCATAGAAAGGAACATGACCAGTAATAGGTTGATCAAGCAGATAAGAGTACTCCTCTAATGTAGACATAAGCTGATAATCCGAAAAGTGAAGCACCGGTACAAAGGATCATAGAACTGGACCAAGGTAGTGAGAATACCATCCTTCATGTTGACACCCAAAAGAGATCAAAGCGCTCCATATTTCTTTCTGAAATCCTCAGGACTGTCAACCAAAGAACCCAACCTCTTCAGCTCTTCTATATTAGGAATCTTAAAATTTTACTTTTGAGTCTTTCTCCTTCCAAAGTCCATGGTCAAAAGGATACTTGTGATATTTGCAAAGAGAATTCTTTAAGTTCCTTGAAAATTTTGCTTAAAGAATGCTCATGGGTTCATGAATGCATGATGATGCAATAATCACACACAAGATCACAAATATGGGGGTTCATAGGTTCGACGTCACGAGCATGAAGTTAAAGGTATTACCCAAAGGTATAGACTAATGGTTTAAATCACCTACAGAACAAGAGAAACTCGTCTGAGTGCAGTATCGTGTGACAACTATTTCAGAATTACTCCTTCATAGTCTCTGCACTACATCCTAAAAGGCTAAGAGGGGTTAAGTGTTCTACGGTCCTCAACTTCTCTGTCTCCCAGGTCGAAAGCAGCAATGTCTTCCTGATTACTTGGTAAACAAATACTACAGTCAAGGGGGCCTCCACTTAGTGAGAGATCTCATGCCAACTTATTCAGGACTACTCCTTCAAAGTCAACATGAGTATACCACTCATCCTAAACTTAAGTTTGCCGAAGTCCGAGTATAGGACTTCCAAGAGATCACCAAGTAACATGAAAACCAGAAAACTCAAGGCAAATAGGAAAATATACAACAAATAATAGCATATACACAGATAAACAAAGATAGCTCAACCCACTTAGAGATTCTTTTCCCCAGTGAAGTCTCCTATTTTTCTGTAATGGCAAAAAGTTGAGACTAAGTTATTGATTGACTTAACTCACAAAGTGAAAGTTGCCACCACACTTTATTGTTCCAAATGAATGGAAAAAGAGTGAATAAAACCAAAAATAAGATAGATATTAAGGTAAGGGGGTTTGTTATGCAAAGGGAACCTCTTTGAAAATCTATGTATTTGGTTTTAAAATAAATATTTACAAAAATGAGATTGTAGAGATAAGAAAAGAAATGGTTTTTATAATTTTTTTATTTGACAAATCTTCTAATGATCTCTGGGCCTACATACCAACAATGTGCAATGTTGAAATCAAAACCTATGTAGTTCGAGTAAAAAAAGTTTGAAAGTGTGTTGGTTAAATTTTAAGAAAAAGTTTTAAAGTGAAATGTCAAAACGAAAAAATGGTTTGAATTTGTTTTTCATTTTTAAGTATTGAAGAAGAAGTCATATCTTGATTAATATTGATTGATAACTTGATTAAGAAAAGAGTTTTCAAAAATGCACGGACCTAAGTCCAAGTTTTTTATGAAAGCAGTTCGAGTTTAAAAACAAAAATCCTTTAAAAAAGGGAGAAGATTTTGAAAATTAAAGAAGAATGGGAGGAGATGAAGAGACTATCCTAAAGAACAAAGTAAAAACTAAGGTAAAAAATATTCTAACCAAACAAGAAGCCCACACTTGACATAATAAAGTCAACATAGAATTCTCATCCTTTGAATTAAAGCCACAAATACCAAATAAACCAAGAGCATACCAATAACCATATGAAAGTAAACCATAAGTAAGGAAGTATCAAAGAAATCCAATGTATTTAAAACCCAAAGAAAGGTCTTCAATATTGGACCATGTATCAGATAGATCACTTATGGCCAACATAACAACAGATGCACACGGAAGATTTCCCAATGCACAACAGAATAACAAAACAGAGTAAGGTCCAAAGGTCTCAAGGTCTCCAAGTATCAAAGTTTATAATCCTAAGTCCAAGAGGTCCACAACTCCAATATGCCAAGGATAGTAACCAATAGTTCATAAAGAGCCTTAAGTCTTTTAATATTCAAGTTAGATTGTTGATGTTTTAAGACCAAAATAAAAGTCCAAGTTGACCAAAGAAAAAGGCACAAGCAAAAGTAAATGTCCAAGTGGACAAAAGGGAAATAGCATAAACATAAATATGAGAATGAATGATGAATAAAACATAAATTAAAATAAAGCATAAAATAATAAAAGAGGCATAAAAGTAAAGTTAGAAGTTAGAAGTTAGAAATTAGTGGTTAATAACTAATTGCTAGAAAGGATGATCAATGATGATTGAATAATGAACTTAAGTCAAAGTTAATGAAGACTCATTAGAGGATTGATAGAATCAAAATCTCTTAAAAATAAGTTTCAAAGGTATCTGAACCATAGTTCAATGATCAATAATACTTAGACTTTTAAACATAAGTTTGATTCATGAATGATCATTCAAAGAAAAAGAAGAAGAAAGAGACGAAGGAGATAGAATCCATAATAAATTATCAATGATGATTTAATAATGAACTTATGTCAAAGTTTATAAAGACTCATTAGAAGATTGAAAAAACCAAAGCCTCCTAACAACAAGCTTCATAGATTTTGAACCATAGTCCAATAATTAACCATACTTGGGCTTTCAAACATAAGTTTACGCCACTAATAATCATTCAAAGGGAAAGAAAAATGAGATAAGGTATAGATGGAGGGGAATGTCAAAATGGAACCATAAACTCAAACAAAATCAAGAAATGGATCCAATTATCATCAACATCATTCTTCTATTTTGATGGATTTGTTTTTCAACCTATCAACACCCAAGATCCAATGAGGTTGAGGAAATTGACCCAAGGCATGACCAATTATCATAAAGTCAAAACCAATCACAAAAAAGAAAAGAAAATGCAATTAAAACAATTTAAAATGATTAAAAACAAATAAAAACAATTTATAAATGGTTAATTAATTGGAATTAATTAATAAAATACACAAAGTGTATCAAAATACAAAATAAAAATCCTAAAAAATTACTAGAGGTCAAACACAAATCAAGAAGTGTTGACAAAAATTTTCATAATTTTTGGAGTCATAAAAGTATTTTTAAACATTAAAACAAAATTCAAATATCATGAAATTTATAAAAAATAACAAATGGTAAAATAAATTTTTGAAAAAAAGTAAAATTAGGAAAAGAAATTTAAAAAAGACTTTCAGTAATTTTTTCAGATTTTTTGGACTTAAAATGAATTTTCTATGAATTTTTGAAGTTTAAAATAATTTAAAGACAAAAAAGAAAATAAAAACAAAATTATAATTAATGTAGTGCGTTGGATGGATCTGACTAATTAAAGTAGTCAGATCCAATGGTCAACATAACAACGCACAATGGTTTTTCTTGAAAAATTGCACTGAATCCATTGTTTAAAAATAATAAAATCACAAAAAACGAGGACCAACGGATCTGCCTAATTAATTGAGGTGGCAAATCACATTGTCCACAACATGCAGCGCATCATACACCAAGTCAATGGCTCAGCATGGAATCAGCAAATATTCAAATGCACAGTAGACACAAAGGTGTCACATTTTAATTGGTTGGATGATGCCAACGCATCATCGTCAATCTCCAGACCTCCAAAAATTATGTAGAAATTGTGAAATTTCAATGGCAACATTAGAGGCTCAAACGAGTATCAATAAACTCGTCTTCTCGTTGCCAATTCAACCATACATTTAGTTTGAATTTATTCAAAGTGTGGAGTGAAAATTTTGAAAGAAATCAGAAGTGCATCAAACTTTAAACCTTAATGAAATGCTAAATTCACCACCATTTTCAAAAGTAGAAGAATCATAAGCTTTAGGGAAGAGTGGAATACAAAGTGGTAAAGACAAATTTGAGAAAAGGTGAAGGAATCTACCTGTTGAAATTCATTTTTGAAGCTCTGAAAACTGAGTTGGTAAGGACGATTTAGGTTTTCTCAATGCTTGCAAATGGTTGGAATAACTTCGGGGAAGGTTGGAGAGGTTGATTGATCAAAGAAAAATGGTTGAAAAGAGATCTAAGTAGGAAACTGGTCTGAGAAAAAATGAGCTTCGGGAGGGAGTTTGGTAGGGTACTTTTGGCTCTCTAAAGCTTGGGAAATGAGATGAATAGCATCCTATATTTATAGGGAAATGATAGGAATAACATCCTATATTTATAGGGAAATGAATGAAGTCCTTAAGCGTGTGAGATGATGAGGTATTGAGCAAAATCGTGCCAACTTGATGTCATGCCAAAAATGTGACTTGCATCTTATCAAAACTCACCCAAATGACGTGTTTTGGTCTTCTAATTGGTTCAAGTAACTTTGATAAACATGTTTAAGTGAAAATTATGCATCAATTTGGTCATTAGAAACCACATTAATCAAATTCAAATCTGACTGCAAGTGGAAAATTCAGTTTCAAAGTACCAACTTCAAAACCACGGGGCAAGCAATATAAGAGGCTTTATGAATTTATTCCTTTTACATTTAAAAGACAAAACCACAAACTTTGCAATATGCAAAGAAATATTAAATTTGGCCACTTGAGCTGAGAATTATGCCTTTTTGAAACTCGAAAAAACCAATTGATTTTCATACTTAGAAAAAATTTCTAAGTATGGACCTTCATAATAACCTATAATGTTTTGAAAACTTACATGGCCTTCCACTCAAAATTAGATCTTGATCATTGAAGATGAAATGAAGTACACTCCTTAAAAATAAAAGTGGCATTGAGATCAATCAAAAATATTAAAAATTGAAGAAGTTATGGCCTTTGGAAGTTGGTGAAGAACACTTGAAAATCCCATGGATGACCTATAATGTTTCCTTTAATTGCATAACTTTCCAAGTATTTTTAGATCTTGCACTTTGAATCAAAGTTGTAGTACACATCCTCAAGATTGTTGTAGAAAAATAATGAGCACAAGGAGATGAAAATTGACCAAGTTATGATCTTTTGAAGTTGGCAAACTTTTACTCAAAAATTACAAAGTGACTTGTAATATTCTTCAACTTTTGATGATTTTCTTTGCACAATTGGATCTTGTCATGTGAAGAGAAGTTGTTGGATATGATGAGAAGAGTCCATAGCAAAAAGAATCACTCTAAGATGATGAAAATTAATCAATTTATACACTTGTGATCACAAAATCAAGAACTTGCTAAATTAGGTCAAACCACTTGAATCAACTTTGAATCCTTTGAACTTTTTCTAACGTTTAAAGGCATGATGAAGTACATAGGACCTTAAATGATGTCATCTTGAAAAAAATTGATAATGACGCTCATATCTCCATGAATTTTTTTAAAGAATGCATGGAAATAAACGCATGAACAACTTAGATGATTGGGAGAAAACTTTGAAGCCCAAGCCCCTTTGAGATTTAATGAACAACCCATTGACTGAAGATCAATCCTCAAAACCCTAGCTTTAGGAGATGTGATAGGTGCCCTTGAATCAATACCTACAATGTTCAAAATAATGAATATCTCTTTTTGGATTTTATTTAAATGTTAGTAAACATAAGATACACATATACAAGATACACAATTAAAGGTGCTTAGTGATCCCTCAAGGACAAACTTAAAGATAAGAGAGTAGAATTAATAGTCAACCCAAATGTGTGACCTTGATACATTATAATAATATGAAATGATGAGGGATCTTAGGGGAAAAAATCAGGGTATAACACCTACCATATCATATGGTCTTGTATCTTGAGAAAACAATCATAATTTGACAATATTAGAATATGGTATTCAAGTAACTACAAAATAATTAATAGTAATTTTTAGGTGCCCAATATTCTTTGGATCCTCTTGGGTTAGTTCCCTTTTTTCCCATACATAATCACCATAAGGAACATCATAGTTTCTTATGTAGCAAACATTAGAATTATTGTATTTTTTATTACAATAAAAGCATGTAGGTCTAAAAACATGATTCCTTTTATAGACATAAAAATGATTTCTATCATAAGACCTTTTAGGATGAATTACACCATGCACTTTACTTGGTTCCACATTGTTGAATTTTACACTTGCTTACACAAAGATGATTTTACTTGTGCTTGGTTTGTTAAAATTAGAAAACACATGTTTAAATTTGTTATTTGAATATCTTTGAGTAATTATCACGTCTTCTAAACCAATTTGACTTTTTTTAAAATTTCGTTATAACAAAGTTTAGTTCAAAAAATTTAGATTAATGTTCTTGACATTTATTACATACAAAATTTTTGACCTTTTCTAATTCCATAATAGTGTCATTAGCCTTTCTTTTTAAAGATGAAATTGATTTATTTTGTTTTGAGAATTTTCTAGAAAGATTCAAACATTCCTCATGTAATTCATGAAATGCATTTTGTAATTCATCATATGAAAGTTTATCATCAATTTTAAAATCACTAACTTCATATTTTTCATCATCGGAATGTGTGAAACCATTAATACTAAGTTTCCTTGTTCTTCATCTGAAAATGAACTTATTTCATTGTCATCCCATTTCACAGATGCTTTCTTTGGCTTTTTTTCCTTCTCGCTATTGAATTTCTTCTTCTTTAGAATTGTATTCACTTTTTACATGTCTTTTTTTTCCACATTCAAAACAAGTAACCTTCCGTTTTAAAGTTGGTGCTTATTTTTTACTAGTTTTCTTTGTCCTTTCCTTTCTCAATTTTTTTTTTTAAATTTCTTTATTAATGCATCATCTTCATCACTAGTGAATTGAGATGCTTCTTCTTGTTCACTATCATGGTATTGGATTCTAGTTTTTAGGGAAAGACTTTTAAATTATTTTTTTTGGATTTTCATGCTTTTCTAGCCTTTCAAGTTCTATTTCATGTTCTTGAAGTTTACCGAACAATACGGCTGAAGACATTTTGGAGAGACTTTTCTTTCGATATTGTTGTCATCTTTTGTTGTCATGCTCCTGCCAAAGATCTAAGGACTTTGATATTAAAATCATCATTTGTAAATTTTTTCTAAGAACCATCGAATGATTTGTTAAGTGTGATAATCTCGTTTGCAAATCAAGAATTATTTCTCTGTGTTGCATTTTAAACATTTCGTATCTTGTGATAAAGTATTTAATTTTGATCTTTTTATTTCAACTGTACATTCACGAGTCACTTCTAAAGTATCCCAAATTTCTTTTGTTGTTTTACAATGAGATATATGAAATAATTAATCCATATCTAAGGCTGATTGAAAAAATATTCTTTACCTTTTATCAAATAACATTTTCTTCATGTCATCTTTATTTCAAGAGCCTTGTACATCTTCTTGTTCTACATTATTGATAACACGTATTTATGATAACTTAATGGATTTGAAAAACTCAGTGGTGAGATGTATGCTTTAGTAGTGTGGGTTCCAAACATTACACGTGGTGTGATGCTATATAGTGTATCAATTTTGGTTATTTTACGATTTTCTGTTGTTTCATGATTTGTTGGTGTTATTTAATTACTTGTTAATGATTTATATTGTATTATTATTTGGGCATTATCCTCTACTTACTTGTTCAAGACTTATTATTGCATAAACTCAATATAAACTTAACAACATCTTCACATAAAATAATATGGACTAAACTTAACAACATCTAGACATAACATAACATAACATAAACTTAACAACATCTAGAAATAACATACAATATCTAGACATATCATATACTTAACAACATTTAGACATAAATATATTTAAAATATATCTAAAATAGTATATCATCATCAACGCCTACATTGGGATGTTTTAGTATTTCTAGAATATCATATATTGATCTTGCAAGTGTCATATCCACCTCGATATGACACTTAGTTTTGTAACGGTAAAATATATTTCACATAATTCTTATATCATCTTTCGTCTTAAATTCAAACTTATATTAAACCTTAACTTCTCGTCAAAATCAATTGTGGATGAATAGTAAACAGACTTAATTATTTTTTGATGTTGTGGTGTAAGAGATTCTCGAGCTTAAATTACAGATCTATTAAAATGATATTCTCATTGACCCTAAATTCATATGAAAGGTTCATGATATTGTTAAAGTAAACAAATACAAAATACAAATATTGTTATTTGTGTATGATTTTATGAGATTATCATAAGCATATTTATTTAAGTATCAAACCATTGCCAACCATAGAAAAGTGTATGTGGAATCTCAACTATCCATTAAACAACATAAATGAAAAAGACATAAATTTAACTTATTATATTTTATTTGACGCCATAAAAATTCAAAATTTCAAATATTATATAAATCAAGTATTTGTAAAAATACCCACAATATTTATTAAAAATCTAATTTAAACACATACGAGTATTACGTTACCGGTAAATATTTGGTTATATTAGAGGGTAATTTAGTATTTGTCATTTGTAAATATTTTTGATTAGGGCCTATGTGGCATTCTTATTTGTGTATAAATAGGTGTACTAGGTTTACATTTATAATAATCATTTTCTTCAATCATTAGTGACAGCTTTTAGCATTTATTACTTTCTCTCTTCTTCCTCAATTTCATCACCTTGCACTATCAAATTGGTATCTAGAGCTTCTTGGTTCATTCTGAAATTCTGGGAAACACGAGTGATAGTGAGCTGTGTGTTTGATTTTTGAATCTTGAACAAAAATCTGAAACAGAATCACACTGATTCTGTGGGTTTGGGAAACACTGAGTGAGAAATCTGAGATCTGAGTTTCTTGTGCAAGGTTTAAGATGAATGGAGGCAGTAGTTTGAACACTAAACTTCCAGTTTTTGATGGCAAAAACTGGAACAGATGGAAGATACAAATGCGTGTGCTGTTTGGTGCTCAGGATGTTCTGGATCTTGTTTCTGAAGGTTATGTTCTAGCTGCAGCAGGTGCTACTGAAGAACAAAAATTAGAAGAAAGAGCTACGAGGAAGAGGGATCGGAAAGCTCTGTTCTTTATCCATCAGTGTGTGGATGAAAATGTGTTTGAGAAGATTGTTGATTCGACGACGTCGAAAGGGGCATGGGATATACTGACCAGATGTTATGGTGGTGACGTATCAGTAAAGAAGGTAAAGCTTCAGTCCCTGAGAAAACAATATGAAAATCTCTGCATGAAGAACAGTGAGAAAGTTTCTGAGTACATCTCCAGAATGATTCTGATCACTAATGAAATGAAGGCTTGTGGAGAAACACTTTTTGAACAGGTAATCATAGAAAAGATTCTGAGGTCACTTACTCCTCAGTTTGATTACATTGTTGTTTCTATTGAACATTCTAAAAATCTGGAAACCATGAGAATAGAAGAGTTGCAAAGCAGTCTAGAAGCACAAGAGTTGCGTCTGACTGAAAGAACTCCTGAGAGGGAAGTGGAGCAAGCTCTGAAGGCTTCTTTTGTCAAGAAGGACCAGAAGCAGAATAGACATGGTGATAAATTCTAAAAGTCAGAAACCTCAACTTCTGATGAAAATAAATATCAGAAGGGAAAGGAAAGGTATGACAAGAAGAAGGTCCAATGTTACTGCTGTAAACAGTTTGGCCATTTTGCCAGAGACTGTAGAAACAGAGGAAGGAAATCAGAAGAAGCAAATATAGCCAGAGAAGATTCTGATGATGAACTTGTGCTACTAATGGCTTCTAATTCTGATGGAAATTGTTCAGGAGATTGGTGGTATATGGACACTGGCTGTTCAAACCACTTGACTGGGAACAAACAATGGCTGATAGACTTTGACTCCAGAAGGAGAACAAAGATCAGATGTGCTGATGATAAGTATCTTAATGCAGAAGGTATGGGAAATGTTAGAGTCAGAGTGAAGAATGGAAGAAACATTCTGATCAAAGACATTTGGCATGTTCCTGGAATTAAAAGCAATCTGATGAGTGTGGGTCCGCTTATTGAGAAAGGTTTCTCAGTGGTTATGAAGGACAATCTCTTGACGTTGTATGATTCTAATCAGAAGTTGATTATGAAGTCTGAGCAGGGAAGCAACAGAACATTCAAGGTGAATGTAGAAACTTCTGAAGCGGAGTGTCTTAGTGCAGAAGGCACTAAAGTTGACAGTAAATTGTGGCACAAGAGGTTGGGGCACTTGAACTATAGAAGCTTATGGCATCTAAGTTCTAAGAAGCTCGTACATGGCATTTCAAAGATTGTGAAGCCTCAGAAGTCATGTGAGATATACATGAAAGGCAAGCAACCCAAATTGTCATTTGCATCAGAAGTAGCCCCCAGAGCAAAGCATGCTCTGGGAGTAGTACATTCTGATGTGTGTGAACCGTTTCCAGTACCTTCACTTGGAGGAAACAAATATTTTGTGTCTTTGGTGGATGAGTTCACAAGAATGACATGGGTAACACTCATCAAGTTCAAACATTAAGTGTTTACTGAGTTCCAGAAGTTCAAGGTGAAGGATGAGAAGCAGAGTGGTCAGAAGCTGAAGATTCTGAGAACAGATGGTGGAGGTGAGTATAACTCTACAGAGTTCCAGAAATTCTGTGAGGAGAATGGAATAGAGCATGAGGTTACTGCTCCATATACTCCTCAGCACAACGGTCTTGCTGAAAGAAGAAACAGAACTTTGCTTGATATGACCAGAAGTATGCTGAAAGAGAAGAAGTTACCTCACATGTTATGGGGAGAAGCTGTTGCCACATCAGCATATGTTCTGAATAGGTGTCCAACAAAGAAGCTAAAAGAAATTGTTCCTTTATAAAAATGGACTGGAGACAAGCAAAGTGTTAGCCATCTGAAGGTGTTTGGTTCTGTATGCTACAAACACGTTCCAGAGGCTAGAAGACGAAAACTGGATGATAGAAGCAAAACAATGTTACTGGTGGGGTACCACAGTACAGGTGCCTATAAGCTTTATTATCCAGAAACCAACAAAGTTGAAATCAGCAGAGACGTCATTGTGAAAAAGTCAGAAACATGGGATTGGAATAAGCTTCAATCAGATTCTGGTGTAGTGCCAACACCAGGGTTAGTTTCTGAAAGTTCTGAAGATGAGTCAGAGTCAGAAGATGAAGACTCTGAAGATGAGTCAAAATCTCAGGGAGATTCTGATAGTTGATCTGACTTTGATCCAGATTCTGATGATGATCCAGAATCTGGTGGTGATTATACTTCTGGAAGGGAAAACTCTGAAGACATGGGGTCTGGAGAACAAGTTTCCAGAAGTAACTCTGAAGGTGGTAACTCTGAAGGAAATAATTCTGGACAAAGTCCAGAAGTCAGCACAGTTCCAAGTTCTGGAGAAGCTTTAGAACAAGATCAGAGGCCACAGAGAATCAGACGAATACCAAATAGGTTTGCAGATTTTAGCATGTTACATGATACTGGAGTAGATTCTGAAGGAGAAATCGTTCAGTGTGCCATGCTAGTAGATTCTGAACCAGTGGGTATTGAAGAAGCGCTCAAGAAGAAAGTATGGCTGAATGCCATGAAAGAAGAACTTGAGGCTATTGAAAGAAACAAGACTTGAAAGCTGACAGAACTTCCAAAAGACAAGAAAGCCATCAACGTCAATTGGGTTTTCAAGCAGAAGCTAAATCCAGATGGATCAATTGGCAAACACAAAGCGAGACTAGTGGCCAGAGGTTTTCTTCAGAAACCTGGACTAGATTACTTTGAGGTGTTTGCGCCTGTAGCTAGACACAAAACAATCAGACTAGTGATTGCTTTAGCTGCAAACAGAAATTGGCGTTTGATACATCTGGATGTGAAGTCTGCATTTCTGAACGGTCCATTACAGGAAGAAGTTTATGTGTCACAGCCTCCTAGATTTGTGAAAAAAGAATCAGGAAGGGATGGTATACAGGTTAAATAAAGCTCTGTATGGACTGAAGCAAGCGCCCAGAGCTTGGAATTTGAAGATTGATTCGTTTTTCAAGGAACAATGGTTTCAGAAGTGTGAGATGGAGTATGGTGTTTATGTTCAACATACTTCAGAAGGTAATATGATTTTGGTCTGTCTGTATGTTGACGACATATTACTCACAGGAAATTCTGAACAAGAAACAGTTGAGTTCAAGAAAGTTCTAATGAATGCGTTTGAGATGACAAATCTTGGAAAAATGAGTTTCTTTCTGGGAATGGAACTTATATACTCTGAGAAAGGAATCATCTTACATCAGAAGAAGTATGAACTGGAGCTTCTGAAGAGATTTGAGCTAGCAAATTGCAAGATTGCTATCACACCTGCTGATACGAAACAGAAGTTGGACTCTGATTCTGATGGAGAGGATGTGGATGCTACAACCTTCAAACAGATGGTTAGTTCTCTGAGGTATTTGTGTAATACCAGACCTGATATTTGTTATGCAGTTGGAATGGTCAGCAGATACATGAGCAAACCAAAGTGGTCTCATTACCAAGCTGCTGTCAGGATTCTGAGGTATATAAAAGGAACTCTGAAATATGGAGTGTTATTTCCTTCTGGAGGAAAGATCAAATCAGAACTTCTGAGTTATTCTGATTCTGATTAGTGTGGAGATAGAGTTGACAGAAGAAGTACTTCTGGATACTTGTTCAAGTTTCTGGGAGGTCCAATTTCTTGGAGTTCCACGAAACAGCCTGTTGTGGCTTTGTCAACATGTGAAGCTGAATATATTGCCGGTGCTGTAGCTGCTTGTCAAGTAGTTTGGCTTCTGAATCTGTTGCATGATCTGAAGGTTGAAGTTGAGGAACCTCTGAAGCTGATGATTGATAAC
Organism: Vicia faba; assembly: GCA_948472305.1. Taxonomy (NCBI): domain Eukaryota; kingdom Viridiplantae; phylum Streptophyta; class Magnoliopsida; order Fabales; family Fabaceae; genus Vicia; species Vicia faba. Next base: position 1,260,825,398 of record OX451740.1, read on the forward strand.
AAGTCTGCAATTAATCTTGCAAAGAATCCAGTGCTACATGGAAGAAGCAAGCACATTCAGACGAAGTATCACTTTCTCAGAAGTCAAGTGCAGAAAGGAGTGTTAGAAGTTCTGCACTGTAGCACTCAGAAGCAGCTAGCAGATGTTCTGACAAAGGCGATAAAAACAGACCAATTTCTTCGTTTGAGAGATGAAATTGGTGTTGTTAACTTATGATAAGTTACTAAATTATGGGATGGTATTAGAGGGTAATTTAGTATTTGTCATTTGTAAATATTTTTTATTAGGGCCTATGTGGCATTCTTATTTGTGTATAAATAGGTGTACTAGGTTTACATTTATAATAATTATTTTCTTCAATCATTAGTGGCAGTTTTTAGCATTTGTTCCTTTCTCTCTTCTTCCTCAATTTCATCACCTTGCACTATCAAGTTAAATTTAAATAATTTTATCCAAAAAGTGTTATAATTTATATCAAATTTCTAAAAAATTAATAACTATCGTATTTGTAAATTTTTCCTATTTCATGAAGCTTTTTTTTTCAAAATTATTGAGGTGAATTATGATAGGATCTAAATTGATATTATTAAAAAGTGTGAGGTGTCAAGTGTATCTATAAAGATGTCAAATAAGATTCTTGAAATATGAATTGAACAATCAACTAAAACCAAAAACTATGAATTGATTTAGATACTAGATTTTATAAAATTCAACCTAACTCAATTCACCGAACACCAATATTTTGCATTCTTTATTTTTAACTTGTGTTTTATGTGGACTATTTCTGTTTCTTTGTTTTCAAGTATTATATTTTATGTTTCATATTTAATAAATATGTATTGACATAAGAAAAAGGAAAAAAAATCATTTTTCTTTTTAGTTTTTTCTATTTTTCTTTTTTTCTTTTTTCTTTTTTTAGAATTTTTATAAATAATTATTATTATTTTAATGACATAATTTACTTGAATTCAACTCAACAGTATTGTTATATTATTGGCACATTATAAATTAGAATGTCACGTCTGCAAAACTAAATTAAAGGAGAATCCATAAAATTTTAAGATATGTTTATATGAAATCAAATTTTAAAATAATAAGACAAATATCTTATTTTGATCAAAATAAGAAATCAAAAGAGAAATTAATTTATTTTTGGTTTTAATTTAAAAATTTAAGCATTAAAATAATTAAAAAAATACGAAAACAAAAAATAATATATTATTATAAATTAAAAAATAAATAAATACTATATCCGTTCTTTTTTATAAAATATAATTCACTATTAAATTTATTAAATAATTAATATATTTAATCTGTAAATAAATTAAATATATTAATTATTCAATGAATCCAAATATTAGACAAATCATCCTTAATTAATTTTTCTTCATTCTCACATATTAAATATGAATCTTAAAGTCATAAATTTTAATAACCACCAACCAATCACATGTATTTTTTTACTCAACCAATCACATGCATAACACCAGTGATATATTCTTAACAATTTAATCTCTCGTATATATGTGATAATAAATATTACATATACTCACTCTATAAATATTACTAAATAATTATAAATTCTAACTTATATTATATTTATGTATTAATCTATTATCTACTAAATAATTGATTTTCAAAAAAGCACATAAAAATTTAACATGCTATTACTATTTAAACCGTATATAGATTTTAACAAATCCCAACATTGTAAAAATTACCTATTCCTTTGCTGTCTTATTTCTCTTCATATATTCTTTTATAGTTTTCTCATTTTCTCTTTTATCTTCTTACACACAAGACACTTGTGCAAAATGACACTTTACACTACCAGTACTAAAATAAAAATCTTCAACCCTCAAAATGTTTACATATATTATTACAAAATATATATTTATCCAAATATGCATGCATACACATAATATTATATAGATTTGCTTACGATGTGCAAATAACAATGCTCAATTTAAATTGTTATAATAAAAAAAAATTCAATAACTTTATTATTGTTGAAAAAAGACTTATCACAATAATTATTATTATTGTTAAAAATAATATAATTTTTTAATATACATATTACTACGACTAATATAATTCATTATAGATGATTTTTTTTCTCTCAAATATTTTGTTATTGTTGGTGAAAATGATGTATCCCCGACAACGATTATCATCTTAAAAAATATAAAAAATTTCAATAAATATATGTTCCTTTATTTTTTGCAACAATTTAAGTCATTATAATTTATTTATTTTGCAACAATTTCATTATCGTTGAAAAAAATTACTTATTCTAAAAAAACTCTTTGCTGAAATTATTTTAAAAAATGTTTACTTTTTAAGAGTTTTTTTTATATATTCGTCTTGAGTATATCAAACTTGAATTTAAAATAAAAATGACTATATATTGTATATGTGTAATTTTATTTAATTAAGTTTAAAATTAAATATTTTTTAGAATACTTAATTTAATAGATTTATTTATTTGATCAACTTTTATTAAATGATCATGAAAAAAAATTTATTTATTTTAATTCTTTTTATTTAATATAACTTTTTGTTTATTTTAAAATGTGTTTAACTAATTTCTCTTATTTGAAAGAAAAAAAAATATTTATTAAATCTTTTTAATAAAATAATAAAGAAAATTTATAAGGTTTAGACTCCTACATGCACTATTTCTATTATGTGACAATCTTATGGTAATATGACCCTACACTTCTCTTATCAACCTTCATTTTTTCACAAACTCTCATTTACAAATTATCACACGTCTGCATCTCCTTATGTGAAGTTTGCACTCACAAATTTTTTACAATTGATTCCATTGGTAATATGGCTGGTTGGGTGCGTTCCAAATTTTATATTTAGCTCACAATTTCAACTATTTATTAATACACTCTTGTATTTTATTTTTATTTAATAATTTTGTGTTATTTTTATAATTTATTGTGAAATATTTTTCAATAACTAATACAAAAGTAACAATGATTTTATTTAATAATTTTGTATTAGATTTATAATCTATTATAACAGTAATGTGACAAAAAATTACTGATATATTGTTCGATTTCCTTAATACAGTTAAGAGTTTTTTAAGAAAGTGATTCATTTTTATCTTTTTATTATGTAAATTAATATTAAAACATTGTTAGTCAATGTTTATGATCCAAAACTTTATGAAGACACTTGTTCACATATGTACATTTTAGAGTTAAAATATATCTATGTACATTCTAAAATTGATAACTATGAAGTAATAGTATTTTAAATGTACAACCACTATTCAAATATACAAGACTACTCAAATATACAAGAAATTAATATTTATAAGTGTATTATTTTCTAGATACTGGAACAATTTTTGGTTTAATAAAATTGTGGTATTAGAAATGCTTATGGATAGTTTTCACTTTGAAAGTTATGGAAGTTTTCAGAAAATGAAGTCTATTGAAACCCTTTAGAACATGGATAGTACATCAATTTAAACATCAACTTATGTTTCATATGTTCTAGAACTATACTATCCAGATTATGGCTCCTTTTTGTTATCCTATATGATTTCCATTGATATAAACTCTTACTATCTTGTATCTTCTCTATGTAATTCAATTGATAATTGTCTTAAATTATGGGATTTTTACTTTTATTTTAGTCTATTATTAACTTTTACAACATTCATGTTCTCAAATTCTATAAAATCAATATTCTCCTCGATCAACTAATACTATTTTTTTTTATAGATTTGGCTGAGTATTAGTGAAATTTCCTCGTAATGATAAGTTATATGTCTTGTTATCTACCCCACATGCATTTCCAGAAGTTTATTGTTAAGAGTGTATGTATTCTTTTGGTTTCCCATGGGAAGATAATTCATAGTATATTCAAGCTTTTTGTATTCAAGTCATCATTAAATATATTAACATATCACTTATCAAATATTACTTATTTTAAAATAATGTTGAGAGATCAATCCTAGTGTAAGTGTTTAAACGTCAATTCCTCACCCAACTATTCATGATTACAACCTTAGCAACCAATACTATTATGAGTATTAAACCATTCTCCATTTCTAAAACCTAGATTCGATAGATTATTATCCTATATCCAGATTAAAAAAGTATTTTCTAATAAAACATTAGTGCAAAAGTGACTTTTTACATCGGACGAAAATGATTTTTTACATCGATTCTGGATCCAATGTAAAGTCAGACGATATAATAAATTAAGGACTTTTTACATCGGTTCTGGATCCGATGTGAAAAAGACAATTAACACATCGGTTATAAGTTAAGCCTTATTTAAAAAACAACTATAACATTATTTTTTTAAAAATTAACGCAATATTTTACATCGGGCTAACGTGAGACCGATGTAAAATATATCCTTTTTACATCGGTTGGGATTAATACCCGATGTAAAAGATTCAGCGTTGATAATTTTTACATCGGTTGCTATTAATGACCGATGTAAAATGTAAGCAATTTTTTTTGAATAAATTATTTATTTTCTGGATGATTGCCTGTAAAATTAAAATTGATACCCATTTTTTCATATTTTTCCAATATCATACAAACTAAATTTAGGTCGCTATATATATGTCATAACTTTCCAACATCACATAGACCACATTTAGGTCGATATTTTCATATTTTTCACAACAAACTTACAAAATGAACAATTGTATTGCAAACTTGAATTGTATCACAACAAACTTACAAATATATATTCTTCACAAAATATACAAAAATATTCAACTATTTATAAGTCTTTTTCCAAACTTGAATTACCAATATAAAATCCACAAGTAGATGAGTTATAGCTTCGGTAGACAACACCAAAATCAAATTGCCTGACAATAAATAATAACAATTAACATCAGCAAAAAATATCAAGAAACTCAATACATGTGCAAAAACCACATGTAATGTGCAAAAACTCAATAATAACAATTATGTGCAAAAACCACAACTTAGACAATTCTATAAAACTCATCAGATAAAGCTTAATTTTTATATAACTCAAAGAAACATTTTGCCCAACAGAGTCGCAAATCATACAAATCATCTTGTGTTAATTCTGTTGGGTCATCAAATACCTATAATACATAAATATAACAATATAGAGTTATTCTTTAAAAATTCATATTAAGTTGCAAAACAAAAAATAAATAACAACGTAAAGTTGTTTTTATTACCTGTATCCAATTCTCGGTTATATTGGCAGAGACAATATCCAACATATTTTTCATCACATAGTACCCACAATCATTAGAGTTATGTTGTTGCCTTGTCTACAATTGAATGACATAATTAGTGAATATTTATCATAAATTTAACTATAGAATTACAATTTACATCACACTTACATTGGGATGAAGCCATGTAGCATTTTTTCTATTTCCATTTGCCATTTGATGAATCCCAAAAGAACTAATACAGAAAGATAAACATCACATAACTAAATTTACTCGCCAATGAAAAATCACATAACTATTAATTGCCAATGAGAGTCACATGAAAGATAAACTTACTTTGTAATAATTTTCTTCGTGTTCTGGTCAATTTCCCGATGAAGTGAACAAAATACGACAACTAATTGTCTCTTGGACACATGACTATTAATTACCAATGTCTCCTATACGTGTGTGTGGAAACAGAAAAGTCACATAAAATATATATGTTATCAAAATTAAATAATATAAAACACAATTTCATAAAAATTCTTACCCATGAATTAATGGTAGTAAGTGGCACACTCTGTTTTCGTCACGTAACTTTTCTAGTACGTAATTTTTAACATCCTCTTGAGATTTTGCTCCATTATCATTATAAATACACCTAGTAGGATCCATAAATCCGTATAATTCTGAAATGGAATTGTCAAGACATACACGATGAATATACCTGAATAATTTTAAAATAAACATTAGAATCAAAGTGATGAGAGATATAACATATTAATAGAGATTGACTTTAATAAAATGATAAAATGTACTTACGTGCACCAAATTTGCAGAATAGACACGTCAAGCCAATAACCTAAATCCACTAATAACTCTCTGATACACTTAGTTGAAATATAAAAATTAGAGACACTTGCACAATGACTTAATTGTATTTCCAAATAGTTGTCATCCATTTTAGAAACCATGAGTAACAATCTCTGAACATCATCAACTTCCACGTCTTTTGTGCTTCCTTTTGTGCTTCCTTTTGCAGCTAAACAACTTTCTTTTCCGCTTCCATCGATAATTCCATTTTTTCAATGCATTTAAAATTATTTGTACTTTGTGATAAACCCATAGACTTAAGTGTCTCCATTAATGATTGGTGAAACATCTTACGCTCTTCAACCAACTTTTCTTCAAGTTCAGCTCTAAGTTTTGTTTCCAATGTTGCAAGTTGTTCATTTACGTCAATATGTTGACGTGACCTTCCAAAGTAAGTGCTTTGTTTTTGGCGTTTTCCAACACCACGAACACGGCCTCCATGCTCAGATGTTCCAATGGCTAATGTTAAGATATCTTTACGTCCAACCGGAACAATTGCACCTTTTTCAACTTCTTGAACTAGAGAATTCTACAAAATGCAAAAACCAGATTTAATCAATCACAAATATAATGATACTTGAATTATTTTTCATTGTTTACTTACAATTTTTTCAGCAACCTCTTGTGTAGATTTTGATGTGTATTCTCCTCCTTTCTTTTGTCGTGATCTCTTCCATAACTCATGGTGTGATGGTGGAGATGGACTACCATTATTATCTAATGTAGAATTATCTCTCGATGATGACTTTTCTTTCATAATTTTCTCCTCAAGCAAGCGATACCCTCCACGAGACAATAAGTGTGGATATACATTCTTAGCCACATTATCCTTACCCTTTTGATTTTTTTCCTATTATAAACTCAAAAAGTTATTAATCACTAAATACAATAAAAATGTTATGCACACAAAAACATATAACTCCTACTAACCTTAAATTCAAGGGTATCTCGAATCTTGAGAAACTCTTTCCATGCGTCTTATGTAATAAAGTTATACTTGATATATGGAGGAGGATCATTTTCTATGGGATGATTAATATATCTGTCTGTGAGTTGTGTCTTAAAACCTCCCCATCTCTCTCCCGCATATTTAATCCATTCTTTCTTCAACCTATCCTTCTTTGGATCATTACATTCTAGAATAGTGAAATGAGCCTACAAATATAGTATATGTCATATGTTGTTAATTAGTATATGATTATAAAATATAATAAAGTGTTGTATTTAAAATACCTGAATATCAGTCCAAATAGCACATTTTACGCCTTCATCTACATCTTTCCAATCATTTTTCACAATACTACAATACTGGCGAGCAAGACATGCTATATAACTCTTAAAATGTGTAACATTTTTACCAACACCAATACATTCATAGGTTCTTAGATTAAAATCGACCTTTATTTTTTCACCTGTTTGATGAACTTTGTCAATTTGTTTCATGAAAGTGGGACCTCCAACTCTTCTTTTATTGGGGTTACTAGATCAAGAAGGGTTGTCATTTGAATCACCCATGTACCTGTTTACACAAAATAAAAATAATTAGAAATAAAATTAAGCATAAAATAAAAATAATTAGAAATAAAATTAAGCACAAAATAAAAACAATTAGAAAATAAAGTAACATGAAATTAACTTATAAAAAAAATCTTACTATTCCTCCCATATCCCTTCTTCATGGTCTATGCGAATAGCATGCGCATCATCCCCTTCATTTTCTTCAACGAATGTAGTCACATTTGTTGAGAAAGGATGAGTTTCAGAAATATCAAGATTCTCATCATGATTTTCATCACTCTCATGGACCTTTCCTTGTAAAACCACTGACCACTTTTTATTAGAAGGATTTGTGACATGAAACACTTGTTTTGCTTGAGATGTCATGATGAAAGGTTTGTTAGCATAAGCTAACTTGCTAAGATCAACTAGTGTAACTCCAAATTCATCGATTCTTACACCACTGTTGATATCAATCCATTTGCATTTAAACACAGGAACTTTAAACACAACATAATTAACTTCCCAAATCTCTTCAATCACCCCAAAGTAAGGTGTAGATGCCATAATCGGGTTTTTATCTTTAGCACTAGAGAAGTGCATGGACTCATCCACAATCATTACCCCACTATTTTGCGTGGTACTATGGTCATCCTCTGACTTTGCATAAAAAGAAGTTTTATTAATATCATATTCACTCCAAGTTATTATGTTACATTTAGGCCCATAAGACAACCACTTAATTGTATTAGAATCACTATCTTCATTAGCAATTCTTTCTTTAAACCACTCAGAGAAACTCTTATTATGCTCTTTTAACAACCCTCTTTCATTCATCTTGGGGTACTTTTTCTTTATGATGCTTTTGTGAGCAGATAAGTAAGGTTGAACTTCATCTATGTTATTCAATATATACAAATGAGCTTGAACAACCACATCAATACTTAAGCTCTTGACCTTTAAACCTTGTGTACCCACACCCTCATATCTTCCATCATGATGAGACTTGGGAACCCCTACAACATCCACTCCTAACAAATAGTTAGAACAAAACTCAATTGCTTCTTCTGCAATGTACCTCTCAATAATCGATGCTTCTGGACAGTGTGGGTTTTTTGTATACCCTTTTAGGATCTTCATGTATTGCTCTATTGGATACATCCACCGTAAAAAAATCGGACCACATAATCTAATATCTCTTACTAGATGAACAATCAAGTGAACCATAATGTCAAAAAATGAAAGAGGAAAATACATCTCTAATTGGCACAAGATAACTGTAGCCTCATTTTCCAAATCGTCTAACTTTAGTGGATCAATGGCTTTACAATAAATTGCATTGAAAAATAAGCACAACCTAGTTATAGTCTTCCTAACGTTGTTAGGCAATATCCCATGAATAGCCAATGGTAGTAGTTGTTGCATTAAGACATGACAGTCGTGAGATTTTAAGCCAACTAATTTAAGATCTTTAACTGATACAAGCCTCTTGACATTTGATGAGTAACCATGCGGCACTTTGATACTTTGTAAACACTCACAAAAACTTGTTTTCTCTTTTTTAGACATAGTGTAGCAGGCAGGAGGCAAATATGTCTTGTTACCTATATATTATGAAGTTAACTCTTCTCTTATACCCATCAAACCCAAATCTAGACGAGCATTAATACCATCTTTTGTCTTGCCTTGAATGTTGAGAAGTGTTCCGATTACACTATCGCATACATTTTTCTCCACGTGCATCACATCAATACAATGTCTTACATCAAGACTAGACCAATATGGAAGATCAAAGAAAATCGATCTCTTTTTCCATACATTTTTCACAGCAGATCGTTTTTGGTACTTTCCAAAGACAACATCAAGTCCCTGTTGTCGCTGATAAACTTCCTCTCCAGACAAGGGCTTTGGAGCAACACCATGCTCTTGTTCCCCATTGAAAGCTTTCCGCAATCTACGATATGGATGATAACATTCTAGAAATTTTCGATGCCCGAGATAAACTGTCTTCTTTCCTTTTTCAAGTTGATGGTAACATGTGTCTTTTTCACATATAGGACACGCCTTATGCCTTTTAACTTTATACCCATACAAATTACCATATGCTGGAAAATCGTTGATGGTGCAAAACAACATGGCACACATATTGAACTGTTCGCCAGAATACGCATCAAAAACATCCACCCCTTCCTCCCACAACACTCTTAAATCATCAATCAGTGGACTTAGATAAATGTCTATGTCATTTCCTGGTCGTTTTGGGCCCGATATCATGATTGATAACATAATATATTTATGCTTCATGCACAACCTAGTAGATACGTTGTAAATCATCAGAAGAACAAGCCAAGAACTATGGTTAGTACTCAGATTACCAAACAGATTCATTCCATCAGTAGCAAGTCCAAGTCTAAGGTTTCTCGACTCTTTGCCAAAATTTGGAAACAAAGCATCTATTTTCTTCCATTGCAAAGAAACAGCTACATGACGAATTTGTCAATCATATTTTCTTTCTTTTGAATGCCATCTAAGATTCTTTGCGTCATCTGCATTGGCGAATAATCTCTTGAACCTTGAAATTATTGGTAGGTACCATACCACTTTTGCAGGAGGACCCTTTTTGACCACCTCATCATCAATTGATTCACCATCTTTCTTTTTGTAGCGTGACACCTTGTACTTCGGACAATGATTATAGTTTACATACTCTTTTCTGTATAATATGCAATCATTAGGGCATGAATGTATCTTTTCATATTCCAAACCCATCGGACACAATATTTTCTTCGCCTCGTAATAACGACTTGGTATTACATTACCTTTTGGAAGCATTTCTGTTAACAATTCAAGCAACTCGGTAAAACTTTTGTCAGTCCACCCATTCTTTTCCTTCATATTAAATAATTTTAACACGGCTGAAAGACGTGTAAATGTTTTGCATCCCGGGTACAATGGTTTATCCTTGTCACTGCATAGAGTATCATACGCATGTAACCTCTTAAACGAATCTTGTCCAATATCACACATCATGTCTTCTAGACGATCATCCATTTCTACACTAACATCATCTCTTTGAGACACATTTGACTTTGCTACTACTTCACCGTGCCATATCAATTATGTATAACTTTGACAAATCCCTACACAAATTAGATGATCCATGATTTCTTTCTTACTAGGTTTTGGTTCTTTATTTTCACAACGAACACATGGACAGAGAAAAAGCGCAGAAAGACTTTTTTCAGCATTACTTTCAACAAACTGTAGAAATTCTATCACTTCATGTTCGTACTTGCCACTTAATCGATTAGCTCTCATCCAACTACGATCCATAACTATGTTCACACGGAGGAAGGTCTGACGAAGGGTGTGCCCGCGGCTGCGCTACTTCACGGAGATTCTGAGATTGCAAGTTGCGCTGCTTCGTGGAGAAAGAAAAATAGAATCAAATTTCAATGGCAAGGTGATAACTCTATTAACTTTGATAGGTTAAAGATAAACTGTGTGTTTCTGAGAGGACCATTAACGTTTCATTTGGAGGTTTCTATGGAGATAATTTCTCTAATGAAAAAGAATGACATATACACAACATGTACTATATTCTTAACTCTATACAAAATATATACTATTTATAACTAATTAGACTTAATAAACTCTCTAAGAATAATAAACTGTTTAGTAATTAAAAAACAGATATGAACAAAGGAATGGATTCACCAAGCCACTGAGTGAGTATCTAGTATAATCTTCTAATTGTTTTTATATGTACTTCCAATTATTTTATAATGTATCTCAGTAGCCAGCAAAACAAAAAGAATATCTTAAAAACTTTTTTGTATATATATCTCTCTTATAAATCCATAGATATACAATGAAGTTGAACAAAATAGAAAATTTCTTACGGGAATCATAGTTCGACGGCGGAGGGGGTTTCGAAAAAGGCGGAGGGGGTTTCTTACCAGAACCGTCTTCGTGAACGGCGGGAAAGGGCACCGGAGGAGACAGACGAAGACGGACAAAGGGCGTTCGTAGACGGACGAAGACGAAGACGGAGCAGTGGGCAGAGAGAACGGAGGGTGTTGGCGGAGTACAGATCCCGTTCGTAGGGATTCAGTTTTGAAGAGAAAATAACTAAATGAACAGCAGTAGGGCTTATTTCATAAATATATATTACACTTTTTACATCGGTGGATTAAAATAACTGATGTAATAGTTATTTCAGTTCTAGTTTTTACATCGGTTCTAGTAAATAACCGATGTAATGGTTGTTTTTTACATCGGTGGAAGTCAATGACCGATGTAAGGATTTTCTGGTTTTTTACATCAGTGGAACGCAAGGCCCGGTGTAAGGGTTTTCTGGTTTTTTATTTACCAATCTGCCACCTATTTTTTTATATCGGTGGATAGCAAGGTCCGATGTAAGGGTTTTCTGGTTTTTTATTTACCAATCCGCCACCTAGTTTTTTATTTACAATACTGCCACCGTGTTTTTTTATAAAACCTTTTACATCGGTTTATTACTTGGACCGATGTAATAGCCAGCGAAAATTTTTTTTAAAATATTTTTTATATCATTGTAAATAAATATCTGATGTAAAATCTTTTTAATTTTATTTTTTACATTATATATTTTAATACCTGATGTAAAGTCCTTTTCTCAAATGTCATTTTTTTAGTAGTGAAAAGTTAAATATAAACTCTTTTATGATTGGTAAGTCAAGCATATATGTAATATCATAATTAGAAGAAAAAAAAGAATACATACAATCATAATTAATTACATTTAATCCTAACAAAGTATATATGGTCGATTCCTCGAATCTTTGCTGCTGAAGCACCTTAATTCTTCTTTAATTCTCACACAATAGAGCTCTCTATTTCAAATTCTCATTTTTCGGTAAACAACTCATGCATCAGATAAATAATAGAGAGTACAAGTATTGTAAAAGATATTATGTTAGGGCATTTCCTATCTACATTCTAAAACTAACACTAGTAATAAAGCAATCAAGATTTAGACGTCACTAAACTTTGAGAACTTAAAAACTAGAAGGATTTACAAATCTAATTCTTTAATTCAAACAATCAAGCAGAATTCTTCCATAGATAATACGTAAATTTTAGAACCAAAATCTTTAAATCTATCAATTTTTGAACGCACAATTCGATTATACAAGTTCTCGAGGTTGATTAATCTCACCATCTATGAAGAAATCAATTGTTAAGAAGAAAAGAGAGTCTGATTTGCAACAACCATAGATAAATTATCACTCATAAACACATTGACTTCATCCAAGCATCCTTGGAATATTTCAACAAACACCATGAATACAACCTTAAAACAACCTAAACAAAAGAACAAAACGCACAAAAGAACAAAACGCACAACTGACCCAAACAAGAAAACAAGATAATAATACCTATAACAGAGAAAACACAAACACAATATCGTAGAACTTTATTTTCGGGTGGTGGAGGTTGTAGTGGAGATTGTTTTTCATGTTTGATCCACTTTGGACCGTTGATCGATGTAATATCCAATATTCCCTTAAATACTCGGTTGAATGTTAGAAGTTGTCAGTTGGAACAAACTGAGTTTCTAAATTCTCTGTTAGTTGTCAGTTGTTATCAGTTGAAGTCAATAGAGTAATTAATGAATTCAGAAGAAATCAATATTTATTAAAAGAAATTGACTTTTATTATATATATATATATATATATATATATATATATATATATATATATATATATATATATATATATATATATATATATATATATATATATATATATATATATATATATATATATATATATATATATATATATATATATATATATATATATGTTTTTGGATTTAAAAAAAAACACTTTAGTGTTAAACCATTACGTAATTAATATATGTGTTTATTTATTTCATAATTAAACAAAATAATTTTAATACTTTTAAAAATTTAAAATAATATTATATTTTATAATTGATTTATTTATTTTTATTAGAAATACAGATATGCGTATTTACATATCCATAAGACACTAGTATGAATACTAAAATTGATATCTAAACATATATGAGTTCGAATACAGTAATTTTTTCCAACTGAGAGTATTAAAATGAGTACTATAATACTCTACTCAAACTCTGCCCATTAACATTTCTATAAAAAATAGTTTGGATTGAATGGCTTAAACCTATATCATTATGCATAATAATTTCTATTTTAAAAAATCATCTCATTTAATGCAATGGAAATATGTGTAATTAATAATATTTTATAAACTATGCATGCATTAAAAAAGGTAAATTCCTTCAAAGTTCTCAATTACTTAAAGCTTTACATTAATAAAAAATTAATATTGACTTTTTTATTCTTTAAATAGAACTTCATTATAAAAATCATGAGAATATTTTAGATAAATTTCAGGATGATAGGAATATAATTTTAAGACAATGCTAGTTCGTGTTCTTGGGATATAAATTAAAAGCTAAACGTAAAAAAATTGTTTTTGAAATTGTACATCGATTTTATTAAAATTTTGAATTTTTTTAACATAAATTTTTTATTCGCAGATTTCTTATCATATGTCGATAAGGCACAAGTTAGTATAATTCATAATTTTAAGTCATGATTAAAGAGTGATTTAAAAATTTCAATCACCTAAGAACCATAATTGATCGGTGAACGATGGAAGTGGACTGCAACGGTGTACTCGAGCTTTTGATACGATGGAAGAAGGATTGACCTACAATATCATCACTCCAAAGCCTAAGTCAGCATGAGAGTAAGATGAAATGAATGAGATTTAAATTCGAATTACCAGAGAATTTGTGTGTTCTCCCTTTATATAGTAAGGTGGTTATAACAAATTGTTAATCTATCAGGCTAAAATATGAGAACCTATTTGATTGATCTTTGGATTGAGATTATATGCTTCCTTTCCCAGAATAGTACACTTGTCTATTTCTTGACTAGGTGGCTCATTTTTCCTTCTCGATTGTTGTTATTGGGCCCTCTGGATGATCCATAACAGTTTCCCCCAAGCCTTTGTCTCTGCTCTGAAGGGTGAGTGATTTGTCGTTCTTTCCTTCATTTATCGACTGCTTCCCAGTTTAAGTGAAAATTCACAATGTGATGTCGTCATCATGGGAAACTTGTGCCCTAAATGTGCCTCTTACTCTTGATGTCTTGTCACCTACTTCATTAAGATGATCTTTGGGGACTAGAGTACTTGCATATCTTTTTGAGTAAATTTAGAATGTTGATAGTGCTTACTTCCTTCCTTCCTATATGGTATCACACGGTCTTTGGGAATAGGTCCAAGGCTTCATTGATTGTTACCCTTTGTTCTTTCATCATCTGCATTCTCGACAACACACTATCTTCTTGAATAATGGAATGATAAAAAGATATGCATTGGATATGGAGAGTGTATCCTTTTTATGAGTGCATATTTTTCAATTTTGAGTATTCAATTGCCTCTTAATGATTTCAAAGTTGAGGTTCTGAACCATATGATGATTATTCTTTCGCAGTTGAATCATGTGAGCTGGGATTTCATCAAAGTTTTTCAATACTGGTGTGATTATCAATGAAGGAAGTCATCTCTGTCACTCATCTGAGAAGTAACACAAGGAATCAAGAGTTTGAATTATGTGTCTTTAAAATACATTTCCTTAAAATTTTTGGTTACAATAAACTCACAGTAAAAAGTGAAAGTAAAGAGAAAAAGAAAAGAAAAAGAGACAAAAGCGTATGATAATTGACTACCACAACTTGGTAACTACTTCTAGTCCTTTCATATAGAAGGGATTTTTAATTATAACCAAAATAATTTACAATCTCTAATGTATATTGTTGTACCCTAAAATTTGCCCTCTCTTTCTCAAAGCATTCCTCACAAAGGATCTCCAATGCTCAAGGATTCTCAAGAATTGATCAGACAAAATCACCTTCGAAACACTGAGACCACAAATTAGGGTTTTGACTAAGAACGACTGATCATTGACTTTTTGACCTAATACATGATCTTATAGCTTAAAGTACAATCTCAAGGATTCAAATACAACATGTTGACCTAATTTCATGGCTCAAAATATTTCTCAAGATCAGTGGATTGATAAATGAAATTTGATCAACTGATGAAAAAGTCAATTGTACACTGAAAAAGTCAAACTTTGACTTTTTGATCAAATTTGAGTTTCAAAGAACAGATTCATCAAGACATTCAAAAATATGAAACTTGATCATTAAGAAATCAAGAAAGTCAAAAGGTCTTTGGAAAAGTCAACATTTTCTATACTTAGAAATTTTTCTAAGTGTTTTAAACATGATAATTTCATAATTTTATGACATTTTTTCACCAAGATGCATGATGATTCAAAGGAAACTTTCAACATGAAAGTTATAGATCTTGATGAATTATACAACTTTTTATTAGAAGGTTGATGTCCAAAAAATGCTTAGATTTGAAGATATAAGCCCATGAAGTCATGACATTTTCATCTAACACTTAGAGAAATTTCCAACAGATCTTGATCAATATTTTATCCCAACTTCTTGGCATTTTTCACATAGTTCCAAGATGATTTTGTCAAAATAGCCAACATGAAAGTTGTAGAGGATGTTTCAAGATTTCCAAAACATCCAAGGGCATGAGTTTATCATACTTAAGCTAGGAAATTCAAGGGCCTGAAGTTGGTCATCCATTCTTGAATTGCAAGTCCTTTTGTTGAAGAACAAATAATCCAATTTGCATGATATGCTGCATAATCTTACTTTGCAGGCCTTGTGACTTGCAAATCTATCCATAATTAGATGTTTACATAATTTATTGAACCATTATCCAAGTGATTAAAGTATTGTCCATTGCATCATTCCATTTATGGCACAAAGGCACCATTACCATTCACATAACGTATGCTTTATGCAATTGTTAACTCCTTGAGCCTCTCAATTATTTTCTCTGCATATACACAATGTTAAAGTAAGAAGAAACATGCCTAAAATCCTCTAGCAACTTCAGACCATGCTTGTACCATGCATTGGAACACCAGTTTTCATAATAACTTGGTTGTTTCTCAACTAAACCAGAAATTTGACAACTTTTAAAACAAACTATCTCATTCTCTTAAACCTCTTCTATAAATAGAGAGGCCATTTGCAATCCAAAAAAAGTTTTTTGGTTGTGTAGACAAGTTTCTCAAAACCCCTCATACTCTCAAAAAGCCATAACTGTCCACAAAACCTCCACTCTCGAGCTTAGAAACCAAAATCTTCAAATCTCTCAAACCTTGCATTTTTGTCCAAACAAACCATCCACACACTTCATATGCATCATATAGAAGTTTTTAAAACACAATAACAACTTATGTAACATCATTATCTCCACTTTCCAAATTCAAAAACATTGTCTTGCAAGTTGACTTGGTTGGAGAGATTCAAACACTTTCATCACAAAGTAAAGATTGGAACAACTTCAGGGAGGTCTAAGGAAGATAAATCAATCATCACATTGCACCTGGAAACACCCATACACGTTTTGAGTTTTCACTTCAAGAGTTAAGTTTTCTCAAACTGTGATATCCTTGTTCATACATCATTTTACTTTCATTTTCAAAAGAATAAAACTGGACAAATCAAAGTAGAAGAGTTGAAAACACTCAAAACTACAGAAAAATACTTCTGGAAGTCTGACACGGTCGGCCGTGTCACCTGACACGGGCCGTGTCAGGAAGAAAAAAGGAAAAATGGCAAGATAGGGTTCTGACACGGGTGCCCGTGTCACAGGACACGACCCGTGTCCCTCTTACTAGGATTAAAACTTGGAAATATGGCAGGACATGATTCTGACACGGGTTCCCGTGTCAGCTCAGCTGGGATAAAAAAGGCATGTATGGAAGGACAGAGTCCTGACACGGGTGCCCGTGTCACAGGACACGGCCCGTGTCATCCTAAACACTAAAAATCTTTATTTTTGAGAATTTTTGCTATTTATTTTTATTCAATTTGGTTGTAATAGTAATTAGGTTTTAATTGCTTTCATCCCCATTTATAATTTGTATCCCCATCCCCTAAATGATGTAATAGCGTAGGACTTTAATTTCGGCAATTTATCGCTTTTAATATAATTTTTAGTAATTAGGGTATGTATGGAAAGATAAAATCAATCTTAGATAACTCTAATCTCAAGACAAAAATACATGCAATCAAAACATAATTCACACACGCACCTCTAGGATTAAACCTCACTTGTTGCCTACAATTAAATAGTCATGTCCCTCGAATGTGGGATACTTGAGAAAAGACCCTCGAATACAAGATCGTAGTCCCTCGATGACCCTTTGATGTTGCCTTCGGTAAACGGTCTTAGACCCTTACAAAAATGCATGCAATCATGTATTTGTTTGGATCAGTCCTTTGTGACATGTGATCTGAGTTATGAACACAGCTGTGATCTGTGTTCTGAGTTATCAAGTGCGGTGGTTGATTTGGTCTTTAGGAGTTATTAAGAGTTCTCTTATTCCACCATTGGTCTTCTATGTTTAGAAGATGTTCCTGGATTGAGAGGGAGTATAAGTTGTATTCTGCTATTGTCTTCTGCTATCTTCTTCCTCGTGTGCATCAACCAAACTTCAAGACTTTCCTTCCTTTTATCCCGAAGTTGATGTTCGTTGGTGATGATGCAATTGAGTTCTTCAAAGTGCTGCAAAGAAGATGTCAAACAAGATGTTGAGACATTATTTTCAACTGAAGATATATTGTTGTATGCAGTAGATTCTGAACATTACTGCTGAGGTTTATATTTTTGCATTGCTGAAATCTCCTAGAAGGAAATTGTTTTTAGATTATTTGTTTTAGCCAAAATTTTCCAAAGGGGGATATTGTTAGTTCTCTTGTTTTAGGATTGGCTTAATTTCTGTAAAACAAATAATAGCAACAATCATGTAATTTAGAATAGGATGTATAAACCTTCTAAGAAGAACATGTACAACAAGAAGTCCTATTACAATGTCAGAACTGTTAGAACAATGTTTGAATCTACTACCCTATATTTAAGTTTTGATGATAACAAAGTGAAAAGATATAGTATTCATAGGTTTCATGTTTGAACTATCTGCTGCCTAAAATTATTATGTTCTGACTTGCAGATACTCTGATTGGTATAAGCAAGATCACGTCTTTTCAGCATCAGAATTTGATTTCATACACCAGCATCAGAAGTTGCTTCATCAGAACGTCAAGATCAGATAATCAACTCACGAACATGCTGAAGCTTGATGAACAGAACTGCGCTCAAACACTCTGATACAGAAACACAATAGTTCATCAGCAGCGAAGCAGAATCAAAATGAGCCAAGCCAGAACGTGCATTGAAGAAGCAACGGTACTGTGCATTGAACGCTAATTAATTCCAACGGCTTCATTCCAGACAAGATCTGCTAAATAAGGAAAGCTTGTTATTAGCATTGAATCAAGAATATTGCATTCAACGTTCATCTTCTCAAGTGCTATATAAACAAGGCTTCGAAGATTATAATGGCTAATGCTCTCCAAATCTCTACACGCACAAAGCTGAACCATAATCTTCGTTCAACCTGTTTTGCTAAACAACAAACTCTGATATTCCATTTCTGTTTAGCAATCTAGTTTCTAAGCTTCATTTTGTGTATACATCACAGTTGTGATAAAGTTTTGTAGAAAACATTCACACACATTGTTTTATACCTTTGTAAGAAAGTGTTGCCTTGACAAACCGGGTTGTGGTTTGAATCAAGAAGGCTTTAGCAGTTGTTAAAGCAGTCTGTAATATTTAGTTGAATATAGTGAATTAAGACCTCGTTGGAGAGAGGCGAAAGCACCTTGACGGGTGGACTGGAGTAGTTTGAGATCAAACGAACCAGGATAAAAATATCTTGTCAATTGCTTTAGATTTCAGTTTTACAATTCAACCCCCCCTTCTTGTGTTTTTCACCCCTTCAATTGGTATCAGAGCGCCTGGTTCTGAGCTAAAACACTTAACCGTGTCAGTACAAGATCCAGCGTCAGAAAAACACAATGGCAGGAAACAATTCTCACTTCAGCAATGACAATAACGAGGACAGAGACAGATTCAGTGGCAAACCTCCAGTCTTTGATGGAGAAAACTTTGATTACTGGAAAGACAGAATTGAAAGCTTCTTTCTAGCACATGATGCTGATCTGTGGGATATGGTGACAGATGGATACACGCACCCTGTGAATGCAAGTGGTCAGAAGATTGATAGAAAATCAATGACTGATCAACAAAAGCGTGACTTCAAGAATCACCACAAGGCTAGAACCATCCTCCTCAGTGCCATCTCCTATACTGAGTATGAAAAGATCTCCAACAGAGACACAACAAAGAACATCTTTGATTCTCTCAGAATGACGCATGAGGGCAACGTTCAAGTCAAAGAAACAAAAGCTCTGGCGCTCATTCAGAAGTATGAGGCGTTCAAAATGGAAGAATCTGAATCCATTGAAACTATGTTCTCTAGATTCCAGATTCTGGTAGCTGGTCTCAAAGTTCTGGACAAAGGATACTCTACTGCTGACCATGTCAAGAAAATTATCAGAAGTTTACCCAAGCAGTGGAGGCCTATGGTTACTGCTCTGAAGCTAGCTAAAGATCTCAACAAGATCACTCTGGAGGAACTTATAAGCTCCCTCAGAAGTCATGAGATAGAGCTAGAAGCTGACGAGCCTCAGAAGCAAGGTAAGCCTTTAGCTTTAAAATCTAACAGAAAATCTGAGTCTAAAGTTTTGCAGGCAGTTGAAGAAACATCTGATGGATCCTCATCAGAAGAAGACGAACTTTCCCTTCTTTCCAGAAGAGTAAATCAACTGTGGAAGCAAAGACAAAGGAAGTTCAGGAATCCCAGAAGATCTGATCAGAACGAGTCCTCTTCCAGATACAGAAGGACAGATTCTTCCTCTGGATACAGAAGATCTGAAGGCTCCTCCAGTAGCAAGAAGCCAAAAACCAAAGACATCATCTGCTACGAGTGCAATGAGCAAGGACACTACAAGAGTGACTGCCCAAAGCTTCAGAGGGAAAAGCCCAAAAAGAAGTTTGGAAGAGAGAAGAAGAAAAGTCTCATGGCCACATGGGATGACTCTGACTCGTCTGAAGCTGACTCAGAATCAGATGATGAAAGGGCAAACATAGCTCTCATGGCAAACATTTCAGAAGATAGTGAAGCTTCTGAATCAGACTCAGAATCAGACACAGAAGAGGTATTTCCTAACTTCGCTGTTAACTTTACAAAGGCTGAACTTGCTGAAAGCCTCAATGAGATTCTGGAACGTTATCAGCAGATTAGAGCTAAATTCAGAGACCTGAAAAGGAATCTTGAATCTGACTCTAATAAGTCTGAGAGTCTCAAATTGGAAAATTCTGAGCTGAGAGATAAAATTTCAAAATTAGAAAACTCTTTACAAAACTCTCAGAAGGAACCAATTTCTGAAACTCCCAGCAACGCTGATGAGATCATCAAGGAGTATGATCACAGTTTCCAGAAGTTCCTAGCTAAAAGCATAGATAGAAGCAGAATGGCTTCAATGATCTATGGAGTTAGCAGAAACGGCAGGAAAGGTATAGGATACCAAGGTAAGGTTCCTACACCAAAGAATGTCATGGACTTGACCATTAAACACACTCCTCTAAATTCACACTTTGTGTATGGTCACACACATGATATCAAATATACTAGCAGTAAGCACTCTGTGAAACCAAAATTCAACCAGAGTTTTGGTAAAAATAACAAGTCAGGACCCAAGAAAATCTGGGTACCTAAGGATAAAATAATACATGTTGCAGATATCTTTAGCAGCAAGTCAGAAACACCAGTCATGGTACCTGGACTCTGGATGCTCACGACACATGACGGGAAGAAAGCATATGTTCCAAAGCCTGGAACTTAAGCCTGGAGGCCACGTTGGCTTTGGAGGCAATCAGAGGGGAAAGATAATTGGCTCTGGAACTGTAGGTAATGGAAATCTTCCCTCTATTAATAATGTTCTGCTAGTAGATGGATTGATGCATAATCTGTTATCCATAAATCAATTAAGTGATAACGGTTATGATATAATCTTTAATCAAAAATCATGTAAAGCTGTTAGTCAGAAAGATGGGACTATCCTGTTTAATGGTAAGAGGAAAAACAACATTTACAAAATCAAACTTTCTGAACTAAAGAGTCAGAATGTAAAATGTCTTCTGTCTGTTAACAACGAGCAGTGGATCTGGCACAGAAGATTGGGGCATGTTAGTATGAGAAGAATATCTCAGATTAACAAACTCAATCTGGTCAGAGGACTTCCAAATTTGAAGTTCAATTCATATGCTCTGTGTGAAGCATGTCAGAAAGGCAAATTTGCAAAACCTTCTTTTAAATCCAAAAATGTTGTTTCCACCTCTAAGCCATTAGAACTTCTGCACATTGACTTATTTGGACCAGTTAAAACTGCTTCAGTCAGTGGTAAGAAGTATGGGTTAGTAATCGTAGATGACTATAGCAGATGGACATGGGTAAAGTTCTTAAGACACAAGGACGAGTCACACTCTGTGTTTGTTACCTTCTGTAACCAAGTTCAGAATGAAAAAGATCTTAGAATCGTTAAAGTCAGAAGTGATCATGGTGGAGAATTTGAAAATAAAGATTTTGAGTCATTCTTTAATGACAAAGGCATTCTGCATGATTTCTCTTGTCCTAGAACTCCCCAACAAAATGGAGTTGTAGAACGAAAGAACAGAACATTGCAAGAAATGGCCAGAACCATGATCAATGAGACAAACGTTGCTAAGACTTTCTGGGCAGAGGCAATAAACACAGCGTGCTACATTCAGAATAGAATCTCAATAAGACCTATTCTGGAAAAGACTCCATATGAATTGTGGAAGAACAGAAAGCCCAACATTTCATATTTTCATCCATTTGGATGTACTTGCTTTATATTGAATACAAAGAATTATTTGAACAAGTTTGACTCTAAGGCACAGAAGTGTATTATGTTAGGATACTCTGAACGCTCAAGAGGGTACAGAGTATACAATACAGAAACACAGATTGTGGAAGAATCAATCAGTGTTCGTTTTGATGATAAGCTTGACTCTGAAAAGTCAAAGCAGAATGAAACTTTTGCAGGTATAGAAATTGAATTTGCAGGTTCTGAAGACAAGTCATCAGAAGCTCTCAACACAGACATTCCTTCAACGTCTGAAAGGAGCACTGCTAGAAATCCTACAACAACTGCTGATCAACCTCAGAAGAGATTGCCCAGAAGCAGCTTGGATCACCCAGAAGAGACTATCCTAGGAAGAAAGGAAGATCCAATCAGAACAAGAGCAAGCTTCAGAAACTCTGAAGAAACTCTTATGGGACTTGTGTCTCTGATTGAACCTTCTTCTATTGATGAAGCACTTCTGGATAATGACTGGATTCTGGCAATGCAAGAAGAGCTGAATCAATTCACCAGAAACGACGTATGGGATCTCGTTCCCAGACCAAAAGGATTCAACGTCATTGGAACAAGATGGGTGTTCAGAAACAAGCTAAATGAACAAGGTGAAGTCATCAGAAACAAGGCACGACTGGTTGCACAAGGTTATAGTCAGCAAGAGGGGATAGACTATACAGAAACCTTTGCCCCAGTCGCCAGGTTAGAATCTATCAGACTTTTAATTTCATTTGCTGTTAATAGAGGCATCACTCTGTATCAGATGGATGTCAAAAGTGCATTCTTAAATGGTTATATAGAAGAAGAAGTTTATGTTCACCAACCCCCAGGTTTTGAAAATACAAAACATCCAGAACATGTTTTCAAACTAAAGAAGTCACTGTATGGTCTGAAACAAGCTCCCAGAGCTTGGTATGAAAGGCTAAGTAACTTTCTGCTTGAAAATGAATTCACCAGAGGGAAAGTGGACACTACTCTATTCTGTAAAACAGTTAAGAGTGACATTTTAGTCTGTCAAATTTATGTTGATGATATAATTTTTGGTTCTACTAATCCTTCTCTTGGAAGAAAATTTGCTAAGTGTATGCAGGCAGAATTTGAGATGAGCCTCATGGGGGAACTGAAATTCTTTTTAGGAATTCAGATCAATCAAACTCTAGAAGGAACTTACATTCATCAGAGCAAATACATCAGAGATCTTCTGAAGAAATTTGACCTCTCAGAATGTAAGCCATCAAAGATTCCAATGCATCCCACGTGCATTCTGGAAAGAGAAGAGGTAAGCAAAAGTGTAGAACAGAAAGTCTACAGAGGTATGATTGGTTCTCTCCTCTATCTGACTGCTTCAAGACCTGACATATTATTCAGTGTTTGTATCTGTGCTAGATTCCAATCAGATCCTAGAGAATCTCACTTAACAGCTGTTAAGCGAATTTTCAAGTATCTGAAAGGTACTACTAATCTGGGTTTGTTTTATAGAAAATCTAGTGATTACAGCTTAGTAGGCTACTGTGATGCTGATTTTGCTGGAGACAGAGTGGAACGTAAAAGTACTTCTGGAAGCTGCCAGTTTCTGGGAGAAAATCTGATCTCTTGGTCCAGCAAAAGGCAATCAACAATTGCTCTATCAACAGCAGAAGCTGAGTACATAACAGCAGCAGGATGTAGCACACAAATGCTCTGGATGAAAAGTCAGCTTGAAGACTTCCAGATTTTTGAGAGTAACATTCCTATACTTTGTGATAATACTTCTGCTATTTGCTTAAGTAAGAATCCTATTTTACATTCTAGAGCTAAGCATATAGAAATAAAGCATCATTTCATTAGGGACTATATTCAGAAAGGTATTTTGAACTTAAAATTTATAGATACAGACCATCAATGGGCTGATATCTTTACTAAACCCCTTTCAGAAGATAGGTTTAATTTCATTCTGAAACATCTCAGCATGAAAGTATGCCCAGAATGAAAATGTTTTAATTCCATATATTTATCTTCAGAATGTAATTATATTACTGTGAACTTCTGATCAATCTTCTTTCAGAAAAAATAGAACATGCAGATTGTATCAGATGCAAGTCTAAAGATCTGAGAGTCTAATCTCAAAGACAGACGTGCTGATCACTACATCAAACAAGTGTCATCCAATCATCAGCATATCTCTGAAGCAGAACGCATGCACGCTTCTGAGAAGGCAAAGCGCTGATTGGGTGCATTGAGACACATGTCTGGTAACCGTTTTTAAGTATCTTTCTCAAATCCCCCAAAATCAACAAGCATTTAATGAAAAGTAATCACGCTTGTTAAATGGCAATCATTATTTTTCTCTCTCTTAAAAACGTTTATCTTTTCAAAATAATTTTGAAAACTCTATTTAAGCACATTAATCTCTCATTCTTACTCCTTACGCTTTCTTATTAACACTCAAGCTTTTTCTGCATATTTCTGAGTTCATCCTTTGCAAACTCTTTTTTCTCAATTCATTCTCAAAGCCTTTTTAGTCTGAACTATCTTAATATGATTAGTTTTTCTGATCAAATTGTTTTAGCACATCACCAACACTTTTTGATTGCTGACAAAAAGGGGGAGAACAAGAATGATATTTAAAATCAATAACGGCTAACTAGACAGAAATTCTCAAACATTCTAACTCTATTACTTGAAATGTTTTTCTGTTTTGTCTAAAGTCTACAGGCACAAGGAAGCTCCTGGACACTCTGAAGACTAGAAGATGATCAAAATGTAGAAGCTCTGATCAATGTTGCTCTGATCAATATGAAGTTCTGATCGACCTAACACTCTGATCCAAAGCAAAGCTCTGACAGGAAAAGCTCTGAAGCTCTGCTCTCTGATAAGTCAAAGACTCTGATAATCTGATGTTCAAAGAAAGAAAAAGATATGATCCTGAAGAACACGCATAATCAAAGGGAAGTAATAAACTCAGGGGGAGTATTTCCTTACTCCTTATTCTTTTACTTCTTATTCTGATACATTTTCAGATACCTTTTCACGTTATTTTTCATTTAAAATATCTAGTTTTTGTCATCATCAAAAAGGGGGAGATTGTTAGAACAATGTTTGAATCTACTACCCTATATTTAAGTTTTGATGATAACAAAGTGAAAAGATATAGTATTCATAGGTTTCATGTTTGAACTATCTGCTGCCTAAAATTATTATGTTCTGACTTGCAGATACTCTGATTGGTATAAGCAAGATCACGTCTTTTCAGCATCAGAATTTGATTTCATACACCAGCATCAGAAGTTGCTTCATCAGAACGTCAAGATCAGATAATCAACTCACGAACATGCTGAAGCTTGATGAACAGAACTGCGGTCAAACACTCTGATACAGAAACACAATAGTTCATCAGCAGCGAAGCAGAATCAGAATGAGCCAAGCCAGAACGTGCATTGAAGAAGCAACGGTACTGTGCATTGAACGCTAATTAATTCCAACGGCTTCATTCCAGACAAGATCTGCTAAATAAGGAAAGCTTGTTATTAGCATTGAATCAAGAATATTGCATTCAACGTTCATCTTCTCAAGTGCTATATAAACAAGGCTTCGAAGATTATAATGGCTAATGCTCTCCAAATCTCTACACGCACAAAGCTGAACCATAATCTTCGTTCAACCTGTTTTGCTAAACAACAAACTCTGATATTCCATTTCTGTTTAGCAATCTAGTTTCTAAGCTTCATTTTGTGTATACATCACAGTTGTGATAAAGTTTTGTAGAAAACATTCACACACATTGTTTTATACCTTTGTAAGAAAGTGTTGCCTTGACAAACCGGGTTGTGGTTTGAATCAAGAAGGCTTTAGCAGTTGTTAAAGCAGTCTGTAATATTCAGTTGAATATAGTGAATTAAGACCTCGTTGGAGAGAGGCGAAATCACCTTGGCGGGTGGACTGGAGTAGTTTGAGATCAAATGAACCAGGATAAAAATATCTTGTCAATTGCTTTAGATTTCAGTTTTACAATTCAACCCCCCCTTCTTGTGTTTTTCACCCCTTCAAGAACATGTTGTGTTGAACTTTTTCAACAACTAGAATAACATGTCGAAGAAGATGTCTTCGACATCGCGCCTGCTGAGCTGGATTAATGAGATTCAGTTTATTCTTAATAGAGGGAGAATATTCAGGAGAATATTTTGCATCCTATGTGGCGCATATTTAAAGGTCTAGAAAATTCAATCAGAAATCAAGGAGAATGAAGACTTTCTAAATAAGGAGATTATTTAGAAAACTAAAGATTGAAGACCTTTCTTGGGGCAGAAGTTTCTGCAGTTTGTTACAGCTAACTTGCTGTGATTGAAGGTCCAAAAACAGTTGGGTAACAAGTTATAAATATAAGGGCTTGTAACTTAGGAAAGACACGGCTCAAGATGTATAAGTCTAGGGTTTTGTCAAGGTAAACCTCCCGGGTTGTGGGAAGGTTACCATGTTCACCTCGAAGCCTGTAGGTAAGAGGTGTATTGTTCTTGGAGGAAGCTTTGAAGCAACTCCAGGATGTGTTCTTAGTTAGGAGAAAAGCTAAAAAACAGTGGAGTGTGGCTTGGAGACTTAGCTAGGTTGTCATGGAAGTGTGTCTTCCAAACTTCTATCTGTGTGATCAGAATCTTGGTGAAGGGTCGTCGATGCAGTAACTGGGGTGTTGATTGCTAGACATCATTGCGATGATTGGAAGTGGGATGGGGATATTCCATATCTAAGGAGGACCGAGGTAGAAGGGTCATTAGGTAGTGATTAAGTGCATAGATCATCAACGAGAGTGTTGGTTGTAGGGTCTGCAAATTGATATTGTTGATAATGGACTTCATTCCTGGCTTGGTAGCCCCCAGAGTAGATATTGTTGTACACCAAACTGGGTAAACAGTTCTGGTGTGTTCTTTATCTTTTCAGTATTGTTTTAACTTTTCTGTGTGTTTGTGTCAGATCAGATGTCTCGACGTCCTTATTAGACATCTGAGTCTGTTGTACCAGAATTTCACAGACTATTCAATCCAATCAATGAGAAGATTGTGTTGAGTCGAGACATTGTGATTGATGAAAATTATGCCTGGAATTGGAATTCTAATGATTCAATTAACAAGTCATTGATGAACTATGGTTTCAATGAAGAAACTGATGAAGTCCAAGTCAAAGAAATTGCAGATGTTCCAGTCGAAGTCGATGTTGAAGTAGTTGTTGAGATTCTCGATAATGTCGAAGTCGATGTCGAAGTAGTTATTGAGATTCTCGACAATGTCGAAGTCGAAGAGGGTGTGGCTGGTACAAGCCAAAGACCTCAAACAAAGAAAGTTCTTCCAGCAAGAATTCATGATTATGAAGTGGTTGGTGATGATGAAGTCACACCAGATGGAGAATTAGTTCATTTTGCTTTACTTGCAGGTGCTGAACCAATCAACTATAATGAGGCTTTGAAGATTAAATAGTGGAAGTTTTCTAAGGTCGAAGAGTTACAGGAAATCGAAAGAACCAACACATGGGAGTTAGTCGAATTTCCAACACATACAAAAACTATCAAAGTAAAATGGGTGTTCAAGTTGAAACACAATGTTCATGGGTCGATAGAAAGACATAAAGCAAGATTATTAGCTCGAGGTTTTCTTCAAAGAGCATGACTCAACTACTCTAAAGTATTTGCTCCAGTAGTAAGATTAGAGATTGTTCGACTAGTGGTAGCCTTGGCATGCAACCAAGGTTGGTCGATATTTCATTTAGATGTGAAATTAACATTTTTGAATGGTCCTTTAGACGAAGAGGTTTATGTCACATAACCTCCATGGTTATGATTTATAAGGAAGCGAGTAAAGTATATAAGTTGCACAAAGCGCTCTATGGCCTCAAGAAAGCACCTAGGGCATGGAACAAGAAGATCGACTCATACTTAGTTGAATTAGGATTTGTCAAATACAAATCAGAGTATGGTGTCTATGTTCAAGTTATAGCACAAGATATAACAATCATCTGCTTATATGTCGATGACTTGCTAGTAACTGGAAATAACTTAGATAACTTGTCGAAGTTCAAAGAGATGATGATGAAGGAACTTGAAATGTCAGATCCGGGAAAATTGTCTTATTTCCTAGGCATGAAATTTCAAATGTCGAAGCAAGGTATGGTGCTACATTAAAGGAAGTATGTCAAAGAGATACTCAACAAATTCAGAATGGATAATTCAAATTTTACATCCACACCTGTCGAACCAAACTTGAAGTTGGAGAAGCATGGAGAGAAAGACAAAGTTAATGTAACTTTATTCAAACAAATTATCGAATCTCTGAGATTTGTGTGCAACAGTCGACCTGATTAGGTTTTGCAGTGGGATTAGTAAGAAGATTCATGGGTGAACCAAGAGTGTCACACATGAAGGTTGAAATAAGAATTCAGAGATAATTAAAAGGATCGACAGACTATGGAATTCTATTTCGACGAGATTCTGAAGGAAAAGAATCAATAGTTACTTGTTTTTCAAATGTTTATTGGTGTGGAGATAACGAAGATCGAAGAAGCACAACTGGATATTTATTTCAAGTATTTGGTGGCCCAATATCATGGTGCTCGAAAAAGCAACCTGTGGTGGCATTGTCATCATGTGAAGCTGAATATATAGCAGGATCTTATGTTGCATTTCAAGCAAGTTGGATCAGATTGGTACTTGAAGAAATGATAGTCAAAGTGAAGAAACCTCTTGTGTTGCAAATCAATAACAAGTCAGCCATAAATATGGCAAAGAATCCATTTTTTTCATGGAACAAGCATATCGAAGTTAGATTTCACTTCCTGAGGGAAATGGTAAATCTAGGTGAACTTGTAGCAAGGAATTGCTCGAGT
Organism: Vicia faba; assembly: GCA_948472305.1. Classification (NCBI taxonomy): domain Eukaryota; kingdom Viridiplantae; phylum Streptophyta; class Magnoliopsida; order Fabales; family Fabaceae; genus Vicia; species Vicia faba. Next base: position 1,260,854,774 of record OX451740.1, read on the forward strand.
GAAGCACAGTTGACCGACATCTTCACCAAAGGATTGAAGATCGACAGATTCTTGAATTTGGGAAAGAAATTAGGAATGGTTCAGATTGACTATGATTAGCATAGGTTCGATGACTTGGATTATAGGGGGATATGTTGAGATATTAGATATAATATCAAATATAATTCAAGTTAGATATGTTGAGATATTAGATATAATACCAAATTGTAATACGGTGGGAGAACTGACTTGGGATGTTTTGTGTTTGATCGCAATTGTTACAGTTAGCAAGAGTCGCCACTGACTTTTCTTTTATCCAATAAAGGAAAGCGTGAAAAGAACAGGAAATACCTTTGAGATTGTTTCTTGAGTTCGGGGGGTAGATTATGAAAAGGGAAGGTATTAGCACCTTTTTCATCCATAGTTATCTATGGGCTCTTAGTTGCTTGCTAGATCACTTGCTTTGTTTGAAAATGTGCTTTGTGGTGGTTTTTGAAAGTATTTTTGAAAAGGCGCCTTCGTTTAGGAAAACTTTATAATGGTTCTCGTCTCATAAGAACGTATACAAAGTGTTGGACTTTTGAAAATATTTCATGTTTTGAAAGTGTTTGGGTGTGTGTTTGTTTTGAAAGTGACAAGAAACTAGGAACGTCTCTACCTACTCAAAAATATTTCATTCATTTCTATCCTTTCCTTTGATATTGCTATCTTACCATTGATTGGTAAGAAGCCTTATCTTTGGATATAAAGGGACGGGCGTGGGTCAGCGTATAGTCATGATAGCAATTTTATGAGATATCTTAACATTTCTCTTTGAGGGACTAAGATCATTTGAAAGGCAACATTCGAAGCGTCATCGAGGGACTATTGTAATACGGTGGGAGAACTGACTTGTGTGTTTTGCATTTTATCGCAAATGTTGCGGTTAGCAAGAGTCACCACTAACTTTTCTTTTATCCAAAAGGAAAGGCTGAAAAGAACAGGAAAGACCTTTGAGATTATTTCTTGAGTTCGGGGGGTAGATTATGAAAAGGAAAGGTGTTAACACCCTTTTCATCCATAGTTATCTATAGGCTCTTAGTTGCTTGCTAGATCACTTGATTTTGTTTGAAAATGTGTTTTGTGTGGTTTTTGAAAGTACTTTGAAAAGGCGCCTTCATTTAGGAAAAATTTGTAATAGTTCTTGTTCGTAAGAACATATACAAAATGTTGGGCTTTTGAAAAATATTTCATGTTTGGAAAGTGTTTTGAAAATGTTTGTTTTGAAAGTGTTTGGTGTTTGTTTTGAAAATAAGCAAGGATGTTTGGTTTGAAAATTAGAAAGAAACTAGGAACAATCTACCTACTCAAAAGTTTTTGTTCATTTCTTCCTTTCCTTTGATATTGCTATCTTACCGTTGATTTGGTAAGAAGCCTTATCTTTGGATGTAAAGGGATGGGCGTGGGTCATTGTATAGTCATGATAACAATGTTGTGAGATATCTTAGCAGTTCTCTTTGAGGGAATAAGATCATTTTGAAAGGCAACATTGATAGCATCATCGAGGGACTATGATCTTGTATTTTTTATTGCTTTTGCTAAGATATCCCACATGCATAACATGACCATTTTTATAAGGCAAAAAAGTGGAATTACCCTAAGGGTGTAAGTGTGCAAGTGTGTTTGATTTACATGCATTGTTTATCTTGATTTAGGGTTTGCTACTTGTTGGTTTTAATCTTGCCATATAAACCCTAACTACTAACATTTATATAAAGCGATAAATTACGGAAAGTAAAATTACTATGCTATTACATTATTAGGGGTGGCGGTATACAAATTTACAAATGGGGATTTGCAAGAAAATTAAACCTAATTATCTATTACAACCACATTGAATAATATACAAGAATTGAAAAGAAAATAATACAAGAATGTAAATGGAAAAAGAAATGATTTTTGTTTGGTTTTTAATGAAAGAGTTTAGTCTTGACCTAATTAAGAAAATGATTAATTAAAAATAAATAAAATTAATCTTAAACTAATTAAGAAAAGAAATTAAGTTAAAAAGTATTTTTTAGGGTTTTTTGTGAAAGGTTTTAAGTTAATGAGAAATAAAAAATGGAAATTAATTAATTAATGGAAACTTAAGTTCTAAGTTAATTTTAATTAAGAAAAATAAAAATAACAAAACCTAAATATAATTATTTATTTATAAAAAAAAGAAATTAAATTGTTAAGAAAATATTTTTGCTCTTTTGTCTTATAAAGAAAATAAAATAAATAAGTGTGAAAATAATAAACAAAATATTTTTGGATTTTTTAATAATAATAATAATAATAATAGTAATAAAAAAACAAAATATAATATAAAATATAAAAGAAAAGGAATTAAATAAATAAATAAAAAATTTAGGTCAATATGCAAAAGTAGACAAGGGGTGAAAATGGTGCAAAAATGGAAGGCCCAGCATTGGAGGCCCAGCGCACCTACTTGTAACAAAAAAAGAAAAAATGTGAAAAAATATGAAAAGTGGCAACGCTGGGGCTTGAACCCACGCCCTGAGCATGAAACGCGCGTTGTCTTACCACTGAGGTGGCTATACATCTGTTGACATAAACAAAACAATAAATACATAACACAAGTCATGTCCTGAATATGACTTCATCTTCAACCTCCAGCCTGAACATCTGGAACTTCACCATTTCTCATCCATTTGCAAAAATGTAGACATCAAACTTGTTCCAAATTTCACAATGATTCTAGAAATGTAAATTACTAAAACTATAAATTAAAAATGAGCATGAATTTTGAATGGTACCAAATTCTGACCTAACTTTTTCAGAAAGTTCAAACTTAAAATTCTCATTACTCAAGCAATATAAATGAAATCTATGGACATGTACAACTTCAGGGCAATGATATCTATATTTTATCTTCACAAATCAGAATCAAATGATGCTTGTATGAAGAGATAGAAGTTTGAAAATTTACCTCTTGCAGATGGAGTAATGTATGGAGTTTGAGCAACTTTTGAGATGACCTGATGATTTCTATAGCTTTCCTGGACCTCCTCGAATGTATTCCAACTTCTACTTTGCTTTGAGGATGGCTGGAACTCTCAACTCAAGTCAAGTTGCAAGCTTTAGTTTTTGAAAATGGTGGACAGTGATGGAGGGGTTACAGTCTTGAAACAGGGACTTGGATCACTTGTGTATGATTTATGTAAGGTGTTTTGATAATTAAGAAACAAAATGCACGAGTGGAAATGGAGATGGGGAGTTTTGGCTCAAAACTGTCAAATTTGGGAAGTTATGTGCAACAAGGGTGCTTGGAAGAGTTTGAGGATGCTTGAAATCATGTCTTGGCTTGCAATAGACTTGTGCATATGTATGGAAAAGGTTGGAGATCAAATGTACTCAAGATTTCTGAGTTCTATCCTTTTGGCTCTATAACTTGCTTTTGAAGAAAAGTGAGAAGACAAATCTCAAAGTGTTGTACAAGCATGTTCTGAGTTGAAAGAGGCCTTAGACATATTGATTTTGGTTTATAGGGGTTGTGTGTGTAGAAAAAACAAGTGCAAGGCTCAAGAAGTTGACAATTTCAAAAGTGATGCTTTATCAAAATGGAAATGGCAACTTTGTGTCATAAATGGAAAATCATTTTGGACAAAGCTTAAACCAAGTGGATAAGGGCCTAAAGAGTTGTGTAAACCATTAATTATGGGGTGACAAACAAGTTTGAGGCCTGCAAAGCAAAGGTTATTGTTGTACTCTAATTTTTGCCCCTAAGATCCCTTCATCATACCATATTAATTCAATCACAAGAAGATCACATTAGGGTTCTTGGTTCTCCTCCCTACCTTTAGCTTTGCTCTTTGAGGAATCACCAAGCACCTTGACTTGTTTTATTTTGTGATCATGAATATTTTGTCATGATTTTTAATTTTAATTAATAAAATGCAATGTTGGTTTGTCTTTCTTGTTACTAATGTAGGTAAAGGCAATGTGATTTAGCAAGTTGCTCCATGGGTTCATGAGTTTATTTCCATGCCCTAGGCAATAAATCTTGAGAGGTCCAAACCTCACCATTGAAGTTTTTTTGGAAGGGATGGCATGGAAAAAGTTATTTTGCTTCACTACATTTCCAAGATGTCATAATTGATTCAAAAGTACAAGGGGTTAAGTGAGGAAGTTGTCATGGTTGGACAAGGTTTTGTTTCCATTGGTCACAAGTACATATTTATCTTAATTCTAAAGATATGGAAGTGGCTTTTGTGGCTATGAGTTCTAATTTTCATCCTCAACAACTTCTATTTACAAAGCAATTGTGTTGGTACAAGAAGTTTGTTCAAAATTGTCAAGGTTCCTCAAAGCATTTTCTTGATCTAGGAGCTAGGGTTTTGAGCTTCAAAGAAGCATATCTTGTTCATCTTTTGGTATTTTTGAGTGATTCCAAAGACATCCTTCTCTTCAAAGGATTATTAACAAATCACTTAAAAAGTTTCAAGGAGTTTTCATGTGGAATAAACTTGATAATGTAGAAAGATTACAAGTCCTCCAGATGAACCCTCATTTTTCCATGTGTGACTTCAAATGATCATAACTTGGTCAATTTTTATCACCTTGAGCCCACTATTTTTCCACAATGATCTTGAGGATATGAAATTTATTCTTTCTTTTATATGCAAAGTGAGAAAATGTATGGAATATGCCCTAAGGATACAAAAGATTATAGGTCATTTCATGATTTTTTGCCAACTTCAACAATTCATAACTCTCTCAATTTTTGGAGATTTTGAATGGTTCAAGTCTCAAAATGTCATTCAAGAGGTCTGTTTCATGCCATATTTTTTTGGTCAAGAGGAAATTTGAAGTGGAAGGCCATGTTTGGATGCAAAATATTATAGGTCATTTTTGAAGAAAAATTTGAAATATTTCTAAGTATGGAAAGTCAACCATTTTTCTCCAACTTTGACTCAATGCAACTTTCAGCTCAAGCATCCATTTGATTCCATTCTTTTTCCATTGAAAATCTTGTAACCTCATCTTTCTAAAGCATCAAGAATCATGCCTTAAGACCCCTTGAGCTGAGAATGCCATTGGATTGAACTTGGTAACTTGGAACTAAAGTTTCTTCATAAGTCAGAATTTGAAATTCATGTTTTAGCCTCTAAAAATCAAATTAGCACGCGTTTGTGATTTAACATGTTTAACCAAGTTTCCAAAGTGGATTAGAGCCTTAAAACACAAGGATTGGATGTGTTTTGGTGGAAATCAAATCACACTTTGCTCGTGCATCAGGTTCACATGATTTCCCTCCAAACTTCATCATTTCACACACTTGAACATTCCATTTGATTCCCTATAAATAGAGGGTCATCCCCCATTTATTTCCTCAAGCTTTGAGAGCCAAAAACACTTTGTCAAAACCTCACACGAACTTGAAAATTTTGAAATCAGTTTGAGATTCAAGCCTTTTCCTCCAAAATTCTTTGCACATTCATCTTCCTTAAGCATCATACAAACTCTCCAGCACTTAAACCAAGCAAAACGTGCTATAATTCAAGCTACAGAAGTCTAGTTTCAGAGCTTCTTTCTTGAACTTCGAAAAGGTAGAATTATCCACCATTTGGATCCAAATAAAGCACTAACCAGTTCTACTCCTTCTCCTAATTCTAGTGCTTCGTAAAATTTTTAAATCCATTGAGAATTGAGAGAGAAATCTCAAATTGAAGGTGCTCTCTATTTTCTGGGTTTTTGATTCATATCTCTCTGTGTGTACTTTACATATATTTGGCGCGATGGTGGTGTTAGGATCGTCTTGAAGAGACGAATCCAATGATAGTGGTTTGGGATTCTAATTTTACCGTTTGAAAGATCTCACAAAATCTCCATTGCAGGGTGACTGGAGGTTGAAGATGATGACATGTCTCGTCTCAGCCAATGATAGCGTGCCAAACGTTTTAATTTCATTGGTTGCCTTTTTTCTGATTCCCTGCGCATCTTACTAAGGTCCATATCAAGCACAGCGCGTCTGGTCCATTGGATTAGCTTACTAACGCGTTTTGACTATGATCGGATGACCCATATCTTTTTCGTTTTATTTTATTTTTTGATTTTTTATTTTAATTGATTTAATTTTCAAAAATTCATAACTCTTTTATTTTTTATAAAAAAATTATGAAAAAGTTCACAAAAATACTTTGAATTATTTCTGATCTCATGATTATTTTTTCATATTTTTATTTTGAAAATTGATATTTTTTATATATTTTTTGCATTGTTTTCTATGTTTTAATTACCTAAAAAAAATACTTTCTGACATTTCTTAATTCTAAAAAATATTCATAAATATCATATTTCATATTTCTGACTTTTTGAAAATTTTGTGGAATTTTATATTGATGTTTACTATTTTCGATCTATTTTCTATTTGTTTGAACAATTTTAATTAGTTTTAAAATAGTTCCTGACTTTTAAAAATTGCCAAAATTTTTATAAAATTATTTGAGTCCTTTTTTGATTTTTCTATGGGCTTACTTAATTTTTCTTGATTGATTTGAATATAGTTGATATTTTTCTTTCTTATTTCCATTTTAAAACATTTTTAAAACCTTTTTAATGTATATATTAAATACAATATTATTTTGTGATTATTTTTCTGGCTGAACTTGGGTTGAATTTTGATCATGAACTTTATTAACATCATTGGATCCATGGTGTTGAGTATAACTCCATTAAAATGGATGAATGATTTTAATAATAGTTTGATTTAAATTTAATTCAAATGTGGTTTGTATATTCTTCCCCACCCTTCTTCATTTCATCCCTTTCTTATTGCACTAAGTGTTGTTGGAGCATGATCTCTATATCACATCTCAAAACAAATGGTGCATAGATTACAATTTACCGGCCTCAAAATAGGTGCGACTTCTATATAGGTCCACTTACGATTGCTTAACATAGCGCTAAAGTTTGTCTCGATTCGAATAAATGATCATTCGTGGCCCAAACCTATGTTTGCAAGCCCAAGTATGTTAATTTGATCCATTTGATCCAATAACCTTGAGATTCATTGTGTGGAGGCTTTGGTTCTACCAATCCTCTAATGGATCTACAACACTTTTGGTCAACACGGATCACTTAAACATTGTTGATCATTAAATGACACTTGTGAGGGTTCCAAATGGATGATATACTTGACAAAAAACAAATGCAAATTGTTGTGTGAAGGCTTTGGTTCTACCAATCCTCTAATGAATTCCGAATGCAAGTTTCAAGATGGTCATCCAACTAACCACTAATTATTAAATTATTTTTACTTTATGCCCTTTTATTTTTTATGCTTTATGTACCATTTACTTTAAGCATTAAATTTCATGTCATCTTTATTTTGCTCATTTGAGCTTTTCTTTTCTTTTCTAAGACACTTAATAATCAACACGAGCCATAAAAACCCTTTAAAATACTTGGACTATTTGGTTACTATCCTTGGCATTATGGAGCATTGGACTTCTTGGACTTAGGATTAGAAACCTTGGCCTATATTGGAGACTTTGTGACCTTAATTAATATTTTGTCTAGAGTTCTTGAGGTTTACCTCAAGACATTGGGTTGTTTGTTTGTTTTGTGTGCAGGTTATTATGATTACATTCTTTGTTTGTAATTTGGAATTCACCCGTATAGAACCGTTACTCTGCCCAATTTTTATGAAGACTTAATACACTTGAAGCTTGGATCTCTCAAGAGATCTAGTATCTTTAGTTGTTTGGTTTCAATCCAAAGAATGAGAATTCTATCTTGACTCATAATGTCAAGCATTGGCTTCTTGTTGGTTAGATGGTTCTTATCCCTAGCTTTTACCTTATGCTTTAGGATAGTATCTTCTTCTTCTCCCATCTTCTTTAATTTCAAAAATCTTCTCCCTCCTTTTTGAAAACCCTTCTTGTTTTTAAACTTGAACCACTTTCATAATAAACTTGGACCTAGGTCCATGCATTTTCAAAAACTTTTCATAAATAAATTCAATCAACTTAATAAATCCTTAACATTTTTTTGAGAAGACTAAAAGTCAACTAATCTCATTTCAAACCATTTTGCCACTTTGGCTTTTTACTGTAAAACTTTTCTCAAAAGATTGGACTCTTGTCAATCTTTGTAGTGATGGAAACAACTATACTTCTACAATATATAGTGAAGAGAGATATTTTCCTCTTGGGTGTCGAGTGAGGCATTGTTGATTTTAAAATCCAAGCCATATCCTCCACTTTGAGATGATGAAAATTCTCCCTTCTCATGATTGTGGGTAGTAAGTATGTTTTCCATACAGACAATGACGATGATGTCTTATCTCATAAAATCAACCAACACACTTGTGTTTTTTTTTTAATTTTTAAAAGAGGAACTACGTGTACCCTGATCCCCTATTGCATGAAAAGGTGGTACGTAGGCACTAAAGGTTCACAACCGCGACGGGTGCAAAAAACCATAAAATATATTTCTTTTCTCACCTCCACCATCCGTTTTTTTATACACAACATTTTATGGCCAAAATATACAGATTTTACAAAGTGGTTCTTGCGGAGTACCATAGATACTTAGGGTGCTAATACCTTTCCTTTGCATAACCAACCCCCTTACCTTGAATCTTTCCCCCTCTTTTGGGTTATTCGCTCTTTTCCCATTCCTTTGGAAACAATAAAGCACGGTGGCGATTTTTATTTTGATCTGTATAAGTCTAGTCAATCCAATGGCTTAGTCTTAAACATTTCTACCGCTACAGAAAAAATAGCGACTTCACTAGGGAAAGATTGACCTCTTGCTGGTCCATCCTTAAGTGGGTTGAACCTATCTTTGTTTATATCTATATATGTGCTATTGTTTGTTATATATTATATGTTGTATATATGTTTTTTTGGATTTTCCTAGTTTTCAGGGTGCTTGGTGATTACTTATAAGTCCTATACCCGGACTTGGGCAAACTTTAAGATAGGATGGGCGGTATAGTCATGTTAACTTTTAGGGAGTAATCCAAAAAAAGGAGGCATGAGATCCCCCACACAGTGGGGGCCCCTTTGACTGTAGTGTCGTTTACCGAGTAATCAGGAAGACGTACTGCTTTCGACCTGGGAGCCTGCTGAAGCCGAGGACCGTAGAATACCAAACCCATCTTGGCCTTTTAGGTGTAGTGTAGAAGCTATGATGGAGTAATCCGGAAATAGTTGTCACGCGATACTACGCTCGGACGAGTTTTTCTTGAGAATATTACTAATTACTGAGTTAATCGGGAAGTTGGTAATATCCGAAGGAAGGATGTAGACTCTGGGAACCTCTAGAACCTTGTTCGCCAGGTGATAACTTTTAGACCAACACCTTATGGGTAGTACTTCGACCTCATGCTTGTGACATTGAACCTATGAAACCTATATGTGTGATCTTGTGTGTGATTGTTGCATCCATGCATCCATGCACTCATAAACATCTTTTGAAGAAATTTTATTTCAAGGGACTTAAAACTTGACCATTTGTGAATATCTCAGGTACTTTTTAACCATGGATTCTGGAAAAGAAAGACTGAGAAGTATAGTTTCAAGGATCCCAAGATAGATGAGTTGATCAGTATAATTCCCGAGATCGAGTATTCTGCAGATTTTCGGAAGAAGTATGGATCCATCATTCCTCTTATGAAGCTTAGGATGAAGGAGGGTATTCTCTCGACCTTGGTCAAGTTCTATGATCTGATGTATCATTGCTTTACTTTCCCCGACTATCAGTTGATGCCTACACTGGAGGAGTATTCTTATTTGCTGGATTTACCCGTTACCAATTGTGTTCCTTTTACTGGTTTGGAGGGTGAGCTAAAACCACATGAGATTGCTGCTTTGATCCATTTGGGGAAGTCTGAGGTTGAAGCCCATATGACTACTAAAGGAGGGATTAGAGGATTACTGGCCCAGTTCTTATTGGAGAAAGGCCGTTACTTTTCCAGGATGAAGAGTATAGCCTCTTTTGAGGCCATCTTTGCTCTACTTGCTTACATGTTGTTCTTATTTCCTAATGTGGACAAGTTTGTTGAGGTTAATGCTATTAGGATCTTCATGATTGGAAACCCAGTTCCTATGTTGTTGGGTGATGCTTATTACTCTTTTCATCTTCAGAATTCTTATCATGGAGGGATGATTATCTGTTGCACGCCTTTGTTGTACTAGTGGTTTATCTCTCATATGCCTCAGTCTGATGCTTTCTGGGATGTCAGGAAGGAACCCCGTTGGGCTCCTAAAATCATGGCAGTTACTCACTCGGATATTGATTGGTATCGTCGAGCTTACCAGGATATAAAGATTGTTGACAATTATGGTAGTTTCCCCAATGTACATCTTCTTGGTACAAAGGGAGAAATTAACTATAGCCCTGTTCTTGCACGACGACAACTCGGTTATTCGATGAGGGATAAACCAAATAGTATTCATTTGAGTAGTTTCTTTCTGAAGGAGGGAGGAGACCATAAGGAAACTAAGGATCAGATTGCGAAGGCCTGGCGTCACATTCATAAGAAGAGTAGCAAAGACTTGGGACCTAGGGGGGCTGTTTCTTTGGAGCCATATCTTTAGTGGGTTGAAGCGAGAGCTATTCAGTTGAAGATGTCGTATTCCCGAGAAACACCTATGCCTGATTTGTTTGTAAAGACCACTCCTCCCTTATTAGATGATCTAGAAGAGCTGCAACTTGCTTTAGTCAAGATGCAGCAGGAAAAGGATGCTTGGAAGAATAAGTGCCAAACTCTAGAGATTTCCTATAAAGCAGACTTGAAGGAGAAAGACGACTTGATTGAGATTCTTGAGAGTTGGGCTGTAGATATGATGGAGAGGCAAGGGGATTTATTTTCTCCTGAGCCTCAGTCAGATGCTAGTTGCTATTTTCCTGATTCAGGTGATTGGAAGACGGTTGCCACCAAATATGCGGAAGAAAACCAGAGGTTGAAGGCTCAGATTGCCAGGCTTACAAGGAAGCGCCAGCATATAGAGTGATCTCCAACAACTTTACTTCTCAGGGTTTTAGACTTTATTTTCATCTTGTACTTGGGATTATTGAGACTTGTAACCTATTTTGAAGTTATTATAATAAAAAATTTCAGTATTTCAAATGCGTTATTACTTTGATATTTGTAATGTGTCTATAAATCTTTAAGTCCCTTGAAATATTAAAATAAAAATAAATAATAAACCATGTGCATTGCAATCATGCATCATATTTCACATATTTCTTGCATTTGTTATGCATATCCAGGTGTCTTACCAAGCTTCTTTACTTCGTTCAGCAAGCTGTTTCACCACTACAACACTCAGGCTAATTTCAAAAGTAAGATGGACAACTTAGAACAAGAGAATCGCGAGCTGCGCGGGGAGGTTTCTGCTTTGAAGGCCGACATGGAAAATCTTACTGCTCTGATGGAATCTCTGGTGGCTGCTCAGAATCAGCCACCGAGTGTTCAACCTCAACCAACAAGGGCTACTGCTGAAGCTTCAACTGTTCCAGTGTCTTCTACTCCAGCTGTTATTCTGAATCGCATGCCTTAAAGTTATCCATGGGGAATTCCAGAGAAATTTGTGCCTGAAGGTTTCAATCTCGGTCCTTAAGATACTCCAGTTGTTCAGACTACTGTTACTCCTTTACCTCATGTGGTGCATGCTTCTCCTGTTGCACCTCCTTCGGTGAATATGGTTCCAATTGTTAATGATGATGTGTTTCGTCCTTTTCCTCCACCAAGTGAAGACTTGGGTCTCTATGACATAATGGATGATTTTCAAGAGCAGTTTGACATAATACAAAGGGAGATGAAGGCCCTCAGGGGAAAAGAGTTATTTGGGCAGAATGTGAATGAATTATGCTTGGTCCCGAATGTTAAGATACCTGCAAAGTTTAAGGTCCCAGAGTTTGAGAAGTACAAGGGCAACTCTTGCCCTTGTGCTCATCTGGTAATGTTTGTAAGGAGAATGTCTACCCACACTGATGATCAGCGTCTGCTGTTTCACTTTTTCAGGATAGTTTGGCTGGTGCTGCATTGAAGTGGTATATGGGCTTGGACAATGTCAATATCCATACTTTCAATGACGTGGGAGAAGTATTTATCAGACAATACAAATGCAACATGGACATGGCGCCTGACCGTGATCAACTCAGGGCCATGGTTCAGAAAGACAGAGAATCATTCAAAGAATATGTACAGAGATGGCGTGAGGTAGCCTCCCAAGTGATTCCTCCCATGGAAGAAAAGGAGATGATTAAGATTTTCTTGAAGAATTTGGGTGCTTTCTACTATGAAAGATGGTAGCAAGTGTGCCAAGTGACTTTACTGAAATGGTAGGCATGGGTATTCGTTTAGAAGAGGCTGTAAGAGAGAGCCGTTTAACAAAGAGTGAAGGATTTAGAGGTGCGAAGAAGCCATCTTATGGGTTTACAAAGAAGAAGGAAGGGGATACAAATGCTGTTATACAAGAGAGGAGGGTTAATCCTCCTAGAAGAAATTATCAGCGTCATCAACAAGTCACCTCAGTTACTCAAGTTGTTGGTGTAGCTCCAACCACCGTTGCTTATCAGAGACCAGCCCAGCAGGGGAATCAAGGGTATAATCAGAGAAGGGAGAGTTATGAACCTATTCCTATGAGTTATATAGAGTTACTACAGGCATTGATTCAGAAGAAATTGGTTCAGACACGACCACCTCCCGCTGTACCATCACCGTTGCCTTGATATTACAAAGCAGACCAAACATGTGCTTTTCATCAGGGAGCACCAGGGCACAATATTGAGAATTGCTATCCTTTGAAGACTGAGGTGCAGAAATTGGTGAAGTCTGGTATTCTATCTTTCAAGGATGTGGGCCCTAATGTGAAAGACAATCCTCTATCTAAGCATGGAGGAGCAAACACTGTGAATATGGTGGCCGGTTGTCCAGGCGACTTCTGGATTTTTGATATTCATCTGGTTAGAGGAGATTTGCTGAAAATGCATGCAGACCCCTGTGAATTTAGCTACTATACGCATGACCATGCCGGTTGTGCTATTTGAAGTACAAACATAGAAGGTTGGATAAGATAAAGGCTGATTTGCAAGAGATGATGGATGAGGGCCTCATCCACATAATCAGGCCTAGGGCAGAGTATGAAGAGGAGGTGAATATGGTTTTTGGATGTCCTGGAGAGTTCAGAATTTTTGACGTGGAATATATGAATGAAGACCTTGTGCAATTGCATGCTACTTTCTGCCACATGGCTGGTCAAGTGGAACATCAGTATGGATCTTTCCGAATTTACTGTCGAGACTCCCGAGGATGTTCTATTGTGAGGAAAGGTGTCCATTTTTTGTTAGATAATGGAACTATCAAAGTTACCGGTCAAAGGGATGATTACCATGAAATTAATATGATTGAGTTTTGTTTGGATGAAGAAGAGTCAGATGGTGAATATGCCTCTGCAGATGAGTACTTCTCCTCAAATGAGGATTTGTTTTCTAGAGATGACTCAATAATGTCTGATTATGTTGAAGAGGGAGTAAATGTTATTGTGCCTTGTTTTGGTGCACCTGCCTATTTTAAAGTCGAGTATCATAACAAGCCGACTATTACTCCATTGGTGATCAGTTTGTCGGGTCCCGTCCCCTACAAGTCAGATAAGGCTGTACCCTACAAATATAACACTACAATCTTAGAGGATGGTGTGAAAGTTCCCATCCAGCCAATGCCTGATGTTGGAAATATCACTGAAACTAGCAGAGTGACCCGCAACGGTCGTGTATTTGCACCAGTTGTTCGTGGAGATGTTAGCACTGGAAAGAAATTTGCTGAGAATGTTGAACCCAAGAAGGTTACGGGTGAAACTAGTGGAGCTATGTTAGAGAAAGAAGTGGATGATATTTTGAAGATAATCAAGATGAGAGACTACAGAATTGTAGATCAGCTACTACATACTCCTTCTAAAATATCTATCTTGGCTTTATCTATGAACTCCTCTGCTCACAGGGAATCTCTGATGAGGGTACTGGACCAAGCTTTTGTGGAAAGTGACATGCCTATAGACCAATTCAGCAGTGTAGTAGGGAACATTATGTCATGTAATAACCTGAGTTTCCGCGATGACGAATTTCCAGATAAAGGAAGGAATCACAATTTGGCCCTCCACATTTCTATGAATTGCAAGAATGATTCACCATCCAATGTGCTGATTGATAATGGACCCGCTTTGAACGTTATACCAAGGAGCACGCTTATGAAATTGAAATATCAGGGAACGGCCATGTGCCCAAGTGGCATTATTGTGAAAGCGTTTGATGGATCAATGAAATCTGTTATTGGGGAAGTGGAATTTCCTATTCACATAGGCCCACATTTGTTCTAGATTACTTTCTAGATCATGGATATTATGCCCGCTTATAGTTGTTTGCTAGGACGACCGTGGATACACGAGGAAGGGGTTGTCACTTCAACTTTACACCAGAAACTGAAGTTTGTACGCGAAGGAAAAATGGTAATCATAAGTGGGGAACAAGCATTATTGATATCTCATTTGTCCTCTTTCAGCATTGTGGAGGTGGATGACGCTGCTTTTGGAACCCAGTTCCAAGCCTTATCCATTGATAATATAATAGGAAATGAGAATTCTATGGTGTCGCTCAAGGATGTGCATCAAGTTGTGCGTAAGGGTCATAGTGAAGTATGGGGACAAATTGTGGATCCACCTGTAAACAAGAACAGAGCCAGCTTAGGTTTCTCTATGAAGAATGACAAAGGTAAGAGCATGAGGCCGAAGTCTTCTGCAGGAAAGTATCAAGATATCTTCCGTAGCGGGGGTTATCTTCATCCAAATGTCTCCTGGATTAATGCCATTATGGAAGATGAAACATAGCAAGAAATGCCAAATTACGTGACGCATGGAGTTAGGGTTCAGAACTGGATCACCATTGATGTTTCCTCTTGCATACACGTTTCAAAGTAATTTGTTTTGTTAATCTTTTTGAAAAGATTTCACTCTGCCCAAGGTGGAAGTATTAATATTGTATGGGCTTATCTGTTTGCTGCGACTTTTAAAATCAATAATAAAAGTTGTCTTTGTTTCCCAAATTGTGTCTTTATTTTCTGTTTTTTCTTGGAAAATGGTAATAAGAAAAACCTTTCAAAATAAATAGTAACTGAAATTCAATTTGCATGGTCACTTGTTATATGTGCCAGTTTCTAAATGCAATCATAAATCATATGTGCAGATTAATTAAAAAACCCGTTGAATATAATGACCCTGCACCCTCTCCTAACTTTGAATGTCCTGTGTATGGAGCCGAAGAAGAAGACTATGATGAGATTCTAGAAGAGGTCTCACGAATGCTTGAGCGCGAGGAAAATTCCATTCAGCCATATAAAGAGCTACTGGAAGTAATCAATTTGGGTTCGAAAGAAGATCTGAAAGAAGTCAAGATCGGAGCATTGCTGCATCCTGATGTGAAGAGAAAGTTGATTTAGTTGTTAAAAGAGTATGTGGTATTTTTGCTTGGCCTTATCAAGATATGCCTGGTCTAGATACAGATATTGTAGAGCATCGTTTTTCGTTGAAGCCAGAGTGTCCGCCAATCAAACAGAAGTTGAGAAGAACTCACCCAGATATGGCAGTAAAGATCAAAGAGGAGGTTCTAAAGCAGATTAATGTCGGTTTTCTTGTGACGTCACTGTACCCTCAGTGGATTTCCAATATTGTCCCAGTACCGAAAAAAGACAGAAAAGTTTACATGTGCATAGATTACAGAGATCTAAGTAAAGCTAGTCCAAAATACGATTTTCCATTGCCACACATTGATATGTTAGTGGATAGCAAAACAAAATTCAAAGTATTCTCGTTCATGGACAGATTTTACGGGTATAATCAAATAAGAATGGCTCCATAGGACATGGAAAAAACAACGTTTATCACACCCTGGGGAACATTCTGTTAGAGAGTGATGCCCTTCGGGTTGAACAACGCTGGTGCAACATACTAGAGGGCTATGAAAACCCTATTCCATGATCTGATGCACAAGGAAATCGAGGTATATGTTGATGATATGATTGCTAAATCCCATACTGAAGAAGGGCATGTAGAAGATTTATTGAAATTGTTTCAGCGTTTGAGGAAGTATCGTCTCCGCTTGAATCCAAATAAGTATACCTTCGGTGTTAGATCAGGGAAATTGTTGGGTTTCATTGTTAGTCAGAAAGAAATTAAAGTTGACCCTGATAAATTCAAAGAAATTCAAGAGATGCCAGCGCCAAGAACTGAAAAGCAAGTCAGAGGGTTCCTCAGGCGTTTGAATTATATTTCCAGATTCATTTCCCACATGACTGCAACATGTGAATCGATATTTAAGTTGTTAAAGAAAGATCAAGGTTGTGTATAGACGGATGACTGCCAAAGGGCATTTGAAAGTATTACAGAATATCTGCTTGAACCTTGTTGTACCCTAAAATTTTCCCTCCCATATTCTTCAAGATTTGCCAAGTCAAAGGTTCAAAAGCTCTCAAGGGTTTCACAGTTCAATGGCCTCCTAACAGTCAAAAATTAGGGTTTTGATTCTAGCAAAGAAATTGAAGTTTCCAAGGGTCCAATCAAGTCCCACATGCCTATAAACATTGTCAAGCATCCTTATGCCAAGTTTCAAGACTTACAGCACAAAATTGCACAGTCAAAAACCCTAGTTGCTCAACAGTCAACTGCAGGGGCAAAATGGTCATTTGGCAGTCAAAAGTCAAAATTTTTGGTCAACATATTATTTTGAAGCCACAAACATTATTTGATCAATTCTTGATCATGATTCTCAAGGCATGGCTCAAAAAGTCTCAAGATGCAAAAGTTTCTATTTTTGGACAGTTGAAAAAGTCAACTGCAAATTGACCAAGGCATAACTTCCACATGGTTTATCAGAAAAATTCCATCCAAAGCTCATTTTGAAGAGAATGACATTTCCTACAACTCATCTTCACACTTCAAGTCCAAGAAATGCTCTCACAAAAAGTTATCAATCTCAACATTATAGGTCATTTTCAAAAGTCAACAAAAAGGCACTTTAAGTCAAAGACCATAACTTGAGATTGGTAAATCAAAATGACATGGGACCAAAAGCATTGGTTAGAGGACTTCAATACCTTTCCAAAATGTCCAAGAACATGATCAAAGCTTAAAATTTGAGCAAGATATGCCTTGTGGAAGTTGGGAAATTTTTGGGAATTTTGAAAAGTCAACTTTGCTTCAAATGCCTCAAAATTGCTAATGGGCCTCAATTTCTTCCAAGAATCATGACCCAAAAGCTATGCACGACCCATTGACCCAAAGGGGAGTTATTTTCTTATTTTTAATTTATTAATTGAATTTTTAAATCCATTAATTCATTTAATTAAAATTAAATATGAGAAAATACTAAACAAATGTTTTTAAATCTTTTTGTGCAGCTAATAGGTCCATTAAAAGCCTCAAGATTTCGTGCACACTCCATAAGGAAAGGATCTCCAATAATTGGCATGTTCTTCACATGAAAAAGATTGAAAAAGATACCATTGAAATCAAATCTCAAAAGCATTGAATACATGATTGTTAGGCTTGGATTTTTGACCAAAATCATTCCATATACATACAGAAACCTAACCCTAATCACAAGAACAAGAAAGCTGCACCCAAGAATACAAAGAAAACTTGCATTTTTTTCATAAAAAAGTTGAAACTGTTTTCATAGTTGCAGGTCGTTTCAAAGCAAAAGAATTGTTCCATTGCACTCCTGACACATCCAGGACAATCAAAATCAACTCTCCAAGCGCAAAGAATTGGTAGATAGGAGTCTAACTTTTCTGTAAAATTTTGATAATCGTGTTTGCATTTTCATACGTTATTCATGACTTTTAATATGTGATTTATACTAACATGATGATTCTAAAGCCATTGGTACCATCCAATTGAATTTTGGACGCCTGTATGCAAAGTTACCATGAACACGCATTAGGGTTTCAGAAGCTTAAAAAGAGGGCTTCATTCATATGGAAAAATTGAACCATAAGACCTATGCCATTGGACTCAGGACCTCAAAACGAATCAAACTCACTAGTCGCGCCCTATTTATATTTGCATATGAGCTATTCACTATTTTCCAGGTTTGAGTTAGTTGGGGTTTAAAACCCCCGCTATCTAATGCGTATATTTACAGGAAAACGAAGAAGAAGATTGGTTGTCCTCACGTGGTTGGCTGGTTCAAAAAGCTAGCGCGTTTTTTTGTCTTCATATCACTAACCCTTATTTTTTTATTATATTATTTATTTTCCATTGTATTAACAAATAAGCTTAATGGCTCAGTTGGTGGAAAGCAGTGGTTGCAAGCCTTGGGACCTGGGTTCGATTCCCAGGTCCCCTATACTCTTAATATTTTTTCTTGCAATATGATCAGGTACACTGACTCTCCTATAGTCCACCAAACATCCAACGCTTGTGCTTGCCACATGTCCAGCAACACCAATCCAAGGGCCAGCATGGGAGGACTACCCTAGACGCTAGTCAAACATTCTACACGTGACCATGGAAAAGTCAATAGGCCTTGAATCTATTGGGCCAGATTACTCATCATAAACCTCCATAAGTGGGGCAGAACCCCCCTCTTGTTTGTATTTCTTTCTCTTTTCTTTTTCTCTTTTTTTTTATTTGTTTTAATTTATTTGTTTTCTTTTAATTCCTCCAAATAATTTTTTATAACACAAAAATAAAAAAATCAGAAAGTCAAAAAATAAAATATGTTTATTATTTAATTCACTAATATTTATTTTGTAAATAAATTTTGTTAACTAATTTAATTTTAATTTTAGGTTTAATTTCACTATTTTTTTTAATAAACTAAAAAAATGTAGAAATTGGGGTTTTAATACTTTTATTCTTTTTCTTTTCTTTTTACCATTATTAAGTATTAATTATTTTTGTAAATAAATATGCCATGTAAATAATTAATGTAAATTAGGTCAAACTTGAATTTATTTCTTTAATAATTAAAAATGCTTAGAATTAGGGTTTTAATTCCATTTAATTTTCTCTAATTTCATAAATACAAAAAAACATAAAAAATAAGTCCTTTCCTTTATTTAATTTAATTAATTTAATCATTTCAATTTAATTTCCTCAAAGGGTCCAACGCCCTCGCACCTTCGATCATAATTCCATTTCGCACGTTTGCTTTTTATTTCCTTTTTAAATTTCATGTAATTGCCCCAAAGCTTTGTAATAGATTAATTAGGAAATTTGTCTTTCCGCATTTTTATTTATTTCAAATCGGGTCTTGGTTTTATTTGGCGATGTAGACCCGCGCCTTGTAATAGCGTAGGACCTTTATCTTCCCGCATTTTAATTCCCGCATCTTTTAACTGTTAATAATCCCATGAAAGAATGAATGCCAAAAATAAAATCAAAGCGTAGAACACTCAATGCATGATCAAGACAAATATAACTGAAAATGACACACAATTCACACACCACTCCTAGGGTATGCCTCATTGTTGCCTTGCCCCTCGAAACGTGGTCGTCGAGCAGAGGACGTTTTAGTAAGTCCTCATGTCCATGAACATGGCATGGGGGTAGCTTCTAAGGTATCCTCCTATTGCTCTGGTGACCACCCTGTCCCTAAAAACGAATTGACCCGAACACCTCCAATGGTGGTGATACTTACCTCTCAATGGTGGGATGACACTACCTTAAGGACATTTACACAGACTAATTCCTTAGGGTAGGTAGATGACTCGTATATACTTGCTCTAAATTCAAAAACAAATCAAAAACTTCTTTTCACACCGACACTTTGCAAAAAGCTTTCAAAAACAACTTTTCAAACACTCTTGAGGACTGATACAAGAGTCGAACTGAAATTTTAAACGGAACTTTTTCAAACCCACTCACCTTAAAAAGCAAACAAACATTTTGAAAACACAAATGAGCAAGTATCTAAGAGCCCATGGATAATCATGGATAGAAAGGGTGCTAACACCTTCCCTTTCTATAAATCTACCTCCCGAACCGAGAACTAATCTCAATAAGGAATTTTTCTGTGCTTTTATCCTTTCCATATTGGAGAAAATAAAAGACGGTGGCGACTCTTGCTTCCGCGACATTTCGCGAACCAGCGTTAAACAGTCAGTTCCAGATCCACCGATCACAGAACTGGCGACTCTGCTGGGGACATATTTTGAAGTGAGGTGTACCTTAGGATAGTTCTTAACTGTGTTTTCAATTATTTTGACTTGTTTGCTTTAAATTGTGGGTTGCATCGGAGTTACATAGATCCTAACCCGGATCTGGGGATACCTTGTTAGGTAGCATAAGCTGTGAGGGACCTGTCCGGCGTAGACCGACATGGGTGAAGCAGTGGCTACGTTGGTGTGGCACCTTGGTTTGTACCGATATCCTTTGTGTTGCAACGAGGAGAATATGGGTCTTCTGAGGAGTCATTAAGCACCAACAGACTTTAGAACCTTAAATGACACAACTTGGCCATTAGAACAATAGCAGTATGCTACGCCCATTGAGGCTAAACTCTCGTGATGGTTCTGGCCGCAAGAAAAGATTGCGATGCTGGAGTTATGACCGATTGAGGGTAGTCAATGATATTGGGATTCTCTAAGAACCCGGTTACTTTTGATAGGACAAGTATGAACCAACAAACTGAAAGAGGGTAATACCTAGACCTCATGCTGGCCTAAACTTTAAGGGGTTGTCTTGTGTGACTTGTGTGCCTTATCATGCTTGCCTTTGTAAATATTTGTGGTGTGCTTTATCATAACATCATAACATCATGAGCATTGCATGCATCCTGCATAAGGACTGACCATTTCAAAGACAAGAGGGTTTCACCTTTGCTCTGTTTTGTAGGACATCATGATGCCTATGCGAAGGAATACTATCCGGTTCAACTTTGTTCACCCACCTGAGTTACTTGAAGAATTGGTTAGCAGAATTCCAAACACTACTTCCTTCATCCAGAGGCATGGTTCTCTTCTCAGTTTAGTCACTGCAAAGAGGGATCAACAGTTGATGAGTGTCCTGACCCAGTTCCATGACCCTCTATACCAGTGCTTCACCTTTCAAGACTTCCAGCTGGTCCCTACCCTGGAAGAGTTCTCTGATTTGCTTGGTATCCCTATCTTGGATCAAACTCCCTTCACTGGTTGGGAAAAGACCCTCAGGCTTGAGGAGGTTGCTGCAGCTCTCCCCTTGACCCATCAAGAAGTAATGGACAACTGGGTGACTAGAAGCGGAGTTAAGGGTTTCTTGGCCAAGTTTCTGATTGGTAAAGCCAACAGTTTCTGGAATGACTTGGACTTTAGGGCATATGAAGACATCTTGGCTCTCTTAATCTATGGGCTAGTCTTGTTTCCTAATCCTGACAACTTCATCAATGTCACTGCCATAAGGATCTTCATGTCTCAGAATCCTGTGCCCACTCTCTTGGGTGACATACTGCAACAACTTTATGCTCGTATTGCCCGAAGACGAGGAACCCTGTGGTGTTGTATCCCTTTGTTGGTGAGGTGGTTTATTTCGCACCTCCCTAAGTCCGTGCTGAAGAACCAAGAAGGAAGAGGTTGGGCTCACAGGTTAATGTCTCTCACTGATAAAGACATCATTTGGACTTTCAGAGGTTTGGATGAGATAGCTGTTATTGATCGTTGCGGAGAATACCCTAATGTTCCTTTGATTGGTACTCAAGGAGGAATCTCTTACAATCCATGTCTAGCGCTCCGTCAGTTTGGAAGGGCCAGAAGAGAAGGACCTCATGAGATGCTGGTGCCTCACATCAGTTTTGAGTTTCAGGTGGATAGTGACGAGCTGCGTCGTAGGTTCATCAAGGCTCGGGACAAAGTTCATAAAGCTGATCCACAAGAGTTGGGGCCAAAGACTTCTTTACCTATGTAAGCCTACTACAAATGGGTTCGCATCCGTGCTCAGAAGTTAGGTATGCCATATGAAGCTGTCAGACCCGTCATTCTTGAATATCCTGACAAAGATAGGGCTCCTCCAACTGTCCTCCCTCCTCAGATACCTACTGATTATGAGACATTAAAGAGGTCTTGGTCGCAACTGCGAGAAGAACGGGATTCTTATCGGGAAAAGTTCAACGAGCAGGAATTGAAGATCCAGAAGCTGACAAAGCAGTTGGAGAATGAGCGAGCTCTGAATGACTACATCCGTACTGAGAAGAGGAGACCATGGGATCAATGATGAGCTCTGGATGTTCTTTTACAGTTTTATTTCCCTTTTCAGTATTTCCATTTTTATGTAACGCCTAAGGGCAATCTGTTGAACAATTTAAATTTCAACGTTGAATCTAATGAAGTGTGTTCCTTTTTGTTTACAAAGTTAATTCCCGATTGTCTTTGAAAACATAAATCATACGCATTTCATTCATCATGTGCATAGCATGTATTCCTCTTTTCAGGTTGCTTACTGTTCTTCGCTGTTTATTTCAGCATCATGAACCCTGAATCCTCAACCGAGATATCTATCAAGGCCCTTCAGGCGCAGAACGCACAATTTTAAGAGCTGATCATCGGTTTGGCTCAAGGCCAAGAAGAGCTGAAGGCTTTGCTCCTAAAGAAGGAGAAGAAGAAGAAGAGAACTGTTCTTTTCAACTCGGGCCGGAGGTTTGGTAATACTCTGCAGAATGAGGAAGCTGGTTCTTCTGTAGGCAAAGACAATCCCCAGGGGGGAGGAGCTCCAAGTCCAGTGGTCTCTGACAACGAGACTGATTTTAATGAGGAACAGTATCCTCCTGCTGAAGACCGGTACAAGCAGTTGGAAGACAGACTGAACGCCATGGAGATCCAACAAGTGCCTGGGCTGGATTTCGGAGACTTGGGCTTATCTACTGGTGTGATCATTCCTCATAAATTTAAGGCACCATCTTTCACCAAGTATGACGGGGCGTCCTGCCCTAAGCTGCACCTCAGATCTTATGTGCGGAAGATTCAACCGTACACAATGGATAAGAACTTGTGGATCCACTTCTTCTAGGAGAGTCTTTCAGGGACTCATCTCGAATGGTTCTATCAGCTGGATGGGACCAAAGTTCGTAACTGGGAGGACTTGGCTACTGCTTTTTACAAGCAGTATTAATATAATGCCGACCTTGCTCCTACACGTATCCAACTCCAGGGTATGTCGCTAGGATCAAGCGAAGGTTTTAAGGAGTATGCACAGAAGTGGAGGGATCTGGCTGGCAGGGTGCAGCCTCCGTTAACAGACCGTGAGCTGGTAGATATGTTCTTGGGGACCCTCTCCGGGCCATTCTTCAATCATCTTATCGGTAACTCATCTGCAGGATTCACTGATCTTATTCTGACTGGGGAGAGGATAGAGGCTGGAATGAAGTCTGGAAAAATTCAGAAGGGTGCATCTTCAAGTTCTGAGAAGAAACCCTTTAAGAAGGAGGCCAGTGCTGTATATGGGCCTAGAAGACAAGATAAACCAGAGCGCCTCCAGTCTATCAACGCGGTGGTTATTGCTAAACCTGTTGCCGCTCCTCGGCAAACCAATCCACAAAGGGCTGAGAGACCCAGAAGAGAGTTTACCCGGCTGAGTATGACCCTATCACAAATCTTGCCGCAGTTGCTATCCACCAACTTGGTGACTGTCAGAGAGGCCCCAAAGGTTGTGAATACTGCCTCTCCCAAGTACAATCCAAATGCCCGTTGTGCTTATCACTCCGATAGCCCGGGGCATTCCACTGATGACTGTTGGGCCTTAAGGAATAAGGTGCAAGACCTTATTGATGCGAATGAGATACAATTTGAAACGCCTGAGAGGCCAAATGTGGTGACTGCTCCTATGCCCCAGCATGGAGTAAATGCTGTTGATGAAGATGTGTATGCCGTTTCTGTGAATGATGTAGCTACTCCTCTGATGACTGTTAAGAGGAACCTACTGCTGGCCGGTCTATTTCCGGGTTGTAGCGAAGGTTGCCTTTTGTGTGCTGTTTCCCTTTCTGGTTGTCCTTTGCTGAAGTTAGGCATCCAAAGCCTGATGGACAGCAAAGAGATTCTCTTCAAGAAGACCGCTGTTCCATTTGTTCCTGTGGAAGAAGTATATGTGGTTACCATTTTCAATAATCCAATCAAGGCTCCCCCGAGGAAGCCGGTTAAAATCATGACTGTCGCACCCGTTGTTATTACTGTTCCGGGGCCCCTCCCCTATGAATATGATAAGGCTGTCCCATGGCACTATGAGGCAGATGTGTATGTACATGGAATAAAGCAAGAGTTCAACACTGGTACCAGCATCAGCAATATCACTGGTCCAACTAAAGTTACCCGCAGTGGCAGGCTCTTCTCGCCTGACATTGCACCACCAGCTATTCGAAGACCCCTCATTATAACACCTGCAAGTGCACCTGTTCCCATTTCTGATCAAGTTGATTCCCCTGCTGCCGAGTCATCTAAAGCTCGGGGCAAAGGGATTGAAGACGAGCCTGCCCGGATGGAGGCGCCAAAGTCTGTGAATGTTAAAGCCTCCCAGCAAGAGATGGAGGAAATTCTCAAAATAATAAAGAAGAGTGACTTTAATGTTGTTGAACAGCTGGGGCATACCCCCTCCAAGATATCTATGCTCTCCTTGTTGCTGTGCTCATAGGCCCATGCTAAGGCCCTGATTTCATTTCTAAAGACGGCCCATGTGCCACAAGAGACCTCTGCAGACCAGTTTACTGATTGCGTAGCCAATTTGACAGCTGACAATGGTTTGGGTTTCTCAGATGCTGACCTTACTGCTAAGGGAAAGAACCACAATGATGCCCTACATGTCCCTATTGAATGCAGGGGCACTACTCTCGCTCACGTGTTAGTGGACACGGGTTCTTCCCTGAATATGCTACCCAAAAAGGCCTTAGACCGGTTGGATTGTGAGGGCCTGGAGCTGAAACCTAGCAATATCATTGTCAGAGCCTTCGACGGTTCTAAGAGGATGGTTCATGGAGAGGTAGACATTCCTATTCGTGTGGGTTCTCAAGTATTCGACTCAACTTTCTATGTGATGGATATCCGTCCATCTTATTTCTGTTTACTGGGTCGACCTTGGATTCACAAAGCTGGGGCAGTGACCTCTACCTTACACCAGAAGCTCAAGTACCCTGTCAGAGGGAAGATTGTCACTGTGCAGGGAGATGAGGAGTATATGGTTAGTCACTTGAATTCCTTCCGGTATATTGAGATGGACGGGGAGTTTATTGACACCCCCTTTCAGCATTTTGAAGAGGTACCTCCAATATTGGCAGCAGCAGAAACAGTGGTTGAGGAGGACTTTCCTCTGAAGATGGCTTCCTTGAAGGACGCCCGGGCTGTAATCAAGAAAGGTGAATGTGCTAACTGGGGCAGGCTCCCTGATTTTACACCTAAAACTGACAAGTTTGGACTGGGTTTTACTGCAGAGGCTCAGAGGGCTGTGCGCAAGGCAAGGACTAGAAGACCTCCTGTGCTCATCACCAATCCAGGAGTGAATGCTGTTGGGGATGAAGACGAAGTGGAAGAGTCAGAGTTTGATAGCTGGATTTACCCGACGACTGATGGTGGATTGACCAATTGGACTGCTAAAGATCATACTCCTGTTACTTTTGTTACGCAGTAATAAACTCCTTTGTTTTTGTTATTTGTAATAAACAATGAATTAAAACTCTATGGCCCAGTGTCTTACCCGGGGCACCGTGGCTTCATTTGTGAGGGCATATTAATTGTCATTTCATATATCATGAATAAGGACCTTGGACGTTTGATCACATTTCAAATCTTGTGCTCCTTTTCTTTCTTTCCTTTCTTTATATATTGCAAAATAACTGTATTTACACACACTCACTCATATAGGTTTCAATCCACTCTGGATCTCACTGGTAACGACTCTGCTACTTCCAGTTATGACTTCGAAAATCCGATCAACTTAGCCGAAGACGAAGGTGAAGATGATTGCGAAGTGCCTGGCGAACTTGCAAGACTGTTACTCCAGGAAGAGAGGGAAATTCAACCACATGAAGAGCCAGTGGAGACGATAAATCTGGGTACTGAGACAGATAGAAAGGAGGTTAAGATTGGTGCCAACCTAGAGCTCAGCGTGAAGCAACGGTTGACTCAGATGTTATATGATTATGTGGAGATCTTCGCCTGGTCCTACGAAGACATGCCCGGTTTAGATACCGACATTGTGGTTCATCATTTGCCTACCAAGGAAGACTGCCCTCCGGTTAAGCAGAAGGTCCGCCATATGCGTCCAGAGATGTCCGAGAAAATCAAAGCTGAGGTTATGAAGCAATTCGATGCCGGGTTTCTTGCAGTGACTTCTTACCCTCAGTGGGTTGCTAATGTGGTGCCGGTACCGAAGAAAGATGGTAAGGTCAGAATGTGTGTCGACTACAGGGATCTGAACAGGGCCAGCCCCAAAGATGACTTCCCCTACCTCACATTGACGTTCTGGTTGATAATACTGCTCAGCACAAGGTGTTCTCCTTCATGGACGGTTTTTCAGGTTATAATCAGATTAAGATGGCTCTTGAAGACATGGAAAAGACTACCTTTGTTTCTCAATGGGGCACCTTCTGCTATAAGGTCATGCCATTCGGGTTGAAGAATGCTGGGGCAACCTACCAACGTGCCATGGTTGCCTTATTTCATGACATGATCCATCATGAGATAGAAGTGTATGTTGACGACATGATTGCAAGGTCCCAAACTGAAGAGGAACACCTTGACCATCTGCAGAAACTGTTTGACCGTCTGAAACTGTACAAGCTGAGGTTGAACCCGAACAAGTGCACCTTCGGGGTTAGATCTGGAAAGTTGCTAGGCTTCGTTGTAAGTGATAAGGGTATTCAAGTGGACCCTGCCAAGGTTAAAGCCATCCAAGAGATGCCAGTTCCTAAGACAGAGAAAGAGGTCAGAGGCTTTTTAGGACGTCTGAATTACATTGCTCGGTTCATCTCGCACCTAACTGCTACCTGTGAGCCAATCTTCAAGCTGCTGAAGAAAGATCAGGTAGTACGTTGGAACGATGAATGTCAGGCCGCTTTTGACAGAATCAAAGAGTATCTCCAAGAACCACCCATCCTTATGCCACCGGTTGAAGGGAGACCTCTGATACTATACCTGACAGTACTTGACAACTCAATGGGGTGTGTGCTGGGGCAGCATGACGAGTTTGGCCGAAAAGAGCATGCCATTTATTACCTTAGCAAAAAGTTTACCGACTGTGAGACCCGATACTCACTGCTTGAGAAAACTTGCTGCGCTTTGATATGGGCTGCTCGCCGGCTGAGACAGTATATGCTGACTCACACTACCTTGTTGATTTCAAAGATGGATCCTATAAAGTATATATTTGAAAAGCCTGCCCTGTCTGGGAGAATAGCAAGATGGCAAATGATCTTAACGGAATACGACATACAATACACGACTCAGAAAGCCATCAAAGAAAGTGTATTGGCAGACCACTTGGCACATCAGGCAGTAGACGATTATCAGTCAATGAACTTCGAGTTTCCAGACGAGAGTATCATGATTGTGACTGATTGTGAAGTACCTGGACCGGATGAAGGACTTGAGGAAGGATCCCGATGGTCTATGCACTTTGACAGAGCCTCCAATGCTTTGGGTAACGGTATCGGCGTTGTGATCATATCCCCTCAAGGCACTCATACTCCACTTACCGCCCGACTATGTTTCAACTGCACCAACAACATGGCGGAGTATGAGGCATGCATCATGGGTCTCCTAGCTGCGATTGACTTAAGGATCAAGTTTCTGAGTGTCTTCGGAGATTCCTCTCTCGTGATCAATCAGATCAAAGGAGAGTGGGATACGAAACATCCGAATCTTATTCCTTACAGAGAATGTGTGTTGACATCGATCCCCCACTTCACAGAGATAACCTTTGAACACTTTCCGAGAGAGGAGAATCAGCTGGCGGACGCGTTAGCCACGATGTCTTCCATGTTCAAGGTCAAATGGGACAATGAGGCTCCCCGGATCATTATCTGGAAACTGGACGAACCGACATACTGTTGTGATCTCGAGACTGAATTGGTGACTGAGAAGCCTTGGTACCATGAGGTGAAGAGATACTTGGAAGCTCAGGAATACCCTGAAGGTGCATCTGTCAACGATAAGAAATTTCTGAGAAGGTTCGTTGCAAAGTTCTTTCTTAGCAATGGCATCCTGTATAAGCGAAACCATGATTCGACCTTACTACGTTGTGTGGATAAGACTGAAGCAGAAAGGATTATGTCGGAGTTACATGAAGGTGCATTCGGAACACATTCTAGTGGACATACTATGGCAAAGAAAATCCTTCGGGCAGGGTATTTCTGGTCCACAATGGAAGCCGACTGTTACCAACACTCTCGGACATGCCATAAATGCCAGATATATGCAGATAAGGTGCATGTTCCTCCAGTTCCTCTGAATGTCTTGACAGCACCTTGGCCGTTTGCAATGTGGGGCATAGATATGATCGGTGAGATTAAACCCACGACATCCAATGGGCATCGCTTCATCTTGGTAGCGATTGATTACTTCACGAAGTGGGTCGAAGCAGCTTCCTACGCTACGGTAGCCAAGGATGTTGTGGCACGGTTCATTCGGCATAACCTGATCTGTCGATACGGCGTCCCAGAAAGGATTATTACAGACAACGGTACCAATCTTAATAACAAGATGATCACTGAGCTCTGCGAGCAGTTTAAGATACAACACCACAACTCTTCTCCTTACAGACCGAAGATGAATGGGGCTGTAGAAGCAGCAAATAAGAACATTAAGAAAATCGTGCAGAAGATGACAATGACTTATAAAGATTGGCACGAGATGTTACCGTTTGCTCTACATGGGTACCGTACCTCAGCAAGGACGTCAACCGGGGCAACTCCTTTTTCCTTGGTCTACGGTATAGAGGCAGTTTTACCGATCGAAGTGCAGATACCCTCTCTCCGGATAATGAAGGATGCAGATCTGAGCGAAGATGATTGGATCCAGACACGACTTGATCAATTAAACCTGATTGATGAAAAGAGACTTGCTGCTATTTGTCATGGTCAGACGTATCAAAAGCGGATGATCAGGGCATTCAACAAAAAGGTCAGACCACAAGAGTATCAAGTTGGGGATCTGGTAATCAAGCGCATCATCCTTCCTCAGAGTGATCCAAGGGGCAAATGGACCCCTACGTACGAAGGGCCATTTGTGGTTAAACAGGTGTTCTCAGGAGGAGCCATGATTCTAACCAACATGGATGGTGACGACCTTCCTCACCCCGCCAATGCAGACATAGTAAAAAGATACTACGCATGAAAAAAAAAAGACCCGCTAGGTTGACATACCTAGGAAAGAATTAGGGCTTCCCGGCGAACCAAAAGGGTTCGGGCAAAATGAAGGGATGAAATGAAAAATCTGTACACCCGGCAAGTCGAAAACCTGAAAAGGCGGCTTGGGAAAAAATGGGTATCCCGGTGGACTGAAAACCCGAAAGGGCGGTCCAGGAAAAAGTTAGGGATAAAGCGTAATACTATGTCTCATTGGATCACCCTGCATCCAGAATCCGGTATCTACATCAAGTTTAGACGGCATCGATCAATCAGCTTCATCTTCAGCTAGGTCATCAAGTGATGAGACGCTCGAAGATATAAAGGCGATAACAGAGTTGGAACCCAGTGGGATCATTCTTTTCACACAACTGTTTTGTTTTCCCTTTGTACAAATTGTATAAACTCTTTTGATTCGGCAGTGTTCACTTACTAGGACGTCAGCCTCTTGTATATAAAACGCCTATTTAGAGGAAAATTCAAAAAATCAATACAAATCCACTTTTCAGTTAAAATTGCCAATTGTTTTTCCTTTTCTGTTTTGTTTTGCGAAGAACGTCCAAGGTTCAATTTGTGATATATGCATTTGACACTAATTGCTAACTCATAAATATTTGCATACGAAACAAAGGATTGATTACAGGTAACATTAGAAACAGGGGAAATAATGAGTGGTCTAAGCGATCTAATTGTCTGTCCACCAAGGTATCAAGGTAAGTTCGGCTGAAGAACATAACCAGTATATCTTAATTCCCCAGAGAGTGAGTCAGCAAGTCAATGCACTCTCCCCAAGCAATATTATACTATCAGCCTTAAGGAAGTTGGGTATCCCTAGCAGATCTCAACATTCCCCAGTACAATATATGGATATTCTTAACAAGCATCCCCGGCAGTCTTGATCTAAGATTGATCCCCGGCGGTATACCAGACATTCAGTGGAGTTACTTCCAGTACATCTCAAAATTTCCCCAGGAGAGTCCAATCAAGATTTCCCTAGGAAAGTTTGAATCATCTCCCCAGCAGGAAGCTTATCCCCAGTAGATTCTGGAAGCTTCTCCCCCGTAGAGCACGAACGTGTCTCCCGGCTTTATTCAAAGGTTATTTCCCTACCAGGATATAACTGGGTTATCCTCAGCCAAAAGCCACGGAAAGATCGTTCTCGGCAAAGTGTTCTTATCCCCAGCGAAGTCTATTAACACTTCCAACATCAACGGTATCCCCAACGAAGTTATCATCAACATCCCAGCAAAGTACCTCTCTCCCCACAGAGTATTGTTCCCCAGCAGGATCGCTAGAATAATTTTCTCCCCGCAGAGTAATCTCGTCGTCAAGTTTATTCCCCAACGGAGTTATCTTCTCCTACCGGTATTCTTGCAACTATCATCCCCAGCGGAAATAGAGCTCTACTCTTCCATATCAGCCCAGGATTCAACTTCCCGGCATCCGTCAAGGATTTATTTTCCTAGACGAAAATACATTCATAAACATCGCATTTCCATACATTATAGCATGCATATACGCATCATATCTTACAATCTCACTTATGTTGAGAACATCATTGCTGGATCCATATCATGCATTGCGTATGACTGACCTTTACCTTTCAGGAAAGATCCAGTCAAGTTCTCAGCTATTCCAAGGCCCTCTCTGGTTCAGTCAGATCGACCCTAAGATCTCCCTGATTCTTATCCAGTTGAAGATTCCAAGACCTTGCCTGGTTCAGTTAAATCGACTCCTAAAGATTTTTTCTGATTCTTATCTAGTCAAAGGCCTTCTCTGGTTCAGTCAGATCGACCCTAAGATCTCCCTGATTCTTATCCAGTTGAAGATTCCAAGACCTTGCCTGGTTCAGTTAAATCGACTCCTAAAGATTTTTCTGATTCTTATCCAGTCAAAGGCCTTCTCTGGTTCAGTCAGATCGACCCTAAGATCTCCCTGATTCTTATCCAGTTGAAGATTCTAAGACCTTGTCCAGTTCAGTTAAATCGACTCCTAAAGATTTTTCTGATTCTTATCCAGTCAAAGCCTCCTCTGGTTCAGTCAGATCGACCCTAAGATCTCCCTAATTCTTATCCAGTTGAAGATTTCAAGACCTTGTCCGGTTCAGTTAAATCGACTCCTAAAAGATTTTTCTGATTCTTATCCAGTCAAAGGCCTTCTCGGGTCCAGTTAAATTGATTCCTAAAGATTTTCCTAATAAAGACTCAGTAGAAGACATCCAAGATTCTCTCAGCGTTCCTGTTGAGGTAGTAATCGCCCCAAGATTCTCTCGGCGTTCCTGTTGAGGTAGTAATCGCCCCAAGGTTCTCTCAGCGTTCCAGTTGAGGTAGTAATCGTCCAAGGTTCCCTCACCGTCCCGTTGAGGTAGTAACCACCCCTGATCCATTCATCACCTTTTGAAGCTCCAGACTCGATTTCTGTATCTCGCCAGGGTGCGTCTGAGGAGGTTCAAAGATTCGATACATGTATCCAGCCAGAATGCATCTACATAAAGAGTTTGAAAATCAACTCCTGTAACAGGCCAGGTAATCATTTTCTTTTTTCAGGTACGCAAGTTCTCGCTAAGGAAACTCTTACGCGATCAACACCCATATGGCATCTATAAGCCCATCCCCCTATCCATCAATCTCCAAATGGCATCTATAAGCCCATTCCCACCATCACACTACTATGTGAGCGCA
Organism: Vicia faba; assembly: GCA_948472305.1. Taxonomy (NCBI): domain Eukaryota; kingdom Viridiplantae; phylum Streptophyta; class Magnoliopsida; order Fabales; family Fabaceae; genus Vicia; species Vicia faba. Next base: position 1,260,886,783 of record OX451740.1, read on the forward strand.
AATTTCTGGGCACTCTAGTGTTCAATCATCTTCCACCTTCGGATTACAAAAGGCACGCCAGCCAATCTACATCCTCAGGTCTAAGAAGATTGAACAGGGGCAACTGTTGTACCCCAAAATTTTCCCTCCCATATTCTTCAAGATTTGCCAAGTCAAAGGTTCAAAAGCTCTCAAGGGTTGCACAGTTCAATGGCCTCCTAACAGTCAAAAATTAGGGTTTTGATTCTAGCAAAGAAATTGAAGTTTTCAAGGGTCCAATCAAGTCCCACATGCCTATAAACATTGTCAAGCATCCTTATGCCAAGTTTCAAGACTTACAACACAAAATTGCACAGTCAAAAACCCTAGTTGCTCAACAGTCAACTGCAGGGGCAAAATGGTCATTTGGCAGTCAAAAGTCAAAATTTTTGGTCAACATCTTATTTTGAAGCCACAAACATCATTTGATCAATTCTTGATCATGATTCTCAAGGCATGGCTCAAAAAGTCTCAAGATGCAAAAGTTTCTATTTTTGGACAGTTGAAAAAGTCAACTGCAAATTGACCAAGGAATAACTTCCACATGGTTTATCAGAAAAATTCCATCCAAATCTCATTTTGAAGAGAATTACATTTACTACAACTCATCTTCACACTTCAAGTCCAAGAAATGCTCTCACAAAAAGTTATCAATCTCAACATTATAGGTCATTTTCAAAAGTCAACAAAAAGGCACTTTAAGTCAAAGACCATAACTTGAGATTGGTAAATAAAAATGACATGGGACCAAAAGCATTGGTTAGAGGACTTCAAGACCTTTCCAAAATGTCCAAGAACATGATCAAAGCTTAAACATTGAGCAAGATATGCCTTGTGGAAGTTGGGAAATTTTTGGAAATTTTGAAAAGTCAATTTTGCTTCAAATGCCTCAAAATTGCTAATGGGCCTCAATTTCTTCCAAGAATCATCACCCAAAAGCTATGCACGACCCATTGACCCAAAGGGGAGTTATTTTCTTATTTTTAATTTATTAATTGAATTTTTAAATCCATTAATTCATTTAATTAAAATTAAATATGAGAAAATACTAAACAAATGTTTTTAAATCTTTTTGTGCAGCTAATAGGTCCATTAAAAGCCTCAAGATTTCGTGCACACTCCATAAGGAAAGGATCTCCAATAATTGGCATGTTCTTCACATGAAAAAGATTGAAAAAGATACCATTGAAATCAAATCTCAAAAGCATTGAATACATGGTTGTTGGGCTTGGATTTTTGACCAAAATCATTCCATATACATACAGAAACCTAACCCTAATCACAAGAACAAGAAAGCTGCGCCCAAGAACACAAAGAAAACTTGCATTTTTTTCATAAAAAAGTTGAAACTGTTTTCATAGTTGCAGGTCGTTTCAAAGCAAAAGAATTGTTCCATTGCACTCCTGACACATCCAGGAAGCTACTCCAATCAAAATCAACTCTCCAAGCGCAAAGAATTGGTAGATTGGAGTCTAACTTTTCTGTAAAATTTTGATAATCGTGTTTGCATTTTCATACGTTATTCATGACTTTTAATATGTGATTTATACTAACATGATGATTCTAAAGCCATTGGTACCATCCAATTGAATTTTGGACGCCTGTATGCAAAGTTACCATGAACACGCATTAGGGTTTCAGAAGCTTAAAAAGAGGGCTTCATTCATATGGAAAAATTGAACCATAAGACCTATGCCATTGGACTCAGGACCTCAAAACGAATCAAACTCACTAGCCGCGCCCTATTTATATTTGCATATGAGCTATTCACTATTTTCCAGGTTTGAGTTAGTTGGGGTTTAAAACCCCCGCTATCTAATGCGTATATTTACAGGAAAACGAAGAAGAAGATTGGTTGTCCTCACGTGGTTGGCTGGTTCAAAAAGCTGGCGCGTTTTTTTGTCTTCATATCACTAACCCTTATTTTTTTATTATATTATTTATTTTCCATTGTATTAACAAATAAGCTTAATGGCTCAGTTGGTGGAAAGCAGTGGTTGCAAGCCTTGGGACCTGGGTTCGATTCCTAGGTCCCCTATACTCTTAATATTTTTTCTTGCAATATGATCAGGTACACTGACTCTCCTATAGTCCACCAAACATCCAACGCTTGTGCTTGCCACATGTCCAGCAACACCAATCCAAGGGCCAGCATGGGAGGACTACCCTAGACGCTAGTCAAACATTCTACACGTGACCATGGAAAAGTCAATAGGCCTTGAATCTTGCTTCCGCGACATTTCGCGAACCAGCGTTAAACAGTCAGTTCCAGATCCACCGATCACAAACCTCCTATCTTGCTCCCTCCTGTTGAAGGAAGACCGTTGATTATGTATCTGATAGTGTTCGATAATTCCATGGGTTGTATTCTGAGACAACAGGATGACACGGGGAAGGAAGACATGTTGTGCTCTGGCCTGGGCGGCAAAACGTTTGCGGCAATATATGTTGAATCACACCACTTGGTTGATCTCCAAAATGGATCCAATCAAGTATATTTTTGAAAAGCCTGCTCTTACTGGGAGAATTTCCTGCTGGCAGATGCTGTTATCTAAATATGACATTGAATACCGCACTCAAAAGGCTATTAAGAGCAGCGTGTTGGCAGATTATCTTGCTCACCAACCAGTTGATGATCATCATTCTGTGAAGTTTGATTTCCCCGATGAGGATGTGATGTTTCTGAAAGTGAAAGATTTTGATGAACCATTTTCTGAGGAAGTTCCTGATCTTGAATCTCGTTAGAGTATGGTATTTGATAGAGCTGTGAATGCTTATGGTAAAGGAATTGGTGTTGTGATTGTCACTCCACATGGATCACACATTCCTTTTACTGCATGGTTGACATTTGATTGTACTAATAATATGGCAAAATATGAGGCTTGCATCATGGGTCTCGAGGAAGCTATTGATCTCAGAATTAAAATTCTAGATGTGTATGGCGATTCAGCTTTGGTAATAAATTAGATTAAAGGAGAATGGGATACTCTTCACCCCAGATTGATCCCTTATAAAGATTATGCTAGAAGATTGTTACCCTTCTTTAATAGAGTTGAATTCTATCACATCCCCAGAGACGAAAATCAAATTATGGATGCTCTGTCAACTCTGGCTTCTATGTATCAGGTGAATACTTGAAATAATATACCTCGAATTATGGTTCGGCGACTGGATAGGCCCGCTTATGTGTTTACAACAGAAGAGGTAGCAGATGAGAAACCTTGGTATCATGATATCAAACATTTTCTCCAAACTCAGGAATACCCCATTAGAGCATCGAATAAAGATAGAAAGACCTTGAGAAGATTGGCTGGCAGTTTCTTCCTCAATGAAAATGTGTTGTACAAGAGAAATTATGACATGGTCTTTCTCAGATGCGTGGATAGACACGAAGCAGACATGTTGATGCATGAGGTTCATGAAGGCTCATTTGGCTCTCATGCCAATCGACATTCGATGGCTAAAAAGATGCTAAGGGCGGGTTACTATTGGCTGACAATGGAATCTGATTGTTACAGATTTGCAAAGACGTGCCATAAATGCCAGATTTATGCGGACAAAATTCATGTGCCTCCGACACTTCTCAATGTTATTTCTTCCCCATGGCCTTTCTCTATGTGGGGTATTGACATGATTGGAATGATAGAACCCAAAGATTCGAATGGACACTGTTTTATCTTGGTAGCAATTGATTACTTCACCAAGTGGGTGGAAGTTGCTTCATATGCCAACGTCACCAAGCAGGTGGTTGTGCGCTTCATTAAGAATAATCTCATATGTCGGTATGGTGTGCCCAGCAGAATTATCACTACAATGGCTCGAATCTTAACAACAAGATGATGACAGAAGATGAATGGGGCTGTAGTAGCTACTAATAAGAATATCAAGAAGATCATCTAGAAGATGGTTGTTACTTATAAAGATTGGCATGAAATGCTCCCTTTTGCTTTGCATGGATATCGAACATCTGTCCGCACTTCAACAGGAGCAACCCCATTCTCCCTTGTGTATGGAATGGAAGCGGTGCTCCAAATTGAGGTTGAGATTCCCTCTTTGCGTGTGAATGTGGAAACCAAGTTGTCAGAGGCTGAATGGGTCCAAAACAGGTTTGACCAATTGAATTTGATCGAAGAGAAGAGAATGACAGCTTTGTGTCATGGAAAGTTATATCAGAAGAGAATGAAGAAAGCTTTTGATAAGAAGGTCAAACCTCGTGAATTCAGAGAAGGCAACCTCGTGCTCAAGAAGATCATGTCTTTTAACGCTGATTCTAGGGGCAAGTGGACTCCCAATTTTGAAGGCCCATATGTTATCAAGAAAGCCTTCTTTGGCGGTGCATTAATTCTTGAAACTATGGATGGAAAGGAGTTCCCACGTCCCGTGAATGCTAATGCAGTCAATAAATACTTCGCCTAAAGAAATAAAAGAACAGCTCGCTAAGCTGAAAACCCGAAAGGGCGGCTTAGGAAAAAAAAGAGCGTCTCGGTAGGCCGAAAACCCGAAAGTGCAGTCTAGGAAAAAATTAGAGACATAAACAGAATAAAATTTCCTGCTAAGTTGAAAACCCGCAAGGGCAGTTTAGGAAAAAGTTAGGGACTTTCTTGGCAAGTAACTACATCAGACAAGACTTCATCGTTGGAGCAACAATCTCCTCGGATCTTCATCATACTTCAATAGAAGCTGCTTCTCAGAATTTAAAGAGTTGTTAGAGGGGATAATGGTCATTGTATCTCAATGTATATTTTCCATTATATATTACCATTTTCCGAACTTTGTAATCATCCATGGAGTCTCGCCATTCGTAGACTACCATTCTATTAATGAAATTTGAGCTTTTACCCAATTCTTTGTATTTCTTATTTTATTTAGCTTGCAAAGACTCCATTTATTATTGATAATAACTTTCAAAGAGGAAAGATTAAATAACAAAATTGATTTTCAAAAAGAATTTACAATTTGCTTTTACTTTAAAATTTGTGACGCAAGAAAAAAAACAAAAGTGGTGATCCCAGGAATGGACGAACTCCAGTTGTTTTCAGAAGTTTTGTTTCCCGGGGATGTTTTTCTCAAAATGTTTTCGCTGTATTGGGCTTGTGACTCCAGTTTCCCCATTCAAGTTTTCTTCATTTCTCCTCTTTTCTGAGTTTGCATGATATGAAGATTCAATCTAATATTTCTCCAGTGAAGGTTTCGTTTCTTTAATAGAAGTTCTTTCCGGAGAAGTGAAGGTTGAGAAAACACTTAGAAGGGGGGGGGGGGGGGGGGGTTGAATAAGTTTTTCTTCTTTTCTAGCGCAATACTAATGGAAGGACACTGGTAATTTTATCCTGGTTCATTTGAAACTCAAACTGTTAGAACATAGTTTGATTCTACAACCCTTAATTAGAGTTTTGATGATAAAAAAAACAAAGAACAAATATGCACTCTAAAATTTTGTTACTGTGTATGCAGAAGTTCTGACCAAAGCATCATCAGAAGTTAAGCTATAGAAGCTTTCACGCTGAGGTAATCAGAATCTGCACTGAAGAATGATGATCAGAACATGCGCTAAAGTGAAGAATACTCTGATTCTGAACAGAAGGTTCATATACAATCAGATTCTCACAACTCTAAGTTATCAATGTTCTGAAGCAATTGCAGCATACAAAATTGTAAGATTCTGAAGCGTTACTATTCAATAAAGACAACATCACATGCAACGACTTCATTCAGACAAGAATCTTCTCAATATGGAAACAGCTTAAATGTCCATTATCACGCTTTATGTTGGACATGATTCCATTTCCTATACAATTCGAAACACTGCAAGCTTACACACTTATTTCTACGCTCTAAATTGTGTTAAATATCACAGTTGTGATAACTGTTTTTGTAACGAAAAACAACCATACACAGAATTATTTTACTTTGATTAAGCCAGTTTTCCTTGAGATTGAACGGATTGTGGTTATAACTCAAGAGGACTTTGACAGTTTTCAAAGTAGTGATTGTAATAAGTTTTTGATTAGTGGATTAAGTCCTCGTTAGAGAGAGGCGAAATCATCTTGACGGGTGGACTGGAGTAGTTTGAGATCAAACGAACCGGGATAAAAATATTGTATCTTTGCGCATTTGATTTTAAGTTTTCAATTCAACCCCCCCTTCTTGTGTTTTTCACTTATTCAATTGGCATCAGAGCGCCTGGTTCTGAGTTAATACACTTAACCGTGTCAGTACAAGATCCAACCTTTAGAAAAACACTATGGTGGGACCAAGCCAAAACATTAGCAATGACTATCATGAAGACAAGGAAAAAATTAGTGGCAAACCTTCAGTCTTTGATGGAGAAAATTTTGACTACTGGAAAGACAAAATTGAGAGCTTCTTTCTGGCCCATGATGCTGATCTATGGGACATGGTAACTGATGGATACATACATCCAGTGGATGGAATTGGTCATAAGATAGACAGAAAAATGATGTCTGAGCAGCAAAAACGTGATTTCAGAAACCATCATAAAGCCAGAACAATACTCCTTAGTGTTATCTCATACTCAGAATATGAGAAAATCTCAAACAGAGAGACAGCCAAAAACATGTTTGACTCGCTGAGAATGACGCACGAAGGCAACATACAAGTCAAAGAAACCAAGGCCCTTGCGCTCATTCAGAAGTATGAGGCATTCAAGATGGAAGATAGTGAATCCATAGAAGCAATGTTCTCAAGATTCCAGATCCTTGCTGCTGGGCTAAAGGTTCTTGACAAAGGATATTCTACTGCTGATCACGTAAAGAAGATCATCAGAAGTCTACCCAAGCAATGGAGGCCAATGGTCACAACACTTAAGCTAGCCAAAGATCTCAACAAGATATCTCTGGAGGAACTTGTCAGCTCCCTCAGAAGTCATTAGATAGAGCTAGAAGAAGATGAGCCTCAAAAGAAAGGTAAGCCACTAGCATTAAAATCTAACAGAAAATCTGATTCTAAGGTTTTGCATGCTATGGAAGAAACCTTTGATGGATCCTCATCAGAAGAAGATGAATTGTCTCTCCTCTCCAGAAGGGTGAATCAACTGTGGAAGCAGAGACAAAGGAAATTCAGAAATCCTAGAAGATTAGAGAATCAAAATGAATCCTCCTCCAGATACAAAAAGTCTGAGTCTTCCTCTTGACATAGAAGATCTGAAGGTTCTTCAGGACATAGAAAGTCAAATAACAAGGACATCATGTGCTATGAGTGCAATGAGCAAGGGCACTACAAAAGTTACTGTCCAAGGCTTCAGAAAGAGAAGCCTAAAAAGAAGTTCTTCAAGGAGAAGAAGAAAATCCTTATGGCAACATGGGACGATTCAGACACTTCTGATGTTGACTCAGATTCAGATGATGAAAGAGAAAACATAGCTCTCATGGAAAATGTGTCAGAAGACAGTGAAGCTTCTGGTTCAGACTCAGAATTAGACACTGAAGAGGTATTCCCTGACTTCACTATTAATTTTACTAAGGCTGAACTTGCAGAAAGTCTAAATGAAATTCTGGAAAGGTATCAGCAAATCAGAGTCAAATTCAAGAACCTAAAAAGGGATTTTGTCTCTGACTCTGAAAAGACTGAGAGTCTCAGATTAGAGAGTTCTGAGTTAAAAGAAAAGGTTTCAAAATTAGAAAACAATTTTCAAAACTCTCAGAAGGAAATAATCTCAGAGACTCCCAGTAATGCTGATGAGATCATCAAAGAGTATGATCACAGCTTTCAGAAGTTTCTGGCTAAAAACATAGATAGAAGCAAGATGGCTTCAATGATCTATGGAGTTAGCAGGAATGGCAGAAAAGGGATAGGATATCAAGGTAAGGTATCTACACCTAAGAAAGTCATGGACTTAGTCATAAAACGCACACCACTTAAATCACACTTCATATATTGGCACATACACGACCTAAAATACACTAGTAATGATTACTCTGTCAAACCAAAATTCAACCAGAATTTTGTTAAAATTAACAAAACCAGGACCCAAGAAGATATGGGTACCTAAGGACAAAATTATATATGTAGCAGATATCTTTAGCAGCAAGGCTAAAACACCAGTCATGGTACATGGACTCTGGATGCTCTCGACACATGACGGGAAGAAAGCATATGTTCCAAAGCCTGGAACTTAAACCTGTACGTGGGCTTTGGAGGCAACCAAAGAGGAAAGATCATTGGCTCTGGAACAGTAGGTAATGGAAATCTTCCCTCTATAAATAATGTGCTATTAGTTGATGGATTAATGCATAACCTGTTATCCATAAGCTAATTAAGTGATAACGGTTATGATATAATATTTAATCATAATTCATGCAAAGCTGTTAGTCAGAAAGATGGAACTATCCTTTTTAATGGAAAGAGGAAAAACAACATTTATAAGATAAAACTTTCTGAACTAAAAAGTCAGAATGTAAAATGTCTTCTCTCTGTTAACAACGAGCAATGGGTCTGACACAGAAGATTGGGGCATGTTAGTATGAGAAGAATATCTTAGATTAACAAACTCAATCTGGTCAGAGGACTTCCTAATTTGAAGTTCAACTTAGATGCTCTGTGTGAAGCATGTCAGAAAGGCAAATTTGCAAAACCTGCTTTTAAATATAAAAATGTTGTTTCCACCTCTAAGCCATTAGAAATTCTGCACATAGACTTATTTGGACCAGTAAAAACTGCGTCTGTTAGTGGCAAGAAGTACGGGTTAGTGATCGTAGATGACTATAGCAGATGGACATGGGTAAAGTTCGTAATACACAAGGACGAGTCACACTCTGTGTTCGTTGCTTTCTGTAACCAAGTTCAGAATGAAAAGGATCTTAGAATCGTCAAAGTCAGAAGTGATCATGGTGGAGAATTTGAAAATAAAAATTTTGAATCATTTTTTAATGAAAAAGGCATCTTGCATTACTTCTCTTGTCCCAAAACTCCCCAACAAAATGGAGTTGTAGAACGAAAGAACAAAACACTGCAAGAAATGGCCAAAACCATGATCAATGAGACTAACATCGCTAAGATCTTCTGGGAAAAAGCAATTAACACAGCGTGTTACATTCAGAATATAATCTCTATAAGAACTATTCTGGAAAAGAATCCATATGAACTGTGGAAGAACAAAAAGCCCAACATTTCTTCTTTCCATCCGTTTGGATGCACTTGTTTCATTCTGAATACTAAAAATTATCTGAACAAGTTTGACTCTAAAGCACAAAAGTGTATTATGTTAGGATACTCTGAACGCTCAAGAGGGAACAAAGTATACAATACAGAAACACAGATTGTTGAAGAGTCAATCATTGTTAGATTTGATGATAAGCTTTACCCTTAAAAGTCAAAGCAGAATGAATTCTTTTTAGATATAGAAGTTGAATTCACATGTACTGGAGACAACTCATCAGAATTTCTCAACAGAGACACTCCAACAACTTCAGAAAGAAATGTTACAAGCAATCCAACACCTTCTGTTGATCAACTCCATAAAAGGTTTTCCAGAAGTTGCATAGCTCACCCAGAAGATAAGATCCTGGGAAAGAAGGATGATCCAATCAAAACAAGATCAACATTCAGAAACTCTGAAGAATCCCTTATGGGACTGGTCTCTCTGATTGAACCAACAACAATTGATGAAGCTCTTCTGGATAATGACTGGATTCTAGAAATGCAGGAGGAATTAAATCAATTCACCAGAAATGACGTATGGGATCTGGTTCCCAAACCAAAAGGATTCAACGTCATTAGAACAAAGTGGGTGTTTAGAAACAAACTGAACGAGCAAGGAGAAGTCATCAGAAATAAAGCACGACTAGTAGCACAAGGTTACAATCAGCAAGAGGGGATAGACTATACAGAAACCTTTGTTCTAGTTGCTAGGTTAGAATCTATCAGACTCTTAATCTCATTTGTTGTAAACAATGGCATCACTCTGTATCAGATGGATGTCAAAAGTGCATTCCTAAATGGCTATATAGATGAAGAGGTATATGTGCACCAACCCCCTGGGTTTGAGAATTCCAAACACCCAGAATATGTTTTCAAACTAAAGAAGTCACTTTATGGCCTGAAACAAGCTCCCAGAGCTTGGTATGAAAGACTAAGTAACTTCCTGTTAGAAAAGGAATTCACCAGAGGGAAAGTGGACACAACCTTGTTCTGTAAGACATTTAAGAATGACATTTTAGTGTGTCATATTTATGTAGATGATATCATCTTTGGATCTACTAAACCTTCTATGGGAAGAGAGTTTGCTAAGTGCATGCAGGCACAGTTTGAGATGAGTTTAATAGGGGAACTCAAATTATTTATGGGTATTCAGATAAACCAAACCTCAGAAGGAAATTACATTCATCAGAGCAAATATGTCAGAGAACTTCTGAAGAAATTTGATCTCTCAGAATGTAAGCCCTCAAAGACTCCAATGCACCCCACATGCATACTGGAAAAGGAAGAGGTAAGTAAAAAGGTTGAACAGAAAATCTACAGAGGTATGATTGGCTCTCTCCTTTATCTGACGGCTTCAAGGCTTGATATTTTATTCAGTGTTTGCTTATGTGCTAAATTCCAATCAGATCCTAGAGAATCTCACTTAACATCAGTTAAGCGAATTTTCAAGTATCTGAAAGGTACTACTAATCTGGGATTGTTTTATAGAAAATCCAATGAATACAGCTTAGTAGGATACTGTGACGCTGATTTTGCTAGAGACAGAGTAGAGCGTAAAAGCACTTCTGGAAGCTGCCAGTTTCTGGGAGACAATCTGATCTCATGGACCAGCAAGAGACAGTCTACAATAGCATTGTCAACAACAGAAGCTGAATACATAGCAGCTGCTGGATGTAGCACTCAAATGCTCTGGATGAAAAGTCAACTTGAAGACTTCAACATATTTGAGAGTAACATTCCTATCTTCTGTGATAACACTTCAGCTATATGTCTCAGTAAGAATCCTATTTTGCATTCTAGGGTTAAGCATATAGAAATAAAATATCACTTTATTAGGGACTATATTCAGAAAGGAATTCTTACCTTCAAATTTATTGACACATACCATCAATGGGCTGATGTATTTATAAAACCTCTTTCTGAAGATAGATTCAATTTCATTCTGAAACATCTCAGCATGAAGTTATGCCCAGAATAAAATGTTTTATTTGCATATCTTAACCCTCAGAACTTTATTGCTTTCTGTGAACATCTGATCAACTTTTCTTCTCAAAGTTAGAAGTAAAGTTGCCTCAGAACCTATCTATGAAGATCTAAACGTTTCATTTCAAGGATAGAGGCGTGCAGTTCACATCATCAAACATCTGTCATCCTCTCACAAGCTACCTTCTGAGGCTGAACACGTGTTCAAATTCTGAAGGGTCCAAGGCTCTGATTGGATGCATTGAGACACTTGTCAGTGGTAACTGTTCAATATCTTTCTAAATCCCCTAATCTCAGGTCTCATTAATGCATATAATCATCACTTATTTTCTTTCTTACTGTTTACGTTTTCAAAAACCTATATAAACTCAACTTACTATTTCATTCATTCACATTTGACTCTCTTCTATATTCTCTCTTGTTTCAAGTTTCGTTTTCAAAAACCCTTTCCATTTTCTTCAAAGAACCCGTGTGAACAATGGCATCATCATCAAGTCTCAAGAATCTCAGTGATCCTGAATCTTCATCAACTAAACAATATGAGGAACCCATTAGAACGCTTCTCACTCCTATTTATAACCTAGAAGTTCTCTGAGTTGATCATTGATTTTGAAAGTTTACAAGAAAATGGGTTTAATCTCTATGAAGACGTAACTGCACAGGGTTGGAAGAGATATTTTGACCGTCTGTTGGGTCCAACGTTTCCCATTCTCGTCAAAGAGTTCTGGATTCATGCTACCTCATCCAACCACCAAGTTACATCGTATGTTATGGGAAAGAAGATAGTCATAACAGAAGATTTAATTGGGAAACTCATTGGATACAATGGTGGTGGAGTCAGATGCATTGATATGGCTGATAGATGTTCTGACCTAAAATCTATTGCCAAGGAAATCTTCACATCTGGACAGCCATCCAGCAAGATCATAGACTTGAAGGATCATCACAGAATCTGGGCTAGAATAATTCTAGGATGTATCAATCACCGGAAGCCTACAAGCTCTCCTGATTACATCAATATTGATCAGCAGTTTCTGATTTACTTCATTGCAAAGAAGACCAAGATAAACCTTCCACACTTGCTCTTCAACCATCTCAGAACAAGTGTGAAAGAGACAAGAGAAGAATAAAGAACTAAGAGGGATTGGATTCCTCTAGGAAGAATTATTTTAGATATTCTAACAGAAAACATGATGATAGAACATCTGACAGAGGCTCATGAAATAAGCACTCTAGAAGCAACCACTGGGAAACCTCTGAACGCCAAGAATATGAAGAAAGTGAAGATTATTGAGAACATTAAGAGGAAACTAACTATTTCTTCTCATGAGGCCATCACTTCTAGGAGAATCCCTCTGAAGGATTTTCCATTATTCTCTAAGATAGATGCCTCCCTAGAAATCATAGTCAGATACCTTGAAGCTTGCAAGGCTGATGGGACTGTTCCAAAAATTAACATCCAAGATCTACACAAGCCAGCTCCAGAGGTTGTGCTAAAGAAATCCAAAAAGAGGAAAGCAGGAGAAGGATCCTCTCAGAAGACACCTAAAGCTACGAAAAAGAAAGGTAACCCATCTTCTGTTTCTGTTATAGAATCGATAACTGTCTCTGTTCCAACATCTGAAACAATTCCCCCTCAACCAATAGAAAATCCTTCACCCCAAACATTTGAGGATTTTGACATAGAGTTTGACCCATCTGTAACTCTTGGAAACTTTTTGAATGAACCTAACTCCCCCAATCGAAATCCAAATTCAGAACATCATCAACTAGAACTTGCCAAAGTTCTATTTGACATTGAACTGTTTGATCAAGACTTTTCCTCACCAATACCAGAAAACCCAAACACTCAATCTCCACTCCCAGAAAATCCAAACTCTCAACAACAACCAGAAAATCCATAACCACACTCTCCTCAACCAGAACATCTGAACCTCAACTCACCATAACCAGAAAAAAGACACTCTCTCTCTCTCCACCTTCTGAAAACCCATCCTCTGAAATTCCTGAACCAGAACCTCAACATGCTACCACAAACCAATCTGAAGACTCTCCTTCAGATTCTGATACCACTATCCCAATCCCTGGAATAACAAAACCTCTTACGGTTCACTTACCTCTCACTATTCATGATATTCCAGAAATCCATTCACCATATGAATCTACACCACCAAACACCCATAACACACCAATTATAATTTCTGACTCTTCCACTCCCTCACCCATCAACCATCCAGCTGACAACCTCAGAATTGTCATTGATCCACTAGTTCTGGACCGACTAGCTTCCACGTCAAACAAAATTGCCATTCCCAACCCTAAACCAACCGCAACCAAATCAGATGTTGTTAAGAGTCTGTTGATTTTTGAAACAGAAATGCAGGAATAGATCAATTCTTTGAAGCAAGCCAAGAGGTTTCTAATCCTGCTGCTTCTGATTCTCTGTGGGAAAGATTCAAAAAATGGCTCAACTCTGAAACTCTGAAGCTAAAATAATTGGGCTATGAAAGGGCTCAGAAGAACTTCAGTGATTAGCTTAAAGCCTTCCAAGATCAAGTTCTGAGCCAATGGTGCAAGAAAGAAAATCTTCCGCTAGATAATGCTTCCTGGAAAGAGCACCATCCTTCAGAAGTTGCTGAACCAGATTCTGATATGGTTCAATCAGAAGAGGCTGCAGAATGTTCTGAACAATAGGGGTGTTCAAAACCAAACCGGCCCAATAGAAAACCCCAAAACCGAACCGAACCAAAACGAAACCGCAAAAAACCACATTTGGTTCGGATGTGTTTGGGTCATTTTCTCGTGGAACCGCATGGTTCGGTTCGGTTTGCGGTTTGTATTTTACAAATCGAACCAAACCAAACAAAACCGCATTATGTTATAAAATCTTACTGACCAATATATATTTCTATAATTCTTTAGAGAAATCAACATGTATTATGTGTATATTTTATCATACTTTGTATTATATTCATTTTAATTTACAAATCATAAAAAATAAAATATTATTCATTTATAAATACTATTTTCACAAAATATATTTTATCATATTCTTTGTATAATATTTATTTAAGAATGCAATCTTGTTGATATCATTATTTAGATTTAGATAAAATTAGAATACGCAATTTTATGTATCAAATTATAAATTTATTTTGACAATTATAAATTTTTTATGGTAATGTATGAACAACTAAATATAAAATTATATTTTCCTATATATTTGTATGTATGACATAATAATTATTTTTGTAAAAAACCGAAACAACCGAACCAATCCAAACCGCATTAGTTTGGTTTGGTTTGGTTCAGATTTATTTTTAAAAGCCAACCGAACCAAACCGAACCGCATGTTTTTTTCTCTTGCGGTTTAGATGATTTTTTGCTTCAAAACCGCCCAAACCGCATCGCGAACACCCCTACTGAACAACATGCAACCCCTGAAGATACACCATCTTCGTCTCTAGTCATGCAAACTCTGGAAGAGTTGAAGAAAGAGAATGCATTAATCCATGCCAGACTGGATAAGCAAGAGGATACAAACAAAGAGATCAAGGGTATTCTGGATAAACAAGAAGATACTACAAAAGAAATCAAAGACATTCTAGGAAAGCAAGAAGAATCAAGCACTCAGATCAAGAGCTTGTTGGAAGCGTTGTTCACACGTCTTCCCCCTCCTTCTTAGATTTTTAAAACTGTTTATCAGTAATTTTTTATCTTTACCTCCTCGTTTCTGAAACTTGTCATTACATTATGTTTTCAATATAATTCATCTTTTTGACTCTGATTATATTTCTTTTTGATACTTGACAAAAAGGGGGAGAAAGTAAGATATTTTCAATAACAGTATACCGGGACAAAGTCTCAAACATTCTGAATATTTTAACCTCTACTTTCTGAAAAGTTTGAACAGGAACACATTTTGATAAGAACAGAAAGAGATGCATCAAAAGCTCTGACGAGAAGGAACTTCAGGGAAGTAATCAACTCAGGGGGAATCTCTCTTAAGCTTTTTTGTTTTATATTTTTCATTGAAAACTCTAGTTTTTGTCATCATCAAAAATGGGGAGATTGTTAGAACATAGTTTGATTCTACAACCCTTAATTAGAGTTTTGATGATAATAAACACAAAGAACAAATATGCACTCTAAAATTGTGTTACTGTGTATGTAGAGGTTCTGACCAAAGCAGCATCCGAAGTTAAGCTATAGAAGCTTTCACGCTGAGGTAATCAGAATCTGCGCTGAAGAATGATGATCAGAACATGCGCTAAAGTGAAGAATACTCTAATTCTGAATAGAAGGTTCATATACAATCAGATTCTCACAACTCTAAGTCATCAATGTTCTGAAGCAATTGCAGCATACAAGATTGTAAGATTCTGAAGCGTTACTATTCAATAAAGACAACATCACATGCAACGGCTTCATTCAGACAAGAATCTTCTCAATATGGAAACAACTTAAATGTCCATTATCACACTTTATGTTGGACATGATTCCATTGCCTATATAAACAAGCTAAGAGGACAAATTGTTTACAATTTTTTTACACTACTACAATACAATTCAAAACGCTGCAAGTTTACACACTTATTTTAACGCTCTAAATTGTGTAAAATATCATAGTTGTGATAACTGTTTTTGTAACAAAAACAACCATACACAAAATTATTTTACTTTGATTAATCCAGTTTTCCTTGAGAATGACCGGATTGTGGTTATAACTCAAGAGGACTTTGACATTTGTCAAAGTAGTGATTGTAATCAGTTTTTGATTAGTGGATTAAGTCCTCGTTGGAGAGAGGCAAAATCACCTTGATGGGTGGACTGGAGTAGTTTGAGATCAAACGAACCAGGATAAAAATATTGTGTCTTTGCGCATTTGATTTTAAGTTTTCAATTCAACTCCCCCTTCTTGTGTTTTTCACTTCTTCACAAACTACTCTAGTCCACCCGCCAAGGTGATTTCACCTCTCTCAACGAGGACTTAATCCACTATAATCAAACTAATTACAAGCGCACAACCAAACTGGTGTGACTAAAAATACAATGCACAAGCTAACTGCAAGTGACTAAAACCTCTAAGACTCAACTAGTCCTAGCCCTCTTGAGAAATATGACCCAACTGGTCTCTCAAGGAACACTTACTAAATTGTATCTTAATAATAGTGAAAAAGATTTGCTTCTAAAAATCTTTATCACAACTGTGATTTTTAACTAAGATTGTTGCCCAATACTTAAGAACTACCCATTATACAATATTAGTTTACAAGTATGAAAACAGTGAGTGTAAGTGTGATACGGTGGCAGAACTGACTGTTTAATACTGGTTTGCGTTTTGCGTTTTTTGTTCGCAAAATGTCGCGGTAAGCAAGAGTCGCCACCGACTTTTATTTAATCCAATCCGAAAGGAAAAAAGTACATAAAAAATCCTTTTTCGAGATATCCTGAGTACGAGGGGTAGATTATAGAAAGAGGAGTTGTTAGCACCCTTTCTATCCATGGTTTTCCACGGGCTCTTAGGTACTTGCTCATTTTTAAAATTGCTTGTGTGTGTGCTTTGTTTTGAAAAGTTTTACTTCGTGATAACCCTTGTAACAGTCCTCAAAGGTGCGACGAAGTTGTTTTGAATATTGTTTTGAAAAGTGTAAGTGTGAAGAGTTTTGATTTGAGCAAGTACCTACCATCATCTATCTAATCGAAAAAAGATTGTTTCTATTCTTGTTCCTTTAGACAGCGCTATCCTACTATTGAGAAATAGGTAGCACCGTCATTAGATTTGTAAGGGTCAATTCGAAAGGGACGTACGATCACTAAAGCAATGTTAGGACACCTTAGTAATAACCCTAGAGTCTTAAGATCATATTTGAGGCAAAATTTCCGAGGCAACATTTCCGAGGCAACAATCGAATGGGACATTTTATCTTTTTCGATAGGAGGGCAGCCACTAAGACACCCTATGCTTAATGATCATTTACCAAAGGCAACCGAAGTGAGAGTATACCCTAAGAGTGATATGTGCGAGTGATTTGTTTCAGTTATTTATCTTTGCACATTAGGGTTTTCTAACTATATTAATTTGTCATGCATTCTTGCCATACAATCCTATTAGCATACATCTAAGCAGTTAAATATTTGCAGGAATTAAAAAGGCGAGAAAATAAATCTACGCTATTACAAGGCTTCGGGGAGGGGGATTAATTACATAGCCAAAACAACCCGAGAAAAAGCGATAAGTAAAAGCCCTAAATTAAACTATTACAAACCATGAACAATTACAAAAATATTGGCAAAAATAATTAACAAGCGCGCAATGAATTAAATACGAGACAACTAGGGTTTTGAACCTTGACTAAACCTATTTGCGATTGATTAAAAAAATGTTTTTGTCATGTTTTGTTATTTAAGAAAATAGTGAATGATTGAATCAAAAAAAGAAAAAACCTAAGTTCTAGTTAATTTTAAACTAAGAAAAAATAAATAAATTCAATCTAAAAACCTATTTTTGTATTTTTATTTATTTGAGAAAACGAGAAAATAAAATTAAATCAAGATTTTAAACCTGATTTGCTAATTAGTTTTAATTATAGAAAATAAGCTAAAGTTGCCCTAAGTTAAACTAAATTAAATTAACAAAATTAATTTTGATAAAAAAAGTCTAATTCTAATTTTTTGATTTTCTTGATTTTATGATTTTATGGAAAATAGTTAATTTGTTAATTAAAATCATTAAAAGAATTAAAGAAAAGAAACAAAAAAGTTAGAGATGGGCCTGATATCATTTAGCAATTCTGGGGGTATGCTGTTGAAATTCTGGGCCCAAACCAATCTCAGTCCGTTTGACTTTTCCTGATTCGGTATGGCTGTTGACTTGAGGAGCATGGTACGCCTCTTACTACCTGAGTGTTGGATCCAGCTTGCTAATGGATCTGATGGTGGAATTTGGATAGCCTATGGTGGACGCTTAAGGCTGCAGTGTACCTAATTACATGAAACAAAATAATGCAAAGAAAGGTTGGGACCTGGGGATTGAACCCAGACCCTTAGGCTCGTTCCCAATACCACACTGCCAACTAAGTTGCGTTGCTTGTTTGTACATATAATAGAAATAAACAATATAATAAAATCACGTGATGTATTCAGAAAAAATGCACGAAAATTCAAACCACCCAACCAGGGAGTGCCACACATCGTCTTCTTCCTCAAACCGTCGTTTTAGGTAACAGAACTTTTACCTACAAACGTTTGCTGTAGGTATAACCTTGTCCATCTCCAAAATTGCATATGCTCAAGATAAATGACAATGGATGGTACCAATCAACTCGTCTCATCCTCACGAGCATCATGGTACCAGAATCAACGCCCAATTTTTATTGCATTAAAAACCCCTAAACAAGAACACAAAACCCTAACCATGGCAATATCATGTACATACATCAAAAAATGCAATTAAATGGAATGACTAGCTTGCAAACACATGATAAACACGAGTGTAACAATCAAAAGTGCTAAAGATGCGTGAATTAGCGAAATCAGAATCAAGTTTTTGGGAAAACCGTGGAAGGCGTAGAGCATGATTCTAGGCGTTTCAAGACCTGGGAGTGATTGGAATAGCTTCTTGGAACGTCTGGGAAGGGATTGGTGCTCTTGAAATGCTTTGAAACTCCTTGTAGAGTGAAAACCGATTCCCACTTTTCTTGAATTTTTTCAGTTTTGTTCTTGGCTATGCACGACCTCTAACCCTTGTTCTTACCTTGGATACGTTCAATATATATCATAGAGTGCATTAGGGTTGTAAAAACTGATCACATCTTTGGAAGTTTTCAAGATTTGATTTGATTTTCATGGCAGATGTAAACTTGCTATATTGAGCCAAATTGTGCCTTTCTTGTCCCAATCAGCCTTGATTTGAATTGATCATGATATACTTGCATTATTTGATTGAGATCCTGTCCAAAAATCAAATCACAACATATATTTTTCATTATTCATCAATTATTTGATTTAATTGAAATTTTAATTAACAAAAAATCAAAATAAATTGAAAAGTTAAGAAAATAAAATGAGGTTGGATATTTGGGTCATGGATCATATTATAAGTGAGGTGCAAGCATAAAATATTTGGCCCATTTAGCAAAAAATGCAAATTTGAGCACATTTGACTTTTGGCAATTTTGCAAAAATGGTCAACTTGGCCAATGCATAACTCTCTCAATTTTGAACCTAGAGAGGTGTTCTTGGACTTTTTAGAAAGCTTAGGATGTGCTATAAGAAACCCTTTTGGTCTCATCTCAAGTGAGTCTTCCATGTTCATGTATGAAGCTTTGACCCAAAAGGTGTTTTTGTTGACTTTTCAAAATGACCTATAATGTCAAAATTCATATCTTTCTGTTAGTGCATATTCTAAACTTGGCTGATGAAGATGAATTGTAGGGAATTGCATCCTCTTAAAAATTATCTTTGGATGGGTATTTTATGATAAAGTATGAGAATGTTATGCTTGGTCAAAGTTGGGTTAACCTTTCCTATAAAACCCTAATTTAGCAACTTTTGGGTTTTGATGAATTGTGAGAAATCCTTGAGGAATCATGATCAACCCTTGATCAAATGATGAATAATACTTAAAAATGAGGATGTTGACCAAAAATCTTGAGGTTTGACTGTATGTGGGCCATAGTTGACTTTTGACCTAGCACGGTTGATTTTTAGGCATTTTGAGCAATTGACTGAGCAAACTTCCTCTGCAAGGCTTGAAACTTGACATGGTTGACCTTAAGAACATTTTAAGACAATGGTGAACATTTGAGTCCTTTGTGGTCCACACATCTTGATGAAAATGGAAACCCTAATTTGAGATAGACTGTCTTAGGAGAGAGTTTGTCTGGTCAACTCTTGAACTTCTTTAAGCAATTTGGGGACCTCACTTACCATGTGTTTAGAAATATGGGAGGGAAAATTTTGGGGTACAATAGCTGCCCCTGTTCAATCTTCTTAAACCTGAGGATGTAGATTGGCTCGTCTGCCTTTCATGATCTGAAGGTGGAAGATGGTTGAACACTAGAGTGCCCAGAAATTTGCACTCGCATGAGGTAATACTTAACTTGTGATTTCGGGAATGGGATTATATATTCCATTTGGTAGTCGCTAGAGATTTGTCGGAGATGGGCTTAAAGATTCCATCCGAAGAAGTGTCGATCGCATAAGAGATTCCTTTGCGAGAACCCGTATACCTACTGTTGAGGAGGGCTTTCCTAGGGAATGATGGTCTCTGTCTTGAGAGAAATAGAGTATTAGGAGCTTCAGTTGGCCGTTACTCTACTGGGGAATAATTCCGGTTTTGGGAAGCGAAAGTGAAATGTGTGTTTAATTTGGGTATATGCTTAACCGCAACTTTCTGGGGAAATGTGAAATCAACTATGTTTGATTGGGTCCCGGTCTTAAAGTGTTGTGGACTGTTGTCTGGGATAAGAGAGGAAGAACTCGGATAGTAAGGTTATGAGAAGGAACCTGGATAATAGGGTTACTCCGAGATGAAAGCCTGGATAGTAGGGCTGGAAGGAACCTGGATAGTAGGGTTACTTCGAGATGAAAGTCGGGATAACGGGGCTTGAGAAGGAACCTGGATAGTAGGGTTTCTTCGATATGAAATCTGGGATAGTAGGGATGTGAGAAGTAACCTGGGTAGTAGGGTTACTTTGATATGAAAGCCTGGATAGTAAGGCTTCTTTGATATTAAAGCCTGGGTGGTAGGGTTGTGAGAAGGAACCTGGATAGTAGGGTTACTTCGATATGAAAGCCTGGATAGTAGGGCTGTGAGAAGGAACCTGGATAGTAGGGTTACTTCGATATGAAAGCCTGGGTGGTAGGGCTTGGGAAGGAACCTAGGTAGGTTTTCTTTTTTCGTACGGACGATTACTCTATTTAGCTTCGAGTGTTGATCATAGAGCTGCTGGAAATTGTTGATAATAACTACCTTTCCTGAAAGAAATACAGGGTTAGTTATGTGCGATGCATGAGATGCATTGTATGATGACGTTCTCAAAATAAATGAGATTATGTTATATGTGATGTATGCACATGTCATGATGTATGAACATGAAATGCTGACATAACAATCTGAGTCCGGGAAAATAAATCCCTGACTGCTGTTTGGAGAGTGTGAGAAATGGTATTCTTGATTGCTGTAAAAAACCATAGTTCCTCTGCTTCTGTTGGGGATGGTGAAAAAAGATGACTATGTTGGGAATTTGTCCCTAGGTTGGCGAATATTCTACTGGAAGAGACACTGTTTGAGGATAACTCTGCGGGGGATGAATTTCCATTGCTGGTGATAATGAATTCAGTTGAAGATTGAATTTCTGCCAGTGAGAGAAATAAACTCTGCTTGGGGAAAAATTTACTGACTCACTCGCGATTGCGAACCTTAGCTGGGGAGAGTTATGTCCTGTTCGGGAAAGCTAACATTACTGTCTTTGGATACTTTTTACTCTATGGGGAGTGTATGTACCACTGCTCATGTTCTCAAGCTGGCTCTATCCCTGTACCTTATGGGCAGAGTAACTGTAGGGTTTGGGCACTTCTTGTTTTCCCTGTCCCTGGAATTACGAGTAATTGTATTTGTTTCTCATGTAAATATTTATGAGCAAGCCATTATTTTCAAATGCATATATAAAAAATGAATCATTGGACGTTTTTGCAAAACAAAACAGAAAAATAAAAAAAAACAAGTTGAAATTTCTTGTGAAAATGAATTGTATTGATTTTTGAAGTTGGCCTGTAATAGGCGTTTCGTACAAGGAGGCTGACATCCCAGTAAGAGAACGACGACGAAAGATAGAAATTACAATTTGTGTAACAGAAAGAAAAAATAGCTATGTGAAACAATCCCATTGGGTTCCAACTCTGCTATTGCCTTTATATCTTCAAGCGTCTCATCACTTTGCTGCTTGGCTGAAAGTGGGTCAGATTGATTGGCGCCGTCTAAACTTGATAGTCGATACCGAATTCTGGTTGCAAGATGATCCAATGAGACATAGTGTTACGCTTTAATCCCTAATTTTTGCCTGGACCGCCCTTTCTGGTTTTTAGTCCACCGGGATACCCCTTTTTGCCCAAGTCGCCTTTTCAGGTTTTCGACTTGCCGGGTGTACGGTTTTTTTATTTTCATCCCTTACTTTTTCCCGAACCCTTTTGGTTCGCCGGAAAGCCCTTATTTTTGCCTAGTCCATTCAACCTAGCGGGTCTTTGATTATGCGTAGTATTTTTTCACTATGTCTGCATTGACGAGGTGAGGAAGGTCGTCACCATCCATGGTGGTTAGAATCATAGCTCCTCCCAAGAAAATGTCCTTAACCACAAATGACCCTTCGTATGTGGGGATCCATTTGCCCCTGGGATCACCTTGCGGAAGTATGATGCGTTTGATCACTAGATCCCTGACTTGATATTCTTGACGTCTGACTTTCTTGTTAAAAGCCTTGATCATTCGCCTTTGATACGTCTGACCATGACAGATAGCAGTAAGTCTCTTTTCATCAATTAGATTCAGCTGATCAAGTCGGGTTTGGATCCAGTCGTCTTCATTCAAACCCGCATCCTTCATAATCCTGAGAGAGGGTATCTGGACTTTGATGGGTAGGACTGCCTCCATGCCATATACCAAAGAGTAAGGTGTTTCCCCTGTCGATGTCCATGCTGAGGTACGGTACCCATGAAGAGCGAATGGTAATATCTCGTTCTAGTTTTTGTATGTCACCGTCATCTTTTGTACAATTTTCTTGATGTTCTTGTTAGCCGCTTCAACAACCCCATTCATCTTCGGTCGGTAGGGAGAAGAGTTATGATGCTGAATCTTGAACTGTTTACAAAGCTCGGTGATCATCGTGTTATTGAGATTTGTACCATTGTCAGTAATATTCCTCTCTGGTACACCATATCAACAGATCAGATTGTGCCGGATGAACTGCGCCACGACGTTCTTGGTTACTGTAGCGAAGGAAGTTGCCTCAACCCACTTTGTAAAATAATCAATTGCTACCAGAATGAAGTGATTCCCGTTAGACGCAGTAGGTCTGATCTCGCCGATCATGTCGATGCCCCACATTGCAAAGGGCCAAGGAGCTGTCAAAACATTCAGGGGAACCAGAGGTACATGCACCTTATCAGCATAGACTTGGAACTTATGGCAGGTTCGAGAGTGTTGATAACAATCGGCTTCCATAGTGGACCAGTAATATCCTGCCCGTAGGATTTTCTTTGCCATGGTATGTCCACTGGAACGGGTTCCGAAGGCACCTTCATATAACTCTGCCATGATCCTTTCTGCCTCGCTCTTGTCTACACACCACAGTAAGGTTGAATCATGGTTATTCTTATAGAGGATTCCATTACTGATGAAAAACTTTGCCGCGAACCTTCTCAGAAACTTCTTATTATTAACAGATGCCCCCTCGGGGTATTCTTGAGCCTCAAGATACCTCCTTACCTCGTGAAACTAGGGTTTATCTTCCACCTCTTCAGTCTCAATATCACAGCAATGTGCGGGTTCGTCCAACCTTACAATGGTAATCTGGGGAGCTTCATTGTCCCACCTGATTTTGAACATAGAAGACATAGTAGCTAGCGCATCCGCCAGGTGGTTCTCCTCTCGTGGGAAATGTTTAAAGGTTATCTCCTCAAAGCGTGGGAGAAATGTCAGTACATACTCTCTGTAAGGAATAAGATTCGGATGTTTCGTATCCCACTCGCCTTTAATCTGACTTATCACCAGAGCGGAATCTCTGAATACACTCAAGAACTTAATCCTCAGGTCAATAGCAGCTCGAAGACCCATGATACACGCTTCATACTCCACCATATTGTTGGTGCAATTGAAACATAATCGGGCGGTGAACGGAGTATGACATCCCTCCGGAGATATAATTACAGCGCCGATGCCATTACCCAATGCATTCTAGGCTCCATAAAAATACATAGACCATCGGGATCCCTCCTCAGGTCCTTCATTCGGTCCTGGTTCTTCGTAGTCGGTTACCAACATGATATTCTCATCCGGGAACTCGAAATTCATGGACTGGTAGTCATCCACGACCTGATGCGCCAAATGATCCGCCAATACACTCCCCTGGATTGCTTTTTGGGTTGCGTATTAGATGTCGTACTCATTTAAGATCATCTGCCATCTTGCTATCCTTCCAGAGAGAGCGAGTTTCTTGAAAATATACTTGATCGGATCCATCTTTGATATCAACAAGGTAGTGTGAGTCAGCATATACTGTCTCAGAAAGCGAGCAGCCCATGCCAAAGCGTAGCAAGTTTTCTCGAGCAATGAGTATCGGGTCTCACAGTCGGTAAACTTTTTGCTAAGGTAATAAATAGCGTGCTCTTTTCGACTAGACTCGTCAGGCTGCCCCAACACACACCCTATTGAATGGTCTAGCACTGTCAAGTATAAAATCAAAGGTCTTCCTTCAACTGGAGGCATCAGAATTGGTGGTTCTTGAAGGTATTCCTTGATTCTTTCGAAAGCGGTATGGCATTCCTCATTCCACCTTACCACTTGATCTTTCTACAGCAGCTTGAAGATTAGCTCACAAGTAGCAGTCAGATGTGAAATGAACCTGGCAATGTAATTCAGATGTCCCAAGAAACCTCTAGCTTCTTTTTCTATGCGGGGAGCTGGCATCTCTTGTATAGCCTTTACCTTTGTAGGGTCTACCTGAATACCTTTGTCACTGACGATGAAACCCAGAAGCTTACCAGACCTTACCCCGAAGGTACACTTGTTCGGATTCAACCTCAGCTTGTACGTTTTCAACCTGTCAAACAGTTTCTGGAGATGATCAAGGTGCTCTTCCTCAGTTTGGGACCTGGCTATCATGTCTTCAACATAAACCTCGATCTCGTGGTGAATCATATCGTGGAACAAAGCGACCATGGTGTGCTGATAAGTTGCTCCAACATTCTCCAACCCAAAAGGCATTACCTTGTAACAAAAGGTGCCCCACTGTGTAACAAAGGTTGTCTTCTCCATGTCCTCAGGAGCCATCTTGATCTGGTTGTAGCCAAAAAAACCATCCATGAAGGAGAAGATCTTGTGCTGTGCGATGTTGTCGACTAGAACATCAATGTGAGGAAGTGGGAAGTCATCCTTGGGGATTGCCCTGTTCATATCTCTGTAGTCTACACACATCCGTACTTTACCATCCTTCTTAGGTACTGGAACGAAGTTAGCAACCCACTGCAGATAAGAAGTGACAGCTAAGAATCCTGCGTCGAACTGTTTCATGACCTCTGCTTTAATTTTCTCTGACATTTCCGGGCGCATACGGTGGACCTTCTGCTTTACCAGAGGGCAATCTTCCTTAGTCGGCAAGCGATGTACCACAATATCAGTGTCCAAACCAGGAATATCTTCATAGGACCAGGCGAAGATCTCAACATAGTCATGTAGCATCTGTACTAACCGTTGTTTGACACTAGGCTCCAGATTCGCACCTATCTTAACCTCTTTCTTGTCTTCCTCTGTACCCAAATTCACTGATTCAACTGGCTCTTCATGAGGCTGTATGGCCCTTTCTTCCTGCTGTAATAGTCTAGCAAGCTCTCCAGGCACCTCACAATCATCCTCACCTTCGTCCTCGGCTTGGTTGATCGGATTTTTAAAGTCATAACTGGCAGTAGTAGAGTTGTTATCAATGGGATCTAGAGTGGATATAGATCTGCAGTATGATACGTGAGTGTGTGTAAGAGCATAGCTGTTTTGATAAAGTGAGAAACAAGAAAGAAAAACAAGGAGCGCAGAATTTATAATGCAAGAAACGTCCAATACTTTATTAATGATATATGAAATGACAAATAATAAGCCCTCACAAGCAAAGCCAAGGTGCCTCGGGCAAGGCACCAGTCCGTAAAGGTTCAAAGTGTTTATTACAAATCTTAAAACAAAAGTCAATTACTGCGGAATGAAAGAAATAGGTATGAAGTCCTTCGCCGTCCAGTTATTCGGTCCACCGTTGGTTGTTGGGTAGATCCAGCTGTCGATGTCTGAATCCTCTTCATTGTCTTCAATTGCATTAATTCCCCGATTGCTGATGTGTAAATGAGGTCTTCCAATCCGTGCGCACCTAATAGCCCTTTGAGCCCCTGTAGTAAAGCCCAAACCAAATTTGTCAATTTTGTGAGTGAAATCAGGGAGCCGACCCCAATTGGTACACCCACCTTCTTCAACTACAGCCCTGGCGTCCTTGAGAGAATCCATCTTTAGCGGAGGTTTGTTGGTAGTAACTTTAGTTGATGCTGAGAACTGAGGGACCTCTTCGAAGTTTTGACAAGGAGTTTTTATGAATTCCCCGTCCATCTCTACGTAGCGAAAGGAAATGAGGTGACTTACCATATATTCTTCTTCACCTCGCACTGTGACAATCTTCCCCTTCACTGGGTACTTCAACATTTGATGGAGCGTGGAAGTAACTGCCTAACCCTATGGATCCAAGGACGACCCAACAAGCACGAATACGATGCCTTGATATCCATTACATAGAAGGTGGACTCAAAGGTCTGAGAACCCACTTTGACAGGGATGTCCACCTCCCCGTGCACCATTCTCTTTGATTTGTAAAAAGCCCTTACCACAATGTTACTCGACTTTAAAGTCAAACCTTCATAATCCAAACGGTATAACACTATCTTTGGCAGAACATTCAGTCAGGACCTGGTATCTACCAGCACATGAACCATAGTGGTGCCTCTGCACTCAATCGAGACATGAAGAGCATCATTATGCTTCCTTCCTTTTGGTGTCAGATCCGCATCTGAAAAGCCTTGCCCATTGTTAGCAGTCAGGCTGGCCACATAATCTTTGAACTGATCTGCTGAAGTTTCCTGCAGCACATGCGCAATCTTGAGAAATGCAATCAAAGCCTTGGCATGGGCTTCTATACACAACAACAAGGACAACATGGAGATCTTTGACAGGGTCTGCCCCAGCTGGTTGACCACATTGTAGCCGCTCTTCTTGATAATTTTCAGTATTTCCTCTATTTCTTGTTTAGAGGCTTCCACAATGATTTTCCTAGGTGCCTCCGTTCGGGAAGGCTCACCTACAATTTCTTTTCCCCGAGTCCCAGATGGCTCAGCAGCAGGGGTGATAACTGGAATAAGAACAGGAATAGTTGCAGGTGTACTAACTGGAGTAGGAACAGGAGGAATGTCAAGAGTGCTGGTTGGAGCAGCAGTTGGAATAACAGTAGGCTTGATGATAGTCTTCGGGAAAATCTCGGGAGAGAAGACCCTTCCACTTCGGGTAACTTTACTAGTCCCAACAATATTACTGACATCAGTATCAGCTTCTTCATTATTCATATCTTGCTTAATACCATGATAGTACACGTCAGCACCGTAATGCCATGAGACAGCCTTGTCTGAAGTGTACAGGATGGGACTACGAACAGTGATTATTAGCGGAGCGATTCTTTGAACAAGTGTAATCCTAACAGGTTTTCTCGAGGAAACCTTGGAAGGATTGGTGGAAATGGTTATAATGGCAACGTCTTCAGTGGGAACAATGGGAATCATAGTCTTCTCGAACAAAATCTCTTTAATATCCATTAGGTGCTGAACACCTGACTTCAACAAATAACAACCGGAAGGCAGAATCAAACATATGTGGCAACTTTCACCATAACCCGAAAACCAGCTAATAGTAAATTCTTCTTAACAGTCATCAGAGGAGTATAAATTTCTTCAACAGAGGTCACAAACAAATTGGTGTCAACAACATTAACTCCATGACCATGTTTTGGTATGGGAGCGGTTATAACATTCGACTTTTCTGGAGCATCAAACTCTATCTCCTTGGCTTAGAGCAAGTCTTGTACTTTGTTTCTCAGAGCCCAACAATAATTTGTATCGTGGCCTGGACTCTCAGAATGGTAGGCACACTGCTCGTTGGGATTGCATCTGGGAGAAGTAGTGTTTTGATTCTTGGGAGCCTCTCTCAAGGTCGCCAAGTTGGATTTTAGCAGGTGAGGTAACACTTCAGCCAATGTCATGTTGATGAAGGTAAAATTCCGCTGTGGTCTTTCCACCCTTTGTTGATTGTTGCGTTGTGGAGCAACTACGGGTCTTGGTATCACTACAACATTTACCGTTTGACGATGTTCAGATCTACTTTGGTTCCTCGGGCTATAGACTGCACTGGCCTCTCTCTTACCAGCAAAATGTTTCTTTACCAAACTCGAAGAGGCATCCTTCTGTATTTTACCACTCCGAATTCTAGCTTCTACTCTTTCTCCAGTTAAAATCAGCTCGGTGAAGCCAGATGACGAGCTGCCGATTAAATGATTGAAAAATGGACCAGATAGTGTCCCTAGAAACATGTTAACCAACTCCCTATCATACAATGGGGGTTGGACTCTTCCATCCAAGTCTCTCCACTTTTTAGCATAATCTTTAAAACCTTCACCTGCACCCATGGACATACCTTGGAGTTGAGTACAAGTGGGAGCAAGGTTAGCATTGTACTGATACTGCTTGTAGAAAGCAGCAGCAAGATCTTCCCAGTTTCGGACACTGGCTCCTTCCAACTGGTAGAACCATTCAAGTTGAGTCCCTGACAGACTATCTTGAAAGAAGTGCACCCACACATTTCTATCAGCAGTGTGGGGTTGGATTTTCCTGACATAAGATCGGAGATGGAGTTTTGGGCATGACATTCCATCATACTTGGCAAAAGCCGGAGCTTTGAACTTATGAGGGATGACCACTCCCGATACCAATCCCAATTCTCCGAAATCCAAACCAGGTATCTTCTGAACCTCCATAGAACTCAGATGGTCTTCTAGCTGCTTGTATATATCCTCGGCAGGAGGATATTGCTCATCATCGTAATCAGTATCATTTTCAGAAACTGCAGGACTAGGGTCCTTTTCCCTTTCTTGGTTCTCCCCGTCCTTGGATGAAGAGGTCAGATCAGTTTGATGCTTCAACCTTTCTCCGAACCTTCTACCCATATTCAGAATTCCGACCTTCTTCTTCTTCTTCTTTTTCTTTTAGAATAAGGGTCTTCAGATCCTCTTGCCCCTTAGCCAGACTTATGAACATCTGTTGGAACTGGGCGTTCTGCGCCTGAAGATCTTTGATGACTTGATCGGAAGACATTTCTGCTGAAATAAACAGCGAAGAAGATGAGAAACCTGTAGGGGTACCTGTAATGATGTGCATGATAATGGGATGCGCATGTAATGATTTCAAAGAATTTGGGAAATTTAAATTTGCGAACCAAAATAAACGAAAACTTTATTAGCTTAAACTTTGAAAAGTTCAAAATGCCTTTAAGGCGTTACAAAGAAGTAAATAAAACAAATCTAAAACTAGAAAAGCCAAAATCAAAAGTCCCATGACGCTTTCTCTTTTTGCTGATGTAATCATTGATCACTCTTTCTTCCTCGAGCTTCCTGGTGAGCTTTAAAACCTTCCTCTCTTGCTCATGAATCTGCTCCCGGTAAGTATCCCGCTCATTCTTCAGGTGAATCCAAGACCTCTGTAACTCCCCAGGATCAGTAGGCATGTAAGGATAAAGAACCGTGTAAGGAATGCCTTCTTTATTAGTGGGCTCTACAATCACTGGTAATACGGCCTCATAAGGCATCATGAGCTTCTGGGCACGAGCTCGGACCCATTGGAGATAAGGCTACATATGAAGGGAAGTCTTCGGTCCCAACTCTTCGGGGTCAGATCTGTTTACCATGCCCCAAGCTCGTATGAACCTCCGGCGATACTCCATAACATCCTCCTTATAGTCGAATACAATGTCCTCGAGTAGTAACTCACGGGGTGTAATTGCAAGCTTCTCAAGTCATGTTTAAAGCATTGGTTTTGATGAAGACAACATGGATATCAACATTCAAAGGATGTGCAAAAAGTTTATCAATATCATATAAAACCTTGTTACAAGTCTTGAAGATTAGAAGAAGAATTATTAAAGAAACAACAAATATCAAAAGGTATAAATAATTCTTAAACTTGAATATAGATGTTCACAAATATGCATTCATAATCATATACATATCCCACATTTTTAACAATAAGAAAAACTATGTTTGAAATCTTTTTCAAAAGGATTTTTTGAAAATAAACTTTCAGGAACCGGTTCCTACCTAACAGGGAACCGGGTTCCAAACTTGTTCAAAAAATCACTTCCCTGTAATTTGTACCAGGAACCGGGTTTTACCTATAGGGGAACCGGTTCCTGCGTGTTATTTTTGAATTCTGGGTTATAACGTTCACTAAGAATCGGGTTCTGCCTGGGTCGGAACCGGTTCCCAGTGAACCAGTACAGATTTTCTTTTGTTTTTTGAACATAATTCAAATGGTATTCTTTCATGATTGCATTGCATCTTTTCATATCAAATGGCATGAATGAAGAGGTATTTGTGACATTATAAATTGTGCAGATTTTCAAATTCAAATTACCTTCTTCAATTAACAATTTTCATCATTCAAATTTGCATATTCTTACAAACTTTCAAGTGTTCTTACAAATCATAAATTTTGTGAAACTTGCCATATACATTTTCATTAAGAAATCATTACAAGTTTCATACATTCATTGTGAACATTTATAATCATTGCTTGAGAATTGTTTCTTTCTTGTAGAATAAGATCAATCAAAGATTGATAGTGCTCTCCATCTCTTTCAAATAAATCATTGTATTACAAAAAGAAAGTACTCCCTTACTATCCAGGATTGTTGGAAGTAAGTGTTGTGATTTGAAGAGGATTGTTCTTCATTCACATTAGTGTTTGTTTGACCTTAAAGGTGTTAAGAACCTTTGGTCACCCTATAGGTTAGATAGTAAACATAGGCTGTACAATCATTCTAAACTATAGTGAAATCTCTTTCGTGTTGTAAAGGGGACTGGAGTACTCTCGGATTGTGAGGGGAACCAGGATATATTGCCGTGTTCTTTACTTTTCCGCTTTTATCGTTTTCATCACCATAATAAAGAAAAGATAAGATATAGTCAAAAACCTTCAAACACTTAACCACAAATTACTACAATTGTTCTCATAAAACCGAATAAATTTTTATATACCTAATTCACCCCCCCTCTTAGGCACTCTTAGACTTACAATTGGCATCAGAGCAAGTTATAGGTAACTTGTTCCTAAAGATCCAGAATGGCTTCCGCAAATCAAAATCCGGTTTTCAAAGATGGTGGTAGTAACAACAAGCCTCCATTGTTTTGTGGTGAATACTTTGACTTTTGGATAATTCGCATGAAGGCTCATCTTGAAGCGCAAGGAGAAGAAATATGGAATGCTGTTGAGAATGGTCCATTTACTCCGGTGTGTGTTGTCAATGGTGTTGGGTCATCAAAGCCTAAAGCATCATGGGATGACGATGACAAGAAAAAAGTTCTCTTTGACAAAAAGGCAATCAATATTCTCCAAAGTGCTCTTAGTATGGATGAATTTTTCCGAGTATCGGCATGTACAACGACAAAGGAAATTTGGGATACTCTTGTAGAAACTCATGAAGGAACCGCCAAAGTCAAAAGATCTAGATTGAACACTTTGATTCAATAATATGAATTATTCAGAATGCTGCCCGGAGAATCCATCCTTGACTTGCAAAAGAGATTCGTTCACTTGACAAACCATTTGAAGGCACTCGGTAAGACTTTAACTAACGATGAATTAAATCTTAAAGTGCTTAGGTCTTTAACTAGGGAATGGCAACCAAAAGTGACGGCAATATCCGAAAAGAAAAGCCTAGCAACTATGACTTCCGCAACACTTTTCGGAAAGCTTCAAGAATATGAGACGGAACTTGGAAGGCTTGAAAAACATGAGAATCATGAGAAGAAATCCAAAGGCATTGCTTTGAAAGTTGATTCAAAATAAAGTCAAGATAAAGATGCATCGGAGGAAGATGAAAACTTCTTGCTTCTTGTAAAAAGGTTAGGAAAATATTTTGGTCATAAAAATAATCTTCATAATGCTAACTTTGTCAAAAGAAAGAAATTTTATAAGCATAAAGATAAAGAAGCCTCCATATCAACACAAGATGTCACATGCTATGAATGTGGAAAGCAAGGTCACATAAAGCCGGATTGTCCAAAACTCTCCAAGAAAAATGGATTCAAAGGCAAAAAGGAGTTCAAGAACAAAAGGGCTTATGTTGCATGGGAAGATAATGAGATAAGTTCTTCATCCGATTCGGATAGTGACGAAAGTGCAAATTTAGCATTGATGGCTTCACATCACTCCGACGATGAAGAAGAGGTTAGTAATGAATTTAATCTTTTTGATGATGATGTTAAAGGTGCAATTGATGAACTCTTGAAAGAATGCAAAAGTTTATACAAAGAGGTGTCAAAACAAGAAAAAGAACTTCTAATTTGTCTAGAAAAAATTGACACCATGACTAAAGATTTTGATCTTCAAAAACAAAATTTTATTAAAGAAAAGGAAAACTTTGCATGCTCCAAGTGTGAATCAAATGTCTTTCAAATTGTTCAATTGAAAAGAGTCATTGAACAATATGAAAAATGAAAAATAGGATTGGAAGGATTACTAAGCCAACAACGTTATCCAAATGATAAAAGAGGTCTTGGTTATGTGAATACTAAGAAACCAAGTAACAATCCCACTGTTTTTATAAAGGCTAGTAATAGTTCCAATCCCAAGAAATTAGAAAAGAAGCAAGTTGTTCATAATCATCAAAAGAAAAAGGCTAATGTATCTAAAAGAAAACAAATTCCTAGATACAAGAGCAAATTTGTTCCAAACTATTTTTACTGTGGTATTATTGGACACACACCCAATGCATGCTATATTAGAAATTTCAGTATGGCTAGTGGACATTATGCATGGGTGAAAAGGGGAACTAACTATGAAGGACACAAGGAAACTTGGGTACCTAACAAGAAATAATTTGTTTTTTGTAGGTATGCTTGAAATCCACATCAAATGTTTGGTATCTTGATAGTGGATGTTCAAAGCATATGACAGGAGATGTACACCAATTTTCATATCTAGTACATAAAGCCAAAGGGTATGTCACCTATGGAGACAACACCAAAGGAAAGATACTTGGCGTTGGAATAGTTGGCACACCTCCATCCATTCAAATTGAGGATGTTCTCTATGTTGAAGGATTAAAGCACAACCTTCTTAGCATAAGTCAACTTTGCGATAGAGGGTTCAAGATCAAATTCAACAAAGAAGAATGCCTTATTATGGATGAGGCAACCAATGAGGTAAAACTCAAAGGTAAAAGAATTAATAATATATTTATGATTTCCCTTGATGATCCATCCTTGAAGGTAAAATGTCTCATGGCAAACAATGATGATTCATGGCTTTGGCACAAAAGGATTGCTCATATTCATATGGAACACTTGAATAAACTAATCAAGCGTGATCTTGTCATTGGTTTGCCTAAGAGAAAATTTGTCAAAGATAGACTCTGTGATGCTTGTCAAAAAGGGAAACAAACAAAATCATCTTTCAAATCTAAGAATGTGGTGTCTACTACAAGGCCACTACAATTGTTACACATGGATCTCTTTGGTCCATCAAGAACAAAAAGCTTCGGAGGTAATGTATTCGCTTTGGTTATTGTTGATGATTTTTCTAGATATTCTTGGACTTTGTTTCTTGTGCAGAAAAGTGATGCCTTTAAAGCTTTTAAGAAGTATGCTAAGCAAATCCAAAATTAAAAATCACTAAAGATTGTATCCATAAGAAGTGATCATGGTGGAGAATTCCAAAATGCACAATTTGAAGAATTTTGTGAAGAACATGGTATCTCTCATAATTTTTCAGCACCTAGAACTCCACAACAAAATGGAGTAGTTGAAAGAAAGAATAGGTTTCTAGTGGAACTTGCAAGAACAATGCTTAGTGATGCAAATCTTCCTAAATATTTTTGGGCGGATGCGGTTAGTACGGCATGTTATGTTGGAAATCGAGTTATCATTAGACCTATAATAAAGAAGACTCCATATGAACTCTTCAAAGGAAGAAAGCCAAATATTGCTCACTTCCACATTTTTGGATGCAAGTGTTTTGTTATTAACAATGACAAAGACAATCTCGAGGAAGTAGTTGTGTGTGATGATGATGATCCTATAGATTTACCCCCGGAAGAACTTTCAAATGATCAAGTTGTGAAATCACCGGAAAATCAAGAAGACATTGTACAACAAGATTCAAACATCAATGATCTACCAAAAGAATGGAGAACTCATAGAGACCATCCTATTGACAAAATTATTGGTGACATTAGCCAAGGAGTATCAACAAGATTAAATCTAAAAGATGCTTGCTTAAACATGGCGTTTGTTTCTCAAATTGAACCTACCAAAGTTGATGAAGCCTTAGGAGATGATCAATGGATTATTGCTATGCAAGAAGAATTAAATCAATTCGAGAGAAATCAAGTTTGGGAAATTGTTCCTAGACCAAGTGGTAAACACATCATAGGTACCCGATGGGTGTTTAAGAACAAACTTGATGAGAATGGTCTAATTGTTCGAAACAAAGCAAGGTTGGTTGCCCAAGGCTACAATCAAGAGGAAGGAATCGACTTTGAAGAAACATTTGCTCTGGTTGCAAGGTTTCGAAAAGGGAAATGTGTGAGGAATTCTCATTGATGATGCAAGGAGAATTCGAGATGTCTATGATGGGAAAGATGAACTACTTTCTTGGACTACAAATCAAGCAACTAAAAGATGGAACCTTCATTAACCAATCTAAGTATTGCAAAGAATTATTGAAAAAGTTTGATATGGACAATTGTAAAGCAATGAATACTCTAATGGGCTCCGGTACATATGTTGATCAAGATGAATCCAGTACTCCAATTGATATTACAAAATACCTAGGTATGATTGGTTCCGTGATCATGTACTTCAAGGAGATGTCGAAGTCACTTTTGTGGATACTCATAACCAACTCGCAGATATCTTCACAAAATCGCTTGCTCGAGAACCATTCTTCAAAATTCGAAGAGAACTTGGTATTTTGGATGAAGGTGATCTCTAAATGTTTCTCATAAGGTGCACGTCTTAATTTTTCTTCAAAAAAATTTATGTTTCGTGATGTTTAGGTTTCTTATGTTTCGTTGTTATATGTTGTATCGTACAATTCGTTATGTTCGTGTTTTAGTGTGTGGTTGTGTTTAAAATTGTTTGTGTTTTTTAAATGAATTTGTTTCACTCTTTTTCCCCATCCTTTTTGATGTTAACAAAGGGGGAGAAGAATATGCATATGTGTTGTTTTGTTTCAAAGAAATTGCAGGCCAAAATAACTATCATAAAACTCACTCCAAAATTCAAAGAATCATGGACTTAGGGGGAGCATACAATTTAGGGGGAGCCTTGCATTTGCTTAACATTTTTGCTACACAAAACAACATAAACATTTCAAGAATTGTTTTCCAAGACTTTGTTGTCATCATCAAAAAGGGGTAGAATGTAATTGCGAGCTTCTCAAGTCATGTTTAAAGCATTGGTTTTGATGAAGACAACATGGATATCAACATTCAAAGGATGTGCAAAAAGTTTATCAATATCATATAAAACCTTGTTACAAGTCTTGAAGATTAGAAGAAGAATTATTAAAGAAACAACAAATATCAAAAGGTATAAATAATTCTTAAACTTGAATATAAATGTTCACAAATATGCATTCATAATCATATACATATCCCACATTTTTAACAATAAGAAAAACTATGTTTGAAATCTTTTTCAAAAGGATTTTTTGAAAATAAACTTTCAGGAACCGGTTCCTACCTAACAGGGAACCGGGTTCCAAACTTGTTCAAAAAATCACTTCCCTGGAATTTGTACCAGGAACCGGGTTGTACCTATAGGGGAACCGATTCCTGCGTGTTATTTTTGAATTCTGGGTTATAACGTTCACTAAGAATCGGGTTCTGCCTGGGTCGGAACCGGTTCCCAGTGAACCAGTACAGATTTTCTTTTGTTTTTTGAACATAATTCAAATGGTATTCTTTCATGATTGCATTGCATCTTTTCATATCAAATGGCATGAATGAAGAGGTATTTGTGACATTATAAATTGTGCAGATTTTCAAATTCAAATTACCTTCTTCAATTAACAATTTTCATCATTCAAATTTGCATATTCTTACAAACTTTCAAGTGTTCTTACAAATCATAAATTTTGTGAAACTTGCCATATACATTTTCATTAAGAAATCATTACAAGTTTCATACATTCATTGTGAACATTTATAATCATTGCTTGAGAATTGTTTCTTTCTTGAAGAAGAAGATCAATCAAAGATTGATAGTGCTCTCCATCTCTTTCAAATAAATCATTGTATTACAAAAAGAAAGTATTCCCTTACTATCCAGGATTGTTGGAAGTAAGTGTTGTGATTTGAAGAGGATTGTTCTTCATTCACATTAGTGTTTGTTTGACCTTAAAGGTGTTAAGAACCTTTGGTCACCCTATAGGTTAGATAGTAAGCATAGGCTGTACAATCATTCTAGACTATAGTGAAATCTCTTTCGTGTTGGAAAGGGGACTGGAGTACTCTCGGATTGTGAGGGGAACCAGGATATATCACCGTGTTCTTTACTTTTCCGCTTTTATCGTTTTCATCACCATAATCAAGAAAAGATAAGATATAGTCAAAAACCTTCAAACACTTAACCACAAATTACTACAAGTATTCTCATAAAACCGAATAAATTTTTATATACCTAATTCACCCCCTCTCTTAGGCACTCTTAGACTTACACGGGGATCGTCTCTTCGAGCACGACCAAATTGTCGCAAAGCTAGACAAGGATTGTAAGTTATACCCCCTTTGATACCAAGTAATGGGACATTAGGGTATCCCCCACAGCGGTCAATAACAACAATGTCTTCCATAGCCCGGGAACACCAAAGAATATCCGTATGAGCGAGTGACATTATTCTGTACGACCAACCCAAACGTTCTTCATTCTTCAGTACAGACTTAGGGAGGTGAGAAATAAACCACCTCGACAACAACGACATGCAGCACATAAGAGTCCCTCTTCTCCTCATGGTGCGAGAATAAAGAGTATTCAAGATATCTCTTAGCAAGGTAGGCACAGGGTTGCGAGAAAGGAAAATCTTGACAGCATTCACATCTACAAAGGAGTCCGGATTAGGGAAGAGAACCAAACCATAGATAAGAAGAGCCAAGACATCTTCAAAAGCCTGAAAATCCAAATCATCCCAAAATAGCTGAGCCCGGTCTATCAGAAATTTGGCTAGAAAACCTTCGACTCCGCTTCGAGTTTCCCAATTGGATACTACATCAGCCCGTTTCAAATGCAAAGCTAAGGAAATGTATTCTGGCCTAGGAACTTCTTCCATACCTGTGAAGGGTACCTGTTCAAGAATGGATATGCCCAATAGATGAGAGAACTCTTCCAAGGTGGGTACCAGCTGGTAATCTGGAAAGGTGAAGCAATGATGCTTGGGATCGAAGAACTGAAATAATACGCTCATCATATGTTCATCAAGGTTTGAAGTAACCAGGTTGAGAAGTTAACCGTGTCTCTTAATGAAAGTAGAAGTTTCGGAAACTCTTGATGCTAACTCTTTAAGTTGGGAAGGTATTTGCACAAAGTTGACTCAGATGGTATTTCTACGCACGGAAGCCATGATCTGCAAAACAGAACAAAAAAAATTCCCTTGGTCTTTGAAATGGTTAGTGTAATGAAGCATGAATGCCATGTTATGATGCATGATATCATGATAAACCACAGGTATAGCAAACACAAGTATTGCAAACACAGTCAAATCACACAAAGCCCTTAGGTTTAAGGCTTGCATGAGGTCAAAGGTAAAATCCTCTTGAAGTTAAGTTGGTTCAACCTGCCCTAGAAAAGTAATCGGGTTCTAGAGGATCTCAATATCACTGACCATCCTCCATCGGTCATGGTTTCAGCTCACGCAATCTTTTCTTGCGGCCGAAATTATTCCGAGAGTATGGTCTCAATGAGTGTAGCATCGAGTATCAACCAGTTCTCAGTTCTACACCGAGGCCGACTATCTCACTAATTTCTAATGGCCAAGTTGGGAGTTTAAATGTTATAAGGTCAGTTGATGCTTAACGACACCACGTGGCGGCCCCGTATTCTCCTCGTTTCTCCACAAGGGATACCGATACCAACCAAAGTGCCACACCAATGTAGATACTGCTTCAACCGTATCGTTCTACGCCGTACAGTTCCCTCACAGTCTATTTCTACTTACCTAAAAGGTATTCCCCAGATCCGGGTGTAGGATCTATAGTAACCCCAAACAAAACCCTTAAAAGTAAAGCAAACAAAGCAATCTAGAGAAGCAGTTATGATGAACTAGATCCTAAGGTATACCCCACTTATTAAATCCCCATCAGAGTCACCAGTTCTATGATACGGGGCAGAACCGACTGTTTAATACTGGTTTGCGTTTTGCGTTTTTTGTTTGCAAAATGTCGCGGTAAGCAAGAGTTGCCACCAACTTTTATTTCATCCAATCGAAAAGGAAAAAAGTACAGAAAAAATCCTTTTTCGAGATATTCTGAGTATGGAGGGTAGATTATAGAAAGGGAAGGTGTTAGCACCCTTTCTATCCATGGTTTTCCATGGGCTCTTAGGTACTTGCTCATTTTTAAAATTGCTTGTGTGTGTGCTTTGTTTTGAAAAGTTTTACTTCGTGATAACCCTTGTATTAGTCCTCAAAGGTGTGGCGAAGTTGTTTTGAAAATTGTTTTGAAAAGTGTAAGTGTGAAGAGTTTTGATTTGAGCAAGTACCTACCAGCATCTACCTACTCGAAAAAAGATTGTTTCTATTCTTGTTCCTTTAGACAGCACTATCCTACTATTGAGAAATAGGTAGCACCGTCGTTGGATTTGTAAGGGTCAATTCGAAAGGGACGTACGATCACTAAAGAAATGTTAGGACACCTTAGTAATAACCCTAGAGTCTTAAGATCATATTCGAGGCAACATTTCCGAGGAAACAATCGAATGGGACATTTGATCTTTTTAGACAGGAGGGCAACTAAGACACCCTATGCTTAATGATCGTTTACCAAAGGCAACTGAAGTGAGAGTATACCCTAAGAGTGATATGTGTGAGTGATTCGTTTAAGTTATTTATCTTTGCACATTAGGGTTTTCTAACTGTATTAATTTGTCATGCATTCTTGCCATACAATCCTATTAGCATACATCTAAACAGTTAAATATTTGCAGGAATTAAAAAGGCGAGAAAATAAATCTACGCTATTACAAGGCTTCGGGGAGGGGGATTAATTACATAACCAAAAAACCCTGGGAAAAAGCGATAAGTAAAAGCCCTAAATTAAACTATTACAAACCATGAACAGTTACAAAAATATTGGCAAAAATAATTAACAAGCGCGCGATGAATTAAATACGAGACAACTAGGGTTTTGACCCTTGACTAAACCTATTTGCGATTGATTAAAAAAATGTTTTTGTCATGTTTTGTTATTTAAGAAAATAGTGAATGATTGAATTAAAAAAGAAAAAACCTAAGTTCTAATTAATTTTAAACTAAGAAAAAATAAATTAATTCAATCTAAAAACCTATTTTTGTATTTTTATTTATTTGAGAAAAAGAGAAAATAAAATTAAATCAAGAGTTTAAACCTAATTTGCTAATTAGTTTTAATTATAGAAAATAAGATAAAGTTTCCCTAAGTTAAACTAAATTAAATTAAATTAACAAAATTAATTTTGATAAAAAAAAGTCTAATTCTAATTTTTTTGATTTTCTTGATTTTATGATTTTATGGAAAATAGTTAATTTGTTAATTAAAATCATTAAAAGAAAAATTAAAAGAATTAAAGAAAAGAAACAAAAAAGTTAGAGATGGGCCTGATATCATTTAGCAATTCTGGGGGTATGCTGTTGAAATTTTGGGCCCAAACCAATCTCAGTCCATTTGACTTTGCCTGATTCGATATGGCTGTTGACTTGAGGAGCATGGTACGCCTCTTGCTACCTGAGCGTTGGATCCAGCTTGCTGATGGATCTGATGGTGGAATTTAGATGGCCTATGGTGGACGCTCGAGGCTGTAGTGTACCTAATCACATGAAACAGAATAATGCAAAGAAAGGTTGGGACCTGGGGATCGAACCCAGGCCCTTAGGCTCGCTTCGAATACCACGCTGCCAACTAAGATGCGTTGCTTGTTTGTACATATAATAGAAATAAACAATATAATCAAATCACGTGATGTATTCAGAAAAAATGCGCGAAAATTCAAACCACCCAACCAGTGAGTGCCACACATCATCTTCTTCCTCAAACCGTCGTTTTAGGTAACAGAACTTTTACCTACGGATGTTTGTTGTAGGTATAACCTTGTCCATCTCCAAAATTGCATATGCTCAAGATAAATGACAATGGCTGGTACCAATCAACTCGTCTCATCCTCATGAGCATCATGGTACCATAATCAACGCCCAATTTTGCATGCATTAAAAACCCCTAAAAAAGAACACAAAACCCTAACCACGGCAATATCACGTACAAGCATCAAAAATGAAATTAAATGGAATGACTAGCTTGCAAACACGATGATAAACATGAGTGTAACAATAAAAAGTGCTAAAGATGTGTGAATTAGTGAAATCAGAATCAAGTTTTTGGGCAAACCGTGGGAGGCGTAGAGCACGATTCTGGGCGTTTCAAGACCTGGGAGTGATTGGAATAGCTTCCTGGGATGCCTGGGAGGGGATTGGTGCTCTTGAAATGCTTTGAAACTCCTTGTAGAGTGAAAACTGATTCCCACTTTTTCTTGAATTTTTTCAGTTTTGTTCTTGGCTATGCACGATCTCTAACCCTTGTTCTTGCCTTGGATACGTTCAATATATATCGTAGAGTGCATTAGGGTTGTAAAAATTGATCACATCTTTGGAAGTTTTCAAGATTTGATTTGATTTTCATGGCACATGTAAACTTTCTATATTGAGCCAAATTATGCCTTTCTTATCCCCATCAGCCTTGATTTGAATTTATCATGATATCCTTGCATTATTTGATTGAGATCCTGTCCAAAAATTAAATAAACCCATATCTTTTTCATTATTCATCAATTATTTGATTTAATTGAAATTTTAATTAACAAAAAATCAAAATAAATTGAAAAGTGAAGCAAATAACATGAGGATGGATATTTGGGTCGTGGATCATATTATAAGTGAGGTGCAAGCATAAAACGTTGGGCCCATTTAGCAAAAAATGCAAATTTGAGCACATTTGACTTTTGGCAATTTTGCAAAAATGGTCAACTTGGCCAATGCATAACTCTCTCAATTTTGACCCTAGAGAGGTGTTCTTGGACTTTTTAGAAATCTTAGGATGTCCTCTAAGCAACCCTTTTGGTATCATATCAATTGAGTCTTCCATGTTCATGTATGAAGCTTTGACCCAAAAGGTATTTTTGTTGACTTTTCAAAATGACCTATAATGTCAAAATTAATATCTTTTTGTGAATGCATATTCTGAACTTGGTAGATGAAGATTAATTTTAGGTAATTGTATCCTCTTAAAAGTGAGCTTTGGATGGGTCATTTCTGATAAAGTATGAGAAAGTTATGCTTGGTCAAAGTTAGGTTGACTTTTCCTATAAAACCCTAATTTAACAACTTTTGGGTTTTGATGAATTGTGAGAAATCCTTGAGGAATCATGATCAACCCTTGATCAAATGATGAATAATACTTAAAAATGATGATGTTGAAAAAAAATCTTGAGGTTTGACTGTATGTGTGCCATAGTTGACTTTTGACCTAGCATAATTGATTTTCAGGCATTTTGAGCAATTGACTGAGCAAACTTCCTCTGCAAGGATTGAAACTTGACATGGATGACCTTGAGAACATTTTAAGACAATGGTGAACATTTGAGTCCTTTTTGGTCCACACATCTTGATTAAAATGGAAACCCTAATTTGAGATAGTCTGCCTTAGGAGAGAGTTTGTCTGGTCAACTCTGGAACTTCTTTGAGCAATTTAGGGACCTCACTTACCATGTGTTGAGAAATATGGGAGGGCCAGTTTTGGGGTAAAACAGTAAGTATATTTCACGTAAGTCAGTAACCTTTCTTTGATACAAAAGGTCTTCTATATATAACTTCCAATTGACCGTTAATGCCTTGATTATGGTGCATGCATTTAGTGAGGCGTGTTTGCAATGATGCGTGTAGCGAGTAGATTTGGTATTTATGTTTCCAATGCTAGTGCGTGTAGTATACTTGAGTGTGTTAGCCATCTTAGCATTTAATAACCAACGGTACTGTCAGAGCTTGTCTCTGGAAGTTGAAGTGTTTGCTTGCAGTGTTGCTAATTCAAAGTTTACTAGATCTATGCTTCTATCAGAGTATTCTTCAGTATGTGATTATCAGAGTTTGCTTTAATCTTG
Source organism: Vicia faba (assembly GCA_948472305.1). Lineage (NCBI taxonomy): Eukaryota > Viridiplantae > Streptophyta > Magnoliopsida > Fabales > Fabaceae > Vicia > Vicia faba. Next base: position 1,260,929,403 of record OX451740.1, read on the forward strand.
CATTTATCAGATGTTGCTTTTAGCGTGCTTCTATCAGATCTTTTCTTCCGCTAGCTTTATCAGAAGTTTCTTAGGATTGCTCTTTATCTGAGTTTGTTTTAGAGTGCTTCCTTTTGAGTTTGCTTTATACCTGCGTAGAATGCTGTTTCTTTCTAAGATGCGTAAGACCGAACTTCATCTGATCTTAGAGAACATACAAGTCAGAGTATAAAAAATATATATATCACAAGATTTATTTCATTGTTATCATTAAAACTCTAAGATATGATTAGAACCAAACTTTGTTCTAACAATCTCCCCCTTTTTGATGATGACAAAACAATTCAGATTTTGGTTAAAAAGAAATTTTGTGCAAGTATGAGGATCTCCCCCTGAGATAGATAATCTCCCCCTGAGATTGATATTTCTTCTTCTTAAATAAAGAATAATTAAAAAGCATAAGGGAAACTTCCTGAGATTTGTTCTTCAGAGCTTTTAGACTTTTTCTTTCAGAGTTTCTTTAGCAATTCTTTTCCTGATGATGTTCAGAGCTTAGTCTTTTAGAGTTTCTTGAATTCCTGCATATCTCTTAAACAGAAAAAAAACAATGTATTTCGTTAGAAATGTTTAAGACTTAGTCCCATAACTGTTTCATGGATCAGATCAAAATCTTATTTTCTCCCCCTTTTTGTCATAATCAAAAAGTAAAAAATGTAAAGAAATCCAAAAATGTCATATATTGAAGATTCAAAAGAAAACAGAGTTACAAAACAAAAAACAACAAGAAAAATTTTTTAGGAATAAAATCTAAGAGCGACAAGAAACAAGGGAAAGCAGAAGATTCCTGATTTCATTTGAGGAACCCTCTTGTTTCTGCATCCAAGATATGATTTCCTTGTTGGTTTCATCTTGTTTATCCAGACATTCATGGATGGCCTCATTGTCCTTCTTCAGTTCATTCAGAGTGTGCAACAACAACGAGGGTGCCACAGAAGTTGAAGCAGATTCAGATGAGACAACCTTAGGAGCAGAAGTAGTAGAGCCTGAGTACACATCATTTGAGAGAAAGGTACCAGGATCAATCAACAGAGTAGGCACTTTCTCAAGGCTAGCTTTAGCAGAAGGTTGGTGATACAGAATCATGGCCAAAGGATGTGGTTCAGACTCAGTGTCATCTTCTGATATTTTCATGGGGTCAATAGGAAGTAATGGAACACCAGTAATCTTTAGTGGAGACCTCTAATCCCAGATGTTTATTACTTCCGTCAAGAAAGTATTCAGATACATGGAGAAATTCTCAAGAACCTGAGCATAGCACAGTTCTTGCAAATTGAGGATTTCATCATTTATTTTGCTTCTGAAATCGTCCCACATAAAATCACACGCTCCTGGATTAAGTCTGCTGGCACTGTCAGCTTTAAACAGGTCAATCCACATTTGCATTTCTATTATGAAGTTCTGATAGCATACAGGAACTTCTGATTGATAAGATTTTGGAGTTAGTTTGGGAGAGGCCTTTTTGGTGGATTTTATTTGTAGATAACATAGTGATTCAAGATCAACTACAGTTCTGGGTAAGTAAGAAGGGACATAGGGTTCAGGAGGTTCTACTTAGGATGGACTAGGGATTGGTTCTAGAGAGAGAGGTGTAGAGGTTTCAGATGATGAAGGGAATGGAATTTCTAGTGAAGAAGGTGGTGTGACATCAAGAGATATGATGATTGTGGTTTGAGGTGAGGAAGGAGGAGAAGGTGCTGGTGATAAATTCAGGGAATACATGTTTTCAGATGGTAGGATGAAGGATCGTGGTTGTGTAGCCAGAGGAACATTTATGCCATGTAGTCTCCAAGAACCATCATACTACTCAGAGGGTCTTGGTGATAAAGGTCTGATGGGGGATATTGGTAGATGGTTGTGAGCAGGATTATTTGGATTTTGATGGTGAGGAGCAGAATGAGGTATTTGAGTTTGAGGTTGAGTTTGTTGAGGTACTTCAGCAGCAAAATTATCTACGTCAGATAATACTTGGTCAATTTTAGGGTTGTTATCCAGGGGCTCAGATGTTTGTGTTAGGTCTATGTCAACTTCTATATTTTCAAGGGTTTGAGGTTCAACAGATGTTTCCATGCGCACAAAATCATTAACAAAAATGGTTTTAGAGGTTGTACCTACTGATTTCTTCTTCTTCTTCTAAGGTCTAGCAGAGGGACCAACTTCAGCTTGCCTTTTCTTCTGGAGTACAACATCTGGTGGAGGGATATTTCTTCCTTGAAGCCAAGCAGGGTCAATGGGGATACCACTTTCTTTGCATGCTTCAATGAAGTGCAGAATGATCTCTGGATGATCGCCAGAGTTGTACAGGGGAAAATCTTCAATGGGGAAACTCCTGCTGGTGACTGTTGCTGAGACGTATGGTGTAGGTTCTATCAAAAGTTTCTCAATCAGCTTCCTCTTCAGTAGGTTCTTTCCGGTCAGAAGTTTTCCACACGTAGGCTCCAACTCTCCAAGTAAGTTTGCATCTTCTAAGTGGGCTATCATATCAGACCATTCTCAGTTAGAATGTCTGAAATTAGTCTTCCTAGAGGGATCCGGTTTCTCTTTGATTTAGGGTTTCTAAACCTCTCAGCTTCCCTAGTTTCCTTCACACGTGCCCACAAATGGTTGAACAGAAGGTATGGAAGATCAATCTTTACATTTGTTCCTAGACAGAACATAAGGTACTGCTGATCAACATTAATGTAATCAGGAGAACAAGTTTCCTTCCGGTGATGTATGCAGCCATGGATGATTCTTGCCCAGATTTTATAGTAGCTCTTCAACTCTCTGACCTTGTTTGAAGCTTGCCCAGAAATAAAGATTTCAGCATAGACCTTGGACATATATGTTTGTCCACTAGAGATTCCAGTAACGTCATGTCCTTAAAAACCTAGAAGCTTCCTGATGAGATTCTCAGTTTTAGAAATCTCTTTGCCCATGACAAAAGACAGGATGACTTTTGGGGAAGCAATAGCATGAATCCAAAATTCCTTAACTAGGTGAGGGAATACTGGTCCTACAAGACGATCAAAGAAGTTTTTCCAACCTTAGAACTCCACAGTTGGGAGAAAGTCAAACCCATTTTCCTTCAGATGATCAAAATCTACCATAAGTTCAGCCACCACTTCCAAGCTGTCCACTGGAATCAGCGTCGTTCTCTCAGGAGTAACATACCTTTCTGCTTGTTGAGCGCTGTTTGAGGACATAAGAATGCTTGAGGAAGGAGATGAAGATGAAGCCATTTGAACGTTTAGGTTTTAGAATTTGAGAAGGAAGTTGAGAGAGTTTGCTCAAAAACGCAGAGGTGGTTTGAAGTTTGAGAAAGAAAGTAAAAAATAGAACATGGATTTTGCAAGGGTATTTATAGCTAAAAAGAATATTTAAAATAATGAATAATTTAAGAATTGGAAACGATTTAGAAAACATAATAATTATAGATAATTAATGAGATTTGAAATTTAAGGGGGTGCGTGATTTTGATCAAATCTGAACAGTTATCTAGGAACGACGTCTCAATAGAAGTGCACGCATGCGTGCCCTTTCAGAATTGAAACACGCGTTCAACTTGAGGGTAGCGTGAGACAGCTGGTTTAATATAATGAACGTGTGACCATTCTAGTAATGAAATGTTAGACACATTTCAGAGCACGATGAATGGCTTCTGATGTAACTCCTCTTCTAACTTCTGAAGAGCAGTCAATCAGAACATTCATTTCAAAACATTCTGGAAACACATATAGAAGAAAAAAAGATATTTTTATTCAGGACAAAATTCCATGCTGATGTTTTTCAGAATGAATTTGAATCTATCTTCAGAAAGGGGTTTGGTAAAAATGTCAGCCCATTGATGGTATGTGTCTATAAAATTTAGGTTTAAAATTCCCTTCTGAATGTAGTCCCTTCTGAAATGATGTTTGATTTCTATATGTTTTGCCTTCGAATGTAAGATGGGATTTTTTGAGAGACAGATAGAAGAGGTATTATCACAGAAGATAGGAATCTTACTTTCATATAGATGATAATCTTCCAACTGACTCTTCATCCAGATTATTTGAGTGTTACATCCAACAACAGATATATATTCAGCTTCAGTGGTTGATAGTACAATAGTAGCTTGCTTCTTGCTGTACCATGAAATAACGTTATCATCCAGAAACTGACATCTTCCAGAGGTGCTTTTGCATTCTATTCTATCTCCAGCAAAGTCATCATCACAGTAACCTACTAGTTTAAAATCTTTGGATCTTCTGTAACACAGTCCAAGGTTAGTAGTACCTTTAAGATACCTCAGAATTTGCTTAATAGAAGTTAAGTGAGATTCTCTAGGATTTGATTAGAATCTAAAACATAGACATACACTAAATAAAATATGGTCTAGATGCAGTCAGATAGAGAAGAGATCCAATCATACCTCTATAGAGTTTCTGATCTACCTTCTTACTTACCTCGTCTTTTCCCAGAGTGCATGTGGGATGCATTGGGGTCTTGGCTTCTTTACTTTCTGATAGCTGGAATTTCTTCAGAAGTTCCTTGACATACTTTGTCTGATGTATATAGGTACCTTTTGGCGTTTGATTTATTTGAATTCCTAGAAATAATTTTAGTTCTCCCATCATGCTCATCTCAAATTCAGCCTGCATAGATTCAGCAAATTCTCTTCCAAGAGAGACATTAGAAGTTCCAAAAATAATATCATCAACATATATTCGACAAATTAAAATGTCATTTTTAAATGTTTTTCTGAATAAGGTTGTGTCCACTTTGCCTCTGGTAAAATTATTTTCTAAAAGAAAGTTACTCAGACGTTCATACCAAGCTCTGGGAGCTTGTTTCAGACCGTATAGAGACTTTTTCAGTTTGAAAAAATGTTCTGGAAATTTCGAGTCATCAAAACCCAGAGGTTGGTGGACATAAACTTCTTCTTCTATGTAACCATTTAAAAGGGAATTTTTAACATCCATTTGATATAATGAGATATTGTGTTGAACAACAAAAGAAATTAACAATCTAATTGATTCTAACTTGGCGACTGGGGCAAAGGTTTCATTATAATCAATTCCTTCTTGTTGACTATAACCCTGAGCCACCGGTCGTGCTTTGTTTCTGACAACCTCTCCTTGCTCATTCAACTTGTTTCTAAAGACCCATTTAGTCCCAATGATATTAAATCCTTTTGGTTTTGGAACAAGATCCCACACATCATTTATTGAAAATTGATTTAATTCCTCTTGCATAGCTAAGATCCAATAATTATCTAGCAGAGCTTCATCTATTGATGTTGGCTCAATCAGTGAGACCAATCCAAACAGTGATTCTTCATTGTTTCTGAAGGAGGATCTTGTTCTGATGGGATCTTCTTTCTTTCTTATAATCACATTTTCTGGGTGTGCATATGTGATTCTGGGGAATTTATTTTGTGAGGATTGTTCATAAATTCTTAGATTTTCTAGAGCATTTTCAATAGGAGGGTCTTCTGAGATGTCTTTTGCTTCTGACTCATCAGAGTTTGTAAGGTGGTCTTCTGTTCCTGCAGAATTTTCAATTTGCTTTGGCTTTTGCTGGCCAAGCATATCATCAAATCTGACTTTGATTAATTCTTCAACAATCAGAGTTTTTGTGTCGTATACCCTATATCCTTTTGAGCATTCAGAATATCCAAGTAGAAAGCACTTTTGTGCCTTAGAATCAAACTTGTTCATATTATCTTTAGTATTCAGAATATAGCAAGTGCATCCAAAAGGATGGAAATATGAAATGTTAGGTTTTATGTTTTTCCACAATTCATAAGGAGTCTTTTCAAGAATAGGTCTTATAGAGACTCTATTTTGAATGTAACACGCTGTGTTCACTTCTTCTGCCCAAAAGTGTTTAGCCATATTAGTTTCATTGATCATGGTTCTGGACATTTCTTGCGAGGTTATATTCTTTCGTTCTACAACTCCATTTTGTTGGGGAGTTCTAGGACAAGAGAAATAATGAGAAATGCCATTTTCTTTAAAAAACTTTTCAAAAAAATGATTTTCAAATTCTCCTCCATGATCACTTCTAACTTTTATGATTCTAAAATCCTTTTCATTTTGAACTTGGATCCAGGAGTCAAAGAACACAGAATGTGACTCATCCTCGTGTTTTAGAAAGTTAACCCATGTCCATCTGCTGTAGTCATCAATAATGACCAATCCATACTTCTTGCCTCTGATGGATTCAGTTTTAACTGGTCCAAACAGATCAATGTGAAGAAGTTCCAATGGCCTAGAGGAAGAAACAACATTTTTTGATTTAAAAGAAGGTTTTGAAAATTTTCCTTTCTGACAAGCTTCGCATAGAGCTTCTGAGTTAAATTTCAGATTAGGGAGTCCTCTGACCATATTGAGTTTGTTAATTTGAGATATTCTTCTCATGCTAACATGTCCCAATCTTCTGTGCCAGACCCATTGCTCGTCGCTAACAGACATAAGGCATTTTACATTTTGAGTTTTAAGATCAGAAATATTAATTTTATAGATGTTGTTCTTTCTCTTGCCAGTAAAAAGGATTGTTCCGTCTTTTTGACTAACAACTCTACAGGATTTTTGATTAAAGATAATGTCATAACCGTTGTCACTTAATTGGCTTATGGACATCAAGTTATGAGCTAATGCTTCTACTAAAAGAACATTAGTTATAAAGGGAAGGTTACCGTTTCCGATGGTTCCAGAACCAATAACCTTTCCTTTTTGATTTCCTCCAAATTTGACATCACCTCCAGATTTAAGTTCCATACTTTGGAACACAGACTTTCTTCCCGTCATATGACGCGAGCATCCAGAGTCCAGGTACCATGACTGTTGTTTCAACGGAGCTGTTAAGGACATCTGCAACATATATTATTTTCTCCTTAGGTACCCATTTAATTTTGGGTCCTTTTTGGTTATAGTTTCTATAGTTCATATTGAACTTTGATTCTGCATAGGAATTTTCAGAGTGAGAAGTGTATTTGATATCATGTGTGTTCCTAAAATTAAATTGCTTGTGTAGTGGTTTATATGATATAACCATTTCCTCAACGGGCTTAGGTATATATATTTATTTCCCTCTGGGAGCTTTATATCCAATACCTCTTCCGTCATTTCCACTAACACCATAGATCATTGAAGCCATTTTGCTTCTATCTATGCTTTTAGCGAGAAACGTTTGAAAACTGGAGTCATATTCTTTTAGAATATTTTTTGAACTTGAAACAGAATCTGAAATATAGTTCTTTTCAAATTTTTGAACATCTTCTTTGAGTTTAAAAATGTTTTCTTTAAGTTCAGAGTTTTCTGTTTCAAGTTTCTCAAGATCAGATTCAAGATTCTTTTTGAGTTTCTTGTATTGGATTTTGAGTTTACTGTAGTTTTCAAGTAGTTCAGATAGGCTTTCAGTAAGTTCAGTTCTAGAGAATTCAAAGAATACCTCTTTGTAATTGCAAGCTTCTCAAGTCATATTTAAAGCATTGGTTTTGATGAAGACAACATGGATATCAACATTCAAAGTATGTGCAAAAAGCTTATCAATATCATATACAAGTCTTGAAGATTAGAAGAAGAATTATTAAAGAAACAAAAAATGTCAAAAGGTATAAATAATTCTTAAACTTGAATATAGATGTTCACAAATTTGCATTCATAATCATATACATATCCCACATTTTTAACAATAAGAAAAACCTTGTTTGAGATCTTTTTCAAAAAGAATTTTTGAAAATAAACTTTCAGGAACCGGTTCCTACCTAACAGGGAACCGGGTTCCAAACTTGTTCAAAAAAACACGTCCCTGGAATTTGTACCAGGAACCGGGTTGTACCTATAGGGGAACCGGTTCCTACATGTTATTTTTTGAATTCTGAGTTATAACGTTCACTAAGAACCGGGTTCTGCCTGGGTCGGAACCGGTTCCCAGCGAACCAGTGCAGCTTTTCTTTTGGTTTTTGAACATATTTCAAATGGTATTCTTTCATGAATGCATTGCATCTTTTCATATCAAATGGCATGAATGAAGAGGTATTTGTGACATTATAAAATGTGCAGATTTTCAGATTTAAAAAAACCCTTCTTCAATTAACAATTTTTCATCATTCAAATTTGCATACAAACTTTCAAGTGTTCATAAATTTTGTGAAACTTGCCATATACATTTTCATTAAGAAATCATTACAAGTTTCATACATTCATTGTGAACATTTATAATCATTGCTTGAGAATTGTTTCTATCTTGAAGAAGAAGATCAATTGAAGATTGATAGTGCTCTCCATCTCTTTCAAATAAATAATTGTATTACAAAAAGAAATTATTCCCTTACTATCCAGGATTGTTGGAAGTAAGTGTTGTGATTTGAAGAGGATTGTTCTTCATTCGCATTAGTGTTTGTTTGATCTTAAAGGTGTTAAGAACCTTTGGTCACCCTATAGGTTAGATAGTAAGCATATGCTGTACAATCATTCTAACTATAGTGAAATCTCTTTCGTGTTGGAAAGGAGACTGGAGTACTCTCGGATTGTGAGGGGAACCAGGATATATCGCCGTGTTCTTTACTTTTCTGCTTTTATCGCTTTCATCACCATAATCAAGAAAAGATAAGACATAATCAAAAACCTTCAAACACTTAACCAAAAATTACTACAAGTATTCTCATAAAACCGAATAAATTTTTATATACCTAATTCACCCCCCCCCCCCCCCTCTTAGGCACTCTTAGACTTACACTCTTTTGGTTCTGAGTCTGAGTCATCTATTGTGGTAGCCATAAACGCTAGATTAACGTGTTCATCTTCTGAGTCAGGTTTAGCTTCAGATGATTCTGAATCATCCCAGGTGGCTATCATGCCTTTCTTTTTACCAAACTTTTTCTTGGGTCTTTCTCTTTGCAGCTTGGGACAGTCACTTCTGTAGTGTCCAGGTTCTTTGCATTCATAGCAGACTACATCTCTTCTGCTTGACTTCTTATGTCCAGAAGATTTTGGTTTATCTTCTTACCTCTTGTAGTTCCTGAACTTCTTTTGTCTATGCTTCCACATATGATTGATCCTTCTGGAGAGCAGAGATAACTCGTCTTCTTCTGATGCAGAATCTTCAGAGTTTCCTGCTTCTGCTTGAAAAGCGTTAGTTTCAAATTTTTTAAGATTTAAGAGCTACAGACTTACCTATATTTTGAGGCTCATGTTCATCAAGTTCTATCTCGTGACTCCTTAAAGCACTGATAAGTTCTTCAAGGGAAACATTATTCATATCTTTTGATACTTTGAATGCAGTGACCATAGGTGCCCATCTTCTGGGTAAACTTTTGATGATTTTCTTCACATGGTCTTCCTTGGTGCATCCTTTGTTCAGAACTCTTAGGCCAGTAATCAGAGTTTAGAATCTCGAGAACATAACTTCAATAGACTCATTTTCTTCCATTTTGAATGCTTCATACTTCTGAACAAGAGCTAGAGCTTTTGTCTCTTTTACTTGAGTATTTCCTTCATGAGTCATCTTGAGGGATTCAAACATGTCATGTGCCGTATCTCTGTTAGTGATTTTCTCATATTCATTTTTCGAGATAGCATTGAGAAAGATGATTCTGGCTCTGTGGTGATTCTTGAAATCTAGCTTTTGTTGTTTATCCATGTTCCTTCTGTCAATTTTGTTTCCGTCTTTATCTTCTGGATGAGTGTACCCGTCAAGGACCAAATCCCATAGATCAACATCGTGACCTAGAAAGAAACTTTCTAGTCTATCCTTCCAGTATTCAAAGTCTTCTCCATCAAACATAGGAGGTTTGTTGCAGATGTTGTTGTTTTGTTCAGATGCCATAGTGTTTTCCTTCTGGATCTTTTTCTGACATTGTTAGGTGTTTGCACCCAGAGACAAGCTCTGATACCAATTGAAGGTTGAGAAAACACTTAGAAGGGGGGGGGGGGGGGTTGAATAAGTTTTTCTTCTTTTCTAGCGCAATAGTAATGGAAGGACACTGGTAATTTTATCCTGGTTCATTTGAAACTCAAACTATTCCAGCCCACCCGCCAAGGTGATTTCGCCTCTCTCAACGAGGACTTAATCCACTATAATCAAACTGATTACAAGCGCACAACCAAATTGGTGTGACTAATAATACAATGCACAAGCTAACTGCAAGTGACTAAAACCTCTAATACTCAACTAGTCCTAGCCCTCTTGAAAAATCTGAACCAACTGGTCTCTGAAGGAACACTTACTAAATTGTCTCTTAATAGTAGTGAAAAAGATTTGCTTCTAAAAAGATTTATCACAACTGTGATTTTTCACTAAGATTCTTTCCCAATACTTAAGAACTACCCACTATACAGTATTAGTTTACAAGTATGAAAATAGTGAGTGTAAGTATATTTCACATAAGTCAGTAACCTTTCTTTGATACAAAAGGTCTTCTATATGTAACTTCTAATTGACCTTTAATGCCTTGATTATGGTGCATGCATTTAATGAAGCGTGTTTTCAATGATGCGTGTAGCGAGTAGATTTGGTCTTTATGTTTCCAATGCTAGTGTGCGTAGTATACTTGAGTGTGTTAGCCGTCTTAGCATTTAATAACCAACGGTACTGTCAGAGCTTGTCTTTGGAAGTTGAAGTGTTTGCTTGCAGCATTGCTAATTCAGAGTTTACTAGATCTATTTTCTATCAGAGTATTCTTCAGTATGTGATCTTCAGAGTTTGCTTTAATCTTGCATTTATCAGATGTTGCTTTCAGCGTGCTTCTATCTGATCTTTGCTTCAGCTAGCTTTATCAGAAGTTTCTTAGGATTTCTCTTTATCAGAGTTTTCTTTGGAGTGCTTCCTTCTGAGGTTGCTTTATACCTGCGTAGAATGTTATTTCTTTCTAAGATGCATAAGACAAAACTTCATATGATCTTAGAGAACATACAAGTCAGAGTATAAAAAATATATATATCACAAAATTTATTTCATTGTTATGATCAAAACTCTAAAATATGATTAGAACCAAACTTTGTGACGCAAGAAAAAAAAAACAAAAGTGGTGATCCCAGGAATGGACGAACTCCAGTTGTTTTAAGAAGTTTTGTTTCCCGGGGAAGTTTTTCTCAAAATGTTTTCGCTGTATTGGGTTTGTGACTCCAGTGTCCCGAGTCAAGTTTAGTTCATTTCTCCTATTTTCTGAGTTTGCATGATATGAAGATTCAATCCAAGATTTCTCTAGTGATGGTTTCGTTTGTTTAATAGAAGTTCTTTCCAGAGAAGTTGGTACAATAATTACTCTCGAAGAACACGGGCCTCTGGTTTCTCTAGTGAAGAACATATACTGGTTTTCCCTTTGTGAATATGGTGTTGACCTCTCCAATGAAGCCGACACGAATTCCCCAGTGAATGTTTTGATGATTTGATGTCCGCTCTACTTGAAATTGATTTTGCAATCCCCAGTAGAGGCGTTACATTTGTTTCCCCGTTGAAGTCTGAGTGCTATTCCCTGGTAAAGCCTGGGCGAGGGTGTTGTATCTATGTATTTGTACTGTTTGGTCACTATGTTATGTTTACTTCCAAATTGCGTTTCTCCCCAGTGAAGTTAAGCCAGGCAATAGGTTTTGTTTGCTCAGTTGGCGCCTACTTTTTTCTTATGGAATGTTCATCTTGGATGTGATTTAGCCGAGTGTTGATTGTGCCCGAGATAGTTTTGCCTGGTTACTCCCAGTGTTATATGTTTGTTTTGTCAGCATATGCACAATAACAATCATACATTTATACATGCATCATGTATATTTAAATTGGAAAATTATTTCTCATTCACATTCGTTAATATTTTGTGAACGTATTGCCCTGTTTTACAGATTTGTATTGTCCTCTCTCCAATAGAGTGTCGGCCTTAAGCAGAAAGTGTATATTCTTTCAATTTCCCCACTGAGTTATCCCTCGTGGAAGAGTTTTGCTTTAGCCTTCCTGTACAACTCTTTGTCTGGTTGATTTGGGTTTCCCTCTTGAGTTTATTTCTCAAAGAATGTATTTTGGTAGACTATTTTACTCCAGTTTATTTCTGGATTGAATCTTTGTTGGCCATCAATATTATTACTTTGGATTTCTGCAAGCTTCGAGTCTTGGTTTGAGATTGTGCATTTATTGGGAAAGGGAAGACCTTTATCTCCTCAGGAGGAATATATTGGCAATTTCCCAGGAGGTCATGTTTCATTCCCTAGGAAGTCATATTGCCTTCCCCGAAAAATCATTTTTTACAATCCTTCCTATAACAATAAGTAGCAGGTCTCTTTATTTGAGCAACTTGTACTTCCCTGTAAAAGTCGACGTAACTTTTTTTCTATCTTCTCTATGAGTGGATAGTTTGTGACCCATTGTCAAATTACTCCATTGGATGGAAAGACTTTCAATATCATAGAGACAGTTCATTGTGAAATCTTTGCAAGTGGTGGTCTCTTTATTTAAGACAACTTATATATTACCCTTTCCAGGCGGAGTGCCTTGGTTAAAAAAGAAGTTGAGACCCATTATAGGTGAAATGACATAATTTTGGGGAAGCTTATATTTTCTATCTACCGTCAGTGAAAGTTGGTAGGTCATCAACAGTGAACGTCGATGATTGTTATCTTTTTGCTACCCTCAATGAACGTTGGTAGTTCATCGTCAGTGAACGGTAGTGCTATGATATATTTTCTCTCTACCTTCAGTGAAAGTTGGTAGGTCATCGACAGTGAACGTTGATGATTGTTATCTTTTTGCTACCCTCAGTGAACATTGGTAGTTCATCGTTAGTGAATGGGAGTGCTATGATATATTTTCTCTTTTTACCTTTAGTGAAAGTTGGTAGGTCACCTTTAGTGAAAGTTGGTGCTTGTTATCTTTTTGCTACCTTCAGTGAACGTTGGTAGTTTACTGTCAATAAATGACAGTGTTATGATATTTTCTTTCTCTCTACCTTCAGTAAACATTGGTAGCTCACCGACAGTGAACGTCGGTGTTGTTATTTCTTTCCTCTTTCTACCTTCAGTGAACGTTGGTAGTTTCGCCTTCAGTAGGAATTTGTGTATCCTTTGACTTTTTATCATTCTCCGTAAGTCGGGTCTTTTGATCCACCACTGATTCATTTTCCTAGTCGGGTTTCTCTCTTATTTCTTTATTTTGTTACACCCCTAGCGGTGTTTTATGTCTCTTTGGTTTTGTCCATGTGCACTCATATTCATAAGCATTGCATGGCATCTTAGGGCCAAAAATAGGGTTTGTTTTATATTTAAGTATCTTCGATCGCGTCGACACAAAGATTTTTAACCTCCGTATCTCCAGATAGAAGAAACTTAAATAAGGGCAGCTGCTGTACCCCAATTTTTGCCCCTAAGATCCCTTCACCATACCATATTGATTCAATCACAAGAAGATCACATTAGGGTTCTTGGTTCTCCTCCCTACCTTTAGCTTTGCTCTTTGAGGAATCACCAAGCACCTTGACTTGTTTTCTTTTGTGATCATGAATATTTTGTCTTGATTTTTCCTTTTAATTAATAAAATTCAATGTTGGTTTGTCTTTCTTGTTACTAATGTAGGTAAAGGCAATGAGATTTAGCAAGTTGCTTCATGGGTTCATGAGTTTATTTCCATGCCCTAGGCAATAAAGCTTGAGAGTTCTAAACCTCACCATTGAATTTGTTTTGGAAGGGATGGCATGGCAAAAGTTATTTTGGTTCACTACATTTCCAAGATGTCAAAGTTGATTCAAAAGTACAAGGGGTTGAGTGAGGAAGTTGTCATGGTTGGACAAGGATTTATTTCCATTGGTCACAAGTATATATTTCTCTCAATTCTCAAGATATGGAAGTGGTTTTGGTGGCTACGAGTTCTCATTTTTATCCTCAACAACTTCTATTTACAAAGCAATTGTGTTGGTACAATAAGTTTGTTCAAAATTGTCAAGGTTCCTCAAAGCATTTTCTTAATCTAGGAGCTAGGGTTTTGAACTTCAAATAAGCATATCTTGCTCATCTTTTGGTATTTTTGAGTGATTTCAAATACATCCTTATCTTAAAAGGATTATTAACAAATCACTTCAAAAGTTTCAAGGAGTTTTCATGTGGAAGAAACTTGATGATGAAGAAATATTACAAGTCCTCCAGATGAACCCCCATTTTCCCATGTGTGACTTCAAATGATCATAACTTGGTCAACTTTTATCATCTTGAGACCACTCTTTTTCCATAATGATCTTGATGATGTGAACGTTATTCCTTCTTTTATGTGAAAAGTGAGAAAATGGATGGAAGATGCACTAAGGATACACAAGATTATAGGTCATTTCATGATTTTTTACCAACTTCAACAATTCATAACTCTCTCAATTGTTTGAGATTTAGAATGGTTCAAGTCTCAAAATGTCATTCAAGAGGTCTATTTCATGCCATCTTTTTTGGTAAAGAGCAAATTCCAAGTGGAAGGCCATGTTTGGATGCAAAGCAATATAGGTCACTTTTGAAGAAACATTTGAAATATTTCTAAGTATGGAAAGTCAACCTTTTTTCTCCAACTTTGACTCAATGCAACTTTCAGCTCAAGCATCCATTTGATTCCATTATTTTTCCATTGCAAAGCTTATAACCTCATCTTTCTAAAGCATCAAGAATCATTCCTTAAAATCCGTTGAGCTGAGAATGCCATTGGATTGAACTTGGTAACTTGGAACTGAAGTTTCTTCATAAGTCAAAATTTGAAATTCATATTTTGGCCTCTAAACTTCAAATTATCACTCGTTTTTCATCTAAACATGTTTAACCAAGTTTCCAAAGTGGATTAGAGCCTTGAAACGCAAGGATTTGATGAGTTTTGATGGAAATCAAACCACACTTTGCTCGTGCATCAGGTTCACACGATTTCCCTCCAAACTTCATCATTTCACACGCTTTAACATTCCATTTGATTCCCTATAAATAGAGGGTCACCCCCCATTCATTTCCTCAAGCTTTGAGAGCCAAAAACACTGTCAAAACCTCACACGAACTTGAAATTTTTGAAATCAGCTTCTGAGATTCCAGCCTTTTCCTCCAAAATTCTTTGCACATTCATCTTCCTTAAGCATCATACAAACTCTCCAGCACTTAAACCAAGCAAAACAAGCTATAATTTAAGCTACATAAGTCCAATTTCAGAGGTTCTTTATTGAACTTCGAAAAGTTAGAATTCTCTACCATTTGGATCCAAATAAAGCACTAACTTGTTCTACTCCTTCTCCTAATTATAGTGCTTCTTACAATTTTGAAATCCATTGAGAATTGAGAGAGAAATCTCAAATTTAAGGTGCTTTCTATTTTCTGGGTTTTTGATTCATATCTCTCTGTATACTTTACATAAATTTGGCGCGATGGTGGTGTTAGGATCATCTTGAAGAGACAAATCCAATGATATTGGTTTGGGATCCTAATTTTACCGTTTGAAAGATCTCACAAAATCTCCATTGCAGGGTGGCTGGAGGTTGAAGACGATGATATGTCTCGTCTCAGCCAATGATAGCGTGCCAAACGTTTTAATTTTATTGGTTGCCTTTTTTCTGATTCCCTACGCAACTTACTAAGGTCCATATCAAGCACAACGCGTCTGGTCCATTGGATTATCTTACTAACGGGTTTTGACTATGATCCGATGGCCCATATCTTTTTGGTTTTATTTTATTTTCTGATTTTTTATTTTAATTGATTTAATTTTCAAAAATTCATAACCCTTTTATTTTTTATCCAAAAATTATGAAAAAATTCACAAAAATAACTTGAATTATTTCTGATCTCATGAATATTTTTTCATATTTTTATTTTGAAAATTGATATTTTTTATATTTTTTGCATTGTTTGCTTTGTTTTAATTACCTAAAAAAATACTTTCTGACATTTCTTAATTCTAAATTTTTTTCATAAATATCATTTTGCATATTTCTGACTTTTTGAAAATTCTATGGAATTTTATATTGATGTTTACTATTTTTGATCTATGTTCTATTTGTTTGAACAATTTTAATTAGTTTTAAAATAGTTTATGGCTTTTAAAAATTGCAAAAAAATTTATAAAAATATTTGAGTCCTTTTCTGACTTTTCTATGGGCTTACTTAATTTTTCTTGATTGATTTGAATATAGTTGAGACTTTTCTTTCTTATTTCCATTTTAAAACCTTTTTTAATGTATATATTAAATGCAATATTATTTTGTGATTATTTTTATGACTGAACTTGGGTTGAATTTTGATCATGAACTTTATTAACATCATTGGATCCATGGTGTTGAGTCTAACTCCATATAAAATGGATGAATGATTTTAATAATAGTTTGATTTAAATTTAATTCAAATGTGGTTTGTATATTCTTCCCCACCCTTATTCATCTCATCCCTTTCTTATTGCACTAAGTGTTGTTGGAGCATGATCTCTATATCATGTCTCAAAACAAATGGTGCATAAATTACTATTGACCGACCTCAAAATAGGTGCAACTTTTGTATAAGTCCACTTACGATTGCTTAACATAGCGCTAAATTTTGTCCCGATTCAAATAAATGATCATTCGTGGCCCAAACCTATGTTTGCAAGACCAAGTATGTTAATTTGATCCCTTTGATCCAATAACATTGAGATTCATTGTGTGGAGGCTTTGGTTCTACCAATCCTCTAATGGATCTAGAAAACTTTTGGTCAACGCGGATCACTTAAACATCGTTGATCATTAAATGGAATTTGTGAGGATTCCAAATGGATGATATACTTGACAAAAAGCTAATGCAACTTTTTGTGTGGAGGCTATGGTTCTACCAATCCTCTAATGAGTTCCAAATGCAAGTTTCAAGATGGTCATCCAACTAACCACTAATTATTAAATTCTTTTTACTTTATTCCCTTTTATTTTTTATGATTTATGTGCAATTTACTTTAAGCATTACATTTTGTGTCATCTTTATTTTGCTCATTTGAGCTTTTTTTTCTTTCTAAGACACTTAATAATTAACATGAACCATAAAAAACCTTTAAAATACTTGGACTATTTAGTTACTATCCTTGGAATTATGGAGCATTGGACTTCTTGGACTTAGGATTAGAAACCTTGGCCTATATTGGAGACTTTGTGACCTTAATTGATATTTTGTCTGGAGTTCTTGAGGTTTACATCAAGACACTGGGTTGTTTATTTGTTTTGTGTGCAGGTTATTGTGATTACATTCTTTGTTTGTAATATGGAATTCACCCGTATACAGTCGTTACTCTGCCCAATTTTTATGAAGACTTAATACACTTGAAGCTTGGTTCTCTCAAGAGATCTAGTATCTTTTCTTGTTTGGTTTCAATCCAAAGAATGAGAATTCTATCTTGACTCATAATGTCAAGCATTGACTTCTTGTTGGTTAGATGGTTCTTATCCCTAACTTTTACCTTATGCTTTAGGATAGTCTCTTCTTCTCCTCCCATCTTCTTTAATTTCAAAAATCTTCTCCCTCCTTTTTGAAAACCCTTCTTGTTTTTAAACTTGAACCACTTTCATAATAAACTTGGACCTAGGTCCATGCATTTTAAAAACCTTTTCATGAATAAACATCAATCAACTTAATAAAACCTAGACATTTTTGTGATAAGACTAAAAGACAACTAATCTCATTTCAAACCATTTTGCCACTTTGGCTTTTTACTTTAAAACTTTTCTCAAATGATTGGACTCTTGTCAATCTTTATAGTGATGCAAACAACTATACTTCTACAATATGTAATGAAAAGAGATATTTTCCACTTGGGTGTTGAGTGAGGCATTGTTGATTTTAAAATCCAAGCCATATCCTCCACTTTTAGATGATGCAAATTCTCCTTTCTCATGATTGTGGGTGGTAAGTATGTTTTCCACACGGACAATGAAGATGATGTGTTATCTCATAAAATCAACCAACACACTTGTGTTATTTTTTTAATTTTTAAAAGAGGAACTACGTGTACCCTGATCCCCTATTGCATGAATAGGTGGTACGTAGGCACTAAAGGTTCGCAGTCGCGGCGGGTGCAAAAAACCATAAAATATATTTCTTTTCTCACCTCCACCATCCATTTTTTTATACACAACATTTTATGGCCAAAATATACAGATTTTACAAAGAGATTCCTGTGGAGTATCGTAGATGTTTAAGGTGATAATACCTTCCCTTTGCATAACCAACCCCCTTACCTTGAATCTTTCCCCCTCTTTTGGGTTATTCGCTCTTTTCCCATTCCTTTGGAAACAATAAAGCACGGTGGCGATTTTTATTTTGATCTGTATAAGTCTAGTAAATCCAATGGCTTAGTATTAAACATTTCTACCGCTACAGTTATGCAGCCTAGCATGGATTTGGTTCATGTGTTCATCAAGAAATGGCTTGTAATTCAAGTTTGAAAACCATAACTTCCTGCCTTCGATTCTCCTTGCTCAAGTATGATCTTAATGAGTTATTGGACATTTTGAAAAGATTGTAACATTCTCTACAACCTCTATGTTGGAAATTTTTGAATATTCATCTTGGAACTATGTGAAAAATTGTCATGAAGTTAGGTCAAAATCCTGCCTAAACTAGGGCAAAATTTCACTATGTTTTCAAGTTTCATGAACATGTCTTCACAAAATCATAACATGAAATCCAAGCATTTCTAGAAAAATTTATGCTCTACAATGTTTTATATCTCATTCAGATATACAACTTTCATGTTAGAAGTTTCCTTTGAATCATCTTGCATCATGGTGTAAATTTGGCTCAAAGTTGTGAAAAAAACATGAATTTTCAACACTTAGAAAAATTTCTAAGTTTAGAAATTTTGACTTTTCATAATGAAATCTTGACTTTTTAATTTCTTGATTAACAAGTTTCATATTTTGACATGTCTTGAGGAATTTTAATCTTTGAAGCTTGATTTTTAACAAAAAGTCAAAGTTTGACTTTTTAGTGTACAGTTGACTTTTCATCAATTGACTGAAATTCATCTGTCAATCAATTAATCTTGAGAAATGTTTTGAGCCATGCCATTAGGTAAAAATTAAGTATTTTAATCCTTGAGATCATGTCTCAAACCAATAAGTCATTTTCTAGGTCAAAAATCAGAAATTGCACCTTCTTAGTCAAAACCCTAATTTTGACAATTTTGCCCTTTTGATGATCTGATCAAAATTTATTGAGGAATTGTGATCCAAACTTGATAAATTGACATATATGAGTCCATAATGTTGATATGGACAAAAAATTATGAAGTTTGACTGTAAATTGACCATAGTTGACTTTTTCCCCAATACAGCTGATTTTAGGTCAATTGATCAATTGACTGAGCAAAAATGTGATCCAAGACATAAAACTTGACATGAGCAATCTTGAGGGTCCAAAATGATCCATGAAAGTCATATGGGGAATTAAAAGTCTATTTGTCCTTGTGCAATCTCAAACCCTAATTTTTAGTTATCAGTGCTTGAGGAGGTGCCTTGAGTTGATCAAAACTTGTGTAGTCTTGAATCAATGGAAATCTTGTGAGAGATTACTTAAGAAATGAGAGGGAAAATTTTGGGGTACAACAACTTCCCCTGTTGAATCTTTTTAAACCTGAAGAGTTAGATTGGCGGATCCGCCATTCGTGACTTGAAGGTGGAAGATGATTGAACACTAGTGTGCCTAGAAATTTGCACTCAAAGATGTATTGGGAATGGGATTATAGATGCCATTTGGAGGAGTAATGGTAAACATTGGAAGAAGTAACAACAAAAATCTTTGGTCGATTTATACTAAAACCTGATGTTTCACCTGTGGGAAAAAGGGTTAGTTAAATGCAGATGTATGCATGATATTCACAAGATGAATGAGATCATGCTAAATGAATTTTGTATGTGTATGCTATGATGCATGAATGTGGGATGCGTATTTATCTGGGAAAATAAATCCCTGACTGGTGCTGAGGAGTTCTGAATCCTGGATTGCTATTGGGGATTATCTCTTGAATGTTAGCTGTTATCTGGTCGGGTCCAGGCTTCACAACTTGTTGAGGATGTGGAAGTCAACTGCTATCTAGTCGAGTCGAGGCTTCACGGTAACTTATCGGGGAAGAATAAATTAACTGTTATCTGGTCGGATCCAGACTTTGAAGACAATTTCTTGGGGAGAGTGAAGTTAGGCTGTTATCTGGTTGGATTCCCATCTTCACAACAACCTGCTGAGGATAAGGAAGTTAACTATTATCTGATTGGATTCCAGGCTTTGCGTTGAATTTCTAGAAAGGATGAAGTTGAACTGATATTTGGTCGGGTCCAGGCTTCATAGTAACTTGAAGTGGTAACTACTATCTGGTCGGTTCCAGGCTTCATAGTTTTTAAAAAGTTATACTATTATCTGGTCGGGTCCAGGCTTCATTATGTCTTGCTGGGGATTGTAGTTAGTTGTTTTCTGGTCGGACTCCAGGCTTCATAATAGCTTGCTTGAATAGACGAGGTTGAACTGAGATCTGGTCGGATCCAGGTTTCACAGATTTTGAAGTGGATGAAGTTAATTGCTATCTGGTCGGGTCCAGGCTTCATAATAAACTTGTCTGAAGAAGATAGGGTTAAACTGATATCTGGTCGGCTCCAGGCTTTACAGTTACTTGCTTGAAAATTAATTTGTTATCTGGTCGGATTCCAGGTTTCACAACAAACTTCTGAGGGGAATTGTTATCTGGTCGGATCCAGGCTTCACAATAACTTTCTTGAAAAAATGAAGTTGAACACTGATATCTGGTTGGATCCAGGCTTCATAATAACTTTCTTGAAAAGATGAAGTTGAACATCGATATCTGGTCGAATCCAGGCTTCATAGTAACTTTCTGGGGGTAGAAGCAAACTCTATTGGGGAAAAGGAGTTAAACCCTGGTCTGGTTGAGTCCAGGTCCTTCAATATCTTTGAAGAGTTAAATCATTATTTGGTCGGGCCCAGGTTTCATAGTATTTGGAAGTCATATTATTATCTGGTCAGGTCCAGTCTTCATAGTATTTGAAAGGTTAGCTATTATCTGGTCGGGTCCAGGCTTCATAGTAGTTTGAAAATTATACTATCATCTAGTCGGGTCCAGGCTTCATAGTGTATTTTGGAGATAGTAAATGTTTTGTTGACGACTTTACTAGGGATTAGTGGTTGTGGCCCTATGATTTGCAATAGTCTGAAAAGCAAACTTAAGATGGAGGGGATAAACTTAGCTGGGGAAGACAGACTCAGCTAGGGAGGATAGACTATGCCGGGGAATTTTGTTGTTCGTTGATTGTTGTATGTTGGGGAAGTAAACCCTGTTGGGGAAATAAACCCTGTTGATGAACTGCTGACGAGGTGAAATCTTTTAGGAAGAGATCCATAAGGCTTCTTCTTGTAGGATAAACTTAGCTGGGAGAGAGCTGCCAAGAGATTGAGACTCTGGTTGGAGATCAACCTATGCAAAGAGACTTTGTGAGCAACTCTATTGAGGATTGGTTTATTGTAGTTGGTCTTGTAGGGATAATGTTAATGAAATAACTCTGTGGGGGATATTCCATATTCATTAAAGAGATGCTTGTTACTGACACATGTGCCAAATAGTTTTAATCATGTTCACATGCATATTGTAACGGGGTGGGAGAACTGACTTGGTTGTTTTGCGTTTGATCACAAATGTTGCGGTTAGTAAGAGTCGGCACCAAATTTTCTTTTATCCAAAAGGAAAGGCTGAAAAGAACAGGAAAGACCTTTGAGATGTTTTCTTGAGTTCGGGGGGTAGATTATGAAAAGGGAAGGTGTTAGCACCCTTTTCATCCATGGTTTTTCATGGGCTCTTAGTTACTTTCTAGATCACTTGCTTTTGTTTGAAAATGTGCTTGGTGTGGTTTTTGAAAGTTTTTTGAAAAAGGTGTCATCGTTTAGGCAAACTTTGTAATGATTCTCGTTCATAATAATGTATACAAGGTGTTGATCTTTTGTGAATGTTTTCAAGTTTGAAATATGTTTTTAAAAGTGTTGGTGTTTGTTTTGAAAACAGAAAGCATGTTTTGGTTTGAAATTGAGCAAGCAACAAGGAACAATCTACCTACTCAAAAGTATTTCATGTTTATTTCCTCTTTCCTTTGAAATTTTTATCTTACGATTGATTTGGTAAGTAACCCTATCTTAGGATGTAAAAGGTACGGGTGTGCGTCAACGTATAGCCATGATTAGCAATGTTGTAAGATATCTTAGAATTTTATTTAAGGGACTAAGATCATTTTGAAAGGCAACATGGATAGCTTCATCGAGGGATGATCTGGTATTTTTGCTTGTTTTTGCTAAGATACCTCACATGCATAATATAACTATTTTATAGGCAACAAAGTTGGTTTACCCTAAGGGTGCATGTGTGCAAGTGTATTGGTTTTCATGTTTGATTTGTCTTTGAATTAGGGTTTTCTAAGCATTGATTTTATCTTTCCATACAAACCCTAATTACTAGCATTAGTATATAAAGCATTAAATTGCGGAATTTAAAATTACTACGCTATTACATCATTAGGTGAAAGGGTGTACAAATTACAAATGGGGAATTGCAAGGAATTAAAACCCTAATAATCTATTACAATCATATTGAATTTGAATAAATGTACAAGAATATAAAGATAATGAAAAAGAAAAGGAGATTGTTTTTGTTTGAGTTTTTATAAAAAGGTTTTTTGACCTAGTTAACTAAAACAAAATAATTAACTAAAAAGAAAATAATTTATTAAAGAAAATAAGTTTTTTAGGGTTTTTTGTGAATTTAATTAAACTAGTGAATAAAATTAATTAAATAAAAGTTCTAAGTTCTAAATTGATTTTAATTTACAAGAAAATAATATATAATAATTAAGACTAATTATCTAAGTATTTAAAAAAAAAAGTAAATTAATTTATTAAAGGAAATGTTTTTTTTGTTCTTTTAGTTTTTTTGAAGAAAATGAACTAAATAAATATAAATAACAAAATATAAATATTTTTTTGGATTTTTTTATTGATAAAGATAATAATAATAATAGTAATAAAAATAATAATAATAAAGAAAATAAAAATAAAATAAAAATATAAAATTAAAGTCAGGAAGGTTAAAGTTGAATTTGGGAGGTTTGTTAGAAAAAAAATCAGGCCCATGGGATGGGGGCCCAAGCGCTTCCTGAAACAAAAAGAAAAATTACAAAAAATGTGAATAATGCAAAAGGCAGCGTGCTGGGTGTTGAACCCACGCCCTCTTGGTTACCAGCGTACTGCCTTACCACTGGGGTGGCTATACATCCGTTAACTTAACTGAAATGATAAATATATAATACAAAATGAGTCATGAATACATTTCATCTTCAACCTCCAGCCAAAGGACCTCAAAACTGGAAATCGTGAAATGCAAATTGTTTTCTTGCAAACAACTTGTGTATATGTATGGAAAAGGCTTGGATACTTGAGGTGGTCAGAAGTACAAGATCACATGTTTTGGCTTCTTAGCTTGTTTTTTAAGTAAGGTTGACAAACATGGTTTCAATGCATAGTACAAAGCTATCTAGAGTGGTTACCAAATTTAAACATGCTTATCTGACTTTGTAGAGGAAGTTTGTGCAGAAGGAACAAGTGCAAAGCTCAATGCAAGTTGACTTTGCATAAAGCTTGCTTTATGTAAATGGCAATGGTGCCTTTGTGCCATTAATGGAAAATTATCTTGGATAAATCTTGAATAAAATGGATAATAGCTCAAAAGAAAGTGTAATCTTATGATTATTTATAGATTTTGAGTTTTAGAGGCCTGCAAAGCAAGATTGTGCAAAATAGGCTTGAGATTTGAATTCTTGTTCATCACAAATTTTGCCTTGCAAAAGAACTTGAAACCCCAACTTCTGGCCTTCGATTCTCCTTGCTCACAAATGATCTCAAGGAGTTCTTGGATATTTTAGAAAGCTTGAAATGTGCTCTACAACCCCTCTTTGAATTAGTTTTGCAAAATACAAATTTAACTATGTGAAACTTGGGTGAGAAGTTAGGTCAAAATCCTGACCAAAATGCTTAAAATTTTACTAAGTGTTTTAGTTTCATGACCATGACTTCATGGATTAATAAATTGAGATCCAAGAATTTCTAGTAGAAGTTGTGTAAATAAATGTTTTAGATATCATGGATATCTACAACTTTCATGTTGAAAGTTTCTTTTGAATCATCTTGCATCATGGTGGAAAATTGGCTCAAAGTTGTGAAAAAATATGAAGTTTTCAACACTTAGAAAAATTTCTAAGTTTGAAAACTTTGACTTTTCAAAATGAAATCTTGACTTTTTGATTTCTTGATGAATAAATTTCATATTTTTACATGTTTTGGTGAATTGTAATCTTTGACACTTGATTTTGACAAAAAAGTCAAAGTTTGACTTTTTAGTGTACAGTTGACTTTTGATCAGTTGACTGAAAATCAACTATCAATCAATTTATCTTAAGCAATGTTTTGAGTCATGACATTAGGTCAAAATGATGTAATTGAAATCTTGAGATCATGCTTCAAACCAATTAACCATTTTCTAGGTCAAAAATTAGAAATTGCCCTTTCTTAGTCAAAACCCTAATTTTGACCATTTTGCCCTTTTGATCATCTGATCAATTTTCTTAAGGAATTATGGTCCAAAATTTATCAAATGATACATATGAGTTTATAATGTTGATATGGATAAAAAATTATGAAGTTTGACTGTAAATTGGCCACAGTTGACTTTTTCCCCAATATAGTTGATTTTTAGGTCAACTGCTCAATTGACTGAGCAAAAATGTGATCCAAGACTTGAAACTTGACATGAGTAATCTTGAGGGTCTATAATAATCCATGAAAGTAATATGAGGCATTAAAATTTCAATTATCCTTGTGCAATCTCAAACCCTAATTTCAGTCATCAGTGCTTAAGGAGATGTCTTGAGCTGATCAACCCTTGTGCAATCTTGATCCAAAGGAGATCTTGTGAGAAAATACTTGATAAATGAGAGGGAAAATTTTGGGGTACAACAACTGCCCCAGTTCAATCTTCTTAAACCTGAAGAGTTAGATTGGCGGATCCGGCATTCGTGACTTGAAGGTGGAAGATGATTGGACACTAGAGTGCCCAGAAATTTGCACTTGAAGATGAATTGTGAATGGGATTATAGATGCCATTTGGAGGAATGATGGAGATTTGTTAGAGATGGGCTTGTAGATTCCATCCAAGGGTGGTTGTTGACAAATAATGGACTAAGTCTGAACTTGATTTCAACTGGAAAAGAATCAGAAGAAATCTTTGGAGCGATTTATCTGAACCAGAAGAAGACTTATATATTGCTTTGACTGGGAAGAATCAGAATAAATCTTGGAGCGATTTATCTGAACCAGAAGTGTTCCTTTGGAAAGTATCAGGATAAACCGTTGAGGGGTTTAAACTGAACCAAAAGAAATCTTGAATATTCTTTAACTGGAAAGAATCAGAGTAAATCTTTGAGTGATTTATCTGAACCAAAGAAAGTGTTTGCGGGAAAGAATCAGAATAAACCGTTGAGAGATTTATCTGAACCCGAAGTGTTCCTTTGGAAATTATTAGGGTAAACTGTTGAGGGGTTTAAACTAAACCATAATAGATCTTGAATGTTCTTTAAATGGAAAGAATCAGAGTAAATCTTGAGCGATTTATCTAAACCAGAGAAAGCGTCTGCAGGAAAGAATCAGAATAAACCGTTGAGAGATTTAAACTGAACCAACAGGGATCTGGAGAAGAATCAGAACTAATTATTGAGAGATTCATATAAACCAGAGAAGACGTCTGCGGCAAAGAATCAGAATAAACCATTGAGAGATTTATCTGAACCCGACAAGGATCTGGAGAGGAATCAGAACAAATCATTGAGAGGTTTATCTAAACCAGAAAAGACATCTGGGGAAAAGAATCAGAATAAACCGTTGACAGATTTAAACTGAACCGGCAGGGGTCTGAAAGAAATATCTGTTATGTAGATGGTTGACCAATCCTTTCTTGGGAATTGATTTGTAATTGACTTGCTGAAAATTTGACGATAATTTTCTGTTGATTGATCTTTCCTGAAAAAGATGAAAGGTTAGTTGCATGAAATCTCATGATGTATGAAATTCATGGTGTAATGATGTTCTCAAAATAAATTAGATTGTGTCATATGTATCTGTGTTGTCAATGCTATGACGTATAGATGTAATGTATGGATACATTAATTGTTATGCTGCAGTATTGTTGGAGTTGGGGAAAATAAATCCCTGAGCATTGCTGAGAATGAGGAGTGCAAGTCTTCATGTTTTGAAGTGTTGATGAGTTTCCATTTGTTAGAGAAATAAAATCCGTTGTGTAGGAGAAACACTGTGCGCTGCTTGTGGACTCGTGAAATCCTGCTGGGGAATCCTGAGAAACTGGGCGACTTTCACTGGGGAATCTTTGGAATGGTAACTGGGAGTTTTGTTCCGTATGGGATGTGAGAGAGCTTGATATCATTAAGTTTTATACTAGAGATACGTTAGTGATCCTATAATGGGATGTCCCGTTTTCCACTCTTGTTGGAAAAGTATCTGCGGAGGTTTTTATGGAAAGTCTAAAGATATTATCCTATTTCTTAAATCCATTAGTGATTGTCTTTCTATTTTCTGTTCCTCTCTTTTGTTCATTTGTAAACATTAGTCATGTTCAAATGCATATCTTCAAAAATAAATCATTGGGCATTTTCGTAAACAAAACACGGAAAAAGAAAAAATAGATAGTTTTGCACTTTCAAAGGGATATCTTTGTATTAACTTGAATAAGTATTTTTTGAACAATGAGACGAGCATTCTAGTAAGAGAATTTCATCGTAGAAAAATGAAAATTTGATACAAAGAAAAGATAGCTATGTGAAATAATCCCATGGGGTTCCCATTCTACTATAGCCTTTTTGTCTTTGAGCGTCTTGTCCACTTGCTACCTTGCCCGAAGTTGATTGGATTTATTAGGCCCGTTTGAGCTTGTCAGTCGATGATAAAGGTTGTCTATAAGGTGATCCAACGAGACATAGTCATACGCCTTAATTCCCTAACTTTTGCCCGGACTGCCCTTTCGGGTTTTTAGTCCACCGAGATACCCTTTTTTGCCTAAGTCGCCCTTTCGGGTTTTCAACTTGTCGGGTGTACAAATTTTTTTGTTTTATCCCTAATTTTTTCCCGAACCATTGTGGTTCACCGGAATGCCATTGTTTTTCCTAGGTGTGTTAACCTAGCGGGTCTCTTATGCATAGTATCTTTTGACTATATCCGCGTTCACAGGGTGTGGAAGGTCGTCGCCATCCATAGTGGTTAAGATCATTGCTCCACCAGAGAATATGCTTTTGATCACAAATGGTCCTTTGTATGTAGGAGTCCATTTGCCCCTGGGATCACCTTGTAGTAATATGATACGCTTGAATACCAAGTCACTAACCTGATATACCTGACGTCTGACCTTTTTGTTAAAAGCCTTGATCATACGTTTTTGGTACATCTGGCAATGACAGACAGACGTAAGCCTCTTCTCATCAATTAAGTTCAACTGGTCAAGTCGAGTTTGGATCCAATCGTCTTCATTCAGCCCTTCATCCTTTATGATTCCCAGAGAAGGTATTTGGACTTCAATTGGTAGAAGAACTTCCATTTCGTATACCAAGGAGAACCATTGTTGATGTGCGCGCTGTGGTACGATAACTGTGGAGAGCGAATGGTAGCATCTCAATCCAGTACTTGTGGGTTACTGTCATTTTTTGTATGATCTTCTTGATGTTCTTATTTGCAGCTTCGACAGTGCCATTCATCTTAGGTCGGTAAGGGGAAGAATTATGATGCTGGATCTTGAATTACGCGCATAGTGCAGTGATCATAGTATTGTTGAGATTCGTACCATTGTCTGTCATGATTCTCTCCGGGATGCCGTATCGATAGACAAGATTCTATTTGATTAATCGGGATACAATATTCTTGGTAACGGAAGCGAAAGAAGCTGCCTCAACCCACTTGGTGAAATAGTCAATGGCCACCAAGATGAAGCGGTGTCCATTAGAAGCTGTAGGTTTGATTTCTCCAATCATATCGATGCCCCACATCGCGAATGGTCAGGGAGCAGTTAGGACATTTAGAGGAACTAGAGGCACATGCACTTTGTCAGCATAGATCTGACACTTGTGACAGGTTCGTGAATGTTGATAGCAATCTGCCTCCATGGTAGACCAGTAATACCCTGCCCGTAGGATATTTTTAGCCATCGTATTCCCACTGGAATGGGTTCCAAAAGTGCCTTCATGTAGATCAGCCATGATCTTTTCTGCCTCAACCTTGTCTATGCAGAGAAGCAAAACAGAGTCATGGTTGTGCTTGTAGAAAAGGCCATTACTGAGGAAGAACTTAGCAGAGAATCTTCTCAAGAACTTCTTATCATTTACTGAATCTCCTTCCGGATACTCTTGAGCCTCGAGATACCTCTTAACTTCATGGAACCAAGGCTGGTCCACTACTTCTTCAGTATCGATCTCGTGACAGTAAGTTGGTTCATCCATCCGTTCAATGGTGATCTGGGGAGCCTCGTTACCCCACTTGAGTTTAAACATGGATGACATAGTCGCTAGTGCGTCTGCTAGTTGATTTTCATCTCTTGGAAAATGCTCAAAGGTAACTTCCTCGAAATGTGGGATTAATGTCAACATAGGTTCTTTGTAGGGGATGAGGTAAGGGTGCTTCGTGTCCCATTCTCCTTTGATTTGACTGATGACTAAGGCTGAATCTCCAAATACACTTAAGGACTTGATTCCCAAATCTATGGCAGCTTTGAGACCAAAAATACACGCTTCGTATTCTGCCATGTTATTAGTACAGTTGAAACAAAGTTTTGCAGTGAAGGGAGTATGACATACATCAGGGGATATTATTACAACACCTATGCCATTACCGAGTGCGTTGGAGGCTCCATCAAAAACCAAGGTCCACCGGGATCCTTGTTCAGGCCTGTCATTGAGGTCTTCACAATTGTTTACCATCATGATGTCTTCATCTAGGAACTCGAATTTCATGGACTGATAGTCATCCACAACTCGATGATCAAGGTGATCGACTAGTACACTACCCTTTATTTCTTTTTGGATAGTATACTGAATGTCATATTCAGTCAGAATCATCTTCCATCTTGGTATTCTCCCAGAGAGGACAGGCTTCTCGAATATGTATTTAATTGGATCCATCTTGGATATCAATAAGGTAGTATGGGTCAACATATACTATCTTAGCCGGAGAGCAGCCCATGTCAGAGCATAACAAGTTTTCTCGAGCAGTGAATATCTTGTTTCACAGTCGGTAAACTTTATTCTCAAGTAGTAAATAGGATGCTCTTTTCGGCCAGACTCGTCATGCTGCCTAAGCACACACCCAATTGAATTTTCTAAGACAGTTAGATACATGATTAAAGGTCTTCCCTCAACTGGCAGCGTCAAAATAGGAGGCTCTTGTAGGTACTCTTTGATCTTGTCGAAGGCAGCTTGGCATTCATCATTCCATTTGACTACTTGATCTTTCTTCAATATTTTGAAGATTGGTTCACAAGTAGCGGTTAAGTGAGAAATGAATATGGCAATGTAGTTTAACCGTCCTAAGAATCCTCTGACTTCCTTCTCGGAGCGAGGAGCAGGCATTTCTAGTATTGCTTTCACCTTGGAAGGGTCCACTTTGATACCTTTACCGCTGACAATGAAGCCTAGGAGTTTACCGGACCTCACCCCAAATGTGCATTTATTCGGGTTCACCTTAACTTGTATTTCTTTAGCCTTTCAAACATTTTCTACAAATGGTCAAGATGTTCCTCTTCAGTTTGGGACCTGGCTATCATGTCATCCCCATAGACCTCTATTTCGTGATGGATCATGTCGTGAAATAGAGCTACAATGGCGCGCTGGTAAGTTGCCCCTGCGTTCTTTAACCCGAATGGCATAACCTTGTAACAGAATGTGCCCCACTGTGTGATGAAGGTCGTTTTCTCCATGTCCTCAGGTGCCATTTTGATTTGATTGTAGCCTGAGAAACCATCCATAAATGAGAACACTTTATGTTGTGCGGTACTGTTAACCAAAATATCGATATGGGGAAGTGGGAAATCAACCTTAGGGCTTGCCCTATTCAAATCTCGGTAATCCACACATATGCATACTTTTCTGTCCTTTTTAGGCACTGGAACAACATTGGCGACTCATTGTGGATAGGAGGTGACGGCTAAGAATCCGGTGTTGAATTGTTTCATGACTTCAGTCTTGATTTTCTCTGACATGTCTGGCCGCATGCGACGGACTTTCTGTTTTACCGAAGGGAAATCTTCTTTTGTCGGTAGATGATGGACCACGATATCAGCATCAAGTCCTGGCATGTCTTTGTACGACCAGGCAAAGACCTCAACATAATCATGTAGCAACTGGGTTAAACTCTTCTTGACACTGGGTTCCAGATTGGCTCCTACCTTGACTTCTTTCTTGTCCTCTTCGGTACCTAAGTTAATTGTGTCCACTGGTTCTTCGTGGGGCTGTATGGTCCTTTCTTCCTGTTGTAGTAACATGGCTAGTTCCCCTGGCACATCACAATCTTCCTCACCTTCGTCTTCGGCTTGGTAGATTAGATTTTCAAAGTCACAACAGGCCATAGCAGAATCATTACTCATGGGATCCTGAGTGGGTGTAGATCTGCATTTTAAATGTGAGTGTGTGTAATAGTATAACTATCTTTGAAAGAAAAATAAAAATGTAGAAAAAGAAAGACAAAGAGCACAAAGTTTGCATGCAAAGACATCCATGATTCATTGATGACATATGAAAATGAAGTAACAACCCTTACAAATAGACCGTTGTGCCTCGGGTAAGACACAAGGTTTTAAAAGTCTGAATTGTTTAATTATTACAAGTCAGACAAAAATTTAAAGACAATTACTGTTGGACAAAATCTTTGGCTTCCCAGTTGGTGAGTCCTCTGTTGACAGTTGGGAAAATCCATTCCTCCAGGTCACAACTATCATCACTATCCTCCACTGTATTGACTCCATGGTTTCTAATCTTCAAAGGCGGTCCCCCGACACGAGCACGACGAACAGCTTTATGGGCTCCTGAAGTGAAACCCAAACCAAATTTGTCAGATTTTTAAGGGATATCCGGGAGTTGGCCCTAAATAGTACACCCACCTTCTTCAATCACTGCCTTGGAATCTTTCAGTGAAGACATCTTTAGCGGAGGTCTTGTAATCTTTGGGACTTAGGAAACAGTCTTTGTAGCTGCCACTATTTGTGGGACTTCCTTGAAATGCTGAAACGGAGTTTCAATGAATTCACCATTCAATTCCACGTATCTGGAGGAGTTCAAGTGACTGACCATATATTCATCTTCTCCATGGACAGTTATGATTTTTCCCTTGGTTGGGTATTTTAGTTTCTGATGTAATGTAGAAGTGACGACACCAGTGTTGTGAATCCAAGGTCCGCCCAATAAATAGGAATATGAAGGGCGAATGTCCATCACGTAGAAAGTTGAATCAATGGTTTGAGTTCCAACTTTAATGGGGATGTCCACCTCCCCATGCACCATTCTCTTTGAACCGTCGAAGGCCCTTACCACCATGTTGCTGGGTTTTAAGGTCAAACCTTCACAGTGGAGTCTATCCAAAGCTTTCTTAGGCAACACATTCAAAGATATACTAGTATCAACCAGGACATGGGCCAAAGTTGTGCCCCTTCATTCGAAAGAGACATGCAATGACTCATTGTGTTTCCTCCCTCTAGGTGTCAGGTCAGCATCGGAAAATCCTAAACCGTTGTCAGTGGTCAAACTAGCCACACAGTCTTGGAACTGATCAGTAGAGGTTTCTTGTGGTACATGGGGAGTTTTGAGAAATTTCACCAAGGCCTTCGCATGAGCCTCGGAGCATAACAGTAAAGCTAGCATAGAGATCTTTGACGGAGTCTGTCCTAGCTGTTCTACTATGTTGTAGTCGCTTCTCTTTATAATTTTCAGAATTTCTTCCATCTCCTTCTTGGAGGCTTCTGGGATAGATACATATTGCACCTTTATCTGGACATGTTCAACCAAAATGCCTTTGCGCCGAGTCTCGGTCGACTCGGTGATAGGGGTGTCAGTAGGGGTAACCATAGGGACTGTAGTAGTAGTGTCAACAAGAACAAAAGCAGCGATGATCACAGGACCGATAACAGTTTTCGGAGGAGAAATCTTTGGGGAGAATACTCTTCCACTTCGGGTTATTTTGCTGGTTCCTGCAATGTTACCGATGTCGGGGTCAGCCTTCTCAAAAATTGAGTCTTCATCAGCCAGCCAATCCTGTTTGACGCCATAATAGTAGACGTCTCCCCCATAGTTGCATGGGACAGTTTTATCTGACGAGTACGAGATCGGCCCTGACATAGAAATTATCAGTGGAGACCCTGGAAGGATTGGTGTAAATGGTTACTATTGAAACATCATTGTAAGAAATGGTTGGAACGAGAGTCCTTTCAAACAAAATATCATTGTCATCCATTAGGCGTTGGACACCTGCCTTCAATAAATGACAACAGGTTGGTAGGGATAAATAGAGGTGGCAGCTTTCGTCATAGCCTGGAAATAAACCGGCCTTCAACAGGTTCTTCTTGACGGTCAGGAGAGGAGTAATAAGTTCATCAACAACAGTAACAAACACATCATCTTCAACAGCGTTAACATCACGACCATGTTTTGACATAGGAGTGGTGATAACATTTGGGATCTCAGGAGCATCGAATTTAATTTATTTTGCCTCGAGAAGGTCTTGCACCTTGTTTTTCAATGCCCAACAATTGTTGGTATCATGGCCTGGACTTTCTGAATGGTAAGCATAGCGAGCATTAGGGTGGTAATGAGGAGAGGCGGTGTTGGGATTCTTCTGGGATTCCTTCAAAGTTACCATATTAGATCTCAATAAATGTGGCAGGACTTGAGACTGTGTCATATTTATCCGGGTAAATTGTCTTACCGGTCTTTCCGTTCTAGGCTGATTATTCCTTTGTTGAGTAGGTGCAGGCTTAGGGATCATGATGGCCCTTACTATTGGACGACATTCAGTTCTATCCTGATTCCTTTGAGGGTACACAGAAACAACCTCTTTCTTCCTAATAAATGGTTTTCTCACGGCACTGGAGGATGTGTACTTTTAGATCTTCCCACTCTTAATCCCGGCTTCCACTCTTTCCCCGGTCAAGATTAATTTAATGAAGCCTGCTGAGGAGCTTCCAATTAGCTGGTTAAAGAAAGGACCGGACAGGGTACCCAGAAACATGTCTATTATCTCTCAGTCAGATAGGGGAGGTTGGACTCTTCCTGCTAAGTCCCTCCATTTCTGAGCGTAGTCTTCGAAACCTTCGGTTGAAACCATAGCCATACTCTAGACTTGAGTATGGGTGAGAGCAAGGTCTGTGTTGTACAGATACTGTTTATAAAAAGCAGTGGCAAGGTCTTACCAATTATAGATATTGGCCCTTTCCAGTTGATAGAACCAATCTAGCTGAGTTCCGGATAGACTATCCTGAAAGAAATGGACCCACAAATCTCTGTCAGCAGTGTGAGGCTGTATCTTCCTCACATAACATCGGAGATGCATCTTGGGACACGAAACCCCGTCGGACTTAGCAAATACTGGTTCCCTGAACTTTGGTGGAATAACAATCCCAGACAACAAACCCAGCTCTTCAAAGTCCATCCCAAGCACTTTCTGAATTTCCATTGCACTTAGACGTTCTTCCAGATGTTTGTATTTGTCGTCAGCCAAAGGGTATTTCTCCTCAGAGTAATCCTCTTCTTCTTCTTCTTCAGATTCTGGCTGGGCAATCACTTCCTTGCCTTTCCCTTCTTGATTATCCTTTTCACCAGATGATGTTGTGAAGTCTAGGGTCCGTCTGGCTGGCCCTGGGAATCTTCTTCCTAGATTCAGAACACCGTTTTCTTTCTTTGCTTTCTTCTTCTTTTCTTCGATCAACAAAGTTTTCAAATCCTCTTGTCCTTTGGCTAGAGTCAAGAACATTTGTTGAAACTGAGCATTTTGCGCCTAGAGATCTTTTACATCTGCTCAAGATCCATCTTACTGAAATAAACATTAGAAAGATAAGGAGACCTGTGGTAAAAAACCTGCTTATGTTATGATGAATGAAGATGCATATGCAATGATTTCAAGGAAATTAAAGATTTAATTTTTCTTTAGAAAAAAAAGGAACACACGTTATATTAATAAATAAAAGTTTGAGTACATCATGCCTCTTTGGGCTTACAAAGAAATACAAAAACTATAAGATAAAAAAGTTGAACGCATCCTCTTTGGTGCGGTGTAGGCATTCAGGCTCCGCTCCTCATGAAGCTGCTTGGTGAGTTCCAGAACCTTCTTCTCGTTGTCTTAGAATTGGGCCTCGAAAGTGTCTTACTCCCCCTTAAGCTGTATCCAATCCCTTTGCAAGTCTTCGAGAGAGGTGGGCATGTCAGGATGCAGGATAGTGTATGGGACATCTCCTTCCACAACAAGTTTTTTGATAACCGGAAGAATAGAGGGGTAAGGCATTATAAGACTTTGAGCACGAGATCGTACCCACTTGAGATAAGGCTCAAGAGGGATGAAATTCTTATTCCCCAATGTCTTGCTATCTACCTTGTTCAACATCCTCCAAGCTCGGATAATCCTTTGGCGGTGACCTTGATCGTCATTCTCGTAGTCAAATACCAAACCTTGAATAAGCATCTCATGTGGACCATCCCTTCGGGCGTAACCAAACTGTCTTAAGGCTAAGCAGGGGTTGTAAGTGATGCCTCCCCTAATGCCAAGTAAGGGGACATTAGGGAATTCTCCATAACAGTCGACAATAGTAACATTCTCCACGGATCGGGAACACCAATGAATGTCTGAATGTTTGAGCGTCATCAACTTATGTGACCATATTGAACCTTGCTTGTTCTTCAATACAGATTGGGGAAGATGCGAAATAAACCATCTTGCTAAGATAGGAGGACAACACATAAGAATATCCCTTTTACTCATAGTGCGAGTGTGAAAATAATGTAGGATGTCTCCTAATAAAGTAGGCACCGGGTTACGAGACATGAAGATTTTAACGGCGTTTACATCTATGTGTTGGTCAAGATTTGGAAACAAAACCATCCCATAGATGAGGAGAGCCATAATTTTCCTCAAAAGCTTACAAGTCCAAGGAGTTCCAATAGTTTTGAGCTTTCTCAAACAATAACTTGGCTAAGAAACCTTTGACACCACTCCTTGTTTCCCAATTAGTTGTGACATCAGATGGTTGCAAGTGTAGGGCTTGAGAAATCTCTTCGGGCTTTGGATCTCTTTCCGTACTGTTGAAAGGTAGTTGATTGAGAATGGGAATCCTCAAGAGTTAGTAGAATTCTTCCAAAGTTGGCACAAGTTGATAATTGGGAAATGTGAAGAAATGGTGTAGAGGATCAAAGAACTGGAAGAGCACCTTCATCATGTCCTCATCAGTGTTGGAGGTAACCAAGTTTAGGAGGAGACCATGTTGTCGCGCACTTTTCTGGCGCTCAATTGCGATAGTGATGATATGTAAAGAAATGTAGCGATAAATATTTGAGATTAAGCCATCAATTGACTTATCTCAACACAATGAAGTCGCCACCGCACTTTATTGTTTCCAAAGGGAAATGGGAAAAAAGCGAACAAAACCCAAAAAGATCAGAGATCGAAGTACGGGGGTCGGTTATGCAAAGGGAAGGTATTAGCACCCTAAGCATCTACGGTACACCGCAAGATCCACTTTGTTTGGTTTCTTTGGAAAAAGAGTGTTATGTAAAGGTTTACTTGCTAAAGGAAAAGAATGAATGTTTATTTGCAAACAAAAGAAAATGAAATGTTTTTTTAATTATTTTTGTTGCTCGCT
Organism: Vicia faba; assembly: GCA_948472305.1. NCBI lineage: Eukaryota > Viridiplantae > Streptophyta > Magnoliopsida > Fabales > Fabaceae > Vicia > Vicia faba. The sequence goes on from OX451740.1 coordinate 1,260,965,337, forward strand.
TTGGGTCGTAAGACTTAATGCCTACGTACTCCCTAGTGCAATGGGAAAGTCAGAGCACCGTAGTTCGGCTAGAAAAGACTTGTCTGTTGATTGTTTTTAAACAAGGAGAAAAATCGTCATTGTTTGGAGAGAAATCTCGACTAACGCCCACAAGATGTGAGAAAGATGGACCATGCGTCAGCAAGAGTGAGGGTTTGAGAACGCCTCTAGCATTCAAGTGGAAAAGTCGACACCTTTATAACCATATGGATAGGAGAATGTTGCTCGACTATCAATGAATGATGTCTCATCTTGAAAAAAAATTTGAATTTAAAAGGTGCTCGAGTGCATAAAAGATTTTGAATGAGTTGAAGTGTATTTGTTAATTTTGAAAGCTGTCAAAGTATGATTAAATGAATTGAAGTTTGTTTAAAGAAAATAAGTTTTAAAAGAAAAAAGCACTCGACAAAGTCGAGGTTTATTATGAAAGCGGTTCAAGTTTATAAACAAAGAAGGTTTTGAAAAAAGATGAGAAGATTTTGAAAATTAAAGAAGATGAGAGGAGATGAAGGGACTATTCTAAAGCATAAGGTAAAAGCTAAGGAAGAGAACCGTCTAACCAACAGGAAGCCAAAACTTGACATTATGGGTCAAGATAGAATTCTCATTCTTTGGATTGAAACCATGCAAGCAAAGATAGTAGACCTCTTGAGAAGACCAAACTTCAAGTGTATTAAGTCTTCGAAAAAATTGGGCAGAGTAACGGCTGTATACAGGTGAATTCTAGATTACAAACAAAGTATGTAATCACAATAATCTGCACACAAAACAAACAAACAACCCAATGTCTTGAGGTAAACCTCAAGAACTCCAGACAAAATATCCATTAAGATCACAAGGTCTCCAACATAAGCCAAGGTTTCTAATCCTAAGTCCAAGAAGTCCAATACTCCATAATGCCAAGGATAGTAACCAAATAGTCCAAGTATCATTAATGTTTTTTATGGTTCATGTTTATTATTAAGTGTCTTCAAAAGGAAAAGAAAAGCTCAAGTGAGCAAAATAAAAATGACATAAAAGTAAATGCTCAAGTGAGCAAAGATGAAAATAGCATGAAATGTAAAATGTTAAAAGTAAATGGTACATAAAGTAAAGAGCATAAAATAAAAGCATAAAATAAAGTCAATTGTTAGAAATTAGTGGTTAGTTGGATGACCATCTTGAAACTTGCATTTGGAACTCATTAGAGGATTGGTAGAACCAAAGCCTCCACACAACAAGTTGCATTTGCTTTTTGTCAAGTATATCATCCATTTTGGAATCCTCAAAAGTAACATTTAATGATCAACGATGTTTAAGTGATCCGCGTTGACCAAAATTGATGAAGATCCATTAGAGGATTGGTAGAACCAAAGCCTCCACACAATGAATCTCAAAGTTATTGGATCAAAGAGATCAAATTAACATACTTGGGCTTGCAAACATAGGTTTCATCCACGAATGATCATTTATCCGAATCGGGACAAAATTTAGGGCTATGTTAAGCAATCGTAAGTGGACTTATGTAGAAGTCGCACCTATTTTGAGGCCGGTCAATAGAAATCTATGTACTTCATGTTTGGATAAATGATATAGATATCATCATCCCTTAACATGTAGCACAATTAAAAAAATAAAGGAATAAGATGAAGAGGGAGGGGAATGATAAGTTAATTTGGATCACCATCTCAAAATTCTTTCATCTTTAAATTCAACCATTCCTCTAGATGGATTAAAGCACTAAACATATCATTAATCCAAAGCACCAAAAATGAATTAAATAATTCACTCTTTGATAGATTTGAATTGATGAACATTTATCCAACTTCATCTACACCACAAATTCCATTTAATTTAAAGAGAAATTGGACATTTAAAATTGTAATCCAAATTATCCATCAAAGAGAGTGAGCAGAAAAAATATTTCAGTCAAAACAGCCCCAAAATAAGGTAGAAAAAGTATTTTTGGCACTGTTACAATCAATTGTGCTTAGACAATAACCAATTGCATCAGTGCAATTTTTTCAAATCAATTTTTTGTGACAATCGATTGCAATGTTACAACAATTGATTGCAACCTGTTAAAATCAATAGAAAACAACATTTCAAGGATCAAATTCTTGTTCCAACTTTTCATCAAACACCTTATGATCATGGATCCAATTGAGCATGAAAATTCCCTCAAATTATGAGAAAATAGCATTAATGGAATCATAAAAACAGTGCTCAATGAATCAAAACCATAAATCCACAAGAGATCACATTGTGAAAGATGATGATCCAACTTACCAAAGGTAGAATTAGAGAATTATCAAACAACTTCCAGAATTTACTTCAATTCAACCACAAGAATCAATTACCAAAGCTTGGATATTGAGAATTGATGAAGAAAAAGTGTTTGGATGAAGGTTTAGCTCAAAGATTAGAAAGCTTCAATGCAAAGCTTACTATCTTTTTTTTTTTGAAAATGGAGCTTTGAGTGAATTTGGTAGATGGAGAGAATTGAGAGATTTTTTAGCAAAATGAGTTTGGCTATCAAAAGCTTGTAATTTGAATGAAATGAAGTCTCTATTTATAGAGTTTAGGATTAGGATTAGTGGTAATTTGGTAATTGATTCTTGGAGCCAAAAATTGAATTAATGATATAATTTTCAAATTATGCAGAACAATTGGAGCCAAAAAGATGACGGTTTTGAAATTGCTAGCTTTTTTTCAAAAATCACGTGTGTTTTGCTGTTATGAGTCGACACAAGAGTCATATGCATCGACACATTCTAGTTGTATAACACAACATGAGTCGACACAAGCTTCTATGGATCGATACAAGCTACTATTTCAACACAATACATAATCAATCAATTTGCATGAGTCGACACATAACATGTATGTGTCGATACATGCTAGTTATACAAAACAGGATGAGTCGACACAAGCCTCTATGGGTCGACACAAGCTGCTTTTGTCAGCACATAACATCATTGATTGTCTTGCATGGGTCGACACATAACACGTATGTGTCGACACATACTAAAATGTTTTGATTTTTGAAGGCTAAAGATACACTTTTTCAAAGATTGTGCACAAATGACAAAATATGATATTAAAGTGCGAATGAAAAAAGTTAGGGGCTAAATTTAGGGTACAACACATGTCTTTCAGTAAATGGAGAATTTTTGGGAACCCTAGATGCTAACTCTTTAAGTTGAGGAGGGATCCTTACAAGATTGACTTGAATGGTTTTCCTACGAATAGAATCCATGTCCTACAAAACAGAACAAAGATAAATCCCAAAAATCCTTGAAATGGTTAGTAAGTATGAGTATGATGTTATGATGTTTATGATGTTATGTACAATAGATATATACATACAAAACAAACAAGTCCTTAGGTTTAGGCTTGCGTGGTGTCTTATAGGTAAGTACCCTCTTGAAGTTTAGTTGGCTCAAACCTGTCCTAGAAATAGTAACTGGGTTCTAAAGGAGCTCAATATCACTGGTTTGTTTTCTCGGGCATTGTTTCAGCGCAAGCCTCTTTAATGGCGACCGAAATATCCCAAAAAACCAAACCTCAATGAGTGTAGTATCGAGTATCTACCAACTTCGGACTGCACCAAAGCCGATTATGTCACTATGTCCTAATGGCCAAGTAAAGGTTCTAAAAGTTAGTTAGTGCTTCATGACATCACTCAACGGCCCCGTATTCTTCTTGACTACTCAAGGGCTACCGGTATTCACAAATATGTCACACTAACGTAGATATTGCTTAGACCATGTCAGTATACCCCATACAATTTCCACAACATATTGCTACTTACCTATAAGGTATCCCAAATCCGGGTAGACGATTCAAACCCAAACAATGAACCAAAATTTAAAGCATACAATTCAAACAATGAAAGCAAATAAATGAGATCTAACCCTAAGGTATCCCTAAAATTATCCCCATTTGGGTCGCTAGTTCTGTAACGCGGTGGGAGAACTGACTTGTTTGTTTTGCGTTTGATCGCAAATGTTGAGGTTAGCAAGAATCGCCACCGACTTTTCTTTTATCCAAAAGGAAAGGCTGAAATGAACAGGAAAGACCTTTGAGATGTTTTCTTGAGTTCAGGGGTAGATTATGAAAAGGGAAGGTGTTAGCACCCTTTTCATCCATGGTTTTCCATGGGCTCTTAGTTACTTGCTAGATCACTTGCTTTTGTTTGAAAATGTGCTTGGTGTGGTTTTTGAAAGTATTTTTAAAAAGGTGCCATCGTTTAGGAAAACTTTGTAATGATTCTTGTTTGTAAGAATGTATACAAAGTGTTGATCTTTTGCGAATGTTTTCAAGTTTGAAAGTTGTTTTTGAAAGTGTTGGTGTTAGTTTTGAAAATAGCAAGGATGTTTTGGTTTGAAATTGAGCAAGCAACTAGGAACAATCTACCTACTCAAAAGTCTGTCATGTTTATTTCCTCTTTCCTTTGATATTGTTATCTTACCATTGATTTGGTAAGTAACCTTATCTTTGGATGTAAAAGGGACAGGCGTGGGTTATCGTATAGCCATGATTAGAAATGTTGTAAGATATCTTAGCATTTTCTTTAAGGGACTAAGATCATTTTGAAAGGCAACATGGATAGCGTCATCGAGGGACTATAATCTTTTGTTTTTGCTTGGTTTTTCTAAGATACATCACATGCATAATATGGCTATTTTATAAGGCAACAAAGTGGGTTTACCCTAAGGGTGCAAGTGTGCAAGTGTATTGGTTTTCCATCTTGATTTGTCTTTGAATTAGGGTTTTCTAAGCATTGATTTCATCTTTCCATACAAACCCTAATTACTAGCATTTGTATATAAAGCATTAAATTGCGGAATTTAAAATTACTATATTATTACATCATTAGGGGACTGGGTGCACAAATTACAAATGGAGAATTACAAGGAATTAAAATCCTAATTATCTATTAAAACCATATTGAATTTGAATAAATGTAGAAGAATATAAAGATAATGCAAAAGAAAAGGAGATTGTTTTTGTTTGAGTTTTTATGAAAAGGTTTTTTGACCTAGTTAACTAAAATAAAATAATTAACTAAAAAGAAAATAATTTATTAAAGAAAACAAGTTTTTTAGGGTTTTTTGTGAATTTAATTAAACTAGTAAATAAAATTAATTAAATAAAAGTCCTAAGTTCTAAATTGATTTTAATTTACAAGAAAATAATATATAATAATTAAGACTAATTATCTAAGTATTTGAAAAAAGTAAATTAATTTATTAAAGGAAATGTTTTATTTTTGTTCTTTTAGTTTTTATGAAGAAGATGAACTAAATAAATATAAATAACAAAATATAAATATTTTTTTTGGATTTTTTATTGATAAAGATAATAATAATAATAGTAATAAAAATAATAATAATAATAATAATAATAATAATAATAATAAAGAAAATAAAAAAAAAATTAAAGTCAGGGAGGTTAAAGTTGAATTTGGGAGGTTTGTTAGAAAAAAAATCAGGCCCGTGGGATGGAGGCCCAAGCGCTTCCCGAAACAAAAAGAAAAATGAAAAAAAATGCAAAAGGCAGCGCGCTTAGTATTGAACTCACGCCCTCTTTGTTACCAGCGTGATGCCTTACCACTGGGGTGGCTATACATCTGTTAACTTAACTGAAATCATAAATATATAATACAAAATGAGTCAAGAATACATTTCATCTTCAACCTCCAGCCAAAGGACCTCAAAACTGGAAATTTTAAAATGCAAATGAGCTTGATTCAAGGTGCTGCAATGATCAGGTTAGCTCCCTCAAGTTCCCAGGAAGCTAATGAAATGGTTAGCTTGAGTTGAGAGTGGCTGAAATGGCTTGGAGAAGTCAATATGCAGTGCTCTGTTTTTGGTTATGGAGGATGATGGAAATGGAGTTACAGTCGTGTAACATGGAAAGGGATGAGTCGTATTTGATGTTTAGAAGCTTTAGGAACCAAAAGGCTTGAAAACATACGAGGGGAATATGAGTTTCAAGTTTTTTGTCAGAATATGCAACAATGGTGATTTTTGATACAGTTCCGAGTTCTAGTATGTTTTAGGGCTTGTGTATGTGTGATCGGTGGAAATAGAACTGACTGTTTTTTAAGCTGGTTCGCGAAATGTCGCGGTAAGCAAGAGTCGCCACTGTCTTTTATGTTCTCCAACATGGAAAGGACAAAAGCACAGCAAAATTCCTTTTCGAGAATGTTTCTCGGTTCGGGAGGTAGATTTATAGAAAGGGAAGGTGTTAGCACCCTTTCTATCCGTGGTTATCCACAGGCTCTTAGGTACTTGCTCACTATGTTTTCAAAATGTTTTGCTTTTCTTGTGTATGTGGGTTTTGAAAAAGTTTCGTTTGAAAAATTTCTAAGTAACTCTTGTATCTGTCCTCAAGAGTGTATGAAAGATTTGTTTGAAAACTTTTGGAAAGTGTGGGTGCGAAAAGTGGTTTTTGTTGGTTTTGAAAAGAGCAAGTACTTAAGAGAATTCTACCTACTCTAAGGAATTAGGCTGTGTAAGAGTCCTTTAGATAGTGCTATCCCACCATTGAGAGGTAGGTAGCACCATCGTTGGAGGTATTCGGGTCAATTCGATTATCGGGACAGTGTGGTCACCGAAGCAATGGTAGGACATCTTAGTGGTAACCCTAACGTCCTAGATCCTTTTTTATCCGAGGCAACCGTTTCGAGGCAACTGGATCTTTTAGACATAAGGGCGACCTCTAAGACACCCTATACTTGATGACCACGTTCGAGGCAACCAGTGAGGCGTACCCTAGAAGTGGCATGTGCTTTGTGTGTTGTTTTTCAGTTAAGGTTATCTTGTACATGTTATTTGTGAGCTACGGATTGGTTTTATTTTTCATACATTCTTTCATGCATTTTTTAACAGTTAGGAGTGCGGAAAATAAATTGCAGAAATGTAAATCTAGCTATTACAAGGCGCGGGTCTATACATCGCCAAAAAAACAAAGACCCGTTTTGAAAAATAAAGTACGAGAATTTAAATAAGGCGATAAAATCCTAATTAACTATTACATACTCTGTACAGATACATAATCAAAATAAAATAAATACGCGTGAATAGAAATTTAATCGGGAACGTCTTTAGGGTGTTGACCCTTTTTAGAATTAAATTAAACATTAAACCTAATTAACTAATTAATTATTTAATTAAAGAAAAAGTGTTTTTTTGTTTTTTTTTGTATTTTTATGTTTTTAATGAAATAAAATAAAAAAAGAAATTAAAAGTTGAAAGTGAAAGACCTAATTCTAAATTAATTTTACTTATTAAAAAAAATGTTAAAATTGTTCTAATTATACAACTAATTAATTAATATTAGAATTTATTTACAAAATAAGTTAATAAATAATAAAATGTTTTTTTTGTTTTTTTGAATTTTATGGGAAAAATTAGTTTGTTAGGTTAATTAACAATAATGATAATAATTAAAAAAAGAAATTATAAGGAAAAGAAAAAAAAAAGTAACAAAACCATGGGGGGTTTGGGCCTTTTTTGGAGGTGTTGATTGCAGTTTTTGGCCCACTAAGCTCAGGCCTGTTGACTTTCTGGATTCAGGTGTGTATGGTTGACTGAAGAACATGGTGCTCCTTCTTCCCTGGCCTTTGGATTGTTGATTGGGACACATGGCATGATGATGCCTGGAGGCATATGGTGGAATTCATTGAAAGCGCTGCATGAAATTATGTTGAACAAAATATGAAACAAATATTAGGGGGACCTGGGATTCGAACCCAGGTCCCAAGGGACAATTCAAGGACACGTCCACCAACTAAGCTGTGGCGCCTTTCTGTTGATAAATCCAAACCTGATTATTATATGCAATAAAGTGATTAATGTGCTAAAAACAAAAACAAATGGCGCGCTGTTTGAATGAGCCACTAGGACCTTGCCAGCTCACCGTCTTCTTCATTTTTCCTGTAAAAAAGAAAGCAATTAGCGGGGGTTTTTAACCCCCACAATATTGAATGGCCAAAAATAGCGAATAGGAACCCAGGGCATATAAATATGGCGCGAGGATAGTTTTGTGTTTGTCTCGTTCCAGCGATCTCAACCATGGGCGTTGGAGGTTCTGATTTTACCTATATGATAAACCCCCAATTCAAAATCTTGAAAACCCTAAATCTTATCCATGGTGGTTTGTGATTCAGGGCTCCAAAACGCAATTGCCTTATACCATTAGCTTCAGAAGAGTGTTAGCAATGTAAAGCACACAAAAAATTTCATCAATGATGCAGGAATAATGAATTATGATTGTGAGACAAATATGCAAACCGTATGACTGTGTAGCGCGTTTTCTTGAGTTCTAGCAAGTGATTTTGATCCCAAATCACTCCTGAAGCTTCCAGCAATAGGTCTGAATCCTTAAATCTCCTTGAAAGGGCTTCTAAGGTGGAATTCAGTTTCAAACATTCTTTAGTTTTTTTGGAATTGGTTTGGCCGTTTCAGGGATGTTCAGGTCGTGTATGAGGCTTGGCACACTTGCATATGTAGGTATGGATGAGAATAAGTCACATTATGAGCTTGGGATCCATTGCAATCAAGTTTTTGGATTTTGGTTTATCACCATTAAAGAACATTCCAAGTCTGTTCAAATTTTAAATTTTTATGCATAAATGAGCTTGGCACAAATTTGGTAGGTGGAATATGACACATGAAAGCCATTCAAACCACAAGATACCATTCCTTTAATTTTTTTGATTTTATTTGAATTATTATGGATTAAAATGAATTAAATCCACAAAAATTAAATAAAAATGAAAAAATAAATTTTTGGTCTTGAAATTGATCATGGGACACGTGGGTGGCATGACAAGGCTGAATCAAGTGGAAGAAAGTGGGCCCTTTTGTCAAAAATTGAAGTTTCAAGGATAGTTGACTTTTGCCATTTCACAAAAATTTCCCAACTTCTCCAATGCATATCTTGCTCAATTTTGATCATATGAATATGTTCTTGGACATTTTGGAAAGGTCTTGAAGTCCTCTAACCAATGCCTTTGGTCCCATGTCATTTTGATTTACCAATCTCAAGTTATGGTCTTTGACTTAAAATGCCTTTTTGTTGACTTTTGAAAATGACCTATGATGTTGAAATTGATAACTTTTTGTGAGAGCATTTCTTGGACTTGGAATGTGAAGATGCGTTGTAGGAAATGTCCTCCCCTTCAAAATGAGCATTGGATGGGATTTTTCTGACGAACCATGAAAAAGTTATGCTTTGGTCAAGTTACAGTTGACTTTTCAGCTGTCCAAAAATGGAAACTTTTGCATCTTGATGATTTTTGAGCCATTCTTGTGGAATCATGATAAAGACTTGATAAAATGATGATTGTGGCTTCAAAATAAGATGTTGACCAAAAAATTTGACTTTTGACTGCCAAATGACCATTTTGCCCCTGCAGTTGATTGTGAAGCAATTAGGGTTTTTGACTGTGCAACTTGACCTTGTGAGCCTTGAAACTTGGCATGTAGATGCTTGACAATGTTTATAGGCATGTGGGACTTGATTGAGCCTTTGAAAACCTCAACTTCCTTGCAAGAACCAAAACCCTAATTTGACTGGCTTAGGAGGGTGGTTTGAACTGTGCAACCCTTGAGTAGACTCGAGCAAATTGAGATGATGCTTGTCAAACTTTGAAGAATATGGGAGGGCAAATTTTGGGGTACAACAGTATGCATGTGTTTTCTTGAAAACAACTTGTGTATATGTATGGAAAAGGTTTGGATACTTGAGGTGGTCAGAAGTACAAGATCACATGTTTTGGCTTCTTGGCTTGTTTTTGAAGTAAGGTTGACAAACATGGTTTCAATGCATAATGTAGCGGTAGAAATGTTCAAGACTAAGCCATTGGATTGACTAGACTTTATACAAATCAAAAATAAAAATCGCCACCGCGCTTTATTTTTTCCAAAGGAATGGGAAAAGAGCGAATAACCCAAAAAGAGGGGGAAAGATTCAAGGTAAGGGGGTTGGTTATGCAAAGGGAAGGTATTAGCACCCTAAACAACTACGGTAATCCGCAGGAACCTCTATGAAAAAAATGTATATTTTGGCTATAAAAAATGTGTTGTATATAAAATGGATGGTGAAGGTGAGAAGAGAAGTATTTTTTATGATTTTTTCACCCGCCGCGGTTGCGAATCTTTAGTGCCTACGTACCACCTTTCGTGCAATAGGGGATCAGGGTACACGTAGTTCCTCTTTTAAAAATTTGAAACACAAGTGTGTTGGTTGATTTTAAGAGATAAGACATCATCATCATTGTCTGTGTGGAAAAAATACTTACTACCCACAATCATGAGAAAGGAGAATTTGCATCATCTCAAAGTGGAGGATATGTCTTGGATCTTAAAATCAACAATGCCTCACTCAACACCCAAGTGGAAAATATCTCACTTTACTACATATTGTATAAGTATAGTTGTTTGCATCACTACAAAGATTGACAAGAGTCCAATATTTTGAGAAAAGTTTTAAAGTAGAAGCCAAAGTGGAAAAGTAGTTTGAAATGAGATTGATTGACTTTTAGTCTTCTCACAAAAAAATGTCAAGGTATTGTTAAGTTGATTGAAGTTTATTTATGAAAAGATTTTGAAAATACATGGACCTAGGTCCAAGTTTATTATGAAAATGGTTCAAGTTTAGAAACAAGAAGAGTTTTCAAAAGGAGGGAGAAGATTTTTGAAATTAAAGAAGATGGGAGGAGAAGAAGAGGCTATCCTAAAGCATAAGGTAAAAGCTAAGGATAAAAACCATCTAACCAACAAGAAGCCAAAACTTGATATTATGAGCCAAGGTAGAATTCTAATTCTTTGGATTGAAACCAAGAAAGCAAAGATACTAGACCTCTTGAGAGAACCAAACTTCAAGTGTATTATGTCTTCACAAAAATTGGGCAGAGTAACGGTTGTATACGAGTGAATTCCATATTACAAACAAAGGGTGTAATCACAAAAAAACCTGCACACAAAAACAAACAAGCAACCCAATGTCTTGAGGTAAACCTCAAGAATTCCAGACAAAATAATCAGATAAGTTCACAAGGTCTCCAAGATAGGTCAATGTTTCTAATCCTAAGTCCAACAAAAAGTCCCATGCTTCATCATGCCAAGGATAGTAACCAAACAGTCTAAGTACCATTAAGAGTTTTTTAGGGTTTATGTTGATTATTAAGTATCTTAAGAAAAGAAAAGAAAATTTCAAGTGAGAAAAGTAAAAATGGCAAGAAAATAAATGCTCAAATGAGAAAAGATGAAAATGGCATGAAATGTAAATGCTAAAAGATAAATAGTACATAAAGCATAAAAGATAATAAAAACATAAGATAAAACAAGTCAATAATTAGTGGTTAGTTTGATGACCATGTTGAAACTTGCATTTGGAACTCATTAGAGGATTGGTAGAACCAAAGCCTCCACACAACAAGTTGCATTTGCTTTTTGTCAAGTATATCATCCATTTGGAATTCTCACAAGTACCATTTAATGATCAACGATGTTTAAGTGATCCGTGTTGACCAAAGGTGTTGTAGATCCATTAGAGGATTGGTAGAACCAAAGCCTCCACACAATGAATCTCAAAGTTATTGGATCAAAGAGATCAAGTTAACATACTTGGGCTTGAAATCATAAGTTTGGGCCATGAATGATCATTTATTCGAATCGGGACAAAATTTAACGCTATGTTAAGCAATCGTAAGTGGACTTATATAGAAGTCGCACCTATTTTGAGGCCGGTCAATATCAATCTATGCACCATTTGTTTTGAGACATGATATAGAGATCATGCTCCAACAACACTTAGTGCAATAAGAAGGGGATGAGATGAAGAGGATTAGGGTAAAAAGAATATACAAACCACATTTGAATTAAATTTTAATCAAACTATTATTAAAATCATTCATCCATTTTGTGGAGTTAATCTCAACACCATGGATCCAATGATGTTAATAAAGTTCATGATCCAAAACATAACCCAAGATTAGCCAGAAAATAATCACAAAATAATATTATATTTAATATATACATTAAAAAATGTTTAAAAATAGAAAAAAATGAGGAAAATATCAATTATGTTCAAATTAATCAAGAAGTGAAAAATAAGGCCATAGAATAATCAGAGATGGATTCAAATATTTTTATAAATTTTTTTGTAATTTTTAAAAGTCAGAAACTATTTTTAAACCATTTAAAATTGTTCAAACAAACATAAAATAGCTAAAAAAATAGTAAACCTCAACATAAAATTCCATAAAATTTTTAGAAAGTCAAAAATATGCAATATAATATTTATGAATTTTTTCAGAATTAAAAAATGTTAGAAAGTATTTTTAGGTAATTAAAAGAAAGCAAATAATACAAAAAATATATAAAATACCAAATATCAAAATAAAAATGTGAAAAAATATTCATGAAATAAAAAATAATTCAAAGTATTTTTGTGATTTTTTTCATAATTTTTGGATTAAAAATAAAAGAGTTATGAATTTTTGAAAATTTAATCAATAAAAATATAAAATCAGAAAATAAAATAAAACCAAAAAGATGTGGACCATCAGATCATAGTCAAAATGCGTTAGTAAGCTAATCCAATGGACCAGACACGATGTGCTTGATATGGACCTTAGTGAAATACACATGGGATCAAAAAGAGGGCAACCAACGAAATTAAAATGTTTTGCACGCTATCATTGGCTGAGACGAGACATGTCATCGTCTTCAACCTCCAGACACCCTGCAATGGGGATTTTGTGAGATCCTTCAAATGGAAAAATTAGGATCTCAGGCTAGCATCATTGAACTCGTCTCTTCAAGACGATTCTAACACAACCATCGCGCCAAATTTATATAAGGTATGGAGAGAGATATGAATCAAAAACTCAGAAAATAGCGAGCACCTTCAATTTGAGATTTATCTCTCAATTCTCAATGGATTTAAAAATTGTAAGCAGCATTAGAATCAGACAAAGGAGTAAAGCAGATTAGTGCTTGATTTGGATCCAAATGGTGGAGAATTCTACCTTTTCGAAGTTCAAGTAAGAAGCTCTGAAACTGGACTTCTGTAGCTTGAATTATGGCTCATTTTGATTGGTTTAAGTGTTGGAGAGTTTGTATGATGCCCAAGGATGATGAATGCGCAAAGAATTTTGGAAAAGAAAGCTTAAACTTCAGAAACTGAATTCAAAAAAAGTGGGTTCGTGTGAGGTTTTGGCAGGGTGTTCTTGGCTCTCTAAGCTTGGGAAAATGGATAGGGGACGACCCTCTATTTATAGGGAAGTGAAAGAGAATGAAAATTTGAAGAAACAAGGAAGTTTGGAGAGAAATTGAGTAAGGGTCGAGCACGAGTGAAGTGTGACTTTATTTCCATCAAAACTCAGCCAAACCTTGCGTTTTGGGGTGCTAATCACTTCTGGAAAGTTTTCTAATCAAGTTTAAATCAAAAACACGCACAGATCTTGTGTTTAGAAGTCACATTATGGATTTCAAAATTCTGACTTTGTGAAAAATTCAGTTTCAAGTTACCAAATTCAAATCCATGGCATTTCCAACTCAGGGGGTCTTAGGGCATGATTCTTGATGCTTTGGAAATATGAGGTAACAAGATTTGCAATGGAAAAATAATGGAATCAAATGGATGCTTGAGCTGAAAGTTACATGGAGTCAAAGTTGAAGAAAAAGGGTTGACTTTCCATACTTGGAAATATTTCAAATTCTTCTTCAAAAATAACCTATAATCCTTTGCATCCAAACATGGCCTTCCTCTTAGAATTTTCTCTTTACCAAAAAAGATAGAATGAAGTAGATCTCTTTAATGACACTTTGAAATTTGAACCACTCAAAATCTCCAAAAAATGAGCAAGTTATGACTTGTTGAAGTTGGCCAAAAATCATGAAATGGCCTATAATCTTTTGCATACTTAAGGCAACTTCCATCCATTTTATAACTTTGCACATAAAATAAGGCATAAAGTACACATCTTTAATATCATCATGGAAAAAGGATGGACTCAAGGCGATAAAATTGACCAAGTTATGACCATTTGAAGTCACATATGGAAAATTGTGGATTCATCTGGATGACTTGTAATCTTTCTTCTTCACAAAGTTCCTTCCACATGAAAACTATTTGGAACTTTTGAAGTGATTTGTTGGTAACTATTTTAAGAGAAATATTTCTTTGGAATCACTCAAAAATACCAAAAGGTGAGCAAGATATGCTCCTTTGAAGTTCAAAACCCTAGCCTCTAGATCAAGAGAATGCTTTGAGGAACTTTGACAAGTTTGAATAAACTTCTTGTGCCAATATTCTTTCTTTGTGAATATAAGTTGTTGAGGATGATGATGAGGACTCATAGCCACCAAAATTACTTCCATATATTGAAATTTGAGAGAAATGTGATCTTGTGACCAATAGGAATAAGTCCTTGTCCAATCCTGACAACTTCTTTCCTCAACCCCTTGTACTTTTGAATCAATTTTGATAACTTTGAAACATGTTGAACCAAAATAATCCTTGTAATGCCATTTATTCCAAAACAAATACAATTATGAGGTTTGAACTCCTCAAGCTATGTTGACTAGGGCATGGAAATAAACTCATGAACCCATGGAGCAACTTGCTAAACCTCATTGCCTTTACCTACATTATTAACAAGTAAGACAAACCAACATTGCATTTTATTAATTAGAAAGAAAATCAAAGAAAAATATTCATGATCACAAAAGAAAACAAGTCAAGGTGCTTGGTAACTCCTCAAAAGAGAAAAACTAAATGTAGGGAGGGGAACCAAGAATCCTAGTGTGATCTTGTTGTGAATGAAACAACATGGTATGATGAAGGGATCTTAGGGGGGGAAATTGGGGTACAACACATAGTACAAATCTATCTAGAGTGGTTACCAACTTTAAACATGCTTATATGACTTTGTAGAAGAAGTTTATGCAGAAGGAACAAGTGGAAAGCTAAATGCAAGTTGACTTTGCATAAAGCTTGCTTTATGTAAATGGCAATGGTGCCTTTGTGCCATTAATGGAAAATTATCTTGGATAAAGCTTGAATCAAATGAATAATAGCTCAAAAGCAAGTGTAATCTTATGATTAAGGATAGTATTGAGGTTTAGAGGCCTGCAAATCAAGATTGTGCATCATAGGCTTGAGATTTAAATTCTTGTTCATCACAAATTTTGCCTTGCAAAATAACTTGAAACCCCAACTTCCGGCCTTCGATTCTCCTTGCTCACAAATGATCTAAAGGTGTTCTTGGACATTTTAGAAACCCCAACTTTTGTTTGATTTTTTATGATTTAAAATTCAAATTAAATCAAATAAATTGCAAAAAATACAAAAGATTGATTTTTGATCTGATTTTTTTGTAGGAGTCAAAATCTAATCAAGCTGGCATATCAGATCAAATCGTGCAAAGCAAATTGAAGCAAAAATTGGCATGATTAGGCCTATTTTAGAAAGATATCATACAAGGATAAAATCAAATCAAATCTCCTTAATTCACCAAGATACAATGCGTTTTTGTTGACCTAATGTATTCTAGTACAAATACAGAACATAACCAAGGCGCAAGAATAAGGTTTTGGAGGTCGTGAAAGCATCAAACAAAAACTGCAAAATTGTCAAAAAGTGGTGAATCGATTTCAAGCTTAGAGGGAAATTCAACGCATTCTAAGACTACCAATAGACTCCGGGACATCTCGAGAACGTGTTTCAATCCATTGCAAGCATTTTCACGGCCAGAATCGCGAGCTACAGACCCACGGTTTGCTCATATAATCTTGAATTTCATTTTACAATTGACGCATGATTAATTACTTTTAAGCATAGCATTGTGTTTGTATCATCGTTTGGAACGTTTTGGTTCAATCAATTTTGAATTTTGAGGCCTGTATGCGTATTTTCCATTATTAGGGTTTGTTCTTGCGTTTTAGGGTTTTTTCATAAAAGTTAAATTGGCCCAAGAAAAAGGTACCATCGTACTCGTGAGGTCAAAACAAATTGATTTGTGGTCTTACATTGCATTTATATTTTGTGCTATTGATTTTTGAAACTTGCAGTGTTGTAGCTATGGCAACTTGTCTGTAGGTATAAGTATCCTGGCCTAAGACGACGGACAAGGAAGAAGATGGTGATTTGTCACCACCCCACTGGTCCATTTGAAATCTGGCGCGCATTTTTGTTATCCATGTTTGTTTCATATATTATTAATTAGTGTTACTATATTTACAAGTAAAACAGATAGCCTAGATATCCAGGCGTGCATTGCATTACGTGGGAGGACCTGGGTTCGATCCCAGGTCCCAGCGTTTTGCTATTTTCCAATTAATTGATTGCAGGTTCTATACATTACCCAGCCGGGAGTCCACCATGCACCACAATATCCAAGCAATGGATTCATGATCAATATAGATCCAATGCCTAACGCTCAGGGCATACCATAGACATCTGGAAGAGCATCACATGGAATCTAACGCAAAGACCGGGCTTGAGAATTATTGGGCCTGAACAATTCAACATACACCCCCTGATTTCTTCAATACAGACCCATCTCTATTCTTTTCTATTTTATCTCTTTTTATTTATTTATCAATTATTTTCTTTTTTACAAAAATTACACAAAAATCATATTTTATCATTAAATCAAAATCACAAAAAACATCAAAAATCATTTTTTTATAAAGTATTTTATTTCTTTAATTAATTTGTTTAATTTAATTTAGGGAAAATTTAATTCCTTTTTTTATAATTTAAATTAATTAGAAATTAGGGTTTTAATTTTTACATAACCTAATTAATTTTTTCTCAAAAACTAACCTAAATATTTTTCAATTAGATTTTTAGTATTCTTAAATTCATTCTCGCATTTAATTCGCCGCACGCATTTTAATTCTTTTTTCTATTATTGTATCTGCTTCGGGTTGTAATAGATTTAATTAGGGTTTTAAATTTCCGCATCTTTATTTACAGTCAAGATAATTATGTATTTGCGAAAGCCCTGTAATAGCTAGGACTTTAAACTTTCCCGTGTTTTAATTTCCGCAAACTATAAACTGCCTAGATGTATGTTAATAGGATTGTATGGAAAGACTAACTGAAAATTAAAATAGTAGATCACCTTAATTGGGCAAAGATGAATTAACTGAAACATACACTTGCACATGCTCACTCCTAGGGTTTACTCCACTCTGGTGGCCTTTGGTAAACGATCATGAAGTATAGGGTTTGTTAGTGGTCGTCCTCTAGCCCCGAAAGATCTAAAATGACCCATTCGGTTGTTGCCTCAGAAAAAGATCTTTAAGGATTTAGGATGATTACTAACATTCCCTAACATTGCTTTTGTGATCGTACATGTCCCTTCGAATGTCCCTTTTAAAACTCCAACGACGGTGCTACCTATTCCTTAATAATAGGATAGCGCCGTCTAAAGGAAAACGAACAAAACTTTTTTGAGTAGGTAGATTAGTTCCTAGGTACTTGCTCAAACAAAACTTTTTACACAAACACTTTTCAAAACAATTTAAAAAAAACAAACTTCGTCACACTCTTGAGGACTGATACGAGAGTCATCACGAAGTAAAACCTTTTCAAAAACAAGCACACACAAGCAATTTTTTTAAAAAAAGAGCAAGTACCTAAGAGCCCGTGGAAAACCACGGATAGAAGGGGTGCTAACACTTTCCTTTTCTATAATCTACCCCCCGTACTCAGAAATATTCTCGAAAAGGTTTTTCTGTTCTTTTTCATTTTCCTGATTAGATAAAATAAAAGTCGATGGCGACTCTTGCTTACCACGACATTTGCGAACAAAAAGTGCTAACCAGTATTAACAGTCAGTTCTGCCACCGTATCACAGAACTGTAGACTCTGTTGGGAATTAAAATAAAGTGGGGTTTACCTTAGGATCTAGGTCATTTTTAAAATTTCTTTCTTGTTTGTTTTTCCTGCTTTATCTTTAAGGGTTTTTGCTTGGGTATTGTTGAAGATCCTACACCCGGATCTAGGGACACTCTTTAGGTAAACAACAATAGATTGTGGAGACTGAATGGCATAGACTGATATGGTTTAAGCGATGGTTGTGTTGGTGTGACACTTTGGTTAGTACCGGTATCCTTCGTGTGGAAACGAGGAGAATACGGGGCCGCCGTGTGGTGTCGTGAAGAACTAACGGACCTTAGAACCTTAGTCGAACAAACTTCACCATTAGAAAGTAGTGAGATAGCTGGCCTTAGTATAAAACTGAGGATTGGTTGATACTCGATGCTACACTCATGGAGATCATACTTTCGGGATATTTCGGCCGCAAGAAAATATTTCTTGAGCTGAAATAATACCCGATAAAGGATGATCAATGATATTGAGAATCTTTAGAACACAGTTACTTTTCTAAGACAAGTTTGAAACCAACTAAACTTCAAGAAGGTACTTACCTTTAACCTCATGCAAGCCTTTGAACCTAAGGTCTATTGTGTGTTTTGCTTATATGTGATTTATTCTGTTTGAACATGACATCATGCATCATAACATAGCATCCATTCTTATTACACTAACCATTTCAATGACCAAGGGAATTTATCTTTGTTCTATTTTTCAGATCATGGCTTCCGCTCGTATAAACACTATCCGAATCAGCTTTGTGAAAATACCTTCCCAACTCAAGGAGCTAGTATCGAAAGTCACTGAAACTTCTGCGTTCACTAAGAGACATGGTCGACTTCTCAACCTGGTTACTGCAAACTTTGATGAAAAGATGATGAGTGTACTCTTCCAGTTCTTTGATCCCAAGTACCACTGCTCCACCTTCCCAGAGTATCAGTTGGTGCCTACCATGGAAGAGTTCTCTCAGCTGTTGGATATACCCATTCTTGAACAGTTGCCTTTCACAGGTCTGGAATAAGTTCCTAAGCCAGAAGTCATTTCCACAGCCTTGCATCTGAAACAGGACGACATGGTATCCAATTGGGAAACAAGAAGCGGAGTCAAGGGTTTTCTATCCAAGTTCCTGATAGACAAGGCCCATTTGTTTTGGGATGATATAGATTTTCAAGCTTTTGAGGAGGTCTTGGCCCTTCTAATCTATGGGTTAGTACTATTCCCTAATCCAGACTTATTCATAGATGTGAATTCTATCAAGATCTTCCTCTCTCGTAACCCCGTGCCTACCTTGCTCGGGGATATTTTGCACGCTCTCCATACTCGTACCATGAAGAGAAGAGGGGTTCTTATGTGCTGCATGCCATTGCTGTCGGGGTGGTTGATTTCTCACCTCGCTAAGTCCGTACTGAAGAATGAAGAAGGTTCGGTTTGGTCACAAAGGATAATGTCACTCGCTCATACAGATATTCTTTGGTATTCTCGAGCTATGGAAAACACTGCTATTATTGACCTCTATGGGGAGTACCCTAATGTCCCATTACTTGGCATCAGAGGGGGTATAACCTATAATCCTTGTTTAGCTCTATGACAATTTGGTTATGCTCGAAAAGATGGGCCCCATGAGTTACTTATCGAGGGTATTGTATTTAACTATGAGGATGATGTTCAAGGGTATCGCCAGAGGTTCATACGAGCTTGGATTATGGTAAACAAATTTGGCGCCAAAGCTTTTGGGCCAAAAGCGTCCATTCCTATGGAACCTAATCTCCAATGGGTACGAGCTCTTGCCCACAAACTTATGATGCCCTATGTGTCCATTATACTAGTAATTGTGGAACCCACTACTGAAGGGGGTATTCCTTATACGATTCTCTATCCTGATATGCCCACTGATCTTGGAAAATTACAGAGGTCTTGGATTCAGTTGAAGAAAGAGCGGGATACTTACAGGGATCAGTTCTATGCCCAGGAGGGGAAGGTTTTAGATCTCACAAAGCAGCTCCATGAGGAAAGAGGACTTAATGTCTATCTCGGCACGAAGAGGAAGCATCCATGGGAATTTTGATTTTTGCTAGTTTTTAGAATTGTTTTTAATTGTAACGCCTAAAAGGAAATTAAACTTTGAATTCTACTAATAAAATATTTTTTTCATTTTGGTTCGCAAATTTAAATTTCCAAAAGTCTTTGAAATCATTGCATACGCATCTGATTCATAGCATTTAATATAGAGGTACCATTACGGGTGTTGTACCCCAAAATTTGCCCTCTCATTTTACTCAAAACATACTTATTGAAGTCCTCAACTTGCTCAAGGATACCCAAGAGTTGACCAGACAAACTCTCTCTCTCTTAAGGCAATGTACCTCAAACTAGGGTTTCCATTTTTATCAATATGTGTGAACTCCAAAGGCCAAAAATTCTTTCCATGGTCCCAATATGTTCTCAATATCATCCATGTCAAGTTTCATGCTTTACATAAGAAGTTTTCTAAGTCAACTGCTCAGATGCCTGAAAATCAACTATACTAGGTTAAAATTCAACTGTGGCCCACATACAGTCAAACTTCAAGATTTTTGGTCAACGTCAACATTTTGAAGTGATATCCATCATTTGATCAAGGTTTGATCATGATTCCTCAAGGAATGCCCCAAATTCATCAAAACCCAAAAGTTGCTAAATTAGGGTTTCACATAAAAAGTCAACAAAACTTTGACCATCCAAGGCCCATTTTGAAGAGGATGAAATTCCCTACAACTCATATTCATCCCATAAGTTAAAAATATGCACTCATCAAAAGATATCAATTTCTACATTATAGGTCCTTTTGAAAAGTCAACAAAAACACCTTTCGGGTCAAAGCTTCTTAAATGAACATGGAAGACCCAATTGAGATGAAACCAAAAGGGTTGTTTAGGGGACATCCTAAGCTTTCCAAAAAGTCCAAGAACACCTTCCTAGGGTCAAAATTTAAGGAGATATGTATTGTCAAAGTTGACTAATTTTTGGAAATATGCATGAAGTCAACATTGATCAAAATGACTTTTTTTCTAAATGGGCCCATGTTTTCTTGTTTGAAACTTGTTCCTAAGATGGTCCACGACCCCTGATATTATCCACCTATTATTTTATTATTTTTATTATTTATTTTGATTTTTTATCCATTTAAATCAAAATAAATCGATTTAAATAGTAGAATAATCAAATAAAATCAAAGATTTGATTTTATGAGCATATTATGAGTCCATGAACAGCTAGCAGATCAAAAAATTCATGCAAGAGCCAATTGATTGGAAAAGATCTTAATTTGGTCTATTTTGGAAACAAATCATACAAGGCAAAGAATGAAATCAAATCTCCATAATTTGCAAAGATATGATCAGTTTTTGTTGACCTAAATCATTCTATCATATATACATAACATCCCTAAAGCATAGAAAAGTGTTTGGGGTCGTGAAAACAAGGGAAGAAGTTGCAAATTTTGGAAGAAAAAGTGCAGACCGTATTCTCTTCCATAGGCCATTTCAAGTAATTCCAAAGCCATCAATCTGTTCTTGGACGTGTTCTGAAGCTATTCCAATCATCCTCAAGGCCAAAAACATCAAGAAACACGACTTACAGAACCATGGTTTGCACATACCATCTTGAACTTCATTTTACAATTTACGCATGATTAATCACTTTTAAGGATAAAATTATGTTTGTATCATCATTTTAGATGTTTTGGTTTAATTAATTTTGTGTTTTGATGCGTATATTGATGATCACCGTTGTTAGGGTTTGCTTTTCCGTTTTAGGGTTTCTCTATACAGGTTAAATTGGGCCAAGAAAAGAATACCGTGATGCTCGTGAGATCAAAACGAATTGATCTATACAGCTAGAATTAATTTATCATGCGTCTTGTGAATTTTTGAAACTAACAGGGTTATAGCTACGGAAACGACTGTAGGTAAAAGTGTGGCCAAAAACAACAGTTATGGGGAAGAGGACAATATGGTGGTAGAATCCAATTGGGTGATTTGAATCATGCGCGCGTTTGGGAAAGACCACTTTATTTCCTTTATATTTTATTTATGTTATTATATTTACAACTAACCATCCCACCAAATTTTGTTTTCTTACTTTGTTTCTACAGATTCAATGCATCATCATCCAAAATGCCTACCATGCGCTACCACCATTTAGCCATTGGATGTATCAATAATTCAGATCTAACGCCTCAAACAATGAAGGACTTTGGTGCACTCTCAGGCGAGCACAACACATGCCCATTCTTTTCTTTTCTATTTTAATTTTTTTTCTAATTATTTTATTTTTAAAAACATAACACAAAAATCATTACTTTTTTATTTAATCAAAAAAATCATAAAAACATCAAAAATCTTTTTCATAAAAACATCAAAAATATTTTTCATAAAAAACATCAAAAATATTTTTCATCAAAATATTTTGTTTATTTAATTAATTAGTTTAATTAAATTAGGGAAATTAAATCTTATTTTTCATAATTAAAAAATAATTAGAATTAGGGTTTAATTTTGTACATAACCTAATTTTTTCTCAAAAACTAACCTAAATCTTTTTTCAATTAGATTTTTTAGGTTTCCTAAATTATTCTCGCATTTAGTTCGCCGCGTGCATTTTTTAATTTCCTTTTATTATTATTGTAACTGTTTCGAGATTGTAATAGTAATTAGGGTTTAAATTCCATATTTTTATTTTAAGTCCAAAATAATTATATTTCTGCAAAATCCTTGTAATAGTTAGGACTTTAAACTTTCTTGCTTTTAATTCCGCAAACTATAAACTACTTAGATGTATGTTAATAGGATTGTATGGAAAGACAAAATGAAAATTAATACGGTAGAAAACCCTAAATGTGCAAAGATAAATTAATTGAAAATTACACTCGCACATGCTCACTCCTAGGGTTTTCTCACTTGGTTTCCTCGGAAACAATGGTCATGTCCCTCGAACATAGGGATATCTTAGCAAAAGACCCTCAATCTAAAAGTCATCATAAAGATCACAGTCCCTCAATGTCCCTCGAGTTGCCTACGAGAAATGATCTTGTCCCTCGATGTTGCCTATGAATATATGATGATAGTCCCTTCGAACGTCCCTTTAAAAATCCAACGACGGTGCTTCCTATTCCTTATTAATAGGATAGCGCTGTCTAAAGGAAAACGAACAGTCTTTTTCAAGTAAGTATTAGTTCTTAAGTACTTGCTCAAAACAAACAAACTTTTTCACACCAAACACTTTTCAAACAAATTTTTCAAAAAAAACTTCATAACACTCTTGAGGACATAAACAAGGGTTAAAACAAAGTAAAACAAAAAATTTCAAAGACACAAACACACAAGCAATTTTCAAAAATGAGAAAGTACCTAAGAGCCTGTGGAAAACCACGGATAGAAAGGGTTCTAACACCTTCCCTTTCTATAATCTACCCCCCGTACTCAGAAACATCTCGAAAAAGGTTTTTCTGTTCTTTTTCCTTTTCCTGATTGGATAAAATAAAAGTCGGTGGCGACTCTTGCTTACCGCGACATTTGCGAACAAAAAACACAAACCAATATAAACAGTTGGTTCTGTCACCGTGTCATAGAACTGGCAACTCTGCTGGGGAAAAAATATAAAGTGGGGTAAAACTCAGGATCTAGGTCATATTTAATTTCTTTATCTTGATTGTCTTGCTTGCTTTATATTTATGGGAACTGTTTGGGTTATTTGATCCTACACCCGGATCTGGGGAACACATTTTAGTTAAGTAGCAATAAACTGTAAGGGAACTATGCTGGGGTATACCCGCACGATTTAAGCAATAGCTACGTTGATGTGGAACTTTGGTTGGTACCAGTAACCCTTGAGTCAATCAGGGAGAGTACGGGGCCGCCGCGTGGTGTCGTGAAGCATCAACTGACCTTAGAAACTTTAATTTCACAACTTGGCCATTAGAAAGTAGTGAGATAGCCGGCCTCGGTGTAGAGCTGAGAACTGGTTGATACTCGATGCTACACTTATTGAGATCAGACTTACGGGATATTTCGGCCGCAAGAAAAGATTGCGTGAGATGAGACAATGCCGATAAAGGATGATCAATGATATTGAGATCCCTTAGAACCCGGTTACTATTTATAGGACAGGTTGAACCAATCCAACTTCAAGAGGGTACTACCTTAAAACCCATGCAAGCCTAAAACTAGGGCTGTTTGTGTGACTTGTGTGCTTTCAACTTGAACTACTTGCAGGGTTTTATTATTTGACAACATGAGTTCCTCGCAGGTTTTGTTTACAATCATTATCCAATAACTTGGATTTCTTGCAGGGTTTACTTGCTTACATCACCTCACACTTTTTCTTAAACGCATAACATACACATCATAACAACATGCCTTAACATTTCCTTAACCATTTCAAGGATCTCAAGGGTTTGTGATGCAGGTTATGGTAAGTCAGACGTCTAGCAAGGGGCAAAGGGGATTTATTTTCCCCTAGCCAATGCCGTCAGAAGATCAAAACTCAACAACTTAAGTCAGGGTCTATGACCCACTTGATATGGTGAGCTTGACTCTTGTAGAAGGACCTTCAACAATAAAAAGTGCTTCAATCAAAGCGGCAAAATTTCAACTTCTGACATTTTCTTGTTTACCCGCGTGATCCTTGAAAACATTACATACATATATCATACATATCATTGCATAACAGGTCTTCCAGTACAGGTCTCTCATGTTCTCGCTGTTTATTTCAGCAATGGCTCTCAAACAAGACAGCAGAGATCTTCAAACTCAAGAAGCTCAATTTAGGGAAATATTCCTAAACCTATCAAAGGGGCAGGAAGAGTTGAAAACACTCCTCGTTGGGAACTTGGTCAAGAAAAGTCCTGAAGACAATAAGGACGAACGGTTGGAACAACTGCAAGCTGAGGTAGGTGCAATGAGAACCTAGATGTTGGGGCAGATGGCTCTTATCCAAGGCCTAGCCCAAAGACAAGAAGAGCTAAAAGCCATCATCAATTAACTTCATCAAGACGGATACAATAGTATGAAGCAAACAGTCGAGGTCGGGGACCAAGTCATTGATCAACCTCTAAGAAGACTAAAGGTTGGTTTGGGGAAGAATGGACCTTTCCAAATTGCTACTACATCATGGGTCCAACAACAACCTCGCCAAAAACAACGGGTTAATCAGAGTAAGTCGGATATGCCCAAAAGGTAGTTTACCAAACTCAACATGTTATTGTCTCAAGCTTTGCAACACCTGTTAAGGATGAATCTGATTACGTTGATAGGACCTCATCCGAATCCCAAGAATTCTTCCCCTAACTACAATCCTGATGCAAGGTGTGCATAACATTCCAACAGCGGGGGCATGATACTGACGACTATTAGAGGCTGGAATATAAAATTCAGGACTTGATTGATGAAGGAGTGTTGGAGTTTACACGAGATGGTCAGGCTGAGTTCTTCTACCATCCCTCCAAGGCACGTCCTCTGAAGTTACAAGATCAGGCGAAGAGGCTTTTGTTCATTAGAAATTTCAATTTGCAATTTTATTTTGATTGTTCGAACATCTATTCATGTCAAACTCTGTTACTTTATCAATGCATTGCATATGTCTGTTTTGAATCAATTCATTCGTATTCACTATATTTAAATTGCTTTCCTTTTTGTGATATTCAACTCTCGAACAAAATCTCTGAGCCTTTACAGAGAGGATGACGAAAATGATACCACAATCTCTACATTATGCTTTCGAACAGACCCCACTGACGATGTACAGGCGTTGTTTCAAATCCTAAATAGTGGAGTTATAAGGAAGATAATCCCTAGTCAACCCCTTTGAGCCAAAGAAGTAGGAGTTTTTCTTTTCACAATAATTAAAACCCTTAATCATAACCTGAGGCAGGGTAGTTTTCTCAGTTAATTCAGAGGCGCATTCAGTCGCAATCTTCCGCTTTATACACAATGAATGGCATCAAAGACGTCCTTCTGAAACAAAAGACGATGATGGTTCCCTATAATCATCAAGACAGGCAGTCATTATCTCTCGAAATAAAAGCCCATTAAGTCAAAACCTATGAAGGAGACTTAAGAAAAAACACTGGGGCATCCCGCTGACTGTAATCACAAAAAGAAATAGTTCAGGCAAAAGGCATGGATAATAAAATAAAAAAGAAAGAGTTCCTACAAACCCTCAACCAAAAAGGAAATGACTGCCTATTCAAAATAATATGTCAGTACCCAAACCATCACTGGAATATCAGAGCAAAGACTCAAACGACATCTAAATGCACAATTAGCTGAGTTTAGGATCGAAGAACATCACGAAGAATGGGTGGGTACAAATCAAATTTGAGCCTTTATCCTTTGTTTCTTAAACTGTGAACCAGGCCACGTTATAACCCTTAAAAGTCCTAGATGAATCATGGGTTAGTTTGAGAGCATACTGTTACAAAGGTATCCTGACTCCTGTAGGCTTTGTTACGAATCCCGAGTTGATATCACATCTTTGCAAAATTCTATTTTACTAAAAAAAACTGCATTTTCAAAACCTCAAGACAAACATAAGCTTTGTATTCTTAAAATAACATTGTTTGCATATGACTATTTGTTCAACAGTAGAGAAATTCGCACGACGAATATCTAGTGAACCAAAACCTTCTCAATAAAAAGGATCACCTCAAGTGGAAAAACACCTCCAACCAAGGGGCACGGCGTGATCATTGTCCACCATCTGGGGCAGTTAAGTCAAGATTCAAGGAATCTCTCAAAGATGCCAAATTGCCAGGGGCAGATCTCCATCTGAATCACTTGGGGGCATTGGGTATGAATTCCAGCAACAAATCCTGTACGATCAAACACACATCTTCTGGTAGTGTGGCAACACAACACTACCGATAGTGACAACTCCCTACACCCTGAGAGCGTGGACAAAGTCAGAAAATATTGCGCATGAACAAAGACCCACTAGGTTGACTGACCTAGGCAAAAATAATGGTATCCCAGCGAACCAAAAGGGTTCGGGAAAAAATTAGGGATAAAAACAAAAAAGATTTGTACACCCGGCAAGTCAAAAACCTGAAAAGGCGGCTTGGGCAAGAAAGGGTATCCCAGTGGAGTGAAAATCTGAAAAGACAGTCCAGGAAATAGTTATGGATTAAAGCGTACGACTATGTCGCATTATCTTGTCACTTTCCTATCAGTAGAAGACTTCATTCTGATTGGCAGTTACCAAGCACCTCATAAGTTGGGATGACACTCAATCCACTAGGCCTCTGCAGGCACTTTCTCCAGCAAGTACAGGGGCAAAAAAGTCCTGATACGAAGTCATTGTCATATCCTTAGCATGTGTCCCAGTAACATCTACACTCCCCACAAAGTAGAGGCAACCAAAGTTTTGATCTCTGCTTCCCCAAACAGGAGTTACTTTCCCCAGCCAAGCTCTTTCGGAGAGCCGACGTCTATATTCCCCAGCCGAATTTTGTAATCGCAAGTGATTCATATAGTTTTCTCCCGAACAGAGTTTATTCCTCCGGCTATGGAAGTTCATCCCCCAACGGAGTTTATCTCTCTGAATCGACAAGATCTTCCAGCAAAGCATCTCCTCTCTTAAACAGAGTTATTCCCCCGTATAGTTGTTCTCAAGCAGAGTTTCTCCTCGGCAGAATATCCGTAAACAAGGGGCAAATCCCCAACATAGTCATCTCCGGTTCACCATCCCCAGCGGAAGTAGAAGAACCACTTTTTCTACGACAGTCAGGCACTCAATTTCCATTACTCTCCAACAACATTCAGGGATTTATTTTCCCAAACTCGGACGTGCCACAATAGCATTTCATGTTCATATATCATGACGTGCGCATACATATTGCATACGGCATAATCTCATTTATTTTGAGAACATCAGCATGCAATGCATGTCATGCATCATATACGATTAATCATGTACCTTTTCAGGAAAGATGTTTATCATCAACAACTTCCAGCGAGTTCAAGATTAGCTCCTGAAACTAAACAGAGTAATTATCTGCACGATCAAATGTAGATTTACACGGGTTTGTCACGAAGCAATCTTACATGGGTTTCTCCTAAATGCAGCTTCACACGGGTTTATCCTGAAAAATCTTACATGGGTCCTTTCTCATATATTTCCGAATGAAGTTTTACACGAACTTATCCCAAGGTGACCTTACCCAAGTTCCTTCTGAAGTTTTACACAAATCATCCCAAAGTAACCTTACCCAGGTTCCTTATGAAGTTTTACACGAACTTATCACAAAGTAACCTTACCCAGGTTCCTCCTGAAGTTTTACATAAACTTATCTCAAAGTAACCTTACCCCAGTTCATTCTGAAGTTTTACACGAACTTATCACAAAGTAGCCTTACCCAGGTTCCTCTTGAAGTTTTACATAGACTTAGCCCAAAGTAACCTTACCCAGGTTCCTGCCGAAGTTTTACACGGACTTATTCTGAAACAACCTTACCCAAGTTCCTTCCCATAAGCCCTATTATCCAGGTTCCTTCTCATAACCTTACCATCCAGGTTTCTTTTCTCTTATCTCCAGACGGCAGTCCACAACACTGTAAGACCTGGACCTGATCAAACATGACCAGTTTCGCATTTCCCTAGTAAGTCGCGGTGCAGCCTGTACACTAACCAGATATGCAGTTCACCTCCGGAGTTAATTCCCTAGTAGAGTAACGGACAACTGAAGCTCCTAAAATTCTATTTCTCCCAAGACAAATACCAACATTCCTTAGCATATTCCTCCTCAAAGACAGGAGCAGAGACTCCCATCAAAGGAATATCTCAGGAAATTAACATCCTCTATATGGAATCTTTAAGCCCATCTCCAACGGTACTCCATCATATCTTGGATGGAATCTTTAAGCCCATCTCTGACAATTCTTTAGCAACTTCCAAATGGCATCTATAAGCCCATTCCTGATATCACAAATCAAGTATCACTTCAAGCGAGTGCAAATTTGTGGGCACTCTAGTGTTCAATCATCTTCCACCTTCAAATCACGAAAGGCAGACGAGCCAATCTACATCCTCAGGTTTAAGAAGATTGAACAGGGTCAGATGTTGTACCCCAAAATTTGCCCTCTCATTTTACTCAAAACATACTCATTGAAGTCCTCAACTTGCTCAATGATGCCTAAGAGTTGATCAGATAAACTCTCTCTTAAGGCAATGTACCTCAAACTAGGGTTTCCATTTTTATCAAGATGTGTAAACTCCAAAGGCAACGAATCCTTTCCATGGTCCCAATATGTTCTCAAGATCATCCATGTCAAGTTTCATGCCTTGCACAAGAAGTTTGCTCAGTCAACTGCTCAGATGCCTGAAAATCAATTATACTAGGTTAAAAGTCAATTGTGGCCCACATATAGTCAAACTTCAAGATTTTTGGTCAACATCAAAACTTTGAAGTGATATCCATCATTTTATCAAGGGTTGATCATGATTCCTCAAGGAATGCCCAAATACATCAAAACCCAAAAGTTGCTGAATTAGGGTTTCATAGAAAAAGTCAACCAAACTTTGACCAGGCATAACTTCTTCATACTTTATCAGAAATTTTTCATCCAAGGCCCATTTTGAAGTGGATGAAATTTCCTATAGCTCTTCTTCATCCCACAAGTTTAAAATATGCACTCATCAAAAGATATGAATTTCTACATTATATGTCCTTTTGAAAAGTCAACAAAAACACCTTTTGGGTCAAAGCTTCTTACATGAACATGGAAGACCCAATTGAGATGAAATAAGAAGAGTTGTTTAGGGGACATCCTAAGATTTCTAAAAAGTCCAAGAACACCTTCCTAGGGTCAAAATTGAAGGAGATATATATTGTCAAAATTGACTAATTTTTGGAAATATGCATGAAGTCAACATTGATCAAAATGACTTTTTTTCTAAATGGGCCCATGTTTTCTTGTTTGAAACGTGTTCCTAAGATGGTCCACGACCCCTGATATTATCCACCTATTATTTTATTATTTTTATTATTTATTTTTATTTTTTATCCATTTAAATCAAAATAAATCGATTTAAATAGTAGAATAATCAAATAAAATCAAAGATTTGATTTTATGAGCATATTATGAGTCCATGAACATCTAGAAAATCAAAAAATTCGTGGAAGAGCCAATTGATTGGAAAAGATCTTAATTTGGTCTATTTTGGAAACAAATCATACAAGGCAAAGAATGAAATCAAATCTCCATAATTTGCAAAGATATGATCAGTTTTTGTTGACCTAAATCATTCTATCATATATACAAAACATCCCTAAAGCATAGAAAAGGGTTTGGGGTCGTGAAAACAAGAAAAGAAGTTGCAAATTTTGGAAGAAAAACTGCAGACCGTATTCTCTTTCATAGGCCGTTTCAAGTAATTCCAAAGCCAACAATCTGTTCTTGGACGTGTTCTGAAGCTATTCCAATCATCCTCAAGGCCAAAAACATCAAGAAACACGACTTACAGACCCACAGTTTTCACATACCATCTTGAACTTGATTTTACAATTTGCGCATGATTAATCACTTTTAAGCATATAATTGTGTTTGTATCATCATTTGGGATGTTTTGCTTTAATTCATTTTGTGTTTTGATGCGTATATTGATGATCACCATTGTTAGGGTCTGCTTTTCCGTTTTTGGGTTTCTCTATACAGGTTAAATTAGGCCAAGAAAAGAAAACCATGATGCTCGTGAGATCAAAACGAATTGATCTATACAACTAGAATTAATTTATCATGCGTCTTGTGAAATTTTAAAACTTACAGGGTTATAGTTACGGAAACGACTGTAGGTAAAATTGTGGCCAAAAACATCATTTATGGGGAAGAAGACAATATGGTGGTAGAATCCTATTGGGTGATTTGAATCACGCGCGCGTTTGGGAAAGACCACTTTATTTCCTTTATATTTTATTTATGTTATTATATATACAACTAACCATCCCATTAAATTTTGTTTTCTTACTTTGTTTCTACAGATTCAATGCATCATCATCCAAAACGCCTACCATGCGCTACCACCATTTGGCCATTGGATGTATCAATAATTCAGATCCAACGCCTTAAACAATGAAGGACTATGGTGCACTCTCAGGCTGGCACAACACATGCCCATTCTATTCTTTTATATTTTAATTTTTTTAATTGTTTTTCTAATTATTTTCTTTTTAAAAAAATAACACAAAAATCATTACTTTTTTATTTAATAAAAAAAAACATAAAAACATCAAAAATCTTTTTCATAAAAACATAAAAAATCTTTTTCATAAAAAACATCAAAAATATTTTTCATAAAAA
The DNA here is from genome assembly GCA_948472305.1 of Vicia faba. Classification (NCBI taxonomy): domain Eukaryota; kingdom Viridiplantae; phylum Streptophyta; class Magnoliopsida; order Fabales; family Fabaceae; genus Vicia; species Vicia faba. The sequence continues at coordinate 1,260,996,595 of OX451740.1, forward strand.
TATTTTGTTTCTTTAATTAATTAGTTTAATTAAATTAGGGAAATTAAATATTATTTTTCATAATTAAAAAATAATTAGAATTAGGGTTTAATTTTGTACATAACCTAATTTTTTATCAAAAACTAACCTAAATCTTTTTTCAATTAGATTTTTTAGGTTTCCTAAATTATTCTCGCATTTAGTTCGCCGCGTGCATTTTTTAATTTCCTTTTATTATTATTGTAACTGTTTCGAGGTTGTAATAATAATTAGGGTTTAAATTCCGCATTTTTATTTTCAGTCCAAAATAATTATGTATCTGGAAAAGCCTTGTAATAGTTAGGACTTTAAACTTTCTTGCTTTTAATTACGCAAACTATAAACTGCTTAGATGTATGTTAATAGGATTGTATGGAAAGACAAACTGAAAATTAATACGGTAGAAAACCCTAAATGTGCAAAGATAAGTTAACTGAAAATTACAGTCGCACATGCTCACTCCTAGGGTTTGCCTCACTTGGTTGCCTCGGAAACAACGGTCATGTCCCTCGAACGTAGGGATATCTTAGCAAAAGACCCTCAATCTAAAAGTCATCATAAATATCATAGTCCCTCAATGTCCCTTGAGTTGCCTACGAGAAATGATCTTGTCCCTCGATGTTGCCTATGAATATATGATGACAGTCCCTTCGAACGTCCCTTTAAAAATCCAACGACGGTGCTACCTATTCCTTAATAATATGATAATGTTGTCTAAAGGAAAACGATCAGTCTTTTTCGAGTAGGTAGATTAGTTCTTAAGTACTTGCTCAAAACAAACAAACTTTTTCACACCAAACACTTTTCAAACAAACTTTTCAAAAAAAACTTCGTAACACTCTTAAGGACAGAAACAAGGGTTAAAACGAAGTAAAACAAAAAATTTCAAAGACACAAACACACAAGAAATTTTCAAAAATGAGCAAGTACCTAATATCCCATGGAAAACCACGGATAGAAAGGGTGCTAACACCTTCCCTTTCTATAATCTACCCCCCGTACTCAGAAACATCTCGAAAAAGGTTTTTTCTGTTCTTTTTTCCTTTTCCTGATTGGATAAAATAAAAGTCATTGGCGAGTCTTGCTTACCGCAACATTTGCAAACAAAAAATGCAAACCAATATAAACAGTCGGTTCTGCCACTGTATCACAATGGGTTTCTCATCTTCTTCGCTGTTTATTTCAGTAGAAATGTCTTCTGAACAAAGCATCAAAGATCTTCAGGCACAAAATGCCCAATTCCAACATATGTTCATAAATCTGGCAAAAGGGCAGGAGGATCTGAAGGCCTTCATCCTGAAGGAGAAAAAGAAAAAGAAGAAGGCCGCCGATATTCTAAATATGGGCAGAAGGTTTAGGGGGTCGTTGAAGCAGCAAGTCGATCTGACCTCTTCATCCAAAGAAGGGGAGAATTAAGAAGAAGAGACAAGGGAGAAGGACCCCAGTCCTGAAGTTTCTGACAATGATACCGACTACAATGATGAGCAATATCCTCCCACTGAGGATATATACAAGCAGTTGGAAGATCGTTTGAGTGCTATGGAAGTCCAGAGGGTACCTGGGTTGGATTTCGAAGTATTGGGATTGGTTTCGGGGGTGGTCATCCCGCAAAAGTTTAAGGCTCCAGTTTTTGCAAAGTATGATGGGGTGTCCTGCCCAAAACTCCATCTCCGCTCTTATTTCAGAAAGATCCATCCCCACACCGCTGATAGAAATTTTTGGGTTCAATTCTTTCAAGATAGTTTGTCTGGAACACAACTGGATTGGTTCTATCAGCTGGAAAGAGCCAATGTTCGTAACTGGGAAGACCTTGCTGCTTCATTTTATAAGCAATATCAGTATAATACGGACCTCGCTCCCACCCGTACACAACTCCAAAATCTGTCTATGGGTTCGAACGAGTTTTACAAGGATTATGCTCAGAAATGGAGAGTTTTGGCTGAAAGAGTTCAACCTCCCTTGGCTGACAGGGAGCTCGTGGATATGTTTCTGGGGACTTTGACTGGGCCATTCTTCAACCACCTGATTGGCAGTTCATCGGCGGGTTTTACTGAACTGACCTTAACAGGAGAAAGAGTGGAAGCCGAAATCCAAAGTGGAAAAATCCAGAAGGATGCCTCTTCTAGTGCTGCAAGGAAGCCGTTTGTAGGTAAAAAGGAAGCCAGTGCTGTCTATAACCAAAAACTCAGAATCGAACCGAGCATCGTCCGGTGGTAGGGGCTGTTATGATTCTCAACCCTGCACATGCTCAGCAAAGAAATAATCAGCCAAGAGCAGAAAGGCTAGCTAGATAGTTCACTCAGATTAACATGACGATGTCTCAGGTTTTACCTCAGTTGCTGAAGTCTAATCTGCTTACTCTGAGGGAAGCTCCAAAGAATACGAACACCACCTATCCTTACTATAAACCGAATGCTCGTTGTGTTTATCATTCGGAAAGTACCGACCTTGACACCAATGACTGCTGGGCTTTGAAGAACAAAGTGCAGGATCTGATTGATGCTAAGGAGATTGAATTTGGTCCCCCGAAGACTCCCAACATTATCAATGCTCCTATGCCGAAACATGGTCGGGGTGTTAATGTCGTTGAAGAAGATGTGTTTCTGACTTCTGTGGAAGAAGTGGTGACCCCACTCATGACTATGAAAGGGAATTTGCTGAAGGTCGGTTTATTTCTGGGATGTGATGAAGGTTGCCACCTTTGTTCATTTCTACCGACTGGTTGCCCTTTGTTGAAGGCAAGTGTTCAACACCTGATGGATGACCAAGAGATTCTATTTGAGAAGACCCCTGTTCCGACTGTTTCTTGTGAAGACGTTGCTATCATAACCATTTCCGCCAATCCTCCCAGGGCCTCCTCTAAGAGACCCGTCAGGATTACATAAATTCCAAAGGTGACCCCGTTGATCATAACCAGGCCAGTTCCAATCCCATACTCCCCGGACAAAGATGTTCCTTGGAACTATGGGGCCGACGTCTATTACTATAGCGTAAAGCATGACATGCTAGCCATTGAAGACAAGATTGTTGAAAATGCTGATTCTGACATCGTCAACATTGTCGGAACCAGTAAAATAACAAGAAGTGGAAGAGTGTTCTCCCCTGAGATTTCTCCTCCAAAGACTGCTATCGAACCTGTGATCATTCCTGTTGTGGTTCCACCCAAGACTACTACTGTGATTCTAGTAATCACTCTTGTTGACCCTCTCATCACCGAGTCGGCCGAGACTCAAGGCAAAGATATATTGACTGAACCTGTCCTGACAAAGGCTAATTCAGTAACCAAGAAAGAAGTGGAAGAAATTTTGAAGATAATAAAGAAGAGCGACTACAATGTGGTCGAGCAGCTGGGACAGACCCCATCCAAAATTTCTATGCTGGTTTTGTTATTGTGTTCTAAGGCCCATGTGAAGGCTTTAGTTAAGTTTCTGAAGACGGCTCACGTACCACAAGAGACATCTGCTGATCAGTTTGAAGATTGTGTGGCTAGTCTGACTACTGATAATGGTTTGGATTTTTCTGACGCGGATCTGACACCAAAGGGGAGGAAACATAATGATGCTCTCCATGTTTCTGTTGAATGCAGGGGCACGACTCTGGCCTATATTTTTGGTATATACTGGCTCCTCGTTGAATGTGCTACCTAAAAAATCTCTAGACAGATTGGACTGCGAAGGCTTGACCTTGAAGCCTAGCAATATAGTAGTGAGAGCTTTCGATGGTTCGAAGAGGATGGTGCACGGGGAAGTGGATGTCCCTATAAAAGTTGGATCCCAGACCTTCGACTCCACTTTCTACGTAATGGATATCAAACCATCATATTCTTGCTTGTTGGGATGCCCTTGGATACATGGGGCTGTTACTTCTACCCTCCACCAAATGTTGAAGTACCCAGTAAGAGGAAAGATTGTCACTGTGCATGGTGAAGAGGAGTACATGATCATTCACTTGAACTCCTTCAGGTACGTAGAAATGGATGGCGAGTTCATCGAGACTCCTTTCCAGAAATTTGAAGAGGTACCTCAGATTATGGCTACAACAGAAACTACCGACAGTCCTCTGAAGGTCACCAAATCTCCCTTAAAGATGGCTTCTCTCAAGGATGTATGAGCAGTGGTTGAAGAAGGTGGGTCTACCATTTGGGGTCAGCTCCCGGTTATTCATTACAAGTCTGACAAATATGGTTTGGGCTTTACTACAGGTGCTCAAAGGGTTGTTCGTCGTGCTCGGGCTAGAGGACCTCCCCTACGCATCAACAATTATGGGGTCAATGCACTTGAAGACAGTGATGGTGATTCCAACATTGACAGCTGGATCTTCCCGACTACCAACGAAGGACTCAGTAACTGGACTACCAAGGACTTTCTACCGATTACTTTTGTTCATGAGTAATTGTCTTTTTGATTTTTTTCGAATATGTAATTTAAAAACAGTATAAACTCTATAGCCATGTGTCTTACCCGGGGCACAATGGTTCTATTTCTGAGGGTTATCATGTTTCATTTTCATATGACATTAATAAAGCATTGGACGTTTGCATACAAATTTTGCGCTCTTTGTCTTTCTTTTCTTTTATTCTGTCTATACATCTATGCTCTTACACACACTCAGGTATCCAAATACAGATCCATATCCACTATGGATCCCATTGATAACAATTCTGCTACTGCTCATTATGACTTTGAAAATCCGATCAACCAAGCCGAGGACGAAGGTGAGGAAGATTGTGAGGTACCCGGAGAACTTGCTAGACTATTACAGCAGGAAGAAAGGGCCATAGCCTCATGAAGATCCGGTTGAGACAGTGAACTTGGGTAAAGAGGAAGACAGAAAAGAGGTTAAAATAGGTGAAAATATGGAGCTTAATGTCAAACAGCGGTTGGTACAAATGTTGCACGAGTATGTCGAAATCTTCGCCTGGTCATATGAAGACATGTCGGGATTAGACACGGATATAGTGGTTCATCGTCTGCCGACTAAATAAGACTTCCCTCCGGTAAAGAAAAAGGTCTGTCGTATGTGCCCTGAGATGTCAGAGAAGATTAAAGCAAAGGTTATGAAGCAGTTCAATGTATGGTTCTTAGATGTCACCTCCTATCCGCAGTGGGTTGCTAACCTGGTTCCAGTACCTGAGAAAGATGGTAAAGTACGAATGTGTGTGGATTACAGAGACCTGAATAGGGCAAGCCCCGAGGATGACTTCCCGCTTCCCTACATCGATGTTCTGGTTTATAACATGACACAACACAAAGTCTTTCCCTTCATGGACGGTTTCTCTGGCTAGATTCAGATCAAGATGACACCTGAAGACATGGAGAAGACAAAATTTGTTACACAGTGGGGCACTTTCTGCTACAAGGTGATGCCGTTTGAGTTGAAGAATACTGGGGCAACTTATCAAAGAGCTATGGTAGCTATGTTCCATGACATGATTAAACATGAGATAGAGGTTTACGTCGATGACATGATAGCCAGGTCTCAAACTGAGAAATAACATCTTGATCATCTACAAAAGTTGTTTGATAGGTTGAAGACGTACAAGCTAAGGTTAAATCCGAACAAGTGCACCTTCGGGGTATGGTCTAGAAAGCTGATGGGGTTCATCGTCAGTGACAAAGGTATTCAAGTAGACCCTGCAAAGGTGAAGGCCATACAAGAAATTTCGGCTCCCCTTACTGAGAAGAAAGTTAAAGGTTTCTTGGGATGCCTAAATTACATTGCCCGATTCATTTCACATCTGACTGCTACTTGTGAGCCAATCATCAAGCTTCTGAAGAAAGATCAAGTGGTAAAGTGGAATGAAGAAGGCCAGGTCGCCTTTGACAAAATCAAATAATATCTCCAAGAGCCTCCTATTTTGATGCCTCCGACTGAAGGAAGACCTTTGATAATGTACTTAACAGTGCTAGATAATTCAATGGGGTGTGTGCTGGGGCAGCATGACGATTCTGGTTGAAAAGAGCACGCAATATACTACCTTAGCAAAAAGTTTACCGACTGTGAAACACGATACTCACTGCTCGAGATAACTTGCTACGCTTTGGCATGGGCGGCTCGCTGAATGAGACAGTATATGTTGACCCACACTACTTTGTTGATATCTAAGATTGATCCGATTAAGTACATTTCCGAGAAGCCCGCTCTCTCCGGAAGAATAGAAAGATGGCAAGTGATCTTGACCGATTACGACATCCAATACACAACCCAAAAAGCAATCAAGGGAAGTGTGTTAGCTGGTCATTTGGCGCATCAAGTCGTGGATGACTACCAGTCCATGAATTTTGAGTTCCCGGACGAGAACATCATGTTAGTAACCGACTGTGAAGAACTTCGACCGGATGAAGGACCTGAGGAAGGATCCTGATGGTCTATGTTTTTTTATGGATCCTCAAACACACTAGGTAACGGTATTGGCGCCGTAATCATATCTCTCGAGGGTTGTCATACTCCGTTCACTGCCTGATTATGTTTCAACTGTACCAATAACATGGCGGAGTATGAAGCATGTATTATGGGTCTTCGAGCTTCTATTGACCTAAGGATCAAGTTCTTGAGTGTATTTGGGGATTCCTCTTTGGTGATAAGTCAGATCAAAGGCGAGTGGGATACGAAACACCCGAACCTTATCCCTTACAAAGAGTATGTACTGACACTGCTGCTGCATTTTGAAGAGATCACTTTTGAACATTTCCCACGAGAAGAGAATCAGTTAGCAGACGCGCTAGCTACTCTGTCGTCAATGTTCAAGGTCAGGTGGGACAATGAAGCCCCCCAAATCACTATTGAGAGGTTGGATGAACCGGCATACTGTTGTGAGATCGATACTGAGGAGGTAGCCGACAAACCTTGGTTTCATGAGGTGAAAAGGTATCTTGAGGCTCAAGAATACCCCGAGGGGGCATCTGTCAATGAAAATAAATTTTTGAGGAGGTTTGATGCAAAGTTCTTCCTCAGTAATGGAATCCTCAATAAGCGCAATCATGACTCTACCTTACTGCGGTGTGTAGATAAGAGCGAAGCAGAGTGGATCATGGTAGACCTATATGAAGGTACCTTTGGCACTCATTCCAGTGGACATACCATGGCAAAGAAGATCCTACAGGAAGGATACTACTGGTCCACTATGGAAGCCGACTGTTATCAACATTCTCGAACCTGTCACAAGTGCCAAATATATGCTGATAAGGTGCATGTATCTCCAGTTCCCTTGAATGTTTTGATAGCTCCTTGGCCCTTTGAAATGTGGGGCATTGATATGATCGGCGAGATCAGACCTACCACGTCCAACGGGCATCGCTTCATCCTAGTGGCCATTGATTACTTCACAAAGTGGGTCGAGGCTGCCTCCTTTGCTACGGTTACTAAGAATGTGGTGGCACAGTTCATCAAACATCACCTGGTTTGTCGTTATGGTATCCCTGAGAGAATCATCACAAAAAATGGTACCAATCTGAACAATTCAATGATCACCGATCTCTATAAACAGTTTAAGATTCAGCATCATAACTCTTCTCCTTACCCGCCGAAGATGAATGGGGCCGTCGAAGCTGCTAATAAGAATATTAAAAAGATCATACTAAAGATGATGGTGACATACAAAGACTGGCATGAGATGTTACCGTTTGCTCTTCACGGGTACCATACTTCAGCACGTACGTCGATAAGGGAAACACCTTATTCTCTGGTATATGGCATGGAGGTTGTCCTACCCATAGAGGTATAGATCCCTTCTCTATGGATTATGAAGGATGCGGGTTTGAGAGAGGACGATTGGATCCAGACTCGACTTGATCAATTGAACTTAATCGACGAGAAAAGACTTACTGTTGTCTTCCATGGTCAAATGTATCAGAAACGAATGATCAAGGCCTTCAACAAGAAAGTCAGACAACAAGTGTATCAAGTAATCAAGCGCATCATACTGCCGCAAGGTGATCCCAGGGGAAAATGGACTCCCACCTATGAGGGACCATTTGTAATTAAGAACATATTTTCGGGTGTAGCCATGATTCTGACCACCATGGATGGTGACAACCTTCCACACCCTGTCAATGCGGACATAGTGAAAAGATACTACGCATAATAAAGACCCGCTAGGTTGACATACCTAGGCAAAAATAAGGACATCCCGGCGAACCAAAAGGGTTTGGGCAAAATTTAGGGATAAAAAATGAAATAATCTGTACACCCGGCAACTCGAAAACCCGAAAGGGCGGCTTGGGCAAAAAAGGGTATCCCGGTGGACTGAAAACCCGAAAGGACGGTCAAGGAAAAAATTAGGGATTAAAGCGTATGACTATATCCCATTGGATCACCTTGCGATCAGACCTCAGTAATCATATATCAAGCTCAAATGGTACCGATCAATCCAGTCAGCTTCGGACAAGCAGCAAAGTGATGAGATGCTCGAAGACATAGGGGAAATAGCAGAATTGAAACGCAATGGGATCACTACACATAGCTGTTTTCTTTTTGCACAGAATTTCTGTAATAATTTCCATTTTTACAGTGACGTTCTCTTACTAGAGCGTCAACCTCCTTGTAAAAAACGCTTGTTATAGGCAAGTTTCAAATCAATACAAAGCGTATTTTGAGTACAAAAAACTGTGTTTGTTTTTCCATTTCTGTTTTGTTTTGCAAAAACGTCCAATGTTTTATTCTTGACATATGCATTTGAATATGATTACTGTTCACAAATATCTGCATATAAAACAGAAAGACAATTACTAATGACTCAAAGAAACTAGTACAAAACCTAAATACCGACAGTTACCCCGTCCATCACGGTACAAGGGGCAGAGACAGTTGAAAGCAAAGGCACTATCACATATAAACAAGTGATACCTATACTCCCCACAGGGCCGAGACAACCAAAGTCCGACCTCCGTATCCCCAAGCAGGAATTCCTTCCCCAGCAGGTTCCTTCAGAAAGCTGATATCTACATTCCCCAGCCGAGTTTTATAACCATGAGCAGTTTATAAAGCCACCTCCCGAGCAGAGTTTATTTCTCTGACAGCGGAAGCTCAATCTCTAACAAAGATCTTCTCTCCAGCAATAGAAGTTCATCCCCAACTGAGTTTATTTCTCCAAATCAGCAGATCTTCCAACAGAGTATCTCTCTTCCCCACAGAGTCATTCCCCCCGTAGGATTATTCTCAAATAGAGTCTCCTCTGGAAGAATTTCTCAAGCAGAATGGATGTAAATCCCCAGCTAATCATCTTCGGTCACTATCCCCAGCGGAAACGAAGAACTCAACTCCTTATACTCTCCAGCAGCAGTCCAGGATTTATTTTCCCCAGCTAGAGAATATCACAATAACATTGCATATCCATACATCATGGCATGTGCATACATATTATACAGCACAATCTCATTTATTTTGAGAGCATCATTACTCAATACATTTCATACATCATGACATTACAAACGACTAACTCTTTACCTTTCAGGGAAATATGCAATCAAGTTCTCGCAAGTTCTCGCTGGTTCAATCAAACCGACACCAAGGTTTCTATTCCAGTTGAAGATAGAAATTCATTTTCATCTCCTCGACTAAGAGACAATTCCCCAGTAAAGTAAAGGACAACTGAAGCTCCTAAAATTCTATTTCTCCCAGGACAGAGACCAACATTCCACAGCAGATTCCTCCTCAACGACAGGAACAGGAATTCTCATCAAAGGAATATCTCATAAAATCAACATTATTCTGGATGGCATCTTTAAGCCCGTCTCCGAAGACTATCCGTCATCATCCTAGATGGCATCTTTAAGCCCATCTCTGACATCCTTCTGTCATCTCCTCCAAATGGCATCTATAAGCCCATTTCTGATACTACCTACACAGTCCAACACCATCTCAGACGAGTGCAAATTTCTGGGCACTTAGTGTTCAATCATCTTCCATCTTCATACTACGAAAGGCAGACATCCAATCTACATCCTCAGGTTTAAGAAGATTGAACAGGGGAAGCTGTTTTACCTTAAAATTTTCCCTCTTATTTTACTCAACACATGCCCATTATGGTCCCCAACTTGCTCAAGGATGCCCAAGAGTTGACCAGACAAACTCTCTCCTAAGGCAATGTATCTCAAACTAGGGTTTCCATTTTTATCAGGATGGTTGAAGTCCAAAGGTCCCAAATGCATTCCATGGTCCTAATATGTTCTCAAGATCATCCATGTCAAGTTTCATGCCTTGTACAACAAGTTTGCTCAGTCAACTACTCAGATGCCTAAAAATTAACTGTACTAGGTCAAAAGTCAATTGTGGCCCACATACAGTCAAACTTCAATATTTTTGGTCAACACCAACATTTTGGAGTGATATTCATCATTTGATCAAGGGTTGATCAGGATTCCCCAAGGAATGCCCCAAATTCATCAAAACCCAAAAGTTGCTAAATTAGGGTTTCTTAGGAAAAGTCAACCAAACTTTGACCAAGCATAACTTCTTCATATTTTATCATAAATTTTCCATAAAAGCTCATTTTGAAGAGGATGCAATTCCCTACAACTCATCTTCAGCCCACAAGTTCAAAATATGCACTCATCAAAAGATATGAATTTCTACAGTATAGGTCCTTTTGAAAAGTCAACAAAAACACCTTTTGGGTCAAAGCTTCTTACATGAACATGGAAGACCCAATTGAGATGAAACCAAAAGGGTTGTTTAGGTTACATCCTAAGCTTTCTAAGAAGTCCCAGAACATCTCTTTAGGGTTAAAATTGGAGGAGATATGCCTTGTCAAAGTTGACCTTTTTTGCATAATTGCCAAAAGTCAAATATGCTCAAAAGTGCATTTTTTGTCAAATGGGCCTAGCTTCTCATGTTTGAATTTTTTTTGTGACATGGTCCACGAACCAAATCAGCATCTACACTTTATTTTCTTCATTATTTATTTTATTTTGATTTTTTATTATTTAAAATTCAAATTAAATCAAATAAATTGCAAAAAATACAAAAGATTGATTTTTAATCTGATTTTTTTTGTAGGAATCACAATCTAATCAAGCTGGCATATCAGATCAAATCGTGCAAAGAAAATTTAAGCAAAAATTGGCATGATTAGGCCTATTTTAGAAAGATATCATACAAGGATAAAATCAAATCCAATCTCCTTAATTCACCAAGATACAATGCGTTTTTGTTGACCTAATGTATTCTAGTACAAACACAGAACATAACCAAGGCGCAAGAACAAGGTTTTGGAGGTCGTGAAAGCATCAAACAAAAACTGCAAAATTGTCAAAAAGTGGTGGATCGATTTCAAGCTTAGAGGGAAATTCAACGCATTCTAAGACTACCAATAGACTCCGGGACATCTCCAGAACGTGTTTCAATCTATTGCAAGAATTTTCACGGCAAGAATCGCGAGCTACAGACCCATGGTTTGCTCATATAATCTTGAATTTGATTTTACAATTGACGCATGATTAATTACTTTTAAGCATAACATTGTGTTTGTATCATCGTTTGGAACATTTTGGTTCAATCAATTTTGCATTTTGAGGCCTGTATGCGTATTTTCCATTATTAGGGTTTGTTCTTGCGTTTTAGGGTTTTGTCATACAGGTTAAATTGGCCCAGGAAAAAGGTACCATCGTACTCGTCAGATCAAAACAAATTGATCTATGGTCTTACATTGCATTTATATTGTGTGCTATTGATTTTTGAAACTTGCAGTGTTGTAGCTATGGCAACTTGTCTGTAGGTATAAGTATCCTGGCCTAAGACGACAGACAGGGAAGAAGACGGTGATTTGTCACCACCCAACTGGTCCATTTGAAATCTGGCGCGCGTTTTTTTATCCATGTTTGTTTCATATATTATTAATTAATGTTACTATATTGACAAGTAAAACACATAGCCCAAATGGCCAGGCGTGCATTGCATTGGGTGGGAGGACCTGGGTTCGATCCTAGATCCTAGCGTTTTTCTATTTTCCAATTAATTGATTGTAGGTTCTATACATTACCCAGCTAGGAGTCCACCATGCACCATAATATCCAACCAATGGATTCATGATCAATCCATATCCAATGCCTAACGCTCAGGGCATACCATGGACATCAGGAAGAGCATCACATGGAATCTAATGCAAGGACTGGGCTTGAGCATTATTGGGCCTGAACAATTCAACATACACCCCCTGATTTCTTCAATACAGGCACATCTCTATTCTTTTCTATTTTATCTCTTTTTATTTATTTATCAATTATTTTCTTTTTTACAAAAATAACACAAAAATCATTTTTTATCATTAAATCAAAATCACAAAAAACATCAAAAATCAGTTTTTTATAAAGTATTTTATTTCTTTAATTAATTAGTTTAATTTAATTTAGGGCAAATTTAATTACTTTTTTTAAAAATTAAATTAATTAGAAATTAGGGTTTTAATTTGTACATAACCTAATTAATTTTTTCTCAAAAACTAACCTAAATATTTTTCAATTAGATTTTTAGGATTCTTAAATTCATTCTCGCATTTAATTCGTCGCACGCGTTTTAATTCTTTTTTCTATTATTGTATCTGTTTCGGTTTGTAATATATTTAATTAGGGTTTTAAATTTCCGCATCTTTATTTACAGTCAAGATAATTATGTATCTACGAAAGCCCTGTAATAGCTAGGACTTTAAACTTTCTCGTGTTTTAATTTCCCCAAACTATAAGCTGCCTAGATGTATGTTAATAGGGTTGTATGGAAAGACTAACTGAAAATTAAAATAGTAGATCACATTATTTGGGCAAAGATGAATTAACTGAAACATACACTCGCACATGCTCACTCCTAGGGTTTACTCCACTCTGGTTGCCTTCGGTAAACGGTCATGAAGTATAGGGTTTGTTAGTGGTCGTCCTCTAGTCCTGAAAGATCTAAAATGACCCATTCGGATGTTGCCTCGAAAAAAGATATTTAAGGCTTTAGGATGATTACTAACATTCCTTAACATTGCTTTTGTGATCGTACATGTCCCTTCGAATGTCCCTTTTAAAACTCCAACGACGGTGCTACCTATTCCTTAATAATAGGATACCGCTGTCTAAAGGAGAACGAACAGACCTTTTTCAAGTAGGTAGATTAGTTCCTAGGTACTTGCTCAAACAAAACTTTTTACACACACTTTTCAAAACAATTTTAAAAAAAACAAACTTCGTCACACTCTTGAGGACTGATACGAGAGTCATCACGAAGTAAAACCTTTTCAAAAACAAGCACACACAAGCAATTTTAAAAAAAAATGAGCAAGTACCTAAGAGCCCATGGAAAACCACAGATAGAAGGGGTGGTAACACCTTCCCTTTCTATAATCTACCCCCTGTACTCAGAAATATTCTCGAAAAAGGTTTTTTCTGTTCTTTTTCCTTTTCCTGATTGGATAAAATAAAAGTCGGTGGCGAATCTTGCTTACCACGACATTTGCAAACAAAAAGAGCAAACCAATATTAACAGTCGGTTTTGCCACTGTATCACAGCTTTCTCCAATCTTGTTCTGCTAGATTATCTATGAATGAAATTTTGAAGTTTTCGTGATCAACGTACCCTAACTTTGTTGTTTTCAAATCTGTTGGAGACAACTAGGTCGATGTCACTCTTCCTCTAACTTCGATTACCTGTTGTAATTTCTCTTTTGAAATTCTGTACTCGGATGCAATATGTGCTAAATCATTAGCTACTTGATTCTGTAGTCTTGGTATATGTCGGATGTTGATCTTTTCAAAGTTTTTTAACAAAGAATTGAATATTACAAAATACATGATATGATTTTCTCTTATGCATTTATATTCTTTTGTAACTTGTTTTATAACTAACTTTGAGTCTACCATTGTTTCGACTCGAGTTTCCCCCAATTCCAACAATATTTCAAGTCCTACGATTAGAGCTTCGTATTCAGCCTCGTTGTTCGAACAAGAACCTTCGATCTTATACTTGAATGTTATTGGAATTTTTTTTGGAGAAATAATTAGAACCCCTACCCCATTTCCGTCTTTATGACTAGAACCGTCGAAGTATAACTTCCAAGGTTCGATCTCCAAGTAGTTGATTGATTCCTCATTTATTGAGTGGTCAGCTATAAAATCTGCTACCACTTAACCTTTCACAGCCTTAAGAGGCGTAAAAGTTAACGAATACTCAGTTAATGCAAGTGCCCATTTTCCAATTCGACTGTGCAAGATGGGTTTCGACAACATATATTTGAAAACATCAAAATGAGACGAAACAAAAACATCAACTGGTTTAATATATTGCTTGAGCTTTGTAGATGAGAAGTAAAGACATAAACATAGTTTTTCAACTTCTTTATATCTAGTTTCTGCATCATTTAAAACTTTACTAAGGTAATAAATAGGTCTTTCGACACCATTCTCATCCTCTTTAGCTAACATGCTTTCTAAAGTTTTATCGGATACAACTATGTACAATCTCATACTTCTATTTCTACAAGGAGGTACCATAATGGGAGGTTTGGCGAGGTATTCTTTGATCTTGTCGAAAGCCTCTTGTTGTTCTTGCCCTCACTCGAAGCCTCCTTTGTTGAGTCGAAGTAGTGGTGAGTAGGCTTGCATTTTCCCACTTAAGTTGGAAATAAATCTCCTTAGGAAATTTATCTTACCAAGTAGATATTGCAACTCCTTCTTGTTAGTTGGCGCTTTCGCTTCCAAAATGGCTTTGGTCTTGTTTTGGTTTACTACAATTCCACTACTTCGACTCAACAAAGGAGGCTTCGAGTGGGGGCAAGAAGGCTTTCATTTTCCCACTTAAGTTGGAAATAAATCTCCTTAAGAAATTTGTCTTACCAAGCAGAGATTGCAACTCCTTCTTGTTAGTTGGCACTTTCGCTTCCAAAATGGCTTTGGTCTTGTTCTGGTTTACTTTAATTCCCTTCTTGTGGACCACAAAGCCTAAGAAATCCCCTTCTTTTACACTGAAAGCACATTTTAGAGGATTCATTTTCAGACCATAGCGTCTCATCCTTTCGAAGGATTGTCGAAGATGGTCTATATGAGTCTTCCCTAAAACATATTTAACAACAATATCATCAACATAAATCTGCATAAAAGTGTCGATGAAATCATTGAAGATTGAGTTCATTTTTCTTTGATATGTTTCCCCTGCGTGTTTTAGGCCAAAAGGCATCACTACCCATTCGTAAGTACTTAAAGCTCTAGGGCATCGAAAGGTTGTTTTCGACACATCCTCTTCAGCAGTGAAAATTTGATTATACCCTGAGTATCCATCAAGCATACTCATGTATTCGAAGCCAGCGGCAGAATCGACAAGCATTTTTGCCACAGGCATTGGGTATTCATCTTTGGGCGTTGCAGCGCTTAAATCTCTAAAATCGATGCACACCCTTATGGTACCATTTTTCTTTATAACAGGTACTATATTTGCAATCCATTCGACATACCTGGTTGTTCGGATGAACTTGCATCTCAGTAGTCTTTCGACTTTTGTCTTGATCTTCGACAAGACCTCTGGTGCAAAACGCCTTGGAGTTTGCTTGACAGGCTTCTTCCCAGGTTTTATTGGTAGTTAAAGCTATACCACTTCCATGTCGAGACCAGGAATTTCATCATAATCCCATGCGAAGCAATCTTTGAATTCCTTCAAAAATTGGATTATTTTGATCATGAGCTCTAGATTTATCTTCGTGCTAATGTATCTTGGCCTTTTCGCCAATCCTTCGCCCAGATCTATTTCTTCTAAAGGATCTTGCGCTAGCATTTTAACATTGTTTGCTAACGGATCCTTTTCAAAACCCAGAGGCTCATTATCATAAATAGCATCTAGCCTCTGGTTTTTCATTTCTTCCTCCTTCGCGTCAGGTGGTTTTGGATCGATGTCCTTCCCAGGACCCTCTGGAAGAAATATTTGTTCATTGGCTTCAATAGCCATGTATTTGACTTCAGCCTCTAAGGCCGTTATCATTCTACTTTCGGCTACATAAGCCGAAATCTTTTGTAAGCCTTGTGATTAAGTCATCATCACCAAATTCACTTCCCCATCTAGTTGGCCGTATGTCATAAACTCCTCCATAGTCAATGTTTGATAAGTCTTCTCTATCCCACTGGAAACCATGTTCGGAATGCAGGTAGAGGGAGCATAAGGCATTTGGTGTTGGTTCCAAATCGAACTTCGGAAGATTGCATGGCCCTATATGAGCCAAGTTTCTGTCGAAGCTATTTTTTCCAACGTTATTAACTTCACCCAAATGATAACTTTGGTCAGCTTCTATATTCTCTACAATGTTATCAGGGCGCCAAATCGTAACCCGTTGATGCATCGAAGATGGCACTGCACCTATGCCATGTATCCACTCTCTACCTAAGAGTAGATTGTAGTTGGGCTTCACTGAGATGACCATGAACATAGTTGGTCGAAGTATTGTTCCCACTTTGAGGTCTAATTGTATCACCCCCCATAGTGGTTCCAATGCCTCCCTCATAGTTCGACAGAACTTTGTTAATTGTTATTTCCCCTGTCTTTTCTCTAATGAACAAGGGTTTTAGGTGATTTTTCATCGCCTCTGTAGGTGGCTCGAAGAATGAATTTTTCTCCTCGATGCAACCATTGTTCATTACATAATAGCACATTAGCCTATGTTTGGCCATTTCTTGTTCGACTTCCCAGTCGGTCTCTTCGACTTCGACTTGGTGGTCGTATTCTCTGGGTAGCACTGATACTACATTTACCATAATGTCTAGAGTAGCATTAGATTCATAGTTACCTTCGTCATTTGTTTCATCTCGATCTGGCCACTCCAACCTTCTGGAAATTGGGTTCCTTTCTAAAGGCTTTCGTTGTCTACCTTTGCCCATTTTTTATGGCACGTTGGTGCTTGACTCTGGTTCAGGCTCTTGTGTAGCCTCCCTTTCATCTTTTCGCCGTCTTTGGAATCTCCTCCACTGGGAGCGAGACATGGGGTTCTTCCCCCTTATAGTTGCTCGACACGTGAGCCACTTTGTTTGTAGTCGTAGTTTGGGATTATTTCCTATATGCCAAGGATGACCCTCTTGGCACATCGAATGATCTCCATTTTTCTTCACTTGGCCTTTTCCTGTTTGCTATCTTTAGCCAAGTATCCACAGGGACATTAGTTGGAGGCCTGAAAGTTGATAGCCTCTTCACCTGGTTCATTAGTCCTCTTCTAGCATCGTATCTACCTTCAGGAACCATGTGGGGTTGGGAATTGGTGGCCCTTTTCTCTTTCATTACCCTTATGCCATGTATGTGTTATGCAGCCTTTTTGTCGAAGATGGAGCTGCATCTTGGATACAACATCACTTCATACTTTTTCTTCTGGCATCGTTGTAGAAAGTCAGCCAGATTCTCACTTTCTTTTAGAAATACAGTTTTATTCACTTCCTCTTGTCTAATGGCTTCCTCTGAAGCCTTTTCCTCAGATACTTCGACCATGTTGACTTGCACGTTGCTCTTGGCAGCGAGATTCATTTTTTGCATTTTGGCCTCAAGGTCCTCTGTCGAACCCTTGACAACAGCCACATAAGAACTTTCAGTATTCGTTTTGCTGGAGTCTTCAGCAACTCCTTTGTTTAGGCCTTCATTAGCCTTTTTGTTTAGGCCTTTAATGGCCTTTCTAACCGCTTTTGCAGTCTTTCTGGAGATGTTCCCAGTAAAACTTCCAAAGACTGGTGTTGTACCCCAAAATTTTCCCTCCCATACTTCTCAAAACATTGCAAGAAAGATCCTCAAGTTGCTCAAGGTAGTCCAAGGGTTGGCCAGACAAGCTCTCTCAAAAGCCAGTCTACCTCAAATTAGGGTTTCATGTTGCATCAAGATACTTGAGTCCAAGTGATCCCAAGTGCTCACCCATGTCCTAATATGTTCTCAAGATCATCCATGTCAAGTTTCAAGCCTTGCAGAGAAAGTTTGCTCAGGCAATTGCTCAAAAGCCTGAAAATCGACTATGCTAGGGCAAAAGTCAACTGTGGCCCACATACAGTCAAACTTCAAGATTTTTGGTCAACATTCTCATTTTTAAGTATATTGCATCATTTTATCAAGGGTTGATCATGATTCATCAAGGATTGCTCATAATTCATCAAGACTCAAAAATTGCTAAATTAGGGTTTTGCAGGAAAAGTCAACCCAACTTTGACCAAGCATAACTTTCTCATACTTTATGATAAATGACCCATCCAAATCTCATTTTGAAGAGGATGCAATTCCCAACAATCCATCTTTAGCTCACAAGTTCAAAATATGCACTCACAAAAAGATATGAATTTTTACATTATAGGTCATTTTGAAAAGTCGACAAAAACACCTTTTGGTTCAATGCTTCATACATTAACATAGAAGACTCAATTGAGATAAGACCAAAATTATTTCTTAGAGGACATCCTAAGCTTTATAAAAAGTCAAAGAACACCCTCATAAGGTTAAAATTGAGAGAGATATGCATTGTCAAAGTTGGACAATTTTTTAAAAAATGCATGAAGCAAATATTGACTAAACTTGGATTTTTTTTTCCAAATGGGCCTATGTTTTCAAGTTTGAAACTCATTCCTAACATGGTCCACGACCTATAAGCCCATCCATACATTTTTCTACTATTTATGCTATTTACTTTGATGTTTTATTCATTAAAATTCAGAATTAAATAAATAAATAATAGAAATAATGTAAATTTTGATGTGAATCCATTTTGGGAAAGTTTTATGCTGGTTTATGTCAATTTATTTCGTGCAATAACTCTTCAAATATGTCCAGGTTCATCCACATGTGAAATGGCATAAAATCATCAAATATGATATATTTTTTCAAATTTTGATCATGGTCTTAAAACACAACATTATGAGGGAGATTCTTTCCATGCTTTCTTGTCTCCTTATTCTCCTCTATAAATATAGAGTCATACAAGCTTGAAAGACACGAAATCCTCTCTAAAAAGCTCTCAAAAAGCTCTTCAAAAAGCTCTCTAAAAGCTCTTCAAAAAGCTCTCCAGAAATCAAAGAATTGGTGCAAGTCATATCTCGAGGTTCCAGTCTCTCTCAATTGACATCAAGCCTCAAACCATCCTCTTGAAGTCCTCATGACTCTTACAAGGCCCAAGAGCAATCCATCACACGCCTAGCACGCCCCCGTTTGACAAACACCGGTTTGGTAAAATTTTAAACTTCGAATCTCTAATTTTAATCACATTTTATGGTATGCTAATGTTTGTTTGAGTTTATATAGAAAAATTATGGATGGTTGAATCATAGGTTCCACGCAAGAATAAAAAAACACCATAGTTAAAGCATGAAGCTTTCGAAGATTCGGGCCTAGGGAATTCTGACTATTGGCACCCCCATTTTTCAGGCCCTATTTTTTTTCTGTAGTCATTTATATTTATTTTATTTAACTTATTTAATTTATTTACTAACCAAAGATTAATTTTCTTTTTATCAAAAAATCACCAAAAACATTTTTCTATCCAATTAAATTGTAGAATATCTATTTTTATTTAAAAAGGTAATTAATTTAATTAGGTTATTAATTTTAGACAACTTTAATTTCTTTTTACATAATTAAAACTAATTAGAATAAATAGGTTTTATTACTAACTTAATTATTTTATTTCTTTCCTAAAATAACAAAAACCCAAAAATATGTCATGTAATTATTTTCATTAAATAATTTAATAACTAATTAATTTTGCATTTTAGAACTTAATCTTTTTATTAAAAAATATTTAAAACAAAAAAAAACTTTTTTCTTCTTTTAATTAGGATAGAAGGGTCAAAACCCTATTTTTTTCGTCGATCTAATTTTTAATCGCGCGCTTTATTATTATTTTTCCCAATTATTGTATTTGCTCACAGTTTGTAATAATTTAATTAGGACATTTATTTATCTTTACTGCTTTTAATTTTCAAAGGGTTTGTTTTTGGCTATGTAAATACCCGAAGCCTTGTAATAGCGTAGTTTAATTTCCGCACTTTAAATTCCGCAAATTAGTAACTGTTAGATGTATGAATAATTAGGATGCATGACAAGAATGTATGATTAAATTTATAACAGTTATATCACCCTAAATGTGCAAAGATAAATAAACTGAAATTGAATCATTCGCACATGCGCACTCCTAGGGTACACTCCCACTTGGTTGCCTTCGGTAAATGGTCATTGAGTATAGGATGCTTTAGTGGTCGTCCTTTTGTCCAAAGATCAAAGTTGCCTCAGAAAGTTTGCCTCGGATATTGTTGCTTCGGATAATTGATCTAAGACATTAGGGTTATTACTAAGACGTCCTAACATTGCTTTAGTGACCGTACTTCCCTTTCGAATTGACCCTCAAAACTCCAACGAAGGTGCTACCTACTCACTAATAGTGGGATAGCATTATCTAAAGGAAACAAGCACATAACGATTCTTTTTTCGAGTATGTAGATTAACTTTTAAGTACTTGCTCAAACAAAATAAAACTTTTTTCCACACTTACACTTCTTTACAAAACAAAGTTTTCAAAAACACTTCATTACACTCTTGAAGACAGAAGCAGGAGTTAAATTGAAGTTAAAGCAAAAACTTTTCAAAACCCACAAACACAAAAAAAACAATTTTGAAAATGATGAGCAAGTACCTAAGAGCCCATAGATAACTACGAATAGAAAGGGTGCTAATACCTTCCCTTTCTATAATCTACCCCCCGTACTCAGAAATATCTCGAAAAAGGAATTTTTCTGTGCTTTTTTCCTTTCCTTGTTGGATAAAATAAAAGTCGATGGCGACTCTTGCTTACTGCGACATTTTGCAAACACAAACGTAAAATGCAAACCAGCAAATTCCTTAACGAAATAGGGAAACACGAGCCCGGTTCTGGCCACCGTATCATAGAACTGGCGACTCTGCTGGGGATATATAAGTGGGGTGTACCTTAGGATTAGTTCATCATATTGTTTTCTAATGTTTGATTTGATTTCTTTATCTTTGTGGGATTTGTATCGGAGTTACTATAGATCCTAACCCGGATCTGGGGACACCTTTTAGGTAAGTAGAAATAGACTGTGAGGGAACTGTACGGTGTAGACCGATACGGTTGAAGTAGTAGCTATGTTGATGTTGCACATTAGTTGGTACCGATATCCCTTGTGGAGCAACAAGAAGAGTATGGGGCTGCTAATTGGTCATTAAGCATCAACTGACCTTAGAACCTATAATTGACCAACTTGGCCATAGAAAAGTAGCAATATGCTACACTAATTGAGACCATACTCTCGCGATGATTCCGGCTGCAAGAAAAGGTTGCTAAACTGGAATTATGACCGATCGAGGATGGTCAGTGATATTGAGATCCTCTAGAACCCGGTTACTATTACTAGGACAGGTTGAACCAACTAAACTGCAAGAGGGTAGTACCTAAACTCCATGCCAGCCTGAAATTTAAGGGCTACTATGTGACTTGTGTGCTTTCAACTTGAACTGCTTGCACATGTTTGTTATCTAACAACATGAGTTCTTTGTAGGTTTTGTTTATAGTCCTTATCCAATAACTTGGATTTCTTGCCGGATTTACTTACTTACATCACCTCGCATTTGCTTAAACGCATAGCATACACATCATAACATCATGCGTTAACACTTCCTTAACCATTTAAAGGATCTCAAAGGTTTGTGATGCAGGTTATGGTAAATTAAACATATAGCAAGGGGCAAAGGGGATTTATTATCCTCTAGCCAATGTCATCTAGAGATCAAAACACGATAATTTGAGTCGGTGGCTATGACCCACTCGATATGGTGAGCTTGACTCTTGAAAAAGGACTCTTAACAACATAAAGTTTCTTCAATCAAGCTGCAAAATTCAAATTCTAACAGTTTCTTGTTTACCCCGCGAGATCCTTGAAAACATTGCATACATATATCATACATATCATTGCATAATAGGTCTTCCAGTACTGGTCTCTCATGTCCCCGCTGTTTATTTCAAAAATGGCTCTCAAACAAGACAACCAAGATCTTCATACTCAAGAAGCTCAGTACAAGGAAATATTCCTAAACCTATCCAAGGGGCAGGAAGAGTTGAAAACACTCCTCGTTGGGAACTTGGTCAAGAAAAGTCCTGAAGACAATAAGGACGAGCGGCTGAAACAACTGCAAGCTAAAGTTGATGCAATAAAAACCCAAATGCTAGGGTAGATGGCTCTTATCCAAGGCTTAGTCCGAGAACAAGAAGAACTGAGAACCATTATCAGCCAGCTTCATCAAGACAAATACAACAGCATGAAGCAAACAGTCGAGACCGGGGACCAAGTCATTGATCAGCCTCAAAGAAGGCCAGAGTTTGGTCTGGTGAAGAATGGACCCTTCCAAGTTGCTACTACCTCACGGGTCCAACCACAACCTCGCCAAAAACAACAGGTTAATCAGAGTAAGCCAGATACGCCCAAAAGGCAATTCGCCAAGCTCAACATGCCATTATCCCAAGCTTTGCAACACCTGTTAAGATTGAATCTGGTGACATTGGTAGGACCTCATCTGAATCCTAAGACTTCTTCACCTAACTATAATCCTGATGCAAGGTGTGCATATCACTCCAACAGTCAAGGGTATGATACTGACGACTGTTGGAAGTTGAAGTACAAAATTCAAAACCTAATTGATGAAGGAGCATTGGAATTCACACAAGATGGTCACGCTGAGTTCTTCTACCACCCGTCCAAGGCACGTCCTCTGAAGTGACAAGACCAGACGAGAAGACTTTTTGTTCATTAGAATTTTCAATTTGTAATTTTCTTTTGATTGTTCAAACATTTATTCATGTCAAACTTTGTTACTTTATCAATGCATTGCATATGTCTGTTTTGAATCAATCCATTCGTATTCACTACATTCAAATTGCTTTCATTTTTGTGATGTTCAACTCTCGATTAAAATTCTAAGCCTTTAGAGGGAGGATGACGAAAATGATACTAAAATCTCTACAGTATGCTTTTGAACCGACCCCGCTGACGATGTACATGCATTGTTTCAAATCCTGAACAGTGGAGTTATAAGGAAGATAATCCCTAGTCAACCCCTTTGAGCCAACGAAGTAGGAGTTTTTTCTTTTCACACATATAAAAACCCTTAATCACAACCTGGGGCAGGGTAGTTTTCTCAATTAATCCAGGTGCACAATGAATGGCATCGAAGACGTCCTTCCAAAACAGAAGACGGTGATGGTTCTGCATAATCATCCAAGAAGGTAGTCATTATCTCTCGAAATAAAAGCCCATTAAGTCAAAACCTATGAAGGAGACTTACACAAAATCTGGGGCATCGCGCTGACTGTAATCACAAAAGAAACAGTTCAGGAAAAAGACAGGGATAAAAAAATCAAAAAGAAAGAGGTCCTACAAACCCTCAACAAAAAGAAATGACTGCCTATTCAAAATCAACTGTCAGTATCTGAACCATCACCGGAACATCAAGGACAATATTCTAGAACTCAACTGGGATTCTAAATGCACGATTAGCTGAGTTTAGGATCGAAGAACATCACGAAGAGCGGGTGGGTACAAATGAATTTTGAGCCTTTATCCTTTGTTTCTTGAACCGTGAACCAGGCCATGTTATAACCCTTAAAAGTCCTAGCTGAACCATGGGTTAGTTCGAAAGCATACTGTCGCAAAAGGTATCTTGACTCCTGTAGGACTTGCTGTAAATCTGGAGTTGACATCACATTTTACAAAATTTGCTTATTTTACTTTAAAATGCATTTTCAAAAAATTTCAAGACAGACATAAACTTTGCATTCTTAAAATAACATTATTTGCATATGACTATTTGTTCAAACAGCAGAGAAATTCGCACGACGAATATCTAGTAAACAAAAACCTTCTCAATAAAAAGGATCACCTCAAATGGAAAAACACTTCCAACCAAGGGGCACGGCATGATCATTGTCCATCATCTGGGGCAGTCAAGTCAAGATTCAAGGAATCTCTCAAATATGCCAAATAGCCAGGGGCAAATCTCCATCTGAATCACTTGGGGCATTAGGCATTAATTCCAGCGACGAATCTTGTATGATCAAACAAACATCTTCTGGTATTGTGGCAACACAACACTACCAACAGTGACAACTCCCTACACTTTGAGAGCGGGGACATAGTCAGAAAATAATGCGCATGAATAAAGACCCGCTAGGTTGACTAGCCTAGACAAAAATAAGGGCATCCCGGAAAACCAAAAAGGTTCGAGCAAAAATTAGGGATAAAAAATGAAAAAATATGTATGCCCGGCAAGTCGAAAACCCGAAAAGGCGTCTTGGGCAAGAAAGGGTATCCCGATGGACTAAAAATCTAAAAATACAGTCCATGCAAAAGTTAGGGATTAAAGCGTACGACTATGTCCCGTTATCTCGTCACTTGCCTACCAGAAGAAGACTTGTCATTTCGATCGAAAATTATCAAGCATCTCATAGGTTGGGATGACACTCAATCCACAAGGCCTCCGCAGGCACCTTCTCCAGCAGAAACATGGGCAGAAAATTCTCGATGCAAAGCCATCGTCATATCCTCAGCATGCGTCCCAGTACATTCACTTCCCGCAGAGTAAGAGAAAGACAATGGTGCTAGTTCTTCCCAGCTGAGGTTCGCAACCACAAATGAGTTGGTAAAATTATCCCCAAGCAGAGTTTATCTATCATCAGCACTGGAAAATTATCCCCAGTAGAGTCTAGAGGATTGTCCCCAGTAGAGCCTAAAAAGGTTATCCCCAGTGAAGTCACAACTGGAAAATCATCCCCAGCGGAGTTCATTCCTTTCACAAACAGAAATTCGATCCCCAACAGGTTTCATTATCACCAACAACGGTAATTCATCCCCAGCTGAGTTTATTTCTCTGAAATCAACAGATCCTCCGACAGAGTCTATCTCTTCCTCACAGAGTCATTTCCTCATCAGTTTATTCCCCAGTAGAGTTATCCTCCCCTGCAGGTTTATTCTCACAATCATCTTTATTCGCTATCCCCAACGAAAATGAATAATTCAACTCTTTTCTCCAGCAGGTATCCGGGATTTATTTTCCCCAGCTAAAAACATCGCATTTTCATACATCATGAGATGCATACGCATCATACAACACAGTCTCATTTATATTGAGAACATCGTTGCTTGATACATATCATGCATTACAAACAGCTAACATTTACCTTTCAGAAAAGATACAATCAGATTCTCACAAAATCCAAGCTATGAAGCCTTTTTCCTCAGTTGAGTACGGACGACCGAAGTTCCTAAATATAAACAGAGATGTTTCCTCAGTTGAGTACGGACGATCGAAGTTCCTAAATATCAGCAGATATGAATCCTCAGTTGAGTACGGATGATCGAAGTTCCTAAATATCAGCAGAGATGTTTCCTCAGTTGAGTATGGATGATCGAAGTTCCTAAATATCAACAGAGATGACTCCTCAGTTGAGTACGGATGATCGAAGTTCCTAAATATCAGCAGAGATGATTCCTCAGTTGAGTACGGACGATCGGAGTTCCTAAAATTCAACCGAGATGTTTCCTCAGTTGAGTACGGACGATCGAAGTTCCTAAATATCAACAGAGATGACTCCTCAGTTGAGTACGAACGATCGAAGTTCCTAAATATCAGCAGAGATGATTCCTCAGTTGAGTACGAATGATCGAGGTTCCTAAATATCAGTAGAGATGTTTCCTCAGTTGAGTACGGACAATCGAAGTTCCTAAATATCAGTAGAGACGACTCCTCAGTTAAATACGGACGACTGAAGTTCTTAAATTCAACCGAGATGTTTCCTCAGTTGAGTACGGACGATCGAAGTTCCTAAATATCAGTAGAGATGACTCCTCAGTTGAGTACGGACGATCGAAGTTCCTAAATATCAGTAGAGATTATTCCTCAGTTGAGTACGGACGAACGAAGTTCCTAAATAGCAGCAGATATGATTCCTCAGTTGAGTACGGATGACCAAAGTTCCTAAATATCAACAGAGATGATTCCTCAGTTGAGTACGGGCGATCGAAGTTCCTAAATATCAACAGAGATGATTCCTCAGTTGAGTACGGGCGATCGAAGTTCCTAAATATCAACAGAGATGACTCCTCAGTTAAGTACGGACGATTGAAGTTCCTAAATATAAACAGAGATGACTCCTCAGTTGAGTACGGACGACCAAAGTTCCTAAATATCAACAGAGATGACTCCTCAGTTGAGTACGGACGACCAAAGTTCCTAAATATCAACAGAGATGACTCCTCAGTTGAGTACGGACGATTGAAGTTCCTAAATATCAATAGAGATGATTCCTCAGTTGAGTACGGACGACCAAAGTTCCTAAGTATCAACAGAGATGACTCCTCAGTTGAGTACGAATGACAAAAGTTCCTAAATATCAACAGAGATGATTCCTCAGTTGAGTACGGATGACCAAAGTTCCTAAATATCAACAGAGATGATTCCTCAGTTGAGTACGGACGATTGAAGTTCCTAAATATCAACAGAGATATTTCCTCATTAGAATACGGACGAAGTTCCTAAAATTCCAAACAGAGAAGACTCACTAGCAGAATACAGACGACTGAAGCTCCTAAAATTCTACTCAACAAAGATCAGTTTTCCCCAGCGGAATCTTCCTCAACGACAGGTATACAAGCTCTCGCTAAGGAATCCCTTATGCGATCGATACTCCTTCGGATGGAATCTTTAAGCCCATATCCCATCAGCAATTTCTGAATGGCATCTTTAATCCCATCCCCAACATCACAAGACAATTACCACTTCATGCGAGTGCAAATTTCCGGGCACTCTAGTGTTCAATCAACTTCCACCTTCGAATTACAAAAGGCACGAAAGCCAATCTACATCCTCAGGTTTAAGAAGATTTAACAGGGGCAGCTGTTGTACCCCGAAATTTTCCCTCCCATATTTCTCAAAACATTGCAAGAAAGATCCTCAAGTTACTTAAGGTAGTCCAAGGGTTGGCCAGACAAGCTCTCTCCTAAGGCAGTCTACCTCAAATTAGGGTTTCATGTTACATCAAGATAATTGAGTCCAAGTGATCCCAAGTTCTCACCCATGTCCTAATATGTTCTCAAAATCATCCATGTCAAGTTTCAAGCCTTGCAGAGAAAGTTTGCTCAGTCAATTGCTCAAAGGCCTGAAAATCGACTATGCTAGGGAAAAAGTCAATTATGGCCCACATACAGTCAAACTTCAAGATTTTTGGTCAACATTATCATTTTGAAGTATATTGCATCATTTTATCAAGGTTTGATCATGATTCATCAAGGATTGCTCATAATTCATCAAGACTAAAAAATTGCTAAATTAGGGTTTTGCAGGAAAAGTCAACCCAACTTTGACCAAGCATAACTTTTTCATACTTTATGAGAAATGAACCATCCAAAGCTCATTGTGAAAAGGATGCAATTCCTTACAATCCATCTTCAGCTCCCAAGTTCAAAATATGCACTCATAAAAAGGTATGAATTTTTACATTATAGGTCATTTTGAAAAGTCAACAAAAACACCTTTTGGGTCAAAGCTTCATTAATGAAAATGGAAGACTCAATTGAGATAAGACCAAACTTATTGCTTAGAGGACATCCTAAGCTTTCTAAAAAGTCCAAGAACACTCTCATAAGGTTAAAATTGAGAGAGATATGCATTGTCAAAGTTAGACAATTTTTGAAAAAATGCATGAAGCAAATATTGACCAGACTTGGATTTTTTCCAAATGGGCCTATCTTTTCAAGTTTGAAACTCATTCCTAACATGTTACACGATCTCTAAGCCCACCCATACATTTTTCTACTATTTATTCTATTTGTTTTGATATTTTATTCATTAAAATTCAGAATTAAATAAATAAATAATAGAAATAATGTAAATTTTGATGTGAATCCATTTTGGGAAAGTTTTATGCTGGTTTATATCAATTGATTTCGTGCAATAATTCTTCAAGTATGTCCAGGTTCATCCACATGTGAAAATGGCATAAAATCATCAAATATGACATTTTTTTCAAATTTTGATCATGGTATTAAAACATCACATTATGAGGGAGATTCTTTCCATGCTTTTTTGTCTCCTCATTCTCCTCTATAAATATAGAGCCATACAAGCTTGAAAGACACGAAATAAATCTCTAAAAAGCTCTCTAAAAGCTCTCTAAAAGCTCTTCAAAAAGCTCTCTAGAAATCAAAGAATTGGTGCAAGTCATATCTCGAGGTTCCGGTCTCTCTCAATTGACATCAAGCCTCAAACCATCCTCTTGAAGTCCTCATGAGTCTTACAAGGCCCAAGAGAAATCCATCACACGCCTAGCATGCCCCCGTTTGACAAACATTGGTGTTGTACCCCAAAATTTTCCCACCCATATTTCTCAAAACATTTCAAGAAAGATCCCCAAGTTGCTCAAGGTAGTCCAAGGGTTGGCCAGACAAGCTCTCTCCTAAGGAAGTCTACCTCAAATTAGGGTTTCATGTTGCATCAAGATACTTGAGTCCAAGGGACCCCAAATGCTCAAAATTGTCCTAATATGTTCTCAAGATCATGCATGTCAAGTTTCAAGCCTTGCAGAGGAAGTTTGCTCAGTCAATTGCTCAAAGGCATGAAAATTGACTATGCTATGGAAAAAGTCAAATGTGGCCCACATACAGTCAAACTTCAAGATTTTTGGTCAACATCCTCATTTTGAAGTATATTTCATCATTTGACCAAGGGTTGATCATGATTCATCAAGGATTGCTTATAATTCATCAAGACTCAAAAGTTGCTAAATTAGGGTTTCGTAGGAAAAGTCAACTCAACTTTGACCAAGAATAACTTTCTCATGCTTTATGATAAATGACCCATCCAAAGCTCATTTTGAAGAGGATGCAATTCCCTACAATCCATCTTCAGCTCCAGAGTTCAAAATATGCACTCACAAGAAGTTATGAAATTGGACATTATAGGTCATTTTTGAAAGTCAACAAAAACACCTTTTGGGTCAAAGCTTCTTACATGAACATGGAAGATCCAATTGAGATGAAACCCAAGTGGTATCTTAGGGGACATCCTAAGCTTTCTAAAAACTCCAAGAACACCCTCATAAGGTTAAAATTGAGAGAAATATGCATTGTCAAAGTTGGACAATTTTTAAAAAAATGCATGAAGGAAATATTGACAAA
The DNA here is from genome assembly GCA_948472305.1 of Vicia faba. Classification (NCBI taxonomy): domain Eukaryota; kingdom Viridiplantae; phylum Streptophyta; class Magnoliopsida; order Fabales; family Fabaceae; genus Vicia; species Vicia faba. The sequence goes on from OX451740.1 coordinate 1,261,025,760, forward strand.
ACTTGGATTTTTTCCAAATGGGCCTATATTTTCAAGTTTGAAACTCATTACTAACATGGTCCACGACCTCTAAGCCCACTCATACATTTTTCTACTATTTATGTTATTTATTTTGATATTTTATTCATTAAAATTCAGAATCAAATAAATATATAATAGAAATAATATAAATTTTGATGTGAATCCATTTTGGGAAAGTTTTATGCTGGTTTATGTCAATTGATTTCGTGCAATAACTCTTCAAATATGTCCAGGTTCATCCACATGTGAAAATGGCATAAAATCATCAAATATGGCATTTTTTTCAAATTTTGATCATGGTCTTAAAACACAACATTATGAGGGAGATTATTTCCATGCTTTCTTATCTCCTCATTCTCCTCTGTAAATATAGAGCCATAAAATCTTGAAAGGTAAAAAAATCCTCTCTAAAAAACTCTCAAAAAGCTCTTCAAAAAGCTCTCTAAAAGCTCTTCAAAAATCTCTCCAGAAATCATAGAATTGATGTAAGTCATTTCTCGAGGTTCCGGTCTCTCTCAATTGACATCAAGCCTCAAACCATCCTCTTGAAGTCCTCAAGAGTCTTACAAGGCCCAAGAGCAATTCATCACACGCCTAGCACGCCCCGTTTGACAACACCGATTTGGTAAAAATTTAAACTTTGAATCTCTAATTTTAATCACATTTTATAGTATGCTAACGTTTGTTTGAGTTTATATAGAACAGTTATGGATGGTTGAATCATAGGTTCCACGCAAGAATCAAAAAACACCATAGTTAGAGCATGAAGCTTTCAAAGATTCAGGCTTAGAGATTTATGATGATTGCACCCCCCTGTTTACTTTTGCTACTAGGCCCATCTTTATTTTCATGTTTTATTCGTTTTATTTATTTCTTTTAATCCCTTTTATTTTTTATTAATAAACAAATATAAAAATCACATAAAAATAGATTTAGGATTTTTTCTTAATTAAATTTTAATTTTAGGTAAGACTTTAATTTCTTTTTGTATATAACTTAAAAATAATTAGAATAAATAGGTTTTATTACTAACTTAATTATATTTTATTTTTTTCCTAAAATAACCAAAGAAACCAAAATAGGTCATGTAATTATTTTTATTAATTAATTTAATTAACTAATTAATTGCATATTTAATTTAGAAAACTTATTTCTTTTATTAAAAACAACAAAAAAACAATTTTTCTTTTAATTAGGTTAGAAGGGTCAAAACCTTAAATTCTCGTCGATCTTAATTCTTCTCGTGCACTTTACTTTTATTATTTACCATATTGATGTAACTACCTACAGTTTGTAATAGTTTAATTAAGACGTTTATTTACATTTATCACTTTATTTTCAAAGGGTTTGTTTTTGGCTATGTAAATACCCAAAGCCTTGTAATAACGTAGTTTAAATTCCGCACTTTAAATTCCGCAAATTACTAACTGTTAGATGTATGATATAGGGATGCATGACAAGAATGTATGATTAATTTTAAAACAGATAAATCACCCTAAATGTGCAAAGATAAATAAACTGAAATAGAATCATTCGCACATGCGCACTCCTAGGGTACACTCCCACTTGGTTGCCTTCGGTAAACGGTCATTGAGTATAGGATGCTTTAGTGGTCGTCCTTTTGTCTAAACAAAGATCAAAGTCCCGATTCGGAAAAGTTTCCTCAGAATGGTTACCTCAGAATTGTTGCCTCGAATAATTGATCTAAGACATTAGGGTTATTACTAAGACGTCCTAACATTGCTTTAGTGATTGTGCGTCACTTTCGAATTGACCCTCAAAACACCAACGACGGTGCTACCTACTCACTAATAGTGGGATAGCATTGTCTAAAGGAAACGAATACATAACGATTCTTTTTTCGAGTAGGTAGATTAGTTCTTAAGTACTTGCTCATTCCAAACAAATTTTTCATACTTACCCTCCTTTATAAATAATGTTTTCAAAAACACTTCATTACACTCTTGAAGACAGAAACAAGAGTTAAATCGAAGTCAAAACAAAAACTTTTCAAACCGCACAAACACAAAGAAAACAATTTTGAAAATGATGAGCAAGTACCTAAGATCCCATAGATAACTACGGATAGAAAGGGTGCTAATACCTTCCCTTTCTATAAATCTACCCCCCGTACTCCGAAATATCTCAAAAAAGTAATTTTTCTGTGCTTTTTTCCTTTCCTTGTTGGATAAAATAAAAGTCGGTGGCGACTCTTGCTTACCGCGACATTTTGCAAACACAAATGCAAAACACAAACCAGCAAAGTTTCCTTAATGAAATAGGGAAACCATGTCCCGGTTCTGGCCACCGTATCACAGAACTGGCGACTCTGCTGGGGACTGAATAAGTGGGGTGTACCTTAGGAATAGTTCATCATATTGTTTTCAATTGTTTGAATTGTTTACTTTATATTTGTGGACCTTGTATCAGAGTTACTATAGATCCTAACCCGGATCTGGGGGACACCTTTTAGGTAAGTAGAAATAGACTGTAAGGGAATTGTACGATGTAGACCGATAAGGTTGAAGCGGTAGCTACGTTGGTGTGACACATTAGTTGGTACCGATATCCCTTGTGGAGCAACAAGGAGAGTATGGGGATGCTAATGGGTCATTAAGCATCAACTGACCTTAGAACCTATAATTGACCAACTTGGCCATAGAAAAGTAGCAATATGCTACACTCATTGAGACCATACTCTCGCGATGATTCTGGCCGCAAGAAAAGGTTGCTAAACTGGAATTATGACTGATCGAGGATGGTCAGTGATATTGAGAACCTCTAGAACCCGGTTACTATTACTAGGTCAGGTTGAACCAACTAAACTGAAAGAGGGTAATGCCTAAACTCCATGCCAGCCTGAAATTTAACGTCTATTGTGTGACTTGTGTGCTTTTAAACTTGAACTACTTGCATAGTTTTATTATCTGACAACATGAGTTCCTTGCAGGTTTTGTTTACAATCCTTATCTAATAACTTGGATTTCTTGCCGGATTTACTTGTTTGCATCACCTCGCATTTTTTCTTAAACGCATAGCATACACATCATAACATCATGCCTTAACATTTCCTTAACCATTTCGAGGATCTCAAAGGTTTGTGATGCAGGTTATGGTAAATCAAACGTCTAACAAGGGGCAAAGGGGATTTATTTTCCTCTAGCCAATGTCATCTAGAGATCAAAACACGATAATTTGAGTCGGTGGCTATGACCCACTCGATATGGTGAGCTTGCCTCTTGAAGAAGGACTCTCAACAAACGCGAAGTTTCTTCAATCAAATTCTAACAGTTTCTTGTTTACCCCGCGAGATCCTTGAAAACATTGCATACATATATCATACATATCATTGCATTACAGGTACCATTACATGTTTCTCATCTTCTTCGCTGTTTATTTCAACAATCACGTATTCTGAAACACCTACTGATCAAGCTATCAAGGCTCTTCAAGCTCAGAATGCTCAGTATCAGGAAATGTTCTTGAACTTGGCCAAGAGTCAACAAGATTTGAAGACTCTTATCTTGAAGGACAAGAAGAAGAAGAAGAACAAGGTGGTCCTATTGAATATGGGTCGCAAATTTGGGAATAATTTGTGGCAGGAGACTGATTTGTCCCATTCATCTAGAGGGGGAGAGAATCAAGAGGAAAGAAAGGGTCCTAGCCCTGTGGTTTCTGACAATGACACAGACTTTGATGAAGACCAGTATCCTCCTGCTAAGGATAGATATAAGTAACTTGAAGATCGGCTCAGTGCCATGGAAATTCAGAAGATACTTGGGTTGGACTTTGGATATCTGGGATTGGCATCTGGGGTGGTGATCCCTCACAAGTTTAAAGCTCATGTCTTTTCTCAGTATGACGGGGTATCCTGCCCGAAGCTACACCTCCGCTCATACGTCAGAAAGATTCAACCCTATACTGCTGATAGAAATCTCTGGGTTCATTTCTTTCAAGATAGTCTGTCAGGGACTCAAATTGAATGGTTCTGTCAACTGGAAGGAGCTAACGTCCGCAACTGGGAGGACCTTGCTGCTGCTTTTTACAAGCAATACCAGTATAATACCGACCTTGCTCCCACGCGTACTCAGCTTCAGGGTATGTTTATGGGTACATGCGAAGGCTTTAAGGACTATGCTCAGAAGTGGAGAGATCTTGCTGGAAGAGTCCAACCCCCTCTGTCTGATAGGGAGTTGGTGGATATGTTTCTTGGGACTTTGTCTGGTCCCTATTTCAATCATTTGATCAGCAGCTCGTCAGTGGGTTTCACCGAACTGATTCTGACTGGAGAAAGAGTAGAAGTTGGGATCCTAAGTGGTAAGATCTAGAAAGATACCTCTTAGAGTACAAAGAAGAAGTCATTTAGTGGCTAGAGGGAAGCCAATGTTGTGAACAGCCAGAAGAGGCGTAGCCAGGCAGACTACCACCAATCTGTGGGGGTAGTGTTAATCTCTAATTCGGAACACACACAATGACCACAACAACGAAATAATCAGCCAAAGGGGGTAAGACTTCAAAGGCAGTTCACCTAAATCAACATGCCATTGTCACAAGCATTGCAGCACATGTTGAAGATGAATCTGATTATGGTGATAAACCCTCATCCGAACCCTAAGACTTCTTCTCTTAACTACAACCCAGATGCAAGGTGTGCTTATCATTCTGGTAGCCCGGGGCACGATACTAACGATTGTTAGGCGCTGAAATAAAAGATTCAGAATATGATTGACGCTAAGGACATCAAATTCGACCCTCCTGAGACTCCCAATGTGATCACTGCTCCCTTGCCAAAATATGGCTAGGATTGAAAGCACTTTTGTTCATTTGAATTATGAAGTTGTATTTTTCTTTGCTTATTCAAACAATTATTGTCATGTCAAACTTTTTTATTTCATTAATGCATTACACGTGTCTGTTTTGAATTAATTGTTTTCACTATGCTTAAATTGCTTCATATTTCCTTTTTGTGATGTTCAACTCTCGATTAAAAAACTCTAAGCCTTTAGAAGGAGGATGACGAAAATAATATCAAAATCTCTACAGTATGCTTTTGAACAGACCTCGCTGACGATGTACAGGCGTTGTTTCAAATCCTAAGCAGTGGAGTTATAAGGAAGATAATCCCTAGTCAACCCCTTTAAGCCAAAGAAGTTGGAGTTTTTCTTTTCACACAAATTAAAACCCTTAATCACAACCTGGGGAAGGGTAGTTTCTCAGTTAATTCGGGTGCATAATGAATGGCATCAAAGAGGTCCTTCCAAAATAAAAGATGGTGATGGTTCATTATAATCGTCAAGACAGGCAGTCATTATCTCTCAGAAATAAAAGCCCATTAAGTCAAAACCTATGAAGGAGACTTACAAAACTGGGGCATCCCGCTGACTGTAATCACAAAAGAAACAGTTCAGGCAAAAGACAGGGATAATAAAATCAAAAAGAAAGAGATCCTACAAACTCTCAACAAAAATGACTGCCTGTTCAAAATAAAATGTCAGTATCCGAACCATCACTGGAATATCAGAGCAAAGACTCAAACAGGATCTAAATACACAATTAGCTGAGTTTAGGATCGAATAACATCATGAAGAATGGGTGGGTACAAATAAAATTTGAGCCTTTATCCTTTGTTTCTTGAACCGTGAACCAGGCCATGTTATAACCCTTAAAAGTTCTAGCTGAAGCATGGGTTAGTTCGAAAGAATACTGTTACAAAAGGTATCCTGACTCCTGTAGGACTTGCTATAAATCCTGAGTTGACATCACATTTTATAAAATTTGCTTGTTTTATTGAAAAACGCATTTTCAAAACTTCAAGACAGACATAAGCTTTGCATTCTTAAAATGACATTGTTTGCATATGATTATTTGTTCAAACAGCAGAAAAATTCGCACGACGAATATCTAGTGAACAAAAACCTTCCCAATAAAAAGGATCACCTCAAATGGAAATACACTTCCAACCAAGGGGAACAGCATGATCATCGTCCATAATCTGGGGAAAATCTCCATCTGAATCACTTGGGGCATTGGACATGAACTCCAGCAACGAATATTTAATAATTAAACGAACATCTTCTCGTAGTATGACAACACAACACTACCAACAGTGACAACTCCCTACACTCTGAGAGCGTGGACATAGTCAGAAAATAATGCGCATGAATAAAGACCCGCTAGGTTGACTGGCCTAGACAAAAATAAGGGCATCCCGGCAAACCAAAAAGGTTCGGGCAAAAATTAGGGATAAAAAATGAATAATATGTACACTCGGCAAGTCGAAAACCCAAAAAGGCGGCTTGGGAAAGAAAGGGTATCCCGGTGGACTGAAAATCTAAAAAGACAGTCCAGGCAAAAGTTAGGGATTAAAGCGTACGGCTATGTCCCGTTATCTCGTCACTTGCCTACCAGAAGAAGACTTGTCATTTCATCCGAAAATTACCAAGCATCTCATAGGTTGGGATGACACTCAATCCACAAGGCCTCCGCAGGCACCTTCTCTAGCAGAAACAGGGGCAGAAAAGTCTCGATGCAAAGCCATTGTCATATCCTCAACATGCGTCCCAGTACATTCACTCCCCGCAGAGTAAGATAAAGACAATGGTGCTAGTTCTCCCCAGCTGAGGTTCGCCACCGAAAATGAGTTGGTAAAATTCTTCCCAAGAAGAGTTTATCTATCATCAGCACTGGAAAATTATCCCCAATAGAGTCTGGAGGATTATCCTCAGTAGAGCCTAAAAAGGTTATCCCCAGTGAAGTCGCAACTGGAACTTCATCCCCAGCGGAGTTCATTCCTTTCACAAATAGAAATTCGATCCCCAACAGGTTTCATTATCACCAGCAACAATAATTCATACCCAGCTGAGTTTTATTTCTCCAAATCAGCAGCTCTTCTAGAAGAGTATATACTCCCCACAGAGTCATTTCCTCGTCAGTCCATTCCATAGTGGAGTTATTGTCTCCTGCAGGATTATTCTCCCAATCATCTTTGGTCGTTATCTCCAGCAAGCGAAACTCTTTATTCTCCAACAACAGTAAGGGATTTATTTTCCCAAACTCGGACGTACCACAATAGCATTTCATGTTCATATATCATGACGTGCGCATACATATTGCATACAACATAATTTCATTTATTTTGAGAACATCATCATACAATGCATGTCATGCATCATATACGATTAATCATGTACCTTTTCAGGAAAGATGGTTATCATCAACAACTTCCAACAAGTTCAAGATTAACTCCGGAAACTAAACAGAGTAATTATCTGCACGATTAAATGTAGCTTTACACGGGTTCGTCACGAAGAAATCTTACACGAGTTTCTCCTAAATGCAGCTTCACACAGGTTTATCTTGAAAAATCTTACACGGGTCCTTTCTCATATATTTCTGAATAAAGTTTTACATGAACTTATCACAAAGTAACCTTACCCAGGTTCCTCCTGAAGTTTTACACAAACTTATCTCAAAGTAACCTTACCCCGGTTCATTCTGAAGTTTCACACGAACTTATCACAAAGTAACCTTACCCAGGTTCCTCCTGAAGTTTTACACAAACTTATCCCGAAGTAACCTTACCCAGGTTCCTCCTTACAATTTCCCGATGTAGTTTCACCCAGACTCATCCTGAAGCAACCTTACCCATGTTCCTCCTTACAATTTCCCGATGTAGTTTCACCCAGACTCATCCTAAAGCAACCTTACCCAGGTTCCTCCTTACAATTTCCTGATGTAGTTTTACCCAGACTCCTCTTGAAGCAACCTTACCCAGGTTCCTCCTTACAATTTCCCGATGTAGTTTCATCCAGACTCATCCTGAAGCAACCTTACCCAGATTCCTCCTTACAATTTCCCAATGTAGTTTTACCCAGACTCATCCTGAAGCAACCTTACCCAGGTTCCTCCTTACAATTTCCCGATGTAGTTTTACCCAAACTCCTCGCAAAGCAACCTTACCTAGGTTTCTTCCCGATTCAGATGCAGTTTTACCTAAACTCCTCATGAAGTAGCCTTACCTAGGTTTCTTCCCGGTTCAGATGCATTTTTACCTAAACTCCTCATGAAGCAGCCTTACCTAGGTTTCTTCCCGATTCAGATGCAGTTTTACCTAAACCCATCATGGAGCAACCTTACCTAGGTTCCTTCTCAGTTCAGATGCAGTTTTACATAAACCCATCATAGAGCAACCTTACCTAGGTTCCTTCTCAGTTCGGATGTAGTTTCACCTAAACCCATCATGGAGCAACCTTACCTAGGTTCCTTCTCTTTCCCGATGTAGTTCTACCCAAACTCTTCACAAAGCAACCTTACCCATATTCCTTCTCGGTTCAGACGCAGTTTTACCCAAACTCCTCACAAAGCAACCTTACCGAGGTTCCTTCTCGGTTCAGATGCAGCGTTATCAAAACTCCTCACGAAGCAACCTTACCCAGGTTCCTTCTCATAACCCTGATATCCAAGTTTCTTTTCTCTTATCTCCAGACAGCAGTCCATAACACTGTAAGACCCAGACCTATCAAACACGATCAGTTTCACCTTTCCCTAGTAGGTCACGGTACAGCCTGTACACAACTAGATATGCAGTTCACTTCCGCTTCCTTAAGCCGAAGTTAATTCCTCAGTTGAATAACGGATGACTGAAGTTCCTAAATATCAGCAGAGATGATTCTTCAGTTGAATAACGGAAGACTGAAGTTCCTAAATGTCAACAAAGATGTTTTCCTCAGTTGAATAACGGATGACTGAAGTTCCTAAATGTCAGCAGAGATGATTCCTCAAATGAATAACGAATGAATGAAGTTCCTAAATGCCAGTAGAGATGATTCCTCAGTTGAACAACGGATGACTGAAGTTCCTAAATGTTAGCAGAGATGATTCCTTAGTTGAACAACGGATGACTGAAGTTCCTAAATGTCAGCAGAAATGATTCCTCAATAGAATACGGATGAACGAAGTTCCTAAAATTCAACAGAGATGTTTCCTCATTGGAATACGGACGACCGAAGCTCCTAAAATTCTACTTCTCTCAATAAAGATCAGCTCTCCCCAGCGCCTCAACGACAGGTATACAAGCTCTCGCTAAGGAATCTCTTATGCGATCGACACTCCTTCATATGTCATCTTTAAGCCCATCCCCTCGTTAGCAATTTCCAAATGGAATCTTTAAGCCCATTCCCGACATCACAAGGCAATTACCACCTCATGCGAGTGCAAATATCTGGGCACTCTAGTGTTCAATCCTCTTCCACCTTCGGATCACGAAAGGCACGAAAGCCAATCTAAATCTTCAGGTTTAAGAAGATTGAACAGGGGCAGCTGTTGTACCCCAAAATTTTCCCTCCCATATTTCTTAAAACATTTCAAGAAAGATCCTCAAGTTGCTCAAGGTAGTCGAAGGGTTGGCCAGACAAGCTCTCTCCTAAGGCAGTCTACCTCAAATTAGGGTTTCATGTTACATCAAGATACTTGAGTCCAAGGGACCCCAAATTCTAAATATTGTCCTAATATGTTCTCAAGATCATCCATGTCAAGTTTCAAGCCTTGTAGAGGAAGTTTGCTCAGTCAATTGCTCAAAGGCCTGAAAATCGATTGTGCTAGGGCAAAAGTCAAATGTAGCCCACATACAGTCAAGCTTCAAGATTGTTGGTAAACATACTCATTTTGAAGTATATTTTATCATTTGATCAAGGGTTGATCATGATTCATCAAGGATTGCTCATAATTCATCAAGACTTAAAAGTTGTTAAATTAGGGTTTTGCAGGAAAAGTCAACTCAACTTTAACCAAGCATAAATTTCTCATACATTATGAGAAATGACCCATCCAAATCTCATTTTGAATAGGATGCAATTCCCTGCAATCCATCTTCATCTCCAAAGTTCAAAATATGCACTCACAGGAAGTTATGAAATTGGACATTATAGGTCATTTTGGAAAGTCAACAAAAACACCTTTTGGGTCAAAGCTTCTTACATGAACATGGAATATCCAATTGAGATGAAACGCAATAGGTCTCTTAGGGGACATCCTAATATTTCTAAAAAGTCAATGAACACCCTCATAAGGTTAAAATTGAGAGAGATATGCATTGTCAAAGTTGGACAATTTTTGAAAAAATGCATGAAGCAAATATTGACCAAACTTGGATTTTTTCCAAATGGGCCTATCTTTTCAAGTTTGGAACTCATTCCTAACATGGTCCACGACCTATAAGCCCACCCATACATTTTTCTACTATTTATGATATTTATTTTGATATTTTATTCATTAAAATTAAGAATTAAATAAATAAATAATAGAAATAATATAAATTTTGATGTGAATCCATTTTAGGAAAGTTTTATTCTGGTTTATGTCAATTGATTTCGTGCAATAACTCTTCAAATATGTCCAGGTTCATCGACATGTGAAAATGGCATAAAATCATCAAATATGGCATTTTTTTCAAATTTTGATCATGGTCTTAAAACACAACATTATGAGGGAGATTATTTACATGCTTTCTTGTCTCCTCATTCTCCTCTATAAATATAGAGCCATACAAGCTTGAAAGGGACGAAAATCCTCTCTAAAAATCTCTCAAAAAGCTCTTTAAAAAGCTCTCTAAAAGCTCTTCAAAAAGCTCTCCAGAAATCAAAGAATTTGTGCAAGTTATATCTCGAGGTTCCGGTCTATCTCAATTGACATCAAGCCTTAAACCATCCTCTTGAAGTCCTCAAGAGTATTACAAGGCCCAAGAGCAATCCATCACACGCCTAGAACGCCCCCCATTTGACAACACCGGTTTGTTACGGATGGTTGAATCATAGGTTCCACACAAGAATCAAAAAACACCATAGTTAGAGCATGAAGCTTTCGAAGATTCGGGCCTAGGGATTTCTGATGATTGCACCCCCTGTTTACTTTTGCTACTAGGCCCATCTTTATTTTCGTGTTTTATTTGTTTTGTTTATTTCTTTTAATCCCTTTTATTTTTTTTATCATTAAACAAATATAAAAATCACATAAAAATAGATTTAGGATTTTTTCTTAATTAAATTTTAATTTTAGGTAAAACTTTAATTTCTTTTTGTAAATAACTTTAAAATAATTAGAATAAATAGGTTTTATTACTAACTTAATTATATTTTATTTTTTTCCTAAAATAACCAAAGAAACTAAAATAGGTCATGTAATTATTTTTATTAATTAATTTAATTAACTAATTAATTGCATATTTAATTTAGAAAACTTATTTCTTTTATTAAAAACAACAAAAAAAACAATTTTTCTTTTAATTAGGTTAGAAGGGTCAAAACCTTAAATTCTCGTCGATCTTAATTCTTCTCGCGCGCTTTATTTTTATTATTTACCATATTGATGTAACTGCCTACAGTTTGTAATAGTTTAATTAGGACGTTTATTTACATTTGTCGCTTTATTTTCAAAGGGTTTGTTTTTTGCTATGTAAATACCCGAAGCCTTGTAATAGCGTAGTTTAAGTTCTGCACTTTAAATTCCGCAAATTATTAACTGTTAGATGTATGATATAGGGATGCATGACAAGAATGTATGATTAATTTTAAAACAGTTAGATCACCCTAAATGTGCAAAGATAAATAAACTGAAATTGAAACATTCGCACATGCGCACTCCTAGGGTACACTCCCACTTGGTTGCCTTTGGTAAATGGTCATTGAGTATAGGATGCTTTAGTGGTCGTCCTTTTGTCTAAACAAAGATCAAAGTCCCGATTCGGAAAAGTTTCCTCAGAATGGTTGCCTCAGAATTGTTGCCTCGAATAATTGATCTAAGACATTAGGGTTATTACTAAGACTTCCTACCATTGCTTTAGTGATCGTGCGTCCCTTTCGAATTGACCCTCAAACTCCAACAACGGTGCTACCTACTCACTAATAGTGGGATAGCGTTGTCTAAAGGAAACGAATACAGAATGATTCTTTTTTCGAGTAGGTAGATTAGTTCTTAAGTACTTGCTCATTCCAAACAAATTTTTCAAACTTACACTCCTTTATAAATAAAGTTTTCAAAAACACTTCATTACACTCTTGAAGACAGAAGGGAGAGTTAAATCAAAGTCAAAACAAAAACTTTTCAAAGCTCACAAACACAAAGAAAACAATTTTGAAAATGATGAGCAAGTACCTAAGAGTCCGTAGATAACTACGGATAGAAAGGGTGTTAATACCTTCCCTTTCTATAAATCTACCCCCCGTACTCAGAAATATCTCGAAAAAGGAAATTTTCTGTTCTTTTTTCCTTTCCTTGTTGGATAAAATAAAAGATGGTGGCGACTCTTGCTTACCGCGACATTTTGCGAACACAAACGCAAAACGCAAACCAGCAAAATTTCCTTAACAAAATAGGGAAACCACGTCCCGGTTCTGGCCACCGTATCACAACCGGTTTGGTAAAATTTTAAACTTCGAATCTCTAATTTTAATCACATTTTATAGTATGTTAACGTTTGTTTGAGTTTATATAGAACAGTTATGGATGGTTGAATCATAGGTTCCACGCAAGAATCAAAAAACACCATAGTTAGAGCATGAAGCTTTCGAAGATTCGTGCCTAGGGAATTCTGACTATTGGCACCCCCATTTTTCAGGCCCTATTCTTTTTCTCTAGTCATTTATATTTATTTTATTTAACTTATTTAATTTATTTACTAACCAAAGATTAATATTCTTTTTATCAAAAATCACCAAAAACATTTTTCTATCCAATTAAATTCAAGAATATCTATTTTTATTAAAAAAGGTAATTAATTTCATTAGGGTATTAATTTTAGACAACTTTAATTTCTTTTTACATAATTAAAATTAATTAGAATAAATAGGTTTTATTACTAACTTAATTATTTTATTTCTTTCCTAAAATAACAAAAAACCCAAAAATATGTCATGTAATTATTTTCATTAAATAATTTGATAACTAATTAATTTTTCATTTTAGAACTTAATCTTTTTATTAAAAAATATTAAAAACAACAAAAAAACTTTTTTCTTCTTTTAATTAGGATAGAAGGGTCAAAACCCTATTTTTCTCGTCGATCTAATTTTTAATCGCGCGCTTTATTATTATTTTTCCCAATTATTGTATATGCTCACAGTTTGTAATAATTTAATTAGGACATTTATTTATCTTTACCGCTTTTAATTTTCAAAGGGTTTGTTTTTGGCTATGTAAATACCCGAAGCCTTGTAATAGCGTAGTTTAATTTCCGCACTTTAAATTCTGCAAATTATTAACTGTTAGATGTATGAATAATTAGGATGCATGACAAGAATGTATGATTAAATTTAAAACATTTAGATCACCCTAAATGTGCAAAGATAAATAAACTGAAATTGAATCATTCGCACATGCGCACTCCTAGGGTACACTCCCACTTGGTTGCCTTCAGTAAACGGTCATTGAGTATAGGATGCTTTAGTGGTCGTCCTTTTGTCCAAAGATCAAAGTTGTCTCAGAAAGGTTGCCTCAGATATTGTTGCCTCGGATAATTGATCTAAGACATTAAAGTTATTACTAAGACGTCCTAACATTGCTTTAGTGACCGTACGTCCTTTTCGAATTGACCCTCAAAACTCCAACGACGGTGCTACCTACTCATTAATAGTGGGATAGCATTATCTAAAGGAAACAAGCACAAAACGATTCTTTTTTCGAGTATGTAGATTAACTTTTAAGTACTTGCTCAAACAAAACAAAACTTTTTTCCACACTTACACTTCTTTACAAAACAAAGTTTTCAAAAATACTTCATTACACTCTTGAAGACAGAAGCAAGAGTTAAATCGAAGTTAAAACAAAAACTTTTCAAAACCCACAAACACAAAGAAAATAATTTTGAAAATGATGAGCAAGTACCTAAGAGCCCGTAGATAACTACGGATAGAAAGGGTGCTAATACCTTCGCTTTCTATAATCTACCCCCCGTACTCAGAAATATCTCGAAAAAGGAATTTTTCTGTGCTTTTTTCCTTTCCTTGTTGGATAAAATAAAAGTCAGTGGCGACTATTGCTTACCGCGATATTTTGCAAACACAAACGCAAAATGCAAACCAGTAAATTCCTTAACGAAATAGGGAAACATGAGCCCGGTTCTTGCCACCGTATCACAACTGGTGTGATACGGTGGGAGAACTGACTTGAGGTTTTGCATTTTGTGTTCGCAAATGTTTCGGTTTAGCAAGAGTCGCCACCGACTTTTTATTTTATCCAAAGGAAAGGTCAAAAAGAACAGGAAAGACCTTTGAGATGTTTTCTTGGGTTTGGGGAGTAGATTATGAAAAGGGAAGGTGCAAGCACCCTTTTCATCCATGGTTATCCATGGGCTCTTAGTTACTTGTTTAGATCACTTGCTTTTGCTTTTCAATTGTTTGAAATGGTGCTTTGTGTGTGTGGTTTTTGAAAATGCTTTAAAAAAGAGGCCATCATTGTGGCAACCTTTGTAATGATTCTTGTTTAAATATATACAAAGGTGTTTGTCTTTTGAAAAGACATTTCAATGTTTTGAAAGTTTGATTTGGGAAATGTTTTGAAATTGTGTTGTGAAATGTGTTTGAAAATAGCAAGGATGTTTTTGCAAGTTTTGATCAAGTAACTAAGAGTTATCTACCCTATTTTACTCAAAGGTATTTCCTACACATTTTTAACCCTTTTGACAGTGTTGTTTTACCATTGCATTTGGTAAACAACCTTGTATTAGGATGTTAAACGGGACAGGCGCGGGTCATCGTATTGACCATGATAGCAATATTGCCAAGTATTTTTAGCAATTATTTGAGAAACTAGATCGTTTTGTATAGGCAACCAAGATAGCGTCATCGAGGGACTATCATCTTTTTTGTTTTGTTTTTGTTTTGCCAAGATACTCAACATGTATAACATGGGCATTTTCAAGGCAACAAGTGGATGAAACCCTAGGGGTGCAAGTGTGCATTGTGTTATCATTTTCATGCATTTTGTCTTTGTTTTAGTCAAACTATTTGTTTGATTTTAGATTTTTTGCATACAAACCCTAATCTCTAATCATGGCATAATTGAAAGCATAAATGCGTAAAATAAATCTACACTATTACAACATTTAATATGGGAAGGGGGATACAATTTTTGAATAGGGATTATTTTGCAAGAAATTAAAACCCTAATTTTTACTATTACATCCAAATTGAATAATTGGTACAAATAATAAATTAATCAATATTTAAATAAATAAATTAAATGAATATGCAAAATATTATGAATATTCAAAAAATGTTTTGTTTATTTTTATGTATGTAAAAATATAATATTTAATGTAAAAAAGAAATAAAAAGATTATTTTTTTATTAAGGGCAAAAACCCTAATTTTCTTTTAAGAAAGTAAATATATATTATATATTTTTTTATGTACAATAAAATAAAATAATGTATGCACAAAAATAAAATATATTTAGAAAAATATTATTGGAGTATAAATAAATAAAGAATAAAAAGAGGTATAATATTATTATATATTATTTTCAAGTTTTCATTAAATAAAAGTATATACTAATTAAATTATTATTATGTTAGAAAAAATAAAAATAAAATACAAAATAAATTTGAAAATTCATAAAAATATTTTTGGTGTTTTTTATGTTTGGAGAATAATAAAATAAAATCAGAAATTAAAAATAAACACAAAAATATAAAAATAGGAAGAAATGGGCCAGGGGGGTGCAATCAGTAATGAGGGGGTGTCAAAAACAAAAAGCCAAAGCCCATCCCAAGTCAGACTTCATCTTCAACCTTTGTTCACAAACGCGTGCGCCCTGTACACAATGCCAGATCCTGCATACGTGCTCTAATTCAAAAACACATAACATCAAAGTTGTAGCATTTTTCAAGACGAATCCAACCATATAAAGAACTCATTCTAACTCTCAAATACCAGAGAGAATTTCTCTGGCCCTAAATCCTAACCTAATTTTTTCAGGAAGTTCATGGATCAAATTCTCTTAGCATGCTTAACTAAAATGAAAACTGAGCATATGTACAACTTCATGGCTATGAATACTACATTTTTTATTCACAAACCTAAGCCTAATTATTCCTAAATAGAGAGATAGGAAGTTGACAAAAACCTATTTCAGTTTACTTCGTGTATGGCAATGTGGAGCTTTTCAGTGAGGCTTGAGATGTTTAGGAGCTTGCTTGAACTTCCCCTGACCTTCCCCAATGCCTAGCTTGCCTTGAATGTGCTTAAATAAGCCTGCAGAACTCAACCTGCACAAGCTGAAATAAAAAATGGCAAACCTTGTAAATGGAGTTACAATCAGTGTTTTAGGGTTGGGATAGCTTGGATAGGTTATGTGGAAGGTGTTTGAACCAGTTTGAGGCAAAACGCACGAGGGATTTGTGATATGGAAATCAAACTGCAGGGAGTGCCCTGTTTTGCCAATGGAAGATGATTTTGTTCTATGGGAGGTTTTAGGGCTCAAAGGCTCGTGTTTCTGGCTCAAGGGGATGTGAGAAACTTGTCTCAAGTGCTTGCAAAAGTTGGTTTTTTTGATGTTCAAGTTGTGTGATATTTGACAAGTTTCTTGGTCATGAAGCAAAAAATGAGAAGTGATGGAAGACAAGCCTGTACAGACTATCTATCAGATTTCACACTATGCTCTTGGCCCCTCAAGTTGGTGGATTTGACTTGCTGCATAAGATATGGCTCAATGCTCAAGGATGCAATTTTGACATAAAGCAAGATTTAAGCAAAAATGGTAATGTACCTTTTACCATTTATGGATTAATCTATTGTATAATCCTCTAATGACCAAAACAAAGCCTTAGACCAATGGATTTGCATTTAATTAGTGAGTATGGAAGATTTTTGAGACCTGTAATCAAGTACAAAGCAAGCTGATTAGAGTTTGTAACTTGTATCACTAAGAAAATGCCATGGATAAAAAGTGAGTTTTTGCCAACTTCAAGCCTTCGATTCTCCCTAACCACAAATGATTTTGGAGATTTATTAGAAATTTTGGAAATATTGAAACATGCTCTACAATCCATATTTGAAATGCATTTTGATATTCCAAGTGGAACTAGGTGAAAAGTTGCCAAGAAGATAGGTCAAAATCCTGCCTAAACTAGGGCAAAATTTCACTAAGTTAAAAGTTTCATGGACCCTTGTTCCAAAAATAATAACTTGAGATCCAAGCTTCTTTTGGGAAAACTTTGTGAATAAAAGTTGTATATTTTGTGGAGGACTACAACTTTAATGTTGGAAGTTTTGTTTGAATCCAATTGCATCATGGTGAAAATGTTGGGCAAAGTTGGGAAAAAATAAGAAAATTTCATAACTTAGAAAAATTCTAAGTTATGAAATTTTTCAATTTTAAACCCTAATTTGAAAAATTAGGTTTCTTGATGAACAAGTTTCATGTTTTGACAAATATTGATGAAAAATAACCCTTGGCACTTGATTTTGACCAAAAAGTCTAAGTTTGACTTTTCAATGTACAGTCAAATTTTGATCAGTTGATTGAAAAATTCATCTATCAATCCAATGCAATTGAGATTTTTTGAACCATGTGAATAGGTCAAGATGATGCCATTGAGTTCTTAAATCCATGCTTGAACCCAATTTGCCATTGGCTAGGTCAAAAGTCAGATATTGCTCTTCTGCAGTCAAAACCCTAAAAACGACCATTTTGCCCTTTTGGTGATCTGATCAAATTTCTTGTGGAGTTGTGGTCCAAACTTGATCAAATGGTTCATATGAGCTTATAATGTTGATGTGGGTCAAAATTTATGAGGTTTGACTGTAAATTGGCCACAATTAACTTTTTCCCCAATATAACTGATTTCCAGGTCAATTGTCCAATTGACTTGGCAAAAATTTGATTCAAGGCTTGAAACTTGGTAGAGGTAATCTTGTAAGTCCAACATGAAGTATGAAAGTCATTTTGAGCATTGAAAGTCCAAAAATCCCTATGCAAACTCAAACCCTAGTTTAGGTCAACAGTGCAAGGAGATGTCTTGAGCAGAGTAAACCCTAGCTTGATCTTGAGTTCTTGTGATGAAAAATATTGATAAAATGAGAGGGCAAATTTTAGGGTACAACAGTTTCCCCTGTTCAATCTTCTTGAACCGAAAGAGTTAGATTGGCGAGTTTGGCCTTTCGTGACTCGAAGGTAAAAGAGGATTGGACACTAGAGTGCCCGTAAATTTGCACTCATTAGAGTATAATTGAGGGAATGGGCTTAAAGATGCCATTTAGAGGTGTGACAGAATCTTGTCGGAGATGGGCTTAAAGATGCCATCCAAGAAAATTGATCGCATAAGAGATTCCTTTGCGAGTGCTTGTACACCTATTGTTGAGGAGGACTACGCCGGGGAATGCTGGTCTCTGTTGTGGTAGAAATAGAAATTTAGTCGTCTGTCATTCCACTGGGGAGTCATCTCTTGGTTGAAGAGATGATAGTGAACCGCTATCCGGTCAGCATCCAGGCTTTACAGTCTTGTATTGTTATCTGGTCAACGTCCAGGCTTCATAATATTTTACTTCCTATCTGGTCAACGTCCAGTCTTCAGAAGAAAATTAAATGGTTATCTGGTTAACATCCGGGTTTCCATTTTGATTATGGGGCCTACTAATATCCGGTTGAATCCAGGATTCAAAGTAATCGGCCAAGTAAACTTTTATTTGGTCAACATCCAAAATTCACAGTATACCTTACTGTTATCTGGTCAACATCCAGGTTCCACAGTGTTGTATTGCTATCTAGTCAACATCCAGGCTTCACAATACCTTTCTTCCTATCTGGTCAACGTCCAGTCTTCATAAGAAATACCAAACGGTTATCCGGTCAACATTCGGGTTTCCCTTTTGATTCCAGGACCTACTAATATCTGGTTGAATCCGGGCTTCAAAGTAATTGGCCGAGTAAACTATTATTTGGTCAACGTCCAAGTTTCACAGTATACCTTAATGTTATCTGGTCAACGTCCAGGCTTCACAGTCTTGTATTTTCTATCTGGTCAACACCCAGGCTTCACAATACTTCACTTCCTATTTGGTCAACATCCAGTCTTTAGAAGAATTTGCAGGGGATTTAACTATTTTCCGGTCGATCTCCGGGTTTTAGCATAATCAAAGTATTACCTGGTCGAGTCCAGGATTCATAACTAGAACAAGAATATGCCCCTTGATTTGAATAAACAAATAGAGAAGTGTCCGTGTCTGGAGCATCTCTAAGCCATTTTCTGATCTTTGAATATCTGTTTTAGGTAGCTTATTAATTTCATCCTGAAAAGGGTAGAATGTTAGCTGAAACACAAAGTTATGTTGTATGAAATGTATGATGAAATATATGCTTTTGTCAAATGTTTATGATATATGAATGTAATGTATGCGCATGTAAGCTAATTAGCTGTCTTGCTGAGGAAAATAAATCCTGGATAGCCAGAGATGATAAGATCTTGGGCTGTTGCTGGGGAAAAGAAATCCATGTCCGCTATTGGAGATTCAAGATTTTTGAAAATATCTGTGGGGAGAAGCTATACCGCTGGGGAGATCAGAAGTTTGGGTTGTATGCCAATCTACTTGGGACATCAAGAGTGAGGATCTCCGCTCTGTTGGGAATATCAGGGGAAAACTGAATGGTTTCCGCTGGGGATTAGTAGATCAAAGTTTCATCTCCGCTGGGGATCTTCATGACGTGCTGATTTGATTGGCGACTTCTCTGGGGAAGGATAACTTTCTGGGGAATTATCTGGTTTTAAAGTTACTTTTCAGGGATAATGGAGGAAACTGGATGGTCTCCACTGGTGTTCAAAGGCTAAAGTTTTGGCTCCGCTTGGGGAACAAAGTTTCATCCTTACTGAAGGTTTGCAGTTCAAAGTTTTTCTCCGCTGGGGATCGGGAGTTTGAAAACTCAACTCTGATGGGGATTCTTGAAACTTAACTCTACTGGGGGTATGCATTTCAAAGCTTTAACTCCGTTGAGGACCTGGATGATGTATTGTAGGGGATTTCTCCTGGAATAGCCTAAAGACATCTTCCTATACCTTCATCCTATCAGTAAGTATCCTTTCTTATTTCGTTTTATTTGTAAGCAGTGATTATATTCAAATGCATATGCTCATTTGATAAATCATTGGACGTTTTCAAATAAAACACAAGTGTAAAGAGAAAGAAAAGGCAAACAATTTTCTATACTTGAAGTATCTTCGTATTAACTTTGTGTAAGTATTTTGTACAAAGGAAATAGACATCCTAGTAAGAGAATGTTGTCATAAAATTGAGAAAATTTTTATACAAAGAAAGATGACTATGTGCAACAATTCCATGGGGTTCCAAGGATCGATCAGTTTGATCCTAGGACATATGCTAAGTTGTGATGTTGTTTGGACATAAACGTTAATGTGGGTGAAGAACGCACGTTCGAATGGGAAAAGGATGAGTTTGAGTGCATAAAGTAAATAGAACAAAGGGTTCGAGGAGAGTTTAGGTACAAGAATCTGGGTAAAAGTGCAGATAAAGTATAAACAAGATAAAAAGGCAAGAAATGTAAAGAGAGGAATAAAAGACTTTGATTGTAAACTATGGTGTTTCAAACGTACATTTTTCAGTATTCTTTCTCAAACAATGGGTACTTGAATAGTATTGAATAATTTGTACGATCAGTTGAACACACGGAAATCTACATAAACTTCCTATATTTATACTAAAACTAGGTAACCATCGAGGAGTTTCCTTGCTCTAGGATGAAGACAAGTATCTTCTGCATGTGCTTCGACCCCTCTTTTCATGCCATGTTGCTTACCTCAACTGCCAAGCGAACTACTTTTCCCTCCTTTCTTCAGATTCAAAATCTTCTGGGGTAGACACAAAGTTCCCTTCTGTTCGAAGACCTTTGAGTGTCTTCAGTCGAAAGGATTGAGAACCTTTTTGGTCGAAGACTCAATTTTAACTTAGAATTTCTCTAAGTACTTTTCTTCTTTGTCGAAGCCTTTCCAACTTAGACTTGTTCAATCTATTTTTGGCCCATAAGGCCAACTTGTTGTAGGTGTCAAATTTAGGAGCTAACAGTTTCACAGTTGGTAAACGTTTTGCTCAGGTAATAAATAGCATGCTCTTTTCGGCCAGACTCGTCATGTTGGCCCAAAACACACCCCATAGAGTTCTCTAGTACTGTCAAGTACTTGATCAAGGATCTTCATTCAACCGGAGGCATGAGAATAGGAGGTTCTTGTAGTTATTCTTTGATTTTGTTGAAGGCAACTTGACATTCATCATTCCATCTGACTACTCGATATTTCTTCAAGAGTTTGAAGATTGGATCACAAGTAGCAGTCATGTGAGATATGAAGCGGGCGATGTAATTGAGACGACCCAAGAATCTTCTAAATTCCTTTTTAGAGTGGGGGACTGGCATTTCTTGGATGGCCTTTACCTTGGCAGGATCAACTTCAATGCCCTTACTGCTGACAAAAAAACCTATAAGCTTTCCAGATCGTACTCCAAATGTGCACTTGTTAGGGTTTAACCTCAACTTGTACTTTTTCAGCCTCTCGAATAGTTTATACAGGTGATCGAGATGTTCCTCCTCAGTTTGTGATCTTGCAATCATATCATCTACATATACTTCTATTTCATGATGGATCATATCATGAAACAAAGCTACCATAACCCTTTGACATGTTTCCCCTGCATTCTTCAATCCGAACGGCATGACCTTGTAAGAAAAGGTGCCCCATTGTGTAACGAAAGTAGTCTTCTCCATGTCTTCAGGAGCTATCCTTATCTGATTATAGCCTGAGAAACCATCCATGAAAGAGAAGACTATATGTTGAGCAGTGTTATCGACTAAAACATCAATATAAGGTAGAGGGAAGTCATCCTTAGGGCTTGCCTTATTCAGATACCTATAGTCTACGCACATGCGAACTTTTCCGTCTTTCTTCGGCACTGGAACCACATTGGCAACCCATTGGGGATAAGATGTCATAGCTAGGAATCCAGCATCAAATTATTTCATCAATTCAGCTTTTATCTTTTCAGACATATCAGGCCTCATGCGACGAACTTTTTGTTTGACAGGAGGACAATCTTCTTTTGTCGGCAGACGATGAACTACGATGTCGGTATCCAACCCTGGCATATCTTCATACGACCAAGCAAACACTTCCACATAATCATGCAACATCTGAACCAATCTTCTCTTGACACTGCTTTCTAGGTTAGTGCCGATCTTGACTTCTTTCTTGTCTATCTCAGTACCCAGATTGATTACTTAAATTGACTCTTCGTGCGGCTGAATAGCTTTTTTCTCTTGTAATAGAAGTATGGCTAGTTCTCCCGGTATTTCACAATCTTCCTCGCCTTTGTCTTCGGCTTGGTTAATTGGAAATTCGAAGTCATAGTCGGCAATAGTAGAGTCATTGGCAATAAGATCCAGAGTGGATGAGGACCTCCAAGAGTGTGTGTGTGTGTGCATGTAAGATACATGGCTATTTTGAAAAATGTATTTGAAAGAAAGACAATGAACACAAATATTTGAATGGAAAAGAGTCCAATGATTTGTATTGAATGATCATATGATAACATGAACATAAATAAAACCCTTGACAAATGGACCAAAGTGCCCCGGGCCAGGCACATGGCTTAAAAGTCATTGTTAAATATTACAGACAAAATGTTCTTGAATTAATAAGAAAGCAAAAAACAAGTGATTACTCCTCAATGAAGGAGATGGGTACGAAGTCCTTTGCGTACCAATTCTTCATCTCCGTTGTAGTAGGATACACCCAGTCTTCGAATACAGCTTCTTCATCAGAATCACCTACAGTGTTGACTTCATTAACATCCTTGCTAGGATTCAGCATAGGCACGGTGATTACATTCGGAGTTGGAGGAGGATCAAACTCAATGGTCTTGTTATCGATAAAGTCCTAAATTTTATTCTACAGGGCCCAACATTGGTCAGTCTCATGCCCGGGGCTACTTGAGTGGTAAGCACATTTAGGGTTCGGATTGTACTTTGGTGAAGAGGTATCTGGATTGGCTGGAGGATCGCGTACTGGCACAAGATTAGCCTTTATCATGTGTTGTAAGGCTTGGGATAGTGGCATGCCTATCCTCGTGAATTGTCTTCTCGGAGTTTCAAATTGTTGATGATTAGGAGATGATCTTTGAGCAGGAGTTGGATTGGAGACTCGGACAACGTTAATAGACTGACGACCATCCTTCTTGGTACGGTCCCTCTCCCCGTACACAGAATTGATTTCTTTCTTTGTAGTAAAAGGTTTCTTTACAGGATTGGAAGTGGAGTCAGATGTCATGGAAATCTTCCCACTTTTGATGCCCCTTTCAACCCTTTCACCGATTAATATCAGCTCGGTGAAACCTGGAGAAGAACAGCCAACCAACAAGTTAAAGAATGGACCAGACAAGATGCCCATAAACATGTCAATGTGCTCCCTATCAGTCAAAGGTGGTTGGACCCTACTGGAAAGGTCTCTCCACTTTTGTGCATATTCTTTGAATCATTCATTCTTCCCCATTATTATATCTTGCAACTGAACTCTCGTCGGCACCAAGTCGGAATTATACTGGTATTAGTGGTAGAATGCGGTAGCTAAGTCTTCCCAGGTATTGATACGGGAACCATCCAACTGGTAGAACCATTCTAGTTGTCTTCTGGCTAAGCATTCTTGGAAAAAGTGAACCCAGAGTTTCTTATCAGCGGTGTGCAACTGTATCTTGCGCACATAAGATTTCAGGTGGTTTTGGACAGGAAACTCCGTTGTATTTTGCAAAGACTGGTATTTTGAATTTGTGGGGAATAACAACCCCACAGATCAAACCCAAATCATCAAAATCTAAACTGGGGACGACTCGGATCTCGACGGCCTTTAATCTGTCTTCTAGCTTCTTATACTTGACATCGACGGGGGGATACTTCTCGTCAAAATCATCATCCTCATCAGATGCTTGATCATTGATGCACCCAGCCTGTGTACTCCTAACCTCTCCAATCTGATTCTCATCATCCTCAAACGAGTCTTCCACTATCGGGATCTGTCGGACTGACTCTTTGAACCTTCTACCCATGTTGACCAGGGCCTTTCTCTTGGGTTTCTTCTTGGCTGCCAACAATGCCATCATATCTTGTTTCCCCTTGGCTAGGGCTAGTAGAGTCTCTTGGAATTAAGAGTTTTGTCCTTGAAAGTCCTTCACAGTTTTCTCTAGATCCATCTTGCTGAAATAAACAACAGAAAGATAAGAAAACTTGTTGTGTGAAAATCTGTCATGTTATGATGCATGGAAGATGTATATGCAAATGATTTCAAGGATTTATGAAATTTAAATTTGTATAGACAAAGAATGAACAAACGTCAATTTTCATTAATTAGTTTGAAAAGATTATAACATTCCTCTCAGGCTTACAAAATAACTCTCTAAGATGAAAAGACTGAACGCATCCTCTTCGGCGCGAGATAAGCGTTCACACTTTTATCTTCTTGTAGCTATTTTGTAAGCTCCAATACCCTCTTCTCACTAGCGTATAATTGAGATTCGAAAGTATCTCGTTCTTCCTTTATCTGAATCCAACCTTTTTGCAAGTCTTCGAGAGAAGTAGGCATGTCGGGATGAAGGACAGTGTACTGGACATCTCCTTCAACCACATGTTCCATGATAACTGGTAAGATGGAGGGATAAGGCATCACAAGTTTCTGAGCACGAGCTCTTACCCACTTAAGGTAAGGCTCAAGGGGAATGGAATTCTTGTGTCCTAGAGTTTTACTATCCACTTTGCTTACCATCCTCTAGGCTCGTATAAACCTTTTACGATAACCTTGATCGTTGCTCTTGTAGTCGAATACCACTCCTTGGATTAGCATATCATGCAGACTATCTCTTCAGGCGTAACCAAACTGTCGTAAGGCTAAGCAAGGGTTGTAAGTGATACCTCCTCTAATGCAAAGAAAATGGACATTAGGGAATTCTCCATAACGGTCGACGATAGTAACATTCTCCAAGGATCGGGAACACCAATGAACATCTGAATGTCTGAGTGTCACCAGCCTATGGGACCACCTCAAACCTTGCTCGTTCTTCAACACAGACTGAGGAAGATGCAAAATAAACCATCTAGCCAAGAGAGGAGTGCAACACATTAGGATCCCTCTCTTCATCATAGTGCGAGAGTGAAAAAAATGTAGGATATCTCCCAACAAGGCAGGCACCGGATTGCGAGACGTGAAGATTTTGACAGCATTTACATCTATGAGTTGGTCAGGGTTTGGAAACAAAGCCATCCCATAGATGATAAGGGCCAAGATTTCTTCAAAAGCTTGTATGTCTAAAGAGTTCCAACAATCTTGAGCTTTTTCGAAGAAGAACTTGGCTGAGAAACCTTTGACACCACTCCTTGTTTCCCAATTAGTCGTGATATCAGATTATTGCAAGTGTAGTGCTTGGGCAATCTCTTCAGGTTTTGGATCTCTTTCTGTACCGTTGAAAGGTAGTTGATTGAGAATGGGAATCCTCAATAGTTGAGAGAATTCTTCCAGAGTTGGTACAAGCTGATAATCGAGAAAAGTGAAGCAATGGTGTAGAGGATCAAAGAATTAGAAAGCACCTTCATCATATCTTCATCAGTGTTTGAGGTAACCAAGTTTAGGAGGCGACCATGTCTTTCGGTGAATGAAGAATTTTCAGGGACCCTTGATGTTAACTCTTTGAGTTGAGGAGGAATTCTTACGAGATTGACTTGGATAGTGTTCCTGCAGATAGAAGTCGTGTCCTACAAAACAGAACAAAAATAAATCCCAAAAATCCTTGAAATGGTTAGTGAGAATGAGTATGCTGTTATGATGTTTATGATGTTATGTACAAGTAAGTATATACAAACAAGGCAAATAAGTCCTTGGGTTTAGGCTTGCATGGAGTCTCATAGGTAAGTATCCTCTTGAAGTTTAGTTGGCTCAAACCTGTCCTAGAAAAAGTAATCGGGTTCTAAGGGATCTCAATATCACTGATCTTTCTTATCGGGCATTGTTTCAGCGCAAGCCTCTTTCACGGTGACCGAAATATCTCGAGAAGTCAAATCTAAATGAGTGTAATATCGAGTATCAACCAACTTCGGACCGCACCAAAGTCGGCTATCTTACTACGTCCTAATGGCCATGTTGGTCAAGTAAAGGTTCTAAAAGTCAGTTAGTGCTTCATGATACCACACAACGGCCCCGTATTCTCCTTGACTACTCAAGGGCTACCGGTACCCACAAATGTGTCACACTAACATAGCTATTGCTTAGACCATGTCAGTATACCCCTGAAACCACCCCGCCGGACCTGTCATCTGGATGTAATAAAACATCAATGAAGTCGCCACCGAACGTCTTTTATCCCGCCGAAAGGGAAAGGTAAACATCGAGAAAACCTGAAGAGGGAGAAATCACGGTCTTTCGACCGAGAGATCGGGTAAGGGTGTCTGTTATGCGAGGGGAAGGTGTTAGCACCCCACACGCCCGTAGTACTCTACGGTATCCACTCTTGTTGTCTAATCTAATGGGTGTGGTCAAATCCTATGTCTATGGCTTAAAACTGAAAAGGGAATGCATGCAAAATAAAAAAGAAAACAATGTAGGGAAAATAAAATATGTGCTCGATCAGGCTCTACCCCAATGCCTACGTATCTCTTTTAAGGAATCAGAGCAGCCGTAGTTCGGCTTATGTATTTTGGTTGGTTTGTGTTTTTTAGTAAAGGCAAACAAAAACAATCAAGATGGCAAAACATAGAATGAAACAACAAACAAATGAGATGGTCAAACATCGACTAAATAATAACAAAATCCTAATTTTTTACTTTTAATCTTAAATATTGATTAAGTAAGATCAAAATTCAAACAATTCAAACCAATATCATGCAAGACTTAAGGAAATCCTAAATGTCAGAATACAT
Organism: Vicia faba; assembly: GCA_948472305.1. Taxonomy (NCBI): domain Eukaryota; kingdom Viridiplantae; phylum Streptophyta; class Magnoliopsida; order Fabales; family Fabaceae; genus Vicia; species Vicia faba. Next base: position 1,261,052,726 of record OX451740.1, read on the forward strand.
ATTCTTTCACATTTTTTTTAATTAAAGAAAAGTCAAAAATAAAATTAAATCCAAACAATTAATCAATTAATCCAATAATCTCATCTCAAAATGAAATTCTAAACAAAAGTCAGAAAAATGTCCAACCAAAATTATATTCAAATATTAGAACTAAAAACACACATCTCTGATTTTTTTTGAATTTTTGAATTATAGGAAATATTAAAATAAAAATTAAACAAACAATTAACAATTAAACTATTATTTAAGGGCAAAAATGCAAACCCTAGCCAAAAGTCACAAAAGGGTCGGAATAAAAATATATTCAGATTCTATGATTAAAAACAAGCTTGCATTATTTTTTTTGAGGATTTTTGAATTAATGGAAGTATTAAAATAAAAATTATAAAGCAAAAATTCAAAATAAACTTCACAAATTAAATTCATAATCAAAAAGAGAAAAAAGGCTAAACAAATTTCAGAATCAAATTCTACATTATTTTATGAGTCCAAAATATTTTTTGTGGAATTTTTCAAATCAAAGAAATATTAAAATTAAAATAAACACTAATCAAACAATTAATTAAACTCATTAATTTTTAAATCAATCAAAACATTTTCAAAAATTATCAAAAAAAAAGAACAAGGTGAGGAATATTATTTTGAATTTGTGATTTTGTTTCCAGAATTTTTCAACCATTTTTGAGCAAGAAATAAAATCATGAAAATCAATTTATGAAATAAAATTCAAATGAATTAAAGAAACAAGCCAGCCAACTAGAGGAGGCCACACAATCATCTTCAACCTCTGGCTAGGGCAAAAACATGCGCATGATCAAGTTCATCATCTCATGTTCCAGTCAACATAACATGCTCAATTCTACACCATTTTTCATGAAATCTTGTGCAACTTAAAGCCAGCATATCATACTTTAACGTGCAATTCGAATCACATCAAATAATTAACCATGGATCAAGAACAGATCGTGCAAAAATGTCAAAAACTCACTGAATAGAAAATTTCAGATGCATCATTCATGCACATCTCATCAAATTAAAAGCTCTGAAGCTACAGAAACACTTTAAGAACTTCATACAACATGATTATGTACTCAAATCACACAATGCACGGCTAGAAATCAAGATCCAAAGTTAAGAATTCAAACCTTTGAGGCAAAAACGAATCTACTGTCTCCTTCACTCCAGTTGCAAACCAAGCCTCGATCTACAATCCTTATCACTTGGAGAAGAGAATGCAAGAAGAATCAACCAAAATGTGCAAGGGAATTGAGAGAATCAAAGAAAAATGCAGAACAAGTGGTGATAGAGTCTTTTGATTTCAGGGATGAAATGAAGCACAAACCCTTCTCAATGAGGCTTGCTTCTCAATATATAGAGAATGAAGAGAAGGGTAGGATAAGTTTTTCATATTGAAAATTGTTAGAAAGAATTAAATCCTCTTTTTGCCAAAATCAAGTGTGCACATGCAGCCCTCAAATCCCTCGTGTGTTTGCTTGCATTTTACGTGCATTTCAATCCATTTTATCTCAGGAAGAGATTAGCAAAAGAGTTAAGACTTAAATCCTTGTATTGAGAAAGTGTTGGTGATTAGGAATTTTCATGCTACTTTTTGAAAAATCACGAGTTGCCCTTGCATTTGCCCATGTGCAGCTCAAACTTTGGAATGATGGGCCTCGGTAAATTGCATATTAGTCATGGGCCAAGTTTGAAGTGAAACAAATGGCCACAAATCAAGTTATCAAGAATTTGCAATTTGCATGGTATGCATGAATTCAATGAAATGCCTCCAAATTCCAAGGTCCATAACTTGCTCATACTTTTGAATTTTGACACAAATCAGTACAATTTGGAAAGGTATTGAAAAGATATACAATCCCTTAGTTTTGAGGTTTTGCAATTGAATCCATTAAGTTTCTCAAAATTGAGCTTCAAATTCACTAAATTTGGAAAATGACCTATAATTTTGTGACTTCCAAAGACCATAATTCTTGATTCCTTTCTAATTTGTACATGAGACCAAAAGGAGATGAAAGATCATCCTATTATCTTTCCAAGCATGTTTCATTTGCATTTTTTTGATCAAAGGTGAATAAAATGTGAATTTTTGAAGTCCTTATTTTTCCAAAATTAGAAACTTTTAGGGTTTCTTCATGAACAAGTTTCAACCTAAACCTCAATATCTTTGATCCAATGATCAAAATGGACTTGAAATATGAAAAGTACATCCTTGAATTGATGGTTGGCCAAAATTTCACTTAGTCAACCTTGACTTTGACAGATTTTGACGAAAAATGACCATTTTGCCCCTCTGAATCAATTGATCCTCTTCCCTTCAAAATTGATGATCAAAACTTCAAAAATATGATCTTTCAAAAATAAAGAGTCCATGTATAAAGTTTCCCTTCAAAATTCTCAAGAAATCTTGATGAAATCCCAAACCCTAGTTTTGGTCAACACCTTAGGAGACCGATGAATCATCTCCAAAACTTCAAATCCTTTGGGCATATTGACCAATTTCTTGTACAGAGACCTTTCAAATGCCAATGAGATGTTGTAGCTTCCAAATCAAGACTTGCACATTGATCAATAGACTTGATCAAGCAAAACCCTAATTTGACTGGTGAATCAAAGGAGTGATTCCTTCTTATAATCAAACACAAACTTCAATCCTCTGATGATCCAAAGAGATGGATGGAATACCTTGAGATATGCAATAACTTTTGAGCTTGAAAGATCCAGAGGTTTAGATGATAAAGATTCTACTTGAGCAACTTGCCAATGCAATTAACCTTCAAAGCATGAGGAAGACTTGATAACTAAAGTACTTTGATCCCATCACAATGTATGAATGCAATGCAATATGATATTCATGATTAAACATAAGCTAAAATCAAGAGGGTAAATTTTGGGGTGCAACAGTTGCCCCTATTCCAATATCTTCAACATGATAAGTGAGAAAAGTGACAACTTTAAAGCGTTCAGAGTTGAAGATGATTGAATACAAAAGAACCCGAAAATTTACACTCTTGAAGAAGAAACAAAAAAATAATCAGGAAACCCCCCCAAGACATGCGCCAGGATGAAACTGTAATGCACGTTGAAATAGAACAAAAACAAAGAAGAGTAGACGCAACTAAACTTCCGGACAAATGTGCCAGAGCAAAACTAGGCTTCAAAAAGGGTGAGATAAAACTCAAACCAGAGTATAGGCGAAACTAAGCTCTTGAAAAGAAAGCGTACGCAGGTGAGGAGGTGAAACTCTGAGCTCGACCCAAAGCAAAAGTGGCTAGAGTGCGTGATTCTAGAAGCACTTGCTAATCTCAGCTAAGATAGACAATATGAAGGAACTGAAAGAATATCAGAAATGAGGAACAAAAGTGAGACGGAACTCGAATCAATAACCAGTCAGACAAAACTAGACTAGATGAGTACCAGGACGAAACTGGATTTCATGCACGGGTAACGAGGCGAAACTCGGCCCATAGCAAAATGATGAGAGTGCATGTTTCTCAAAGCACCTGCTGGTCTCAGTTCAATGGATAAACAATGACGAAAACTAATAGAAGAATCCAAGGAACAAAGGAGACTGATTTCAAACTAGGGACGCAGTATGAACACTGCACTCAGTAAACGAACACCGTCAAAGGGTCCAAGGTATGAAAGCAAAAACGAGACGAAACTCGACTCAATAAGTAGTTAGGCGGAACTAAGCTAGATGAGTATCAAGACAAAACTGGATTTCATACACAGGCGACGAGGCGAAGCTCGACCCAAAGCAAGGAGATTAGGGCGTACACCTAAAAACCTACTGAAAGCGAATATCAGGACGAAACTGGTATTCGGAAGGTGCATTAATAGACATTAGAATGAATCGGAGAGGGTAGTGAAGACTAAACCCGAGAAGACCGAGCCAGGGCGAAACTGAACTATAGTCAAGAGTAGACACTCAAACAAACAAATGATTGACGTCAAAAGGATATTGGTATGGGGATGAAACTGAGATAATGAGGATGAAGACCTCGCTGGGGATTTAATCCGAAGTATTAGCAAATTCACTGAGGACAACAAAAACAATAATGGCTTATGTTCCGATGCATGTTTGAATTCTTTTTATATAGCGCAATGCTCCATATAATGGAAATGCTATACATTTCGGTAGATGTAAATGTGATGATGCATGTTTAAAAGTTTCACTGGGGAATGGCCAACTGAGAAGCCAATAACCAAGAAGTCAGGATCTGACAAGACTTGCAAAAATAAATTGCAAAATCCAAAGGAGAGGAGAAAATACGGGGAACCGCTAGAGAGGGAACCTCAAAGAGATGAAGCTTCACGGGGAATAACATTCGAGCAACCAATAGAAATGGTCCACAAACATTGAAAGGAGCTGCAAAAATAAATTACAAACTCCTAGAGAAGATCAGATCGACACTAGCTTCTGGAGAAGATTAGACATTTTGAGGGGGAAAATCAGGGCAAGACTGCAATCTCTGGAAAAGATAGCGCGCAGCTGTGTTGAGGATGATATCAAGACAACAAAGTCGACGTGAGGGACGAAAACCTTTGCTGGGGGGACAGGGCTCTGCTGAGGGAACAAGACTCTACCGGGGAGATAGAACTTTGTTGAAGATTTTTTGTTGGAGAGAGATTTTTGGAATGCAACCATTGGATGGATCATGCAAATAGTCACACAGTATCAACCTTACTAGGGATAAGGAAAGATCTTAACATAAGGATTCCCCAGTCAGCAGATCGTCTGGGAAATGGGAGGTCAAGGCGAGGGATCTTTGTTGGCAATTATGTTGGGGAGTTAAACTTCTTCAGAATGTGAGTTCCCATTTAAACAAATCCACTGGGGATGTGCGACATATCTGTGATACGGTGGCAGAACCAGAACTGTTTAATATTGGTTTGCGTTTTGCGTCTGTGTTCGCAAAATGTCGCGGTAAGCAAGAGTCGCCATTGACTTTTATTTTATCCAACTGGAAAGGAAAAAAGCACAGAAAAATTCCTTTTTCGAGATTTTGAGTACGGGGGGTAGATTATAGAAAGGGAAGGTATTAGCACCCTTTCTATCCGTGGTTTTCCACGGGCTCTTAGGTACTTGCTCATCATTTTAAAAATTGCTTCCGTGTTTATGTGTTTTGAAAAGTTTTTGTTTTTCTTCGTTTTAACCCTTGTATCAGTCCTCAAGAGTGTTACGAAGTTGTTTTTAAAAAACTTTGTTTGAAAAGAGTGTAAGTGTGGAAAATGTTTGTTTGTTTTGAGCAAGTACCTACTAGCATCTACCTACTCGAAAAAAGAATCGTTCTATGTTCGTTTCCTTTAGACATCGCTATCCTACTATTAGTGAGTAGGTAGCACCATCGTTGGAGTTTGTAAGGGTCAATTCGAAAGGGACGTACAATCACTAAAGCAATGTTAGGACGTCTTAGTAATAACTCTAATGTCTTAAGATCGTATTCGAGGCAACATTTCCGAGGCAACCTTTCCGAGGAAACTTTTCCGAACGGGATTTTGATCTTTGTTTAGAAAAGAGAGTGATCACTAAAATACCCTATACTTAATGATCGTTTACCGAAGGCAACCTGTTGTACCCCAAAATTTTCCCTCCCATATTCTTCAAAATTTGCAGAGAGCATGCTTCAAAACCTCCCAAGGGTTGCACAGTTCAAGGGCCTCCTAACAGTCAAAAATTAGGGTTTTGGTTCTGGCAAAGAAATTGAAGTTTCCAAGGGTCCAATCAAGTCCCACATGCCTACAAACATTTTCAAGCATCCTTATGCCATGTTTCAAGACTTACAGCACAAAATTGCACAGTCAAAAACCTAATTGCTCAACAGTCAACTGTAGGGGCAAAATGGTCATTTGACAGTCAAAAGTCCAAATTTTTGGTCAACATCTTATTTTGAAGCCACAAACATCATTTGATCAATTCTTGATCATGATTTTCAAGGTATGGCTCAAAAAGTCTCAAGATGCAAAAGTTTCCATATTTGGACAGTTGAAAAAGTCAACTGTAACTTGACCAAGGCATAACTTCCACATGGTTTATTATAAAAATTCCATCCAAAGCTCATTTTGAAGAGAAAGACATTTCCTACAACTCCTCTTCACACTTCAAGTCCAAGAAATGCTCTCACAAAAAGTTATCAATCTCAACATTATAGGTCATTTTCAAAAGTCAACAAAAAGGCACTTTAAGTCAAACGCCATAACTTGTGATTGGTAAATCAAAATTACATGGGACCAAAGGCATTGGTTAGAGGACTTCAATACCTTTCCAAAATGTCCAAGAACATGATCAAAGCTTAATAATTGAGCAAGATATGCCTTGTGGAAGTTGGGAAATTTTGGGAATTTTGGAAAGTCAACTTTGCTTCAAATGCCTCAAAAGTGCTAATGGGCCACAATTTCTTCCAAGAATCATCACCCAAAAGATATGCACGACCCATTGACTTTAAAGGGAGTTATTTTATCATTTTTTATTAATTATTTGAATTATTATTATTATTATTAGTTCATTTAATTAAAATAAAATATGACAAAAATAGAAAACCATGTTTTCCAATCCCTTTTTGCAGCATATTCTCTCCATAAAACCTCAAGATTTCGTGCATCACTAATATGGAAAGATTTGGCCATGATTGGTATCAAAAGGGCATGAAAAAGATTGAAAAGATTACATTTAAAATCAAATATTCGATTCATGAATGCAAAGGTTAATGGACTTGGATTTCTACCCTAATTCGTTCCATATACATAGACAAACACAACCCTAATGCTGAGAACCTGAAAGTTGCGCCCAAGAAGAAGATAGACTTTGCACTTTTCTCTAATTTTTTTCAAAACTGAAAACACAGTTAGAGTTTGTTTCAAGGCAAAATAACCATTCCATAAGCTTGCTTACATTTCCAGGGATCTTTCCCAATCAAAATCGAGTCTTCATACAGCCAGAAACGGTAGAATCACGTGGCCCTGTTTCCAATTTTGTTCATAATCATATTTGCATTTGCACCTCTTTTCCATCTGTTTTAAGCATTGATATATACTAACATGGTTGTTCTAAAGCTGTTGACATCATTTAATTGAGTTTTTGTGCCCTGTACGAGAATCTGCCATGGAAATTTTCTAGGTTTTCAAAGCTCCTAAATTGGGGACTTTTCCATATGGAAAAATTAGACAGCAAGACTTATACCACTGAAATCGTGACGTTCCAATGAATCTAAAACACTCATCGCGCTTTTTTTATATTTGTTCAATCTCTATTCGCTATTTTTTGTGTTTCAGATTGTGGGGGTTTAAAACCCCCGCTATCCATTCTATAATTTCTCAGGCAAAAAAGGAACGAACGAAGAAGAAGGTTGGTTGTCATCATCTGGTTGTCCGGTTCAAAAAGCTGGCGCATTTTTTTTGTCTTCACATCACTAACCCTTATTTTTTATTATATTAATTGTTGTCCATCATATTGACAAAGTTGCTAAACAGCTCAGTTGGTGGAAAGTGATGTTGGCAAGCCTTGGGACCTGGGTTCGATTCCCAGGTCCCCCACTTATTTCATATATTTTGTTTTAAAACGCTTTTGTGCAGCATATTCTCAAAGGTTCACCATATACCTTCGCCAGCTTACCTGCCACATGTCCAGCAACGCCCATCCAAAGGTCATGATGAGAGTCCCAGGGTACACACCGGTCAATGCCTCCACACGCAAGTCTGAAAGTCAACGTGGGCTGGCATCTCATGGGCCTAATTGCTTTCTATAAACCTCCAAAAGGGTCAACAAACCCCCTTTGTTTGTATTTTCTTCCCTTTATTCTTTCCTTTTTTTATTTTGTTTTAATTATTTTCTTTTAATTCTTCAAATTAATTTTAATAATATAAAAATACCAAAAAAACTCAGAAACTCAAAAAAAAAAATGTTTTAATATTTAATTCATAAATAGTTTTGTAAATAAATTTTGTTAATTAATTTAGTTTTAATCTTAGGTTTAATTCTAATGCTTTTTTTTAATAAACTAAAAAATTTAGAGATTAGGTTTTTAATATTTTTCTTCTTTTTCTTAATAAATAATTTATTTCCTTATCATCATTATTATTATTCTTAATTATTTTATAAATAACTTGTAATTAAATAATTAGGTTAAAACTAGGTCAAACTTAAACATTTTTTTAATAAATTAAAAATAGTTTAGAATTAGGATTTTAATTCCATTTAATTTTCTTATTAAATTCCATAAATACAAAAACTCCAAAAAAATAAGTTCTTGCTTTTATTTAATTTAATTAATTTATGATTTCGACTTAATTTCTTTAAAGGGTCCAACGCCCTCGCATTCGTTTATAATTCCTTTTCGCACATTTACTTTTATTTCCCTTTTTTAAATTTCATGTACTTGCCCCAAAGCCTTGTAATAGATTAATTAGGGTATTTACTTTCCGCATTTTTATTTATTTCAAATCGGGTCTTGGTTTAATTTGGCGATGTAGACCCGCGCCTTTGTAATAGCGTAGGACTTTTAAATTCCGCACTTTTTAACTGTTAATAACCACATGAAAGAATGAATGCCAAAAATAAAAACAAAGCGTAGATCACCAATGCATGAACAAGATAAACATAATTGAAAATGACACACAATTCACACACCACCCCTAGGGTACGCCTCACTGTTGCCTTGCCCCTCGAAACGTGGTCGTCGAGTAGAGGACGTCTTAGTAAGTCCTCATGTCCATGAACATGGCATGGGGATAGCTTCTAAGGTGTCTTCCTATTGCTCTGGTGACCATACTGTCCCGAACCCTCGAATTGACCCGAACACCTCCAATGGTGGTGCTACCTACCTCTCAATGGTGGGATGGCACTATCTTAAGGACATTTACACAGACGAATTCCTTAGGGTAGGTAGAGAACTCGTAGATACTTGCTCTAATTTCAAAACAAATCAAAACCCTCTTTTCACACCGACACTTTTCAAAAAAAGCTTTCAAAAACAACTTTTCAAACACTCTTGAGGACTGATACAAGAGTCGAACTGAAATTTTAAACGAAACTTTTTTAAACACACATTTGAAAAGAAAACAAACAATTTTGAAAACACAAATGAGCAAGTATCTAAGAGCCCATGGATAACCATGGATAGAAAGGGTGCTAACACCTTCCCTTTATATAAATCTACCTCCCGAATCGAGAGCTAATCTCAATAAGGAATTTTTTTGTGCTTTTGTCCTTTCCATATTGGAGAAAATAAAAGACGGTGGCGACTCTTGCTTCCGCGACATTTCGCGAACCAGCGTTAAACAGTCAGTTCCCGATCCACCGATCACAGAACTGGCGACTCTGCTGGGGAATAAACTTATAAAGTGAGGTGTACCTTAGGACTAAGATCAATGTGTTTTCAATTGCTTTGACTTGTTTGCTTTAAATTGTGGGACTGTCTTGGGAGTTCTATAGATCCTAACCCGGATCTGGGGGATACCTTCTTAGAAAGTAGCAACAAGGCTGTGAGGGAACTGTGCGGGGTATACCGACATGGTTGAAACAGTCTGCTACGTTGATGTGGCACTTTGGTGTGTACCGGTAACCCTTGAGTTCAGTCAAGGAGAGTACGGGGCCTCCATGTGGTGTCGTGAAGCATCAACTGACCTTAGGAACCTTAATTGAATTATCTTGGCCTCTTTAGGGTAGTGAGATAACTGACTTTGGTGCAGTCCGAGGTTGGTTGATACTCGATACTACACTCAATTGAGGGTTGCTTTCCTGGAATATTTCGGTCGCCAGTTCAGTGGCTAAATCGAAACGATGAACAATGAAAGCAATCCAGTGATATTGGGACCCTTAGAACCCGGTTACTTCTAATAGGACAGGTTGAGCCCACCAACTTCAAGAGGGTAATACCCAGACCCCATGTTGGCCTAAACTCTAAGGGGCTTGTCTTGTGTGACTTATGTGCCTTACATGTTTGCCTTTGTAAATATTTGTGGTGTGTTTAATCATAGCATCATGACATCATCCAGCATCATATGCATTGACTAACCATTTCAGGGGTTCGAATCTTCATCTTTGTTCTTGTTTTGTAGGACATGGAAACTGTTCGCAGAAAGACAATTCAAATCAGCCTTGTAAGGATCCCTCCTCAGCTTAAGGAGCTTATATCTAGGATTCCCGAGAGCTCTTCATTCAGTGAAAGACATGGAAGACTCATCAGCTTGGTCAATACCAACATTGAGGAAGATATGATAAAGGTCCTGTTCCAGTTCTTTGACCCTCTGCATCATTGTTTCACTTTCCTGGATTATCAACTGGTGCCTACATTGGAAGAGTTCTCCCGGCTTCTGAAGATCCCTATCCTTGATCAACTACCCTACAATGGTACGGAAAAGGAACCCAAGCTTGAAGAGATTGCTAAAGCCTTACACCTACAATCATCTGACCTCAAGGGACATTGGGAGGTTAGAAGTGGCATCAAAGGGTTCTTAGCCAGGTTTCTGTTTGAAAAGGCCCAGGAATGTTGGAACTCCCTTGACTTACAAGATTTTGAAGAAGTTGTGGCCCTCCTTGTCTATGGTTTGGTGTTGTTCCCTAACCCAGATCAGCTTATAGATATCAGTGTTGTCCAGATCTTCATGTCCAGGAATCCTATACCTACATTGCTGGGGGACATCCTTCACTTATGTTACACTCGAACCATGAGAAAAAGAGGTGTCCTTATGTGCTACACTCCTCTCCTGGGAAGGTGGTTTATTTCGCACCTTCCACAATCAGTTTTGAAGAACGAGCGGGGTTTGAGATGGTCACAACGGTTGATGACTCTTACACATGCAGATATACATTGGTGTTCTCTGTCCAGAGAGGATGTCACTATCATTGATCGTTGCGGGGAGTATCCTAATGTTCCTTTATTTGGAATCAGAGGAGGTATTACTTACAACCCATGCCTGGCTTGGAGACAGTTTGGTTATGCCCGGAGGGATGGCCCTCATGACATGTTAATTCCTGACATAGTTTTTGACTTCGACAACGATGCACAAGGACTTCGCCAGAGATTTATCAGAGCTTGGAGGATGCCCAGTAAGATAGACAGCAAGACACTGGGGCACAAGAATTCCATCCTATTGGAACCTTATCTCAAGTGGGTACGAGCCCGCTCCCAGAAGTTAATAATGCCTTATCCTCATGTGCTCCCTGTGATCAAAGAGCCAGTCTTGGAAGGAGAGGTGTCCTACACCATTCAACATCCTGACATGCCCACGTCCTGGGAAGAGATGCAGAAGAGCTGGATCCAGCTTAAGGAAGAACGAAATTCTCTTGAGACCAGTCTACATGCTAGTGAAAAGAAGGTCTTGGAGCTCACCTGCCTATTGCACGAGGAGAGGAATCTCAACACCTACATAGCTCCAAAGAGGATGCGTAGTGTCTTTTGGGATTGATTTGCTTTGTAATATGTGCCCATGAGGCTTTGATGTACTGAACAATTATTTCCTTAATGATAATGTGTGTTCCTTTTTGTCTACAACAAATTTGAATTTTCGAACCCTTGAATGCATTGCATAAACACATATCATTCATCATGTGCATAGAAGGTTTTCTTCTTTTCAGGTTGCTTACTGTTCTTCGCTGTTTATTTCAGCATCATGAACCCTGACACATCATTAACCGAGATGTCTATCAAGGCCCTTCAGGCGCAGAACGCGCAATTTCAGGAGCTGATCATGGGTTTGGCTCAAGGCCAAGAAGAGCTGAAGGCTTTACTCCTGAAGAAGGGGAAGAAGAAGAAGAGAATTGTTCTTTTCAACACGGGCCGAAGGTTTGGCAACACTCTGCAGAATGAGGAAGCTGGTTCTTCTGTAGGCAAGAGTAGTCCCCAAGGGGGAAAAGGTCCTAGTCCGGTAGTCTCTGACAACGAGACTGACTTTAATGAGGAACAGTATCCTCCGGATGAAGAGAGATACAAGCAGTTGGAAGACAGACTGAATGCAATGGAGATCCAACAAGTGCCTGGCCTGGATTTCAGAGACTTGGGCTTATCTACTGGTGTGATCATTCCTCACAAATTTAAGGCACCATCTTTCACCAAGTATGACGGGGCGTCTTGCCCTAAGCTACACCTCAGATCTTATGTGCGGAAGATTCAGCCGTACACAGTGGACAAGAACTTGTGGATCCACTTCTTCCAGGAGAGTCTTTCAGGGACTCATCTCGAATGGTTCTATCAGCTGGATGGGACCAAAGTTCGTAACTAGGAGGAGTTGGCTACTGCTTTTTATAAGCAGTATCAATATAATGCCGACCTTGCTCCTACACGTACCCAACTCCAGGGTATGTCGCTAGGATCAAGCGAAGGTTTTAAGGAGTATGCATAGAAGTGGAGGGATCTGGCTGGCAGGGTGCAGCCTCCGTTAACAGACCGTGAGCTGGTGGATATGTTCTTGGGGACCCTATCTGGGCCATTTTTCAATCATCTTATCGGTAACTCGTCTGCAGGGTTCACTGATCTTATTCTGACTGGAGAGAGGATAGAGGCTGGAATGAAGTCTGGTAAAATTCAGAAGGGTGCATCTTCAAGTTCTGAGAAGAAACCCTTTAAGAAGGAGGCCAGTGATGTGTATAGGCTTAGGAGGTAAGAGAAACCAGAGCGCCGCCAATCTGTCAACACGGTGATGATTGCAAATCCTGCCGCCGCTCCTCGGCAAACCAATCCACCCAGGGCTGAGAGACCCAGAAGAGAGTTTACCCGTCTAAGTATGACCCTATCGCAAATCTTGCCGCAGTTGCTATCCACCAATTTGGTGACTGTCAGGGAGGCCCCGAAGGTTGTGAATACTGCTTCTCCCAAGTACAATCCAAATCCCGATGTGCTTATCACTCCGATAGCCCGGGGCATTCCACTGATGACTGCTGGGCCTTAAGGAATAAGGTGCAGGACCTTATTGACGCAAAAGAGATACAATTTGAAGCGCCTGAGAGGCCAAATGTGGTGACTGCTCCTATGCCCCAGCATGGAGTGAATGCCATTGATGAAGATGTGTATGCCGTTTCTGTGAATGATGTAGCTACTCCCCTGATGACTGTTAAGAGGAACCTATTGCTGGCCGGTTTATTTCCGGGTTGTAGCGAAGGTTGCCTTTTCTGTGCTGTTTCCCTTTCTGGTTGTCCTTTGCTGAAGTTGGGCAGCCAAAGCCTGATGGACAGCAAAGAGATTCTGTTCAAGAAGACCGTTGTTCGGTCTGTTCCTGTGGAAGATGTATCTGTTGTTACAATTTTCAATAATCCGATCAAGGCTCTCCCGAGGAAGCCAGTTAAAATTATGATTGTCGCACCCGTTGTTATTACTGTTCCGGGGCCCCTCCCCTATGAATCTGATAAGGCTGTCCCATGGCACTATGGGGCAGACGTATATGTACATGGAATAAAGCAAGAGTTCAACACTGGTACCAGCGTCAGCAATATCACTGGTCCAGCCAAAGTAACCCGCAGTGGCAGGCTCTTCTCGCCTGACATTGCGCCACCCGCTATTCGAAGACCCCTCATTATAACACCTGCAAGTACACCTGTTCCCATTTCTGATCAAGTTGTTTCCCCTGCCGCCGAGTCGTCTAATGCTCGACGCAAAGGGATTGAAGATGAGCTTTCCCGGATGGAGGCACCAAAATCTGTGAATGTTGAGGCCTCCCAACAAGAGATGGAGGAAATTCTGAAGATAATCAAGAAGAGCGATTTTAATGTTGTTGAACAGCTGGGGCATACCCCCTCCAAGATCTCTATGCTCTCCTTGCTGCTGTGCTCAGAGGCCCATGCTAAGGCCCTGATTTCATTTCTCAAGACGGCCCACGTGCCACAAGAGACCTCTGCAGTCCAGTTTACTGATTGCGTAGCCAATTTGACAGCTGACAATGGTTTGGGTTTCTCGGATGCTGACCTTACTGCTAAGGGAAAGGACCACAATGACGCCCTGCATGTCTCTATTGAATGCAGGGGCACTACTCTTGTGCACGTGTTGGTGGACACCGGTTCTTCCCTGAATGTGTTACCCAAAAAGGCCTTAGACCGGTTGGATTGTGAGGGCCTGGAGCTGAAGCCTAGCAACATCATTGTCAGAGCCTTTAACGGTTCTAAGAGGATGGTCCATGGAGAGGTAGACATTCCTATTTGTGTGGGTTCTCAAGTATTCGACTCTACTTTCTATGTGATGGATATCCGTCCATCGTATTCTTGTCTACTGGGTCGACCTTGGATCCACAAAGCTGGGGCAGTGACTTCTACCCTACACCAGAAGCTCAAGTACCCCTTCAGAGGGAAGATTGTCACTATGCAGGGAGAGGAGGAGTATATGGTGAGCCATTTGAATTCCTTCAGGTATATTGAGATGGACGGGGAGTTTATTGAAACCCCCTTTCAGCATTTTGAAGAGGTACCTCCAACATTGGCAGCGGCAGAAACAGTGGTTGAAGAGGATGTTCCTTTGAAGATGGCTTCCCTGAAGGATGCCCGGGCTGTAATCAAGAAAGGTGAATGTGCTAAATGGGGCAGGCTCCCTGATTTTACACCTAAAACTGACAAGTTTGGACTGGGTTTTACTGCAGAGGCTCAGAAGGCTGTGCGCAAAGCTAGAACCAGAAGACCTCCTGTGCTCATCACCAATCCAGGAGTGAATTCCATTGGGGATGAAGATGAGGTGGAAGAATCAGAGTTCGATAGCTGGATCTACCCGACGACTGATGGTGGATTGACCAATTGGATTGCTAAAGATCATACTCCTGTTACTTTTGTTACGCAGTAATAAAATCCTTTGTTTTTGTTATTTGTAATAAACAATGAACTAAAACTTTATGGCCCGGTGTCTTACCCGGGGAACCGTGGCTTCATTTGTGAGGGTATATTAATTGTCATTGCATATATCATGAATAAAGACCTTGGACGTTTTCTCGCATTTCAAATCTTATGCTCCTTTTCTTTCTTTCCTTTCTTTATATATTGCAAAACAGCTGTATTTACACACACTCACTCATACAGGTTTCAATCCACTATGGATCTCACTGGTAACGACTCTGCTACTGCCAGTTATGACTTCGAAAATCCGATCAACTTAGCCGAGGACGAAGGTGAAGATGATTGCAAAGTTCCTGGCGAGCTGGCAAGATTGTTACTCCAGGAAGAGAGGGCAATTCAACCACATGAAGAGCCAGTGGAAACGATAAATCTGGGTACTGAGACGGACAAAAAGGAGGTTAAAATTGGTGCCAACCTAGAGCTCAGCGTGAAGCAACGGTTGACTCAGATGTTACATGATTATGTGGAGATCTTTGCCTGGTCCTACGAAGACATGCCCGGGTTGGGTACCGACATTGTGGTCCATCATTTGCCTACCAAGGAAGACTGTCCTCCGGTTAAGCAAAAGGTCTGCCGTATGCGTCCAGAGATGTCTGAGAAGATCAAAGCCGAGGTTATGAAACAGTTTGATGCCGGGTTTCTTGCAGTGACTTCTTACCCTCAGTGGGTTGCTAATGTGGTGCCAGTACCAAAGAAGGACGGTAAGGTCAGAATGTGTGTTGACTACAGGGATCTGAACAGGGCCAGCCCCAAGGATGACTTCCCTCTACCTCATATTGATGTTCTTGTTGACAATACTGCTCAGCACAAAGTGTTCTCTTTCATGGATGGTTTTTCAGGGTATAATCAGATTAAGATGGCACCTGAAGACATGGAGAAGACTACCTTTGTCACTCAGTGGGGCACCTTCTGCTACAAGGTCATGCCTTTCGGACTGAAAAATGCTGGGGCAACCTACCAACGTGCCATGGTTGCTTTATTTCATGACATGATCCATCATGAGATAGAAGTGTATGTCGACGACATGATCGCAAGGTCCCAAATTGAGGAAGAACACCTTGATCATCTGCAGAAATTGTTTGACCGTCTGAAGTTGTACAAGCTGAGGTTGAACCCGAACAAGTGCACCTTCGGGGTTAGATCCGGGAAGTTGCTAGGCTTCGTTGTAAGTGATAAGGGTATTCAAGTGGACCCTTCCAAGGTTAAAGCTATTCAAGAGATGCCAGTTCCTAAGATAGAGAAAGAGGTCAGAGGCTTTTTAGGACACCTGAATTATATTGCCCGATTCATCTCGCATCTGACTGCTACCTGTGAGCCAATCTTCAAGTTGCTGAAGAAAGATCAGGTAGTACGTTGGAATAATGAATGTCAGGCCGCTTTTGACAAAATCAAAGAGTATCTCCAAGAACCACCCATTCTTATGCCACCGGTTGAAGGGAGACCTCTGATATTATATCTGACAGTACTTGACAATTCAATGGGGTGTGTGCTGGGGCAGCATGACGAGTCTGGCCGAAAAGAGCATGCCATTTATTACCTTAGCAAAAAGTTTACCGACTGTGAGACCCGATACTCACTGCTCGAGAAAACTTGTTGCGCTTTGGTATGGGCTGCTCGCCGGCTGAGACAGTATATGCTGACTCACACTACTTTGTTAATCTCAAAGATGGATCCTATAAAGTACATATTTGAAAAGCCTGCTCTGTCTGGGAGAATAGCAAGATGGCAAATGATCTTGACGGAATACGACATCCAGTACACAACTCAGAAAGCCATCAAGGGAAGTGTATTGGCAGACCACTTGGCACATCAGGCAGTAGACGACTATCAGTCAATGAACTTCGAGTTTCTAGACGAGAGTATCATGATAGTGACTGATTGTGAAGTACCTGGACCGGATGAAGGACCTGAGGAAGGATCCCGATGGTCTATGCACTTTGACGGAGCCTCCAATGCTTTGGGTAACGGCATCGGTGCTGTGATCATATCTCCTCAAGGCACTCATACTCCACTCACTGCCCGGCTATGTTTCAACTGCACCAACAACATGGCGGAGTATGAGGCATGCATCATGGGTCTCCAAGCTGCGATCGACTTAAGGATCAAGTTTCTGAGTGTCTTCGGAGATTCCGCTCTCGTGATCAACCAGATCAAAGGCGAGTGGGATACGAAACATCTGAATCTTATTCCTTACAGAGAATGTGTGTTGACCTTGATCCCCCATTTCACAGAGATAACCTTTGAACACTTTCCGAGAGAGGAGAATCAGCTGGCGGACGCGTTAGCTATGATGTCTTCTATGTTCAAGGTCAAATGGGACAATGAGGCTCCCCGGATCATTATCTGGAAACTGGACGAACCGGCATACTGTTGTGATCTCGAGACTGAATTGGTGACTGAGAAGCCTTGGTACCATGAGGTGAAGAGATACTTGGAAGCTCAGGAATACCCTGAAGGTGCATCTGTCAACGATAAGAAGTTTCTGAGAAGGTTCGCAGCGAAGTTCTTCCTTAGCAACGACATTCTGTACAAGAGAAACCATGATTCGTCCTTACTGCGTTGTGTGGATAAGACTGAAGCAGAAAGGATCATGGCAGAGCTGCATGAAGGTACCTTCGGAACACATTCCAGTGGACATACTATGGCAAAGAAGATCCTTCGGGCAGGGTATTTCTGGTCCACAATGGAAGCCGACTGTTACCAACATTCTCGGACATGCCATAAATGCCAGATATATGCAGACAAGGTGCATGTTCCTCCAGTTCCTCTGAATGTTCTGACTGCGCCTTGGCCTTTTGCAATGTGGGGCATAGATATGATCGGCGAGATTAAACCTACGGCATCCAACGGGCATCACTTCATCATGGTGGCGATCGACTACTTTACGAAGTGGGTTGAGGCAGCTTCCTACGCTACAGTAACCAAGAATGTTGTGGCACGGTTCATTCGGCATAATCTGATCTGTCGATAGTGTCCCTAAAAGAATAATTACAGACAACGGTACCAACCTCAATAACAAGATGATCACTGAGCTCTGCGAACAGTTTAAGATACAACACCACAACTCTTCGCCTTACCGACCGAAGATGAATGGGGCTGTAGAGGCAGCAAATAAGAACATTAAGAAAATCGTGCAGAAGATGACAGTGACTTATAAAGATTGGCACGAGATGTTACCGTTTGCTCTACATGGGTACCGTACCTCAGCCAAGACGTCAACCGGGGCAACTCCTTTCTCCTTGGTCTACGGTATGGAGGCAGTTTTACCGATCGAAGTGCAAATACCCTCTCTCCAGATAATGAAGGATGCAGACCTGAATGAAGATGATTGGATCCAGACACGACTTGATCAGCTAAATCTGATTGATGAAAAGAGACTTGCTGCTATTTGTCATGGTCAAACGTACCAAAAACGGATGATCAGGGCATTTAACAAAAAGGTCAGACCACAAGAATATCAAGTTGGGGATCTGGTAATCAAGCGTATCATCCTTCCTCAGAGTGATCCGAGGGGCAAATGGACCCCTACATACGAAGGGCCATTTGTGGTTAAACATGTGTTCTCAGGAGGAGCCATGATCCTAACCAACATGGATGGTGACGACCTTCCTCACCCCGCCAATGCAAACATAGTAAAAAGATACTACGCATAAAAAAAAGACCCGCTAGGTTGACATACCTAGGCAAAAATTAGGGCTTCCCGGCGAACCAAAAGGGTTCGGGTAAAATGAAGGGATGAAATAAAAAAAATCTGTACACCCGGCAAGTCGAAAACCTGAAAAGGCGGCTTGGGCAAAAATGGGTATCCCGGTGGACTGAAAACCCGAAAGGGCGGTCCAGGCAAAAGTTAGGGATAAAAGCGTAATACTATGTCTCATTGGATCACTTCGCATCCAGAATCCAGTATCTACATCAAGTTTAGACGGCATGGATCAATCAGCTTCATCTTCAGCTAGGTCATCAAGTGATGAGACGCTCGAAGATATAAAGGCAATAGCAGAGTGGGAACCCAGTGGGGTCATTCTTTTCATACAGCTATTTTATTTCCCTTGTACAAATGTGTATAAACTCTTATTCGGCGGCGTTCTCTTATTAGGACGTCAGCCTCTTGTACATAAAACGCCTATTTACAGGCTATTCAAAAAAAAAATCAATACAAAAATCACTTTTCATCTCAAACTGCCTTTTGTTTTTTTTCCTTTTTCAGTTTTGGTTTGCGAAGAACGTCCAAGGTTCAATTTGTGATATATGCATTTGACACTAATTGCTAACTCATAAATATAGGCATACGAAACAAAGGATTAATTACAAGTAATATTAGAAACAGGGGCAATAATGAGTGGTCTAAGCGATCTAATTGTTCTGTCCACCAAGGTATCAAGGTAAGTTCAGCCGAAGAACATAACCAGTATATCCTAAGTACCCAGAGAGTGAGCCAGCAAGTCAATGCACTCTCCCCAAGCAAAGCTATTATCAGCCTTAAGGAAGTTGGGTATCCTCCAGCAGATCTCAACATCCCCCAGCACGATATACAGACATTCCTAACAAGCATCCCGGCAGTCTTGATCTAAGATTGTTCCCCGGCGGTCAATCAGACATTCAGTGGAGTTACTTCCAGTACATCTCAAAATTTCCCCAGGAGAGTCCAATCCAGTTTCCCCAGGAAAGTTGAATCCATCTCCCCAAGCAGCAAGCTTACCCCCAGTATGATTCAGGAAGCTTATCCCTGTAGAGCATGAACGCGTCCCCCGGCTGTATTCAAAGGTTATTCCCCTACCAGGATATAACTGGGTTATCCTCAGCCAAAAGCCACGGAAAGATCGTCCTCGACGAAGTCCTCTTATCCCCAGCGGAGTCCATTAACACTTCCAACATAACGACGCTATCCCCAGTGAAGTTATCATCAACATCCCAGCAACGTACCTCTCTTCCCACAGAGTATTATTCCCTAGCAAGATCGCTAGAGCAGTTATTCCCCGCAGAGTAATCTCTTCGTCAAGTTTATCCCCAACGGAGTTATCTTCTCCTACCGGTATTCTTGCAACTATCATCCCCAGCGAAAACAGCAAAGCACTATTCTCCAACATTAGCCCAGGATATGACTTCCCGGTATCCGTCAAGGATTTATTTTCCTAGGACGAAAACATACGTTCATAAACATCACATTTCCATACATTATAGCATGCATATATGCATCATATCTTACAAATCTCATTTATGTTGAGAACATCATTGCTTGATCCATATCATGCATTGCATATGACTGACCTTTACCTTTCAGGAAAGATCCAGTTAAGTTCTCAACGATGTTCAAGATTTTTCCTGGTTCAGTTAAATCGACCCTAAGATTTTCCTGATTCTTATCCAGTCAAAGGCCTTCTCTGGTTCAGTCAGATCGACCCTAAGATCTCCCTGATTCTTATCCAGTTGAAGATTCCAAGACCTTGCCCGGTTCAGTTAAATCGACCCTAAGATTTTCCTGATTCTTATCCAGTCAAAGGCCTTCTCTGGTTCAGTCAGATCGACCCTAAGATCTCCCTGATTCTTACCCAGTTGAAGTTATTCCAAGGCCTTCTCTGGTTCAGTCAGATCGACCCTAAGATCTCCCTGATTCTTACCCAGTTGAAGTTATTCCAAGGCCTTCTCTGGTTCAGTCAGATCGACCCTAAGATCTCCCTGATTCTTATCCAGTTGAAGATTCCAAGACCTTGCTCGGTTCAGTTAAATCGACCCTAAGATTTTCCTGATTCTTATCCAGTCAAAGGCCTTCTCTGGTTCAGTCAGATCGACCCTAAGATCTCCCTGATTCTTACCCAGTTAAAGTTATTCCAAGACCTTGTCCGGTTCAGTTAAATCGACCCTAAGATTTTCCTGATTCTTATCCAGTCAAAGGCCTTCTCTAGTTCAGTCAGATCGACCCTAAGATCTCCCTGATTCTTATCCAGTTGAAGATATTCCAAGACCTTCTCCGGTTCAGTCAGATCGACCCTAAGATCTCCCTGATTCTTATCCCAGTAGAAGACATCCCAGATTCTCTCAGCGTTCCTGTTGAGGTAGTAATCGTCCAAGATTCGCTCAGTGTTCCTGTTGAGGTAGTAATCGTCCAAGGTTCTCTCAGCGTTCCTGTTGAGGTAGTAATCGCCCAAGGTTCTCTCAGCGTTCCTGTTGAGGTGGTAATCGTCCAAGGTTCTCTCACCGTCCCGTTGAGGTAGTAACCATCCCTGGTTCATTCATCACCTTTTGAAGCTCCAGATTCAATTCATGTAACCAGTCAGGGCACATCTACATAAAGAGTTTGAAGACTAGCTCCTGTAACAGGCCAGGTAATCATTTTCTTTTTCAGGTACGCAAGTTCTCGATGAGGAAACTCTTACGCGATCGACACCCAGATGGCATCTATAAGCCCATCCACTCATCCATCATCTCTTAGCATGGCATCTATAAGCCCATCATCCTATCCATCAATCTCCAAATGGCATCTATAAGCCCATTCCCACCATCACACTACTATGTGAGCGCAAATTTCTGGGCACTCTAGTGTTCAATCATCTTCCACCTTAGGATTACGAAAGGCACGCCAGCCAATCTACATCCTCAGATGTAAGAAGATTGAACAGGGGCAACTGTTGTACCCCAAAATTTACCCTCCCATATTCTTCAAAATTTGCAGAGAGCATGCTTCAAAACCTCCCAAGGGTTGCACAGTTCAAGGGCCTCCTAACAGTCAAAAATTAGGGTTTTGGTTCTGGCAAAGAAATTGAAGTTTCCAAGGGTCCAATCAAGTCCCACATGCCTACAAACATTGTCAAGCATCCTTATGCCAAGTTTCAAGACTTACAGCACAAAATTGCACAGTCAAAAACCCTAATTGCTCAACAGTCAACTATAGGGGCAAAATGGTCATTTGACAGTCAAAAGTCCAAATTTTTGGTCAACATCTTATTTTGAAGCCACAAACATCATTTGATCAATTCTTGATCATGATTTTCAAGGTATGGCTCAAAAAGTCTCAAGATGCAAAAGTTTCCATATTTGGACAGTTGAAAAAGTCAACTGTAACTTGACCAAGGCATAACTTCCACATGGTTTATTTGAAAAATTCCATCCAAAGCTCATTTTTAAGAGAAAGACATTTCCTACAACTCCTCTTCACACTTCAAGTCAAATAAATGCTCTCACAAAAAGTTATCAATCTCAACATTATAGGTCATTTTCAAAAGTCAACAAAAAGGCACTTTAAGTCAAAGGCCATAACTTGAGTTTGGTAAATCAAAATGACATGGGACCAAAGGCATTGGTTAGAGGACTTCAAGACCTTTCCAAAATGTCCAAGAACATGATCAAAGCTTAACAATTGAGCAAGATATGCCTTGTGGAAGTTGGGAAATTTTTGGGAATTTTGGAAAGTCAACTTTGCTTCAAATGCCTCAAAAGTGCTAATGGGCCACAATTTCTTCCAAGAATCATCACCCAAAAGCTATGCACGACCCATTGACTTTAAAGGGAGTTATTTTATCATTTTT
Source organism: Vicia faba (assembly GCA_948472305.1). Lineage (NCBI taxonomy): Eukaryota > Viridiplantae > Streptophyta > Magnoliopsida > Fabales > Fabaceae > Vicia > Vicia faba. The sequence continues at coordinate 1,261,075,073 of OX451740.1, forward strand.
TTATTAATTATTTGAATTATTATTATTATTAGTTCATTTAATTAAAATAAAATATGACAAAAATAGAAAACCATGTTTTCCAATCCCTTTTTGCAGCATATTCTCTCCATAAAACCTCAAGATTTCGTGCATCACTAATATGGAAAGATTTGGCCATAATTGGTATCAAAAGGGCATGAAAAAGATTGAAAAGATTACATTTAAAATCAAATATTCGATTCATGAATGCAAAGGTTAATGGACTTGGATTTCTACCCTAATTCGTTCCATATACATAGACAAACACAACCTTAATGCTGAGAACCTGAAATCTGCGCCCAAGAAGAAGATAGAGTTTGCACTTTTCTCTAATTTTTTTCAAAACTGAAAACACAGTTAGAGTTTGTTTCAAGGAAAAATAACCATTCCATAAGCTTGCTTACATTGCCAGGGATCTTTCCCAATCAAAATCGAGTCTTCATACAGCCAGAAACGGTAGAATCACGTGGCCCTGTTTCCAATTTTGTTCATAATCGTATTTGCATTTGCACCTCTTTTCCATCTGTTTTAAGCATTGATATATACTAACATGGTTGTTCTAAAGCTGTTGACATCATTTAATTGAGTTTTTGTGCCCTGTACGAGAATCTGCCATGGAAATTTTCTAGGTTTTCAAAGCTCCTAAATTGGGGACTTTTGCATATGGAAAAATTAGACAGCAAGACTTATACCACTGAAATCGTGACGTTCCAACGAATCTAAAACACTCATCGCGCTTTTTTTATATTTGTTCAATCTCTATTCGCTATTTTTTGTGTTTCAGATTGTGGGGGTTTAAAACCCCCGCTATCTATTCTATAATTTCTCAGGCAAAAAAGGAACGAACGAAGAAGAAGGTTGGTTGTCATCATCTGGTTGGCCGGTTCAAAAAGCTGGCGCGTTTTTTTGTCTTCACATCACTAACCCTTATTTTTTATTATATTAATTGTTGTCCATCATATTGACAAAGTTGCTAAACAGCTCAAGTGGTGGAAAGTGATGTTGGCAAGCCTTGGGACCTGGGTTCGATTCCCAGGTCCCCCACTTATTTCATATATTTTGTTTTAAAACGCTTCTGTGCAGCATATTCTCAAAGGTTCACCATATACCTTCGCCAGCTTGCCTGTCACATGTCCAGCAACGCCCATCCAAAGGTCATGATGAGAGTCCCAGGGTACACACTGGTCAATGCCTCCACACGCAAGTCTGAAAGTCAACGTGGGCTGGCATCTCATGGGCCTAATTGCTTTCTATAAACCTCCAAAAGGGTCAACAAACCCCCTTTGTTTGTATTTTCTTCCCTTTATTCTTTCCTTTTTTTATTTTGTTTTAATTATTTTCTTTTAATTCTTCAAATTAATTTTAATAATATAAAAATACCAAAAAAAATCAGAAACTCAAAAAATAAAAATATGTTTTAATATTTAATTCATAAATAGTTTTGTAAATAAATTTTGTTAATTAATTTAGTTTTAATCTTAGGTTTAATTCTAATGCTTTTTTTTAATAAACTAAAAAATTTAGAGATTAGGGTTTTAATATTTTTCTTCTTTTTCTTAATAAATAATTTATTTCCTTATCATCATTATTATTATTTTTAATTATTTTATAAATAACTTGTAATTAAATAATTAGGTTAAAACTAGGTCAAACTTAAACATTTTTTTAATAAATTAAAAATAGTTTAGAATTAGGATTTTAATTCCATTTAATTTTCTTATTAAATTCCATAAATACAAAAACTCCAAAAAAATAAGTTCTTGCTTTTATTTAATTTAATTAATTTATGATTTCGACTTAATTTCTTTAAAGGGTCCAACGCCCTCGCATTCGTTTATAATTCCTTTTCGCACATTTACTTTTATTTCCCTTTTTTAAATTTCATGTACTTGCCCCAAAGCCTTGTAATAGATTAATTAGGGTATTTACTTTCCGCATTTTTATTTATTTCAAATCGGGTCTTGGTTTAATTTGGCGATGTAGACCCGCGCCTTTGTAATAGCGTAGGACTTTTAAATTCCGCACTTTTTAACTGTTAATAACAACATGAAAGAATGAATTCCAAAAATAAAAACAAAGCGTAGATCACCAATGCATGAACAAGATAAACATAATTGAAAATGACACACAATTCACACACCACCCCTAGGGTACGCCTCACTGTTGCCTTGCCCCTCGAAACGTGGTCGTCGAGTAGAGGACGTCTTAGTAAGTCCTCATGTCCATGAACATGGCATGGGGGTAGCTTCTAAGGTGTCTTCCTATTGCTCTGGTGACCATACTGTCCCGAACCCTCGAATTGACCCCAACACCTCCAATAGTGGTGCTACCTACCTCTCAATGGTGGGATGGCACTATCTTAAGGACATTTACACAGACGAATTCCTTAGGGTAGGTAGAGAACTCGTAGATACTTGCTCTAATTTCAAAACAAATCAAAAACCTCTTTTCACACCGACACTTTTCAAAAAAAGCTTTCAAAAACAACTTTTCAAACACTCTTGAGGACTGATACAAGAGTCGAACTGAAATTTAAAACGAAACTTTTTTAAACCCACAGTTGAAAAGCAAACAAACAATTTTGAAAACACAAATGAGCAAGTATCTAAGAGCCCATGGATAACCATGGATAGAAAGGGTGCTAACACCTTCCCTTTCTATAAATCTACCTCCCGAACCGAGAGCTAATCTCAATAAGGAATTTTTCTGTGCTTTTGTCCTTTCCATATTGGAGAAAATAAAAGACGGTGGTGACTCTTGCTTCCGCGACATTTCGCGAACCAGCGTTAAACAGTCAGTTCCAGATCCACCGATCACACAACCGAAGTGAGAGTATACCCTAGGAGTGCGCATGTGCGAGTGATTCAATTTCAAGTTATTATCTTTGCACATTTAGGGTTTGCTAACCGTTTTAAAGTTTACATACAGTCTTGTCATGCAACCCTAATATCATACATCTAACAGTTAATATTTTGCGGAAATTAAAATGCAGAAAATAGAACTACGCTATCACAAGGCTTCGGGTATTAATTACATAGCCAAAAAACCCGCTAAAACGATAAATAAGCGAAAGAATGTCCTAATTAATCTATTACATCCCATGAGCAGTTACATCAATATTATAAAAATAAATAAACGCGCAACGAATAGAGAACGAAAGGAAATTAGGGTTTTGACCCCGTCTAACCTAATTAAAAGAAAAACTTATTTTTTGTTGTTTTTGATTATTTGAGGAAAAAAAAGGTTCTAAATTAAATACAAACCTAATTACTAATTAAATTAAATTAAATTAAATAATTAATTGACCTATTTTTTGTGTTTTGGTTATTTTTTAAAGAAAAGAGAAATAAAATTTAAATTAGACAAAAACCTTAATTCTCCTAATTGATTTTAATTTATTGATAAAAAGAATTAAATTTACCTAAATAAATTAAATTAACCAACTAAATTAATTTTTATAAAAATAAAACCTAAATCTAATTTTGATGAAAAATTGATTTTTTGATTTTTTGATAAAAAATATTAATTTTTGTGTTAGTGAAAATAATTTAAATAAATTAAATAGAAAATATAAAAGAATTGAGAAAAAGAGTAATGGGCCTGTTTGCAAGTAATTTGGAGGGGTGTGAATAGTAGCTTCTGGGCCCAAAACAAACTGACCCACGTTGACCTCTATGTTCCAGTGCTGTGCGTTGACCAAGGCTTCTGGTGGATCATCACATGATGGCCTTCAGATCTGGCCTTCTGGAGATCCAATGGTTGAACCCTGAAGGCATATGGTGGACCTCACGCCTGTGTGCATGCCTGATCATTTAAATAAAAATAATATGAAGTACCTGGGGGACCTGGGATTCGAACCCAGGTCCTATGACATTTTCCAACTGCTTCACTACCAACTGAGCTACGTGCGCGTGTTGTACATGAAATAATAATAAACAATAATATGGAAAACAAACAAAATAAACATTATCCGTGCGAAAATTCAAACGAAGCAGTCAAGGGCTGCCACGCCATCTTCCCTGTCTTCTCTTCGTTTCTAAAAGGTTCAGTGACTTTTACCTACGGACAAATGTCCGTAGCTATAACCCGTGCATATCTCAAAATCAAATATAGGCACGATAAATGGGTTCTAATGCTGTGGATCAAATCGCCTTGGCCTGCTGAGCATCATGGTGCCCTTCTTATGGACCAATTTTGCTTGTATAGAAAAAACCCAAAAAACAACACGAAACCCTAACAATGGTGGATTCCTATATAGTTAGCGAAAATGTAATTAATGGTTACCATGAGCTTGCAAAATCTTGAAAGATTCAGAATATGTAAATGATTTATGCCACAAATATCAAAATAACGAGATTGGATTTCAAAAAGGAAGGGAGGTCGTGAAGCACTTACCTCGCGTTTTTGGGTACGAAGATATTTGTTCTTGATTGGTACAGCTTCCTTGTATACCCAGGATGCGAATGGGATGGCTTAGGAATCTTGAAAACACCTGGAAGTACAAAATCAGATCACCACTTTTTGGTGACTTTTTCAAGTTTTGTTCTTCCTCTCCACGCCTCCAAACCTTGTGTTTTTTGTCGGCTTTTGTTCACTATATATCACTGATCAAATTAGGTTTACAAAAGTCCATTCAATCTTTGTCAATCATGGCTTTTGATCTTAATTTGATTTCCATGAAAATATTTCCAAAAATAGGCCAAAACCAATCTTTTCATGCACACATAGGCTTTGCACGATAAAATTTTGGTTCTAGCTGTATAAGGAACCTGAAACATGCACCAAATCTCAAGACTTAAATGGTTTGGATATTTTCATGATTTATTTTGATTTAAATTGATTTAATTGAAATAAAAAATCAAAATAAATGGTAAAAATGAAATAAAGGCAAGTGAAAACAGCTAGGGCTCATGGACCATGCTACAAACTGAAAACAAGTGGAAAAAGTTAGGCCCATTTGACAAAAATTGCAATTTGAGGCACTTTTGACTTTTGGCAATATTGCAAAAAAGGTCAACTACACCAATGCATAACTTCTTCAATTTTGACTCTATGAAGGTGTTATTGGACTTTTTATAAAGCTTGAGATGTCCTCTAAGCAACCCTTTTGGTCTCATCTTAGTTGAGTCTTCCATGTTCATGTATGAAGCTTTGACAAAAAAGGTGTTTTTGTTGACTTTTCAAAATGACCTATAATGTCCAAATTCATAACTTCTTGTGAGTGCATATTTTTGAACATGGGAACTGAAGATGAACTGTAGGGTATTGCATCTTCTTCAAAATTAGCTTTGGATGGGTCATTTCTCATAAAGTATGAGAAATTTATGCTTGGTCAAAGTTGAGTTGACTTTTCCTTCAAAACCCTAATTTAGCAACTTTTGGGTTTTGATGAATTGTGAGCAATCCTTGATGAATCATGATCAACCCTTGATCAACTGATGAATAATACTTCAAAATGAGAATTTTGACCAAAAATCTTGAAGTTTGACTGTTTGTGGGCCCCAGTTGACTTTTGCCCTAGCACAATCGATTTCCAGGCCTTTGAGTAATTGACTGAGCAAACTTCCTCTGCAAGGCTTGAAACTTGACATGGATGATCTTGATAACATATTAGGAAAATGGTGATCATTTGAGACTCCTTGGACTCAAGTATCTTGATGCAACATGAAACCCTAATTTGAGGTAGACTGCCTTAGGAGAGAGTTTATCTGGTCAACCCTTGGACTTCGTTGAGCAATTTGAGGACTTCTCTTGAGATGAATTGAGAAATATGGGAGGGAACATTTTGGGGTACAACAGCTGCCCGTGTTCAATCTTCTTAAACCTGAGGATGTAGATTGGCTTGTTTGCCTTTCGTGATCCGAGGGTGGAAGATGATTGAACACTAGAGTGCCCAAAAATTTGCACTCGCATGAAGTGGTACTTGTCTTATGATGTTGGGAATGGGCTTATAGGTGCCATTTGGAGGTTGATGTCGGAAGATGGGCTTAAAGATGCCATTCGAAGGAGTGTCGATCGCATAAGAGATTCCTTAGCGAGAGCTTGTATACTTGTTGTTGAGGAAGATTACACTGGGGAATGTTGGTCTCTGTCTTGAGAGAAAAGTTGAATTTTAGGAGCTTCGGTCATCTGTTATTCTACCGGGGAATAGTCTTTTGGTCGAGGAGGTTAAAATGAACTATTATCTGGTCGTGATCCAGGCTTCATAGTGATAAGATCGAATGCTATCTGGTCGTAATCCAGGCTTTACAGTGATTTACTGGGGGGATGAGATTAAACTTGCTATTCGGTCGTAATCCAGGCTTCGCAATTTCTCAATTCTTATCTGGTCGTAATCCAGGCTTCAGAAGGAATTCAGTTGTTATCCGGTCGCATCCGGGCTTTAACTTGAATTTAGGGCACACTAATATCCGATCGACTCCGGGCTTCTTAGTAATTGTCCAGGTAAACTGCTATTTGGTCGAAATCCAAGCTTCACAGTGTCTTTTACCGCTATCTGGTCGTAATTCAGGCTTCACGATGTTTCATACCATTATCTGGTCGAATCCAGGCTTCATGGTGTATTGTACTGCTATCCAGTCGATTCCAGGCTTCACAATACCTTACTTCTTATCTGGTCGAAATCCAGGCTTCAGAAGAAATCAAGTGGTTATCCAGTTGCATCCGGGATTCCATTTGATTTTTAGGCCTACTAATATCCGATCGATTTTCGGGCTTCATAGTAATTGGCCGGGTATACTGCTATTTGGTCGAAATCCAAGCTTCGCAGTGTCCCTTACTGTTATCTGGTCATAATCCCAGGCTTCAGCGTCTTTTACCGCTATCTGGTCGTAATCCAAGCTTCACGATGTCTCAGATCATTATCTGGTCGAATCCAGGCTTCATGGTGTTTGGAGAAATCAAGATACTATCCGGTGAAACCCGGGCTTCATAACTTGTATTAAAGATATACCACTATCTGGTCGACTCCAGGCTTCGTAGTATTCTTGGCTGCTATCTGGTCGTAATCTAGGCTTCACAGAAACTTGTATTGCTATCTGGTTGTAATCCAGGCTTCACAATAACTTGATGAGCTGTTATCCGATCGAATCCGGGCTTCACGACTTGTGTTAATGATATGCCACTATCTGGTCGAATCCAGGCTTCATGGCGTCTCGTACTGTTATCTGGTCGTAATCCAGGCTTCATAGTAACTTGTTGGGGATTAAACTATTATCTGGTCGAATCTGGGCCTCATAACTTGCTTTTAAGAGATACCACTATCTGGTCGATTCCAAGCTTCGCGGTATTCCGATACTGTTATCCGGTCGTTCTCCGGGTTTCACAATATGATGGAGTAATCAAGATACTTATCCGATCGGATCCGGGCTTCATAGCTTGAACTTTGTGAGAATTTGATTGTATCTTTTCCTGAAATGTAAATAATTAGTTGTATGTAATGCCATGATGCAGGACATGTATTGAGAAATGATGTTCTCAAAATAAATGAGATTGTGTTGTATGATGTTTATGCACATGTCATGATGTATGGATATGTAATGTTTTTATGATATTCTTTAACTAGGGAAAATAAATCCCGGACTGTTGCTGGAGAGTGTAAGGAGTTGAATTCCTCATTCTCGCTGGGGATAACGATGCTTTGAGAATATCTTGGCGAGAGAATAATTCTGCTGGAGAATAAACTGGTGAGGGAATGACTCTGTAGGGAAGAGATACTCTGTTAGAAGATCTGCTGATTTGGAGACATAACCTTGGCTGGGAATGAATTACCGTTATTGGCGAGGATGAACTCTTTCGGGGATAAAGTTTCTGATTATGGAAGAGATCAACTCCGCTGGCGAATAATCTTCTATTCTTGGTGGTAGATGAACTCTGCTTAGGGAGAATCAACATCATTGTTTTCTGGTACCTCTTACTCTGCGGGGAGTGTATGCACTTTTAGTCACATTCTCAGGCTGGCTCTGTCCCTGTACCTGGTGGATAGAGAAACTGTAAAGCTTGGACACTTCTTATTTTCCCCTGTTCCTGGGATTACGAGTAATCGTCTTTTGTTTCGTATGAAAATATTTATGAGCAGCAATTATTGTCAAATGCATATATCAAAAATGAACCATTGGACGTTCTTGCAAAACAAAACAGAAAAAGAAAAACAATTTTGAAATTATTGTAAAAATGAATTGTATTGATTTTGAATCTGGCCTATAAATAGGCGTTTTGTACAAGAGGTTGACGTCCTAGGAAGGGAATGCCGCCGAAAAATAGAAATTATACAATTTGTGTAAAAGAAAGAAAAACAGCTATGTAAACCATCCCACTGGGTTCCAACTCTGCTATTGCCTTTATATCTTCGAGAGTCTCATCACTTTGCTACTTGGTTGAAGGTAGACCAGATTGATTGGCGCCGTTCGAGCTTGATAGTCGATACCGAAGTTTGGTTGCAAGATGATCCAATGAGACATAGTGATACGCTTCAATCCCTAATTTTTGCTTGGACCTCCCTTTCGGGTTTTCAGTCCACCAGGATACCCTTTTTTGCCCAAGCCGCCTTTTCAGGTTTTCGACTTGCCGGGTGTACTTTTTTTTTATTTTCTTCCCTTAATTTTGCTCTAACCCTTTTGGTTCGCCGGGAAGCCCTTATTTTTGCCTAGGACAGTCGACCTAGCGGGTCTTTGATTATGCGTAGTATTTTTTCAGTATGTCTGCATTGACGGGGTGAGGAAGGTCGTCACCATCCATGGTGGTTATAATCATAACTCCTCCCGAGAAAATGTTCTTAACCACAAATGGTCCTTCGTACGTAGGGGTCCATTTGCCCCTGGGATCACCTTGTGGCAGTATGATGCGTTTGACCACCAGATCTCCGACTTGATACTCTTGTCGTCTAACTTTCTTGTTAAATGCCTTGATCATTCGCTTTTGATACGTCTGACCATGACAAATAGCAGTAAGTCTCTTCTCATCGATTAAATTCAGCTGATCAAGCGGGTCTGGATCCAATCGTCCTCACTCAAACCTACATCCTTCATAATCCGAAGAGAGGGTATCTGGACTTCAATGGGCAGGACTGCCTCCATTCCATACACCAAAGAATAGGGTGTTGCCCCTGTTGATGTCTGTGCTGAGGTACGGTACCCATAAAGAGCGAATGGTAACATTTCATGCCAGTCTTTGTAGGTCACCGTCATCTTATGCATAATCTTATTTGATATTCTTCTGGACAAGGCAGGCTTTTCGAAGATATACTTGATTGGATCCATCTTTGATATCAATAGGGTAGTGTGAGTCAGCATATACTGTCTCAGCCGGCGAGCAACCCATGCCAAAGCGCAGCAAGTTTTCTCGAGCAACGAGTATCGGGTCTCGCAGTCGGTAAAATTTTTGCTAAGGTAGTAAATGGCGTTCTCTTTTCGGCCAGACTCGTCATGCTACCCCAGCACGCACCCCATTGAATTATCCAATACTGTCAAGTATAAGATCAAAGGTCTTTCTTCAACTGGAGGCATCAGGATTGGTGGCTCTTAGAGATATTCCTTGATCCTTTCGAAAGCGACCTGACACTCATCATTCCACTTTACCACTTGATCTTTCTTCAGTAGCTTGAAGATCGATTCACAAGTAGCAGTCAGATGTGAAATGAATCGGGCAATGTAACTCAGACGTCCCAAAAATCCTCTGACTTCCTTTTCCGTTTGGGGAGTTGGCATCTCATTTATAGCCTTCACCTTTGCAGGATCCACTTGAATACCTTTATCACTAACAATGAAACCGAGCAGCTTACCAGACCTTACCCCAAAGGTGCATTTGTTCGGGTTTAACCTCAGCTTGTACATCTTCAACCTGTCAAACAACTTCTGGAGATGGTCGAGGTGTTCTTCTTCAGTTTGGGACCTCGCAATCATGTCATCAACGTAAACCTCAATCTCATGGTGAATCATGTCATGGAATAAAGCGACCATGGAGCGCTGATACGTTGCCCTAGCATTCTTCAACCCGAAAGGCATTACCTTGTAACAGAAAGTGCCCCACTGTGTAACGAAAGTTGTCTTCTCCATGTCCTTGGGAGCCATCTTAATCTGATTGTAACCAAAAAAACCGTCCATAAAGGAGAAGACCTTATGTTGCATGGTGTTGTCGACTAGAACATCGATGTGAGGAAGCGGGAAATCATCCTTGGGGCTCGCCCTATTCAGATCCCTATAGTCCACACACATCCGTACTTTACCATCTTTCTTTGGCACCGGAACCACGTTGGCAACCGACTGTGGGTAAAAAGTAACGACTAGAAATCCAGCTTCAAAGTGTTTCATGACCTCAGCTTTGATTTTCTCAGACATCTCAGGGAGCATACGGCGAACCTTCTACTTTACCGGAGGGAAGTCTTCTTTGGTTGGCAGGCGGTGTACCATAACGTCAGTGTCTAAACCAGGCATATCTTCATAAGACCAAGCGAAGATCTCAACATAGTCGCGTAGCATTTGTATCAACCGCTGCTTGACACTAGATTCTAGATTCGCACCTATCTTGACCTCTTTCTTGTCTTCCTCTGTTCCCAAATTCACTGATTCCACTAGCTTTTCATGAGGCTGTATGGCCCTGTCTTCCTGAAGTAACAGTCTAGCAAGTTCTCCAGGCACTTCAAAATCATCCTCACCTTCGTCCTCGGCTTGGTTGATCAGATTTTCAAAGTTATAACTGGCAGTAGCAGAGTCATTACCAATGGGATCCATAGTGGATGTGGATCTGCATTATGATATGTGAGTGTGTTTAAGACAATAGCTGTTTTTGAAAAAGTGCAAGATAGGAAAGAAAAAAAACAAGGAGCGCAAAATTTGTAATGCAAGAAACATCCAATGCTTTATTGATAATATATGAAAATGACAAATAATAAGCCCTCACAAACAAAGCCAAAGTGCCTCGGGCAAGGCACTGGGCCATAAAGTTTTAAACTGTATGTTACAAATCTCAAAAAAAAAGAGTCTATTGCTGTGTAATAAAAGAAACGGGCACGAAGTCCTTCGCCGTCCAATTGTTCAATCCACCGTCGATAGTCGGGTAAATCCAGCTGTCGAACTCTGACTCTTCTTCATCATCCTCAATTGCATTCACTCTTGGATTACTGATGCGCAGAGGAGGTCTTACAATTCATGCATGCCAAACATCCCTTTGAGCTTCTTTTCCAATTACAGCCCTGGCATCCTTGAGGGAAGCCATCTTCATCGAAGGTTCATCAATAGCAACTTCAGTAGACGCCAAAGTCTGGGGGACCTCTTCAAAGTTCTGACACGGGGTTTCGATGAACTCTCCATCCATCTCCACATAGCGAAAGGAATTAAGATGACTCACCATGTACTCCTCCTCTCCTCGTACCGTAACAATCTTCCCTTTTACTGGATATTTCAACATCTAATGGAGTGTAGAGGTCATTGCCCCAGCCTTATGAATCCAAGGGCGACCTAACAAGCAAGAATAAGATGGTCGGATATCCATCACATAGAACGTAGATGCAAAAGTATGAGATCCAACTTTAACAGGGACGTCCACCTCCTCGTGCACCATCTTTTTTGACCCATCGAAAGCTCTAACCATAATATTACTCGGCTTCAGAACCAAACCTTCACAGTCCAGACGGTCTAGTGCTTTCTTTGGAAAAACATTTAATGAGGACCCAATATCTACCAGCACGTGGGCCAAAGTAGTGCCCCTGCACTCGATCGAAATGTGCAGAGCATCATTGTGATTTCTTCCCTTAGTGGTCAAATCTGCATCTGAGAAACCCAAACTGTTGTCGGCAGTCAAACTAGCTACGCAGTCTTTGAATTGATCAGCAGAAGTTTCCTGCGGCACATGCGCAGTTTTGAGGAAAGCAATTAAAGCCTTTGTGTGGGCTTCCGAACACAATAACAAGGACAACATGGAGATTTTCGACAGGGTTTGCCCCAGTTGTTCGACTATGTTGTAGTCGCTCTTCTTGATAATCTTCAAAATTTCCTCTATCTCCTACTTAGAGGTATCTTCTTAGGTGCCTCCATCTAGGGAGGCTCACCTGTAACTTCTTTGCCCCGAGTGTCAGATGACTCGGCGACAGGGGTGATAACTGGAGTGAGAATTGGAACAGTAGCTGACGTACTAGCAGATGGAATGGAAACAAGCTTTTGAACAGTCGGAGGGAAAATCTCAGGAGAGAAGAGTCTTCCACTTCTGGTGACCTTTCTAGCCCCAACAATATTACTGATATCAGCATCATTTTCTTCAATCTTCAAATCCTGTTTGACCCCATGATAATACATATCGGCCCCATAGTGCCACGGGACAGTCTTATCTGAAGTGTATGGGATAGGACCAGGAATAGTAATGATTAATGGAGCAACTCTTGGAACAGATGTAATCCTAACAGGATTTCTCGAGGAAGCCTTGGAAGGATTGGCGGAAATGGTTATGATGGAAACATCTTCAACAGGAATTAGTGGAATCAAAGTCTTCTCGAACAGGATCTCTTTGTTATCCATCAGGCGTTAGACACCTAATTTCAATAAGTGGAAACCAGCAGGCAGGATTGAACATAGGTGGCAACCTTCGCCACAACCCGGAAATAAATCGGCCAATAATAGATTCTTCTTTACTGTCATCAACGGAGTAGAAATGTCTTCCACAGAGGCCACAAATAAATCATCATCCACAACATTTACTCCATGACCATGCTTGGGCATAGGAGCAGTTATGACGTTGGGTTTCTCTGGAGCGTCAAACTCAATCTCTTTAGCTTCAATCAAATTTTTCACTTTATTCTTCAATGCTCAACAGTTGTTTGTATCATGACCCAGGCTATCAGAGTGATAAGCACAGCAGGCATTCGGATTATACAGCGGAGATGTGGTGTTGGGATTCTTTGGGGCTTCCCTCAGAGTTACCAGGTTGGTATTTAACAATTGTGGTAGAATTTAAGACAAAGTCATATTAAGCCGAGTGTATTGTCTCTGTGATTTCTCCATTCTTTGCTGATTGTTGCATTGTGGGGCAACGGTGGGTCTTGATATTACTACCGCATTTACTGCTTGACGGTGTTCAGGTCAGTTTTGGCTCCTCGAGTCGTAGACTGCACTAGCTTCTTTCCTAAAAGGCTTCTTTTTTGAACTTGATGAAGCACCTTTCTGTATCTTGCCACTTCTGATACCAGCTTCTACCCTCTCCCCATTCAAAATCAATTCAGTAAACCCAGATGATGAACTACCGATCAGATGATTGAAAAATGGACCAGACAAGGTCCCCAGAAACATATCAACCAACTCCCTATCAGACAGAGGGGGTTGGACTCTTCCAGCCAGATCTCTCCATTTCTGAGCATAGTCATTAAAACCTTCACTTGCACCCATGGACATACTCTGAAGCTGAGTATGAGTGGAAGCAAGGTCGGCGTTATACTGGTACTGCTTGTATAAAGCAGCAACAAGGTCCTCCCAATTTCGGACATTAGCTCCTTCCAATTGATAAAACCATTCAAGTTGAGTCCCTGACAGACTATCTTGAAAGAAATGTACCCACAGATTCTTATCAGCAGTGTAAGGTTGGATTTTTCTGACGTACGAGCGGAGGTGGAGCTTTGGACAGGACACTCCATCGCACTTAGCAAATACCGGAGCTTTAAACTTGTGAGGGATCACCACCCCCAATGCTAGTCCCGGATCTCCAAAGTCTAACTCAGGGACTTTCTGAATCTCCATAGCACTCAGACGATCTTCGAGTTGGTTGTACCTATCCTTAACAGGGGGATATTGTTCCTTATCAAAATCAGTATCATTATCAGAGACTATAGGGCTAGGCCCCTTTTCTTCCTCCTGATTCTCTCCTCCTTTGGATGAATGAGACAGATCAGCTTCTTGTCGCAACCTATTCCCAAATTTGTGACCCATATTCAGAAGAACCACCTTCTTCTTCTTCTTCTTCTTTTTCTCCTTCGGGATGAGAGTCTTCAAGTCTTCTTGCCCTTTAGCCAAGTTCAAGAACATATCTTGGAATTGAGCATTTTGTGCTTAAAGAGCTTTGATGGCTTGATCGGTAGGTATTTTAGAAGACATTCCGTGCTGAAATAAATAGCGAAGAAGATAAGAAACCTGTAATGGTCCCTGTAATGAGGTGCATGATAATGGAATGCATATGAAATGATTTCAAAGACTTTGGTAGATTTAAATTTGCAAACCAAGAAATAAACAAACTTTATTAGATTAACTTGTAAAAATGTTTCACAATGCCTTTAAGGCGTTACAAAAGAAATAAACTGAAGATAAATTTAAACTAGAAACAAGCAAATCAGAAATCCCATGGTCTCTTTCCCTTCGTGCTGACGTAGTCGTTAATCGTCCTTTCATTCTCAAGTTGCCTCGTTAGCTTCAAGATCTTCCTTTCCTGCTCATGATACTTCTCCCGGTAGGTATCCCTTTCTTCTTTCAGCTGAATCCAGGATCTCTTCAATTCCCCGAGATCAGTAGGCATGTAGGGATAAAGGACTGTATAAGGAACGCCTTCTTCATTAGTATGCTCCACAATCACTGGCAACACAGCTTTATAGGGCATCCCAAGCTTCTGAGCACGAGCTCGGACCCACTGGAGGTAAGGATGCATAGGGAGAGAAGTCTTTGGTCCTAGCTCGTGAGGGTCAGACCTGTTCACCATGCCCCAAGTTCATATAAACTTGCGGCGATGCTCATCAATGTCCTCCTTATAGTCAAATGCAATATATGTAAGAAGCAGATCATGAGGACCGTCTCTCCAAGCGTGACCAAACTATCGTAAGGCCAAACAAGGACTGTAGGTTATTCCCCCTCTAATTCCAAGCAATGGGACATTAGGGTATTCCCCACATCGATCAATGACAGCTACTCTTTCCATATCCATAGAACTCCAAAGAATGTTTGTGTGGGCAAGGGACAGGATTCTGTAGGACCATCCTAACCCTTCCTCATTCTTCAATACAGACTTGGGGAGGTGCGAAATAAACCACCTCGCCAATAGCGGCATGCAACACATGAGGGTCCCCCTTCTTCGCACAGTACAAGTATAGAGGGCGTGTAGGATGTCACCCAGAAGAGTAGGCACAGGATTGCGAGACAGGAAGATCTTAATCGGGTTCACATCTATGAAGGAATCTGGATTCGGGAAAAGAACCAAACTGTAGATGAGGAGAGCCAAGATGTCTTCAAAAGCCTGAAAGTCCAAGTTATCCCAGAACAATTGAGCCAGATCCATTAGAAACTTGGCCAAGAAACCTTTACCCCCGCTTCGTGTCTCCTTGTTGGATACTACATCAGCCCTTTTTAGATGTAAGGCTGAAGCAATGTCCTCGGGTCTAGGAACCTCTTCCAAAACTGTGAAGGGTGTCTGCTCGAGGATGGATATGCCCAGTAAGTAAGAAAACTCCAAAGTGGGAACTAGCTGATAATCCGGGAAGGTGATGCACTAGATCAAAGAATTGGAAAAACATGCTCATCATCTTCTCATCCAACTTTGAAGTGACCAAGTTAAGAAGCTGACCATGTCTTCTAACGAATGAAGAAGTATCAAGAACTTTTGAGACTAACTCTCTGAGTTGAGCAGGTATTTGCACGAACTTAACTCGAATGGTGTTTCTGCGCAAGAAAGCCATGATCTGCAAAACAAAACAAAGATAAATCCCCTCGATCTTTGAAATGGTCAGTCTAATGAAGTATGCATGCTATGTTATGATGCATGATGTCATGATAAAACACACAACAGGTATAGCAGATAATAGACATGGTAAAGGCAAACAAGTCACACAAGAGCCCTTAAGTTTCAGGCTTGCATGGGGTCTACGTATTACCCTCTTGAAGTTCATTTGGTTTCAACTTATCCTAATAATAGTAACCGGGTTCTAGAGGTTCTCAATATCACTGACCATCCTCCATCGGTCATGGTTTCAGCTCACGCAATCTTTTCTTGCGGCCGGAACTATCTCGAGAGTATGGTCTCAATGAGTGTAGCATCGAGTATCAACCAGTTCCCAGCTTTACACCGAGACCGGCTATCTCACTACTTCCTAATGGCCAAGTTGGTCTATTAAGGGTTCTAAGGTCAGTTGATGCTTAACGACCCATATAGCAGCCCCGTATTCTCCTTGTTTCTCCATAAGGGATATCGGTACCAACCAATGTGCCACATCAACATAGATACTGCTTCAACCGTATCGGTCTACACCGTACAGTCCCCTCACAGTTTATTGCTATTTACCTAAAAGGTGTCCCCCAGATCCGGGTTAGGATCTATAGTAACTCCCAATACAAAACCCTCAAAAGTAAAGCAATCAAATCAAACAAGAGAAGTAACTTATGATGAACTAATCCTAAGGTATACCCCATTTACCTCTCCCCAACAGAGTCGCCAGTTCTGTGATACGGTGGCAGAACCAGAACTGTTTAATACTGGTTTGCGTTTTGCGTTTGTGTTTGCAAAATTTCGCGGTAAGCAAGAGTCGCCACCGACTATTATTTTATCCAACTGGAAAGGAAAAAAGCACAGAAAAATTCCTTTTTCGAGATTTTGAGTACGGGGGGTAGATTATAGAAAGGGAAGGTATTAGCACCCTTTCTATCTGTGGTTTTCCACGGGCTCTTAAGTACTTGCTCATCATTTTAAAAATTTCTTCCGTGTTTATGTGTTTTGAAATTTTTTTGTTTTACTTTGTTTTAACCCTTGTAACAGTCCTCAAGAGTGTTACGAAGTTGTTTTGAAAAAACTTTGTTTAAAAAGAGTGTACGTGTGGAAAATGTTTGTTTGTTTTAAGCAAGTACCTACTAGCATCTACCTTCTCGAAAAATGAATTGTTCTATGTTCGTTTCCTTTAGACAGCGCTATCCTACTATTAGTGAGTAGGTATCACCATCGTTGGAGTTTGTAAGGGTCAATTCGAAAGGGACGTACAATCACTAAAGCAATGTTAGGACGTCTTAGTAATAACTCTAATGTCTTAAGATCGTATTCGAGGCAACATTTCCGAGGTAACCTTTCTGAAGCAACTTTTCTGAACGGGACTTTAATCTTTGTTTAGACAAGAGAGCAATCACTAAAATACCCTATACTTAATGATCGTTTACCGAAGGCAACCGAAGTGAGAGTATACCCTAGGAGTGCGCATGTGCGAGTGTTTCAATTTCAAGTTATTATCTTTGCACATTTAGGGTTTGCTAACCGTTTTAAAGTTTACATACAGTCTTGTCATGCAACCCTAATATCATACATCTAACAGTTAATATTTTGCGGAAATTAAAATGTGGAAAATAGAACTACGCTATTACAAGGCTTCGGGTATTAATTACATAGCCAAAAAACCCGCTAAAACGATTAATAAGCGAAAGAATGTCCTAATTAATCTATTACATCCCATGAGCAGTTACATCAATATTATAAAAATAAATAAACGTGCGACGAATAGAGAACAAAAGGAAACTAGGGTTTTGACTCCGTCTAACCTAATTAAAAGAAAAACTTATTTTTTGTTGTTTTTGATTATTTGAGAAAAAAAAGGTTCTAAATTAAATACAAACCTAATTACTAATTAAATTAAATTAAATTAAATAATTAATTGACCTATTTTTTGTGTTTTGGTTATTTTTTTAAGAAAAGAGAAATAAAAATTAAATTAGACAAAAACCCTAATTCTCCTAATTGATTTTAATTTATTCATAAAAAGAATTAAAGTTACCTAAATAAATTAAATTAACCAACTAAATTAATTTTTATAAAAATAAAACCTAAATCTAATTTTGATGAAAAATTGATTTTATGATTTTTTGATAAAAAAGATTAATTTTTGTGTTAGTGAAAATAATTTAAATAAATTAAATAAAAGAAAATATAAAAAATAGATAAAAAGAGTAATGGGCCTGTTTGCAAGTAATTTGGAGGGGTGTGAATAGTAGCTTCTGGGCCCAAAACAAACTGTCCCACATTGACCTCCATGTTCCAGTGTTATGCGTTGACCAAGGCTTCTGGTGGATCATCACATGATGGCCTTCAGATCTGGCCTTCCAGAGATCTAATGGTTGAACCCTGAAGGCATATGGTGGACCTCACGCCTGTGTGCATGCCTGAACATTTAAATAAAAATAATGTGAAGTACATGGGGGACCTGGGATTCGAACCCATGTCCTTTGACCTTTTCCAACTGCTTCACTACCAACTGAGCTACGTGCGTGTGTTGTACATGAAATAATAATAAACAATAATATGGAAAACAAACAGAATAATCATTATCCGCGCGAAAATTCAAACGAAGCAATCAAGGGCTGCCACACCATCGTCCATGTCCTCTCTCTGTTGCTAAAAGGTTCAGTGACTTTTACCTACGGACAAATGTCCGTAGCTATAACCCCTACATATCTCAAAATCAAATATAGGCACGATAAATGGATTCTAATGTTGTGGATCAAATCGCCTTGGCCTGCTGAGCATCATGGTGCCCTTCTTGTGGACCAATTTTTCCTGTATAGAAAAAACCCAAAACACAACACGAAACCCTAACAATGGTGGATTCCTATACAGTTAGCAAAAATGCAATTAATTGTTACCATGAGCTTGAAAACGCTTCAAAGATTCGGAATATGTAAATGATTTATGCCACAAATGTCAAAATAACTAGATTGGATTTCAAAAAGGGAAGGAGGTCGTGAAGCACTTACCTCGCGTTTATGGGCACGAAGATGCTTGTTCTTGATTGGTACAACTTCCTTGTATGTCTAGGATGCGAATGGGATGGCTTAGGAATCTTGAAAACGCCTGGAAGTACAAAATCAGATCACCACTTTTTTGTGACTTTTTCAAGTTTTGTTCTTCCTCTCCACGCCTCCAAACCTTGTGTTTTTTGTCTGCTTTTGTTCACTATATATCACTGATCAAATTAGGTTTACAAAAGTCCATTCAATCTTTGTCAATTATGGCTTTTGATCTTGATTTGATTTCCATGAAAATATTTCCTAAAATAGGCTAAAACTAATCTTTTCATGCACACATAGGCTTTGCACGATTTGATTTTGTTGCTAGCTGTATAAGGAACCTGAAACATGCACCAAATCTCAAGACTTAAATGGTTTGGATATTTTCATGATTTATTTTGATTTAAATTGATTTAATTGAAATAAAAAATCAAAATAAATGGTAAAAATGAAATAAAGGCAATTGGAAACAGCTAGGGCTCATGGACCATGCTACCAACTCAAAACAAGTTCAAAAAGTTAGGCCCATTTGACAAAAATTGCAATTTGAGGCACTTTTGACTTTTGGCAATTTTGCAAAAAAGGTCAACTTCACCAATGCATAAATTCTTCAATTTTAACTATATGAAGGTTTTCTTGGAATTTTTAGAAAGATTGAGATGTCCTATAAGCAACCCTTTTGGTCTCATCTCAGTTGGGTCTTCCATGTTCATGTATGAAGCGTTGACAAAAAAGGTATTTTTGTTGACTTTTCAAAATGACCTATAATGTCCAAATTCATAACTTCTTGTGAGTGCATATTTTGAACTTGGGAGCTGAAGATGAATTGTAGGTTATTTCATATTCTTAAAAATGAGCTTTGGATGGGTCATTTCTCATAAAGTATGAGAAAGTTATGCTTGGTCAAAGTTGAGTTGACTTTTCCTGCAAAACCCTAATTTAGCAACTTTTGGGTTTTGATGAATTATGAGCAATCCTTGATGAATCATGATCAAACCTTAATCAAATGATGAATAATACTTAAAAATGAGAATGTTGACCAAAAATCTTGAAGTTTGACTGTTTGTGGGCCACAGTTGACTTTTGCCCTAACACAATCGATTTTCAGGCCTTTGAGCAATTGACTGAGTAAACTTCCTCTACAAGGCTTGAAACTTGACATGGATGATCTTGATAACATATTAGGACAATGGTGAGCATTTGAGACTCCTTGGACTCAAGTATCTTGATGCAACATGAAACCCTAATTTGAGGTAGACTACCTTAGGAGAGAGTTTGTCTGGTCAACCCTTGGACTTCCTTGAGCAATTTGAGGACTTCTCTTGAGATGTATTGAGAAATATGGGAGGGAAAATTTTGGGGTACAACAATATCCAAACTTGAAGTCTCAGAATGAATCCTTTAAAAGAAGATTCCTAGGGCAACAAAACTTCGCTGCAGAAACGAAACTTCACTGGGGATAGGTAAAGTCCTATTCAAACATGGGCTTTGTCTAATAGAAGAAAGCCATATATTCCCTTCCTGACAATCGTTTAACTCTTTACAGGTGTTCAGCGCGTAAACTATTTTTTTGATGTCAACAAATGTTTTGCATGCAGGAAGATGTTTATTTTGGGAATGACAGATCTGATGCGATGATTATTTAAGCCTTGAAGTTGAAAACCTTAACAAAGTGTCCCATCTCTGTTGTGAATGAATCACTGGCTAGAGGGCAAAAAATTTCAAAACTTTTCTCCCTCCCCTTTTTTTTAGAAAAATGAGTCAAAATGCGGGTGATAAGATACTAACATGGATATGCAACACATATTTTGGAGGTTTAAGCAAAGCTATCCTGTTGTAGTATGCTTTCGAGTTAAACCTGTGTTTCAGTTAGGACTTTTAAAGGTTGTAACAAGGCCTGGTTTGAGGTTTTTTTAAAAAAGTTTTCAAGGCTCAAGTTATTTTGTGCCCACCCCCTTCGTGATATTCTCCTGTCCTAAATTCAGCTGACTCATCACAAGCATTCATCTTTCAAAAGGATTTGTAATGGTTGAGTGATCACGACAAATTCTCCAACATGATTGTTACTTAACTTTTGCTGTTTTTTTGTTTTTGTTTATATTATTGTTCCTCTTCTTTTGATGAAAATTTCATTGAATAATCTTTTTTCTCGGCCTTTTAGGCTCTTCTTTTCCCTAACTTTTTCCTAGACAAAATCTTTTGACTTTCAATTTTGGGGGTCCAGCGGGATGCCCTAACTTTTGCCTAAGCGACTTGTTTTCAAGTTTCGACTTAGCGGGGCTTTTTGTTTCTTTCTTATTCATACTTTCCACTTTCGAACAAGTCAATGTGACTTTAGGTTTTTGAACCTTTTCTTTCTTTTTCTCTTTTTTTTAAAACAAATGCCTCATTCCTTGGTCGACGAGGGATAACCATTATTATATCGATTCGATCTCGACCTCAGGACTTTGTGAGGAAATGAACATCGTGGTTTTGACATTTTTCCTGATCTCATGATGCGAAAGATAAAATGTGGTGATCCTCAGATGGGACATTCCTTCTGAAATTTGAATACTTGGTCAAATTAACTGAACATCTACCCTGCCCCGGGTTAAAAAAACAAGGTTTTTTTTTAAACGGAAAAGAAACTCCTACTTCGAAGGCTCAGAGGGGTTAACGAGGGTCTAACTCCCTTATATCTCATGTGTTGGGGGATTGAAACAATGCATGTACATCATCAACGGGGTTCTACTCAAAAGCATACCACTACAGTCATCGTTTTTAGCTAATTAAATGCGAGGACGATTAGAAAACCTAAAATCTATTTGAGGAAAAAATATTTAAGTTATTTTTAGAAGAAAAAATTAATTATTTACAAAAATCAAATCCTAATTTCTAATTGATTTTAATTATAAAAGGAGTTAAATTAACCTAATTTTTAATTAAATTAATTAATTAAAGAAAATAAATATTTTATAAAAAAAAGGAATTTTAGTGTCTTTGTGATTTTTTTTTTGGTTTTTTGTAGTTAATTAAAAAAAGAATTAATTTGTGAAAACAAATAATTAAACAAACAAAATAAATAAATAAATAAATTAAATTGGGCCTGTATAGCAATTGGAGGGGTGCCTTTCTGAATTTGTTCCAGGCCCACCAAGCTGAAGCCCAATCAGCGCCTAATCCAGTATGTTGGTCCCCTGATGATCTATGGTATGGCTGCGTGTGTGGGACGTTGGATTGGATTTGATGATGAATCAAATGGCTGGATTAATGGATGTATGGTAGGCGCCTGGATGCGTGGAGCACAGGATCTGCAGTTAAACATTAAGAAAATAAGGAAAATGCTAGGACCTGGGATTGAACCCAGGTCCTGCTACTCATACAACGCGCTCTCCACCAACTAGGCTACACGTTTTAATTGTTAACATAATAATAACAATCAATAATATGTCAAACAAACTGGATAAGACAAAAAACAAACAAAAACACGCGCTGGTTTGAATGGTCCAGTGGTTGGCTGCCACGTTATCTTCTTCTTCGCTTGTCCGCCGCTTTAGGTAAGTAACTTATACCTACGGACAAACGTCTGTAACTAAAACCCTACAAATTTCCAAAATCCAGCACAAGCATGATAAATGAATTATGGTTGCACCAATCAAATTGTTTTGACCTCACTAGTACGATGGTACCCTTTGTGTAGGCCAATTTTACCTGTATCAAGAAACCCCAAACCGTGACCTCAAACCCTAGCCATGGATGTCACACGTATAAGCCTCAAAAATCTAATTAAACAATCCAGACATGTTAGAAATACATCAATGATCACAAATATATCATTAAATCATGCTAATGATGCAAGAATGGTTGTAATCGATTTGAAGAAAATAAGAAAACTGTATGAGATGTAGCGAGCGTTTCTGGGCGTGAAAGGACCTGCAATCGATTGGGTTAGCTTCTGGGAAGGTCCAGGAATCGCTTAGGAATGTTGGAAGGCCTTGAATTGTCCTCTAGGGTAGAGATCAGATCACCATTTTTTGCCAAAATTTTGAGTTTGTTCTAGGGTTCTTAACGGCTGCAACCTCTTATTTTTTGTGCCTGGCTTTGTTCATTATATATCCCTAAGTGAATTAGCATTATAAAAATAGCTGGTATCTTTGCAACTTTTGAAGATTTGATTTGGTTTTTATGTTGTATGATATCTTTCCAAATTTGGCCTAATCATGTCATTTTTGTGCCAATTAACTTTGATTCGATTTGATCTGGATATGCCAGCATAATGAGCTTGTGATTCTGTCCAAAAATCCAATCAAAATAAATATTTGCTATTATTTACCATTTATTTGATTTAATTCAATTTTTAATTAATAAAAAATCAAAATAAAATAAATAGTAAAGCAAATAACATGTGGGTGAATATTTGGGTCATGGACCATGTTATAAGTGAGGTTCAAGCATAAAAGGTTAAGCCCATTTTGCAAAAAAAAAAACAATTTTGAGCATTTTTTACTTTTGGCAATTTTGCAAAAATGGGCAACTTTGACAAGGCATACATCTTCCAATTTTAACCCTAGAGAGGTGTTCTTGGACTTTTTACAAAGCTTAGGATGTCCCCTAAAGAACCCTTTTGGTCTTATCTCAATTGGGTCTTCCATGTACATGTAAGAAGCTTTGACCCAAAAAATGTTTTTGTTGACTTTTAAAAAGGACCTATAATGTGGAAATTCATATCTTTTGTGAGTGCATATTTTGGACTTGAGAGCTGAAGATGAATTGTAGGGAATTGCATTCTCTTCAAAATGAGCCTTGGATGGAAAATTTCTGATAAAGTATGAGGAGGTTATGCTTGGTCAAAGTTTGGTTGACTTTTCCTAAGAAACCCTAATTTAGCAACTTTTTGGTTTTGATGAATTTGGGACATTCCTTGAGAAATCATGATCAACCCTTGATCAAATGATGGATATAACTTCAAAATGTTGATGTTGACCAAAACTCTTAAAGTTTGACTGTATGTGGGTCACCATTGACTTTTGACCTAATATAGTCGATTCTCAAGTATCTGAGCAGTTGACTGAGCAAACTTCTTGTGCAAGGCTTGAAATTTGACATGGAGGGTCTTGAGAGCATATTAGGACCATGGAAAGCATATGAAGTCTTTGGAGTCCACCCATCTTGATGAAAATGGAAACCCTAGTTTAAGATACATTGCCTTAGGAGAGAGTTTGTCTGGTCAACTCTTGGGCAACCTTGAGCAAATTGAGGACCTCTAGGAGTATGTTTTGAATAAAATGAGAGGGCAAATTTTGGGATACAATAGTTACTATGGTTAGAGTCTTTCATGTCTGAACTCAGAATCCCGTTTCACACTCCCACGTTCCTCTATGACAATCTCAATGTTATTTTATTATCTCACAATCCAGTTCTACATGCTCGTATGAAACATATATAACTTGAGATTCACTTTGTAAGAGAAAGAATTATAACTGAAAAAAATACTAATCCGACATATTCATGTTGCTGCACAACTTGCATATGCACTTAGTAAGATGCACTTACTAAGCCGTTTAGTACAACAGCCTTTCAAGAATTGAGAGACAAACTCAAAGTTGTGAATGAAGATCACTATCCTTTATCCTTTAGTTTTAGGGGTGGTGTTAGAGAGGTGCCTTATTACTAATTAACATTAATTAAACACTGATAAGTAGTTTGGTGGTGTGTTATGTTAGTTACAGAGTTTGTTAGTACTTATGTTTAAAAGTTTCTGTTAACCCTATAGCTACTACTAAATATAAATACTTCTAATATATTGTAAAGTAAAGTGATGATGAATAAACAGTGTTTCAGATACCACTTTCTTTTCTCTACTTGAATTAGCATTACCGCGTATCTGGAAACAGGTTTAGAGTGATGAGCTTCACTCTTCACTTTCTGAAGTAAATAATTAATTTACTATTTTATTTTTGACAAATTATATATTATCAATAAGAGATAAATATATTTTTGAGTTTTATAATTATTTCAAATTTTATTTTTAGTTTTTATAAAAAAATAATATGTTTTTGTTTTTATAAAAAGATTTATTTATGTAATTTTAATTTCCGCTATTTTCTAATATTTTAAAAAGTGTTTAATTATTTAATTGTTTTTTTGGAATATTATACTAAGTTTCTTTATCAAATTTTAAAATTTTTTAAAATTAAAAGGATTAAATATGAATTTTAAAATTTTTAAAAGATAAAAATAAAATTAATGAAAATTTCGATTTAGAAATTAAATTTTAAATTCTTTTTTTTTCAAAGAATTTTTTATAACGTTCTAAACATATTTATAAGATAATCATTCAAAAATAAATATTGATTTAACAATAGAAACTATAGAAACTAAAATTACCTGCATGATAATTTTATAGCGATTAAAACATGACATTTATTAATAGGAACTAAAAATAAAATTTGATAATTTTTTATAGAGATCAAAAATATGTTTAATCCTATCAATAATTTATCATTAATATTCTAAATTTGACAATTTAAATAAATATTTTTAAATAATAATAATAATAATAATAATAATAATAATAATAATAATAATAATAATAATAATAATAATAATTTTCTGAATTATTATAAGAGGTGAGCATAAATTGAAACAATTGTGTTCTTATAACATTAGTGAAGAAAAAAACGTGTAGCAACTACACCTCAAGCCCTTTTCCTCTAAGTTTAGAGAAGAGATATTTAACACATACTACATATAAATTTATGTGATGCTCACTTCACAACCACTAATAATTTTCCATTTATTTATAAGAATCACAGTCAAACCAAATAGCACAGGAATATAAAAAATTCCATTTTATTTTTTTCTTTTAATTTCCAAAACAGCTGGATATCATTCACCCTTAAGAAACAAACAAAAAGCTATTAAATGAACAATTCAAACCAATACAAGTGTATCGAAAACTCATAAGACTAACAAGAGGTTAATTTTATTGTTAAATTTAACCCGTTCAACTAAAACAGATTAGCGACAAAAAAAACTGCTAATTAAAGGGAATCACAGTGATTAGTAATAATAATCCAACGTGGGACCCGGCACCGTTTACTGACTCCATCCAGCTCATATCTTAGTAACAAACTCTCCACCTCATCATTTTTCTTTGGCACCCCATCATGAAAAGAGTTATATAACACTTTTCACCTCTTGTTTTATCCTTTTCTTTTTCAAACAAAAACTCAACCATGACAGAAACAGAAACAAATAAAAATATAACTCTCTTTTTATATTACCCTATTCCTATTCTTCTATCTTATGTGATTAACTTGTTCAAGAAAAATATTGAACCTCTTTTCGATCTAACTACCATCACTGCTACACAATCTGAGTCTGTTTCTGTTTCTGGTTTGGCTCTTGTTACGGCCATCACTGATAAGGCTCCGGTTCCGAATGTTGTTGAATCTACGATGGTGAATTCGAAGCGAAATCTGTTGCGGACGCGGATTGAATTTCTCTCTGGAGATGTTGATGGTTTGATGTCGTGCACTGAGAGTCTGGGATTTGAAAGCTCTGATGAGAGGAGAGATCGTGATAGAATGGATGTGAAGGTGAATGGTGATGAGAATGATGAGATTTGGAGGAGGAAGATTGCTATGAAAAGAGGTGAAAGTAGAGGAAATTGGATGAGGTCGCTTCCGCCGCCGATTCCGTCGTTGAATCGGAATGGTAAACCTAGTTTTTATCTCAGGCCGGTGAGGAAAGACGGGAGGTTGGAGTTAACGGAAGTTAGAATACATCGACCGGATATTCTTCACGCTTCACGGCGTGATGGACGGTTGACATTGCATCTAATACCAGATCGAGAAAGTGACGATGAAGAAGAGGAAGAAAGTGAAGAAGAAGAAGAAGAAGTTGAAGAAAATGAAGAAAATGAAGAACTTGAGAAGGAGGAGGAGGAAGAAAATGTGGAAGTTTCTATGGTAGTGGGAAATAGTAATGAAGGGTTAAGGAGATGTCATGAAATGGTGAATCAACAACATCTTCTTGTTCATGGGAACCGAATTCGAATGTGTGTGTGATATTTTAGGAAGGACTTATGTTTTCAATTTTCTACTATTTTTTTATTAATAATCATCAAATTTTGAAGTATTCTTATGTTTCAGAGAGAACAAAAAACGAACATATTAGGCTATGTTTCCTTTTCTTAATTTCATTAGACATGTAAAAATTATCTATGAACTTGTTAAGATTACTTTGTTATATTGACATGGACGTGTGAGGTTCTAATTTTGTGGGCAAAAAAATGGTTAGAAATTGATGATTATTTTATACCGATAATATGGGTAAAAATGGACATTTTAGATGAGTTACTTAAAAATGTAAGACGTTTTCTCAACAATAATTAATTTTTTGGGGGGCATTTGATGTGTGTATGTATTAGTCAATTTAAAAAAGATAATGAGAGTGACATGTTCAAATTATTAGATGAGTGATTCATAACAAACAAGTATAGATATTTGGCTTGTACATTTAAGCTCTATTTGGAGGAATGTTTTTGAGTTTATATTTTATAAGTTTGTATGATAATAAAAAATTAGTAAGTCTTTTTTTATTACAAGTTTATAATTTATTTTATTAATTTATAGTTTATTTTTTAAATGCTTTTAAATATTGTTTAAGTTTATATTTATTTTATTTTTATTTTTATCTTTATCAATTTAACTAAAATCCATTTTTACTTTGTATAATTTATTTTAATTTAAAATAAATTAATAATATATTAAACATTTTTTATGTTATTTTAATTTATCAATTAGTTGAACAGCTAAATTATCAAATATTTCAATTAATTTATAAATTATAAATCATCAATCATCAATTATAAATTATAAATTTTTAGTTATAAGCTATCAATTATCAATTAACTTATTAGTCCATCGTTATTTTTATCAAAGAGAGTCTTGTAGTACTCTCCATAGTAGTATTAATAATAATAATAATAATAATAATAATAATAATAATAATAATAATAATAATAATAATAATAATAATAATACTCGCTCTAACTTTTATGTTTTTACTGTTGGTGCAAGGTAATAAAGTGGAAGAAGAAGAATGAACAAAGAATGATAATAAAAGACTACTGTATATCAAAATAGAGGAGATAAAGTAGGGTACAATATTGATAGCCTAGAATAACATATTTATACTAAATATTGAAAATGCCAAAAGGCCCTATTAAAGGATAAGCATTTGGGAATTATAGAAATTAACTAAATTGTCTTTTTTCAATACCATCCCTTAATTTATATTTTCTATCAGAAGTTAACGACGCCAATTTCAACTCTCAAGCGAAGAAATTGGTCTGTCTTAACTACCTTCTTCAGAAGATCTGCTAGTTGTTTCTAGGTGTTGCAGTGCAGAACTTCTAACACTCCTTCCTGCACTTGACTTCTGAGAAAATGATACTTCGTCTCAATGTGCTTGTTTCTTCCATGTAGCACTGGATTCTTGGCAAGATCAATTGCAGACTTATTATCAATCATCAACTTCAGAGGTTCCTCAACTTCAACCTTCAGATCATGCAAGAGATTCAGAAGCCAAACAACTTGACAAGCAGCTATAACACCTGCGATATACCCAGCTTCACATGTTGACAGAGCCACGACAGGCTGTTTCTTGGAACTCCAGGAAATGGGACCTCCCAGAAATTTAAACAAGTATCCAGAAGTACTTCTCATGTCCACTGTCTCCACACCAGTCAAAATCAGAATAACTTACTAATTCTGGTTCTGTCTTTCTTTCAGAAGGAAACAACACTCCATATTTCAAAATTCCCTTGATATATCTCAGAATTCTGACAGCAACTTGGAAATGAGACCACTTTGGATTACTCATGAATCTGCTAACCAATCCAATTGTATAACAAATGCCAGGTCTAGTATTGCATAAATACCTTAGAGAACCAACCAACTGTTTGAAGGTTGTAGTATCAACAGAATCACCATCAGAGTCAGAATCCAATTTTTGATTGGTTTCTGATGGTGTCACAATAACTTTACAATTCTGCAGCTTAAATCTCTTCAGAAGTTCTAGTTCATACTTCAACTGATGCAGAATGATACTCTTCTTCGAGTACAGAATCTCCATCCCTAGGAAATATGTCATATTTCCTAGATCTGTCATCTCGAACTCATTCATCATAACTTCTTTGAACTTCTTTATATCTTTTAGGCAGCTTCCTGTTAGCAAAATGTCATCAACATAGAGACACACCAGAATCCCATTGTTATCAAAGTGTTGCACATAAACGCCATATTCCATCTCACATTTATGAAACTTCTGCTTCTTGAAAAATGAATCAATTTTTAGATTCCAAGCTCTGGGCGCTTGCTTCAATCCATACAGAGCTTTATTCAACTTGTATACCATCCCTTCCTGATTCTTTTTCACAAATCCAGGAGGTTGTGACACGTAAACTTCTTCCTGTAATAGACCGTTCAGAAATTCATACTTCACATCTAGATGCATCAAAGGCCAATTTATATTTGCAGCTAAAGCAATCACCAGTCTGATTGTTTCACGCCTAGCTACAGGCGCAAACACCTCAAAGTAGTCTAGCCTAGGTTTCTAAAGAAAACCTCTAACTACTAGCCTAGCTTTGTACTTGCCAATTGAACCATCTGGCTTAAGTTTCAACTTAAAAACCCATCTGACACCGATGGATTTTTTCTTATCTAGAAGCTTAGTCAATTTCCGCATTTTTTTCCTTTCTATTGCCTCAAGTTCTTCGTTAATGGCATTCAACTATTCTTTCTTCTCGAGAGCTTCTTCAATGCCCACTGGTTCAGAATCTACTAACATGGCACACTGAACGACTTCTCCTTCATAATCAACTTCATTATCCTGCAACATGTCGAAATCTGCAAACCTTCTTGTTTTTTGTATGATTCTCTGTGGTCTTTGAACTTGTTCTGAAACTACACCATAACTACTACCTTTAGAGTTACCACCTTTAGAGTTTTCCCTTCCAGAACTATGATCACCATCTGATTCTGGATCATCATCAGCATCTAGATCAGAATCAGATCCACTCTCAAAATCTCCTTCTGACTCATCTTCAGAATCTTTAGAATCAGATTCATCTTCTGATTCTGACTTACCTTCAGAACTTTCTAAAACATCTTCAAAAATTAACTCTGGTGTTGGCATTACACTAGAATCTGATTGAGACTTGTTCCAATCCCATGCTTCAGACTCTTTTACCACAACGTCTCTGCTGACTTCAACTTTATTAGTTTCTGGACAATAAATCTTATACGCACCTGTGTCGTACCCCAAATTTTCCCTACCTCGATAATTTTATTTTTCTAGATTAAAATAAAAAAGAAACGTTTAATCAAGGATGATACGACATTATCTGATGGCCCATTCTTAAAATTTAAGTCAACCAGGGGGTGTATTCTAATTCAGGAGAGTGCGGCTTTATAAATCAGGAAGACTCATAAACCCATTCACGAAGCATGTTGGCCAATGGCCCATGCGATTCGAAAATGGAATATTAGTTCAAGAGAATAATAATTAAGTTCTTATAGTAAAACCCATTTAGGGATTATTATTGTTAGTAAAAAAGGGGTGCGACTTCAAATTAACTGAGCCCATTAAGCTTCTTTAGTTGACCCATTTCTATTTTTTTATCCAAACAAGGGTGTGTTTATCAATATAAGGCCCATCTAGTGATTAGAGAGGAAAATAAATATTCTTGTTAAAATTATTGTTTTTTGTTTCAATAGAAAAAAAGAGATATACAAAAGAAATAATGTTATTAGAGAAAAAACTGTTTGTTGTTTTAAAATAATATTTGTTTCAAGAAATTATAAGGTAATGTTCTTTGCTTTTACAGTAATGTTTAGTTATTAAAAAATAAAATATATTGTTATGGGATAGTGCGCAAGCCCAATAGAATGTGAAAATTTGTTGCAGGCTGGATAATTAGCGCATGCCCAATTGAGGTTATAACAACCACTATTTTAATCAATCCAAAGTTTAGGCGCAATTCTTGCAATTAACTGGTACTGTAGAGATCATGATTGAAACACATTGGGAATCAAATATTAAAACAAGACAGTCCAAGCCCAGGAAATATACTAAAAAACGGAATCCAAAAATCAATTATGCAGAAAACAAATCCTTTTTACAACAGAAATTACATCAATCTTCATTATACATTGCTTTACAGTGAAAACAAATCAAAATCAATCACAAGTAAATCTAAATCCCTAATTTATCGTAATTACAAAAAATGTATAAATACAGAAAAGGATACAGAAACAAGGAGGAGGCACGAAGACAGAAGAAGAGGATATACAGAAGAGGCGAGAAAATTGTTACAGTAGGCGTGATCAAGAACATAAGACGATACAGAGAAAAGGGGCGATTGGGGTTTCACTATCGGAAACCACAATCGTCGTTGTAAACCTAGAAGCTATTGCCCCACTGCTAGTGCAGTCGCCGCCGGAGCCTTCATCCACCACCATCTTCAAACTCACCATCCGCCGCCGCTACTCCATTCCAACTCGCTGTAACCTATAAACAAGGAGAAGAATAAGGATTAACGAAGCACGAAAAATCAGAAAACAGAATTGCAAGGGATAAACGAACTTAGCTCTATTTTTTCTTTTACTATTTGTGTTGGTTATGACGCGATGGAATTCGTTCGGTACTTGGAGCGCCGTCGTGGTGCTTATGGAGATTAGGGTTAAAGAAGGGGGAAAGGGTTGTACTAGGTCAGAGAGAAAGAGAAAAGAGATGAAGGTGAAGTTTCCTGTAAAATAAAATGAAAATGAAATAAAAACGAAATAACATATATTTCGTCAAATCCAGTGTACGCACGTCCATAGTAGTTTCTGTGTTCCCTCAATATCATCCAGTGGATCTTGATCAGACGACCATTAAGGCCAAGTCTGTACGGTAGTTACCATACTCTATGCCACACACAATCATTTAAGCCCCTCCTCAAATGTGTATTGGGCCTAGCCCGATTAGTTTTAATACCCCCCTCTTTTCTATAATTATTAAACACAAAAACAACATGCACCCCCCTGCCTGGACTCATACATGGGCCTAGTTCCTATTAATTGTAACACTCCCTATTTTACTCTCCCTTTAGAAACTGCACCCCCCTGAGTTAATTAATTTATTTTCTTTTATAATTCAATTATTTTATTTTTTTCTCCTATTTTTTTATAAATATACATATATATTATTTATTAATAATTATTAATGTTATCAAATATTAGTCTTTACTATTATTATTATTATTATTATATTTTCTATTATTATTACTGTGATGCGGTGGGAGAACTGACTTGAAGGTTTTGCGTTTGATCGCAAATGTTGCGGTTAGCAAGAGTCACCACCGACTTTTCTTTTATCCAAAAGGAAAGGTGAAAAAGCACAGGAAAGACCTTTGAGATTGTTTCTTGAGTTCGGGGGGTAGATTATGAAAAGGGAAGGTATTAACACCCTTTTCATCCATGGTTATCCATGGGCTCTTAGTTACTTGCTAGATCACTTGCTTTTTGTTTGAAATTGTGTTTTGTGTGGTTTTTGAAAGTATTTTGTAAAGAGACCTTTGTTTAGGCAATCTTTGTAATGATTCTCATTCGTAAGAATGTATACAAAGATGTTTGTCTTTTGAAAATGTTTTCAAGTTTTGTAAAATGTTTTGAAAGTGTAGGTTTTTATTTTGAAAATAGCAAGGATTTTTTGTTTGAAATTGAGCAAGTAATTAGGAGAAATCTACCTACTCAAATGTCTTTCTTGTTCATTTTCTTTTCCTTTGACGTTGTTGTCTTACCATTGATTTGTTAAGCAACCCTATCTTTGGATGTAAACGTGACGGACGTGGGTCATCGTATAACCATGATTAGCAATGTTGCGAGGTATCTTAGCATTCTTTTTTAGGGACTAAGATCATTTGTAAGGAAACTTAGATAGCGTCATCGAGGGACTATGATCTTGTATTTGTTTGTTTTTGCTAAGATACCTTACATGTGTAATATGTCCATTTTGTATAAGGCAACCAAGTGGGATAACCCTAGGGGTGCTTGTGTGCAAGTGTATTATTTTCATGCTTGATTTTGTCTTGAATTAGGGTTTGCTATTTGATTGATTTTGTTCTTTCCATACAAACCCTAATTATTAACATTTGTATATAAAGCGATAAATTGCGGAACTTTAAAGTTACTACGCTATTACAATACTTGTGGGAGGGGGTATACAATTTGTGAATGGGGATTGCAATAATATAAACCTAACTAATCTATTACAACAAAATTGAATAAATGTACAAGGAAATGAATAAATATAAAGTACAAATGCAAATGGAAAAAAATAATTTTTGTTTGGATTTTTTATGAAAAGAGGTTTTAACCTAACCCTAATTAGAGAAAAAAATAATTAACTAAAATTAATTAAATTAATTTAAACTAATTAAGAAAAAGAAAATTAATTAAGAAAACATTTTTGAATAAATCCCTAATTCTATTTAGTTGATTAAAAGAAAATATGTTTAGAGAAAAGTATTTTTTTTTGTATTTTGTCATGTAAATAAATTATAGCGTTATAAAATATTTTTGGCTTTTTCTTTATTAAAATAATATATTTAAATAGGTATAAAAGAAAATAAATAATAACCTAGTTTTAATTTAATTTACAAGATAATTAGTAAAGATAAATAAAGTATGATGAATAAAAATAATTTTTTGTGTGAGAAAAAAATATTTAAATTATGTCAAAACATAAATCTACTATTTTTATATTTTTTTATGATTTTTTAGTATTTTAGAAAATATATTTAAAAGGAAAAATGAAATAAATAAATAAATAGAAATAAATGGGCCAGGGGGTGCCAAAAGTAGGCAGAGAGGTGAGCTAGCAAAAAAAAATAATGCCAGGCCCAAAGAGCCCAGTGCCTGCAAAAAATGTTAGAAAATCAGAAAATATGAAAAAATGGGCAAAATGGTACCACTGGGGCTCGAACCCAGGTCCCTAAGGTTAACAGGCGCGCGCTTTACCACTGGGTTGGCTATACATCCGTTTATATAAACAAAAAAATAAATATGTAAGGCAAATCAAGTCCTGATGACTTCATCTTCAACCTCCAGTCGGTGTACCTGTAACTTCTTCATTTCTCAACAAAAATGGAAGATGACAAAATGAAAGTTGTTGCATTCTTCCTCACGATTCTAACCATTTAAATAACTAAAGCTAAAAGTCAAAGATAAATGAGAATTTCTCTGGCCTTAATTTGAACCCTAAAAATTTCAGAAACTTCAACTCTAAAATTCTCTAAGCTCAGGCCATATAAATGCAAACTATGGATATCTACAGCTTCGTGGCAATGAGGTCTACATTTTATCTTCACAAATGCAATCCTAACAATGCCTAAGTAATGATATAGAAGTTCAAGAAAAATACCTAAAAACTGGAAATCGTGAAATGGATTTGAGCTTATTTCAGGCAGTGCTGATGATCAGGTTAGCTTCCTTGGACCTCTAGGAAGCTAATGCAATGGTTGGCTTGAGCTGAAAGTGGTTGGGGAGATTTGGAGAAGTCAAGTTGCAGACCCCTTTTTTTTGAAAATGGAACTTGATGATGGAGGTGTTACAGTTGAGCAAATGGACTTTGGGTGGTTTGTATTTGATGTTTAGAAGCTTTTGGAAGTGAAAGGCCAAAGAACGCACGAGGGGATTTGGAGTTTGGTATGTAAAGTCAGAACTTGCACAACTGTTGTACCCCAAAATTTGCTCTCCCATATTTATCAAAACATTTCAAGAAAATTCACAAGTCCAACCCGGCGCGTTATATTCAGGTGTTCTTTCGCCAAGATATCTCTGATAACGTATTCTCAAATTCAGGTTCGGCTCAAGAGTCAATTCTTTAAAGAAGGTATCCGAATGTGTGAGTTTTCTCGAAGAAATATGGTGAAAAAGTGTGCTGAAAGTGCAGTTTTTACGCGCTAAAAAATTCATAACTTGAAGATCGTGGCTCGTTTTGAACCCGTTCCGGTGGCCAAAATTCCGTCTTGACATTATCTACGTTTTCATCTCTCACGGATGGAAGCCAATTTCGATCAGAAGGTCTTCAAAAATGTGGATTTATCAAGTATTTTCGTGCAGAAATTTGTGACAGAAGTTTATTTGCGTCATGTTCAAAAAATCATAACTTGGTCGATTTTCATCGTATCGAGCTGGTTCCGGTGCCAAAATTTCATAAATTGAGTTGGCTACATTTTCACAGAAGGTATTGAGTTCAAACGGTATTCAAAAGGCCTTCGTTTTTTGCTCAGAGTGCGTGACACGCTGAAAATCCTGAATGCTGAATATTATTTCATCTGGGCCGAAACTTCGAAAATTCATAACTCGGTCAATTTTTATCGGATTGGACTCATATTTTTACACAAGGTTACTGAATCATAGATCTACAACTTTGCTTCAAAAGTCGAGACCAAATTATGCACCGATCAATACCAGTTTTTTATTGAAGAACGTGTCAGAGTCGACACTGAAGCCCAAAATAAGTTTGTCTGAGCTGAAACTTCAAAAATTCATAACTAATTCACCGTTTATCCGATTGAGTCGATTTTCGGACAGGAGTTAGTTCTCGATGTCGGCTACATTTTGTTTTCACATTTCAACTTCAAAAAATGCACTTAAGTCCCTGCGATTTAGCCTGGAAAGTGACGAATTCAAGTGAATATTGGAGGCCCAATTGCACATTCAAAGCCCATTTGCTTTACCCTAATTTTCATTATATAATCACCTTCTTTTCACACAAACCAAAAAAGAGAAAGGGAGGAAAAAAAGAGGGGAAGAGAAAAAGAGAGAAAAAACCTTGCCACAACACTGTTGGAATATCAAACTCTTTCAAGAACCCTAAAACCTTGAAATCCTTATTACAAATCCCTCTCTCACTACAAACAAGTCATCACAGTTACAAACCAATACCTCACTATTTCTTCAGTAAGGATAAGGCTGGCTTGATCTCCATGATCCAAATTTTCCAGTAAGGCATAAAAACATTCAGGTCACTAGTTTTCCAGTAAGGGTAAGATTGATTTGATCTCCATGATCAAAAGGGTATAATCATTCATACATGCCATATTGTGCCTAAACATTAAATTTCTTCATATGTTGGTTTTATTTGAATTTTTATGATTTTATTTAATGTGTTCATGAGGTTGCAGATTTAGACAGGATCCCATGCAAGTTCATTAAGGAACATTGAGGCCAAGACACAAATGGCCAAAAGCCAAATGGCCAAAAGCCAAAAGCCAAATGGCCAAAGTAGAACATTTTATGCATGACACCAATACATGGCGAGGCAGACATTAAGCCAGACATTAAAGGAACGTTGAAGCCAGAACACAAATGGCCAAAAGCCAAAAGCCAAAAGCCAAATGGCCAAAGTAGAACAACTTATGCATGAAACTCAATCCAATGGCCAAAGAATGCAGATCACGGTACTCAGGAGTCAATACTTCAAAAAACCTCCCCTTGGGCCAGACACCCCCTATGGTTTGCTCAATTTTTAATTTTTATTTGTTTTTCCTTTTTATTCTTTTAATTGTTTTTTAATTGTTTTCTTTTAATTCCATAAAATAATTTTCATAATAAATATAAAATACAGAAAAATCAAAAAAATGTTTATTTTATTAATATTAATTTTACTATTATTATTTTTGTAAATAAACTTTAAACAATTAATTAGATTAATTTAGGTTTCAAAACTTTAATATTTTTCTTAATAAATTAAATATGTAGAAATTAGGGTTTTTAACTTTTTCATCATTTTTTTAATAAATAATTTTCTCATCATTATTATTATTATTAACTACTAATTTATTTTGTAAATAAACATGTACATAAATTCTTTAGTAAATTAAGTTAAACTTTAACATTTTTCTCAAATAATTAAAAATAACTTAGAATTAGGGTTTCTTTTAATTTTAATTTTAATTTTCTTATTTCATAAATGCAAAAAAACCTAAAAAACACTTCTTTTATTTCAATAAATAATTAATTAATTTTTAATTTCAATTTAACTTCAAAAGGGTCCAACGCCCTCGTTTCCAATCTTATTTCAATTCGCGCGTTTTATTTCGTTTCTTTTAAATATTTATGTAATTCTCCCAAAGCCATGTAACTCGGACATTTTATATTTCTCGTACTTTAGTTCTTTATTTATTTTCTGTCAAATCGGGTTCTGGAAATTTTGGCGATGTGGACCCGCGCCTTTTGTAATAGTTTAGAACTTTTAATTTTCCGCATCTTTTTAACTGCTAATAAAATGCATGCAAGAATGAATGACAAAAAAATAAAAACAAACGCATAGATCACTAATAACATGACAAGATAAAATATTTGAATCTGACACACGAGTCACACGCCACCCCTAGGGTACGCCTCACTGTTGCCTTGCCTCGAAAGGTGATCGTCGAGTAGAGGATGTCTTAGTAAGTCCTCATGATCCGGGAACCTGGCATGAGGGTAGCTTCTAAGGTGTCTTCCCATTGCTCTGGTGATCACCATGTCCCGAACCTCGAATTGACCCGAACACCTCCAACGGTGGTGCTACCTACCTCTCAATGGTGGGATGGCACTACTTTAAAGGACATTTACACAGACGAATTCCTTAGGGTAGGTAGACGACTCTAGATACTTGCTCTAAATTTCAAAACAAAAATTCAAAAATACTTTTCACACCAACACATTTTCAAAAGCTTTCGAAAGCAAATTTTCAAACACTCTTGAGGACTGATACAAGAGTCGAACTGAAATTTTCAAAGAAACTTTTTTAAAACCCACAGTTGAAAAGCAAACAAACCATTTTTTGAAAACACAAGTGAGCAAGTATCTAATAGCCCATGGATAACCATGGATAGAAAGGGTGCTAACACCTTCCCTTTCTATAATCTACCTCCCGAACCGAGAGCAATCTCTATAAGGAATTTTTCTGTGCTTTTGTCCTTTCCATTTGGAGAAAATAAAAGACGGTGGCGACTCTTGCTTCCGCGACATTTCGCGAACCAGCGTTAAACAGTCAGTTCCATATCCACCGATCACAACAACAATGGTGTTTTGAGATAATTTCTGATTAGAGGGAGTTTGAGTGAGTTTCAGGGGCTTCAAGCTCATGTCCTAGCTTACAAATGGTGCTTCTATTTATAAGCAACAAGTTTGGAGACTTGTTGTTGGTAAGAATTTGAATTTGCATCCTTAAGCTAAACATGTGATTTTTGAGAAAACAAGTTTCAATGTCTTGTGTACTTGCTAAGATAGAGTGGTTATTCTTTAAACACACTTTCTTATGACTTTGTAGATGAAGTGTGATCAGAGGGAACCAGTTAGAGGCTCAAGAGTGGACTTTATGCATAAAGCTTGCTTTACAAGAATGGTATTGTTAACTTTCTTCCCAAAATGGCAATGTGAATTGGATAAAGCTTAAACCACTTGGATTATATCTCAAAAGTTTGTTTAATCCATTAATTATAGAGTGATAAATAATTTTGAGGCCTACAAAGCAAAGATTATGCACCCTAACATTTATTTGTATTTGTGTTCATCATGAAAATGACCTATAATTCAAGTGACAAAACCCCAACTTCATCTCTTTGATTCTCTCTACTCAAGAATGATCTCAAGGAGTTCTTTGACATTTTGGAAATCTTGAAATTTGCTCTACAAATAATCTTTGAATTGATTTTGAATATTCCCCTTGTAACTATGTGAAAAATTGCCATGAAGTTAGGTCAAAAATCTGCCTAACTAGGGCAAAATTTCATTAAGTCTTTTTTAGTTCATGAGCATGTATTCATAAAATTATAACTTGAGATCCAAGAACTTTTAGGAGAAGTTAGGTGAAGCGAAGTTGTAGATTTTATGGAGATATACAACTTTCATGTTGGAGGTTTCCTTTAAATCATCTTGCATCATAATGAAAAAAATGCTCAAAGTTATGAAAAAATAAGAAATTTTTGACACTTAGAAAAATTTCTAAGTTTAGAAATTTTGACTTTTCAAAATGAAATCTTGATTTCTTGATGAATAAGTTTCTTATTTTGACATATTTTTATGAATTGTGATCTTTGGTTCTTGAATTTGATCAAAAAGACAAAGTTTGACTTTTCAGTATACAATTGACTGCAAAATTCATCTGTCAATCCAATAGATGTGCAATGTTTTGAATCATGTCATTAGGTCAAAATGATGCAATTGGACTCTTGAGATCATTCCTTAAACCAATTGACCACATGCTAGGTCAAAATATCAGAAATTGCCCTTTCTCAATCAAAACCCTAATTTTGACCATTTTGCCCTTTTGGAGATTTGATCAAATTTCTTGAGGAATTATGGTCCAAACTTGACCAAATGATACATATGAGTCTAAAATGTTGATGTGGATCAAAAATTATGAAGTTTGATTGTAAATTATCCATGGTTGACTTTTTCCCCAATACAACTGATTTTTAAGTCAACTGTTCAATTGACTGAGCAAAAGAGTGATTTAAGGCTTGAAACTTGGCATGAGTAATCTTGGGGGTCCATAATGATCCATGAAAGTAATATGAGACATTGGAAGTTCAAATTTTTTTGTGAAAACTCAAACCCTAATATTGGTCATCAGTGCATAAGAAGGTGTCTTGAGCTGATCAAACCCTAGTGCAGTCTTGAGCCCAAGGAGATCTTATGAGAAAATTCTTGATAAGTGAGAGGGAAAATTTTGGGGTTCAACAGCTGCCACTGTTCAATCTTCTTAAGACTAAAGAGTTAGATTGGCATGTTTTTCCAATCGTGACTCGAAGGTGGAAGATGATTGGACATTAAAGCGCCCATAAATTTGCACTCGGTGATGTGATGGTTGAGGGAATGGGCTTAAAGATGCCATTTCGAGAGATGATAGAAAGTTTTTTTTTGGAGATGGGCTTGTAGATGCCATCAAAGAGTGATTTTTTGCATTGTAATTTGTAAGCTGTAAGAATGAGTATCAGAATGACGTCCGTGTCTGGAGCATATCTGAACTGTATCTGGGAGCTGATTTTTAATGATCATCAGAATGGAATCCGTATCTAGAGCGTATATGAATTGTATCTGAGAAGTTGAATCTGAATGAGTAACAGAATGGCGTCCGTATTTGGAGCGTATCCGAACTGTATCTGAGAGGTTGACTTGAACGAGTATCAGAATGGCATCCGTGTTTGAAGCGTATCTGAACTGTATATGAAAAGTTGACTTGAATGAGTATCAGAATGGCATCTGTATCTGGAGCGTATTTGAACTGTATCTGAGAAGTTGAATCTGAATGAGTATCAGAATGACGTCCATATCTGGAGCGTATCCGAACTGTATCTGAGAAGTTGACTTGAATGAGTATCAGAATGGCATCCGTGTCTGAAGCGTATTTTATCTGTATCTGAAAACTTTGAACATTGTTAATGGTAGTTGTTAACCTTATCCTGAAAAGGGTAAAATGTTATCTAAAATGCAATGTTTATGTTGTATGAAATGCATAGTATAATGCATTTGTGTTATCAATGTTTATGATATATGGATGCAATGTATGCGTATGTGAGCTAGTTTGCTGCACTGCTATTGGATTGGGGAAAATAAATCCCTGACTGCTGCTGAGGATATAAGTCTTTATGTTGTGAAGTCTAAGTGTTGATGAATTTCTATTTAGAGAAATAAACTCTGTTATAAAGGAAATTCCATGTACTTCTTGTAAAAATCCTGTTGTGAAATCCTGAGAAAATGAACGACTTCTACCGGGGATTGATAATGGAAGCTCGTTCCGCTGGGAATTAAACTGCAAACTGTGGGGGATTTACGGAAATAACTTAGAGAGATTTCCCTACCTCTTAAAGCCATTAGTAATTGTATTTTATTTTGTTTATTTGTAAACAATAATTATGTTCAAATGCATATGTTCATCAATGAATCATTGGACATTTTTGTAAACAAAACACAAGAGTAAAGCAAAAAACAGATAGTTTTGCACTTTCAAAGGAATATCTTTGTATTGACTTTGAGTAAGTATTTGTACAATGAGACAAACATTCTAGTAAGAGAATGATGTCGTAAAAAATGAAAATTTTGATACAAAGAAAGGATAGCTATGTGTAAAAATCCCATGGGGTTCCCATTTTTCTATAGCCTTTGTATCTCTGAGCATCTTGTCTATTTATTGCCTCGTCCAAAGATGATTGAATTGATCAGAACCTTTGAGTTTGTCAGTTGAAGCCAAAGGTTGTCCGTAAGGTGATCCAACGGGACATAGTCATACGCTTTAATTTCCTAACTTTTGCCTGGACCGCCCTTTCGGGTTTTCAGTCCACTGGGAAACCCTTTTTTGCCCAAGTCGCCCTTTCGGGTTTTCAACTTGTCGGGTGTACAGATTTTTTTGTTTTATCCCTAATTTTTGCCCGAACCTTTTTGGTTCGCCGGGATGCCCTTGTTTTGCCTGGGTATGTCAACCTAGCGGGTCTCTTATGCGTAGTATCTTTTGACTATGTCCGTGTTCGTAGGATGTGGCAGGTCGTCGCCATCCATGGTGGTCAAGATCATTGCCCCACCAGAGAATATATTTTTGATTACAAATGGTCCTTCATAGGTAGGAGTCCATTTGCCCCTGGGATCACCTTGCGGAAGTATGATGCGATTGATTACCAGATCCCCAACTTGATACACTTGGTGTCTGACCTTCTTGTTGAAATCTTTAATCATTCGTTTTTGATACATTTGACCATGGAAAACAACAGTAAGTCTCTTCTCATCAATCAAGTTTAGTTGATCAAGTCGAGTCTGAACCCAATCTTCTTCATTCATCCCTACATCCTTCACAATCCTCAGAGAGGGGATCTGAACATCAATAGGCAAGACGACTTCCATGCTGTAAGCCAGAGAATAGGGTGTTGCCCCGGTTGATGTGCGAGCTGTGGTACGATACCCGTGGAGAACGAATGGTAACATCTCATGCCAGTCTTTGTATGTGACTGTCATTTTCTGTATGATCTTTTTAATGTTCTTATTTTCAGCTTGGACAATGCCATTCATCTTTGGTCGGTAAGGGGAAGAATTATGATGCTGGATCTTGAATTGCTCGCACAAGGCAGTGATCATAGTGTTGTTAAGATTTGTAACATTGTCAGTGATGATCCTTTCCGGGATACCGTACCGGCAAATGAGATTTTGTTTGATGAAACGGGCAACAACATTCTTAGTAACAGAAGCAAAGGAGGCTTCCTGAACCCACTTTGTAAAATAGTCGATGGCCACTAGGATGAAGCGGTGTGCATTGGAGGCTGTCGGCTTGATTTCCCCAATCATATCTATTCCCCACATAGAAAAGGGCCAAGAAGCCATCAAGACATTCAGAGGAACCGGGGGTACGTGCACCTTGTCAGCATAAATCTGACATTTATGGCAGGTTCGAGAGTGTTGATAGCAATCTGCTTCCATGGTAGACCAGTAATAGCCTGCCCGTAGGATTTTCTTTTCCATCGTATGCCCACTGGAATGGGTGCCAAAAGTGCCTTCATGCAATTCATCCATGATCTTTTCAGCTTCAACCTTATCTACGCACCAAAGTAACACAAAGTCATGATTGCGTTTGTACAGAATGTCGTTACTAAGGAAAAATTTAGCAGATAATCTCCTTAATAACTTCTTATCATTGATTGAAGCTCCTTCTGGATATTTTTGAGCCTCGAGATACTTCTTGACTTCGTGAAACCAAGGCTAGTCCACTACTTCTTCAGTATTAATCTCGTGACAGTGCGCTGGTTCCTCCATTCGTTGAATGGAGATCTAGGGAGCCTCATTATCCCAATTAAGTTTAAACATAGATGACATTGTGGCTAGAGCGTCTGCTAGCTGATTTTCTTCTCGCGGGAAATGCTCGAAGGTAATCTTCTCAAAATGTGGTAGCAATGTCAAAACATGTTCTTTGTAAGGGATAAGGTTTGGGTGTTTGGTGTCTCATTCCCCTTTGATCTGACTGATAACCAAAGTTAAATCTCTGAATACACTCAAAGATTTGATCGCCAGGTCTATGGCAACTCTGAGACCAAAGATGCATGCTTCATATTC
The DNA here is from genome assembly GCA_948472305.1 of Vicia faba. Taxonomy (NCBI): domain Eukaryota; kingdom Viridiplantae; phylum Streptophyta; class Magnoliopsida; order Fabales; family Fabaceae; genus Vicia; species Vicia faba. The sequence continues at coordinate 1,261,117,932 of OX451740.1, forward strand.
TACCATATTGTTTGTACAATTGAAGCAGAGTCTTGCCGTAAAAGGAGTATGAAACCCTTCCGGAGATATGAGTACAACACCGATACTATTGCCAAGTGTGTTGGATTCCCCATCAAAGAACATGGTCCATAGAGATCCTTGTTCAGGTCCGTCATATGGCCTGAATTCTTCACAGTTGTCTAACGTCATGATGTCTTCATCCGAAAATTCAAACTTCATGGATTGGTAGTCTTCTACAGCTTGGTGAGCAAGGTGATCAGCTAGTACACTTCCCTTTATAGCTTTTTGGTTAGTATACTGTATGTCATATTCCGTCAGGATCATCTTCCATCTCGCTATTCTCCCAGAAAAAGCAGGCTTCTTGAAGATGTATTTTATCGGATCCATTTTAGATATCAACAAAGTAGTATGAGTCAGCATATACTGTCTTAGCCGGCGAGCAGCCCATGCCAGAGCGCAACAAGTTTTCTCGAGCAGTGAATATCTGGTTTCACAGTCGGTAAAATTTTTGCTCAGGTAATAAATAGCATGCTCTTTTCGGCCAAACTCGTCATGCTGCCCCAATACACACCCCATTGAGTTTTCTAAAATAGTCAGATACATGATCAATGGTCTTCCCTAGAATGGTGGATCAACACAGGAGGCTCTTGTAAGTATTCTTTGATTTTGTCAAAAGAAACTTGGCACTCGTCATTCCATTTGACTACCTGATCTTTCTTCAATAATTTGAAGATTGGTTCACAAGTAGCTGTCAGGTGAGAGATGAATCTGGCAATGTAGTTCAAACGTCCCAAGAACCCTCTGACTTCCTTCTCAGTACGAGTAGCAGGCATCTCTTGTATTTCTTTTACCTTGGCAGGATCTACTTCAATACCTTTGTTGCTGATGATAAAACCTAGGAGTTTACAAGACCGTACCCGAAATGTGCACTTGTTTGGATTCAACCTCAGCTTGTACTTCTTCAGTCTCTCAAATAGTTTTTGTAAGGGATCAAGATGCTCTTCTTCTGTTTGAGATCTGACTATCATATCGTCCACGTAAACCTCTATTTCGTGATGTATCATGTCATGAAATAGAGCTACCATGGCACGCTGATAGGCTGCCCCAACATTCTTCAGTCTGAATGGCATCACCTTATAGCAGAAAGTGCCCCACTGTGAGACAAACGTTGTTTTCTCCATGTCCTCAGGTGCCATTTGGATTTGGTTGCAACCCGAGAATCCGTCCATGAAGGAAAACACTTTGTGTTGTGCCATATTGTCAACTAGAATATCAATGTGGGGGAGTGGAAAATCATCCTTAGGGTTTGCCCTATTCAAATCTCTGTAGTCCACACACATTCGCACTTTGCCGTCTTTTTTGGGCACGGGAACAACATTGGAAACCCATTGGGGATAAGAGGTGACAACCAAGAATCCAGTGTTGAATTGCTTCATGACTTCTGCTTTAATCTTTTCTGACATATCAGGCCTCATGCGGCGAACCTTTTGCTTTACTGGTGGACAATCTTCTCTTGTAGGAAGACGATGTACCACAATGCCTGTATCAAGTCCCGGCATGTCTTCATATGACCAAGAAAAGACTTTAACATAATCGTGTAACAACTGAATCAGACACTCCTTGATACTGGGTTCCAGATTAGCACCCACTTTGACTTCTTTTTTGTCTTCTTCGGTACCTAGGTTGATTGTATCCACTGGTTCCTCATGAAGTTGAATGGTTCTCTCTTCTTGTTGTAGTAGTCTGGCAAGTTCCCCTAGTACTTCACAATCTTCCTCACCTTCGTCTTCGAATTGGTAGATTAGGATCTCAGAGTCACAAAAGTCCATAGCAGTATCGTTACCCATGGGATCCCGAATGTATGTATACCTGCATTGTGAGTGTGAGTGTATGTAAGGGTATAGCTATCCTTGAAAGAAATAAAAATGTAAAAAGAAAAAACAATGAGCACAAAAGTTTGTATGCGAAAACGTCCATGATTCATTGATGTCATATGAAAATGAGATAATAACCCTTACAAATGGACCATTGTGCCTCGGGTAAGACATAAGGTTTTAAGAGTGCGAATTGTTTTAATATTACATATCCAACAAAATGTAAAGACAGATTACTGAGGGATAAAAGTGATCGGGACAAAATCTGTAGCCTCCCAGTTGCTGAGCCCTCCACTGACAGTCAGGAATATCTAGTCCTCCAAGTCACAGCTATCTTCATCATCTTCTACGGTGTTGACCTCGCGGTTGCTGATCTTCAGGGGTGGTCCTCCGGCGCGAGTGTGACGTACAACCTTCTGAGAACTTGAAGTGAAACCCAGGCCGAACTTGTCAGACTTATATGGGATATCTAGGAGTTGTCCCCAGATAGTGCACCCACCTTCTTCTACCACTGCTTTAGCATCCTTCAGAGATGACATCCGGAGTGGAGGCCTTGTGATCTTGGGAACAACCTTGGTTACTGCCACATATTGCGGGACCTCTTCAAAGTGTTGAAATGGAGTTCCAATAAATTCACCATCTAATTCCACATATCTGAAGGAATTGAGATGGCTGATCATATACTCTTCTTCTCCATGAACGGTGATAATATTCCCTTGAATCGAATATTTTAGCATTTGGTGCAACGTAGAAGTGAGAGTGCCAGCATTATGAGTCCATGGTCGGCCTGGCAAGCAGGAATATGAGGGATGGATATCCATTACATAAAAAGTTGAATCAAAAGTTTGTGTTCCAACTTTTATGGGAATGTCTACCTCCCCCTGTACCATCCTTTTCGAGCCGTCAAAAGCCCTTACTACTATGTTACTTGGCTTCAATGTCAATCCCTCACAGTCAAGCCTATCAAGAGCCTTTTTAGGCAATACATTCAGAGATGAGCCAGTGTCCACTAAAACATGAGCCAAGGTTGTGCCCCTACATTCAACTAAGACGTGCAATGCCTCATTATGCTTCCTTCCCCTTGGCGTTAAATCAGCATCTAAAAAACCTAGACCATTATCTGCAGTTAGGCTGGCTACTTAGTCTTGAAACTGATCGGCATATGTCTCTTGGGGTACATGGGTAGTTTTCAGGAATTTTACCAAGGCTTTTGCATGCGCCTCGGAACATAGTAGTAATGCTAGCACAGAGAGTTTAGAGGGAGTTTTCCCCAGTTGTTCAACTACATCTTAGTCGCTTCTTTTAATGATCTTCAGAATTTCCTCCATCTCTTTCTGGGAGGTGTCTAGGATAGCCAATGATTGTGTCTTCATCTTGACAAACTCAACCAAAACACCTTTTCCTCGAGTCTCGGTTAATTTGGCAGCAGGAGTGTTGGTAGGAATGATAATAGGGGTTGTAACAGCTTTGTCAGTTGGAGTATTGTTGGAGATAATTGTAGGACTGGGAAAAGCTTTTGGAGGAGCAACAACAACAGGAATGATTAAGGGTCCAGAAATTGCTTTTGGGGGAGCAATTTCTGGATAGAAGATCCTACCACTTCGGGTAATCTTACTAGTCCCTGTAATATTACTGACGTCCGAATCCACTTTCTCAGAACTTGAATCTTCGGTACTTGGCCAATTTTGCTTAATGTCGTGGTAGTAGACATCCCCTCCATAATTCCATGGTACGGTTTTGTCTGAGGAATACAGGACTGGTCCAGTCATTGTAATAATTAAAGGAGTTGCTTTTGGAACTGATGTAATTCTAACGGGTCTTTTGGTGGAGACCCTGGAAGAATTGGTGGAAATGGTAATGATAGAAACATCTTCAAAAAGAACAGGTGGAACAAAAGTCTTCTCGAATAAAATTTCTTTGTTATCTATTAGGCACTGAACGTCTGCTTTCAACAAAGGACGGCTGGTTGGTGAGGACAAACAGAAATGGCAAACTTCATCACAGCCCGGGAACACACCGGCATTTAACAAGGTCATCTTAATAGTCATAAATGGGGGTCATAAGTTCATCAACTAAAGTAACAAACATTTCTTCTTCAATGGCATCGGTATTATGGCCATGTATGGGCATAGGGGCAGAAATTACATTTGGCTTTTCGGGCGCATCGAATTAATATCTTTTGCTTCAATGAGGTTTTGTATTTTGTTCTTTAGAGCTCAACAGTTATTAGTGTCATGGTCGGGACTTTCAGAGTGATATGCGCAACGGGCATTGGGATGATAGTGAGGAGATGTTGTGTTGGGGTTTTTCGGAGCTTCTTTCAAGGTCACCAAGTTGGATCTTAGTAGATGCGGTAATACCTGAGACGGGGTCATGTTAATTCTGGTGAACTGCCTGACCGGTCTTTCCATCCTTGGTTGATTGTTTCTTTGTTGATCAGGCGCAGGTTTAGGAATCATAACAGCCCCCACCATTGGACGGTGTTCGACCCTATCTTGATTTCTTTGCGGATATACAACAACCACCTCTTTCTTTCCGATGAAAGGCTTCCTTACAGCTGCAGAAGAGGATGTATCTTTCTGAATCTTTCCACTCTTTATACTGGCTTCTACCCTTTCTCCGGTCAATATCAGTTCAGTAAAACCTGCAGATGAACTTCCAATTAAATGATTGAAAAAGGGACCAGGCAAAGTGCCTAAGAACATGTCTACCAATTCTCTCTCAGATAGAGGGGGTTGAACTCTTCCAGCCAAGTCTCTCCATTTTTGCGCATAGTCCTTGAAACCCTTATTGGACACCATGGGCATACTCTGGAGTTGAGTACGGGTAGGCGCAAGATCAGCATTGTATTGATATTGTTTGTAGAAGGCTGCAGCAAGATCTTCCCAGTTGTGAATGTTGGCTCTTTCTAGTTGATAAAACCAGTCAAGTTGAGTTCCAAACAGGCTATCTTGGAAGAAGTGTACCCATAAGTCTTTGTCAGTGGTATGGGGCTGGATTTTCCTTACATATGACCGAAGATGCATTTTAGGGCGTGAGACTCCGTCATACTTGGAGAACACAGGTGCTTTGAATTTCGGAGGAATGACAATCCCCGACACTAACCCCAATTCCTCAAAGTCCAAGCCAGACACTTTTTGGATTTCCATTGCACTCTACAGCTCTTCGAGATGTTTATACTTGTCATCAACTGGAGGGTATTGTTCTTCAGAATAGTCTTCTTCTTCCTCTTCCTCTTCTTCTTTTGATTCTGACGGGACAACTGTTTCCTTGCCTTTCCCATCTTGATTATCTCTTTCACCGGATGTTGTTTCCAAGTCTAAGGTCCTTCTTGTCTGCCCATAAAATCTTCTTCTCATGTTTAGGACTCCGGTTACTTTCTGTGTTTTCTTTTTCTTCTCCTCAGCCAACAAAGTCTTCAACTCTTCTTGTCCTTTGGCTAGGGTCAAGAGCAACTTTTGAAACTGTGTATACTGAGCTTGGAGGTCCTTCAATGTTTTCTCGAGATCCATCTTACTGAAATAAATAGTAGAGAGATGAGGAGACTTGTTGCAAAAGACCTGCTTATGTTATGATGAATGGTATATGCATATGTAATGATTTCAAGGATTTCAAAGATTCAAATTCGTTTTAGACAAAAAGGAAACACATGTTACATTAATAAGTTAAAGCTTGTGTACATCAATGCCTTTCTGGAAAAATAATACAAAAACTCTAAGATAAAAAGGTAGTTCGCATCCTCTTTGGTGCAATGTAGGCATTGAGAGTCTTCTCCTCATGAAGTAGCCTAGTGAATTCCAAAACCTTCTTCTCGCTTGCGTAGAATTGGGCTTCGAAAGTATCTCGCTCCCCCTTGAGTTGTATCTAATATCTTTGTAGGTCTTCAAGAGAGGTGGAAATATCAGGATGTAGGATGGTGTATGGAACATCTCCTTCCATGATAGGCTCAATGATTACTGGGAGAATGGAGGGGTAAGGCATCATAAGACTCTGAGCACAAGTTCATACCCATTTGAGGTAAGACTCAAGAGGGATGGAATTTTTATGCCCTAAAGTCTTGCTATCCACCTTGTTTAACATCCTCTAAGCTCGGATAAATCTCTGGCAAAGACCTTGATCGTTGTTGTCGTAGTCAAATACCAAACCTTGAATCAGCATCTCGTGCGGGCCATCCCTTCAGGCGTAACCAAACTGTCTTAAGGCTAAGCATGGGTTGTAAGTGATACCTCCTCTAATGCCAAGTAAAGGGACATTAGGGAATTCTCCACAACGGTCGATAATGATAACATTCTCTTTGGATTGGGAGCACCAATGAATGTCTGAATGTTTGAGCGTCATCAACCTTTGTAACCACCTTGAACCTTGCTCATTCTTTAATACACATTGGGGAAGATGTGAAATAAACCATCTTTCCAAGAGAGGAGTGCAACACATAAGGACACCTCCTTTTCTCATTGTGCGAGTGTAAAAAGAGTGTAGGATATCCCCTAGCAATATAGGCATCGGGTTGCGGGATATGAAGATTTTGACGGTGTTGATATCTATGAGTTGGTCAGGATTTGGAAACAAAACCATCCCATAGATGAGAAGAGCCACAATTTCCTCAAAGGCTTGCAAATCCAAAGAGTTCCAACAGCTTTGGGCTTTCTCAAATAGGAACTTTGCTAAGAAACCTTTGACACCACTCCTTGTTTCCCAATGGGTTGTGACATCAGATGAGTGCAAGTGTAGAGCTTAAGCAATCTCTTTTGGCTTTGGGTCTCTTTCCGTACTGTTGAAAGGTAGTTAATTGAGAATGGGAATCCTCAAGAGTTGGGATAATTCTTCCAAAGTAGGCACAAGTTGATAATCGGGAAATATGAAGCAATGGTGTAAAGGATCAAAGAACTGAAAGAGAACCTTCATCATATCCTCATCTGTGTTGGAGGTGACCAAGTTGAGTAGGCGACCATGTCTCTTGGTGAATGGAGAGTTTTCAGGAATCCTTGAAGCTAGCTCCTTAAGTTATGGAGGGAACCTTACAAGATTGACTTGAATAGTTTTCCTGCGAAGTGAAACCATATCCTACAAGAGAAAAGATGAATCCTAAAATCCTTGAAATGGTTAGTGGATGTATATGATGTTCATGATGTTATGTACAAGTATGCATATACAAACAAAGCAAACATGTCCTTAGGTTTAGGCTTGCATGGAGTTTTATGGGTAAGTACCCTCTTGAAGTTTAGTTGGCTTAAACCTGTCCTAATAATAATAGTCGGGTTCCAAGGAGCTCAATATCACTGGTTTGTTTCCTTGGTCATTGTTTTAGCACAAGCCTCTTTGATGGCGACCAAAATATCCCAAGAAACCAAACCTCAATGAGTGTAGTATCGAGTATCTACCAACTTCGGACTGCACCAAAGCCGGCCATCTCACTACATCCTAAAGGTCAAGTCAGTCAAGTAAAGCTTCTAAAAGTTCATTAGTGCTTCATGACATCACTCAGCGGCCCCGTATTCTCTTTGATTAACTAAAAGGCTACCAGTACCCACAAATATGTCGCACTAACGTAGCTATTGCTTAGACCATATCGGTATACCCCGCACAGTTTCCACAATGTATTGCTACTTACCTATAATGTATCCCAAATCCGGGTAGAGGATTTAAACCCAAACAAAGAACCATAATGTAAAGCATACAAGTCAAACAATGTAAGCAAAAAAATGTGATCTATCCCTAAGGTAACCCCACTTTTAGAATCTTATCCCCAGCAGAGTCGTCAGTTCTGTGTTGCGGTGGGAGAACTGACTTGAAGGTTTTGCGTTTTATCGCAAATGTTGCAGTTAGCAAGAGTCGCCACCGACTTTTCTTTTATCCAAAAGGAAAGGTGAAAAAGCACAGGAAAGACCTTTGAGATTCTTTCTTGAGTTCGGAGGGTAGATTATGAAAAGGGAAGGTATTAGCACCCTTTTCATCCATGGTTAACCATGGGCTCTTAGTTACTTGCTATATCACTTGCTTTTTGTTTGAAATTATGCTTTGTGTGGTTTTTGAAAGTATTTTGTAAAGAGGCCTTTTTTTAGGCAATCTTTGTAATGATTCTCATTCGTAAGAATGTATACAAAGATGTTTGTCTTTTGAAAATATTTTCAAGTTTTTTAAAATGTTTTGAAAGTGTAGGTTTTTGTTTTGAAAATAGCAAGGATGTTTTGTTTGAAATTGAGCAAGTAATTAGGAGAAATCTACCTACTCAAATGTCTTTCTTGTTCATTTTCTTTTCCTTTGACGTTGTTGTCTTACCATTGATTTGGTAAGCAAACCTATCTTTGGATGTAAACGGGACGGGCATGGGTCAATGTATAACCATGATTATCAATTTTGCAAGGTATCTTAGCATTCTTTTTGAGGGACTAAGATCATTTGTAAGGCAACTTAGATAGCGTCATCAAGGGACTATGATCTTGTATTTGTTTGTTTTTGCTAAGATACCTTACATGCGTAATACTGCCATTTTGTATAAGGCAACCAAGTGGGATAACCCTAGGGGTGCTTGTGTGCAAGTGTATTATTTTCATGCTTGATTTTGTCTTGAATTAGGGTTTGCTATTTGATTGATTTTGTTCTTTCCATACAAACCCTAATTATTAACATTTGTATATAAAGCGATAAATTGTGGAATTTTAAAGTTACTACGCTATTACAATACTTGTGGGAGGGGTATACAATTTGTGAATAGGGATTGCAATAATATAAACCTAATTAATCTATTACAACCAAATCGAATAAATATACAAGGAAATGAATAAATATAAAGTACAAATGCAAATGGAAAGAAATGATTTTTGTTTGGATTTTTTATGAAAAGAGGTTTTAACCTAACCCTAATTAGAGAAAAAAATAATTAACTAAAATTAATTAAGTTAATTTAAACTAATTAAGACAAAGAAAATTAATTAAGAAAAGATTTTTGAATAAAACCCTAATTCTATTTAGTTGATTAAAAGAAAATAAGTTTAGAGAAAAAAGTATTTTTTTTTTGTATTTTGTCTTGTAAATAAATTATAGTGTTATAAAATATTTTTGGCTTCTTCTTTAATAAAATAATATATTTAAATAGGTATAAAAGAAAATAAATAATAACCTAGTTTTAATTTAATTTACAACATAATTAGTAAAGATAAATAAAGTATGATGAATAAAAATAATTTTTTGTGTGAGAAAAAAATATTTAAATTATGTCAAAACATAAGTCTACTATTTTTATATTTTTTAGTATTTTAGAAAATATATTTAAAAGGAAAAATGAAATAAATAGAAATAAATGGGTCAGGGGGTGCCAAAAGTAGGCAGAGAGGTGAGCTAGCAAAAAAAATAATGCCAGGCCCAAAGGGCCCAGCGCCTGCAAAAATGTTAGAAAATTTGAAAATATGAAAAAATGGGCAAAAGGGTACCACTGGGACTCGAACCCAGGTCCCTAAGGTTAACAGGCACGCGCTTTACCATTGGGGTGACTATACATCCGTTTATATAAACAAAACAATAAATATGTAAAGAAAATCAAGTCCTGATGACTTCATATTCAACCTCCAGTCGGTGTACCTGTAACTTCTTCATTTCTAAACAAAAATGGAAGATGACAAAATGAAAGTTGTTGCATTCTTCCTCGCGATTCTAACCATGTAAATAACTAAAGCTAAAAGTCAAAGATAAATGAGAATTTATCTGGCCCTAATTTGAACCCTAAAAATTTCAGAAATTTCAACTCTAAAATTCTCTAAGCTCAGACCATGTAAATGCAAACTATGGATATGTACAGCTTCGTGACAATGAGGTCTACATTTTATCTTCACAAATGCAAGCCTAACAATGCCTAAGTAATGAGATAGAAGTTCAAGAAAAATACCTCAAAACTGGAAACCGTGAAATGGATTTGAGCTTGTTTCAGGCAGTGCTGATGATCAGGTTAGCTTCCTTGGACTTCTAGGAAGCTAATGCAATGGTTGGATTAAGCTGAAAGTGGTTGGGGAGCTCTGGAGAAGTCAAGTTGCAGACCCCTGTTTTTGAAAATGGAACTTGATGATAGAGGTGTTACAGTTGAGCAAATGGACTTTGGGTGGTTTGTATTTGATGTTTAGAAGCTTTTCGAAGTGAAAGGCCAAAGAACGCACGAGGGGATTTGGAGTTTGGTATGTAAAGTCAAAACTTGCACAACATGGTGTTTTGAGACAATTTCTGATTAGAGGGAGTTTGAGTGAGTTTCATGGGCTCCAAGCTCGTGTCCTAGCTGGAAAATAGTGCTTCTATTTATAAGCAACAAGTTTGGAGACTTGTTGTTGATCATAATTTGAATTTTCATCCTTAAGCTAAACATGTGTGTTTACCCCAAAATTTGCCCTCCCATATTTCTCAAGATATTGCAAGAAGAATCTCCAATTGGCTCAAGATTGCTCAAGAGTTGGACAGTCAAGTCATCTCCTAAGGCAGTCAACCTCAAAATTAGGGTTTTGTGTTGCATCAAGGTCCTTGCATCCTAATGACCTCAAGTTCTCCCCAATGTCCTAATATGTTCGCAAGTTCATCCATGTCAAATTTCAAGCCTTGTAGAGGAAGTTTGGTCAGTCAATTGCTCAAGAGGTCCAAAAATCGACTGTGCTAGGGCAAAAGTCAACTGTGACCTACAAATAGTCAAACCTCAAGATTTTTTTGTCAACATCCTCATTTTTAAGTATATTTCATCATTTGATCAAGTCTTGATCATGATTCATCAAGGATTGCTCAAAATTCATCAAGATTTAAAAGTTGCTAAATTAGGGTTTTGTAGGAAAAGTCAACTCAACTTTGACCAAGCATAACTTTCTCATACTTTATGATAAATGAACCATCCAAAGCTAATTTTGAATAGGATGCAATTTCATACAATACATCTTCACACCCAAAGATCAAGAAATGCACTCACAAAAAGTTACAAATTTGGACATTATAGGTCATTTTTGAAAGTCAACAAAAACACCTTTTTTGCCAAAGCTTATAACTTGAGCATGGAATATCAAAATTAGATGAGACCAAAAGGGTTGGTTATAGGACATCTCAAGGTTTCTAAAAAGTTCAAGAACACCTCAAAAAGTTAAAAATTGAAGAAGTTATGCATTGTTGAAGTTGGTCATTTTTCCAAAATTGCCAAAAGTCAACTATCCCCAAAACTTCAAATTTTGTCAAATGGGCCCACTTTTTTCCACTTGATTTGATCTTTTCACACTACACACGTGTCCTATCTTCAGTATTGTGTCTATTCATTAATTTTTCTATTTTATTTGATTTTTATTAAATTAATTCATTTTAAATCAATTTAAATCCAAATAAAATCCAAATATTAATCACTTGGTATCTTTTTGATTGATACATGCCTTAATTGTCATCATGGACATGATCAAATTCGAATCAAGCCATATCATGAACAAAAAGATGGTTTTTGGACAAATTTGGAAGCTTTTTCATGGAAGATCAAATCATATCTCCAAGCATTGATTTGCAAAGATACAAGTCCAAATATTTGACCTAATCCAATGCTTGTTACTTATACAAGCTAGAGGCACATGAATGAGAACCTAGAGGCTGCATAAACATCAAAACCAAACTTGAGAAAAACTTGAAAAAGCTTGAAACTGAAATCTATTTTAGAGGTCGATTCAAAGAAAAATCTCAACACTACTCTCTTGCTGGACATCCACTGAGTCTATAGAAATCAAAAGCAAGGGCATTCAAATCCTCAATCGTGCTGTAAGTCTCCTTGAAAACCGCTCTACATTTGAAATCGCATACTCATATTCTTGCACTTTCTTGGTAAAATCTTTACATATTCAGGTTTATCGTTCCATTTAGAAACTTTTGGCATTATTTGATTGTGTTTTCATATCCTGTAACCCCCTAGCCGATTCTAGGGTTCTTGGTATTCATTTTTGGGCGTTTTCTCTACAGGTAAAATCAAGGCTATTAATGGACATAGATGTGTTCAGGAGGAAGAGACGAGCATGACTGTGGTCGTGGCTTGAGTTTTCATGGCCTAGACCGGTTTTTAGGATCAACCTAGGGATTTAGCTGCAGATGTAAATTTGCAGGTAAAAATAACTAGAGTTCAGTGGAGAAGACGAAGACGTGTCCATGTCCAATTGGCCCATTCAAACATCTGGCGCGCGTTTTTATAATTTCTGGCATATTAGTTGTTTTCTCCATATATTAATTGTTGTTTATTATAATAACAAATGAAAAGCAGTGGCGCGGTGGTAGACGTGTTGGCCAGTGACACACAGGACCTGGGTTCGAATCCTAGGTCCCCATATTTGCATATTATTATTTTTCTCCAGGAAATCCAATGCGCTTCAGCAAGTGTGGTCCATCATACTCCTTCAAATATCATCTTCCAGATGGCCTCCAGGCCAAATCTGATGGCCCAAAGGTGATGCCTACCATATGCCAAGGTCAACGTGTCACATGGAATCCAGAAAAGTCATGCAGGCCTGCGTGCAAATGGGCTTCAAATTGCCAGTTTCACCTCCAAATTGGGCCTGAACCCCCCTAGGTTATTTCTATTTCCTTCTTTTTAATCTATTTATTTAATTGTTTTGTTTTATTATTTATTATTCAATTAACCAATTAAAATCTTTTTCCTCATAAAATCAAAAACACAAAAATATATTTTATTTATTAAAATTAAATTCAACACTTTATTTTTGTAAATAAATTAATTTAATTAACTTAGTTTTAATTAGGTATAACTTCAATATTTTTGCAATAATTAAAATTAATTTAGATAATTAAGGTTTTACTAACTTCGATCAAATTTATTTTATTTCTTTAAATACTCAAAAATCCAAAAATATCTTTTTTAATTAATTAGTTTATTTATCTAATAATTAACTTAGATCTAACTTCTTTTTAATTCAAAAAAATAACAAAAAAATTCTTTCTTTAATAACAAAGGGTCAAAACCCTAAAAACTTGCGCCCGATTTAATTTCCCGCACGCGATCCATTTTATTTCAATATTGTATCTGTTTCCGAAATGTAATAGCTTAATAGGACTTTACTATTTTTACCGCTTTATTTATTTTCCGCATTTTAATTTCAAGGGTTGCTTTTGGCGATGTAAATACCCGACGCCTTGTAATAGTTAGTTAAATTTCCGCATTTTAATTTCCGCAACTTACATAACTGTTAGATGATTGATAATAGGTATGCATGACAAGATTGAATGTTTAACCTAAAATCAACATAGATCACCCATGACAAGTACAAAGATAAAATTAACTGAAAAACAACACACTCGCACATGCGCATTCTTAGGGTACACCTCACTTGGTTGCCTTCGAACGTGGTCATTGAGTATAGGAAGTTTTAGAGGCCGCCCTCTTGTCTAAAGATCATAGTTGGCTCGAAACAGTTGTCTCGGATAAAATGATCTAAGACATTAGGGTTACCGCTAAGGCGTCCTAACATTGCTTTAATGACCGCACGTCCCTTATTCGAATTGACCCTTAAACTCCAACGATGGTGCTACCTACTCATTCATAGTGGGATAGCATTATCTAAAGGGAGATAGCATAGAATGATTCCCTTTTTCGAGTAGGTAGATGGTTCTTAAGTACTTGCTCTTTCAAAAAACAAAAACATTTCACACTTACACTTTTCAAACAAAGTTTTTTCAAAACACTTCATCTGATCGAAGTTTTCAAATAAAAACTTTTTCAAACCCACAAACACAAAGAAAGCAAATTTTGAAAACAATATGAGCAAGTACCTAAGAGCCCGTGGATAACCACGGATAGAAAGGGTGATAACACCTTCCCTTTCTATAATCTACCCCCCGAACCCGAAAAATATCTTAAAAAGGAATTTTTCTGTGCTTTTTTCCTTTCCTTGATAAAATAAAAGTCGGTGGCGACTCTTGCTTACCGCGACATTTTGCGAAAACAAACGCAAAATGCAAACCAGCATTCCAAAAACAGTCAGTTCTCTCCCACCGTATCGCAATGTGATTTTTGAGAAAACAAGTTTCAATGTCTTGTGTACTTGCTAAGATAGAGTGGTTATGCTTTAAACATACTTGCTTCTGACTTTGTAGATGAAGTGTGATCATAGGGAACAAGTTAGAGGCTCAAGAGTGGACTTTATGCGTAAAGCTTGCTTTACAAGAATGGTATTGTTAACTTTCTTCCCAAAATGGTAATGTGAATTGGATAAAGCTTAAACCACTTGGATTATAGCTTAAAAGTTTGTGTAATCCATTAATTATGGAGTGACAAACAAGTTTGAGGCCTGCAAAGCAAAGATTATGCAGTCTAACATTGATTTGTATTTGTGTTCATCATGAAAAGACCTATAATTCAAGTGACAAAACCCCAACTTCATCTCTTCAATTCTCCATACTCAAGAATTATCTCAAGTATTTCTTTGACATTTTGGAAAGCTTATAATGTGCTCTACAACTCATCTTTGAATTGCTTTTGAAGATTCCCCTTGGAACTATGTGAAAAATTGCCATGAAGTTAGGTCAAAAATCTGCCTAACTAGGGAAGAATTTCACTAAATCTTTTTAGTTCATGAGCATGTATTCATAAAATTATAACTTGAGATTCAAGTACTTCTTAGTTCCAAGCACTTGAGATCCAAGCACTTTTACCTAATTTTGACCATTTTTCCCTTTTGGAGATTTGATCAAATTTCTTGAGGAATTGTGGTCCAAACTTGACCAAATGATACATATGAGTCTAAAATGATGACGTGGATAAAAATTTATGAAGTTTGAATGTAAATTGGCCATGGTTTACTTTTTCCCCAATACAGCTGATTTTTATGACAACTGTTCAATTGACTGAGCAAAAGAGTGATTTAAGGCTTGAAACTTGGCATGAGTAATCTTGGGGGTCCATAATGATCCATGAAAGTCATATGGGGCATTGGAAGTTCAAAAATCTTTGTGCAAACTCAAACCCTAATTTTGGTCATCAGTGCATAAGAAGGTGTCTTGAGCTGATCAAACCCCAGTGCAGTCTTGAGCTCAAGGAGATCTTGTGAGCAAATTCTTTATAAGTGAGAGGGCAAATTTTGGGGTACAACAATTACCAATATTTATTTTCTATTTACTATTCTTATATCTTATTTACTATTTAAATATTATTATATGATCAAATAAATTATTTTCATATTAAAATTACATATACTATTTTATATATTATTTGCATCAAATTTTTCTCTAATCATGCATTAATCAAGGTCTTTGCAAATAATACAGTTAAAAGACACCAACAAATCTTAAAACTATTTCTGCAATAAATTAAGCTAATCAACTGATTTTTCACAAAAGGGTTTCAAACTTGTTTTGACTTACTACACACTCAATAAAAATCTCCGCAATCACTACTCCCGACCGAGTACGAAGTGATTCAAAATATGTTTGCAAACCCCTAAAAAACACCAACCCATACGAACTACGTATTAGGACTCTGATTCCTCATAAGAGGATACGTAGGCATACGATCGAAAATCGTGGCGAGTCTTTCTAATTAAAACTTAAAATCCTGTTTACCCCAAACCTAAACCTAGAGTCTAATATCCTTGTGAACAAGGTGGATGAAAGGTGCCTAACACCTTCCTTTCGTCCAATTGAGTCCGAAACCTAGAATCTCTGTCTGCGAATTAGGGTTTTCTGTTAGGTTCCCTTCCCTAGGATAAAAACTAATAGTGCTGGCTCTGATTTAAAATCCAGTCGCAACAGTTGGCGACTCTGCTGGGGACTCTCCTTAACCCTAGGTTTTAGGTTTTACTTTGGTGGTTTTCTATTTTATTTATTTATCTCATTTATCTATTTTATTGGGTTTATTTATTATCAATTTTTCTTATCATCATATACTTACTGCATGGCGGGATATTATTTTATTTCTCAAAATATTTTCAACAACCCTTAAAGAGAAGGTTCGTCTATTAGCTTAGGGGGTACATCATCCCTGCGAGCTTATCTGACGACTTCGCCTAGAGTCGGTGAACTTCCGAAAAAGGAATACTTATCAAGAGATATCCTCTTGACGGGTAGGAATTTGGAAGGACACCCATGACTCTTTGTAACGGCCTTAACCTAAAATCTCATGACGAGACCTTTCACGACTTTGAGACGAATGTTTCGGTCCGTAAATGGGCTCCACCTAAGGGAGGCCCTTATGCCTTTTCCCTCTGGTGTTATTCATGACACCCTTAAGAAAGCAACCTTTTGGGAGGGTATATCAAATGTAGGTCAAGATTAAGGAACCTACCTTCTAAGGGTGCTTATCATAAAAACCCCGTCACTGAACCATACATCCCTACCTTCTAAGGGTCCGTATTACAAAAATCCCGTCACTCCAACCTTACACTCACCCATTCATACATTTCATGTACCCGTCATGCATTTCATATATTCGTCACCCTACATTTGTCTTATTCACAGGGGGTATAAAAGATAATAATAATAAACTCAAGATCTCGGTAACTGTCTTTTAAAATGGATACCAAAGGAAAAAACTTGCCCGTGTCAACACGCCAAACATGCCTGAAATCAAGGCTACAAAAGGGAAATAATGTGCTGAAGACTTTGTCAAGTTTTGTCCAGTAACAGGGGGTGGTTTCAAGATCAGATGTCCACAGGCTCACCTAGAAGACTTATTTCCTTTTTGCTTGATTTCACGCAAATAAAGTTTTGGTTTAAGATTGTAATATTTTTCAATATTTGAATTATGTTACCTTCAGTAAAGACATCTTGTTTCCACATCCCGTTTGCATATCTATTTTAAAGATAATCGCTAAGTAAAATAATAAGCAGAAGATAAATACATACCCAAATGAATAAGACATTCAAAACAAGCAACCATTTCATAATCATACATAATCATTCACACGCATGCATTCACGAACACCCGCATATCATGTCAAAACTCGTTTTTGAAAAAACATCTCTCCAGTTGAACCATTGGTAGAAGAAGGTCTCCACCTCCTTGGCCTCCATATCAAACAAGGGCCTACCAACATAAAGAAATGGAGAAAATCGAGGAAACTCAGGTTGCATTCAAAGAGGATCTCGACCAAGTAAAGGGTGATGTCACTTCAATGAAAGGGGGTCTGAGTCAAGTTCTCCTAGCTTTGAAAAACATTATTGACAAACAAGATCTGATTCCCAGGGAAACTTTTGAGGAAGTAGCTCAAACTATTGGTACATCAAGCGGTCACCAACCAAGGAAAGAGCCAGAATCATGATTCCCAAAGTCCGTCATGGCCCAACAAGAAGCTGAAACTGAAGGGTTTGTCACACTGCCGCCAAAAGCAAGGGCATCTCACACCCTACAGATTCCAACCAATAATGCAAACAACTGCTGGGACATGCAATACAAAGACCACGAACCAGAGGATGCCAACCAAGCGCCCCCAAAGATGGCTGGTACTCATGCTGTTAATATTCCACCAGTGATGAATCAGTACGAAGCTCTGGAGGAAAGACTAAAAGCTGTGGAGGGATTCAACGGTTTTGAAGTAGACGCTCTCGAAATGGGCTTAGTTCCTGATGTGGTGATTCCACCAAAGTTCAAAGTATATGACTTTGAAAAATACAACGGGCTCACTTGCCCAAGAAATCATCTCCGCATGTATTGCAGGAAGATGCATGCCCATGCCCACGATCAAAAGCTGATGATTCACTATTTTCAAGATAGCCTGAGTGGGGCATCTTCAGACTGGTATATGCAATTAGAGAGAACACATATTCGAACCTGGGCGGATCTTGCTAATGCTTTCCTAAAGCATTACAAATATAACCTGGACATGGCGCCTACCCGCATGCAACTCCAGAATTTGTCCCAGAAGAAAGAAGAGTCCTTCAAGGAGTATGCTCAAAGATGGAGGGAATTGGCATCCCGTGTGCAACCACCACTATTAGAGAAGGAGTTAGTAGACACGTTAATGGGAACTTTGCACAGGCTGTATTATGAGATGATGGTGGGAAGTATCTCTTCGGGGTTCTCAGACCTAGTAACCATTGAAGAAAGTATCGAGATTGGGATAAAAAGTGGGAAGATATCAGGGGGACTATCAAATGCTCCCTGCAATTCAAAACGATCTGCTTCAAACTTCACCAAAGGAAAACAGGGAGAAATTAATACTGTAGCACCACAACCCAGGGTTCAACAACCATTAGTGACCCCCCTAGGGCAACAACAAGGCAAAAGGCCACCCAAGAAATTTGATCTACTCCCTATGCCACCTAGCCAGTTATTGCAACAGCTAGTTAAGGCATCCTTAGTTGAACTTAAGCCTCTAGCTCCTCCAGTCGGGCCACTATGACGAAGATACGATG
Source organism: Vicia faba (assembly GCA_948472305.1). Taxonomy (NCBI): domain Eukaryota; kingdom Viridiplantae; phylum Streptophyta; class Magnoliopsida; order Fabales; family Fabaceae; genus Vicia; species Vicia faba. The sequence continues at coordinate 1,261,136,156 of OX451740.1, forward strand.
CCAATGCCAGATGTGAGTATCACGCTAATTCTCCTGGACACACCATATAACAGTGTTGGACTTTTAAACACAAGGTGCATGATTTTTTGGATTCTCAAGACATCACTTTTGAAAAGCACAACATCACATCAGACCCTACACCGTTGCACGAGGGGCTAACAATAAACACAATTGAAGTAGTCACTGACTCTGGGGTAAGCAGACCAGTAAAAACCCCGACGAACTCGCTAAAAGAATATATGTTGGGATGTGGACTCCTGCTAGGACATAATGAAGCTTTCGAAATAGCTCTACAAAGGCTAGGGTGCCAGGGGATAGTCTAGTTTGGAAAAGATCCTGAAGAAAAACATAAAGCTACTCTGAAGGGCGAATCACATTTTCCTCCGATCCAAGAGACTTTTGTCAACAATGGAGTAGTGCATGGCAGATATGGGGCAAAAATATTCAACGAAGCCAACACCAAAGGGGCAACTGAATTCATCCAAGAATGCGCCCTAGGAGAAAAAACTCAAAAGATGGACGACCATGGAGATTCTTGAGATCTTTTTCTTTCCTAATTAATTTTTCTTGTTTTCAAAAGAACCTATGTCAAGCCCGAGACATAGGGGTTGCTTGTAAGGGTTTCCCCATTTTGTTTCAAACAATATTTACGATTAATAAAAGTTATATTTTATTTTCAATTAAGATCCCTTTTCTTTATCTTCCATTTATATCTTAAATTAAAAAATGAAAATACTTTCTCTGCATATGCATTTTCAAATATTCATATACTAAATCGGAACCAAAACATGATAAAGGTGCAAATTCATACCCAAAACCACCGATAATGCTACTGCTGTGACCCGATATAATTTTGATGCTTCTATCAACCAAGCTAAAGAGGAAGATGATAAAGATCTTGAACTCTCTAAGAAAATGGAGAGGGAAATAAAATGAAAGGATAACAATATACAACCATATCAAGAGGCTATCAAGACCAGTAATCTGAGCACATGGGAAGATCTGGAAGAAACCAAGCTAAGGGGCAATGTCAGAGCGAAGCCAGAAAGAAGTTGATCAAGTTATTGCACATATCTGCTTGTTCCTATAGAAACAGGCCAAGATTAGATATAGAAATTACTGTATGAATAAGTAACTAAAAAATACCAGGACCTGTCGAAAAACACGAGCCAGGGGCACGTTGGACATTCACGTTCGACGGGGCTTCAAATACACTGGTGCACGATATAGGCGCAGTTTTGAATCCTCCAAAGAATGCTCACAAGCCATATACCAAGTAAATGGTGGATGGGATACTAAACATCCAAAACTGGTCCCATATCGGGATCATGTTTTGAAAACTGATTGCGGAATTCGCAAAGATCACTTTCAACCGTCCCACGAAAAGGAAATCAAATGACAGATGCCTTGACAACTATATTGTCTATGTTCAAAATAACTTGGTCTAATCATGAATCGCGCATCACAAAATCAAGAGCCTGCACTTTGTCTTGTTCTCAAAGAAATACCGGATGACAAGCCTTGGTTTCACGACACCAAGAAGGGCCTCAAAAAACAAGAACATCCAGAAAATGCCTCTAGCATCGACCGACAAACTCTACGAAAATTAGCCTCAAAATTCCTTCTGAGTAATGGTATACTGTACAAGATGAACCACGACATGGTCTAGTACTCAAGAAGATTATGCTACCTCGCCTCGACTCACGTGGTAAACGGACCCCCAATCACGAAGGTCCGTACGTAGTCAAAACAGCATCCTCCGGTGGTAATCTTATCCTCACAACAATGGATGGAGAAAAACGACCACATCTGACAGATTCAGACGTAGTCAAAAAATACTATGTATAAGAAGCTCGCTAAGCTCGAAACTCAAACAGGCGACTTAGGCAAAAAGGAGCGTCCCAGTGAATTGAAAACCCTAAAGGGCGATCCAGGAAAAAATTAGGGGCATATAAAAAAATTATCCCGGTGAATTGAAAACCGGAAAGGGAAATCCAGACAAAAGTTAGGGATTTCATACAAAGAAATAAAGAACAAAAAGACTGCGATCTAAGAACTGCGACTACGAACCATGAAGGGAGAGATAGATCTGAATCATACAATTTAGAAGCAAAGGAGATAAGATCATTAAAAGGATATTGGGGAACAACAGTAGCAATTATCATTTTTATTGTCATTTATAGTTGTAAAACTTTCTGTAATTGCCTCTTCCTAGGAATTGCATCTTATATTCTTGCCTATTCAGAGGCATATCGATAAAACATTTACTTTCTTTGCATCTTTTCAAATTGCGTTTTTTCTTTTCTCGGACTTGTTTACAAAATACTATGATCATTACTTGTGAATATTATCTTGAAATCATTTAGGGGGATTAACAAAATAAAAGCATTTGACAAAACATCGAAACAACATTTTTGGTTAGAAAAATATTGAATGAAAATCTACGTCTACGCACATGGCCATGGCTACTCTTACGTCTTGCAATACAAAAATCTATACACATTCCTGCGCCCATATCTACGCTCACGATGCAAAAAGTCTACGCCTACACGTACATCTGCGCCTATGCTTGCACTCAACAATACCAAGTCTATGCCTACGTCTACGCATCCGCACAAAGTCTACGTCCATGTCAGCACCTATGCCTAACTTGTAACACAAGGTTGACGTTCGCACGCGTCCACACACATGTGTACTCTTGCCACTGCTATACATACATCTACACTTACGCCCACGCTCACAACACAAAGGACACACATATGCCAATACATACGCTTACGCCTGGGCTTACAACATACAAATCTACGCACATGCCACTACCTACGTCTACATCTACGTCTAAGCCTACACCCGTGCTCACAATACAAAATCAATGTTCAAATTTTGCTAATATTGTCCACTGTGTTCAAGATCAACAATACTACGACGACACAAAATACCACGCCAGGAATTGGTAACTCTAAGCCAATGGTTTAAAGGAGAGAATGCCAGAAATAGTCTTCATAACATTTCAAGGCATATACGCATCTTACACACATTTCACACATACATTTTACGTATCTAAAGCATACATACCCTATACATTTCAATATTCAATACACTCAGGGTTCCATATCAATGTCAAACATCATACATTTCGCATACATAGAACAGTCAATGCGCATGCATACACATGTATCACATAGAAAACAGACAAATAATCTCACCCTCAATTCAACTATCTAAGGGTCAACCAACGCGATACTCCTCCTACGATTCAACCCGTCACCTCAGTCTTCATGCCGTGACACGTTCAGCCCATCACCTAAGTCTTCCCGCAGTGATGAGTTCCTTACAAACTCAACACATTGCCTCTAAGCCACAACGTATTATCCAAACTCAACACATTGCTTCTAAGCCGCAATGTATTATCCAAACTCATTACATTGCCTCTAAGCCGCAATGTATTATCCAAACTCATTACATTGCCTCTAAGCCGCAATGTACTCACAAAGCATAAACCATCTTCTCAGACTTCATGCAGCAATGTTCGAAACAACAAATTTAGCTTATCACATCAGACTTCACACAGTGATTTGTGAACATAACCCATTGCCTCAGACTTCATGTAGTAGTGTGTTTCTTATTCTGCAACACAGATCATTGCCTCAGACTTCATGCAGCGATGTTCAAAACCAAATTTAGCTTATCGCCTCAGACTTTACGTAGCAATTTGCGAACTTAACCCATTGCCTCAGACTTCATGCATCAATGTGTTCCAAACTCCAACCATCGTCTCAGACTTCATGCAGCGATGTTCGAAACAACAATTTAGTTTATCACATCATACTTCAAGCAATGATTTGCAAACCAAACCCATTGCCTTAGACTTCATGCAACAATGTGTTTCGTATTCTGCGACACAGATCATTGCCTCAGACTTCATGCAGTGATGTTCGAAACCAAATCTAGCTTATCACGTCAAACTTCACGTAGTGATTTGCGAACCTAACCCATTGCCTCAGACTTCATGCATCAGTGTGTCTCTTATTCTGCGACACAGACCATTACCTAAGACTTCATGCAGCAATGTGTTTCGTTATGCCAAGTTCCAGATCATCGTCTCAGACTTCATGCAGCGATGTTCAAAATGAAAAATTTAGCTTATCACATCTGACTTCACACAATGATTTACGAACCTGACCCATTGCCTTAGTCTTCATGCAGCAATGTGTTTCTTTATCCCATAAAATCCAGCCTATCGCATCAGACTTCACGCAGTGATCTGCGAACCAAACTGATTGCCTCGGACTTCATGCAGCAATTTACATCTCTTTACACCGTAACACAAACCATCGCCTTAGACTTCATGCGACAATGTCCGAAGACCTAATCTAGCTTCATACAACGATTTGCAAAACTTTAATCCATTGCATTAGACTTCATGCAGCAATACATTTCGTTATTCCATAAATAATGAGCATCACCTCAGACTTCATGTTGCGATGCTCAAAAGAAAATAAAACTTTAACCCATTGCATAGGACTTCACGCAACAATGTGTTTCTTTATCCCATAACACATCCCATCGCCTCAGACGTCATGCAGCGATTCGCAAACATAATCCATGGCCTCAGTCTTCAAGCATCCATGCATCACCAATCATTATTGTTATTCATCCTCCAAATGGGTGAATTAGCCAAGACATACGAAATTACGCTCTTAAAACCATATGCCTCATTATCAAACCCGAGTAAGCGATATATTATCAGCTTTGCCTACTTCCTTGAGATTCGTAAGGGTATTCTATATCAGTGTAACCTTATGTTTGTCGGACAAATTTTGGGATATTTCAAGTATTCAATAAACTTCCAATCAGAATGCGTAAGACTCGAGTTTTCTCACGCTATTTGATTGAAAGATAATTGAATACGGGCAGCTGTCGCACCCTAAATTTGTCCTACCTCGATAATTTTATTTTTCGAGATTAAAATAATAAAGAAACATTTAATCAAGGATGGTACGGCAATATATGATGGCCCATTCTTAAAATTTAAGTCAACCAGGGGGTGTATTCTAATTCAGGAGAGTGGGGCTTTCTAAATCAGAAAGACTCATAAACCCATTCGCAAAGCATGTTGGTCAATGGCCCATGCAATTCGAAAATGGAAGATTAGTTCAAGAGAATAATAATTAAGTTCTTATAGTAGAACCCATTTAGGGATTATTATTGTTAGTAAAATGGGGGTGCAACTTCAAATTAACTAAGCCCATTAAGCTTCTTAAGTTGGCCCATTTCTATTTTGTTATCCAAACAAGGGTGTGTTTATCAATATAAGGCCCATCTAGTGATTAGAGAGGACAAGAAATATTCTTGTTAAAATTATTGTTTTTGTTTCAATAGGAAAAAAGATATATACAAAAGAAATAATGTTATTCGAGAAAAAACTGTTTGTTGTTTTAAAATAATATTTGTTTCAAGAAATTATAAGGTAATGTTCTTTGATTTTACAGTAATGTTTAGTTATTAAAAAAGAAAATATATTGTTATGGGATAGTGCGCAAGCCCAATAGAATGTGAAAAATTGTTGCAGGCTAGATAATTAGCGCAGCCCCAATTGAGGTTATAACAACCACTATTTTAATCAATCCAAAGTTTAGGCGCAATTCTTGCAATTAACTGGTACTGTAGAGATCATGATTGAAACACATTGGGAATCAAATATTAAAACAAGACAGTCCAAGCCCAGGAAATATACTAAAAAACATAATCCAAAAATCAATTATACAGAAAAAAATCCTTTTTACAACATAAATTACATCAATCTTCATTATAGATTGCTTTACAGTGAAAACAAATCAAAATCAATCACAAGTAAATCTAAATCCCTAATTTATTGTAATCTCTTACAAATTTATAAAACCCTAATTACTAAAACTGTATAAATATAGAAAAGGATATAGAAACAAGGAGGAGGCACGTAGAAAGAAGAAGAGGATATATAGAAGAGGTGAGAAAATTGTTACAGTAGGCGAGATCAAGAACATAAGACGATACAGAGAAACAGGGCGATTGTGGTTTCACTATCGGAAACCACAATCGCTATTGCAAACCTAGCCGCTACCGTCCCACTGCTAGTGCAGTCGTCGCCGAAGCCTTCATCCACCACCATCTTCAAACTCACCATTCGCCGCCGCTACTCCATTCCAACTCGGTGTAACCTATAAACAAGGAGAATAATAGGGATTAACGAAGCACGAAAAATCTGAAAATGGAATTGCGAGGGGTAAACAAACTTAGCTCTATTTTTTCTTTTACTATTTGTGTTGGTTAGGACACGATGGGATTCGTCTGGTACTTGGAGCTCCGCCACAATGGTTATGGAGATTAGGGTTAAAGAAGGGGGAAAAGGGTTGTACTGGTTCAGAGAGAAAGAGAAAAGAGATGAAGATGAAGTTTTCTGTAAAACAAAATGAAATAAAAATGAAATAACATATATTCCGTCCAATCTAGTGTACGCACGCCCATAGTAGTTTCTGTGTTCCCTCAATATCATCCAGTGGATCTTGATCAGACGGCCATTAAGGCCAAGTTTGTACGGTAGTTACCATACTCTATGCCACACACAATCATTTAAGCCCCTCCTCAAACGTGTATTAGGCCTAGCCCGATTAGTTTTAACACCCCATCTTTTCTATAATTACTAAACACAAAAACAACATGCACCCCCCTGCCTGGACTCATACATGGGCCTAATTCCTATTAATTGTAACACCCCCTGTTTTACTTGCCCTTTAGAAACTGCACCCCCCTGAGTTAATTAATTTATTTTCTTTTATAATTCAATTATTTTATTTTTTTCTATTTTTTATAAATATACATATATATTATTTATTTATAATTATTAATGTTATCAAATAGTTTTCTTTATTATTATTATTATTATTATTATTATTATTATTATTATTATTATTATTATTATTATTATACTTGCTATTATTATTACCAATAATTATTTTCTATTTATTATTCTTATATTTTATTTACTATTTAAATATTATTATATGATCAAATAAATTATTTTCATATTAAAATTACATATACTATTTTATATATTATTTGCATCAAATTTTTTTCTAATCATGCATTAATCAAGGTCTTTGCAAATAATACGATTAAAAGAAACCAACAAATCTTAAAACTATTTCCGCAATAAACTAAGCTAATCAACTGCTTTTTCGCAAAAGGATTTCAAACTAGTTTTGACTTACTACGCACTCAGTCAAAATCTCCACAATCACTACTCCCGATCGAGTACGAAGTGATTCAAAATATGTTTGCAAACCCCTAAAAAACACCAACCCATACGAACTACGAATTGAGACTCTGATTCCTCATAAGAGGATACGTAGGCATACGATCGAAAATCGTGGCGAGTCTTTCTAGTTAAAACTTAAAATCCTTTTTACCCCAAACCTAAACCTAGAGTCTAATATCCTTGTGAACAAGTTGGATGAAAGGTGCATAACACCTTTCTTTCATCCAATTGAGTCCAAAACCTAGAATCTCTGTCTACGAATTAGGGTTTTCTGTTAGGTTCCCTTCCCTAGGATAAAAACTAATAGTGGCGGCTCTGTTTTAAAATCTAGTCACAACAACCTGCACTGTGATACCCCACCAACAACATTACTTTGCTTCTATCATCTAGTATTTATCTTCTAGCTTCTGGAACGTGTTTGTAACAGACAGAGCCAAACACCTTCAGATGACTGACACTCTGCTTATCTCCAGTCCATTTTTATAAAGGAACAAGTTCCTTCAGCTTCTTTGTTAGACACCTGTTCAGAATATATGTTGATGTGGCAACAACTTCTCCCCATAACACGTGAGGTAGCTTTTTTTTCTTTCAGCATGCTTCTGGTCATATCAAGCAAAGTTCTGTTTCTTCTTTCAGCAAGACCGTTGTGCTGAGGAGTATATGGAGTAGTAACCTAATGTTCTATTCCATTCTCCTCACAGAACTTCTGGAACTCTGTAGAGTTATACTCATCTCCACCACCCGTTCTCAGAATCTTCAACTTCTGACCACTCTGCTTCTCAGCCTTCACTTTGAAATTCTGGAACTCAGTAAACACTTCATGCTTGAACTTGATAAGTGTTACCCATGTAATTCTTGTGAACTCATCCACAAAATACACAAAATATTTTTTTCCTCTAAATGAAGGTACTGGAAATGGTCCACACACATCAGAATGTACTACTCCCAGAGCATGCTTCGCTCTGGGGGCTACTTCTGATGCAAATGGAAATCTGGGTTGCTTGCCTTTCATGCATATCTCACATGACTTATCAGGCTTCACAATATTATAAATACCATGTACAAGCTTCTTAAAAAATAGATTCCCTAAGCTTCTATAGTTCAAATTCCCCATTATCTTATGCCACAACTTATTGTCCCTTCAGCGCCTTCTGCACTAAGACACGCTGCTTCAGCTGTTTCTACATTCATCTTGAATGTTATGTTGCTTCCTTATTCAAAATTCATAATCAACTTCTGATTGAAATCATACAACGTCAAGATATTGTTTTTGATAACAATTGAGAAACCTTTCTCAATCAATTGACCCACGCTCATTAGATTGTTTACCAGGAACATACCAAACGTCTTTGATCAGAATGTCTTTCCCATTATTCACTCTAACTCTGATATCTCCCATACCTTCTGCATTAAGATACTTATCGTTAGCACATTTGATCTTTGTTCTCCTTCTAGAGTCAAAGTCTTCCAGCCATTGTTTGTTTCCAGTTAAGTGATTTGAACAGCCAGTGTCCATATACCACCAATCTTCTGAGCATTTTTCATCAGAATCAGAAGCCATTAGTAGCACAGGTTCATCATCAAAGTTTCCCTTAGCCATATACGCTTCTTCTGATTTCCTTTCCTTGTTTGACCTACAATCTCTGGCAAAATAGCCAAATTGTTTACAAGAGTAACATTAAACCTTACTTTTGTCATACATCTCCTTTCCTTTATGATATCTCTTATCATCAGAAGTTGAGGTTTTTGACTTCAGAAATCTATCACCATGTTTATTCTGCAGCTGATATTTCTTGACAAAGGAAGCCTTCAGAGTTTGCTCAGCTTTCCTTTCAGAAGATCTCTCAGTCAGACGTAACTCCTGTGCTTCTAAGCTGCTTTGTAATTATTCTATTCTCATGGTTTCCATATTTTTAGAATGTTCAATAGAAACAAAAATGTAATCAAACTGAGGAGTAAGAGACCTCAGAATCTTCTCTATTATTACCTGTTCAGACAAAGTTTCTCCACACGCCTTCATCTTGTTAGTGATCAGGATCACTCTGGAGATATATTCAGAAACTTTCTCACTATTCTTCATGTTCAAGTTCTCATATTTCTTTCGTAGGGATTGAAGCTTCACCTTCTTTACTGATGTGTCACCACCTTAAAATCTCACTAGTAAATCCCACGCCCCTTTTGACATTGTCGAATTAACAATCTTCTCGAACACATTTTCATCCACACACTGATGGATATAAAACAGAGCTTTCTGGTCCCTCTTCCTCATAACCTTCTCAGTAGTTTTCTATTCTCCAATTGCATCTCCTACAACTGGTATATAACCATCTGTAACCAGATCCAGAACATCTTGTGCACCAAACAGCACATGCATTTGTATCATCCATCTGTTCTAGTTTTTGCCATTAAAAACTGGGAGTTTGGTGTTCAAACTACTGTCTCCACTCATCTTTAACCTTGCACAGATTTTTCAGATCTTCAAACACACTGTTTCCCAACCCACATAATCAGATTATGTCCAGATTTGTTCAAGATTTCAATAAAAAATCAATGAACCAAAATCAAACACACAACTCACAATCACTTGTGTTTCCCAGGAAAAACAGAACCAAGTGCTCTAGATACCAATTTGTTGGTGCAAGGTAATGAAGTGGAAGAAGAATAATGAACAAAGAATGATAACAAAATAATATTGTATATCAAAATAGAGGAGATAAAGTAGGGTACAATATTGATAGCCTAGAATAGCATATTTATACTAAACATTGAAAATGCCAAAAGGCCCTATTAAAGGATAAGCATTGGGAATTGTAAAAATTAACTAAGTTATCTTTTTCCAATATTTACTAGGTGAGTCCGTGATACGGTGGGAGAACTGACTTGGGTGTTTTGCATTTGATCGCAAATGTTGCAGTTATCAAGAGTCACCACCGACTTTTCTTTTATCCAAAAGGAAAGGCTGAAAAGAACAGGAAAGACCTTTGAGATTATTTCTTGAGTTCGGGGCATAGATTATGAAAAGGGAAGGTGTTATCACTCTTTTTGAAATTCTGGCTGCAGATACTCAATGTCACGTTCAATGTTATGACACCGTATCTGACTTTCTATAAGACAGTAAATACAAGAAAACAGTAAAGAACACAATCAATTGTTTACCCAGTTCAGTGTGCAACAACACCTACTCTGGGGGCTACCAAGCCAGGGAGGAAATCCACTATAAGAGATATTAATTCAGGAATAAACCAACCAGTTTATCTCCTTCACTTAAGACCTACCCAATGCAACTTCAATCAAAGTACAACTTAAACCTGAGTTCCTACTCACTCCCCCTCAATCACAGCAGTGATACTTAAAAGAATTGACTAATGAATTGATGAAGACACTCTTCAAAACATACACTTGATTATGCTTCACAGCTTTTTAATCAAGCAACACAAACACTCTTGCTTCACAGCTTTGAGTGATACATAAACCTAACTTGACTTTGCTTCAAAGCTTCAGTCAAGAGACACAAAAACACTCTTGCTTCAAAGCTTTGAGTGATACACAACCCTTACAATTAAAGCCTATTCCAAGTCACTTATCACAATGATACTTGCTTGGATTACAATAGTTAAAACTATACAGCTTCTAAATGATCTTCTGTCAAAAAGGGATTAATTCCAAAACAGCAGCTCTGTTGAATATATAGCAGCTGCATCTTCAGTTAGGGTTTCCACAAAAAGCTAGGGTTAATTCCGTTTGACCTTAAGACTAGGTCACAGGACTTTATCAACCAGGTTAGGGTTGAGCTAGGTTAACCCCAAGTCCACGAGATTTTCTGTTCTGGAAAGACTGAGTCATTTTACTGAAAAAACTCAGAATTACCCAAACTGCAAAACTGTTAGTTCAGAACAGGATGTCTTAACATTTGTTATGACATCTGAAAACCTGTCTACTGATTTAGGTAAATGTGATCTTTTTGCAAAATGCTCAGATACACACTTATAAACAGCAGCACCTGTATGACAATATTTTTCTGCAAAGGTATCTAATGAATCAGTACCTAATAAACTAGAATGTTATGACATCAGTCATGACATTCATTCACACACCTGGTTTTACCAAAAATGCATGCCAATAACTAAACAACTACAAACTCCCCCTTTGGCAGATTTTTGGCTAAAGACCCTAAGCAATCAGAGATAGATAGCAGCAGAATAAATATGACTGCAGAAAAATAGAATGTCTAATAAAGTCTACCAAAATATATCTCCCCCTCTTTAGCCACAAATGGGCCAAAGATACACGTTCTTAAAATTTATACAGTCATCCAGAAAAAGTAACACAACAAGACAAAAACTGAACACACTTTGCAAACTCCACCATGGACCAGCATCAACTCCACCAATCATCAACTTCACCAACCTTTAAGCACTGTCATCAGACTCAGAGGAGCTAGTTTCTTCAGTATTGAGATGATCTTCAGCTTCTACACCCTCTTCCCTTCTGTTTCCTTCAGCTTCCTCCTTTTCTAACCTGGCAATTAGGTTTTCTAGGGTCTTTTTCCTAGCTTCCAGCTCTTTGCAGGTCTCTTTCAATACAGCTATAACATCAGATGTTTTGGACTGAGTCTTCACAGAAGATGTTTCAGCTGATGTTATGACAATATCAGGAGCATGAGATCCCTGAAACAGCTTGTAGTGTAACCCAAGAGCCGGAGCTCTTTTGCAAGCAGTATCTCTTGCCACCAAGATATCAGGGTATTGTGCAAGGATAATTCCACAAAGGAGGGAGGGAAAGGAAATTGGGCCTTTGACAGCATAACTACCAGCATGTTTTAAAGTTTGTTCAAAAATATACCTGCCATAGTCAAAAACAGTCTTGGTTCCCACAGCATAAATAAATCTCCCCAATCCTGTGGAGATAGTTGATTTATGGTTTGTAGGGACCCAGTTGGCTGCACCAATCTTGTGCAGGATGGCAAATTTCATGCTAAGTTTGCTGGCATTCAGCTTGCCTTTCAAGGGCCATCACTTCACTTGTCTTGCTGTGATGGTTTGACAAACTTCATTGTTAGTGACTTCCAGTTCAGGACAATCCTCATTTGATCTTCCAAGAAATTTGTTAATTTCTGATGGAGAGAAATTAACCCTTCTTCCTCTAACATAAACACTTTCAAAGTCAGCTGACCTTCCATCAGCACATTCATTAGACAAGTTAACTATGAACTCCTTGACCAGATTTTCATAACACTTGGTAAATTTTACCACTGTCTTCATCAGTCCAGCATTCTTAATCAGGTCCATGATGTCCTTGCACTCCATGGCATCATTGTTTAGCTCTCTTTCTAAAGCTATTCTCTTCAAGCAAACATACTTCCATCTGTTTGCATTGTCAGGATGGTGAAAAGAGATGTTGTCTGTTGGGACTTCAGGAACTCTAGCAATTTTGCTGGAGGGGAGTTTTCTTCTGATATGAATTTCTTCAGCATCAATCTCAAACTCTGATTCCTCATCAGAATCAGAAGATTCAAGTTCTTTTCTCTTCTTTGTAATTGGTTGTCTACCAGTATACACCTGGGCTTTCATCTTTCCTTTGGACCGACCAGTTTTCACAGATTCTACCCCAGCCTTGCCTTCAGCCTTGGATTTCTTAACAACAGGTTTATCTTTGGTCATACATTTTGCATCATTCTGATTACCCTTTCTTTTCATCATTCTCCTAGCTATGCTAGGGTTTACATTGGCAATCAGATCATTGTCTGAGTATTCCTCATCCACATCAATGATAGGTGGATCAACAGTCTTTTTTGAAGGGTTCTGAATGTTGTCATTTTGTGTCACAACATTCTCAGAGACATCTACATTCTCAGAGACATCCACATTTGGGCTTGCTGATTCTTGATTTAATGGGACAGAAATCCCCGGTACAAATTGGTTTCCGCTTAGTATTCTTGTCACAAGCCTAGCAATTGCTTGATGAACTTGAGCTGATCCTTCCCTATTTGGAACAGAGGAAGAAGGATGAGAAGGATTACCAGAAGCAGTAGCTTGAGCTCTTCCTGCATGCCTAGTTCTCAGCTTTTTGACTTTGGAGGGGTCAGTTGCCATTTCTCTGAGAGGAGTGATCTCCAGGACATCAGAATCTATGCATGTGGTGATTGCTCGAGAATCTTGGTCAGATGATGAAGATGAAGTGGTCGCCTTGGTTGAAGATGATGTTTGAGACATTTTGATTGACTTAGAGCACCAGTAGCAATTTGAGAGAAAACTTTGATTGAGAGAAAGGAATAGGTTGCAAAGACGAGAGAGGTAGGAGGCAACTGAGAGTCTATTCAACTTCTTAATAATTTTGAAAGAATTGGAAAGACATATGATTAACCTACTAAAAATAGACTTAACACAAATAAATCCTTCAACCCTTGTTTTAAGCAAAATTAATTGCTATAATTTTTTACGTTGGCAAATACCCATCTTGCCCCTCAAGTTTTCAAGTTGATTTCCAACAAGAGCCTTGGTAGAAGAATCAGCTAGCTGAAGCTTGATGATACCATGTTCCAGTTTAATTGTCTTCTTCTCTACAAGGTCAATGTGCTTGGTCCTGCTATGCTGAATAGGGTTCTTGGAAATATTGATTGTATTCAGATTGTCACAATACAATGTCACAACATCTTGTGAGACATTATACTCAGTGAGCATCTGTTTTGTCTAGATATTTTGAGAACAACTACTACCAGCTGCAACTATTTCAGCACAGAGTTGGGAAGGCATTCTTTTGACATGAATCATAGCTCTGGCAGATTCCTGTATGATCCTATTTTTCTTTTTGTCAACTCCATTTTGATGATGAGTTATAGGAGAAGAGACTTCATGACTCATTTTTTCTGGGAAACATAATTTATTAAACTTGTTGTTTCCAAATTCTTTGTCATGATTACTTCTGGTTCTGACAACACATCCTTCTTCAAGTTTATTCACCACATCATAGACATGTCTCTTTTTACCAAGCCTTTCAATTTGAGGTTCACCACAAACCCTCCTTTTATCAATTTGCAGTCTTGGAATCCTTCTGACTGCTTCCATAGAGATAGTTCTTTTCATTCTTCTTAGATGAAGATGGCCAAGCTTATGGTGCCACAGTTTCATCTTTTTTTCTTCTTTGGTAATGGAACACATAGTGGAGTTATTAGTGTTCTCAGGCTGCCACAAGTAACAGTTATCTTTAGATCTGATTCCTTTCATTACCACTTCTAGTTTTTCATTAATTACTAGACATTCAAATTTTGAGAAGATGACCTTGAATCCTAGATCACACAATTGACTGATACTAATGAGATTAGCAGTCAGGCCTTTTACCAATAGAACTTCATTTAGATTTGGAACTTCAGGGCAGTCCAAATTACCAACTCCTTTGATTTCACCTTTAACACCATCTCCAAAGGTCACATAACTAGTGGTGTGAGGTTTAACATGATTGAGAATGTTCTTTATTCCAGTCATGTGCTTAGAGCACCCACTGTCAAAGTACCAGCCTTCCCTTGCAGAGACTCTCAAGGAAGTGTGGGCTATCAGGGCAGTAGCCTTTTTCTTCCATTGAGGAGTATGTGGTACCCTTTTTGACTTAGGTTTAACACCTGAGTTTTGATTAGGGTATCCATGCAATTTGAAGCAGAAAGGCTTTATGTGGCCATACCTCCCACAATGATGACATCTCCATCTTTGGTACTTTTTCTTCATATATCTCTGTTTCTGATGTTTAGAGTTGTGTTGAGACATCTGCTTTGACATTTGTTTAACAGGCCTGATCTGCTTGTCTGCACCAGATTTCTTAGCTTCCACAAATCCTAGTCCAGATTTGTTTCCCACATTTTGTCCAACTTGAAGAATCTCTTCCAATTTGTCTGTTCCATTAGTCAGCATCTTGGCAGATTTGGTCATTTGGTTCAGTTGTGAGTTCAGCAATTGAACTTCCCCTTCTAGATGACTTATAGTTTCAAGGTCTGCCCTTTTTTCAGCCTCCAGCTTTATGATGAGTTTTGATTGTTTCTCATTCTGCACACAGACTTCAGCACTTATGATACACAATTTCTTGTAAGTATCAGCCAGTTCTTCAAATGTCACTTCTTCATCACTAGTGTCACTTTCAGAGGTACAAACACCAGTTAGAGCAGTAACTAGTTTGGCAGATTCTTCTTCAGAATTACTTTCTGAATCACAGTCAGACCAAGTAACAGTCATTCCTTTCTTTTGTTTCTTAAGAAAGGTAGGACATTCAGCTCGAATATGCCCAAATCCTTCACAACCATGGCATTGAATTCCTCTGCCTTGATTTCCCTTCTCTTCTGACCTTGGTCTTCTGCTGGAACTGTCAATGTCAGAGGGAATATTATGAACATTAGACCTTGACTTTGGATATATTCTTTTGATGAGTTTGTTGAATTGTCTTCCAAGCATGGCTATAGCTTCTGAAATATTTTCTTCTTCATCCTCCTTGTTTTCAACATCAGTGTTGGATACAAGTGCTATGCTCTTGTTCTTCTTGTCACCATTTTCAGTGATCCCCATCTCAAAAGTCTGAAGAGACCCAATAAGTTCATCCACTTTCAACTTGCTGATGTCCTGGGCTTCTTCTATGGCAGTTACCTTCATTGCAAATCTTTTAGGCAAGGATCTGAGAATCTTTCTCACCAATTTTTCTTCTGACATCTTTTCTCCCAGTGCTCCTGAGGTGTTGGCAATCTCCAAGATGTTCATGTGAAACTCATGGATGGTTTCATCTTCCATCATTTTTAGATTCTCAAACTTGGTAGTCAACATCTGAAGTCTTGACATTTTTACTTTGGAAGTGCCCTCATGGGTAGTTTTGAGAGTGTCCCAAACTTCCTTGGCCAGTTCATATTGATGTACTAATCTGAATATGTTTCTATCAATTCCATTGAACAAGGCATTTAAAGCTTTGGAATTTCCCAGGGCTAACTCATCTTCTTCTTTACTCCAATCTTCCTCAGGCTTCAGACTGATTGTCCCATCTTTCTCAGATATGGTGGGATGGATCCATCCTTTGTCAACAGCTCTACAAGCCTTTTTGTCCAGAGATTTTAAGAAGGCAATCATACGAGGTTTCCAGTAGTCATAATTTGTTCCATCCAGAATGGGTGTTCTATTTACAAAAACTCCTTCTTTGTCCATAGTGCCAGAAAGTGATATCCCTAGATCTCACCCAGTAATACAGGCAGGGTGCCTGCTCTGATGCCAATTGAAATTCTGGCTGCAGATACTCAATGTCACGTTCAATGTTATGACACCGTATCTGACTTTCTATAAGACAGTAAATACAAGAAAACAGTAAAGAACACAGTCAATTGTTTACCCAGTTCAGTGTGCAACAACACCTACTCTGGGGGCTACCAAGCCAGGGAGGAAATCCACTATAAGAGATATTAATTCAGGAATAAACCAACCAGTTTATCTCCTTCACTTAAGACCTACCCAATGCAACTTCAATCTAAGTACAACTTAAACCTGAGTTCCTACTCACTCCCCCTCAATCACAGCAGTGATACTTAAAACAATTGACTAATGAATTGATGAAGACACTCTTCAAAACATACACTTGATTATGCTTCACAACTTTTTAATCAAGCAACACAAACACTCTTGCTTCACAGCTTTGAGTGATACATAAACCTAACTTGACTTTGCTTCAAAGCTTCAGTCAAGAGACACAAAAACACTCTTGCTTCAAAGCTTTGAGTGATACACAACCCTTACAATTAAAGCCTATTCCAAGTCACTTATCACAATGATACTTGCTTGGATTACAATAGTTAAAACTATACAGCTTCTAAATGATCTTCTGTCAAAAAGGGATTAATTCCAAAACAGCAGCTCTGTTGAATATATAGCAGCTGCATCTTCAGTTAGGGTTTCCACAAAAAGCTAGGGTTAATTCCGTTTAAACTTAAGACTAGGTCACAGGACTTTATCAACCAGGTTAGGGTTGAGCTAGGTTAACCCCAAGTCCACGAGATTTTCTGTTCTGGAAAGACTGAGTCATTTTCCTGAAAAAACTCAGAATTACCCAAACTGCAAAACTGTTAGTTCAGAACAGGATGCCTTAACATTTGTTATGACATCTGAAAACCTGTCTACTGATTTAGGTAAATGTGATCTTTTTGCAAAATGCTCAGATACACACTTATAAACAGCAGCACCTGTATGACAATATTTTTCTGCAAAGGTATCTAATGAATCAGTACCTAATAAACTAGAATGTTATGACATCAGTCATGACATTCATTCACACACCTGGTTTTACCAAAAATGCATGCCAATAACTAAACAACTACAAACTCCCCCTTTGGCAGATTTTTGGCTAAAGACCCTAAGCAATCAGAGATAGATAGCAGCAGAATAAATATGACTGCAGAAAAATAGAATGTCTAATAAAGTCTACCAAAATATATCTCCCCCTCTTTAGCCACAAATGGGCCAAAGATACACGTTCTTAAAATTTATACAGTCATCCAGAAAAAGTAACACAACAAGACAAAAACTGAACACACTTTGCAAACTCCACCATGGACCAGCATCAACTCCACCAATCAGAAACTTCACCAACCTTTAAGCACTGTCATCAGACTCAGAGGAGCTAGTTTCTTCAGTATTGAGATGATCTTCAGCTTATACACCCTCTTCCCTTCTGTTTCCTTCAGCTTCCTCCTTTTCTAACCTGGCAATTAGGTTTTCTAGGGTCTTTTTCCTAGCTTCCAGCTCTTTGCAGGTCTCTTTCAATACAGCTATAACATCAGATGTTTTGGACTGAGTCTTCACAGAAGATGTTTCAGCTGATGTTATGACAATATCAGGAGCATGAGATCCCTGAAACAGCTTGTAGTGTAACCCAAGAGCCGGAGCTCTTTTGCAAGCAGTATCTCTTGCCACCAAGATATCAGGGTATTGTGCAAGGATAATTCCACAAAGGAGGGAGGGAAAGGCAATTGGGCCTTTGACAGCATAACTACCAGCATGTTTTAAAGTTTGTTCAAAAATATACCTGCCATAGTCAAAAACAGTCTTGGTTCCCACAACATAAATAAATCTCCCCAATTCTGTGGAGATAGTTGATTTATGGTTTGTAGGGACCCAGTTGGCTGCACCAATCTTGTGCAGGATGGAAAATTTCATGCTAAGTTTGCTGGCATTCAGCTTGCCTTTCAAGGGCCAGCACTTCACTTGTCTTGCTGTGATGGTTTGACAAACTTCATTGTTAGTGACTTCCAGTTCAGGACAATCCTCATTTGATCTTCCAAGAAATTTGTTAATTTCTGATGGAGAGAAATTAACCCTTCTTCCTCTAACATAAACACTTTCAAAGTCAGCTGACCTTCCATCAGCACATTCATTAGACAAGTTAACTATGAACTCCTTGACCAGATTTTCATAACACTTGGTAAATTTTACCACTGTCTTCATCAGTCCAGCATTCTTAATCAGGTCCATGATGTCCTTGCACTTCATGGCATCATTGTTTAGCTCTCTTTCTAAAGCTATTCTCTTCAAGCAAACATACTTCCATCTGTTTGCATTGTCAGGATGGTGAAAAGAGATGTTGTCTGTTGGGACTTCAGGAACTCTAGCAATTTTGCTGGAGGGGAGTTTTCTTCTGATAGGAATTTCTTCAGCATCAATCTCAAACTCTGATTCCTCATCAGAATCAGAAGATTCAAGTTCTTTTCTCTTCTTTGTAATTGGTTGTCTACCAGTATACACCTGGGCTTTCACCTTTCCTTTGGATCGACCAGTTTTCACAGATTCTACCCCAGCCTTGCCTTCAGCCTTGGATTTCTTAACAACAGGTTTATCTTTGGTCATACATTTTGCATCATTCTGATTACCCTTTCTTTTCATCATTCTCCTAGCTATGCTAGGGTTTACATTGGCAATCAGATCATTGTCTGAGTATTCCTCATCCACATCAATGATAGGTGGATCAACAGTCTTTTCTGAAGGGTTCTGAATGTTGTCATTTTGTGTCACAATATTCTCCGAGACATCTACATTCTCAGAGACATCCACATTTGGGCTTGCTGATTCTTGATTTAATGGGACAGAAATCCCCGGTACAGATTGGTTTCCGCTTAGTATTCTTGTCACAAGCCTAACAATTGCTTGATGAACTTGAGCTGATCCTTCCCTATTTGGAACAGAGGAAGAAGGATGAGAAGGATTACCAGAAGCAGTAGCTTGAGCTCTTCCTGCATGCCTAGTTCTCAGCTTTTTGACTTTGGAGGGGTCAGTTGCCATTTCTCTGAGAAGAAGCAAAAAAAAAAAGCCCAATGACTTAGGCCCATGCGCTGCTGGCCGAAACAAAAAAGAGGAAAATGTGAGAAAAATGCACAAAAGGTAGTGCTGGGTGTTGAACCCCCGACCTCTAACACAAACGCGCGTTACCTCTACCACTGGGATGGTTGTACACCCAGTAACATAAACAAAACAAATAATACATAAAACAAGTCATGTCCTGCATATGACTTTATCTTCAACATCCATCCTGAATATGTGTAACTTCACCATTTCTCAACAAAAATGAAATATGCAAACATGAAAGTTGCTCCATTTTTCTGTACGAATCCAACCATATAAATATCATAAGCTATAAATCAAAGATGAATGAGAATTTCTAAAAGTACCAAATTCTGACCTAATTATTTTTAGAGATTCAAACTTAAAATTCTCACAACTCAAGCAATATAAATGAAATTTATGGACATGTACAATTTCAGGGCAATGATGTCTATATTTTATCTTCACAAATGCAAGCCTAATAATGCCTAAATGAGAAGATAGAAGTTCTGAAAATGTACCTCAAAACTGGATATCGTGAAATGAGTTTGAGCTGCTTTCAAGGATTTATGATGATCAGGTTAGCTTCCTCAAGTTCCGAGGAAGCTAATGCAATGATTAGCTTGAGTAATGGATGGCTGGAATGGTTGGAGAAGTCAACTTGAAATACTCTGTTTTTGGTTATGGAGTTTGATGCAAATGGTGTTAAGGTTATGAAACAGGGGCAGAGATGGGTTATATTTGATGTATAGAAGCTTTAGGAAGTGAAAAGACAAGAAACGCACGAGGGAAATATGAGTTACAAGTTCAAAGTCATAAATCGTGCAACAATGGAGTTTTTGTACAATTTCTGGTTTGAGGAAGTTTGGGAGTGTTTCAGGGTGTTAATGCCCGTCTCTTAGCTCACAAATAGTACCTCTGTTTATAAGCAACAAGTTTGGAAGCTTGTCTTTGATCAGAATTCAAAATCACATGTTTAAGCTTAACATGTGATTTTTGAAAAATCAAGTTTCAATGTCTTGTGTACTTGCTATTGTAGAGTGGTTATGCTTTAAATAAACTTGCTTCTGACTTTTTAGATGGAGTGTGATCAGAGGGAACAAGTTAGAGGCTCAAGAATTGACTTTGTGCATAAAACTTGCTTTCCAAGAATGGCATTGTTAACTTTCTTCCCAAAATGGCAATTTGAATTGGATAAAGCTTAAACCACTTAGATTATAGCTCAAAAGCTTGTGTATTCCATTAATGATAGATCGATAGACAAGTTATAAGGCCTGCAAAGTAAGATTATGCAGCCTAACATTGAAATTGAATTATGTTTTCATCAAGAAATGACTTGTAATTCAAGAATGAAACTCTAACTTCTTGCCTTCGATTCTACTTGCTCAAGTATGATATAAATGAGTTATTGGATATTTTGGAAATATTGTAACATCCTCTACAACCTCTATTTTGTAAATTTATGAAGGTTCATCTTGGAACTATGTGAAAAATTGTCATGAAGTTAGGTCAAAATCCTGCCTAAACTATGGAAAAATTTCACTAAGTTTTTCAAGTTTCACGAACATGTCTTCTTAAAATCATAACTTGAAATCCATGCATTTATAGAAAAGTTATGTTATACAATGTTTTAGATCTCATTGAGATCTACAACTTTCATGTTGGAAGTTTCCTTTGAATCATCTTGCATCATGGTGAAAATCTGGCTCAAAGTTATGAAAAAAAAGTGAATTTCCAACACTTAGAAAAATTTCTAAATTTAGAAATTTTGACTTTTCAAAATGAAATCTTGACTTTTTGATTTCTTGATGAACAATTTTCATATTTTGACAAGTCTTGATGATTTGTGATCTTTGATACTTGATTTTGACCAAAAAGTTAAAGTTTGACTTTTCAGTGTACAATTGACTTTTCATCATTTGAATGAAATTCATCTATCAACCAATTGATCTTGAGGAATGTTTTGAGCCATGCCATTAGGTCAAAATGAAGCATTTTAATCCTTGAGGTCATGTCTCAAACCAATAAGTCATTTGCTAGGTCGAAAATCAGAAATTGCACCTTCTCAGTCAAAACCCTAATTTTAACCATTTTGCCCTTTTGATGATCTGATCAAATTTCTTGAGGAATTGTGATCCAAAATTGATAAAATTACATATATGAATTCATGATGTTGATATGGATAAAAAATTATGAAGTTTGACTGTATATTGACCACAGTTGACTTTTTCCCCAATACATCTGATTTTAGGTCAACTGATCAATTGACTGAGCAAAAATGTGATCCAAAACTTGAAACTTGACATGAGCAATATTGAGGGTCCAAAATGATCCATGAAAGTCATATGGGGAATTAAAAGTCCATTTGTCCTTGTGCAAACTCAAACCCTAATTTTCAGTCATCAATGTTAGAGGAAGTGTCTTAAGCTGATCAACCCTTGTGCAATCTTGAATCAAAGGAGATCTTGTGAGAGATTACTTGAGAAATGAGAGGGCAAATTTTTGGGTACAATAGCTGACCCTGTTCAATCTTCTTAAACTTGAATAGTTAGATTGGATGATTCGCCATTCGTGACTTGAAGGTGGAAGATGATTGAACACTAGAGTGCCCAGAAATTTGCACTGGAAGATGGATTGGGAACAGGCTTATAGGTTCCATTTAGAGGAATGACGGTAAACACTGGTAGAAGTATCAACACAAATCTTTGGTCGATTTATACTAAAACTCGATGTTTCACTTGTGGGAAAAGGGGTTAGTAAAATGCAAATGTATGCATGATGTTCACCAGATGTGGTATTATGCTAAATGCATTTTGTATGTATATGCTATGATGTATGAATGTGGGATGCATGATTTGTCCAGGAAAATAAATCCCTGACTACTGCTGAGGAGTTTTGAATCCCAGATTGTTGTTTGGGATTATCTCTTGAACGTCAGTTGTTATCTAGTCGGATCCAGGCTTCACAACTTACTGAGGATGAGGAAGTAAACTGCTATCTGGTCGAATCTAGGCTTCATGGTAACTTTCTGGTGAAGGATAAATTAACTTTTATCTGGTCGGATCCAGGATTTGTAGAAAATTTCTTGGGGAGAGTGAAGTTAGGCTGTAATTTGGTTGGATTCCAGCTTCACGATAACTTTCTGGGGATAAGGAAGTTAACTGTTATCTGGTCGGATTCCAGGCTTTGCAGTAACTTGCTAGAAAGGATGAAGTTGAACTGATATCTGTTCGGGTCCAGGCTTCATAGTAACTTGAAGTGGCAACTACTATCTTGTCGGGTCCATGCTTCATAGTTTTTGAAAGGTAATACTATTATCTGGTCGGGTCTAGGCTTCATAGTGTCTTAATGGGGATTGTAGTTAGTTGTTATCTGGTCGGACTCCCAGCTTCATAATAACTTGCTTGAATAGATGAAATTGAACTGATATCTGGTCGGATCCAGGCTTCACAGATTTTGAGGTGGATGAAGTTAATTATTATCTGGTCGGATCCAGGCTTCACAATAAACTTGTCTGAAGAGATAGAGTTGAACTAGTGTCTGGTCGGGTCAAGGCTTGCTTGGAACTTAGTTGTTATCTATTCAGATTCCAGGTTTCACAATAAAGGTTTGAGTGGAATTGCTATCTGGTCGGATCCAGGCTTCACAATAACTTACTTGAAAAGATGAAGTTGAAAACTCAATCTGGTCGAATCCAAGATTCACAGTAACTTGTTGGGATATAGGAAAACTCTACTGGGGAAAAGAAGTTACACCCTGGTCTGATGGAGTCCAGGTTCTTTAATATCTTGAAGAGTTAAACTATTATCTGGCCGGGTCTAGGTTTCATAGTATTTAGAAATTGTACTATTATCTGGTCGTGCCCAGGCTTCATAGCAGCTTTTGGAGATAATAAAGGTTTTGTTGACGACTTTATTGGGGATTAGAGGTTGTGGCCCTATGATTTGCAATAGTCTGAAAGGAAAACTCAAGCTGGAGAGGATAAACTCATTTGGGGAAGACAGGCTTAGTTGGGGAGGATAAACTCAGCTGGGGAAGATAGACTATGTGGGAGGAATTTTGTTGTTCATTGATTGTTGTATGTTGGGGAAATAAACCCTGTTGGGGAAATAAACCCTGTTGATGAATATTTGATGAACTGTTGACCAAATGAGTTCTTTGAGGAAAACATCCACAAGGTTTCTTCTTGTAGGATCAACCTAGCTGGGAGGAGAGTTGTCAAGAGATTGAGACTCTGGTTGGAGATTGGTTTATCGTAACCGTTCTTGTGGGGATAATGTTAATGAGATAACTCTGTGGGGATATTCCATATACACTAAAGAGATGTTTGTTGCTGCTTAGCAGGACACATGTGCCAAATATTTTTAATTATGTTCACATGCATATGTTCGTTTAATTTTAGTCATTGGACAATTTTACATTCAAAACAAAAACATAAAGTTTGCACTTCAAAGTATATTTGTATTGATATTTTGCCCATGAAAAGGCGATTTTTGTACAAAGAGACGAAGATCCTAATAAGAGGAAATCTTCGAAAGGAGAAATAAAAATTGAAAACAAAAAACAAATAGCCATGTGGAAATGATCTCATTGCACTCCAACTCTACTATTATCCCAATGTCTTCGAATTCCCCTTGCCGTTGACAAAAGTTGATTGGATTGATCTTGGACCGTTTGAACTTGGACCTTCGTGATAAAGTTGACAGTGGTGATTCCACGGGACATAGTCATATGCTTTCAATCCTTAACTTTTTCCTGGACCTCCCTTTCGGGTTTTCAGCCCACCAGGATACCCATTTTTGCCCAAGTCGCACTTTCAGTTTTTCAACGTGCAGGGTGTACAATATTTTGCATATATCCCTAATTTTTGCCCAAACCTTTTGGTTGGACGGGATACCCTTGTTTTTTCCTAGGTGTGTCAACCTAGCGAGTCCTTTATGCGTAGTATTTTTTAACTATGTCCGCGTTTATAGGATGTGGGAAGTCTTCACCATCCATGGTAGTCAGCATCATGGCACCACTAGAGAACACTCTTTTGAAAATAAATGGCCCTTCGTAGGTGGGAGTCCATTTGCCCCTGGGGTCGCTTTGTGGCAGAATGATGCGCTTTATCACCAAGTCACCAGCTTGATATACTCGAGGCTTGATCTTTTTGTTGAAAGCCTTGATCATACATTTTTGGTACGTCTGACCATGACAAACAACAGCCAGTCGCTTCTCAACGATTAAGTTCAATTGATCCAATCTTGTCTGAATCCACTCGTCTTTGCTTAGACTTGCTTCATTCATAATCCTTAAAGAGGGAATCTGAACTTCTACTGGCATAACAACTTCCATGCCATAGACTAAGGAAAAGGGAGTTGCACTAGTTGATGTCCTAGCTGAAGTACGATAGCCATGTAGAGAAAACGGTAACATCTCATGCCAGTCTTTGTAGGTTACTACCATCTTCTGCACAATCTTCTTAATGTTTTTGTTGGTCGCTTCGACTGTGCCATTCATTTTAGGTCTATATGGAGAAGAATTGTGATGCTTGATTTTGAACTGAGTGCAAAGTTTAGTAATCATAGCATTGTTGAGGTTAGTCCCATTGTCGGTGATGATCCTTTCAGGAATACCGTAGTGGCAGATGAGTTTGTGTTTGATGAATCTGGCTACCACATTCTTGGTGACTGAGGCGAATGAAGCGACTTCAACCCACTTGGTGAAATAGTCAATAGCGACAAGAATGAAGTGATGTCTGTTGGAAGCGGTGGGCTTGATCTCTCAAATCATATCAATTCCCCACATTGCAAATGGCCACGGGGAAGTCATGACGTTCAGAGGGATAGAAGGCACATGGACCTTGTCAGCATAGATTTGGCATTTGTGTCAAGTTCTTGAATATTGATGGCAATCAGTCTACATTGTTGACCAATAGTAACCAACTCTCAAGATCTTCTTGGCCATGGTATGTTCGCTTGAGTGAGTGCCAAAGAGACCATCGTGCATGTCTTCCATAATTTCCTCTGCCTCCTTCTTGTCCATACATCGGAGTAGAGTATAATCATGGTTGCGTTTGTACAATATTTCGTTGCTTAGGAAGAATTTGGCTGAAAATATTTGTAAGAACTTTCTGTAATTGATGGATGCTCCCTCGGGATACTCTTGTGCTTCAAGGTATCTCTTCACCTCATGGTACCAAGGCTTTTCTATATCAGTGTCAAGCTCACAACAGTGTACAGGTTCATCGAATCTCTCAATGGTAATCATAGGGGCTTCGTTGTCCCATCTGACCTTGAACGTTGAAGACATGGTTGCCAAGGTGTCAACCAACTTATTTTCTTCGCTAGGGAAGTGCTCAAAGGTGATCTCTTCGAAGTAGGGAATCAGGGATAGCACAAGTTCCTTATAAGGGATGAGATTAGGGTGTTTAGTGCCCCAATCTCTTTTTACTTAGCTAATCACTAGAGCAGAATCCCAAAACACATTCAAATGATTGATCCTTAAATCAATGGCAACCTTCAGACCCAAAATGCACACTTCATACTCAGCCATATTGTTCGTGCAATTGAAGCATAATCTGGCAGTGAAAGGAGTGTGGCAACCTTCAGGGGAGATGATCACATCACCAATTCCGCTACCCAAAGCGTTGGAAGCCCTATCGAAGACCATAGTCCATCGGGATCCTTGTTCAGGTCCATCATACGGTCCAGGTTTCGCATAGTCGGTTACTATCATGATGTTCTCATCAGGGAAGTCGAAGTTCATGGA
Source organism: Vicia faba (assembly GCA_948472305.1). Taxonomy (NCBI): domain Eukaryota; kingdom Viridiplantae; phylum Streptophyta; class Magnoliopsida; order Fabales; family Fabaceae; genus Vicia; species Vicia faba. The sequence goes on from OX451740.1 coordinate 1,261,162,532, forward strand.
CTGATAATCATCAACATCTTGATGGGCCAAATGATCTGCTAGCACCCTTCCTTTGATGGCCTTTTGCATCGTTTATTGAATGTCGTACTCAGTCAAGATCATTTGCCATCTGGCTATCCGTCCGGAAAGAGCATGCTTCTCGAAGATGTACTTGATTGGGTCCATCTTAGAAATTAACAAAGTGGTATGAGTCAACATATACTGTCTTAGCCGGCGAGCAGCTTATGCCAGAGCGTAGCAAGTTTTCTCGAGCAGTGAATATTTGGTTTCACAGTCGGTAAAATTTTTTCTTAAGTAATAAATAGCATGATCTTTTCGGCCAGACTCTTCATGTTGGCTCAAAACACACCCCATAGAGTTCTCTAGTACTGTCAAGTACATGATCAAGGGTCTTCCTTCAACTGGAGGCATGAGAATAGGAGGATCTTGTAGATATTCTTTGATTTTGTCGAAGGCAGCTTGTCATTTATCATTCCATCTGACTACTTGATCTTTCTTCAAGAGTTTAAAGATTGGCTCACAAGTAGCAGTCAAGTGAGATATGAAGCGGGCGATGTAATTGAGCCGACCCAAGAATCCTCTAACTTCCTTTTCATAATGAGGTACTGACATTTCTTGGATGGCCTTTACCTTGGCAGGATCAACTTTAATGCCTTTATTGCTAACAACAAAACCTAGAAGCTTTCCAGATCGTACTCCAAATGTGCACTTGTTAGGGTTTAACCTTAACTTGTACTTTTTCAGCCTGTCGAATAGATTATAAAGGTGATCGAGATATTCCTCTTCAGTTTGTGATCTAGCAATCATATCATCCACATAGACCTCTATTTCATGATGGATCATATCATAAAACAAAGCTACCATAGCCCTTTGATATGTTGCCCCTACATTATTCAATCCGAACGACATGACCTTGTAGTAAAAGGTTCCCCATCGCGTAACAAAAGTTATCTTCTCCATGTCTTCGGGAGCCATCCTTATCTGATTATAGCTGGAGAAACTGTCCATGAAAGAGAAGACTTTATGTTGAGCATTATTATCGACCAAGACGTCAATGTGTGGTAGAGGGAAGTCATCCTTGGGGCTTTCCCTATTTAGATCCCTATAATCTACGCACATACGAACTTTTGCGTCTTTCTTTGGAACTGACACCACATTGGCAACCCATTAGGGATAAGATGTCACAGCTAGGAATCCAGCATCAAATTGTTTCATCACTTCAGCTTTTATCTTTTCAGATATATCAGGCCTCATGCGATGAACTTTTTGTTTGACAGGAGGACAATCTTCCTTTGTCGGCAGACGATGAACTACAATGTCGGTATCCAACCCTGGCATATCTTCATAAGACCAAGCAAATACTTTCATATAATCATGCAACATCTGAACTAACCTGCTCTTGACACTACTTTCCAAGTTAGCACCGATCTTGATTTCCTTCTTTTCTGTCTCAGTACCTAGATTGATGACTTCAACTGACTCTTCGTGCGGCTGAATAGCTTTTTCCTCTTGTAATATAAGTATGGCTAGTTCCCCCGGTATTTCACAATCTTCCTCGCCTTCGTCTTCGGCTTGGTTAATTGGACATTCGAAGTCATAGTCGGCAATAGTAGAGTCATTGGCAATAAGATCCAGAGTGGATGTGGACCTGCAAGAGTGTGTGTTTGTGCATGTAAGATACATGGCTATTTTGAAAAATGTATTTGAAGAAAAGAAAGACAATGAGCACAAAGATTTGAATGCAAAAGAGTCCAATGGTTTGCATTCAATGATCATATGATTAGATGAACATAAATAAAAACCCTTGACAAATGGACCAAAGTGCCCCGGGCCAGGCACATGGCTTAAAAGTCATTGTTAGATATTACAGAAAAAATGTTCTTGAATTAATAAACAACAATAAACAAGTAGATTACTCCTAAATGAAGGAGATGGGCACGAAGTCCTTTGCATGCCAATTCTTTAGCTCCGTTGTAGTAGGATACACCTAATCTTCAAATGTAGCTTCATCATCGGAATCTCCCACAACGTTAACTTCATGGCTTCTAATACAGAGAGGTTGCTTTCCTGCACGAGCATACCTTACTTCCTTCTGTGCCTTGGCAGTGAAAGCCAAACCAAACTTGTCCGCTTTGAATTATATCTCAAGGAGTTTCCCCCAAGTATCACAACTTCCTTCTTCAATTGTAGCACGAGCATCTTTGACTAAAACCATCTTTGGTACGACCTTATCAGCTTTGGACACATTAGAGGAACATTTGGTAGCAGCAACCATTGGTGGGACAACTTCAAAGGCTTGACACGAGGTCTCAATGAATTCTCCATCCATCTCCACGTATTTGAAATATTTGAGGTGGCTTACCATAAACTCTTCCTCTCCATAGACGTTGACAATTCTTCCCTTGACCGGATATTTGAGTTTTTGATGGAGGGTTGAAGTTACTGCCCCAGCTTTATGGATCCAAGGGCGACCCAACAAACAAGAATAGGCAGGACGGATATCCATAATGTAGAAGGTGGAATTGAAAATTTGTGAGCCCACCTTGATTAGAAGATCTACCTCTCCATGAACTATCCTCTTTGATCCGTCGAAAGCCCTCACAATGATATCACTGGGTTTCAGAACTAAACCTTCACAGTCTAGACGGTCCAACACCCCCTTGGGTAGAACATTCAAAGAAGAACTGGTGTCGACCAGAACATGTGCTAGGGTGGTCCCCTTGTAGTCGACAGAAACATGTAGAGCTTTATTGTGGTTCTTCCCAAGCGGTGTTAGATCGACATCTTAGAACCCCAAACCATTATCAGTCGTCAAGCTCGCCACACAATTCTCAAATTGGTCCTTCGTGGTCTCATGAGGGACATGATCCTTCTTCAAGAATTTGATTAATGTCCGAGCATGGGCATCAGAACAGAGTAACAACGACAACATAGAAATCTTAGAAGGGGTTTTCCCCAACCGTTCCACAATCTTGAAATCGCTTCTTTTTATTATTTTCAAGACCTCGTCCATCTCGCGAGTGGAAGGTTCTCCATCAGCAATGTCCTTTGCGAAGATGGGGACCTTGAACTTAGGTGGGATAACCACCCCTGGAACCAAACCTAATTCTTCGAAATCCAGACGGGGCACCCTTTGAATCTCCATGGCATTGAGCCGATCCTCTAGCCATTTTTATTTATCATCAGCAGGAGGATATTTCTCCTCAGAGTAGTCAGGTTCATCTTCTTCAGACGTTGGATTATTGTCTCCTTCATTTGATTCCTCGTCTTCTTCCTCTTGAATACCTCCTCCCTTTGGTGGGGTTGCAAAGTCTTGAGCTTAGTTAGCTAGTCTTCTTCCCACACTCAAAACACGAACTGGTTTCTTTGCCTTCTTAGCCTTCTTTTTGATGATCAGAGCTTTCAGATCTCCTTTCCCCTTGGTCAGAGTCAGGAACATTTGTTGGAACTGAGCGTTTTGAGCCTGAAGGTCTTTGACTGTTTGTTCGAGAGCCATTTCTTTACTTGCTGAAATAAACAGCGAATAAGATGAGGACCCTTCTTTGAAACATATTAATGCAATAACATGTATCATATGCGTATGCAATGTTTTCAAGGACTTGCGGGGTAAACAAGTAGATGTCAGCAGTTGAAATTTTTAGCTTTAAAGAACTCCGTATTGTTGAGTGTCCTTCTACGAGAATCAAGCTCACCATATCAAGTGGGTCATAGCCCCTGACTCACGTTGTCGTGTTTTGGTCTTTTGATGGCGTTGGCTAGAGGAAAATATATCCCCTTGCCCCTTGCTAGACGTCTGATTTATCATAACCTGCATCACAAACCCTTGAGATCCTTGAAATGGTTAAGGAAATGCTATGGCATGATGTTATGATGTGTATGATATGCGTTAAGCAAAAGTGTAAGGTTATGTAAGCAAGTAAACCCTGCAAGAAATTCAAGTTATTGAATAATGACTGTAAACAAATCCTGCAAGGAAATCATGTTGTCAAATAATAAAACCCTGCAAGTAGTTCAAGTTAAAAGCAAACAAATCACATAAGTAACCCTAGGTTTAGGCTTGCATGAGGTTTGTAGGTAAGTACCCTCTTGAAGTTTAGTTGTCTTAACCTGTCTTAGAAATAGTAACCGGGTTCTAAGGAGTCTCAATATCAGTGATCTTCCTTTATCGGTATTATCTCAGCTTAGCCTCAGCTTAGCAATCTTTTCTTGCAGCTGAAACATCCCGAAAGTACGATCCCAATGAGTGTAGTATCGAGTATCAACCAATTCCCAGATTTACATCGAGACCGGCTATCTCACTACTTTCTAATGGCCAAGTTTTTTCAACTAAGGTTCTAAGGTTTGTTAGTGCTTCACGACACCATGCAGGGCCCCCGTATTCTCCTCGATTCAACATAAGGGATACCGGTACCAACCAAAGTGTCACACCAACACAACCATCACTTCAACCATATCAGTCTGCGCCGTATAGTCTCCACGATCTATTGCTGTTTACCTAAAAGTGTGCCCCAGATCCGGGTGTAGGATCTATAGAAACAACCCAAACAACCCTCCAAGGGTAAAGCAAACAAAGCACAACAAAGAACAACAAAGTAGTTAAATAATGAACTAATTCTAAGGTAACCCCACTTTTTATAAATCCTCAACAGAGTCGCCAGTTCTGTGATACGGTGGCAGAACCGACTGTTATATACTGGTTTGTTGCATTTTTTGTTTGTAAATGTTGCGGTAAGCAAGAGTCGCCACCGTCTTTTCTTTTATCCAACAAAGGAAAGGGTGAAAAGAACAGAAAAAGACCTTTTCGAGATGTTTTATGAGTAAGGGGGGTATATTATGGAAAGGGAAGGTGTTAGCACCCTTTCCATCCGTGGTTTTCCACGGGCTCTTAGAGGTTTGCTCATTTTTCAAAATGCTTTTGTGCTTTGTGTTTGAAAATGTTTTGAAAACGCCTTAGTACGAAGAACTTTGTAATGTTTCTTGGGATGGTGGAGAACGTATACAAAGTGTTTGAAAAATGTCTTTTGAAAAGTAGTTTTTGTGTGTGAGTGCAAAAATAGTTGAGCGGACTTCTAACAGATATCTACTTTGTTACTCGAAAAGGGTCGTTCGTTTCCACTTTTCCTTTAGACAGTGCTATCCTACTATTAGTGAGTAGGTAGCCTTGTCGTTGGATGTTTTGAAGGACAATTGAAGGGACGTTACAGTCACGAAGGAAACTTGTGGAGATGCTTTAGCAATTCTGTTTTAAGGACTAGATAATTTACCAAGAAGGAAACTGTAGGGTCATCAAGGGACTATGATCTTTTGATTTACTCTTTGCTAAAGCATTCCTGCCCCATGACTGTTTTTTAAAGGCAACCAAAGTGGGATACCTTAGAGGTGCTTGTGTGCAATTGTGTTGTGTTTCAGTTATTTTATCTTTAAACATTTAGGTGTTCTACCGTTTGTTTTCAGATCTTATCATGTAATCCTAGTTAGCATACATCTAAGCAGTTAATATATGTACAAGAATTTAAAGTGAGGGAATTTAAATCTACGCTATTACAATACTTCGGGGAGGGGATTTACATTATACAGGGATAAAAGGGATAAAGCAGTAAATATCATAATTTTTGTCTATTACACCCAGTGGACAGATACAATAAACAGTAAAAATACGGAATTAAATAAATGCGCATGAAATAGAAAAGACGTCTAAAAAATCCTAATGAAAAGAAATCTTTTTGTTGTTTTTGGTATAAAAGAAAATAAGGCCTAAGTCTATTTAATTTTAATTTTAAGAAAAAAGATGTTAAAAATAATTAATTAATTTGTTTACAAAATTAACTTAATTAGAAAAAATACTAGCCTAATATTTTTGTGATTTTGATTTTAATGTTAATTTAAATAAAAAAAGTCCATAAAGAAATGGAAAAAAATACAAAGGATCCTTCGATCCAGGGGAGGGGATTTCCCTTCGATCCTGGGAAAGGGAACATCTTTCGATCCAGGGAGGAGGTGTCTCTTTCGATCCCAGAAGGGAGATGCCTTATTTCGATTAGGCTAGGGAGTGGGCGTGAATAGCCTTCGATCTAAGGAATGGGATTGCCCTTCGATCCTGGGGAAAGGGAATGCCCTTCGATCCAGGAAGGAGATGTCTTCTTCAATCTGGGAGACTATGGCTTCGATCCAGGAAGACAATGGGCAGCTTCAATCCAGAGAAGGTGTCTCCTTCGATCTGGGATGCTATACCTGCAAAAGTATGTTAGCAAAATAAAACGTACGACCTGGGTATCGAAACCCAGGTCCTTCGATCCTGTGTGCTGGGTCTTTTCAGGCTATATCTATATTAAGTGTTAGCAAACGAAGAACATAACCTGGGTGTCAAACCTAAGCCCTTTGATCCTATCTAGGATGACAAATCGAAGGTAACAACAAGTATGGATGTGTTATGCAAATACAAGGTTGGACAATTTAACCTCTCTTACAAGTAGATTGAACTTTCGTTTTGGGCGCTTCCTAGATGTGGATATTTTTGTTGAAGGGTTGTCTTGGCTTGGATTATTTATGTAAAAAATTTGACAACCTTTGGTGGATTTTGTGGGCAACGTCTCTCTAATGTTTTTTTCGTTCTCTCCTTTTCTCTCGATGCAACACTTGTGATCTCTTTATATAGAGGGGGTAGAGGGGACAAGAAGGCAAAGATTTAAACAACCTTGATTATGTGTTTGAAAGCCATGAATGAGAATTTGTAACGTTGGCCAAACACATGGGATCTTGTCCCTTTTTTGAATTTTGAATGATATGTAACTGGCCTTCGAATGCTCCTTTCGAAGGGGATGATGGCTTCTTCGAATGGACCTTTGCATGTTCTTCGAATGGTCCCTTTGAAAGCTTCTTCGAATGGACCTTTGCATGTTCTTCGAATGGACCTTTGAAAGCTTCTTCGAATGGACCTTTAGGAATGCCACTCGAAGGGCCTCTGTCCATACCAATCGAAGGCCTTGTTGAAATGCCAATCGAAGGACACTGTTACCATACCAATCGAAAGGTACTCGTTAAAATGCCAATCGAAAGACCTTGTTAACATGCCAGTTGAAGGACCTTTGTCCATGCCAATCGAAGGGCGCTATAGAGATGCCAATCAAAAGGCATTTTGGAGATGCCAATCGAAAGGCATTTTGGAGATCCCAATCGAAAGGCATTTTGGAGATCCCAATCGAAAGGAATTTTGGAGATCCCAATCAAAAGGCATTTTGGAGATGCCAATCGAAGGAAACTCAAAAACATCACTCACAAATTTTCCTTTTCTTTAGGCAAAGGTTTGTGACCAACCATGCATGGGAAGAACTTGGAAAACATGAGAGGGCGAATTTTGGGGTACGACAATATCCTATGATACTTGTAAATGATGCATGAATATGAGATGTCGTTGAAGTGTATTAGTGACTCTATCCAACATCTTTAACTGGGAAAGTAAATCCCTGACTGTCGTTAGGGATGAAGAATATGAGTCTTCAATCTTGTTTAGAGTACCAATGCTGGGGATTCATGCTCTCAGTTTCGAGGATACTCCACTGAGAATGTTTGACTTCTACTTAGGGATATAAGAGTGCAGGTACATTAGTCGCTCCTCAATTTACTGGGGAATTTAATTCTTATATACCCTAACTGAGGATGAAAGAGATGGATAACCTTTCGAGGTGCTGTCCGACCGGGTTTCCGATATGGATGCCGACTCGTATGGAGAGAATAAGGTTGAACGATACTTGGTCCAGTTTCCGATTCAGTAGCAACTCTCTAGGGATAGTAGTCTGGATTTTCCTTTGCTGGAGAGAGGAGTTTTTCCGGTGATTTGCAGAAGCTAAAGGAATAGACTCGGGCTGGGGAGGCTGAATTCCATTGGGGAAATAAACCATGTTGGGGAAATAAACCCTAAACCTGTTGGAGAAACACTTTGCTGAGGAAAACTCTTGCTCAGGAATGAGCGCTGCTGGAGGAAATAAATCTGCAAGGGGTTTTAATGTTTTGGAGGAATAAGCTTAGCTGGGGAAGAGAATTTCCATAAACTGTACTAATGTCATAATCTCCGATAGATATTAGGACTCCGTAAGTTGGCGATATTGTCGGGGAAAGATCACATTCCTTTATCCGCTAGGGTGATCTGCTTATGAGTATGATCATATTAACAACTGGAAGATGCCCCAATTTCTGTCTTGAAGGAATATTAGACTTGCAGGGAATGTATCTTTGTTGAAGATTAGCTTGTGCCGATAGCTCTGTAGAGATAATTTCGTGGAAACTGCTCTGTGGGGATTTATGGATGACTTGAACATCCTCTCGACTCCTAGAGTTCTTGGTATACGCTGATCAGAGTGATAAGCCTTCCACTTATAGACAAGTGATGAGATGACGGGACATAGTTGTACGCTTTAATCCATGACTTTTTCCTGGACTGTCTTTTCAAATTTTCAGCCCACTGGGATACCCTTTTTTGCCCAAGTCGCCTTTTCAGGTTTTTGACTTGTTAGGTGTAATAATTTTTTATATATATCCCTAATTTTTCCCGAACCTTTCTGGTTCGCTGGGATGCCCTTATTTTTGCTTAGGTTTGTCAACGTAGCGAGTCTCTTTTATGCGTAGTATTTTTTGAATATGTCTGTGTTCACAGGGTGTAGAGAATTTTCATTGTCTATAGTAGTAGTTGTTGTAGTATTTCCAGAGAAGGTTTGATTGATCGTACGTGACCCTTTGCTGTAATTCATGTTCAATGCCTTAAGTGATTCACATGGAGATCTGCCGCTAGTTGTTAAGCACCTTTGAGAGATTCCTTGAATCTTGGCTCGATTGCCCCCAAATCAGTTAGACACTATGTCATGTCCCTTGATTATGAAAGACATGTTACTGGAAATGTCTTTCCATCTGAGGTGATTCTGTTCATTGAAAGGATTTCCATTCATTAAATATCCGTTGTGCGAATTTCTCTGTTGTTGAACAATTAGTCATATGCAAACAATGACATTTAAAAATGCAAAGCTTATGTCTGTCTTAAAGTTTTGAAAATGCATTTTTAGTAAACAATAAAATTTTGTAAGAATATGAATTTAACCCAGGATTTATAGTAAGCCTTACAGGAGTCAGGATACCTTTTGTAACAATATGCTTTCGAACTAACCCATGCTTTAACTAGGACTTTTAAGGGTTGTAGCATGGCCAGGTTCACGATTTAAGAAACAAAGGATAAAGGCTCGAAAATTATTTGTACCCACCCGTTCTCCGTGATGTTCTTCAGTCCTATACTCAGTTAATTGTGCGTTTAGATTCCAATTGAGTATGGAATCTTTGCTCTGATATTCCAGTGATACTTAGGATACTGAAATTTTATTTCAGAAGGCAGTCATCATTTTTTTTGTAATATTTTTTTTGTTGAGGATTCGTAGCGACCTCTTTGTTGAATTGATTATCCCTATTTTTTGCCTGAAATATTTTGAGATTACAGTCAACAAGATGGGTCGCGACTGGTTTTTTAATCAGGAGTCACCACTATTAGTTTTTATCCTAGGGAAGAGAATCTAACAGTAAACCCTAATTCGCAGATAAAGATTCTAGGTTTCGGACTCAATTAGACGAAAGGAAGGTGTTAGGCTCCTTTCATCTACCTTGTTCACAAGGATATTAGGTTTTAGGTTTAGGTTTGGGGTAAACAGGATTTTAAGCTTTAATTAAGAGGAAATGTGTCTTAAATTTTAATAGGGGAACTCGCTACAATTTTTGATCGTATGCCTACGTATCCTCTCATAAAGAATCAGAGTCCTAATTCGTAGTTCGTATGGGGTTGGTATTTTTTTAGGGGTTTGCGAATATATTTTGAATCACCTCGCACTTTGGTCGGGAGTGGTGATTGCGGAGATTTTGACTAAATGTGTGATAAGTCAAAATCTGTCTGAAACCCTTTTGCAAAAAAATAGTTGATTAGCTTAGTTTATTGCGAAGAAATAGTTTGATGATTTGTTTGTGTTTTTTAATCGTATTAATTGCGAAGATCTTGATTAATGCATGATTAAAAAAATATTTAATACAAATAATATATAAAATAATATATGAAATTTTAATATAAAATAATTTATTTGTTAGTATATAAATAATAATGTAATTATTTATAAGCAATAAACAATATTTACATAGCAAATAAAATATAAGAATAGTAAATAGAAAATAAAATTATAATATATAATAATTATGGTATAATAATAGAAAATCAATATTGATAATAATAATAATTATTATAAATAAATAATATATATGTATATATAAAAATTAGAAATAATATATGAATTATTTAAAAAAAAATTAAATTCAGGGGGTGCAATTTTTAATTAACAAGTAAAAGCAGGGGGTGTGGTTATTAGGAATCTGGCTAGGCCTAAAATAGTTCAGACAAGGGGGGGGGGGGGTAAGAGTTGTTTTGTGGTTTTAATAATATAGCAAAAGGGGGGTCTTAGAATTAATGGGCTTGACCCATTACGCAAACTTGGAGGGTCTGATAGATTGAGTGTGGCGAGGGAGTATGGGTCTATGGTGCAGACTTGGCCATTGGACGTCTGATGATGATCAAAAGGGGGAAGGCGAAGGTGTACGTAAAGTATGATATGCGCGCGCGTACTAGACAATACAGAAGGTAACAAGTTAATTTTATTTTTGTTCTTCTCATTTTTTTGTAGAATTCATTTCCAATTCTCTTTCATTAACTCTTATCCTCTTCTATCTCTCTCGCCTTACCCCTTTCTTCCTCTTCACAAACCCTAAAACCTAATCACCGCGGCGGCACTACGAACCCCTAATAAAACCCTTCAATAAACCCACCATAATACAAGAACAACAACAATAATGAACAAATGCTAAGATGTTTTACCCTCTCGCGATTTTCTGGCGCCGAGTTTTCCGATTCGTTTTCCTGACCCTTCCTTCCTCTCTTTTGCAGGTCCTGTGAAGGTGGTGCATTGACGATAATGAGTCGAGGGTGAAGAAGACTCAGCGGTTGAGGCGATGGTGATGAGAGGTCGAGGATAGCATATGATTGCCAGCGGCGGGGAGTTCAATTAGGGTTTCGAAGATCGAAACCTCAATCAGTGCTTGGTTCTTCCTCTGTTCTTGGTCGTTCTTCTTCTTTTTCTGTATTTAATCTGCCCCTGTGTTTATCAATTTCTTATCCTCCATTTCTGTTCTTGATATTCTATAATCCAACCCCTTCTGTATTATTCTTAGTTAGTATTTATATCTTTTAGAATTAGGGTTTTCGATTGCCTTAGAATTAGGGATTAGATTTGCAGTTGATTGATACTGCTTATTGATTGTAATTCATTTAGGATGTGTACTGTAAATTTTGTAATATAATTGATTTCCATATTTTGGTTAATTGATTCTGTAAGATTTTATTGTTCTGTAATGCATGATTGAATATTGAAATTGAAGATTTGATTTCAACAACAATCTGTACAGTACGTGTTTTTTTGGTACGAAACGTACACAATTTTTGGCCTTGATTAGAACAGTTCCTGTTTTTGTTTCAATTGGGCCAACACTATTTAATTACTTTGGGCCCTGCGCGTTCCTTATGTTTTCCAGCTTCCTTGACAATAATTTTTTTATACCGCAAACAACAACGTTTTTGTATAGACTGGGCCCAACCGGTCCATTATTATACAAATCTCTTCTTGCCAATTCCAACCGTATATTTAATAAAAAATAACAGTAAATAAAACGTTGATTAACCTTTCTTAAAAATGATCCAACAACTTCTCCTCTAGACAACAATCTTTAAAAAATATTAATGAAAACATTATTATGAAAGTTTATTAGTAATAAAAATACACTACAAAGCCATATACTTTATTTATTCTTGTAAACAGTTTTACTACTAATACCCTCAACCCATCATCAAGATACCCAATGGACTGCTAAAACCTTAATGGATCCTTAATCAAAATTCCACACCCCCTTTCTTTACGAACAACAACTTAAACTTAAGTGTACTTAATAATTTCGTAGCTTAATAATTACTTCTGAAATAAATTTCCATATCTGAATCTCTTGGGCCATTGGCCAACATGCTTCGTAAATGGGCATACGAATACATGAGTCTCTCTGATTTAGATAGCCACATTCTCTTGAATTTAAGGTACACCCCCTAGTCGAATAAAGACGGACTATCAGATATCGATATACCATCTTTAATTTAATATTTCTTCAATTTTAATAAAAACATCGAGGTAGGACAAATTTAGGGTACAACAGCTACCCCTATTCAATTATCTTCCAGTCGAATAGCGTGAGAAAACTCGAGTCTTGCGCACTTTGATTGGAAGTTTATTGAATACTTGAAGTATCCCAAAATTTGTCCGACAAACATAAGGTTACACTGATATAGCGTACCCTTAAGAGTCTTAAGGAAGTAGGCAAAGCTGATGATGTATCACTTACTAGGGTTTGATAATGAGGAAGATGGTTTTAAGAGCGCAAGAGCAATTTTGTATGTCTTGGTTTGCTTTTGCTTATTCATCCTTTTGAGAGGATGAATACAACAATAATTGATGATGCATGGCTGCTTGAAGACTGAGGCCATGGGTTATGTTCGTGAATTGCTGCACGACGTCTGAGGCGATGGGCTAAATCTTGTATTTTGGAGCATTGTTACGTGAAGTCTAAGGCGATGGCCTGTGTAACGAAGTAAAAAAAACAAATTGCTGCATGAAGTCTGAGGCAATGGGTTAATGTTTAGTTTTCTTCCGAGTATCGCTGCATGAAGTCTGAGGCGATGATCTGTGTTATGGAATAAAGAAACACATTGTTGCTTGAAGACTGAGGCAATGGTCTGTGTCACAGAATAAAGAAACACATTGCTGCATGAAGTCTGAGGCAATGGGTTAAAGTTTTGTTTTCGGACATTGTTGCATGAAGTCTGAGGTGATAGACTGGATTTTATGGAATAAAGAAATATGCATTGCTGCATGAAGTCTGAGGCAATGAGTTTGGTTCAAAAATCGCTGCGTGAAGTCTGAGACGATAAGATGGATTTTATGGAATGAAGAAACACATTGCTGCATGAAGTTTGAGGCAATGGGTTAGGCTTGCAAATCACTGCGTGAAGTCTGAGGCGATAAACTGGGTTTTGTATTATTCGAGCATTGCTGCATGAAGTCTGAGGTGATGGTTTGGAGTTTGTAACACATTTCTTCATGAAGTCTGAGGCAATGGGTTAGATTTGGTTTTTGGACATTGCTGCATGAAGTCTGAGGTGATGGTCTGTGTCGTGGAATAAGGAAAGCATTGCTGCATGAAGACTGAGGCAATGGATTAGGTTTGCAAATCACTTCATGAAGTCTGAGGCGATAAACTAGATTTTGGTTTTCGAGCATCGTTGCATGAAGTCTGAGGCGATGGTCTGGGTTTTGAGAATACATTACGGCTTAGAGGCAACATAGTGAGTTTTGCAAATACATTGCAGCTTAGAGGCAATGTACTGAGTTTTGCAAATACATTGCGGCTTAGAGGAAATGTAATGAGGTTTGCAAATACATTACGACTTAGAGGCAATGTATTGAGTTTTGAAAATACATTGTGGCTTAGAGGCAATGCACCATGTTTTGAGAATACATTGTGGCTTAGAGGCAATGTACTAATTTTTGAGAATACATTGCGGCTTAGAGGCAATGTATTGGGTTAGTAAGGAACTCATCACTGCAGGAAGACTTAGGTGATGGGTTGAACGCGTCACAGCATGAAGACTTAGGTGACGAGTTGAATCGTTAGGAGGAGTGTTTTGTTGGTTGACCCTTAGATAGCTAAATCAAGGGCGATACCATTTGTTTGTTTTCTATGTGATACACGTGTATGGTGTCTAATATTGAGATGTTTGGATGCATGCAAAATGTATCATGTTTGATATGGAACCCTGAATATATGCGTATTGTATTCAAAAATGTATAATGTATGTATGCTTTGGCTATGCAAAATGTATGTATGAAATGTGTGTAAGATGCGTGTATGCCTTGAAATGTTATGAAGACTATTTATGGAATTCTCTCCTTTAAACCATTGGCTTAGATTTACCAATTCCCTGGCGTTGTATGTTGTGTCGTCGCAACTTTGTTAAATACGATTTGAATGTTAGCAAACATTTGAACATTGATTTTGTATTGTGAGCACCAGTGTAGACGTAGAAGTAGACGTGGGTAATGGCACATGCGTAGATTTGTATGTTGTAAGCGCAGGCGTAGACGTATGTATTGGCATATGTGTGGCCTTTGTAAGCACAGGCGTAAGCATAGACGTATGTAGATTCATATGTTGTAAGCGCAGGCGTAAGCATAGACATATGTATAGAATTTGCAGGAGTACACACGTGCGTGGACGCGTGCGAACATAGACTTTGTATTGCAAGTGTAGGCATAGGCTTTGACACGTATATGGACGTAGACTTTGTATTGCGAGTGCAAGCATAGGCGCAGACGTACGTGTGGACGTAGACTTTTTGCGCCGTGAGCATAGACATATGCGTAGACATGTGTGTAGACTTTTGTGTTGCAAGATGTAGGAGTAGCCATGTGTGTGGACGAGTGTATAGCCCTCGTACTGTGAGCTTAGACGTGGGCATAGCCATGTGCGTGGATGTAGACATGGATTTTCTTTTAATATTTTTCTAACCAAAATGTTTTTTCGATGTTTTTTCAAATGCTTTTATTTTGTTAATCACCCGAAATGATTTCTAGACAATATTCACAAGTAATGATCGTAGTATTTTGTAAACAAGTCTGAGAAAAGAAAAAACACAATTTGAAAGATGCAAAGAAAATAAATGTTTTATTGACATGCCTCTGAATAGGCGAGAATACAGGATGAAATTCCTAGAAAGAGGTAATTACAGAAAGTTTTACAACTGTAAATGGCAATGAAAAATGATAATTACTATTGTTGTTCCCCAATATCCTTTTAATGATCTTATCTCCTTTGCTTATGAGTTGTATGATTCAGATCTATCTCTCCCTTCGTGGTTTGTAGTCGCAGTTCTTAGATCGCAGTCTTTTTGTTATTTATTTATTTTTGAATGATCCCTAATTTTTGCCTGGATCGCCCTTTCGGGTTTTCAATCCACCGGGATAATTTTTTGTTATATGGCCCTAATTTTTTCCTGAATCGCGCTTTAGGGTTTTCGATTCACTGGGATGCTCCTTTTTTCCTAAGTCGCTTGTTTAAGGTTCGAGCTTAGCGAGCTTCTTATACATAGTATTTTTTTACCGCGTCTAGATTTTCCAGATGCGGTAGTTCTTCCCCATCCATTGTTGTGGAGACAAGATTACCACCAAAGAATTTTGTTTTGACTACGTATGGACCTTCGTAGTTGGGGGTCCATTTATCATGTGAATCATGGCAAGGTGGCCAAACCTTTTTTAGTACTAGACCATATAATGGTTCATCTTGTGGAGTACACTGTTACTCAAAGAATTTCGAGGCTAATTTTTATAGAGTTTGCTTGTCGATGCTAGAGGAATTTTCTGGATGTTCTTGTTTTTCGAGGCTTTTCTTGATGTCGTAAAACCTAAGCTTGTCATTTGGTCTTTCTTTGATAGCAAGATAAAGTGCGGGCTCTTGATTGCGTCTGTTTGTGATGCGCGGTTTGTGGTTTGACCAAGTTACTTTTAACATGGACGATATAGCTTACAGGGCGTCTGCCATTTGATTTCTTTTTCGTGGGATATGACTGAAAGTGATCTTTGCGAATTCCGCAGTCAGTTTTCAAAACATGATCCCGATATGGAATTAGTTTTGGATGTTTAGTATCCCATTCACGTTTGACTTGGTATATGGCTCGTGAACCTTATTTGGAGAAGCTAAAACTGCCCCTATATCGTGCCCCACTTTTTTTGAAGCCCCGTCGAACGTGAATGTATAACATGCCCCTGGCTCGGGTTCTTCGTCAGGTCTTGGTATTTCGTAGTCGCTCATTTTTGCCTAACTGGAGAACAACCTTATTTGAAGAGGTGATCTATCCACCATCATGTTTGTATCTAACCTTGGCCTGTTTCTATAGGAACAAGCAAATATGTGCAATAATTTAATCAACTTCTTTGTGGCTCCTCTCTAACAGTGCCCCTTAGCTTGATTTCTTCCTTTGTACATAGATTAATGACCTTAATATCCTCTTGATACAGTTGTACGTTGTCGACCTTTTTCTCTATTTCCCTCGTCATTTTCTCAGAGAGTTCAAGATCTTCATCACTTTCCTCTTCGGCTTGGTTGACGGGAGCATCAAAATTATATCGGGTCACAACAGTAACATTATCGGTGGTTCTGGGCATGAATTTGCACACTTATCATGTTTTGGTGCCGATTTAGTATATGAGATTTGAAAAATGCATATGCAGAGAAAGTATTGCCATTTTTAAATTTAAGATATAAATGCAAGATAAAGAAAGGGATCTTAATTGAAAACAAAATATAACTTTTATTAATCATAAATATTGTCTGAAGAAAAACGGGGGAAACCCTTACAAGTAACCCCTATGCCCCGGGCTTGACATAGGTTCTTTCAAAACAAGAAAAATTACTTAGGAAAGAAAAATATCTCAGGAATCTCCACGATAGTCTATCTTTTGAGTTCTTCTCCTGGGGTGCACTCTCAGATGAATTCAGTTGCCCCGTTGGTGTTGGCTTTGTTGGATATTTTTTCCCCATGTTCGCCGTGCACTACTTCATTGTTAACAAAGGTCTCTTGGATTGGAGGAAAATGTGCTTCTCCCTTCAAATTAGCTTTATATTTTTATTCAGGGTATTGCCCGAACTAGACTATCCCCTGATTCACTAGTTCTTGCAGCGTTCTTTCAAAGGCTTCATTGTGTTCTAGCGGGAGTCCGCATCCCAACAGATATGAGTTTATCGGGGTTTTTGCTTGCCAGCTTTCCCCAGAGTCAGTGACTACTTCAATTGCATTTATTGTCAGCCCATCATGCAAAGGCGTAGGGTCTGATTTGATGTTGGGCTTCTCGAAGGTGATGTCTTGAGATTCCAAGAAATCATGCACCTTATGTTTGAATGGCCAACACTGTTCTATGGTATGTCCAGGAGAATTAGCGTGATACTCACATCTGGTGTTGGCATCATATCTTCGTGGGAGTGGCCCGACTGGAGGAGCTAGAGGCTTGAGTTCCACTAAGGATGCCTTAACTAGCTGTTGTAATAACTTACTAGATGGCATAGGGAGTTGATCAAATTTCCTGGGTGGCCTTCTGCCTTGCTGCTGCCCTAGTGGGATCACTAATGGTTGTTGTAACACATTAATTTCCCCTCTTTACCTTTGGGTACGTTTGAATTAGGCCTTCTTGAATTGTAGGGGGTATTTGACGGTCCCCTTGATATCTTCCCACTTTTTATTCCAGTCTCGATTCTTTCTTCGATAATTACTAGGTCTGAGAATCCCGAAGAGATACTTCTAACCATCTTCTCATAATACAGCCCTTGCAAAGTCCCCAGGAACATGTCTATTAATTCTTTCTCTAACAGTGGTGGTTGCACACGACATGCCAACTCCCTCCATCTCTGAGCATACTCCTTGAAGGACTCTTCTTTCTTCTGAGAAAGATTCTGGAGTTTCATGCGGGTAGGCGCAATGTCCAGGTTGTATTTGTAATGCTTTAGAAAAGAATTAGCAAGATCTGCCCAGGTTCGAATATGCGTTCACTCCAATTGTATATACCAGTCTGAAGATGCCCTACTCAGGCTATCTTGAAAATAGTGAATCATCAGCTTCTGATCATGGGCATGAGCATGCATCTTCCTGCAATACATACAGAGATGATTTCTTGGACAAGTGAGCCCCTAGTATTTTTCAAAGTTAGGTACTTTGAACTTTGGTGGAATCACCACATCAGGAACTAGGCCCATTTCAAGAGCGTCTACTTGGAAAGCGTCAAAACCCTCCATAACTTTTAATCTTTCTTCCAGATCTTTATACTGATTCATCACCAGTGGATTATCAAAAACATAAGTACCAGTCGTCTTTACGGGTGCTTGGTTGGCATCTTCTGGGTCTTGGTCTCCTTATTATAGGTCCAAGTAGTTGTCTGTATTGTTGGTTGGAATCTGTAGGGTATGTGATGCCCCTGCTTTTGATGGCGGTGGGACAAAGCCTTCAGTTTCAACTTCTTGTTGGGCCATGACGGACTTTTGGAGTCATGCTTCTGGCTCTTTCCTTAGTTGGTGACCGCTTGATACACCAATAGTTTGGGCTACTTCTTCAAAAGCTACCCTGGGAATCTGGTCTTGCCTGTCAATAATGTTCTTCAAAGCTAGGAGAACTTGACTCAAATCTCCTTTCATTGAAGTGACATCACCTTTTACTTGGTCGAGATCCTCTTTAAATGCAGCCCGAGTTTCATCGATTTTGTCCATTGCTTTTTGTTGATATGCCCTTGTTTGATATGGAGGCCAAGGAGGTGGCGATCTTCTTCTAGCAATGGTTCAATTGGGGAGATGTTTTTTTTGAAAGATGAGTTTTGATATGATATACAGGTGTTTATGAATGCATGCATGCGAATGAATATGTATGAATATGAAATGGTTACTTGTTAAATGTTTTATTCACTTGGGTACATGCTTGTCTTTTGCTTATTTTTTATTCGGTGACCAGCTTAAAAATAGATATGCCAATGAGATAGGGAACAAAATGTCATTATTGAAGGTAACATAATTCAAATATTGAAAAATATTACAAGCTTAAACCAAAACATTATTTGCGTGAAATCAAGAAAAGGGAAATAAGTCTTCTAGGTGAGCCTGCAGATATCTGATCTTGAAACCATCCACCTTTGCTTGACAAAGCTTGAGAAAGTCTTCAGCACATTATTTCCCTTTTGTGGCTTTGATTTCAGACATGTTTGGCGCACTGACGCGGACAAGTTGTTTCCTTTGGTATCCATTTTTACAGACAGTCACCGAGAACTTGAGTTTATTATTATCTTTTATACCTCCTGTGAATAAGACAAATAGAAGGAAACATGTGACGAATATATGAAATGTATGAATGTATAGGTGTAGGGTTGAGTGATAGGATTTTTGAAATAAGTACCCCTATAAGATAGGGATGTATGGTTCAGTGACAGGGTTTTTGTGATAAGTACCCTTGGAAGGTAGGCTCCTTAATTTTGACCTAATGTTAGTCTACCCTTCCAAAAGGTGGTTTCCTTAAAGATATCATGAATAACACCAGAGGAAAAAGGCACAAGGGCCTCCCTTAGGTGGAGCCTCTTTACGGACTGAAATTTTCGTCTCAAAGTCGTGAAAGGTCTCATCATGAGATTTTGGTTAAGGTCGTTACAAAGAGTCATGGGTGACCTTCCAAAGTCCCACTCGTCAAGATGATATCTCTCGATAAGTATTCCTTTTTCGGAAGTTCACCGACTCTAGGAGAAGTCGTCATATAAACTCGCAGGGATGATGTACCCCCTAAGCTATAGACGAAACTTATTTTTAAGGTTATTGAAAATATATTTTGAAATAAAAACCCGACACATAGTAAATACATGATAATAAGTAAAAATAGACAAGAAATAAAAAATGCAATAAAAAAATTAATACAAATAAATAAAAATAAAAACCCAAAAGAGACCTAAAACCTAGGGTTAAGGAAAGTCCCCAGCAGAGTCGCCAACTGTCGTGACTAGTTTTTAAATTAGGAGTCGCCACTATTAGTTTTTATCCTAGGGAAGGGAATCTAACAGAAAACCCTAATTCGCAGACAGAGATTCTAGGTTTTGGACTCAATTAGACGAAATGAAGGTGTTAGGCACCTTTCATCTACCTTGTTCACAAGGATATTAGGTTTTAGGTTTAGGTTTGGGGTAAACAGGGTTTTAACCTTTAATTAAGAGGAAAGGTGTCTTCAATTTTTAATAGGGGAACTCGCTACGATTTTTTATCGTATGCCTACGTGTCCTCTTATGAGGAATCAGAGTCCCAATTCGTAGTTAGTATGGGGTTGGTGTTTTTCTAGGGGTTTGCGAACATATTTTGAATCACCTCGCACTTTGGTCGGGAGTGGTGATTGCGGAGATTTTGACTAAATGCACAGTAAGTCAAAAAGTGTCTGAAACCCCTTTGCAAAAAAACAGTTGATTATCTTAGTTTATTGCGAAGAAATAGTTTGATGATTTGTTTGTGTTTTTTAATCGTATTAATTGCGAACATCTTAATTAATGCATGATTAAAAAAAATATTTAATGCAAATAATATAAAAAATAAAATATGTAATTTTAATATAAAATAATTAATTTGTTAGTATATAAATAATAATGTAATTATTTATAAGCAATAAACAATATTTACATAGAAAATAAAATATAAGAATAGTAAATAGAAAATAAAATTATAATATATAATAATTATGATATAATAATAAAAAATAAATATTGATAATAATAATTATTATAAATAAATAATATATATGTATATATAAAAAATTAGAAATAATATATGAATTATATAAAAAAAATTAAATTCAGGGGGTGCAATTTCTAATTAACAAGTAAAAGCAGGGGGTGTGGTTATTAGGAATCTGGCTAGGTCCAAAATAGTTCAGACGGGGGGGGGGGGGTATGAACTGTTTTGTGGTTTTAATAATATAGAAAATGGGGGGTGTTAGAATTAATGGGCTTGGCCCGTTACGCAAACTTGGAGGGTCTGATAGATTGAGTGTGATGAGGGAGTATGGGTCTATGTTGTATACTTGGCCTCTGGCCTTCTGATGATGATCAAAAGGAGGAAGGCGAAGGTGTACGTTAAGTATGATATACGTGCGTGTACTGGACAATACGGAAGGTAACAAGTTAATTTTATTTTTGTTCTTCTCATTTTTTTGTAGAATTCATTTCCAATTCTCTTTCAGTAACTCTTATCCTCTTCTATCTCTCTCTCCTTACCCCTTTCTTCCTCTTCACAAACCCTAAAACCTAATCACCGTTGTGGCACTACGAACCCCTAATCAAACCCCTTCAATAAACCCACCATAATACAAGAACAACAGTAATAATGAACAAATGCTAAGATGTTTTACCCTCTCGTGATTTTCTGGTGCCGAGTTTTCCGTTTCGTTTTTCTGACCCTTCCTTCCTCTCTTTTGCATGTTCTTTGAAGGTGGTGCGCCGACAGCAGTGAGTCAAGGGTGAAGACGACTCAATGGTGGAGGCAATGGTGATGAGAGGTCGAGGATAGAATACGATTTCTAGCAGCGGGGAGGCCGATAAGGGTTTCGGAGATCGAAATCCCAATCGGTGCTTGGTTCTTCCACTGTTCTTGGTCGTTATTCCTCTTTTTTTGTATTTAATCCGCCCATGTGTTTATCAATTTCTTCTCCTCTGTTTCTGTTCTTGATATTCTGTAATCCAACCGCCTTCTGTATTATTTTTAGTTTGTATTTATAACTTTTAGAATTAGGGTTTTTGATGCCTTAGAATTAGGGATTAGATATGCAGTTGATTGACACTGTTTATTGATTGTAATTAATTTAGGGGTTGTACTGTAAATTTTGTAATGTAATTGATTTCCAGATTTTGGTTAATTGATTCTATAAGATTTGATTATTGTGTAATGCTTGATTGAATATTGTAATTGAAGATTTGATTTCAACAGCAATCTGTATAGTATATGTTTTTTTGGTAGGAAACGTACACAATTTTTAGCCTTGATTAGAATAGTTCCTGTTTTTGTTTCAATTGGGCCAACATTATTTAATTACTTTGGACCCTGTGCGTTCCTTGTGTTATCTAGCTTACTTGACAATAAATTTTTTTATACCGCAAACAACAATGTTTTTGTACAAACTGGGCCCAACCGGTCCATTATTATACAAACATCTTCTTGCCAATTCCAACAACATATTTAATAAAAATAACAGTAAATAAAACATTTATTAACCTTTCTTAAAAATGATCCAAAAACTTCTCCTCTAGACAACAATCTTTAAAAAATATTAATGAAAACATTATTATGAAAGTTTATTAGTAATAAAAATATACTAGAAATCCATATACTTTATTTATTCTTGTAAACAGTTTTACTACTAATACCCTCAACCCATCATCAAGATACCCAATGGACTGCTAAAACATTAATGGATCCTTAATCAAAATTCCACACCCCCTTTCTTTATGAACAACAACTTAAACTTAAGTGTACTTAATAATTTCATAGCTTAATAATTACTTCTGAAATAAATTTCCATATCCGAATCACATGGGCAATTGGCCAACATGCTTCATAAATGGGCCTACGGATACCGAGTCTCTCTGATTTAGATATCCCCATTCTCTTGAATTTAAGGTACACCCCCTAGGCGGATAAAGACGGACTATCAGATATTGATATATCGTTTTTAATTGAATATTTCTTCAATTTTAATAAAAACATCGAGGTAGGACAAATTTGGGGTACGACAAGATGCCCCAGTTTGTCCTAAGTCTCCTTCATAAGTTTTGACTTAGCAGGCTTTTCTTTTGAGAGATGATGACTGCTTGTTTTAGTGATTACGGGGAACCATCACCGTATTTTGATTTAGAAGAGCATCTTCGACACTATTCGTCATGTATGAAGGTAGAGCTTGCGACTGAATGCGCATTTGAATTAACTAAGAAACTACCCTACCCCAGGTTATGATTAAAGGTTTCAATTTGTGTGAAAAAGAAAACTCCTACTTCTTAGGCTCAACGAGGTTGACTAGGATTTATCTTCCTTATACCTCCACTGTTTAGGATTTGAAAGAATACCAGTACATCGTTAGCAGGGTCTGTTCCAAAGCATACTGTAGAGATTATGGTATTATTTTCATCATCCTCCCTCTAAAGGCTTACAGATTTTAATCGAGAGTTGAATGTCACAAAAAGGAAGTAAAAGCATAGTTTAAATATAGTCAAAATGAATGGATTACTTTAATCCAAACATATGCAATGCATTAATGGAATAACAAAGTTTAACATACAATAAGTGTTCGAACAATCAAAAGAAATTACAATTTGAAAATTAAAATGAAATAAACGCTCTTAATCTTAACCATGATTTCACATGGGAGTAGTGATCACATTGGGGGTATCAGGAGGGTTGAACTCAATATCCTTAGCATCAATCAAATCTTGGATTTTAATTTTCAAAGCCCAAAAACTATTTTTGTCATGTCTGGGACTAATGGAATGATAGGCGCATCTCACATTAGGATTGTACCGAGGAGAGGAGGTGTTGGAATTCTGAGGAGGACCCTTCAATGTTATCATCTCTGCCTTCAACAGGTGTTGCAGTGTGTTGTACCTCAAAATTTTCCCTCTCACTTTCTTTAGAATTCTCTCACAAGATCTCCATTGATTCAAGACTGCACAAGGTTTGATCAGCTCAAGATACCTCTTCAAACACTGATGACTCAAAACTACGGTTTGAGTTTACACAATTACAATTGGACTTTTAATGCCCCATATAGTTTCCATGGATCATATTGGGCTCTCAAGCATCAGCTCAAAGGTGGTACTTCTGAATCCTCGAAAGGAGGAAGAGGAAACAGTCGAAAGGGAAAATCAGATAAAAAAGGTGTGCAGTTGCAGATGACCATGTCGAATTCAAAATCTAGTTCAGACTGTTCGAACCACATGACTGATCGAAAGGAGTAGTTGGCAGATTTTTGACAAGTCGAAGAAGAGAAAGCTTGATTCGATCCCGAAGCTTCGACTGGGCAATGGCTTCTTCGAGCAACCTGCTTCGATCCACCTCTAAACCCTTCGACACACATAGTTTCAACACTATTAATTACAATTTAACACACCACCTAATTAATTATATTCATCATGGTTCTTAGTCTTCTGAATACTTCAACCCGCACTCCCTTCGTCATGATGTCTGCAATCTGATTCTCAGTTCTGCAGTGTTCCAAATTCATCTTCCCATCTGCTACCTACTCTCAGAGATAATGAAACCTCATCTCGACGTGCTTGCTTCGACCATGTGCTATTGGGTTCTTCGCCAGATTGATAGCTAACATGTTGTCTATCTTCATACTTGCTTTGATCCACAAGCTTTGACTATGCAATGGCTTCCTTCGAGCAACATGCTTCAATCCACCTCTAAACCCTTCGAGACACATAGTTTCGACACTATGAATTACAATTTAACAAAAAAACTTGTTGATAATAGTTCATTGCAAGAAGAAGGTACTGGAAACATAGTCTTTCAAATGAGTAATGGAGGAAAAGTTATGATTAAAGATGTGCTCTATGTAGCTGGAATGAAGTGAAACTTCCTAAGTGTTGGACAACTAGTCGAAAAGAGTTTCTCAGTTGTCATGAAAGATAGAGTTTTGAGATTGTTCGACACCAAGAACAATTTTGTCTTAAAATCTCAGTTGTCGAAAAGCATGACATTTAAGATAATGATCAATTCGACAGAAGTTCAATGTTTGAAAACTTTTCGACCACAACGATAGTAGGTTGTGGAATTTGAGGTTTGGACATTTGAACTTTCTACCACTTAATCAACTGATTACTCAAGATAGGGTATCCCAAGTCTTGAGATGCCTGAAAAAACTATGGAGTTTGTTTAGTAGGAAAGAAATCCAGAAATTCTTTCGTTTCGACTATGCCTATGAGATCATCTTGCATACTCAAAGTGGTACATTCAGATGAATATGGTCCATTCTAAGAACATACAATTGGTGGAAACAAATATTATTTTGTCTGTTGATGAGTTTGGTCGAAAGTTATGGATCTATGTGATCAAAACGAAAAGATGGAGTATTCGACATCTTTAAGAGATTCAAGATGGCAATCCAAAAATTCTTTAGTTTCAACAATGCCAATGAGTTCATCTTGCTTACTTAAAGTTGTACGTTCAGATGAACGTGGTCCATTCGAAGAACATACAATTGGTGGAAACAAATATTGTTTTGTCTGTTGATGAGTTTGGTCGAAAGTTATGGATCTATGTAATCAAAATGAAAAGATGGAGTATTCGACATCTTTAAGAGATTCAAGATGTTTGTTGAAAACCAAGAAGAAAAATATAAAATTTCTACAGAGATTAAATATCTTTGTAGAAGGAATCAAGTTGAAGGCAGAATTTTGAAGAACATTGATCAATACCAAACTAGTGCCATGCTACAAACAATGTTGTCCAAACTACTGCTGAATAAAATCCTATATTCTGCCAAGCCCAAGCTTGCTGTACTGTCCATATAACAACCTAAAACCATGTAAAAAAACAGTCTGCTGTACTGCTATGAAACATCCCTGCACCAAGCTGCCACAATACTCCAAAACTGGTGCAAAACAGTCCTGCTATACTGCTCCTAATCCAGTCCAAGCCAGCATTATCTCAGCCCCATATTTGCACAGAATTAGCACATAAGAGCTGCATCAAAAAAAATCAATGGAAGAGTATACCTAAACAATTCAAATTTTATTTTGTTTTCCCCCCCAAACCCCAACAAGACTCTTCTACAAATAAGCTGTTTCACAACACACACAGGGTTGGCTTTTGGAAATAAAAAAGGAGAAGAAAAGAAAAAAAGAGAGGAGAGAATACGAATGTTGAAGCCTTAAAACACTCTTAAACCCAAAACCAAAAAAAAATAATCACCTCTTTTTTTTCCCGAACTCAAGAACATTCAAGGCAGAAACTCAAGTTCGAAACACAAATTCCAGCTTCAAGGTAAGTCTTCTTGACTTTAAACCCTTCATTTCAAACATCATTGATGATTCATCTTCAAAGGTAACATGTAATAACCATTGCCTTAGAAGCTAACCTTTTGTTTGTCTTCCTTTCTTGTCAATTATATGTTAAAAACTAACCTGTACAGACCATAAAACAATATTGGAGTGAAAAAATTACAGCATGATTCGACACAAAGCCTTAGGCTTCGACACATACTGCTTTACAGGACCAAACATGAGGGAAAAGGGTGTGTGATTCGACACATAACATTATGCTTCGACTCATACTGAGTTTATTTGGAATTACAAGGTCGAAAAAGGATATGTGTCGATGCATATAAGCATGCTTCGACACACAATTTCTAAAGATTTGTTTTTTCCTCTCTTTCACGTTTTTTTTACATATTTCATATATTTGCTTCATAGCTATTTAATATGGTTTGTGTGATAGGGTGGGAGAACTGACTTGAGATTTTGCGTTTTGTGTTCGCAAATGTTTCGGTTTAGCAAGAGTCGCCACCGACTTTTTATTTTATCCTAAGGAAAGGTCATAAAGCACAGGAAAGACCTTTGAGATGTTTTTCTTGGGTTCGGGGAGTAGATTATAGAAAGGGAAGTTATTAGCACCCTTTCTATCCATGGTTATCCATGGGCTCTTAGTTACTTGCTTAGATCACTTGCTTTGCATTTCAATTGTTTGAAATGGTGCTTTGTGTATGGTTTTGAAAGATGTTTTGAAAAGAGACCATCGTTGTGGCAACCTTTGTAATGATTCTTGTTTGAATGTATACAAAGGTGTTTTTGTCTTTTGAAAAGTTTTCAATGTTTTGAAAGTAGGGTTTTGAAATTTGTGTTGTGAAGTGTGTTTTGAAGATAGCAAGGATGTTTTTGCAAGTTTTGATCAAGTAACTAAGAGTTGTCTACCCTATTTTACTCAAAGATATTTCTTATGTTTTTAACCCTTTTAACAGTGTTGCTTCACCATTGTATTTGGTGAACAACCTTGTGTTTAGGATGTTAAACGGGATAGGCACGGGTCATCGTACAGACCATGATAGCAATAGTGTCAAGTATTTTTGGCAATTTTCTTGAGGGACTTGATCATTTTGTGTAGGCAACTCAGATAGCGTCATCGAGGGACTATGATCTTTTTGTTTTGTTTTTGTTTTGCCAAAGTACTTGACATGCAATCATGGCCCATTTTTGAAGGCAACAAGTGGATTGTAACCCTAGGGGTGCAAGTGTGCATTGTGTTTATTTTGCATGCATTTTTGTCTTTGATTAGGTCAAGCTATTTGTTGATTTTGATTTTGCATACAAACCCTAATTCTAATCATGGCATAATTGAAAGCATTTAAAGGTGCGAGAATTTAAATTCTACACTATTACAACATGATATAGGGAGGGGGGGGGGGGGTACAATTTTGAATGGGGAATTATTTAGACAAGAAATTAAATTCTAAATTATTACAACCAAATTGAAAGTGTAAGGCATAACAATTAAATGTATAATATTTAAATAAATACAATAAATAAATATTAAATAAAATGTATTATGCAAAAAAAAAGTTTTTATGTATGTAAAAAGTATTTTTAATGTGGAATGTAAATAAATAAAAAGTCAATTTTAATTATTTTTATTTTTAGGGCAAAAACCCTAATTTCTTAAATAAATAGTATTATTTATTATTTATATACAATAATAAATCAATTTGTACAAAAAATAAAAATATATTGAAAAAGGGTATTTTTAGTATAAAATATTAATAAAAATCAAAATGTATTATTTTTGTGTTTTTTTTGTTCTAATTATTTAATAAAATATAGTATATATATATATATATATATATATATATATATATATATATATATATATATATATATATATATATATATATATATATATATATATATATATATATATATATATATATATATATATATATATATATATATATATATATATATATATATATATATATATATATATATATATATATATATATATATATATATATATATATATATATATATATATATATATATATATATATATATATATATATATATATATATATATATATATATATATATATATATATAATAGAAAAGATAATTAAATTAAATAAATAAATAAATAAAATCAAAAACAGGGGTGGGGGTGTAAATTTTAATTGGAAAGTAAAATAAGGGGGTGTGATTAATAATGTGAGACAGGCCTAGTAGGCGTCCAGGCAGGGTGTGTGTGAAGTGTTTTGGGTTTTGGAAATTAGTCAAAAGGGGGGGGGGGGGGTGCTAAAATCACTGGGCTTAGGACCAATTCTAATTCATGAAGGGTCAGATTAATCATGTATGCGCAAGAGTATGGATCTTACGGTAGGACTTGGTCTACGGTCGTCCGACTATGATCTTGCAGTCAAGGTTGAGGGCACATGATAATTACAGTATGCGCGCGTACATAGGAATAAAACGGATTAACATTTTTGGTTTTTATTTCATTTTCATATTTTTTATTTTACAGTGGACAACTCTTCATCTCTTTTCTCTCTCTCCTTCCTCACAACAATTTCTTTCTTCTTCTCAAACCCTAGTTTCACGTCGTGGCGACGCTGCAAATCACATCCCTTCCCACCATAACCCGATAGCCCTTAATCATTCAAACGACATCAAAACAACAAAAATGCGATTCTCCCGCTTCCTCCAGCAAGTTCATTCTTTTTCTGCTGATATCTGTTTGTCTCTGCATTCATATTTTTCTTTTTCTTCTTCTCTTCTTCAAAAAAAAACCCCCTCACTGTATTTTTGTTTTCTGTACTTATAGGCTTAGAATTATTATTTTTTCAATTGATGTTACAAGTTTTAGCTTTGCCTTGATTTAGGGTTATTAGATCAATTAGGGATTCAATATTCAATGTAATTACTTTTTCCTAGGATTTGATTTGTAGAAATTTGATTCAGTAGCCATGGGATTCGATTTGTAAAAGATTTTGTATACTTGAATTTGATTTAGTAAAGTTTGATTTGATTTTTGTAATTGATTTGATTTAGATGGAAATCGTTTGGTCTATAGATTTTGTTATAATCTTAGACAAAGATTTAATTTATTATTACTTTCAAAATTTGATTTGATTTTATTTTGTTTCTGCAACTTTAGTTTATGGTTTGATTTGTACAGTGTTAGTTCGCAACAAAAATGTGCGTTTGTTTCTGTTGATTGGAACCATGTTGCACCCCAAAATTTTCCCTCCCATATTTCTCAAAACATTTCAAGAAAGATACTCAGGTTGCTCAAGGTAGTCTAAGGGTTGACCAGACAAACTCTCTCCTAAGGCAGTCTACCTCAAATTAGGGTTTCATGTTGCATCAAGATACTTGAGTCCAAGGGATCCCAAATTCTCACCATTATCCTAATATGTTCTCAAGATCATCCATGTCAAGTTTCAAGCCCCACAGAGAAAGTTTGCTCAGTCAATTGCTCAAAGGCCTGAAAATCGACTATGCTAGGGCAAAAGTCAACTATGACCCCCATACAGTCAAACTTCAATATTTTTGGTCAACATCCTCATTTTGAAGTATATTTCATCATTTTATAAAGGGTTGATCATGATTCATCAAGGATTGCTCATAATTCATCAAGAACTAAAAGTTGCTAAATTAGGGTTTTGTAGAAAGAGTCAACTCAACTTTGACCAAGCATAACTTTCTCATACTTTATGAGAAATGACCCATCCAAAGCTCATTTTGAAGAGGATACAATTCTCTACAATCCATATTCATCTCACAAGTTCAAAATATGCACTCACAAGAAGTTATCAATTTGGACATTATAGGTAATTTTGAAAAGTCAACAAAAACACCTTTTTTGTCAATGCTTCATACATGCGCATGTAATATCAAATTGAGATGAGACCAAATGGGTTGCTTAGAGGATATCTAAATATTTCTAAAAATTCCAAGAACACCATCAAAGAGTCAAAATTGAGGAAGTTATGCATTGGTGAAGTTGACCTTTTTTGCAAAGTTGCCAAAAGTCAACTATGCCTAAAAATGCAATTTTTGCCAAATGGGCCCAATCTTTTTCACTTGTTTTGAGTTGGCAACATGGTCCACGAGCCCTAGAATTTTCCACTTGTCATTATCTTATTTTTATTATTTGTTTTGATTTTTATTTGAATTTAATAAATTTAAATCAAAACAAATCATAGAAAAACCAATTTATTGAAAACACAAGATTTTGTACTTGTTTCAGGTCTGAAATTCCAGCTAGCATGAGATCAAATTCGTGTAAAAGCTTTGAGTTCACAAAAAGATTGGTTTTAGGTTATTTTTGGAATGATTTTAAAGTGAATCAAATCAAGATCAAAGACATTGATGGAGGAAGATTGAGGCCAGGTTTTCAACCCTAATTCATTCCTCAGTACATAAGGATGATGTGCAAACCTAAAGCAAGGCTAGAAGGAGGCGCAACAACAAGAACAAAACTTAAAAAATCACAACAAAAGTGTTAAATCGAATTCTTAGTTCCATGCAATTTCAAAGCTTCCTAACCATCCCAATCACTTCCTGGGATCCCCAACAAGCAAAACCAACCAAGAACATGCATTTCTAGGCCCTGAAACTCGTTATAAGGCATTCATGATATTGAACTTTTCTTGAATTCGGTTTGCATAATTCTGGCACTTATAGCATGATATAATCATATATTCTTGTTCACAATCACATTTGCAAACTATCTGTAATATTCAATTGCATTTTTATGTACTATATCAAGATTTTCCATTGTTAGGTTTTCTGGGTTTGTTTTAGGGTTTTCTCGTGCAGGTGAAATTGGCCTAAATAAAAGAAACCATTATGATCAGCAGATCAAATCCAGCTGATCCATGGTCTTGAA
This sequence comes from Vicia faba, assembly GCA_948472305.1. Classification (NCBI taxonomy): domain Eukaryota; kingdom Viridiplantae; phylum Streptophyta; class Magnoliopsida; order Fabales; family Fabaceae; genus Vicia; species Vicia faba. The sequence continues at coordinate 1,261,193,135 of OX451740.1, forward strand.
TTTTATTTACATTGCTTGTATGTGATTTCTGAGATGTAGAGGGTTACAACTACAATGCCATGTCCGTAGGTAAAAGCTATGAGTTTTAAACGACAGATCCAGGGAAGAAGACGATAGTGTGTCACCATTTTACAGGCTGGTTTAAATTCAGGCATGTTTGTTTTGGCCAGAAACCCATAGTTCTGATCTATTTGTTTGTTCTGTTGTATTGTTAAACTGACATTCTAATGCAGTAGTTTAGAAGGAGGAAGTCAGAAGTTCATGATTTTGGGTTTGATCCCAGGCGTGACCCTCTGGCACCCTTCCCCTTTGTTTTCACCAGATCCAGCACTGACATCTGCTGGAGGTTATCCTCTGATTTCATCAAACAGGACTAGACCGAGGGTCCCCTGGGGTTATCCTCTGGATCCATCAGTCTCAGCCAGATCCAGCGCATCTCATCTTCTGACAGTCACAATCTGCTGGATCCACTACCCGGGAGTAGGCCCAGTACCACCATCATCTGGACCGTCATCGTCTGGTTCTTCATCCTCTGGACCACCATCATCTTCTGGATCATTATCCTCTGATCAGAGTCGCTAGCAGTGGGCCCTTGGGTTATTTCTTTTACCTTTTTATTATTATTGTCCTTTTTCAATATTAAAATAATTTCCTTTTTAACCAATCAAAAATTCAAAAAAAATAATATTTTTCACCAAATTAGGTTTAGATTTTATTTTTTGTCAAAAATTAAATTAATTTAATTAGGTTTTTAATTTTAGATAACTTTAATTCTTTTTGTAAATAAATTTAAAAATAATTAGAACACTTATGGTTTTATCTCTAACTTAATTATATTTTCTTTTCCTAAAAAAAACCAAAAACACAAGAATAGGTTAAATATTTATTTTCATTAATTAATTTAATTAGCTAATTAATTTAGTATTTATTTTAAAAACTTAATTATTTTTCTTAAAAAATATTAAAAACAACAAAAAAACATTTTTTTAATTAGGTTAGAACGGGGTCAAAACCCTATTTTCTTATCGTCTTTAATTTCATCGCGCGCGCTTTATTGTTTTATTATTTTTACCATATTGACGTGACTGCCCACAAGTTGTAATACTTTAATTAATACTTTTATTTTTCATTTATCGCTTGATTTCTTAAGGGTTTGTTTTTGGCTATGTAAATACCCGAAGCCTTGTAATAGCGTAGTTTAATTTCCGCACCTTAAAATTCCACAAAATATCTAACTATTAGATGTATGAATATTTGGGATGCATGACAAGAATGTATGATTAACTTTAAAACGATTAGATAACCCTAAAATGTTCAAAGATAAATAATCTGAAATTGAATCACTCGCACATGCGCACTCATAGGGTACACTCCCACTTGGTTGCCTTCGGTAAACGGTCATTGAGTATAGGATGCTTTAGTGGTCGCTCTTTTGTCTAAACAAAGATCAAAGTCCCGTTCGGAAAAGTTGTCTCGGAATGGTTGCCTCGAAATTGTTGCCTCGAATGATTGATCTAAGACATTAGGCTTATTACTAAGACGTCCTAACATTGCTTTAGTGACCGTACGTCCCTTTCGAATTGACCCTCAAAACTCCAACGACGATGCTACCTACTCACTAATAGTGGGATAACATTGTCTAAAGGAAACGAACATAGAACGATTCTTTTTTCGAGTAGGTAGATTAGTTCTTAAGTACTTGCTCAATCCAAACAAATTTTTTCACACTTACACTCCTTTACAAACAAAGTTTTCAAAAACACTTCATAACACTCTTGAAGACAGAAGAAAGAGTTAAATCGAAGTCAAAACAAAAACTTTTCAAATCACATAAACACACAAAGAAGCAATTTTGAAAATGATGAGAAAGTACCTAAGAGCCCGTAGATAACTACGAATATAAAGGGTGCTAATACCTTCCCTTTCTATAATCTACCCCCCGTACTCAGAATAATCTCAAAAAAAGGAATTTTTTTGTGCTTTTTTCCTTTCCTTGTTGGATAAAATGAAAGTAGGTGGCGACTCTTGCTTACCACGAAATTTTGTGAATACAAATGCAAAACGCAAACCAACAATTCTTAAAAGAAACGGTCCCGGTTCTGGCCACCGTATCACAGAACTGGTGACTTTGTTGGGGAGTTATATGTGGGGTGTACCTTAGGATTAGTTCATCATATTGTTTTCTATTGTTTGATTTGATTGCTTTATTTTTGTGGGCTTTGTATCAGAGTTACTATAGATCCTAACCCGGATCTGGGGGATACCTTTTAGGTAAGTAGCAATAGACTGTGAGGGAACTGTACGGTATATACCGATATGGTTGAGCAGTAGCTACGTTGATGTGGCACATTAGTTGGTACCAATATCCCTTGTGGAGAAACAAGGAGAATATGGGGTTGCTATATGGGTCATTAAGCATCAACTGACCTTAGAACCTATAATTGACCAACTTGGCCATAGGAAGTAGTGAGATACTACACTCATTGAGACCATACTCTCGAGATGGTTCCGGCTGCAAGAAAAGATTGCGTGAGCTGAAACTATGATCGATGGAGGATGGTCAGTGATATTGAGAACCTCTAGAACCCGGTTACTATTATTAGGACAGGTTGAACCAACTGAACTTCAAGAGGGTAATACCTAGACCCCATGCAAGCCTAAACTTAAGGCTGTTTGTGTGATTTGTGTGCTTTCAACTTGAACTACTTACACATTTTCATTATCTGACAACATGAGCTCCTTACAGGTTTTGTTTACAGTCCTTATCCAATAACTTGGATTTCTTTCCAGATTTACTTGTTTACATCACCTCACACATTTGCTTAAACACATAGCATACACATCATAACATCATGCCTTAACATTTCCTTAACCATTTCGAGGATCTCAAGGGTTTTTGATGTAGGTTATGGTAAATCAAACGTCTAGCAAGGGGCAAAGGGGATTTATTCTCCTCTAGCCAATGCCGTCTAGAGATCAGAACACGATAACTTGAGTCAGTGGCTATGACCCACTCGATATGGTGAGCTCGACTCTTGAAGAGGGACTCTTAACAATGCGAAGTTTCTTCAATCAAGCTGCAATCAAATTCTAACAGTTTCTGGTTTACCCCGCGAGATCCTTGAAAACATTGCATACATATATCATACATATCATTGCATAACAGGTCTTCCATTACAGGTCTCTCATGTTCTCGCTGTTTATTTCAGCAATGGCTCTCAAACAAGACAACAGAGATCTTCAAACTTAAGAAGCTCAATTCAGGGAAATATTCCTAAACCTATCCAAGGGGTAGGAAGAGCTGAAAACACTCCTCGTTGGAAATTTGGTCAAGAAAAGTCCTGAAGACAATAAGGATGAACGGATGAAACAACTGCAAGCTGAGGTAGATGCAATAAGAACCCAAATGCTGGGGCAAATGGCCCTTATCCAAGGCTTAGCTCGGGAACAAGAAGAGTTGACAACCATTATTAACCAGCTTCATCAAGACAGACACAACTGTATGAAGCAAATAGTCGAGGTCGGGGACCAAGTCATTGATCGAACTCTAAGAAGACAAGGGTTTGGTTTGGTGAAGAATGGACCTCTCCAAGTTGCTACTATCTCACGGGTCCAACAAAAACCTCGCCAAAAACAACAGGTTAATCCGAGTAAGCCAGATACACCCAAGAGGCAGTTTACCAAGTTCAACATGTCGTTGTCTCAAGCTTTACAACACATGTTAAGGATGAATCTAGTGACGTTGGTAAGACCTCATCTGAATCCCAAGACTTCTTCGCCTAACTACAATCCTGATGCAAGGTGTGCATACCATTCCAACAGCCCGGGGCATGATACTGACGACTGTTGGAAGTTGAAGTAAAAAATTCAAGACCTGATTGATGAAGGAGCACTGTAATTCACACAAGATGGTCAATTGGAATGTTTCTATCAATCCTCCAAGGTTTACCATTTGAAGTGACAAGTTCTAACAAGAAGACTTTTTGTTCATTAGAATTTTCAATTTGTAATTTTCTTTTGATTGTTCGAACATTTAGTCATGTCAAACTTTGTTACTTTATCAATGCATTGCATATGTCTGTTTTGAATCAATCCATTCGTATTCACTATATTTAAGTTGCTTTCCTTTTTGTGATGATCAACTCTCGATTAAAAAATCTAAGCCTTAGAGGGAGGATGACGAAAATGATATCAAAATCTCTACAGTATGCTTTTGAATAGACCCCGTTGACGATGTACAGGCGTTGTTTCAAATCCTAAACAATGGAGTTATAAGGAAGATAATCCCTAGTCAACCCCTTTGAGCCAAAGAAGTAGGAGTTTTTTTTTCCTTTTCACAAATTAAAACCCTTAATCACAACCTAGGGCAGGGTAGTTTTCTCAGTTAATTCAGGTGCACAATAAATGGCTTCAAAGACGTCCTTCCAAAATAAAAGACGGTGATGGTTCCCTATAATCGTCTAGACAGGCAGTCGTTATCTCTCAAAATAAAAGCCCATTAAGTCGAAACCTATGAAGGAGACTTAAGGAAAAACTGGTGCATCCCGCTGACTGTAATCACAAAAAGAAACAGTTCAGGCAAAAGACAGGGATAATAAAATAAAAAAGAAAGAGGTCCTACAATCTCTCAACAAAAAAGACTGCATGTGCAAATAAACTGTCAGTATCCGAACCATCACTGGAATATCAGAGCAAAGATTCAAACGGGATCTAAGTGCACAATTAGCTAAGTTTAGGATCGAAGAACATCATGGAGAACGGGTGGGTACAAATAAAATTTGAGCCTTTAGCCTTTGTTTCTTAAACCGTGAACCAGGCCACGTTATAACCCTAAAAAGTCCTAGTTGAAGCATGGGTTAGTTCGAAAGCATACTGTTACAAAAAGGTATCCTGACTCTTGTAGGACTTGCTGTAATTCCTGAGTTGACATCACATTTTACAAAATTTGCATGTTTTACTGAAAAATGCATTTTCAAAAGTTTCGAGACGGACATAAGCTTTGCATTCTTAAAATAACATTGTTTGCATATGACTATTTATTCAAACAGCAGAGAAATTTGCACGACGAATATCTAGTGAAAAAAAATCTTCTCAATAAAAAGGATCACCTCAAGTGAAAAAAAAACGCTTCCACCCAAGGGGCACAGCATGATCATTGTCCATCATCTGGGGCAGCCAAATCAAGATTCAAGGAATCTCGCAAAAATGCCAAATAGCCAGGGGAAAATCTCCATATGAACCACTCAGGGCATTGGACATGAATTCCAACAACGAATCTTGCATGATCAAATGAACATCTTCTGGTAGTATGGCGACACAACACTACCGACGATGACAACTCCCTACACCTTGAGAGTGTGGACATAGTCATAAAATAATGCGCATGAACAAAGACCTGCTAGGTTGACTGGCCTAGGCAAAAATAAGGGCATCCGGCGAACCAAAAGGGTTCGGGCAAAAATTAGCGATAAAAAAAAAAAAGGGATATGTACACCCGGCAAGCCAAAAACCTGAAAAGGCGGTTTGGGCAAAAAAGGGTATCCCGGTGGACTGAAAACTCGAAAGGGCAGTCCAGGAAAAAATTAGGGATCAAAGCGTACGTCTATGTCCCGTCATCTCGTTATTTTCCTACCAGAAGAATACTTATCATTTTGATCGAAAGTTACCAAGCACCTCCTAGGTTGGGATAACACTCGATCCACAAGGCCCCCGCGTGTACCTTCTTCTGCAGAAACAGGGGCAAAAAAGTCTCGATGCAAAATCGTCGTCATATCCTCAGCATGCGTCCCGGTAACATTCACTCCCCGCAGAGTAAGAAAAAGACAGTGATGTTAGCGGTCCCGAACAAGACACCACTCTCCCTAGCGGAGGCTCGCAATCATGAATGAGTCGGTAAGACTATCCCCAAGCAGAGTTTATCTATCATCAGCACTAGAAAATTATCCCCAGTGGAGTTTGGAGAATTATCCCCAATGGAGTTTGGAGAGTTATCCCCAGTAGAGTCTGGAGGAATGTCCCCAGTAGAGTCTAAAAGATTATCCCCAGTGAAGTCGCAACTGGAAAATCATCCCCAATAGAGTCCATTCCTTTCACAAACAGAAACTCAATCCCCAACATAGTTTATCATCGCCAGCGACGATAATTCATCCCCAACCGAGGTTGTTCCTCCAAATCAACAGGTCCTCTAGCAGAGTTTGTCCTCCCCACATAGTTATTTCCTCGTCAGTTTATTCCCCAGCAGAGTTATCCTCTCCTGCAGGTTTATTCTCACAGTCATCTTTATTCAGTATCCCCAGCGGAAATGAAGAATTCAACTCTTTTCTCCAGCAGCAATCTGGGATTTATTTTCCCCAGCTAGAGATTATCATAAAAAACATTATATATCCATACATCATGACATATGCATACGCACCATACAACACAATCTCATTTATTTTGAGAACATCATTGCTTAATACATATCATGCATTACATACGACTAACCTTTACTTTTCAGGAAAGATACAATCAAATTCTCACAAAAAGTTCAAGCTATGAAGCCCGGGTACTCCCGGATAGTATCTTGATTTCTACAGCATATTGTGAAGCCCGGATTCGACCGGATAGCAATATCGAACACCGCAAAGCCTGGATTCGACCAGATAGTGATATATCTTTAAGCTATGAAGCCCGGAGAACGACCAGATAATAGTTTAACCCCTAGCGATCCGTGAAGCCCGGATTACGACCGAATAATAGCTCAGCAAGTTACTATGAAGCCTGGATTACGACCAGATAGCAGTGCAAGGTACCATGAAGCATGGGTTATGACAAGATAATGGTATGTCCTAAACACAACCCGTGAAGCCCAGATTACGACCGCATAACAGCTCAACAAGTTATTGTGAAGCCTGGATTATGACCAGATAGCAATACCAGTTTCTGTGAAGCCTGGATTACAACCAGATAGCAGCCAAAAACACCATGAAGCCTGGATTACGACCAAATAGTTGTACATCTTTAACATAAGTTATGAAGCCCAGATTACGACCGGATAATATCTTGATTTCCTCCGAACACCATGAAGCCTGGATTTCGACCAGATAGTGGTATGAGACATCGCGAAGCTTAGATTATGACCAGATAGCGGTAAAAGACACTGTGAATCCTGGATTACGACCAGATAACAATGAGGGACACTGTGAAGCTTGGATTATGACCAAATAGCAGTTTACTCGGCCAGATACTATGAAGCCCGAATTACAACCGGATATTAGTAGGCCCAAAGCCAAAGGGAAGCCCGGATTACGACCAGATAACCATTTGATCTCTTCTGAAGCCTGGATTATGACCAGATAAGAAGTAAGGCATTGTGAAGCTTAGATTACGACCAAATAGCAGTTTACTCAGCCAAATACTATGAAGCCCGGATTACGACCGAATATTAGTAGGCCTAAAGCCAAAGGGAAGCCCGAATTACGAGCGGATAACCATTTGATCTCTTCTAAAGCCTGGATTACGACCAGATAAGAAGTAAGGTATTGTGAAGCCTGGGTTACAATCGGATAGCAGTACAGAACACCATGAAGCCTGGATTCGACCAGATAATGGTATAAAGCATCGTGAAGCCTGGATTACGACCAGATAATGATAAAAGGACTAAAGCCTGGATTACGACCAGATAACAGTACAAGACACTATGAAGCTTGGATTTCGACCAAATAGCAGTTTACCTGGACAATTACTAAAAAGCCCGGAGTCGACCGGATATTAGTGTGCCCTAAATTCAAGTTGAAGCACGGATGCAACCGGATAACAACTTAGTTCCTTCTGAAGCCTGGATTACGACCAGATAAGAATGGAGAAGTTGCGAAGCCTGGATTATGACCGGATAGCAAGTTTAATCTCATCTCCCTAGTAAGTCACTGTAAAGCCTGGATTAGGACCAGATAGCAGTCGATCTTATTACTATGAAGCCTGGATCACGAACAAATAGTAGTTTATTTTCACCTCTTCGACGCAGAGACGGTTCCTTAACAAGAATAACGGACGACCGAAGTCCTAAAATTCAACCTTTCTTAAAATAGAGATGATTCCCGAGTAGAATAACAGACGACTGAAGCTCCTAAAACTCTATTTCTCTCAAGACAGAGATCAGCATTCCCCAGCGGAATCTTCCTCAACAACATGTATACAAGCTCTCGCTAAGGAATCTCTTATGCGATCGACACTCCTTCGGATGGCATCTTTAAGCCCATCCCCCGTCATAAATTTCCAAATGGCATCTGTAAGCCCATTCCCGACATCGCAAGACAGATACCACATCATGTGAGTGCAAATTTCTGGGCACTCTAGTGTTCAATCATCTTCCACCTTCGGATCACGAAAGACACGCAAGCCAATCTACATCCTCAGGTTTAAGAAGATTGAACAGGGGAAGCTGTTGTACCCCAAAATTTTCCCTCCCATATTTCTCAAAACATTTCAAGAAAGATCCTCAGGTTACTCAAGGTAGTCCAAGGGTTGACCAGACAAGCTCTCTCCTAAGGCAGTCTACCTCAAATTAGGGTTTCATGTTGCATCAAGATACTAGAGTCCAAGGGATCCCAAATGCTCACCATTATCCTAATATGTTCTCAAGATCATCCATGTCAAGTTTCAAGCCCTACAAAGAAAGTTTGCTCACTCAATTGCTCAAAGGCCTAAAAATCGACTGTGCTAGGGCAAAAGTCAAATGTGACCCCCATATAGTCAAACTTCAAGATTTTTGGTCAACATCCTCATTTTGAAGTATATTTCATCATTTGATCAAGGTTTGATCATGATTCATCAAGGATTGCTCATAATTCATCAAGAACCAAAAGTTTCTAAATTAGGGTTTTGCAGGAAAAGTCAACTCAACTTTGACCAAGCATAACTTTCTAATACTTTATGAGAAATGACCCATCCAAAGCTCATTTTGAAGAGTATGCAATTATCTACAATCCATATTCATATCCCAAGATCAAAATATGCACTCACAAGAAGTTATGAATTTGGACATTATAGGTCATTTTGAAAAGTCAACAAAAAACACCTTTTTTTGTCAAAGCTTCATACATGAGCATGGAATATAAAATTGAGATGAGACCAAAAGGGTTGCTTATAGGACATCTCAAGCTTTCTAAAAAGTAAAAGAACACCTTCAAAGAGTCAAAATTGAGTAAGTTATACATTGGTGAAGTTGATCTTTTTTGCAAAGTTGCCAAAAGTTAACTATGCCTAAAAATGCAATTTTTGCCAAAAGGGCCCAATCTTTTTCACTTGTTTTGAGTTGGAAACATGGTCCATGAGCCCTAGCCTTTTCCACTTGTCATTATCTTATTTTTATTATTTATTTTGATTTTTATTTGAATTTAATCAATTTAAATCAAAACAAATCATAGAAAATCCAAAATATTGAAAACACAAGATTTTGTACTTGTTTCAGGTCTTAAATTCCAGCTAGCATGAGATCAAATTCGTGTAAAATCTTGGAGTGCACAAAAAGATTGGTTTTATGTTATTTTTGGAATGATTTTAAAGTGAATAAAATCAAGATCAAAGACATTGATGGAGGAAGATTGAGGCCAGGTTTTCAACCCTAATTCATTCCTCAGTACATAAGGATGATGTGCAAACCTAAAGCAAGGCTAGAAGGAGGAGCAGCAACAAGAACAAAACTTAAAAAATCACAACAAAAGTGTTGAATCGAATTCTTAGTTCCAGGCAATTTCAAAGCTTCCTAACCATCCCAATCGCTTCCTGGGATCCCCAGCAAGAAAAACCAACCAAGAACAGGCATTTCCAGGCCCTGAAACTCGTTATAAGGCATTCACAATATTGAACTTTTCTTGAATTCAGTTTGCATAATTCTGGCACTTATAGCATGATATAATCATATATTCTTGTTCACCATCACATTTGGAAACTATCTGTAATATTCAATTGCATTTTTATGGACTATATCAAGATTTTCCATTGTTAGGTTTTCTGGGTTCGTTTTAGGCTTTTCTCGTGCAGGTGAAATTGGCCTAAATGAAAGAAACCATTGTGATCAGCAGATCAAACCCAACTGATCCATGGTCTTGAATTTTATTTACATTGCTTGTATGTGGTTTCTGAGATGTACAGGGTTACAGCTACTTCACCATGTTCGTAGGTAAAAGTTATGAGTTTTAAACGACAGATCCAGGGAAGAAGACGATAGCGTGTCACCACTTTACAGGCTGGTTTAAATTCTGGCGCGTTTGTTTTGGCCAGAAACCCATAGTTCTGATCTGTTTATTTGTTCTGTTGTATTGTTAAACTGACATTCTAATGCAGTAGTTCAGAAGGAGGAAGTCAGAAATTCAGGATTCTGGGTTTGATCCTAGGCGTGACCCTTTGGCACCGTTCCCCTTTGTTTTCACCAGATCCAGCGCTTACATCTGCTGGAGGTTATCCTCTGATTTCATCAAACAGGACTAGACCGAGCGTCCCCTGGGGTTATTCTCTGGATCCATCAGTCTCAGCCAGATCCAGCGCATCTCATCTTCTGACAGTCACAATCTACTGGATCTACTACCCGGGAGTAGGCCCAGTACCATCATACTCTAGACCGTCATCCTCTGGTCCTTCATCCTCTGGACCACCATCATCTTCTGGATCATTATCCTCTGATCAGAGCCGCTGGCAGTGGGCCCTTGGGTTATTTCTTTTACCTTTTTATTATTATTGTCCTTTTTCAATATTAAAATAATTTCCTTTTTAACCAATCAAAAATTCAAAAAAATAATGTTTTTCACCAAATTAGGTTTAGATTTTATTTTTTCTCTAAAATTAAATTAATTAAATTAGGTTGTTAATTTTAGATAACTTTAATTCTTTTTGTAAATAAATTTAAAAATAATTAGAACAATTAGGGTTTTATCTCTAACTTAATTATATTTTCTTTTCCTAAAAATAACCAAAAACACAAGATTAGGTTAAATATTTATTTTCCTTATTAATTTAATTAGCTAATTAATTTAGTATTTATTTTAAAAACTTAATTCTTTTTCTTAAAAAATATTAAAAACAACAAAAAAACATTTTTTTAATTAGGTTAGAACGGGGTCAAAACCCTATTTTCTTATCTTCCTTAATTTCATCGCGCGCGCTTTATTGTTTTATTATTTTTACCATATTGATGTAACTGCCCACAAGTTGTAATAGTTTAATTAGGACTTTTATTTTTCATTTATCGCTTTATTTCTTAAGGGTTTGTTTTTGGCTATGTAAATACCCGAAGCCTTGTAATAGCGTAGTTTAATTTGCGCACCATAAAATTCCGAAAAATATCTAACTATTAGATGTATGAATATTAGGGATGCATGACAAGAATGTATGATTAACTTTAAAACGGTTAGATAACCCTAAAATGTGCAAAGATAAATAATCTGAAATTGAATCACTCGCACATGCACACTCCTAGGTTACACTCCCACTTGGTTGCCTTCGGTAAACGGTCATTGAGTATAGGATGCTTTAGTGGTCGCTCTTTTGTCTAAATAAAGATCAAAGTCCCGTTCGGAAAAGTTGCCTCAGAATGGTTGCCTCGGAATTTTTGCCTCGAATGATTGATCTAAGACATTAGGGTTATTACTAAGACGTCCTAACATTGCTTTAGTGACCGTACGTCCCTTTCGAATTGACCCTCAAAACTCCAACGACGATGCTACCTACTCACTAATAGTGGGATAGCATTGTCTAAAGGAAACGAACATATAACGATTCTTTTTTCGAGTAGGTAGATTAGTTTTTAAGTACTTTCTCAATCCAAACAAATTTTTTCACACTTACACTCCTTTACAAACAAAGTTTTCAAAAAAACTTCGTAACACTCTTGAAGACAGAAGCAAGAGTTAAGTCGAAGTCAAAACAAAAACTTTTCAAATCACACAAACACACAAAGAAGCAATTTTGAAAATGATGAGCAAGTACCTAAGATCCCGTATATAACTACGGATAGAAAGGGTGCTAATACCTTCCCTTTCTATAATCTACCCCCCGTACTCAGAATAATCTCGAAAAAAAGAATTTTTCTATGCTTTTTTCCTTTCCTTGTTGGATAAAATAAAAGTCGGTGGCGACTCTTGCTTACCGCGACATTTTGCAAATACAAACGCAAAACGCAAACCAACAATTCCTAAAAGAAACTGTCCCGGTTCTGGCCACCGTATCACACACCATAATCGTTAATTGAACACATGCTTTGTGCTAATTACCTATGGTCCAGCTTGCATAAACAAAATTGGGCCTTTTGGCCCAGATTAGCATATTACTGCTTTTTCTATTGCAACAACATTATCCTTTTTTGATACGGTACTGGGCCTAGCATGGTTTAGTCCAACAATTTTCAAATCAAAAACTCTTTATTACAAATAAAACAACTTATTAATTTTACTAATAAAAAATTAATTACTAAATAGAAATCAAATGATAATTCTATTCATAAATTCTAAATGGGCCTTGCACTATGCCACCAATCCACAACAAAAATTACAATAAACACGTTCTTCCAATGCATATTGGGCCTAACTGTCTCCAATAATCTGACCCAAAAGAGTTTATTTATTTAAAACCAAAACTCTTAAAAAAAGTCTAGTATTATTGTATAAAAATATTTTAATAATAACTTAATCAATTATAACAAAATACAAATTATAAAGAAATCCTTTTTTATAATAGTGAAAAGGTTGTAATAATAACGACCTTTTTCTAGTCCAGTAATAATAAAAGATCATAAGTGTATTTCTGTAAAAAAATCTTAATGGGCTTGTGTAATCAATTATTTATTAATAGCAACTTAAATTTAAGTAGACTTAATTTAATTTTAACCTCTATAATAACAACTATTTAATAGTTATTATTCTGAAATAATTTTCTATCCTCAAATCACATGGGCCATTGGCCAACATGCTAAGCGAATGGGTTTATGAGTCTTTATGATTTAGAAAACCCCATTTTTTCAAATTAAAATACACCCCTAGTCGATTCAGATAAAGATAGGCCAACAGATACTGCTATACCATCCTTAATTAAATATTTCTTTTATTTTAATCTTGAAATTAAATAAAATCATTGAGGTAGGACAAATTTGGGGTACGATAGCTGCCCCTATTCAATTATCTTCCAATCGAATAGCGTGAGAATACATGATCTTGTGCATTTTAATTTGGAGTTTATTGAATACTTAGAATACCCCAAGATTTGTCCGACAAACATAAGGTTATGCTGATATAGCATACCTTTACGAGTCTTGAGGAAGTAGGAAAAGCTGATGATGCATCGCTTACCAGGTTTTGATAATGAGGCTGATAGTCTTTGATCTTAAAAGCATGGTTCCATATGTCCTAGATTATTCACCCATTTGGAGGATGAACAACACTTGATGGTGCATAGCTGCTTGAAGACTACAGCGCTGTTTTGAGCGTGAATACATGGCGGCTCAGAGGCAATGTGTTTTGAGTTCGGAGAAAGCATTGCGGCTTAGAGACAATGTGTTGGTTTGGATAATACATTGCGGCTTAGAGACAATGTGTTGAGTTTGGATAATGCATTGCAGCTTAGAGGCAATGTGTTCAGTTTGGATAATACATTGCGGCTTAGAGACAATGTGTTGAGTTTGGATAACGCATTGCAGCTTGGAGACAATGTGTTGAGTTTGGATAATGCATTGAGGCTTAGAGGCAATGTGTTGAGTTTGGATAATACATTGTGGCTTAAAGGCAATGTTCTGAGTTTGCGAATACATTACCGCTTAGAGGCAATCTTTTGAGTTTGTGAATACATTGCGGCTTAGAGGCAATTTGTTGAGTTTTTAGGAAACATTGCGGCTTAGAGGAAATGTGCTGAGTTTGCAAATACATTGCGGCTTAGAGGCAATGTGTTGAGTTTGAGGATACATTGAGGCTTAGGGGAAATGTCCTGAATTTCGTTCATTATTGCAAGGAGACTTAGGGAATGGGCTGAACGCGTCACGACACGGAGACTTAGATGACGGGTTGGACCGTAGGAGAAGTGTTGGTTAATGGACCCTTAGATGATTGAATCGAGGGTAATATTGTTTGTTTGCTTCATGATACATGCGTATGGTGTCTGATATCGAGATGTTTGGATATATGCGAAATGTATGATGTTTGTCATCGATATGGAACCCTGAATATATGCGTATTGTATGTAATAATGCATAATGTATGTATGTTTGAGATATGCAAAATGTGTGTATGTATGAAATGTGTGTAAGACGTGCGTATGTCTTGAAATGTTATGAAGACTATTTCTGTCATTCTCTCCTTTAAACCATTGGCTTAGAGTTATCGATTCCTAGCATTGTGTGTTGTCGTAGCATTGTTGGTCTTGAACATAGTGGACAATGTTAGCAAAATTTGAACATTGGTTTTATATTGTGAGTGCGGGTGTAGACGTAGACGTAGGTAATGGCATTTGTGTAGATTTGTATGTTGTAAGTGCATGCGTAGACGTAACTATTGGCATATGTGTGGCCTTTATAAGCATAGGCGTAAGCATAGACGTATGCAGATTCGTATGTGGTAAGCGCAGGCGTAAGCATAGACGTACATATAGAATTTGCAGGACTACACATGTGCGTGGACGCGTGCGAACATACACTTTGTGTTGCAAGTGTAGGCATAGATGTTGTAGTCTTCGTGTATGAACACATAGATGTAGGAGTAGGTATAACCACGTTCATGGACGTAGACGTGGATTTTCTTTCAATATTTTTCTAACCAAAAATGTTTTCCGATGTTTTGTCGAATACTTTTAATTTGTTAATTCCCCAAAATGATTTCAAGATAATATTCACGAGTAATAACGTAGTATTTTGTAAACAAATATGGGAAAATAAAAACATAATTTGAAATATGTAAAGAAAACAAATGTTTTATTGATATGCCTCTGAGTAGGCGAGAATACAAGATGCAATTCCTAGAAAGAGGTAATTACAGAGAGTTTTAAAACAGTAAATGGAAATGAAAAATGATAATTGCTACTGCCGTTTCCCCATATCTTTTGATGATCTTATCTCCTTTGCTTCTGAGTTGTACGATTCCAATCTATCCTTCCCTTCGTGGTTCGTACTCGTAGCTCTTAGATCACAATATTTTTGTTCTTTATTTCTTTGTATAAAATCCCTAACTTTTTCCTGGATTTCCCTTTTGGGTTTTCAATCCACCGGGATAATTTTCTTGTTATATGCCCCTAATTTTTTCCTGGATAGCCCTTTAGGGTTTTCGATCCACCGAGACGCTCCTTTTTGCCTAAGTCTCCCTTTTGGGGTTCGATCTTAGCGGGCTTTTTATACATAGTATTTTTTGACTGCGTCTGAATTTGTCGGATGCGGTAGTTCTTCCCTGTGATCAGTGGGAATGAGAACTGACTGTTTTGGAATGCTGGTTCACGTTTTGCGTTTGTTTTCGCAAAATGTCGCGGTAAGCAAGAGTCGCCACCGTCTTTTATTTTATCCAACAAGGAAAGGACAAAAGCACATAAAAATTCCTTTTTGAGATATTTCTCGGGTTCGGGAGGTAGATTATAGAAAGGGAAGGTGTTAGCACCCTTTCTATCTGTGGTTATCCACGGGCTCTTAGGTACTTGCTCATTGTGTTTTCAAAAGTTTTCTTTTCTTTGTGTTTGTGGGTTTGAAAGGAGTCTTTGTTTTGAAGAGAGTGTAAGTGCGAAAAGTTTTGTTTTGTTTTAAAAGGAGCAAGTACTTAAGAACCATCTATCTACTCAAAAAGGAATTAAACTGTACAAATGTCCTTTAGACAATGCTATCCCACTATTGAGGAGTAGGTAGCATCGTTGTTGGAGTTTTCGGGTCAATTCGATTAAGGGACATGTGGTCACTAAAACAACGTTAGGATGCCTTAGCGGTAACCCTAATATCCTAGATCATTTTTCTGAGGCAACCGTTTCGAGGCAACTGTGATCTTTGGACTAGAGGGCGACCTCTAAAACTTCCTATACTCAATGACCACGTTCGAGGCAACCAAGTGAGGTGTACCATAAGAGTGGCATGTGCAAGTGTGTAAGTTCGGTTAATTTTATCTGTACATGTCATGGGTGAGCTATTGTTGACTTTAAGTTAAAGATTGATCTTGTCATGCATTGCCTAGTTATCAAACATCTAACAGTTAATATTCTGCGGAAATTAAATTGCAGAAAATAAATCTAAGCTATTACAAGGCGTCGGGTATTTACATCGCCAAAGACAAACCCTTTAATTTAAATTGCGGAAAGTAAATAAAAGCGATAAATAAATAAAGTCCTAATTTAAAAAACTATTACATTCCCGAAGCAATTACATTATTGAAAAATGGATCAAAAATAATACGCGTGGGAGAAAATTAAATCGGCGCATTTTTAGGGTTTTGACCCTTTTTATTAAAGAAAGCATATTTTTGTTATTTTTGGATTAAATGAAATTAAATCTAAACCAATTATTAATTAATTAATAAAAAGATATTTTTTGGATTTTTTAATATTTGAGAGAGTAAAATAAAAATTGTTAAAAGCTATTAAGAACCCTAATTCTAAATTGATTTTAATTTATTGCAAAAAAAATGTTAAACCTAATTAAAACTAAATAAATTAATTATTGTTTATTTACAAAAAATAAAATAATGAAATTAAATTTAATAAATAAAAATATTATATTTTTTTGTTTTCTGATTTTATTAAGAAAAATAATTGGTTAGTTAATTAACAATAAAATAAATAATTAGAACAAAATAAATAAATGAAAATATGAAGGGAAAAAGAAATAACCCAGGGGGTGTGGGCTTAATTTGATGGTGGAATCAGCAATTTCGAGGCCCAATTTCAATCATCCTGCTTTGACTTTTTGAATCCAATGCCTGCGTGTTGACTAGGGTTCATGGTGAACCTTTAATCTGGATCCTTGGATTTGGCCTAAGGGCCATCTGGCAGGAGATCAGGCAATGATGCATGGTGTGCCACACTTGGAGTGCTGTGTGGAATAACCTGGAGAAAAATTACAACAAATATTGGGGGACCTGGGATTCGAACCCAGGTCCCAATGCTCATTGACACGCTTCCTTTGCCAACTCAACCATGCTGCTTCTTTGTTAATATAATGCAAAACAAATAAAATATTGTAAACAATTAATTATGCCTGGGAATTAAAAAACGCGCTAAACAATTTGAACATGCCAATGACGCAGGGACACGTCTTCGTCTTCTTCAACAAAGACTGTAAATTTTCCTGCGGATTTTATTCCGCAACTAAATCCATGGCATCATCTCTATACCCATCATTAGTCTCAATTTATCCTGCATCAAAAATGCCTAAAAAACAAGAATAAGAACCCTAGCTTTGGATACAGGATTATAAGCCATGAAAACAAAATTAAATATTACAGAATCATTGGAAATTAAATGGCAAGTATGAATGTACAAGAAAATTGGCAAAAAGATGCAAGAATGATGAGTTACGTTTTCATGTATAGGTGTATATTCGTGATGACTTACAACGCGATTTAGGAGGTTTTAGGACTTGGTTTTGATTGCTACAGCTTCAGGAGATTGCCAGCAAGAGAGCTATGTCAAGCTTTTGGACTGAATCATGCTCTAATATTGATTTTGATCTCCCACTTTTTCACACTTTTTTCAATTCTTGTTTGTCCGTTTCTGCAATGCTTAGGTCGTTCTTGCTATGCCTCACTTGTACATGTATATTGGAAGAGAATTAGGTCAAGAGTTGGGCTTGAATCCATAAGAATTGATGAATGGAGATTTGATTTGATCACCATTATCAAGTTTCCATATTTGCATCAAATCTGAGATTTTGTGCATGTTTTGACTTGGCACGAGTTTGATTGAGTTTCTCATGATATTTTCAAGCTGTAATGACCACAAGAATCTCATTCCATTAATTTTTAGATTTTATTTGATTTAATATTGATTAAAAATGAATTAAATCAATAAAAATTAAATAAAATAGAAAAATAAATGATTGGTCATGAAATTAAAGATGGGACACGTGTGTGGTGTGATAAGACCAAATCAAGTGGAAAAAAGTGGGCCCTTTTGTCAAAAATTGGAGTTTTGAGGATAGTTGACTTTTGGCAAATTTGGAAAAATGCCCAACTTCAACAATGCATAACTTCTTCAATTTTTAACTTTTGGAGGTGTTCTTGGACTTTTTAGAAACCTTGAGATGTCCTATAACCAAACCTTTTGGTCTAATCTCATTTTGATATTCAATGCTCAAGTTATAAGCTTTGGCAAAAAATGTGTTTTTGTTGACTTTCAAAAATGACCTATA
Source organism: Vicia faba (assembly GCA_948472305.1). Lineage (NCBI taxonomy): Eukaryota > Viridiplantae > Streptophyta > Magnoliopsida > Fabales > Fabaceae > Vicia > Vicia faba. The sequence goes on from OX451740.1 coordinate 1,261,211,466, forward strand.
ATGTCAAAATTTGTAACTTTTTGAGTGCATTTTTTGATCTTGGGGTGTGGAGATGGATTTTAGGAAATTGCATCCTCTTCAAAATGAGCTTTGGATGGGTCATTTATAATAAAGTATGAGAAAGTTATGCTTGGTCAAAGTTGAGTTGACTTTTCCTGCAAAACCCTAATTTAGCAACTTTTGAATCTTGATGAATCTTGAGCAATCCTTGATGAATCATGATCAACCATTGATCAAATGATGAATTATCCTTCAAAATGAGAATGTTGACAAAAAATCTTGAGGTTTGACTGTATTTGGGTCACTGTTGACTTTTGCCCTAGCACAATCGATTTTTGGACCTCTTGAGTAATTGACTGACCAAACTTTCTCTGCAAGGCTTGAAAATTGACATGGATGAACTTAAGAACATATTAGAACATTGGGGAGAATTTGAGGCCATTTGGATATGAGGACCTTGATGCAACACAAAACCCTAATTTTGACTTGACTGCCTTAGGAGGTGATTTGACTGTCCAACTCTTGAGCCATCTTGAACAACTTGGAGATGATTCTTGACATGTCTTGAGAAATATGGGAGGGAAAATTTTGGGGTACAACATTCCACATCCATTGTTGTGAGGATGTGACCACCTCCGGAGAATGCTGTTTTGACTACATATGGACCTTCGTAGTTGGGTGTCCATTTACCACGTGAATCGAGGCGAGGTAGTAGAATCTTCTTGAGCACTAGATCCCCTTCCTTGAATAATCGAGGGCAGACTTTCTTGTCGAAGGATATCTTCATTCTATTTATATGGAGCTGACTATGACACAAGCTGTCAATCGTTTTTCTTCAATAAGGGTGAGCTGGTCAAGTCGTGTCTACACCCACTCTGCTTCCAGCTTTGTTTCCTTCAAGACCCGAAGTGATGGTATCTCAACTTCCACTGGATAACAGGGTTACTTCGATATGAAAGCCTGGATAGTAGGACTGTGAGAAGGAACCTGGATAGTAGGGTTACTTCGATATGAAATCCTGGATAGTAGGGCTGCTGAGGAGGAACCTAGATAGTAGGGTTACTTCGATATGAAATCCTGGATAGTAGGGCTGTGAGATGGAACCTGGATGGTAGGGTTACTTTGGTATGAAAGCCTGGATAGTAGGGCTGCTGAGATGGAACCTGGATAGTAGGGTTACTTCAATATGAAAGCCTGGATAGTAGGGCTGTGAGAAGGAACCTGGATGGTAGGGTTACTTCGGTATGAAATCCTGGATAGTAGGGCTGCTGAGAAGGAACCTGGATAGTAGGGTTACTTTGATATGAAAGCCTGGATAGTAGGGCTGTGAGAAGGAACCTGGATGGTAGGGTTACTTCGATATGAAAGCCTGGGTAATAGGGCTGCTGAGAAGGAACCTGGATAGTAGGGTTACTTCGATATGAAAGCCTGGATAGTAGGGCTGCTGAGAAGGAACCTGGATAGTAGGGTTACTTTGTGATAAGTTTGTGTAGAACTTCAAAAGGAACCTGGTGAGGTTACTTTGATATGAAAGCCTGAGTAAGGTTGTTTCGTAAGGAGTTTGGGTAAAACTGCAGCGGGAACCTGGTTAAGGTTACTATGAGATAAGTCTGTCTAAAACTTTAAAAGGAACCTGGGTAAGGTTATAAGTTTGCGCAAAACTTCAGGATGAACCGGGGTAAGGTTATAAGTTTGCATAAAATTTCAGGATGAATCGGGGTAAGGTTATAAGTTTGTGTAAAACTTCAGAAAGAAATGGGGTAAGATTATAAGTTTGTGTAAAACTTTAGAAAGAACCGGGGTAAGGTTATAAGTTTGTGTAAAACTTCAGGATAAACCGGGGTAGGGTTATAAGTTTGTGTAAAACTTCAGGAGGAACCAAGGTAAGGTTACCTTGTGATAAGTTAGTGTAAAACTTCGGGAGGTACCGGGGTAAGGTTACCTTTTCATGATAATGTAGATTAGTTTACCCGTTTGATTTCGGGAACTGAGTTTCCATTAGTTGTCCGTAGATGTGATCTGTATAACTGCTGGATTAATTGAAGCTAATCGTCTTTTCCTAAAAAATATCAGGGTTAGTTATATGCGATGCATGAAATGCAGGGCGAGATGATGTTCTCAAAATAAATGAGATTATGCTGTATATGATATGTATGCGTATGTCATGATGTTTGTTCATGAAATTCTATCGGCGTATGCTTACGCTTGGGAAAATAAATCCCTGACCGTTGCTGGAGATTCGCAAATGTTCTGTCGGGAAGAGGTGTTGGAGAAGTAACTCTGTGAGGACCAGAATTTGGGGGAAGAGATACTATGTTTGTAGACCTGCTGATCTGGAGGAATAAACTCAGCTGGGGATGCAATTCCGTTGTTGGAAGTGATGAGCTATGTTGGAGATTGAGCTTATGTATCTGTAGAAATAGACTCCGCTTGGGGAATGAAATTTATTGACCTGCCTGCTATTATGAACCTCGGTTGAGGATAGTTACGTCTTGTTTCGGGAAAACCGACATCAATGCCTTTGGGTACTTTTACTCTGTGGGGGAGTGTATGTACCAATAATCATGATCCAAAGCAGACCCTATCCCGATACCTGCTGTGCACACGACTATTTGTTTGAACAACATAGAAGCTCGCACGACGAATATCTGATAAACAAAAGCACTCCCAAACAAGGGGCATGACATGATCATTGTCCGTCATCTGGGGCAGTTAAGTCAAGATTCATAGAATATCTCCAATGCCAAATAGCCTGGGGCAAATCTCCATCTGGATCACTTGGGGCATTAGACAGGAATTCCAGCAACAAATCTTGCACGATCAGACATCTTCTGGTAACATGGCAACACAAGCAGCCAGGGGCACCTCCCTGCATTCTAAGAGTGTGGACATAGTCGAAAAAATACTGCGCACAATCAAAGACCCGCTAGGTTGATACACCTAGGCAAAAATAAGGGCTTCCCGGCGAACCAAAAGGGTTCGGGAAAAATAAGGGATGAAATGAAAAAAATCTGTGCGCCCGGCCAGTCGAAAACCTGAAAAGGCGGCTTGGGCAAAAATGGGTATCCCGGTGGACTGAAAACCCGAAAGGGCGGTCCAGGCAAAAAATTAGGGATCAAAGCGTACGACTATGTCCCGGTATCTCGTCACTTGCCTACCAGAAGAAGATTTGTCAAACGACAGTCATCAAACACCTTCACAGGTACCTTCTTCTCCAACAGAAACTGGGGCAATAATGAGTTGTCTAAATGATCCGATTGCCCTGTCCACCGAGGTGCCAAGGTAAGTTCAGCTGAAGAATGCGACCAAGATACCTTCACTCCCTGCAGAGAGAACGCGTCTCCCCGGTTTTATTCAAAGGTTATTTCTCCACCAGATCTTATAACTGGATTATCCTTAGCTAAAAGCCACGGAAAGATCATCCTCGGCAAAGTTCTTCTTATTCCCCAGCGGAGTTCATCAAAACTTCCAACAGAGCACAACAACGGTATCCCCAGCAGAGTTATCCTCATCAACGTCAGCAAAGTACCTCTCTTTCCCCGCAGAGTAATCTATTCGCCAAGTTTATTCCCCAACGGAGTCATCTTCTCCTACTGGTATTCTTGCAGTCATCATCCCCAGCGAAAACGAAGAACTCTACTCTTCAACATCAGCCCAGGATTTAATTTCCCGGCATTCGTCAAGGATTTATTTTCCCAGACGAAAATACGTTCATAAACATCACATTATCATTGTCATGATACATGCACATACGCATCATATAATCTCATTTATGTCAAGAACATCATTTCTTGATCCATATCATGCATTGCATATGACTTACCTTTACCTTTCAGGAAGGATACAGTTAAATGATCAGCTATGTAGACGAATACAGTCAAAAGAGACCAACCCAGTCAAAGAATACAAATCCAGTTAAATCAATGCCTAAAGATTTCTCTGAGATAACTCGTCGTTATAGACACTCGTCGTTATAGACACTCGTCGTTATAGACAACTCGTCGTTATAGACACTCGTCGTTATAGACACTCGTCGTTATAGACACTCGTCGTTATAGACACCCGTCGTTATAGACACCCGTCGTTATAGACACGCGTCGTTATAGACACCCGTCGTTATAGACACCCGTCGTTATAGACACCCGTCGTTATAGACACCCGTCGTTATAGACACTCGTCGTTATAGACACTCGTCGTTATAGACACTCGTCGTTATAGCACTCGTCGTTATAGACACCCGTCATTATAGACACCCGTCGTTATAGACACCCGTCGTTATAGACACTCGTCGTTATAGACACTCGTCGTTATAGACACTCGTCGTTATAGACACTCGTCGTTATAGACACTCGTCGTTATAGACACCTCGTCGTTATAGACACTCGTCGTTATAGACACTCGTCGTTATAGACGCTCGTCGTTATAGACGCTCGTCGTTATAGACGCTCGTCGTTATAGACGCTCGTCGTTATAGACGCTCGTCGTTATAGACGCTCGTCGTTATAGACGCTCGTCGTTATAGACGCTCGTCGTTATAGACGCTCGTCGTTATAGACACTCGTCGTTATAGACACTCGTCGTTAAAGGCCACTCGTCCATGAGGATAACCTGTCAGTAGAGACAACTCACCAACCTAACATTACCAGACTCGATTCCTGTATCTTGCCAGGGCACGTCTGAAGAGTTCGAAGATCCGATTCCTGTATCTCGCCAGGGTGTATCTGTTGACGACTAACATTACCAGACTCGATTCCTGTATCTTGCCAGGGCACGTCTGAAGAGTTCGAAGATCCGATTCCTGTATCTTGCCAGGGTGTATCTGTTGACGACTATATTCTCCAGACTCGATTCCTGTATCTTGCCAGGGCACGTCTGAAGAGTTTAAAGATTCGATTCCTGTATCCATCCAGGGCACATCTACATAAAGGGTTTGAAGATCAACTCCTGTAACAGGCCAGGTAATTATTTTTCTTTCTCAGGTACGCAAGTTCTCGCTAGGAATCTCTTACGCGATCGACAACCTCCCGATGGCATCTATAAGCCCATCTCTCCACTTACTAACAGTCTCTAGATGGCATCTATAAGCCCATCCTCCTATCCATCATCTCTCAACATGGCATCTGTAAGCCCATTCCCTACATCATACTGCTAACACACTCTATGTGAGCGTAAATTTCTGGGCACTTTAGTGTTCAATCATCTTCCACCTTCGGATCACGAAAGGCACGCAAGCCAATCTACATCCCCAGGTTTAAGAAGATTGAACAGGGGCAACTGTTGTACCCCAAAATTTGCCCTCCCATATTTCTTAAAATATTTCAAGAAAAATTCACAAGTCCAACCTGGCGCGTCATATTCAGGTATTCTTTCGCCAAGATATCTCTGATAACATATTCTCAAATTCAGGTTCGGCTCAAGAGTCAATTCTTTAAAGAAGGTATCCGAATGTGTGAGTTTTCTTGAAGAAATATGGTGAAAAAGTGTGCTGAAAGTGCAGTTTTTACGCGCTAAAAAATTCATAACTTGAAGATCGTGGCTCGTTTTGAACCCGTTCCGGTGGCCAAAATTCCGTCTTGACATTATCTATGTTTTCATCTCTCACGGATGGAAGCCAATTTCGATCAGAAAGTCTTCAAAAATGTGGATTTATCGAGTATTTTCATACAGAAAATTTGTGACAGAAGTTTATTTTTGTCATGTTCAGAAAATCATAACTTGGTCGATTTTCATCGTATCGAGCTGGTTCCGGCGCCAAAATTTCACAAATTGAGTTGGCTACAGTTTCACAGGAGGTATCGAGTTCGAACGGTGTTCAAAAGGCCTTCGTTTTTTGCTCAGAGTGCGTGACACGCTGAAAATCCTGAATGCTGAATATTGTTTCATCTGGGCCGAAACTTCGAAAATTCATAACTCGGTCAATTTTTATCGGATTGGGCTCATATTTTTACACAAGGTCCCTGACTCATAGATCTACAACTTTGCTTCAAAAGTCGATACCGGATTATGCTCCGATCAATACCAGTTTTTTATTGAAGAACGTGTCAGAGTCGACACTGGAGCCCAAAATAAGTTTGTCTGAGCTGAAACTTCAAAAATTCATAACTAATTCACCAGTTATCCGATTGAGCCGATTTTCGGACAGGAGTTAGTTATCGATGTCGGCTACATTTTGTTTTCACATTTCAACTTCAAAAATTGCACTTAAGTCCCTGCGATTTAGCCTGGAAAGTGACGAACTCAAGTGAACATTGGAGGCCCAATTGCACATTCAAAGCCCATTTTCTTTACCCTAATTTCCATTATATAATCACCTTCTTTTCACACAAACCAGGGAGGAGGAAAAGAGAGAAAAAACCTTGCCACAACACTGTTAGAACATCAAATTCTTTCAAGAACCCTAAAACCTTGAAATCCTTATTACAAATCCCTCTCTCACTACAAACAAGCCATCACAGTTACAAACCAACACCTCACTACTTCTTCAGTAAGGATAAGGCTGGCTTGGTCTCCATGATCCAAAGGGCATAAAAGCATTCAGGTTACTAATTTTCCAGTAAGGGTAAGATTGATTTGATCTCCATAATCAAAAGGGTATAATCATTCATACATGCCATATTGTGCCTAAACCTTAAATTTCTTCATATATTGACTTTATTCGCATTTTATGATTTTATTTAATGGGTTCATGAGTGTGATCGGTGGATCTGGAACTGACTGTTTAACGCTGGTTCGCGAAATTTCGCAGAAGCAAGAGTCGCCACCGTCTTTTATTTTCTCCAAATGGAAAGGACAAAAGCACAGAAAAATTCCTTATTGAGATCGCTCTCGATTTGGGAGGTAGATTTATAGAAAGGGAAGGTGTTAGCACCCTTTCTATCCATGGTTATCCATGGGCTCTTAGATACTTGCTCATTTGTGTTTTTAAAATGTTTGTTTGCTTTTCAACTGTGGGTTTAAAAAAAAGTTTCGTTTAAAATTTCAGTTCGACTCTTGTATCAGTCCTCAAGAGTGTTTGAAAAGTTGTTTTTGAAAGCTTTTTGAAAAGTATCGGTGTGAAAAGAAGTTCTTTTTGATTTTTGTTTTAAATTAGAGAAAGTATCTACGAGTCATCTACCTACCCTAAGGAATTAGTCTGTGTAAATGTCCTTAAGGTAATGCCATCCCACCATTGAGAGGTAGGTAGCACCACCGTTGGAGGTGTTCGGGTCAATTCGAGGGTTCGGGACATTGTGGTCACCAGAGCAATAGGAAGACACCTCAGAAGCTACCCCCATGCCATGTTCATGGACATGAGGACTTACTAAAACATCCTCTACTCGACGACCACTTTTCGAGGGGCAAGGCAACAGTGAGACGTACCCTAGGGGTGGTGTGTGAATTGTGTGTCATTTTCAGTTATATTTGTCTTGTTCATGCATTGGTGATCTACGCTTTGTTTTTATTTTTTGGCATTCATTCTTTCATGTGATTATTAACAGTTAAAAGGTGCGGAATTAAAAGTCCTACGTTATTACAAAGGCGCGGGTCTACATCGCCAAATTAATCCAAGACCCGATTTGAATAAAATAAAATGCGGAAAGTAAATGTCCTAATTAATCTATTACAAGGCTTTGGGGCAAGTACATGAAATTTAAAAAAGGAAATAAAAGTAAATGTGCAAAAAGAAATAAAATCGAGAATGCGAGGGCGTTGGACCCTTTTAAGGAAATTAAATTGGAATTAATGATTAAATTATTAAATGAGAAAAAGAAGTTATTTTTGGAGTTTTTGTATTTATGAAATTTAATGAGAAAATTAAATGGAATTAAAAGGTTACATAAAACCCTAATTCTAAACTATTTTTAATTTATTAAAAAATTTTAAGTTTGACCTAGTTTTAACCTAATTATTTAATTACAAGTTATTTATAAAATAATTAAGAATGATAATAATGATGATAAGGAAATAAATTATTTATTAAGAAAAAGAAGAAAAATATTAAAACCCTAATCTCTACACTTTTTAATTTATTTGAAAAAAATTAGAATTAAAACTAAGTTAATTATTAAATTTATTTACAAAATAATATTAATTAATATTAACAAAGCATATTTTTTATTGTTTTATGATTTTCTGTTTTTTTGTATTTTTATGTTATAAAACTTATTTTATGAATTAAAAGAAAAAAAATCATTAAATTAAAACAAACAAAAAGAAAAAAGAATGAGAAAAGAAATACAAACATAGGGGGGTTTGTTGACCCTCTTGGAGGTATTTTCCAAGCAATTTTGGCCCACTGAAGCTTAGCCTGGTTGACTTTTGATGGTCACGTGTAGACCCCTGGACTGAGGTGCATGATGGAACTCATATCTTGGCTTTTGGATTGATCTCAGGAGACATATGGCAGGCACCAGCGCTGGATGTTTGGTGGGCTATAGGAGAGTCATTGTACCTGATCATATTACAAGAAAAAATATTAAGAGTATGGGGGACCTGGGAATCGAACCCAGGTCCCATTGATTGCATGACAACACATTAACCACTCAGCCAAGCGCGTTGGTTTTTATGTATACTGAACAATGACCAACATATATGAAAAAGCGTTAGTGGCTGTAATAATGAAAAAAACGCGCCAAGCTTCAAATCAACCAACCATATGATGACAACCCATCTTCTTCTCCACTTCTTCGCTTTTGCCTGAGAAATATACAATGGATAGCGGGGGTTTTAAACCCCCACAATCTGAAACACAAAAAAAATAGCGAATAGAAATTGAACAAATATAAAAAAAGCGTGATGAGTGTTTTAGATTCGTTGGAACGTCACGATTTCAATGGTATAAGTCTTGCTGTCTAATTTTTCCATATGCAAAAGTCCCCAATTTAGGAGCTTTGAAAACCTAGAAAATTTCCATGGCAGATTCTCGTACAGGGCACAAAAACTCAATTAAATGATGCCAACAGCTTTAGAATGTTCATGTTAGTGCAAAACAACAAGAAAAAGGCATGGATGATACGTATAAATCAAAACACGAATATGAACAATATCAAGAACAGGGCGGCTTCATTCTACCGATTCTTAATGTTAGAGGCTGTGGTTTTGATTGGAATAGATCCCTGGTAACCTTGGCAAGCTATTGGAATGGTTATCTTGCCTTGAAATGCACTGAAACTGTGTTTTCAGTTTTGAGAATTTCTTGAAAAAATGCAAAGTTGGTTTGTGGTCTGAGGCGCAGCTTCCAGGTCCTTTGCATTAGGTTTAGGTTTGTGTTTATATGTGGAATGAATTAGGGTAAAAATCCAAACCAAAAACCTTTGCATTCATGAATAAAATATTTGCTTTTTAATGGTATCTTTTTCAATCTTTTTTCATACCATTCTTATGCCAATCAATGGAGATTCTTGCCATATTGAGTGTGCACGAAATCTTGAGTGAGTAGATGAGAGAATATGCTGCAAAAAGATTTAAAACACATGCTTTGCTATTTTTGTCATATTTTATTTTAATTAAATGAATTAATGGTGATAAAAATTCAAATAAATAATAAAAATGATGAAATAACTCCCCTTTGGGTCAATGGGTCGTGCATAACTTTTGGATGATGATTCTTGGAAGAAAATGTGGCCCATTAGCAATTTTGAGGCATTTGAAGCAAATTTGACTTTTCAAAATTCCCAAAAATTTCCCAACTTCCACAAGGCATATCTTGCTCAATTTTTAAGCTTTGATCATGTTCTTGGACATTTTGGAAAGGTATTGAAGTCCTATAACCAATGCCTTTGGTACCATGTCATTTTGATTTACCAATATCAAGTTATGGTCTTTGACTTAAAGTGCCTTTTTGTTGACTTTTGAAAATAACCTATAATGTTGAGATTGATAACTTTTTGTGAGAGCATTTATTGGACTTGAAGTGTGAAGAGGAGTTGTAGGAAATGTCTTTCTCTTCAAAATGAGATTTGGATGGAATTTTTCTGATAAACCATGTGGAAGTTATGCCTTGGTCAAGTTACAATTGACTTTTTAAACTGTCCAAATATGGAAACTTTTGCATCTTGAGACTTTTTGAGCCATGCCTTGAAAATCATGATAAAAAATTGATCAAATGATGTTTGTGGCTTCAAAATAAGATGTTGACCAAAAATTTGAACTTTTGACTGTCAAATGACCATTTTGCCCCTGTAGTTGACTGTTGAGCAATTAGGGTTTTTTGACTGTGCAATTTTGTGTTGTGAGTCTTAAAACTTAGCATATGGATGCTTGACCATGTTTATAGGCATGTGGGACTTGATTGGACCCTTGAAAACTTCAATTTCTTTGCCAGAACCAAAACCCTAATTTTTGACTGTTAGGAGGCCATTGAACTGTGCAACCTTTGGGAGATTTTGAAGCATGCTCTTTGCAAATCTTGAAGAATATGGGAGGGAAAATTTTGGGGTACAACAGTTGCCCCTGTTCAATCTTCTTAGACCTGAGGATGTAGATTGGCTGGCGTGCCTTTCGTAATCCGAAGGTGGAAGATGATTGAACACTAGAGTGCCCAGAAATTTGCGCTCACATGTTAGCAGTGATGGTGGGAATGGGCTTACATATGCCATTTGGAGATTGATGGATAGGATGATGGGCTTATAGATTCCATGCTAAGAGATGATGGATGAGTGGATGGGCTTATAGATGCCATCTGGGTGTCGATCGCGTAGGAGATTCCTTAGCGAGAACTTGCGTACCTGAAAAAGAAAATGATTACCTGGCCTGTTACAAGAGCTGGTCTTCAAACTCTTCATGTAGATGCATTCTGACTGGTTACAGGAATTGACTCTGGAGCTTCAAAAGGTGATGAATGAACCAGGGATGGTTACTACCTCAACGGGACGGTGAGAGAACCTTGGACGATTACTACCTCAACAGGAACGCTGAGAGAACCTTGGACAATTACTACCTCAACAGGAACGCTGAGAGAATCTTGGGTGATTACTACCTCAACAGGAACGTTGAGAGAACCTTGGGAGATTACTACCTCAACAGGAACGCTGAGAGAATCTTGGATGTCTTCTACTGGGATAAGAATCAGGGAGATCTTAGGGTCGATCTGACTGAACCGGAGAAGGCCTTTGACTGGATAAGAATCAGGAAAATCTTAGGGTCGATTTAACTGAACTGGGCAAGGTCTTGGAATATCTTCAACTGGATAAGAATCAGGGAGATCTTAGGGTCGATCTGACTGAACCGGAGAAGGCCTTTGACTGGATAAGAATCAGGAAAATCTTAGGGTCGATTTAACTGAACCGAGCAAGGTCTTGGAATATCTTCAACTGGATAAGAATCAGGGAGATCTTAGGGTCGATCTGACTGAACCAGAGAAGGCCTTTGACTGGATAAGAATCAGGAAAATCTTAGGGTCGATTTAACTGAACCGGACAAGGTCTTGGAATGGCTGAGAACTTAACTGGATCTTTCCTGAAAGGTAAAGGTCAGTCATATGCAATGCATGATATGGATCGAGCAATGATGTTCTCAACATAAATGAGATTGTAAGGTCATGATGCGTATGTGCATGCTATAATGTATGGAAGTGCGATGTTTATGAATATATGTTTTTGTCTGGGAAAGTAAATCCTTGACGGGTGCCGGGAAGTCACATCCTGGGCTGATGTAGAGCTTTTGTTTCCACTGGAGAGTGATGGTTGCAAGAATACCGGTAGGGGAAGATGACTCTGTTGGGGGGTAAACTTGGCAAATAGAACACTCTGCGGGGAGAAAATTACTCTAGCGATCTTGCTGGGGAGCAATACTCTGTGGGGAGAGAGACACTTTGCTGGGATGTTGATGGTAACTTCGCTGGGGATACCATCGTCTTGTTGGAAGTGTTAATAGACTCCGCTGGGGATAAGAAGACTTCGCCGAGTACGATCTTTCCGTGGCTCTTGGCTGAGGATAACCCAGTTATATCCTGGTGGGGAAATAACCTTTGAATACAGCCGGGGGACGCATTCGTGCTCTACGGGGATAAGCTTCCTGAATCATACTGGGGGTAAGCTTACTGCTTGGGGAGATGGATTCAACTTTCCTGGGGAAACTGGATTGGACTCTCCTGGGGAAATTTTGAACTATATTGGGGAAGTGGCTCCACTAAATGTTTGATATACCGCCGGGGAACAATCTTAGCTCAAGACTGCCGGGGATGCTTGTTTAGGAATATCTGTATATCGTGCTAGGGAATGTTGAGATTTGCGGGGATACCCAACTTCCTTAAGGCTGATTGTATAACTTTGCTTAGGGAGAGTGCACTGACTTGCTGACTCACTCTCTGGGGATTTAAGATATACTGGTTATGTTCTTTAGCTGACTCACTATCTGGGGATTTAAGATATACTGGTTATGTTCTTCAGCTGAACTTACCTTGATACCTTGGTGGACAGAGCAATTAGATCGTTTAGACCACTCTTTATTGCCCCTGTTTCTAATGTTACCTATAATTAATCCTTTGTTTCGTATGCAAGTATTTATGAGTTAGAAATTATTGTCAAATGCATATATCACAAATTGAACCTTGGACGTTCTTCGCAAAACAAAACAGAAAAGGAAAAACAATTGGCAATTTTAACTGAAAAGTGATTTTTGTATTGATTTTTGAATTTGCCTGTAAAACAGGCGTTTATGTACAAGAGGCTGACGTCCTAGTAAGAGAACGCCGCCGAACAAAAGAGTTTAATACAAATTTGTACAAAGGAAAAATAAAACAGCTGTGTGAAAAGAATAATCCCACTGGGTTCCGACTCTGCTATCGCCTTTATATCTTCGAGCGTCTCATCACTTGATGACCTAGCTGAAGATGAAGCTGATTGATCAATGCCGTCTAAACTTGATGCTGATACCGGATTCTGGATGCAAAGTGATTCCATGAGACATAGTATTACGCTTCAATCCCTAACTTTTGCCTGGACCGCCCTTTCGGGTTTTCAGTCCACCGGGAAACCCGTTTTTGCCCAAGCCGCATTTTCAGGTTTTCGACTTGCCGGGTGTACAGATTTTTTTCATTTCATCCATCATTTTGCCCGAACCCTTTTGGTTCGCCGGGAAGCCCTAATTTTTGCCTAGGTATGTCAACCTAGCGGGTCTTTTTTCATGCGTAGTATCTTTTTACTATGTCTGCATTGGCGGGGTGAGGAAGGTCGTCACCATCCATGTTGGTTAGAATCATGGCTCCTCTTGAGAACACATGTTTAACCACAAATGGCCCTTCGTACGTAGGGGTCCATTTGACCCTTGGATCACTCTGAGGAAGGATGATACGTTTGATTACCAGATCCCCAACTTGATATTCTTGTGGTCTGACCTTTTTGTTAAATGCCCTGATCATCCGTTTTTGGTACGTCTGACCATGACAAATAGCAGAAAGTCTCTTGTCGTCGATTAAGTTTAGCTGATCAAGTCGTGTCTGGATCCAATCATCTTTGTTCAGATCTGCATCCTTCATTATTCGGAGAGAGGGTATCTGCACTTCGATCGGTAAGACTGCCTCCATACCGTAGACCAAGGAGAAAGGAGTTGCCCCGGTTGACATCCTTGCTGAGGTGCGGTACCCGTGTAGAGCAAACGGTAACATCTCGTGCCAATCTTTATAAGTCACTGTCATCTTCTGCACAATTTTCTTAATGTTTTTATTTGCTGCTTCTACAGCCCCATTCGTCTTCGGTCTGTAAGGAGAAGAGTTGTGGTGCTGTATCTTAAACTGCTCGCAGAGCTCAGTGATCATCTTGTTATTAAGATTGGTACCGTTGTCTGTAATGATCCTTTCTGGGATGTCGTATCGACAGATCAGGTTGTGCCGAATGAACCGTGCCACAATGTTCTTGGTTACCGTAGCGTAGGAAGCTGCTTCAACCCACTTTGTGAAGTAATCAATCGCTACCAGGATGAAGCGATGACTATTGGATGCCGTAGGTTTAATTTCACCGATCATATCTATGCCCCACATTGCAAAAGGCCAAGGTGCAGTCAAGACATTCAGAAGGACTGGAGGAACGTGCACCTTGTCTGCGTAAATCTGGCATTTATGGCATGTCCGAGAGTGTTGGTAACAGTCGGCTTCCATTGTGGACCAGAAATACCCTGCCCGAAGGATTTTCTTTGCCATAGTGTGTCCACTGGGATGTGTTCCGAAGGTACCCTCATGCAGCTCTGCCATGATCCTTTCTGCTTCAGTCTTATCCACACAACGCAGTAAAGTCGAATCATGGTTTCGCTTATACAGAATGCCGTTGCTAAGGAAGAACTTCGCTGCGAACCTTCTCAGGAACTTCTTGTCGTTGACAGATGCACCTTCAGGGTATTCCTGAGCTTCCAAGTATCTCTTCACCTCATGGTACCAAGGTTTCTCAGTCACCAATTCAGTCTCAAGATCACAATAGTATGCCGGTTCGTCCAGTTTCCAGATAATGATCCGGGGAGCCTCATTGTCCCATTTGACTTTGAACATGGAAGACATCGTAGCTAACGCGTCCGCTAACTGATTCTCCTCTCTTGGGAAATGTTCAAAAGTTATCTCTGTGAAGTGGGGGATCAATGTCAACACACATTCTCTGTAAGGAATAAGATTCGGATGTTTCGTATCCCACTCCCCTTTGATCTGATTGATCACGAGAGCAGAATCTCCGAAGACACTCAAAAACTTGATCCTTAAGTCAATCGCAGCTTGGAGACCCATGATGCACGCCTCATACTCCGCCATGTTGTTGGTGCAGTTGAAACATAGTCGGGCAGTGAGTGGAGTATGAGTGCCTTGGGGGGATATTATCACAGCGCCGATACCATTGCCCAAAGCATTGGAGGCTCCGTCAAAGTGCATAGACCATCGGGATCCTTCCCCAGGTCCTTCATCCGGTCCAGGTACTTCACAATCAGTCACTATCATGATGCTCTCGTTTGGAAACTCGAAGTTCATTGACTGATAGTCGTCTACTGCCTGATGTGCCAAGTGGTCTGCCAACACACTTCCCTTGATGGCTTTCTGGGTCGTGTACTGGATGTCGTATTCTGTCAAGATCATTTTCCATCTTGCTACTCTCCCGGACAGGGCAGGCTTTTCAAATATGTACTTTATAGGATCCATCTTTGAGATCAACAAAGTGGTGTGAGTCAGCATATACTGTCTCAGCCGGCGAGCAGCCCATACCAAAGCGCAACAAGTTTTCTCGAGCAGTGAGTATCGGGTCTCACAGTCGGTAAACTTTTTGCTAAGGTAATAAATGGCATGCTCTTTTCGGCCAGACTCGTCATGCTGCCCCAGCACACATCCCATTGAGTTGTCAAGTACTGTCAGGTATAGTATCAGAGGTCTCCCTTCAACCGGTGGCATAAGAATGGGTGGTTCTTGGAGATACTCTTTGATTTTGTCAAAAGCGGACTGACATTCATCATTCCAACGTACTACCTGATCTTTCTTCAGCAGCTTGAAGATTGGTTCACAGGTGGCAGTTAGGTGTGAGATGAATCGAGCAATGTAATTCAGGCGTCCTAAAAAGCCTCTGACCTCTTTCTCTGTCTTAGGAACTGGCATCTCTTGAATAGCTTTAACCTTGGCAGGGTCCACTTGAATACCCTTATCACTTACAATGAAGCCTAGCAACTTCCCAGATCTAACCCCGAAGGTGCACTTGTTCGGGTTCAACCTCAGCTTGTACAACTTCAGACGGTCAAACAATTTCTGCAGATGATCAAGGTGTTCTTCCTCAGTTTGGGACCTTGCAATCATGTCGTCAACATACACTTCTATCTCATGATGGATCATGTCATGAAATAAAGCAACCATGGCATGCTGGTAGGTTGCCCCAGCATTTTTTAGTCCAAAAGGCATGACCTTGTAGCAGAAGGTCCCCCACTGAGTAACAAAGGTAGTCTTTTCCATGTCTTCAGGAGCCATCTTGATTTGATTGTAACCTGAAAAGCCATCCATGAAAGAGAACACCTTGTGCTGCACCGTATTGTCAACAAGGACATCAATGTGAGGTAGAGGGAAGTCATCCTTGGGGCTGGCCCTATTCAGATCCCTGTAATCGACACACATTCTGACCTTTCCATCTTTCTTTGGTACTGGCGCCACATTAGCAACCCACTGAGGGTAAGAAGCCACTGCAAGAGAACCGACGTCAAACTGTTTCATAACCTCGGCTTTGATCTTCTCAGACATCTCTGGACGCATACGGCAGACCTTTTGCTTAACCGGAGGGCAGTCTTCCTTGGTAGGCAAATGGTGGACCACAATATCAGTATCCAAACCAGGCATGTCTTCGTAGGACCAGGTGAAGATTTCCACATAATCATGTAACATCTGAGTCAACCGTTGCTTCACGCTGAGCTCTAGGTTGGCACCAATCTTGACTTCTTTCCTATCTGTCTCGGTACCCAGATTTATCGTTTCCACCGGCTCTTCATGTGGTTGAATTGCCCTCTCTTCCTGGAGTAACAGTCTTGCAAGCTCGCCAGGCACTTCGCAATCATCTTCACCTTCGTCTTCGGCTAAGTTGATCGGATTTTCGAAGTTATAACTGGCAGTAGCAGAGTCGTTACCAGTGGGATCCAGGGTGGATTGAAACCTGTATGAGTGAGTGTGTGTAAATACAACTGTTTTGCAATATATAAAGAAAGGAAAGAAAGAAAAGGAGCATAAGATTTGAAATGCGAGAAAACGTCCAAGGTCTTTATTCATGATATATGAAATGACAATTAATATGCCCTCACAAATGAAGCCACGGTGCCCCGGGTAAGACACCGGGCCATAGAGTTTTAATTCATTGTTTATTACAAATAACAAAAACAAAGGAGTTTATTACTGCGTAACAAAAGTAACAGGAGTATGATCTTTAGCAATCCAATTGGTCAATCCACCATCAGTCGTTGGGTAGATCCAGCTATCAAACTCTGACTCTTCCACTTCATCTGCATCCCCAATGGCATTCACTCCTGGATTGGTGATGAGCACAGGGGGTCTTCTGGTTCTAGCTTTGCGCACAGCCTTCTGACCCTCTGCAGTAAAATCCAGTCCAAACTTGTCAATTTTAGGGGTAAAATCAGGGAGCCTGCCCCAGTTAGCACATTCACCTTTCTTGATTACAGCCCGGGCGTCCTTCAGGGAAGCCATCTTCAAAGGAACATCCTCTTCAACCACTGTTTCTGCCGCTGCCAATGTTAGAGGTACCTCTTCAAAATGCTGAAAGGGGGTTTCAATAAACTTCCCGTCCATCTCAATATATCGGAAGGAATTCAAATGACTAACCATATACTCCTCCTCTCCCTGCACAGTGACGATCTTCCCTCTGACAAGGTACTTGAGCTTCTGGTGTAGGGTAGAGGTCACTGCCCCAGCTTTGTGAATCCAAGGTCGACCCAGTAAACAGGAATAAGATGGACGGATATCCATCACATAGAAAGTTGAGTCGAATACTTGAGAACCCACACGAATAGGAATGTCTACCTCTCCATGAACCATCCTCTTAGAACCGTCAAAGGGTCTGACAATGATGTTGCTAGGTTTCAGCTCCAGGCCCTCACAATCCAATAGGTCTAAGGCCTTTTTGGGTAGTACATTCAGGGAAGAACCAGTGTCCACCAACACATGCGCAAGAGTAGTGCCCCTGCATTCAATCGAGACATGCAGGGCGTCATTGTGGTCCTTTCCCTTAGCAGTAAGGTCAGCATCCGAGAAACCCAAACCATTGTCGGCTGTCAAATTGGCTACGCAATCAGTAAACTGGACTACAGATGTCTCCTGTGGCACATGGGCCATCTTTAGAAATGAAATCAAGGCCTTAGCATGGGCCTCTGAGCACAGCAGCAAGGAGAGCATAGAGATCTTGGAGGGGGTATGCCCCAGCTGTTCAACAACATTAAAATCGCTCTTCTTGATTATCTTCAGAATTTCCTCCATCTCTTGTTGGGAGGCCTCAGTATTCACAGATTTTGGTGCCTCCATCCGGGCAGGCTCATCTTCAATCCCTTTGCCCCGAGCATTAGATGACTCGGCGGCAGGGGAAACAACTTGATCAGAAATGGGAACAGGTACACTTGCAGGTGTTATAGTGAGAGGTCTTCGAATAGTAGGTGGCGCAATGTCAGGCGAGAAGAGCCTGCCACTGCGGGTAACTTTGGCTGGACCAGTGATATTGCTGATGCTGGTGCCAGTGTTGAACTCTTGCTTTATACCATGTACATATACATCTGCCCCATAGTGCCATGGGACAGCCTTATCAGATTCGTAGGGGAGAGGCCCCGGAACAGTAATCACAATGGGTGCGACAGTCATGATTTTAACTGGCTTCCTCGGGGGAGCCTTGATTGGATTATTGAAAATTGTAACAACAGATACATCTTCCACAGGAACAAACGGAACAACGGTCTTCTTGAACAGAATCTCTTTGCTGTCCATCAGGCTTTGGATGCCCAACTTCAGCAAAGGACAACCAGAAAGGGAAACAGCACAGAAAAGGCAACCTTCGCTACAACCCGTAAATAAACCGGCCAGCAGTAGGTTCCTCTTAACAGTCATCAGAGGAGTAGCTACATCATTCACGGAAACAGCATACACATCTTCATCAACAACATTCACTCCATGCTGGGGCATAGGAGCAGTCACCACATTTGGCCTCTCAGGCGCTTCAAATTGTATCTCTTTTGCGTCAATAAGGTCTTGCACCTTATTCCTTAAGGCCCAGCAGTCATCAGTAGAATGCCCCTGGCTATCAGAGTGATAAGCACAGCGGGCATTTGGATTGTACTTGGGAGAGGCAGTGTTTACAACCTTTGGGGCCTCTCTGACAGTCACCAAGTTGGTGGATAGCAACTGCGGCAAGATTTGCGATAAGGTCATACTCAGCCGGGTGAATTCTCTTCTGGGTCTCTCAGCCCTTTGTGGATTAGTTTGCCGAGGAGCGGCAGCAGGCTTAGCAATCATCACCGCGTTGACAGATTGGCGGCGCTCAGGTTTATCATGTCTTCTAGGCCCATATACAGCACTGGCCTCCTTCTTAAAGGGCTTCTTCTCAGAACTTGACGATGCACCCTTCTGAATTTTACCGGACTTCATTCCAGCCTCTATTCTCTCCCTAGTCAGAATAAGAGCAGTAAACCCTGCAGATGAATTACCGATAAGATGATTGAAAAACGGCCCGGAGAGGGTCCCCAAGAACATATCCACCAGCTCAAGGTCTGTTAACGGAGGCTGCACCCTGCCAGCCAGATCCCTCCACTTCTGTGCATACTCTTTAAAACCATCGCTTGATCCTAGCGACATACCTTGGAGTTGGGTACGTGTAGGAGCAAGGTCGGCATTATATTGATACTGCTTATAGAAAGCAGTAGCCAACTCCTCCCAGTTACGAACCTTGGTTCCATCCAGCTGATAGAACCATTCGAGATGAGTCCCTGAAAGACTCTCCTGGAAGAAGTGGATCCACAAGTTCTTGTCCACTGTGTACGATTGAATCTTCCGCACATAAGATCTGAGGTGTAGCTTGGGACAAGACGCCCCGTCATACTTGGTGAAAGATGGTTCCTTAAACTTGTGAGGAATAATCACACCAGTAGATAAGCCCAAGTCTCAGAAATCCAGCCCAGGCACTTGTTGGATCTCCATTGCATTTAGTCTGTCTTCCAACTGCTTGTACCGGTCTTCAGCAGGAGGATACTGTTCCTTATTAAAGTCAGTCTCGTTGTCAGAGACTACTGGACTTGAAGCCTTTCCCCCTTGGGGACTGCTCTTGCCTACAAAAGAACCAGCTTCCTCATTCTGCAGTGTGTTACCAAACCTTCGGCCCGAGTTGAAAAGGACAGTTCTCTTCTTCTTCTTCTTCTCCTTCTTCAGGAGTAAAGCCTTCAACTCTTCTTGGCCTTGAGCCAAACCCATGATCAGCTCCTGAAATTGTGTGTTCTGCGCCTGAAGGGCCTTGATAGACATCTCAGTAGAGGATGAGTCAGGGTTCATGATGCTGAAATAAACAGCGAAGAACAGTAAGCAACCTGAAAAGAGGAAAACCTACTATGCACATGATGAATGGAATGCGTATGATTTATGTTTTCAAAGACAATCGGGAATCAACTTTGTAAACAAAATGGAACACACTTCATTAGATTCAACTTTGAAATTTAAATTGTTCAACAGATTGCCCTTAGGCGTTACATAAAAGGAAATACTGAAAAGGGAAATAAAACTGCAAAAGAACATCCAGAGCTCCTCATTGATCCCATGGTCTCCTCTTCTCAGTACGGATGTAGTCATTCAGAGCTCGCTCATTTTCCAATTGCTTTGTCAGCTTCTGGATCCTCAATTCCTGCTCGTTGAACTTTTCCCGATAAGAATCCCGTTCTTCTCGCAGTTGCGACCAAGACCTCTTTAGTGTCTCATAATCAGTAGGTATCTGAGGAGGGAGGACAGTTGGGCGAATCCCCTCTTTGTCAGGATACTCAAGAATGACGGGTCTGACAGCTTCATATGGCATACCTAACTTCTGAGCACGGATGCGAACCTATTTGTAGTAGGTTTCCATAGGTAGAGAAGTCTTTGGCCCCAATTCTTGTGGGTCAGCTTTATGAACTCTGTCCCAAGCTTTGATGAACCTACGACGCAGCTCGCCACTATCCACCTGAAACTCAAAACTGATGTGAGGCACCAGCATCTCATGGGGTCCTGCTCTTCTGGCTCTTCCAAACTGACGGAGAGCTAGACATGGATTATAAGAGATTCCTCCTTGGGTACCAATCAAAGGAACATTAGGGTATTCTCCGCAACGATCAATAACAGCTATCTCATCCAAACCTCTGAAAGTCCAAATGATATCCTTATCAGTGAGAGACATTAACCTATGAGCCCAACCTCTTCCTTCTTGGTTCTTCAGCACGAACCTAGGGAGGTGCGAAATAAACCACCTCACCAACAAAGGGATACAACACCATAGAGTTCCTCGTCTTCGGGAAGTACGAGCATAAAGTTGTTGCAGGATGTCACCCAAGAGAGTGGGCACATGATTCTGAGACATGAAGATCCTTATGGCAGTGACGTTGATGAAGTTATCAGGATTAGGAAACAAGACTAGCCCATAGATTAAGAGAGCCAAGATGTCTTCATATGCCCTAAAGTCCAAGTCATTCCAGAAACTGTTAGCTTTACCAATCAGAAATTTGGCCAAGAAACCCTTAACTCCGCTTCTAGTTACCCAGTTGTCCATTACTTCTTGATGTTTCAAGGGAAGAGCTGCAGCAACCTCCTCAAGCCTGAGAGTCTTTTCCCAACCATTGTAAGGAGTCTGATCCAAGATAGGGATGCCAAGCAAATCAGAGAACTCTTCCAGGGTAGGGACCAGCTGGAAGTCTTGAAAGGTGAAGCACTGGTACAGAGGGTCATAGAACTGGGTCAGGACACTCATCAATGGTTGATCCCGCTTTGCAGTGACTAAACTGAGAAGAGAACCATGTCTCTGGATGAAGGAAGTGGTATTTGGAATTCGGCTAACCAACTCTTCAAGCAACTCAGGTGGGTGAACAAAGTTGAACCGGATAGTATTCCTTCGCATAGGCATCATGGTGTCCTACAAAACAGAGCAAAGGTGAAACCCTCTTGTCTTTGAAATGGTCAGTTCTTATGCAGGATGCATGCAATGCTCATGATGTTATGATGTTATTATAAAGTACACCACAAATATTTACAAAGGCAAACATGATAAGGCACACAAGTCACACAAGACAAGCCCTTAAAGTTTAGGCCATCATGAGGTCTAGGTATTACCCTCTTTCAGTTTGTTGGTTCATACCTGTCCTATCAAAAGTAACCGGGTTCTTAGAGGATCCCAATATCATTGACTACCCTCAATCGGTCATAACTCCAGCATCGCAATATTTTCTTGCGGCCAGAACCATCACGAGAGTTTAGCCTCAATGGGCGTAGCATACTGCTACTGTTCTAATGGCCAAGTTGTGTCATTTAAGGTTCTAAGGTCTGTTGGTGCTTAATGACTCCTCAGAAGACCCATATTCTCCTCGTTGCAACACAAGGGATATCGGTACAGACCAAGGCGCCACACCAACGTAGCCACTGCTTCACCCATGTCGGTCTACGCCGGACAGGTCCCTCACAGCTTATGCTACCTAAACAGGGTATCCCCAGATCTGGGTTAGGATCTATGTAACTCCCAAGACAGTCCCACAATGATAAAGCAAACAAGGCACAACAATTGAAAACACAGTTATGAACTATCCTAAGGTACACCTCACTTTATAAGAGTAATTCCCCAGCAGAGTCGCCAGTTCTGTGATCGGTGGATCTGGAACTGACTGTTTAACGCTGGTTCGCGAAATGTCGCGGAAGCAAGAGTCGCCACCGTCTTTTATTTTCTCCAAATGGAAAGGACAAAAGCACAGAAAAATTCCTTATTGAGATCGCTCTCGGTTCGGGAGGTAGATTTATAGAAAGGGAAGGTGTTAGCACCCTTTCTATCCATGGTTATCCATGGGCTCTTAGATACTTGCTCATTTGTGTTTTCAAAATGTTTGTTTGCTTTTCAACTATGGGTTTAAAAAAAAGTTTCGTTTAAAATTTCAGTTCGACTCTTGTATCAGTCCTCAAGAGTGTTTGAAAAGTTGTTTTTGAAAGCTTTTTGAAAAGTGTCGGTGTGAAAAGAAGTTCTTTTTGATTTTTGTTTTAAATTAGAGCAAGTATCTACGAGTCATCTACCTACCCTAAGGAATTAGTCTGTGTAAATGTCCTTAAGGTAATGCCATCCCACCATTGAGAGGTAGGTAGCACCACCGTTGGAGGTGTTCGGGTCAATTCGAGGGTTCGGGATATTGTGGTCACCAGAGCAATAGGAAGACACCTCAGAAGCTACCCCCATGCCATGTTCATGGACATGAGGACTTACTAAAACATCCTCTACTCGACGACCACTTTTCGAGGGGCAAGGCAACAGTGAGACGTACCCTAGGGGTGGTGTGTGAATTGTGTGTCATTTTCAGTTATATTTGTCTTGTTCATGCATTGGTGATCTACGCTTTGTTTTTATTTTTTGGCATTCATTCTTTCATGTGATTATTAACAGTTAAAAGGTGCGGAATTAAAAGTCCTACGTTATTACAAAGGCGCGGGTCTACATCGCAAAATTAATCCAAGACCCGATTTGAATAAAATAAAATGCGGAAAGTAAATGTCCTAATTAATCTATTACAAGGCTTTGGGGCAAGTACATGAAATTTAAAAAAGGAAATAAAAGTAAATGTGCGAAAAGAAATAAAATCGAGAATGCGAGGGCGTTGGACCCTTTTAAGGAAATTAAATTGGAATTATTGATTAAATTATTAAATGAGAAAAAGAAGTTATTTTTGGAGTTTTTGTATTTATGAAATTTAATGAGAAAATTAAATGGAATTAAAAGGTTACATAAAACCCTAATTCTAAACTATTTTTAATTTATTAAAAAATGTTTAAGTTTGACCTAGTTTTAACCTAATTATTTAATTACAAGTTATTTATAAAATAATTAAGAATGATAATAATGATGATAACGAAATAAATTATTTATTAAGAAAAAGAAGAAAAATATTAAAACCCTAATCTCTACACTTTTTAATTTATTTGAAAAAAAATTAGAATTAAA
The DNA here is from genome assembly GCA_948472305.1 of Vicia faba. Lineage (NCBI taxonomy): Eukaryota > Viridiplantae > Streptophyta > Magnoliopsida > Fabales > Fabaceae > Vicia > Vicia faba. Next base: position 1,261,235,084 of record OX451740.1, read on the forward strand.
CCTAAAATTAAAACTAAGTTAATTATTAAATTTATTTACAAAATAATATTAATTAATATTAACAAAGCATATTTTTTATTGTTTTATGATTTTCTGTTTTTTTGTATTTTTATGTTATAAAACTTATTTTATGAATTAAAAGAAAAAAAATCATTAAATTAAAACAAACAAAAAGAAAAAAGAATGAGAAAAGAAATACAAACATAGGGGGGTTTGTTGACCCTTTTGGAGGTATTTTCCAAGCAATTTTGGCCCACTGAAGCTTGGCCTGGTTGACTTTTGATGGTCACGTGTAGACCCCTGGACTGAGGTGCATGATGGAACTCATATCTTGGCTTTTGGATTGATCTCAGGAGACATATGGCAGGCACCAGCGCTGGATGTTTGGTGGGCTATAGGAGAGTCATTGTACCTGATCATATTGCAAGAAAAAATATTAAGAGTATGGGGGACCTGGGAATCGAACCCAGGTGCCGTTGATTGCATGACAACACATTAACCACTCAGCCAAGCGCGTTGGTTTTTATGTATACTGAACAATGACCAACATATATGAAAAAGCGTTAGTGGCTGTAATAATGAAAAAAATGCGCCAAGCTTCAAATCAACCAACCAAATGATGACAACCCATCTTCTTCTCCACTTCTTCGCTTTTGCCTGAGAAATATACAATGGATAGCGGGGGTTTTAAACCCCCACAATCTGAAACACAAAAAAAATAGCAAATAGAAATTGAACAAATATAAAAAAAGCGCGATGAGTGTTTTAGATTCGTTGGAACGTCACGATTTCAATGGTATAAGTCTTGCTGTCTAATGTTTGCATATGCAAAAGTCCCCAATTTAGGAGCTTTGAAAACCTAGAAAATTTCCATGGCAGATTCTCGTACAGGGCACAAAAACTCAATTAAATGATGCCAACAGCTTTAGAATGTTCATGTTAGTGCAAAACAACAAGAAAAAGGCATGGATGATACGTATAAATCAAAACACGAATATGAACAATATCAAGAACAGGGCGGCTTCATTCTACCGATTCTTAATGTTAGAGGTTGTGGTTTTGATTGGAATAGATCCCTGGTAACCTTGGCAAGCTATTGGAATGGTTATCTTGCCTTGAAACGCACTGAAACTGTGTTTTCAGTTTTGAGAATTTCTTGAAAAAATGCAAAGTTGGTTTGAGGTCTGAGGCGCAGCTTCCAGGTCCTTTGCATTAGGTTTAGGTTTGTGTTTATATGTGGAATGAATTAGGGTAAAAATCCAAACCAAAAACCTTTGCATTCATGAATCAAATATTTGCTTTTTAATGGTATCTTTTTCAATCTTTTTTCATACCATTCTTATGCCAATCAATGGAGATTCTTGCCATATTGAGTGTGCACGAAATCTTGAGTGAGTAGATGAGAGAATATGCTGCAAAAAGATTTAAAACACATGCTTTGCTATTTTTGTCATATTTTATTTTAATTAAATGAATTAATGGTGATAAAAATTCAAATAAATAATAAAAATGATGAAATAACTCCCCTTTGGGTCAATGGGTCGTGCATAACTTTTGGATGATGATTCTTGGAAGAAAATGTGGCCCATTAGCAATTTTGAGGCATTTGAAGCAAAGTTGACTTTTCAAAATTCCCAAAAATTTCCCAACTTCCACAAGGCATATCTTGCTCAATTGTTAAGCTTTGATCATGTTCTTTGACATTTTGGAAAGGTCTTGAAGTACTCTAACCAATGCCTTTGGTCCCATGTCATTTTGATTTACCAATCTCAAGTTATGGCCTTTGACTTAAAGTGCCTTTTTGTTGACTTTTGAAAATGACCTATAATGTTGAGATTGATAACTTTTTGTGAGAGCATTTCTTGGACTTGAAGTGTGAAGAGGAGTTGTAGGAAATGTCTTTCTCTTCAAAATGAGCTTTTGATGGAATTTTTATGATAAACCATGTGGAGGTTATGCCTTGGTCAAGTTACAGTTGACTTTTTCAACTGTCCAAATATGGAAACTTTTGCATATTGAGACTTTTTGAGCCATGCCTTGAAAATCATGATCAAGAATTGATCAAATGATGTTTGTGGCTTCAAAATAAGATGTTGACCAAAAATTTGAACTTTTGACTGTCAAATGACCATTTTGCCCCTGCAGTTGACTGTTGAGCAATTAGGGTTTTTTGACTGTGCAATTTTGTGCTGTGAGTCTTAAAACTTAGCATATGGATGCTTGACCATGTTTATAGGCATGTGGGATTTGATTGGACCCTTGAAAACTTCAATTTCTTTGCCAGAACCAAAACCCTAATTTTTGACTGTTAGGAGGCCATTGAACTGTGCAACCTTTGGGAGATTTTGAAGCATGCTCTTTGCAAATCTTGAAGAATATGGGAGGGCAAATTTTGGGGTACAACAATGAGATTCAACACTGCAGATTTTAGACAGGATCCCATGCAGGTTCATTAAGGAACGTTGAGGCCAAAATACAAATGGTCAAAAGCCAAAAGCCAAATGGCCAAAAGCCAAAAGTCAAAAGTCAAATGGCCAAAAGAACAACTTATGCATGATGAGGCCAAAACACAAATGGCCAAAAGCCAAAAGCCAAATGGCCAAAGTAGAACAACTTATGCATGATGAGGCCAGAACACAAATGGCCATCAGCTAGAACACAAATGGCCATGAAATCCAATCCAATGGCCAAAGAATGCAGACCACAGTACTCAGGAGTCAATGAACACGCACGTGATACCAGAAAGTCAAACAAGACTTTTTGTCTAATGGGCCAAAATACTTCAAAAAACCTCCCCTTGGGCCTGAAAACCCCCATTGGTTTGTATATTTTTCAATTCTATTTTCTTTTCTTTTTTCTAATTCTTTTACTTATTCTTATTTAATTCACTTAAAATAATATACTTTTCATAATATAAAATACAAAAAAATCAAAAATGTTTATTTTATTAATATTAATTTCACCATTATTATTTTTGTAAATAAGCCTTAACAATTAATTTAGTTAATTTAGGTTTCAATTTCAACATTTTTTCTTAATAAACTAAAATAGGTAGAATTAGGGTTTTGATATTTTTTTCACCTTTTCTTTTTTTTAATAAATAATTTTCTCATCATTATTATTATTATTAATTACTAAATATTTTGTAAATAAACTCTAACAATTAACTTAGTTAATTTAGGTTTTAAAACTTTAATATTTTCTTAAATTAATAAAATATGTAGAAATTAGGGTTTTTTAACCTTTTCATTTTTTTTTAACAAATAATTTTCTCATCATTATTATTATTATTAATTACTAAATATTTTGTAAATAAATATGTAAATAATTAATTAGCATAAATTAGGTTTTAAACTTTAACCTTTTCTTTAATAATTAAAAATATTTAGAACTAGGGTTTCCTTCTAATTTTAAATTCTTTTCTTATTTCATTAAATACAAAAAATAAAAAAACATTTCTTTTCTTTAATTTAATACTTAATTAACTTTTAATTCAATTTAATTTCAAAAGGGTCCAACGCCCTCGGAAGTTCCAATTTATTCTTTTCGCGCATTATTTTCTTTATCAATTATTATGTAACTGCTTTCCGGATGTAATAGTAATTAGGTCTTTTACTTTCCGCCTTTTTATTAAAATGGGTCTTTGTAATTTGGCGATGTATAGACCCGCGCCTTGTAATAGCGTAGGATTTATCTTTCCGCATTTAAATTTCCGCACTTTTAAATTCTAATTGCATGAAAGAATGTATGGCTAATTAAAAACAATGCGTAGCTCACCATGTCATGATCAAAGATAATTGCTAAACATGAAAATAACACACAAATTCACACACCACTCTTAGGATACGCCTCACTGTTGCCTTGCCCTCGAAACGTGGTCGTCGAGTATAGGACGTTTTAGCAAGTCCTTATGTCCATGACATGGTCCAGTTTCCTCGAAATGGTTGCCTCGGAATTAAAAAGGATCAATGGCATAAGGGTAGCTTCTAAGGTGTCCTACTGTTGCTCTAGTGACCACACTGTCCCTACAAACGAATTGACCCGAACACCTCCAACGGTGGTGCTACCTACCTCTCAATGGTGGGATGGCACTACCTTAAGGACATTTACACAACCTAATTCCTTAGGGTAGGTAGATGACTCATGGATACTTGCTCTATTCAAAAACAAACAAATCAAAACTCTTTTCACACCGACACTTTCAAAAAAAGCTTTTAAAACAATTTTTCAAACACTCTTGGGGACTGATACAAGAGTCGATCTGAAATCTTTGAACGAAACTTTTTCAAACCCACTCACAATTGAAAAGAAAACAAACATTTTGAAAACACAAATGAGCAAGTATCTAAGAGCCCATGGATAACCATGGATAGAAAGGGTGCTAACACCTTCCCTTTCTATAAATCTACCTCCCGAACTGAGAACTATTCTCATAAGGAATTTTGTTGTGCTTTTGTCCTATCCATGTTGGAGAAAATAAAATACGATGGCGACTCTTGCTTCCACGACATTTCGCGAACCAGCGTTAAACAGTCAGTTCCAGATCCACCGATCACAGAGTCCATCAGCAATAGTGTGACTCAACTCAAGGTTATAGGGGATAGGGAGAGCCTGCTGCTTTCTGGCCCTTTTTGGCTTCTCCAACTTTGGCTTAATGCCACGTTTGAATCTTTTCTTCCTTAGAAGAATAAGATTAATGAAGCGGCCCCAGAAATCCTGAACAGGAGGGTCGAAGGTACCAGGCTTACACTGCTGACTCCTACTGATTAAGGCCAACAATTTAAGAAGGCTTTCACAAGTTTCGTAATGATGTTTGCGGAGCGCAAACGTTTTGTTTCGACCATGGCTCCTTTTTCCAATCGAAAAGTTGGTCCAGAATGGTTCACCAAACCATTTCCTTCGACTGAGGAGGAAGACTTGAATGATGAATATGTGGGCATGTGGGAATCGTTTCTTCGCCCTAGAATTATGCCATTGAGATTCAAGAGCTCTAAAAATCAATTAAGCTTGATCGCTTATCAACCAAATCTTGTCTCTCGACAATTTGGCATTGTCCAGCCACTTCCCTCACCCATTTATCCTCGAGATAAACTGCTGTTATTTTACAACGCAAACTACTCAGAAGATGATGCTACCAAGAATATTGGTAGGTACGTTGGTCAAACCGTTCTAACCATGTTCGACTTTAACCTCAATTTTTTTAGTTATGGTAATTTTGAGGGGTGGTGGAGACAGTATTATGATGAAGAGTTCTTCAATGAGAAGGACTTCGCCCACCACCTTCGTGAGGCGTTTAAGCTGGTTCTCGACAGGGTCAAGAAAGGTATTACTTCTTTTCTTTCTCTTCGCTTCAGATTTATCGTTCGACGCTCGATTAACCTTAGTTTTTTTGTTTTTTTGTTTTTGTGTAGCTGTCAAGAGAATCACTTCGAAGAAGGCTGCTGAAAGCAAAAAAGGGGGAGATCCTTCAGTCAACCCTTCTCCCAAGGTATTTACTTTCTTCCATACCCTTATTTTCTACGATCGTCCGTCATGGGTACTAATTTCTTTGACTTATCTTTCTGGGTATTCAAAAGACTACCCCCAAAAAATGGAAGGTCCAGGAGATCGAAATCTCTAGTGACGAAGAAGAGGAATCTACTCCAGTTCCTCTGAAGAGACAAATGTTAAAGAAACCAGTTCCTGCCATTGAGTCTCATCCCAAAATTAGAATTAAGACTACAGCTGCGACGCCTCCTCTTGTAGTTATCAAAGAGCCTACTGAACAGGAAGTAGCTGCCAGGCTAAACAATCCTACCGAGAGCGATAATTCTAGTCCCAGTACTGAAATCCCAATTCAGGTATTTGCTTCGATAGACCATCACTTACTTCTTGAACTACCCTTTTTCTTTATGAGAATTCTGAAAGAAACAAACTTCTTTTAATCTTCAAGACACTGTTGGCACCTCCAACCAAGTTCCTACTCCTGTTGAAGGCTCTGTCACTCTATTAAATAGTAAGGGAGAACCTACTTATATGCCTTCTTCAGCGAAAGGCTCTTTCATGAGTTCAGCTGATGAAGTGAATCAAACTTCCGAACTTCAGCATGAAACCATAGAGGAAGTCAATGAAGAAGGCCCTGTAGGAAATCATGAAGAAAATAGGGCTCCATTGTTTGATGTACAAGAAACTGAAGAGGAAAGGCCCTCTAATGCTGATACTGTGATAGAGAGGGAGAGTGTACTGAAGGTGGGGAGTCAAGATGAAAGGATCCCAGAAGCTGATGGTACATAAGGTTCTGCTGAAGGAATCCAAAATCCTGCAGACATTGAGGAAATTCCAGAGCAGGTGGCCACCGTGGTTATTGCTGTCAACGAAAGTGTCCCTTCGACAGGGTCCAGAACTAAGAAGGATTTGGCCTTGCTGAAACAACAAAACCCTTTAGTCTATTTGACTGCAATTCTAGAAGGTCGAGAAATTTCCTCTGATCATAGTGTCTCAACTGCGTCTGGAAAATCTACTTCGACCTCCACTCTCGATGAGGCCCTTCAGAAAGTTAAGGCACAAGTCTTCAAAAGAGATTTAATGTTAACCTTGGAGGGGGAACCCACGGCTCCTTCTTTTCTGAAGAACACTCTGAGGGTTGTCGATCTCCTCATTGCTTCTCCGGACGTGGCCAGCGTTATCTTGGATTTAATCTCCATTATTGACCAAGTATCAGCGGACTATAACCGTCAAAGGACTCTTAATCGTGAGATTGAAGAAACCAATGGTCAAGTGGCTGCTGCCTGGCACGCTGCTACCGAATCAGCTTCTAAGGTAAAAGGGCTGTCAAAGGCCCAGGAGGCTAGACAAAAAGAGGTCGAAGAGATAGATCGAGACACTGCTCAAATGAGGATGGAGATTTCAGAGTTGGAAGCTAAAATTGCTGCCAACAATAAAAAGAAGGAGGAGCTCCTCGCTGTTAACACTGAGTCAGAGAGCCAAGAGGAATTGGCTGAAGGGTTAAGACACGCTGATTGGGCCCAATCTCTTGATGCTAAGCTTTAAACCGATCATCAATCGAAGGCTTTATGTGATCGACGCCTGGAATTACAAAGAATTAAGTATCTTCAGATCAAGGCTAATCTCCCTTTTTGAATCCTGTTTCTTTCATCTATGTAATCACTCATTGTAATGATTTCAAAGCCATTTTGGCTATTTTAATGAAAATTTAAGTTTCCATTTTGGCATTCTCTATTCAACGGTGACTATATATTACTTATTTTTACCTCTTGAAGCACAGGTCTATAAGCTTTCAAGTATTTACCATTCACCCTCAAAAGTCTTTGATCTTCACTTAACTCTTCAATCTCATAGGCTCCACCAGAGAAAGCTTGGATAATCCTGAAAGGTCCTTCCCACTTAGGATACCATTTTCCAAAATTTCTATCTTTTCGATCCATCGGAAGAATTACTTTCCATACTAGATCCTCAGGCAGAAATGTCTTAGGTTTCACTCTGCGATTATAGGATTTCTCAACCCGTTTCTTCTGCAGTCTCAAAAGATCCAGAGCTTTCAACCTTTCTTCGTCTAAGTCAACTAGTTTGTCTAACATCATATTCAATAGACGTCATAAGGGATATCATGATGTATCTGAATCCTTGTCGCCTGCAGGTGGATTTCCACTGGCAACACTGCATCATGACCATAGGTTAGGCGAAATGGTGTTGTTCCCGTGGCTTCTTTCGGACAAGTTCGACATGCCCATAGAACTTGATCTAGCGTCTTGTGCCAGTTTTTAGGTTTCTTTCCCACGTGTTTCTTTATTAAGTTGATCACTACTTTAATCGCTGCTTCGACCTGGCCATTAGCTTGCGTATAATAAGGTGTAGATGTAAACAATTTAAACCCCATTTCCATAGCAAAGTCTTGCATCTTTCGACCAGTAAATACTGACCCTTGGTCTGTAGTTATTATTTCGAGAATTCCAAATCTATATATGATGTATTTTTGAATGAATTCAATGACATTATCTTGGTCTAATTGACTAAAGGGATTGCTTCAATCCACTTAGTAAAATAATCAATCCCCACCAATATATATTTCTGGCTTTTAGAAGATGTTGGTCGAATTTCTCCAATAAGATCTAAAGCCCATCCTATAAAAGGCCAAGGTTTCACAATCAAGTGAAGTTCAGTTGCCGGCACATGCTGAATACCTGTATGTATTTGACATTCTTGGCATCCTTTTGCAAACTCAACACAATATTTTAACATAGTGGGCCAATATAATCCTTGTCGAAACAATAACCATTTCATCTTTTGGCCTACTTGGTGTGCTCCACACGCCCCGGCGTGTGTAGTGGAAAGAGCTATGTATGCTTCTGTTTCACTTAGGCATTTCAGAAGCACACCTTCAGGTGTTTTCTTGAATAATTAATTTCCCATCATCACATAACTCAGTGCTCTATATTTTATTTTTCATTCTGTCGAAGCCGTTGGATTTTGTAAATAATCCACTACAGGCTTTCTCCAATCTTGTTCTGTTAGATTGTCTATGAACGAAATTTCAAAATTTTCGTGATCAGTGCATCCCAACGTTGTGGTCCTTAAATCCAATGGATACAACTTAGTGGATGTTACTCTCCCTCTAACTTGGATTGCTTGTTTTAGTTTGTCTTTCAAAACTTTATACCCGGAAGCAATCTGTGCCAAGTCGTTAGCTACCTGATTTTCCAATCTGGGTATATATCGAATGTTAACTACCTCGAAGTTCTTCAACAACCGTCTGGATATTATGAAATAGATGATAAGATTTTCTTTTATGCATTTGTATTCTTTCGTAATTTGTTTTAGGACTAACTCTGAGTCTCCCATTATTTCGACCTGAGTTGCCCCCAATTCCAACAAGATTTTAAGGCCTACAATTAACGCTTCGTATTCAGCCTCATTATTAGAGCAATCCCCATCTATCTTGTACTTAAATGTTGTTGAATTTTTCTTGGAGAAATAATGAGGACTCTGACTCTAGTTCCATCTTTATAACTAGAACCATCAAAGTACAGTTTCTAAGGTTCGATCTCCAAATAATTCAGTGATCCCTCTTGTATAGAATGGTCGACTATAAAGTCTGCTACCACTTGACCTTTCATAGCCTTGAGAGGCATAAAGGTCAATGAGTACTCAGTTAATGCAAGTGCCCATTTGCCAATTCTACTATGCAAAATGGGTTTCGACAACATATATTTGAAAACATCAAAATGAGACGAAACATAAACATCAACTGGCTTTATATATTGCTTAAGTTTTGTACATGAAAAATAAAGACATAAACATAGTTTTTCAACCTCATTATATCTAGTTTATGCATCATTTAAAACTCTACTGAGGTAGTAGATGGGCCTTTCGACACCATGCTCATCCTCTTGAGACAGCATGCTCCCTAAAGTTTTATCAGACACAGCTATGTATAATCTCATACTTCTACTTTGACAATGAGGTACCAAAATAGGTGGCTTGGTGAGGTACTCTTTGATTTTGTCGAAGGCTTCTTAATGTTCTTGCCCCCACTCAAATCCCCCTTTGCTGAGTCGAAGTAGTGGCGAAAAGGCTTGTGTTTTCCCACTGAGGTTGGATATAAATCTCCTCAAGAAATTTATCTTCCCAAGTAAGGATTGCAATTCCTTTTTGTTCGTTGGCGCTTTGGCTTGCAAGATAGCTTTAGTCTTGTTTTGGTTTATCTCAATGCCTTTTTTATGGACCACAAAGCCTAAGAAGTCTCATGCTTTGACACCAAAAGCACACTTTAGAGGGTTCATCTTCAGGCTGTAGCGTCTCATCCTCTCGAAGGATTGTCGAAGATGATTCATGTGAGTCCTTCCTAAAACAGATTTGACAACAATATCATCAATGTAAATCGGCATGAAAGTGTCAATAAAATCATGGAAGATCGAATTCATGGCTCTCTGATACGTTGCCCCTGCGTTTTTTAGGCTAAAGGGCATCACTACCCATTCATAAGTGCCTAAGGCCTCAGGGAAACTGAATGTTATTTTCGACACATCCTCTTCAGCAATGAAGATTTGATTATATCCAGAGTAGCCATCAAGCATACTCATGTACTCGAAACCAGCGGCAGAATCCACAAGCATTTCTGCCACCGACATTGGATATTTATCTTTGGGTGTTGCAGCATTCAGATCTCTGAAATCAATGCACACCCTTAAGGTACCATTTTTCTTTATAACATGCACGATATTTGCAATCCATTCGACGTACCTGGTCGTTCGAATGAACTTGCATCTCAGTAGTCTTTTGACTTCCATTTTGATTTTTGATAAAATCTCTGGTGCAAACCGCCTTGGAGTCTGCTTGAAGGGCTTCTTTCCAGGCTTTATTGGCAATTGCAGTTCTACCAAACTTCTGTCGAGACCAGGCATCTCGTCATAATCCCACGCAAAGCAATCCTTGAACTCTTTTAGCAATTGGATCATTTCGACCCTGAGTGTTGGATCTATCTTTGCGCTTATGTACGTTGGCTTTTTTACAGGACCGTCGCCTAGGTTTACCTCTTCCAGAGGGTCTTGCGCTAGCATTCTAACATTTTTTGCCAACGGATCCTTTTTTAAACCTAGAGGTTTATTGTCATAGATGGCTTATAACCTCTGATCTCGAAGGTCTTTCGTTTCTAAGTCGGGAGGCTCTGGGTCGAAATCTTTCCCAGGGCCTTTTTGAGAAGGGACCTGTTCATTGGCTTCAAGGGACATATATTTAACTTCAGCCTCCAAGGCCGCTATCATTCTACTTTCGGCCACATATGCCGAAATCTTTTTCAGAGTTTATGACTCAGTCATCGTCACCAAACTCACTTCCCCAGCCTGTTGGCCGTATATCATCAACTCCTCAAAAGTCGATGTTTGACAAGTCTTCTCTATCCCACTGAAATCCATAGTCGGAGTGTAGGTATAGAGATCAAAAGGTGTTAGGTGTTGGAGTTAGATCAAACTCAGGTGGATTACATGGCCCTATATGAGCCAAATTTTTGTTGAAACTATTCTTTCTGACACTGTTGATTTCACCTAAGTAATAACTCTGATCTGCATCAATGTTTTCCACAATACCATCGGGGTGCCATATCATGACCCTTTGGTGCATCGAGGATGGCACTGCACCGATGCCATGTATCCACTCTCGACCCAAGAGCAGATTGTAGTTTGGTTTTGCTGAGATCACCATGAACATGGTGGGTCGAAGGATTGATCCCACTTTGAGGTCTAGTTGTATGAAACCCATTGTGGTGCCAATGCCTCCTTCATAATTGGACAAGACCATGTTATGAGGCTTGATGTTAGCATCTCCCTTTCCCAGCTTTTTCAGCATGAATTGTGGGATGATATTGATGGTCGCCCCATAATCGACCAGAATTTTATTTATAGTTATTTCCCCTATCTTTGCTCTGATGAATAGGGGTTTTAGATGATTCTTCATTGGCTCTGTTGGTGGCTCGAAGAATGCGTTTTGTTCTTCTACGAAGCCATTGTTCATTACATAGTAACATACTGGCCCGTGTCTAGCCATTTCTTTCTCAACCATTAAGTCAGTTTTCTCAACTTCGACCTGACGGTTGTATTCTTTAGGTAACATTGATATGACATTCACCATGATGTCTAAAGTGTCATCGGAATCATAGTTTTCTTCATCATTCGACCCACATTCCTCCGTCCATGGCATATGATTCCTCTCTAGAGGCTTCCTTTGTTTCCTTTGCACATTGGTGCTAACCACTGGATGAGGTCCAACTGCCTGTTTTTCGGCTTTTCTTCGTCTTTGGAATCTTCTCCATTGTGAATGGGACATAGGATTTTTTCCTTTGTAATTGCTCGATATATGGGCCATTTTATTTGACATAGAAGCATGGTACTCCTTTCTGTAGTCTAAAGAGGAACCTCTTGGCACATCGAACGCCTGCCATCTCTCTTTGTTTGGCCTCTTTCTTCCCATGGTGTTAAGCCAAGTATCTGTACGTACATTAGTTGGAGGCCGAAAAGTTGGTGGCCTCCTTACCTGACTCATGGATCCTTGTTGATGCCCCCTTCTAGGGTCGAATCTGACTTCTGAGCCCATTTTTTGTTGGGCATTGGTGCTCTGTTTCGCTTTCACAATTCTCATACCTTGTATATGTTCTGCGACTTTCTTGTCAAAAATAAAGCTGCATCTAGGGCACAACATTACTTTCGATTTTTTCTTCTGGCATCTATGTAGAAAATCTTCCAGATCTTCATTCTCCTTTAGAAATGCCATTTTATTTACTTCCTCTTGACAAATAGCTTCCTCTGAGGCTTTGGTGCTAGAGACTTCCACCATGTTGACCTGCATGTTGCTTTTGGCAACGAGATTCATTTTCTGCATTTTGGCCTCTAGATTCTCTGTCGAACCTTTTACAGCAGCCAAGTAAGAACCTGTGGTGGTTCTTTTGTTGGAGCTATAAGTAACTCCTTTGCTTTTGTGTGGGTCTTCAGTAACCCTTTTATTTAGTTTCAGGCCTTCCGTGGCCTTCTTTCTTGAGCCTTGGGTAACTTCCTTTTTCAGATCTAGGCCTTCAGTGGCCTTTCTCACTCTTTCGATAGTTTTCCTGGAGATGTTTCCAATAAAACTTCCAAAGATGGGTTTAGTAATGAAATCTTCAGAAACTTCCACCATGTGAATACCGACTGGTTCAGCATAATGTGCCTCCGTCTGCAGTGGGTTTGCGTCAATTTTCATTGTTGGCTTATCAGCAAATTTCAGCCTTCCTTCCTTTAGCGCTTGTTGAACAAGATCCATGAAAAAGAAACATTGTGAGGTTTTATGGCCCAAAAAATTATGGTATTTACAAAAACCTCTTTTCTTTCTCTGTTCTAAAGGAGGAAATTTTTCCCCTGGGGGCACTATCATCTGGCTATCTTTAACTAATAGATCAAATATTTCGTCACATTTGGATATATCGAAACTATAAGTTTTCTTAGGAAATTTGTCGCTATTTTTCTCAGACTTTACATGATTTTTCCCATTCGATGGCACTAGCAATTTACAAGAATATGGTGGTCCTTGTTTTAATTCTGCTAAATCTATTTCGCCTTCTTCGACATCTATAGGATCACTAGATATCTCTGGATCGTTATCATCCATTTCGACATAGGCTACCCTTTCTCGTCGATGAGTTTTAGCAGCTTTAGCTTTCTCAGCTTTAAGGCGTTCTACTTGTCGAACTCTATCGGCCAGTTGGGCCATGTCTCTTAGGTATTGTGTATCTAAATTTTTCCTAAATAAATAATCCAGGCCCCCCGCTGCTATTTCAACCAATTCATGTTCAGGAACTTGGGTAAAGCATCTGGATTTAAGTAATCGACACCTATTTAAATATTCATCGATTGGCTCAGTGAATCTCCTCTTCACACTAGCCAATTATTTTAGACTTATTTTGGTCTGTCCCATGTAAAATTGTTCGTGGAACAATCTTTCCAATTGGTTCCAGTTGTGGATCGAATTGGCTAGGAGGGTGGTGAACCAAGTGAAACCATTCTTTGTTAGGGAACTTGGGAAATATTTGATTTTAAGGTTTTCATTGTTTTCCATTTCCCCGGCCTCTATCAAATATCTAGCTACGCGTTTGATAGTGGACTTTGTCGTATCCCCTGAAAATTTAGTAACTTTGGAGCCTTTCCCCTAGGTGGTAAGTCTGTTTGCAGAATATATTCTGACAATGGGGATGTGAAGTTTGGTCTGTGAAAACCAATGTTCATCTTGTTTTGAATCATAATCCTTGCGATCATGGCAGTTAGATTATTGCCTGCTCCATAATTTTAGTGTCGAACTTGCTGTATCAATTCATCAGTGTTTTGGTTTCTATTTGCCATAATAACTCCTTGATCAATTTCTCTAGGGTTTCGTGGTATTTCAACCCTTGGTTGTTCTATTTCTTCTCTAGGAATCTGAGGGTTTGGATTAACGGTCAAATCCTCTTCCATGATTGCCCCTTGATTTTCTCTTATTGGTATCCTCTGGGGTTGTCGAATAGTTTGGGGTACCCCAAAGAATTCATCCATGCGCGTCATTTGTGCTGTCATTTGTTGGTTCAACTGCGTAGCATTTTGAAAGAGGGGATTTAGCATTGTACTTAGAGTTTATGCTAACATTTGCACCATATCATGATTACTCTCGTCCATCTGTTGCCTCAAAATTGCTGTCGAAACATTTGTGAGGCTTGGTATTGTATGAGATGGCCCTCCTAAGAATTGGTTTCTACTGGCTCTAGATCCCTGTAATGGCGATGATGCATTCACCAAAGGTTCTGAAAAAGTGGAAGTTGCGTTCATAAGGCTAGCCATTTCAGTAGTTGGCATGCCATATGGCTGCTCTCGACCCATCCAAGTTGTCGAAAATCCTGGGGGCACGAATGGTCGAGATCCTAGATTTTCCCTTGGTGGAGGCGTTCCTAGTGGACCTCTTGGACCTACATACGAAAGTAAGGGTCCAGTTTGACTTGTGGTTAGCGTCGGTATTGATCCAACGGAAGTTGGGATATTCCCTTTGACGGCGGTGGTAACCATTGTTCCAGTAATTGATGGAGGTATTTATCCATGATTTGGCTCGTTAGCCATACTACTGTCGCTATTTTTCTTCCTAACAGTATACTCGTTGGTTACTCTACCACTTCTTAATAACATGCAACGTTATAACTTTACAGAAGAAACGCAATAACATAAAAAAGATATCTAATAAAAATTAGCAACGTCCCATCAGGTGTGCCAATTTGTTTACCGTGGTTTTTGGTAAACAACCGCTGATCCTCCAAAAGGAAAGTCCTTCTGGTTACTCGCGAGATCGATCAGATTGATCCCATAACATATGCTAACTTTTATACTGGGTTAATGTAAAATATGAAAAATAAGTCCAGGAAGAACGCACGTTCGACCAAAGACAAGATACTTGAGGTCTTGGAGAGTAAGAAAGTTAATAGAAATGTAGAAATGCAGGTAAAGATGCAAGAAAGGTAACTTTGCAATATAAGATTAAAGCAATGTAAAATACTTTCATTAATGAAAAAAGGTGTTTCCAACGTACATTTCTCAGTTTTATCCTTTCTCACACAGCGGTTACTTGGACAATATTTGAGTAACTAGCACAATAGGTTGAACACACAAAAAAACTACACAGATTTCCTAATTTATACTAAAAACTATGTAACCATCGAGGGGTGGTTCTGCGCTAAGATGAAGACAAGTGTCCTCTGCATGTCCCTCGACCTCTAGCTTGCAGCCACATTTCTTCTCTTTATCCACTAGCAAAACTGTCTTTCCCTCCAATAATTCAAATTCAAATGTCCCTCGTATTTTGTGTTGAAGCGAGGGTATTTTCTCTTAGTCGAAGGTCATAAGTCCTCTTCAGTCGAAATCTTGAAAAGTGAGCCTTGGTCGAAGGCTCAAATATAACTTAGATCTTCTTCTAAGTTATTTCATACATCGAAACATTCTTCAGCTTGGCTTAATTTATTCTAGTTTTTTGGTCTAAAAGACCAAATATAGTAAGTGTCGAATTCAGGAGCCAACAATACCTGAATACCCTTGTCACTGAAGACAAAACCCAGAAGCTTACCAGACCTTACCCCAAAGGTACACTTGTTCAGATTCAACCTCAACTTATATGTCTTCAATCTATCAAACAATTTCTGGAGATGATCAAGATGCTCTTCCTCAGTCTGAGACCTGGCTATCATATCATCAACATAAACTTCGATCTCATGGTGAATCATGTCGTGGAACAAAGAGACCATAACACGCTGATATGTTTCCCCAACATTCTTCAACCCAAAAGGAATCACCTTGTAGAAGAAGGTGCCCCACTGTGTGACAAAAGTTGTCTTTTCCATGTCTTCAGGAGCCATCTTGATCTGGTTGTATCCCGAGAAACCATCCATGAAGGAGAAGATTTTATGTTGCGCGGTGTTGTCGACCAGAACATCAATGCGAGGGAGTGCGAAGTCATCCTTGGGGCTTGCCCTGTTCAGATCTATGTAATCTACGCACATCCGTACCTTACCGTCCTTCTTAGGTACCGGAACAACGTTAGAAACCCACTGTGGATATGAAGTGACAGCTAAGAATCCTGCATCGAACTGTTTCATGACCTCTGCCTTAATTTTATCTGACATTTTAGGGCGCATACGATGGACCTTCTATTTAACCAGAGGACAGTCTTCTTTAGTTGGCAGGCGATGTACCACAATATCAGTGTCTAAACCAGGAATGTCTTCATAGGACCAGGCGATGATCTCAACATGATCGTGCAACATCTGTATCAACCTCTGTTTGACGCTAAGCTCCAGACTTGCACCTATTTTTACCTCTTTTCTGTCTTCCTCAGTACCCAAGCTCACTGTCTCAACCGGCTCTTCATGAGGCTGTATGGCCCTCTCTTCCTGCTGTAATAGTCTAGCAAGTTACAGGAACCTCACAATCGTCCTCACCTTCATCCTCGGCCTGGTTGATCGGATTTTTGAAGTCATAACTAGAAATAGCAGAGCTGTTATCAATGGGATCCAGAGTGGATATGGATCTGCATTATGATACGTGAGTGTGTGTAAGAGAATAGCTGTTTTGATAAAGTGAAAAGCAGAAAGGAAAAACAAGGAGCGCAAAATTTGTAACAAGAAACATCCAATGCTTTATTAATGATTATGAAATGAGAAATAATAGCCCTCACAAGCAAAGCCGAGGTGCCTCGGGCAAGGCATCGGGCCGTAAAATTTCACATTGTTTATTACAAGTCTTAAAACAAATAAGTCAATTACTGCGGAATAAAAGAAACATGTATGAAGTCCTTAGCCGTCCAGTGACTCGGTCCACCGTTGGTAGTTGGGTAGATCTAGTTGTCAATGTCTGATTCCTCTTCACTGTCTTCAATGGCGTTAACCCCACGATTGCTAATGCGTAGGGGAGGTCCTCCAGCTCGAGCGCGTCTAACAGCCTTTTGAGCCCCTGTAGTAAAGCCCAAACCAAATTTGTCAGTTTTATGAGTGAAATCAGGGAGCTGACCCCAATTGGCACACCCACCTTCTTCAACCGCGACCCTGGCGTCCTTGAGAGAAGCCATCTTCAAAGGAGGTTTGTTGCCTCTTCAAAGTTCTGACAAGGAGTTTCGATGAATTCCCCGTCCATCTCTACGTAGCGGAAGGAGTTGAGGTGACTCACCATGTATTCTTCTTCACCCCGCATTGTGACGATTTTTCCTTTTACTGGGTACTTCAGCATTTGGTGGAGTGTGGAGGTTACTTCCCCAAACTCGTGGATCCAAGGATGACCCAGCAAACAAGAATACGAAGGCCTGATATCCATCACATAGAAAATGGACCCAAAAGTCTGAGAACCCACTTTGACAGGGATGTCCACCTCCCCATGCACCGTTCTCTTCGATCCCTCAAAATCCCTTACCACAATTTTACTAGGCTGTAGAGTTAAACCCTCGCAATCTAAACGGTCCAACGCCTTCTTCGACAGAACATTCAGTGAAGACCCAATATGTACCAGTACATGAGCCATAGTGGTGCCCCTGCATTCAATCGAGACATGCAGTGCATCATTATGCTTCCTTCCCTTTGGTGTCAAATCCGCATATGAAAAGCCCAACCCATTATCAGTAGTCAGGTTGGCCATACAATCTTTGAACTGATCAGCTGAAGTCTCTTGCGGCACATGCGCAGTCTTGAAAAATGCAATTAAAGCCTTTGCATGGGCCTCAGAGCATAATACCAAAGACAACATGGATATATTCAATGGGGTCTGCCCCAACTGCTCGACCACATTGTAGTCGCTCTTCTTAATGATTTTCAGCATCTCCTCTATTTCTTGCTTAGAGGCTTCCACAACGATTTTCTTAGGCGCCTCCGTCCGGGCAGGCTCACCTACAACCTCTTTGTCGCAGGTATCAGATAATTTTCCGACTGGAGTAAGAACAAGAACAATAGTTGATGTACTAGCAGGAACAATAGATGTAATGACAATAGGTTTGTTAACAGTCTTAGGGGAAATCTCGGGAGAGAAGACCCTTCCACTTCGGGTGATTTTACTGGTTCCAACAATGTTATCAATATCAGGATCATCTTCTTCATCTTTCAGATCTTGTTTGATGCCATGATAGTACACATCCGCACCATAATGCCAGGGGACAACTTTATCGGAGACATACTGGATAGGACCAGGAACAATGATTATCAACGGAGAAATTCTTAGAGCAAGTGTAATTCTAACAGGTCTTCTCGAGAAAACCTTGGAAGGATTGGCGTAAATGGTTATAATGGTAATGTCTTCAACTGGAACAACAAGAACTATAGTTTTCTCAAACAAAATTTCTTTGCTAGCTATTAGGCGTTGGACACCTAATTTTAGCAAATGGCAACCAGAAGATAGAAGCTAACACATATGGCAACCTTCACCACAACCCGAAAATAAACCGAAAAATAGCAAATTCTTCTTGACAGTCATGAGAGGAGTAGAAACTTCGTCAACAGAGCTAACAAACAAATCAGTATCAATAGCATTAACTCCACGACCATGTTTAGGCATGGGAGCAGTTATGACATTTGGCTTCTCCAGGGCATTAAAATCTATCTCCTTGGCTTCAATCATGTCTTGTATTTTATTTCTTAGAGCCCAACAGTCATTTGTATCGTGTCCAAGACTCTCAGAATGATAGGCGCACCGAGCATTTGGATTATATCGAGGAGATGTAGTATTTGGATTCTTGGGAGTCTCTCTCAAGATTTCCAAGTTAGATCTTAGAAGGTGAGGTAGAACTTCAGCCAATGTCATGTTGATGCGGGTAAACTGTCATTGTGGTCTTTCCACCCTTTGTATATTATTGCATTGTGGAGCAGCTGCAGGTCTAGGTATCATCACGACACTTACTGTCTGACGTTGTTCAGCCTTGTTCTGGCCCCTCGAGCTATAGACGGCACTGGCTTCCTTCTTACCAGCAAAAGGCTTCTTTACTGAACTTGACGAGTGTTGTACCCCAAAATTTTCCCTCCCATATTTCTCAACACATGGCAAGTGAGGTCCCCAAATTGCTCGAGGAAGTTCAAGAGTTTACCAGACAAACCCTCTCCTAAGGTAGTCTATCTCAAATTAGGGTTTCCATTTTCATCAAGATGTGTGGACCACAAAGGACTCAAATTCTCACCATTGTCCTAATATGTTCTCAAGATCATCCATGTCAAGTTTCAAGCCTTGCAGAAGAAGTTTGCTCAGTCAATTACTCAAATGCCTGAAAATCAATTGTGCTAGGTCAAAATTCAACTGTGGCCCACATACAGTCAAACTTCAAGATTTTTTGGTCAACATCCTCATTTTGAAGTATTACCCATCATTTGATCAAGGGTTGATCATGATTCCTCAAGGATTGCTTACAATTCATCAAAACTCAAAAGTTGCTAAATTAGGATTTCATAGGAAAAGTCAACTCAACTTTGACCAAGCATAACTTTCTCATACTTTATCAGAAATTACCCATCCAAAGCTCATTTTGAAGAGGATGCAATTACCTACAATTCATCTCCAACTCCCAAGTCCAAATTTTTCACTCACAAAAAGATATGAATTGTGACATTATAGGTCATTTTGGAAAGTCAACAAAAACACCTTTTGGGTCAAAGCTTCATACATGAACATGGAAGACTCAATTGATATGAGACCAAAAGGGTTGCTTATAGGACATCCTAAGCTTTCTAAAAAGGGTCAACATCCTCATTTTGAAGTATTACCCATCATTTGATCAAGGTTTGATCATGATTCCTCAAGGATTGCTTACAATTCATCAAAACTCAAAAGTTGCTAAATTAGGATTTCATAGGAAAAGTCAACTCAACTTTGACCAAGCATAACTTTCTCATACTTTATCAGAAATTACCCATCCAAAGCTCATTTTGAAGAGGATGCAATTACCTACAATTCATCTCCAACTCCCAAGTCCAAATTTTTCACTCACAAAAAGATATGAATTGTGACATTATAGGTCATTTTGGAAAGTCAACAAAAACACCTTTTGGGTCAAAGCTTCATACATGAACATGGAAGACTCAATTGATATGAGACCAAAAGGGTTGCTTATAGGACATCCTAAGCTTTCTAAAAAGTCAAAGAACACCTCTCTAGGGTAAAAATTCAGAGAGTTATGCATTGTCCAAGTTGACCATTTTTGCAAATTTGCCAAAAGTCAAATGTGCTCAAATTTGCATTTTTTTGCTAAATGGGCCTAACTTTTTATGCTTGCACCTCACTTATAATATGATCCACGACCCAAATATCCAACATCATGTTATTTTCTTCACTTTTCAATTTATTTTGATTTTTTGTTAATTAAAATTTCAATTAAATCAAATAATTGATGAATAATGAAAAAGATATGTTATGATCTGATTTTTGGATAAGATCTTAATCAAATAATGCAAGGATATCATGATCAATTCAAATCAAGGCTGATTGGGACAAGAAAGGCATAATTTGGCTCAATATAGCATATTTACATATGCCATGAAAATCAAATCAAATCTTGAAATCTTCCAAAGATGTGATCAGTTTTTACAACCCTAATGCACTCTATGATATATATTGAACGTATCCAAGGAAAGAACAAGAGTTAGAATTCGTGCATAGCCAAGAAGAAAAACTGAAAATTTCAAAGAAAAGTGGTGATTCAATTTCCATCCTAGAGGCCAATCCAAGCCATTCTAACATTACCAACAGACTCATGGACATCTCCAGAAGGGATCTCAATCAATTGCAAGCCTTTTCAAGTCTAGAATCGTAAGTTACAGATGCCATGGTTTGCCTCCAAACTCGATTTCGATTTCATTGATTTACTCATCATAAGCATGTTTGATTTATATATTCTTGTTCATCATTGAGTTTGCAAGCTATTGGTATCATTTAATTGCATTTTTAATATAGGAATCAAGATATGCCATTGTTAGGGTTCCTTGGTTCGTTTTAGGGGTTTGCAATATAGGCAAAATTAGGCCTGGATTCTGGTACCATGATACTCGTGAGGATGAGACGAGTTGATTGGTACCCTCACTTGTCATTTATCTTGTTTGTATACAATTTTTGAGATGCACAGGTCTGTACCTACAACAAGGTGTCTGTAGGTAAAAGTGTCCTAGGCTAAAACGACGAGAGAGGAAGAAGAAGCTTGTGTGGCACAACATCATTGGCCCATTCAAACTGATGCGCGTTTTCTTTTTGTTTTGACCACTAATGCATGTTTTTCCTATATTATTCTTTGTTCTCATTATGATTACAACTAAGCATCACAGCTCAGTTGGCAAGCAAGCGTTGGAATTGGATATAAGGGCCTGGGTTCGATCCTCAGGTCCCAACCTTTGTTCATATTATTTTGTTTCATGAGATCAGGTACACTGCAGCCTCAAGCGTCCACCATATGCCATCCAAATCCAACCATCAAACGCATCTTCAGCCAAGATCTAATGCCTTTCCATTGAAGGTCCATCATACACCTCAAGTCAACCTATGCATCAGATTTGGAAAAGCCAAACGGGCTGAGATTTGTTTGGGCCCAGAATTACAACATCATACCCCCAGAATTGCTAAATGATATCAGGCACATCTCTAAATTTTTTATTTATTTTCTTTAATTCTTTTAATTTTTCTTTTAATCATTTTAATTAACAAATTAACTATTTTCCATAAAATCATAAAATCAAGAAATCAAAAAAATTAGAATTAGTTTTTTTTTATTATTATCAAATTTAATTTGATTTAATTTAACCTAGGGCAATTTTAATTTGTTTTTGTAAATAAAATTAAATAGAAATTAGGTTAAGTTCTTGATTTAATTCTTTTTATTTTTTTCTCAAATAAATAAAATACAAAAATAGGTTTTTAGAGTGAATTAATTTATTTTTCTTAATTTAAAATTAATTAGAACTTAGGACTTTCTTTTTAATTTAATTGTTTCATTATTTTCTTAAATAACAAAACATGACAAAAACATTTTTTTAATCAATCGTCAAGGGTCAAAACCCTAATCATCTCGCATTTAATTCGCCGCGCACTTGTTATTTATTTTGTCAATATTTTTTGTAACTGTTCATGGTTTGTAATAGTTTAATTTAGGGCTTTTACTTATCGCTTTTTCCCTGGTTTTTTGGATATGTAATTAATCCCCCTCCCCGAAGCCTTGTAATAGCGTAGATTTATTTTCTCGCATTTTTAATTCCTGCAAATATTCAACTGTCTAGATGTATGCTAATAGGATTGTATGGCAAGAATGCATGAAAAATTAATACGGTTAGAAAACCCTAATGTGCAAAGATTAAATAACTGAAAACAAATCATTCGCACATATCACTCCTAGGGTATACTCTCACTTCGGTTTCCTTCGGTAAATGATCATTAAGCATAGAGTGGCTTAGTGGTTGCCCTCCTGTCTAAAAAAGATCAAATGTCCCATTCGAATGTTGCCTCGGAAATGTTGCCTCGGAAATGTTTCCTCGAATATGATCTTAAGACTCTAGGATAATTACTAAGGTGTCCTAACATTGCTTTAGTGATTATACATCCCTTTCGAATTGACCCTTACAACTCCAACAACGGTGCTACCTATTTCTCAATAGTAGGATAACGTTGTCTAAAGGAAACGAGAATAGAAACAATCTTTTTTCGAGTAGGTAGATGCTAGTAGGTACTTGCTCAAATCAAAACTTTTCACACTTACACTTTTCAAACAAATTTTAAAAACAACTTTGTCACACTCTTGAGAACTGATACAAGGGTTATCACGAAGTCAAACTTTTCAAAAACATAGCACATACACAAGCAATTTTAGAAAGATGAGCAAGTACCTAAGAGCCCATGGAAAACGATGGATAGAAAGGGTGCTAACACCTTCCCTTTCTATAATCTACCCCCCGTACTCAGAATATCTCGAAAAAGGATTTTTTCTGTACTTTTTTCCTTTCTGGTTGGATGAAATAAAAGTCGGTGGCGACTCTTGCTTTCCGCAACATTTTGCGAACAAAAAACGCAAAACGCAAACCAGTATTAAACAGTCGGTTCTTCCACCGTATCACAACGAGGCATCCTTCCGTATTTTGCCTCTTCAAATCCTAGCCTCTACTCTCTCTCCAGTTAGGATCAGCTCAGTGAATCCAGCTGATGAACTGCCAATCAAATGATTGAAAAATGGACCAGATAGCATCCCCAGAAACATATCAACCAACTCCCTATCAGACAACGGGGGTTGAACTCTCCCAACCAAGTCTCTCCATTTTTGGGCATAATCTTTAAAACCTTCACCTGCACCCATGGATATACTCTGGAGTTGAGTACGAGTGGGAGCAAGGTCGGCATTGTACTGATACTGCTTGTAGAAAGCAGCAACCAGATCTTCCCAGTTTCGGACATTGGCTCCCTCCAGCTGGTAGAACCATTCAAGTTGAGTCCCTAACAGACTATCTTGAAATAAATGCACCCACATATTTCTATCAGTTGTGTGGGGCTGAATCTTCCTGACATAAGAGCGGAGATGGAGCTTTGGGCAGGACACTCCATCATACTTGGCAAAAACTGTAGCTTTGAACTTCTGCGGGATGACCACTCCCGACACGAAACTCAATTCTTAAAAATCCAATCCAGGTATTCTCTGAACTTCCATGGCACTCAGACGATCTTCCAACTGTTTGTATCTATCCTCAACAGGAGGATATTGCTCATTGTTATAATCAGTATCATTGTCAGACAATGTAGGACTGAGGTCTTTCTCTTCTTCTTAATTCTCCCCTTCCTTATATGAAGAGGTCAGGTCGACCTGTCGCTTTAACCGCTCTCCAAACCTTCAGCCCATGTTCAGAATACCAGCAACCTTCTTCTTTTTCTTCCTCTCTTTCAGAATGAGGGCTTTCAGATCCTCCTGCCCCTTTGCCAGACTGATAAACATTTGTTGGAACTGGGCTTTCTATGCCTGCAGGTCCTTAATGCTTTGTTCGGAAGACATTTCTGCTGAAATAAATAGCAAAGGAGATGAGAAACCTATAATGGTACTTGTAATGATGTGTATGATAATGGTATGCGCATGCAATGATTTCAAAGACCTCGAAAAATTTAAATTTGCGAACCAAAAATAAACAAAAACTTTATTAGCTGAAATTGAAGTTCAAAGGCCTTTAAGGCGTTACAATTAAAAATACATCTAAAACTAGAAAGAAAAATCAAAAGTCCCATGGATGCTTCCTCTTTGCACCGAGATAATCATTCAGTCCTTTTTCCTCATGCAACTGCTTTGTGAGCTCTAAGACCTTCCTCTCCTGAGCATGGAACTGATCCCTGTAAGTATCCCGCTCTTTCATCAACTGAATCCAAGACCTCTATAATTCCCCCAGATCAGTGGGCATGTAAGGATAGAGAACCGTGTAAGGAATGCCTTCTTCAGTAGTGGGTTCCACAATCATTGGAAAAACATCCACGTAGGGCATCATAAGCTGCTGAGCACGAGCTCGTACCCATTGTAGATAAGGTTCCATTGGAATGGAAGTATTTGGCCCAAAAGCCTTGACGCTCGATCTGTTTACCATGCCCCAAACTCGTATGAACCTCCGACGATACTCTTGAATATCATCCTCATAGCTGAATACAATGCCCATGATAAGTAACTCATGGGGACCATCCCTTCGAGCATAACCAAATTGTCAGAGATAAACAAGGATTGTAGGTTATACCCCCTCTGATACCAAGTAATGGGACATTAGGGTCCTCCCCTCAGCGGTCAATGATAGCGATGTTTTCCATAGATCGAGAACACCAAAGAATATATGTATGAGCGAGTGACATAATCCTTTGTGACCAAATCAGACCTTCTTCATTCTTCAGTATGGACTTAGGGAGGTGAGAAATAAACCATCTCGACAGCAATGGCATGCAGCACACGAGAATCCATCTTCTCCTCATGGTACGAGTATGGAGAGTGTGCAAAATATCTCCGAGCAAAGTAGGCACCGGGTTGCGAGAGAGAAAGATCCTGATAGCATTCACATCTATGAATGAGTCTGAATTAGGAAAGAGAACTAAACCATATATAAGAAGAGCCAAAACCTCCTCAAAAGGCTGAAAATCCATATTATCCCTAAACAGCTGGGCTTTGTTTATCAGAAACTTAGCTAGAAAACCCTTGACTATGCTTATAGTTTCCCAATTGGATACCACGTTGGCCCATTTCAGATGTAAAGCTGAGGCAATGACTTCTGGCTTAGGAAATTTTTCTAGACCTATGAAGGGTACTTGTTCAAGAATAGGTATATCTAGTAGCTGAGAGAATTCTTCCAAGGTAGGCACCAACTGATAGTCTGGAAAGGTGAAGCAGTGGTGCTTGGGATCAAAGAACTGAAAGAGTACACTCATCATCTTTTCATCAAAGTTTGAAAAGTAACTAGGTTGAGAAGTTAACCATGTCTCTTAGTGAACGTAGAAGTTTCATAAACCCTTGATGCTAGCTCTTTGAGTTGGGAAGGTATCTTTACAAAGCTGATTCGGATAGTGTTTCTACGAACGGGAGCCATGATCTGCAAAATAGAACAAAGATAAATTCCCTTGGTCTTTGAAATGGTTAGTGCAATAAGCATGGATGCTATGTTGTGATGCATGATGTCATGATAAACCACAAGTATAGAAAACACAGGCATAGAAAGCATAGTCAAATCACACAAAGTCCTTAGGTTTAAGGCTTGCATGAGGTTAAAGGTAGTACCCTCTTGAAGTTTAGTTGGTTCAAACCTGTCCTAAAAAGTAACCGGGTTCTAGAGATTCTCAATATCACTGACCATTCTTTATTGGGAATTGTTTCAGCTCTCAATCTTTTCTTGCAGCCAAAATATCCCGAAAGTTAGATCTCAATGAGCGTAGCATCGAGTATCAACCAGTTCTCAGCTCTACACTGAGGCCGGATATCTCGCTACTTTCTAATGGCCAAGTTGTTCAACTAAGGTTCTAAGGTCCGTTGGTGCTTCACGACACCACGCGGCGGCCCCATATTCTCCTTGTTTTCCCACGAAGGATACCGATACCAACAAAAGTTCCACACCAACACAACCATCGCTTAAACCATATCGGTCTACGCTGTATAGTCTCCACGATCTATTGCTGTTTACCTAAAAGGTGCCACCAGATCCGGGTGTAGGATCTATAGTAACCCCAGACAAAACCCTTAAAAGTAAAGCAATCAAGACAATCAAGAGAAGCAATTTAATGATTTATATCCTAAGGTTAACCCCACTTTACCATCCCCAGAAGAGTCGTCAGTTCTGTGATACGGTGGCAGAACCGACTGTTTATTACTGGTTTGCATTTTGCGTTTTTTGTTCGTAAAATGTCGCGGTAAGCAAGAGTCGCCACCGACTTTTATTTCATCCAATCATGGAAAAGGAAAAAAGAATAGAAAAACCCTTTTTCGAGAAGTTTCTGAGTACGGGGGTATATTATAGAAAGGGAAGGTGTTAGCACCCTTTCTATCCGTAGTTATCTACGGGCTCTTAGGTACTTACTCATTTTTCAAATTGCTTGTGTGTGTTTGTCTTGAAAATGTTTTTACTTCGTGGTAACCCTTGTATCAGTCCTCAAGGGTGTGACAAAATTATTTTGAAAACTGTTTTTGAAAAGTGTTTGTGTGAAAAGTTTTATTTTGAGCAAGTACCTACTAGCATCTACCTACTCAAAAAAAGATTGTTTTTGTTTTATTTCCTTTAGACAGCACCATCCCACTATTAAGGAGTAGGTAGCACCATCGTTGGAGTTTGTAAGGGACGGTCGAAAGGGACGAATACAATCACTAAAGCGATACTTAGAAAACTTTAGTAGTAACCCTAGAGTCTTAAGATCTTTTCGAGGCAACATTTCTGAGGCAACACTTCCGAGGCAACATTTCCGAGGCAACATTCGAATGGGACAATTTGATCTCTTTAGACTGGAGGGAAACCACTAAAATCTCCTATGCTTAATGATTGTTTACCGAAGGCAACCAAAGTGAGGTAAACCCTAGGAGTGAACATGTGCGAGTGATTTATTTCAGTTATTTTAATCTTTGCTCATTAGGGTTTTGTAACTGTTTTAATTTTTCATGCATTCTTGCCATACAATCCTATTAGCCATGCATCTAGACAGTTAAAGATTGCAGAAATTAAAGGTGCGACGAGGTAAAACCTAGCTATTACAAGGCTTCGGGGAAGGGGATTAATTACATAACCAAAAATCGGGGATTTAAAGCAAGAAATAAAACTCTAATTTAACTATTACAAACCCTGAACAATTACAAAATAATGGAAAAAATAATTAACAAGCGCGCGACAATTTAAATACGAGGACGGTAGTTAATAACTTAAAACCATAATTGAGAGAAAGAAATTTTGTGGATTTTTATTTGAGAAAACAATTAAATCACAAATTAATTAAACCAAATTTCTAATTGTTTTTAATTGTGAAATAAGTTAATTAACCTAATTCACTAATTAAATTAAAAAGTATTTTATGAGAAAAATAATTTTTGTGTAATTTTTGAGAAAGATTAATTAAATTATATACAAATAAAATCCTAAGTCTAATTATTTTTAAATTATGAAAGAAATTAAAGTTGTCCTAAACTAATTAAACTAATTAATTAAAAATAAAATTTATTAAGAAAATAAGTCTTTTTGTGATTTTTTTGATTTGTTAATTTAATAAAATAATTTTTGTATTGATTAAAAAAAACAAAATAATTATAGAAATAAATTAAAGAAAATTAGTAAAAATAACCAAATGGGCTTGCTGTTAGTAAATCTGGGGGTGTATGCTGAACTTCTGAACCCCAGAAGGATGGCCCAGAGTCTGGCGCCTGATCCCATGAGACCATCTTCTGGGGCTCATGGTGGACCTGCGTATGCTGGCGTTGGATCTAGCTGGAGATGGATCCAGAGGATGAGATCAAAGGGCGCGTGATGATCCTCAGAAGGTGAGGTGTGTTGGATCTGGAGTGATGAAGAAAACTTGGGGTGCATGATGAACTTCTGAAACCCGGAAGGATGGCCAAGAGTTTGGCGCTGGATCCAATGAGACCATCTTCTGGGGACTCATGATGGACCTGCATATGCTGGCGTTAGATCTGGATAGAGATGGATCCAAAGGATGAGCTCAGAGGGCGTGGGATGATCCTCAGAAGGTGAGATGTGTTGGATCTGGAGAAAATAATGGAGAAAATTCCAAAATCTCACGCCTGGGATCGAACCCAGGACATGAGCTTCATACTTCCTTCACTGACCAACTGCGTTGGATGTCTCAATTGTTAATATAATAATGAACATATAATATATTGGAAAACAAGTTAGTGGCCAGAAAATACGCACCAAATTCAAATGGACCAACCACGCTGTGACACGCATCGTCTTCTTCATGCAACTGTCATTTTAGGTAAAATACTTTTACCTACGGACATTTGTACATGGCTATAACCCTGTCCATCTTAAAACCTTGTACACACAATATAAATTCAATTGGTGACCATGAATCAACTGGGCTTGAGGCGCTGATCATCATGGTACCCAATATGAGAGCCAATTGTTCCTACATTGAATACCCCTAAAACAAACTCGTAAACCCTAGCAATGGCATACTGTGATTCCTGCATTGTAAATGCAATTAAATGACGCCAATAGCTTGCAAATGAAATGATGAACAAGAATGTATAATCAAAACATGATAATGCTGCGAAAATCAAAGAAATCAGAATCGAGTTTTTGGGAAAACCGTGGTTGATGATGGGCACGATTCCTGGCGTTTTGAGGCTTGCAAATGAATGCAGAAGCTTCCTGAGATGTCCAAGAATGTATTGCTAGCATTAAAGCTCCTTGAGGATGGCTCTAAGATGGATTTTGATCTCCCACTTTTGTCCAAATTTTTGAGTTTTCTTCTTGCTGTTTCACGCCTCCAAATCTCTTTTTTTTTATCTGGAATTCGTATGCCCTTATAGAAGACTGAATTCGGTCAACAAATTTGTATCAAATCTTTGAGAATTATGAAAATTTGATTTGATTTGCTTCATGTATGATTTCTTTCCAAAACTTGTTTCAATCCAATCTTTTTCAACCCTAATGAACCCTGCACGACTTGGCTGGCATGCTAGCTATACATGGACTCAAAATATGCATAAAAATATCAAGATTTGATTTGTTTTCATTTTTTTGCCATTTAATTTGATTTATTTTGATTTAATTGAATAAAAAATCAAAATAAATGATAAAAGGAATAAAAAAATAGGTGGAAAAGCTCAGGAGTCGTGGGTCCTATTAGAAACATGTTTCAAGTAATAAAACATGGGCCCCTTTGGAAAAAAATGCAAAATTGATCAATGTTGACTTTTGACAATTTTCCATAAATTGCCAACTTTGACAATGCACAACTCTCTCAATTTTGACCCTATGAGGGTGTTCTTTAACTTTTTAGAAAGCTTAGGATGTCCTATAAACAAACCTTTTGGTTTCATCTCAATTGACTCTTCCATGTTCATGTATGAAGTTTTGACCCAAAAGGTGTTTTTGTTTACTTTTCAAAATGACCTATAATGTCAAAATTCATATCTTTTTGTGAGTGCATCTTTTGAACTTGGGGGATGAAGATGGATTGTAGGGAATTGTATCCTATTCAAAATGAGCTTTGGATGGAAAATTTCTGATAAAGTATGTGGAAGTTATGCTTGGTCAAAGTTGGGTTGACTTTTTCTAAGAAACCCTAATTTAGCAACTTTTAGGTTTTGATGAATTTGGAGAACTCCTTGAGGAATCATGATCAACCCTTGATAAAATGATGGAAATTACTTCAAAATGTTGATTTTGACCAAAAATCTTGAGGTTTGACTGTATGTGGGCCACATTTGACTTTTGACCTAATATAGTCGATTCTCAAGCATCTGAGCAGTTGGCTGAGCAAACTTCTTATACAAGGCTTGAAACTTGGCATGGACGATCTTGGAAACATATTAGGACCTTGGGAAGCATTTGATTCCCTTTTAGTTCACACATCTTGATGAAAAAGGAAACCATAATTTGAGGTATACTGCCTTAGGAGAGAGTTTGTATGGTCAACTCTTGGGCTTCCTTGAGCAACTTGGGGACCTCAATTGACATTTGTTGAGTAAAATGAGAGGGAAAATTTTGGGGTACAACACCATCTTTACTGAAATAAATAGTAAGATGATGAGAAAACCTGTATGGGGAAACCTATAATGTAACGATGCATGATATGTAAATGCAATATTTTCAAGGATCTCACAGGATAAATAAAGAAAATGTTAGAAATCGCTGCAGCTTTGACTGAAGAACTTCATATCGTTGAATGTCCTTCTACGAGAATCAAGCTCACCATGCCGAGTGGGTCCTAGACTTTGAATCAAGATAATGTACTTCATTCTTTGATGGCATTTAGCTAGAGGAAAATAAATCCCCCTTCCCCTTGCTAGATGTCGGTTCATGATACTTTGGCGGAATTTGGTTAGAGGAAAATAAATCCTCCTGCCCCTTGCTAGGCATCTGGTTCATGATAACCTGCATCACAGGCCCTTGAGATCCTTGAAATGGTTAGTGAAAATGATATGGTATGATGTCATGATGTTATGATGTCAGGTTCGAACAATTAATCATACACA
Organism: Vicia faba; assembly: GCA_948472305.1. NCBI lineage: Eukaryota > Viridiplantae > Streptophyta > Magnoliopsida > Fabales > Fabaceae > Vicia > Vicia faba. The sequence goes on from OX451740.1 coordinate 1,261,265,756, forward strand.
AACAAAACACACAAGGCCTTAGGATTAAAGGCTTGTATGAAGTTTGTAGGTAAGTACCCTCTTGAGTTTTAGTTAGCTCAACCTGTCCTAAGAAAATTAATCGGGTTCTAGGAGCCTCAATATCACTGATCTTTCCCCCAGGCATTGTTTCAGCACAAACATTTGATTTGCAACTGAAATATCCCGAGAGTCTGATCTCAATGAGTGCAGCATCAATTATCAACCATCTTTAGCCTACACCAAAGTCGGATGTCTCACTACTTTCTAATGATTAAGTTGTGTCAAATAAGGTTCTACGATCAGTTAGTGCTTTATGACACCATGCGGCAGCCCAACATTCTCCTTGACTGACTTAAGAGACACCGACACCAACCAATATGTCACACTAATGTAGCCATCACTTCAACCATATCGGTATACACCTTACAGTTTCCATGATCTGTTCTTACTTACCTAAAAATGTCCCTAGATCCAGGTATAGGATCTTTACAAAAATAAACCCTAGCAAAAACCTCGAAATGTAAATCATACAAATCAAGCAAGTAAATCATTTTAAATGTGATCTAACTCTTAAGGTAACCCCTTTTTTAGTTCTCCCCAGCAGAATCGCAAGTTCTGTAATACGGTGAGAGAACTGATTTTTGGTTTTGCGTTTTATCGCAAATGTTACGGATACCAAGAGTCGCCACCGAATTTTCTTTTATCCAATAAAGGAAAGGGTGAAAAGAACAGGAAAGACCTTTTGAGAACTTTTCTGAGTAAGGGGGGTAGGTTATGAAAAGGGAAGATGTTAGCACCCTTTTCATCCGTAGTTATCTACGGGCTCTTAATCGCTAGGTCACTTTTGAAAATTCTTGGTGAATGTGTATGTTTTGAAAATATTTTGAAAAATGCCTAATTACGGAAAACTTTTTAATGATTCACGTATCGTTGAGAACGCATACAAAGTGTTTGTTTTGAAAATATTTCAGAAGAGAAGTGTATTGTGTGAAAAATGTTTTTAAATGTTCCCGAGCAAGCGATTAAGAACTATCTACCTACTCAAAAAGTCTTTTGTTCTTTTCCTCTTCCTTTAGATAGTGCTATCCTACCATCGGTTAGTAGGAAGCCCTATCGTTGGATGTTTGAGGGACAGGCGCGGGTCATCGTACAGTTATAAAGGCAACATATAAGGATACCTTTAACAATTCGAATGGACTATCATCATGTATTCGTAGGCAACATTGAGGGACATGATCATTTACCAAAGGCATCATCGAAGGGTCATCGAGGGACTATGATCTTTATAATGATTTTTAACTGAGGGTCTTTGCTAATGGTATCCCTACGTTCGAGGGACATGACTGTTTTTTTTATCCGAAGGTAACAAGGGAGGTTACCCTAGAGGTGTACGTGTGCATAGTGTGTTCAGTTCAGTTGTATTATCTTGATTAGTTAGGAGTTATCTAGTGATTGATTTTAAATCTTACCATACAAGCTTATTTACTAACAGTTATATATACATGCATATAATTGTAAGTGCGGAAAAATAAAGGTGTGGAAAGTAAAGCGCGAGAAAGTAAAGGCCTACAACTATTACAAGGCTTTGGTACAGTGACATAATTAGGAAAAAGTGCGAGAATGTAAATCTAAATTATTACATTTAAACTACGCGACCTATACAATATCTCTAGGAATTTTAAATAGCAAAAAAATAAATAAGAGAAAATGTTAGAAAAGAAATGTTTTTTTTTTGGTATTTTTATGGAAAATAATTTGATGTTAATTAAATAATTAAAACCTACTTGTTTATAATTAATTTTAATAAAGAAAAATGTTAATTAAATTTAATTAAAAAGATGTCAAAATTTATTATTGATAAAAAGATTCAAAAAACAAAATCAAACCACTCAGATCCACTAATTAGGACCTTGTAAATCTGGTGGTGAGGTTAGTTTGTTCTAAAAGTGACCGTAACTATGGATCCGAAGCTTCATCAAAATGTTGCCCTAACAATGGTGGATTGTTTTTCCTGCATCAAATCTCAAAAAATGATGGTTCCGAACGGTTCCAGACATCATTAGAAACACACACACACACACACACACACACACACACACACACACACACATATATATATATATATATATATATATATATATATATATATATATATATATATATATATATATATATATATATATATATATGCTTAGAACTAATTTATCTATCATGGATGAAAAGTTTGAGATTGAAGAACATTATCAAGTTGGAGCCACTTGGTTGGCACGTCCTGGGATCGCTTGAGCGTGAGTAAGGATTGGAACAGGCTCTTGGGACCTTCAGGAGTGTGATGGAATGCTTGGAACCACTTGAGAGTGGCCGGAAATAGGGGTTTGTGTTTGCCCTAGTTTTGACAAAATTTAATAAATTTGGAGTGTGTTCATGAGAGGCAAATTTCGTGTCCTATTGTAGTGTGAGGGCTTGAGTATTTATATAGGAATGAAATAGAACAAGAACAAGAACAAGACAAGAATCTTGTACCATCATGTCACAATTCATTGCAAAAAAAACACATTGAAATCTTTCCAAATTTGTTAAAAAAACATTCCAAACTTGAAGATTCTTGATACCAACATATTTTTACGGTTTTGGCATGTTTGTCATGTATTCTTGGGCCTCCATGTGATTGAAATCAAAAGCCCATGTGCCTTGGCCCAATAATTTTATATTTTATTTGATTTACTTGCATTTAAATGAATAAAAATTAAAATAAAATAAATAAAAATCATAAAAAATATATGAATGGATTTAGAGGTCTTCTAACACATTGTGAACATGTTTGAACATCAAAAGTTAGGCCCACTAGTTTAAAATTTCAAGTTTGCTAACTTTGCATTTCATGCATTTTCTCAAAATTTCCCAACTTGCACTTGTCATAACTCTCTAAATTTTCATCTTATGAAGGTTATCTTGGACTTCTGGAAATCTCAAGATGTCCTCTACAATTTATCTTTTGATCATTTTTGCATTTGGAGTCTTTATCTTGATGTAAGTTGCCTTAACAAAAAATGTCTTTTTGTTGACTTTTAAAATGACCTATATTGTATGGGCTCATATCTTTCAAATGAAGCATTTTTTGGACTTGAGCATAAAGATACAAAGTTGTAGGGAATTAAATTTTCTTCAAAATGGGCTTTGGTTGGGGAGAATTTGATGAATCATGTGAAATTTATGCTTGGTCAAAATTCAGTTGACTTCTCTTGAGGAAACCCTAATTTGGAAACTTTTGACTTTTGATGATTTGAAGGATTTTCTTGAGGAATCATGATCAACCCTTGATCAAATAATGAATATCACTTCAAAATGTTGATGTTGACCAAAAATCTTAAATTTTTACTGTATGTTGCCACAATTGACTTTTATCTAACAATTGATTTTCAATCATCTGAGCAATTAATTGAGCAAACTTGTGATGCAAGGCTTGAAACTTGACATGAGCATTGTTGAAGACCTATGGAGAAACATGGAAACCACTTGAGACCCTTGAAAAAAATTCTTCCTTGTGCAAGATGAAACCCTAGTTATGGACCCATTGCCTAGGAGGAGAATTTGTCTGATCAACTCTTGAGCATCCTTGAGCAAATGAGGACCTCATGAGAAAGTCTTGAAGAAAAATGGGAGGGAAAATTTTGGGGTACAACACATGAATATGCTAAAGTATAGAAAGAGATAGACACATACCTCGAACATGTACAAAACTTTAACAAAATCATTACCACGCATTCACAAGTCGAAACGATCAAACTTGACAAATCACCTCAAAATCCTCAAGCTACCAGACCAAAATTGGAGTCCAAACAATAACAAAAGAATTATAAAAATACCACTAATGTTAATTACTACTATAAGACCTTGGTGAAATCGGGAAAAAGGAAGTCCATGTGAAATTAAAAAGAATTCACTGGAACAATACAGGAGGGCGCGCTAAGCGGCATTGAGCGTGCTAAGCACGCTACACTAGTTGCATAATAAAAGGGCAACTGGTGCAGCTGCTATGCAAGCTCTACTTACACCTATCTATCTTCATTTACACATATAAACATCATTTAAAACACAAACACACTTCCAAAAACTATATACGACAAGCTTGCAGAAAACCACAAAGAATAACAACAGAACAACTAATAGAAACATAATAAAAGAATGAGTGAAAAATGATTAAACAAGTTGTAAAGTGAAAATTTGATAATTTTACGAACAATCCGGGTACAAATTGTTTAATGAATTTTCACCATACTACCTAAGATAGAATGAAAAAGTAACAACGAAACAAAAACGATAAAACATGCTTATTTAATGTTGTAAGCTCGACGCCTATTATTTAGAAAACAACATATTACTTCGGACGATCCAAAAGCTTCACTCCCGCCTTCGATCAAATATCCTTAAGCTCTAACCGGGACTACACATATGTTATACCCCAAAATTTTCCCTCCCATTTTACTCAAGACATGCTCATTGAGGTCCTCAATTGCTCAAGGTTGACCAAGAATTGACTAGACAAGTTGTCCTCCTAAGCAATGAACCTCTTACTAGGTTCACTTTTCACCAAGATGTTTGTGTTGCAAAGGCTCCAAGTGATTTACATGGTCCCTAATATGTCTTCAAGATTGTCAATTCCAAATTTCATGCCTTACACTACAAGTTTGCTCAGTCAACTGCTCAAGTGTTTGAAAATCAACTGTACTAGGTCAAAAGTAAGTTGGGGCCAATATATAGTCAAACTTCAATATTTTTTTGTCAACATCAACATTTTAAAGTAATAATCATCATTTGATCAAGTTTTGATCATGATTCCTCAAGGAATGCTCTTAATTTATCAAAAATCAAGAATGGCTAAATTAGGGTTTCCTAGAGAAAGTCAACTGAAATTTGACCAGACATAACTTTCACATACTTCATCCATTTTCCCCCAACCAGAGCTCATTTTGAAGAGAATCCAATTCCCTACAACTTCTATTCTATACTCAAGTTCAAGAAATGCATCATTTGGAAGATACAAGCTCATACATTACATGTTATTTTTAAAAGGTCAATAAAAGACACTTTTTTCCAAGACCATTTACATCAAGTTAAATTATTCAAATGTAAAATTTATCAAAAGAGAGATTGAAGGAGACATCTTGGGCTTTCCAAAACGTCAAAGATCATTTTCATTGGATAAAAAATGAGCAAGTTATGGCTTGCATAAGTTGGGAAATTTTGAGAAATTTCAAGAAACATGCATTGGGAAATTTGAAATTCTAGGTCAATGGCCTAACTTTTTGGGCTTCAAGCATCTTCATGACATTATAAAGGACCTTTACACTCATTCTTACCATGCCTTGCATTTTTTATCTATTTTATTCATATTTATTTTATTTTTATTCAAATAAATACAAGATAAATTATATAAAATAGTGAGTGATGGATCATGACACATGGGCTGGTGGTTTGGTTTCGTTTTAGGCCCAAAATTTCGTGAAAAAGAGGCCAGGTTCATTGCACCTCAAAATGGACAAGAATATTCATTTTTGGAAATATTTTAATTAGTTTGATTTTGATTTGAAAGAGGGTCATTATGGGTGGATTCTTGCCATCTTTGCTAGACCTCTCCTCCCTCTTTAAATACACAACACTTCTACAAGCCTAGGACACACACATACTACCTCCAAAAAGCTCCACAAAATTTCCAAAAATCATTAAAGTTTTGAAATTCCAAAATTCATCCCCCAGCCTACCTCCATTCAATACAGGAATTGTAATGTGCTCATGAGGTCTCTAGTGATTGTTTCCACACCTTGCACTAGCTTGAAACTCCCTTGAATTGTGCACAAGAATCACATTGTGGGTAAAAAATTTATAATTTAAATCTCCTTAAATATGTGTTATTGAAGCATTTAATGTTTGCATATGTGTTCAAAGTCATGTTTAGAATAGGTTGAAGGTGGAACATGTGAGGTTTAGGGCCAGAAACACAAGATGCCATGTTTGGCTCTGATCGGTAGCTTTGATTCGAGATGCAAAATCCAGGGACTTTTAGTCCGAAATAGCATCACATTTGGATCCAGAGCGTTGTTTTAAAGTGGGTAGGGGTACTTTGATCCTTTGAGTGCACCTTTTTTGCAGGTTGGGGTTTTGATCCCACCGGAGAAGACAACCGGAAGGTTGACTCCGGTGGGTTGACTCTGGCGCTCCAACTGTCACTCTCCCATTGGCTTGTGCAGTGCCCGCATGTTTGATTTTGAATTTTATATATCTTACATTTTTTCTAATATAATATTATTGTTTCATTTGTATTAACGAATGACAAGTAGCTCAGTTGGTAAAGGAAGCGTGCAAATAGGGAAAGGACCTGGGTTCGACACCTAGGTCGTGCATTTTTTTCTAACAATTATCTTGCAGATCCAATGCTTGCAGATCCCACACGTACACCATACACCACATGATCATAACCAGTAGCTCCCATCTGATCCGATCCAGCGCTCCCAGATGTGTAGCTCACCATGCAACCCTCGAAGGATTCCCTTACTGGATCCAATTACAGTCTGGCCCATTTATATTTGTTTATTTTGTTTTTATTTATTTCTTTTAGTTTGTTTTTTTTAATCAACATAAAAATCAGATAAAAATCATAAAAATATTAAGGTAGCATTTTTCTCAATTAACTTAATTTTGTAAATTAATTAGTTAATAATTATTTAATCCATCTTCTTTAATTTCAAAATAAATAGACTTAGGATTTAATTCACTTTATTTTCATATTAAAAATACAAAAAACAAATTAGAAATTAATTTCTTTTCTTTAATTTCATTTTTCTTTTATAATTAACTTTATCTTTCAATATAGATCTAGATTAATTATTTTTAATTCAACGATTTTATTAACATAAAATATGAAAAAAACAAACAAAAAGAATTTTATTTTACTTAAAACTTTCTAGGGTTTTAAAACGTCACTTCCACTTCACGCGCGCTTATTCACTTTCACACTTTTTTATACATATTATTGTAATTTCTTACTGGGATGTAATAGACAATAACTAGAACTTTTACTTTTACTGCTTTATCCCCCTCATTTTGGACTTGTAAATAATCCCCTCCCCGAACCTTTGTAATAGTTTAGGATGTATCTTTCCGCATTTTAAATTTCTTTAAACTATTAAACTGTTTAGATGCATGACTAATAGGATTATATGGCAAGAACATAAAAACAAAACGCTAGCAAACCTAACACAAGACAAATAATTGAATACAAACACAATTGCACATGCACACCTCTAGGTTGTCCTTACTTTGGTTGCCTTCGGAAAACAGTCACAACTCTCGAAACGTGAAAGACTTTAGTGGCTACCCTCTGGTTAAAAGATCAAAAATGACCCTCTCGATGTTGCCTCGGTATGATCTTAAAACCCTAGGGTAGTTACTAAGGTTTCTTGCCCAGTTTCCTTTGTGACTATAATAATGTCCCATCGATTGTCCCTCAAACATCCAATGACTAGGGCTACCCACTCACTAATAGTAGGATCGCATTGTCTAAAGGAAAATAGAAAAAGAACAACCTTTCCATAATGTATATAGTTCATAGATGCTTGCTAAAAACAAAACAAACTTTTGTGCATACACAAAACTCTTTCCAAAAACATTTTCAAAACACTTTGTATACGTTCTCAACAATACGAGAAACATTACAAAGTTCGCCGCTCTAAGGCTTCCTTTCAAAATACTTTCCTCAAACACACAAACACGAGTTATTTTCAAATGAGCTAGCATCTAAGAACCTATAGATAACTACGGATTGAAAGGTTGATAACACATTCCCTTTCCATAATCTACCCCCTTACTCAAAAATATCTCGAAAGGTCTTTTTTGTTCTTTTCACCCTTTCCTTTGTTGGATAAAATAAAAATCAGTGGCGACTCTTGCTTACTGTAACATTTGCGAATGCAAATGCTAAAACAGTATAATAGTCAGTTCTCCCACAGTATTACAACATCTAACAACACTTTGGAAAATGCAAAAAAAAAAAGTTAAACTATATACAAATGTATAAATCATGTGAATGTACAAAATAAACAAGTATAGAGAAAATGTACAAATACACATTATAGACATATTTATGAAACTTAGAAAGAAAAACTATCGTGATGTAGTTAATATCAACATTAATCCCCGACAACGGCGCCATTTTCCCCTCCCATTTTACTCAAGACATGCTCATTGAGGTCCTCAATTGCTCAAGGTTGACCAAGAATTGACCAGACAAATTCTCCTCCTAAGCAATGAACCTCCAACTAGGGTTTCCCTTTTCACCAAGATGTTTGGGTTGCAAAGGCTCCAAATGATTTCCATGGTCCATAATACGTCTTCAAGATTTTCCATGCCAAATTTCATGCCTTACACTACATGTTTGCTCAGTCTACTGCTCAAGTGTTTGAAAAGCAACTATACTAGGTCAAAAATCAACTGTGTCCAATATACAGTCAAACTTCAAGATTTTTTGTCAACATCAATACTTTTGAAGTGATAATCATCATTTGATCAAGGGTTGATCATGACTCCTCAAGGAATGCTCTTAATTTATCAAAAGCCAAGAATTGCTAAATTAGGGTTTCCTAGAGAAAGTCAACTAAACTTTGACCAGGCATAACTTTCACATAATTCATCCATTTTGCCCCAAACAAAGGTCATTTTGAAGAGAATACAATTCCCTACAACTTATCTTTTATCCTCAAGTACAAGAAATGCATCATTTGGAAGATACAAGCTCATACATTACAGGTCATTTTCAAAAGGTAAAGAAAAGACACTTTTTTGCAAGACCATTTACATCAAGATAAATTCTTCAAATGTAAAATTGATCAAAAGAGAGATTTAAGGAGACATCTTGGGCTTTCTACAAAGTCAAAGATCATCTTCATTGGATAATAATTGACCAAGTTATGGCTTGCATAAATTGGGGAAGTTTGAGAAATTTCAAGAAACATGCATTGGGAAAACTTGAAATTCTCGGTCAATGGCCTAACTTTTTGGGCTTCAAGCATCTTCATGACATTATAAAGGACCTCTAAACTCATTCTTACATTTCCTTGCATTTTTTATCTATTTTATTCATATTTATTCAAATAAATACGAGATATATTGTATAAAATAGTGAGTGATGGATCATGACACATGGGCTGGTGGTTTGGTTTGGTTTTAGGCCCAAAATTTCATGCAAAAGAGGCCAGGTTCATTGCACCTCAAAATGGGAAAGAATATTCATTTTTGGAAATATTTTAATTTGTTTGATTTTTATTTGAAAGAGGGCCATTGTGGGTGGATTCTTGCCATCTTTGCTATCCCTATCCTCCCTCTATAAATACACAAAACTTCTACAAGCCTAGGACACGCACATACTGCCTCCAAAAAGCTCCACGGAATTGCCAAAATTCATCAATGTTGTGAAATTCCAAAATTCATCCCCCAACCTTCCTTCATTCAATCCAGGAATTGCAACATGCTCCTGAGGTCTCTAGTGATTGTTTCCACACCTTTCACTAGCCTAAAACTCCCTTGAATCGTGTACAAGTATCACACCATGGGTAAAAAAATTCTAATTCAAATCTCTTTTAATCTGCGTTATTGAAGCTTTTAAAGTTTGCATATGTGTTCATAGTCATGTTTAGAACATGTTGAACATGGAACATGTGAGGTTTAGGGCCAGAAATGCAAGATGCCATGTTTGGCTCCGATCGGTAGCTTTGATTCGAGATGAAAAATCCAGGGACTTTTAGTCCAAAATAGCATCAGATTTGGATTCAGGGCATTATTTTAAGGGGGCTTAGGGTACTTTGATCCTTTGATTGCACCTTTTTTGCAGGTTAGGGTTTTGATCCCACCGGAGAAGACAACCGGAAGGTTGACTCCGGTGGGTTCACTATGGCGCTGCAACTGTCACTCTCCCATTGGCTTGTGCAGTGCCCGCGTGTTTGATTTTGAATTTTATATATCTTACCTTTTTTCTAATATAATATTATTGTTTCATTTTTATTAACGAATGACAAGTAGATCAGTTGGTAAAGGAAGCGTGCAAATAGGGAAAGGACCTGGGTTCAATACCCAGGCCGTGCATTTTGTTTTTTCTAACAATTATCTTACAGATCCAATGCTTGCAGATCCCACGCGTACACCATACACCACATGATCATAACCAGTAGCTCCCATCTGATCAGATCCAGCGCTCTCAGATGCGCAGCTCACCATGCACCCTCAAAGGATTCCCTCATTGGATCCAATTATAGCTTGGGCTTTCCTTCAACTTGGGCCTAAATTTTTTTTTCAATTACACACCCTTTTCGATTTACTTCCTGGCCCATTTATATTTGTTTATTTTTTATTTATTTATTTATTTTAGTTTTTTTTTAATCAACATAAAAATTAGATAAAAATCATAAAAATATTAGGTTAGCATTTTTCTCAATTAAATTAATTTTGTAAATTAATTAATTAATAATTATTTAAACCATCTTCTTTAATTTAAAACTAAATAGACTTAGGATTTTAGTTCACTTTCTTTTCATATTAAAAACACCAAAGAAATTAGAAATTAATTTCTTTTCTTTTCTTTAATTTCATTTTTCTTTTATAATTAACTTTTTCTTTCAATATAGATCTAGATTAATTATTTTTAATTCAAATATTTTCTTAACATAAAATATAAAGAAAAACAAACAAAAAGAATTTTATTTTACTTAGAACTTTCTAGGGTTTTAAAACGTCAATTTCGTTTCGCGCGAGCTTATTTACTCTCGCATTTTTTTTATATTATTGTAACTGCTTACTGGGATGTAATAGACAATAACTAGGACTATTACTTTTATTGCCTTATCACCCTCATTTTTGGACTTGTAAATAATCCCCTCCCCGAAGCTTTGTAATAGTTTAGGATTTATCTTTCCACATTTTAAATTCCTGCAAACTATTAAACTGTTTAAATGCATGACTAATAGGATTGTATGGCAAGAATATAAAAACAAAACGCTATCAAACCTAACACAAGTCAAATAAATGAATACAAAAACAATTGCACATGCACACCTCTAGGGTATCCTTACTTTGGTTGCTTTCAGAAAACAGTCACAACTCTCGAAATGTGAGAGACTTTAGTGGCTACCCTCTTGCTTAAAAGATAAAAAATGACCTTCTCGATGTTGCCTCAGTATGATCTTAAAACCCTAGGGTAGTTACTAAGGTTTCTTGCCCAGTTGCCTTTGTGACTGTAAGAATGTCCCTTCGATTGTCCCTCAAACATCCAACGAAAACTACTCATTAATAGTAGGATAGCACTGTCTAAAGGAAAAGAGGAAAAGAATAACCTTTCGATTAAAGTAGATAGTTCATAGATGCTTGTTTAAAACAAAACAAACTTATACACGTACACAAAACACTTTCCAAAAAAATTTCAAAACACTTAGTATATGTTCTCAACAATACGAGAAACATTACAAAGTTCTCTGCGCTAAGGCGTCCTTTCAAAATACTTTCTTCAAGCACACAAACACAAGGTATTTTAAAATGAGCTAGCATCTAAGAACCCGTAGATAACTACAGATGGAAAGGGTGTTGACACCTTCCCTTTCCATAATCTACCCCCTTACTCATAAATAATATCGAAAGGTTTTTTTCTGTTCTTTTCACCTTTTCCATTGTTGGATAAAAGAAAAATCGGCGGCGACTCTTGCTTACCGCAACATTTGTGAATACAAACGCAAAAGTATAACAGTCAGTTCTCCCACCATATTATAACATCTAACCACACTTTGGAAAATGTGAAACAAAACAAGTATACTATATACAAATGTATAAATCACGTGAATGTACAAAATAAACAAGTATGGAGAAAATGTACAAATACACATTATAGACATATTTACAAAACTTAGAAAGCAAAATTATCATGATGTAGTTAATATCAACACCAATCCCCAGCAACGGAGCCATTTTGCTAGCGCGGTAAAGAGGCAAGAAAAAAGTAAAGTATTATTTTTACCGGTTGATATAGGTTATATCCTATCGTGTCCACATAGATTGGTGAGAGGGAAAAACTATCGTTCAACAGTTTCAATCCTTGTAAGTTTCAAAAAAGGGTTTGTAGAAAAAGTGCAGGAAAAGTAAATAAAGCCGTAAAGAAAGCGATAAACAATCATCTGCAACCTAAGAGAATTCATTATGCAATCGCATTTCACTCTACCCGTCAAATAATTAAACTTGCTAATCAATTGCACGCGACCTAAATCACTTGTCAATACCATCACGTGTCGCTCACACTAAGGTTATCTCTAACGTAGAGTGAGGCATCACCTTTATTGCTCTCGACGATGATCTCTCAACTAACTCAAATAACCCAGATGCATTTCATAACTGATACCCACATGAATATTAATCCTAAATCTATGCCTAGAGTCTAGGACCTAATAGATAGTCATCCAAGAAAGAGATTCGAAAAGCATATGTCTACGACAAACCAAAACTTTGCGATTAAGCGAAAATCAAGAATAAACACCAATATTAATTTGTAAAAGAGATTTTATACAATCCCATGATCAATAAATGTACATACAATAAGAGTAAAGATATACATACAACATCCACCATAGGAATGATACATAGGGAAGAAGGAGATGAACAAGAAACTTTTCGCGGTCTCAACACGATCCAAGGCCACCCATAGCCAATCGACATGATAAACCACCCAATGATGTTGCTTGAACCTTTAAGCTACAAAGAATTGGATCAGAGCTCCTCCAAGAGGGAAAGAGATGATAAAAACCAAGAAAATATGTTTCTAAACTATTTATACAAAATTGATCTCAGCATACCACACTTAGCGGGCTCACCGTGCTAAGTGGACTGCACCTATAATACACACTAAACCGCCTAAAACCGCTCTAAGCGTGGTAATTGTGCTCCAAAACTATGCTTCTGCCAAAATGTCAAAATGCAAGCAGTGCGCTACAAAAGTCGTTGAGCGCACTCGCGCTTAGCACCCTTCTACGCGATAAGTAAGCTCTCCTGGGCAAAACTGGTCTTTTATTCCGAAAACGCGCATCTGGAGTCGTGCCTTCGACACTTTATTCCTCGATGCTCTAAAATGAAACAAATACCTACAATATAAATGGAAAAACATCAAACAGTATATTATGTAATCAAAAACACAAATAAACACAAACTAAACGTATTTACACAAAAATCGAGTTTATTCAAAGATATTAACAACAAAGAATCGATAAGTGCAACAAAAAGTATATACAAAAATAGCTACAATTTGCACTTATCAAACTCTCACTAACTTGAATGTGTTTGTCCTAAAACAAGAACAATCAACCAAAGAATCACAAATCGACAAGTTTTGAAAACAGAAAACAAATGCAATGGTTCAAATGAAAAACAGTACACACAAAGTAAACACTTACCACTAGACTACGACTATAACATAAACATGAAACAAATGCTAAATACAATAATCATATCGAACATTCTAAAATAACACTAGTTCACAAATGAATCACACCTAGAAAAATCAATCATCAGTAGATGACAAACACACAAAAATGTGGTACTCTCACTCATCCAACAACCTTGCAAACAAAAGATTAAATTATACACTCATCCAAAAATCACATTAAAGACATAAAAGCAAGAACAAGGGCTTTTTAAGGTTGTAATGTGGCTTGGTTAACAAACAAGGGATGAGTCTTAAAGCTAATTGAATCAAAATCTTTCCTTAACCTAAAGGAGTGATCAACTCACAAAGACTCAAGAAAAATAATTTCAATCAAACTTATTCTTCATCTCCAAAATTTCACACCAATCACAATACTTATTTAACACAACATTATTCTACTTTTTTTGTATTTGTTTTTCAAGACTTTTTTTCTCTTTTTTATTTCTTTTTCTTTTCACTTCTTTCTCACTTTTTTATTTTCGTTTTCTCCTTTTCACAACCGCATAGCAATCACAACATAAGTGAGAAAACAATTCTCCTCCCAACTTGAATTCAACTAACATTAAAGTGTGAATACTCCCTACTTTCTAAGGCAAGGTAAAAATTAAAACTACAAATCATAGTTGAGGGTTCAAGAAAGAAAAGAATAAATGTCCATACAAATATATGAACCAAACACTCATAGACAAGTATTTATCAAAACAACATGGACATCGACAAAAAGCGAAAAAGTTTTACAAAAATTCACACACTCACAAGGTAAATTGACTACTTAGCAAGGTAGTTGTGCTCAAAATGAAACAAAATGCCTTGATCATTTCCATACTTTCATACAATCAACACAAACAAAATATTAAGCATAATAAAATCCAGCTAAAACAAGAGTTGTAGTCTCTAGCACATGTGAACAATGGAAAGCTACCTCGCAAAAAAAGGGTAGGAACTAAAGTAATTCACAAATGAACAAATGTACAAAACACTGAATGGAATAAAAATTTGTAAAACTTATAAGTGTCATGAATATGCTAAAGTATAGAAAGCGATAAACACATACCTCGAACGTGTACAAAACTTTAACAAAATCATTACCACACATTTGCAAGTCGAAACGATAAAACTTGACAAATCACCTCAATATCCTCAAGCTATCGGACAAAAATTAAAGTCCAAACAATAACAAAAGAATTAGAAAAATAATACTAATGTTAATTACTACTATAAGGCATTGGTGGAAGTGGGAAAAAGGAGGGCTAGGTAAAATTAAAAAGAATTCACTGGCACAACACAGGAGGGCGCGCTAAGCGGCACAGAGTGCGCGCTACACCAGTTCCAAAAAAATAGGGTAATTGGTGCAGCTTCTATGCAAGCTCTACTTACACCTCTCAATCTTCATTTACACATCCAAACATCAGTATAACATAAAAACACTTCCACAAACTAAACACGACAAGCTTGCGCAAAACCACAAAGAATAACCACATAAAATAACTAATATAAACATACTAAAAGAATTGGTGAAAAATGATTAAACAAGTTGTAAAGTGAAAATTTGAGAATTTTACGAACAATCTGAGTACAACTTATTTAATGAATGTTCACCACACTATCTAAGCTAGAATTAAAAAGTAACAACGAAACAAAAAACGATAAAACATGCTTATTTTATGTTATAAGCTCGACGCCTATTATTTACAAAATAACACATTTCTTCGGACAAGCCAGACGCTTCACTCTCGCTTTCGCTCAAATCTCTTTAAGGTCTAACCAGAACTACACATCTAACCACACTTTGGAAAATGTGAAACAAAACAAGTATACTGTATACAAATGTATAAATCATGTAAATGTACAAAATAAACAAGTATGTAGAAAATGTACAAATACACATTCTAGACATATTTACGAAACTTAGAAAGCAAAACTATCGCGATGTAGTTAACATCAACATCAATCCCCGAAAATGGCGCCATTTTGCTGGTGCGGTGAAGCGGCAAGCAAAAAGTAAAGTATTATTTTTACCGAGTGATATAGGTTATATCGTATCGTGTCCACAGAGATTGGTGAGAGGGAAAAACTACCATTTAACAATTTCAATCCTTCTAAGTTTAGAAAAGGGGTTTGCAGAAAAAGTGCAGGAAAAGTAAATAAAGCAGTAAAGAAAGTGATAAATAATCATCTGCAGTCTAAGAAAATTAATTCTAGAATCAAATTTCACTAAACCTGTCAAATACTTAAACTTTTTGATCAATTTCACGCGGCCTAAATCACTTATCAATACCATCACGTATCACTCGCACTAAGGTTGTGTCTAATGCAAAGTGAGACATCATATGTATTGCTCTCGTCGATGATCTCTCAACCAAATTAAATAACCCGTATGCATTTCATAACCGATACCCACATGAATATTAATCCTAAATCTATGTCTAGTGTCTAGGACCTAATAGATAGTCATTCAAGAAATAGATTTGGAAAGCATATGTCTACGATAAACCAAAACTTTGCGATTAAGAAAAAATCAAGAATAAACACCGATATTAATTTATAAAAGAGATTTCATACAATTCAGTGATCAACAAATGTACATACAATAATAGTAAAGATATACATACAACACCTACCATAGGAATGATACATAGGGAAGAAGGAGATAAATAGGAAACTTCTTGTGGTGTCAACACGATCTGAGACTACCCATAGCCAATCGAAATGATGAACCACCAAATGATGTTGCTTGAACCTCTAAGCTACAAAGAATTAGATCAGAGCTCCTCCAAGAGGGAAAGAGATGATAAAAACCTATAAAATTTGTTTATAAACTATTTGTACAAAATTGATCTCAGCAGAATGCGCTTAGCGGGCTCACCGTGTTAAGCGGGTTGCACCTATAATACACACTAAACTGCCTAAAATTTTGCTAAGCACACTATCTGCACTAAGCGGGCTCCAAAACTATGATTCTTCCAAAATTTCAAAACGCAAGCACTGCGCTACAAAATACTTTGAGCGCACTCGTGTTTAGCGGCCTTCTGTGTGCTATGAAGGCTCTTCTGAGCAAAACTGGTCTTTTATTCTGTAAACACACATCCGGAGCTATTCCTTCGACACTTTATTCCTCGATGCTCCAAAATGTAACAAATACCTACAAAATGAATGGAAAAACATCAAATGGTACACTATGTACACAAAAACAGAAATAAACACAAAGTAAACGTATTTACACAAAAGTCGGGTTTATTTAACGATATTAACAACAAAGAGTCATTAAGTGTAACAAAAAGTATATACAAAAATAGTTACTATTTGCACTTACAAGTGACTAAGTTTCAAACTCATAGGAAGGATGGGAAAGCTTCCTCTATTAATTCTGAAGTGAATGATGTGGTGAATAATGTGAGTGGCAACATTGATGGTGTTGTTAATGATTTTTCCAGTGCTGATGAGGGTTTTATCCCTAAGAATAATGAAGTTCATGATGGGTCTACTCATGTCAATGAAGGTTTTACTAAAGATTTTGGTCTTAGTAAAAGGTATGATAATAAGTCAAAGAAAAAGGTGGAAAATAGAAAGGTTATGCTTAAGGCTAAAAGGAATCCTCCCAATAAGATCCTTACTTCTACGTAGGTAAAGAAGACACCCAAAAAAAAGAAGAAATGTGTGGTTGTTAGTAAGAAATCAGCTAGGAAGAAAAGAAATGTTGATCATAATAGGAGAATGGCTCTTGAAAAAAAACATTATATTGAAGAATGGAATTATAATGAAACTATAGAGCTTCTTAGTGATTCTCAGTTGCTAAAGACAATGTTGAATGTTGGATCTGGTTATCATAAGTTAATAAAGGAAATTATGGTTAAGAATAATGGTATTCCTCATGGGTTGTTGAATTTCAGTTACAAGTTTTTTGTTGGAAAAGAAGTCTTAGACATTTGTCCTCCCAACGTTCTTGTTATTGATGAATAAGGTTTTGGTAATATGCTAGGTTTCCAATCAGAAGCAATCTATTGTTGCATCACATGTTATCTTTTTCAATTTGTTAAACATGTTGAGTCTCATGGCGTCCAACCACTTATTAGTGGTTCCTCTCTAATCTATGATATTTTAAGTGTTCAAAAGAAATACATTGGTATTTGCGATGATGAAATTAGTGTTTCCCCAAGTGTTTTGGCTTTGAGTTACATGTTTAATGTTAGGAAAGATGTGACAGACATTGTGTCCAACATCTGTGAACCTATTCATGAAAATAATCTGGAGAAATGTTGGAGCTTTTTCACCTCAACTTGTAGTTGTTTCTGTTAGAACAAGATTTGGATATGTACTCAAATATGTGTTTTGATGATAACAATGTATATATATTTTATGAAGAATAATTTTAGTTCTAATGGTTTCATTGGGTGTGCAGAAAATAAAGTCTATTTGATTCAAGACTGTTGGCTGGAGAATCATAAATACACCAAGCACATCAGAAAGATAATTCGCTTATGAAGAGACATTAGTAGTTCGGAAGAATGCTGAATGTTTTCCAGAAAGAATCAGAAATCAAGATTATTCAATAAAAAAGATCCAACACAAATATTAGAAGTCAATATTTGTTCATCATAAGAGTTGCTGCTCATATTTTTGAAGGCAGAGTCAAGCTTCTGAAGACTCAGAGAATTCATGTAATATGCACTTTCATTCAACATCAGATGTATTATATCAAAATAAAGGATCAAAGAAAGAAAGATCTTTTGAACTCATTTCTAATCAACATCAAAAAGTCCATTAGAAGATAAGATCAAAGGATGATATCTTCTCAAACCAATCTACTCAACATAAGTAATATTCGTCAGAAGACAAATATTATCATAAGTACCATTGCACTCAAAAGAAGAAATTTTGTGACCATTTCTAAAGAAACATCAGTAGTTCTAAGGAATGTTGAATGTTCATCAGAAATGGACTCAAGTATGATCTCAAGAAAGCACCACTATCAAGATCTCAGATATCCACGAAAAGAATTCAAGATCAAACAACAATATGTAGCTGACATAAGTTATTGCTTTTAGCTCAATCCAAAGATCAGAATTCAAGAGATCAGAAAGAAGGAATTTAATGTCAAAATCAGATGTACTAATATAAGCTTCTACTTCAGAAATCATACATCAGATATGCAGCTTAGTAAAGTTGATTATCAAGGATCAATTCAAGAAGTCAAGATTAGAAAATCTTTCGCTCAAAGAAGACATTGTTCCTCGGATAAGTTGTTATGTATATATCTGTAGACAATGTTCAAACATCTGAAAGACTCTGAATCTACAACAAAGAATAATATTTTGGATCATTATCACTCCTCGACCAAAATCAATCCAGCAAGAATAAAGAATCAAAGCTCAAGAATTCAAAGACTGGTTAATCGTAAAGGCTGTTGTATCATTATCTGATTATAAAATCTAACATCGGAAAAGCTTTTGACATCATCAAAAAAGCATTCACGTACAACGATAATACTTGTTTCTCAGATAGGTTGTCGTTAATCATTTTGAAAACAAGAATCCACTATTGAAACTATCTGAAATGAAACATCTTCTCAACACAATATTCATCTCTTAGATCAGAAAAGAAATATGCCTTCAAGACTAGTTCTAGATCAGAAGAAAAAATTTGTGTTTCAGATAGGTTGTTGCCTATAATTTTGAAGACAAGATTTGGTCCTGACCACTCTGGTGTTCCTGCGCTACAACAACAAAGTATTTTCTGAACTACTCATCTTTCAATCATTAAAAGAACAAAGATAAGTGATTGATCTCTTCCAAGCTTAATACTTCAGAATCAGAAGTACATCATCAGAAGATAAAGATCAAGAAACTTAGTCGTGAAGAATAAAATTGTTGTACCCCAAAATTTTCCCTCTCATTTATCAAGTAATCTCTCACAAGATCTCCTTTGGTTCAAGACTACACTAGAGTTGATCAGCTCAAGACACCTCCTCAAGCACTGATGACTGAAAATTAGGGTTTCAGATTGCATAAGGAAAAATAGACTTTTAATGCCCACATATGACTTTCATGGATCGTTTTGGACCCTCGAGGTTGCTCATGTCAAGTTTCAAGTATTGGATCACATTTTTGCCCAGTCAATTGATCAGTTGACCTAAAAATCAAATGTATTGTGGAAAAAGTCAACTGTGGTCAATTTGCAGGCAAACTTCATAATTTTTTATCCATATCAACATCATGAACCTATATATGTCATTTAGTCAAGTTTGGATCATAACTCTTCAAGAAATTTGATCAAATCATCATAAGGGCAAAATGGTCAAAATTAGGGTTTTGATTGAGAAGGTGCAATTTCTGACTTTTGACCTAGCAAATGTTTGATTGGTTTAAGTTATGATCTCAAGGATTCAATTGCATCATTTTGACCTAATGGCATGGCTCAAAATATCTCTCAAGTTCAATTGGTTGACAGTTGAATTTCATTAAACTAATGAAAAGTCAATTGTACACTAAAAAGTCAAACTTTGACTTTTTGGTCAAAATCAAGTGTCCAAGATCACAATTCATCCAAACATGTCAAAAAGTCAAGATTTCATTTTGAAAAGTCAAAATTTCTAAATTTCTAAATTTTTCTAAGTGTTGAAAATTTCATATTTTTTCATAACTTTGAGCAAATGTTTCACCATGATGCAAGATGATTCAAAGGAAACTTCCAACATGGAAGTTGTAGATATCAATGAGATCTAAAACATTGTAGAACACAACTTCTCCTAGAAATTCATGGATTTCAAGTTATGATTTTGTGAATACATGTTCATGAAACTTGGAAACTTAGTGAAATTTTGCCCTAGTTTAGGCAGGATTTTGACCTAACTTCATGAAACATTTTCACATAGTTCCAATAGGAACTTTCAAAAATTTCTAAAATATAGGTTGTAGAGTATGTTACAAGCTTTCTAAAATATCAAAGAACTCATTGAGATCATGTTTGAGCAAGGAGAATCGAAGGCAAGAATTAGGGTTTTTAAACTTGAATTACAAGCCATTTTGTGAAGAATATATGAACCAAATCCAAGCTAGGCTGCATAATCCTTGTTTTGCAGGCCTCAAACTTGTTTTTCACTCCATAATTAAATGTTTACACAGCTTTTAGAGCGTTGATCCAAGCATTTGAGCCATTATCTAAGTTGCATTTCCATTAATGGCACAAAGTAACATTGCCATTCTATTAAAGAGGCTTTAATCACAAAGTCATCTTGTCTTGAGCTTTGCACTTGTTCCTTATGATCACACACAATCTAAAAGCCATAAGAAACTTGTCTAGAGCCTCTAACTACTCAGACCATGCTTGTATTATGCATTAAAACCATGTTTGTCAACCTTACTTCAAAAACAAGCCAAGAAGTCAAAATATGTGATCTTGTACTTCTGACCATCTCAAGTATCCAAACCTTTTCCTATATATCAAAACACTATTATGTAACCTAGGACACGAGATTAGAAGCCCTTAAGCACTCCAAAATTCCCTCAAGCCAGGAAATTGCACAAAACCTCCATTTTTGTGTCATTTCTGACGTTGAACTTCAATCTTCAAAACCACTCGTGCATTTCTTGGCTTAATAATTCCAAAAGCTTCTTAGAATCTTACATAAACCATACCAATAGTTGTTTTCAAACTGTAACACCATTTATACCATCCTCCATAACCAAAAACAGAGGTCTGCATCTTAACTTCTCCAGGCCATTCCAGCTACTCTCAGTTCAAGCCATCTATTGCATTAGCTTCCTAGAGGTTCAAGGAAGCTAACCTGATCATCACCATCACTTGAAACAAGCTCAAACTCATTTCCCGATTTCCAGTTTTTGAGGTATTTTTATGAACTTTCATCTCTTCATTTAGGCATTGTTAGGCTTCCATTTTCAAAGATAAAATGTAGATATCATTACCCTGAAACTGTACATATCCATAATTTTCATTTATATTGATTGAGTAGGGAGAATTTTGAGTTTAAAGTTTCTGAAAAAATTAGGTTTCAGTTTAGGGCCAACAAAATTGTCATTCATATGTAATTTATAGCTTTAGTTATTTAGATGGTTAAATTCGTATTGAAATTTCAAGCAAGTTTCATGTTTGTATTTTTCAATTTGGTTGAGAAATGAAGAAGTTAGAAAATTCAAAAGTATGGCAGTGGTTTATGGCGCGAGGAAGAAGAAGATAACAGCCATGGAGTTGTTTTCCAATATATATTTATGGTTTTGTATTAATGAACAGATGTATAGCCACCCCAGTGGTAAAACACGCGCCTGTTAACCTATGGGACCTGGGATCGAGCCCCAGTGGTACCCTTTTGATTTTTCATGTTTTCTCATTTCAGATTCAGTGCAAGCAACCCCCTAGCGCGCATGATGCATCCTTCATCCTCCACCATCAGATCTCAATAAATCCCATATCTAACACACCCAACGCCTCTCTATGATGCTCCCTCACCAGCCTCCCCCACTGGATCACAGTACAGGCGTTGGGCTCCCTGTTGTTGGGCCTGACATTTTGCTTGTTTCATACTCCCTATTTCATTTTCATACATCCTGGCCCATTTCATTTTTCTTTTACTATTTTTTATATATTTGTTTTGTTTAAACATTTTTATTTTATCAAAATAAAATCATAATATCAAAAAAATGTTAGATCTAGGTTTTTACTTAATTAAACTAATTTTTGACATTGAAAATTAATTAATTTTAATTACCCTTTTGTTTTATTTTTATTAATTAACTTGTAAATTAGGGATTTCATTATTTTTTTTTTACACACATTACAAATATTTCCCTAAATCAAAAATCCAAAAAAAAAAAATACTTTTCTATTAAATTGTTTTCATGATAAATTAATTAATTTTCTTCACACCTTTCTTTTACTTTGTAAATAAATTAGAATTAAGGTTAACTTCTAATTTCTTTTCTTTTCAAATTTCAAACATTTTTCTCAAATTAAAAAAGATCAAAAAAGACATTTTCTTAACAAATTTATGTTCTTAATTAATTTAATCTAGGCTTAGATTTATGTTAATTTTCTTTTCTAATCTAATTAACTTAGAATTTAGGATTAATCTCTTTTTATTAACTTTAAAACCTTTTCATGAAAAACCCTAACAAATTTTTTTTACTTAATTTCCTTCTTAATTAATTTAGGTTTAAATCTTGTTTATTTTTCATTAATTATTTTATTAATTAGGTTTTGGTTAAAACCCTTTCATAAAAACCAAACAAAAATCATTTCTTTTTTTTCCATTTTTGAATTTGTACATTATTTTTCAATTCTTGTACATTTATTCAACATGGTTGTAATAGTTAATTATATTTATTTTTCTTGCAAATCTCCCATTTGTAAATTTGTATACCCCCTCCCCTAATGATGTAATAGCTTAGTATTTTAACTTTCTGCAATTTATCACTTTATATAAATGCTAGTAATTAGAGTTTGTATGGAAATACAAAAACCAACAAGTTAGAAAACCCTAATTCAAGATAAAATAAGCATGTAAATCAAACATATTTGCACACTTGCACCCTTAGGGTAATTCCACTTTGTTGCCTTACAAAAATGGTCATGTTATGCATGTGGGATATCTTAGCCAAAAATAATCAAAAATACCAGATCATAGTCCCTCGATGAAGCTATCAAATGTTGCCTTTCAAAATGATCTTAGCCCCTCAAAGAGAATTGCTAAGATATTTAACAACATTGCTATCATGGCTATACGATGATCCATGCCCGTCCCTTTACATCCAAAGACAAGGCTTCTTACCAAATCAATGGTAATATAGCAATATCAAAGGAAAGGAAGTAATGAACTAAGACTTTTGAGTAGGTAGATCGTTCCTAGTTGCTTGCTCATTTTCAAATAAAACATTCCTTGCTTATTTTTAAAACAAACACGAACACACTTTCAAAACCTTTTCCAAACATGAAATATTTTCAAAAGCTCAACACTTTATATACGTTCTTACGAACGAGAACTATTACAAAGTTTGCCTAAACGATGGCATCTTTTCAAAATACTTTTAAAAACCACACAAAGCACATTTTTAAACAAAAGAAATTGATCTAGAAAGCAACTAAGAGCCCATAGATAACTATGGATGAAAAGGGTGTTAATACCTTCCCTTTTCATAATCTACCCCCCGAACTCAAGAAATAATCTCAAAGGTCCTTCCTGTTCTTTCCAGCCTTTCCTTTTGGGTAAAAGAAAAGTCGGTGGTGACTCTTGCTAACCGCAACATTTGCGATAAAACGTAAAACATCCCTAGTCAGTTCTCCCACCGTATCACAGAACTGGCGACTCTGTTGGGGAAATTCTTAAAAGTGGGGTTACCTTAGTGCTAGATCACCTTTATTTGCTTTCATTGTTTGACTTGTATGCTTTAGATTTTGGTTTTTTTATTTGGGCTTGTTTAAATCCTCTACCCAGATTTGGTATACCTTATAGGTAAGTAGCAATACATTGTGGAAATTGTGCGGGGTATACCGACATGGTCTAAGAAATGGCTACGTTAGTGCGACATATTTGTGGGTACGGGTAGCCCTTGAGTATTCAAGGAGAATACATGGCCGCTGAGTGATGTCATGAAGCACTAACTGACTTTTAGAACCTTTACTTGACCAACTTGGCCATTAGGACGTAGTGAGATGACCGGCTTTGGTGCAGTCCAAAGTTGGTAGATATTCGATACTACACTCATTGAGCTTTGGCATTTCGGGATATTTTTATCGTCGTGAAAGAGGCTTGCGCTGAAACAATGCCCGAGAAGACAAATCAGTGATATTGAGGTCCCTTAGAACCCGATTACTATTTCTAGGATAGGTTTGAGTCAACTAAACTTCAAGAGGGTACTTACCTGTGAGACTCCATGAAAGCCTAAACCTAATGAATTGTTTGTATATACATGACATCATAAACATCATAACATCATACTCATAATCACTAACCATTTCAAGGATTTTTGGGATTTATCTTTGTTCTGTTTTGTAGGAACACTATCCAAGTCAATCTCGTAAGGATTCCTCCTCAACTCAAAGAGTTAGCATCAAGGGTCCATGAGAACTCTTCATTCAACGAAAGACATGGTCGCCTCCTAAACTTAGTTACCTCCAACACTGATGAAGATATAGGTGCTCTTCCAATTCTTTGATCCTCTACACCATTGCTTCACTTTTCCTGATTATCAACTTGTGCCAACTTTGGAAGAATTCTCTCAACTTTTGAGGATTCTCATTCTCAATCAACTACCCTTCAATGGTACAGAAAGAGATCCAAAACCTGAAGAGATTTCCCAAGCACTACACTTGCAACAATCTGATGTCACAACTAATTGGGAAACAAGGAGTGGTGTCAAAGGTTTCTTGGCCAAGTTCTTGTTTGAGAAAGCTCAAGATTGTTGGAACTCCTTGGACCTACAATATTTTGAATAAATTTTGGCCCTTCTCATCTATGGGATGGTTTTGTTTCCAAACCCTGACCAACTCATAGACGTAAGCGCTGTCAAAATATTCATGTCTCGCAACCCGGTGCCTACTTTGTTGGGAGACATCCTACATTATTTTCACTCTCGCACTATGAGGAAGAGAGGAATCCTCATGTGTTGCACTCCTTTCTTGGAAAGATGGTTTATTTCACATCTTCCACGATCTGTGTTGAAGAATGAGCAAGGTTTGAGGTGGTCCCATAAGTTGATGACCCTCAGACATTCAGATGTTCATTGGTGTTCCTGATCTTTGGAGAATGTTATTTTCATCGACCGTTATGGAGAATTCCCTAATGTCCCCTTACTTGGAATTATAGGAGGTATCACTTACAACCCCTACTTAGCCTTACGACAATTCAGTCATGCCCAAAGGGATGGTCCACATGAGATGCTAATTCAAGGAGTGGTATTCGACTACGAGAACGACGATCAAAGATACCGCCAGAGGTTTATCCGAGCTTGGAGGATGGTGAGCAAAATGGATAGTAAGATGATGGTACACAATAATTCCACTCCCATTGAGCCTTACCTTAAGTGGTTACGAACTCGAGCTTAGAAACTTGTGATGCCTTATCCCTCCATCTTACCAGTCATCATGGAACCTGTGGTCGAAGGAGATGTCCTCCATCCAGACTTGCCTACTTCTCTCGAAGACTTGTAAAAGGTTTGGATTTATCTTACGGAAGAACGAGATACTTTCGAAGCTCAATTTTATGCTAGTGAGAAGAGTGTCTTGGAGCTTACAAAGCAGCTACAAGAAGAGAAAAGTGTGAACGCCTACCTTGCGCCGAAGAGGATGCGTTCACTCTTTTTATCTTAGAAAGTTATTTTGTAAGCCCAAAAGGCATGATTATAATCTTTTCAATCTAATTAATGAAAATTGACGTTTGTTTACTCTTTTGTCTATACAAATTTAAATCTCAGTAAATCCTTGAAATCATCTGCATGTACATCCTCCATGCATCATAGCATGACAGGTTTTCATATAACATGTTTCCTTATCTTTCTGCTGTTTATTTCAGCAAGATGGATCTAGAGAAAACTGTGAAGGATCTCCAGGTGCAAAACTCTAAATTCCAAGAGACTCTATTAGCCCTAGCCAAGGGGCAGCAAGACATGATGGCATTGCTGGAAGTTAAGAAGAAGCCCAAGAAGAAAGCTCTACTCAACATGGGAAGAAGGTTCAAGGAGACATTCCGTCAGATCCCGGTAGGGGAAGATTCATCTGAAGTAGACGAGAATCAGATTGGTGTGGTTAAGAGTACCCGGGTTGACTGTGTTAATGATCAAGCGTCTGATGATGATTATTTCGACGAGAAGTATCCACCCGCCGATGTCAAATACAAGCAGTTAGAAGACAAATTGAAAGCTGTTGAAATCCAAGCCGTCCCCGGTTTAGACTTTGATGATTTGGGTTTGATCTCTAGAGTAGTCATTCCCCATAAATTCAAAATAGCAGTCTTTGCAAGGTACGATGGAGTTTCTTGTCCAAAACTTCACATGAAATCTTATGTGCACAAGATACAGCCGCACACTGCTGATAAGAAACTTTGGGTTCACTTTTTCCAAGAGAGCTTGGCCGGAATGCAACTTGAATGGTTTTATCAGTTAGATGGTTCCCGCATCAATACTTGGGAAGATTAGCTACCGCATTCTACCATCAGTATCAGTATAACGCCGACTTGGCGCCAACGAGGGTTAAGTTACAAGATATGACTATGGGAAAGAACGAGTAATTTAAAGAATATGCACACAAGTGAAGAGACTTTTCTAGTAGGGTTCAATCACCCTTGACTGATCGGGAGCACATTGACATGCTCATGGGAATTTTATCTAGTCCTTTCTTTAATTTTTTGGTTGGCTTCTCTTCTTCTGGTTTCACCGAATTAATCTTAATCGGTGAAAGAGTTGAAAGCGGCATCAAAAGTGGGAAGATCTTTGTGGCATCTACCTCCACTTCCAATCCTGTCAAGAAACATTTTGCTGCAAAGAAGGAAATCAATGATGTGTACAAGGCAAGGGCTCGTACCAAGAAGAATGATCACCCGTCTGGTAATGTTGTCTGAATCTCCAATCCAACTCCTACTCCAAGACCATCTGCAAATCATCAATATTTTGAAACTCCAAGAAGACAATTTACGAGGTTAGGCATGTCATTATCCCAAGCCTTACAACATTTAATCAAGGCTAATTGGGTGACATTGCACGACCCTCCTGCCAACCCTGATACCTCTTCACCAAAGTATAATTCGAACGTTAAATGTGCTTATCACTCAAGCAGCCTCGGGCATAAGACTGACCAATGCTGGGCCTTGACGAACAAAATTTAGGATTTGATTGATAACAAGACTATTGAGTTTGACCCTCCCCCGACTCCGAATCTAATCACGGCACCTATGCTGAAACATGACAAGGGTGTTAATGTTGTTGAAGATACAATTTATGTTGCCTCTGTTAAAGAATTGACTACTCCGCTGAATATCATCAAAAGGAATCTGTTTAAAGATTGGATTTTCCCTGGCTGTGTAAGAGATTGTGTGTGATGTACAAGACAACTCAATGGATGTGAAGGGCTGAAGAAAGACATTCAATGCATGATGGATAGCCACGAAATTCTATTTGAGAAGACCCCACTTGCCAAAAGTTTGACTAATAAATGTGAAGATATCTCCATTATCACCATCTCAAACAAGCCTCTTAGGATCTCCTCCAAAGGTCCTAGTAGGATTTCAAATGAACCCACTGTTGCTCCCTTAATAATTACCAATCCCGGAACAATTCCCTACTCTTCAAACAAGGCATTGCCACGGAATTATGGTGTTGAGGTGTTTTATCATGGGATAAAACAAGACGCTTGGACCCGAAGAAGAAAAAGCTGATGATGTTAGTAACATAACTGGCTCAAGCAAAGTAACCAGAACTGGGAGAATATTTTCACCCAATATCTCACCACCAGTTGTTACAAAGACGCCCATCCGCATTAATGCTTCCAAGCCAAGTACTGATACAAGAGGGAAGGAGAACGTTGTTGAGCTAGTCGTGACAGAAATACCCGCCAAGGATGTTGCTAATGGAGAACCCTCCGCTCGTGAGATGGACGAGATCTTGAAGATAGTAAAAATGAGTGACTTCGAGATTGTGGACTAGTTGGGGAAAACCCCTTCTAAGATTTATATTCTGTCATTTCTACTCTATTCTGATGCACATGCTCGGACATTAATCAAGTTCTTGAAAAAGGTTCATGTCCCTCATGAGACCACAACAGACCAATTTGAGAATTTCATGGCAAGCCTGACAGTTGATAATGGCTTGGGATTTTCATATGCTGACCTAAAACCATTAGGGAAGAACCACAATAAATCTCTACATGTTCCAATCGAGTGCA
The DNA here is from genome assembly GCA_948472305.1 of Vicia faba. Classification (NCBI taxonomy): domain Eukaryota; kingdom Viridiplantae; phylum Streptophyta; class Magnoliopsida; order Fabales; family Fabaceae; genus Vicia; species Vicia faba. The sequence goes on from OX451740.1 coordinate 1,261,294,146, forward strand.
AGGGGACCACCCTAGCACATGTTCTAGTCGACACTGGTTCTTCTCTAAACGTGTTACCCAAGGGGGCGTTAGACTGTCTAGACTGTGAAGGTTTAGTCTTGAAGCCAAGTGATATCATTGTAAGGGCATTCGTTGGATCAAAGAGGATAGTTCATGGGGAAGTAGATCTTCCAATCAAGGCGGGCTCCCAAATTTTCAATTCCACCTTCTACATCAGGGATATATGTCCTACCTATTCTTGTCTGTTGGGTCGCCCTTGGATCCATAAAGCTGGGGAAGTAACCTCAACTCTCCATCAGAAACTCAAATATCCAGTCAAGGGAAGAATTGTCACCGTCTGTGGAGAAGAAGAGTTTATGGTAAGCCACCTCAACTCTTTCAAGTACGTAGAGATGGATGGAGAATTCATTAAGACCCCGTGTCAAGCCTTTGAGGTCGTGCCACCAATGATTTTTGCTACCAAATGTTCCTGATGAGTCCAAAATTGTTAATGTCGTGCCAAAGATAGTTTCAGTCAAAGATGCTCTTGCTATAATTGAAGAAGGAAGTTGTGATACTTGGGGGAAACTCCTCGATATCCCGTTTAAAGTGGACATGTTTGGTTTGGGCTTCACTGTCAAGGCTCAGAAGGAAGTGAGGCGTGCTCGTGCTGGAAAGCCACCTCTCCACATTGGAAGCCATGAAGTCAATGTTATGGGTGATTCTGATGAAGAAACTGCATTTGAAGATTGGGTGTATCCAACTACAATGGAGCTGAAGAATTGGCATGCAAAGGACTTTGTGCCCATCTCCTTCATTGAGGAGTAATCTACTTGTTATTGATTTTCTTTCAATTCAAGAACATTTTTGTGTGAAATATTTAACAATGACTTTTAAGCCATGTTCCTGGCCCGAGGAACTTTGGTCCATTTCTCAAGGGTTTTATTTATGTTCATCTAATCATATGATCATTCAGTACATTGGACTCTTTTGCATTCAAATATTTGTGTTCATTGTCTTTCTTTTCTTTCAAATACATTTTTCAAAATAGCCATGTATCTTACATGCATACACACACACACACTTGCAGGTCCTCATCCACTCTCGATCTTATTGTTAATGACTCTACTATTGCCAACTATGACTTTGAATGCTCAATCAACCAAGCCGAAGATGAATGCGAGGAAGATTATGAAATACCGGGAGAACTAGCCAGACTTCTATTACCAGAGGAAAAAGCTATTCAACCGCATGAAGATTCAGTTGAAGTCATTAATCTGGGTACTGAGGCAGACAAAAGGGAAATCAAGATCGGCGCTAACTTGGAAAGCAGTGTCAAGAGCAGGCTGGCTCAGATGTTGCATGATTGTGTGGAAGTATTTGCTTGGTCTTATGAAGAAATGCCTGGGTTGGATACTGACATCGTAGTTCATTGTTTGCCGACAAAAGAAGATTGTCCTCCTGTCAAACAAAAGGTTTGTCGCATGAGGCCTGACATGTCTGAAAAGATTAAAGCTGAAGTGATGAAACAATTTGATGTAGGGTTCCTAGCTGTGATATCCTATCCCCAATGGGTTGCCAATGTGGTGCCAGTACCAAAGAAAGACGGAAAAGTTTGCATGTGCGTAGGCTATAGGTTCTGAATAGGGCAGGCCCTAATGATGATTTCCCTCTACCACACATTGACGTCTTGGTCGATAATACTGCTCAGCATAAAGTCTTCTCATTCATGGATGGCTTCTCAGGTTATAATCAGATAAGGATGGCTCCTGAAGACATGGAGAAAACCATTTTCGTCACATAATGGGGTACCTTTTGCTACAAGGTCATGCCGTTCGGATTGAAGAATGCAGGTGAAACATATCAAAGAGCTATGGTAGCTTTGTTTCATGACATGATCCATCATGAAATAGAGGTATATGTGGATGATATGATTTCCATATCACAAACTGAATAGGAACATCTCGATCACTTGTACAAACTATTCGAAAGGCTGAAAAAGTACAAGCTAAGGTTAAACCCTAACAAGTTCACGTTTGGAGTACGATCTGGAAAGCTTCTAGGTCTTGTTGTCAGTAATAAAGGCATTGAAGTAGATCCTGCCAAGGTAAAGGCAATCCAAGAAATGCCAGTCCCCCACTCTGAAAAGGAAGTTAGAGGATTCTTGGGTCGTCTCAATTACATCGCCCGCTTCATATCTCACTTGACTGCTACTTGTGAGCCAAACTTCAAAATCTTGAAGAAAGATCAGGTGGTCCGATGGAACGATGAATGCCAAGCTGCCTTCAACAAAATCAAAGAATATCTGCAAGAACCTCCAATTCTCATGCCTCCAGTTGAAGGAAGACCCTTGATCATGTACTTGACAGTACTAGAGAATTCTATGGGGTGTGTTTTTGGCCAACATGATGAGTCTAGCCGAAAAGAGCATGTTATTTATTACCTGAGCAAAAAGTTTACCGACTATGAAACTAGATATTCACTGCTCGAGAAAACTTGTTGCACTCTCGCATGGGCTGCTCGCCGGCTAAGATAGTATATGTTGACTCATACCACTCTGTTGATTTCTAAGATGGACCCAATCAAGTACATCTTCGAGAAACCTGCCCTTTCCGGACGGATAGCCAGATGGAAAATGATCTTGACTGAGTACAACATTTAATACACAACACAAAAGGCCATCAAAGGAAGCGTACTAGCTGATCATTTGGCCCACCAAGCTGTTGATGATTATTAGTCCATGAACTTTGACTTCCCTGATGAGAACATCATGCTGGTAACCGATTGCGCGAAACCTGGACCATATGAAGGACCTGAACAAGGATCCCAATGGACTATGGTCTTCGATGGGGCTTCCAACGCTTTGGGTAACAAAATTGGTGTTGTGATCATCTCTCCTAAAGGTTGCCACACTCCTTTCACTTCTAGACTATGCTTTGATTGCACGAACAATATGGTTGAATACGAAGCGTGCATTTTAGGTTTGAAAGCTTCCATTAAATTGAGAATCAAACATTTGAATGTGTTTGGGGATTCCGCTCTAGTGATCAGCCAAGTAAAAGGATATTGGGACACTAAGCACCCTAATCTCATCCCTTACAAGGAACTTGTGCTATCCCTAATTCCCTACTTCGAAGAGATCACCTTTGATCACTTCCCTAGGGAAGAAAATCAGTTGGCTAACGCTTTAGTACCCATGTCTTCAATGTTTAAGGTCATATGGGACAACGAAGCCCCTATGATTACAATTGAGAGATTCAACGAACCTGCACATTGTTTCGAACTCGACACTGACACAAAAAAGTCATGGTACCATGAGGTGATGAGATACCTTGAAGCACAAGAGTATCCCGAAGGAGCATCTATCAATGACAGAAAGTTATTACGAAAATTTTCAGCTAAATTCTTCTTAAGCAACAGAATATTGTACAAACGCAACCATGATTCAACTCTACTCCGATGTGTGGACAAGAAGGAGGCAGAGGAAATTGTGGAAGACATGCATGATGATCTCTTTGGTACTCACTCAAGTGGACATACGATGGCTAAGTAGATCTTGAGAGTTGGCTACTATTGGTCAATAATGGAGACTAATTGCCATCATTCAAGAACTTGTCACAAATGCCAAATCTATGCTGACAAGGTCCATGTGCCTAATATCCCTCTGAACGTCATGACCGCTTCGTGGCCATTTGCAATGTGGGGCATTGACATGATTGGAGAAATCAATCCCACTGCTTCAAATGGAAATCGCTTCATTCTGGTTGCTATTGACTATTTCACCAAATGGGCCGAAGCCGCCTCGTTTTCCTCAGTCACCAAGAATGCGGTAGCCAGATTCATCAAACACAACCTTATCTGCCGATATGGTATCCCCAAAAGGATCATCGCTGACAATGGGACTAACCTTAATAATGATATGATTACTGAGCTTTACACTCACCAGCCTCCCCCACTGGATCACAATATAGGCGCTCGGCTCCCTGTTTTTGGGCCTGGCATTTTGCTTGTTTCATACTCCCTAATTCATTTTCATACATCCTGGCCCATTTCATTTTTCTTTTACTATTTTTTTTTGTTTAAACATTTTTATTTTATCAAAATAAAATCATAATATCACAAAAATGTTATATCTAGGTTTTCACTTAATTAAACTAATTTTTGACATTGAAAATTAATTTATTTTAATTACCCTTTTGTTTTATTTTTATTAATTAACTTGTAAATTAGGGATTTCATTATTCTTTTTTTTACACACATTAAAAATATTTGCCTAAATCAAAAATCCAAACAAATAATACTTTTCTAAAATACTTAAATCATCTTAGTTTTTATTAATTAAATTATTTTCATGATAAATTAATTAATTTTCTTCACACATTTCTTTTAATTTGTAAATAAATTAGAATTAGGGTTAACTTCTAATTTATTTTCTTTCAAATTTCAAACATTTTTCTCAAATTAAAAAATACCAAAAAAAAACATTTTCTTAACAAATTTCTGTTCTTAATTAATTTAATCTAGGCTTAGCTTTATGTTAATTTTCTTTTGCTAATTTAATTAACTTAGAATTTAGGATTAATCTCTTTTTATTAGCTTTAAAACCTTTTCATGAAAACGCATAAAGTTTTTTAACTTAATTTCCTTCTTAATTAATTTAGGTTTAAATCTTGTTTATTTTTCATTAATTATTTTCTTAATTAGGTTTAGGTTAAAACCCTTTCATGAAAACCAAACAAAAATCATTTCTTTTTATCCATTTTTGTATTTGTACATTATTTTTCAATTCTTGTACATTTATTCAATATGGTTGTAATAGTTAATTAGATTTAATTTTCTTGCAAATCTCCCATTTGTAAATTTGTATACCCCCTCCCCTAATAATGTAATAGCTTAGTATTTTTACTTTCCGCAATTTATCACTTTATATAAATGCTAGTAATTAGGGTTTGTATGGAAAGACTAAAATCAACAAGTTAGCACACCCTAATTCAAGATAAAACAAGCATGTAAATCAAACACATTTGCACACTTTCACCCTTAGGGTAATTCCACTTTGTTTCCTTACAAAAATGGTCATGTTATACATGTGGGATATCTTAGCCAAAAACAATAAAAAATACAAGGTCATAGTCCCTCGATGACGCTATCAAATGTTGCATTTCAAAATGATCTTAGTCCCTCAAAGAGAATTGCTAAGATATTTCACAACATTGCTATCATGGTTATACAATTATCCACGCCCGTCCCTTTACATCCAAAGATAAGGCTTCTTATCAAATCAATGGTAAGATAGCAATATCAAAGGAAAAGAAGAAATGAACTAAGACTTTTGAGTAGGTAGATTGTTACTAGTTGCTTGCTCATTTTCAAATCAAACACTCCTTGCTTATTTTCAAAACAAACACCAGCACACATTCAAAACCTTTTCCAAACATGAAATATTTTCAAAAGCTCAACACTTTGTATACGTTCTTACGAACGAGAACTATTACAAAGTTTGCCTAAATGAAGGGGCCTTTTCAAAATACTTTCAAAAACCACACAAAGCACATTTTCAAACAAAAGCAAGTGATCTAGAAAGAAACTAAGAGAACATAGATAACTATGGATGAAAAGGGTGCTAATAACTTCCCTTTTCATAATCTACCCCCCGAACTCAAGAAATAATCTCAAAGGTCTTTCCTGTTCTTTTCAGCCTTTCCTTTTGGATAAAAGAAAATTCAGTGGCGACTCTTGCTAACCGCAAAATTTGCAATAAAACGCAAAACATCCCAAGTCAGTTCTCCCACCGTATCACAACAGTACACCCCAAATTCCACTATCATGATATCGGTTGTACTATTCGCAGAAGTTGTTCTCCTATTGTCGTACGCTAACTACTGCAAGCAGCATGTATAGGAAAGAGATGTTTCGTATTGTTCCAAACCTCTCTTGAATATATATGTTGGAAATCAACCATTGGAAGGAGAAAATACATCTTTATCCTTACAATAACTTTTTTCATCAGAAGGCTATATAAGAAGACTAAAGCTTCAAATTCAAATTGAGGAAGACGACAATGTCGAAGTCCATATAACATTGTTGCTCTTAATAGAAAATATCTTACAACGTCAAAGAGGTGAAATGAAGAAGCAGGGAGTTGTTTCTCATAACTTGATCAAGAAAGAAAGAAGATGAAGAAGAAGAATTCTACAAGGCGCTACTCAAATTCTTATCAAATACATCTTGGTAGAAATATGAAGAAGCAAGAAGTTGTTGATCATAGCTTGATCAACGAAGAAGATGAAGAAGAAGAAACATTACAAAATTCTAATCTATGTAGATCAATGTAAAAACACAAGAGTTATTGCTCAAATTATGTTATAGTTTATCATTCTTCATGTAAATTGTTTGAACACAAGATTTTTTTATCATAATTGAGTTAAACAATATGTACTTAAACTAGGAGTAATCTTCTTGTTAAGAAGAACTATTGTAATCTCGAGAAAAATAATTATGTTTAGAATTGGTGGTTCCTTGAGAGACTCGGTTGAGTCATGATTCTCAAAAAGACTTTGGCTACGGTCCTCATAGATGAAATTCTGTTAAGAAAGACCAGGTTGGTCATAATTTTTAAGCGATCCTTGATCGTTATATCTTGTGGAGATCACTGAATGTATGATTGTATTGTTCCTTGAGAGACTCAGTTGAGTTAGGATTCTCAAGAAGGAATAGGCCGTGGTGTTTGCAGAATTGGAAATAAGGATCAACTGAACTTGTTGGGGTTGTCAGCAAGGTTGATCAGACTTATTATGGTAAATTGTAATCATATTTGGTTATAGTGGATTAAGTCCCTGTTGAAGGAAAAATCACTTGAGGAGGGTGGACAGAAGTAGCCTAGTTAGAGGTAAACCTGGATAATTGAATGTGTCTCTTCATATTTCTAGCATTCTATATTCTTTCATAGTTTAATTGAATAGTTTTCTAAATGGGAATAAGTTTCTAAAACCCAATTCAAACCCCTCATTTCTTGTGTTTTTTCTCTACCTTCAATTGGTATCAGAGTTTGGCTCTGTTATAGATTTTTTAATCAAACACTTAACCGTGTAGAGAGATCTAGAAATAGAAAAACTATGAATGTTATAGATTGAAATGAAAGAAATAAAGCAATATCAAACATTCAGTTTATCAAAAAAATCATCAAGGTTCTGAAAAATGTTTCAAAAATATTGAGAACAAGATGCATCAAAAGAAATTCTCTCAACCATCAGCTGAGAAAATCATGAGAAGAAATCATCAGAGGACTGCAAAAGAAATAAATATCTTGCATGTACGGAACGATAGACGGATAAACTCTAGAAAGAGAAGACGCAAGCTCTGAGAAGCATGAATGGGACAAAATTTCATGACTTTCAAGAATCACTTGAGAAGTTATTAGAAACAGACCCAAGAAGCGACTACAAGTGTTATCTAAACTCTCTATTATATTTTATGATTTAATTTATTGATTGATTTGATAAGACATTCATTTACACATATTTATCATTACATCGTAAAGTGTCACAACGTGTTTTGAAATGTTCTCTTGAAACTAGTTCTAGGTCATTATTATTTTCCTTGCTTGTATGATTATGTATCTTAGTAGTCCTTTCAAAATAATTTATAAATAATAACTTAGTTCACTCTCACACATATTTATCACTTCGCTTCCCCCTTATTTTTTTAAACCCTAAAAATTTCCTAGAGCAGTTATGAATTCTCAGAACAAAATTGTTCATGAAAGGCCTCCACTTCTTCACTCCAAACCTTTTCCTCATCTTCTATTAACATCACATGAACATAGTCAAGAGAGTATAAAAGAACAACCTTATAATACTCTTGAAGTCACCATGTCCACATATATGGATTCCTTAACTATTCTTTGTGAACCTCTTGTAAATTTTCAAAATATCAAGAATAACAATTTCGATCATTCAGCTGATGTATTGAAGCAAGGATGTAGAAACTACTTCAGTCTTTTAAATGGACTTGTTATCCTTCATATTATGAGAGATTTTTAGATTCATGCAAAATCATCCACCTATCAAGTAGTCTTGTTTGTTAAAGGGAAGAAAGTCATCATCAATGAACAAATCACTCCAAGAATTCTTGATCATGATGAGAAATGGATAAGATGTTATGAAGCAAATACTAGATGGTCAGATCCAGTAGAAATTTATGAAGATATATTCAAAAGAAAAAGGGCTTCGAAGACATATGGTCTTCATGATAATCTAAGGAGTTTGGCCAAAATCCTTGTGTCAACAATTATTCAAGAATATACAACGAAATATGAAGACTGCATACCTAGAGATCTTCTATATATGTTGTATTTCATTTCCTTAAGGTTTTGTGTAAATCTTCCCTTTCTTCTATTTTATCATTTGAGAGATAATGTGAGAAATACAAGAGAAGAAAGTGATAGAAAGAAGCATTACATTCCTCTAGGAAGATTCATCTCCTACATCGTAAAAGAAAGTATTGAACTGGAATATTTGGATGAAAAAGACTTTGAGATGAATTTTTGGGAAGCCTTTAATGCTGCAAATCTGGTAGAAATGGGAATTCTTGAAAAACTATCTAAACCACCGGAAGAGAAGACTATGGAAGTTGATAGTTCAAGTAAGTCTTTACAATTCACCACCCAGAATCAAAATGACAGTCTGAAGGTAATGATTTCCTTCATGAACTCTAGCATAGAAGCGAATCATGCTGAAGTAAGAAACTAGAAGGGTAAGAAGCCACATACCTTTCCGCCGGATGAGAATCTATCGAGTAAGAAAATACAGATTTTTGGAGCTATGTTTCAAGACTTTGAGTCTTCACAGAAAAAGAAGAAACAAAAGAAAAAGGGAACTTTAATTGAAAACACTACCACAACAACTACAACTGTACATTTCCTATCTAATTACGAGCCTTTTGACTCCCACTCTATTGCCATTCCTTCTGGTTCTGATCTATGGAGTTTTGTCTCAACTATCCCTCCATCCAATCCACTATACTCCACAACTGTTACTATCTTACCCCCTCCAAAATCTACATCTTCACTCACTCCAAGCATTTCTCAAACAATTCCTTTAGAAACCTTTATCCCAACCACCACCATCACACAAATCACTTCCTGGTTAGAATTTGTTGGCTCTTTGGTTGAAAACTTAATCGGTTGTTCTAAAAACCTTCCGCTTATTATTTCAAATATGTCATCTGCTTTGATAACTTCAGTTTCTTTTTTCTCAGAAACTTTTCATGATTTTGAAATAATCACTTCAACCCTACAAACTTCAACAACCCTTTCGGAAGCTTTTGATCCTTCCCCACCAAATCTTTTCAGTAATCAAAATTCATTAATCAACTCCACCGAACTAGAAGAGGTTCCTGCTGAAGTAATTACTTTTGACCATCAAAGATCTGACATTTCAACTCTGTGTTTTGAAGATGTCATCTCGCTTTTCAAAGAAAATGCTTTGGGAAAGGTTGAAAAACACTGTAACTTATCTGGCTCAAGTATTGATTCCTCTTATCTAGGCAACACTTGGGATAAGTTTAGCAGATGGATAAATGCTAAATTTATCAATCTAGAATCTTTCTAATCAGAACAAAGATAAGTATGTTATTGAAGTTAAAGAAAGTGCTCTAGCTCTAGAAGCTAAGAGAGCAGCTGAGAAAGAAGCGATTGAGAAAGAGCCTGCAAAAAGAGAAGCTACCAGAAAGGAATAAGTTGAGATTGAAGAACTTTATAGGAAAAGTTCCGGCTTATTTCCTAAGCTTATAAAGTCAATGAAGGAGATGTAGAAGGAACAAGTGATGGTCAGAGAGATGTTGTCCAATCAAACATAATTCAACAACTTCATTAAGGACTTTATTAGAAAGTTTGAACAAAACAACCAAAACACTTTCTAACCTGAGGCACCTTATTATTTGAAATTCTAGCTGTCAGATGTCGGATATCCTAAGATATGTCGAGACACCGGATCCGACTTCAACATGCAATAGCAAGATATATAAACAAAAAAAACAGTACTGAAGGTAAATAACACACAAACATGTTTACCCAGTTCAGAGCAACTCTCATACTCTGGGGGCTACCAAGTCAAGAACGAAATTAACTAGATAGTATCAATTTGTACACCACACAGCAAACATACCAGTTTACAATCTACACACTTAATCACTATCGTTTGCTTAATCTCTACCTAAGACACGCCTAGGTATGAGGCCCTCCTCAAATCCCTCTCCAATCACACTCAGCGAATGGAGCAACTCTAAACACGATAGAGAACAAAAATAGGAAGTCACTCTTCCAAGTGATGACACACAAATATGTGATATTTCTGGCTTGATATACACCAAATATTTCTCATACTTTAGTTTGAATTAAATTATTTTATAATTATTATGCAGGTATTTTTCTATTTTTGCAGATATGCACTGAGCCGAAAACTTTTGAAGAAATGAAGAAAAAAGGGTGCAAAAAGTAGTAAAAGAGCCTAAGGAGAAGAAAACAGCCCAAAAGCCCATTACCCATGTGAGCACGTGGCCCACATGCAAACAAGCCCTGACGACCGTCAAGGGGTTGTGACGAACGTCACGCTCCATGAAGACCAAGTGACGATAGTCACTTGCGTGTGACGAACGTCACAGCTTACAACTCCACTATCTCCTCATCAAACAGACAGAAACACGTTCAAAGCACAATCCAACGAGTTCCTACATTCTCTCACCCACTCAGTCAAAAGAGCAAGGAACGTGACAAGTTAATGGCCCTATTATTTCTCAAAGGAAGAATTCAACTGTTCCTACATTTTCGAAAGCAAGGAATCAAGCAAGCACTATAAATAGAGCAAGAGACCACAGTAGAAAGGGTTCTTCCGTTTTTGGCGAGAAAGTTTAGAGATTTTATTAAGCATAATATTATTTTCAGCATTATTTTCTTTTCAACATTATTTTCTTTTCAGCATTATTTTCTTTTCCGAGTTATTTATTTCCAGCATTATTTTCTTCTGTACGGTTAAATATATTCTCTGATCGAAGCAAAGCCTACAATTTGTGCAGGAGTGTTTCTATCTTCAGAGTTATTACCAGGTTTATGTTTACAAATTCTTATTTCTTATTAATTAATATAATTATGTTTATTTTTGTTTGTCCTTTAATTTATTCTGCGATTTGGTTTAATATTATGTCAGGCTAGAAATCTTATACAGGTATGTAAAGTCAATCAACCGAGGGAACGAGTAACTTAGTCGGGACTATTTTTACTACGAAACTTTCTTTTCTGGCCTAAGTTACTATTTTTCAAATCAATAAATTGTTTTATTACGGAAGTAAAAAATAGATAGAGGTTAGGGTCAACAAAGCGAAAGTTTGAGATCTTTTAACTAGACAGTAGTAATTAGGCATTGGCTTAAAATACAACAGAAGCACTTTAAAGTTAATTAAGATTTTGTTTAGTTTCCAAAAAGTGTTTTTAACTCCTGCGGGATGGAAGAAGCGTACGTTAGGATTTAACTGCATAGCCTAGATCAACAAAACGACAGTGTGAGACGAGGGTTTTTAAACTAGATAGGTTTTACTGAAAACTATTTTGAAAACATAAAGACGCCCGACAGGTCGCTAGTTCCCGAGGTAAGACTAATGCATACTGGTAATTTAGTTCATTGATTATTAAAATACAACTTAATTTAGTGATTAGTTTCCCTACAACCCAAATCAAATATTCATTAGCTTTAGATTTACATAGTAACAATAGAAAATGGTAGATCGATTCATCAGTCTCTGTGGTTCGATATCTTTTAAAACTACTCGACAAGACTGTGCACTTGCAGTCCGAATCATTGGATACATAAGTATAAATCCCACGGTCAAGTTTTTGGCGCCGTTGTCGGGGACTGATTTAAGTCGATATCACTACTCTTTTGTTACACAGTAGAGACTAGAGCAAAAACTTCTTTCTTTCTTTTCTATCTTTATTTTTTTTTTCTTTTTTAATTTTGTATGCCAAACACTCGTTCACAAGACGAGCCGTTATACATACAAATCAACGATATCGAGCGTTATCTCAGGCTTAGACGCCGCATTCAAGAGTACCATCTCTTGCATAACACTCAACCTCGTCAATCACTCGAACCTCCTGTTTCTCCACCAACCGAAGAAATGGATGCAAATCCTGCTCCATGCCCACTCAAATTCTATGCCATACCCTCACAAGATGAACCACATAATAGCATTGTTGCCCCTCCGATTGAGGCTAACAACTTTGAACTGAAACCCTCTTTGTTATCCACTGTGAAACAAAACTAGTTCTCTGGTGGGTCGATGGAAGACCCTAATCTTCATCTATCAATATTTCTACAGTACGCAGATACAATCAAGAACAATGGGGTCAGTTAAGAAGCAATAAGACTTCGTCTTTTCCCTTTCTCTCTAAGAGACAGAGCAAGAGCTTGGCTCCAATCTCTACCCGCAAACTCAGTCACTACATGGGACGAGCTGAAGAAAGTTTTTCTTGCGAGATATTTTCCACCAAGCAAAACAGTTATGCTAAGATCTCAGATAAGCAATTTTAGACAAAAGGAGAGTGAATCCCTTTTCGATGCTTGGGAAAGATACAAAGATCTGATGAGACTATGCCCACATCATGTCCTGGAAGAATGGTGATTATCCACACCTTCTATAATGGTCTCCTCTACAATATAAGATTAACAATAGACGCTGCCGCAGGTGGCGCACTTATGGACAAATCCTACACCACTGCCTATGCTCTAATTGAAAGTATGGCCCAAAACCACTATCAGTGGGGAAGTGAAAGAGGACACACAGACAAAGGTACTACAGAGAAAGCACCGACAAAAGGAGGAATGTATGAGATAAGCGACCTAGACAGTGTCCATGCTAAGGTAAATGCCCTCACCCTAAAGATTGATAATTTGACTGCAATACCTCCAGCCACCGTGGCTGCCATAACTCCCAATTGCGAAATATGCGGAGTACCTGGACATCTAGTCACAGAATGTAAGATCTTGGCAGGAACTCTAGCTGACCAAGTGAATTATGCTCAAGGAAACCCTTACTCAAACACGTACAACCCTGGATGGAAAAATCACCCAAATTTCTCATATAAAAACCCCAATGCGTTGTATGCTCCAAACCAAGCACCTGCCGTACCACCTGGATATCAGAAAGCCCCTGCAAATGCTCCTAGTGCACCTAAAAAATCAAACTTAGAACTGATGATGGAGAACTTCATAGCCACTCAAGCGCAAACAAATAAAGACGTCCAAAATCAAAACATACACACTAATGAGCAGATAAAACAATTAGCAAACAAAATAGATGCTTTGGCCACCCACAATAAAATGTTAGAAACCCAAATATCTCAAGTGGCTCAACAACAAGCACCTACAGCCGCACCAGCCGATACGTTTCCCGGTCAACCACAACCTAACCCAAAGGGGCATGCTCATGCCATCATATTAAGAAGTGGAACCGAGTTAGATGGACCGCCTGACCCAAGACTATCAAATCAAAGTATGTATAAAAAGGCTGAAACGTCAACTGAGAAGGAGAATCAATCAGAGAAACCAGAGGTAGACGAAGAAGATAAAGGAGGAGAGGCCTAAGAAAAAGAAAAACCCTATGTGCATCCATCGCCTTATAAACCCCAAATCCCTTTTCCTGGTAGATTAGCCAAACCCAAGAACGTAGGGCAATTTAAAAAATTTGTAGAACTTCTGAAAAAACTCAATATAACAATTCCTTTCACAGAAGTTATAACTCAAATGCCCTCCTATGCCAAATTCCTCAAGGAAATCTTATCTAACAAGAAAAAGCTAGAAGATAAAGAAATGGTAACGCTTACAGCAGAATGTGGCGCGATTATCCAGAACAAGATGCCTCATAAGCTGAAAGACCCCGGAAGTTTCTCTATACCATGCCATATAGGTAAGTTTGTCATAGACAAATCCCTGTGTGATCTAGGCGCTAGTATTAGCGTTATGCCTCTATCCATATGCAACAAACTGGAAATGGGTGAACTAAGACCGACAAAGATGTCAGTTTAATTAGCGGATCGCTCCGTCAAAAACCCAGTAGGAATCTTAGAAAATGTTCCTGTACGAATAGGCCAATTCTACATCCCTACAGATTTCATAATCATGGACATTAGAGAAGACGAAAGCACACCTATCATCTTAGGAAGACCATTATTAGCCACAACTGGAGCTATCATAGATGTAAAAAAGGGCAAACTAACCTTTGAAGTAGGTGAAGAGAAAGTCGAGTTTATTCTAACACAATTCTTACAAGTGCCCGCTATAGATGACACATGTTATCTGGTGGACATCGTTTATGAATGCGTAAGAGAAATTGAATGGGAACCAATACCTTGTTCCGAAACCATGAAGATTCCCACACCTCTTATATTAGAAGATAACGAATGGTGTCCTGAATACCGAGACGACAATCTGAGTGAATGCTTAGCTCTGACACCCGATCACATGCCTTTTCCAAGAAAACCAGCATTGGATCTTAAGCCATTACCTAAGACCCTCAGATATGAATTCCTTGACACCGAGTTAAAGCGACCTGTAATTGTCAACACGGACTTAGGACGACAAGAAACAGACAAATTATTACAAGTCTTAAGAAAATATCCCTCCGCCTTAGGATACAACATTACAGATCTCAAAGGAATAAGCCCTTCCATATGCATGCATCGTATTATGCTGGAGAACGACTGCAAATATTCTAGAGAACATCAACGAAGAATTAACCCAATATGGAGCACCGTAGTTAAGGATGAAGTTAAAAAACTTTTGAACGCTTGAATCATATACCCCATCTCTGATAGTCAATGGGTAAGCCCAGTCCACTGTGTACCAAAGAAAGGTGGTATAACAGTAACAATAAACAAAGCAGGCGAAGCTATAGCAGAACGAACTATAAGTGGAGCTAGAATGTGTATTGACTATAGGAAGCTAAACAAGGCCACCCGAAAGGACCATTTCCCTCTACCATTCATCGATCAAATGCTTGAACGACTAGCTAAGCACTCACATTACTATTATCTAGACGGTTACTCCGGATTCTTTCAAATCCCTATTCACCCCGATGACCAAGAGAAAACAACATTCACATGTCCTTATGGAACTTTCGCCTACCGACGAATGCCGTTTGGGTTATGTAATGCTCCCGCCACGTTTCAGAGATGCATGATGGCAATCTTTGCTGATTTCATAGACAACATTATGGAGGTATTTATGGACGACTTCTCTGTATGTGGAGAGAGTTTTGAAGATTGTCTGGTGAATTTGGAGAAAGTTTTGGAGAGATGCATAAAAGTTAACCTCGTTCTGAATTGGGAAAAGTGCCACTTTATGGTCAAACAAGGAATCGTACTAGGACACGTTGTGTCCGAAAAGGGGATTGAAGTCAATAAAGCTAAGATCAAAGTCATAGAAAACTTGCAACCCCCTAAAACAGTAAGAGAAATACGCAGTTTCTTAGGACACACCGGTTTCTACCGATGATTCATCAAAGATTTCTCGCAAATATCAAAACCTCTAACCACCCTCCTTATGAAAGACGTTGAATTTGATTTTGATGACAAATGCCTAAAGGCATTTAACCAACTAAAAACAGCCCTTGTATCCGCACCAATCATGCAACCACCCGATTGAAGACTTCCATTTGAAATCATGTGTGATGCAAGTGATTACGCCGTAGGTGCAGTCCTGGGACAACGAAGAGATAAGAAGCTTCATGCGATATATTATGCTAGTAGAACCTTGGACCATGCACAGATGAATTATGCAACAACGGAAAAAGAACTTTTAGCCGTAGTCTTCGCACTAGACAAATTTCGCTCTTACCTCGTAGGCGCAAAAATAATCATCTATACAGACCACGCAGCTATTAGATATCTCTTAACCAAGCAAGACTCAAAGCTGAGACTTTTGAGATGGATTCTGCTTCTACAAGAGTTCGATCTAGAAATTAAAGACAAAAAAGGTACCGAAAACGTGGTAGCCGACCATTTATCTCGAATGGAACAGCTGACACCAGAAGAAGTACCTATTAACAATGACTTCCCGTATGAACGTCTGATGGCTCAGATGGACGTAGGAAAAGCCAAAAAAGAACCGCCTGAATCAAATCCAAATCAACTGCTCTTAGGACTCGACACACAAGCTGCTAACAGCGATTCACGAGAAAGCCAAAACCAAATAAATAATGCTATACAAAAAGCCGTGGTCTCTATCCAAACCATACCATGGTATGCGGACATAGCAAATTACTTAGCTGCCAAAATCCTACCCCCTGATATGACTTATCAACAGAAGAAGAAATTCTTTCACGATTTGAAACATTACTTTTGGGATGAACCTTTATTATTTAAGAGGAGTGCAGACGGTATTTTCCGAAGATGCGTCCTGGAAAACGAAATAGAAAGCATTATTTCTCATTGTCATGATGCCCCTTACGAAGGTCATGCAAACACATCAAAGACATGCGCCAAAATTTTGCAGTTTGGCTTCTACTGGCCTAATTTGTGGAAAGATGTGCACATAGCCATCCTAAACTGCGACCGATGCCAACGCACCGGAAATATATCCAGACGCGATGAGATGCCTCAGACTGGCATCCTACAAGTGGAAGTCTTTGATGTATGGGGAATCGACTTCATGGGACCATTTCCATCCTCCTTCGGAAACAAATATATACTCGTGGCTGTAGATTACATTTCAAAATGGATTGAAGCAATAGCTTCTCCAACAAACGATACTAGAGTTGTGATTAAACTCTTCAAAACCATCATATTCCCAAGGTTTGGTGTACCCAAACAAGTTATTAGCGACGGTGGCTCCCACTTCATATCACGAATATTTGATAAACTCCTAACCAAATATGGGGTGAGGCACCGCGTCGCAACACCATACCACCCCCAAAGAAGCGGACAGGTGGAAGTCTCAAATTGAGAAATAAAACAAATACTGGAAAAAATTGTTGCCACCTCAAAAAAGGATTGGTCGGCTAAGTTACCTGACGCATTATGGGCCTATAGAACGACATTCAAGACACCGATAGGTACAACACCCTTTAAACTCATATATGGAAAATCATGCCACCTGCCAGTGGAAATTGAACACAAAGCTTACTGGGCGATTAAAACTTTAAACCTAAGCTACACTGCGACAGGAGAGAAAAGGATCCTCGACATAAACGAATTATAAGAACTAAGATTAGATGCATATGAAAATGCAAGGATCTATAAAGAAAGGAAGAAAAATGGCATGACAAACGTATCTCAAGGAAAGAATTCAATGAAGGAGATGTCGTACTCCTATTCAACTCTCGTCTGAAACTGTTCCCTGGAAAACTCCGTTCACGATGGTCTGGACCATTCGAAGTAACCAAAGTTTTCCCTAGTGGTGCCATAGAAATCAAAGGAAAATCCATGAATCCATTCTTAGTGAACGGCCAACGCCTAAAGCATTATTACAACATCAAAAATAAGGATTACACCGCGAGCTTAACGCTATTAGAGTTACCACACCAACTTGAAAACTAATTCACGTCTAACAACTTTGTCAAGCTAACGACATTAAACAAGCGCTGTGTGGGAGGCAACCCACAATTTTTATTTTATTTATTATCTCTCAAATATCTTTATCTTTTATTTTTATTTTTATTTTTATTTTTCATTTCTGCATTCTGATTTTTACTTTCCGATTTTTTTCTTCCTATTCTTTCTTTCTCCCACAACATATTTTACTTATTTGCATTTTTCTTTTCCAAATTTTAGTACCGATTCACAGGAACCTACAAGCTAAAATTCATGGATACTATCATTTTTGCCTCGAAGACTCAATAGAGACGATATGAGATTCTGGCTCAGCGCCAAATGAGTATGACCACGTATGTGCATGATCCCACCTTGACAGCCTTAGGCATCAGGGAAAGTGTCTATTTCATGTTTAACCAGATAGGATGGGAGGGGTTCCTAGCCCATAAACACCCTACACACTAACGCCTCACCTTGGAGTTCTTGAGCTCCCTCATCTATAAACCCACACAAGGCTTAGGGTGTAGTAGAGGTCAGATGTCCTTTAGATTGTTCGGTTTCACCCACCATTTTACAGTTCGCAGTCTAGCTCAGCTGCTAGGATTCCCTAGCTCTTTAGACGCCCACATGGAAACCTAGGCAGATGAGTACCTCAACTTTGAGCTTAATCACTTTTGGAGAGACATAGCGGGCCAATATCCCGAGGACCCCGACCACCTTGATGCCACCGAGATTCATAACCCGGCTATTAGGTATTTCCATCACATTTTAGCTTTCACATTTTTTGGAAAACCTATTAATCAACTCTCGGTTTCTAGGGATGAGCTGTTTATCATTTATTGTGCTTTTCAGACCAGACCAGTCATTGGCGCATCATTCATGATAGCCAATATGTCAGCTATAGCTCAGTGTACCCATGGCCCCATCTGTGTCGGCGGGCTAGTCACTATGATAGTCGAGGCCCTATCCCTACGGTCATCTCTGTCGCGCCTTACACCGTACGCCAGATATTATACCATGGACATCCCTTTTTGCTTTAACATTTCTTTGATTGGTAACCTCATCCCACCTCACTTTCAGCTGCTTGTCCAACGTAACCCTGTTTATTGCTTCAAATTGCTGAGCCCCGAGCATACCAGTGTCTATACCAAGACAAATTGGCTATATCCCCTAGAGAAGACAGACGAACACGACCCTGAGAGGGAGGAGAGCGACCCATCTACACCCACAGGTTACCACGATTATACACCTTTGGATTATCCTACACTACCCCTTGTTCCTACAGCTGATGACATACCCATGCCTGATCATGCACATACGATCAAGACTCTGCAGACAGATGTTACCACACTCCGCGGAGAGCTTGACATTGTTAAAGAAAATGTCAGCACGCTTCGGCGTGACTTCTTTCATTTCATGGACGTCGTCACGGAGCAGTTTGACCATATTTATCAACATTTGCACGCTTCTGCACCACCTCCCGGAGGCCCTCATGCTTGATAGTTTTTCTGTATCGCCCCAGTGAGGACACTATTTGTTCTTAGTATGGGGGGTTTTTCATTGTTTTTAATTATTAGTATTCTCAAACTCATTATGGTTTTAATTATTTTCGAATAATATATTACTTTTCGGTCCTAAATGTTTTATTCATATCCATTTTATTTATTTCTATTTATAAAGTATGCATTCATTTTTTTGCAATTTCTGTTATTATTTTCATTTGTTCTTAATGTCTATTATAATTATCATGTTTCATTTTATTTTTGTTACCATTATCATGTTTTATTTTATTACCATCTTTATTTGCTTCATATTTACATATCATTTTTCCAACTATACCATATGCTACTAATCCCTTGCAATACACTTCTCAAAAATTGAAATTAATTAATTAATTACTTTAGTGGAGCATGCGTTCAAAGCAGTCAAAGAGACATGACTTGACCCTGACGAACGTCAGTATGCATGTGACGAACGTCAGGGAGTATCTTTGACTCTGACGAGCGTCAGAGGGAACGTGACGGGCGGCAGGCATTGTCCCCCACGCCTTTCAAAACCGTGACCATTGAACAACATTGATGAAGAAAAATTTGTTTTAAAATCCCACCACCCCATTTACTCCACTCACCCATAACTTCCATAACCTCTCAAATTTCAAAAATTCTCCCATAAACACTATTAAATTTCTTACTCCACACAACCATCTATATAAACCCCCCTTCCATCTTTAGTTTCATCACTACCACTTCCTTTCCATCTCTCTACCACATATACATTTTTTTCTTTCTATCAAGTTCAATACTCATGGCCAACCGACTCGAACCCGACATGCGACATCTCGAGCTCCGATAAGGAGAAGCCGGTGAGCTTCAAAAAGAGAGGTACACAAAATTCCATCACCGAGGGCTAACACCCATACGGTTCGTCGACAACACTTGCTTACAAGAATTAGGCCTGCTACCTCATATGGAAGGCTTGCTGAATAAAGCTGGCCTAAGCTTTATTAGCACGATGAACACGCCAACTTACGAAGCTCTCACGTTGGAGTTCTTGAGTTCCTACGCATATCACACCCGAGAAGATGCAGACGCACACCTAACGGGAGCCGCTCATTTTCGGATGTTCAACCGAGAGTACCAACTCAACCATGAGATTTTGAGCGACATATTTCATTTTCCCCGAGGGAATAATGTGCAATACCGCATACCCACAAAATTGGATTGGAATGGAAGTGCGTACGCACTATGGGAGAGAATAACCGACGAACCAAATGTCACACCCGAAGCACGGTACGCCTCTCACATCCACAACCCGAACATCCGCTTCTTACACCGTGTTATGGCAAAAACAATATTCGGAAGGGCAAACAACAACAAGGTAAACACTAAAGAATTATATGCTCTCCATTGTACCTTTTCGCAAAACATCCGACTTAATCCCGTCACTTTAATGATGGCCCATATTCAAAACCTCGTTGCAAAAGAAGGGACCACACCTTTTTGCATCGGAGGCATCGTCACCGCCATCGCAGTTCACTTGAACTGGGGGGAAAGGATCCAACTCCTACCTCCGCTGCCATCAGTTTTTATGGACATTGATAACTGTAGAGTTGGCCGCCTGATTAAAGTACGAGAAGTTGGAGGATACTATCTCATGGTTAAGAATGCAAGAGTTCGCAGTGTGATCATGCCAAATCATAATCGTACTTACTTGGGTAATCCGGATAACTGGCTTTACAACCTGAACGCCCCTGAACCCGGAGAAAATGTGCAAGAAAATCAAGGTCAGGCTAACAACGCTGCCGCTGACGAAATCGAAGAAGAATTAGAGCAGCAAGAGCCCTAACAACAGCAAGCCAATAATCCCGCCACTATCGACGCAATATATGCCGCGATAATGCAACAAAACCAGTTGTTCACTCAATGCCACCAAATCCTCGAGACACGCTAAATCGAGATGATAACTCTCATGCAACAAATGCAGAGAGACCAAAATGACCACGCTTGCAGGCACGATCAAAGTATGCTGGAATTCACCACAGGAATAACGGCGGATATGCGAGCCTTAACACTCCGTGTTGACGACTTGCATAATATCATATCCCAAAGAGATGGCGGCGAATCTTCCAGACATGGCGGGCAAGCACGTCGAAGAGCAAGGACACGTGGCCGATACCAAAGACAAGAGGAAGAAGAATGATTATGTTGTTATCTTTCCCCTTTCCCGCTTCTATTAATACATTGAGGACAATGTATGATTCAAGTATGGGGGAGGAAGTATTTCCCTTTTTCTAGTAATTTTTATTTTCTTTGTAATTTCCCTTATGTTATCTTAAATTCAATAAAAAAAAAATTTCAAGACATCTATTGCAGCAATTTTTTTTTCTTTTAGACTCCCCTCTCTTTTTGAGCCCATAAATTTTTTTTCTCACTCGACAAGTATATAGACTGCAAAAATCTTCAATCATCAGGAATTGGGGCGAGATTAAGCGAAATTTCTACCGTTTAGACACTCTACAACCCCAGAGTATGATAGATCAGTTCAAGTACCCGTTGTTTCCAACACCTTGAGTTTAGTCTTAATAGTAACCTTGAGTAGTTTATATTAGCAGTCAGCACCGTCTTAAACACAAACTACGCAGGAAGTCGATGAATATAAGTGGATGATAGAATATTTCAGCAAAATGTTGCAAGGAAAAACACTGATTAAATTGGACGATCCTCACCTGATCGCCTAATCCAAAGGATGTAAACCTTACAAAGTAACATGAAAATTCATTTGATGGATGGTTCAGGAGCATCTGGTACTGAACTCGGTAGGGCAGATTACGATCTGATCCCCCGGATCCAACATTTGAATTAAAGGTTGCCACGTTAATGTGCCAGAAACCTCTAAAAGTTTAAAAGGATCATAACCACTAACCGACTGTTCTGCTATGTGCGTGTGAAGATAAAGGGCTTAATGTGATTGCGCTAGAATGAAAAAGTCAAAACAAGACAAATACTCGGGGTAGGCTATGATAGTACCTGTAACTAGTTTACGTAAAATGGGATTGTCTAGCGTCGCCGATGTAGTTATGGAGCACGAATCAAACCACTGATTTTCTGACAAAAACACAACGCAACTATGTACTAGTCGATCCGAGTCATAGCCATGTTTAGAAAAACATCGTACTTAGCATTTGCTTGAGGACAAGCAAAGTTTAAGTATGGGGGAGTTTGATGACACACAAATATGTGATATTTCTGGCTTGATATACACCAAATATTTCTCATACTTTAGTTTGAATTAAATTATTTTATAAGTATTATGCAGGTATTTTTCTATTTTTGCAGATATGCACTGAGCCGAACACTTTTGAAGAAATGAAGAAAAAAGGGTGTAAAAAGTAGTAAAAGAGCCTAAGGAGAAGAAAACAGCCCAAAAGCCCATTACACATGTGAGCACGTGGCCCACATGCAAACAAGCCCTGACGACCGTCAAGGGGTTGTGACGAACGTCACGCTCCATGAAGACCAAGTGACGATAGTCACTTGCGTGTGACAAACGTCACAGCTTACAACTCCACTATCTCCTCATCAAACGGACAGAAACACGTTCAAAGCACAATCCAACGAGTTCCTACATTCTCTCACCCACTCAGTCAAAAGAGCAAGGAACGTGCCAAGTTAATGGCCCTATTATTTCTCAAAGGAAGAATTCAATTGTTCCTACATTTTCGATAGCAAGGAATCAAGCAAGCACTATAAATAGAGCAAGAGACCACAGTAGAAAGGGTTCTTCCTTTTTTGGCGAGAAAGTTTAGAGATTTTATTAAGCATAATATTATTTTCAGCATTATTTTCTTTTCAGCATTATTTTCTTTTCCGAGTTATTTCTTTCCAGCATTATTCTTTCAACATTATTTTCTTCTGTACGGTTAAATATATTCTCCGATCGAAGCAAAGCCTACAATTTGTGCAGGAGTGATTCTATCTTCAGAGTTATTACTAGGTTTATGTTTACATATTCTTATTGCTTATTAATTAATATAATTATGTTTATTTGTGTTTGTCCTTTAATTTATTCTGCGATTTTGTTTAATATTATGTCAGGCTAGAAATCTTATACAGGTATGTAAAGTCAATCAACCGAGGGAACGAGTAACTTAGTCGGGACTATTTTTACTACGAAACTTTCTTTTCTGGCCTAAGTTACTATTTTTCAAATCATTAAATTGTTTTGTTACGGAAGTAAAAAACAGATAGAGGTTAGGGTCAACAAAGCGGAAGTTTGAGATCTTTTAATTGGACAGTAGTAATTAGGCATTGGCTTAAAATACAACGGAAGCACTTTAAAGTTAATTAAGATTTTGTTTAGTTTCCAAAAAGTGTTTTTAACTCCTGCGGGATGGCGGAAGCGTACGTTAGGACTTAACTGCATAGCCTAGATCAACAAAACGACAGTGTGAGACGAGGGTTTTTAAACTAGATAGCTTTTACTGAAAACTGTTTTGAAAACATAAACACGCCCGACAGGTCGCTAGTTCCCGAGGTAAGACTAATGCATACTGGTAATTTAGTTCATTGATTATTAAAATACTACTTAATTTAGTGATTAGTTTCCCTACAACCCAAATTAAATACTCATTAGCTTTAGATTTACATAGTAACAATAGAAAATGGTAGATCGATTCATCAGTCTTTGTGGTTCGATATCTTTTAAAACTACTCGACAAGACTGTGCACTTGCAGTCCGAATCATTGGATACATAAGTACAAATCCCACGATCACCAAGACGCACAATGCTTAATTCTTAAAAGCTTATGAGAACTGACACATAAATACTCAATGCTTAACATCTTATGAGTATCTGACGCACAAATGTTCAATGCTTAAAAGCTTATGAACATCTAACAGAACTTACAACCCAACAATAAGGATTCTAAAAACCCTAACAAAACACACACGTAAGTTCAATCTAAAACTAGGTATACACCAGTCTATATATAACATTATTTTGGACTGGGTTGGAGTTAAAAAACACAGTAGTGAGGTTGCACAAAGTCTGCAAAATCTTCTCATAGAAAATATGTCTTCAATCATTAGTTTCCTAAAATGTATCCATATTTAGAAACTTTGTATATCTTCGAAAACTAACATAGAATCTCTGATTTTTCAATCTTGGATGCCACATAAGCTAACTAAATATTCCCTGGATATTCAGTAACTAACATATAAGATGAAACATAATTATTAGCTGCTGCAGACGCGATGTCTTATCCTTCTGGTTGGGACATCTTATTCAACATGTTTAAAACTGCAAGTTAGAACATCTTGTTCAACATGTTGCTACCAATTTGGTTTAACTAAAATGTATGTCAGTCATAATTTCATAGAAATAACAATCTCCCCCTTTGGCACATTTTGGCTAAAACAACCAAATAATCCATACACACGAAAACACCATAAAATATGTTTGAAAGTAAATCAAACACACGCATCAGAGGTACAACAACAGAAAAACATATTAGCAGGGTTAGGATAAGAGCAGGAAAAAAGAGAGTCAAGGTTAGTAGTTAGTTGATCTACTAACATAGTTGCAACCAATAGAAAACATAAGTTCTCAACATGATGATGTCAAGACATCATGTATGACATCTCTTCAGAGCCTCCATTCTAGAGCAGGGACTCCCCCTCAATAACTCACCCTCAACAGTAGTACCGGTATCAGCACCCTCAATATCATACTACTCTCCCTTTTTAGCCATAATATGACAAAGGTAAGTAGACAATATTAGCAAATTTAAGCCCCTAAAGTTTTAAGAGATAAGGTGAAAAAAGAAAATAAAAATATCATGGGTATTTAACCCTTACAAAGTCATAAAGTAAGATAAAATAAAACAAGGCAAAAAAATGAAGAAAGCTACAGTCTTCATGCAACTACACCATCAGTGCCATCATCATCATCAGAACCAAATTCATCACTATCTTCATCACTCGAAGATGAATCACCATCACTTGTAGATGAATCACCATCAGATGTATTCTTATGAGATACATCATCTTCATATGCATTGTTACCTTCAGACTCAACAACTTCAGCTTCCTTTTCAAGTTCCTCCATCAAGGCTTTAATTAAATCTTCAAGCTTAGATTTTCTAGCAGTGTCAGTCTTGATAGAGTCTTACAACTCCCTGCAAGTCTCCTTCAATTGAGAAATTATTTCACCTCTTGAAGTTTAGGAACAGGTGCCTCCAAAGATGTTACAACGGTGTCTTGAACATGTGTTCCACCGAACAATTTCTGATGCAGTGTGTAACATGGTGGGAGAACTGACTTTTTGGTTTTATCCAAATGTGCGGATAGCTAGAGTTGCCACCGACTTTTCTTTTATCCAATATTTAGGAAAGGTGAAAAGAACAGGAAATACCTTTGATAGATTTTGAGCTCGGGGGGTAAGTTATGAAAAGAGAAGGTGTTAGCATCCTTTTCATCTATAGTTATCTACAGGATCTTAACTGCTTAGCTCACTTTTGAAAATCTTGCTTTGTGTGTGTGATTTGATTGAAAATATTTTGAAATCACCAATGTAAGGCTGACTTTGTAATGATTCTTGTATCAGTCCTCAAGAATGTATCAAAGTGTTATTTTTGAAAATATTTGTTTGAAAGTGTAGTGTGAAAAAAAGTTTTCAGAAAAGTTGTGAGCAAGCAATTAAGAGTTTCTTACCCACTAAAGTCTTTCTTATTATTTTCTTTCTCCTTTAGAGATAATACTATCCATACCATTAGTTGGTAGGTAGCCCTATCTATTAGATTTGAAGGGACATGCATAGGGTCATCGTATGTTCATCGAAGGCAACAAGTAAGGATACTTTAGCAATTGTATCGATTTTGTAGGCAACTAGAAGGGACTAGATCATTTTGTAGGAAACTTGAAGGGTCATCGAGGGATTATAATCTTTATTCGAAAGGGGCATGATGATTTAATTGATGGTCTTTTGCTAAAGTATCCCCACTTTCGAGGGACGTGACCAATACCATAAGGAAACAAGAGAGGTTACCCTAGAGGTGCAACTGTGCGAAGTGTATTGATTCAATTATTTATCTTGAATATTAGGGTTTTCTAGATTGTTTTTAGTCTTGCCATGCAAACCCTAGTTACTAGCAGTTAAATATGTACTGAAAAATAAAGTGAGGAATGTAAAATCCTAAGCTATTACATGGCTTTGGGAGAGGTACATAAGTATAAAAATTTGCGAGAAAGTAAACCTACGCTATTACATCCTGTGAGCAGTTACATAATTAGGAAAAATGCGAGAAAAGGAATCTACGCTATTACAATTAAAGAATGCAACCTATACAATTTTCTATGAAAATTAAATAGCAAGAAGAAAGAAAATTGAAAAAGAATGTTAAAATGTTTTATGATTTTTTTGTAGAAAATAATTTAAGTTAATAATATTAATTACAACCTAAATCCTAATTTATTTTAATGTTAAGAAAAAAAAATCCAATTTAATTAATTAGTAAATAAAAAATATAAGAAAAAATTAATTGCTAACTAAAACCCTAATCATAATTTGTTAGTTATTAAGAAAAAATATTAGGTTAGTGAATTGTTAATTCAAAAATAATTAGGGAATAATTAAGAAAGAAAATAGAAAAATAGGATAAAAAAATGCATGGGGTGGGTTTGACTTCACAAACTGCATTGCTTGCCACTAGGCCAAGCGCCTGTTGGTGTTTGAGAAATAAGCATTGATTAATATATATAAAACATGCGCGTTAGTTTGAAAAATAACAAAAAATAACTGTAAGACGCAGGGATCGAACCCACGCCCTTCACGTTACATGCCTCTGTCTCAACCAACTGCGTTGCGCTTCATTTCTATTATTAAAATATAAACAAACAAATATATATAAGAGCAAGTGAACCAGGGAAGTATCGGAGCCCTAGCTCCGGTCGTCTTCTCTGGTGAGAGGATTTTCAAACCTGCAAAATAACATGTGTTAGACCATAAAAAGGACCTTATCCCCCTAATTCGACCCTTGTGAATCCAATGGTGGTGTTTGTTTGGCCTGAAATCACTTGTATGATGAGTTTCAAAGAAGACATCTCAAACTTCCCTAGCCATGGCAAAACATGATTCTCACGTTAGAGCTTCTGTTTTATGATTCAAACTTGTTCTAAGTAACAATAGGAACTCATTTGGTCAGTTAATAAACATTAGCAATGCATGAAATTAATGATATGGATGTTTGAAAGAAAAGCAAATCAGAGAAGATGAGTATTCTTGTTTCAAGCATCAATGGCCATGACTTTAGACCTATTCTTACCCTTAGATACCTCAGAAATGATTTGTAATGGATGGCTTGGACTGAAAGTGGTTGGATCTTTGGTTTTGACTTTGCCCTAGTTTGGAGAAAAATTGAGATTTTTTGAGAGGGTGTTCTTGAGGCAATATTCGTCTGTCCCTTAGTCTGAATGTGTTCTCTATTTATAATGGAAGATTTAGATCAACAAAAGTGGAATAAATATTTTGTATTTCATGATCAAATCGTTGATTGAAGTTTTGCATAAAATCTTTCTTTTTTAGGCCAATCATGTACCGATCAATCTTTACACATTTTTTTGCAAGTTTTCACTAGTTTTTTAGACTTATGATTTGATTCAAAAATAGATCTTCATGCCTTGACTCCTTCACTTGGTATTTTATTTGATTTATTTTGCTTTTAATTGAATAAAATAAAAAATAAAAGTAATAAAAACCACAAAAATAAATGAATGGATTTAGGAGTTTATTATGAGGTCAGGAACACGTTTAGACCTTAAAAGATATGCCCATTAGCCCAAAAATTCAAATTTTCTTAATTTGGATTTCATGCATTTTCTCAAAATGCCTAACTTGCACAAATCATATCTCGCTCAATTTTTATCATATTAAAGTCATCTTGGACTCTTTGGAAAGCTCAAGATATCCCCTAAAATCTTTATGTTGGTAATTTTTTTCATTTGAAGCCTTTATCTTGATGTAAATTGCTTTGACAAGAACTGTTTTTTTGTTGACTTTTAAAATGACATGTAATGTTTTGGCCCATATCTCTCAAATAAAGAATTTTTGGACTTGATCTTAGAGAGACAAAGTTGTAGAGAATTCAATTTCCTTCAAAATGAGCTTTGGTTTAGAAATTTCTAATGAAGTATGTGAAAGTTACGCTTGGTCAAAATTCAGTTGACTTCTCCTTAAGAAAACCCTAATTTAGTAACTTTTGACTTTTGATGAATCTTGAGTTTTCTTGATGAATCATGATCAACCCTTGATCAAATTATGAATGTGACTTCAAAATGTTGATGTCGACCAAAAATCTTTAAGTTTTACTGTAAATTGGTCAAAGTTGACTTTTTTTCCCAATATAGTTGATTTTCAATCATCTGACTAATTGAATGAGCAAACTTGTGCAACAAGGCTTGGAATTTGGCATGAGGATTCTTTGAGACATATGAGAAACCATGAAATCTACTTGAGGCATTATAAATCCAATTTTCCTTGAGAGAAGCAAAACCCTAGTTGTAGGTCAATTGCTTAGGATGAGGGTTTGTCTGATCAATCCTTGAGTAGTCTTGAGAAATTGAGAACCCTACGAGCATGGCGAGGTCTATTGAAATAATTTGTCTTGAATAACGGGAGGGTAAATTTTGGGGTACAACAGTTTCCCCTGTTCAATCTTCTTAAATCTGAAGAGTTAGATTGGCATGCTCACCATTCGTGATCTGAAGGTGGAAGAGGATTGAACACTTAAGTCCCCAGAAATTTTCACTCACATGTACATGAAGTAACATTGTTGGTTGATTGTATTGTTTGAATGGGCTTAAAGAATCCATTCGGAGAGGCGATAAAGTGTCATCGGATATGGGCTTATAGATGCCATCCAAAGTAACTATTGATAGGAGTATCAGAATGAGTATACGCTTGACTTTATCTAAAGAATGTTTTTCAGAATGAATCTATCTATTCCTATCTAAGAGGAATAATTTTCAAAATAAGTCTCTGAAGGAAATGCTTTTCAGAATGATGTTCTGAAGGAACTGCTCGTCAGATTTAGTCTTTGAGGGAAATGCTCGTCAGAATTAATCTCTGAGGGAGGTTCTTTTCAGAATAAATCTCTGAAGGAAATGATCGTTAGATTGAACCTCTGAGTGAGGTGCTTTTCAGAATAAATCTATGAAAGAAATGCTTTTCATAATGAATCTATGAAGGAAATGCTTGTCATCTTTAGTCTCTAAGGGGAATACTTTTCAGAATGAATCTCTGAAGGAAATGCTCATCAGAACTAGTCTCTAAAGGAAACGCTCGTCATATTTATTCTATGAGGGGAATGCTTTTCAGAATGAATCTCTGAAGGAATTGCTCGTCGGAACCATTCTCTGAAGGAAATCATCTGGTCATGTAGATAGATGCCCCGTCCTGTTTCAAGGATTTCTCTACAACTTGCCTATAGATGACTGATAATATTTGTCTTTTCGGGAACTTAACCTGAAAAGATAAACTTAGTTTTATGAAATGTCATGATGCATGAAATACATTGCGTAATGATGCTCTCAAAATAAATGAGAATAATATATGCATTTCATATTCATATGCTATTGTTGTAACCTAAAATGTTCCCTCTCATTTTACTCAACACATGCCCATTGAGATCCTCAAATTTCTCAAGGATGCCTAAGAGTTGACGATACAAACTCTCTCCTAAGGCAATGCACCTCAAACTAGGGTTTCCATTTTCATCAGGATTGTTGATGTCCAAAGGTCCCAAATTCCTTACATGGTCCCAATATGTTCTCAAGATCATCCATGTCAAGTTTCATGCCTTGCACGATAAGTTTGCTCAGTCAATTGCCCAGATGCCTGAAAATCAACTGTACTAGGTCAAAAGTCAATTGTGGCCCACATACAGTCAAACTTCAAGTTTTTTGGTGAACATAAACATTTTGTAGTGATATCCATCATTTAATCAAGGGTTTATCATGATTCCTCAAGGAATTCCCCCAAATTCATCAAAACCTAAAAGTTTATAAATTAGGGTTTCATAGGAAAAGTCAACCAAACTTTGACCAAGCATAACTTATCATACTTTATCAGAAATTTTTCATCCAAGGCTCATTTTTAAGAGGATGCAGTTCCCTAAAACTCATATTCAGCCCTCAAGTTCAAAATATGCACTCATCAAAAGATATGAATTTCTACATTATAGGTCCTTCTGAAAAGTCAACAAAAACACCTTTTGGACAAAAGCTTCTTACATGAACATGGAAGACCCAATTGAGATGAAACCAAAAGGGTTGTTTAGGGGACATCCTAAGATTTCTAAAAAGTCAAAGAACAACTCTCTAGGGTCAAAATTGGAGGAGATATGCCTTGTCAAAGTTGACCATTTTTGCAAAATTGCCAAAAGTCAAATGTGCATTTTTTGTCATATGGGACTAGCCTTTCGTGATTGAATCTTGTTGGAAACATGGTCCACGACCCAAAATAAGCATCCACACATTTTTTGCTTTATTTATTTATTTATTTTGATTTTTTATCATTTAAAAGTTAAACTAAATCAAATAAATTGCAAAAAATATAAAAATATTGGTTTTGAACTGATTTTTTGTAGGAATCAAATCCAATTAAGGAAAATTGAATCAAAATTGGCATGATTATGCTTGTTTTGGAAAGATATAATAAAAGATCAAAATCGAATCAAACTTTCATGATTCACAAAGATTTAAATTGTTTTTGTTGCCCTAATTCATCACACTATATATGCTGAACAAGAACAATGCGCAAGAACAAGGATTAAAGGTCGTGAGAGCACAAAACAAAACTCAAAAATTGGCAAGAAAGTGGTGATTCATTTTCTGACCTAGAGATCAATTCAAGCCTTTCCAAAGCTCATAATCGATTCCTGGACCTTCCCAGAAGCTAACACGATTGGTTGCACGCCTCCACGAGCCCAGAATCAGCCTACACGATCCTCACGGTTTGGCTTATTTCTTGAATCTGAGTTTGATTATTCACGTATGATTAACCGCTTTTAAGCATAGCATTGTTTTTGTATCATCATTTGGAATGTTTTAGCTTACTTAATTTTGCATTTTGATGCATGTATTCATAATTGCCATTGTTAGGGTTTGCCTTGCCATTTTAGGGTTTTTCTATACAGGTTAAATTGGCCCAAGAAAAGGGTACCATGATGCTCGTGAGATCAAGACGAATTGATCTATGTACTCACAATTGATTTATCATGCTTGCTATGAATTTTTGAAACTTACAGTGCTATAACCATGAAAGATGTTTGTAGGTAGAGCTATCATACCTAAGACGACGGACAGGGGAAGAAGAAGATATGTGGCACGACCCCATTGGCCTATTTAAATAAAACGCGTGTTTTTTTTTTTATTTTTTCAGTTATCCATTTTGTTTTTATATAATATGCATTGTTATTATTATATTAACAACTAAAACATGTAGCCCAGTGGTGAAGCGCGCGTTGGAAAGTGGAGAGGACCTGGGTTCGATCCCAGGTCCCAGCATTTTGTTCTTTTCTCAATATTTGACAACAGGTTCTATGCATACACGTTCCAAGACATCCACTATACACCCTGATCTCAACCATTGGATTCATCATCAATCTAGATCCAACGCCCATCAATGAAAGACTATGGTGCACCCCCCAGGCTGGCACAACGCTGGACCTCACGTGGTACTGGGCTGAGCAAGGAATGGGCCTAACATTTTTAGCAACACCCCCCCTTTTCAGCTTATAACAACAGGCCCAATTCCTTCTCTTTTCTCTTTATTTCTTTTTAATTGTTTTATTAATTATTTTCTTTTTACAAAATAACCCAAAAAATCATTTTTATCATAAAATCAAAAATCACAAAAAAACATCAAAAATCATTTTTTTCTTCAGAAAAATATTTTATTTCCTTAATTAATTAGTTTAATTTTTAGGGCAATTTAATCCTTTTTTTTCCATAATTTAAATCAATTAGAAATTTGGATTTAATTTGTACATAACCTAATTATTTTTTTCTCAAAAATAACCAAAATATATTTTCAACTAGATTTTTAGGATTCTTAATTTATTCTCGCATTTAAGTCGCCGCGTGCATTTTTTAATTTCATTTTTATTATTATTGTAACTGCTCCGAGTTTGTAATAGTAATTAGGGTTTCAATTCCGCATCTTTATTTTCAGTTCAAAATAATTATGTATCTGCACAAGCCCTATAATAGCTAGGACTTTAATTTCTCGCATTTTGATTTCCGCAAACTATAAACTGCTTAGATGTTAATAGGATTGTATGGAAAGACAAACTGAAAATTAATACAGTAGAAAACTCTAAATGTGCAAAGTTAAATTAACTGAAAATTACACTCAGACATGCTCACTCCTAGGGTGTACTCCACTCTGGTTGCCTTGGGTAAACGGTCATGAAGTATAGGGTTTGTTAGTCGTTGTTCTCTAGCCCCGAAAGATCTAAAATGAACCATTCAGATGTTGCCTCAGAAAAAGATCTTTAAGGCTTTAGGATGATTACTAACATTTCCTAACATTGCTTTTGTGATCGTATTTGTCCCTTCGAATGTCCCTGAAAAACTCCAACGACGATGCTACCTATTTCTCAATAATGGGATAGCATTGTCTAAAAGGAAAACGAACAGACTTTTTCGAGTAGGAAGATTGGTTTCTAGGTATTTGCTCAAATAAACAAACTTTTTCACACAAACACTTCTCAAACAAAGTTTTCAAAAACAACTTCGTAACACTCTTGAGGACAGAAACAAGGGTTAACACGAAGTAAAACAAAACTTTTCAAAACAAGCACACACAAGCAGTTTTCAAAATGAGTAAGTACCTAAGAGCTCGTGGAAAACCACAGATAGAAAGGGTGCTAACACCTTTCGTTTCTATAATCTACCCCTCATACTCAGAAACATCTCGAAAAATGTTTTTTCTGTTCTTTTTCCTTTTCCCGATTAGATAAAATAAAAGTCGGTGGAGACTCTTTCTTACCGCAACATTTGTGAACAAAAAACGCAAAATAGTATTAACAGTCGGTTCTGCCACCGTATCACAGCTATGATATTCTGTAAATGATGTATGGGTGCAATATGTCATTGGAATGTATCGATAGATTCGTATAACATCTTTGGTTGGGGAAAATAAATCTCTGACTGTTGCTGGGGATGAAGACACTAGTTTCTCAATTTTTTTAGAATGTCTTTGCTGGGGATTACCGCTTTCTGTTTGAGGACACTCCATTGAGGACGTTCGACTTCTGATTGGGGATAGAAGAATTCCTAGAAAATTAGTTGTTAATCATTCTTTTGAATGATTTGATTCTTATGTACCCTGACTGGGGACAAAAGCGATGGATAATCCTCTTATGTGTTGTCTGACCAAGTTTCAGATATGGATCTCAACTCTTCTGGGGAGGACAAAGTTGAATGACATTTGGCCGGGGAAGAGAATCATGTCGGGGAATTGCAATATCATAGAAATAAACTCTGTTGGGGAAATAAACCCTGTAGACTATGTTAAGGAAATAATCTCTGATAGGGATCGAGATTTCATAGGCTGTGCTGAGGAAGTTTCCACCGTATGCTAGGGAAATGATCAAACTACCTTATCCGCTAGAGGGCCTATTAGGGACGATGATCATATCAAGCTATCCATCAGGGATATAGAGGTGAACCGCTGGAAGATACCCTAATTTCTGTCTGATGACATTGTTTACCGTGGTTATTGGTAAACAACCGCTGATCCTCCAAATGGTTACTTATTTGGTTACTCGCAGGATCGATCAGATTGATCCTAAGACATGGTTGATTTTGAGGTTTTGATTAAGTTGGATAATGGTTAAATGACAAGAAAATAAAGAGGCTTTAAGTAAATTGCATGAAGAAATGGGCTTGACAAAATAAATGAAGGCTTGAAATAAAGGGCTTCGACAGGAAAAGTAAAGAAGAAAGCAAGTAAAGTTTCTGGAAAATAAATGACTTTGATTAATAAAAGTGGTGTTTCTCACATACATTCTCAACAATTCTTTCTCACACGCTGGGTACTCGAATCTATATGAGTGACTTTGTATATAATTGTGAACACACGCGAAAAACTGCGTGAACTACTACTATTTATACTAAAACATCCCAAGTAATCGTCGGGCAGTTACACTGCTTCGAGATGACTCCACTTGGCATGTTCTCAGTGTTCGATGCTCCAGATCTTTGCACGTTGCACTTGGTAACCGCTGGAAACCGTTTTCCCTCCAAACGCTTGAATTTCAAACCGTTCCACTCTGAACAATCGAACACCTTCGTCGAGAAGCATCTTCGACGAGAAACACCTTCGACGTCGAAGGCAACCAACTTCTCCCTTGGAAGAAATCCTCTAAGTACATTGCCATCTTTCGATGGGAATTTCGACAGACCCAGCTGGTCGAAAACATCCTTCAGCTTTAATAGCCGATATTAATAAAAACAAGGGTGTTGAATTTAGGAGCCAACAAATTGCCCCCCAAGAATGCCTTATTTCGACTCTGAAAGAAAAAGGCATTCTTTGAAATGCCATTCGACACCTGTCTTCTCATTCTTAGTCACAAATTAAATTGTGCACTTTTTTGTCTTCTACCAACCACTGACAATCCCAAGGAAAAACCATCATTTCATCCGTACCGAAGACGTCACTTCAGTAGGGCGTGCAGCGTGCCAAACGTCTTTTCACAAATTATCATCATGACAATTCCCAAAAACGAGGGCGCACGCTGCACCCTTTTATTTCTGCAGAACAACTACAACAACAGGGAGACGCCACGTGTCCCACTACCTTCTGCAACATTAAATGGCATTAAATGTCCTCGAATTTGGGGATTTCCCCAACTACTATAAATAGCGCCAAGTACCCATTGTGGGACTTTTTCACGCTACCTTGCCTTCAGATATTCCTTATTGCACACAAATTCTTGCAAACTTTGCAAACCACCTGTTCTTCACTTCATCTTCAACTTTAGTATCAACAATGGCATCCGGTTCTTCCACCGCTCCTAGCGCTAACATCCCCTCTGGAAATGTTAAACCCAGGATTTTCTCCACTGCTCCCGTAGTTACTCCCACGGGCCAACGAAGGGTCCCTGATCCCTTAGACATTGCTGTATGTGATGCTTATTCACGCCACCTCATGATTCCGATTGGATATTCCAACCAAATCTTTGCCATGTCTGGCCCACTATACCCAAGCATTGCTGAAGCCATGAAGATTAAAAGCTACTTTCCGGTACTTGAAAAACTCAAACCGGTTGGATGCTCTAAGAAGGATGCAGAGGATAATGAAGATCCTGCTAAGGAGAAAATCTACCTTCGTTTCTTCAACAGAGGTGTTAGGGCTTTCAGGTCTAGCCCTAGCCTCACTCCTGACTATAGTGCTTGGCTGGAAAAAATGGAGAAACGCCAGGCTTCGATCTGGAAAGACATGGGGATATTCTACCTGGTTATGTTGTCGAAGACGGGTCTTAACTATTCCCCAGAAATGTTGATAGCTTCCCTACTCTTCTGGGATTACACCCATTTCACCTTCCATCTCCCCTGTGGAATGCTGACTCCCACGCTCTTCGATGTGGCCGCCATCACTGGCCTTCGACCCACTGGGGACTATTTCGACCCAGAGGAAATGTCGGAGGATCATATTGGATTCTCTTCCACAAAACCAACCTACACTACCTACATCAATCACTACCACGATAAGTCGACGGACGTTGTGTCGGATGTAGAACATATCGCGTTTCTAGCCCTATGGCTGTCACGCTTTGTGTTTTGCACCAAGTCTTTACAGGTGACCAAGAAGATGGTCACTCTCGCCACCCAACTCAACCATGGCCAAAATATCTGTTTGGCAGAATTGATTTTGGCGAATCTGTACGAGTCGATTAGCAACGGAGCGACTCTTTTGAAGATCATCGAGAACAGAGCCAGTCTGCTGCTTGCTGGACCTTTTTGGCTGCTTCAACGGTGGCTCAATGCCACCTTCGAGTCTTTCTTACCTCAGAAGACTCAAATAAATGAGCAGGCTCCGGAAATAGCAAATAGGTGCATCGAAGGCACCAGATTGGCTCTGCTGACCCCAACGGAAGATGGGCTAGAGCTTCAACAAACTTTTACAAACTTCGTCTTGATGTTTGCAAAAAGGAAAGAGTTTGCTTCGACCATGGCTCCCTTTGCTCGACGAAAGGTTGGTCCAGCGTGGTTCACGAGGCCACATCCTAAGGCGTCAAGTGGTCCTCAGGTCGAAGAACATACAACAGTGTGGGAGGCATTTCTCACACCAAGAATAATGCCCCTGCAATTCAAGAGCTCCAAGACTCACTTGAGTCTAATCGCGTATCAACCAAACTTGGTGTCTCGCCAGTTTGGTATTATTCAAACACTACCTTCTCCAATTTTTCCCAGGGAGAAGTCTATGTTATACTTTTGCAA
The DNA here is from genome assembly GCA_948472305.1 of Vicia faba. Taxonomy (NCBI): domain Eukaryota; kingdom Viridiplantae; phylum Streptophyta; class Magnoliopsida; order Fabales; family Fabaceae; genus Vicia; species Vicia faba. The sequence goes on from OX451740.1 coordinate 1,261,330,708, forward strand.
CGACTACACTGAAGACGCTGCCACTAAGCATATCGGCAGGTATGCTGGTCGAACAGTCCTTTCGTTGTTTGACTATCAGCTTAACTTTCTCTGCTCACCATCCTTCGAGGAGTGGTGGAAAAGTTACTACACTGAGGAGTTTTTCGACGAGAAGGACTTCGTGGACGAACTTTAGAAGTCTTTTGTTCTTGTCTTGGACAAAATAAAGAAATGTAAGTTCATCCTTCCAAATTACTTTGTCTTTCCCTTTCGACTGGTAGCCTGTTAATTATTTTGTCCACTTTCAGTTGTTCGAAAGCCTACAGCCAAAAAGGCTGCAGAAGGTCATCAGGGAGGAGGCCCCTTAACAAAACCTCCACCACCGGCGAAAACTATAGCGCCGACGAAGACCACAATAAACCAACAGGGGGAAGGCCCTTCGAAAAAGCCTTCTGCATCGGTAACCAGACTTTTATTATTTTCTTCTGGCTTTAACATTCTAACTTTCGATGCAGCTTCTAAATCGAACTCCAATTGGTTTTTTAGGCACCTTCACCCAAGAAACGACCAGCACTGATGGTCGAATCTGGGAGTGACGAAGAAGATGATTCTCCCCCTGCTCCTCTTAAAAGGCGAAAGCTGAAGAAGGACGTTCCTCTTCCTGAGGCTCGAACAATCAGAATAAAGGTTGCTGGGAGAAAGCCCAGGCCACCTCCAGTAATCATTGAAGAGCCAACGGAGGAGGAACTAAACGTTCTTCTCAATAAACCTGTCGAAAGCGACAATTCCAGCCCTGGGGCTGAAGCTCCTTTGCAGTTAATCTCTTTGATCCCTTTTTAACTCAGGTGTCGATACCCACGTTCGATTATGTCTCTTTCTAACCTAGAAGATTCTTCTTCTTCTTTTTTCCAGGACACCACTGAAAGCTCAGCGCCAAGGACTTCTGAAACATTGGACTCTGCTGAACTCAGTAGGCCACAAGATAAAGACTTGGCGAACGATGAAGCCAATACTGAAACAAATTAAGCCAATGCTGAGACAGCAGAATAACCAACAGAAGATCCACAAACAAAAGAGCAACAACCAAAAGAGATTCAGGTGGTTGATCTGTCGAAAGAACATCGTGACAAAGGGGACCACGGCGACGCTGGAGAAGAGGATCAAGGTGACGCTGGCGAAGGGAATCATGATGACGCTGATACTGCCGAAGTCCAAGTCGAAGAGAATCAAGTCGAGGAAAATGCTACTCAATAGCCTCAACCCCAAGACAACGCAGTTGTAAAGGTTGTCACCTCAACAAAGCATAGGTCGAAAGAAGACTTAGAACTCTTGAAGCAAACTGATCATGTTGGCTATCTGAATGCCATCATCGAAAGCAAGGGAAGTTCGTCTGATATTAGTCAGGAGGCTTCTACTCTGTCGGGGAAGTCCACTGAAACTTCTCCTCTCGATGAGGCTTTGACGAAGGTTAAGGCTCAGTTCTTCAAGAAGGATTTGATGAAAGCTTTGGAGGGGGACCCTACTGCTCCATCATATTTTGGGGGCTGTTTTGAATGCCGTAGACTTGCTAGCTGTGCCTCCGGAGGTTTCAGGCTTTATCATGGAGTTAAACTCCATTATTGATCAAGTCTCAGCAGATTATCGGCGACAAAAGGGCTTTAATAGCCAGCTTGAAGTGTTATATGGCAAAAGCTCTTCTGCATGGACTGCTGTAGCAGAGACAACTTCTCGAATTGCGGAGTTGTCGAAGCAAAAAGCATCTAAACAAGAAGAAGTTGATGCCATAGATCGAGAGAATGCTTCCATAAAGGCGAAAATCGAAGAACTAGAGGCTAAGATGAATGCCAATACTAAGCGCAAGGAGGAACTTCTGTCGACTGTTCCAGACACCGAAAGTCAAGCTGAAATCACACAAGGCCTAGAATTTTCTGAGAAAGCTCAAGCCTTCGACGATCAAATTGCCAAGCTTGCTCAGGCGAATGCCTTGTGCAACAAAAGATTGGAGTTGCAGCAAACTAAATACCTTCGACTCAAGGATTCCATCCCCTTCTGATTGATTCAGCCCTTTAACCATATATTGTAATATGTATTCGACAATATTGCCATTTTGGCTAATTTATAAAAAATTTCCATTTTGGCTTATTTATGGTTAATTTAGTCGTTACTTGTTATTTTATTTTTATCTCTTGGAGTATAGGTTTATACTTTTTCAAATATTTACCATTTACTCTCAAGAGCCTTTTATCTTCACCTAACTCTTCGACTTTATAAGCTCCACCAGAAAAAGTCTGGATAATTCTGAATGGTCCTTCCCATTTGGGTGACCATTTTCCCATGCTTCGATCCCTTCGATCCATGGGAAGAATCACCTTCCAAACTAATTCTCCAGGCGAAAATGCCTTAGGTTTCACCTTTTTATTATAAGAGTCTTCTACTCTTTTCTTCTGAAGCCTTAGCAGGTCAAGAGCGCGCAATCTTTCTTCGTCTAAATCTACTAGTTCGTCTAACATCATATCCCAATAAATTTCAGAGGGAATATCATAATGTCTCTGAACCCTTGCAGATTGAAGACAAATTTATGCTGGCAACACTGCGTCATGGCCAAAAGTTAGCCTATATGGTGTTGTACCTATGGCTTCTTTTGGGGACGTTCGACAGGCCCACAAGATCTGGTCTAACGTCTTATGCCAATTTTTTGGCTTCTTCCCAACATTCTTTTTTATCAAGCCAATCACTACTTTGTTCGCTGCTTCGACTTGACCATTTGCCTGTGCATAATAAGGCGTTGATGTTAGGAGTTTAAAGCCCGTTTCCTGAGCGAATTCCTGCATCTTTCGACCGGTGAAAACTGATCCTTGATCAGTAGTTATAGTCTCAGGGATTCCATATCTAAAGATAATGTTCTTTTGAATAAATTCAATGACATTTTCTTGGTCTACATTGACTAAAGGGATATCTTCGATCCACTTAGTAAAATAATCAATGCCTACCAATATATACTTCTGGCTCTTTGATGATGCTGGTCGAATCTCTCCAATGAGGTCCAACGCCCATCCTCTAAAAGGCCAAGGTTTCACTATCGAGTGAAGTTCGCTTGCTGGTACATGTTGGATACCTGTATGGACTTGACATTCTTGGCAACCTTTAGCGAACTCGACACAATCTTTCAACATGGTGGGCCAGTATAGTCCTTGTCGAAACAACAACCATTTCATCTTATGGCCTACTTGGTGAGCCCCACATGCTCCAGCGTGCGTAGTCGAAAGGGCTATGTATGCCTCAGTTTCACTTAAGCATTTTAGCAATACCCCTTCAGGCGTCTTTTTAAATAACTCATTACCCATAAGTACGTAACTCAACACCCTGTACTTTGTTTTTCGTTCTGTCGAAGCTACTGGATTTTGAAGATAATCCACAATGGGCTTCCTCCAATCTTGCTCTGACAAATTATCTATGAACGAAATTTCGAAGTTACTTTGATCAGCATATCCTAGTCTTGTCGATTCCAAGTCTGTTGGTGATAGACAAGTTGCTTTTATCTTTTCTCGAACTTCGATTGCTCTTTGTAATCTCGTTTTTGAAATCTTGTACCCAGATGCAATTTGTGCCAAGTCGTTGGCTATTTGATTTTCCAATCTGGGTATGTGTCGAATATTGACCATTTCAAATTTTTTCAATAAATGATTTGATATCACGAAGTACATAATGAGATTTTCTCTTATGCATTTATATTCTTTTGTGACTTGCTTAATGACTAACTCTGAGTCTCCCATTATTTCGACTCGAGTTGCCCTCAATTCCAACAATATCTCAAGGCCAGTAATTAGAGCTTCATACTCAGCCTCATTGTTCGAACAAGAACCTGATATCTTGTACTTGAATGTTGTTGGAATTTTTTCTAGAGAGATAATCAAGACTCCTACTCTTGTTCCATCTTTATGGCTGGAACCATCGAAGTAGAATTTCCAAGGTTCTATCTCCACATAATTAATATCCTCAACTTGAATTGAGTGGTCGACTATAAAGTCTGCAACCACTTGTCCTTTCACTGCCTTAAGAGGCATAAAGGTCAAGGAGTATTCAGTTAATGCTAGTGCCCACTTGCCAATTCGACTGTGCAAGATGGGTTTCGACAACATGTACTTGAAAACATCAAAATGAGACGAAACATACACATCAACTGGTTTTATATATTGCTTGAGTTTTGTACAAGAGAAATACAGACATAGACACAATTTTTCAACTTCGCTATATCTAGTTTCTGCATCGTTCAAAACTCTACTAAGATAGTAAATGGGTCTTTCGACTCCATTCTCATCTTCTTGGGCTAACATGCTTCCCAAGTTTTGTCGGATGCAGCTATGTACAATCTCATACTCCTATTGCTACAAGGAGGCACAAAAATAGGTGGCTTGGTGAGGTACCCTTTGATTTTGTCGAAGGCTTCTTGTTGCTCTTGCCCCCATTCGAATCCCTCTTTATTCAGTCGAAGTAAGGGTGAAAAGGCTTGAGCTTTCCCACTTAGGTTAGATATGAATCTCCTTAAGAAATTTATCTTGCCTAACAGAGATTGCAGTTCCTTCTTATTCGATGGCGCTTTCGCTTCCAGAATAGCCTTCGTCTTGTTCTGGTTGATTTCGATTCCTTTCTTGTGGACAACGAAGCCCAAGAAATCTCCAGCTTTCACACAGAATGCACACTTCAAAGGGTTCATCTTCAGACCATGTTCTCTCATTCTTTCGAATAATTGTCGAAGGTGGTCAATATGATTCTTCCTGGAAACAGATTTTATAACAATGTCATCAATATATACTTGCATAAAAGTGTTAATAAAATCATGGAAGATAGAATTCATTTCTCGCTGGTATGTTGCCCCAGAGTTCTTTAGGCCAAAAGGCATCACTACCCATTCGTAAGTGCCTAGAGCCCCAGGGCATCGAAAAGCTGTTTTTGACACATCCTCTTCAGCAATGAATATTTGATTATATCCTGAATAGCCATCGAGCATACTCAGGTATTCATAGCCAGCGGCAGAATCGACTAGCATTTCCGCCACAGGCATAGGATATTCATCTTTGGGTGTAGCAGCATTCAAATCTCTGAAATCTATGCACACCCTCAATGTACCATTTTTCTTAATTACTGGCACAATGTTTGCAATCCATTCGACATACCTCGTAACGCGTATGAATTTGCACCTCAGCAGTCTTTCGACTTCCGTTTTGATCTTCGACAGTATTTCTGGAGCGAAGCGTCTTGGACTTTGCTTGATTGGCTTCTTCCCAGGTTTGATTGGCAACTGAAGTTCTACCAATCCTCTGTCGAGACCAGGCATTTCTTCGTAATCCCATGCAAAACAGTCCTTGAACTCTTTCAACAATTGGATTACTTCCAACCTAAGTTCTGGGTCAATTTTTGCGCTGATGTAAGTTGGCTTTTTCTATGACCCTTCGCCTAAGTTGATTTCTTCTAAAGGATCTTGCGCTAACATTTTGATGTTGTTCGCCAAGGGGTCCTTTTCGAAGCCCAAAGGCTCATCGTCATAGATGGCGTCGAGCCTCTGTTCCTGCATTCCTTCTGGTATGATATCAGGAGGTTCTGGATCGAAATCCTTTCCAGGACCTGCAGCAGATAACTGTTGATCATTGGCCTGTGTGGCCATGTACTTTACTTTGGCTTCGAGAGTCGTTATCATCTTTGTTTCGGCTACGTAAGCCGAAATTCGCTTCAATGATTGTGACTCAGTCATTATCACTGAATTCACTTCCCCAACCAGTTGGTTGGATGTCAGTTAACCCACTGAAGTCTATGTGGGACAAGTCTTCTCTGTCCCATTGAAAACCATGCTCAGGGTGCAGGTATAGGGAACAAAAAGTATTTGGCGCTGGCGCCAAGTCGAAGTCAGGTGTTGGACATGGCCCTATGTGAGCCAAGTTCTTGTCGAAGTCTGCCAGCCCCAGGTGATTCACTTCGCCCAGGTAATAGCTTTAATCCGCTTCTATATTTTCAACCATCCCATCAGGACACCATAGCAGCAACCTCTGGTGCATTGATGATGGTACAGCTCCAACACCATGAATCCATTCACGGCCCAACAAAAGATTATAGTTAGGTTTGGCCGATATGACCATAAACATCGTTGGTCGAAGGATAGATCCCACCTTGATATCCAGTTGGATCACTCCCATAGTGGTCCCTATGCCGCCTTCATAGTTCGACAGGACCATGTTGTGAGGCTTGATGTCCTCATCCCTTTTGCCTATTTTCCTTAGCATAAAGTGAGGAATAATGTTTATGGTTGCCCCACAATCCACCAAGATTTTATTCACTGTGGTTTCTTCGAGTTTAGCCCTTATAAATAAAGGCTTGAGGTGATTTTTCATCGCCTCTGTAGGTGGTTCGAAGAACCCATTTTGCTCCTCAGTAGTGCCATTATCCATGACGAAATAGCACACTGGCCTATGTTTGGCCATTTCTTGCTCCACTTACCAATCACTTGTTTCGACCTCCACCTGTCGGTTGAACTCTCTGGGCAGCACTGAGACTATATTCACCATGATGTCCAAAGTGTCATCAGACTCAGAACCATCTTCGTCATCAGCTTCACCTTGGTTAGGCCAAACTAGCCTGTTGGTTACTGGCTCTCTTTCCAGAGGTTTCCTTTGCTTCCTTAGAGGAACATTTGAACTGGTTTCTGCCTTTGGTTCATTAGCAGCCTCCCTCTCAGCTTTTCGTCGCCTCTGGTATCTCCTCCATTGAGATCGAGACATGGGATTTTTCCCTTTGTAGTTGCTCGACACCTGTGTAACTCTAGGGGCAGCAACCTGAGGCTCTTTCTTTTGTGTTAAAGATGAACCCCTTGGCACATCGAAAGAGTGCCATCTCTCCTCGCTTGGCCTCTTTCGACCAGATGTTTTGTACCATGTATCTACTGGCACATTAGTTGGAGGCCTGAAATTCAATGGCCTCTTTTCTTGGTTTGAACCTCTTTGGGAGGCTCTTCTGGGATCATGTCGAAGATCAACATTTTCCCTTCTCTTATTTGCTGCTCTTACGCCTTGAATATGTTCAGCAGCTTTTTTGTCAAAGATCGAACTGCATCTTGGACACAGCATCACTTCTGACTTCTTTTTCTGGCATCTTTGCAGGAAATCTGCCAGATTTTCATTTTCCCGAGGGAAAGCAGTGTTGTTAGCTTGTTCTTGCCTCATGGCCTCCTCTGATGCTTTTGGCTCAGAGACTTCGACCATGTTGACATTCATGGCATCTTTGTTGGCAAGAGTCAACTGCTTCATTTGAATCTCCAAGTCCTCTGTCTGGCCTTGAACTGCGGCCAAGTGAGAACTGGGTTTTGTTCCAGATTTTTGGGCTCCAACTGTCTCCAGCTTTGGGCTTTCGACCGCTTTCTGAACCGCTTCAAATGTCTTTCTGGATAAATTCCCAGAAAAACTGCCAAAGATTGGCATGTTGACATGGTCCTTTGAGACTTCGACCATTGTGATTCCTGGCCTCTTCGACTGGCTTCTGGATGCCTCGATCATGTTCACCTCTGAAGGTTCAGCATAGTGGGCTTCAGCCTGCAACGGATTAGAGTCCACAGCCATGGGGGTCTTGTCAGCAAACTTCAACCTCCCTTCTTCGATAGCGTCTTGCACAAGATTCCTGAAAAGAAAACATTGAGACGTTTTATGGCCCAGAAAATTATGATATTTACAAAAGCCTCTCTTCTTTCTTTGATAAAGAGGAGGCACTTTTACCCCTGGGGGTACTATCATTTGGCCATCTTTTACAATCAAGTCAAAGATCTCATCACATTTTGTAATATCAAAACTATAAGGCTTTTTGGGGAACCTATCGTTGGTCCTTTCTGGACCAGTGGGATTTTTTCCACTTGAGGGGACTAACAGTTTGCAAGAGTATGGTGGCCCTTGTTTCAGTTCCGCTAAATCGACTTCTCCTTCTTCGACAGTTATAGTCTCGTCGAAGGATTCTGGATCTTCGTCATCCATCTCAACATACGCTATCCTCTCTTTCTCTCTTATGAGTTTTCGTTGCCTTTGCTTTTTCTATTTGAACGTTCGTGCGTTTTTTTATTTTCTTCAGCCTAGCCACTTGTTTGATATATTATGATTATGTTTTATTATTATAACAAATAACCAACGCAGCGCTGATGGCAAGGGTAGTATCATGTGAAGCCAAGGACCTGGGTTCGATCCCAGGTCCAAATGTTTTCCTATTTTCTGACCATTTAAGTGCGGATCCATCGTGCCTCTTGATTTAGCGCCTACCGTGTACCCCCAAATCTCATCCCTGAGACCCATCATCAGGAAAATATCACGTTCCAACACTGAAGGCCTACCATGCACCATCCAAGCATGCCAACACAGAATCAATCGCAAACTGGGCTCAGCCATATTGGGCCTAACAAAAATCAGAAACGCACCCCCCCTGGTTTGTTCATACTGGCCCAAGTTTTTTTTTATTTCTCATTCTTTAATTCTTTTTATTTATTAATTATACCTTTTAATAACACCAAAAAAAAAATCATTTATTTTTATTTAATCAAAAAAAATCATAATAACATCAAAAATCTTTTTTTTCACAAAAATTTTATTAATTAATTAATTAGATTAATTAGGGTAATTTAATGTCTTTTATTATAATTCAAAATAATTAGAATTAGGATTTAATTTTATACTTAACCTAATTTTTCCTCAAAAATAACATAAATATTTTTCTTAAATTAGATTTTTAGGTCGCCGAATTATTTCTCGCATTTAATTTGCCGCGCACTTTGGATTTTCCTTTTTTATTATTATTTGTAAATGCTCCGAGTTTGTAATACATTTAAATAGGGTTTTAATTCCGCATTTTATTTTCAGTCAAAATAATTATGTATCTTCCCAAAGCCATGTAATTTCTAGGACTCTAATTTCTCGCATTTTAATTCCCGCAAACTATAAACTGCTTAGATGTATGTATAGGATTGTATGGAAAGACAAATTGAAATTAAACAGTAGAAAACCCTAATTGTGCAAAGATAATTAACTGAAAAAATACACTTGCACATGCTCACTCCTAGAGTTTTCCCCACTTGGTTGCCTCGGAAATATTGGTCACGTCCCCCGAACATAGGGGTACCATAGTAATGACCTACGTTTCAAAATCATCATAAAGATCATAGTCCCTACTTGTCCCTCAAGTTGCCTACAAAATGATCTTATGATGATACTCCCTTCGAAATGCTAAGGTATCTTTACATGTTGCCTTCAATGACCATAACGTCCCTTTTGAATGTCCCTTAAAATTCCAACGACAGAGCTACCTACTCCCTAATAGTAGGATGGAGTTGTCTAAAGGAAACGAAAATGAACAAACTTTTTTCGAGTAGGTAGAAAACTCTTAAGTACTTGCTCAAACAAAACTTTTCACAAAAACACTTTTCAAAACAATTTTCAAAATAACTTCGTCACACTCTTGAGGACTGATACAAGGGTTATCACGAAGTAAAACTTTTTGCAAAACAAGCACACACAAACAATTTTAAAAATGAGCAAGTACCTAAGAGCCCGTGGAAAACCACGGATAGAAAGGGTGCTAACACCTTCCCTTTCTATAATCTACCCCCGGTACTCAAAAACTCTCAAAAAAGGTTTTTTTTGTTCTTTTTCCTTTCCTTTGTTGGATGAAATAAAAGTCGGTGGCGACTCTTGCTTACCACAACATTTACGAACAAAAAACGCAAACCAGTATAACAGTCGGTTCTGCCACCGTATCACAGAATTGGTGACTCTGATAGGGACTAAAATAAATTGGGGGTTTACCTTAGGATCTAGGTCATTTTTAAAATTGCTTTATTGTTTGTTTTGCCTGCTTTATCTTTAAGGGTTTTTGCTTGGGTATTGTAGAAGATCCTACACCCGGATCTGGGGAAAATCTTTAGTTAAACAACAATAGATTGTGGAGACTGTACGGCGTAGACCGATGTGGTTTAAGTGATGGTTGTGTTGGTGTGACACATTGGTTGGTACCAGTATCTTTCATGTGGAAATGATGAGAATACGGGGCCACTGCGTGGTGTCGTGAAGCACTAACGGACCTTAGAACCTTAGTTGAACAAAATTGGCCATTAGAAAGTAGTGAGATAGCCGGCCTTGGTATAAAGCTGAGGAATTGTTGATACTCGATGCTACACTCATTGAGATTAGACTTTCGGGATATTTCGGCCGCAAGAAAAGATTGCCTGAGCCGAAACAATGCCCGATAAAGGATGATCAGTGATATTGAGAATCCTTAGAACCCGGTTACTTTTCTAAGACAGGTTTGAAACCAACTAAACTTCAAGAGGGTACTTACCTATGGAATTCATGCAAGCCTAAACCTAAGGTTGTTTGTGTGACTTTCTTGCTTTCTTTGCCTAAAAATTTGAACTCATTGCAGTGCTTTGTTTGTGTTCCTTGCAGGACCTTGTTTGTACAAATCTAATAAATTGGTTTCTTACCCTGCATTTTCGCTTAACGCGTAGCATACACATCATAACATCATGCCACAGCATTTCCTTAACCATTTCAAGGATCTCAATGGTTTGTGATGCAGGTTATGATAAATCAGACGTCTAGCAAGGGGCAGGGGGATTTATTTTCCTCTAGCCAATACCGTCAAAAGACCAAAACACGACAACTTGAGTCAGGGGCTATGACCCACTTGATATGGTGAGCTTGACTCTTGTAGAATGACTTTCAATGATACGAAGTTCTTCAATCAAAGCTGCAAATTTCAACTTCTGACATTTTCTTGTTTACCCCGCGAGATCCTTGAAAACATTGCATGCACGTCATTTGCATAACAGGTCTTCCAGTGCAGGTCTCTCATTTTCTCGCTGTTTATTTCAGCAAGGAAAATGGCTCTCCAACAAGACAACAGAGATCTCCAAACTCAATAGGCTCAATTCATGCAAATGTTCCTAAACCTATTCAAGGGGCAGGAAGAGTTGAAAGCACTCCTCACTGGAGACCTTGCCAAGAAAATTCATGAAGACAATAAGGTTGAACGGTTGGAACAACTGCAAGATGAGGTAGAAGCGATGAGAACCCAGATGTTGGGGCATATGGCTCTTATCCAAGGCCTAGCCCGGGGACAAGAAGAGCTGAGAGCCATTATCAAGAAACTTCATCAAGACAGCTGCAGTGTTATGAAGTAAACAGTTGAGGTTGGGGACCAAGTCATTGATCAACTCCCGAGAAGACAAGAGGTTGGTTTTGTGAAGAGTGGACTTTTCTAAATTGCTACCACATCATGGGTCCAACAACAACCTCGCCAAAAACAACGGGTTAATCAGAGTAAGTCGGATATACCCAAAAGGCAGTTTACCAAACTCAACATGTCGCTGTCTCAAGATTTGTAATACCTGTTGAGGATGAATCTGATTACGTTGATAGGACCTCATTCGAATCCCAAGACTTCTTCCCCTAACTACAATCCTAATGCAAGATGTGCATACCACTCCAACAGCCCGGGGCATGATACTGACGACTGTTGGAGGTTGAAATACAAAATTCAAGACCTGATTGATGAAGGAGTGTCATACCCCAATTTTTGACCTAAGATATCACCTCCCATCTGCATCATTACATTGCAAGTGTTCACAAGTGATTTGACCTATTTTTTTTATCAATTTTCAAAGGAGATTTTAAAAATTCATAACTTCTTCAAATTTCGACATTTTTGAGCGGTTGTTTTTGCACATGATTTTCCTTGACATCATCTACAACTTTTCTTTATAAATCAAGGGAAAATTATGCATTAAAAAGCCATGAAAAATTGTTGACGTTAAAAGTCGTTTTGTGAATTTGGTGAAATTTGAGTTCGACTGTGTTTTATTCATGATTTCTTTTCCATTAAAAAAATCGCAAAAGACACACTTAACATGTGTTATTATTTTTATTTATTTATTTACAATTTTTTTATTTCTTTATTCAAAATATAAAAAAAATATGGTCTTTTATTAGTTTTATTTAAATTTATACGTCTGTATCATTTTATTTCAAAAAATATATAGTTAGTATCTTTTTCTTTTATTTTTACATTCTAATTCTTTTTAGTCATTATAATTTAATTTCTTTTTTAATCCTGATTTGGTTCTAATTTTAATTCAATTTTGAAGTTGAATTATTATTAAAATTAAATTCAATTTTAATATCACTTACTTTTATTTTTATATTACTAATAATTTTCATTTTTTTCTTCTTCTATATTTTTTTAGTTTAAATATTTATTTGTTACTAACAATCTTTATTTTGTATTTTTAATTTATTTGTTTAGTTGTTACTAATATTAGTATTATTGTTATTATTGTTGTTATTATTATTATGCTATTTTTTGTCTCCTTGTGAAAAATGTCCTAAACATGCTTCAAAAATCAGTCAAAATCCACAAATCTGCCCTGCTCTAAAACCAGTCCAAAATAGCCAAGTACAACACTCCAAAAATCTGTTGTTGCTGCTCTAATGCCTATGTCTGCTGTAAGATGCCAAAACAAAACAGAAAAACCTGCATCATAACAGTCCAGAGATTACACAAAATTGGAATAAATACAAATTGTGTTTGATAAAACAAAATAACAGAGTTATAGCTTTGGTTTGGTCTGATCCAAGTTTCAACTCATTTTCCCTCTCAATTTTTCATCCTCCTCCTCTATATAACAGTGGTGTCGGAACAGAAGAACCATCAACAAAAAACATTGAAAAATCAAGAAGAAAAGGCAGCAAGATACACTCAAAGAAAAATGACACTGAACAAGAATCGACAGAAAACTTATGTAAAAAAAAACTCTCAACCCATAACCTACCTTGGCTTCACGATACAACCACGCCTTCAAACTCACTTTGTTTAAAAAAAAACCTTGCTCAAAACCCTGCATAAAAAACTCACCTTTCATCTTCACTTGCAAACATCAACAACTTCACGACAACTTCACTGCACATCAATCTTCATTTTCGATGCACCCTTCAGCATTAACCGAAGCAGCTCTGTAGTTGATTCACAGCTTCAACAACCAACCTTCAACCTGTGGCATCATCTGTGACATTGAAGCGGAACTCAACACCGACAAGTTCCGAAAAGTTTCTACAAAACAAATTTAAACAGTAGCAAACTCATATTCACAAATTCACGGTCTTTACAGCAATAACAACACTGTAGGACAAAGAACCAAATACCGTACCTGAGTAGCTTCTGACGGTAACATCCTTCGCTCTTTACGGTTTATTATAGAATTAATTTCATGGTTGTTGTTTTGCGGTATCCGTTTTGTTTTTCTTATTGAGTTTTTTCTCTCAACTTTCGTTCCTCTATCGCCTGTGATTTTAATGTTGGTGGAATGAAGCGGAGAGAGATTAGAGAAGAGTAAGGTTGGAACCAGAGAATCATGGATTTTGTTTATTTCGGGCGAACGAACTGAGAGGGTTTTGAAATCGAAAAATCTGAGAGATGGTGATGAACCATGAGAGTAGAGGGACTTGAGATCGAAAATCTGAGAGATGGTGATGAACCGTGAAAGTAGAGGGACCGGTAGAGGTTGATCCGTTTGAAAAATCTGAAAAGGTTTGTTGTTGTTTTTTGCAATGAGCGTGAACAAAGAGAAGGATTGTGAGGACAATTTTTTTTTTATTTCACTTAAGTTAGTGAGAAATTAATTAGAAAATTAATAATTATTCCCTTCCCAATGTTGTGCAAATTCGGCGTCTCCCTCTTGATATTCTAGGGTTTCAAGCTTTCTCTTTGTCTCTCTTCAAACCTGGGTCAACCTTAGTGGACCGGTTGGCCCAATCGCCATCATCCTCACCCTTCTTATTTTAATAAAAGCGTAATAGTAACAGATAAACAATGTGGCTCATTTGACAAGGCAGTTAGTAATAATCCAGGAGTGATGCGGTTCAAGTCCAGGTTGGAACGTTTCTTTAAATTTTATTTCTTACACGCTTATAATTTAATCTTCATTAATCATTTGAATATATATATATATATATATATATATATATATATATATATATATATATATATATATATATATATATATATATATTTTAGAAGTAGGTTAATTTTTTATTTTTTTTATTTTTTTTAAATTTGTTATTTAACTTGATAAAAACACCAAAAATATTAGATTAGGATTTTTAATTTTTAATTTTTCTTCTGATTATTTCGTTACTAAAAAAATAATAAAAATATATTAGAATAAAATAATATTAGTAAATCTTATAACTAATTTAGTTTAGCATTAATTTAGAATTCTTTAATTAATTTAGATTTATTTTATAAACTTAAAATGTTTAGAATCTTATTTGATTTTATTTAGTTAACTTTAGAATTTTATTTGTTTTAGTTTTAATTTAGTAAACTTTAGAATTCTATTTGTTTTAGTTTTATTTTAGTGACTTTAGGATTTTATTTCATTTAGATTTGATTTAGTAAACTTTAGAATTTTATTTATTTTAGTTTTAATTTAGTAAATTTTAGAATTCTATTTGTTTTAGTTTTATTTTAGTAACTTTAGGATTTTATTTCATTTAGGTTTGATTTAGTAAACTTTAGAATTTTATTTGTTTTAGTTTTATTTTAGTAAACTTTAGAATTTTATTTCATTTAGATTTGATTTAGTAAACTTTAGAATTTTATTTGTTTTAGTTTTATTTTAGTAACTTTAGAATTTTATTTGTTTTAGTTTTAATTTAGTAAACTTTAGAATTCTATTTGTTTTAGTTTTTTTTTAGTAACTTTAGGATTTTATTTCATTTAGATTTGATTTAGTAAATTTTAGACTTTTATTTGTTTTAGTTTAGTTTAATAACTTTAGAATTTTATTTGATTTTATTTAGTTAACTTTAGAATTTTAGTTGTTTAGTTTAGTGACTTTAGAACTTTATTTGATTTAGAATTAGTTTAATAAGTTTATAATTTTTATTTGATTTAGAGTTAGTTTAATAAGTTTATAATTTTTATTTGATTTAGAATTAGTTTAATAAGTTTATAATTTTTTTTTTTTGATTTAGAATTAGTTTAATAAGTTTATAATTTTTATTTGATTTAGAATTAGTTTAATAAGTTTATAATTTTTTATTTGATTTAGAATTAGTTTAATAAGTTTATAATTTTTATTTGATTTAGAATTAGTTTAATAAGTTTATAATTTATTTGATTTAGAATTAGTTTAATATTTTTAGAATTTTATTTGATTTATATTTAGTTTAGTAACTTTGAAACTTTTTTTTTTGTTTTAGATTAGCAACCTTGAAATTTTAATTTAGTTTAGATTTAATTTACTAATTTTAAAATTTTTATTTAATTTAGATCTAATTTAGTAATTTTAGAACTATTTTTACAACCTTAGAATTTGTAGTTAGTTTAGAATTATTTTAGTAAGAAATCTTAATTTTTAATTTAGTTCAAATAGCTTCTTTAAATAATTAGTTAAACTCTCTTTTATTTGTATTTAAATATCTCTGTAATTTTAAAACCCACCCCTTTTGAGTCGAAACTTCGACATTAGGTCGTTGTGTCTTCGAAATCTCATTTCCACTCATTTTGACCAAACAAACCAAAAATCCAAAAACACTCTTTAATCATTACTTGAATATATCTTAAAACCCGCAAAACACAAAACAAATCAAAACTCCCCCCAAGGGCATGTTATCTCCGTTCTACCGCGATACCGGCCATGCCTATTGCTAGAATGCGTGTGTTAATGTCGCCTACTAAAAAACACAAACAAACCAACCTTTTTTCTAGAGGAACTACGATGTTCTGATTCCTTCATTGGATACGTAGGCAAAGGGTCGCGAAACCCTCACGAACGCAATAATCAAAAACCATCCATTTCCCTTTAAGCAAGCGTAGTTGTAGATAAATACACCCTTTAAAACAAACAAACAAAATGGATCCCGTTGAGTACAACGGATGCGAGGGGTGCTAATACCTTCCCCTCGCATAACCGACTCCCTTACCCTTTCTCTTGGTCATAAGACCATCTTATCCATTCTCTTGTAGTTTTATCGATATTTCCCCTTCCTTCGGGATAAATAAAGTTCGGTGGCGGCTTTGTGTTTTCTGCCGGTAGCTTCAAGGAGCATTGGAATTCACACAAGATGGTCAACTGGAATGTTTCTGTCATTCCTCCAAGGCCCACCATTTGAAGTGACAACTTCTGACAAGAGGTCTTTTCGTTAATCAGAATTTTCAATTTATAATTTCTTTTGATTGTTCGAACATTTATTCATGTCAAACTTTGTTACTTTATCAATTCATTGCATATGTTTGTTTTGAATCAATTCATTTGTATTCACTATATTTAAACTGCTTTCCTTTTTGTGATATTCAACTCTCGATCAAAATCTCTGAGCCTTTAGAGGGTGGATGACGAAAATGATACCATAATCCATACAGTGTGCTTTTGAACAGACCTTGCTGACGATGTACAGGCGTTGTTTCAAATCCTAAACAGTGGAGTAATAAGGAAGATAATCCCTAGTCAACCCCTTTGAGCCTAAGAAGTAGAAGTTTTTATTTTCACACAAATTAAAACCCTTAATCATAACCTGGGGCAGGGTAGTTTGCTCAGTTAATTCAGATGCGCATTCAGTCTCAATATTCTACTTCATACATAATGAATGGCATCGAAGACGTCCTTCCAAATCAGAAGATGGTGATGGTTCCGTATAATCATTAAGAAGAGGCAGTCATTATTGTTCAAAATAAAAGCCCGCTAAGTCAAAACCTATGAAGGAGACTTAAGGAAAAAACTGGGGCATCCTGCTGATTGTAACCATAAAAAGAAACAGTTCAGGCAAAAGACAGTTATAGTAAAGAAAGAGGTCCTACAAATCCTCGACAAAAAAGATGACTGCCTATTCAAAATAAACTGTCAGTATCCGAACCATCACCGGAACATCAAGGAAAATATTCTAGAACTCAACTGGGATTCTAAACATGCAATTAACTAAGCATAGGACTGAAGAATATCACGAAGAGTGGGTGGTTACAAATAAATTTTGAGCATTTATCCTTTGTTTCTTGAATCGTGAACCAGGCTACGTTATAACCCTTAAAAGTCCTAGCTGAAGCATGGGTTAGTTCGAAAGTATACTGTTACAAAAGGTATCCTGACTCCTGTAAGGTTTTCTATAAATCACGAGTTGATATCACTCTCTTAAAAAATCTGTTTTACTAAAAAATTACATTTTCAAAAAAATATATATTTTTTCAAGACAGACATAAGCTTTGCATTCTTAAAATACCATTGTTTGCATATGACTATTTGTTCAACAGCAGAGAAATTCACGCGACGGATATTCGATGAAAAAAAACCTTCTCAATGAAAAGGATCACTTCAAGTGGAAAAACACTTCCAACCAAGGGGCACGGCAGGATTATTGTCCATCATCTGGGAAAGTCAAGTTAAGATTCAAGGAATCTTTCAAAGATTCCAAGTAGCCAGGGACAAATATCCATCTGAATCACTTGGGGCATTGGACATGAATTCCGCAATGAATCATGTACGATCAAACGAGCATCTTCTGGAAGTGTGGCAACACTTACTACTATGGACAGTGACAATTCTCTGTACCCGGTGAACATGGACATAGCCGGAAAATAATATGCATGAACAAAGACCCACTAGGTTGACTGGCCTAGGAAAAAATAAGGGCATCCCGGCGAACCAAAAAAGGTTCGGGAAAAAATTAGAGATAAAAATAAAAAATATATGTACACCCGGCAAGCTGAAAACCTAAAAAGGCGGCTTGAGCAAAAAAGGGTATCCCGGTGGACTGAAAACCCGAAAGCGCGGTCCAGGCAAAAGTTAGGGATTTAAAGAGTACGACTACGTCCTGTCATCTCGTCACTTGTCTAATCAGTAGAAGATTTATTACCCTGATCTGAATTCACCAAGGACTCCAAGAGTTGGGATAACACTCAAGCCATCCACAAAGCCTCCGCAGGTACTTTCTCCAGCAGGTACAGGGGAAGAAAAGTCCTGATGCAAAGTCATTGTCGTATCCTCAGCATACGACCCTATGACATCTACACTCCCCACAGAGTTGAGGCAACTAAAGCTTTAACATCGGCTTCCCTAAACAGGAGCTACTTTCCCCAGCAAAGTTCCTTCAGAGAATGGACATCTATATTCCCTGACCGAATTTCATAATCGCAAGCGGGTCATAAAGTTTTCTCCTGAATAGAGTTTATTTCTCTGAATACAGAAGCTCAATCCCCGACAGAGTTTATCCCTTCAGCTATGGAAGCTTCTCTCTCCAACAGAGTTATTCCCCCGCAGAGTAGTTCTCAATCATAGTCTCTTCTCGGCAGAATATCCGTAAACAAAGGGCAATTCCCCAGCATAGTCATCTCTGGTTCACCATCTCCAACGGAAGTAGAAGAACCACTTTTTCTACGACGGTCAAGAAATCAATTTCCATTACTCTCCAGCAGCGGTCAGGGATTTATTTTCCCACTCGGATATGTTACAATAGCATTTCATGTTCATACATCATGACATGCGCATACATATTGCATACAGCATAATCTCATTTATTTCGAGAACATTGTCATACAATTCATTTCATGCATCACATACAATTAATCATGTACGTTTTTAGGAAAGGTGGTTATCATCAACAATTTCCAACATGTCCAAGATTAACTCTTGAAACTAAACAGAGTAATTATCTGTGCGACCAAATGCAGCTTTACACGGGTTCGTCACGAAGCAATCTTACAGGGGTTTCTCTTAAATTCAGCTTCACACGGGTTTATCCTGAAAAATCTCACACAGGTCCCTTCTGAAGTTTTACACGAACTCATCCCGAAGTAACCTTACCCAGGTTCCTCCTGAAGCCCTACACGGACTTATCACGAAGCAACCTTACCTAAGTTCCTTCTCGGTTCAGATGCAGTTTTACCCAAACTCCCCACGAAGCAACCTTGCCTAGGTTCCTTCTCGGTTCAGATGCAGTTTTACCCAAACTCCCCACGAAGAAACCTTACCTAGGTTCCTTCTCGGTTCAGATGCAGTTTTACCCAAACTCCCCACGAAGCAACCTTACCTAGGTTCCTTCTCGGTTTAGATGCAATTTTACCCAAACTCCCCACGAAGCAACCTTACCTAGGTTCCTTCTCGATTCAGATGCAGTTTTACCGAAACTCCCCACGAAGCAACCTTACCTAGGTTCCTTCTCGATTCAGATGCAGTTTTACCCAAACTCCCCACGAAGAAACCTTACCTAGGTTCCTTCTTGGTTTAGATGCAGTTTTACCCAAACTCCTCACGAAGCAACCTTACCTAGGTTCCTTCTCGGTTCAGATGCAGTTTTACCCAAACTCCTCACGAAACAACCTTACATAGGTTCCTTCTCAGTCCAGATGCAGTTTTACCCAAACTCCCCACGAAGTAACCCTACGATCCAGGTTCCTTCCCATAAGACCTACTATCCAAGCTTTCATCTTGAAGTAACCCTACGACCCAGGTTCCTTCCCATAAGCCCTACTATCCATGCTTTCATCTCGAAGTAACCCTACGACCCAGGTTCCTTCTTATAACCCTACTATCCAGGCTTTCATTTCGAAGTAATCCTACTATCCAGGTTCCTTCTCATAGCCCTACTATCCAGGTTTTCATTTCAATGTAACCCTACTATCTAGGTTCCTTCTTGTAGCCCTACTATCTAGGCTTTCATTTCGAAGTAACCCTGCTATCCAGGTTCCTTCTCATAGCCCTACTATCCAGGATTTTACTTCGAAGTAACCCTACTATCCAGGTTCCTTCTCATAGCCCTACTATCCAGGCTTTCATCTCGAAGTAACCATACGACCCAGGTTCCTTCTCATAGCCCTACTATCCAAACTTTCATCTTGAAGTAACCCTACGACCCAGGTTCCTTCTCATTGCCTTACTATCTAGGCTTTCATATCGAAGTAACCCTACGACCCAAGTTCCTTCTCATAGCCCTACTATCTAGGCTTTTATTTAGAAGTAACCCTACTATCCAGGTTCCTTCTCATAGCCCTACTATTCAGGCTTTCATTTCGAAGTAACCCTACTATCCAGGTTCCTTCTCGTAGCCCTATTATCCAGGCTTTCATTTCGAAGTAACCCTATTATCCAGGTTCCTTCTCATAACCTTACCATCCAGGTTTCTTCTCTCTTATCTCCAGACAACAGTTTACAAAACTGAAAGACCTGGACCCGACCAGATACGATCGATTTCACATTCCCCCAGTAAGTCGTTGTACAGCCTGGACCTTGACCAAATATGCAGTTTACTTCCACTTCGTCAATCAAGAGTTAATTCCTCAGTAGAGTAATGGAGAGCTGAAGCTCATATACTCTATTTCCCAAGACATAAATCAACATTTCCCAGCGAAGTCCTCCTCAACGGCAGGTACAGGAATTCTCGCAAAGGAATCTCTTATGCGACCGATATCTTTTCTAGATGGCATCTTTAAGCCCATCTTCGAAGATTCTCTGTCGACTTTCAAATGGAATCTATAATCCCATTCAAAATATCACTAATCACTATTACTTCATGTGAGTGCAAGTTTCTTGGCACTCTAGTGTTCAATCATCTTCTACCTTCAGATCACGAAAGGCAGAACAGCCAATCTACATCCTCAGGTTTAAGAAGATTAAATAGGGGAAGTTGTTGTACCCTAAAATTTTCCCTCTCATTTTACTCAAAACATACTCCTAGAGGTCCTTAACTTGCCCAAGGATGCCTAAGGATTGACCAGACAAATCTTCCTCCTAAGACAATAAGCCTCAAACTAGGGTTTCACTCCTCATCAAGATGTTTGAGTTTCCAAAGGTCCTAAGTGGTTTCCATTGCCCTAATACGTCCTAAAGATCATCCATGCCAAGTTTCATGCCTTGCACAAGAATTTGCTCAATCAACTACTCAAATGCCTGAAAATCAATTATACTAGGTCAAAAGTCAATTGTGACCCACATACAGTCAAACTTCAAGATTTTTGGTCAACATCAACATTTTGAAGTTATATTTATCATTTGATCAAGGGTTGATTATAATTCCTCAAGGAATGCTCCTAATTCATCAAAACTCAAAAGTTGCTAAATTAGGGTTCCTATAGGAAAAGTCAAATAAACTTTGACCAGGCATAACTTTCTCATACTTTATCAGAAATTTATCATCCAAGGCTCATTTTTAAGAGAATCCAATTACCTACAACTCATGTTCAGACCTCAAGTTCAAAAAATTCACTCATAAAAAGATATGAATTTCTACATTATAGGTCCTTTTGAAAAGTCAACAAAAACACCTTTTTGGGTCAAAGCTTCTTACATGAACACGGAAGACTCAATTAAGATGAGACTAAAAGGGTTGTTTAGGGGACATAATAAGCTTTTTAAAAAGTCCAATAACACCTCTCTAGGGTTAAAATTTGAAGAATTATGCATTGTCAAAGTTGACCATTTTTGGAAAATTGCCAAAAGTCAAATGTGCTCAAAAATGTATTTTTTGCCAAAAGGGCCTAGCATTTTAGGTTTGTATCTTGTTAAGGACATGGTCCACGACCCAAATCAGCATCCATATCTTATTTTCCCTATTTATTTATTTTATTTTGATTTTTATTTATTAAAAATCACATTAAACAAATAAATAACAAAAAATGCCAAAGATTATTTTGATGATTAGATTTTGATGGAAATCAAATCTAATTATGATGGCCTAATCAAGCCAAATCGGATCGAGGCAAAAAAGGCATGATTTGGTCAAGTTTGGAATGAAAGAGTATGGCTTAAAGATCAAATATTTTATCCATCAATTCTCAAGATTGGATCCAAAATTGTTACCCTAATTCTTCATACTACATATAATGAACAAAAACAAGGCAAGAGAGAGGGTTTTTGGACGCACGAAATTGACACAAGAACTTCAAATTTTTTCACAAAAAGTAGCAATCGGTATGACCTTTGCAGAGGGATTCAAGAAGTTTTGACATTTCCAATCGCTTCCTGGACATCCCTTGGAGCTAACACAACTCATTGCAAGCATTCCCAAGCCCAGAATCGTCCCCTAGGCTCCATAAAGTTTGCATCTTTTCTCAAAATCGTTTACGATAATTCTTGTATCTTAGGCATGTTTGAATGATATATTTATGATTGTTAACATATTTGCAACATGCTGGGATAATGTAATTGATGTTTTGATGCGTATACTGATGTTTGCCATGGTTAGGGTTTGAGAAGCCATTTTGGGGCTTTTTTGTATAGGTGAAATTAAGCCAAGAAAATGATACCATGATACTCGTGAGATCAAGACGAGTGATTGGTGTCTTTGGAATTAATTTATCATGCGTTGCATGTATTTTGGAGGATTGCAGGATTATGGCTATGAAGCTCTGTCCGTAGGTATAAACCTGATACCTAAGACGACGGACAGGGAAGAGGACGATGACTCGTCACCATTCCATTGGTCCGTTTGAACGTTCGTGCTTTTTTTTATTTTCTTCAGCCTAGCCACTTGTTTGATATATTATGATTATGTTTTATTATTATAACAAATAACCAACGCAATGCTGATGGCAGGGGTAGTAGCATATGAAGCCAAGGACCTGGGTTTGATCCCAGGTTCAAACGTTTTCCTATTTTCTGACCATTTAAGTGCGGATCCAGCGTGCCTCATGATTTAGCGCCTACCGTGTACCCCCAGATCTCAGCCCTGAGACCCATCATCAGGAAAATCTCACGTTCCAACACTGAAGGCCTACCATGCACCATCCAAGCATGCCAACACAAAATCAAGCGTAAACAGGGCTCAGCCATATTGGGCCTAACAAAAATCAGAAACGCACCCCCCCCCTTTGGGTTGTTCATACTGGCCCAAGTTTTTTTTATTTCTCATTCTTTAATTCTTTTTATTTATTAATTATGCCTTTTAATAACACCTAGAAAAAATCATTTATTTTTATTTAATCAAAAAAAATTTATAATAACATCAAAAATCTTTTTTTTTTCATAAAATTTTTATTAATTAATTAATTAGATTAATTAGGGTAATTTAATGTCTTTTATTATAATTCAAAATAATTAGAATTAGGATTTAATTTTATACTTAACCTAATTTTTCCTCAAAAACAACATAAATATTTTCTTAAATTAGATTTTTAGGTCGCCGAATTATTTCTCGCATTTAATTTGCCGCGCGCTTTGGATTTTCTTTATTATTATTATTTGTAAATGCTCTGAGTTTGTAATAGATTTAAATAGGGTTTTAATTCTGCATTTTATTTTAAGTCAAAATAATTATGTATCTGCCCAAAGCCATGTAATAGCTAGGACTCTAATTTCTCGCATTTTAATTCCCGCAAACTATAAACTACTTAGATGTATGTATAGGATTGTATGGAAAGACAAATTGAAATTAAACAGTAGAAAACCCTAATTGTGCAAAGGTAATTAACTGAAAAAATACACTTGCACATGCTCACTCCTAGGGTTTGCCCCACTTGGTTGCCTCAAAAATATTGGTCACATCCCTCGAACGTAGGGGTACCTTAGCAATGACCCACGATTCAAAATCGTCATAAAGATCATAGTCCCTACTTGTCCTTCAAGTTGCCTACGAAATGATCTTATGACGATAGTCCCTTCGAAATGCTAAGGTATCTTTACATGTTGCCTTTAATGACCATAACGTCCCTTTTGAATGTCCCTTAAAATTCAAACGACAGAGCTACCTACTCCCTAATAGTAGGATGGCGTTGTCTAAAGGAAACGAAAACGAACAGACTTTTTTCGAGTAGGTAGAAAACTCTTAAGTACTTGCTCAAATAAAACTTTTCACACAAACACTTTTCAAAACAATTTTCAAAACAACTTCGTCACTCTCTTGAGGACTGATACAAGGGTTATCACGAAGTAAAACTTTTTTCAAAACAAGCACACACAAACAATTTTAAAAATGATCAAGTACCTAAGAGCCCATGGAAAACCACGGATAGAAAGGGTGCTAACACCTTCCCTTTCTATAATCTACCTCCCCCCCCCCCCCCCCCCCCCGTACTCAGAAACTCTCGAAAAAAAGTTTTTTTTGTTCTTTTTCCTTTCCTTTGTTGGATGAAATAAAAGTCGGTGGAGACTCTTGCTTACCGCAACATTTGCGAACAAAAAACGCAAACTAGTATAACAGTCGGTTCTGCCACCGTATCACAAACGATATGAGGAATATCTCCTTCAGCAACAGGCTCCATAATTACTGGTAGGACAACGGGATATAGCATTGGAAGATTTTGAGCACGAGATCGCACCCATCTGAGGTAGGGATTTATAGGGATGGACATTTTCTATCCCAAGTTCTTGCTATCAATCTTTTTCACCATGCCCTAAGCATGTATAAACCTTTAACGGTAACCTTGGGGATCATTCTCATAATCGAATACAATACCCCGGGTGAGCATATCATAAGGACCATCTCTTCGAGCATAACCAAATTGACGTAGATCTAGGGAAGGGTCGTAAGTGATACCTCCCCTTATGCCAAGGAGTGGCGTATTAGGGAATTCCCTGCAGCAGTTAAT
This sequence comes from Vicia faba, assembly GCA_948472305.1. Lineage (NCBI taxonomy): Eukaryota > Viridiplantae > Streptophyta > Magnoliopsida > Fabales > Fabaceae > Vicia > Vicia faba. Next base: position 1,261,355,275 of record OX451740.1, read on the forward strand.
AATAGTGGTATCCTCCTGATATCGGGAACACAAATAGATATCTGAATGAGAGAGTGACATCATCCTTTGAGACCACCTTAAACCTTTTTCATTCTTCATCACTGATTGGGGAAGGTGAGAAATAAACCACCTGGATAGTAAAGGTATGAAACACATAAGAGTCCCTCGCTTCCTCATAGTACGAGTGTGAAGAGAATGCAAAATATCTCCAAGCAAAGTAGGCACAAGATTATGAGTAAGAAATATTTTGATGGTGTTCACATCTATGAGTTGGTCTGGATTAGGGAATAGTACCAAACCATAGATCAACAAAGCCAAGATCTCCTCGAAAGCATGAAAACTCATAGCATCTAGAAACAACTGAGCCTTCTCTATCAAAAATTTATCAAGAAGGCCCTTGGCTCCATTTCTTGTTTCCTAATTAGATAAAATGTTGGACCGCTTCAGATGTAAGGCTGCTGCAACATCTTCAGGTTTTGGAACTTTCTCTAAATTGGTGAAAGGTCTCTGATCAAGAATAGATACTCCGAGTATCTTAGAGAACTCTTTCATTGTGGGTACCAACTAATAATCTGGAAAGGTAAAACAATGATGTTCAGGATTAAAGAACTAGAACAGAACATTCATCATGTCTTCTTCAAAACCTGAGGTAACCAAACTGAGTAGATAACTATGCCTTTTGGTGAATTGAGAGTTTTTGGGAACCTTTGAGACTAACTCCTTAAGCTGGGAAGGTACCCTTACAAAGTTGATCCAGATAGTGTTTCTATGAGCGAAGCCCATAACCTACAACAAAGAACAAAGGTAAATCCCTAGGTCATTGAAATGGTTTGTGAAAATGTTATGTTATGATGATATGATGTTATGTTGTCATGTTCATGTTAGATAAGTAGCAAACACACACAAGTCACACAAGAGTCTTAGGTTTAAAGGCTTGCATGAAGTCCATAGGTAAGTACCCTTCCCCGTTGAAGTTAAGTCTGAAGTTAAATAACACACAAATATGTTTACCCGGTTCATAGCAACTCTCCTACTCTGGAAGCTACCAAGCCATGGACGAAATTAACTAGATAGTATCAATTTGTAGACCATACAACAAACACACCAATTTATAATCTATTCACTTAATCACTACCCTTTTCTTAACTTCTACCTAAGACATACCTATGTATGAGGTCCTCCTCAAATCCCTCTTCAATCACACTCAACGATTGGAGCAACTCTACACACAGTATAGAACAAAAATAGGAAGTCACTCTTCTAAGACACACAATCCTCAATGCTTAAAAGCTTATGAGAACTGACACATAAATACTCAATGCTTAACAGCTTATGAGCATCTGACACACAAATCTTCAATGCTTAAAAGCTTATAAACATCTGACAGAACTTACAACCCAACAATAAGGATTCTAAAAACCTAACAAAAACACACGTAAGTTCCACCTATTACTAGGTATACACCAGTCTATATATAACATTGTTCTGGATTGGGTTGGGCTTTAAAAGCACAGCAGTTAGGCCGCACAAAGTCTTCAAAATCGTCTCTAAGAAAATAGTTCTTCAATCATTAGTTTCCTAAAATGTCTCCATATTTAGAAACTTTTTATATCTTCGAAAACCAACATAGAATCTCTGATTTGTCAATCTAGGATGCCACATAAGCTAACTAAATAATCCCTGAATATTTAGTAACTAACATATCAGCTGAAACATAATTACCAGCTGCTGCAGACATGATGCCATATCCTTCTGGTTGGGACATCTTATTCAACATGTTGAAAACTGCAAGTTGGAACATCTTGTTCAACATGTTACTTCCAAGTTGGTTTAAACAAAATGTATGTCAATCATAATTTCATAGAAATAACATTATCATTAAGTTATGTTTAAATATTTTGCTGCTTAAATTAGATATTATCTTTTCTACTTCATGATGCTATTTTTTGTTTTCTCACTCAAGAAAAATATTGAAATCTTTTTGCTGATAAGAAAAGTTGATTAGTAAAATTTATCCATTATCTTGTTTCATATGTCCTCTAGCTTGCAAAATACATGTATTTTCTTTCTCTTCTCATATTTATCTTTTTAAGTCCTTCTGTTGTACCCCAAAATTTTCCCTCTCACCTTTCTCAAAGCATTCTTTCAAGACTCTTCAAAATAGTCAAGACACTTAAGGGTTGACTAGTCAAGATACACCTCCTAAACCAAAGGCCTATAACTAGGGTTTGGATTTTCTCAAGTAAACTTGGTTTGTAAAGATCTAAAGTGACTTTCGTGTTTCTTCTTGGGTCCTTAACAAGGTTCATGTAAATTTTCAAGCCCTACATCACAAGTTTGCTCAGTCAATGACTCAAATGATTGAAAATCAACTTTATTGGTCAAAAAGTCAATTGTAGTCAACATACAGTCCAACTTCAAGATTTTTGGTCAACATCAACATTTTGAAGTGATATTCATCATTTGATCAAGGGTTGATCATGATTCCCCAAGGAAAGTCCTTAAATCATCAAAAGGTGAGATTTGTCAAATTAGGGTTTCCTTAGGAGAAGTCAACTGAACTTTAACCAGGCATAACTTTCACATGCTTCATCAAATTTTCCCCATCCAAAGCTTATTTTGAATAGAATTAAATTATATACAACTTTGCTTTTATTCTCAAGTCCAAAAAATGCTTCATTTGGAAGATATGAGCTCACACATTATAGGTCATTTTCAAAAGTCAACAAAAGACACTTTTTGTCAAGACAACTTACATCAAGATAATGTCTTCAAAAGCAAAAATGGTCAACATAGAGATTGTATGGGACATCTTAGGCTTTCCAAAAAGTCCAAGATCATCTCCAAAAGGTGAAAATTGAGCAAGTTATGGCTTGCACAAATTGAGAAAATTTGTTAAAATGCATGAAGTCAACTTTGAACAAAATTGCATTTTTAGGTTAATAGACCTAACTTTTAGGGTTCAAACATGTTTGTAACTTACCCAAGGACTTCTAAATAAATTTTTGCATGGTATTGATTTTATTTACATTTATCTTGATTTTATTTAATTTAAAATCAAATAAATTAAATAAAAGTACAAAGAACAATGGACCATAGCATTTGGCTTGTCTTAACCCAACAAGAGGCCTAAATTTCGTGCAAGGTACATGGAGAGTGACCAGGTTCATGCAAGGAACCAAAATGGCAAGAATTACACATTTTTGGCAACTTTTCAAATATTGATCTTTATGATTAAAACCATGGTTAATGCTTGGATTTTTGCCATGTTTGTCAACCATCAAACTCCTCTATAAATACAGAATGACTTGCAAGCAAAGGACACGGGCACAGACTGCTAGAGAACTCCACAAAACTTGCAAAAATTCCAAAATTGTCAAAAATCCGTAGCTGTATTTCCATCCATCATCAGTCCAAACTAAGGGCATAAATCATTCCCTGAGAGTCCAAGGAGTCACTTCCAGCCCTCATACGAGCCTGAGACAAGTCAGAACACGATATCTCCATCTCACTTATTTGGTAAAACTTTTCTCAATCGAATCTCTGAATTTATGCGTTGCTAACTCATTTTATTTACATATATCACTTAATATGATTGTTTAGAACATATTTGACGGATTACTTTTGAAGTTTGACGCAGGGATAACAAAATGCCATTATTAGGGCACAAAACTCAGTTTGGTTCGTACCTCATGATACATTTATTTTTAGACTAAACCAATGCCATGGTTGGATTCGTAGCATGCGAATTAGGGGGGATAGCCTGAATTTGGAGCTTTGATTTCGCTTCTTTTTGCATATCGGATTTTGAGCAACCGGAGAAGGTGACCAGAGTTTGACTCAGGAACCCCTGGTATTCATTGACTACGATCAACGCTTGTGTGGCAAAAAGCCATATTCTAATTGGCTTGTTGGAATTAATCTGCGCGCGCGTTTTATTTTAAAATATAACTGAGTTTTTTTTAATATATTCGTTTATTTGTATTTGATCCAACGAATGAATGATTATGCCTAGTGGCAAGCAGCGCACATTTAAGGCACTCCCTCCCCAAGATCTGGGTTTGACCCCAGGTTTTGCATTTTTGTTTTTCAACATTTTTTTGTAGGATTAATGGGTGTTTGGGCTTTCTCCCTGATGGGCTTAGAGATCTCATGTTCACACCCCTCCTTTTCTTTCTTTTATTAATTAATTAATTAGAATTAGGTTTCCATAAATTTAATTAAATATTTTCCTAAAACAAAAAATAACAAAAACATTTTCTTTTTACCACTTAAGATTTTTGAGGTTCTCTTTACATCTTTCTCTTTTCTTCCTCGTGCGTTTATCTATTTTTATTCACACTATTTTCACAATTATGTAATTGTACATGAGATGTAATAGACTTTAACTAGGACCTTTTTACTTTGTCTTTCCCCCATTTTTTGGTTTGTAATTCCCCTCATCCCGAAGCATTGTAATAGCGTAGATTCGAATTTCTGCACTTTTATTTTCCATACCTATATTAACTGCTAGATGTATTCTAATATGCCTGTATGGAAAGACTAAAAGAAAACGCTAGAAAACCTAAAATCCAAGACAAATAACTGAAACACAACACACTCGCACACGCACACCTCTAAGGTACCTCCACTTTGTTGCCTTCGGAAAAACAGTTATGTCCCTCGAACGCGGGACACTTTAGCAAAGACCCTCAATTAAAAAGATCTTAGTCCCTCGATGACCCTCTGATGTTGCCTTCGGTATACGATTTAGTCCCTTATGATAAAATTACTAAAGTGCCCTACGAGTAGCCTTTATGACTGTACGATGACCCTCACATGTCCCTCAAAACATCCAACGATAGGGCTTCCTATTGAGTAATAGTAGGATAGCATTGTCTAAAGGAAAATAGGAAAAGAACAAAGACCATTCGAGTAGTTAGACCGCTTATAGTTGCTTGCTCACAAAAACAAACAAAATAGTTTTTCACACATACACGCTCTCTTTTCAAAATATTTTCAAAGACAAGAAACACTTTGTATACATTCTCGCCAAAACGAGAAACATTACAAAGTTAGCCACACTAAGGCGTCTTTTCAAAATATTTTCAAATACAGTTACACAAAAAAAGAAGCATTTTCAAAGTAAGCTAGCAACTAAGAGCCCGTAGATAACTACGGATGGAAAGGGTGCTAACACCTTCCCTTTCCATAATCTACTCCCCGAACTCAAAATCTTTAAAAAGGTCTTTCGTGTTCTTTACACCCTTTCCTTTGTTTGATAAAAGAAAAGTAGGTGGCGACTCTTGCTAACCGCAACATTTGCAATAAAACGTAAAAACCAGTAAAGTCAGTTCTCCCACTATATTACAGAACTGGAGAATCTTCTGGGGAACTATTTCAAAAGGTGGGGTTACCTTAGAGCTAGATTATATTTAAAATGATTTCCTTGTTTGATTTGCATGCTTTATCTTTCGGGTTTATGTTTGGCTTATTATTATTGATCCCATACCCGGATCTGGGGCACTTCTTTAGGTAAGTAGCAATAGATCGGGGAGACTGCGGTATATACCGATACGGTTGAAGTAATGGCTATGTTAGTGTGACTCATTGGTTGGTACCGGTTTCCCGTGAGTAAGTCAAGGAGAATGCTAGGCTGCCGAATGGAGTGATGAAGCATTAACTGACCGTAGAACCTTAATTGACATAACTTAGCCATTAGAAAGTAGCGAGATAGTTGGCTTCGATGCAGACTGAAGTTGGGTTATAATCGATGTTACACTCATTGAGATCGGACTCTCGGGATATTTCGGTCGCAATTTAGATGCTTGAGCAGAAACAATGCCTGAGAGAAAGATCAATGATATTGAGATTCTTTAGAACCCTGTTACTTCTTTTAGGACAGGTTGAGCCAACTAAAAATTCAAGAGGGTACTTACCTACAAACCCCATGAAAGCCTAAAACCTAAGGATTTGTGTGTTTTTCTTGTGTGATTATTTGCTCAAACATGACATCATGCATCATAACATTCATATTAACTAACCATTTTAAGGACCAGGGAAATTTGTCTTTGTTCTATTTTGCAGAATATGGCTTCCACTCGTAGAAACACTATCTAAGTCAACTTCGTAAGGGTGCTTCCTCAAATTAAAGAGTTTGTCTCAAGGGTTCCCTAAACTTCTCCATTTATCAAGAGGCATGGTTGATTGCTCAGTCTGGTTGCTCCAGATCTTGATGAAGATATGATGAGTGTCATATTCTAATTCTTTGATCTTGTACATCATTGCTTCACATTTCCCGATTATCAGTGGGTACCCACCTTAGAGGAGTTTTCTCAATTACTGGGAGTACCTATTCTATATCAGATGCCCTTCACCGGTTTAGAGGAAGCTCCAAAGCCAAAAGTCATTGCAGCAGCCTTACATCTGAAGCGATCTGATATTAAATCCAACTGGGAAACTAGAAGCGGAGTCAAAAGTTTCTTGGCTAAGTTTCTGTTTGAGAAAGCTCAGCTATTTCTGGATTCCATGAGTTTTCAGGATTTCGAAGACATTTTGGCCCTTCTAATATATGGGTTGGTACTATTCCTTAATTCATACCAACTCATAGTTGTGAATGCTATCAAGATCTTCCTTGCTTGCAACCCCGTGCCTACCTTGCTTGGGGATATTTTGCATTCTCTTCACACTCTTACTATGAATAAGAGAGGAACTCTCATGTGTTGTATGCCTCTTCTCTCCAGGTGGTTTATTTCGCATGTTCCCTGTTCAGTAATGAAGAATGAACAAATTTTGAGGTGGGTACAAAGAATAATGTCACTTTTTCATACAGATATTCACTGGTGTTCTAGATCTCATGAGGATATCACCATCATTAAATATTGTGGGGAGTTCCCTAATGTTCCACTCTTGGGAATTAGGGGAGGTATCACTTACAACCCCTCTTTGGCTCTACGTCAATTTGGCTACGCGCGAAAGAATGGTCCTCATGACGCACTAATCAAGGGTATTGCGTTTGATTACGAAAGTGATCCTAAAGGTTATCGTCAGAGGTTTATACATGCTTGAAGCATAGTGAACAAGATTGATAGTAAGAGCTTGGGGCAGAAGAATTCCATTCCTCTTGAGCCTTATCTCAAATGGGTGCAGGCTCGCGCTCAAGACCTTATAATGCCATATCCAGCTATCCTGCCTGTGATCCTGGAGATTATTGTCAAAGGATACGTCTCTCGCACCATCTTTCACCCAGACATGCCCACTGACCTTGGAGAGTTGCAGAAGTCTTGGATTCAGCTGAAGGAAGAACATGATACCTTTAAGACTCAGTTATATGCCAGCGAGAAGAAAGTGTTAGAGCTCACAAAGAAACTGCACAAAGAAAAGAGTCTTAATGCCTACATCAGTACAAAGAGGAAGTGCCCATGGGAAACTTGATTCTTAGATTTTAGGAGTTTTATTTTCATCTGTAAAGCCTAAAAGGAAGTTGTAATTTGAACTTTTCTAATAAAATCTTTGTTTCCTTTTGGTTCAAAAATTCAAATTTCCCAAAGTCCTTGAAATCATTGTATTTACATATCATGCATCATCATATAACAGGTTTCTTGTACAGGTTTCTCATTTTTTTGCTGTTTATTTCAGCAAAAAAATGGCACTCGAACAAACCATGAAGGATCTCCAGACTCAACATGCTTAATTCCAGGAGACTCTCCTAAACTTAGCCAAAGGGAAACAAGATCTGCTGGCACTCCTTGCTAAGAAAAAGAAGACCAAGAAGCATGTTGTTCTCAACCTAGGGAGGAGATTCAAAGGTCCCGCTCAACCAGTCCATGTAGAAGATAACTCCTCTGAAGAAGATGACAATAATGACGAGGATGACAAAGACAATCAGGATTATGATAATACTCCTAAAGAAGAAGAATTTGTTAATGAACAGTATCCCCCTATGGATGACAGATATAAGTAGTTGGAGGATAGGCTCAAAGCAATAGAAGTCCAGAAGGTACCTGGACTAGATTTTGGTGATTTAGGTCTGGTTCCCGGGGTGGTCATCCCACCTAAGTTCTAAGTCCATGTTTTTGATAAGTACGACGGGGTCTCTTGTCCTAAGATCCACTTACGGTCGTACATTCAGAAGATACATCCTCACACTAATGACCGGAAGTTATGGGTCCATTTCTTCCAAGAGAGTCTGGTCGGCACACAACTGGAATAGTTTTATTAGCTGGAGGGAACCAATATTCATACTTGGGAGGACTTGGCTGCTGCTTTCTATAAGTAGTACAAATATAATGCTGACATGGCGCAAACCTGAGTGCAATTACAGAATATGACTATGGACTCGAGAGAAGGATTCAAGGAATATGGTCAGAAATGGAGGGATATAGCTGGTAGAGTGAAACCTCCTCTGAATGATCATGAAATGATAGACATGTTCATGGGCACTCTGACAGACCTATTCTTCAATTTTCTAATCGGAATTTCTTCGTCTGGCTTTACAGAGATGATCTTAACTGGTGAGAGAATTGAAAGTGGCATCAAAAGCAGGAAGATCCCAATGGGTGCATATGTTAGTACTGCAAAGAAGCCATTTGCAGGTAAAAAGGAAGTTAATGCTATTTATGGCCAGAAAAGTCGTAGCAAGGTCAATCGCCATGAATCTATGGGAGTAGTTTTGATTTACAATCCAGCACCTGCCCAAAAGCAATGGCAAGGTAACTGCCAAAGGCGAGACGCTCTGAGAAGGCAGTTTATCAGGCTCGACATGACTTTATCTCAAGCACTACAACATCTGCTAAAGTTTGAACTCATAACACTGCGGGATCCTCCTCAAAATCCCAACACGGCCTCTCTTAAGTACAACCCGAACGTGAAGTGTGCCTTCAGCTCCAACAGTCTAGAGCAGTGACACCAACAATTGTTGGGCCTTGAAGAATAAAATTCAAGATCTGATTGACAAAAAAGAGATTGAGTTCGATCCTCTAGAAACTCCCAATGTGATTACCGCACCGATGCCGAAACATGATGAAGGTGTGAATGGTATTGATGTTGCTTCTGCCAAAGAGGATGCTGATTATGACTTTGACAAATGGATCTTTCCTACTGCTGACAACGGACTCCGTAATTGGAAGGATGAAGATGTTGTCTCAATCTCCTTCAGACAGGAGTAAATGCCATTTTCTATGTTCTTTGGAAGTTTTGGTTATGTAATATTTGAACAATGACTTTAAAACCGTGTGTCTTACCCGGGGTATAATGGTTCATTTGTTAAGGGTTAATTAATTCATAAAAATTTGCTCATTCAATAAAAAAATTGGACGTTTTGCATGCAAATTTTGTGATCCCTGTCTTTCTTTTTATCTTATTGCATTTTTTCAAAATAGCTATGTATTCTCACACACACCTACACACTACATTGCAGATCCTCATCCACTCTGGATCTCGTCAATAACAATTCTGCTATTGCTTCATATGACTTTGAAAATCCGATCTACCAAGCCAAAGACGAAGGTGAGGAAGATTGTGAAATACCTGGAGAACTTTCCAGACTTCTGATACAGGAAGAGAAGACTATCCAACCCCATGAAAAGCCAGTTGAGGTGGTGAACCTGGGTACTGAGACAGATAAGAAAGAGGTCAAAATAGGTGCTGATTTAGAGAGTAGTGTCAAGAGAAGGTTAATCCAGATGATGCATGAATATGTTGAAATTTTTGCCTGGTCGTACAAAGACATGCCGGGGCTCGACGCTGATATTGTGGTTTACCGTCTACCAATGAAAGAGGGTTGTGCTCTGATAAAATAGAAGGTTCGTCGCATGCATCCTGAAATGTAAGAAAAGATCAAGGCTGAGGTTATGAAACAGTTTGATGCAGGGTTCTTGGGAGTGACAGCATATCCTTAATGGGTTTCTAATGTTGTTCTGGTGCCAAAGAAATACGGAAAAGTGCGTATGTGCATAGATTACAGAGATCTAAATAGGGCAAGCCCCAAAGATGACTTCCCACTACCATATATTGATGTTTTGGTCGATAACCCACTCAACACAAGGTATTATCCTTTATGGATGGTTTATAGAGTTACAATCAGATCAAGATGGCACCTTAAGACATGTAAAAGACTACCTTTGTCACACAGTGGGGCACTTTCTGTTACAAGGTCATGCCTTTCGGGTTGAAGAACGTCGGGGAAACTTATCAACGTGCCATGTTAGATTTATTTCATGATATGATTCATCATGAGATAGAGGTCTATGTTGAAGACATAATAGCCAGATCACAGACCGAGGAAGGACATCTTGATCATTTGCATAAATTATTTGAGAGACTAAAAAAGTATAAACTGAGGTTGAATCCAAACAAGTGTACCTTTGGAGTGAGATCCGGAAGACTACTGGGTTTCATCATCAGCAACAAAGGTATTGAGGTTGACCCTGTGAAGGTCAAAGCTACTCAAGAGATTGCTGCTTCTCGTACTGAAAAGGAAGTCAAAGGTTTCTTAGGACGGTTGCACTACATTTCCTGTTTTATTTCACATTTGACTGCTACTTGTGAGCCAATCTTCAAGTTGCTAGAGAAAGATCAAGTGGTAAAATGGAACGACGACTGTCAGGTAGATTTTGACAAGATTAAAGAGTATCTGTAAGAACCTCCCATTCTGATGCCATCAGTCGAAGGAAGACCTTTGATCATATACTTAACAGTTCTAGAGAACTCAATAGGGTGTGTACTGGGGAAGCATGACGAGTCTGGTTGAAAAGAGCATGCAATATACTACCTCAGCAAAAAGTTTACAGACTGTGAAATAAGATATTCACTGCTCGAGAAAACTTGATATGCTTAAGCATGGGCTGCTCGCCGACTAAGATGCTATATGTTGACCTATACCACTTTTTTGATCTCTAAGATGGACCATATCAAATACATATTCGAGAAACCAGCTCTCTCCAGAGGAATAGCCTGATGGAAAATGGTCTTAACAGAATATGACATCTAGTACACCACTCAAAAGTCCATTAAAGGAAGTGTTTTAGTTGACCATTTAGCGCATCAGGCTGTGGACGACTATCAGTATATGAATTTTGAATTCCCGTACGAGAACATTATACAAGTAACAAATTATGAAAAACCTAGACCATATGAAGGACCTGAACAAGGATCCCGATGGACTATGTTTTTTGATGGAGCTTCTAACGCTCTTGGCAGCGGAATTGGTGTTGTGATTGTTTCCCCCGAAGGTTGTCATACACCTTTTACTGCCAGACTTTGCTTCAACTGTACCAATAACATGGCTGAATATGAAGCTTGTATCATGGGTCTTAGGGCTGCTATTGACCTAAGAATCAAATTCTTAAGCGTGAATGGGGATTCAACTTTGGTAATCAATCAGGTTAAAGGAGATTGGGATATGAAACACCTAAATCTCAGTCCTTATAAAGAGCATGTACTAACCCTGATCCCATATTTTAAGGAGATTACCTTTGAGCACATACCAAGAGAAGAGAATTAGTTGGCAGATGCTCTGGCTACCATGTCATCCGTGTTCAAGGTTAGATGGGACGATGAGGCTCCCAGAATTACCATTGAAAGATTCGACGAACCCGCACACTGCTATGGAATTGATACTGATGGAGTAGATGAAAAACCTTAGTTTCATGAAGTCAAGAAGTACCTATAAACTCAAGAATACCCTGAAGGGGCATCTATCAATTACAAGAAGTTCCTACAAAGGTTCTCAGCCAAATTCTTCTTGAGCAATGGAATTCTATACAAGTGCAATTATGATTCAACCATGCTTTGTTGTGTGGACAAGAAAGAAGTAGAAGAAATTATGCAAGACATGCATAAGGGTGTCTTTGGTACTCACTCCAGTGGACACACTATGGCTAAATATATCTTAAGAGCTGGTTACTATTGGTCGACTATGGAAATTGATTGTCACTACCACTCAAGAACTTGTCATAAGTGCCAAATCTACACTGATAAAATTCATGTGCCTCTTATACCTTTGAATGTCATGATTGCGCCTTGGCCATTTGCAATGTGGGGCATTGATATGATTGGAGAAATCAAGCCTACAGCCTCTAACGAACACCGCTTCATCCTCGTCGCCATTGATTACTTTACAAAGTGGGTTGAAGCAGCCTCATTCGCCTCTGTCACCAAAAATGTTGTTGCTCGGTTTATCAAACACAACTTGATCTACCGGTGTGGCATCCTTGAAAGGATCATCATAGAAAACGGTACTAATCTCAACAATACAATGATCACTAAGCTTTGCACGCAGTTCAAGATCAAGCACCATATCTCTTCTCTGTATCAACCTAAGATGAATAACACAATGAAAGCCGCCAATAAGAATATAATGAAGATCATACAGAAGATGGTCATGACATATAAAGATTGGCACGAGATGTTACCGTTTTCTCTTCACGGCTACTACACCACAGCTAGAACATCAACTGGGGAAACCTCATTCTCTCTGGTTTATGGTATGGAAGTTATCCTACCTGTCGAGGTCCAGATTCCCTCTTTGAGAATCATGAAAGATGCAGACTTGGAAGAAGATGAGTGGATTCAGACCAGGTTGGATCAGCTAAACCTAATTGATGAGAAAAGGCTTGCAGCTGTCTGTCACGGCCAGATGTATCAGAAATGCATGATCAAGGCATTCAACAAAAAGATCAAACATCGGGTATATCAGGATGGTGACTTGGTAATAAAGCACATCATTCTACCGCAGGATGATCCCATAGGCAAATGGACTCCCACTTACGAAGGTCCATTTGTAATCAAGAAGATAGTCTCTTGCGGTGCTATGATATTGACCACCATGGACGGTGAGTATTTCCCGCACCCTGTAAATGTGGACATAGTCAAAAGATACTACGCATAAAAATGACCTGATAGGTTGACTGGCCTAGGCAAAAATAAGGGCATCCTGGCGAACCAAAAGGGTTCGGGAAAAATTCAGGGATATATATGTGAAAAGATTGTACACCCGACAAGTCGAAAACCTGAAAAGTAGGCTTGGGTAAAAAGGGTATCACGGTGGACTGAAAAACCAAAAGGGTGGTGTTGTACCCCAAAATTTTCCCTCTCATATTCCCCAAAACATTGCAAGAAAAATCTTCAAGTGGCTCAAGGTTGCTCAAGAGTTGGACAGTCAAGCTATCTCCTAAGGCAGTCAACCCCAAATTAGAGTTTTCTGTTGAATTAATATCCTTGAGTCTGAATGACCTCAAGTGCTCCCCAATGTCCTCATATGCTCTCAATATCATCCATGCCAAATTTCAAGCCTTACAGAGGAAGTTTGCTCATTCAATTGCTCAAAGGGTCCAAAAATCGACTGTGCTAGGGCAAAAGTCAACTGTGACCTATAAACAGTCAAACTTCGAGATTTTTTGTCAACATTCTCATTTTGAAGGATATTTCATCATTTTATCAAGGGTTGATCATGATTCATCAAGGATTGCTCAAAATTCATCAAGACTCAAAAGTTGCTAAATTAGGGTTTTGTAGGAAAAGTCAACTCAACTTTGACCAAGCATAACTTTCTCATACTTTATGAGCAATGACCCATCCAAAGCTCATTTTGAAGAGGTTGAAAATTTCTACAATCCATATTCATACCCCAGGATCAAAAAATGCACTCACAAGAAGTTACAAATTTGGACATTATAGGTCATTTTTGAAAGTCAACAAAAACACCTTCTTTGCCAAAGCTTATAACTTGAGCATGGAACATAAAATTAAGATGAGACCAAAAGGGTTGGTTAGAGGACATCTCAAGACTTCTAAAAAGTCCAAGAACACCTCCAAAAGTTCATAATTGAAGAAGTTATGCATTGTTGAAGTTGGGCATTTTTGCAAAATTGCCAAAAGTCAACTATCCCCAAAACATCAAATTTTGTCAAATGGGCCCATTCTTTTACACTTGATTTGAGCTTGCATCATTGTCCACGTGTCCTAGCTTCAGCCATGAGCTCATATTCTATTTTTATTATTTAATTTGATTTTTTATTGAATTTATTCATTTAAACTCAAATTAAATCATAAAAAATCCAAACTTTGATTACCTAAGATCTTTTTGGTTGTTTCAGGTCTTAATTTTCATCATTAGCATCATCAAACTCGGATCACACCATATCATTTACAAAAATATTGAAAATTGGCAAAATTGGAAAGGTTTAAAGAATGAATCAAATCAAATTCCAATGCATTGATTTAGAGAGATTCATTCCAAATTTGTTACCCTAGCACATTGTATGATACATAAGGAAGCCAAAGGGACGAAAATATAGGTTGGAGGCTGCAAGAAGAGGCAGAACAAAGTTTGAAAAAAGTGGTAAAAATCTTGAATTTGAAATCATAGCAAGAGGCGTTTTCAGAAGCCAAAAGCTATTCCAATCGCTTCCTGGACGTGCATTGAACCTTCCTGGATCAAAAGCAAGTGTTCTCACACACCACAACACACTGTAAGTAGCACGACAACCCGCCCTGTTCTTGAAACTGTAAATCATCATTCTTGCATCATTTGAACAAATTGTTTGCATATTTGTAATCCTCACAATGTTTCTAAGCTTTTTGCATTATTCAATTTTATTTATCTAACCTTTAACGTAAAGCACCATTGTTAGGGTTTTGCATCTTGGTTTAGAGTTTTTCGTTTCAGATAAAATTAGCCTTAGTGATGGCTATAGGCGTGACCGGAAGAGGAAGATGAATGCAACCATGGCCTTGGAATGAATTTATGTAGTCTGGGATGGATTTTAGGATTGGCCTATGATTTTAGTTGCGGATTCAAATCCGCAGGTAACATTGTTACAGGTCTGAGGACAGGGACGAGATCATGTCCTCCTCTGATTGGTCGGTTCAAATAATTCGCGCGTATTTTTGTTTTGCTGGCATATTAACTTGTTTTAATATCTTATATTTTGGGTGTATATTACTAACAAAGAGAACAAAGTGGCCTAGTGGTAAGCGTGCATGTTCATATCCATCAGGACCTGGGTTCGAATCCCAGGCCCCCACTTTCATTCATAATTTTATTTTTCAGGTGATTTGGTGCATTTGCCTTGCTACAGCATACCATGCGCCCTCCTACGTCCAACAGCCAGATGGCCATTGGCCAGATCTGGTGGTCCAAGGGTGTTGTACCCCAAAATTTTCCCTCCCATATTCTTCAAAGTTTTGACAAGCATCATCTCAATTTGCTCAAGTCTACTCAAGGGTTGCACAGTTCAAACACCCTCCTAAGCCAGTCAAATTAGGGTTTTGGTTCTTGCAAGGAAGTTGAGGTTTTCAAGGGCTCAATCAAGTCTCATGTGCCCATATACATTGTCAAGCATCTACATGTCAAGTTTCAAGACTCACAACATCAAGTTGCACAATCAAAAGCCCTATTTGCTCTACAATCAACTATAGGGGTAAAATGGTCATTTGGCAGTCGAAAGTCAAAAAATTTGGTCAACATCTTATTTTGAAGCCACAATCATCATTTGATCAACTCTTGATCATGATTCCACAAGAATGGCTCAAAAATCATCAAGATGCAAAAGTTTCCATTTTTGGACAGCTGAAAAGTCAACTGTAACTTGACCAAGGCATAACTTTTTCATGGTTCATCAGAAAAATCCCATCCAATGCTCATTTTTAAGGGGATGACATTTCCTACAACTCATCTTCACAATCCAGGTCCAAGAAATGCTCTCACAAAAAGTTATCAATTTCAAAATTATAGGTCATTTTCAAAAGTCAACAAAAAGGCATTTTAAGTCAAAGACCATAACTTGAGATTGGTAAGTTAAAATGACATGGGACAAAATGCATTGGTTAGAGGACTTCAAGACCTTTCCAAAATGTCCAAGAACATGTTCATATGATCAAAATTGAGCAAGATATGCATTGGAGAAGTTGGGAAATTTTTGTGAAATGGCAAAAGTCAACTATCCTTAAAACTTCAATTTTTGACAAAAGGGCCCACTTTCTTCCACTTGATTCAGCCTTGTCATGCCATACACGTGTCCCATGATTAATTTCATGAGCAAACATTTATTTTTCCATTTTATTTAATTTTTATTGATTTAATTCATTTTAAATCCATAAAAATTCAAATAAAATCAAAAAATTAATGAAATGGCATCTTGTTGACTTGAATAGCTTTTATGTGTCATGAACCAGCTACCAAATTCGTGCTAGGCTATTTTGTGCACAAAATCATGGTTTTTGCTCCAAGTATGGAAAGCTTTCAATGGTGTTTAAGAAGAATCTCAAAACATCAATTCCATGGATACTTGGCCCAAACTTTGACCTGATTCTATTCCCATACATATGCTGAACATAACCCTAATACAAAGGACGTGCAAAAGCTGCTACAGAGCCATTACGATATTCCAAAAATTCAAAAGAAACTTGAAAACTGAAATCCACCTTCCAGCACGATTAAAAGTGTTTTCTTGATCCAAACACATTGTTAGCCTTCCCAGGAACATATTGCAATCGAAATCAAGCCCTAACACTCAAAGAATCCTGAGAAAAAGTCACACAGTTTAGCTTTCTTTCTCATGATCACAACTCATAATTCATGCATCTCTAATATGAGTTTTTGTGTGTTTTGAGTTGCTTGCATCCACAGGAATCTTTTGGCATAAATTAATTGCATTGAAACGCTTTGAAACAGAATTTGCCATTGATGAGATTTAGGGTTCCGAAACTTTCAAAATAGGGCTTTGTTGTACAGGA
Organism: Vicia faba; assembly: GCA_948472305.1. Classification (NCBI taxonomy): domain Eukaryota; kingdom Viridiplantae; phylum Streptophyta; class Magnoliopsida; order Fabales; family Fabaceae; genus Vicia; species Vicia faba. Next base: position 1,261,371,991 of record OX451740.1, read on the forward strand.
ACAATTAGCCTTCATGAGACCCATGGTTGAGATCGTGGCATCCAGACGAACTTAAATCCATCATCGCGAACAATTTATGTTGCACGCAGAGCTAATTGTTATTTTTTTTCTCATGCTATTTTGTGGGGGTTAAAAACCCCCGCTAACCATTTTTATTTTACAGGCGAAAGGAGGAAGATGATGACATGCTGCTTTGTGTTTGGACAATTCAAAAGATGGCGCGCGTTTTATGCTTTACAGTTTAGCGTTTCGTTATTTATTATAATATTTGTTTCTCATTATACTTACAAACGCGCGCAGGTGGTTGGAATGGTTAGTGTGTTAGCTATGCATCATTGGGACCTAGGTTCGATTCCCAGGTCCACCCCATATTTGTTTCCATTTTTTCTAAAGCGTTCATGTGCAGCCTATCCCAAGCAGTCCACCATGTGCCTCCAGCGCTCAGCCTGCCAAGTGGCCACTGACACGAATCCAATGGCTATAAGGGAAGGAACACCATGTTCCCAGTCAACGCTTGCACGCTTGATCCAGAAAGTCCAACAAGGCTTGAGTGTTAATGGGCCTCAGATTGCTAATCCACCTCCATAAGCTGGCCCAAACCCCCTTGGTTTTGTTACTCTTTTTATATTTTTTTTCTTCTCTTTTAAAATTTCTTTTTATTAATTATTAGTATTATTTTTCCATAAAATTCAGAAAACCAAAAAAAAAACATTTTTATTATTTATTAACTTATTTTGTAAATAAATGTAAATTAAATTAAATTAGTTTAATTAGTTAACTTTAATACTTTTTTACAATAAATAAAAACAAATTTAGACTTAGGCTTTTCTTTTGACATTTTTTCCTTTTTTATTTTATTTCATTAAAACATAAAAAACACAAAAATATTTTTCTTTTAATTAAATTAATTAATTAGTAATTAGGCTTAATTTTCATTTAATTACAAAAAAAAGGACAAAAATTCAATTCTTTCTCAAAAAGGGTCAAAACCCTTAGGACGTCCCGTTTCAATCTTTCGCGCGCGCATTTATTTTTTAATTCATTATTATGTAACTGCTTCCGGAAGTGTAATAGTTAATTAGGACCTCCTTTATTGCTTTATTTTATTTTCTCGCAGTTTATTTTTTCCAAACGGGTATGTTTTTGGCGATGTATATACCCGCGCCTTGTAATAGCTAGATTTACCTTTCCGCACTTTATTTCCTGCAAATCATTTAACTGTTAATATGCCTGCAAGAATGTATGAAAAATAAAACCAATCTGTAGCTCACAAATAACATGTACAAGACAAACATTAACTGAAAAACAACACACATGCACATGTCACCCCTAGGGTACGCCTCACTGGTTGCCTTGAACGTGGTCGTCAAGTATAGGGTGTTTTAGAGGTCGCCCTTCTGTCTAAAGATCCATTCGCCTCGAAACGGTTGCCTCGGATAAAAAGGATCTAGGACATTAGGGTTACTTCTAAGGTGTCCTACTATTGCTTCGGTGACCACATTGTCCCTTAATCGAATTGACCTGAATACCTCCAACGACGGTGCTACCTACCTCTCAATGGTGGGATAGCACTATCTAAAGGACTCTTACACAGCCTAATTCCTTAGAGTAGGTAGATTCTCATGGGTACTTGCTCTCTCAAAACAAACAAAAACAAACTTTTCGCACTCACACTTTCTAAAAGTTTTCAAACAAATTTTTCATACACTCTTGAGGACAGATACAAGAGTTACTTAGAAATTTTTCGAACGAAACTTTTTCAAAACCCACACATACTTGAAAAGCAAACAAATTTTGAAAACATAAGAGCAAGTACCTAAGAGCCCGTGGATAACCACGGATAGAAAGGGTGCTAACACCTTCCCTTTCTATAAATCTACCTCCCGAACCGAGAGACGTCTCAAAGAAGGAATTTTGCTGTGCTTTTATCCTTTCCATGTTGGAGAACATAAAAGACGGTGGCAACTCTTGCTTACCATGACATTTCGCGAACCAGCTAAAAACAGTCAGCTCTATTTCCACCGATCACAGAACTGGCGACTCTGCTGGGGATTATAATAAGTGGGGTGTACCTTAGGAATAGTTCATCATCATGTTTTCAATTGCTTGATCTGTTTGCTTTAAAATTGTGGGCTTGTTTTGGGAGTTTCATAGATCCTAACCCGGATCTGGGGGATACCTCTTAGAAAGTAGCAACAAACTGTGAGGGAACTGTGTGGGGTATACCAATACGGTTGAAGCAGATTGCTACGTTGATGTGGCACTTTGGTGAGTACCGGTAACCCTTGAGTCAAGTCAAGGAGAGTACGGGGCCGCCGCATGGTGTCGTGAAGCATCAACTGACCTTAGGAACCTTACTTGACCATCCTGGCCTCTTTAGGGGTAGTGAGATGACCGACTTTGGTGCAGTCCGAAGTTGGTAGATACTCGATACTACACTCATTGAGGGTTGTTTTCTTGGAATATTTTAATCGCCAGTTCAGTGGCTAAATCAAAACAATGAACATAAAAAACGACCCAATGATATTGAGCTCCTTAGAACCCGGTTACTTTTGATAGGACAGGTTTTTGAGCCCACCAACTTCAAGAGGGTAGTACCCCAAACTTCATGCTGGCCTAAACTCTAAGGGCTCTTTTGTGTGACTTGTGTGCCTTCATACTTGAACTACTTGCATACTTGTTATCTAACAACACGGGTTCCTTGCAGGTTTTGTTTACAGTCCTTAATTGGGACTCATTACAGGGCCTACTTACATCACTCCATGCATAGCATAACATCATACCATTGCATGCATCCTGCATAAAGACTAATCCATTTCAAGGATCTCAAGGGCTTGTGATGCAGGTCATGATGAACCAGAATGTCTAGCAAGGGGCAAAAGGGGATTTATTTTCCTCTAGCCAAGGTTGATAACTTGGGTCAGGGGCTATGACCCACTCGATATGGTGAGCCTTGACTCTTGAAGAAGGACTCTCAACAACAGGAAGTTCCTTCAATCAAGCTACCGTATTCAACGCTAACAAGTTTCTTGTTTACCCCGCGAGGTCCTTGAAAACATTGCATGCATACATACACATCATTGCATAACAGGTACCCTTGCTACAGGTCACTTACCTCCTTCGCTGTTTATTTCAACAATGGCTTCCCAACAAGACAACCAGGATCTTCATGCTCAAGAGACTCGGTTCAGGGAGATCCTCCTAAATCTATCCAAGGGGCAGGAGGAGCTGAGAACACTCCTCATGGGGACTTTGGTCAGGAACAATCCAGAAGACGATAAGGGTGAATGGCTGAAACGTCTGCAAGCTGAGGTAGATACCATGAGAACCCAGATGTTGGGGCAGATGGCTCTCATTCAAGACTTAGCTCAAAGACAAGAAGAGCTCAGGGTTCTCGTCAACCAACTGCTTCGGGATAACCAACTGGGGCAAACATCTAAGGTTGAAGAGCAAGCCATCATTCAACCACTTGTGGGGCGAGAAGACAAGGGAAAAGCTCCTCAGTTTGCTTCAGGGTCACAAGCCCAGCATCAACCTCACCAGCGTCAACAGGGTAATCGGCGTAAGCGAAATACGTCTGGAAGACATTTCTCGGAGACCGGTATACCATCATCACTGATACTGAGACGCTTGTTGGAAGTCAAGCTGATTGCTTTAAAGGATCCTCCTAAGACTCTCAACATAACCTCCCTAAAGTACAATCCTGATGAAAGGTGTGCCTACCATTCTGACAGCCCTGGACATGACACTGACGACTGTTGGAGCCTGAGGGACAAGATCCAAGACTTGATCGACAGAAGGGTGCTAGAGTTCATGCCGGGTGGTAAAATGAAAATTTTCTGCTGAGAATTCTCCATTTGAGATGACTGGTCCAAGCTAAAGAAAAAAAAATTTGTTTATTCGAATGTTCAAGTTGTATTTTTCTTTGATTGTTCAAACATTTTATTCATGTCAAACGTTGTTATTTCATTAATGCATTACATATGTCTGTTTTGAAGTAATTATTTCGTATTCACTATATGCAAACTGTTTTCATATTTTTGTGATGATCAACTCTTGATTGAAAATTCTAAGCCTCTTGAGGGAGGATGACGAAAACGATACCATAATCTACAGTATGCTTTTGAACAGACCCCGCTGATGAGGTACAGGCATTGTTTCAATTCCTAAACACTGGAGTTATAAGTAAGATAATCCCTCGTCAACCCCTTCGAGCCAAAGAAGTAGGAGTTTTGCTTTTCACAAAAAAAATTAAAACCCTTAATCGTAACCTGGGGCAGGGTAATCTTCTCAGTTGATCTAGGTGCACAATGAATGGCATCAAAGGAGTCCTTCCAAAGCAAAAGACAGTGATGGTTCTGAATAATCATAAAGACAGGCAGTCCTTATCTTTCAAAATAAAAACCCAATAAGTCAAAACCTATGAAGGAGACTTACAAAAACTGGGGCATCCCGCTGACTGTAAATACAAAAAGAAACAGTTTAGGCAAAAAACAGGGATAACAAAATCAAAAAAGAAAGAGGTCCTACAAACCCTCAACCAAAAAAGGAATGACTACCTATTCAAAATAAACTGTCAACGTCCGAACCATCACCGAAATATCAAAGCAAAGACTCAAACAAAGTCTGACGCACGATTAGCTGAGTTTAGGATCGAAGAACATCACGAAGAACGGGTGGGTACAAACAAAATTTGAGCCTTTATCCTTTGTTTCTTAAACTGTGAACCAAGCCATGTTACAACCCTTAAAAGTCCTAGCTGAAGCATGGGTTAGTTCGAAAGCATACTGTTACGAAAGGTATCCTGACTCCTTAAGGCTTACGGTAAAATGACGAGTTGACATCACAGTTTACAAAAAAATCACTTGTTTTATTAAAAACTGTATTTTCAAAAGCTTCAAGACAGACATAAGCTTTGCATTTTTAATATAACATTGTTTGCATATGACTATTTGTTTGAACAGCATAGAAGTTCGCACGACGAATGTCTAATGAACAAAAGTACTTCCAACCAAGGGGCAGACGTGATCATTGTCCATCATCTGGGGCAGTCCAGTCAAGATTCAGGGAATCTCTCAAATGCCAAACAGCCTGGGGCAAATCTCCGCCCGAGTCGCTTGGGCCATTGGACATGAAATCCACCTACAAATCCTGCATGATCAAACGAAGATCTTCTGGTAGTAGGGTAATACAATACTACTGACAGTGACAACTCCCTACGCTCTGAGAGTATGGATATAGTCGGAAAAAATACTACGCACAATCAAAGACCCGCTGGGTTGACACACCTAGGCAAAAATAAGGGCTTCCCGGCGAACCAAAAGGGTTCGGGCAAAAGTAAGGGATGAAATGAAAAAAATCTGTACACCCGGCAAGTCGAAAACCTGAAAAGGCGGCTTGGGCAAAAATGGGTATCCCGGTGGACTGAAAACCCGAAAGGGCGGTCCAGGCAAAAGTTAGGGATCAAAAGCGTACGACTATGTCCCGTCATCTCGTCACTCGCCTACCAGAAGAAGATTTGTCGAATCGGAAGTTGTCTAACACCTCACAAGGTATCTTCTTCTCTCACATCAGAAACAGGGGCAATAATGAGTTGTCCAAGCGATCTAGTTGCTCTGTCAACCAAGGTAGGTTCGGCTGAAAAACATAACCAAGAGGCCTCCACTCCCCGGGAGTAAGACAAGGTTCAACAATACTCTCCCCCGAGCAGAGTTGGTCTCCCGTCAGCCCTGACAAGGCACAGTATCTCCAGCAAGTCAACAACGCTCTCCCCAAGTAGAGTTAGTCTACTGTCAGCCTTAAGGAAGTTGGGTATCCCCAGAAAATCTCAATATTCTCCAGCAGAATGTACAGATATTCCTCAGCAAGTATCCCCGGCAGTCTTAATATAAGATTGTTCCCCGGCGGAACACCAGACATCCAAGTGGAGCCACTTCCCCAGTGCAGTCCAAAAGTTTCCCCAGGAGAGTTGTATCAATCTCCCCAGTAGATTCTGGAAGCTTATCCCCAGTAGATTCTGAAAGCTTATCTCCTGCAGAGCACGAACGCGTCTCCCCGGCTTTATTCAAAGGTTATTCCCCACCAGGGTATAACTGGGTTATCCTCAGCTAATTGCCACGGAAAGATCGTCCTCGGCGAAGTTCTTCCCACCCCCAGCGGAGTTCATCAAATTCCCCAACATAACTTATCAACGGAATCCCCAGCGGAGTTCTCATCAAAACCTCAGCGAAGTATCTCTTCCCACAGAGTATTCCCCACAGAGTATTCCCCACATAGTGATCTCTTCAACAAGCTTATTCCCCGACGGAGTCATCTTCTCCTACCGGTTTATTCTTACAATCAACATCCCCAGCGGAAATGAAGAACTCTACTCTTCAACATCAGCCCAGGATTCAGCTTCCCGGCATTCGTCAAGGATTTATTTTCCTAGACGAAAATACATTCATATGCATTTCACATTTTATACACCCTGCTTACATACATGACGCATGCATATACGCATCATAACACACAATATCATTTATTCTTAAGAAACTCATAACATTATGCGTTTCATACATCATGACATTGCATACAACTGATGTTTTGCCTTTTCAGGAAAAAGGTCAATCCAAAGATGATTACTATCAACTGTTGCAATTCCAGATTAGATACCTGTATCTAGCCAGGGCATATCTGTGAGTGACTGATTGTAGATTCGACACCTGTATCTAGCCAGGGCATGTCTGCATGAAGAGTTTAGAGATTCGATTCCTGTATCCAGCCAGGGCATATCTGTAGACGACCAATTCCAGATTCGATTCCTGTATCCAGCCAGGGCATATCTGTGAGTGATTGATTGTAGATTCGATACCTGTATCTAGCCAGGGCATATCTGCATGAAGAGTTTAGAGATTCGACACCTGTATCCAGCCAGGGCATATCTGTAGACGAAGAATTCCGGATTCGATTCCTATATCTAGCCAGGGCATATCTGTGAGTAACTGATTGTAGATTCAATACCTGTATCCAGCCAGGGCATGTCTGCATGAAGAGTTTAGAGATTCGATTTCTGTATCCAGCCAAGGCATATCTGTAGACGACCAATTCCAGATTCGATTCCTGCATCCAGCCAGGGCATATCTGTGAGTAATTGATTGTGGATTCGATACTTGTATCTAGCCAGGGCATGTCTGCATGAAGAGTTTAGAGATTCGATTCCTGTATCTAGCCAGGGCATATCTGTAGACGACCAATTCCAGATTCGATTCCTGTATCCAGCCAGGGCATATCTGTGAGTGATTGATTGTAGATTCGATACCTGTATCTAGCCAGGGCATATCTGCATGAAGAGTTTAGAGATTTGACACCTGTATCCAGCGAGGACATATCTGTAGACGAAGAATTCCGGATTCGATTCTTGTATCTATCCAGGGCATATCTGTGAGTAACTGATTGTAGATTCGATACCTGTATCCATCCAGGGCATGTCTGCATGAAGAGTTTAGAGACTCAATTCCTGTATCCAGCCAGGGCATATCTGTATATGACCAATTCTAGATTCGATTCCTGCATCCAGCCAGGGCATATCTGTGAGTAATTGATTATGGATTCGATACATGTATCTAGCCAGGTCATGTCTGCATGAAGAGTTTAGAGATTCGATTCCTGTATCCAGCCAGGGCATATCTGTAGACGACCAATTCCAGATTCGATTCCTGTATCTATCCAGGGCATATCTGTGAGATTGTAGATTCGATACCTGTATCCAGCCAGGGCATGTCTGCATGAAGAGTTTAGAGATTCGATACCTGTATCCAGCCAGGGCATATCTGTAGACGAAGAATTCCAGATTCGATTCCTGTATCCAGCCAGGGCATATCTGTGAGTAACTGATTGTAGATTCGACACCTGTATCCAGCCAGGGCATGTCTGCATGAAGAGTTTAGAGATTTGATTCATGTATCCAGCCAGGGCATATCTGTAGATGACTAATTCCATATTCGATTCTTGTATCTAGCCAGGGCATATCTGTGAGTATTTGATTGTAGATTCGATACCTGTATCTAGCCAGGGCATGTCTGCATGAAGAGTTTAGAGATTGGATTCCTGTATCCAGCCAGGGCATATCTATAGAAGAAGAATTCCAGATTCGATTCTTGTATCCAGCCAGGGCATATCTGTGAGTAACTAATTGTAGATTCGACACTTGTATCTAGCCAGGGCATGTCTGCATGAAGAGTTTAGAGATTCAACACCTGTATCCAGCCAGGGCATATCTGTAGACGACTAATTCCAGATTTGATTCCTGTATCTAGCCAGGGCATATCTGTGAGTATTTGATTGTAGATTCGATACCTGTATCTAGCCAGGGCATGTCTGCATGAAGAGTTTAGAGATTCGACACCTGTATCTAGCCAGGGTATATCTGTAGACGACCAGTTCCAGATTCGATACCTGTATCCAGCCAGGGCATATCTGTGAGCGATTGATTGTAGATTCAATACCTGTATCTAGCCAGGGCATATCTGCATGAAGAGTTTGAAGATCAACACCTGTAACAGGCCAGGAAATTATCTTTCTTTCTCAAGTACGCAAGTTCTCGCTAAGGAATCTCTTACGCGATCGACACCTTCTGATGGCATCTATAAGCCCATCTCCACAACTATCCATCACCTTTCCAAATGACATCTATAAGCCCATTCCCGACAAGGTTCTGCCACATCTCCAGATGGCATCTATAAGCCCATCCTCCTATCCACCATCTCCCCAAATGGCATCTGTAAGCCCATTCCCGTTGTCACACTGCTGATACTCCACTATGCGAGTGCAAATTTCTGGGCACTCTAGTGTTCAATCATCTTCCACCCTCGGATCACTTAAGGCACACAAGCCAATCTACATCCTCAGGTCTAAGAAGATTGAACAGGGGCAACTGTTGTACCCCAAAATTTGCTCTCCCATATTCTTCAAAGTTTTGACAAGCATCATCTCAATTTGCTCAAGTCTACTCAACGGTTGCACAGTTCAAACACCCTCCTAAGCCAGTCAAATTAGGGTTTTGGTTCTTGCAAGGAAGTTGAGGTTTCCAAGGGCTCAATCAAGTCTCATGTGCCCATATACATTGTCAAGCATCTACATGTCAAGTTTCAAGACTCACAGCATCAAGTTGCACAGTCAAAAGCCCTATTTGCTCTACAATCAACTGTAGGGGTAAAATGGTCATTTGGCAGTCAAAAGTCAAAAATTTTGGTCAACATCTTATTTTGAAGCCACAATCATCATTTGATCAAGTCTTGATCATGATTCCACAAGAATGGCTCAAAAATCATCAAGATGCAAAAGTTTCCATTTTTGGACAGCTGAAAAGTCAACTGTAACTTGACCAAGGCATAACTTTTTCATGGTTCATCAGAAAAATCCCATCCAATGCTCATTTTTAAGGGGATGGCATTTCCTACAACTCATCTTCACAATCCAGGTCCAAGAAATGCTCTCACAAAAAGTTATCAATTTCAAAATTATAGGTCATTTTCAAAAGTCAACAAAAAGGCATTTTAAGTCAAAGACCATAACTTGAGATTGGTAAGTTAAAATGACATGGGACAAAATGCATTGGTTAGAGGACTTCAATACCTTTCCAAAATGTCCAAGAACATGTTCATATGATCAAAATTGAGCAAGATATGCATTGGAGAAGTTGGGAAATTTTTGTGAAATGGCAAAAGTCAACTATCCTTAAAACTTCAATTTTTGACAAAAGGGCCCACTTTCTTCCACTTGATTCAGCCTTGTCATGCCATACACGTGTCCCATGATTAATTTCATGAGCAAACATTTATTTTTCCATTTTATTTAATTTTTATTGATTTAATTCATTTTAAATCCATAAAAATTCAAATAAAATCAAAAAATTAATGAAATGGTATCTTGTTGACTTGAATAGCTTTTATGTGTCATGAACCAGCTACCAAATTCGTGCTAGGCTATTTTGTGCACAAAATCATGGTTTTTGCTCCAAGTATGGAAAGCTTTCAATGGTGTTTAAGAAGAATCTCAAAACATCAATTCCATGGATACTTGGCCCAAACTTTGACCTGATTCTATTCCCATACATATGCTGAACATAACCCTAATACAAAGGACGTGCAAAAGCTGCTACAGAGCCATTACGATATTCTAAAAATTCAAAAGAAACTTGAAAACTGAAATCCACCTTCCAGCACGATTAAAAGTGTTTTCTTGATCCAAACACATTGTTAGCCTTCCCATGAACATATTGCAATCGAAATCAAGCCCTAACACTCAAAGAATCCTGAGAAAAAGTTACACGGTTTAGCTTTCTTTCTCATGATCACAACTCATAATTCATGCATCTCTAATATGATTTTTTTTGTGTTTTGAGTTGCTTGCATCCACAGGAATCTTTTGGCATAAATTAATTGCATTGAAACGCTTTGAAACAGAATTTGCCATTGATGAGATTTAGGGTTCCGAAAATTTCAAAATAGGGCTTTGCTGTACAGGAACAATTAGCCTTCATGAGACCCATGGTTGAGATCGTGGCATCCAGACGAACTTAAATCCATCATCGCGAACAATTTATGTTGCACGCAGAGCTAATTGTTATTTTTTTTCTCATGCTATTTTGTGGGGGTTAAAAACCCCCGCTAACCATTTTTATTTTACAGGCGAAAGGAGGAAGATGATGACATGCTGCTTTGTGTTTGGACAATTCAAAAGATGGCGCGCGTTTTATGCTTTACAGTTTAGCGTTTCGTTATTTATTATAAAATTTGTTTCTCATTATACTTACAAACGTGTGCAGGTGGTTGGAATGGTTAGTGTGTTGGCTATGCATCATTGGGACCTGGGTTCGATTCCCAGGTCCACCCCATATTTGTTTCCATTTTTTCTAAAGTGTTCATGTGCAGGCTATCCCAAGCAGTCCACCATGTGCCTTCAGCGCTCAGCCTGCCAAGTGGCCACTGACACGAATCCAATGGCTATAAGGGAAGGAACACCATGTTCCCAGTCAACGCTTGCACGCTTGATCCAGAAAGTCCAACAAGGCTTGAGTGTTAATGGGCCTCAGATTGCTAATCCACCTCCATAAGCTGGCCCAAACCCCCTTGGTTTTGTTACTCTTTTTTTATTTTTTTTCTTCTCTTTTATAATTTCTTTTTATTAATTATTAGTATTATTTTTCCATAAAATTCAGAAAACCAAAAAAAAAACATTTTTATTATTTATTAACTTATTTTGTAAATAAATGTAAATTAAATTAAATTAGTTTAATTAGTTAACTTTAATACTTTTTTACAATAAATAAAAACAAATTTAGACTTAGGCTTTTCTTTTGACATTTTTTACTTTTTTATTTTATTTCATTAAAACATAAAAAACACAAAAATATTTTTCTTTTAATTAAATTAATTAATTAGTAATTAGGCTTAATTTTCATTTAATTACAAAAAAAAAGGACAAAAATTCAATTCTTTCTCAAAAAGGGTCAAAACCCTTAGGACGTCCCGTTTCAATCTTTCGCGCGCGCATTTATTTTTTAATTCATTATTATATAACTGCTTCCGGAAGTGTAACAGTTAATTAGGACCTCCTTTATTGCTTTATTTTATTTTCTCGCAGTTTATTTTTTCCAAACGGGTTTGTTTTTGGCGATGTATATACCCGCGCCTTGTAATAGCTAGATTTACCTTTCCGCACTTTATTTCCTGCAAATCATTTAACTGTTAATATGCCTGCAAGAATGTATGAAAAATAAAACCAATCCGTAGCTCACAAATAACATGTACAAGACAAACATTAACTGAAAAACAACACACATGCAAATGTCACCCCTAGGGTACGCCTCACTGGTTGCCTCGAACGTGGTCGTCAAGTATAGGGTGTTTTAGAGGTCGCCCTTCTGTCTAAAGATCCAGTCTCCTCGAAACGGTTGCCTCAGATAAAAAGGATCTAGGACATTAGGGTTACTTCTAAGGTGTCCTACTATTGCTTCGGTGACCACATTGTCCCTTAATCGAATTGACCTGAATACCTCCAACGACGGTGCTACCTACCTCTCAATAGTGGGATACCACTATCTAAAGGACTCTTACACAGCCTAATTCCTTAGAGTAGGTAGATTCTCATGGGTACTTGCTCTCTCAAAACAAACAAAAACAAACTTTTCGCACTCACACTTTCTAAAAGTTTTCAAACAAATTTTTCATACACTCTTGAGGACAGATACAAGAGTTACTTAGAAATTTTTCGAACGAAACTTTTTCAAAACCCACACACACTTGAAAAGCAAACAAATTTTGAAAACATAAGAGCAAGTACCTAAGAGCCCGTGGATAACCACGGATAGAAAGGGTACTAACACCTTCCCTTTCTATAAATCTACCTCCCGAACCGAGAGACATCTCAAAGAAGGAATTTTACTGTGCTTTTGTCCTTTCCATGTTGGAGAACATAAAAGACGGTGGCGACTCTTGCTTACCGCGACATTTCGCGAACCAGCTAAAAACAGTCAGCTCTATTTCCACCAATCACAAAGGGGAACGTCCACCATAGTCCAAGTCAGCACATCCACACATGATCTCAGAAGTCAACAGGGCCAGCGTCTAATGGGCCTCATATTTTCTATTCATACCACCAAAATCAGGCCCAAACCTCTTCTCTTTATTTATTTTATTTAGTATTTGTTTTATTGATTTAATTGTTTTATTAAATTACTAACCAATTAAAATTCAGCCTTTTCATAAAATAAAACCACAAAAATACTTTTTATCACATTAAACTTTAACTTTTATTTTTTATTAATAAATACTAATAAATCAATTTAGGTTTTAATTCTAGAATAATTCTAACATATTTTTGTAAATAATTAAAATTAACTAGACTTAATTAGGATTTTACTAATTCAATTAATTTTTATTTTCTTTCTTAAAATACCAAAAACAACAAAAATAACTTTTTCATTTAATTAATTAATTAATTAAATTTAATTTAGTAATTAATTTAGGTTTAATTTCATTTTCTTTCTTAAAATAAAAAACAACAAAAAGATGTTTTCTTTAAAGGGTCAAAACCCTAATCTTGCGCCTGATTTAATTTCCCGCATGCGATTTATTTATTTTTTATCATATTAATGTACTTGCCTCCGGTTTGTAATAGTTAATAGGACCTTTATTTCTTTTTTATCACTTTATTTATTTTTAAAGGGTTTGTCTTTGGCGATGTAAATACCCGACGCCTTGTAATTTAAATTCTGCAATTTATTTTCCGCAAATTATAATTGTTAGATGTTTGATAATAGGATGGCATGACAAGACTGAATGTTTTAACCTAAAATCAACTTAGATCACCATTAACATGTACAAAGATAAAAAATAACTAAAAACGACACACTCGCACATGCGCACTCTTAGGGTACACCCCACTTGGTTGTCTTCGTACGCGGTCATTGAGTATAGGTCACTTTAGAGGTCTCCCTCTTGTCTAAAAGATCATAGTCGCCTCGAAACGGTTGCCTCTGATATGATTGCCTCAAAACAAATGATCTAAGACATTAGGGTTACCGCTAAGGCATCCTAGCATTGCTTTGGTGACCGTAAGTCCCGCATCCAAATTGACCCTCAAACTCCAACGATGGTGCTACCTACTCATCAATAGTAGAATAGCATTGTCTAAAGGAAATTAGCACAGAAACGATTCCTTTTTCGAGTAGGTAGATGGTTCTTAGATACTTGCTCTTTCAAAAACAAAATCTTTTCACACTTACACTTTTCGAACAAAGTTTTCAAAAACACTTCATACGCTCTTGAGGACAGAAGCAAGAGTTAAATCGAAGTTTTCAAAACAAAAAATTTTTCAAACCCACAAGCACAAAGAAAGCAATATTTTGAAAACATTTGAGAAAGTACCTAAGAGCCCGTGGATAACCACGGATAGAAAGGGTGCTAACACCTTTCCTTTCTATAATCTACCCCCCGAACCCGAGAAATATCTCGAAAAAGGAATGTTTCTATGTTTTTTTCCTTTCCTTGTTGGATAAAATAAAAGTCAGTGGCGCCTCTTGCTTACGCGACATTTTGCGAACAAAAAATGCAAAACACAAACCAGCATTCCAAAAAACAGTCAGTTCTTCCCACCGTATCACAGAACTGGCGACTCTGCTAGGGAATTAATAAGTGGGGTGTACCTTAGGAATAACTCATAATGTTTTCAATTGCTTGACTTGTATGCTTTATCTTTGTGGGTTGAATCGGAGTTACTATAGATCATAACCCGGATCTGGGGGATACCCTTTAGGTAAGTAGCAATAAACTGTGAGGGAACTGTACAGCGTAAACCGATACGGTTGAAGCAGTAGCTACGTTGGTGTGGCACTTTAGTATGTACCGATATCCCTTGTGGCGCAACGAGGAGAATATGGGTCTGCTAAGGGGTCATTAAGCACCAACTGACCTTAGAACCTTTAAATTGACCAACTTGGCCATAGAACAGTAGCAGTATGCTACACTCATTGAGACTAAACTCTCGCAATGATTTCGGCCGCAAGAAAAGGTTGCTAAATTGGAATTATGACTGATCGAGGGTAGTCAGTGATATTGAGATCCTCTAGAACCTGGTTACTATTACTAGGACAGGTTGAACCAACTAAACTGAAATAGGGTAATACCTAAACTCCATGCCAGCCTGAAATTTAAGGGCTATTATGTGACTTGTGTGCTTTCAGACTTGAACTACTTGCACATTCTTGTTATCTAACAACATGAGTTCCTTGCAGGTTTTGTTTACAGTCCTTATCCAATAATCTAAATTTATTGCAGGGTTCACTTATATCACCTCACACTTTTGCTTAAACGCATAGCATACACATCATAATATCATGCCTTAACATTTCCTTAACCATTTCAAGGATCTCAAGGGTTTGGGATACAGGTTATGGTAAATCAAACATCTAGCAAGAGACAAAGGGGATTTATTTTCCTCTAGCCGAGGTTGTCTAGAAATAAAAATACGATAACTTGAGTCAAGGGCTATGACCCACCCGATATGGTGAGCTTGACTCTTGAAGGAAGATTCTCAACGACATGAAGTTCTTCAATCAAGTTGCAATCAAATTCTAACAGTTTTTTGTTTACCCCGAGAGATCCTTGAAAACATTGCATACATATATCATACATATCATTGCATAACATGTCTCCCAATACAGGTCTCTCATGTTCTCGCTGTTTATTTCAGAAATGGATTTCCAACCAGACAACCAAGATCTTCAAACTCGAGAAGCTCAGTTCAGGGACGTATTCCTAAACCTATCCAAGGGACAGAAAGAGTTAAAAACACTCCTCGTTGGGAACTTGGTCAAGAAAAATCCTGAAGACAATAAGGACGAACGGCTGGAACAACTGCAATCTGAGTTCAGTGCCATGAAAACCCAGATGTTGGGGAAGATGGCTCTTATCCAAGGCTTAGCTCGGGAACAAGAAGAGCTGAGAACCATTATCAACCAGCTTCATCAAGACAGATACAACAGCATGAAGCAAACAGTCAAAGCCAGGGACCAAGTCATTGATCAGCTTCCAAGAAGACAAGGGTTTGGTTTGGTAAAGAATGGACCTCTCCAAGTTGCTGCTACCTCACGGGTCCAATAACAACCTCGCCAAGAACAACGGGTTAATCAGAGTAAGCCGGATACACCCAAGAGGCAGTTTACCAAGCTCAACATGCCGCTGTCTCAAGCTTTACAACACCTGTTGAGATTGAATCCGGTGACGTTAAGGGACCCTCCTAATAATCCCCACATAGTCTCCCCAAGGTACAATCCTGATGCAAGGTGTATATATCACTCCAACAGCCCGGGGCATGATACTAACAGTTGTTGGGCGTTGAGAAACAAAATTCAAGACCTAATTGATGAAGGAGCATTGGAACTCACACAAGGCGGTCAGATTGAATTCTTTTGCCATCCCCCCAAGGTTCACAATTTGAAGTGACAAGTACTGAGACGAGAAGACTTTTGGTTCATTAGAATTTTCAAGTTGTAATTTTCTTTTGATTGTTCTAACATTTATTCATGTCAAACTTTATTACTTTATCAATGCATTGCATATGTCTGTTTTGAATCAATCCATTTGTATTCACTATATTCAAATTGCTTTCATTTTTTGTGATGATCAACTCTCGATTAAAAAATTCTAAGCCTTTAGAGGGAGGATGACGAAAACGATATCAAAATCTCTACAGTATGCTTTTGAACAGACCCCGCTGACGAGGTACAGGCATTGTTTCAAACCTAAACAGTGAAGTTATAAGGAAGATAATCCCTAGTCAACCCCTTTGAGCCAAAGAAGTTGGAGTTTTTCTTTTCACACAAATTAAAACCCTTAATCACAACCTGGGGCAGGGTAGTTTTCTTAGTTAATCCAGGTGCACAATGAATGGCATCAAAGAAGTCCTTCCGAAACAAAAGACGGTGATGGTTCTGTATAATCGTAAGGACAGGCAGTCATTATCTCTCATAAATAAAAGCCCATTAAGTCAAAACCTATGAAGGAGACTTACAAAACTGGGGCATCCCGCTGACTGTAATCATAAAACAAATAGTTCAGGCAAAAGATAGGGATAATAAAATCAAAAAGAAAGAGGTCCTGCAAACTCTCAACAAAAATGACTGCCAGTTCAAAATAAATTGTCAGTATCCGAACCACCACTGGAATATCAGAGCAAAGACTCAAATGGGATCTAATGCATGATTAGCTGAGTTTAGGATCGAAGAACATCACGAAGAGCGGGTGGGTACAAATAAATTTTGAGCCTTTATCCTTTGTTTCTTAAACCGTGAACCAGGCCACGTTATAACCCTTAAAATTCCTAGCTGAAGCATGGGTTAGTTCGAAAGCATACTGTTACAAAAGGTATCCTGACTCCTGTAGGGCTTGCTGTAAATCCTGAGTTGACATCATATTTTACAAAAAAAATTCGCTTGTTTTACTGAAAAATGCATTTTCAAAAACTTTAAGACAGATATAGGCTTTGCATTCTTAAAATAACATTGTTTGTCTGAGACCATTTGTTCAAACAGCAGAGAAATTCGCACGACGAATATCTAGTGAACAAAAAAAAAACCTTCTCAATAAAAAGGATCACCTCAAGTGGAAAAACACTTCCAAACAAGGGGCACGGCATGATCATTGTCCGTCATCTGGGGCAGTCAAGTCAAGATTCAAGGAATCTCTCAAAAATGCCAAAATAGCCAGGGGCAAATCTCCATCTGAATCGCTTGGGGCATTGGACATGAATTCCCGCAACGAATCTTGCACGATCAAACGAACATCTTCTGGTAGTATGGCAACACAACATTGCCGATAGTGACAACTCCCTACACTTCGAGAGCATGGACATAGTCAGAAAATACTGTGCATGAACAAAGACCCGCTAGGTTGACAGGCCTAGGCAAAAATAAGGGCATCCCGATGAACCAAAAGGGTTCGGGCAAAAATTAGGGATAAAAACAAAAAAAGATTTATACACCCAGCAAGTCGAAAACTTGAAAAGGCGGCTTGGGCAAGAAAGGGTATCCCGGTGGACTGAAAATCTGAAAAGACAGTCCAGGCAAAAGTTAGAGATTAAAGCGTACGACTATGTCCCGTCATCTCGTCACTTGCCTACCAGAAGAAGACTTGTCGTTTCGATCGAAAGATACTAAGCACCTCATAGGTTGGGATAATTTTCGATCCACAAGGCCTCCACAGGCACCTTCTCCCGCAGATAACAGGGGCAGAAAAGTCTCGATGTAAAGCCGTCGTCATATCCTTAACATGCGCCCCAGTACATTCACTCCCCGCAGAGTAAAGAAAAGACAGTAATGTTAACTCTCCCCAGCTGAGACTTGCAACTGTGAATGGATCGGTAATATTCTCCCCAAGCAGAGTTTATCTACCATCAGCACTGAAAAGGCTTAATATCCTCGGCAGTCTTAGTATTCCCCAACGGAGTATAAGAATATTCCCCGGTAGAATACAAGATATCCCCAATGGAGTCTGAAATTTTTCCAGCGCAGTCTGAAGAAGCTTCCCCGGTAGAGCATGGAGAATCATCCCCAGTAGACTTTGGAAGATTGTCCCCAGCGAGTTCAAAGGATTATCCCCATAAGAGTCTAAAAGGTTATCCCCAGTGAAGTCGCAATTGAAAGATCATCCCCAACGGAGTTCTTCCTTTCACAAACAGAGTTCAAATCCCCAACAGGATTCAGTATCACCAGCAACGGTAATTCATCCCCAGCGGAATTTATCGGTGGAATCCTCAGCAGAGCATCTCTTCCCCAATGAGTAATCTCCTCATCAGTTTATTCCCCAACCGAATTATCTTCTCCTGCAGGTTTATTCTCACAGTCATCTTCGTTCGCCATCCCCAGCGGGAACGAAGAATTCACCTTTTTTTCTCCAGCAGCTATCCGGGGTATATTTTCCCCAGCTACAAAACATTACATTTCCATACATCATGATACATACATATACGCATCATACAACACAATCTCATTTATTTTAAGAACATCATTGCTTGATATATATCATGCATTGTATACGACTGACCTTTACCTTTCAGGAAAGATGCAGTTAAGTTCTCAGCCATGTCGAAGACCTGACCGGTTCTTAAATCTCAACTGAATTATCCTTGGTTGAATTACAGATAAGGTTCTCAATCTCGACAATTTCCTCCGTCGTAGTGTGGACGAGTTCTAAAATCTCAACAGAATTATCCTCCGTTGAAGACCAGACAGTCCTAGATCTTGATGAAGATGTTTCCTTTAGTCGAAGACCTGACCGGTTCTTAAATCTTAACTGAATTATCCTCGGTTGAATTACAGATAAGGTTCTCAATCTCGACAATTTTCCTCCGTCGTAGTGTGGACGAGTTCTAAAATCTCAACAGAATTATCCTCCGTTGAAGACCAGACAGTCTTAGATCTTGATGAAGATGTTTCCCTCAGTCGAAGACCTGACCGGTTCTTAAATCTCAACTGAATTATTCTTGGTTGAATTACAGATAAGGTTCTCAATCTCGACAATTTCCTCCGGCGTAGTATGGACGAGTTCTAAAATCTCAACAGAATTATCCTCCATTGAAGACCAGACAGTCCTAGATCTTGATGAAGATGTTTCCTTTAGTCGAATACCTAACCGGTTCTTAAATCTCAACTGAATTATCCTCGGTTGAATTACAGATAAGGTTCTCAATCTCGACAATTTTCCTCCATCATAGTGTGGACGAGTTCTAAAATCTCAACAGAATTATCCTCTGTTGAAGACCAGACAGTCCTATATCTTGATGAAGATGTTTCCCTTAGTCGAAGACCTGACCGGCTCTATAATCTCAACTGAATTATTCTCGGTTGAATTACAGATAAGGTTCTCAATCTTGGCAATTTTCCCCCGTCGTAGTGTGGACGAGTTCTAAAATCTCAGCAGAATTATCCTCCGTTGAAGACCATACAGTCCTAGATCTTGATGAAGATGTTTCCCTCAGTCGAAGACCTAACCGGTTCTTAAATCTCAATTGAATTAGTCTCGGTTGAATTACAGATAAGGTTCTCAATCTCGGCAATTGTCCTCCGTCGTAGTGTGGACGAGTTCTAAAATCTCAACAGAATTATCCTCCGTTGAAGACCAGACAGTCCTAGATCTTGATGAAGATGTTTCCCTTAGTCGAAGACCTGACCGGCTCCAAAATCTCAACTTAATTAGTCTCGGTTGAATTACAAATAAGGTTCTCAATCTCGGAAATTTTCCTCCGTCGTAGTGTGGACGAGTTCTTAAATCTCAACAGAATTATTCTCCGTTGAAGTAAACAGACAATCCTAGATCTTGATGAAGATGTTTCCCTCAGTCGAAGACCTGACCGGTTCTTAAATCTCAACTGAATTATTCTCGATTGAATTACAGATAAGGTTCTAAATCTCGGCAATCCCCCTCAGTCGAAGACCTGACCGGCTCTTAAATCTCAACTGAATTATCCTCGGTTGAATTACAGATAAGGTTCTAAATATCGACGGATTTCCCCCCAGTTGAATTACGAACAAGTCCTTAAAACTCAGCATAGATGTTCTCTCAGCTAAGGTACAGGCAAGTTCTTAAATCTCAACAAAGATCAGACTCCCCCAGCGGAATCTTCCACAGCAACAGGTATGCAAGCTCTCGCTAAGGAATCTCTTATGCGATAGACACTCATGCAGATGGCATCTTTAAGCCCATCCTCACGTCTGCAATCTCCAAATGGCATCTGTAAGCCCATTCCCGACATCACAAGGCTGATACCACTTCATGCGAGTGCAAATTTCTGGGCACTCTAGTGTTCAATCATCTTCCACCTTCGGATCACGAAAGCCAATCTACATCCTCAGGTTTAAGAAGATTGAACAGGGGCAGCTGTTGTACCCCAAAATTTTCCCTCTCATATTCCCCAAAACATTGCAAGAAAAATCTCCAAGTGGCTCAAGGTTGATCAAGAGTTGGACAGTCAAGCTATCTCCTAAGGCAGTCAACCCCAAATTAGGGTTTTGTGTTGCATCAAGATCCTTGAGTCCAAATGACCTCAAGTGCTCCCTAATGTCCTAATATGTTCTCAAGATCATCCATTCCAAATTTCAAGCCTTGCAGAGGAAGTTTGGTCAGTCAATTACTCAAAGGGTCCAAAAATCGACTATGCTAGGGCAAAAGTCAATTGTGACCTACAAATAGTCAAACTTCAAGATTTTTTGTCAACATTCTCATTTTTAAGGATATTTCATCATTTGATCATGATTTATCAAGGATTGCTCAAAATTCATCAAGATTCAAAAGTTGTTAAATTAGGGTTTTGTAGGAAAAGTCAACTCAGCTTTGACCAAGCATAACTTTCTCATACTTTATGAGAAATGACCCATACAAAGCTCATTTTTAAGAGGAAGAAATTTCCTACAATCCATCTTCACACCCCAAGATCAAGAAATTCACTCACAAAAAGTTACAAATTTGGACATTATAGGTCATTTTTGAAAGTCAACAAAAAATACATTTTTTCCAAAACTTATAACTTGAGCATGGGATATCAAAATGAGAAGATACCAAAAGGGTTGGTTAGACGACATCTCAAGCTTTCTAAAAAGTCAAAGAACACTTCCAAAAGTTCAAAATTGAAGAAGTTATGCATTGTTGAAGTTGGGCATTTTTGCAAAATTGCCAAAAGTCAACTATCCCCAAAACTTCAAATTTTATCAAATGGGCCCATTCGTTTCCACTTGATTTGAGCTTGCATCATTTTCCACGTGTACTAACTTAAGCCATGAGCTCATATTCTATTTTTATTATTTAATTTGATTTTTTATTGAATTTATTCATTTAAAATCAAATTAAATCATATAAAATCCAAACTTTGATTACCAAAGATCTTTTTTGTTGTTTCAGGTCTTAATTATCATCATTAGCATCATCAAACTCGGATCACACCATATCATGTACAAAAAGATTGAAAATTGGCAAAATTGGAAAGGTTTAAAGAATGAATCAAATCAAATTCCAATGCATTGATTTAGAGAGATTCATTCCAAATTTGTTACCCTAGCACATTGTATGATACATAAGGAAGCCAAAGCTATGAAAATAGAGGTTGGAGGCTGCAAGAAGAGGTAGAAGAAAGTTTGAAAAAAGTGGTAAAAAGCTTGAATTCGAAATCATAGCAAGAGGCGTTTTCAGAAGCCAAAAGCTATTACAATCGCTTCCTGGACGTGCACTGAACCTTCCTGGATCAAAAGCAAGTGTTCTCACACACCACAACGCATTGTAAGTAGCACGACAACTCGCCCTGTTCTTGAAACTGTAAATCATCATTCTTGCATCATTTGAACAAATTGCTTTCATATTTGTAATCCTCACAATGTTTCTAAGCTTGTTGCATTATTCAATTTTATTTATCTAACCTTTAACGTAAAGCACCATTGTTAGGGTTTTGCATCTTGGTTTAGGTTTTTTCGTTTCAGATAAAATTAGCCTTAGTGATGACTATAGGCGTGACCGAAAGAGGAAGACGAATGCAACCATGGCCTTGGAATGAATTTATGTAGCCTGGGATGGATTTTAGGAGTGGCATATGATTTTAGTTGCGGATTCAAATCCGCAGGTAACAATGTTACAGGTCTGAGGACAGGGACGAGATCGTGTCCTCCTCTGATTGGTCGGTTCAAATAATTCGCGCGTATTTTTGTTTTGCTGGCATATTAACTTGTTTTAATATCTTATATTTTGTGTGTATATTACTAACAAAGAGAACAAAGTGGCCTAGTGGTAAGCGTGCATGTTCATATCCATCAGGACCTGGGTTCGAATCCCAGGCCCCCACTTTCATTCATAATTTTAATTTTCAGGTGATTTGGTGCATTTGCCTTGCTACAGCATACCATGCGCCCTCCTACATCCAACAGCCAGATGGCCATTGGCCAGATCTGGTGGTCCAAGGGGAACGTCCACCATAGTCCAAGTCAGCACATGCACACATGATCTCAGAAGTCAACAGGGCCAGCGTCTAATGGGCCTCATATTTGCTATTCAGACCACCAAAATCAGGCCCAAACCTCTTCTCTTTATTTATTTTATTTAGTATTTGTTTTATTGATTTAATTGTTTTATTAAATTACTAACCAATTAAAATTCAGCCTTTTCATAAAATAAAACAACAAAAATATTTTTTATCACATTAAACTTTAACTTTTATTTTTTATTAATAAATACTAATAAATCAATTTAGGTTTTAATTCTAGAATAATTCTAACATATTTTTGTAAATAATTAAAATTAACTAGACTTAATTAGGCTTTTACTAATTCAATTAATTTTTATTTTCTTTCTTAAAATACCAAAAACAACAAAAATAACTTTTTCATTTAATTAATTAATTAATTAATTTAATTTAGTAATTAATTTAGGTTTAATTTCATTTTCTTTCTTAAAATAAAAAACAACAAAAAGATGTTTTCTTTAAAGGGTCAAAACCCTAATCTTGCACCCGATTTAATTTCCCGCATGCGATTTATTTATTTTTATCATATTAATGTACTTGCCTCCGGTTTTTAATAGTTAATAGGACCTTTATTTCTTTTTTATCACTTTATTTATTTTTAAAGGGTTTGTCTTTGGCGATGTAAATACCCGACGCCTTGTAATTTAAATTCCGCAATTTATTTTCCGCAAATTATAACTGTTAGATGTTTGATAATAGGATGGCATGACAAGACTGAATGTTTTAACCTAAAATCAACTTAGATCACCATTAACATGTACAAAGATAAAAAAATAACTGAAAACGACACACTCGCACATGCGCACTCTTAGGGTACACCCCACTTGGTTGCCTCTGTACGCGGTCATTGAGTATAGGTCACTTTAGAGGTTGCCCTCTTGTCTAAAAGATCGTAGTCGCCTCGAAACGGTTGCCTCAGATATGATTGCCTCAAAACAAATGATCTAAGACATTAGGGTTCCGCTAAGGCATCCTAACATTGCTTTAGTGACCGTAAGTCCCGCATTCGAATTGACCCTCAAACTCCAACGACGGTGCTACCTACTCATCAATAGTAGGATAGCATTGTCTAAAGGAAATTAGCATAGAAACGATTCCTTTTTCGAGTAGGTAGATGGTTCTTAGATACTTGCTCTTTCAAAAACAAAATCTTTTCACACTTACACTTTTTGAACAAAGTTTTCAAAAACACTTCATACGCTCTTGAGGACAGAAGCAAGAGTTAAATCGAAGTTTTCAAAACAAAAACTTTTTCAAACCCACAAGCACAAAGAAAGAAATATTTTGAAAACATTTGAGCAAGTACCTAAGAGCCCGTGGATAACCACGGATAGAAAGGGTGCTAACACCTTCCCTTTCTATAATCTACCCCCCGAACCCGAGAAATATCTCGAAAAAGGAATTTTTCTGTGCTTTTTTCCTTTCCTTGTTGGATAAAATAAAAGTCGATGGCGACTCTTGCTTACCGTGACATTTTGCAAACAAAAAACGCAAAACGCAAACCAGCATTCCAAAAAACAGTCAGTTCTTCCCACCGTATCACAGGTGGTCCAGGCAAAAATTAAGGATCAAAGAGTATGATTATCTCCCTATTGGATCACTACAGTAAACTTTATTTAAAAAGCCAAAGTTCAAACAGTACAGATCAATTCAGCTCATGTTCTTCCGATAGCAAGGGATGAGATGCTTAAAGACATATGGGAAATAGTAGAGTTGGAACCCGACGAGATTAACCCCACATAGCTATATGTTTTCACTTTGTAATCTTTTCCCCGATGATTTCCTCTTATTTGGATTTTCGTATCTTTGTATAAAAACGATTGTTTATGGGCAAAACTATCAATAGAAAAACAATTTCAATTTCAATTTCAAATTCTATTTTTACTTTTTCTTTTTTGTTTTAAAAATGTCCAATAAATAAAATTTAACGAGCATATGTGTTGTACCCCAAAATTTTCTCTCTCATTTATCAAGTATTTTCTCACAAGATCTCCTTTGGTTCAAGATTGCACAATGGTTGATCAGCTCAAGACACCTCCTTAAGCATTGATGACTAAAATTAGGGCTTGAGATTGCACAAGGTTAATTGAACTTTTAATGCCTCATATGACTTTCATGGATCATTATGGACCCTCAAGATTACTCATGTCAATTTTCAAGTCTTGGATCACATTTTTGCTCAGTCAATTGAGCAGTTGACCTAAAAATCAACTATATTGGGGGAAAAGTCAATTGTGGCCAATTTACAGTCAAAATCCATAATTTGTTATCCATATCAACATTGTGAACTCCTATGTATGATTTGATCAAGTTTGGCCCACAATTCCTCAAGAAATTTGATCAGATCATCAAAAGGGCAAAATGGTCAAAATTCGGGTTATGATTGAGAAAGGGCAATTTCTGATTTTTGACCTAGCAAATGGTTAATTGGTTTGAGGCATGATCTCAATAGTTAAATTGCATCATTTTTACCTAATGTCATGACTCAAAACATCCCTCAAGATCAATTGATTGATAGTTGATTTTCAGTCAACTGATCAAAAGTCAATTGTATACCGAAAAGTCAAACTTTGACTTTTTGGTCAAAATCAAGTGTCAAAGATCACAATTCATCAAAAAATGTCAAAATATGAAACTTGTTCATCAAGAAATAAAAAAGTCAAGATTTCATTTTGAAAAAGTCAAAGTTTCCAAACTTAGATATTTTTCTAAGTGTTGAAAACTTCATATTTTTTCACAACTTTGAGCCATTTTTTCACCATGATGCAAGATGATTCAAAAGAAACTTTCAACATGAAAGTTGTATATCTCCATGAGATCTAAAACATTTATTTACACAACTTCTCCTATAAATTCTTGGATCTCAAGTTATTAATCCATGAAGTCATGGTCATGAAACTAAAACACTTAGTGAAATTTTGAGCATTTTTGGTCAGGATTTTGACCTAACTTCTGATGCAAGTTTCACATGGTTCCATTTGTATTTTTCAGAAGTGATTCAAATAGGGGTTGTATATCACATTACAAGCTTTCCAAAATGTCCAAGAACTCCTTGAGATCATTTGTGAGCAAGGAGAATCGAAGGCCAGAAGTTGGGGTTTCAAGTTGTTTTGTAAGGCAAAATTTGTGATGCAACATGAACCAAATCCATAGCCATGCTGCATAATCTTCACTTTGCAGGCCTCAAACTTGTTTGTCACTCCATAATTAATGGTTTACACAATTAATTGTACCCTTATCCAAGAGTTTCAAGCATTATCCAAATTAACTTGCCATTTTAGGGAGAAAGCAACATATCTATTCTTGTAAAGTAAGCTTTATGCACAAAGTCAGCTTCTTGAGCTCCTAACTTGTTTTCTATGATTGCACTCCATCCACAAAGTCAGAGGCATGGTGTTTAAAGTGGCTAACAACTCTATGAACAAAGGTACAATGCATGGAAACTTATTTTGTCAAGAAAATCACATGTTGAATTTAAACATGGATTTTGAATTCAGGCCAACTTGAGCACTCCAAACCTCTTGCTTATAAATAAAGGCACTATGTGCAAGCTAACACACTAATTGATAATCCTAGAAACTCCATAAAACTCCCTGAAATTAGAATTTGCACACAAACTCCATTTTTGTGTCATTTCTGACTTTGAATTCCAAACTTACATTTCACTCGTGTGTTCTCACTCAAATTCAATCACAAAGCTTCCATGCACCATTTAGAACTCATCCCACACCCTGTTACACGACTGTAACACCATTTACACCATCTTCCATTTTCAAAAACAGAGCTTTTCACTTGGACTTCTCCAGCACGATTCAGCCATCTCCAGTACAAACTAAACATTGCGTTAGCATCCTGGAGGGCCACTGAAGTTATTCTGATCATCACAACACCTTGAGGAGTGCTCAAACTCAGAATACGATTTCCAGTTTTGAGGTAAGTTTCCTTAACTTTGAACTCTCTCTACAAGCATCATTATTGATTCATTTGTGAAGATAAAATGTAGATATCATTGCCCTGAAGGTGTACATATCCATAGTTTTCATTTACATGGCTTGAGCTTAGAGAATTTTAAGTTTGAAGTTTTTGAAAAAATTAGGGTTCAAATTAGGGCCAGAGAAATTCTCATTCATCTTTGATCTATAACTTTAGTTGTTTACATGGTTAGATTCGTGAGGAAAAATAGCACAATTTTCATGTTTGCATTTTCCATTTTTGTTGAGAAATGAATGAGATACAGGTGGTCTGGTTGGCTGAATGTTGAAGACGAAGTACAAGTCATGGAGACATTTTACATTATGTATTTATTCTTTCATTTAAGTTAACGGATGTACAGTCACCCCAGTGGTAACGCAGCGTGCGTTATTGGTAGAGGTCGTGGGTTCGAACCTCAGCGCTGCCTTTTTCTTTTTTTCACATTTTTACAATTTTTTCTGATTTTTGCAGCGCTGGGCTCCCCTTTGTTGGGCCTAACATTTTTACTTATTTCATACTCCCTGTTTCACTTTCTAACCCCCCTGACTTTAATTTTATATTTTTGTTTTATTTTTATTTTCTTTATTATTATTATTATTATTATTATTATTACTATTATTATTTTTTTTATTAATAAAAAACCCAAAAATATTTATATTTTATTATTTTTATTTATTTAGTTTATTTTTCTTCATAAAACTAAAAGAACAAAAAAACATATCCTTTAATAAATTAATTTCTTTTTTTAAATACTTAGATAATTAGTCTTAATTATTATTATATTCTTTTCTTGTAAATTAAAATCAATTTAGAACTTAGGACTTTTATTTAATTAATTTTATTTACTAAATTAATCAAATTTCACAAAAAAACCCTAAAAATTTGGTTCTCTTTAAATTTATTAACTTTACTAACTTAATCTTAATTTTCTTATTTTTTAGTTAAATATTTTATTTTAGTTAACTAGGTCAAAAAACCGTTTCATGAAAACCAAACAAAAATCAAATTTCTTTTTGCATTTACATTCTTGCATTTCTATTTATTCATTGTTTGTACAATATTCAATATGGTTGTAATAGATAATTAGGGTTTTAATTTCTTGCAATTCCCTATTTGTAAATTTGTACACCCCTTCTCCTAAATGATGTAATAGCTTAGCATTTTTATTTTCCGCAATTTATCGCTTTATATACAAATGCTAGTAATTAAGGTTTGTATGGGAAGATAAAATCAATGCTTAGAAAACCCTAATTCAAAGACAAATCAAGCATGTAAACCAATACACTTGCACACATACACCCCTAGGGTAAATCCACTTTGTTGCCTTACAAAAATGGCCATATTATGCATGTGAGGCATCTTAGCAAAAACAAGCAAAAATACAAGATCATAGTCCCTCGATGACACTATCAAAGTTGCCTTTCAAAAATTATCTTAGTCCCTAAAGAAAATGCTAAGATATCTTACAACATTGCTAATCATGGCTATACGATGACCCATGCCCGTCCCTTTTACATCCAAAGATAAGGTTATTTACCAAATCAATGGTAAGATAACAATGTCAAAGGAAAGAGGAAATAAACATGAAAGACTTTTGAGTAGGTAGAATGTTCCTAGTTGCTTGCTCATTTTCAAACCAAAAACATCCTTGCTATTTTCAAAACAAGCACCAACACTTTCAAAAACACCTTTCAAACTTGAAAACATTTTCAAAAGATCAACACCTTTGTTTACATTCTTACGAATGAGAATCATTACAAAGTTTGCCTAAACGATGGGGCCTTTTCAAAATACTTTCAAACACTAGACAAAGCACATTTTTAAACAAAAGCAAGTGATCTAGCAAGTAAATAAGAGCCCATGGAAAACCATGAATGGAAAGGGTTCTAACACCTTCCCTTTTCATAATCTACCCCCCTCCCCCGAACTCAAGAAAACATCTCAAAGGTCTTTCATGTTCTTTTCAACCTTTCCTTTTGGATAAAAGAAAAGTCGGTGGCGACTCTTGCTAAACCGCAATATTTGTGATCAAACGCAAAACAACCAATTCAGTTCTCCCACCGCGTTACAGAATTGGCGACTCTGCTGGGGAAAACTTTAAAAGTGGGGTTCCCTTAGAGCTAGATCATATTTACTTTCTTTCATTATTTGACTTGTATGCTTTACATTTTGGTTCTTTGTTTGGGTTTGAATCCTCTACCCGATTTGGGATACCTTATAGGTAAGTAGCAATACATTATGGGAACTGTGCATGGTATACCGATATGGTCTAAGCAATAGCTATGTTAGTGTGATATATTTGCGGGTATTGGTAGCCCTTGAGTAGTCAAGGAGAATACGGGGCCGCTGAGTGATGTCATGAAGCACTAACTAACTTCTAGAACCTTTACTTGACCAACTTGGCCATTAGGACGTAGTGAGATAACCGGCTTTGGTGCAGTATGAAGTTGGTAGATACTCGATACTACACTCATTGAGGTTTGGTTTTTTAGGATATTTCGATTTCCATTAAAGAGGCTTGCGCTGAAACAATGCCCGGGAAAATAAACCAGTGATATTGAGCTCCTTTAGAACCTGGTTACTGTTGCTAGGACAGGTTTGAGCCAACTAAACTTCAAGAGGGTACTTACCTATGAGACTCCATGCAAGCCTAAACCTAAGGACTTGTTTGTTTTGTTTGTATATATTTACTTATACATAACATCGTAAACATCATAACATCATACTCATATTCACTAACCATTTCAAGGATTTTTGGGATTTATCTTTGTTCTGTTTTATAGGACATGGATTATATTCGCAGGAAAACCATTCAAGTCAATCTCGTGAGGATCTCTCCTCAACTTAATGAGTTAGCATCAAGGGTTCCCGAAAATTATCCATTTACTGAAAGACACTGTCTCCTCCTAAACTTGGTTACCTCTAACACTGATGAGGATATGTTGAAGGTGCTCTTCCAGTTCTTTAATCCTCTACACCACTGCTTCACATTTCCCGATTATCAACTTATGCCAACTTTGGAAGAATTCTCCCAACTCTTTAGGATTCCCATTCTCAATCAACTACCTTTCAATGGTATGAAAAGAGATCCAAAGCCAGAAGAGATTGCTCAAGCCCTACACTTGCAACCATCTGATATCACAACTAATTGGGAAATAAGGAGTGGTGTCAAAGGTTTCTTAGCCAAGTTCTTGTTTGAGAAAGCCCAAAACTGTTGGAACTCCTTGGACTTGCAAGCTTTTGAGGAAATTGTGGCTCTCCTCATCTATGGGATGGTTTTGTTTCCAAATCCTAACCAACTCATAGATGTAAACACCGTCAAAATCTTCATGTCTCGTAACCCAGTGCCTACTTTGTTAGGGGACATCCTACATTCTTTTCACACTCGCACTATAAGGAAAAGAGTTATTCTTATGTGTTGTACTCCTCTCTTGGCAAGATGGTTTATTTCGCATCTTCCCCAATCTGTATTGAAGAACGAGCAAGGTTCAAGGTGGTCACATAAGTTGATGACGCTCAGACATTCAGACATTCATTGGTGTTCCCGATCTGTGGATAATGTTAATATCATCGACCATTATGGAGAATTCTCTAATGTCCCCTTACTTGGCATTAAAGAAGTTATCACCTATAACGCCTGCTTATCCTTAAGACAGTTTGGTTATGCCCGAAGGGATGGCCAACATGAGATTCTTATTCAAGGGTTGGTATTTGACAACGAGAATGACGATCAAGGTCACCGCCAGAGGTTTATCCGAGCTTGGAGGATGTTGAATAAGGTAGATAGAAATACATTGGGGCATAAGAATTTCATCCATTTTGAGACTTATCTCAAATGGGTATGAGCCCGTGCTCAAAGTCTTATGATGCCTTACCTCTCCATTCTCCCGGTTATCAAAGAGCATGTTGTGGAAGGAGATGTCCCATACACTATCTTGCATCCTGACATGCCCACCTCTCTCAAAGACTTGCAAAGGGATTGGATACAGCTTAAGGGGGAGCGAGACACTTTTGAGATCCAATTCTACACCAGCGAGAAGAAGATTCTGGAACTCACCAAGCAGCTTCATGAGGAGCGGAGTCTGAACGCCTACATCGCACCAAAGAGGATGTGTTCAACTTTTTCATCTTAGAGTTTTTGTATTTCTTTGTAAGCCCAAAGAGGAATGATGTACTCAAACTTTGATTTATTAATATAATGTGTGTTCCTTTTTGGTCTAAATCAAATTTAGGTCTCTAATTTCCTTGAAATCATTGCATATGCATCTCCATTCATCATAGCATAAGCAGGTTTCTTACCATGGGCTTCCTTATCTTTCTACTGTTTATTTCAGTAAGATGGATCTTGAGTAGACAGTGAAAGATATCCAGGCGCAGAATGTTCAGTTTCAACAAATGTTCTTGACTCTAGCCAAAGGACAAGAGGATTTGAAAATTTTGATGTTCGAAGAAAAGAAGAAGAAAGCAAAAAAATCAACCGGTGTTCTAAATCTAGGAAGAAGGTTCACAGAACCATCCAGACGGAACTTAGACTTCACAACATCATCCGGTGAAAAGGATAATCAAGAGGGGAAAAGCAAGGAAGTGATTGCCCGTCCAAAATATGAAGAGGAAGAAGACGATGATTACTCTGAAGAGCAGTATCCTCCGGCCGACGACAAATACAAACATCTGGAAGAGCGCCTAAGTGCAATGGAAATTCAGAAAGTGCCCGGACTGGACTTTGAAGAGTTGGGTTTGGTGTCTAGGATTGTTATTCCACCAAAATTCAAGGCACCATTGTTTGCTAAGTACGATAGGGTTTCGTGTCCAAAGATGCATCTCCGATTTTATGTGAGGAAGATACAACCTCACACTACTGACAGTGATTTGTGGGTTCACTTCTTTCAGGATAGTCTATCCGGGACTCATCTAGATTAGTTCTATCAACTGGAGAGGGCCAATATCCATAATTGGGAAGACATGGCCGCTTCTTTTTATAAATAGTATCAATACAACGCAAACCTTGCTCCCACCCGTACTCAACTCCAGAGTATGGCTATGGTTTCAAGCGAAGGTTTCAAAGACTATGCTCAGAAATGGAGGGACTTAGCAGGAAGAGTCCAGCCTTCCCTATCTGACAGAGAGCTAGTAGACATGTTTCTGGGTACCCTGTCCGGTCCTTTCTTTAACCATCTAATTGGAAGCTCCTCAGCAGGCTTCACTGAATTAATCTTGATCGGGGAAAGAGTGAAAGCTGGGATTAAGAGTGGGAAGATCCAAAAGGACGCATTCTCCAGTGCCGTGAGATAACCATTTATTAGGAAGAAAGAGGTTGGTGTTGTATACCCTTAAAGGATCTTTAATCCTGCACCTACTCAACAAAGGAATAACCAGCCTAGAATAGAAATACCAGTAAGACAGTTTACCTGGATAAATATGACGTTGTCTCAAGTCCTGCCACATTTGTTGAGATCTAATCTGGTAACTTTGAAGGAAGCTCCGAAGAATCCCAACACCGCCTCTCCTCATTACAATCCTAATGCACGTTGTGCTTACCATTCAGAAAGTCCAGGCCATGACACATATAATTGTTGGGTTTTGAAAAACAAGGTGCAAGACCTTCTCGAGGCAAAAGAAATTGAATTTGATGCTCCTGAGATCCCAAATGTTATCATCGCTCTTATGCCCAAGCATGACCGTGATGTTAACAATGTTGAAGATGATATGTCTGTTACTGTTGTTGATGAACTTGTTACTCCTGTCCTAACTGTCAAGAGGAACCTATTGAAGGTCGATTTATTTCTGGGCTGTGGAGAAGGCTGCCACCTCTATTTATCCCTACCAACTGGTTTTCATTTATTAAAAGTAGGTGTCTAGTGCCTAATGGATGACAAAGAGATTTGTTTGAAAAGACTCTTGTTTCGACCATTTCTCACAAAGATGTTTCAATAGTAACCATTTCCACCAATCCTTCAAGGGTCTCTGCCAAAAGACCCGTTAGGATTACATCCGTTCTGAAGGTGACTCCACTAATAATTACTATGCCAGGGCCGATCCCATACTCCTCAGATAAAACTGTCCCATGGAACTATGGGGGTGACGTCTACTATCACGGTGCCAAGCAAGATTGGCTGGCTATTGAAGACTCGATTTTTGAGAAGGTTAACCCTGACATAGGCAACATTGCGGGAACCAGCAAAATAACCCGAAGTAGAAGAGTATTCTCCCCATAGATTTCTCCTATGAAAATTGTTATCGGTCCTGTGATCATCCCTGCTTTTTTCCTTGTTGACACTACTACTACAATCCCTACAGTTACCCCTGTTGATACCCCTATCATCGAGTCGACCAAGACTCGGGGAAAAGGCATTTTGGTTGAGCCTGTCCGGATGAAGGCACAATCAGTATCTATCCCAGAAGCCTCCAAAAAGGAGATGGCAGAAATTCTGAAAATTATAAAGAGAAGCGACTACAACGTATTCGAACAGCTAGGGCAAACTACGTCAAAGATTTCTATGCTAGATTTACTGTTGTGCTCCGAGGCTCATGCGAAGGCCTTGGTGAAATTTCTTATAACTGCCCATGTGCCACAAGAAACCTCTACTGATCAGTTCCAAGACTGTGTGGCCAGTTTGACTGTGGACAATGGTTTAGGCTTTTCTGATGCTGATCTTACACCTAGAAGGAGGAAACACAACACGGTGTTGCATGTCTCTGTCGAATGTAGGGGCACAACTTTGGCCCATGTCCTGGTTGATACTGGTTCATCTTTGAATGTGTTTCCTAAGAAAGCTTTGGATAGACTCGACTGTGAAGGTTTGACCTTAAAACCCAGCAACATAGTGGTAAGGGCCTTCGACGATTCAAAAATAATGGTGCATGGGGAGGTAGACATTCCCATTAAAGTTGGAACTCAAACCTTTGATTCAACTTTCTACGTGATGGACATTCGTCCTTCCTAATCCTGTTTATTGGGCCGACCTTGGATTCATAACGCAGGTGTTGTCACCTCGACATTACATCAGATGCTGAAATACCCAACCAAAGGGAAAATCATCAATGTTCATGGAGAAGAGGAATATATGGTCAGTCACCTGAACTCCTTCAGATACATGGAATTGGATGGTGAATACATTGAAACTCCATTTCAGAATTTCGAGGAAGTCCCACAAACAGTGGCAGCAACCAAGACTATTTCCCAAGTCCCAAAGTTTACAAGACCTCCGCTAAAGATGTCTTCACTGAAAGATGCCAAGGCAGTGATCGAAGAAGGTGGGTGTACTATTTGGGGCCAACTCCCGGATATCCCTTACAAGTCTGAAAAATTTGGTTTGGGTTTCACTTCAGGAGCCCAGAAATTTGTTCGTCGTACTCGTGTCGGGGGGCACCTTTGAAGATCAGCAACCATGGAGTTAACACAGTGGAGGATAGTGATGACAGTTGTGATCTAGAAGAATGGATTTTCCCAACTATCAACGGAGGACTCAGCAACTGGGAAGCTAAAGATTTTGTCCCAATTACTTTTATCCAATAGTAATTGTCTTTAAAATTTTGTCGTACTTGTAATAATTAAACAATTCAGACTTTTAAAACCTTGTGTCTTACCTGAGGCACAACGGTCCATTTATAAGGGATGTTACTTCATTTTCATATGTCATCAATGAATCATGGACGTTTTTGCATACAAACTTTACGCTCTTTGTTTTTCTTTTTTCTACATTTTTTTTCAATGATGGCGATGCTCTTACACACACTCACATATCAAAATGCATATCTACATCCATTAAGGATCCCATGGGTAACGATTCTACTATGGCCTATTGTGACTTTGAAAATATAATCTACCAAGCCGAAGACGAAGGTGAGGAAGATTGTGAAGTGCCAGGGGAACTAGCCAGGTTACTACAACAGGAAGAAAAGACCATACAGCCCCACGAAGAACCAGTGGACACAGTTAACTTAGGTACCAAAGAGGACAAGAAAGAAGTCAAAGTAGGAGCTAATCTGGAACCTAGTATCAAGAAGCACTTAACTCAATTACTACATGACTATGTTGAGGTCTTTGCTTGGTCGTATGAAGACATGCCAGGACTTGACGCTGATATCATGGTCCATCGTCTACCGACAAGAGAAGACTGCCCTCCGGTAAAATAGAAAGTCCGTCGCATGCGGCCAGACATGTCAGAGAAGATCAAGACTGAAGCCATAAAACTATTCAACGCCGGATTCTTAGTCGTCACCTCCTATCCACAATGGGTCGCCAATGTTGTTCCAGTGCCTAAAAAGGACAACAAAGTACGCATGTGTGTGGATTACCGAGATTTGAATAGGGCAAGCCCTAAGGATGATTTCCCACTTCCCCATATCGATATTCTAGTTGATAATACCGCACAACATAAATTGTTCTCATTTATGGATGATTTCTCAGGCTACAATCAAATCAAAATGGCACCTGAGGACATGGAGAAAACGACCTTCGTCACACAGTGGGGCACTTTCTGTTACAAGGTTATGCCATTTGGGTTGAAGAACAGTGGGGCAACTTATCAGCATGCCATGGTAGCTCTATTTCATGACATGATACATCATGAAATAGAGGTCTATGTGGATGACATGATAGCCAGATCTCAAACTGAAGAGGAACATCTTGACCATTTGCAGAAACTGTTTGAAAGACTGAAGAAATACAAGCTAAGGTTGAACCCGAATAAATGCATATTTGGGGTGAGGTCTGGTAAACTCCCAGGCTTCATTGTCAGCGGTAAAGGTATCAAAGTGGACCCTGCCAAGGTGAAAGCAATACAAGAAATGCCTGCTCCTCGCACCGAGAAGGAAGTCAGAGGATTCTTAGGACGGCTTAACTACATCTCCAGATTCATTTCTCACCTAACCGCTACTTGTGAACCAATCTTCAAATTACTGAAGAAAGATCAAGTAGTTAAATGGAATGATGAATGCCAAGCTGCCTTCGACAAGATCAAAGAGTACCTATAAGAGCCTCCTGTTTTGATGCTGCCAGTCGAGGGAAGACCTTTAATCATGTATTTAAATGTCTTAGAAAATTCAATGGGGTGTGTGCTGGGACAGCATGACGAGTCTGGACGAAAAGAGCATGTTATATACTACCTGAGCAAAAAGTTTACCGACTGTGAAACAAGATATTCACTGCTCGAGAAAACTTGTTACGCTTTAGAATGGGCTGCTCGCCGACTAAGAAATTATATGTTGACCCATACTACCTTATTGATATCCAAGATGGATCCAATTAAATACATATTCGAGAAGCCTGCCCTCTCTGGGAGAATAACAAGATGGCATATGATTCTGACTGAATACGACATTCAGTACACTACCCAAAAAGTAATAAAGGGCAGTGTACTAGCCGATCACCTTGCTCATCAGGTTGTGGATGACTATCAGTCCATGAAATTCGAGTTCCCAGATGAAGACATCATGATGGTAAACAACTGTGAAGAATTCAGACCATATGACGGACCTAAACAAGGATCCCGATGGACATTGGTTTTTGACGGAGCCTCCAACACACTCGGCAATGGCATAGGTGCTGTAATCATATCCCCTGAAGGATGTCATACTTCCTTCACTGCAAGACTTTTTTTCAACTGTACCAATAACATGGCAGAATATGAAGCGTGTATTTTTGGTCTCAAAGCTGCCATAGATTTGGGAATCAAGTCCTTAAGTGTATTTGGAGATTCAGCCTTAGTCATCAGTCAGATCAAAGGAGAATGGGACACAAAGCACCCTAACCTCATCCCCTACAAAGAACATGTGTTGACATTAATCCCATATTTTGAGGAAATTATCTTTGAGCATTTTCCACGAGAGAAAAATCAACTAGCGGATACGCTAGCCACTATGTCATCCATGTTTAAACTCAAGTGGGGTGACGAGGCTCCCCGGATCACCATTGAGCGGATGGATGAACCAGCTTACTGTCACGAGATCGATACTGAAGAAGTAGTGGACCAGCCTTGGTTCCATGAAGTTAAGAGGTATCTTGAGGCCGAAGAGTATCCGGAGGGAGCTTCAGTCAATGATAAGAAGTTCTTGAGAAGATTCTCTGTTAAGTTCTTCCTTAGTAATGGCATTCTCTACAAGTGCAACCACGAATCTGTTTTGCTTTGTTGTGTAGACAAGGTTGAGGCAGAAAAGATCATGGTTGATCTACATGAAGGCACTTTTTGCACCCATTCTAGTGGGCATATGATGGATAAAAAGATCCTACGAGCAGGGTATTACTGGTCTACCATTGAAGCAGATTTCCATCAGCATTCACGAACCTGCCACAAGTGTCAGATCTACGCTGGCAAAGTGCATATACCTCCCGTGCCTCTAAACGCCCTGACTGCTCCCTGGCCATTCGCGATGTAGGGTATCGACATGATTGTGGAAATCAAACCTACAGCTTCTAATTGACACCGCTTCATCTTGGTGGCCATTGACCACTTCACGAAGTGGGTTGAGGAAGCTTCTTTCGCTTCCGTTACCAAGAATGTTGTAGCCTGATTCATCAAACAGAATCTCATCTGTTGGTACGGCATCCCAGAGAGAATCATCATAGACAATGGTACAAATCTCAACAATACTATGATCACCGCACTATGCATGCAATTCAAGATCCAACACCATAATTCTTCCCCTTACCGGCCAAAGATGAATGGCGTTGTCGAAGCGGCAAATAAGAACATCAAAAAGATCATACAAAAAATGACAGTAACATACAAAGACTGGCATGAGATGTTACCATTTGCTCTCTATGGTTACCATACCACGGCGCGTACATCAACAGGGGCAACCCCCTTCTCCTTGGTATACGGCATGGAAGTTGTTCTACCAATTGAAGTCCAAATACCTTCTCTAAGAATCATAAAGGATGCAGGGCTGAATGAAGAAGAATGGATTCAAACTCGGCTTGACCAGTTGAACTTGATTGATGAGAATAGGCTTACGGCTTTCTGTCATGGCCAGATGTACCAAAAACATATGATTAAGGCTTTTAACAAAAAGGTCAGACGTCAGGTATATCAGTTTGGTGACTTGGTAATCAAGCTTATCATATTACCACAAGGTGATCCAAGGGGAAAATGGACTCCTACATACGAAGGACCATTTGTGATCAAAATCATATTCTCTGGTGGAGCAATGATCTTAACCACTATGGATGGTGACGACCTTCCAAACCCTGTGAACATAGACATAGTCAAAAGATACTACGCATAAGAGACCCGTTAGGTTGACACACCTAGGAAAAACAAGGGCATCCTGGCGAACCACAAAGGTTCATCCAAAAATTAGGGATAAAATACAAAAAAATCTATACACCCGGCAAGCTAAAAACCCGAAAAGGCGGCTTGGGAAAAAAAGGGTATCCCGATGGACTAAAAACCCAAAAGGGCGGTCCAGGCAAAAGTTAGGGAATTAAAGCGTATGACTATGTCTCGTTGGATCACCTTGCAGACAACCTTCAGCATCGACTGACAAACTCAACGGGTCTAATCAATCCAATCAACTTCTGACAAGGCAGCAAGTGGACAAGACACTCAGAAACACGAAGGCTATAGCAGAATGGGAACCCCGTGGGATTATTTCACATAGCTATCTTTTCTTTGTATCAAATTTTCATTTTCTACGACGATATTCTCTTACTAGGATGTTCGTATCATTGTACAAAAATACTTATTCAAGTTAATACAAAGATATCCCTTTGAAAGTGCAAAACTATCTGTTTTTTCTTTTTCCATGTTTTGTTTGCGAAAACGTCCAATGATTATTTTTGAAAATATGCATTTGAACATGACTACTGTTTACAAATGAACAAAAAAAGAAGAACAGAAAATAGAGAGATAATCACTAATGGCTTTAAGAAATAGAATAATATCTTTAGACTATTCCATAAAGTCCCCCACATATACTTTTCCATCAAGAACGGAAAATGAGACATCCCACTACAGGATCGCTAACGTATCTCCAATATGCAGCTTAATAATATCAAGCTCTCTCACATCCCAGACAGAACAAAACTTCCAGTTACCACTCCTAGGATTCCCTAATGAAAGTAGTCCAATTTCTCAGGATTCCTCAGCAGGATTTCACGAGGTCTACAAGTAATGCACGGCTTTTCCCTTTCACAACAGAGATTATTTCTCTAATAAATGGAAACTCATCCATCAACACTTCAAAACATGAAGACTTGCACTCCTCATTCTCAGCAATACTCAGGGATTTATTTTCCCTGACTCCAGCAACACTACGACATAACAATTAGTGTGTCCATACATTACATCCATACGTCATAGCATTGACAACACAAATACATGCGACACAATCTCATTTATTTTGAGAACATCATTGCACCATGCATTTCATGAAATTGCATGCAACTAACTTTTCGTCTTTTTCAGGAAAGATCAATCAACAGAAAATTATCGTCAAATTTTCAACAATTCAAATACAGATAAATTTCCAAGAAAGGATTGGTCAACCATCAACATAACAGATATTTCTTTCGGACTCCTTCCAGTTCAGTTTAAATCTCTCAACAATTTATTCTGATTCATTTCCGCAAATGTATTATTTGGTTCAAATAAATCTCTCACTGATTTATTCTGATTCTTCTTCAGATCCCTGTCGGTTCAGTTTAAATCTATCAATGGTTTATTCTGATTCTTTTCCTGCAGACGCTTTTTCTGGTTCAGATAAATCTCTCAACAATTTATTCTGATTCTTCTCCAGATCCCTGCCGGTTCAGTTTAAATCTCTCAACGATTTTTTCTGATTCTTTCTCATAGACGTC
This sequence comes from Vicia faba, assembly GCA_948472305.1. Classification (NCBI taxonomy): domain Eukaryota; kingdom Viridiplantae; phylum Streptophyta; class Magnoliopsida; order Fabales; family Fabaceae; genus Vicia; species Vicia faba. Next base: position 1,261,411,304 of record OX451740.1, read on the forward strand.
TTCTCTGGTTCAGATAAATCTCTCAATGATTTATTCTGATTCTTCTCCAGATCCCTGCCGGTTCAGTTTAAATCTCTCAATGGTTTATTCTGATTCTTGTCCTGCAGATGACTTTTCTGGTTCAGATAAATCTCTCAATGATTTATTCTGATTCTTCTCCAGATCCCTGTCGGGTCAGTTTAAATCTCTCAACAGTTTATTCTGATTCTTTTCCCACAGACACTTTCTCTGGTTCAGATAAATCGCTCAAAGATTTACTCTGATTCTTTCCAGTTAAAGAATATTCAAGATCTCTTTTGGTTTAGTTTAAACCCCTCAATAGTTTATCCTGATACTTTCCAAAGGAACACTTCCGGTTCAGTATAAATGTCTCAACGATTTATTCTGATTCTTTCTCGCAGACGCTTTCTCTGGTTCAGATAAATCGCTCAAAGATTTACTCTCTTTCTTTCCAGTTAAAGAATATTCAATATCTTTTTTGGTTCAGTTTAAACCCCTCAACGAACACTTCTGGTTCAGATAAATTGCTCAACGATTTATTCTGATTCTTCCCAGTCAAACAACATACAAGACTTCTCTTGGTTCAGATAAATCACTCCAAGATTTATTCTGATTCTTCCCAGTCAAACAACATACAAGACTTCTTCCGGTTCAGATAAGTCACTCCAAAGATTTATTCTGATTTTTTTCCAGTTGAAATCAAGTTCAGACTTAGTCCATTTTCTGTCAACAGTCACCTTTGGATGGCATCTACAAGCCCATCTCCAGAAAATCTCCATCATTCCTCCAAATGGCATCTATAAGCCCATTCCCATCATCTTCGAGTGCAAATTTCTGGGCACTCTAGTGTCCAATCATCTTCCACCTTCAAGTCACGAATGGCGGATCCGCCAATCTAACTCTTCAGGTTTAAGAAGATTGAACAGGGGCAGTTGTTGTACCCAAAAATTTTCCCTCTCATTTATCAAGTATTTTCTCACAAGATCTCCTTTGGTTCAAGACTGCACAAGGGTTGATCAGCTCAAGACACCTCCTTAAGCACTGATGAATGAAATTAGGGTTTGAGATTGCACAAGGATAATTGAACTTTTAATGCCTCATATTACTTTCATGGATCATTATGGATCCTCAAGATTACTCATGTCAAGTTTCAAGTCTTGGATCACATTTTTGCTCAGTCAATTGAGCAGTTGACCTAAAAATCAGTTGTATTGGGGAAAAAGTCAATTGTGGCCAATTTACAGTCAAACTCCATAATTCTTTATCCATATCAACATTGTGAACTCCTATGTATCATTTGATCAAGTTTGGACCATAATTCCTCAAGAAATTTGATCAGATCATCAAAAGGGCAAAATGGTCAAAATTAGGGTTTTGATTGAGAAAGGGCAATTTCTGATTTTTGACCTAGCAAATGGTTAATTATTTTGAGGCATGATCTCAAGAGTTCAATTGCATCATTTTTACCTAATTCCATGACTCAAAACATCCCTCAATATCAATTGATTGATAGTTGATTTTAAGTCAACTGATCAAAAGTCAATTGTATACTGAAAAGTCAAACTTTGACTTTTTGGTCAAAATCAAGTGTCAAAGATCACAATTCATAAAAACATGTCAAAATATGAAACTTGTTCATCAAGAAATAAAAAAGTCAAGATTTCATTTTGAAAAATTCAAAGTTTCCAAACTTAGAAATTTTTCTAAGTGTTGAAAACTTCATATTTTTTCACAACTTTGAGCCATTTTTTAACCATGATGCAAGATGATTCAAAAGAAACTTTCCACACGAAAGTTTTAAATCTCCATGAGATCTAAAACATTTATTTACATAACTTCTCCTAGAAATTCTTGGATCTCAAGTTATTAATCCATGAAGTCATGGTCATGAAACTAAAACACTTAGTGAAATTTTGAGCATTTTTGGTCAGGATTTTGACCTAACTTCTGATGCAAGTTTCACATGGTTCCATTTGTATTTTTCAGAAGTGATTCAAATAGGGGTTATAGATCACATTACAAGCTTTCCAAAATTTCCAAGAACTCCTTGAGATCATTTGTGAGCAAGGAGAATCGAAGGCCAGAAGTTGGGGTTTCAAGTTATTTTGTAAGGCAAAATTTGTGATGCAACATGAACCAAATCCATAGCCATGCTGCATAATCTTCACTTTGCAGGCCTCAAACTTGTTTGTCACTCCATAATTAATGGTTTACACGATTAATTGTACCCTTATCCAAGAGTTTCAAGCATTATCCAAATTAACTTGCCATTTTAGGGAGAAAGCAACATATCTATTCTTGTAAAGTAAGCTTTATGCACAAAGTCAGCTTCTTGAGCTCCTAACTTGTTTTCTCTGATTGCACTCCATCCACAAAGTCAGAGGCATGGTGTTTAAAGTGGCTAACAACTCTATGAACAAAGGTACAATGCATGGAAACTTGTTTTGTCAAGAAAATCACATGTTGAATTTAAACATGGATTTTGAATTCAGACCAACTTGAGCACTCCAAACCTATTGCTTATAAATAAAAGCACTATATGCAAGCTAACACATGAATTGATAAGCCTAGAAACTCCCTAAAACTCCCTGAAATCAGAATTTGCACACAAACTCCATTTTTGTGTCATTTCTGACTTTGAATTCCAAACTCACATTTCACTCGTGCGTTCTCACTCAAATTCAATCACAAAGCTTCCATACACCATTTAGAACTCATCCCACACCTTGTTACATGACTGTAACACCATTTTCACCATCTTCCATTTTCAAAAATAGAGCTTTGCACTTGGACTTCTCCAGCACGATTCAGCCATCTCCAGTACAAACTAAACATTGCATTAGCGTCTTGGAGGGTCACTGAAGCTATTCTGATCATCACAATACCTTGAGGAGTGCTAAAACTCAGAATACGATTTCCATTTTTGAGGTAAGTTTCCTTAACTTTGAAATCTCTCTACAAGCATCATTATTGATTCATTTGTGAAGATAAAATGTAGATATCATTACCCTGAAGCTGTACATATCCATAGTTTTCACTTACATGGCTTGAGCTTAGAGAATTTTAAGTTTGAAGTTTCTAAAAAAATTAGGGTTCAAATTAGGGCCAGATAAATTCTCATTCATCTTTGATCTATAGCTTTAGTTGTTTACATGGTTAGATTCGTGAGGAAAAATAGCACAACTTTCATGTTTGCATTTTCCATTTTTGTTGAGAAATGAATGAGATACAGGTGGTCTGGCTGGCTGAAGGTTGAAGATGAAGTACAGGTTATGGAGACATTTTACATTATGTATTTATTCTTTCATTTAAGTTAACGGGTATACAGCCACCCCAGTGGTAAGGCAGCGCGCTGCCTTTTGCTTTTTTTCACATTTTTATAGTTTTTTCTAATTTTTGCAACGCTGGGCTCCCCTTTATTGGGCCTAACATTTTTACTTATTTCATACTCCTTGTTTCACTTTCTAACCCCCTGACTTTAATTTTATATTTTTGTTTTATTTTTATTTTCTTTATCATTATTATTATTTCTATTACTATTATTATTATTATTATTATTATTATTATTATTAATAATAAAAAACCTAAAAATATTTATATATACTTAGTTTATTTTTCTTCATAAAACTAAAAGAAAGAAAAATTCCTTTAATAAATTAATTTCTTTTTTTAAATACTTAGATAATTAGTCTTAATTATTATTATATTATTTTCTTGTAAATTAAAATCAATTTAGAACTTAGGACTTTTATTTAATTAATTTTATTTACTAAATTAATCAAATTTCACACAAAAAAAAACCAAAAAAAAATTGTTCTCTTTAAATTAATTTATTTTACTAACTTAATCTTAATTTTCTTATTTTTTAGTTAAATATTTTATTTTAGTTAACTGGGTCAAAAAACCTTTCCATGAAAACCAAACAAAAATCACATTTCTTTTTGCATTTACATTCTTGCATTTCTATTTATTCATTGTTTGTACAATATTCAATATGGTTGTAATAGATAATTAGGATTTTAATTTCTTGCAATTCCCCATTTGTAAATTTGTACACCCCCTCCCCTAAATGATGTAATAGCTTAGTATTTTTATTTTCCGCAATTTATCGCTTTATATACAAATGCTAGTAATTAGAGTTTGTATGGGAAGATAAAATCAATGCTTAGAAAACCCTAATTCAAAGACAAATCAAGCATGTAAACTAATACACTTGCACACATACACCCCTAGGGTAAATCCACTTTGTTACCTTACAAAAATGGCTATATTCTGCATGTGAGGTATCTTAGCAAAAACAAGCAAAAATACAAGATCATGGTCCCTCGACGACGCTATCAAAGTTACCTTTCAAAAACGATCTTAGTCCCTAAAGAAAATGCTAAGACATCTTACAATATTGCTAATCATGGTTATATGATGATCCATGCTCGTCCCTTTTACATCCAAAGATAAGATTATTTACCAAATCAATGGTAAGATAAAAATGTCAAAGGAAAGAGGAAATAAACATGAAAGATAATTCAAGACCTTTGTTTGTTCAGTTTAAATCGACCAATGATTTATTCTGATTTGTTTTTCGTTAGACTCTTTCTCTGGTTCAGTTAAATCGACCCTAAGATTTTTCTAATTCGTCTCCAGTTAAAGATAATTCAAGACCTCTACTGGTTCAGTTTAAATCGACCAACGACTTATCCTAATTCGTTTCTGATATAATTCTTTCTCTAGTTCAGTTAATTCGACCCTAAGATTTTTCTGATTCGTTTCCAGTTAAAGATAATTCAAGACCTCTGCTGGTTCAATTTAAATCTACCAACTATTTATCCTGATCTGTTTCCGGTAGACTTCTTTCTCTAGCTCAGTTAAATCGACCCTAAGATTTTTCTGATTCGTCTCCAGTTAAAGATAATTCAAGACATCTGTCGGTTCAGTTTAAATCGACCAATGACTTATTCTTATTTGTTTTCCGGTAGACTTCTTTCTCTGGTTCAGTTAAATCGACTCTTAAGATTTTTTTGATTTGTCTCCAGTTAAAGACAATTCATGACCTCTAGTGGTTCAGTTTAAAATCGACCAATGATTTATCCTGATTTGTTTCCGGTAGACTTCTTTCTCTGGTTCAGTTAAATCGACTCTAATATTTTTCTGATTCGTCTCCAGTTAAAGATAATTCAATACCTCTACTGGTTCAGTTTAAATCGATTAATGATTTATCTTGATTCGTCTCTGATAGACACTTTCTCTGGTTCAGTTAAATCAACCCTAAGATTTTTCTGATTCTTATCCAGTTAAACACAATTCAAGATTTTTGCTGGTTCAATTTAAATCGATCAATGATTTATCCTGATTCGTTTCCAGTAGGCCCTTTTTCTGGTTCAGTTAAATTGACCCTAATATTTTTCTGATTCTTATCTAGTTAAAGACAATACAAGACCTCTGTTGGTTCAGTTAAATCGACCCTAAGATTTTTCTGATTTTTCTCCAGTTAAATATAATTCAAGACCTATGCTGGTTCAGTTTAAATCGACCAACGATTTATCCTAATTTGTTTCCGGTAGACTTCTTTCTCTGGTTCTGTTAAATCAACCCTAAGATTTTTCTGATTCGTTTCCAGTTAAAGATAATTCAAGATCTCTGCTGGTTCAGTTTAAATCGACCAATGATTTATCCTGATCTGTTTCCGGTAGACTTCTTTCTCTGGTTCAGTTAAATTGACCCTAATATTTTTCTAATTTGTCTCCAGTTAAATATAATTCAAGAACTCTGCTGGTTTAGTTTAAATCGACCAATGATTTATCCTGATTTGTTTCCAGTAGACTCTTTTATTTGGTTCAGTTTAAATCGACCCAAAGATTCATGTTGTTCCTTCTTCTAGTAGAAATCAAAAATTACTTTGGATGGCATCTATAAGCCCATCTATGATGACTCTCCGTCACCTTTCCAAATGGCATCTATGAGCCCATTCCTGGTACAATCAACCAACTACGTTACCTCTTGCACAGGCGAGTGCAAATTTCTGGGCACTTAAGTGTTCAATCATCTTCTACCTTCAAGTTGCGAATGACGGACACACTAATCTAACTCTTCAGGTTTAAGAAGATTGAATAGGGGAAGCTATTGTACCCCAAAACTTTCCCTCTCATCTTTCTAAAAAGAATTCTTTCAAGACTCTTCAAAATAGTCAAGACACTCAAGGGTTGACTAGTTAAGATGCACCTCCTAAACCAAAGGCCCATAACTAAGGTTTGGAGTTTCTCAAGGAAACTTGATTTGCAAATATCTCAAGTGGCTTCCATGTTTCTTATTAGGTCCTCAACAAGGTTCATGTCAATTTTCAAGCCCTACATCACAAGTTTGCTCAGTCAGTGACTCAAATGATTGAAAGTCAACTATATTGGTCAAAAAGTCAATTGTAGTCAACATACAGTCAAACTTCAAGATTTTTGGTCAACATCAACATTTTTAAGTGATATTCATCATTTGATTAGGGGTTTATCATGATTCCCCAAGGAAAGTCCTCAAATCATCAAAAGTCAAGATTTGTCAAATTAGGGTTTTCTTAGGAGAAGTCAACTTAATTTTGACCAGGCATAACTTTCACATGCTTCATCAAATTTTCCCCAACCAAATCTAATTATGAATAAAATTCAATTCTATACAACTTTTCTTTTATTCTCATGTCCAAAAAATGCTTCATTTGGAAGATATGAGCTCACACATTATAGGTCATTTTCAAAAGTCAACAAAAGACACTTTTTGTCAAGACACCTTACATCAAGATAATGTCTTAAAAAGTAAAAGATTTCAACATAGAGATTGTATAGGACATCTTGGGATTTCCAAAAAGTCCAAGATCATCTCCAAAAGGTGAAAATTGAGCAAGTTATGGCTTGCACAATTTGAGAAAATTTGTGAAAATGCATGAAGTCAACTTTGAACAAAATTGCATTTTTAGGTTAACAGACCTAACTTTTAGGGTTCAAACATGTTTGCGACTTACCCAAGGACCTCTGAATCCATTTTTTCATGGCCTTGATTTTATTTACATTTATCTTGATTTTATTTCATTAAAAATCAAATAAGTTAAATAAAAGTACAAGAAATAATGGACCATAGCATTTGGGCTTGTCTTAACCCAACAAGAGGCCCAAATTTCATGCAAGGTACATGGAGAGTAACCAGGTTCATGCAAGGAACCAAAATGGCAAGAATTACACATTTTTGGAAACTTTTCAAATATTGATCTTTATGATTAAAATCATGGTTAATGCTTGGATTTTTGCCATGTTTGTCAACCATCACACTCCTCTATAAATACAGAATGACATTGCAAACAAAGGACACGGGCACAGACTTCTAGAGAACTCTAATAAACTTGCAAAAATTCCAAAATTGTCAAAAATTCGTAGCTGTATTTCCAGCCATCATCGGTCTAAACTAAGGGCATAAATCATTCCCTGAGAGTCCAAGGAGTCACTTCCAGCCCTCATACGAGCCTGAGACAAGTCAGAACGTGATATCTCCATCTCACCGATTTGGTAAAACTTTTCTCAATCGAATCTCTGAATTTATGCATTGTTAACTCATTTTATTTACATAGATAACTTAATATGATTGTTTAGAACATATTTGACACATTACTTTTGAGGTTTGACGCAGGGATAGCAAAACGCCATTATTAGGGCATAAAACTCAGTTTGGTTTGTACCTCATGATACAATTGTTTTTAGACTAAACCAATGCCATGGTTGGATTCGTAGCATGCGAATTAGGAGGTAGCCTGAATTTGGAGCATTGATTTCTCTTATTTTTGCAGATCGGATTTTGAGCAACCGAAGAAGGTGATCGGAGTTTGACTCTAGCACCCCTGGAATTTGTTGACTCCGATCAACGCTTGCCTGGCAAAAAGCCATATTCTAATTGGCCCATTGGAATTCATATGCGCGCGCGTTTTATTTTAAAATATAACTGAGCTTTTTTTAATATATTCATTTATTTGTATTTGATCTAATGAATGAATGCTCTGGCCCAGTGGCAAGCAGCATGCGTTTAAGGCACTCCCTCCCCAAGACCTGGGTTTGATTCCAGGTTTTACATATTTTTTTTCAACATATTTTTTTGCAAGATTATTGGGTGTTTGGGTTTTCTCCCTGATGGGCCTAGAGAACTCATATCCACACCCCTCCTTTTCCTGTTTTGTCACGCATGGGCCATCTCACTTTGGGCCTAATATCTTCAAATTTTCACCCCCTGATTGCTGGTTGCAACCTGGCCCATAATCACTTTTTTTTAATTTTTTTTATTATCTTATTTTGTTTTATTTAACTTAATTCATTTTTTTCTTCTTTAAATTAATTAATTTCTCATTTATAAAATAAAAATCACAAAAATAATTAGACTTATATTTTCATTAATTAAATTAATTTCAATTAATTATTTTTAATCATTTTCTTTTTTTTATTAATTAATTAATTAGAATTAGGTTTCCATAAATTTAATTTAAATATTTTCCTAAAACAAAAAATAACAAAAACATTTTCTTCTTACTACTTAAGATTTTTGAGGTTCTCTTTACATCTTTCTCTTTTCTTCCCCGCATGTTTATCTATTTTTATTCGCACTATTTTCACAACTATGTAATTGTACATGGAATGTAATAGACTTTAACTAGGACCTTTTTACTTTGTCTTTCCCCCATTTTTTTGGTTTGTAATTCCCCCCATCCCGAAGCATTATGATAGCGTAGATTCAAATTTCTGCATTTTTATTTTCCGTACCTATATTAACTGCTAGATGTATGCTAATAGGCTTGTATGGAAAGACTAAAAACAAACGCTAGAAAACCTAACATCCAAGATAAATAAATGAAACACAACACACTTACACACACACACCTCTAAGGTACCTCCACTTTGTTGCCTTCGGAAAAACATTTATGTCCCTCGAACGCGGGACACTTTAGAAAAGACCCTCAGTTAAAAAGATCGTAGTCTCTCGATGACCCTCTGATGTTGCCTTCGGTATACGATATAGTCCCTTACGATAAAATTGCTAAAGTATCCTACGAGTTGCCTTTATGATTGTACAATGTCCCTTGTTTGTCCCTCAAAACATCCAACGATAGGGTTTTCTACTGAATAATAGTAGGATAACACTGTCTAAAGGAAAAAGGGAAAAGAATAAAGACCATTCAAGTAGGTAGGCCGCTTATAGTTGCTTGCTCACAAAAACAAACAAAATAATATTTCACAGATACACACTCTCTTTTCAAAATATTTTCAAAGACAAGAAACACTTTGTATACGTTCTCGCCGAAATGAGAAACATTTTGAAGTTCGCCGCACTAAGGCATCTTTTCAAAATATTTTCAAATACACTTACACAAAAAAGAAGCATTTTCAAAGTGAGCTAGCAACTAAGAGCCCGTAGATAACTACGGATGGAAAGGGTGCTAACACCTTCCCTTTCCATAATCTACCCCCCGAACTCAAAATCTTTAAAAAGGTCTTTCCTGTTCTTTTCACCCTTTCCTTTGTTGGATAAAAGAAAAGTCGGTGGCGACTCTTGCTAACCACAACATTTGCGATAAAACGCAAAAACCAGTAAAGTTAGTTCTCTCACTGTATTACACCTTTGAATTCAGTTTTATTGCATTATGTAAGAAAATAAATTCTCTTGTTATGTCTATCTAATGTTATCTTTTGATTATTGTATGTTGTCTTCTTGTTTGTTCTGTTGTTAATCACTTTTGTACTTTATGACTTTATGAATTCAAGTCTTCTGTTTTATCTTTTGAATTTAATCAAATGTGCTTAAAAACATACCAAAAATCAATTCAGCATTTCTTATGTCTTTTTTATTATGAAAAAAGGGGGAGAAAGAATAATGATTTTGATAGAAATCCATTCTCTAAATCCCATGATTTAGATGATATTCTAACATGATATAAATTACCAAATTACTTAGAATATGCATGATTTCTACAAGAACATTATGAATGAAAAATTGCATTCACTCTGATAAATCAAGTTATGATAAAGAACGACAAATGTTTCAAATTTTCTAGAAAACATGGATGATTTTATAAGCTTAAAGAAGACATTGTTCCTCAGATAAGTTGTTATGTATATATTTGTAGACATTGTTCAAACATCTAAAAGACTCTGACTCTACAACAAAGAAGAATCTTTTGGATCATTATCACTCCTCAACTGAAATCAATCCAGCAAGAACAAAGAATCAAAGCTCAAGAATTCAAAGACTTGTTAATCATAAAGGTTATTGTCTCATTATCTGATTACAAGATCTAACATCAAAAAAGCTTTTGATATCATCAGAAAAGCTTTCATGTACAACGATAAGACTTGTCTCTCAGATAGGTTGTTGGCAATCATTATAAAAACAATAATCCACTATTAAAACTGTCTGAAATGAAACATCTTCTCAACGCAATATTCATCTCTCATATCAGGAAAAAAAATATGCCTTCAAGACTAGTTCTAGATCAGAAGAAAAACTTCGTGTTTCAGATAGGTTGTTGCTTATAATTCTGAAGACAAGATTTGGTTCTGACCACTCTGGTGTTCCTGTGATACAACAACAAAGTAGTTTCTGAACTACTCATCTTTCAATCATCAGAAGAACGAAGATAAGTGATTGATCTCTTCCAAGCTTAATATTTCAGAATCAGAAGTACATCATCAGAAGGTAAAGATCAAGAAACTTTGTCAAGAAGAATACAGTACGCCATAAATTCCAGTATCATGATATTGGTTGTACTATTCACATAAGTTGTTCTCCCACTATCATATGCTAACTACTGCAAGCAGAAGGTATAGGAAAGTGATGTTTGGTACTGTTCCAAACCTCTCTTAAATATATTTGTTGGGAATCAACCGTTGGAAGGAGAAAAGACTTCCCTATCCTTATAACGACTCTTTTAATTTGAAGGCTATATAAGAAGACTAAAGCTTCAAATTCAAATTGACAAAGAAGACAATGTCAGAGTCCATATAATGTTGTTGCTCTCAACAGAAAATATCTTACAACGTTAAAGAGATGAAATGAATAAGCATGGAGTTGTTGCTCGTAACTTGCTCAAGAAAGAAAGAAGATGAAGATGAAGAATTCTACAAGATGCTACTCAAATTCTTAACAAATACATCTTGGTAGAAATATGAAGAAGCAACGAGTTGTTTCTTATAGCTTCATCAACGAAGAAGATGAAGAGAATAACCCTATAAGATTCTAATCTATGTAGATCAATGTAAAAACACAATAGTCGTTGCTCAAATTGTGTTATAGTTTATCATTCTTCATGTAAAATGTTTGAACACAACAGTTGTTGCTCATAATTGTGTTAAATAATCTGTACTTAAACTAGGAGTAATTTGCTTGTTAAGAAGCACTATTGTAATCTCTAAAAAAACGATTTTGTTTAGAATTGGTGGTTTCTTGAGAGACTCGTTTGAGTCAAGATTCTCAAGAAGACTTTGGTTGCAGTCATCGTAGATGAAATTTTGTTAAGAAAAACCAGGTTGGTCAGATTTCTTAAGGGGTCCTTGATCGTTATATCTCGTGGAGATCACTAAATGTATCATTGTATTGTTGGAACATATGGTATGGCATTTGGCCTTCAATTGTGAGCATGTTGTGTAAAGTCCTCTATTGTTGATGTTTGTTATTGTTATAGTATGCTTTGATATGTGTGTATTCTCTTGTATGAGAATTATGGTTGATTTACTCTTACATATCTTATAAGTTGTTTTAGCCAAAATTTGTCAAAAGGGGGACTGTTGTTCCTTTTGTTGGATGCTTTAGGTAAAAAAAAAGTGCAACAAGATATTTTTTATGAAGAAATAACATGTGGGACAATATGTTATAGCATGTGTGCAGCATCTGTACTCAGTCTGGAAGACAAATTCAATGACTAAATCTAAGTATGGTTATGTTTGATTCTAGAATGCTTAAGTTGCTTGGTAGAAAGATATGGCTGTAAGAAACTTGTTAGGCGAGATGTTTGGAACATGTATTGTGACATATGGATATGTGTTATGCATATACTGCATCATAGGATTCTGCATTGGTTCTGGTAAGATCAAAAGATTACTTTTAGAAGAAGTTGTAAGTTCAGATGCGCCTAAGATGGGGGGGGTGAATTAGGTTCTAAAAATTTTTTCTGGTTTGTATGAATATTTTTGCACGAGTTTATTTCCTTTCTTTTTCTGATAGGTGATGAAACCAGTAAATGCGAAAAGTAAAGAACACCAGGATTTATACTAGTTCCCCTCACAATCTGAGGGTACGTCTAGTCCCCTTTCACACGAAAGAGATTTTCTTATAGTTGGTAATTTGTACAAAGACTACCAAACAACCAAGAACAATCCTCTTGGATTTTCACTAAGACCACAAAGAGAACAGTCATCCCTAAGTGTCTTTCTTGTTTCTAACAATCCTGAAAACAAGGATACAATAGTTTGTTTGATTTGCATAAGAGTTTGAAAGATGAAAGAGCAATTTCAATCACTTGATTGATCTTTTCTATTCAATATGAAATTTAAGATGGAATACTCTTCTAAGTGCTCAAGAACAATTTTCAGTATGCATGTGAAAATGATAAACAGAAATCTTGAGTATAGAGAGTATGATTCAAAGAATAGAAAGTAATTGTTATTTTTGGTGATTGTTGTTATTTCAAAATTCAAAACAAAAAATAATTTATAGTGTAGTAATACCTCTTCAATGAATCATAGCAATGTTTAAACCATTTTTACTGGAAAAAAGTATTTGAAAAGATACAAAGATTGCCATGAAAAGGTGTTACAAAAAGTTGCTGGAAAAATGAAATTTTTCAAAATCTGAAGCACAACAACCGGTTGCACTAAAGCAACAACCGATTGCTGTAAAAGCAACGTTTAAAAATTTTGAAAAATATAACTATGACAACTGATTGTTATTGAGGAGCAATCGGTTGCTCATAGGCCAACGTTCAAAAAATTTGAAAACAAAACACATGACAATCGATTGCTGCTAGATGACAATCGATTGTTGTCAAAATAGAAACTTTTGTTTTTTTTTTACTGCAACCGATTGTCCTAGCATGACAATCGATTGCTTGTGTACAAAAATTAAAAAATCATTATTTTTTAAATATTTTAAGCAATTTAAAACATCCTTCTTCAATCATACATAGTATATACTCAAAATATTATTTTAATAAAGTAAATGCATGATTAAAAATAGTTTTGAGCACTAAGAGCATAAGATCAAAAATTTCATTTACCTAAAGCCATAAGTCTTGAAATGTTGATCTTGATCAATGAATCTTGCTTGAGATAAATCTTCTATCTTGATCCATTTATTTTTGCATGCTAGTTTGTCTTCATCAAAACACTTGGAAAGCTTGATTTCACAGTCTCCCCCCTTTTGATGATGATAACCATTGCTTGAAGTTTTGAGTGCATCTTGGTTTTCTCTAATCAAGTTGTTTAAAAACTCCCCCTAAGTCAAAGACTCCCCCTTGATCTATTGCATGAGGGTTTTTAAGATTGCTTGCTTGTTGCAATTTGGGTTAGAGAAACACAAAAGAAACTACAAAGTCTTCTCCCCCTTTGTCATTAGCAAAAAGGAATGGGAAAGAAGATCATAAAAATTTTGCACATAGAAACAACATAGCATAAATAAAGTTTGCATACATAGATATAACAGAAACAAAGTGCACAAAACGAAAGGGATCACAAAACATGAAGTGTCTTAAACGAAACTAGAAAAACGACATAAAACATAAGAACATAAAGTACTAAGAAATATAATAACTTAAAAACTAATCATCCATGCCTTCAACAAGGTCTTCATCATCTTGATCTTCACCATCATTGCCTTCATTGGTTTGAGGTTGAATGGAAGGGTAATGATAGGGTTGAACTTCATAAGGAGGGACATTTGTATGGGCATAGAGATGAGAAAATTGATTGTTCATGTTGTTGTGCATGTATTGAAGGTAGTCAAAAACATGATTGAAAGAGTTTTCCATTGGTTGTGGAGGGTGGTTTTGAAGTGGTTGTTCTTGTGGAGGTTGGTTTTGTGTAGGAGTGTGAATGTATGTGATGGTTCTATTAATCGGATCAAATTTGATGCCGGTTTTGGTATTACATACTTTCTTCGGAGTGATTTCATGTTTGGGGTTAGTCATCGGCACCATGTATTCACCAGACAAGGGAACATTGAACTTCTCAAAAACAAGGGTAAGCCAGGAGCCATAGGGCAAAGCAGAAGCATTTTCATTATGGAGTGCCAAGTGATGTAGAATCACATAAGACCAGTTGATTTGAATCCCATTCTTCATCACATACAGAATCTGCATCTCACAATCGTTAACGTTGGAAATTTTTGAAAACTTTGGCATAACAACATAAGCCAAAAAGTAGTGGATCAAACGATCATCAATAGTGAGAATTCCTGCAGACCAAGAGTTCCTCTCCGGAGTTCCACCAATAAGCCTTTGCCTTTTCTGAATAAAATCACGCTCGGGAATTATTGCAACTCCATAGTAGAAGTCTCTTTTGTTGTAGCCAGGCATATTTGCATTTGAGAGAAGTTTAATGCAAGCACCATCATGTCGAATACCCAAAGCTTCACCAAAATTCTGCACTGTGAGTTCTATAGGAACCCCTTTGATATTTGAGATCATGCATCCTCTACTAATGGTTAGATTGCTGTAGAAAATCCTAACCAAAGTGGGGTAAATGGGTCCATTAACACCAATTAACTTGTCTATCCCTTGAGATCTAAATAATGCTGGAAAACTGAAGCATTCGGAATAGAAGTTGTCAAGATTACTGAACCTTGGTAGAAGAACTGCCTTCTTCTGAAAGAGAGACACAAATATTTCCCTTTGGATTTTTGATGGAATGAGTTTTGAGACATCATGACCTTGAGATGAGGAAGAAGCTTTCCCTTGCCTTTCTTTGGTGTTGACATGGTGAGGAATGAGACAATTGGAAGGGGAAAGGGTATTTGGTGTTTTTAGGTTTTGGTTGGGCTTTTATAGATATATAGGCATTCAATGGATAGGTAAGGCATTCAATGGATTAGTCAAGACAATAAAGACTTGTAGCATAGAGATTCTTGAGTGTGTGACTATCCAAAATATTGTGTCATTGAAAAGACTAAGCATTAAAAAGTTGTTGACCAAACACTTAAAACATTCAAAAAGAGAATAAAAAATCTGGTACAAAATAAATAATAGTAATGGCAATGGAAGAGAAAGAATAAAAGAGAGTGTAACTGAAGAAAAAAAAATTCAAAATCTTGAACTGTGCAATCGATTGTTGTTTGATGACAACCGATTGCACCCTTTGAAAAATTCAAACAGGGGCAAAAAAATTGAGAGAGCAACCGGTTGTCGTGGAGTGACAACCGATTGTTGTGAAAACAGAAACTAAAAATTTTTAGCAACAACCGATTGTCACTCTATGACAATCGATTGTCATTAGTGAAAAAGTGAAAAAATACTTAATTTTTTGGGGATTTCATGGTCATATATCAAAAATTTAGTAATAAAAACATGGATCATGAATTATTACCTTAAAGTTAAGATTAAGATCATATCCATGTACCTTAATTAGATAATGTCATTTTCGTCCAAGATACCTAGCTCTCTTCGGATCTTGAAAAATGGTTCTCTTGCCAATGGTTTAGTGAAAATATCTGCTAGTTGATTATGCGTATCCACGAAGGTGACTTCGACATTTCCTTGAAGTACATGATCACGAAGAAAGTGATGTCGAATTTCGATATGCTTTATTCTAGAATGAATCACACGATTCTTTGTAATGTTGATTGCACTTGTGTTGTCACATCGGAGTGGAATGCATCCAAGGTCGAGTCTGTAGTCACGGAGTTGTTGCTTGAGCCATAGAATTTGCGCACAGCAACTACCCGCTGCAATATATTCCGCCTCGGCCGTACTAAGAGCCACACAAGCTTGTTTCTTGCATGCCCAAGAGACTAATGCATTTCCCAAAATGTGACAAGTGTCACTTGTGCTTTTTCTATCTGTTTTACATCCTGCATAATCAGTGTTAGAATAACCAATTAAATTGCATATATTACCTTTTGGGTACATAGGCCGACATTGGTTGTTCCTTTGAGATATTTCATGATTCTTTTTACCGCCATGAGGTGAGATTCCTTAGGGTTTGTTTAGGTGCTCCATATGAATATGAGCGATCCTTTTGTGCCATAGCCATGAGTCGTTGTTGTTTGCCATTAGACATTTAACCTTCAAAGACAAATCGTTAAGGAAAATCGTAAAAATATTATTTACTCTTTTACATTTAAGTTTAGCCTCATGTGTGACTTCATCTTCTATCAAACATTCATCTTTAGTGAACTTGATCTTGAAGCCTTTGTCACATAGTTGGCTAATACTTAGAAGATTGTGCTTTAGTCCTTTGACATAAAGAACATCTTCAATTGATGTGAAAGGTGGACCACCAACTTTGCCTATGCCAAGGATCTTTCCTTTGTTGTTATCTCCATACGTCACATAACCCTTGGCCTTAAGCGTTAGATGTGAAAATTTATCGATGTCTCTCGTCATATGCTTGTAACAACCACTATCGAGATACCATAGATTTGAAGTGGTCGTCAAGCTTACCTACAAAACAAGATTAGGTTTTGTTAGGTACCCAAGTTGCTTTGGGTCCTTCATAATTAGTTCCTTTCTTAACCCACACATAATGCCCATTTTCCATGCCAAAGTTTCTAACATAACACGCATTAGGTGTGTGTCCTTGTATACCACAATAAAAACAAGTAGGTTCAAATTTACTTCTATATCTAGAAGGATAAGATTTCTTCTTAGAGGGTATTTTCTTTTTAGGATAGTTATGAACTATTTTGGTAGTGATTTCTTTCTCTTTGGTTGGTTGATCGCTAGCCTTGACAAAGATGGTTTTGTTGGTACTTGGTTTTGAAAATTTTGAGTATCCAAGACCACTTTTGTCATTTGAGTATCTTTGTTGGCTAAGAACACCTTCCAATCCAATTTGTCCTTTTTCATATATTTCAAGAACCCTTTTCAATTTGACAATTTGGAAAGAGAGAGATACACACTTTGTGCATACAAAATTCTGTTTTTCATCACTAACTTTTTGCTTTTCATCTTTGAGATCTTTTTCAATAGATCCACATTTTTCTTCCAACGATGAAATTTGTTTCTTTTGTGATGAGATAGTTTTGTACAGAATTTTGCATTCATTTAACAGTTCATTTATAGCACCTTGTGCATCACTATCAAAAAGAGAGAATACGTTACTAACCTCATCGTCTTCGCTTTCTGAGTGGTGTGATGCCATTAACGCAAGATTGGCACTTTCATCGCTATCGGAGTCGGATGACGAACTTAGTTCAACATCTTCCCATGCAACATATGCTTTCTTATCTTTTGATTCCTTCTTGCCTTTGTAGCCACTTTTCTTTGAAAGTTTTGGACAGTCCGGTTTGATGTGACTTTGTTTACCACATTCATAATAAGTAACTTCTTGTGTTGATGAGGATCCTTCCTTCTTCTTGAAGCGTTTCTTCTTCTTTGAGTGCGAGAAGGCTTTGTCATTTTTACCAAATAATTTTCCAAGTCTTCTAACGAGAAGCATGAAGTTTTCATCTTCATCAGGATTATCTTTCTTTTCGTCTTCCTTGGAGTCAATCTTCAAGGCAATGTTCTTAGACTTCTTTTCTTGATTTTTACGCTTTTCCAATCTACCAAGTTTTGTCTCGTATTCTTGAAGTTTCCCGAATAAAGTTGCGGATGCCATAGTAGCGAGACTCTTCTTTTCTGAGATTTCCGTTACTTTTGGTTGCCATTCTCTAGTCAAGGATCTGAGCACTTTTAGGTTCAACTCATCATTGGTCAATGTTTTGCCAAGTGCCCTTATATGATTTGTTAGATACACAAATCTCTTTTGTAAATCAAGAATGGATTCTCCGGGTTGCATACGGAACAATTCATATTCTTGACTTAACGTATTAAGTCTCGATCTCTTTACTTTAGTTGTTCCTTCATGTGTTTCAACCAGTGTATCCTAAATTTCTTTTGCCGTTGTACATGCTGAGACACGAAAGAATTCATCCATACTAAGTGCGCTTTGAAGGAGGTTTATTGCCTTTTTGTCATACAAGACCTTTTTCTTATCATCATCATCCCATGTAGTTTTAGGCTTTGATGAGCCAACACCATTTACTACAGTTATCGGAACAAAAGGGCCATTTTGGACAGCATCCCATATTTCTTCTCCTTGTGCTTCTAGATGAGCCTTCATACGGATCTTCCAGAAATCAAAATATTCACCACAGAATAGAGGAGGCTTGTTGCTACTGCCACCGTCTCTGAACACAGAATTGTTGTTTGCGGAAGCCATTCTGGATCTAGTAGGAACAGGTTACCTATAACCTGCTCTGATACCAATTGTAAGTTCAGATGCGCCTAAGAGAGGGGGATGAATTAGGTTATAAAATTTTTTTCTGGTTTGTATGAATATTTTTTCACAAGTTTCTTTCCTTTCTTTTTCTGATAAGTGATGAAAGCAGTAAATGTGAAAAGTAAAGAACACCAGGACTTATACTAGTTCCCCTCACAATCCGAGGGTACGTCTAGTCCCCTTTCACACGAAAGAGATTTTCTTATAGTTGGTAATTTGTACAAAGACTACCAAACAACCAAGAACAATCCTCTTGGACCAAGAACAATCCTCTTGGATTTTCCCTAAGACCACAAAGAGAACAATCCTCCCTAAGTGTCTTTCTTATTTCCAACAATCCTGAAAACAAGGATACAATAGTTTGTTTGATTTGCATAAGAGTTTGAAAGATGAAAGAGCAATGTCAATCACTTGATTGATATTTTCTATTCAATATGAAATTTAAGATGGAATACTCTTCTAAGTGCTCAAGAATAATTTTCAGTATGCATGTGAAAATGATAAATAGAAATCTTGAGTATAGAGAGTATGATTCAAAGAATAGAAAGTAATTGTTATTTTTGGTGATTGTTGTTATTTCAAAATTCAAAACAAAAAATAATTTATAGTGTAGTAATACCTCTTCAATGAATCATAGCAATGTTTAAACCATTTTTACTGGAAAAAAGTATTTGAAAACATA
Source organism: Vicia faba (assembly GCA_948472305.1). Classification (NCBI taxonomy): domain Eukaryota; kingdom Viridiplantae; phylum Streptophyta; class Magnoliopsida; order Fabales; family Fabaceae; genus Vicia; species Vicia faba. The sequence continues at coordinate 1,261,430,468 of OX451740.1, forward strand.
CAAAGATTGCCATGAAAAGGTGTTACAAAAAGTTGCTGGAAAAATGAAATTTTTCAAAATCTGAAGCACAACAACCGGTTGCACTAAAGCAACAACCGATTGCTGTAAAAGCAACGTTTAAAAATTTTGAAAAATATAACTATGACAACCAATTTTTATTGAGGAGCAATCGGTTGCTCATAGGCCAACGTTCAAAAAAATTGAAAACAAAACACATGACAATCGATTGCTGCTAGATGATAATCGATTGTTGTCAAAACATAAACTTTTGTTTTTTTTTACTGCAACCGATTGTCCTAGCATGACAATCGATTGCTTGTGTACAAAAATTAAAAAATCATTATTTTTTAAATATTTTAAGCAATTTAAAATATCCTTCTTCAATGATACATAATATATACTCAAAATATTATTTTAATAAAGTAAATGCATGATTAAAAATAGTTTTAAGCACTAAGAGCATAAGATCAAAAATTTCATATACCTAAAGCCATAAGTCTTGAAATGTTGATCTTGATCAATGAATCTTGCTTGAGATAAATCTTCTATCTTGATCCATTCATTTTTGCATGCTAGTTTATCTTCATAAAAACACTTGGAAAGCTTGATTTCACAGAAGTTTGTTAATCTAAATCAAATTGTAAAATATTTTAATTAATCCATAAGTTATGAAGAATATTTAATTAGATATGTTATAATTAAAATATTTGGATTTAGTTTAAATAAGGAGATTTGGTTTGATTGGATTTGCATTGAAGAAAAATATTTAATTGGATATGTTTTGAAGGAGGATTTGTTTCAGATTCAGTTTATTCAAAGATTTAGTTGTGCAAAACAACTTGGAGTGTACAAGATGTTTTGGTGAAGAAATGACACATGTGGGACACGATGTTCTAGCATGTGTGCAACATCTATCCCTTGACAGCATGCCAATGTTGCTTCTGATTTGAGCGTTATTTTAGGATATATGCAATATTATTTGTTATTATCTTTTAGCAATGTGATTAGTTAAATTTGTTTAACTGGATGACTAAGATCAAACCTATTTGATTGGAGATTTAAATTTGAATTCAAATCAAATCTTTTAGTAGAGCTGTTTTAGAAAAACAAATCTTAACAGAATCTCCACCATATCTGGGGATTGTAATTCTAATGCATGTTAGAGAAAATCTCAATTATGGATTTAGATTTAAGGAGACTCATTCTAACATTGAAGACCATAAGCTTAATTGAATATCTTTGTGTTAAGATTTATATTTTTGAGTCCTTGTTTGTTGTGTTGCTTGTACACAACTCTAGAGATTGCATTCATATCTTAAAGCGTAGAGTTTGGTTTACTTAGTTGAGTTGTAATTCAACATTTATCATTCTGATTATTATTGTTGATCACTAGGGTTAGTAGTTAAGAGTAATCGAGTGGGTTCTCATTTTTAGGGGGAGTTCTACATAAAATACACTAGGGATATAATTAAGAATAGGGGCACCAAATAAGGGGCTTATTCATCTAAGACACTTTATACTAATTCTATTGAGAGTGGATTTCCTTTCTTGGGTTGGAATCCCCTCATACGTAGGTGAGGTTGCACCGAACTGGGTTACCAATTCTCTTGTGTTCTTTATTGCTCTATGTTTTAAATTATAGTTTTTTGTTTTCTAGTATATGTTGTCCCAGACATCATGTCTAGCATCTGTCCTGTGAAAAATCTGTCATTTGTTATAAACCAGTTGTACATGTTATCTCAGACATCGTGTTCAACATTTGTCCTCCTGAGAGCAGAATTTCAACAAGAATTGGAAATTTCTAGGCAAATTACATTTGTAATTGATATTATGGTTTGCCTGTAATTCTCTCTGACTTGGTACCAGAGGAGAGTTAGCACACACAATTAGGATTTTTTTTTCCTATTATGGCTTGCCTGTAATTCCTTCTTAAATGTACATAAACCCCTATTTTCATGTTTTAACCCTTGTGATTTTAATGATAATCCTTGAGTTTAATTAAGGAAGAAACATATTTGGAATGGCCTTGGAACTAAATTTCTATAGGGAGGAGTATATGGAGTCCTCCTTGAGAGAGAATCAAGTAAGAGGCCTTAGACTTGTAAACGTTTTGTAGTGCTAGGTGGATAAAGAGAAACCTAATCGATTATGTAAGCTTTTTCACTATGGTACACCTCAATTTTGTTAATATTGTCATGAATTCTGGCTTGATCCCTTTCTCATTGCATTTGATACTATATATAACAGTGTCGGTAATTACAACTCATAATGACTAATTACAACTCATAATAACTAATTACAACTTATAATGGCAATTTCCTATTCTATGAATGTAAATTATTCACAATAAATGTGTTTGATTATTTCCTGATTAACATCCCCCCTCAAATTGATGCGGCTGGTCAAGGAGCATCAATTTTCTAACAAGAAACTGATGTCGTGGGCGTGGAATAGCCTTGGTAAGAATATCTGCAACCTGCAACTGAGTATTGACGTGAGGAAGTGATATTATTCGATTATCGTAGGCGTCACGTATTGAATGACAATCAACTTCGATATGTTTGGTGCGCTCATGAAAAATAGGATTTGCAACAATTCAAATGGCACTTGTATTGTCAGCATAAAGTGAAGTTGACTTTGTTTGGGGAAATCCAAGTTCAGCCAAAAGACCATGAAGCCAAAGTATTTCTGAACAAGCAGCAGACATGGCACGATACTCTGATTCAGTAGAAGATTTAGAAACTCTTGCTTGCTTCTTACTTTTCCAAGAGATCAATGAAGAACCAAGAAACATGTACCAACCAGTAACAGATCGACGAGTATTAGGACACCCTGCCCAATCAGCATCACTATAAGCACTCAACTGAAGAGAAATTCCAACGGAAAAGAATAATCCGCGGTGAGAGGTTCCCTTTAAGTAGCGAATTATACGATGAACCGCAGCCAAGTGAAGATGACGAGGAGAATGCATGAATTGACTTACTTGTTGAACAGCAAAAGATATGTCAGGGCGAGTAATAGTCAAGTAGTTGAGGCTTCCCACAAGTTGTCGATACAATAAGGGATCAGGCAAAAGATCACCATCATCACGATGATATTTAACATTAACCTCAAGAGGAGTATCTACCGGGTTAGCCGATTCTAGACCGGCCATAGAAATCAAATATGTAGCATACTTGTGTTGATGGAGAAAGATGCCCTTGGATGTAGAATGAACCTCAAGACCAAGAAAATAATGTAGATTACCCAGATCTTTCATGTGAAATGAGGCTTGTAACTATTGCTTAAGTCGCTGAATGGAAGCATGATTCGAACCAGTAATAACCATATCATCAACATACAAAAGAAGCAGAACAATACCCGTAGATGTGCTATGAATAAATAAAGATGAATCATACTGACTCTGAATAAAGGAGAACCCAAGTAGAGTGGAGCGGAATTTCTCGTACCATGCTCTAGGTGCCTGTTTCAAACCATATAAGGAGCGTTTAAGCTTACACACGCCTTTAGATGACGAGAATAAGCCTTGAGGTGGAGTCATATAAATATCTTCTCTCAGGTCACCATGAAGAAAAGCATTCTTCACATCCATTTGATGAAGAGTCCAACCACTAGAAGCAGCTATAGAAATGATCGTGCGGACAGTTGTCATTTTGGCAACCGGTGCAAATGTCTCATCATAATCAATTCCATATTCCTGCTTGTTTCCTAACGCAACCAAACGAGCCTTGTAACGGTTGAGGGACCCATCAGAATTTAATTTCACAGAATACACCCATTTGCAACCTATAGGTTTTACATCGGGAGGGCAAGAGACAATATCCCATGTGAAATTCTCTTGAAGAGCTTGAAGCTCTTCATTCATTGCTTTTATCCATCGCACATCCTTAACAGCCTGTGAGTAACAAGTAGGAATAGATATGCTAGAGAGTGTGGCAGTTAGAAAAGTATGTGAGGAATCATACATGTCTGGTGAATATCTATCTGTTGCACGAGATATTCGACCAGAACATCGTGGTTCAACCGGTACAGGATCAGGTGGCGGTTCAGCATCGGGAAGGGGTGTGGGAACCTGCTGTTTGTGTTTTCTGACATATACATGACCTGGTTTATAACGTTCTATAGATTGAGGCATAATAGAAAACTTAGGAAGAGTAACAATATCATTAATGGCAGGAGAAACACAGGGAAACATAAACTGATTATCAAAAAATGTCACATTTCTAGAAATGCAAAAACGATGGTTAGTGACATCATAACACACAAATCCCTTATGAGAGTGACTATATCCCATAAATGCATATTGAACTGATTGTGCTCCAAGCTTATGCCTTTCAAAATGAGGTAAGTGAACAAAACACACACACCCAAAAGTATGTAAAGCAATATAATCAGGATGAATTTTAAAAATATGAAAGAAAGGAGAATCAAGTTCAATAACCGTAGAAGGAAGACGATTGATCAAGAAGACAGTTGTGGAAAGAGCTTCTACCCAAAATCGGGATGGTACTGAAGCTTGGAGAAGCAATGTGCGTGTTAGATCAAGCAAATGACGATTCTTCCGTTCTGCAATACCATTTTATTGAGGGGTATTGGGACAAGATCGTTGCGACAAGATGCCTTTTTGTTGAAGGTATTCCTGAAACTTATGAGACATGTACTCACCACCAGAGTCAGAGCGAAAAATTTTAACACTTGCTTGAAATTGAGTTTCAACATATGTTAGAAATTTCTTAAACACAGAAAACACTTCAGATTTAGACCGAAGGAAATATATCCAAACAAAACGACTATAATCATCAATAAATGTGACAAAATATTTATAGTGAGAATGAGAAACTACATGAGATATACCCCATACATCACTATGAATCATTTCAAAACAAGTGGAAGCACGATAAGCACCAGATGAAAAAGGAAGTGTTTTACTCTTAGCTAATTTGCAAACAGAACATGAAATAGAGGCATTAGAAACATTTTTATTTCCTAACAAACCATTTTTAAATAAATGGGACAAAACAACAGAGTTTGGATGACCTAATTTTCTATGCCAATCCTCATAAGAGTTCAAAACATTATTACAAGTAAGAGATATATGATTAGAAATAAACTGGAGTGGAAACAGTCTTCCCACTTTAGGCCCCTTCGCGATCACTCTCCCTGACACCTGTTCCTGCACAAGACAACCATCACGAGAAAATTTAACATCATAATTTTTATCTACCAATTGACCAACAGATAATAAATTAGACGCAAGTCCAGGTGATACAAGCACGTCTCGAAAATCAGAGTTGATGTCGCTAATATCCGTAATAGATAAAGTATTACCATCAGCTATTTGAATTTTCTGATTACCATGATAAGAGTGTAAATTGTTCAAATACTCTGAAGAACCTGTCATGTGATTGGATGCACCCGAATTAAGAAACTATGGGCGAGAAACATTAGAAGACTTACCCTGAATTCCCAAGGCCGAGAGAGCGGAAAGTACCATTTGTTGAATCAATTCAGGTTGTATAGCACTATCGTTTGATGCCCCATTAGTGGAAGGACCAACCGCGTGATTTGCATGGAATGCCTGTACTGAACGTTGTGTTGGTCGTGGAGGACGTGTGGGACACTCAGAGATAATATGACACTGTTGCTTGCAGTAATTACAAAAATTCTTATTGCAGCTACGAGCAATATGACCAAATTGTTTGCAAGAGAAGCACTGAACCTATTTCACATCACGATTTTTACCTTTACTTTGAGCAGCATATGCAACCATCACGGGCTCGGAAATGGTAGCATCATGAGACATGGCTCCTTGAGTAATAAGACGTTGTTCCTCCCTTAGGAATTCTCCAACACATGTATCTAAAGAAGGAACATGATTCCTATTCAGCAAGGCACCTCTGACAACCTCAAATTCTGGGCGTAATTTCATGAGAAATTGATCTCGACCACTTGTGTTGTAAACCTCTTGAACAGCCGTGAGAGAGGTCTTGGGAACATTAGCATGTATAATAGCAGAGTATTCTGCCCAGAGATTTAAAAAACCAGAATAGTATTCTTGAATAGACAAATCACCTTGTTTGTAGTTGGCTATTTCTAACTCCAACTGAAAACGTTTTTCCGAATTGCCCTAGTTGTAAATGCGCTTTAGATAATTCCACATTTCTTGAGCAGTTGAAAAAGAGCGTAAGTTATTGATCATGTGAGGATCAATATTGTTGAGAATCCAAGTGATGATTTGAGCATCTTTAGTTTCTCACGCATCTAAACCAGTTTTCTCCGTCGGTGCCTTAGAAACACCATCTAAATGACTCCATAATCCCTTTCCTTTAACATACATCTTGAACTGAAATTCCCATGCAGAATAATTCTTGCCGGTAAAACGGACACAAAAATTCTTTTCATTTTCCATTGCCATTAGATATAACCCCTTTGTATTGTTAAATAAACAGGATAAATCCAAACCCAGTGTGCACGTGCAACCAATTTATTTAATAATACCAATTAAATAAATAGTAAAACAATGGGAAGAAAACCAGGAAACCACGCGGTAGCTAAACCAGGAAACCACGCAGTAGCTAACAAACGGTGAAGAAACACCCACGATCTAGAAATCGCCAACAATTCAACAATGAAACCACGATCACCGAACAGAATCACCAAGAACAACGATCACTAAGCGGAATCGCCGAGAATACGAAACAGAATCGCAAAGCACAATATGTTAGCAGCACTAAATGATTAACGATCACCGAAACAACGTGCGATAAACACAGAATCAAGATCACGAAGCAACAACAATGAAGAAATCACGAAACGACAATTGAAAGATTTCAGATTTCGAGAAATACAAACAAGAAACACGATTTCAAGAGCGACCCAGTGGGGTGTCGCTATTCAGCCAAGAGAACAAGGATTCACAGGTTAGATCGAACCCTTCTGATACCATGTCATGAATTCTGGTTTGATCTCTTTCTCATTGTATTTGTAATAGTGTCGGTAATTACAACTCATAATGACTAATTACAACTCATAATAACTAATTACAACTTATAATGACAATTTTCTATTCTATGAATGTAAATTATTCACAATAAATGTGTTTGATTATTTCCTGATTAACAAATATCATATCTTAGCATATAGAAGAATAAGTTTAGTTAATAATATGCATCTTGTGATGGGATGGTAATGTTTGGATGTAATGCATATTGAAGATCGACATGTCTTAATATATGATCACAACTGTATAACTCAGTAAGTACAACTGGAGTTTCATAGAGTTATAATGGAATGTTAATGATCCAAAAATATATACTCAGCTATAAGGAACCGGTGTGGTCATGATCTATGAGTTATATAGAGATATTTGATTAGTTTGACATCTATTTAAACTAAATTCAAGGTTGTCATGATGACAACTTTGACCACAACCCTAACCCTAATGTTGAAATGTTATCTTCATAGTAATTTTAGACAAAAAGCCTAATATGTCAATTATCAATTCTAATTATAAATTAAAAAATATATAAAACTCATGATAATATATATATATATATATATATATATATATATATATATATATATATATATATATATATATATATATATATATATATATATATATATATATATATATATATATATATATATATATATATATATATATATATATATATATATATATATATATATATATATATATATATATATATATATATATATATATATATATATATATATATATATATATATATATATATATATATATATATATATATATATATATATATATATATATATTCCTATTCCAATTCACTTATAAATTTAAAAAAAATAAAACTCTTCATTCTTTTTATTTTAATTCAAAAAATAAAAAATATTTAATAAAATTCATTTTAATAATCACTTAAATTATAAGTAATATACTACAATTATGATAATATAAAAAGTAAAAAACAAAAAGTAAATATATTAATAATTACTACTCAACAAAAATTTAAAATAAAAGAAATCAAGTAAGGATAAATTATTTATAACTTTATTCATATTTTTATAGAAAAAATTAATTACTTAGTTTTTCAAAATAATAAATACAAATCATAAATCACAAATATAAAAATCATTTTAATAACTAATTTTGGTAAAAATCATTTTTTGCTTAGTTTATAAAAATTATAAGATGATTTTGTCTTTATTTTATTTAGTGAATAAATCATATATTTAATTTTATATAGTTCAAAATTAAACTATGAAATATAATTATAAAAAATTTCGTTTATAAAATTAGTACAATAAGTTTTAAAATTCAAATTAACAAATTTATTTTTAACTTTAAAACTGTTTTTGAAAAATAATTTATCAAATGACTTTTTTTAAATATTACTCTAATTTTAATAGCAGTAATATATTTTGATGTAAATTATTATAAATATATACAAATCTCTTTTCTATTCCATAATCACCTACAACTTTTTAATTTTTAGTTTTTTCCATCTCTTTAACTATTCATTAAAGATATCATAAAAATTGATTTTGTCTCAATTTTATTGTGAGGCTAAATCATATATTTAATTTTATATAATTCAAATTTTAATCATTACATCAAATAAAAGATATTTTTTATTTATATAAGTTATTACAATAATTTTTAAAATTCAAATTACTATTTTTTTAACTTTTAAACTGTTTTTGAAAATTAGTTTATCAAATAATTTTTTTATGTATCATAATAAATATTAATAAATATCTTTATTATATTATTATTATTTTCTATTTCTATCTCAATTCCAATTATAAATTGAAAAATTAAGCCTTATAAAAATATTTACATTCCTATTTCAATTATTAATGATATCTAATAAAATAATAATAACAGTTATAAAGATATTATTATTTAAAAGTTGGTTACATTTTACCATTGTTATAATTAATTTTAATTTTAATTGATGTATTCATTTTTTAATTTCAAAATATAAACTTATATTAAAAAAATTATCATTATAAATATATATGAATTTCTTTTTCTATTCCGTAATCACCTGCAACTTTTTAATTTTTAATTTTTTCTATCTCTTTATACACATTAAAGAAGTCATAAAAATTGATTTTGTCTCAATTTTATTCTAGGGCTAAATCATATATTTAATTTAATATAATTCAAATTTTAATCATGACATTTAATAAAATATATTTTTCATTTATATAAGTTAGTACAATAATTTTTAAAATTCAAATTACTAATTTTTTTTTAACTTTTAAACTGTTTTTGGAAATTAGTTTATCAAATAAATTTTTTTTATGTAGCATAATAATCATTTATAAAATATTAATAATATATTTATTATTATTATTATTATTATTATTATTATTATTATATTATTATTATTATTATTATTATTATTATTATTATTATTATTATTATTATTATTATTATTTTTCTATTTCTATCGCAATTCCAATTATAAATTGAAAAATTAACCCTTATAAAAATATTTATGTTCCTATTTTAATTACTAATGATATCTAATAAAATAATAATAACAATTATAAAGATATTATTATTTAAAAGTCGGTTATATTTTACCATTGTTATAACAAATTTTAATTTTAATTGATACATTCATTATTTAATTTCAAAATATAAATTTATATTAAAAAAATTATCATTAAATTTTATTTATATTTTTATATTTTAACTTTCTTTTTAATTTTAATATTACTATAATTCTAATAGTAATAATATATTTTGGTGTAAATTATTATAAATATATATAAATGTCTTTTCTATTTCATAATCACCTACAACTTTTTAATTTTTGTTTTTTCCATCTCTTTAACTATTCATTAAAGGTATCATAAAAATTAGTATTTTAATTCACAACCGTTATATATGCATCACTATGTGAGTTTTTTAAATTGGGTCGGTGTGTTAAGGTCTTCAAATGCAAAAAAAAATTGTATGATTTGAATGTTCGATGAAAGGAGAATATATAAATTATAAGGTATGTGGTTCATTGATGTTGTTTGTTTGTTATTGTTTTGGTTTCAATGAATTTTCTTTTTCATTTTTTTTCTTTCTTTTCTGTTGTTGTTTTGATTTTATGTTGTTTAGATACGATGGAAGAATGATATCAAGCGACATTGTTTAGATACAATGGAAGAAGAGATCAAGCGACATTGTTTAGATACGATGGAAGAAAATATCAAACGACATTGTTTAAATACGATGGAAGAAAAGATCAAACGACATTGTTTAAATACGATGGAAGAAAAGATCAAGCGACATTGAAGAAAGTGGTGGAGTCAAAGCAGATAATCAGCCCAATTAATTGGTATTTGAAATTGTAATGTTTAAAAATTTATAATAATGCTAATAAATAATTTATTTTTAGTACAATAGTTAAAATTATTTTTTTTGCCTCAAATTTGATATTTACAGTATGTTTACTATAAAAGAAAAACAATATATTTTAAATATTATTTTGTAATGTATCCTTCAATAATTGTGATTTATATTTAAATAATATTTTAATTTTTAATTTCTCTTTCAATAATTAATTTATTTTTGTTTACTAATAAAAAATTATTATTTTCTAAAGAAGACAATAATTGAATGACAATATAAAAATATTACTCCCTTTGTCTTACGATAGGTTTTTTTTTTTTATAGATTTTCACATTTTTTAAGATAATGATTAATTATGTTAATTTTAATGTTAAAATGAATCTCATTTAATAAAATAACCTTATTAATAATAGGCAGTGGAGTAGTTATATGAATTAAAATATAATAAATAAGAGTAAGTTAATGGAAAAAATAAATAAATATCACTATTTTAAATGGACAAATAATCAATACAATAAATTGGAAATCGTAATGTTCAAAATTCGATAATAATACTAATAAATAAAATATTTATTTAATCAATATTATATGATCTAATTAATAAAATAAAATCAATTATTACATATTTAACTATTTGTCTATTATATAGATTTATTATATGTAAACGTTTTATATATAGAATAACATGATTTACTAGAATATAATTTCATAATTGTGCTTTTAAAATTTAAATAGCTACATGTTTTTCAGTGAAGTAGTGAAAATTATTTTTTTCTCAAATTCGATATTTATAATATATTTACTATAAATATGAGATTGTTGTTGACATAAATATATTTATTTTAATTCTAATATTTTTTTATTTCTACGATATTACTATTGTTATTATTATATTCATTTCTGTTAAAATTAATTTAAATTATAAGTTAAATGTTAAACTTAATATAGTTCAAGTAGTAATATTTTTATACTCATAATATTTTAAAATAATTTACTTATTTTAATATATAAATGGAACTATAATAGATCTTCTGATAACCTATAAAAAACAATAATATAAAACACTTTTTGTATTACTGTTTCTCATTAAAAAATTAATAGTATAATTTCAAAATAATCTAAATGGACTATAAGATAATTTTATATACAAATAAAAAATTTGATATCAATTATTATAAAATAATGTAGTTTTATTTCTAATATACTCGTGCGGAATATGGATCAGCAATCTAATTTCTATAGTGTATGTGAAGTATGACTTTATCCCGATATTAAATTGGGAGATGTTGAATATCTCTGAAACTTTCCTTTAGATACGAAGATACTTATAACCGAAATGGAATAGTGTATAGTCTAGTGGACCATATAAGGAATTATGGTATTAGAAAGGATTTCACTGAGATTATTATATTATTCAAGGTTGTTTATATCTTTTACGGATAAACAGGCAATGAATTAAGTAAAAGAAAATGTTATTTGAAGAAGGGTGGAGAACTTGCTACCTATTTAGTTTATTTTGCACTATGTACTCATGTTTTGTTGTATTGAGATCATGTTTAGTGTGTACTAGTCATGTTTTATTATGTTATCTTAGCGTATTAAATATCAATAATAACACTCCTAAATTATTATTTTAGACTCTTAAATTATTGGGATATTAAAGTTGGTATTAGATCAAGTCGGTCCAAGACTTAGCCTAGGATCATTAGTCACAATTGTGAGTCCTTTATGTGTGTTATCTGTATAATTCTTACTATCATATCATTAAATATTGAGTCTAATCAACTTGATATTTGATGATAGACCATGATCGGTGAGTTTCATATGTATTTTTAGTGTTTTTAATAGTAATTAGAAAAAAATTACATGGTTTGAATGTGAAATTTGGAAATGTTTGAGACAAAGGATAAAGTTGTCAAAATAAAAGGAATACGTCAAATTTTTAGGAAGATTCATAATTCTATTTTCAGCATATTTTATATCATGACGTATGTCCAGTATTTTGATCATATCTAAAACTTCGTAATTCTGATTGAGGTGGGAATGATGACATATGAAAGCTAACATATGTGGAAAGTAGAGATGGAAAATGAGCATGACCTTCACATTTAGGCTCATCCTGTAAAATTCTGTAAAAAAAACTGGACGAATATTGTTAAGGATATGAGCTTAACACCTTTGTCAGCCACGCAAAAAAAATAGGGTGAGTGGGACGGGCCCAAAGGCGTTACACATTTTAAGTATAAAAATACAAAATATCATGGTAATGCCCACTCCCACGAAATCCTGCAAAAAAACAGGGCGGCGGGCATATTAAGGGATGCAACCATATTACTGGAAAAAAATAGTGCAACAATTTGTAAATATTGTTGCGTGATTTGGAAAGAATCACGGCTCGATGGTTTAGCATCGTGGCGTGATTTGGACATGTTTCATGCATTCATAATTTTAATTGAATTTTGATGACTTCAAGGTTTTTGAGAGTTCGGACAGAATAGTTTTTCATTGTTCAAAACCAACTTTCATCTCTAAATTCATGTATTATTCTTTTAAACTTTTGACTATGAATAATTACATTATGAGTAGTTAAATTTCTTTTGGTTAGACATTCTAGGTGAATTTATTTCCAACTATTTGAAACATATAATTGTAAAGTATTATTCTATAACTTGTAATTCTAGTATTATTTAGTTGAATTTGTGTTTAATGCATTTTATATGTTGACCAATGTATGATATGATTTTAAGTTGAAAATGATTAGTAACCTTAACTTTTGAAACTCAATCTAACTTAATTATTCAATCAAATAATTACTTTAGACATATTGAATTATTATTTTATTATATATAATTTAACATGTGGGAAAACTCCTTTTGATTATGAACTCACCTAAGACATTAGGGAGTTGTAGTTAAAATAGGGATATTTACCGAGAAATTGAATGTAACTAATTTGTTAGTTCATCGTGATACTAGGGGAACAACTTTAGAGAATAGAAGTAATTACTAAATATGGAAAAATAAATAATTTGAAAAGGGATGATCGTTTTAACTTATGATACATTTAATCTATTTTATTTTCTTATCTTTTAACCAAGTTCCTATGAACACCACCCCCAAACTTACATCTTTAGTACAATAGTACTGATGATGTATTGAAATTGAACAATCTGTGTGGATATGAAATTTTATTTTATTACTTAACGACAATTTAGTGCACTTCTAAATAAATCATCAAGTTTTTGACGTCGTTGTTAGGGATTGTTGATTAATTTCAACAAGGCAATTAAATTGTACTTGTTTTTTTGAGTTGTTCTTATTTCATTATTGTTAATTTTTCAGTGTTATTAATGCAAATCTATGTGCTTGGAGTTGCAATGTATGCTGCACTCAGATATCCATGATGTTTTTGATGATGAGGACACTATGATGTGAAGTATTCATCAATAAAGATCAAGACGGCCAATGTGTTTTCTTTTGAGAGATCAAGATGCCAAAGCCAATCTTTCTAAGGACAACACCCAATGTCAAGTGGTGTTCGGTGGAATCTTAATGATCTCTAGTCGAGAAATACCTAATGATGATATACATCAAGAAGCCTTATCAAGTATCATCAGATAAAAGAAGTTAAGTCTCAGATGAAGTAATGAATTTATGATGAATCTAGAAAGGGAGCTTGAAGTTTCAAGGATTGTGAAAGAGAGTGAGCGTGAAACTTTATCTGGTCTGTGTCTGAATGATTAGAGTATTACAATGATATTATAGTAATTCTTAAAATACTAAGGCAATACATACACTCAACTAAAATTTTTTTAACTTATCTAAATTTGCTAAAATACATTAAAACTTTTAGAAGAACCATCAAGGTGCTTGTGGGTTTGATCAAGGATGTTCCTAAACTTTTAGGAAGCTTGTATACACTGTCTAATTGATTAAGGCACTTAGCTAATCAATTAGAATAATGCGTAAAGTTTCTTAATTAATTAAGAACACTCATAATCGATTAGGACACTAGTCATTGTAGGCTTTACTTTTTGAGAATTAGGGTTTTCATATATTTGAAGCTCATAACTGATTAACCCTATGATATAATTGATCATGACATTAAAAGGCCCAAGGATCATTTTTCTTTTTGAGCCATATTTCATAATACTTTCTCAATCTCTACTTTCTTATTTATCATTTATCATTTATTTCATAACTCTTGTTATAAGACTAATCGTCTCAGGAGGTAGAATGATGACTACAAACCCTTATGTTATTAACAAAGGTATTTTCATGGATACACCTTCACCATTTGATGGTGAAAGATTTGACTTATGAAAAGCAAGAATTAAAATATTTATTGAAGTAAATGATTTTGATATATAAAATATTATCATCAATGGTCCATTTATTCTGACTTATTACATTAATAATAAAGTATTAAATAAACCATATTTTTAGTGGACCGGAGAAGATAAAAGAAAAGTAAAACTCGGTTTTAAAGCCAAGTACTTAATGATGAGTGCTCTAAGCACCAGAGAGTACTTTTTGTTTGTAATTATTTTTTTGCCAATGAAGTATGGAACACTCTTGATATGATCCATAGAGATTTTACTAAGATCAAACAACAGAGAACGAACATACAAATCTAAGAAAATGAAACATCAAATAAACATGAAGGTGATCTTCAGTGATGATGCTCAAACATCAGAATCCTTTGAGGTTGTGTTAAAAAAATTTATATCTAACATATATCTAAGATTCAAGAATTGGGGCCATAAATCTAACTCAATCATTTATTCGAGAGATAATAGTGTTCTTGTTGAATTTTGGGGAAAATCTAAGAAGAATGAGATCATTGAAAAACTCGACAAATTGATCTAGATGTTAAAGATGAAGGAATGAATTTGAAAGTTATCTTCAACTTCATCATTCCAAGAAATAATTGAAGGATAAATACCAGAAGTCTATTTCAAAAGAACTATCACAACAAATCATGATTGTTTGAAGAATCAACATTCAATGAAATTGGTGAAGAAGTTTCATCTAGTAGAACCTCTGAGAGAAAAAATGATGAAGAAGCTTCGTTAAGTAGCATCTTTGAAAGATTAGAAAGAACGTTTAGAGATTCTTCACATGAAGATGATATAACCTCAAGAAACTCATACAAAGACGTCTTCAATAATATCCCTAACAACACGTCATAATATTCTCTTGAAATGTCCTCTGAAAGAAGGTAATCTGACAAAGAAGAACTTAGATGCCTCAAAGCCACTAGAGAAAACGACGATACTGAGGTGACAAATCTAACTTATAAGCAAATATTTTAGTTAAGTGTTAAATTCAGTAAAGATAATGAGAAGTTAGAAAATAACATCGTTAAATTTAAAGAGTATATAGAATTTTTTTGAAAATAGAAATAAGATTATTGATGAAGAAATTGTCAATATTATGGATCAATCTTTAAATTCGGATAAATGTGAAACATGCAATTCCTTAAAAAATGAAGCAACTAGTTTGCATGAAATTCTAAGAAATTTTATTAAAGGTTAATATAAGCTAAATTTAATTTTATCTAGTCAAAAATCTTCGTTTAATAAAATTGACTTAGGTTATAAAACTAATAAATCATTTAGTAATAGTTATCCTAGAAGAAATTCAATCGTCCTACTTTTAAATTTAGTTTCTGTAATAATTTAGGTCATCTAGAACCTTATTATTATACCAAATTAAAGAAATTAAGATGGTTGAAAGAAAATAACTCTGCACCTTTTAAAGGCATTAACGTAATAAGACTCCAAAAAATTGAATACCAAAGATAAAAAATTAATTTATTTTGCAGGAATGTTTTATACCTTTATAAAGGAGCTAATTAAAAATTTAAAAGAAGTTTTGCAAATCATGAGTATACATTGGGTATGCTAGAGGAAAGATGGATTTGATGTTTGATAAAGATCATATTTGATAATCTTGATGATCTTAAATTAAGATTTTTCAATGTCTCTAATGATCTTGGTGATTGTGGGACTTCGTGGAAGTCTGAGGTGAAAGACGATGTGAGATTTTTATCTCTTTTGAGAAGGTTGAGCCAACATTTGTGATTCAAAGGTGTGATAACATTCATTTTAATGGGGGAGTTTCTCCCAAGATATCTTGAGACAGTTTTTTGGTAAAATATTTTATAAAGATTAAATAAAAAAATATTGATTAAATTTTCTACCAGGTGGTCTTATATATGCTTAGTATATTTTTTTTATCACTAACATAGTTTGGGTATTAGATTATTCAAAGATTTAGCAAGATTGTCATGCAAAATTAAGATTTTTAGCAAAAGGGTGTAATCTTGGTGAGAAAGGGGTGCTGAAAGAAAATGAAAAATCAAACTTAATAGCATCCAAGGCCCAAAAGTCCAATGGAGTTGAAAAAGAGTTTTATAGTAGATTAATCCTAAAAAGCTAATTGATTTGGCGCGACTAAAATTAGAATTTCGCACCATCTAATCGATTAATCCTAAAGGCCTAATCGGTTAAATCTTTTTCTCTTCCTCAAACTCCAACAACTCAATTGGAGATCAATCAAGCCAGAGATTATTTTCTCTCCAAATTTCAATAAAATCAAAATTATCAAATTGGAAGCATTAGAAATCAAATTTTCATAAGATCTAATCAATTATCCAAGGTCATAATCTATTTGAGAGCTCACTTTGAAATGTTTTACAAATAAATCTCTTCAGCATAAAATCAACATGATTTATATGATTTTTCTCAAAAATAAAAGTACTATTCCGTCTCATATTATAAGTAAATTTTATTTTTTAGATTCATCGAATAATTAATATATCTAGTCCATATATAAATCAGATACATTAATTATTCATTAAATCTAAAAAGAAAAATTTACATAAGAATGAGGAAATACATTTGTAAACTTCCATTCATCCAAATTTTCTTCTCTCTTCTCTTGTATATACAATTGTCTACCTCTATTGTTATTATCGTCATAGTTATGGCTCGCATAAAGAGTTTTCATCAATAAGGTTTCCATCAAAGGCTTCCTTTTGAAAAGTTCAAGAAGAAAAAGGTTTCTCCAAATGTCAGGTGCTCAGGTCCTTCTACATGGATGAGAATTTTGTCAATGATTTTTCTCCTTAGGATAATATCTGTTATGGGTTGCGATAATATCTGTTATGGGTTGCTCAGAGAAGTCTTCGTTGAAAAACCAGATATGGAGTATCCAAGGCTTGTTCAAATTTTCTACGCCAACTTCAAGTATGAAGGCATATATATTACATCAAGAATTGGTGAAACTATGATCAGATTCACCATGAAGGAATTTGGGGCCATGTGTAAAGTTCCCGCTAATGAAAAAACCTACAATGTTAATGCTCCCAATGATTCTGTCAGATTCAATCATGTCGTTGCAATAGGAAGCTTCCTTATCAAAGAAATAAGGTATAAGAAACTTTCTCTCAAGACAAAATTCATGAAAGCAACTTGTTGTGTCATGCATCACCTTATGACCCATGTGTTATTCCCGAGGAAGGAAAGTCGTGAACATCAAGGACAACCAAGGACCATCTTCTAAAGGAATGTTTTCAACTCTCGTAGCAATCTCCCAAGGGACTGCTGGCTGTTCAAGAGTTGACCAAGAAAGTTGTGAACATTAAGAAACATGTGTTGGGAAAGAAAATTGCCAATGATGATCATAGCAATTAGTAGATGTCTTGCGTCTTATTTGTTTCTCGTTCTGAGTGTGTTTATTTCCAATTTTTTCCCCACTTTATTGTACTTTGAATTTATTTATGTTAAATCAATAATAAATACGTTTATTTCCTTCCTTTGATTAATCTATCTTGATTTTCTCTGTATTTGAATCTCTTGATCTATTTGCTTGATGATTATAAGAGCGTTAGAAACTGGGTGCGTCCTAATCATTGTGCATATCAATGTGTTCCCTCGACTACGCAGCAATGGCTCTACGAGGAGGATTAACTCAAATAGGTGAGTATCAGAGCTTGAAACCACTATAAATAGAGGGTTCGTCTCCCAAGTATACAAACTTGATATCTCACTTTAATCTTGTTTTCACCCTACCCTAAGTATTGGAGTGTCTTTACAGATACATACAGTTTCCTACTTTGAAGAAGAACTGTACGAGAAGAGGCGGGGAGTAACATCATCAACTCAAGTAACTGTCCGCTTGTTCAATACAAGAATACATAGTATTTATTTGAAGAATGAGAGACACTCCCTTTCGAAAATGGTATTATTCAAATCTTGTGAATGAAAACACAACATGGACAAGCTTGTTTCCTGAACCTCTATAACCTCTATGCACCACTATAATATACCATTTTTAAAACCATTACTTGGATTTATTATGCATGCAATTCTCTTACAGGGCCATGCCAAATTCATCTCTTTGTTGGATATCGATTCAGAGACACTTGAACTTCTTCTAGTGTGCGCCCCTTGGTCTCTGGTACTAGTTTTGCTACAAATAGAACGGTGAGGCCACATATGCTAGAGAACATGAAGAAAGTTCCTGGCAAAAATAACATATTAATGAACTTATTCAACACTCGATAAGCATTCTTTCGGCTCGAGGAATCAGGAGTTACTCGGAACCTACCTGTTGAACTCCAACTCATGAGAAAGTTAAAAGTGTATGATATAATCCAAGAACACAGCCAGTGAACAGATGTTACTAAGCTTCCAGCAGAACCCTTCACATTGATGGGAAATATCTGGTAAAAAATGATTATCTAGTCAAGATGAGAATCTATATTAAGATCAAAATTTTCATATAGTGTCTAAGCATGGAAGGAGCAAATATTACCTCAGACATTATAACCCAGGGTATTCCTCCCATGCCAAGAGAGAACGAGCCCGTAAATACCTGATTTAATATGATAACTAAATGGTGAATATGAATATTATCATATAGTACCTTCTAACAAGCCAGCACAATAGTTATTGAGACCTAAAGCAAATTCTAAAGTTCAGACAAATCATTACCAGTACACCGACAAGTGCAAGAATAGGACTGAACTCTTTCCACTTATGCAAATCCTGTATAGTACAAGTGAAACCATCTAGTGATTTGGAACTAATGTGAAAAGATAACAGAGAAGATTTGTTATTCAGAGAACCTGCAAAAAGAATGACAGAGATACAAGGAAGCATCCTAAGCATGTTCCTGATGCAGAGATCTGTATAAATGTAAGCATTTCAGATTCCGAAATTTACTGAATAGTATGAAAAGAAACTCACAAAAAGCTCAACCGTTTTTACCAGTAAAAGTGGTCGTCTTCCTGTTTTGTCCATCAAAATTACTCCCAAAGCTGTCATTGGTATCTATGAAGACAGAAATACTGAATAGTGTGAAGAGACTGGGTAATGATTCGCCAAAATTGACATCTATGTCGTCTTATTTATCATCATTAAGAAGACAGCAAAAAATACATTATACAAAGAGAATTTATAACCTGAACAATAACCATTGCTATTGTTCCAATACTTCTGGAAAACCCTGCCATGGATAACAATTTTTACTTTCATGAGAATCATGTTATAAATCTAATGTATTTGTAAATCACCTTATTTACATGCCATATGCAATGAACAATGACACAGACACCAAACACATTGACACGGGAAATAGTTTGAGAAAATAGAATAATTCAATTGTGCCAGTATCAGACACCTCACACGTCTTCAATGAGAAGTGTCGGTTACATAGGTCATATAATAGAAACATGAACGAAACCTGCACGTACCAGCAGACACAAATATAGAACTTGCATAAAAAGAAATGCCATTAACCCCTCCAAATTGTTGTAGTATTATCAGGCCAACTCCTACCTAACATTGTAACTAAATACCATAAGAATCAGTAAAAATTTTAGATAAGATGCATGAATTAGGCATAGAAATCTGACAGTAAGTGACTTCAAATACTGTAATTGAAATAATCCAATGATGCTAGCTTCTGTTTGCTGTTGAGAGATTTCTGTAAATTCCTACAAAAAAAGTACAGTGTATAAAATATGTTAACATCTTTTTGGTTTCGTCCTCTTTTTTCTTGTTTCCTAATTAAAATATAACTCAAAAATCAACACTAATGAACAAACGTTTATTATATACTGTAATTTCAATAGCCTCTTCAGAAACATCAGCATTCTTTCCTCTAAGGTGCTGTAACGCAGATTCACTCCCTTCCAAGCGACCAACCTTTGCCTGCAGAAGATTGCAAACTATCACTTGCTTTTTGGATGCAGCACCGAAACTATATAATAAAGGCATGTCTGACACAATACTTACACTTGTGATTACATACGATCACTTTTATTTTCTCAAATTATGAAAAATTTCAGTAGCTTATTTGAATTGTGTCCAACCCAAACAATAAACCTATAACAGCCGTGAACAACTCACCAGCCACCTAGGAGACTCAGAAATAAAGTTCAGACTCAGAAGCTGTGCGAGACATGGAATAGTTCCTGAAATATAGAAAGAAAAGGTTGAGTTGTTGCAAAAACTTCTTAAGTTCATTTTGTGAAAATGAAAGCCAGAAAGAAAGAACATTACCTATTAGAGCCAAAACTCTCCAATTCAAATATGTTCCGATAAGATAAGTTAACGATACTCCAAAACAAATCATTAGCTGTCAAGATTATATAAAATACGGATTTAAATAAGCCAATATGTATCATATATGTAATACATAGGTGATAAGTCACACACAACCTATGGATAGTATTGCTTTACCTGATGAATTGCAGTGAATCCCCCTCGAAGATCCTTCGGTGTTATTTCAGCAATATAAACCGGTACCTAAAACGGAAAGGGAACTACCTATTTGTTGTAATTCTTTGAAGTGGCTAAGTATCATTTGAATTGTAATTATGACAAAATTAAAAGTCGATCAATTTACCACGTAAGATAGAAGTCCCATTCCGCATCCTAACAATAGTCTTCCAACATAAAGCCACCAAGCAACCTTCGAGAATGCTATGGCAAGCCATCCCAAGATGCAGAATAGCTGTGAGAACCCCATAGCCTATGATACCAAATTGAAAAAACAATAAATAAGACAAAAATTTAAACTAATTGTGGTAACATTTTAGGAAATATACGCAGAATTGGAGAAACTTACAAGTCGGCGACCTACATAGTCTGATATGCTGCCACTAACAATGGCTCCAACCATTGCTCCAATGGTCAGTACTGAACCAAAAACTGAATACTGCATAAATGCAACTAGTTTGACTTAGAGAGCCTAATAAATCAGAGCCAAATGAAATCGGTAATAATTGATAAACAAGTGTTTCTGATATTGAAAGAAAGTTCAGACCTCAGCTATGCCAAGACTGAGGTCATCCATGATTCCAGATTGAGCAGGGGATGAATATCCGATCTGCAAAATGAGAGTGTTAGTATATATCATAAACTTGTTTGTTAAATCCCCGCAAAGCATAGAGTCAATGGAAACATACAGCAGAGCCAAAAACATAAGAACCAGAGACAGCAACAAGGGTGCTAAGTATAAGAATACTAGTTGGTACTGAACTAGCTTCTTCACAAATGGAAGAAAGAAGATGAGTTGAAAATTCCCCGATTGGTTCGGTACTTTCATTGTCCATGACAAACTCCACTCAGAACTCAGAACCAGGATCTAAGGTACTGTCAAAGAAGAAAAAATGAGTGTATATGATGTGATGTGTGTATACACAATCTGAAATGATTGGCACTGTTTTTTTTTAAGAAAACGTGAACTTATTTTATTTAAGCTATTGTATTGTATGATAAATTATTTTTGCTACCCAACAAATTCCTTGTTTAAGGTGGCAAATCATCTAAGTAGAAATTTTTGGAAGCCATGTTATTCATGAAGTTTCACATGAGAAATATGATATAAAATGACCCAGTGTATAAAAATAATCCTTTTGTCATCTAATTTATAGTTGTTTTAATATATACCATATGCAGCATGTGCTATCAAAATTAGTGGAGGAGAAATGAGAGGACATGATATTATTTTTTGTCTGACTTTTCTCAATAGAGTTATTAAAAGAAAAAATAATACACATTAAATACAAAATAATTTACACAAGGTAGTGAACTAGTTGCGTATAATACCAATAAAATTCCAAAAAAGAAAACAGAGATGTTTTGGTATAATTTAACACCTATTTCTAAGGATGTGTAAATTGCATTCTGTCAAGAAAAAAAAGTAAAAATCACGAACTATTACAATACAATACTAATTGTGAGACTTGCAAATGCAATTTTCGCACTTTTCCATCTTTGTATGGGCAAGGATGTTTCATGAAACCTTCATTTAGAATTAATCTTCCATTTTTGAAAACTTCTTACTGGGTTTTTTGTACATCGAATTCATCTCTTTGTTGAATTTGAATTCAAAGAAGCTTGAATTTCTTCTAGTGTACGTCCTTTGGTTTCAGGAACTACTTTTGCTATGAATATAACATTGAAGCCGCATACAACTGCAAATCCAAGAAAAGTTCCTGGCCGAACATAACACAATAATCAATTTCATTTCTTATATATTGTACTACATAATCAAAAAAGTTAGACTTGTTCAAGAACCGAGGAATATGAAGATTAAAAGCAAACATGCCTGTTGAACTCCAAGTCATGAGGAAGTTAAAAGCATATGATACAATCCAAGAACACAACCAGTTAACCAATGTTACTAAGCTTCCAGCAGAGCCTTTCACGTTAATAGGAAATATCTGGAAAATGAAATATAACCATTCATTATCATGTTGAAGAACTATTATGTTTGGATTTGTTTTAAGACGAATCTACCTCAGACATTATAACCCATGGAATTGCCCCCATGCCTAGCGAGAAAAATCCGACATAGATCTGGTCATTAACAAAATAAAAAACAGAATTACATTTATCTGTCAATAGATTCATTTATAATCATTTTTATCACATGAAGGAAAACGCAACTGTACAAAGCCAATGAAAGAATCTATGAGAATGGGGCACACCATCAAAGTTTTAGCGAGAACTTTATTAGATGTGCAAGAAATTCTAATAGTATTGTGCAATTAACTAAGATTCTAATACTCGTAAAATAGAGTAGATATTTACTCCATCATTTAGAGCTTGAGTTTAAATTTAGGAGATTTCACACTATAGTCCAAGATTCGACGTGTACGAGGATGATTGCATAAGCGTTATTACCAGTACACCAACAAGCGCCAGAATAGGACTGACTTCCTTCCATTTATGTATGTCCTGCACAAGACAAGTCTAACTCTTATTAGGTGTTGTTTGGATAAACAACTTTATTAAGCATGTATGGGATACAAGTGCTAATGTATAAGGCTATAAGCTAAAATAAATGTTTTTATAAATTATGTTAGAAGTTATTTTCATAAGCTATCCAAAACAGTCTCACAAGTACTTGTACCAGTATATAAGTTTAAATAAGTCAATCTAAACAGACCTTTATTAATAATTCATCCGGAAAAACATTTATTAGAGCATATATTTTGGTATTAGAACCTGCAAGAAGAATGACAGGGCTACGAGGAAGCATCCTAAGCAAGTTCCCACTGCAGACAACTGTGTAAGTGTCAAAATTTCGGATTCAGAATTTATAAAACATAGCAAAATAAGAAGGAATACAATCTCAAACGTATTACCAGTAAAAGTGGTCGCCTTCCAGATTTATCCAGCAAAAATACTCCTAAAATTGTCATTGGAATCTACAAACACAAATGATGAAATTGTGTGAAGAGACTCTGGAGTCAGTAATGAAGTGTGAGTACATTCTCTTATACAGAATTAGACCAACATAAAGGATGAAATTGTGTGAAAAGAAGAGAATTAAGAACCTTAACAGCAACCATTGCTATTGTTCCTATACTCTCCGAGAACCCTGTCATAGATAAGAAATTTTGCAGTTGTATGAATCATGTTGTCGTAAATCTAATATCATTGCATCCGTCTTCTTTCATTTGTTGTATAGTAGTAAAAATAGTATTGGCATAGAAAAGAACCTGCACATACCAGCAGAGGTAAATATAGAATTTGCGTAGAAAACAATGCTATTAATCCCTCCAAACTGTTGTAGTATCATCAAGCCGAGTCCTACCTAAACGAAGTAGGTAAATATCGTAAGAGTCTGCAAAAAAAAATTAAGATATGATCCATGAATAGGACTAATTTAGAAAGCTCACTGTAAGTGACTTCAAATATTGCAATTGAAATAAGCCAATAATGCTAGCCTCTGTTTGTTGCTGAAGGGTGTCGGTATAATCCTACAAATAAAAGTACAATTCATCCGATGATATACTAATCCATTTGGCTTATTCCTTTTGCAACAAGAGTGCATTCTAAAGAACAAAAACTAATTACATACTCTGATTTCATTGGCCTCTTTATAAACATCAACATTTTTTCCTCTAAGGCGCTGTAAAGAAGAATCACTCTCCTTCCAGCGGCCGACCTTTGCCTGTAGAAGACACAAGTATCACCTGATGACATGTCTTGACTCAGACAAAATTAATGATGAAAAAACTCCAACTGCTTGGGCAGGCCGCCTCCAACACATAAGGCCCCAAACAATCATATCACAGACAACTCACCAGCCACCTAGGAGAATCCGGGATAAAGGGAAGACCGAGAAGCTGTATAAGACAAGGAACAACTCCTGAGATAGAAATGAAAAGGATGAGAATTACATCAAACACTTGGTTTTGTTTTGTGAAAAAAACACCAAAAAGAATAATGTCACCTATTAGAGCCAAAATCCGCCAATGTACAAATGCTCCAATAAGATAAGTTAATGACATCCCACAGCTAATCATTAACTGTCAAAATAAAATAAATATAGATTTGAAATGTGCCTACACGTGCTACAATGACATACAAAAATACAAGGTACACCAAAAAAAAAAGAGCGAATTGATATTATATCATTACAATATTGCTTCACCTGATGAAGTGCAGTGAATCGGCCTCTAAGATTCTTTGGTGTTATTTCTGCTATATAAACTGGTACCTATTATGTAAAGGGAAGTATTTACTTGTAATCTTTCAGTGACTGAATATCGTTTTAATTGCAAGCATAGCAAATAACATGTGTCACAAAAGTTACCACATAAGATAGCAGGCCAATCCCAGATCCTACCAACACTCTTCCAATGTAAAGCCACCAAGCATCCTTCAAATAAGCACCACTAAAGATTAGATATCAACAACTGAACTTGAGGAAACCCGTGGAAATAAGAAGAGAATTCAATTGATAGAATCTTAGTAGGTCACATTTTGTAGCTCAACTTTGTCTATTTGTTTCTATTTTGTAAATGACATTGATGTCCCCTCAACTACACTCAGAATAAGGGTGTCAGTTAAACAAACCTAAAGAGATGGGAATGCAATTTCTTCAATAAATGAGGATCCAGAGATGAGTACTTGTTTAAAAAAACAGAAAAGTGTGTGTATAGCATTAGCATATCTTAGGAGAGCTAAGTTTAACTTCTCCTAGTTATTATCATGGCTTATACTTCAAATTACCAACAACAACAATCAAGCCTTTGCCCACTAAAGTGGGGTCGGCTACATGGATCAAATCCCGCCATAACGTTCTATCCAATACCATATTTCTGTCCAATTTGTTAATCTCGAGATCTTTCTTAATAGTTTCTCTTATAGTTTTTCTAGGTCTTCCCTACTTATAGTTGTTTGAATCCTCTCCATCTGATTTACTTTCCTTACGACAGAAACTACGAGTTTTCTCTCTACATGCCCAAACCACCTGAGTCTATTTTTTAATATTGTCATTTCTAATCTTATCTCGTCTAGTCTTACCACACATCCAACGCAATATTTTTTCCATGGAAGTCCTTTACCCATTCCTTGGAATAAATATAAGTTGTGTACTTGCGTTAGCCATGTTCGATTAGTGTGTACGCAGCAAGCATAAAGAAAATGTTTTAATTCCAACATTAAGTAAATAAGAAAGCACAATGTGATATTTAAGCCATGAGGCTCTTCCACCTAATGGATCAATCTTTTCAGTAAGGCTGTTCTCATGAGCCAAATTCACAACCGAAAACTATGGAATTCAGAAATAAAGTGGAAGAAATGAACTACATACCTCTGCGATTGTTATGGCAAGCCATCCCAAAATACAGAATAGCTGTGAGAATCCCATAGCCTGCTCAGCATAACACAAATTAACCAAATTCAATTAACGTCGAAAACAACATCATCCAATTTAAAATAAACACAGAAGCAAAACATACAATCCGTCGACCAGCGTAATCTGCTATTGTACCACTAACAATAGCACCAATCATGGCTCCAATTGTCAAAATTGAACCGAAAATCGAAAACTGTGCAACACCGAGATTGAGGTCAATCATGATTCTAGATTGAGTAGGGGACGAATACCCGACCTGCAAAACAAAACCAGTAGTGATTGAGATTTTTTGTAATGTATTTTGTCGAAAGAAAATACTGAATTAGCTTACAGCGGTTCCGAAAACGTAAGAGCCAAAAACCGCTACAAGAGTGGTAAGTGTGAGAGCCGGTGATGGTACAGAAGAAGTTGCATTCTGCTTCTGCTTCTGTCCTTCGTCATCATCGGAATCACGCTGTTGCGATTCGGCATTTCCTCGGAATAGAAGAGGTCTTGAGGATTCAATCCTTTTAGTAGGAAAGAGATTCAGAGATTAGTTATAGTTTTTCTTTGTGTATAAACCGGTGTCGTCAGCGCGCAACTGCTTGAGACTAATTCATCGAGGCTTATAGTTAGTATAGAGAAAAAGTTAGTTATGAACGATTGAATACCTATGGTGTTGAGTAAAACTGGTGGTGGGGAATTGGATATTGTTGTTTTGAACGAACATCGTATGCTGCGGTGGCGCTGCCGGAAGAATCTGATCTGATTGGTATTTTGAAATTGCACGGTGGTTTAGATACGTGCGTGTGGTGTGATAAGGATGCGTGAATATAGAAAAATTGTTGAAATTTCAACCTATCATTAGAGTGAGGTTGGATTAAAGAGTGGGTACATGCAAAACTAATACTCGGGTTGGTAAAAGGGGCTACGATTATATAGATCCGATACAGTTAGTAAGATGTTATGTCTCCAAAGGTCCATGAAAGAGGTGTCTTGCATATGTGGTGTTGTGTATAGAAAAATCGCATGAAAGAGGTGTCTAGCATTCGTGCCTTTTAATGCAAGATTGATTTCAAAGTTGGTTAGGTTTAAAGGTAATGTTTGGATAGATTCAAACGTCGGAAATGAGCATGATGATGAAATGATGAATAATGAGATTTTATTTTTTTTATTTGTAAATATTGTGGGGGGAATGGAATGGGATCTATTTTATCTCGTTCTATTTGATCTTCTATTTTTCTTTTTATTTCATGTGATTTATGGTATATGCAATGGAATAAGATATTTTTAATGAAATAATAAAATAATGGAATAAGATTTATAATTCATTTCTGATGTTACCGGATCAGACGTGGACCGTCACGACTGGCTCCGAGCTGAAGTTGAACGAGATGGGGGTACCTGCAAGGCACTCCGATGCTAAAGTAAGTGGCAGTACGAGCAGGCAAGAAAGTGTGTGTATGGTAAAAGAATGAATACCCGACCCTTTGGGAACAAAGGGTATTTATAGCTCCCAGCGCTGGGCCAAGGTCCCTTCATTGGGTCGGTCATGATTGACCCAATAAAGGAACTCCCAGGTTCTACGTGTGTAGTGGGGACCCGCACGTGGTCTCCTTCCTGGATGTTCTGCGAGAAGAACGGACGAGGACGCGGTCTTTTCGGAATTCGGGTGATGGTGTAATGGTCATAGTCTGCCCTACGAGGGGTGCTCGAACTGGACTGCGTATCATCGAGGATGTTGCGTTCGCGGGCAGTGGCGGGCACGGTTGTAGCTTCTTGGTCGGCGCGACCTCCTGTAAAGCCGTTTGGATTGGGCCTTCATCCCTGCTCTTGGGCCAACCCGGGCTCAGTCCAGAACAGGAGCCCCCCAAGTCGTGGCTCCTGGAGTAGGAGTCATGACTTGATCTTAGTTCGCCTCTGTCACGAGGTCTCGTGCTCGGTCAAGAGATTTGGTTCCCCGTGGTCACCTGAGGAGTTTCCCCTGTGTCGCGCTCGTGAGATAATTCCTTTCGAGGAGTACTCGGGGGACTCTCGTCGGGCTGTGTTCGTCGAGCACACGAGGCAACCCTTGGGAACCGTGGCGCCACCCTATTGAAGATAGGGTCATCATTGCCTAGGGGAGCTATGCGTCGAGGAGGGAAGTTCGTGGTTCCCCGGGGTGACGTTTTGTATTCCACGTCATCACTATAAATAGGGTCCTTGGGCCCCATAATATGTTTTTCCTCTTCGCGCTTCTCCTCCTTCCTCTGCCCCTGCTGCTGCTGTTTTTTCCAGATTTTCATAGGACCCGCCTTGCTCTCTGCCGCTGATTTTCTTCTCCGCCGCCGTACCTCTTTCCTGATTTCAAGTAAGCGTCTTATCCCTCATGTTTTTCCTCTGTGGTATACGATATTTTCCATTGTTTTATACGTTAGAGACTGTGCGTCTGGGATTAGCCCCAGTAGATTTGTATTTTCGCTCGGCAGATCCATGTTTGTGCCCGGTAAACGCATAGTTTAGGTATGTGACTCCCAATGCTGCCTGGGATCTTCATGATTCAGGGCGCCTAATTCGTGATAGTGCCCGGTAAATTCATAATTCTAGTTTTAGGATTTATGATATCGCTCGCCATGTCCATAGCCTAGGTCGACATATTCGTGACTGGCCGGGATGTTGGCCCATTTAGGCAATCTGTAGGAAGACTTGTCGCGGTATCTTGGCGTCGGGGAGGTGACTACACTCTTTTGTTCAAAACTTCAACTTTTTAATCGTGTGTGGAGTGTGACTCAGTTTGTCGTGCCCTTCTTCCCGTCAGTTATGGCGAGCGTGAGGATTTGCTCCCCAATTGACCGGTTTCCTGTGCTTTGCAGGTAACAATGGCGGATGAACCGTGTTCCTCGGGGCGCAATGAGGTGGAAGATCAAAGCGCCGAGGAGAATGTGAATCTGGTCGATACCATCGACGATCCTCTGCTGGAGTGGGTGGGCGCCGAGCCCAGAGGGATTGCTTATGCTTATAGTCGGTCCAGTCGGAGTGCGTATACTATCGTCGAGTAGGGCGGTAGTCAGCCCGGCTTTCAGAAAAACTTCATTGTCACCAGACCGACTCTTACCGCGTGGATCTGCTCGGAGTTCCCCGAGTACGGGTTTCCCATGTATGAGATCGCTTTTAAGGACCTTGGACTAAAGCTCCCCTTTAGTGATTTTCAGGTCGGGGTCTTTAGTCATCTGGAGCTGGCCCCGTCGCAGCTTCACCCCAACTCGATTGCTTTCCTCCGGGCGTTCGAACTGACGTGTCGCTTTTTAAGGATTGGGGCGACCATACCTCTCTTCTTCAGAGTCTTCCATTTACAGCGCAAGTCTCTGGGAGGTAGGCACAACTGGGTTTCCCTGAAACAGTCGAAGAGACTATTCAGGATGTATATGGATTCTGTCCGGGGGTTCAAGGACAAATGGTACATCGTGCGGTCGGTTACCAAAACTGGTTTAGAGTCTGTATACGAGGAAGAAACGGTGGTGACCGACGATCACGGGGAGGCTCTTCTAGACGATGAGGGACGCCCGGTGTTGGGGCGTGTGTCCAAGTTTCCTTTGCATTGGACCTCGCGTCACTACGAGTACGGCACCTGGCACTACCATACGCCCGCGGGTGGGATGAGCACCGAAGATGAGGAGGCCTATGTTACCCTCTGCAGATATGTCGATAGTTTCTTCCCTGCCCGGTGGGCCACGAGGGAGGGAAAGGATATTCTCGATGAAGATGGTTATCCGACCTTTGAGGCCCGACCTATCGATACGAAGGCACTCGTGGAGTGCCAGTCCTTCGGGCAGGCCGTGAACCTGCTAGGTCATTATTTTTTTTCCTTGTTTGAATTTTTTTGCTTGTTATTTGCTCATCACTAACCCGGGATTCTTTTATGTAGGTCTCATGGCTGGACGAAAGGAGAGGCTCCTAAAGCTGACACAGGATAAGAAAGTCAACAAGAGAGTGGTGCGAGCTCCTCAGGCGACGAGGATGGGCCCGACAACCAGCCCGGGCGATGCTTCTGGAGGGTCCCTGGACGCTCAGGATGTTGAGCCGTATATCGACCTGATACCGAGGAAGAGGAACCGGGTGGAGAGCCAACCAGAGGTCGACGAGGAGTCTGGTGCGGTGAGGTCCTTCGGGTTGCCCCCCTGTTTTAAAGAGGAGGGTTTCTTCGAGGGATTTCCCTTGTCCGTAAGCGCCAACGAAGATGACACCATTAGGCGGTTGAGCAAGGAAAATCAGAGAAAGCATTTGGCCGCCAACATGGTCGGGATGGTCAAAATGGCCGAGATGGTCGTTGTCCTGGCTGAGGAGGGGGCAGATTCTGATCGCATCAAGGAGCTAGAACAGGAGAAAGCTGCCCTTACTGCAAGCTCACGAAAGTTGAAGGCTGCCCTGGAGCGCTCTGAGGAGATGTTCCGCGAGCAAGCCGAGTTGTTGGCCGCGGAGAAAGAGAACTCGGGGAAGATTGATGAGGAGAGGGAGTACTTATGTGAGGACCGGGAACGCTTGGAAATTTACAACGGGCGCCTCGCCAAAGAGGTCGAGGAACTAAAGGCCTCCATGCTCCCTGCCTAGGATGAGTCGGAGGAGACAGCTCCTTTGCGGAGTCGGTCGGAACTGGTCGCTCGTATTCAACTCCTCGAGGCGGACTATGTCGGTGCTTTGGCGGATGGCTTTGAAGCTGCGGTTAACCAGCTCGCTCTGTTGAATCCCGATCTGAATACTGAAGGAGTGGGCTACATGTCTCATATCATCGACGGCCAGGTCGTGCCTCCGCCCGAGTCTCCTGTTGTCGGTGGTGATAGCCCCGGGGAAGTCTAGCTGTGAGATCTTAGTCGGGCTTATGCGCCTTTTGATGGTTGTTTTTGGGCCATGCGTGCCCGTGCATGTTTTACTTTTTGGGCATGCGTGCCCGCTCTTGTACTTTCCGAACATCGTCGGCCTTCTTGGTCGGTTTATTTCTATTTATTTTGTTGCTCATGAGCTTTTTGAATGAATGTTTGTTTCGACTTTGATTATTTGCTCGTGTTTATGTCTTGATATTTTGTGATAGAACTTGCCTAAGTTATGGCCCCGAGTCTTGCCCGTGTGTGGTTGTGACTTTGTTGGCAAATTTGCCTAAGTCTTTTGTTCGGGACATGCTTGTGCTCGGATTTCTATTCGGTGGCGAAATTCGCCTAAGTAACGACCTCGACGAGAGATTCTTTTTCGACCCTTTGGATGGTCTAACGTTCTTCGAGATTCGTCGGGCTTGCGGAGCGAAGCCGTTTGTTCGGCGTATAACCCGGATCGGGGTTGCTTACCCGTGGTGTGAACTGCCCATCGCGAGCTGGGTGTTCTGCCCTACAGGTACTTCGACGGTGGAGCTCGATTGAGGTGTCCACGTCGGGCACTATCGTTCATGCTCGTCTGCTGAACGACGTTATGTTGTTTGGGCGTAGGTTGGTGTGATCGGTGGAAATAGAACTGACTGTTTTTAGCTGGTTTCGCGAAATGTCGCGGTAAGCAAGAGTCGCCACCGTCTTTTATGTTCTCCAACATGGAAAGGACAAAAGCACAACAAAATTCCTTATTCGAGAATGTTTCTCGGTTCGGGAGGTAGATTTATAGAAAGGGAAGGTGTTAGCACCCTTTCTATCCATGGTTATCCATGGGCTCTTAGGTATTTGCTCTTATGTTTTCAAAAGATGTTTGCTTTTCAAGTGTGTGTGGGTTTTGAAAAAAGTTCGTTTGAAAACTTCTAGGTAACTCTCGTATCGGTCCTCAAGAGTGTATGAAGTATTGTTTGAAAACTTTTGAAAGTGTGAGTGCGAAAAGTTGTTTTTGTTTTGTTTTGAAAAGAGCAAGTACCCATGAGTCATCTACCTACCCTAAGGAATTAAGCTGTGTAAGAGTCCTTTAGATAGTGCTATCCCACCATTGAGAGGTAGGTAGCACCATCGTTGGAGGTATTCGGGTCAATTCGATTATCGGGACAGTGTGGTCACCGAAGCAACAGTAGGACATCTTAGTGGTAACCCTAATGTCCTAGATCCTTTTATCCAAGGCAACTGGATCTTAGACAGAAGGGAGACCTCTAAGACACCCTATACTTGATGACCACGTTCGAGGCAACCAGTGAGGCGTACCCTAGAAGTGGCATGTGCTTGTGTTTTGTTTTTCAGTTAATTGTCTTTGTACATGTTATTTGTGAGCTACGGATTAATTTTATTTACATACATTCTTTCATGCATTGTTAACAGTTAGGAATGCGGAAAATAAATTGCGGAAATGTAAATCTAGCTATTACAAGGCGCGGGTCTATACATCGCCAAAAAAATAAAGACATGTTTTATAAAATAAAGTGCGAGAAAATTAAAGAGAGCAAAATTCCTAATTAACTATTACATAGCTGGAGACAGTTACATAAATAATCAAAATAAAATAAATGCGCGCGAACAAAAATTAATCGGGAATGCCTTAAGGGTTTTGACCCTTTTAAGAAAAGAAATGAATTTTTTGTCTTTTTTTGTGATTAAATGGAATTAAACCTAATTATTTAATTTATTAAAAGAAAAATGTTTTTGCATTTTTATGTTTTTTAATGAAATAAAATAAAAGGAAATAAAATTAAAAGTTAATAAAAACCTAATTCTAAATTTATTTTAGTTATTAAGAAAAAAAAGTTAAAGTTACCTAATTAAATTTAACTCAATTTATTAGTATTTATTTACAAAAATAAAATGAAATTAATAATAATAATAATATTAGTTCTTTTTTTTGATTTTTTTTTATAAAAATATTAATTATGTTAATAGTTAATAAAAGGGAAAAAATAAAATAAGTCAAATAAAATACAAAAATGACAAAATAAAATTGCAAACCCAAGGGGGGTATGGGCCAAAATGGGGTGTTTTGATTGGAATCTGAAGCCCATCAAGAAGCCAGCTTTGTTTGACTTTGGAGATTGCCTGCGCCTGTGTTGACCTGAGAACATGATGCTCCTTCCCTTGTGGCCATTGGAGTTGCACTGGGAGACACTTGGCTGACTGATGCGCTGGACTCCATGGTGGAACATGGTTGTGAATCTGCATAAGATTAGGGTGTGAAAAATATGAAACAAATATTGGGGGACCTGGGAATCGAACCCAGGTCCCAGTGATGCCTAGCCACGTCTCCAGCCACTGAACCAAGCGATGTATCTTGTCATTAGAGTGGGCAAAGAAAATAATATGGAAAAATAACACGCATATGCTAAACAAGAAAACGCGCGTATAATATTTGAATGGGCCACCCATGTTCTTCCACGTAATCACCTTCTTCATCTTTTCCTGTAAAACAAAAACAAGATAGCGGGGGTTTTAAACCCCCACAAACCAAAACTGCCAAGAATAGAGATTAGAGTTACAGATGATATAAAAAAGCGCGATGGTATCAATGGATTCGTCTTGTCCTAACGAGTTTAACCATATATGTCTTGAGGTCTAATTTTACACTATGTGAAAAACCCCAATTTCAAAAGCTTTAAAACCCTAAGGTTCTTCAATGGTGGTTTTCGATTCAGAATGCTACAATCAAATTGGATTATACTAATCGCTTCAGGAGGTTCCTATTAACACAAATCAACCCAAAAAATAGATTAAAAGCGCATGAATAATGATATGCAATTTTGGAAAATAAGCCAAACTGTGGGACTTATTGTGAATGATTCCTTGAGTGTTAAGGCTTGTTCTTGATGGCAATAGGTTCCTGGGACTGTTGGGAACGTGTTTGGATCAAGAGAAATGCTTGAATTGCACTGGAAGGTTGAAAACAGTTTATGACTTTTCTTCCAATTTTTTGAATTTGGTTCTCTCATTTTAGGTGTCTCTAGGTCGTGATTGATGTATGAGAGGCTTGCATATATGGTTATGAATGAGAATCAATCACTATTATGAACCTTTAACCATTGCAATGAAGTTTGAGATTTCTCCATAACCACCATTAAAGCAACTTGCCATTTTTGTTCAAAATTTGAATTTTCATGTTTAATTCAGCTTGGCACGAATTTGGCATGTGTATTATGATGCATCAAGGTCATTCAAACCACAAGATATCCTTTGATTAATTTTTTTGATTTTTATTTGAATTTTATGGATTTAAAATGAATTAAATCAATAAAATTAAATAAAAATAGAAAAAATAAATGTTTAATCTTGAATTTAAACATGGGACACGTGGGTGGCATGACAAGGATGAATCAAGTGGAAAAAGTGGGCCCTTTTGTCAAAAATTGAAGTTTCAAGGGTAGTTGACTTTTGCCATTTCACAAAAATTTCCCAACTTCTCCAATGCATATCTTACTCAATTTTGATCATATGACCATGTTCTTGGACATTTTGGAAAGGTCTTGAAGTCCTCTAACCAATGCCTTTGGTCCCATGTTATTTGAATTTACCAATCTCAAGTTATGGTCTTTGACTTAAAGTGCCTTTTTGTTGACTTTTGAAAATGACCTATAATGTTGAAATTGATAACTTTTTGTGAGAACATTTCTTGGACTTGGAATGTGAAGATGAGTTGTAGGAAATGTCATCCCCTTCAAAATGAGCATTGGATGGGATTTTTATGATGAACCATGAAAAAGTTATGCCTTGGTCAAGTTACAGTTGACTTTTCAGCTGTCCAAAAATAGAAACTTTTGCATCTTGATGATTTTTGAGCCATTCTAGTGAAATCATGGTCAAGTTTTGACCAAATGATGATTGTGGCTTTAAAATAAGATGTTGACCAAAAAATTTTACTTTTGACTGCCAAATGACCATTTTGCCCCTGCAGTTGACTGTGGAGCAATTAGGGTTTTTGACTGTGCAACTTGACCTTGTGAGCCTTGAAACTTGACATATGGATGCTTGACAATGTATATGAGCAGATGGGACTTGATTAAGCCCTTGAAAACCTCAACTTCCTTGCAAGAACCAAAACCCTAATTTGACTGGCTTAGGAGGGTGTTTGAACTGTGCAACCCTTGAGTAGACTTAAGCAAATTAAGATGATGCTTGTCAAAACTTTGAAGAATATGGGAGGGCAAATTTTGGGGTACAACAGTTGCCCATGTTCAATCTTCTTAGACCTGAGGATGTAGATTGGCTTGTGTGCTTTTCGTGATCCGAGGGTGGAAGATGATTGAACACTAGAGTCCCCAGAAATTTTCACTCACATAGTAGAGTATCAGCAGTGTGATGTCGGGAATGGGCTTATAGATGCCATTTGGAAAGATGGTGGATAGGAGGATGGGCTTATAGACGCCATCTAGAAGTGTGACGGAACCTTGTCGGGAATGGGCTTATAGATGCCATTTGGAAGTGTAATGGATAGTTGCGGAGATGGGCTTATAGATGCCATCGGGAGGTGTCGATCGCGAAAGAGATTCCTTAGCGAGAACTTGCGTACTTTGAGAAAGAAAGATGGTTTCCTGGCCTGTTACAGGTGTTGATCTTCAAACTCTTCGTGCAGATATGCCTTGGCTAGATACAGGTGTCGAATCTACAATCAGTCGCTCACAGATATGCCCTGGCTGGATACAGGAATTGAATCTTCAATCTCTTCAGACGTGCCTTGGCTGGATACAGGAATCGAATCTGGAATTAGTCGTCAACAGATATGCCCTGGCTGGATACAGGAATCGAATCTTCAAACTCTTCAGACGTGCCCTGGCTGGATACAGGAATCGAATCTGGAATTAGTCGTCAACAGATATGCCCTGGCTGGATACAGGAATCGAATCTTCAAACTCTTCAGACGTGCCCTGGCTGGATACAAGAATTGAATATGGAATTAGTCATCAACAGATATGCCCTGGCTGGATACAGGAATCGAATCTTCAAACTCTTCAGACGTGCCCTGGCTGGATACAGGAATCGAATCTGGAAATAGTCGTCAACAGATATGCCCTGGCTAGATACAGGAATCGAATCTTCAAACTCTTCAGACGTGCCCTGGCTGGATACAGGAATCGAATCTAGAATTAGTCGTCAACAGATATGCCCTGGCTGGATACAGGAATCGAATCTTCAAACTCTTCAGACGTGCCCTGGCTGGATACAGGAATCGAATCTGGAAATAGTCGTCAACAGATATGCCCTGGCTGGATACAGGAATCGAATCTTCAAACTCTTCAGACGTGCACTGGTTGGATACAGGAATCGAATCTGGAATTAGTCGTCAACAGATATGCCCTGGCTGGATACAGGAATCGAATCTTCAAACTCTTCAGACGTGCCCTGGCTGGATACAGGAATCGAATCTGGAATTATTCGTCAACAGATATGCCCTGGCTGGATACAGGAATTGAATCTTCAAACTCTTCAGACGTGCCCTGGCTGGATACAGGAATCGAATCTGGAATTAGTCGTCAACAGATATGCCCTGGCTGGATACAGGAATCGAATCTTCAAACTCTTCAGATGTGCCCTGGCTGGATACAGGAATTGAATCTGGAAATAGTCGTCAACAGATATGCCCTGGCTGGATACAGGAATCGAATCTTCAAACTCTTCAGACGTGCCCTGGCTGGATACAGGAATCGAATCTGGAATTAGTCGTCAACAGATATGCCCTGGCTAGATACAGGAATTGAATCTTCAAACTCTTCAGACGTGCCCTGGCTGGATACAGGAATCGAATCTGGAATTAGTCGTCAACAAATATGCCCTGGCTGGATACAGGAATCGAATCTTCAAACTCTTCAGACGTGCCCTGGCTGGATACAGGAATCGAGTCTGGAATTGATCGCTCACAGATATGTACTGGCTAGATACAGGTATCAAATCTGGAATTGCGACAGTTGATAGTAATTATCTTTGGATTGACCTTTTTCCTGAAAAGGCAAAACATCAGTTGTATGCAATGTCATGATGTATGAACTGCATGATGTCATGATGTTCTCAAAAATAAATGAGATTGTGTGTTTATGATGCGTATATGCATGCGTCATGGTGTATGATAATGTAATGTTTATGAATGTATTTTCGTCTAGGAAAATAAATCCTTGACGAATGCCGGGAGCTTGAATCCTGGGCTGATGTTTGAAGAGTAGAGTTCTTCATTTCCGCTGGGGATGATGGTTGCAAGAATAAACCGGTAGGAGAAGATGACTCTGTTGGGGAATAAACTTGTTGGAGAGATTACTCTGTGGGGAATACTCTGTGGGAAGAGACACTTCGCTGAGGTTTTGATGATAACTCCGCTGGGGATACCGTTGATGAGCTTTGTTAAGGAATTTGATGAACTCCGCTGGGGATAGGAAGAGCTTCGCCGAGGACGATCTTTCCGTGGCAATTAGTTGAGGATAACCCAGTTATAAGCTCTGGTGGGGAATAACCTTTGAATATGGTCGGGGAGACGCGTTCGTATTCTGCTGGGGACAAGCTTCCAGAATCTACTGGGGATAAGCTTCCAGAATCTACTGGGGAGGATAATTCAACTCTCCTGGGGAAACTTTTTGGACTGTACTGAGGAGTGGCTCCACTAGGGTGTCTTGTATTCCGCCGGGGAACAATCTTATATTAAGACTGTCGGGGATGCTTGATTAGGAATATCTGTATACTCCGCTGGGGAACATTGAGATTTTCTGGGGACACCCAACTTCCTTAAGGCTGACAGTAACCTAACTCTGCTTGGGGAGAGTGTCGCTGACTTGCTGGAGATATTGTGCCTTTTCAGGGCTGGTTGGAGACCAACTCTGCTTGAGGAGAGTATTGTTGAATCTTGTCTTACTCTGCGGGGAGTGAAGGTAACTTGGTTATGTTCTTCAGTCGAACATACCTTGGTACCTTGGTGGACAGAGCAACTAGATCGCTTAGACAACTCATTATTGCCCCTGTTTCTGATGTGGGAGAAGAAGATACCTTGTGGAGGTGCTTGATAACTACCGACTGACAAATCTTCTTCTGGTAGGCAAGTGACGAGATGGCGGACCATAGTCATACGCTTTTGATCCCTAACTTTTGCCTGGACCTCCCTTTCGGGTTTTCAGTCCACCGGGATACCCATTTTTGCCCAAGCCGCCTTTTCAGGTTTTCGACTTGTCGGGTGTACAAATTTTTTCATTTTCATCCCTCATTTTGCCCGAACCCTTTTGGTTCGCTAGGAAGCCCTTATTTTTGCCTAGGTGTGTCAACCTA
The DNA here is from genome assembly GCA_948472305.1 of Vicia faba. NCBI lineage: Eukaryota > Viridiplantae > Streptophyta > Magnoliopsida > Fabales > Fabaceae > Vicia > Vicia faba. The sequence goes on from OX451740.1 coordinate 1,261,469,119, forward strand.
GCGGGTCTTTGATTTTGCATATTTTTTTCCGACTATGTCCGTGCTCTCATAATGTAGGGAGATGCCCCGGTTAATAGCATTGTGTTGCTATACCACCAGAAGATGTTTGATCATGCAAGATTGTTGTTGGAACTCATGCTCAATGCCCCAAGTGACTCAGGCGGAGATTTGCCCCTAGCTGGTTGGCCTTTTGAGAGATTCTCCGAATCTTGACTTAACTGCCCCAGATGATGGGCAATGATCATACCATGCCCCTTGATTGGAGGTGCTTTTGTTCATTAGACATTCGTCATGTGAATTTCTCTGCTGTTTGAACAAATAATCATATGCAAACAATGTTATTTTTAAAAATGCAAAGCTTATGTCTGTTTCGAAGTTTTTGAAAATGTATTTTTTCAATAAGACCAGCAAATTTTGTAAAATGTGATATCAACTCAAGATTTTACAGCGAGCCTTAAGGAGTCAGGATACCTTTGGTAACAGTATGCTTTCGAACTAAACCGTGCTTCAGCTAGGACTTTTTGAGGGTTATAACGTGGCCCGGTTCACGGTTTAAGAAACAAAGGATAAAGGCTCAAATTTTTTTGTACCCACCCGTTCTTCGTGATGTTCTTCAAACCTAAACTCAGCTGATCATGCGTTAGACCTTGTTTGAGTATTTGCCTTGATATACCAGTGATGGTTCGGATACTGACAGTTTATTTTGAATAGGCAGTCATTTCCTTTTGTGTTGAGGGTTTGTAGGGCCTCTTTCTTTTTTTGATTTTTGTTATCCCTGTTCTTTGCCTGAACTGTTTCCCTTTTTTGGAATTACAGTCAGCGGGATGCCCCAGCTTTGTAAGTCTCCTTCATAGGTTTTGACTTATTGGGTTTTTATTTCTGAGGGATAATGACTGCCTGTCTTTATGATTATTTGGAGCCATCACTGTCTTTTGTTTTGTAAGGACTCCTCTGGTGCCATTCGTTGTGCACTTGGATTAGCTGAGAGAACTACCCTGCCCCAGGTTATGATTAAGGGTTTTAATTTTCGAAAAGAAAAACTCCTACTTCTTTGGCTCAAAGGGGGTTGACGAGGGATTATCTTCCTTATAACTCCAGTGTTTAGGAATTGAAACAATGCCTGTACCTCATCAGCGGGGTCTGTTCAAAAGCATACTGTAGATTGTGGTATCGTTTTCGTCATCCTACCTCAAGAGGCTCAGAATTATTAATTGAGAGTTGAATATCACAAAAAATGAAAGCAATTTGAATATAGCGAATGCGAATATATTGATTCAAAACAGACATATGTGATGCATTAATGAAATAACAGCGTTTGACATGATAATTGTTTGAATAATCAAAAGAAAATTACAACTTGAAAATTCTAATGGACAAAAAGTCTTCTCATCTCAGGACTTGTCACTTCAAATGGTGAATCTCGCAGGGATAGTAGAAGAACTCGACCTGACCATCTGGGGTAAATTCCACAGCTCCTTCATCAATCAGGCTTTGGATTTTGTACCTCAACTTCCAACAGTCGTCAGTATCATGCCCCGGGCTGTTAGAATGGTATGCGCACCTGGCCCCAGGATTATAGTTGGGTGAAGAAGTCTTAGGATTAGGGTGAGGTCCTATCAACGTCACCAGATTCAACTTCAACAGGTGTTGCAAAGCTTGGGACAGCGACGTGTTGAGCTGGGTGAATTGCCTCCTGGGCTTGTCTGGCTTACTCCGATCAACCTGTTGCTCTGGGCGAGGTTGTGGTTAGACCTGTGAAGTGGTAGCAATTTGGAGAGGTCTATTCTTCACCATACCATACTCTTGTCCTCTTGGAAGCTGATCAATGACCTGGTCCCTGACTTGGACTGGTTGCTTCATGTTGTATCTGTCTTGATGAAGCTGACTGATCATGGTCTTCAACTCTTCTTGGTCCCGAGCTAAGCCTTGGATGAGAGCCATTTGCCCCAGAATTTGGGTTCTCATTGTATCTACCTCAGCTTGCAGACGTTTCAGTCGTTCGTCCTTATCATCTTCGGGACTTTTCTTGGCCAAATTCCCCATGAGGAGTGTCCTCAACTCTTCCTGCCCCTTGGATAGGCTTAGGAAGATCTCCCTGAACTGAGTCTCTTGAGCATGAAGACCCTGGTTATCTTGTCGGGAAGCCATTGCTGAAATAAACAGCGAAGAAGGTAAGTGACCTGTAACAAGGGTACCTGTAATGCAATGATATGTATGATATACATGCAATGTTTTCAAGGACCTCGCGGGATAAACAAGAAAGATTGTTAGAACTTGAATTTTGTAGCTTATTTGAAGGAACTTCATTTTGTTGAGAGTCCTTCTTCAAGAGTCAAGGCTCACCATATCGAGTGGGTCATAGCCCCTGACTCAAGTCATTAACCTGGCTAGAGGAAAATAAATCCCCTTTGCCCTTTGCTAGATATTTGGTTCATCATGACCTGCATCACAAGCCCTTGAGATCCTTGAAATGGGTTAGTCCTTATGCAGGATGTATGCAATGGTATGATGTTATGCTGTTATGTATGGATGTAAGTAGGCCCTGTAATGAGTTCCAATTAAGGACTGTAGACAAAACCTGCAAGGAAACTCGTGTTGTTAGATAACAAGTATGCAAGTAGTTCAAGTATGAAGGAACACAAGTCACACAAGACAGCCCTTAGAGTTCAGGCCAACATGAAGTTTGGGGTACTACCCTCTTGAAGTTGGTGGGCTCAAAACCTGTCCTATCAAAAGTAACCGGGTTCTAAGGAGATCAATATCATTGGGTTGTTTTCTATGTTCATTATTTTGATTTAGCCACTGAACTGGCGATCAAAATATTCCAAGAAAACAACCCTCAATGAGTGTAGTATCGAGTATCAACCAACTTCGGACTGCACCAAAGTCAGTCATCTCACTACCCCTAAAGAGGCCAGGATGGTCAAGTAAGGTTCCTAAGGTCAGTTGATGCTTCACGACACCACGCGGAGGCCCCGTACTCTCCTTGACTTGACTCAAGGGTTACCAGTACTCACCAAAGTGCCACATCAACGTAGTAAACTGCTTCAACCGTGTCGGTATACCCCACACAGTTCCCTCACAGTTTGTTGCTACTTTCTAAAAGGTATCCCCCAGATCCGGGTTAGGATCTATGAAACTCCCAAAACAGGCCCACAATATTAAATCAAGCAAAGCAAGCAATTGAAAACATGATGATGAACTATTCCTAAGGTACACCCCACTTATTATTGTCCCCAGCAGAGTCGCCAGTTCTGTGATCGATGGAAATAGAACTGTCTGTTTTTAGCTGGTTTCGCGAAATGTCGCGGTAAGCAAGAGTCGCCACCGTCTATTATGTTATCCAACATGGAAAGGACAAAAGCACAGCAAAATTCCTTATTCGAGAATGTTTCTCGGTTCGGGAGGTAGATTTATAGAAAGGGAAGGTGTTAGCATCCTTTCTATCCATGGTTATCCATGGGCTCTTAGGTATTTGCTCTTATGTTTTCAAAAGATGTTTGCTTTTCAAGTGTGTGTGGGTTTTGAAAAAAGTTCGTTTGAAAACTTCTAGGTAACTCTCGTATCGGTCCTCAAGAGTGTATGAAGTATTGTTTGAAAACTTTTGAAAGTGTGAGTGCGAAAAGTTGTTTTTGTTTTGTTTTGAAAAGAGCAAGTACCCATGAGTCATCTACCTACCCTAAAGAATTAAGCTGTGTAAGAGTCCTTTAGATAGTGCTATCCCACCATTGAGAGGTAGGTAGCACCATCGTTGGAGGTATTCGGGTCAATTCGATTATCGAGACAGTGTGGTCACCGAAGCAACAATAGGACATCTTAGTGGTAACCCTAATGTCCTATATCCTTTTATCCGAGGCAACCGTTTCGAGGCAACTGGATCTTAGACAGAAGGGCGACCTCTAAGACACCCTATACTTGATGACCACGTTCGAGGCAACCAGTGAGGCGTACCCTAGAAGTGGCATGTGCTTGTGTTTTGTTTTTCAGTTAATTGTCTTTGTACATGTTATTTGTGAGCTACGGATTAATTTTATTTACATACATTCTTTCATGCATTGTTAACAGTTAGTGTAAGTGTTTAGTTATTGGCATGTGTTTTTGGTAAAACCAGGTGTGTGAATGTCATGACTGATGTCATAACATTCTGGTTTATTAGGTACTTTATGCAGAAAAATTATGGTATACAGTAGCTACTGTGTATGAGTGTGTATCTGAGCATTTTGCAAAAGATCACATTTATTGCCTTCTACCAAAATCAGTAAACAGGAATTCTGATGTCATAACAAATGTTAAGACATCCTGTACTGATCTAACAGTAGTGCAGTTTGGTTAATTCTGAGATTTTTCAGGAAGTTGGCTCATTCGTTCCAGAACAGAATCTCCCGTGGTCTTTGGGTTAACCTAGCTCAACCCTAAACTGGTTAATAAAGTCTTGTGACCAAGTCTTAAGGTTAAACCTAATTAACCCTAGCTTTTTGTGGAAACCCTAACTGAAGAATCAGCTGCATATATATTCAACAGGAATGCTGGCTGCAGGGTATCTCTTTTGACAGAAGATCAATTAGAAACTGTATAGTTTTAACTGATGTAATCCAAGCAATTATCATTGTGATAAGTGACTTGGAATAGGTTTTGATTGTAAGGGTTTTTGTACCACTCAAAGCTTTGAAGCAAGAGTGTTTTGTGTTTCTTGACTAAAGCTTTGAAGCAAAGTCAAGTTAGGTTTATGTATCACTCAAAGCTGTGAATCAAGAGTGTTTGTGTTACTTGATTAAAAAGATGTGAAGCATAATCAAGTGTATGTTCTGAAGAGTGTCTTCATTAATTCATTAGTCAATTGTTTTAAGTATCACTGCTGTGATTGAGAGGGAGTGAGTAGGAACTCAGGTTTAAGTAGAACTTAGATTGAAGTTGCATTGGGTAGGTCTTAAGTGAAGGAGATAAACTGGTTGGTTTATTCCTGAATTAATATCTCTTATAGTGGATTTCCTCCCTGGCTTGGTAGCCCCCAGAGTAGGTGTTGTTTCACACTGAACTGGGTAAACAATTGACTGTGTTCTTTACTGTTTTTATTTACTGTCTTATAGAAAGTCAGATACAGTGTCATAACATTCATTGTGACATTGAGTATATGCTGCCAGAATTTTCAATTGGCATCAGAGCAGGCACCCTGCCTGTATTACTGGGTGAGATCTAGGGATATCACTTTCTGGCACTATGGACAAAGAAGGAGTTTTTGGAAATAGACCACCCATTCTGGATGGAACAAATTATGACTACTGGAAACCTCGTATGATTGCCTTCTTAAAATCTCTAGACAAAAAGGCTTGGAGAGCTGCTGACAAAGGATGGAACCATCCCACCATAACTGAGAAAGATGGGACAATCAGTCTGAAGCCTGTGGAAGAATGGAGCAAAGAAGAAGATGAGTTAGCCCTGGGAAATTCCAAAGCTTTAAATGCCTTGTTCAATGGAATTGATAGAAACATTTTCAGACTAATACATCAATGTGAACTGGCCAAGGAAGTGTGGGACACTCTCAAAACTACCCATGAAGGCACATCCAAAGTAAAAATGTCAAGGCTTCAGATGCTGACTACAAAGTTTGAGAACCTAAGGATGAAGGAAGATGAAACCATTCATGAGTTTCACATGAACATCTTGGAGATTGCCAACACCTCAGGAGCATTGGGTGAAAAGATGTCTGAAGAAAAACTGGTGAGAAAGATTCTCAGATCCCTGCCTAAAAGATTTGCAATGAAGGTAACTGCTATAGAAGAAGCCCAGGACATCAGCAACTTAAAGGTGGATGAACTCATTGGGTCTCTTCAGTCTTTTGAGATGGGGATCAGTGACAATGTTGACAAGAAAAACAAGAGCATAGCACTTGTATCCAACACTGAAGTTGAAAACAAGGAGGATGAAGAAGAAAATATTTCAGAAGCTATAGCCATGCTTGGAAGACAATTCAACAAACTCATCAAGAGAATGGATCCAAAGTCAAGGTCAAATGTTGAGAACATCCCCTCTGACATTAACAAATCTTATGACTCCAGCAGAAGACCAAGGTCTGAAGAAAAGGGAAATCAAGGCAGAGGAATTCAATGCCATGGTTGTGAAGGGTATGGGCATATTCGAGCTGAATGTCTTACCTTTCTTAAGAAACAAAAGAAAGGTATGACTGTTACCTGGTCTGACTATGATTTAGAAAGTAATTCTGAAGAAGAATCTGCCAAACTAGTTACTGCACTAACTGGTATTTGTACCTCTGAAAGTGACACCAGTGATGAGGAAGTGACATTTGAAGAACTGGCTGATACTTACAAGAAATTGTGTATCAGAAGTGCTGAAGTCTGTGTGCAAAATGAGAGACAAACAAAACTCATCATAAAGTTGGAGGCTGAAAAAAGGGCAGATCTTGAAACTATAAGTCATCTAGAAGGAGAAGTTCAAATGCCGAACTCAAAATTAAACCAGATGACCAAATCTGTCAAGATGCTGACAAATGGAACTGACAAATTGGAAGAAATCCTTCAGGTTGGACAAAATGTGGGAAACAAGTCTGGACTAGGATTTGTGGAAGCAAAGAAATCTGGTGCAGACAAAAAGATCAGGTCTGATAAACAAATGTCAAAGCAGATGTCACAATATAACACTCAACATCGGGAACAGAGAAATATGAAGAAAAGGTACCAAAGATGGAGATGTCATCATTGTGGGAGGTTTGGTCACATAAAGCCTTTCTGCTTCAGATTGTATGGATACCCTAATCAGAACCCAGGTGTCAAACCTAAGGCTAACAGGGTACCACATACTCCTCAATGGAAGAAAAAGGCTACTGCCCTGATAGCCCACACTTCCCTGAGAGTCTCTGCAAAGGAAGACTGGTACTTTGACAGTGGGTGTTCTAAGCACATGACTGGAATCAAGAACATTCTCAATAATGTTAAACCTCACACCACTAGTTATGTGACCTTTGGAGATGGTGCTAGAGGTGAAATCAAAGGAGTTGGTAATTTGGACTACCCTGGAGTTCCAAATCTGAATGAAGTACTATTAGTAAAAGGCCTGACTGCTAATCTCATTAGTATCAGTCAATTATGTGATCTAGGATTCAAGGTCAACTTCTCAAAATCTGAATGTCTTGTAATTAATGAAAAACAAGAAGTTGTAATGAAAGGAGTCAGATCTAAAGATAACTGTTACTTGTGGGAGCCTGAGAACACTAATAACTCCACTGTGTGTTCTATTGCCAAAGAAGAAAAAGAGGTGAAGTTGTGGCACCAAAAACTTGGCCATCTTCATCTTAGAGGAATGAAAAGAATTATCTCCATGGAAGCAGTCAGAGGGATTCCAAGACTGCAAATTGATGAAGGGAGAGTTTGTGGTGAATGTCAGGTTGGTAAGCAGACAAGGATGTCACATCCAAAGTCAAAACATCTGACCACCTCTAAGGTTCTGGAACTTCTACATATGGATCTGATGGGACCAATGTAGGTGGAAAGTCTTGGTGGAAAGAGATATGCCTATGTTGTTGTGGATGACTATTCCAGATTCACCTGGATTAACTTCATTAAGGAAAAATCTGATATGTTTGAAGTCTTTAAAGAACTGTGCAGAAGAATTCAAAGAGAAAAGGAAGGGTGTATTGTCAGAATCATAAGTGATCATGGCAAGGAATTTGAAAACAGTAAGTTTAATGAGTTTTGTTCCTCAGAAGGAATTAGTCATGAATTCTCTTCTCCTATAACTCCCCAACAAAATGGAGTTGTAGAAAGGAAAAATAGGACCATACAGGAATCTGCCAGAGCTGTGATACATGCCAAAAGACTTCCTATTCATTTTTGGGCTGAAGCTATGAATACAGCCTGTTATGTCCATAACAGAGTCACTTTGAGAAAGGGAACCTCATCCACCATTTATGAACTCTAGAAAGGAAGAAAGCCAACTGTGAAGTACTTCCATGTATTTGGCAGCAAATGCTATATTATGGCAGATCGTGAACAAAGGAGAAAGTTGGACCCTAAAAGTGATGAAGGTATATTTCTAGGATACTCCTCCAACAACAGAGCTTATAGGGTATTCAATTCCAGGACCAAAGTCATGATGGAATCAATAAATGTCATAATTGATGATTATCATGAAGAAACAGATGTCCCTTGTAATGTTGAGACATTCTTTGAGACTCCAACTCAACAGAATGACCTTCCTGACACCACTACAGCAGACTCTGAATCCAAGGAAGCTAGCAAAATCCCTTCCATCAGAATTCAAAAAGATCATCCTAAAGAACTCATTATAGGGGATCCAAATAGTGGAGTCATTACAAGATCTAGAGAAATCATCTCAAACTCTTGTTTTGTGTCTAAAATTGAACCAAGAAATGTTAAGGAGGCCTTAACTGATGAATACTGGATTGGTGCAATGCAAGATGAATTGAACCAATTTAAGCAACATGAAGTTTGGGAGTTAGTTTCTAGACCTGAAGGAACAAACATCATTGGCACAAAATGGATATACAAGAACAAATCAGATGCTGAAGGAGTTGTCACTAGGAATAAGGCAAGACTTGTTGCCCAAGGATACACTCAAGTTGAAGGGGTTGATTTTGATGAGACATTTTCCCCTGTAGCCAGACTGGAATCTATCAGACTCCTGTTGGGAATTTCTTGTCTCCTGAAGTTCAAGCTGTTTCAGATGGATGTAAAAAGTGCCTTCCTAAATGGGTACTTAAATGAAGAAGTTTATGTGGAACAACCTAAAGGTTTTGTGGATCCAAACCACCCTGATCATGTCTACAAATTGAGGAAAGCTCTGTATGGCCTGAAACAAGCTCCTAGAGCATGGTATGACAGGTTGACAAAATTTCTCTCAGACAAAGGATGCAGAAAAGGAGGCTTGGATAAAACCCTCTTTGTCAAAAATGAAGGAGGGAAGTTAATGGTAGCTCAAATATATGTTGATGACATAATGTTTGGGGGAATGTCAGAACAAATGGTTAAACATTTTGCTGACCAGATGAAGGCTGAATTCGAAATGAGTCTCATGGGAGAACTGACTTATTTTCTTGGACTGCAAGTCTCACAGATGGAGGACTCTATCTTTCTATCTCAAAGCAAGTATGCAAAGAACATTGTCAAGAAGTTTGGTATGGAGAATGCCAGTCACAAAATGACCCCTGCACCTACTCATTTAAAGCTATCCAAAGATTCAAGTGGGGTTAAGGTGGACCAAAGTCTGTACAGAAGCATGATAGGAAGTTTGTTGTACTTAACAGCCAGCAGACCTGACATTGCTTTTGCAGTTGGAGTTTGTGCAAGATACCAAGCTGATCCTAAAGTCAGTCATATCAACCAAGTAAAGAGAATTTTGAAGTATGTAAGTGGAACTTACAACTATGGCTTGCTGTACTCTCATGGTTGTGAACCAACTCTGACTGGTTATTGTGATGCTGATTGGGCTGGAAGTGCTGATGATAGAAAAAGCACCTCTGGAGGATGTTTCTTCTTAGGAAATAATCTGGTCTCCTGGTTCAGCAAGAAACAGAACTGTGTCTCTCTCTACTGCTGAAGCTGAATACATTGCAGCTGGTAGTAGCTGTTCTCAAATGATCTAGATGAAACAGATGCTTACTGAGTATAATGTCACACAAGATGTTATGACATTGTACTGAGACAATCTGAGTACAATCAACATTTCCAAGAATCCTATTCAGCATAGCAGGACCAAGCATATTGACATAAGACATCACTTTATCAGAGACCTTGTAGAAGAGAAGACGATTAAATTGGAACATGTTGCCACTGAGCTACAGCTGGCTGACATTTTTACCAAGGCACTAGATGCAAATCAATTTGAAAACTTGAGGGGCAAGTTGGGTATTTGCCAACATGAGGAATTGTAGCAATTAATTTTGCTTAAAATAAGGGTTGAAGGAGTTGTTTTTGTTAAGTCTAGTTTGTTTGGGTTAATCATATGCTTTCCCATTTCTTTCATAATTATTAAGAAGCTGACTAGACACTCACTTGTCTCCTTCCCCTCTCAATTCTGCAACAAATCCCATTCTCTCAATCAAAGTTCTCTCTCTAGTTGGAACAGGAGGAGACTGATGGAAACAGAAGGGAAGAAGATCAACTCACTGCTGAAGAAAGTAGCTCCTCTGAAGAGGACAATGCTTAAAAGTTTGGAGGAGTTGACAAGCCTGATGCTGGTTCCTGTTGATGCAAGTGTTTTTCAGATTTTATTTGTTACTTCTCTTACTCATTTTGGATGACTGTAATGTATCTTTGGCCCATTTGTGGCTAAAGAGGGGGAGATTTTTTGTGTTAATTTCCTGCTGGTAGACATTATATTTTTCTGCAGTCATATTCATTCTGCTGCTCTATATTCTCTGATTGCTTAGGGGTTTTAGCCAAAAATCTGCCAAAGGGGGAGTTTGTAAGTGTTTAGTTATTGGCATATGTTTTTGGTAAAACCAGGTGTGTGAATGTCATGACTGATGTCATAACATTCTGGTTTATTAGGTACTTTATGCAGAAAAATTATGGTATACAGTAGCTACTGTGTATGAGTGTGTATCTGAGCATTTTGCAAAAGATCACATTTATTGCCTTCTACCAAAATCAGTAAACAGGAATTCTGATGTCATAACAAATGTTAAGACATCCTGTACTGATCTAACAGTAGTGCAGTTTGGTTAATTATGAGATTTTTCAGGAAGTTGGCTCATTCCTTCCAGAACAGAATCTCCCGTGGTCTTTGGGTTAACCTAGCTCAACCCTAAACTGGTTGATAAAGTCTTGTGACCAAGTCTTAAGGTTAAACCTAATTAACCCTAGCTTTTTGTGGAAACCCTAACTGAAGAATCAGCTGCATATATATTCAACAGGAATGCTGGCTGCAGGGTATCTCTTTTGACAGAAGATCAATTAGAAACTGTATAGTTTTAACTGATGTAATCCAAGCAATTATCATTGTGATAAGTGACTTGGAATAGGTTTTGATTGTAAGGGTTTTTGTACCACTCAAAGCTTTGAAGCAAGAGTGTTTTGTGTTTCTTGACTAAAGCTTTGAAGCAAAGTCAAGTTAGGTTTATGTATCACTCAAAGCTGTGAAGCAAGAGTGTTTGTGTTACTTGATTAAAAAGCTGTGAAGCATAATCAAGTGTATGCTCTGAAGAGTGTCTTCATTAATTCATTAGTCAATTGTTTTAAGTATCACTGCTGTGATTGAGGGGGAGTGAGTAGGAACTCAGGTTTAAGTAGAACTTAGATTGAAGTTGCATTGGGTAGGTCTTAAGTGAAGGGGATAAACTGGTTGGTTTATTCCTGAATTAATATCTCTTATAGTGGATTTCCTCCCTGGCTTGGTAGCCCCCAGAGTAGGTGTTGTTTCACACTGAACTGGGTAAACAATTGACTGTGTTCTTTACTATTTTTATTTACTGTCTTATAGAAAGTCAGATACAGTGTCATAACATTCACTGTGACATTGAGTATCTGCTGCCAGAATTTTCAGTTAGGAATGCGGAAAATAAATTGCGGAAATGTAAATCTAGCTATTACAAGACGCGGGTCTATACATCGCCAAAAAAATAAAGACCCGTTTTGTAAAATAAAGTGCGAGAAAATTAAAGAGAGCAAAATTCCTAATTAACTATTATATAGCTGGAGACAGTTACATAAATAATAAAAATAAAATAAATGCGCGCGAACAAAAATTAATCGGGAATGTCTTAAGGGTTTTGACCCTTTTAAGAAAAGAAATGAATTTTTTGTCTTTTTTTGTGATTAAATGGAATTAAACCTAATTATTTAATTTATTAAAAGAAAAATGTTTTTGCATTTTTATGTTTTTTAATGAAATAAAATAAAAGGAAATAAAATTAAAAGTTAATAAAAACCTAATTCTAAATTTATTTTAGTTATTAAGAAAAAAAAGTTAAAGTTGCCTAATTAAATTTAACTCAATTTATTAGTATTTATTTACAAAAATAAAATGAAATTAATGATAATAATAATATTAGTTCTTTTTTTTTATATTTTTTTTATAAAAATATTAATTATGTTAATAGTTAATAAAAGGGAAAAATAAAATAAGTCAAATAAAATACAAAAATGACAAAATAAAATTGCAAACCCAAGGGGGGTATGGGCCAGAATGGGGTGTTTTGATTGGAATCTGAAGCCCATCAAGAAGCCAGCTTTGTTTGACTTTGGAGATTGCCTGCGCCTGTGTTGACCTGAGAACATGATGCTCCTTCCCTTGTGGCCATTGGATTTGCACTGGGAGACACTTGGCTGACTGATGCGTTGGACTCCATGGTGGAACATGGTTGTGAATCTGCATAGGATTAGGGTGTGAAAAATATGAAACAAATATTGGGGGACCTGGGAATCGAACCCAGGTCCCGGTGATGCCTAGCCACGTCTCCAGCCAATGAACCAAGCGTTGTATCTTGTCATTAGAGTGGGCAAAGAAAATAATATGGAAAAATAACACGCATATGCTAAACAAGAAAACGCGCGTATAATATTTGAATGGGCCACCCATGTTCTTCCACGTAATCACCTTCTTCATCTTTTCCTGTAAAACAAAAACAAGATAACGGGGGTTTTAAACCCCCACAAACCAAAACTGCCAAGAATAGCGATTAGAGTTACAGATGATATAAAAAAAGCGCGATGGTATCAATGGATTCGTCTTGTCTTGACGAGTTTAACCATATATGTCTTGAGGTCTAATTTTACACTATGTGAAAAACCCCAATTTCAAAAGCTTTGAAACCCTAAGGTTCTTCAATGGTGGTTTTCGATTCAGAATGCTACAATCAAATTGGATTATACCAATCGCTTCAGGAGGTTCCTATTAACACAAATCAACCCAAAAAATAGATTAAAAGCGCATGAATAATGATATGCAATTTTGGAAAATAAGCCAAACCGTGGGACTTGTTGTGAACGATTCCTTGAGTGCTAAGGCTTGTTCTTGATGGCAATAGGTTCCTGGGACTGTTGGGAACGTGTTTGGATCAAGAGAAATGCTTGAATTGCACTGGAAGGTTGAAAACAGTTTGTGACTTTTCTTCCAATTTTTTGAATTTGGTTCTCTCGTTTTAGGTGTCTCTAGGTCGCGATTGATGTATGAGAGGCTTGCATATATGGTTATGAATGAGAACCAGTCACTATTATGAACCTTTAACCATTGCAATGAAGTTTGAGATTTCTCCATAACCACCATTAAAGCAACTTGCCATTTTTGTTCAAAATTTGAATTTTCATGTTTAATTCAGCTTGGCACGAATTTGGCATGTGTATTATGATGCATCAAGGTCATTCAAACCACAAGATATCCTTTGATTAATTTTTTTGATTTTTATTTGAATTTTATGGATTTAAAATGAATTAAATCAATAAAATTAAATAAAAATAGAAAAAATAAATGTTTAATCTTGAATTTAATCATGGGACACGTGGGTGGCATGACAAGGATGAATCAAGTGGAAAAAGTGGGACCTTTTGTCAAAAATTGAAGTTTCAAGGGTAGTTGACTTTTGCCATTTCACAAAAATTTCCCATCTTCTCCAATGCATATCTTGCTCAATTTTGATCATATGACCATGTTCTTGGACATTTTGGAAAGGTCTTGAAGTCCTCTAACCAATTCCTTTGGTCCCATGTCATTTGAATTTACCAATCTCAAGTTATGGTCTTTGAATTAAAGTGCCTTTTTGTTGACTTTTGAAAATGACCTATAATGTTGAAATTGATAACTTTTGTGAGAACATTTCTTGGACTTGGAATGTGAAGATGAGTTGTAGGAAATGTCACCCCCTTCAAAATGAGCATTGGATGGGATTTTTCTGATGAACCATGAAAAAGTTATGCCTTGGTCAAGTTACAGTTGACTTTTCAGCTGTCCAAAAATAGAAACTTTTACATCTTGATGATTTTTGAGCCATTCTAGTGAAATCATGGTCAAGTTTTGACCAAATGATGATTGTGGCTTTAAAATAAGATGTTGACCAAAATTTTTGACTTTTGACTGCCAAATGACCATTTTGCCCCTGCAGTTGACTGTCGAGCAATTAGGGTTTTTGACTGTGCAACTTGACCTTGTGAGCCTTGAAAATTGACATATGGATGCTTGATAATGTATATGAGCATATGGGACTTGATTAAGCCCCTGAAAACCTCAACTTCCTTGCAAGAACCAAAACCCTAATTTGACTGGCTTAGGAGGGTGTTTGAACTGTGCAACCCTTGAGTAGACTTGAGCAAATTGAGATGATGCTTGTCAAAACTTTGAAGAATATGGGAGGGAAAATTTTGGGGTACAACAGTTGGGCCTGTACCTTGGCCTTTCTACGGGGTCGGACGTTTTTCCTCGTTGGCCGGACGTGGGTGTCGATGGCGAGAGTCCTTGGTGTTAAGGGTTTTAACTATAGTACTGCTTTAGTTTAGCAGCGTTCCAGGGTCGTGGTAGTGGTTCTTCGTCCAGTTGCTCGAGGTAATATGCCCCGGTACCAGTGGTGTCGTGGACGCGATAAGGCCCTTCCCAGTTCGCGGCCAATTTCCCTTCGCGGGAGTCTTTCTGGTTCCTTCGTAACACCAGGCTGCCGATTTCGAACTCGCGTTTAATGACCTTGTCATTGTGGCGCAGAGCCACTCGTTGTTTTAAGGTGGCTTCGTGTAGGGCCTCCCCCGATCGGATTACCTCGACTAAGTCGAGTTTGTCCCTGAGTGCCTCGTCGTTCATTTCTTTGTCGAGGGGATTCTCTGTCCGTCTGGAGGGTTCCCTGATTTCCACCGGGATGACGGCCTCAGCTCCGTATGTTAGTCGGAAGGGGGTCTCGCCCGTCGTTGAGTGGGGCGTGGTACGGTATGCCCACAAGACGTTGTGCAGCTCCTCGACCCAACCCCTATTTGCTTCGCCGAGTCGGCGTTTGAGTCCCCGGAGAATGACTCTGTTCGCGGCTTCGACTTGCCCGTTGGTTTGAGGGTGCTCGACCGAGGTGAAGTGTTGTTTTGTTCCTAGTTTGGTGACGAAGTCCTGGAACCCGTGGTCGGTGAATTGGGTGCCGTTGTCGGTCACCAGTTCCCTCGGGATTCCAAATCTGGCGAGGATATTTCTCTTGTAGAAACGGAGGATATTGTGCGAGGTGATCTTTGCGAGAGCCTCGGCTTCTATCCATTTCGTGAAGTAATCCACGGCCACGATGAGGAATTTATTTTGGTAAGTCCCTTGCACGAAGGGACCGAGGATATCCATACCCCACCATGCGAACGACCACAGAGATAACAGTATGCTCAGTTCGTGAGGGGAGGCGAGGTGCATGTCACCGTGCCTCTGGCACTTGTCACACCTCTTGACGTGTTCCTTGGCATCCTGCTGCATCATCGGCCAATAATACCCCGCTCGAAGGGCTTTCCTCGCCAGGGACTTACCGCCCATATACTGGGCGTTGATCCCTTCGTGTATCTCCCGCAGTACCTCAGGGACTGTGGATTCATCAATGCACTTCAGGAGGGGGATGGAGAATCCCCTGCGGTATAGTTTGTGCTCGAGCACCACGTAGGAGCATGCTCGTCGCTTTGTGGTGGTTGCATCTGTCTGGTTCGAGGGGAGTTCGCCTTTCGTCAGGAAATTGTACACCAGGGTCATCCAGGACGAGGCATCTCCTATGGCGTGGACTTCGACTAGTGTCGAGGATCTTTCGATGCCCGGGAGTGCTAGGGATTCTTGTATGACGGATTTGTTTCCGCCCTTCTTTCTCGTGCTCGCGAGTTTGGACAATATGTCTGCCCTTGTGTTTTGTTCGCGGGGGACATGTGAAATCTCTGCTTGTTCAAACTTTGTCATGTATTTTTTGACTAAGTTTAAGTATTCGACGAGGTTGTCGTTCTTGGCTTGGTAACTCCCCTGGACTTGGGAGGAAACGAGTTGGGAGTCTGTGTAGATTTGTATTTCGCAGGCTCCCAGGTCCTCGGCTAGCCTCAGTCCAACGAGCAGGGCCTCGTACTCTGCTTGGTTGTTCGACGTCGGGAAGGAGAGAGCTAACGAGTGTTCGACCACTACGCCTTCCTCGTTCTCTAGGAGGATTCCCGCGCCACTACCGGACGAGCTGGAGGCCCCGTCGACGAAGATGGTCCATTTGTGTTCCTTCCTAGTGGGTGGGTCATGAGCGGTCATTTTCGCGACAAAGTCGGCCAGGGCTTGTGCTTTCAGGGCTTTCCTACTCTCGTACTGAATGTCGAATTCGGAGAGCTCCAAGGACCATTTCAACATTCTGCCCGCCATGTCGGGCCGACCCAGGAGTTGCCTCACTGGTTGGTCGGTTCGCGTGATGATTGTGTGGGCCAGAAAATAGTGTCTGAGTCTCCTTGCCGCGTTGACGAGGGTTAGAGCTACCTTTTCTATCTGTTGGTACCTGCTTTCGGGTCCTTGTAGGGCTTTGCTCGTGAAGTAGACAGGTTTCTGTCCGTCGGTGGTCTTGCGGATGAGAGCCGCGCTGATGGCTTTGTTTGAGACGGCCAAGTATAGGAACAGTGGCTTCCCGTCGGTTGGTCGAGATAATACGGGTGGTTGAGATAGACTTTGCTTTAGGTGGCGCAGTGCCCGTTCACACTCCTCGTTCCATTCGAAGGCTGCTTCTTTACGAAGGAGTTTGAAGAAGGGGAGGGCGTGCTGAGCGAACCTCGCAACGAAGCGGGACAATGATGTGAGCATGCCGTTCATGATTTGTATTGACTTCTTCGACGTTGGTGTCGGGAGGTCGGAGAACGCTCGACACTTGTCGGGGTTGGCTTCGATTCTTCATTCTGTTAGGTAGAATCCGAGGAATTTTCCTGCCTTGACTCTGAACGTGCATTTCTCGGGATTGAATCTCATTTTACTTTGTCTTGCTTGGGCAAAGACTGCCTTGAGGTGTGCTGCATGGTCGGTGTCTGGTCGGGATTTGACGATCATGTCGTCCATGTAAACCTCGAGCATGTCTCCAATCTGCTTGTGGAAAATCCTGTTCATCATGCGTTGGTAAGTTACCCCGGCGTTTTTTAGTCCAAAGGGCATTACGTTGTAGTAATAGTTGCCCGAGCTGGTCATGAAAGTCGTGCAGTGTTTGTCGCCCACGGCCATCGGGATTTGGTTATAGCCCGAGTAAGCATCCATGAATGACAATGTTTTGTAGCTGGCCGAGTTGTCGACCAGCATGTCTATGTTCGGTAAAGGGAAAGCATCTTTCGGGAAAGCCCGGTTGAGATCGGTATAGTCAACACACATCCTCCATTTTCCATTATTCTTTTTAACAAGTACAACGTTCGACAGCCAGGTGGAATACCGGGCTTCAGAAATAAAATTCGCCTCTAAGAGGTCTTTTACAGCTTTTTCAGCAGCCTCCGTTTTCTCTGGAGACTGCCTACACCTACATTGTACTACGGCTCTAGCGGTAGGATTATGGCGAGGTGGTGACAGGCGACCTCTGGGTCGAGTCCGGGCATCTCCGTGGCGCTCCAGGCGAACAGGTCAGCATTCTCGCGCAAGTAGGCTTTGATTTGCTTCCTTGCCAGGTCGGGGAGATCCTTGCCAATCTTTACTCCTTTGCTCGGGTATGTGCCGAGGGGGACGAGCTCAAAATCCCCGTCCGGTATTGGTCGGAGTGGAACTTGCTCGCCATTGGGAGGTTCGTCCTGATCTAAACGAGCGTCCAGAGCTATAGATTCGACCTTTGGTGGAGCTTTCTAGACTTCTTCCTTGGCGGACTCTTGCTTGTCGGGCTCCTGTCGCGTCGTTGTTGGTCTTTTGGTGGGTCTTGTCCCTACGTCGACAGTGTCGCGTCCCTTAGATGCAGCATTGAAACACCTACGAGCAGCGGCTAGGTCTCCCTGGATAGTAGCTACCCATGCCCTTTTGGTGTAGAATTTCATCTTCAGGTGGACGGTGGAGGGCACCGCTGTCAGTTCTGCCATTGTTGGTCTTCCCAGGATGCAGTTGTAGAGGGACGGGCAGTTGATGACGAGGAAGCGTACTTTGACCTGTCTTGTCGTTGTTTCCTCGCCGAATGTAACCAGGAGCTCGACATATCCCTAAGGTTTGGAGGTCGAGCCGTTGAAATCCTGTAAGTCCGACCCTACATATGGCGAGAGATGTGAGTCGTCCAGCTGCAAAGTTCAGAACAATTGGTTGTACATTACGTCGACGGAACTTCCTTCGTCGACGAGGATGTGATGCACATCGAAGTTGGCCATTCTTGCCCTTATCAGCAAGGGGATGACCGCGTTGGGGGCTCCCCCGGGGAGCTCTTCTAGGTAGAAGGTGATGGGTTCTGACCTGCCCTTCACCCTTTCAAATGTCACTATTTATGGGGGTGCCGCGTCGACTAGCTCATCCAGCTTCCTCTTAGCCGAATTAATGGTCAAGTCGTTGAATCCTCCGCCGTTGATGACCATGGCGGAGGGGAAATATTCCCACATGCTGTGTGTTGTGAGCGGCTCCCGCAGGTGTTCGGGGACGTCGAAGTCCTCGGGTCTGGTTACGGAGAAGGCGGTCTGGATGGGGACCGACTCGTCAGATGGTCGGGCGTCTTCCTCCGGCTCTCTTGTCTCTCGGGCGTCACGGCGAGGAGCATCGTTTCACCGGTATTGTGCGAGCCTTCCTCCCTTGATGAGGGTTTCGATGGCGT
Organism: Vicia faba; assembly: GCA_948472305.1. Taxonomy (NCBI): domain Eukaryota; kingdom Viridiplantae; phylum Streptophyta; class Magnoliopsida; order Fabales; family Fabaceae; genus Vicia; species Vicia faba. Next base: position 1,261,487,798 of record OX451740.1, read on the forward strand.
CCTTGAGGTGGACGCAATCTTCAGTCAGATGACCATGGCTCCTATGGTACTGACAATACTTGTTCTTGTCTGCTTCGGGCTTGGCGGGAGCAGGTCGGGGACGTTTAACACCGCCGTCCTTGAAGTCCGTGCTGGCACACTCCGCCAAAATGCGCTCGCGGGAAGCTGTGAGCGGACTGTACTCGGTAAAATGCCCCGAGGGTCCCCTTTGCTCTCGGACTTCCCGGGGGTCTGTCTTCTTTTCTCTTCTCCCCGGTTCGTCGAGGAGGAGCAGCTTCCTGGCGCGGGTTGCTGTTGGACCCGCGAGTCCTGGGGTCTCGGGCTCTGTTGGTCGCTTCTCTCTCCTCATAATCCATGTACGCCCGGGCCTTTTCGAGGAGGGCATCGAATGTTCTAGGTGGCTCGATGCCCACGGCCTTTCTGAATTCCGTGCCGGGGAGGAGCCCCCTCTCCAGCAGATATCTCTTCATGTGGTCCGTGCAAGGGACCTGTATGGCTTCGCGGTTGAAGCGATTGATGAACTCTCTCAAGGTTTCATCTTGTCTCTGGATGATGGCCTCGAGAGCCGCCTCGGTCTTTGGGTGTCGCCGAGATGCTGTGAATGAACTGATGAACTGGTTCTTCAGGTTCCTCCACGAGGTGATTGACCCTGGGGCGAGTCCTTTGTACCAGTCCATTGCCGCCTTCCTGAGGGTCGTGGAGAACAACCGGCATTTGATGGGGCCCCCGACATTGTGATAGTGCAGCATAGCCTCGAACCCGTCTATATGGTCGACCGGGTCCGTGACTCCATCGAATTCCTTCAAGTGTGGAGGCTTCTCCATGCCCGGGGGGATGGGCGCCTCCATGATAGCTTGCGACAGGGGACCGCGGGGTCGTCCTCGTCGCTCCGCTCCGGGGACAGAGACGGGGACCTGTAATACTGTCGGGCACGACGGTCCTGGTCGTGCTGGGCATCTCTCGAGCATGGTGCTCGTTGGTTGATTCTTCCATGCCCGTCTTCGGAGTATCTTCTTTCCTGTCTCGCGGGGGCGCGGTCGCGTCCTCCGGCTTCGATGATGGGTTGCCTCTCCAAAGGGGGTCGTTTCCCCGATGGGCGGGGCGACGGGCTTTGAGAGGTATCTATGTAATGTCTCCGCAGGGGAGACGGGAAATGAACTTCAGTCACTCGAGGAGGTGGAGTCCGGGGCCTCCTCGGGGGTCTTCGATCTTCTTCAAGTGCCCTTAATCTTTCCCCTTGGGTGAAGATGAGGTAATTTGTCTGATTGATCGCTGCGAACAGTGCTCGGGTTGTGGCATCTGCCCCGACGGGGACGGGGACTTCCTGAAACTGGGCAGCTCGATAGTTCGCGAGAGCCGCATCGTCTTCTTCGAGTGGCGGAGGGACCAAGGAGGATGAAGCGGTAACTCCGTCGCGGTGGATTGAAGGCCCTGGGGCAGTTGACACAGGGGTGGTGTTGTGACCGAGGTTACCGGCGTTATCCAGGTGTCCATTTTTATCCGCGAGGCTGTTGTTGGTGTCGACAGCGCAGATGTTTTGTTCATCACGAACTTGGTCAGCCATGACGGTGATAGTTGAGTTGAGCTTTGGTCTTTGAGTCGTTGCAATACGGGGAAGCTAGTTTCCCACAGACGGTGCCACTGATCTTACCGAATCAGACGTGGACCGTCACGACTGGCTCCGAGCTGAAGTTGAACGAGATGGGGGGGGTACCTGCAAGGCACTCCGATGCTAAAGTAAGTGGAAGTACGAGCAGACAAGAAAGTGTGTGTATGGTAAAAGAATGAATACCTGACCCTCTGGAAACAGAGGGTATTTATAGCCCCCAGCGCTGGGCCAAGGTCCCTTCATTGGGCCGTCTAAGATTGGCCCAATAAAGGAACTGCCAGGTTCTACGTGTGTAGTGGGGACCCACACGTGGTCTCCTTCCTGGATGTTCTGCGAGAAGTACAGACGGACGAGGACGCGGTCTTTTCGGAATCCGGGTGATGGTGTAATGGTCATAGTCTGCCCCATGAGGGGTGCTCGAGCTGGACTGCGTGTCGTCGAGGATGTTGCGTTCGCGGGCAGTGGCGGGCACGGCTGTAGCTTCTTGGTCGGTGCGACCCCCTGCAAAGCCGTTTGGATTGGGCCTTCATCCCTGCTCTTGGGCTAACCCGGGCCCAGTCCAGAACAATTTCATTCTAAAATATTACATTCCAATCTATTACATTATATTCTATCAATCCAAACATAATCTAAGGAATGATATGTAGTATGATACGAGTATAGAACATGGTGCTTTCAACAATGGCATTTTTAATCATGGTTGGCAGACAAAATGGACATAAAGAATATGATGAAGTGAGATAATAATAAATTAAGAGACAAAAATAATTTGTATAACTGTTTAAACCCATTTGCTTGGGGATGTAAAATCGAGACAAAATTTGTTTGAATTCCGAGCTGATGGCAGAACTCGACCGTGGTGGAGCAGGCAAACATGGTTAACGTGTCCGAGACTATGCACTTGGGCCGCCTGAACCTGTAAATTATTCACTTATAGTCAAAATGCCTTACTATGTTGGTTGTGATCTTATATATCGTCTATGCCTCGATCCATTTGATACAATAGTCCATACCTATAAGTAGGAATTTAAGTTGCTCTGGTGCTACATCTCAAGTTAGAGCATTTTATTTTTGTTGAGCTAATGGGAATTATTGTAACACCTCGATTTTGTTGAATTATTTTATTTAAATTATTTAGCCGATGTGGTGTAGTTATGCACGTTAGTAAATCTTTTGTTGTGTTGTGATGCATTTGTTGGGAATTAGAGGCCTTAGGAGTTATTGGAGGTAAGATGATACGGGTATATGCCCAAAAGTGTAGAAACATGAGGTGTAGAGAGATAACTAGTTATTATCATTATTTGGATTAAAATATTAGATTTAAGACTATAATATAATAACTAAATATATTATTAGTAGAATAATAGAATTATTATTTTAATTAATTGGGAAGGGCAATGTTGACATTATAATTTAAGGGTCCTAAGGTTAGTGTTGGAATAAAATAGAGTGAGAGTAGAGAAGAAGAGAAACAACGTGGAACACAGAGCAAGAGATTGTAGAAGAGAGAAGAAGAGGAAGAGACTAGGGCAAGAAGGTTCACCATAGAGAGTCGAGAACCGACAAAATCCAAGGTAAGGGTGGGATTCTAACACTATAGTGGGTTGCATAATGATGGGTATGATAGTGTTTAGATTCCACGATTGTGTGTTCTTAATTTTCTCCCTATTTTGTTTTATTGGGGTTTTCCCATTGATGAATTCTTTGATGTATTTTGTGTGTTATTGGTGATTTTTGATGAGGTATATTGAATGGAATTGATAGGCAATATTGGTGAATAATTAGTATAATTAGAAGATATTGTTTTGATTGAAATATTGGGAATTGGGGTTTTGAAACATGGATTTTCGTAACTTGAAAAATTGCAAATTTTTGAATTCTGCATCAGGTGTAACTGATTACTACATGAGGGGTAATCGGTTACCCTGTGCAAATTTGGGAGAACTGGAAAAAATAGGAAGGAATAATCGGTTATTGCATAGATGGGAATCAGTTACCCAACTGGACAGTAGCGTTGTAATTTTGAATCATAGGGGTGTAACCGGTTACCCTCATGGCAGTAACCGGTTACCACTGAAATGTCAGATTTTTTTTCAAATATTGTAAATTGCATAACTTTCGTCTCAGTTGTCCACTTTTGACGCGCCGTTTGGACCGATGGGAAGCTAAAATTATTTTCTATCCTAGAAAATTAAATTGGAATACAATAGTTAATTATTTGACTAACATTAATGACTATTTGTGTATATTCCTGAGTAATGCACCATAAATTGTGTTGTGATTGAGTAAGATGATGTTGTATGAATAATTCGATTATTTTGTATGATGTATTGCATGATGACGATGGCCTGTATTGACGTGGCATTGATGAGTAAGAATAATAAATGTAAATCACGTTGTTGCATGTCAGTGTCGCATGCATTCATGATAAGATGGTATGTATTGGTGAAAGATGGCATGTATTGGCGAGAGATGGCATGTATTGGCGAAAGATGACATGTATTAGCGTTATGATGTTGTTGCCCTAAGTTGGCATTATGATGAAGGTTCTGCCTTGTTGGATACCACATGCATTGAGTCAATGTCGATCTCATTGCATTACATTGTGATTTATAACTTGATGTTTTGATGTTGAATGAGTATGAGTTATATTATGATGAGTATTATGTGTTGTGTGCATATTTACTTATATGTTGATTTACTTTGCGGTATGATGGATTAAGTAAATGTGCAAGATAAAGAAGTGTAATTATGCATACTTAAATTGTTATCTACTTGTTACTATGCTTTCTTTTATATTGTTATGATATCTCACTCCTTCTGTTTGAATGTTGCCTCTACGTGGGTAACATGCAGATGATTCGAAGTAGCTCGAGAACGAGGTTAGCTGAGGAGTTATCTCATCTTGCATAGATCGAGTTAGTGTCAGCTCTGATATATAACACTTGGGGATTTTGCGCTTGTTTTGTCTATGTTGGGAGTAAACTATTGTAGAACTCTTTTTATTGGATTTTAATTGATGTTTTACGTTGAATTTTGAATTATGATGACTATCACTCATGTTCAGAATAATTTCTAGTGATGTTTTTCACTGCGAATAAATAAAACAAAGTTCATACATGATGAATAAGTGACTATGTGTTGCATATCTTTTTATATGAGCATGTATGATGTATGACGATGTGGCATCATATTCTTGATGTTTTATTTTATGAATTAATTTACTCTGATTTTTGGTTAAATTACTGACAGAGAAATAGTGTGTTACATTAGTCGTATCAGAGCAGGTCGGTCTGTCCGACCAGGTTGTTGAGTCAATAGTATAGTGTGATAGTTGAATATTATCAATGTGTTTCATCTAACCATTGTTTAATGTTATGTTATGAAGTAGAGTAATGGCCGAAATGAACAATACTGCACTTGTTGCTGCTTTGCAGGCTTTGGCTCAGGCTGTGCAACATCAGCCTAATACTGGTGGAAATGATGGATCCCATATTTTGGAGACATTCCAGTGGAACCATCAACCTACGTTCGAGGGTAAGCATGATCCTGATGAAGCACAGAGTTGGCTCAAGGAGATCGATATGATCTTTCGGGTTATGGACTGTACAGATTCATAGAAGGTACATTTCAGTATGCATCAGCTGACAGGAGAGGCTGATAACTGATGGGTGAGTACTCGCCAAAGACTGAATGGTGAAGAAGAAGAGATTATGTGGGTCGTGTTCAACAGATAATTTCTAAGAAAACTTTTCGAAAGATGTTAGCGGGAAGAAAGAAATCGAATTTCTAGAGCGGAAACAGGGAGACTTATCGGTAACTGATTATGATGCTAAGTTCGTAGAGCTGGCAAAGTTTTACCCTCATTACAACGAAGCAACTGCTTAATTTTCAAAGTGCATAAAGTTTGAAAATGGCTTGTGTAGCGGTAGAAATATTGAGACTAAGTCATTGGATTGATTTAACTCGCACAGATCAAATAAAAATCACCACTGCGCTTTATTGTTTCCAAAGGAATGGAAAAGAGTGAATAACCCAAAAGAGGGGGAGAGAATCTAAGTTCGGGGTTGGTTATGAAAAGGGAAGGTATTAGTATCCTAAACATCTACGGTACTCCACAGGAACATCTTTGAAAATTTATGTATTTTGGCTATAAATGTTGTATACAAAATGGATTATGGGATGAGAAAAGAAGTATTTTTTATAATTTTTACACCCACCGCGGTTATGAACCTTTAGGGCCTACGTACCACCTTCTGTGCAATAGGGGATCAGGGTACTCGTAGTTCACCTTTAAAATTTTTAAAACACAAGTGTGTTGGTTAATTTTAAGAGACGAGACATCATTGTCATATCCGAGTGGAAGAACATACTTACTATCCACGATCATGAGAAAGGAGAATTTGCATCATCTCAAAGTAGAGGATATGGCTTGGATTTTAAAATCAACAAAGCCTAACTCAACACCTAAGTGGAAAATATCTCACTTCACTATATATCGTAGAAGTATAGTTGCTCGCATCACTACAAAGATTGACAAGAGCCTAATCTTTTGAGAAAAGTTTAAGTAAAAGGCCAAAATGTCAAAATGATTTGAATGAGGTTGAATGACTTTTAGTCTTCTCACAAAAATGTCAAAGTATTATTAAGTTGGTTAAAGTTTATTTAAGAAAATATTTTGAAAATGCATGGACCTAAGTCCAAGTTTACTGTGAAAGCAGTTCAAGTTTAGAAAACAAGAGGAGTTTTGAAAAATGAGGGAGAAGATTTTTGAAATTAAAGAAGATAGGAGGAGATGAAGGGACTATCCTACAACATAAGGTAAAAGTCAAGGAAAAGAACCGTCTAACCAACAGGAAGCCAACATTTGACACAATGAGTCAATGTAGAATTCCCATCCTTTGGATTGAAACCAAACAAGTAAAGATACGAAACCTCTTAAGAATACCAAACTTCAAATGCATTACGTCTTCTCAAATATTAGGCAGAGTAACGACTGTATACAGATGAATTCCCAATTACAGACAAAGCATGTAATCAAAATAACCTGCACACAAAGAAAACAAACAACCCAATGTCTTGGGGTAAACCCTGAGAGCTCCAGACAAAATTACAATAGAAGACACCAAGGTATCAAGGTAGTCAAGGTCTCTAATCCTAAGTCCAAGAAGTCCACAACTCCAAAATGCCAAGGATAGTAACCAAATAGTCCAAGTAACTTTAAATTTTTTTTATTATTCAATTTTGTTATTAGGCATCTTCAAAAAGAAAAATGAAAAGCTCAGGTGAGCAAAAAAAAAAGACAAAGATAAATGCTCAAGTGAGCAAAGATGAAAATAGCATGAAATGAAAATGCTAAGATAAATGGTGCTTAAAGTAAAAGCATAAAGTAAAAACATAAAAAAGTCAATTGTTAATGAGTTAGAAATTAGAGGTTAGTTGAATGACTATCTTGAATCTTGCATTTGAAAACTCATTAGAAGATTGATAAAATCAACAACAAGTTCCATTTATTTTTTGTCAAGTATATAATTCATTTCAAATTCTGAAGGCAACAACAAATGATCAATGATGTTTAAATGATTCACTTAGTCCAAAATTTATGATGATTCATTAGAGGATTGATAAGACCAAAGCCTCCTAACAATGAACCTCAAGTTTATTGGGTCAAATGTTTCAAATTAAACATACTTGGGCTTTCAAACATAGGTTTGGGCCACGAATGATCATTTCTCGAATCGGGACAAAATTTAGCACTATGTTATGCAATCGTAAGTGGACTTATATAGAAGTCGCACCTATTTTGAGGCCGGTCAAAAGCAATTTATGTGCCATATGTTTATATATATATATATATATATATATATATATATATATATATATATATATATATATATATATATATATATATATATATATATATATATATATATATATATATATATATATATATATATATATATATATATATATATATATATATATATATATATATATATATATATATATATATATATATATATATATCATCCTTTAACAACATGTAACACAATGAGAAAGAGATAAGATGAAGAGGGAAGAGAAATATTTGAATCAAAAAATTTAATCAAACTATCATTAAAATTATCCATCCATTTTGGTGGAGTTAAACTCAACACCCAAGATCCAAGGATGTTAATGAAATTTATGATCAACCATCACATAGTCAAAATATATTAAAAAAATAAATTGCATTTAATGAATAAAATAAATAAATAAAATGATTTTTAAAATGAAAAATAAAGGTAAAATAGAAAACTATATTCAAAGTATCAAAGAAAAATTTAAAGAGACCATAGAAAAATCAGAAGTAATCTCAAATATTTTTATAAAATTTTTGGTAATTTTTTTTTAACAGAAAAAACATTTTAAATAGATCAAAATCATTCAAATAAATGGAAAAAAGATTAAAAAAAATAGTAGAGGTCAAAATAAAATTCTAGAAAAAATTTAGAAAGTCATAAATAATGAAAATGATTTTTATAAAATTTTTTAGAATTTTAAAAAAATATCAAAAATTATTTTTAAAACAATTAAAATAAAGCAAACAAAACAAAAATTATAAAAAATGTCAAACATTAAAATAAAAATATGAAAAAATATTCACAAAGTCATAAATAATTCAAATTATTTTTGTATATTTTTTTCATAATTTTTGGATAAAAAATAAAATAATTATGAATTTTTAAAGATAAAAGAAATTTATAAATAATTTTGTAAAATAAAAACAAATCAGAAAAAAACCACGTGCGTTGGATCTCTTTCACTTATACATGCTGGCAGATCTAATGGATCTGAGGTGAGGGAGTATCATGGACCCAAGTTGAAGCGCGCGCATACATCACAAGAAAGTCCAACCAATCAAAATAAAATAATTATCTCAGTGTCATTGGTTGAAGAACGACACGTAGGTCGTCTTCAACCTCCATCCTCCTGCAAGTAAGGCAAATCCAAGATTCTTGAATCTATAAATTTACGCGTTCATAGTAGTACCAATAGATGCGTCTACTTGAGACGATCACAACCATATGCTCTCGAAAAATTTATATAAAGCACATCGTAGTCGATTTGGAAAAAACCAGAGATGTTTAAAAATGTTAAAATCGAAATCAGAAGCATCAAATGCATTGTTTCACCAAAATTGAATTAAGAGCAAGCATTAGTGAATATCATAGATCATTCTAGTAATTTGAGTTAGAGAATTTGGTGCCTTAAACTACCTGAACAAAGTCAGATGAACTTGCTCTGTAAATGGACTTGGCTAGCACGATTCAGGACACCTCAAGGCTTGATTCTTCTTCTGTTGGCTTCAAGGAAGTTCAAGGATGAAGGGTCAATGAAGAAATTGGATGAAAAATGGAGAAAAGAGGAATTTGAAATCTCAGAAAAGTGAGTTATGGAGGGAGTTTGACAGAGTGATTTTGGCTGTTCAAGCTTGAGAAAATGAGAGGAGTGAGGTCCTCTATTTATAGGGAAGCGAATGGTGCAAAGAATTCAGAGGAAATTTGAAGTTTGGGGGGAAATTGGATCCAACTCGAAAGTGAAAAAAATGTGACCCCATGGGCATCAAAACTTAATCAATTCTTGCATTTTAATCCTTAATTCAACATTGGGAACTTTGTTAAACATGGTTAAATCAAAAACGCATGCTAAATTGGTGATTAGAAGCCATATTATGAATTTCAAATTCTGACTTTGGAGAAAACTTCAGTTTCAAGGTACCATCTTTGAATCCATGGTGTTCACAACTCAAGGGGTCTTAGGGCATGATTCTTGAAGCAATTTAAAGATAAGGTATAATTTTTTGGGTTCAAACAAGGACTTATTCAAAAATTAAGCTTTTATCAATGATGCTAGCTTGAAGTGGACATTCCAAAGAGCATTGTGCAACTTGAATCACTTAAAAATACCAAGTATTGAAAAAGTTACGGCCTTGTAAAATTTATGAAAATTCATGAGTTGACCTATAATCTTTTGGGTTCTTAGGGCATCTTCCACTTATTTTCAAGCTTTGCACATAAAAGAAGAGTTGAATTCACATCCTTAAGATCATTGTGGAAAAATAATTGGATCAAGGAGATAAATAATTGACCAAGTTATGATCTTTTGAAGTCTCATAAGGGAATTTGATGGCCTATCTAGAGGACTTGTAATCTTTCTTCATCATTAGACATCTTCCACACCAAATTTTCTCGAAACTCTTGAAGTGATTAATTGATAACCCTTTAAGGAGAAGCATAAGTTTGGAATCACCCAAAAATCTCAAAATATGAACAAGATATAGCCCTTAAAAGTTCAAAACCCTGGCTCATAGAGCACAAAAATTACTTGGAAACCCCTTTCAATTTTGACAATCTTTCTTGCACAATTACTTTTTCCATGTGAATAGAAGTTGTTAAGGATGACAATAAGAAGCCATAGCACCAAAAACCACTTCCAAATGTTAAGAATTGAGAGATTTATGCACTTGTGATCAAGAAATCAAGAACTTGTCCAATTAGGTCAAACTTCTTCAATCAACTCTTGCATCTCTTGACTTTCTTTGACAAATTGAGGCATGATGAATCATAGTATACCTTGTAATGATATTACTTTAAAGCATCTTCAATGATGAAGCTTGAATCTCAATGAAGCTTTGTTGAAGAAGACATGGAAATAAATTGATGAACCTATGAATCAACCTGATGAAATGTGTTGTACCCTCACCTATAGTATTATCAACTAGAGCAAACATTCATTGTATTTGTTAGTTAAAATTTAATCAATATAAAACATACATGATCACCACATACAAATCAAGGTGCTTGGTGATTCCTCATGAGCAAACCTAAGGATAGGAAGAAGAAACAAACCCTAATGTGATCTTGATATGGTTGAATTGATATGAGATGATGGAGGAATCTTAGAGGAAAAAATTGGGGTATAATATCTGTCCTTATTTAAGTGTCTTCTACCCGGAGATATGAAGGTTAAAATCTTTGTGTCGACGCGATTGAAGATACTTAAATATAAAACAAGCCCTATTTTTGGCCTAAGATGACATGCAATACATATAATTGTGAATGCAAACAAACAAATCCAAGGGTGAGACAGGACACTACTGGGGATGTGGGAAATAAAATAAAGGATCAACGGAAAATCTGACCAGGAAAATAAATCGCTGGTGAACAGAAGACTCAACTCTACTGGGATAAAGCCCAAGGAGGAGATAAAGCAACAACAACTCAAATATTGAGAAGAGAAAATAAAGGATAATAGTGATCGACAGATAATTGCAAACTAACCACTCATTGAGAAGATAGCAAAAAAAAGTAACATCGATCCATAGGGGGAAACAAGTGGTATGATAATACCAGCAAACACCAATATCAGTGTTATAGCGGTAGAAATATTGAGACTAAGCCATTGGATTGACTTGACTCGCACAGAACAAATAAAAATCGCCATCGTGCTTTATTATTTCCAGAGGAATAGGAAAAGAGCGAAAAACCAAAAAAAGAGGGGGAAAGAATCTAGGTAAGGGGGTTGGTTATGAAAATGTATTAGCACCCTAAACATCTACGGTACTGCACATAAACCTTTTTTAAAATCTGTATATTTTGGCTATAAATGTTGTATACAAAAATAGATTATAGAGGTGAGGAAAGAAGTATTTTTTAAAATAATTTTTGCACCTGCCGCGGTTGCGAACCTTTAGTGACTATGTACCACCTTCCGTGCAATAGGGGATCAGGGTACTCATAGTTCACCTTTAAAAAATTTAAAACAAAAGTGTGTTGGTTAATTTTAAGAGATGAGACATCATCGTCTTATCCGAGTAGAAGAACATACTTGCTACCCACGATTATGAGAAAGGAGAATTTGGATCATCTCAAAATGGAGGATATGGCTTGGATTTTAAAATCAACAAAGCCTCTCTCAACACCCAAGTGGGAAATATCTCACTTCATTACATATCGTAGAAGTATAATAGTTTGCATCACTACAAGGATTGACAAGAGTCTAATCTTTTTAACAAAAAGTTTAAAGTAAAAGAGCCAAAGTGGCAAAATAATTTGAATGAGATTGATTGACTTTTAGTCTTCTTACAAAAAAATTTCAAAGCATTATTAAGTTGGTTAATGTTTGATTTAAGAAAATATTTTTTGAGAATGCATGGACATAAGTCCAAGTTTATTGTGAAAGCAGTTCAAGTTTAGAAGACAAGAATAGTTTTGAAAAGGAGGGAGAAGATTTTGAAATTAAAGAAAATGGGAGGAGATGAAGGGACTATCCTATAGCATAAGGTAAAAGCTAGAGAAAAGAATTTTCTAACCAACAAGAAGCCAACACTTGACACAATGAGTCAATGTAGAATTCCCATCCTTTAGATTGAAACCAAACAAGCAAAGATAATAAACCTCTTAAGAAAACCAAACTTCAATTGCATTAAGTCTTCATAAAAATTGGGCAGAGTAACAACTGTATACAGATGAGTTCCCAATCGCTGAAAAAGCATATAATCAAAATAACTTACACACAAAGAAAACAAACAACCTAATGTCTTGGGGTAAACCCCAAGAACTCCAGACAAAATAGAAATGAAAGTCACAAGGTCTCAAGGTAGGCCAAGGGCTCTAATCCTAAGTCTAAGAAGTCCATCACTCCATAATGCCAAGGATAATGTCCAAGTAGTCCAAGTAACATTAAAGTTTTTTATGGTTCAAGTTGATTATTAGGCATCTTCAAAAAGAAATGAAAAGCTCAAGTGAGCAAAATAAAATGACATAAAAGTAAATAATCAAGTGAGCAAAGATGAAAATAACATGAAATGTAAATGCTAAAATAAATGTGCTTAAAGTAAAGGCATAAAATAAAGTCAATTGTTAGAAATTAGAGGTTAGTTGAATGACCATCTTGAAACTTACATTTGAAACTCATTAGAGGATTGATAAACCAAAGCCTCACAACAACAAGTTTCATTTTCTTTTTGTCAAGTATATCATTCATTTCAAAATTTTAAGGCAATAATAAATTATCAATGATGTTTAAATGATTCACTTTGACCAAAGCTTACAAAAATTTATTAGAGGATTGATAATACCAAAGCCTCCTAACAATGAATCATAAGATTATTGGATCAAAGGTTTCAAATTAACATACTTGAGCTTGCAAACATAGGTTTGGGCCACTAATGATCATTTCTCGAATCAGGACAAAATTTAGCGCTATATTAAGCAATCGTAAATGGACTTATATAGAAGTCGCACCTATTTTGAGGCCGGTCAATAGCAATCTATCTACCATATGTTTAGAGAAATGATATATAAATTATTCTCCAATAACATGTAGTATAAGTAAGAAGGGGATAAAATGAAGAGAGAGGGGATAAGAATTAAATCACATTTGAACCAAAAATTTAATCAAGCTATCATTAAAATCATTCATCCATTTTGGTGGAGCTAAGCTCAACACCCAAGATCCAGTGATATTAATAAAGCTCATGATCAAAATTTCATAGTTCAGGATCAGCCAGAATATATATAAAAATAAAATTGTATTTAAAAATAAAGAAAATTTTTTTTAAAGTGGTTTTAGATGAAAATAAAAGGGGAAAATAGCAACTATATTCAAGACATCCAAGAAAAATTCAATGAGACCATAGAAAAATCAGAAATGAGCTCAAATATTTTTATAAAATATTTGGTAATTTTTTAAAGTCCGAAACTATTTTTAAAATTAAAAGAAATGGGCAAAATAAACCAAAAATTGTGAAAAATAGTAAAGTCAGAAATGAAAATAAAATGAGGTCACCAATATTTGTTAAGAGGTCATTGGATCCTTCCATATTTTTTTCAAAATTTAAAAATTAAGAAAAGTATTTTTAAACATTTAAAACAACTCAAATAAAGTGAAAAAATATATAAAAATATCAAAACACAAAATGAAATTGTGAAAAAATAATAATTAAAAAGAGAAAAATCAAAGGTATTTTTAAGATTTTTTCCAGGTATTTTGAAGTTAAAATGAATTTTTTATGAATTGAAGTTTAAAACAAATAAAATATAAAATCAGAAAATAAAATAAAAACCAAAATGATGTAGACCATTGGATGAAAGTCAAATGCATTAGTAAGCTAATCCAATGGATCAGACGCGTTGTGCATATCATGGTCCTCAGGAAATAACACACATGATCAATTATTAAACGAATTTGAGAAAAATGTGTGGCAATTTGTCATTGGTTGAAGACAAACACGTAGGTCGTCTTCAACCTCCATCCAAGCAATTTACAGGTTCATGAAATGGAAAATTTAGAGCTCGAGACCGGTACCATTCGCTTCGTCTTTTCAAGACGATTCCAATGGTACCCTCGTGAAAAATTTATGTAAGGTGTAGCTCAATCGTTTTGGAAGGAAAGATTTGAAAAGGGATTTGAAAATTCATGGTCAAAACTCACTTTCAGTATAAAACAAATGTTGCAACTAAAATCAGAATGATGAGAGCTTCATTACAGTACCAAAGTTTGAGAGAATTGGTGAAGGAATCTACCTATTGAAGTTCAAATTCATATCTCTGAAACTTGACTTGGCTAGCACGATTTAGGAAGTCTTAGAGCTTCGTTCTTCTTATGTTAGCTCCAGTGAAGTTCAAGGATGATGAATTGACAAAGAAAATGGATTGAGGAAAGCTGGAAAACCAAATTCAAAATTGCAGAAAAATGGGTTCAAGAGAAAGTTTGGCAGGGTGATTCTGGCTATCTAAGCTTGCGAAAATGAGTGGGATAGAGCCTGTATTTATAGGAGAAGTTAATGGAATCAAGAGGAGGGATGAATGATGCAATTTGGAGGGAAATCCTGCACACCTGTTTTCATGAAATAAGTGTGATCACATGTGCATCAAAACTCATCCAAATGATGCATTTTAACACTCTAAATTATCCACACACTCATGCTAATCATGTTTAATTATAAAACATGCACAAATTTGGTGATTAAAAGTCAAATTATGGAAATTGCATTCTGATTGTTTGAGAAACTTCAATTCCATGGTACCAACTTTGAAATCATGGTGTGCATAATTTAGAAAACCTTAGGACTTGATTCTTGATGTGTTAGAAAGATGACATCACAAACTTCACAATGTGCAAAGAATGGAATCAAATGGATATTTTAGCTGAGAGTTGTGATGAGTCAAAGTTGAGAAAAAGATGCTGACTTTTAGTACTTAGAAAAATTCTAAGTTTTTTCTTCAAAAATGACCTATAGTGTCTTGCATCCAAACATGGTCTTACATTTAAAATTTTCTCTTGACCAAAAAATATAGAATGGAGTAGACCCCTTTAATGACATTTTGAGGCTCGAACCATTTAAAATCTCTAAAAAATGGGAAAGTTATGACTTGGTGAAGTTGGTGAAAATTCATGACATGACCTATAATCTTTTGAGTCCTTAAGACATCTTCCATCCATTTTCAAGCTTCGCACATAAAAGAAGGGTTGAATTTCACATCTTTAAGATCATTGTGGAAAAAGAATGGGCTCAAGGAGATAAAAATTAACCAAGTTATGATCTTTTGAAGTCTCATAAGGGAATTTGATGGCCTATCTAAAGGACTTGTAATCTTTCTCAATCATTAGGCATCTTCCACATAAAATTTTCTTGAAACTTTTGAAGTGATTTATTGAACCGTTTAAAGAGGAGCATGTCTTTGGAATCACTCAAAAATACCAAAATATGAGCAAGATATAGCCCTTATAAGTTCAAAACCCTAGCTCTTAAAGCAACAAAATGCCTTGGAAACCCTTTTCAATTTTGACAAGCTTTCTTGTACAAATACTTTTTTAATGTAAATATAAGTTATTAAGGATGATAATGAGAAACCATGGTAACCATAACTACTTCCAAATATCAAGAATTGAGGCAATTATGCACTTGTAATCAAGAAATTAAGAACTTGTCCAATTAGGTCAAAATTTCTTCAACCAACCCTTACATCTTTGAACTATCTTTGACAACTTGAGGTATGATAAATCATAATAAACTTGGTCATGATATTACTTCAAAGCATCTTCAATGATGAAGCTTTAATCTCAATGAAGCTTTGTTGAAGAAGGCATGGAAATAAACTCATGAACCTATAGATCAACTTGATGGAATGTGTTGTGCTTTCACCTATAATATCATAAATTAGGGAAAACATGCATTATATTTATTAGTTAAAAGTTAATCAATACAAAACATAGATGATCACAAAATACAAGTCAAGATGCTTGGTGATTCCCCATGAGCAAAGCTAAAGATAAGGAGAAGAACCAAACCCTAGTGTGATCTTGTTGTGATTGAGTTGATATGAGATGATAAAGGGATCTTAGGGGAAAAAATTGGGGTACAACAACTGCTCTTACTTAAGTGTCTTCTATCCGAAGATACGAAGGTTAAAATCTTCGTTTCGACGCAATTGAAGATACTTAAATGTAAAACAAACTTTATTTTTGGCCCTAAGATGCCATGCAATGTTTATGATTATGCATTCAAATAAGTAGATCCAAGGGTGATACAATACACCACTGGGGATACAAAAAATAAAAAATCAAAAGAGGATTAGACCAGGAAAATAAATCACTGGTAAACAAAAGACTCGACTCCACCGAGGTAAATCCAAAGGAGGATACAATCATAACATCAACTCAAACATTGATGAGAGAAAAAGGATAACAATGATCAACAGATAACCGCAAACTATCCACTCTCAGAGAAGATAGAAAAAAAAGGTAATGTCGACCCACTAGGGGGGAAAAGGTGATAGTATAATACCAGCAAACATAAATGTTAGGGGTGGTAACAAGTGAAAGGCGTCAGTACGTATGACTGGAAAGAAACAAACTTCTTCAGGGTAATGCAAATCTCAATGATGAACTATCTCCCATAATAAAGAGACTACCATCCATAGGAAAAAGATCTCAACAACGAACTATCTCCCATAATGACGAGACTACCATTCATTGGAGTAACAAATCTCAACAACGAACTATCTCCCATAACGACGAGACTACCATTCATTGGAGTAACAAAATCTTAACAACGAACTATCTCCCATAATGACGAGACTGCCATTCATTGGAGTAACAAAATCAACAAACAACTATCTCCCATAATGACGAGACTACCATTCATTGGAGTAACAAATCTCAACAACAAACTATCTCCCATAATGATGAGACTACCATTCATTAGAGTAACAAAATCAACAACGAACTATCTCCCATAATGACGAGACTACCATTCATTGGAGTAACAAAATCAACAATGAACTATCTCCCATAATGACGGGTCTACCATTCATTGAAGTAACAAATCTCAACAACGAACTATCTCCCATAATGACGAGACTACCATTCATTGGAGTAACAAATTTCAACAACGAACTATCTTCCATAATGATGAGACTACCATTCATTAGAGTAACAAATCTCAACAACGAACTATCTCCCATAATGATGAGACTACCATTCATTGGAGTAACAAAATCAACAATGAACTATCTCCCATAATGACAAGCATACCATTCATTGGAGTAACAAATCATAAATCTTCTCCGGGAACTAACAGACTTACTGGGGAAGTACAAGTTGCTCAAATAAAGAGACTTCCACTTGCTGTTATGAAAAGAAGTTGTAATAATGACCTCGTGGGGGAACAAACAGGGCTTTCCGAGGGGGATGCCAATATATTCCTGTTGAGGAACTAAAGTCTTCACGTGCAAAATAAATGCACATTCTTGAACTAGGGCTCAAAGCTAGCAGAAATCAAAATAATAATATTGTTGGGGACCACAGATTTAAACCAGAAACAAACTGAAATGAAACAGTTGTAAGTGTTTGTTGGCAGCAATTTTGGAAAAACAATGACTTTTTAATGTTTTGCTAAATGTCTTAACATTTAGAGCAAAACTGTTTTGAATAATGTCAAAGCAGATGTCTTGACATCTGCCTACTGAACTGATCTCAACCCAAAATCAGTTAAGTCTTTTGTTTCCTGATTTCCAGCATTCTATAATTCAGGATTTATGATCTACAGGTTGCGAAAAATATGGAGGAATATTTTCCAAATTGCATAATTTTATCTTGGCCTGTTTTTATGGAAATATTCAAAATATTTGAATATTTGTTTTTAAGCCCAAGCCCAAAGTTGCACATATATAAGGACTTGCTTCCTTATTCAAAGACAAGAAACTTTTGAAGAAGAATACCTTCTTTCTGATTAGAAGTTTAGGCTTTTTATTTGTAATACACTCTAAGTATTAGTTTAAATACTTGAGTTGTTATTTGGGTTGTTAATTGTGTGTCATTCATAAGCTTTTAAGCATTGAATGATTGAAGTATTTCAAACTTATTAATTTTGTTAAGTTCTTCACTGTAAGTGATTGAAGGGATTTGAGGATGGCCTCATACCTAGGCGAGTCTTAGGTAGAAGTTTAGCTTGGGTAGTGATTAAGTGATTAGATCATAAACTAGTTATTTACTGAGGGTCTATGAATTAATACTATTTAGTGAACTTGTCCCTGGCTTGGTAGCCCCCAGAGTAGGTGTTGTTGTACACTGAACTGGGTGAACAATCTCTTGTGTTTTTACTGCTTTTTATTTTACTGCACCTTACTTGCAAACAGATATTTGTGTCGTGACATCTCATTCGACATCACATATCTGATACCAGAATTTCAATTGGTATCAGAGCAGGCATCCCACTCTTTATCTGGGTGAGATCCAGGGAAGATACTTTCTGGTACTATGGACAAGGAAAGAGGATTTATAAACATACCACCCATTCTGGATGGAAGCAATTATGACTATTGGAAACCACGTATGGTTGCCTTTTTAAAGTCCTTAGACAATAGGGCCTGGAAAGCTGTTTTAAGAGGATGGAAACACCCTGTCAAATTAGGAGAGAATGGAGAACCCACTTCTAAATTAAAACCTGAAGAAGATTTGTCTAAGGAACTCTTGGAAATTCTAAAGCCTTGAATGCTATATTCAATGGAATTGTCAAGAATATTTTCAAATTGGTGAATACACGTGAAGTTGCTAAGGATGCATGAGGAATTATTCAATCTACTCATGAAGGCACATCCAAAGTTAAGATGTCGAGACTTCAGCTGCTCACCACAAAACTTGAGAATTTGAGGATGAAAGATGATGAAAGTATAAATGACTTCCCTATTAACATTCTTTAAATTGCTAATGCCTCCAGTGCTTTATGAGAGAAAATACCTGAAGACAAATTGGTGAGAAAGATGCTCAGGTCTCTTCCCAAGAGATTTAATATGAAAGTCACAGTTATAGAAGAAGCCCAAGACATTGACAAAATGAAAGTGGATGAACTTGTTGGATCCCTTCTAACATTTTAATTAATCATAAATGAAAGATATGAGAAGAAAAACAAAAGCATATCCTTTGTATCTAATATTGAAGATGAAGTAGAGGATTATGATCTGGATACAAATGGAGGAATATTAAATGCCCTAGCTATGCTTGGAAGACAATTTAATAAAGTGATAAAAAGAATGGACAGGAACCAAAGGTCAAATGTCAAGAACATCCCATATGACATCTATAAGTCAAATGAGGTGGGAAGGAAAAGGGCTGAAGAAAAATCTTCTCAAGGGAAGGGAATACAATGTCATGAATGTGAAGGCTTTGGTCACACTAGAGTTGAATGTCCTACATATCTAAAGAAACAGAAGAAGAATCTATTTGTTACTTGGTCTGAAGAGGACTCAGAGAGTGATATTGAAGAATCTGCCAAATATGTGAAAGCATTGACAGACAAATATGTATCTGATGAAGAGTCTAGTGATGGGGAACTAACCTTTGATGAGTTAGTTACTTCATACAAAGAATTATGTCTCAGAAGTGAAGAAGTATGTCTTGAAGGCGAGAAACAGAAAGCCCTTATAACTTAACTAAAGGAGGAAAGGGAAGAACATCTTATAATTATTTCTGATCTGGAAAGTGAAGTGTCCTCTCTAAATTCAAATCTTGATAGAATGGTCAAATCTCTCAAGATGCTGAATAATGGGTCTGACACATTAGATGAAATTCTCCAAGCAGGAAGAGTGACATGAGATAAGTGTGGTTTATGTTTCAATGAGAAAAAGGAACCTAACTCAGAAGAGCCTTCACTTGTTTCCACTCATGCCAAGCCTAAACCAAAGATGTCAAATCAAATGTTTCAACATCATGTTAAGAAAGGACATCTTGGCAGACATAATGTGAAGAAAGAACATCATGGCAAACAACCTACATCTATTTCCACACATGCCAAGGCTAAACCAAAGATGTCAAATCAGATGTCTCAACATGTGGGCAAACATCATAAGAAAGGACATCTTTGGAAACATCATGGGAAGAAAAAGCTTAATCACACCAGAGAAAACTCCCAGCCCTGGAAATGTCATCACTGTGGAAGGCTTGGACATATAAGGCCCTTCTATTTCTAGCTGTATGGGTATCCTAAAAATAATCCTCTTCCCAAAACTGATATGATTCCCCAAAATAGCAAAAATATGAAACAATGGGTTCCCAAGTCCAATGTTAGAAGTCTCATTGCTCACACCTCTCTCAGCGTATCAACCAAAGATGACAGGTACATTGACAGTGGGTGTTCTAGACACATGATAGGTGTCAAGAATTTGTTGGTGGATGTCAAATCTCATTCCACCAGTTATGTGACTTTGGTGATGGAGCAAAAGGAGAAATCAAATGTGTTGGCAAGCTTGACTATTCAGGAGTTCCTAAGCTTGATAATGTGTTACTTGTAAAAGGGTTAACAACTAACCTGATAAGTATAAGCCAATTATGTGATCAAGGATTCAAAGTTAACTTCTCCAAGGAAGAATGTCTTATGTGCAATGAAAATAATGAAGTTGTCATGAAAGGAATCAGATCTAAAGATAACTATTATCTATGGGTTCCTCAAGAGTTAAACCTCTCCTCAACACGTGTTTTAGCCAAAGAGAATAAAGTTAAACTATGGCATCAAAAACTGGGGCACTTGCATCTGAAAGGCATGAAGAGAATTATATTTGAAGAAGCAGTTAGAGGGATTCCTAAGCTCAAGATAGAAGAAGGAAAGGCATGTGGGGACTGTCAAATTAGAAAGCAGACTGAAAAGTCACATCAAAAGATTCAACATCTTACTACATCAAAAGTTTTGGAACTTCTTCACATGGACTTGATGAGACCTATGTAGGTTGAAAGTCTTGGTGGTAAGAAGTATGCCTATGTTGTTGTAGATGACTTTTCTAGATACATATGGATAAGCTTTATTAGAGAAAAATCATAATCTTTTGAAGTGTTCAAAGATCTTTGTCAAAGACTTCAAAGGGAAAAGGAAAGTCATGTCATAAGAATCAAGAGTGATCATGGAAAAGAATTTGAGAACAACAAATTTGCTGAGTTTTGCTCCTTTGAAGGAATCAGACATGAATTCTCTTCTCCCATTACTCCTCAACAAAATGGGATTGTAGAACGCAAGAATAGAACTCTCCAAGAATCTGCCAGAGCCATGATTCATGCTAAGAAGCTACCCTACCATTTCTGGGATGAAGCTATGAATACTGCATGTTATATTCATAATAGAGTCACTCTAAGGAAAGGCACTTCAGCTACTTTATATGAAATATGGAGGGGAGGAAAACCAACTGTAAAATACTTTCATGTTTTTGGAAGTAAATGTTACATCTTAGCTGATCACGAACAAAGGAGGAAGATGGACCCCAGGAGTGATAAAGGAATATTCCTGGGCTACTCTACAAACAGTAGAGCATACATAGTTTTTAACTCCAGAACCAACGTTATGATGGAGTCAATAAATGTTATTATTGATGATAGAGGATGGAATGTTGAAGAAGATGTCTCAGAAGATGTTGAAACATCTTTTCCTGATGGTCCAACTAAATCAAATGACACAAGTATTGATTCTAATCCACCTCAAGAAGATCCCCAGCCTAGTCATCTCAATAAAGGACCTTCAATCAGAACTCAAAGATCACCCTAAGGAGCTCATCATAGGAGATCCAAACAAGGGAGTTACTACCAGATCAAGAGAAGGGATTTATAACTCTTACTTTGTATCAAAAATTGAGCCTAAAAATGTCAAAGAGGCCCTAACTGATGAGTTATGGGTTAATTATATGCAAGAGGAGTTGGAACAATTT
This sequence comes from Vicia faba, assembly GCA_948472305.1. Taxonomy (NCBI): domain Eukaryota; kingdom Viridiplantae; phylum Streptophyta; class Magnoliopsida; order Fabales; family Fabaceae; genus Vicia; species Vicia faba. The sequence goes on from OX451740.1 coordinate 1,261,509,641, forward strand.
AGTAGATATGAAGTTTGGGATATAGTTCCAAGACCTGAATGGACAAATGTGATTGGCACTAAATGGGTATACAAGAATAAATCTGATGAAAAATGAGTGGTCACTAGAAATAAGGCAAGGTTAGTTGCTCAAGGATACACTCAAATTGAAGGAGTGGACCTTGATGAAACCTTTTCTCCTGTGGCTAAACTTGAATCAATCAGACTACTGTTGGGAGTTGCATGCATTTTGAAATTTAAATTGTTTCAAATGGATGTAAAAAGCGCCTTCTTGAATAGGTACCTGAATGAAGAAGTTTTTGTTGAACAACCAAAAGGATTTGTTAATCCAAGTTTTCCTAAACATGTTTATAAACTGAAGAAAGCTCTGTATAGATTGAAGCAAGCTCCAAGAGCTTGGTATGAAAGACTGATAAAATTCCTTGGGGAGAATGGATATAGGAAAGGTGGCATAGACAAAACCCTCTGTTGTACCCCAAAATTTACCCTCTCATTTCTCAAATAATCTCTCACAAGATCTCCTTTGGTTCAAGACTGTACAAGGGTATATCAGCTCAAGACACCTCCTCTAGCACTGATGATTGAAAATTAGGGTTTGAGATTGAACAAGGACAATTTAACTTTTAGTACCTCATATGACTTTCATGGATCATTTTGGACTCTCAAGATTGCTCATGTCAAGTTTCAAGTCTTGGATCACATTTTTACTCAGTTGACCTAAAATCAGTTGTATTGGGGGAAAAGTCAATTGTGGTCAATTTACAGTCAAACTTGATAATTTTTGGTCCATATCAACAATATGAACTCACATATGTCATTTGATTAAGTTTGGATTCCAATTCCTCAAGAAATTTGATCAGATCATCAAAAGGGAAAAATGGTCAAAATTAAGGTTTTGATTGAGAAAGGGCAATTTCTGATTTTTGACCTAGCGAATGATTGATTGGCTTGAAACATGATCTCAAGGATTTAAATTATTCATTTTAACCTAATGACATGTCTCAAAACATTCCTCAAGATCAATTAATTGACAGATGAATTTTCAGTCAACTGATCAAAAGTCAATTGTACACTAAAAAGTCAAACTTTGACTTTTTAGTCAAAATCAAGTGTCAAAGATCTCAATTCATCAAAACATGTCAAAATATGAAACTTTTTCATCAAGAAATCAAAAAGTCAAGATTTCATTTTGAAAATTCAAAATTTCTAAACTTAGAAATTTTTCTAAGTGTTGAAAACTTCATATTTTTTCACAACTTTGAGCCAATTTTTCACCATGATGCAAGATGATTCAAAGGAAACTTCCAACATGAAAGTTGTAGATCTTAGTGAGATATAAAACATTATATAACACAACTTCTCCTATAAATTCATGGATTTCAAGTTATGATTTTGTGAATACATGTTCATGAAACTTGGAAACTTAGTGAAATTTTGCCCTAGTTTAGGCAGGATTTTGACCTATCTTCATGGAAATTTTTCACATAGTTCCAAGAGGAATTTTCAAAAATGTCCAACATAGAGGTTTTATAGGATTTTAAAAGATTTCCAAAATGTCCAAGAACTCATTGATTTCATGCTTGAGCTAAGATAATCGAAGGCAAGAAGTTAGGGTTTCAAACTTGTTTTTCAAGTCACTTTCATGATGAACATTTGATCCAATCCACACCCATGCTGCATGAATCTTACTTTACAGGCTGCTAACCTCTAAATATATCCATAATCATAAGATTACACAACTATTTGAGCTATGATCCAAGTGTTTGAGTCATTGTCCAAGTGATTATTCCATTAATGGAACAAAGTTCACACTTCCATTTTGGAAAAGTGACTTTAATCACAAAGTCAATGCATAGAGCTCCTAAATTGTTTAATATGAACACAAGCAATGTCAAAGGAAAAAGAAACATGTCTATAGCTTCCCATAAACTCAGGCCATGCTTGTACTATGCCTTGAAACCATGTTTTCCACTTTTCTTCAAAATCAAGTAACATAGCCATAACTCTATATCTCACAGTTCTGTCAACCTCAAGTCCTCTAACCTTTTTCATATAACTATACAAGTTATTTGCAAGCTAACACACGATTAAAAACACTCCTAAACTCCATGAAAACTCAGATTGCACAAAAAACTCCATTGTTGTGCAGAACCTGACCACAAACTCCCATCTCTCAAACCACTCGTGTGTTTCTTCTCCAAATCATCTCAAAAGCTTCCTTACTTCAAATACAACTCATCCCAATACATGTTTTCAAACTGGAACTCCATTTCCACTATCTTCCATAACCAAAAACAGAGCATTGCAGTTGGACTTCTCCAGGCCATTTCAGCCACTCTCAACTCAAGCTAAGCATTGTACTGCATTAGCTTCTTAGAGACTCAAGGAAGCTAACCTGATCATTGCAGAATCTTGAATCAAGCTCAAACTCATTTCACGATGTCCAGTTTTGATTTTTGCGAATGGATGAGAAATGAATAAGTTACAGGTCCTTTGGTTGGAGGTTGAAGATGAAGTTCATTCAGGGAAAAACTTATGTTACATATTTATTGTTTTGTTTAAGTTAACGGATGTATCACCACCCCAGTGGTTAAAGCGTGCGCCTGTCACCTTAGGGACCTGGGTTCGAGCCCCAGTGGTATCCTTTTGGTTCTTTTTCATATTTTTGTTTGAAAATAGGCGCTGGGCTCCCTGTTGTTGGGCCTGGCATTTTTGTTTGTTTCACACTCCCTATTTCATTTTCATACATCCTGACCCATTTTATTTTCTTCTTTTTCTTACTTCACTTATTTATTTTATTTTAATATATTTTACTTAATACAAAAAACCATAAAAAATCATTAAAAAATAGATTTAGGCTTTTATTTAATTAAATTAATTTTTGACATAAAAATAAGTTTATTTTAATCATTCTTTATTTTGTTTATTAATTAGTTTATAAATTAATTAGAAATTAGATTTTGATTATTTTCTTTTATTATATAAAAAATTCTTTTTAAACCAAAAAGACACAAACATATTTTCTTAAACAAATTTAATTCTTTTCTTAAATGAATTAGTAATTAGACTTAGGTTTAATTTATTTTCTTTTAATTAAAAATTAGCTTAGAACTTAGGTTTTCTTTTAGTTAATTAATTTTTATACTAATTTAATTTAACTAAAACTTTTCACAAGCAAAACCCTAAAAAACTTGTTTTCTTTTACTAACTTAATTTTAATTTTCTTATTTTAGTTAATTATTTCTTTTAGTTAATTGGGTTAAAACCCTTTTGTGAAAATCAAACAAAATTCATTTCTTTTTCTATTTTGCATTTGTACATTATTTTTCAATCATTGTACATTTATTCAATATGGTTGTAATGGTTAATTAGATTTAATTTTCTTGCAAAATCCCCATTTGTAAATTTGTATACCGCCCTCCCCTAATGATGTAATAGCTTAGTATTTTTACTTTTCGCAATTTATCGCTTTATATAAATGCTAGTAATTAGGGTTTGTATGGAAAGATAAAATCATCAAGTTAGCAAACCCTAATTCAAGACAAAACAATGCATGTAAATCAACACACTTGCACACTTGCACCCTTAGGGTAATTCCACTTTGTTGCCTTACAAAAATGGCCATGTTATGCATGTGGGATATCTTATCAAAAAGAAATTAAATACAAGATCATAATCCCTCGATAACGCTATCAATGTTGCCTTTCAAAAATGATCTTAGTCCCTCAAAGAAAATTGCTAAGATGTTTCACAACATTGCTATCAGGGCTATACGATGACCCACGCTCGTCCCTATACATCCAAAGATAAGGCTTCTTACCAAATCAATGGTAAGATAGAAATATCAAAGGAAGGAAGAAATGAACAAAAGACTTTTGAGTAGGTAGATTGTTCCTAGTTGCTTGCTCAATTTCAAATCACACTATTGCTTATTTTCAAGACAAACACCAAAAACACTTTCAAAACATTTTCCAAACTTGAAACATTTTCAAAAGCTCAACACTTTGTGTACATTCTTACGAACGAGAACTATTAAAAAGTTTTCCTAAACGAAGGCTTCTTTTCAAAATACTTTCAAAAACCACACAAAGCATATTTTCAAACAAAAGCAAGTGATCTAGCAAGCAACTAAGAGCCCATAGATAACTATGGATGAAAAGGGTGCTAACACCTTCCCTTTTCATAATCTACCCCACGAACTCAAGAAACAATCTCAAAGGTCTTTCCTGTTCTTTTCAGCCTTTTCTTTTGGATAAAAGAAAAGTCGGTGGCGACTCTTGCTAACCGCAACATTTATGATAAAATGCAAAACACACAAGTCAGTTCTCCCACCATATCACACCCTCTTTGTCAAAGAAGAAGAAGGGAAGATTATGATTGCTCACATATTTGTTGATGATATTGTATTTGGAGGGATGTCAAATGAGATGGTGGAACATTTTGTCAAGCAAATGCAGTCTGAATTTGAAATGAGTCTTGTTGGAGAATTAACCTATTTTCTTGGTCTGCAAGTTAAACAAATGGAAGCCTCCATATTTTTATCTCAGAGCAAGTATGCCAAGAATATAATGAATAGGTTTGGGATGGAGATTTCTAGTCATAAAAGAACCCCTGCTCCCATACATCTAAAGCTGACTAAAGATGAAAAAGGAGTAAGTGTAGATTAAAGTCTCTACAGAAGCATGATAGGAAGCCTTCTATATCTCACAGCTAGTAGACCAGACATTGCATTTGTTGTAGGGGTGTGTGCAAGATATCAATCTGATCCCAAAGTTAGCCATGCCAACCATGTGAAGAAGATTCTTAAATATGTGAATGGGACAAGTGATTATGGTATGCTGTACTCTCATGGATCAAATTTTGCCTTAACTGGTTTTTGTGATGCTGATTGGGCAGGAAGTACTAATCATAGAAAGAGTACATCAGGAGGATGCTTCTTTCTGGGAAATAATCTCATATCTTAGTTCATAAAGAAGCAAAATTGTGTGTCTCTGTCCACTGCTGAGGCTGAGTACATTACTGCAGAAAGCAGTTGTTCTTAATTGGTTTGGATGAAACAAATGTTATCAAAATACAATGTCAAACAAGATGCCATGACATTATTCTGTGACAATTTAAGTTCCATAAACATATCAAAGAATCCCATTCAACACAGCAGGACCAAGCATATTGACATTCGTCATCACTTCATAAGAGATCTTGTTGCAGAAAAGATTGTTTCCTTAGAACATGTAGCCACTGAATTGCAACTGGCTGACATCTTCACAAAAGCTTTAGATGATAATCAATTTGAGAATTTAAGGGGGAAATTAGGGATATGTTTATATGAGGGTTTGTAGCAATTAAAAGTGTGTGGGAATATCATTAGTGATATTATGTTATTTGTGTTTCCAACAAATAAGCTTTAGAAAACAATCATTACAAGACTGCCTCAAATTGTTTCCCACACGCCACTACATTTCTTCTCTCTACTCTCACAAACTCTTCATTCTCCTCAACAGAAGAAGAACCCTTTTCATTCCTCATCTCCTTGCTAGAAATTTTTCAAACATGTCTCAACATCATACATCATCTTCCTCAAAATCTGCAAATGAGAATCTTTCTCTTGACAAAGTACTAGATGTTACTCCTTTATCAACAATCCCTCTGCTTGAGAAAAAGGTCAAGAAACCTAAATAATCACCAGCTAAGAAATCTAAAGATGACAAAGGTAACCCTTCTACTGTTACTAACAACAGGACTGAAGAAGAAATAGTCAATGTTGATAGAAGCATCAGAAGGCTTATGGACAGGGTTTTAAATGAAGGCTTTGTTGTGCCTGGGATCTCTACTCCCCTTGCTCGCATGCCTCCTCCTGCTGACAAAGGAAGTAATCCTAAAAATGATACTGCTGAATCATCCAAGAATGATGTTGTTGTTAGCAAACTTGAGAAGCTTGCTACCTCTTCCCTAAAAGATGTGGAAGAAGAAAATGTTGATCAAGATGTTGATGAAAATGTTGAACAAAATGTTGAAGAAAACTCTCCTTCTAAAGAAGATACTGCTGCCTCCAAAGATGGAGAAGGTCACAATGTTGTGAGTGTAGTCAATGTTGAAGAGTTGTCTGACAATGAGTTCATCACTAATGTTGTACCTGGTATTGCTAGAAGGCTATAAAGTCTAGGAGAGTGAAATATTCAAGTATTGTAAGTACGAAGTGCGCCTAAGAGGGGGGGGGGGGGGGTGAATTAGGTACTTTAAAAAATTCTGGTTTTAGTGATGATGGATATTATTTTTCTAGATTATGGTGAGTTTATGAAAGAGTAAAGTGCAGAAAAATAAAGAGACACAAGCGATATATCCTGGTTTCCCTCATAGTCCAAGAGTACTCCTGTCCCCTTTCAACATGAAAGAGATTTCCTTATTATGGCAAACTTAAACAAGAACTACCCAAAACCAAGAACAATCCTCTTGGACCAAGAACAATCCTCTTGGATTTTCACTATGTCAACAATGAGAATAATCCTCTCAAAGTGACTTCACTTGTATCCAACAATCCTGGAAAGACGATATTTATAAAACCACTTAAACTTATTTCCAACAATTCTGAAAAATAAGCAAGTATATAGCAATATTTGATTTGAGTGAGTTTGAGTAGCAATGATAACTTTGAGTGATTTAATCAATGAATTGATCTTCTCTTCCAATGATAATAGTATACAATGACTCAAGATATATAATGCTCAAAGTTTTCTGGTTAACAATATGTGAAAGTGTGCATAAAACTTGTGTATGAAAATGTATAGAAGCTTGAGTTTGATTTTTGAAAACTCAGAAAATATAATTGGAAAAGATGTTGAAATGATTTTGAAAATGAGTATTTATATGTTCATAGAACCTTTTTGAAACATCATAAAGTTCTGTAAATTAATCATGAACAATTTCCAAGATTGAGTGAAAGGTTTCCATGAAATGGTGTTATGAACAGGCATGTGCAAAGCTGCTGTTTTTCAAAATCGTGCAGCATGCAATCGATTGCACCCTTTGTGTAAATCGATTGAACGGGGTTTCAACAACTAGAATTTCAAAAGTTTTGAGTGTGCAATCGATTGCACAAGAGTGTAAATCGATTGCATGTGAAGTCAGTAGCAAAAATTGATTGAGTGTAATCAATTGCATAAACATGCAAATCGATAGAAACAGTAGCAAAAGATTTGAAAAATTGAAGCATGCAATTGATTGCACTAATATGCAAATCGATTGCACTCAAGTAAAAAATGATCTTTAGCTTAGAAAAACTTGAGTAAAGGTTTGGACAATATAAAATATTTCTTTTTACGATTGAGCATCTATGTCTTAAGTTCAAAGTAAGTATTATCATTATACCTTGAAATTTTGTTAAGTGCTTGAACTGAAGACTTTATTCATAGATGCTTTTAGCTGAGTCAAAAATCTTTGCCTTCTTTGTCAATCATGGTTTGTCTTCATCAAAACAAAAGTTCATTTGAGAAGCTTGCTTTTACATTCTCCCCCTTTTTGATGATGACAAACGATCTTGCTTGATGCATTGTAATTTCCGGAAAGAGCTTCTCCCCCTAAGATGCACAACTTCCCCTTTGTATGAGAAGGTTGGAATCCTTTAAATTTGTTCATCTTGGTTGAAGAGTACCTTAAAAATTTAAGACAAGGAAATATACAAGCATAAAGTACCACATCCTTCTCCCCCTTTGACATTATCAAAAAGAAGGGAAAGATGCAAAAAAAAGAGATAGTAATAAAGCAATATTGAAGGGAAAACTTAATTAATCATGCATCAAAAATATTCTAACGATTATAAATAAATTTAACAACAAACAAGACGTAGAATAACAGAACAAGGACATAACAGAAAATAGTAGACATAATAAAGTTGGACATAACTTTATGGTTGATTCATGTCCCGGTTGTTATAGAACCAAGATCCTTGATTTGGAAATTGTTGTTGTAGAGGAGGTTCTGTGTAATGTTGTGGAGGTGCAGCTAGATTATTTGGGTCATATGGTGGAATGTGAAGATGAGAGTAAAGGTAAGAGAATTGTTGATTCACATCTGTACGGAAGTTATTAATCCGGGTTGTTGTAGAATCTTTGATAGCATTCCATTGGTTATTGATGTTGGTATTCATGGAAGCAAATTGTTGAGACATGAAATCCATAAGATCTTGATTGCTTGGACCAGAGGGAGCAGTAGGTGGAGGAGGTACAACTTCACCACCTTCAACTTCTTGATCGTTCCCTTCATCACCAACCACATCTTCACCAATGTAAGTTATAGTTTTTGTTTCTGGATTATAATGAACATCGACTCTTGAGTCAACATTCTTGATTGAAATCTTATGCAGATTTGGATCTGTGATCGGTGGATCTGGAACTGACTGTTTAACGCTGGTTCGCGAAATGTCGCGGTAAGCAAGAGTCGCCACCGTCTTTTATTTTATCCAACATGGACAGGACAAAAGCACAGCAAAATTCCTTATGAGATAGTTTCTCGGTTCGGGAGGTAGATTTATAGAAAGGGAAGGTATTAGCACCCTTTCTATCCATGGTTATCCATGGGCTCTTAGATACTTGCTCATTTGTGTTTTCAAAATGGTTTGTTTGCTTTTCAAAGTGAGTGGGCTTGAAAAAGTTTCGTTTAAAAATTTCAGATCGACTCTTGTATCAGTCCTCAAGAGTGTTTGAAAAATCGTTTTGAAAGCTTTTTGAAGAGTGTCGGTGTGAAGAGAAGTTTTTGATTTGTTTTGAATTAGAGGAAGTATCTATGAGTCATCTACCTACCCTAAGGAATTAGGCTGTGTAAATGTCCTTAAGGTAGTGCCATCCCACCATTGAGAGATAGGTAGCACCACCGTTGGAGGTGTTCGGGTCAATTCGTTTTTTAGGGACAGTGTGGTCACTAGAGCAACAATAGGACACCCTAGAAGCTACCCTTATGCCATGTTCATGGACATAAGGACTTACTAAAACGTCCTATACTCGACGACCACGTTTCGAGGGGCAAGGCAACAATGAGGCGTACCCTAGAAGTGGTGTGTGCATTGTGTGTTGTTTTCAGTTTATGTTATCTTTGATCAGGCATTGAGGTGAGCTACGCTTATTTTTTAATTAGCATGCATTCTTTCATACAAGTTAACAGTAAAAAAGGGGTGCGGAAAGTAAATTGCGGAAAACGTAAATCCTACGCTATTACAAGGCGCGGGTCTATACATCGCCAAATCTTTACAAAGACCCGTTTTAAGTAAATAAGTGCGGAAAATAAAATATAAAAAAAACAGTAAAAGGTCCTATTTACTATTACATATCCGGAGCAATTACATAATAATCGAACAAATTAAATACGCGCGAATAAAGAAAAGGGAATTAATTTTTTTTGGTCTTTTTTTGGTAATTAAATGAAATTGAAAACTAATTAATTATTTTAATTACAAGAAAATATTTTTTGATTTTTTTATATATTTTTTATGAAATAAAATATAAATAAAAAGAAACAAAGTTAAAGATTAACCTAAATCTAAATCTATTTTAATTATTAAAAGGAATGTTAAAATGGCCTAATTAACAACTAATTCAATTATGATTTATTTACAAAATAAAAATAATAATAAAAGTGTTAATTATATTTTTTTGTTTTTTTATGAAAATGATTAATTAAATTAATTACTAATAACAAATAAAATAAAAGGGGTTAGAAATTAAATTAAAGAAATAAAATGAAAAGAAAGAAAAATGAACCCAAATGGAGGGGGTGCTGGGCCAACATGGGGGTGAAATGCTGAATCTGGGCCCATTAAGACAAAGGCCTCGTTGACCTTTCTGCTTGTGTGTGCATCCATTGACTGAAGCATATGGTAAGCTCCTTTTGTGGCCTTTGGATATGCCTTGAAGACACCTGGCTTGTTGGATCTGTGAGGCCTATGATGAACCTCCCTTGGGGCGCTGCACAGGAAAGTCAAATGAAAAATAATATGGGAATTGTGAGGGGACCTGGGAATCGAACCCAGGTCCCAGCGTTTACCAAACGGAAGCCTTGCCAGTTGAGCTATTTGCGCGTTTTGGATATAGAATGGAAAACAAATAATATAACATAAAACAAGAATTAGTGATGTGAAACAAAAAAAAGGCGCTGAAACTTTGAATGCCCCAATCATCATGAGCCACATCCACCTTCTTCTCCGTTTGTCCCTGTAAAATAAATAAATAGCGGGGGTTTTAAACCCCCCCAAAACACAACCTGCAAAAAATAGTGAACAGCTCATGCTTGCACATAAATTGAGCGCGAGGTCATGGTTATGTCCGTTTGGATATCACGAATTCAACCATGGCAGTTTGATGTCCCAATTTTACAGTATGGGGAAATCCCCAATTTGAAGCTTGAAAAACCCTAAAAAGTTTCAATGGTGAATCATGCTATAATGCATTAGAATGCAATTGAATCATCCTATTAGCTTCAAAAAGCCTCTAGCAACACAAAACAACAAAGAAAATGGGTTAAATGCTTATGAAACGTGATATATGATTTTGAAAAATGAAGCAAACCGAAAGAGGTCTATGGCACGATTTCTTGAATGATTGTGCTTGGTTCTGATTACCAAAGCTTCCTAGGGATGCCAGGAATATGTTTGGATTGGAATGGAGGCTTGAGAGGCACTGCAACTAGGTTTTCAGATTTGCTTTTTTGCTTGAAAATTTGAAAATGCGTTTGGCCGTTTGGGAGCTTCTTAGGTCGTGAAATCACTTGTGTTAGCTTGCACATGTATTATGTAATGAGTTTTGATCAGAATTAAAGCCAATAATGCAATGCATTCATGCTTGGGATTTTCCATAAACTCCATTGAAGCACTTTCCATTTTTGAGCCAAAATTTGAATTCTTGCTTCATTTAGGCCCTTGCACGAAATTGGAATGGTCATGATGGTGATTCAAAGTTATTCAACACAAAATATTCCCTCTTATTAATTTTCTTGATTTTTATTTGATTTTAAAAGATTTAAAATGAATTAGATCAAATAAAATTAAATAAAAATGGAAAAATTAATTTTAAATCTTGAAATAATTTGTGGGACACGTGGGAAGCATGGCCAAGCTGAAACAAGTGGAAAAAGTGGGCCCCTTTTGTCAAAAATGAAATTTCAAGGATAATTGATTTTGGCCATTTCACAAAAATTTCCCAACTTCTCCAATGCATATCTTGCTCAATTTTGAAGTTATGAACATGTTCTTAGACATTTTGGAAAGGTCTTGAAGTCCTCTAACCAATGTCTTTGGTCCCATGTCATTTTGATTTACCAATCTCAAGTTATGGTCTTTGACTTAAAGTCTCTTTTTGTTGACTTTTGAAAATGACCTATAATGTTGAAATTGATAACTTTTTGTGAGAGCATTTCTTGGACTTGGAATGTGAAGATGAGTTGTAGGAAATGTCCTCCCCTTCAAGATGAGCATTGGATGGGATTTTTCTGATGAACCATGAAAAAGTTATGCCTTGGTCAGGTTACAGATGACTTTTCAGCTGTCCAAAAATAGAAACTTTTGCATCTTGAGTCTTTTTGAGCCATACTTGTGAAATCATGGTCAAGACTTGACCAAATGATGATTGTGGCTTCAAAATGAGATGTTGACCAAAAATTTTGACTTTTGACTGCCAAATGACCATTTTCCCCCTGCAGTTGACTGTGGAGCAATTAGGGTTTTTGACTGTGCAACTTGACCTTGTGAGCCTTGAAACTTGACATGTAGGTGCTTGACAATGTGTATGAGTATATGGGACTTGATTGGACCCTTGAAAACCTCAACTTCCCTGCAGGAACCAAAACCCTAATTTGACTGGCTTAGGAGGATGGTTGACTGTGTAGCCTTTGAGTAGACTTTGAACCATTTGAGGTGATGCTTGTCAAAAACTTTGAAGATTTATGGGAGGGCAAATTTTGGGGTACAACAGTTGCCCCTGTTCAATCTTCTTAGACCTGAGGATGTAGATTGGCGTGTGTGCCTTTCGTGATCCGAAGGTGGAAGATGATTGAACACTAGAGTGCCCAGAAATTTGCACTCACATAGTTGAGTATCGGCAGTGTGACAGCGGGAATGGGCTTACAGATGCCATTTGGAGAGATGGTGGATAGGAGGATGGGCTTATAGATGCCATCTGGAGATGTGACAGAACCTTGTCGGGAATGGGCTTATAGATGCCATTTGGAACTGTGATGGATAATTGTGGAGATGGGCTTATAGATGCCATTGGGAGGTGTCGATCGCGTAAGAGATTCCTTAGTGAGAACTTGCGTACCTGAGAAAGAAAGAAAATTACCTGGTCTGTTACAGGAGTTGATCTTCAAACTCTTTATGTAGACGTGCCCTGGCTGGATACAGGTATCAAATCTTTAAACTCTTCAGACGTGCCCTGGCAGGATACAGGAATCGAGTCCGGTAATGTAGTCGTCAACAGATACACCCTGGCAAGATACAGGAATCGGATCTTCGAACTCTTCAGACGTGCCCTGGCAGGATACAGGAATCGAGTCTGGTAATGTAGTCGTCAACAGATACACCCTGGCAAGATACAAGAATCGGATCTTCGAACTCTTCAGACGTGCCCTGGTAAGATACAGGAATCGAGTCTGGTAATGTAGTCGTCAACAGATACACCCTGGCAAGATACAGGAATCGGATCTTCGAACTCTTCAGACGTGCCCTGGCAAGATACAGGAATCGAGTCTGGTACTATAGTCGTCAACAGATACACCCTGGCAAGATACAGGAATCGGATCCTCAAACTCTTCAGACGTGCCCTGGAAGGATACATGAATCGAGTCTGGTAATGTAGTCGTCAACAGATACACCCTGGCAAGATACAGGAATCAGATCTTCGAACTCTTCAGACGTGCCCTGGCGAGATACAGGAATCGAGTCTGGTAATGTAGTCGTCAACAGATACCCCCTGGAAAGATACAGGAATCGGATCTTCGAACTCTTCAGACGTGCCCTGGCAGGATACAGGAATCGAGTCTGGTAATGTAGTCGTCAACAGATACCCCCTGGCAAGATACATGAATCGGATCTTCGAACTCTTCAGACGTGCCCTGGCAAGATACAGGAATCGAGTCTGGTACTGTAGTCGTCAACAGATACACCCTGGAAAGATACAGGAATCGGATCTTTAGTTGCGACAATTGATAGCAATTATCTTTGTATTGATCTTTGTCCTGAAAAGACAAAACGTTAATCGTATGCAATATCATGATGTATGACATGCGTGATTGTGATACGGTGGGAGAACTGACTAGTGTTTTGCGTTCGTATTTGCACTTGTGCGGTTGAGCAAGAGTCGCCACCGACTTTTTATTTTATCCTAAAGGAAAGGTTAAAAAAGCACAGCAAAAACCTTTTGAGATATTTCGTGGGTTCGGGGGGTAGATTATGAAAAGGGAAGGTATTAGCACCCTTTTCATCCATGGTTATCCATGGGCTCTTAGTTACTTGGTTTTTTAGATCACTTGCCTTGTTTTTTCGATTGCTTGAAAATGGTGTGTGTGTGGGTGCTTTTTTGAAAATGTTTTGGAAAAAGATGCCTTGTCTTAGGCAACTAATGTATTTGACTCGTGATTGAGTGTTTTACAAAAGTGTGGATCTTTTTGAAAAGATGTTTCAAATGTTTTTTGAGAGTTTGTTTGAAAGTGTTGTGGATTGTGGTTTTTGAAAAGAAGGCAAGTGTTTTTGCAAATGGATCTCAAGTAACTAAGAGTTTTGTCTACCCTATTGTACTCAAAGGTTTTTTGTCATGTTTTAACCCCTTTTAACAATTTTTTTCTACCATTGAAATTGGCAGACAATCTTGCGTTTAGGAAGTTTATTCGGGACGGGCGCGGGTCATCGTATGGACCATGAATGCAATGATGCCAAGTGTCTTTGGCAATTTGCTTTGAAGGGACTATGATCATTCCGTTTAGGCAACACTTTGAGACTTATGATCATTTGATTTTGTTTTGCCAAAGATACTCGACGTGCAAGCATGGCCCGTTTTGGAAGGCAACATGTGGGATTACCCTAGAGGGTGCAAGTGTGATTGTGTATTGATTACATGTATTTGTCTTGTATTAGGTTATCTAGCGTTTGATTTTATGTACATGCAAACCCTAGGTCTAACCATGGTATAATTGGAAAACTGTAAATTGCGAAAATGTAAAATCTACGCTATTACAAAATAGTATCCGGGAGTGGGGGTATAAATGTACAAAAGGGGATGAGACTTATAGTATCCAATAAGTTACAACCAAATCGAATGTGCGATCAAATGTAAATATCGAATATACAAATATAAGATAAACTAATGTATAGGAGCAATATGAATGGATTTGTGTAAGTGTAAGTGTGAGATGTATATGTATTGTGTGTAATTATTTACAGGCGCGACATGTGAAATTGAAGCGTATTAGGGTTTTTTGACCTAAAGAAATGTTTACTTAGTCTTTGATTTTGTATTTTTTTTTAATATGTACAGAAAAGAAACTGTTTTAATCGAATGTTCTTATTTTTAAATAAATTATGTATAAAATGTATCATGGTTTATCATATACAAAAAAAAGTATTTTAATCAAATGTTTATGAATTTTAATATTAGAAACAAAAATGTATTTTTATTATTATGTACAAAAAATATATTTTAATTAAAATGTTTTCAATTTTTGTTATATGATAAAAAAAAATGTATGATATGTACCAATTATATTAAAAATTTATGTACAAAGATATATTTTTTAATAAAAATCATGGATTAAATTAGAAGAAAGAAAAAGTATTTGTTTGTAAAAAGTATTTTAATAATGAAGAAAGTTTAACATTCTAATTTTTTATATTAACATATTGATGTATTATTGTATTATTTAACTACATTAGTATACAAAAGGGTTTTTTATTAGTGTAAAGAAGGAAATGAAATGAAGTTAGTATTATATAAAAAAAAAGTGGTTAATTGTAAAATATGCTAATTTGTGTTGTTAGGAATTAAATGGGCTTGGTGAGCAGAATGGGGCGAGGCCCATGTTGAACTTGAGACAAATTTTTAGGGTTAGGGATTTGTTTGTTCAGTGAGACGCGTTAGGGTTTGAACGGCGCCGCGTTCGTACGTTCGTTCATCATCGTCTTCTTCTGATCAGCTCCTCCGTCCAGCCACCAGTGTCGCTCCCAAAACCTCTCTTCCCTCCATGGCACGCGCTCTGTGTCCTTGATACAAGGTTCGTTTCAATGTTTATGTTCCTTTCTCTTTTACGAACTTGCGTGCGTTTCTGATTTGAATCTTACTTTTATCTTTTTACTATGGGATGAATGAGAAAAGAAGAGGGAGAGAGCTTACTACCTGGCCTTGGAGAAGGAGGAGAGACGGGGAAGTGGCGCTCAGGAGGCCGGAACGAGCGGAGGGAGCGTGACGAATCTTTGCTTCTTGATGACCCTGGTCAGGTTTTATGATGTTTTGTATTGGCCCTGAAAACCTGGTACTGATTTATACTCTTTCTTCTTCTCTCGTTGCCTTTACTGTCTTGAATTGGATGCCTTTGGAATGTGTTACTGCCCAGTGATGTATGTTTACTGAGGGCCTAGGTTGCCTTTGAAAATATTGTTTTCTTCTATGCCCCTGATGCTTTGAATTGTTGTTGCTGGACGAACTTTCTCTCTTCTTCTCTTGTGTTGCCCAGTGTTACCTTGAACTTGCCTCCCCTGTATGTTTGCTTAGAAATTTTGCTTACGTTGCCTCGAGTATTGGTTGTATGCTTGCGTATGTTGCACCCTATGATGAATATTCTGAGGGTTGAGTTTGCTTCAGAAAGAATTGTCTTTGAGGCTTGGATTTGTTTGGATATGCTTGATATTTTTGGTTATGCTGGCCTGTTATGCTTGGTTGGTAAATGGTTGTATATTTTCATTTTGACAGTATGTGGTGTTTTTGGTTTAAGGTTAGGCTTCAGTAGGTTTATGAGGTTTTTGGTGTTTAAGGCTTGGATAATGCAGGCAGCAGGTAAGCTTCAGGCTTGCTTCAGAGCTTTCAGGTTCTGGACAGGTTTTGTGCTTGGTTATGCAGGTTCTGAGTAGTTTTTGAGTTTGTATGTTTATGTGGGTTTCAAAACTTGAAGGCTTAATGCTTTGGTCGATTGTTGATTTGCTGTGACGGGTTTTTTGAAGGTTATGCCGGTTTCAGCTTTTTTGTATCCTTTTTTTTTGAACTGTGTTATATTGGCCTGGTTTGATCAGTTTGCAGGTTATATGTTTGACAGTATGGTGTTATGCTTCAGGTTTGAACTTTAGCAGATTTGACATATCAGGTTTTTGGATGATTTTGGTTCATGAAAAGGTTTAAGGCTTTTTTTTTTGTTTGCTGTATATTCTGTATGTTGGTATATGCAGGTTTCAGCTTTGTATCTTTCTTGCCTTTGGTAAAAAAAGTTCTGCTCTCTCCCCCTTGCTTGCTGAACTGTATTCTCTTTTTGTATATCTTTTTCTGTCTTCTGCCTCAGCCTAAAGCCTGCCTATGCTTACTTTATCTCTCTTCTCTTTCTCTCCATAGTACAGTTTAAAGAATTTTTAAATGTTTATGCTGTACTTTGTTCTGAAGGGGCCCCTTGGGAAATGATGATTTAGAGTTCAGTTGCTTGCATATAGGATTTTTCTGCATATATATCTCTTCTTTGACAGCTTTCTACACTTTGTGTTATCTTCCATATCTTTGCCAAATCTTTTTATTGGCAGCCTTGAGTAGACTTGTACTTTTGACAGTAAATTGCTCTTTTTGCTTTTGATAGAAAGTGGAATTGGATTTTCAGTTTGACTTGGATTTGAACTATGCAGTTTGAACTTTGGAATCTATGCATTTGACATTTTGCATTTATGAATAAAAATGAAATTCTTCCCTCTTTGTGAACCGGGAGAAATCCCGTGATTTGCAAAGAGGGTTAACTGATCCCAATCAGTGGCCCCTAATGATGAGCAAATTTTATCTGTCTTTTTTAATTCAACTGCTTTCTGACTTTCTCTTCTTCTTTTTGCAGATAAAAAATGGAGCACCGGAGCGAAGTGAAGAATGAAGAATTAGAAATAGGATAGAATTTTTTATTCTCAATTTAATTTTTGTACACTATTATTATTTTAAATACTTCGTAATAGATACTTGTATCCAAATAATAATAATTGTAACAACTATTAAATATGAAATAAAAATTCCATTGACATTTAATTCTTCTCAATTCCTTTTCTTTAATTGTTTACTTGTTATTTATAATTCCTTAAATTAAATAAAATGAAAGTTTAAATTTCAAATATTTAATTCTTAGAACCATAAATAATCAACTAAACCTTGTTGATCAAAATAAATGAATTCGACGTATCCATCATTCAAAGCAACGCACAGTCGAACACAAAAACTGATCAGACGCAATCCTCTTTTTCACTGATTCTTTGCCAAGCACTGTAATTCCAAACTGCACACATCCTTTGACTTGGTGAATTCAAACCAACTGCCCCCTCTTGCTGATTAAATCAAAACAATGCGAATTTAACCCGAATCTCGGAATAAACGGCAAAGTGCTGTGAAATTTTAGCCTTTCTGAGAATATGCCCATAAAACCCTTAATTCTTGATTAAATGCCAAATAACGCTCGCCTGATCAAAATTGAACCAAAAATCATCCAAAACCCTAAGCCAACTGTGAAACAATCCAGAGTCCTAAAAATCAGTAAAACCCTAATTTCGCTTGACTGTCAAGAAAAGTCCGTTTGTCCGATTCTTGAGCCAGTTTGAAAAGTCAGGAAAGGCTTGAAGCTGAGATTTCTTGGGGAAAAATGCGAGGGCAAATTTTGGGGTACAACAGTTGCCCCTGTTCAATCTTCTTGGACCTGAAGAGTTAGATTGGCAAGTTTGCCTTTCGCGACTTGAAGGTGAAAGGAGATTGGACACCAATGTGCCCAGAAAATTTGCACTCGGCGATATGATGGTGGAGGTGAATGGGCTTAAAGATGCCATTTGGTGATGGGCTTAAGGATGCCATCTGGTGCGATAAAATCTTGTCGGGGAATGGGCTTAGAGATGCCATTTGGTGATGGGCTTAAAGATGCCATCTGAGAATGGGCTTACAGATGCCATTCGGCGACTGCTGGTAGGAGGATGGGCTTATAGATGCCATCTGGACATGTTGAACTGTATGTCAATGGTGAGTGGGCAAGTATCAGAAAGCCACCCATGTTTCGGAACATCTCTGAATCGGGGTCTGAACAAGCAACAGATTGACGTCCATATCTGGAGAATCTGTAAGCTATCTGAGATTGAATAAGCAATAGAGCAGCATCCGTTGTTGGGACGTGTCCGTAAACTATTTTCAAAAATTGTGAAGAGTCTGAACAAGTTGGTAGATTGACATCCGTTGTTGGGAAGAATCCGTAAACTATTTTCAGAAATTGTGAAGAGTCTGAACAAGTTGGTAGATTGACATCCGTTGGTGTTGGGAAGAATCTGTAAACTATTTCAGAAGTTAAGCAGAGTCTGAACAAGTCGGTAGATTGGCATCCGTTGTAGGGAAGAACTTGTAAACTATTTTCAGAAGTTGAGAAGTTGAAGAGGAACCGGTGTAGGGTTTCTTGATGATGCATCTGAATGAATCTGGAATAAGTATCAGAATGTCGCCGTGTCCGGGTCACATCTGAACTATTTCTGGATGAATCTTGGGAGTTGATCTGTGTCTGTCGACTGATCTTACCTGAAAAGGCAAAGGGTTAGTTGTATGCAATGTTATGATGCATGATGCAACGTACGTGACATCAATGTTTATGACATGAATGCGATGAATGCGCATGTAAGCTGATGAGCTAATCTTGCCGAGGATACATGAATCTGAGATGGCTGAAGATAAAAGCATCTTGACTGCTGCCGGGGAAAATAAATCCTTGGCTGTCGCTGGGGAAGAGAATTCCTGATGACCTCTACTGGGGGGTTCCAATCTAGTAGACTCATGCTGGGGAGGTCAGATTTGAGAATCTTCGGCTTGATGGGAAGTAACCCTGGCGACTTCACTGGGGAACTCAAGATTTTCCCTCTCCAAAACTCTGTGGGGAGAAGGTTCAATGGTCTGGCTCCGCTGGGGACAGGTTTGAAATTTTAGATCTGCTGGGGATACTGAAACTTAAACTCTGAGGGGAATTGAATTCCGGAGGATTCTCTGGCTGGGGATTTGCAAAGATAAGTTACTGCTGGGGAATTGTGACGAACTCCGCTGGGGATAGGAAGAATCTTCTGATTGCTGTAGGTGTTGGTCTGGGATAAGTTAATGAATGTCGCCATCTCTGGGTCACATCTTGAACTATATCTAGAAGCAACTCTGAATAAGTTATAGAATGTCGCCATGTCTGGGTCACATCTTGAACTATATCTGGAAAGTCTGAATGAGTTATAGAATGTCGCCATGTCCGGGTCACATCTTGAACTATATCTGGAATGAAATTCTGAATGAGTTGCAGAATGTCGCCAAATCTTGGGTCACATCTGAACTATATCTGGAAAGTCTGAATGAGTTATAGAATGTCGCCATGTCTGGGTCATATCTTGAACTATATCTGGAAAGTCTGAATGAGTTGCAGAATGTCGCCAAATCTTGGGTCACATCTTGAACTATATCTGGAAAGTCTGAATGAGTTATAGAATGTCGCCATGTCTGGGTCACATCTTGAACTATATCTGGAAAGTCTGAATGAGTTATAGAATGTCGCCATGTCTGGGTCACATCTTGAACTATATCTGGAAAGTCTGAATGAGTTATAGAATGTCGCCATGTCTGGGTCACATCTTGAACTATATCTGGAAAGTCTGAATGAGTTATAGAATGTCGCCATGTCTGGGTCACATCTTGAACTATATCTGGAAAGTCTGAATGAGTTATAGAATGTCGCCATGTCTGGGTCACATCTTGAACTATATCTGGAATGAAATTCTGAATGAGTTGCAGAATGTCACCAAATCTTGGGTCACATCTGAACTATATCTGGAAAGTCTGAATGAGTTATAGAATGTCTCCATGTCTGGGTCACATCTTGAACTATATCTGGAATGAAATTCTGAATGAGTTGCAGAATGTCGCCAAATCTTGGGTCACATCTTGAACTATATCTGGAAAGTCTGAATGAGTTATAGAATGTCGCCATGTCTGGGTCACATCTTGAACTATATCTGGAAAGTCTGAATGAGTTATAGAATGTCGCCATGTCTGGGTCACATCTTGAACTATATCTGGAATGAAATTCTGAATGAGTTGCAGAATGTCGCCAAATCTTGGGTCACATCTGAACTATATCTTGCTTTTGAGGTGATAAGGAAATTGTTGAACACTTTTGACATTCGAATGCCCCAAGTGGTGATGAAGGAGTTTTGAATCAGATTACTCTGCATATTGAGAGATTTCTTGAAATCTTGACTGGACTGCCCCAGGTTAACTGAACTTTAAACGATCTGTTGGACCTTGACTGGATTGCCCCAGGTTAATTGAATTGTGACATGCCATGCCCCTTGTTGATAGGGGATTTGATGGAAGTGTTATCCTCTTGAAGTGATTTTGACTTACTGAGAGAGTTTTCGTTCCTTCGAACATTCGCTGTATGAATTTCCTCATTGTCAAACAAAAAGGTCAAATGCAGACAGTGATATTCGAATAATGCAAAGTTTATGTTTGTCTCGAAGTTTTGAAAAATGCGTTTTTAGCAGAAAACTTTTTATAAGACAAATCAACACGAGATTTAAAGCAAAGCCCTACAGGAGTCAGGATACCTTTTGTAACAGTATGCTTTCGAACTAACCCATGCTTCAATTAGGACTTTTGAAGGGTTGTAACGTGGCCTGGTTCACGGTTTAAGAAACAAAGGATAAAGGCTCAAAGTATATTTGTACCCACCCTCTCTTCGTGATGTTCTTCAACCTAAGCTCAGTTAATTGTGCGTCACACTCTGTTTTGAGTTTGGAACGACTTTTGGGCGATGGTTCACCAGTTTGAATTTGGGAGACAGTCATCATCTCCTTTTTCTTTTCCAACACTTTTCATGTTGTTGAGGATTTTGTAATGACCTCACTATTTTGATTTTGATTTGTTATCCCTAACTTTTGCCTGACTGTTACCGTTTTCCGGGATTACTGTCAGCGGGATGCCCCAGCTTTCTTAAGCCTCCTTTATAGGTTTTGGCTCAGTGGGCTTTTTCTCTTTTGAGAGATTGACTGTCTATATGATAGGGAACCAACCTTGTCTTTTGATTCCAAAGGAACGCTTTTTTTTTTTTGACGTCGTTCGTTGTATTGTGAACTGAGAGTTTGCGATTTCAATGCGCGTTTCTCTTGAATTAACTGAGATACTACCCTGCCCCAGGTTTATATCAAAGGTTTCGATTGTTTAGAACAGAGAACTCCTACTTCTTTGGCTCGAAGGGGTTGACTAGGGATTAACTTCCTTATAACTCCAGTGTTTGGGAATTGAAAGAAATGCCTGTACATCATCAGCACGGTTCGTTCAAAAGCATACTGTATAAGATCATGGTATTGTTTCGTCATCCTCCCTCTAAAGGCTTACAACTTTTTATCAAGAGTCAAATATCATAAAGAAAAGCATAAGAGTAGTGAAACGAATGGATGAATTCAAGACAAACATATGCAATGCATTAGTGAAAACAGAGTTTAACATCAATAGATAATTGTTTGACAGCAAAAGAAATTACAACTTCGAAAATTCAAAAAGAAGCAAAAAGTCTTTCAGTTTGAGCTTCGTCACTTCAAGTGGAGAACCCTTTAACGGAAGATCTTCATCTCACCGTCTGGCATGAATTCCAGCATCCCAATGTCAATCAGGTCTTGAATCTTGTTTTTCAAGGCCCAACAGTCGTTGGTGTCGTGTCCCGGGCTGTAGGAGTGGTAAACACAGAATGCGTCGGGATGATAGTTAGGAGAGAAGGTATTGAGCTTCTGAGGAGGGTCCTTTACGGTGAGCAAATTGACCTCCAACAGGCGCTTCAGTATAAAGAATGATGGTATTTCAGTCTCCGTAAACTGTCTTCCCGACTTTTCTTGCTTACGTCGACTGCCCCGTTGACGCTTGCGAGGTTGTTGATGGGCTTGTGACCCTGAAGCTAGCAAAGGAGCTTTCCCTTTGTCTTCTTGAGTGGATGGAGGCTGAGCGGTGACTTGCTCTTCAACCTCAGATGTTTGCCCCAATTGGTTGTTTGGAAGCAGTTGGCGGACAAGAACTCTGAGTTCCTCTTGTCTTTGAGATAGGTCTTGGATGAGAGCCATCTGGCCCACCAACTGTCCCATCATTTGGGTCCTCAGTGTTGTCAGATCAAACTGCAGCTCCGCAATCTGATCACTCCTGGAATTGTTGGAATTCCCCAAGCCTTTGGTGAGGAGAGCTTTCATCTCTTCTTGCCCCAGAGACAAGTTCAGGAACATCTCCTGCAGCTGAGCAGTCTGGTCTTGGATGTCTTTGACAGACCTTTCTAGAGCCATCTCTTGCTGAAATAAACAGCAGGAGAGTAAGGAAACCTGAAAAAGGAAAGATTGTCAAAATGAAATGCATGATATGTGGATGCATGCTTTCAAGGATCTCTTGGGGTAAACACAAGAAAATGTTAGAGGTTGAACTCTGCTCTTGGATTGGAGATCTCTGCACCGGTGGACGTCCTTCCACGAGAATCAAGCTCACCATGTCGAGTGGGTCATAGCCACTGATTCAAGTTGTCGTTCTTGAACTTTTGATTGGAGAGCTTTGTATCGGCGGATGTCTTTTCACGAGAACCAAGCTCACCATGTCGAGTGGGTCATAGCCACTGATTCAAGTTGTCGTTCTTGAACTTTTGATTGGAGAGCTTTGTATCGGCGGATGTCTTTTCACGAGAACCAAGCTCACCATGTCGAGTGGGTCATAGCCACTGATTCAAGTTGTTGTACTTAAACTTTTGATTGGAGAGCTTTGTGTCGGTGGATGTCTTTCCACGAGAATCAAGCTCACCATGTCGAGTTGGTCATAACCACTGATTCAAGTTGTTGTACTTGAACTTTGACTGGATTGGTTAGAGGAGAAACCCCTTGCCCCTTGATAGACGTCTGGTTCAACGTAACCCTGCATCAAAAGAACCCTCGAGATCCTTGAAATGGTTATTGAAAATGCCATGGTATGATCTCATGATGTTATGTACATGTATGCACAAGCAGTGAGTGTATATATACAGGCAAGCATATTCACACAAAGCACACAAGGCCTTAGGTTTAGGCTTGCATGAGGTTCAGGTACTACCCTCTTTCAGTTTGTCGGCTAAAACCTGTCCTATCAAAAGTAACCGGGTTCTAAGGGTCTCAATATCATCGAATTGCTTTCGTTGTTCATCGTTTCGATTTAGCCACTGAACTGGCGACCGAAATATTCCAGGAAAGCAACCCTCAATTGAGTGTAGTATCGAGTATCAACCAACCTTGGACTGCACCAAAGTCAGTTACCTCACTACCCTAAAAAGGCCAAGATGGTTCGATTAAGGTTCCTAAGGTCAGTTGATGCTTCGCGACACCACGCGGCGGCCCCGTACTCTCCTTGACTGAACTCAAGGGTTACCGGTACACACCAAAGTGCCACATCAACATAGCAGACTGCTTCAACCATGTCGGTATACCCCGCACAGTTCCCTCACAGCCTTGTTTCTACTTTCTAAGAAGGTATCCCCAGATCCGGGTTAGGATCTATGAAACTCCGATACAAAGCCCACAAATGTAAAGCAAACAAAGCAATCAATTGAAAGTAAAGGTGATCTAAACCCTAAGGTAACCCCACTTTTAAGAATTCCCCAGCAGAGTCGCCAGTTCTGTGATACGGTGGGAGAACTGACTAGTGTTTTGCGTTCGTATTCGCACTTGTGCGGTTGAGCAAGAGTCGCCACCGACTTTTTATTTTATCCTAAAGGAAAGGTTAAAAAAGCACAGCAAAAACCTTTTGAGATATTTCGTGGGTTCGGGGGGTAGATTATGAAAAGGGAAGGTATTAGCACCCTTTTCATCCATGGTTATCCATGGGCTCTTAGTTACTTGGTTTTTTAGATCACTTGCCTTGTTTTTTCGATTGCTTGAAAATGGTGTGTGTGTGGGTGCTTTTTTGAAAATGTTTTGGAAAAAGATGCCTTGTCTTAGGCAACTAATGTATTTGACTCGTGATTGAGTGTTTTACAAAAGTGTGGATCTTTTTGAAAAGATGTTTCAAATGTTTTTTGAGAGTTTGTTTGAAAGTGTTGTGGATTGTGGTTTTTGAAAAGAAGGCAAGTGTTTTTGCAAATTGATATCAAGTAACTAAGAGTTTTGTCTACCCTATTGTACTCAAAGGTTTTTTGTCATGTTTTAACCCCTTTTAACAATTTTGTTCTACCATTGAAATTGGCAGACAATCTTACGTTTAGGAAGTTTATTCGGGACGGGCGCGGGTCATCGTATGGACCATGAATGCAATGATGCCAAGTGTCTTTGGCAATTTGCTTTGAAGGGACTATGATCATTCCGTTTAGGCAACACTTTGAGACTTATGATCATTTGATTTTGTTTTGCCAAAGATACTCGACGTGCAAGCATGGCCCGTTTTGGAAGGCAACATGTGGGATTACCCTAGAGGGTGCAAGTGTGATTGTGTATTGATTACATGTATTTGTCTTGTATTAGGTTATCTAGCGTTTGATTTTATGTACATGCAAACCCTAGGTCTAACCATGGTATAATTGGAAAACTGTAAATTGCGAAAATGTAAAATCTACGCTATTACAAAATAGTATCCGGGAGTGGGGGTATAAATGTACAAAAGGGGATGAGACTTATAGTATCCAATAAGTTACAACCAAATCGAATGTGCGATCAAATGTAAATATCGAATATACAAATATAAGATAAACTAATGTATAGGAGCAATATGAATGGATTTGTGTAAGTGTAAGTGTGAGATGTATATGTATTGTGTGTAATTATTTACAGGCGTGACATGTGAAATTGAAGCGTATTAGGGTTTTTTGACCTAAAGAAATGTTTACTTAGTCTTTGATTTTGTATTTTTTTTTAATATGTACAGAAAAGAAACTGTTTTAATCGAATGTTCTTATTTTTAAATAAATTATGTATAAAATGTATCATGGTTTATCATATACAAAAAAAAGTATTTTAATCAAATGTTTATGAATTTTAATATTAGAAACAAAAATGTATTTTTATTATTATGTACAAAAAATATATTTTAATTAAAATGTTTTCAATTTTTGTTATATGATAAAAAAAATGTATGATATGTACCAATTATATTAAAAATTTATGTACAAAGATATATTTTTTAATAAAAATCATGGATTAAATTAGAAGAAAGAAAAAGTATTTGTTTGTAAAAAGTATTTTAATAATGAAGAAAGTTTAACATTCTAATTTTTTATATTAACATATTGATGTATTATTGTATTATTTAACTACATTAGTATACAAAAGGGTTTTTTATTAGTGTAAAGAAGGAAATGAAATGAAGTTAGTATTATATAAAAAAAAAGTGGTTAATTGTAAAATATGCTAATTTGTGTTGTTAGGAATTAAATGGGCTTGGTGAGCAGAATGGGGCGAGGCCCATGTTGAACTTGAGACAAATTTTTAGGGTTAGGAATTTGTTTGTTCAGTGAGACGCGTTAGGGTTTGAACGGCGCCGCGTTCGTACGTTCGTTCATCATCGTCTTCTTCTGATCAGCTCCTCCGTCCAGCCACCAGTGTCGCTCCCAAAACCTCTCTTCCCTCCATGGCACGGGCTCCGTGTCCTTGATACAAGGTTCGTTTCAATGTTTATGTTCCTTTCTCTTTTACGAACTTGCGTGCGTTTCTGATTTGAATCTTACTTTTATCTTTTTACTATGGGATGAAGGAGAAAAGAAGAGGGAGAGAGCTTACTACCTGGCCTTGGAGAAGGAGGAGAGACAGGGAAGTGGCGCTCAGGAGGCCGGAACGAGCGGAGGGAGCGTGACGAATCTTTGCTTCTTGATGACCCTGGTCAGGTTTTATGATGTTTTGTATTGGCCCTGAAAACCTGGTACTGATTTATACTCTTTCTTCTTCTCTCGTTGCCTTTACTGTCTTGAATTGGATGCCTTTGGAATGTGTTACTGCCCAGTGATGTATGTTTACTGAGGGCCTAGGTTGCCTTTGAAAATATTGTTTTCTTCTATGCCCCTGATGCTTTGAATTGTTGTTGCTGGACGAACTTTCTCTCTTCTTCTCTTGTGTTGCCCTGTGTTACCTTGAACTTGCCTCCCCTGTATGTTTGCTTAGAACTTTTGCTTATGTTGCCTCGAGTATTGGTCGTATGCTTGCGTATGTTGCACCCTATGATGAATATTCTGAGGGTTGAGTTTGCTTCAGAAAGAATTGTCTTTGAGGCTTGGATTTGTTTGGATATGCTTGATATTTTTGGTTATGCTGGCCTGTTATGCTTGGTTGGTAAATGGTTGTATATTTTCATTTTGACAGTATGTGGTGTTTTTGGTTTAAGGTTAGGCTTCAGCAGGTTTATGAGGTTTTTGGTGTTTAAGGCTTGGATAATGCAGGCAGCAGGTAAGCTTCAGGCTTGCTTCAGAGCTTTCAGGTTCTGGACAGGTTTTGTGCTTGGTTATGCAGGTTCTGAGTAGTTTTTGAGTTTGTATGTTTATGTGGGTTTCAAAACTTGAAGGCTTAATGCTTTGGTCGATTGTTGATTTGCTGTGACGGGTTTTTTGAAGGTTATGCCGGTTTCAGCTTTTTTGTATCCTTTTTTTTTGAACTGTGTTATATTGGCCTGGTTTTATCAGTTTGCAGGTTATATGTTTGACAGTATGGTGTTATGCTTCAGGTTTGAACTTTAGCAGATTTGACATATCAGGTTTTTGGATGATTTTGGTTCATGAAAAGGTTTAAGGCTTTTTTTTCGTTTGCTGTATATTCTGTATGTTGGTATATGCAGGTTTTAGCTTTGTATCTTTCTTGCCTTTGGTAAAAAAAGTTCTGCTCTCTCCCCCTTGCTTGCTGAACTGTATTCTCTTTTTGTATATCTTTTTCTGTCTTCTGCCTCAGCCTAAAGCCTGCCTATGCTTACTTTATCTCTCTTCTCTTTCTCTCCATAGTACAGTTTAAAGAATTTTTAAATGTTTATGCTGTACTTTGTTCTGAAGGGGCCCCTTGGGAAATGATGATTTAGAGTTCAGTTGCTTGCATATAGGATTTTTCTGCATATATATCTCTTCTTTGACAGCTTTCTACACTTTGTGTTATCTTCCATATCTTTGCCAAATCTTTTTATTGGCAGCCTTGAGTAGACTTGTACTTTTGACAGTAAATTTCTCTTTTTGCTTTTGATAGAAAGTGGAATTGGATTTTCAGTTTGACTTGGATTTGAACTATGCAGTTTGAACTTTGGAATCTATGCATTTGACATTTTGCATTTATGAATAAAAATGAAATTCTTCCCTCTTTGTGAACCGGGAGAAATCCCGTGATTTGCAGAGAGGGTTAACTGATCCCAATCAGTGGCCCCTAATGATGAGCAAATTTTATCTGTCTTTTTTAATTCAACTGCTTTCTGACTTTCTCTTCTTCTTTTTGCAGATAAAAAATGGAGCACCGGAGCGAAGTGAAGAATGAAGAATTAGAAATAGGATAGAATTTTTTATTCTCAATTTAATTTTTGTACACTATTATTATTTTAAATACTTCGTAATAGATACTTGTATCCAAATAATAATAATTGTAACAACTATTAAATATGAAATAAAAATTCCATTGACATTTAATTCTTCTCAATTCCTTTTCTTTAATTGTTTACTTGTTATTTATAATTCCTTAAATTAAATAAAATGAAAGTTTAAATTTCAAATATTTAATTCTTAGAACCATAAATAATCAACTAAACCTTGTTGATCAAAATAAATGAATTCGACGTATCCATCATTCAAAGCAACGCACAGTCGAACACAAAAACTGATCAGATGCAATCCTCTTTTTCACTGATTCTTTGCCAAGCACTGTAATTCCAAACTGCACACATCCTTTGACTTGGTGAATTCAAACCAACTGCCCCCTCTTGCTGATTAAATCAAAACAATGCGAATTTAACCCGAATCTCGGAATAAACGGCAAAGTGCTGTGAAATTTTAGCCTTTCTGAGAATATGCCCATAAAACCCTTAATTCTTGATTAAATGCCAAATAACGCTCGCCTGATCAAAATTGAACCAAAAATCATCCAAAACCCTAAGCCAACTGTGAAACAATCCAGAGTCCTAAAAATCAGTAAAACCCTAATTTCGCTTGACTGTCAAGAAAAGTCCGTTTGTCCGATTCTTGAGCCAGTTTGAAAAGTCAGGAAAGGCTTGAAGCTGAGATTTCTTGGGGAAAAATGCGAGGGCAAATTTTGGGGTACAACAGTGATGTTCTCAGAATAAGTGAGATTGTATGTTCATGATGCGTATATGCATGCTATAATGTATGAAGATGTGATATGTTTATGAATGTATGTTTTTGTCTAGGAAAGTAAATCCTTGACGGGTGCCGGGAAGTTAAATCCTGGGCTTGATGCTGAAGGATAGTGCTTTGTTTCCGCTGGGGAGTGATGGTTGCAAGAATACCGGTAGGAGAAGATGACTCCATTGGGGAATAAACTTGGCGAATAGATTACTCTGCGGGGGAAACTCTGTGGGGAAGAGATGTGCTTTGCTGAGATGCTGATGATAACTCCGCTGGGGATACCGTTGTTGTTCTGTTGGAAGATTGGATGAACTACGCTGGGGATGTGAAGACTTCGCCGGGGACGATCTTTCCGTGGTTATTTGGCTGAGGATAACCCAGTTATATCCTGGTGGGGAAATAACCTTTGAATAAAACCGGGGAGACGCGTTCGCTCTGCAGGGGATAAGCTTCCTGCTGGGGAGATGGATTGAACTCTTCTGGGGAAACTTTTCAGATTGGACTGGACTTTCCTGGGGAAATTTTTCAGATTGGACTGGACTTTCCTGGGGAAAATTTTTGAGATGTACTGGGGAAGTGGCTCCACTGAATGTCTGTATACCGCCGGGGAACAATCTTAGATCAAGACTGCCGGGGATGCTTGTTAGGAATGTTTGCATGCTCCTGGGGAATGTTTAAGATCTGCTGGGGATACCCAATTTCCTTAGTACTGACAGGATAACTCTGCTCGGGGAGAGTGTTGCTGACTTGCTAGGAGATACTGTGCCTTGCTCAGGGCTGATTGGAGACCAACTACTTGGGAGAATGGTTGAATCTTGTCTCACTCTCTGGGGAATTAAGGTATCTTGGTTATGTTCTTCAGCTGAACTTACCTTGGTACCTTGGTGGACAGAGCAATTAGATCGCCTGGACAACTTATTATTGCCCCTGTCTCTGAGGTGCGGGCAGAAGATACCTTGTGGAGGTGCTTGATGACTGCCGATTGACAAATCTTCCTCTGGTAGGCAAGTGACGAGATGCCGGGACATAGTCGTACGCTTTTGATCCCTAACTTTTGCCTGGACCGCCCTTTCGGGTTTTCAGTCCACCGGGATACCCATTTTTGCCCAAGCCACCTTTTCAGGTTTTCGACTTGCCGGGTGTACAGACTTTTTTTTTATCCCTTATTTTTGCCCGAACCCTTTTGGTTCGCCGGGAAGCCCTTATTTTTGCCTAGGTGCGTCAACCTAGCGGGTCTTTGATTATGCGCAGTATTTTTTCGACTATGTCCATTCTCTCAGAATGTAGGGAGTTGCCCCTGTTAGAAGTGTTTTGCCATGCCACCAGAAGATGTTTGATCAGGCAAGATTCATTGCTGGAATGCCCCAAGTGACTCAGGCAGAGATTTGCCCCAGGCTGTTTGGCCTTTGAGAGATTCTCCGAATCTTGATTGGACTGCCCCAGATGATGGACCATGATCATGTCTGCCCCTTGGTTGGAAGAGCTTTTGTCCATTAGACATTCGTCGTACGAACTTTTATGCTGTTCAAACAAAAAGTCATATGCAAACGAAGTTATGTTAAAAATGCAAAGCTTATGTCTATTTCGAAGTTTTTGGAAATGCATCCTTTTTTAGTAAAAACAAGTGAATTTTGTAAAACTGTGATGTCAACTCAAGATTTTACAGCGAGCCTTAAGGAGTCAGGATACCTTTCGTGACAGTATGCTTTCGAACTAACCCATGCTTCAGCTAGGACTTTTAAGGGTTATAACGTGGCCTGGTTCACGGTTTAAGAAACAAAGGATAAAGGCTCAAATTTATTTGTACCCACCCGCTCTTCGTGATGTTCTTCAAACCTAAACTCAGCTGATCGTGCGTTCAACCTTGTTTGAGTCTTCGCCCTGATATTCCGGTGATGGTTCAGATATTGATAGTTTATTTTGAATAGGCAGTCATTTCTTTTTTTTTTGTTGAGGGTTTGTTGGACCTCTTTCTTTTTTTTTTGATTTTGTTATCCCTGTTTTTTGCCTGAACTGTTTCTTTGTGGTTACAGTCAGCGGGATGCCCCAGTTTTGTAAGTCTCCTTCATAGGTTTTGACTTAATGGGCTTTTATTTTTGAAAGATAAGACTTCCTGTCTTTATGATTATTCGGAACCATCACTGTCTTTTGTTTTGTAAGGACCTCTTTGGTGCCATTCGTTATGCACTTGGATCAACTGAGAGACTACCTTGCCCCAGGTTATGATTAAGGGTTTTAAATTTCGAAAAGAAAAACTCCTACTTCTTTGGCTCAGCGGGGTTGACGAGGGATTATCTTCCTTATAACTCCAGTGTTTAGGATTTGAAACAATGCCTGTACCTCATCAGCGGGGTCTGTTCAAAAGCATATTGTAGATCGTGGTATCGTTTTCGCCATCCTCCCTCAAGAGGCTTAGAATTATTAATTGAGAGTTGACATCAAAAAATGAAAGCAGTTTGAATATAGCGAATGCGAATATATTGCTTCTAAACAGACATATGCGATGCATTAATGAAATAATAACGTTTAACATGAATAAATGTTTGAACAATCAAAAGAAAATTACAACTTGAAAAATTCTAATGAACAAAAGTCTTCTAGTCTCAGGGCTTGTTACTTCAACTGGTGAACCCGGTAAGGATGGTAGAAGCACTCAGCCTGACCCACTTGGGCGAAATCCACTAATCCTTCATTAATCAGATCCTGGACCTTGTTCCTTAGAGCCCAGCAGTCGGCAGTGTCATGTCCAGGACTATCAGAGTGGTATG
The DNA here is from genome assembly GCA_948472305.1 of Vicia faba. Lineage (NCBI taxonomy): Eukaryota > Viridiplantae > Streptophyta > Magnoliopsida > Fabales > Fabaceae > Vicia > Vicia faba. The sequence continues at coordinate 1,261,540,914 of OX451740.1, forward strand.
CACACCTTTTGTTGGGATGATAGTTAGGAGCAGATGTGTTGGGGTTCCGGGGAGGAGCCCTCAGTGTAATCAGATTCAACCTCAGCAGGTGTTGTAGAGCTTGAGACAACGGCATGTTGAGCTGGGTGAACTGCCTCTTGGACCTGCTTGGCTTACTCTGATCAACCTGTTGCTCTGGGCGAGGTTAATGCTGGGCTTGTGAAGTGGTAGCAATTTGGAGAGGTCTATTCTTCACCATACCCGACTCTTGTCCTCTTGGAAGCTGATCAAAGACCTGGTCCATGACTCGGACTGGTTGCTTCATGTTGGATCTGTCTTGGTGGAGTTGACTGATCATGGTCCTCAACTCTTCTTGCTCCCGAGCTAAACCTTGGATGAGAGCTCTTTGCCCCAACATCTGGGTTTTCAATGTATCTACCTCAGCTTGTAGACGTCTCAGCCGTTCGTCCTTGTCATCTTCGGGACTTTTCTTGGCCAAATTCCCCATGAGGAGTGTCCTTAACTCTTCCTGCCCCTTGGATAGGCTTAAAAAGATTTCCCTGAACTGAGTCTCTCGAGCATGAAGACCCTGGTTATCTTGTTGGGAAGCCATTGCTGAAATAAACAGCGACAAAGGTAAGTGACCTGCAACAAGGGTACCTGTAATGCAATGATATGTATGTATGCATGTGCTGTTTTCAAGGACCTCTCGGGGTAAACAAGAAATTTGTTAGAATCTGAATTTGTAGCTTGAGGAAAGGAACTTCATGTTGTTGAGAGTCATTCTTCAAGAGTCAAGGCTCACCATATCTAGTGGGTCATAGCCCCTGACAACCTTGGCTAGAGGAAAATAAATCCCCTTTTCCCCTTTCTAGACATTGGATTCATCATGACCTGCATCACAAGCCCTTGAGATCCTTGAAATGGATTAGTCTTTATGCGGGATGCATGCAATGGTATGGTGTTATGCTATGCATGAGGTAATGTAGGTAAACCCTGTTATGAGTCCCAATTAAGGACTGTAAACAAAACCTGCAAGAAACTCAAATGTCAGATAACAAGCATGCAAATAGTCAAGTTGGAAAGCACACAAGTCACACAAGAGAAACCCTTAGAGTTTAAGCCAGCATGGGGTCTAGGTATTACCCTCTTTCAGTTTGTTGGTTAAGACCTGTCCTATCAGAAGTAACCGGGTTCTAGAGGATCCCAATATCACTGACTACCCTCAATCGGTCATAACTCCAACATCACAATCTTTTCTTGCGGCCAGAACCATCACGAGAGTTTAGCCTCAATGGGCGTAGCATACTGCTACTGTTCTATTGGCCAAGTTGGGTCATTTAAGGTTCTAAGGTCGGTTGGTGCTTAATGACTCCTCAGAAGACCCATATTCTCCTCGTTGCGACACAAGGGATATCGGTATAGACCAAGGTGCCACACCAACGTAGCCACTACTTCACCCATGTCGGTCTATGCCGGACAAGTCCCTCACAGCTTATGCTACCTAACAGGGTATCCCCAGATCCGGGTTAGGATCTATGTAACTCCGATGCAGCCCACAATAATAAAGCAGACAAACATAGCAATTGAAAACACAAGTGATCTTAGTCCTAAGGTACACCTCACTTTAGAGTATCTCTCCCCAGCAGAGTTTCCAGTTCTGTGATCGGTGGATCTGGAACTGACTGTTTAACGCTGGTTCGCGAAATGTCGCGGTAAGCAAGAGTCGCCACTGTCTTTTATTTTCTCCAACATGGACAGGACAAAAGCACAACAAAATTCCTTATGAGATAGTTTCTCGGTTCGGGAGGTAGATTTATAGAAAGGGAAGGTATTAGCACCCTTTCTATCCATGGTTATCCATGGGCTCTTAGATACTTGCTCATTTGTGTTTTCAAAATGGTTTGTTTGCTTTTCAAAGTGAGTGGGCTTGAAAAAGTTTTGTTTAAAAATTTCAGATCGACTCTTGTATCAGTCCTCAAGAGTGTTTGAAAAATCGTTTTGAAAGCTTTTTGAAGAGTGTCGGTGTGAAGAGAAGTTTTTGATTTGTTTTGAATTAGAGCAAGTATCTATGAGTCATCTACCTACCCTAAGGAATTAGGCTGTGTAAATGTCCTTAAGGTAGTGCCATCCCACCATTGAGAGATAGGTAGCACCACCGTTGGAGGTGTTCGGGTCAATTCGTTTTTTAGGGACAGTGTGGTCACCAGAGCAACAGTAGGACACCCTAGAAGCTACCCTTATGCCATCTTCATGGACATAAGGACTTACTAAAACATCCTATACTCGACGACCACGTTTCGAGGGGCAAGGCAACAGTGAGGCGTACTCTAGAAGTGGTGTGTGCATTGTGTGTTGTTTTCAGTTTATGTTATCTTTGATCAGGCATTGAGGTGAGCTACGCTTATTTTTTAATTAGCATGCATTCTTTCATACAAGTTAACAGTAAAAAAGGGGTGCGGAAAGTAAATTGCGGAAAACGTAAATCCTACGCTATTACAAGGCGCGGGTCTATACATCGCCAAATCTTTACAAAGACCAATTTTAAGTAAATAAGTGCGGAAAATAAAATATAAAAAAACAGTAAAAGGTCCTATTTACTATTACATATCCGGAGCAATTACATAATAATCGAACAAATTAAATACGCGCGAATAAAGAAAAGGGAATTAATTTTTTTTTGTCTTTTTTTGGTAATTAAATGAAATTGAAAACTAATTAATTATTTTAATTACAAGAAAATATTTTTTGATTTTTTTTATATTTTTTATGAAATAAAATAGAAATAAAAAGAAACAAAGTTAAAGATTAACCTAAATCTAAATCTATTTTAATTATTAAAAGGAATGTTAAAATGGCCTAATTAACAACTAATTCAATTATCATTTATTTACAAAATAAAAATAATAATAAAAGTGTTAATTATATTTTTTTGTTTTTTTATGAAAATGATTAATTAAATTAATTACTAATAACAAATAAAATAAAAGGGGTTAGAAATTAAATTAAAGAAATAAAATGAAAAGAAAGAAAAATGAACCCAAATGGAGGGGGTGCTGGGCCAACATGGGGGTGAAATGCTGAATCTGGGCCCATTAAGACAAAGGCCTCGTTGACCTTTCTGCTTGTGTGTGCATCCATTGACTGAAGCATATGGTAAGCTCCTTTTGTGGCCTTTGGATATGCCCTGAAGACACCTGGCGTGTTGGATCTGTGAGGCCTATGATGAACCTCCCTTGGGGCGCTGCACAGGAAAGTCAAATGAAAAATAATATGGGAATTGTGAGGGGACCTGGGAATCGAACCCAGGTCCCAGTGTTTACCAAACGGAAGCCTTGCCAGTTGAGCTATTTGCGCGTTTTGGATATAGAATGGAAAACAAATAATATAACATAAAACAAGAATTAGTGATGTGAAACAAAAAAATGGCGCTGAAACTTTGAATGCCCCAATCATCATGAGCCACGTCCACCTTCTTCTCCGTTTGTCCCTGTAAAATAAATAAATAGCGGGGGTTTTAAACCCCCCCAAAACACAACCTGCAAAAAATAGCGAACAGCTCATGCTTGCACATAAATTGAGCGTGAGGTCATGGTTATGTCCGTTTGGATATCACGAATTCAACCATGGCAGTTTGATGTCCCAATTTTACAGTATGGGGAAACCCCCAATTTGAAGCTTGAAAAACCCTAAAAAGTTTCAATGGTGAATCATGCTATAATGCATTAGAATGCAATTGAATCATCCTATTAGCTTCAGAAAGCCTCTAGCAACACAAAACAACAAAGAAAATGGGTTAAATGCTTATGAAACGTGATATACGATTTTGAAAAATGAAGCAAACCGGAAGAGGTCTATGGCACAATTTCTTGAATGATTGTGCTTGGTTCTGATTGCCAAAGCTTCCTAGGGATGCCAGGAATATGTTTGGATTGGAATGGAGGCTTGAGAGGCACTGCAACTAGGTTTTCAGATTTTCTTTTTTGCTTGAAAATTTGAAAATGCGTTTGGCCATTTGGGAGCTTCTTAGGTCGTGAAATCACTTGTGTTAGCTTTCACATGTATTATGTAATGAGTTTTGATCAGAATTAAAGCCAATAATGCAATGCATTCATGCTTGGGATTTTCCATAAACTCCATTGAAGCACTTTCCATTTTTGAGCCAAAATTTGAATTCTTGCTTCATTTAGGCCCTTGCACGAAATTGGAATGGTCATGATGGTGATTCAAAGTTATTCAACACAAAATATTCCCTCTTATTAATTTTCTTGATTTTTATTTGATTTTAAAAGATTTAAAATGAATTAAATCAAATAAAATTAAATAAAAATGAAAAAATTAATTTTAAATCTTGAAATAATTTGTGGGACACGTGGGAAGCATGGCCAAGTTGAAACAAGTGGAAAAAGTGGGCCCCTTTTGTCAAAAATGAAATTTCAAGGATAATTGATTTTGGCCATTTCACAAAAATTTCCCAACTTCTCCAATGCATATCTTGCTCAATTTTGAAGTTATGAACATGTTCTTGGACATTTTGGAAAGGTCTTGAAGTCCTCTAACCAATTTCTTTGGTCCCATGTCATTTTGATTTACCAATCTCAAGTTATGGTCTTTGACTTAAAGTCTCTTTTTGTTGACTTTTGAAAATGACCTATAATGTTGAAATTGATAACTTTTTGTGAGAGCATTTCTTGGACTTGGAATGTGAAGATGAGTTGTAGGAAATGTCCTCCCCTTTAAGATGAGCATTGGATGGGATTTTTCTGATGAACCATGAAAAAGTTATGCCTTGGTCAGGTTACAATTGACTTTTCAGCTGTCCAAAAATAGAAACTTTTGCATCTTGAGTCTTTTTGAGCCATACTTGTGAAATCATGGTCAAGACTTGACCAAATGATGATTGTGGCTTCAAAATGAGATGTTGACAAATTTTTTTGACTTTTGACTGCCAAATGACCATTTTCCCCCTGCAGTTGACTGTGGAGCAATTAGGGTTTTTGACTGTGCAACTTGACCTTGTGAGCCTTGAAACTTGACATGTAGGTGCTTGACAATGTGTATGAGCATATGGGACTTGATTGGACCCTTTAAAACCTCAACTTCCCTGCAGGAACCAAAACCCTAATTTGACTGGCTTAGGAGGATGGTTGACTGTGTAGCCTTTGAGTAGACTTTGAACCATTTGAGGTGATGCTTGTCAAAAACTTTGAAGATTTATGGGAGGGAAAATTTTGGGGTACAACAGGATCCATATTTACTTTCTCAAACCCAGCAAAATCAACTCCAAATTCTTCCATAATTAATGTAACAAAGTAAGCATATGGTAGAAATTTTGATTTTGCATCAACTCTCAGCATATGAACCATTATAAGTCTTGCCCAATTAACACTTATACCTTTCTTTCTTGCATAGATCAGCTGCATTTCCAGGTCCGTCACGGTGTAGTGGTTTCCAGCCCATGGAAACATAATATAGACCATAAAATAATGAAATAGTCGACCGTCTATATAAAAGTTACCTGCACTCCATGAGTCTCTAGAGGGAATCACTCTGCCTAGACCATGAATCCTTTTGGCACGGAATTTAGCTTCCCTTAATCTCCCAATGCTGTAATAAAATTCCTTTTTCCTGTAGTCATCCCATGCTTCGTTTTCAGGGTCGTACAAAGAGCTTCCAGTGTAGGGAATATGTAGAATCTCACCAACAATCTCAGGGGTTAGAGAGATTCGAGTACCCAACACATATGACACCATCTTGCCTTTGTGAGGAGTTAAATTGCTGAAAAATACTCTTACCAGATCTGGATAATATGGACCAAATGATGAAATCAATGGTTCTAGTCCATAAGCAGTTAAATCATTTTGAAAAGAGAAATATTCCCTGGGAAATGATGATAGCATACCATATTTAGGATTGGACACTATCTTTCTTTGAAAATCCTTTGTGAATCTTGCTTCTTGTTCTTCGGTGAGAGATGAAATTAATGGATTCTCAGAGGATGAACCAACCTTTTTCTCCCCTTTCTCTGAAGATGACACCTTTCGTTTTTGCCTTGAAGCCATGGGTAAGGTATTTTTAGGGTTTTGAAGGTTTTAGGTTTTTGAGGGAAGGATGTTTGATGAGCTAAAGTTTGGATATGATTTGTGAGTAGATAGAAATGAGTGGGTTGTATTATATGTAATGAAGTTTAATTGGCTTTTCATAATAGAGATGAGCTTGGGAATATGAGAGAGAGAGGAATTCTGACCAACAAATATTTTTGTCATAAAAGCATGTTACAGTGGGTGCAATCGATTTGTATATAGATGCAATTGATTTGCACATAAAACAGAAGCAAAATAAAACTAAAACACACAAAGTGCAATCGATTTGCACTTATGGTGCAATCGATTTTCACTGAAACAGAAAGGTCAAAATTAAAAACACTCAGTGAGCAATCGATTTACACTATTGTGCAATCGATTTACATCAACCAAAAACATATTTTTCTTAAACTTAAACACCACTTAACATATATATTCACATATAGCATGGTTAAAACAAATATATAAAATCTTAACAAGGATAGAAAGCACCTTATATGTCGTGTTCATCAAGAATGCCAAGCTCTCGTCGAATCTTGTAAAACGGTTCTCTTGCCAAAGGTTTAGTGAAGATATCGGCAAGTTTATTATGAGTATCTACAAATGTCACCTCGACATCTCCTTGAAGTACATGATCATGAAGGAAATGATTTTGTATATCTATGTGTTTGGTTCATGAATGCATGACCGAATTCTTCGTAATGTTTATTGCACTTGTATTGTCGCACCATAGAGGAATGCACCCTAGATCGAGTCCGTAGTCACGAAGTTGTTGTTTGAGCCATAAAATTTGAGCGCAACTACTACCCGCTGCAATATATGTTGCTTCGGCCGTGCTAAGAGCAACACATGCTTGTTTCTTGCAGGCCCATGATACTAATGCATTTCCAAGGATGTGACAAGTACCACTTGTGCTTTTTCTATCATTTTTACAACCCGCATAATCCGCTTCAGAATAACCAACTAAGTTGCAAACACTACCTTTAGGATACCATAATCCGACATATGTTGTCCCTTTGAGATACTTCATGATCCTTTTCACCACCGTGAGATGAGGTTCCTTTGGATTTTCTTGAAAGCGAGCACATAGACAAACACTAAACATTATGTCAGGACGACTTGCCGTCAAATATAATAAGGAGCCAATCATACCTTGATATTTTGTAATGTAGATGGAAACACCTGATTCATCTTGATCAACATATGTACCGGAACCCATTGGTGTAGACATTGACTTACAGTTATCCATGTCAAATATTTTCAAGAGTTCCTTGCAATACTTGGATTGGTTGATGAAGATGCCATATTTTAATTGTTTGATTTGAATTCCAAGAAAATAATTCATTTTACCCATCATGGACATCTTAAATTCTCCTTGCATCATTGCTGAAAATTCTTCACACATTTCTTGGTTTGAAGATCCGAAAATGATATCGTCAACATAGACTTGAGCTAGAAAAGTGTCATCTTTGATTTTCTTGATAAACAAAGTCTTGTCAACTTTACCCTTTTCAAAACCTTTTTCGCATAAGAAGTTTCTTAGCCGATCATACCATGCTCTTGGTGCTTGTTTCAACCCATAAAGAGCTTTTCTCAATTTAAATAGATGAGGTGGATTCTTGAAATCTTTGAACCCTGGGGTTTGCTTAACGTAGACTTCTTCATTGATATATCCATTCAACAATGCGCTTTTGACATCCATTTGGAAAAGCTGAAAATTTAATGAGTAAGCATAGGCAAGTAAGAGAGGAATAACTTCTAACCTTGCAACCGGAGTGAAAGTTTCTTCAAAATATATTCCTTCTTCTTGATTGTAGCCTTGTGCTACCAACCTTTATTTTTTTTGAACAATTATTCCATTTTCGTCAAGTTTGTTTTTAAACACCCATCTTGTTCCAATAATGTGTTTGTTGCTTGGCCTAGGGACAAGTTCCCAAACTTGATTCCTTTCAAATTGATTTAATTCTTCTTGCATATCGATAATCCATTGGTCATCGCCTAAGGCTTCATCAACTTTGGAAGGTTCAATTTGAGAGACAAACTCCATGTTTAGGCAAGCATCTTTGAGATTTAGTCTTGTTGTCACACCTTGACTTATATCACCAATTATTTTATTGATAGGATGATCTCTATGAGTTCTCCATTCTTTTGGTAGATCATTGAGATTTGATTCTTGTTGGGATGATTCTTCGTGTTAAATTGGTTAATCTTTGGAAGTATTTTCTTGAGGTCATTCTAGTATTTCATCACCATTATCACAAACAATATTATCCTCCTTGGAGGGGTTAGTTTCATCAAAAGATACATGAATTTATTCTTCAATTATTAAAGTTCTTTTGTTATAGATTCTATATCCCTTACTAGAAAGAGAGTAGCCAAGAAAAATACCTTCATCAGATTTTTCATCAAACTTACCAAGGTTATATTTGTCGTTGTTTAAGACAAAGCATTTGCATCTGAAAATGTGAAAGAAAGCAATGTTTGGTTTCCTCCCTGTGAAGAGTTCATATGGAGTTTTCTTCAAGATCGGTCTTATGTTAACTCTATTGCTAACAAAACATGCTATGCTCACCGCATCCGCCCAAAAATATTTTGGAAGATTTGAATCGCTAAGCATCATTCTTGCAAGTTCTACAAGAGACCTATTCTTTCTTTATACCACTCCATTTTTTTGAGGAGTCCTTGGTGCCGAGAAGTTGTGAGATATTCCATGTTCTCCACAAAATTCTTCAAATAGGGCATTTTGAAATTCTCCGCCATGATCACTTCTTATGGAGCCAATTGTTAGATACTTCTCATTTTGAATTTGTTTAGCATACTTCTTGAACGCCTTTAATGCATCACTTTTTTGCACTAAAAAGAATGTCCAAGTATATCTAGAGAAATTGTCAACAATAACCAAAGCATATACATTACCTCCGAAACTTCTTATTCTTGATGGACCAAATAAGTCCATATGTAACAATTGTAGTGGCTTTGTAATAGACACCACATTCTTAGATTTGAAAGTTGATTTTGTTTGTTTCCCTTTTGTAGTGGTAGAAATGTTCAGGACTAAGCCATTGGATTGACTAGACTTTGTAAAAATCAAAATAAAAATCGCCACCGTGCTTTATTATTTCCAAAGGAATGGGAAAAGAGCGAATAATCCAAAAAGGGGGAAAGATTCAAGGTAAGGGGGTTGGTTATGCTAAGGGAAGGTATTAGCACCCTAAACATCTATGGTACTCCGCAGGAACCTCTTTGTAAAAAATCTGTATATTTTGGCTATAGAAAATGTGTTATATATAAAATGGATGGTGGAGGTAAGAGAAGAAATATATTTTTTTATGATTTTTGCACCCCTTTGCGGTTGCGAACCTTTAGTGCGTACGTACCACCTTTCATGCAATAGGGGATCAGGGTACACATAGTTCCTCTTTTAAAAATTTAAAACACAAGTGTGTTGGTTAGTTTTAAGAGATAAGACATCATCGTCATTGTCCGTGTGGAAAACATACTTACTACCCACAATCATGAGAAAGGAGAATTTGCATCATCTCAAAGTGGAGGATATAGATTGGATTTTAAAATCAACAATGCCTCACTCAACACCCAAGTTGAAAATATCTCTCTTCACTACATATTGTAGAAGTATAGTTGTTTGCATCAGTACAAGGATTGACAAGAGTCAAACCTTTTGAGAAAAAGTTTAAAGGTAAAAACCAAAGTGGCAAAATGGTTTGAAATGAGATTGGTTGACTTTTAGTCTTCTCACAAAAAAAATGTCAAGGTATTATTAAATTGATTGAAGTTTATTTATAAAAAATTATTTAAAAAAAATGCATGGACCTAAATCCAAGTTTATTATGAAAGTGGTTCAAGTTTAGAAACAAGAAGAGTTTTCAAAAGGAGGGAGAAGATTTTTGAAATTAAAGAAGATGGGAGGAGAAGAAGAGGATATCCTAAAGCATAAGGTAAAAGCTAAGGATAAGGACCATCTAACCAACAAGAAGCCAAAACTTGAAATTATGAGCCAAGATAGAATTCTCATTCTTTGGATTGAAACAAAGCAAGCAAAGATACTAGACCTCTTCAAGTGTATTAAGTATTCACAAAAATTGGGCAGAGTAATGGCTATATGCGGGTGAATTCCAGATTACAAATAAAGGATGTAATCACAAAAACCTGCACACAAAAACAAACAAGCAACCCAATGTCTTGAGGTAAACCCCAAGAGCTCTAGACAAAATAATCAGATAAGATCACAAGGTATCTAAGATAGGCCAAGGTTTCTAATCCTAAGTCCAAGAAAAAGTCCACTGCTCCATCATGCCAAGGATAGTAACCAAATAATCTAAGTACCAATAAGAGTTTTTTAGGATTTTAAGTTGGTTATTAAGTATTTTGAGAAAGAAAAAGAAAAAGCCTAAGTGAGCAAAGTAAGAATTGCAAGAAAATAAATGCTCAAATGAGCAAAGAGGAAAATGGCATGAAATGTAAAATGCTAAAAAATAAATAGTGCATAAAGCATAAAAGAATAAAAGCATAAAATAAAACAAGTCAATAATTAGTGGTTAGTTGGATGACCATCTTGAAACTTGCATTTGGAACTCATTAGAGGATTGGTAGAACCAAAGCCTCCACACAACAAGTTACATTTGCTTTTTGTCAAGTATATCATCCATTTGAAATTCTTACAAGTACCATTCAATGATCAATGATGTTTAAGTGATCCGCGTTTACCAAAGGTGTTGTAGATCCATTAGAGGATTGGTAGAACCAAAGCCTCCACACAATGAATCTCAAGGTTATTGGATCAAAGAGATCAAATTAACATACTTTGGCTTACAATCATAAGTTTGAATCACGAATGATCATTTATTCGAATCGGGACAAAATTTAGTGTCATGTTAAGCAATCGTAAGTGGACTTATATAGAAGTCGCACCTATTTTGAGGTCGGTCAATAGCAATCTATGCACCATTTGCTTTGAGACATGATATAGAGATCATGCTCCAACAACACTTAGTGCAATGAGAAGGGGATAAGATGAAAGGGATTAGGGTGAAAAAGAAAACCACATTTGAATTAATATTTAATCCAACTATTATTAAAATCATTCATCCATTTTTGTGGAGTTAAACTCAACACCATGGATCCAATGATGTTAATAAAGCCATGACCAAAAAATCAACCCAAGACAACTAGAAAATAAACACAAAATAATAATATAGTTAATATATACATTAAAGGGTTTTAAAAATGTAAAAAAAAAGGAAAATAATGAGGAAAATATCAATTATATTCAAATTAATCAAGAAATAAAAAATAAGATCATGGAAAAATCAGAAAAGAGGCCAAGTAATTTTATGAAATTTTTGGGAATTTTTAAAAGTCAGAAACTATTTTTTAAAATTAAAATAAATGGGCAAAACAAACAAAAATAGTAAACAATAGTAAAGTCAGAAGCAAAAATAAAATAAAGTCACCAATATTTGTCATAATATCATTGGATCATTCCATAATTTTTTCAGAATTTAAAAATGTGTAAAAGTATTTTTTTAACATTTTAAACAAATCAAATAAGTGTAAAATTCATAAAAAATACCAAAATACAAAAATAAATTGTGAAAAAATAAAAATCAGAAAGAGAATAATCAAAAATATTTTCATAATTTTTTCAGATTTTTTGGACTTAAAATGAATTTTCTATGATTTTTTGAAATTTAAAACAATTAAAATATAAAAATCAGAAGAAAAAAAATAAAAGAAAAAGACGTGGACCATTGGATGAGAGTCAAAACGCGTTAGTAATCAAATCCAAAGGATCTGGCGTGCTGTGCATATCATGGTCTTTATTGAATAATGTCCAGAATCATTAATAAATCAGATTTTTGAAAAAAGCAAATGGCACGCTTTCATTGGTTAGAAGGTGACACGTTGGTCATCTTCAACCTTCAACCCTCACGAATTGCAGGTCTCTCAAATTGTAAAATCAGAAGCTCAGACCTATGTCATTCGCTTCGTCTCTTCAAGACGAAGACAACCATACCCTCGCGCCATATTTATATAAACTGTAACTCAAGCAATTTGGAAAGAAAGTTTTGAAAGGGGATTTGAAAATTCATTGTCAAAACGTGCTTCCAAATGAAAGTAAGTGTTGCGACTAGAAGCAAGGCCATGAGAGCAACACAGTGATACCAAAGGTTTGAAGAATTGATGAAGGAATCTACCTATTAAAGTTGAGTTGCAGAGCTCTGAAACTGGACTTCTATGGAGCAATGTAGGGCACGATTCTTGAATGTAATTATATGGTTAGGTTCATGGAAGATCAAGGAAGGTGAATTGATGGAAAAAATGGATTGAAAAAGGCTTGAGAATAGGATTCGAAGTAGCTGAATTCTGAGTTGTGAAGCAAGTTTGGCAGGGTGATTCTGGCTATCTAAGCTTGGGAAATTGAATGGGGGATGACCCTCTATTTATAGGGAATCAAATGGAATGCTCAAGCGTGTGGAATGATGCAAATTGGAGGGAAATCGTGCGAACCTGATACACGAGCAAAGTGTGATCTGATTTGCATCAAAACTCATCAAATCCTTGTGTTTCAAGGCTCTAATCCACTTTGGCAACTTGGTTAAACATGTTTAGATCACAAACGCGTGCTAATTTGATGTTTAAAGGCCAAAACATGGATTTCAAATTCTGACTTATGGAGAAACTTCAGTTCCAAGTTACCAAGTTCAATCCAATGACATTTCAACCTCAGGGAGTCTTAGGGCAAAATTATTGAGGCTTTGGAAAGATGAGGTAACAAGCTTTACAATGGAAAAAGAATGGAATCAAATGGGTGCTTGAGTTGAAAGTTACATGGAGTCAAAGTTGAAGAAATAGAGTTGACTTTCCATACTTAGAAATATTTCAAATTCTTCTTAAAAAATGACCTATAATCTCTTGCATCCAAACATGGCCTTGCACTTAGAATTTGCTCTTGATAAAAAAAGATGGAATGAAGTAGACCTCTTGGATGACATTTTGCAATTTGAACCACTCCAAATCTCCAAAAATTGAGCAAGTTATGACTTGTTGAAGTTGGCCAAAAATCATGAAATGACCTATAATCTTTTGCATTCTTAAGGAAACTTCCATCCATTTTCTTGCTTTGCACATAAAATAAGGCATGTGTTGTACCCCAAAATTTTTCCTCAGATATTTCTCAAAACCTTTCAAGAAAAATTCTCAAATTGCTCAAGGAAGTCCAAGGGTTGACCAGACAAGCTCTCTCCTAAGACAGTCTACCTCAAATTAGGGTTTCATGTTGCATCAAGATACTTGATTCCAAGGGATCACAAATTCTCACCATTGTCCTAATATATTCTCAAGATCATCCATGTCAAGTTTCAAGCCTTGCAGAGGGAATTTGCTCAGTCAATTGCTCAAATGCCTAAAAATCGACCATGCTAGGGCAAAAGTCAACTGTGGCCCATATACAGTCAAACTTCAAGATTTTTGGTCAACATCCTAATTTTGGAGTATATTTCATCATTTGATCAAGGTTTGATCATGATTCATCAAGGATTGCTCATAATTCATCAAGAACCAAAAGTTGCTAAATTAGGGTTTTGCAGGAAAAGTCAACTCAACTTTGACCAAGCATAACTTTCTCATAATTTATGAGAAATGACCCATCCAAATCTCATTTTGAAAAGGATGCCATGCTCTAAAATCCATATTCATCTCCCAAGTTCAAGATATGCACTCACAAGAAGTTATGAATTTGGACATTATAGGTCATTTTGAAAAGTCAACAAAACACCTTTTTTGTCAAAGCTTCATACATGAACATGGAATACCAAATTGAGATGAGACCAAAAGGTTGCTTAGAGGACATCTCAATATTTCTAAAAAGTTCAATAACACCTTCAAAAAGTCAAAATTGAGGAAGTTATGCATTGGTGAAGTTGACCTTTTTTGTAAATTTGTCAAAAGTCAACTATGCCTCAAATTGCAATTTTTGCCAAATGGGCCCAATCTTTTGCACTTGTTTTGAGTTGGAAACATGGTCCACGAGCCCTAGCCTTTTCCACTTGTCATTATCTTGTTTTTATTATTTATTTTGTTTTTTATTTGAATTTAATCAATTTAAATTAAAACAAATCATAAAAAAATATAAAGCATTGAAAACTCAAGATTTTGTACTTGTTTCAGGTCCTCAAATCCAGTTGGCAAGCATTTGAAATCGTGCAAAGCATTGGTGTGGACAAAAAGATTGAATTTTCCTAATTTTAGAAAGATATTCAAAGTGAATCAAATCCAAATCAAATTCAATAATGGAGGAAGATTATGATCACATTGACAACCCTAATTCATTCCTCAGTACATAAGGGGTATTTGCAGACCCAAAAAGAGGCTAGAGAGAGGCGTGAGAACCAGAACAAACTTGCAAAAAACAGAGAAAATGTGGTAATTCGAATTCATATTTCCAGGCATCCTCAAGGCCTCCTGACCATTCCAATCGCTTCCTGGGAGTGTAGGTAAGCGAAACCAATCAAGAACAAGCATTTCCAGGCTCTGAAACTTGCTGTAAGGCATTCACGATAACTAACTTTTCTTGAATTCGGTTTGCATAATTCTGGCACATATAGCATAATATAATCATATATTCTTGTTCACCATCACATTTGCAAGCTCTCTGTACCATTTAATTTCGTTTTCATGAACTGTATTGGAGTTTGCCATTATTAGGGTTTACAAGCTCGCTTTGGGGTTTCCGAACCTAGGCAAAATTGGGCCATGAAAGAGGCACCATTGTGCTCAGCAGGTCCAGACGAGTCCATTCATGGCTTTGGTGGTCATTTATCTCACTTGTATTTGATTTTGAGAAATTGCAGGGCTGTAGCGACGGACGTTGTCCGTAGGTAAAGGTTTTCAAACCTTTTAGCCACAGAGAGAGGACAAGGATGATGGCGTGGCTTCATCTAATTCGTCCATTTAAATTTCCGCGCGGATTTCTTTTATTGCATTTATTCTTAATATAATAATTGTTGTTTTTCTGTATACAAGAAATGCGTGTGGCTCAGTTGGTAACCAGGTGGTTGGATAGTGCTTCAGGGCCTGGGTTCAAATCCCAGGTCCCCCCATTCTTGCATATTATTTTCCTTTTCAGGACCCAGCACACACCAAGGACCAAGGTCCACCATGGGACCTCCTCATCCAATCTGCCAAGAGGCCAGATGGCCAGATCCAAGGGCCATCAATGAAGGAGCACCAAACGCCTAGTCAAACGTATGGCATGGGATTTCAGAAGGTCAACGTGGACCTTATCTTCTTGGGCCCAGAATCACTATCTGCACTCCCTCAATTTGCTTTCAGGCCCGTGTCTCTCTCTTTATTCTTTTTTTATTTTTTCTTAATTAGTTTAGTTAATTATTTCACTAACAAAATTAATTATTTCTTTTTACCAAAAAATCACAAAAATAATATTTTTCAGCAAATTAGGTTTAAACTTTATTTTTTAATCAAAAATTAAATTAATTTAATTAGGTTGTTAATATTAGATAACTTTAATTCCTTTTGTAAATAATTAAAATTAATTAGAACAATTAGGGTTTTATTTATAATTTAATTCTATTTCTTTTCCTAAAATAACCAAAACACAAAAATAGGCCATGTAATTATTTTCATTAATTAATTTAATTAGCTAATTAATTTGTATATTTAATTTTAAAACCTAATCCTTTTTATTAAAAACAACAAAAACAATTTTTCTTTTAATTAGGTTAGAAAGGGTCAAAACCCTAGTTCTCCCCCGATCTAAATTTCCTCGTGTGCACTTTATCATTTATTTTTATCCTATTAATGTAATTACTCACAAGTTGTAATAGTTAATTAGGTCTTTATTTTCATTTATCGCTTTATTTTTAAAATGTTTGTTTTTGGCTATGTAAATACCCGAAGCCTTGTACTAGCGTAGTTTAATTTCCACATTTTAAATTCCGCAAAATATTAACTGTTAGATGTATGATATTAGGATGCATGACAAGAATGTATGATTAAACTTTAAAACGGTTAGATAACCCTAAAATGTGCAAAGATAATAATCTGAAATTGAATCACTCGCACATGCGCACTCCTAGGGTACACTCCCACTTCGGTTGCCTTCGGTAAACGGTCATTAGGTATAGGATGCTTTAGTGGTCGCCCTTTTGTCCCAAAGATCAAAGTTGCCTCAGAAAGGTTGCCTCGGATATTGTTGCCTCGAATAATTGATCTAAAACATTAGGGTTATTACTAAAACGTCCTAACATTGCTTTAGTGACCGTACGTCCCTTTTCGAATTGACCCTCAAAACTCCGACGATGGTGCTACCTACTCACTAATAGTGGGATAGCACTATCTAAAGGAAACGAACATAGAACGATTCTTTTTTCGAGTAGGTAGATTAACTCTTAAGTACTTGCTCAATACAAACAAACTTTTTCACACTTACACTCCTTTTCAAACATTGTTTTCAAAAACACTTCGTAACACTCTTGAAGACAGAAGCAAGGGTTAAATAGAAGTCAAACAAAAACTTTTCAAATCACACAAACACAAAGAAGTAATTTAGAAAATGATGAGCAAGTACCTAAGAGCCCGTAGATAACTACAGATAGAAAGGGTGCTAATACCTTCCCTTTCTATAATCTACCCCCCGTACTCAGAAATATCTCGAAAAAGGAATTTTTCTGTGCTTTTTTCCTTTCCTTGTTGGATAAAATAAAAGTTGGTGGCGACTCTTGCTTACCGCGACATTTTGCAAACACAAACACAAAACACAAACCAGCATTCCTAAAAAACAAGTCCCGGTTTTGGCCACTGTATCACAGAACTGGCGACTCTGCTGGGGAGTTAATAAGTGGGGTGTACCTTAGGATTAGTTCATCATATTGTTTTCTATTGTTTGATTTGATTTCTTTATCTTTGTGGGCTTTGTATCGGAGTTACTATAGATCCTAACTCGGATCTGGGGAACACCTTTTAGGTAAGTAACAATAAACTGTGAGGGAACTGTACAGCGTAGACCGATACAGTTGAAGCAGTAGCTACGTTGATGTGGCACATTAGTTGATACCGGTATCCCTTGTAGAGGAACAAGGAGAATACGGGTATGCTATATGGGTCGTTAAGCATCAACTGACCTTAGAACCTATAATTGACCAACTTGGCCATAGGAAGTAGTGAGATAGCCGGTCTCGGTGTAGAGCTGGGAACTGGTTGATACTCGATGCTACGCTCATTGAGACCATATCTCGAGATGGTTCCGAATGCAAGAAAAGATTGCGTGAGCTGAAACTATGACCGATGGAGGATGGTCAGTGATATTGAGAACCTCTAGAACCCGGTTACTATTATTAGGACATGTTGAACTGACTAAATTGCAAGAGGGTAGTACCTAAACTCCACGCCAGCCTGAAATTTAAGGGCTATTGTGTGACTTGTTTTCCTTTACCATTTTTAATACCTGCTATACCTATTGTGTGTTTTATCATGACATCATGCATCATGACATAACATGCATATTTCATTAGACTAACCATTTCAGAGACCGAGGGGATTTATCTTTGTTCTGTTTTACAGATCATGGCCTCTATGCGCAAAAATACCATTTGAGTCAACTTCATGCAGATACCTGCTCAGCTTAGAGAGTTGGTTTCAAAAGTTCCTGATACTTCTTCCTTTGTTAGGAGACATGGTCATCTCCTTAGCCTGGTAATTTCCAAGTTGGATGAGTAAATGATGAGCGTCCTATTCCAGTTCTTTGACCCGTTGCATCATTGTTTTACCTTCCCGGACTATCAGCTAGTCCCTACTTTGGAGGAGTTTTCTGATTTATTGGGCATATGTATTCAAGAGCAGACACCCTTCACAGGTTTGGAGGAGGTTACTAGACCAGAGGATATTTCCTCAGCCCTACACCTAAAAAGGGTTGATGTAGTGTCTAACTGGGAGACTCGGAGTGGGGTTAAAGGTTTCTTGGCTAAGTTTTTGATCGATCAAGCTCAACAGTTCTGGGATAGTTCGGACTTTCAAGCATTTGAAGACATCCTGGCTCTCCTCATCTACGGCTTGGTTCTGTTCCCGAATCCAGATTTTTTCGTCGATGTGAACACAGTCAAGATCTTCATGTCTCATAACCCAGTGCCTACTCTCTTGGGTGATATTATACATGCTCCTTATACCCGTACTGTGAGGAGAAGGGGAACCCTCATGTGTTGCACTCCGCTGCTGGCGAGGTGATTTATTTCGCACCTCCCCAAATCTGTATTGAAGAATGAGGAAGGTGTAGGTTGGGCTTACAGAATCATGTCCCTTGCTCACACGAACATCCTTTGGAGTTCTAAAGATATGGAAAGAGTAGCTGTCATTGATCGATGTGGGGAATACCCTAATGTTCCATTGCTTGGAATTCGAGGGGGTATAACCTACAATCCTTGTTTGGCTTTACGACAGTTTGGACGAGCTCAGAGAGACGGTCCTCATGAACAGCTGCTTACAGATATTGTCTTTGACTACAAGGGGGATGTTGATGGGCATCGCCGCAGATTTATACGAGTCTGGGGCAGGGTGAACAGGTCTGACCCACATGAGCTGGGACTGAAGACTTCTCTCCCGATGCAACCTTATCTCCAGTGGGTTCGAGCCCGTGCTCAAAAGCTGGGGATGCCATATGAAGCTGTTTTGCCGGTGATTGTAGAGCATACTGATGAAGAAGGTATTCCTTATATAGTCCTCCATCCCTATATGCCTACTGATCTTGGGGCATTGAAGAGATCTTGGATCCAGTTAAAGGACGAGCAGGATACCTATAGGGAGAAGTATCATGAGCAGGAGAGGAAGATCCTGAAGCTTACAAGGCAGCTTGAGAATGAGAGGACAATCAACGATTATGTCAGCACGAAAGGAAAACGACCATGGGATTTCTGACGTCTTTTATTGTTTCTAGTTTAGATTTGCTTTTCAGTTTATTTCTTTTGTAAATGCCTTGAAGGAATTGTTAAACATTGTTACAAGTTTTAATCTAATAAAGTGTGTTTTATTTTGTTTTACAAATTTGAATCTCCCTAAATCTTTGAAATCATTTCATACGGATTCCATTACCATGCACCTCATCACAGGTACCATTACATGTTTTTTATCTTCTTCACTGTTTATTTCAGCATAAAATGTCTTCTGAAACACCTAATGATCAAGCTATTAAGGCTCTTCAAGCTCAGAATGCTCAGTTCCAGGAGATGTTCTTGAACTTGGCTAAAAGTCAACAAGATTTGAAGACTCTCATCTTGAAGGACAACAACAAGAAGAAGAAGAAGAAGAAGAAGGTGGTCCTGCTGAATATGGGTCACAGATTTGGGAATAGGTTGCGAGAGGAAGTTGATTTGTCTCATTCATCTGGAGGAGGAGAAAATCAAGAAGAAAGGAAGGCTCCTAGCCCTATGGTCTCCGATAATGACACTGATTTTGATGAAGACCAGTATCCTCCTGCTGAGGATATGTATAAACAACTTGAAGACCGTTTGAGTGTCATGGAGGTTCAGAAGGTTCCCGGTTTGGACTTTGGAGATCTGGGGCTAGCATCAGAGGTGGTGATCCCACACAAGTTTAAAGCTCCTGTCTTTGCTAAGTATGATGGAATGTCTTGTCCAAAGCTCCACCTCCGCTCATACGTTAGAAAAATTCAACCCTACACTACTGATAGGAACCTGTAGGTCCATTTCTTTCAAGATAGTCTATCAGGGACTCAACTTGAATTGTTCTATCAATTGGAGGGAGCTAATGTCCGCAACTGAGAGGACCTTGCTACTGCTTTTTACAAGAAATACCAGTATAATGCCGACCTTTCTCCCATGCGTACTCAACTTCAGGGTATGTCTATGGGTGAGAGCGAAGGTTTTAAGGACTACGCTCATAAGTGGAGAGATCTGGCTAGAAGAGTACAACCCCCTCTATCTGATAGGGAGTTGGTAGATATGTTTCTTGGGACTTTGTCTGGTCCATATTTCAATCATTTGATCGGTAGTTCATCGTCTGGGTTCACTGAATTGATTATGACTGAGGAGAGAGTAGAAGCTGGTATCAGAAGTGGCAAAATACAGAAAAGTGCTTCATCGAGTACAGAAAAAGAAGCCTTTCAAGAAGGAGTCTAGTGCAGTTTACAGCTCGAGGAGCCAAAACCGACCTGAGCGCCGCCAAGCAGTGAATGCGGTAGTAATATCAAGACCTACTGTTACCCCACAACGCAACAATCAGCAAAGAGTAGAGAGACCGTAAAGACAGTATACTCGGCTCAATATGACTTTATCTCAAATTTTACCGCAGTTATTGAAGACCAACCTGGTAACCCTGAGGGAAGCTCCTAAGAATCCCAGTACCACCTCTCTGATGTATAATCCAAACGCCCGCTGTGCCTATCACTCTGATAGCCCAGGGCATGATACCAATAACTGCTGGGCCTTAAGGAATAAGGTGCAAGATTTGATTGAGGATAAGGAAATTGAGTTTGACGCACCAGAAAAGCCTAATGTCATGACTGCTCCTATGCCCAAGCATGGAGTAAATGCTGTGGACGATGATTCATTTGTGACCTCCGTGGAAGACATTTATACTCCGTTGATGACCGTTAAGAAGAACCTATTGTTGGCCGGTTTATTTTCGGGCTGTGGCGAAGGTTCCCACCTGTGTTCCATCCTACCTACTGGTTTCCATTTATTGAAATCAGGTGTTCAGCGCCTGATGGATAACAAAGAGATCTTGTTCGAGAAAACTTTGATTCCGTTGATTCCTGTTGAAGATGTTTCCATAATAACCATTTCCGCCAATCCTTCCAAGGCTTCCTCGAGAAAGCCTTTTAGGATTACATCTGTTCCGAGAGTTGCTCCATTGATCATTACTATTCCTGGTCCTATCCCTTACACTTCGGATAAGGCTGTCCCATGGCACTATGGGGCCGATGTGTATTATCATGGGATCAAACAAGAATTGAAGGTTGAAGAGGCTGATACTGATGTCAGCAATATTGTCGGGTCTAGCAAGGTCACCCGAAGCGGAAGACTCTTCTCTCTTGAGATTTCTCCTCCGACTGTTCAAAAGCCTGTTGTTATTCCATCTGCCAGTATGTCAGCTGATGTTTCAATTCTTACTCCAGTTATCACCTCTGTCATCGAGTCATCTGACACTCAGGGCAAAGAAGTTACAGGTGGACCTTCCCAGACGGAGGCGTATAAGAAAGTCATTGTTGAAACCTCTAGGCAAGAGATAGAGGAAATTCTGAAGATTATGAAGAAAAGCGACTACAACATAGTCGAACAGCTGGGGTAAACCCCGTCGAAGATCTCCATGTTGTCTTTATTGTTGTGCTCAGAAGCCCATGCTAAGGCTTTAATTGCTTTCCTTAAAACTGCGCATGTGCTACATGAAACATTGACTAATCAATTTAAAGACTGTGTGGCTAGTTTGACCGCTGACAACGGGTTGGGTTTCTCCGAAGCATATCTGACTGCCAAAGGAAAGAATCACAATGATGCTCTACACGTCTCGATCGAGTGCAGGGGCACTACTTTGGCCCACGTGCTGGTGGATACTGGGTCCTCATTAAATGTTTTACCCAAGAAAGCATTAGATCGGTTGGATTGTGAAGGGTTGGTTCCGAAGCCAAGTAATATTGTGGTTAGGGCCTTTGATGGGTCCAAAAGGATGGTGCACGGAGAAGTAGATGTCCCTGTTAAAGTTGGTTCCCAGACTTTTGCGTCTACGTTCTATGTGATGGATATCTGACCATCTTATTCCTGTTTGCTGGGTCGCCCATGGATTCATAAGGCTGGGGCAGTGACTTCTACGCTCCATCAGATGTTGAAATATCCAGTAAAGGGGAAGATTGTTACGATGTAGGGTGAGGAGGAGTACATGGTGAGCCACCTTAACTCTTTTCGGTATATGGAGATGGATGGGGAGTTCATTAAAACCCTGTGCCAGAACTTTGAAGAAGTCCCCCCGACTCTGGCGTCGACAGAAATTGCTCTTGACAAACCTCCAATGAAGATGGCTTCCCTCAAGGATGCTAGGGTTGTTGTTGAAAAAGGTGGGTGTGCGAATTGGGGCCAACTCCCTGACTTTGCACACAAGACTGACAAGTTTGGTTTGGGTTTTACTGCAGAAGCTCAAAGGGTTGTTCGATGTGTGCGGATTGGAAGACCTCCCCTGCGTATTAGTAATCCGGGAGTGAATGCGATTGAAGATGATGATAAAGAGTCAGATTTCAACAGCTGGATTTACCCGACTACCAACGGTGGCTTGAACAATTGGACGGTGAAGGACTTCGTGCCAGTTTCTTTTATTACACAGTAATAGACTTTTGTTTTGAGACTTGTAACAGACAATTTGAAATTTTTATGGCCCGGTGCCTTGCCCGAGATACCGTGGTTTTGTTTGTGAGGGCTTATCATGTGTCATTTCCATATATCATCAATAAATCATTGGACGTTTTCTTGCATTACAAATTTTGCGCTCCTTGTTTTTCTTTTTTATCTTGCACTTTGTAACACCCCAAATCTACCCCACAGTTATATTAAAATCAGAGTGCTAAAATTTCGGCAAACATGGGGCATTACATTCTCATTCCAAAAGCCAACAACATAAAAACCTATCATAATAGATACATATCACATATTGATCCAAAGAACTTATAACAATTTATTAGTCTTCAAAAGTATTTCAACTTGATTCCATAAATATGTAGCGGATTCATAACTTTAAAACTTCAAAGGAAACATAGTATCTTTTAAACAACTTAATTCACATAAAACAACTTCTTAAAACAACAACTTGAATTAAACTTAAAACATCATAAAATCAAATAAGCATTCATCCCCCCGAGTGCTACATATCAGAGCGATGACACCAACAAGCCACTAAGTCTCTACTCCTCGTTACCTGCACGTTACCAGTATAAAGGCAACGGCGAAACAAATAAAGGGGTGAGACATCGAATAATATAAATAAGATTATGATAATTAATATATTAGACAAGAGCATTATAAACTTCACCACTTCTCAACAATACACAACAATCAATAAACATTCACAATTATCATTAGCGATTCAAAATGCAATTTGAATGCGACACAACTGTGCATATGCATGTGGTACCAACAAGGCTTTAACCCTCTTCACTAATTTCCAATTAATAGAGGCACAAGGCATAAGCCTACTTCACAAATCCGCCAATACAGGCCTTCACAAAATGCAAATGTATGAGACTCATGTAACATACAACGTCACAGATATATATCATGCACCACAAACTTCATTACGAGGCATTCGCCTATATCCCTGCATCACTGGAAATAAGCCTAACATTTCACATATTCAATCACATCTCAATCATCTCAAACATCTCAATTAACAACATCTCATAACATCAAAATAATTTATTAAACATCATTTATTATCACAAAAATCATCGAACACAACTTTATCAATAAAATCTCACTAATACTCAACTGTATAATAATAGTACAGTAACCCATCCTGTTATTCTGCTAATTTATATCGTTACTGTCATTAATCCTACTGTCATACTTCTAACAGCAGCCTCTAAACATCTACTATTCATCATTCTGTCCAAAAATCAGCACAACGACCAACAACAGAATTAATTTCTAAATCCTAAATTGGTTACTAGGATTACACTTCTTAATCATCATCTAAATCATCTATATTAGAGTTCGTCGCGTTAACTAATCAACGCTTCGAACGATATCTCAAACATCATCGTACAACTCAAGCCACAGCAATTAAAAGTCAATTCTGTCAAAAATCAGACCTTATGTATCGACACAAAACTCCTTGGATCGACACATCTTGCTTCAAATCACAGCATGTATCGACACATGCACTTACCGATCGACTCATCCTGACTTTAAAACGCAGCATGTATCGGCACATGCGTCGCATCGGTCGACTCATCCCGAGTCTCACACACTCATATGTCGACACATCCTCTCTTCGCGTCGACTCATCCCGAGTCTTATACTCATCATGCATCGACGCAACCCTCCATGCATCGACTCATCTTGAGTCAAATATCCTTCATGTATCGACACATGCAGCTTGAGGTCGACACATACTGATACCTCCTGCATAAATTCTGTGAGTTTTCTCTATGTTTTACTATGGGAACCTAATTACAGTCCTACAAACCTCATTATAAACCTAATAAATCATCACCTAACATTAACCTTTAATACTACATCAATAAAACAATATCATAACGTCATTATCCATTCAATTGCGTCAAATATTCATCATACATCATCCAATTCAAGAACAAAAACAACAATCCTCTAACCCACATATCAAACATCATGAACCCTTACATACTAACCATCATATTCCCGGTTATAAAATCCTAACCCCACCCTTACCTTTTGGTTTTTCGGTTGGTCGAATTCTCCGGTTGAAACTGCAACTGGTTTGACGACGAATTCTCTAAATTTGCTTGCCTCCCACTTGGTGCCTCCAAACCCTTGCTTCTTCTACTGCTACGTGATAATTGTTTTGCTTTTGGTTGCTAACCTCTATATATTATAACCTAATATAATAACAGGTCTACTAGTAACTTTAATGGGCCTATTAATTCTATTCCTAATCTTGCTATTTCACACACCCCACTTAACCCAACTAATAAAATAACATTCTACTAAAATCAACATTAAATCCAATATTAATTTCTCTTGACTAAATTGACTAATTATTCCGATAATTCCTTCTTCGACTAAATTCCAACAATTTAAATCCTCAATAATTCATTTAAATAATTTAATGAATTTCCGGGCGTTACAACTCTCCCCCACTTAGAATATTTTCGTCCTCGAAAATTCATCCGACACCACTTCCCTTAACTTCGCCTCCACCTCTAGCCTTTCGATATAGTCACAACTTACTAAAATTAAAATCTAACGCACACGTGCAATTCTATTTCAACTCATCCAACAACAATAATAATAACTAACGAAGTTCTATCAACGAAACAGGTACCTCTGATACCCCTGTCCTCGTTGCCCATTGGAGTTTCCACCAACGCAACCACAAACAATGGTAAAAAAAAATCAATAATACTCGATTGTTAAAGACTCAACCACTTTGGCTGGACGGACCGACCTGCTCTGATACAACTAATGTAACACCCCAAATCTACCCCACAATTATATTAAAATCAGAGCGCCAAAATTTCCGCAAACATGGGGCATTACATTCTCATTCCAAAAACCAACAACATAAAAACCTATCATAATAGATACATATCACATATTAATCCAAAGAACTTATAACAATTTATTAGTCTTCAAAAGTATTTCAACTTGATTCCATAAATATGCAGCGGATTCATAACTTTAAAACTTCAAAGGAAACATAGCATCTTTTAAACAACTTAATTCACAGAAAACAACTTCTTAAAACAACAACTTGAATTAAACTTAAAACATCATAAAATCAAATAAGCGTTCATCCCCCCGAGTGCTACATATCAGAGCGATGACACCAACAAGCCACTAAGTCTCTACTCCTCGCTACCTGCACGTTACCAGTATAAAGGCAACGACGAAACAAATAAAGGGGTAAGACATCGAATAATATAAATAAGATTATGATAATTAATATATTAGACAAGAGCATTATAAACTTCACCACTTCTCAACAATACACAATAATCAATAAACATTCACAATTATCATTAGCGATTCAAAATGCAATTTGAATGCGACACAACTGTACATATGCATGTGGTACCAACAGGGCTTCAGCCCTCTTCACTAATTTCCAATTAATAGAGGCACAAGGTATAAGCCTACTTCACAAATCCGCCAATACAGGCCTTCACAAAATGCAAATGTATGAGACTCATGTAACATACAACGTCACAGATATATATCATGCACCACAAACTTCATTACGAGGCATTCACCTATATCCCCGCATCACTGGAAATAAGCCTAACATTTCACATATTCAATCACATCTCAATCATCTCAAACATCTCAATTAACAACATCTCATAACATCAAAATAATTTATTAAACATCATTTATTATCACAAAAATCATCGAACACAACTTTATCAATAAAATCTCACTAATACTCAACTGTATAATAATAGTACAGTAACCCATCCTGTTATTCTGCTAATTTATATCGTTACTGTCATTAATCCTACTGTCATACTTCTAACAGCAGCCTCTAAACATCTACTATTCATCATTTTGTCCAAAAATCAGCACAACGACCAACAACAAAATTAATTTCTAAATCCTAAATTGGTTACTAGGATTACACTTCTTAATCATTATCTAAATCATCTAGATTAGAGTTTGTCGCGTTAGCTAATCAACGCTTCGAACGACATCTCAAACAGCATCCTACAACTCAAGTCACAACAATTAAAAGTCAATTCTGTCAAAAATCAGACCTTATGTATCGACACAAAACTCCTTAGATCGACACATCCTGCTTCAAATCACAACATGTATCAACACATGCACTTACTGATCGACTCATCCTGACTTCAAAATGCAGCATGTATCGACACATGCATCGTATCAGTTGACTCATCCTAAGTCTCACACACTCATGTGTCGACACATCCTCTCTTCACGTCGACTCATCCTGAGTCTTATACTCATCATGCATCAACGCAACCCTCCATGCATCGACTCATCTTGAGTCAAATATCCTTCATGTATCGACACATGCAGCTTGAGGTCGACACATACTGAAACCTCCTGCATAAATTCTGCGAGTTTTCTCTATATTTTACTATGGGAACCTAATTACAGTCCTACAAACCTCATTATAAACCTAATAAATCATCACCTAACATTAACCTATAATACTACATCAATCAAACGATATCATAACGTCATTATTCATTCAAATGCATCAAATATTCATCATACATCATCCAATTCAAGAAAAAAAACAACAATCCTCTAACCCACATATCAAACATCATGAACCCTTACATACTAACCATCATATTCCCGGTTATAAAATCCTAACCCCACCCTTACCTTTTGGTTTTTCAGTCGGTCGAATTCTCCGGTTGAAACTGCAATTGGTTTGACGGCGAGTTCTCTAAATTTGCGTGCCTTCCACTTAGTGCCTCCGAACCCTTGCTTCTTCTACTGCTACATGATAATTGTTTTTCTTTTGGTTGCTAACCTCTATATATTATAACCTAATATAATAATAGGTCTACTAGTAACTTTAATGGGCTTATTAATTCTATTCCTAATCTTGCTATTTCACACACCCCACTTGACCCAACTAATAAAATAACATTCTACTAAAATCAACATTAAATCCAATATTAATTTCTCTTGACTAAATTGACTAATTATTCTGAGAATTCCTTCTTCGACTAAATTCCAACAATTTAAATCCTCAATAATTCATTTAAATAATTTAATGAATTTCTGGGCGTTACACACTTTATCAAAATAGCTATTTGTCTTACACACACTCACATATCATAATACAGGTCTACATCCACTCTGGATCCCACTGATAACGACTATGCTACTGCCAGTTATGACTTCGAAAGTTCGATCAACTAAGCCGAGGACGAAGGTGAGGATGATTATGAAGTTCCTGGGGAACTTGCTAGACTGTTACTTTAGGAAGAGAGGACCATACAGCCGCATGAAGAGCCAGTGGAAACAGTAAATCTGGGTGCCGAGGAAGAACAGAAAGAGGTCAAGATAGGTGCAAATCTGGAGCCTAGTGTCAAACAACGGTTGATACAGATGCTGCGTGACTATGTTGAGATCTTTGCCTGGTCTTATGAAGATATGCCTGGTGTGATACGGTGGGAGAACTGACTTGAGGTTTTGCGTTTGTGTTCGCAAATGTTTTGGTTTAGCAAGAGTCGCCACCGACTTTTATTTTATCCAAAAGGAAAGGTAAAAAAGCATAGGAAAGAACTTTGAGATTGTTTTTGAGTTCGGGGGGTAGATTATGAAAAGGGAAGGTGCTAGCACCCTTTTCATCCATGGTTTTCCATGGTCTCTTAGTTACTTGTTTAGATCACTAGATTTTCTTTTCCAATTGTTTGAAATGGTGTTTTGTGTGGTTTTGAAAGTATTTTGAAAAGAGGCCTTTGTTTAGGCAATCTTTGTAATGATTCTTGTTTGTAAGAATGTATACAAAGATGTTTGTTTTTTGAAAAATGTTTCAATGATTTGAAAGTTGGTTGAAAGTGTTTTGAAATTGTGTATTTGTTTGAAAATAACAAGGATGGTTTGCAAATTGATCAAGTAACTAGAAGCTTATCTACCTACTCAAAAGTCTTTCCTACACATTTTTATTCATTTGACATTGTTGTTTTACCATTGTATTTGGTAAACAACCCTTTTAGATGTTAAACGGGATGGGCGTGGTTCATCGTATGACCATGATAGCAATAGTGCCAAGTATCTTAGCAAGTTTGAGGGACTAAGATCATTTATTTTTAGGCAACCGAGATAGCATCATCGAGGGACTATGATCTTTTTGTTCATATTGTTTTACCAAGATACCTAACATGCATACCATGGCCATTTTTTAAGGCAACCAAGTGGGTGAAATCCTAGAGGGTGCTTGTGTGCAAGGTGTTGTCATTTTTCATGCATTTTTGTCTTGTATTTAGGTCATGCTATTTGTTTGATTTTTGTCTTATCATACAAAAGCCTAGTTTACTATCATGGTATATGAAAGCAATAAATTGCGTAAAGTAAATCTAAACTATTACAACAATATTATGGGGAGGGGGATACAAGTTTTGAATAGGGGGATATTGCTAAAAAATAAAATCCTAAAACTATTACAACCAAATTGAATTTATTGTGCAAATAAATAAATAAACAAGTATTTAAATATGCAATAAAATGTAAATATGCAAGAAAATGTTTTGGAATTGTTTTGTGTATGAGAAAATAATATTATCAAAGTCCTAAAAATAAGAAAAAAATAATGTTATTATTTTTGAAAGGGGAAACCCTAATTTTTTGATTAAAAGAAAATATTGTTTTTTAATATTTATTTGTCCATTTTTGTTTAAGAATAATAATAATAATATTATGTATAAATATTAAAAAATTAAAAAATGTGAGAAAATAATATTTTATATGTATAATATAATAAAATAAAATATTTAAGTATTTTAATATTATTTACAAGTTTATTTAAGAAAATAAGTTTTATAAACCTAATAAACTATTTTTATGCCAAAAAATAATAAAAATAATAAAATAAAATGCAAAAAATTAAGAAAATATTTTTGGGATTTTTTAAAGTTCAGAAAAAAATAATAAAAGTCAAAAATATAAAAATAACAAGAAAATATGAAAAATAACAAAATATGAACCAGGGAGGTGCAAAAGCAAAATGGGGGTGTGTGAAAAGTAGCAGGCCCAAGCGCCAGGCCCAAGCCAACTTCATCCCTGTCCTCTGTACACTTCCTGCACGCGTTTCTGAGCTAAACCTGTATCTCTTGCATACGTGCATAAAAACAAAATCTTGCAACATGAAACTTGTAGCATGTTAACTCACGATTCCAATGATATAAAAACCATAACCTAACTCTCAAAGATCAAGGAGAATTTTATCACCCCTAATTTCTGACCTAAAATTTTCATGAACTTCAAGCTTCAAATTCTCACTACTCAGTTAATATAAATAAAAACTATGCATATGTACAACTCAAGCATGTTAAGGACTACATCTTTGCTTCACAAACCTAAGCTTAAGGATGCCTACATAGAGAGATAGAAACTTGACAAATACCTTGTTCAGTTGAGTTTAGATATGGCAATGTGGGAACTTTGAGTGAGACCTGAAGTTCTTGTGAGCTTCCTTGAAGTCCCCTCAACCTTTTCCAATGCTTAGCTGGTCTTGTAGATGGCTAAATCTCCTTGCACGAGTCAACCTGCAACCTTGCAAAATGAAAATGGTGAAGTGTGAAACTGAGCTTACAGTTGCAAGACAAGGGCCTGGATAGTTTAGGTGTGATGTAAGGAATGTGTTTGAAGTGTATCAAAGCAAAACGCACGAGCCAATTTCAAGTTGGCAAGTGATTTGTAGAGGTTGTCCTGTTTGGGCAGAAAAATGGGATTTTTGTGTTTTAGGGTGTTTGAGAAGTTATGAATTCGTGCTTCTTGCTTGTTACAATGTTCTGAGGTCGTTCCAAATGATACAAAGTCTTGCCTTTATCAGATACACAAGCTTACTTGACTTTTGCAAGTTTGCTTGCTTTTGAAGAAAAGGTGAAGTGACAAAGCCAAAGGCCTGTACAGGCTAGCTTAAGGCCTGATGAGAGTTGATGTACTTTTCCTGAAGTTTGTGGATATTTTCTGCAGCAAAAGAATAGGTCCACGACTCAAGATAAACAAAGTTGGAAAAAGCAAGCTTTATCAAAGTAGCAATGTGAACTTTATGCCATTTTTGGATTAATTCAATGTGCAGTGCTTCAAAGATCATAACAAGACCATTATCCATTGTGTTTGCATTAAATTATGGAGTGTAGAAAGGATTAGGACCTGTAATACCAAGTACAAGCATGCTTAGGACAGATTTGTAACTTGCACCATTGTGAAAAATGCCTTGAACAAATGTGATAAATTGCCATTTTCATTTCTTCTAATCTCCCTAACCATAAATGATCTTGGAGATTTGTTGGACATTTTGGAAATCTTGTAACATGATCTACAATCCATCTTTGAAATGCATTTTGAGATTCATCTTGGAACTAGGTGAAAAGTTGCCATGAAGTTAGGTCAAAAATCTGCCTAAACTAGGGCAAAATTTCACTAAGTTAAAAAGTTTATGGACCCTTATTCACAAAATAATAACTTGAGATCCAAGCTTCTTTTGGGAAAACTTTGTGAATAAAAGTTGTATATTTCATGGAGGACTACAACTTTCATGTTGGAAATTTTCTTTGAATCCAATTTCATCATGGTGAAAAAGTTGGGAAAAGTTGGGAAAAAATAAGAAATTTTCATAACTTAGAAAAATTCTAAGTTATGAAAATTTTCAAATTAAAACCCTAATTTTCAAAATTAGGTTTCTTGGTGAAAAAGTTTCACATTTTGACATATCTTGATGAATTATGACCCTTGGCACTTGATTTTGACCAAAAAGTCAAAGTTTGACTTTTCAGTGTACATTTGTTTTTTGATCAGTTGACTAGAAAATTCATCTGTCAATCCAATGCATTTGAGATCTTTTGAAATATGTGATTAGGTAAAGATTATGCTATTGAGTCCTTGAAATTATGCTTGAACCCAATTAGCCACTGCCTAGGTTAAAAATCAGAAATTGCCCTTTCTCAGTCAAAACCCTAATTTTGACCATTTTGCCCTTTTGATGATCTGATCAAATTTCTTGAGGAGTTGTGGTCCAAACTTGATCAAATGGTACATAGGAGCCTAGAATGTTGTTGTGGACCAAAAATTATGAAGTTTGACTGTAAATTGGCCATGGTTGACTTTTCCCCCAATACAACTGATTTTTAGGTCAACTGTCCAATTGACTGGTCCAAAATGTGATTCAAGGCTTGAAACTTGGTATGAGAAATCTTAGGGGTCCAAGATGGAGTATGAAAGTCACATGAGGCATTGAAAGTCCAAAAATCCCTGTGCAAACTCAAACCCTAATTTCAGGTCATCAGTGCAAGATGAGGTCTTGAGCTGGGCAAACCCTAATCTGGTCTTGAGTCCAAGAAGTCTTGTGAGGGGAAATCTTGATAAAATGAGAGGGAAAATTTTGGGGTACAACAATTTCCCATGTTCAATCTTCTTGAACCTGAAGAGTTAGATTGGCGAGTTTTGCCGTTCGTGACTCAAAGGTAAAAGATGATTGGACACTAGAGTGCCCATAAATTTTCACTTGATGAAGTAGTTGAGGGAATGGGCTTAAAGATGCCATTTGGAAAGGTGATTGAATCTTGTTGGAGATGGGCTTGTAGATGCCATCCAAGAATGCTTGTTGTAAATCAGGAGAATGAACCTCATAATGGTATCCGTATCTAGAACATATCTGAGTTGTATCTGGAGATTTGAATCTGAATGAGCGACAAAATAGCTTCCGTGTCTGGAGCGTATCTGGACTGTATCTTGAATAGGTGACAGAATGATTTCCGTGTCTGGAGTGTATCTGAGCTGGGGAAAAAATTTGAATGAGTGACAGAATGACAACCGTGTCTGGAGCGTATCTGGACTGTATCTGAAGTTGAGGTCTGAATGAGTAACAAAATGACTTCCGTGTTTGGATTATACTTGTACTATATCTTGACTTTGAATTCTGAATGAGTAACAGAATGAATTCCGTGTCTAGAGTGTATCCGTACTGTATCTGAATAAGAGATCCAAATGAGTAACAGAATGACTTCCGTGTCTGGAGTGTATCCGGACGGTATCTGAAATATTTGAATATTTGTTAAAGATAGCTGTTAGTCTTATCCTGAAAAGGGTAAAGTGTTAGCTGGAACACAAAGTTATGTTGCATGAAATGTATGATGCAATAAATGTGTTTTATCAATGTTTATGATATATGAATGTAATGTATACGCATGTAAGCTGGTTCACTGTATTGCCGAGGAAAATAAATCCTTGACAGCCGGGGATAACAAAAACCCTTGACTGCTGCCAGGGAAAATAAATCCTTGACCGCTGCTGGAGATTCAAAATCTTTGATTGCTGAGGATGAGAAATCCTTGGTGACTGTTGGGGATGGAAAATCCCTGACAACTTCTGTGGGGATGTGAGAATCCTTCATGTCTTGAAGTTGGAGTATTGACAAAATCTGTTGTGAGAGTAATGTCAAACGGCTTGAGAAATCTGCTTTGGAAATCCACAGAACTTTGAAGACTTCTACTGGGGGTTAAATAATGGGAATCCTTACTCGGCTGTGGAATAGGGAAAATTCTGATGATTTCTGCGGGGAACTAAGAATGAGAATCTTCATTCTGTTGAGGAGTAATGAAAATTTTAGTGACTTCACTATGGAAATGAGAATGAGAATCTTCAATCTGCTGGGGAGTGAAAAAATCTGCGGGGAAGAAGGCTTCCTGCTGGAGAGTAAGTTCAGGAGTCTGTGGAAAAACCTTATTCTTGTTTGGAAAAAGTTCAGGAGTTTGGGTTGTATGCCACTCTACTGGGGAATTATCCTAGTTTGGGGATAAGACAAAAGTTAACTGTTATCTGGTTGATTCTCAGACTTTAAGACAACTTGCTGGGTAATCTGGAGAAACTGGATGGTTTTCGCTGTGGATTGGTAGTTGGAAATTTGACTTGACTGGCGAAGAAGGTTTCATCTCCACTGGGGATCTGCGGTTCAAAGTTTTTGCTCCGCTGGGGATTGGGAGTTTGAAGTTTTAACTCTGATGGGAATTAAGGGTTTGAAATTATAACTCCGCTGGGGAAATATATTTCAAGGTTTTAGTTCCGCTGGGGATCTAGATAATATACTGTAGGGATTGCCCCTGGAATAGCCTAAAGACGTTTTCCTATACTTTCAACCTGTTAGTAATTATTCTTTCCCATTTCGTTTATTTGTAAACAGTGATTATATTCAAATGCATATGCTCATTAATAAATCATTGGACGTTTTCAAATAAAACACAAGTGTAAAAAAGAAGAAAAGGAAAATAGTTTTCTGCACTTTGAAGTATCTTTGCATTAACTTTGTGTAAGTATTTTGTACAAATGAGACATACATCCTAGTAAGAGAACGTTGTCATAAAAAATGAGAAAAATTTATACAAAGAAAGATGGCTATGTGTGAAAATTCCATGGGGTTCCCATTCTGCTATAGCCTTCGTAACTCTGAATATCTTGTCCATTTGTTGTTTCGTCTGAAGATGATTGAGTTGATCAGAAGCCCGGAGCTTGTCTGTGAAGAGATTGTCCTTAAAGTGATCCGATGAGACATAATCATATGCTATAATTCCCTAAATTTTGCCTGGACCGCCCTTTCGGGTTTTCGATCCACCGGGAAACCCTTTTTTGCCCAAGTCGCCCTTTCGAGTTTTCAACTTGCCGGGTGTACAAATTTTTTTGTTTTATCCCTAACTTTTTCCTGAACCTCCCTTTCGGGTTTTCGATTCACCGGGATGCCCTTTTTTGCCTAGGTGTGTCAACCTAGCGGGTCATTTATGCGTAGTATCTTTTGACTATGTCTGCATTCGTAGGGTGCAGCAGGTCGTCATCGTCCATGGTGGTTAAGATCATTACCCCACCAGAAAAGATGTTTTTGATCACAAATGGTCCTTCATAAGTAGGAGTCCATTTTCCCCTGGGATCACTTTGCGGCAAGATGATCCGCTTGATCACGAGATCCCCAACTTGATACACTTGTCGCCTGACTTTCTTGTTGAAAGCCTTGATCATTCGTTTCTGATACGTATGACCATGGCAAACAACAATTCGTCTCTTCTCGTTAATTAAGTTAAATTGATCAAGTTGGGTCTGGATCCAATCGTCTTCACTCAGACCTGCATCCTTCATGATTCTCAAGGAGGGAATCTGAACCTCGATAGGCAAAACAGCTTCCATGCCGTATATCAAAGAATAGGGTGTTGCCCCAGTTGATGTGCGAGCCATGGTATGGTACCCGTGGAGAGCAAACGGTAGCATCTCATGCCAATCTTTGTAGGTGACTTCCATCTTTTGTATGATCTTCTTGATGTTTTTGTTCGCAGCTTCAACATCACCGTTCATCTTTGGCCGATAGGGAGATGAATTGTGATGTTGAATTTGGAACTGCTTGCACAAGGCGGTGATCATAGTGTTGTTAAGGTTTGTACCGTTGTCAGTGATGATCCTTTCGGGGATGCCGTACCGGCAAATGAGGTTCTGCTTGATGAAGCAAGCAACAACATTCTTTGTGACAGATGCGAAGGAAGCTGCTTCGACCCATTTGGTAAAGTAATTAATGGCCACCAGAATGAAGCGGTGTCCATTGGAGGCTGTAGGCTTGATCTCCCTGATCATTTCGATTCCCCACATAGCAAAGGGCCAAGGAGCTGTTAAGACATTGAGAGGAACTGGAGGTATATGTACCTTGTCTGCATAGATTTGACATTTGTGACAAGTTCTGGAATGTCGATAGCAGTCAGCTTCCATGGTAGACCAGTAATAGCCTTCCTGTAGGATCTTCTTAGCCATCGTATGCCCGCTAGAGTGAGTGCCAAGTGTACCATTGTGCAGTTCAGCCATGATCTGTTCAGCTTCAATCTTGTCCACACAACGGAGCAGAATGCAATCATGATTGCGCTTGTACAGGATACCATTACTCAGGAAGAACTTGGCAGAGAATATCCTCAAGAACTTTTTTTCGTTGACTGAAGCTCCTTCAGGATATTCTTGAGCCTCGAGATACCTTTTGACTTCATGAAACCAAGGTCGGTCCACTACTTCTTCAGTATTAATCTCGTGACAATGTGCAGGTTCGTCCATCCGTTCAATGGTGATTTGGGGAGCCTCATTATACCAGTTAAGTTTAAACATGGATGACATTGTAGCTAGAGCATCTGCTAGCTGATTTTCTTCTCGCGGGAAGTGCTCGAAGGTAATCTGCTCGAAATGTGGTAGCAATGTCAAGACATGTTCTTTGTAAGGGATGAGGTTTGGATGCTTAGTGTCCCACTCTCCCTTGATCTGACTGATGACCAAAGCTGAGTCCCCAAACACAACTAAAGATTTGATTCCCAGGTTTATTGCAGCCTTGAGACCAAAGATGCAAGCTTCATACTCAGCCATGTTGTTGGTGCAGTTAAAGCAAAGTCTAGCAGTGAAAGGTGTATGGCAACCCTCTGGGGATATAAGCACAACGCCGATACCGTTGCCAAGTGCATTGGAGGCACCATCAAAGTACAGGGTCCATCGGGATCCTTGTTCAGGTCCGTCATATGGTCTGCTCTTTTCAATATTGTCCAATGTCATAATGTCTTCGTCAGGGAAGTCAAACCTCATGGATTGGTAATCTTCGACAGCTTGATGAGCCAGATGGTCAGCTAGCTCACTCCCCTTTATAGATTTTTGGGTCGTGTACTGTATATCGTATTCCATCAGGATCATCTTCCATCTAGCTATTCTTCTGGACAAAGCAGGCTTCTCAAAGATATACTTTATCAAATCCATCTTAGATATCAGCAGAGTGGTATGAGTCAACATATACTGCCTTAGCCGGCGAGCAGCCTATACCAAAGCACATCAAGTTTTCTCGAGCAGTGAATATCTGGTCTCACAGTCGGTAAAATTTTTGCTAAGGTAATAAATGGCATGCTCTTTTCGGCCAGACTCGTCATGTTGGCCCAGTACGCACCCCATTGAATTTTCTAGGACGGTCAGATACATGATTAGCAGTCTTCCTTATACGGGTGGCATCAAGATAGGAGGTTCTAGCAAATACTCCTTGATTTTATCGGAAGCAATTTGACAGTCATCATTCCATTGAACTACCTGATCTTTCTTCAACAGCTTGAAGATTGGTTCACAGGTAGATGTTAGGTGAGAAATGAACCTAGCAATGTAGTTTAGGCGTCCCAAGAAACCTCTGACCTCTTTCTCAGTGCGAGGAGCAGGCATTTCTTGTATAGCTTTGACTTTGGCAGGATCAAACTCGATGCCTTTGTTGCTGACAATGAAACCCAAGAGTTTACCGGATCGGACTCCGAATGTGCACTTGTTAGGGTTTAACCTGAGCTTGTACTCCTTCAACCTGACAAACAGCTTTTGCAAATGGTCGAGGTGTTCTTCTTCCGTCTGTGATCGGGCTATCATGTCATCTACGTAGACCTCTATCTCATGATGTATCATATCATGAAACAAAGCTACCATGGCGCGTTGATAAGTTGCCCCGACATTCTTCAGTCCGAATGGCATCACTTTGTAGCAGAACGTACCCCACTGTGTAACAAAAGTAGTTTTCTCCATGTCTTCAGGTACCATTTTGATCTGGTTATAGCCTGATAATCCATCCATGAAAGAAAATACCTTGTGCTGAGCTGTGTTGTCAACCAAGATGGCAATGTGCGGAAGTGGAAAGTCATCTTTAGGGCTGGCCCTATTTAAGTCTCTGTAATCCACGCACATTCTCACTTTGCCGTCCTTCTTAGGTACGGGCACAATGTTAGCAACCCATTGTGGATAGGAAGTAACAGCAAGAAATCCAGCATTGAACTGCTTCATAACTTTTGCTTTGATCTTTTCTGACATGTCGGGCCTCATGCGGCAGAATTTTTGTTTGACTGGTGGACAATCTTCTCTTGTGGGCAGACGGTGAACCACAATATCTGTATCGAGTCCCGACATGTCTTCGTATGACCAGGCGAAGATCTCAACATATTCATGCAACAGCTGAATTAAGCGCTCCTTGACACTTGGCTCTAGGTTGGCACCCACTCTGACTTCTTTTCTGTCTTCCTTAGTACCCAAGTTGATTGTCTCTAACAGCTCCTCATGAGGTAGAATAGCCCTTTCTTCCTGTTGTAGTAGCCTAGCCAATTCTACCGGCACCTCACAATCTTCCTCACCTTCGTATTCGGCATGGTAGACCAGATCTTCAGAGTCACTGAAGACCATAGCAGAATTGTTACCCATGGAATCCGGAGTGGAAGGGTACCTGCATTTGTGAGTGTGGGTGTGTGTAAGGGATAACCACCTTTAAACAAATAAAATGTAAAAAGAAAGACAATGAACACAAAAGTTTATATGTGAAAACTTCCATGATTCATTAAAATGGCATATGAAGATGAAAAATCAAACCCTTACAAATGGACCTATGTGCCTCGGGTAAGGCACAAGGTTAAAAGTGTATGAATTGTTTGAGAATTGTTACAAACCAACATAAATGTTTGAAAGATAAATTATTACGGTATGAAAGTAATCGGAACAAAGTATTTTGCTTCCCAGTTTCACAGTCCTCCGCCAATAGTTGGAAAAATCCAGTCTTCCAGGCTTCTCTCCTCTTCACTATCCTCCAAAGCATTGACTCCATGATGGGTGATCTTCACTGGTGGCCCTCCAGCACGGGCACGGTGTACAGCCTTTTGAGCAGAAGAAGAGAACCCCAAGCCAAATTTATCTGATTTGTAAGGAAAGTCTGGAAGTTGCCCCCAGATTGTGCTTCCTCCTTCTTCAATCACAACCTTTGTATCTTTGAGAGACGACATCCGAGGCGGAGGTCTGGTAATCATGGGTACAGAAGACACTGTCTTGGTTACCGCAATCTCCTGAGCTACTGCTTCAAAATGCTGAAAAGGGGTTTCGATGAATTCGCCGTCCAATTCTACATAGCGGAAAGAATTTAGATGGCTTATCATGTATTCCTCTTCGCCGTGAACAATTATGATTTTCCCCTGGACAGGGTACTTGAGCATTTGATGCAGAGTAGAAGTAACGGTTCTAGCATTGTGAATCCAGGGTCTCCCCAACAAGCAAGAATAGGAAGGACGGATGTCCATCACATAGAATATGGAGTTGGAGGTTTCAGTTCCCACTTTAATCGGGATGTCCACCTCCCCATGGACCATTATTTTAGAACCCGCAAAGGCTCTGACAATTATATTGCTAGGTTTCAGGGTTCGGCCTTCACCGTCCAATCTATCCAAGGCTTTTTTTGGTAAGACATTTAAAGACGACCCAGTATCAACCAAAACATGAGCTAGGGTAGTTCCCCTACACTCCACCGAGACATGTAGCGCGTTGTTATGTTTTCGTCCTTTGGAGGTCAAGTCGGCATTGGAGAAACCCAGGCCATTGTCATCTGTTAATCTAGCTACACATTCCTGGAACTGATCCGCAGAGGTTTCCTGTGGCACATGGGCCATCTTCAAAAATCTGATCAGAGCTTTAGCATGAGCTTCTGAACAAAGCAATAGGGCCAACATAGAGATCTTTAAGGGGGTTTGCCCCAGTTGTTCCACAACATCATAATCGCTTTTCTTGATTATTTTCAAAATCTCTTCCATTTCTTTTTGAGAGGTTTCAGGGATGACCAATGGCTGAGCCCTCGTCCTGACGCTCTTCTTAGATCTCTTTCCCTCTATCAACAGCAGCAGAGGGGACAACCACAAGAGTTACAATTTCTTCAATAATTGGAGTTCTCGCAGATATGTTGACCGATACAGGGTTAACCTTAGGAGCAGCTGAGGGTCCAAAGATTGCCTTTGGAGGGGCAATCTCTGGAGAGAAAATTCTTCCACTGCGGGTTATTTTGCTCGTTTCGGCAATGTTTCCAATATCGGAAGTCTCTTCATCAGAACTCTCTTCAGTTGATTCAATTTGTTTAATACCGTGGTAGTAGATTTCTCCACCATAGTTCCACGGTATTGATTTGTCAGACTTGTACGGGACGGGCCCGGGCATGGTTATCTTCAAAGGTGCAGTCTTTGGAGCGAATGTAATCTTAACAGGTCTTTTGGAGACCTTAGAAAGATTGGCGGATATGGTTACTATCGAAACATCATTAATAGGAGTCATTGTAACAGGAGTCTTTTCAAAAAGGAT
Source organism: Vicia faba (assembly GCA_948472305.1). Classification (NCBI taxonomy): domain Eukaryota; kingdom Viridiplantae; phylum Streptophyta; class Magnoliopsida; order Fabales; family Fabaceae; genus Vicia; species Vicia faba. Next base: position 1,261,580,536 of record OX451740.1, read on the forward strand.
TTCTTGGTTATCCATTAGGCGTTGGATGCTTAACTTCAACAATGCACAGTCGGTTGGTAAGGATGAACAAAGGCAGCAATCTTCTTCACAACCTGGGAAAATCCCAGCCTTTAGCAAATTCAACTTGATTATCGGTAGAGGAGTTATCAAATCATCAACAGTAGCAACAAAAAGATCTTCTTCAACAACATGGGCATTGTGGCCATGCTTTGGCATTGGAGCAGAGATTACATTTGGCTTTTTAGGGGCGTCAAATTCAACTTATTTAGCGTCTATCAAATCCTAAATATTATTCTTGAGGGCCGAACAATTGTTGGTGTCGTGCCCCAGGCTCTCTGAATGATAAGCACACTTGGCATTCGAATGGTAGTACGAAGAAGCAGTATTCAGATTCTTTGGGGCCTCTTTCAGACTGGAAAGGTTTAACTTAAAGAGATGGGGTAGAACCTGAGCAGGAGTCATGTTTATCTGGGTGAATTTCCGTACAGGCCTTTCCACCCTTGCTTGGTTGGTTCTTGGTTGATTGTTTCTGGGCTGATCAGTTGCAGACTTCTGAATAATTACGGCCCCCACCGCTGGCCAGCGCTCAACTCTTCCTCGACCACTTTGGGAGTAGACAACTGATACTTCCTTCTTTTCCGGAAAAGTCTTTTTTATGGCAGCGGAAGCATATGCATCCTTTTGAATTTTCCCGCTTTTTATGCCGGCTTCAACTCTCTCACCAGTTAGAATCAACTCAGTGAACCCCGCGGAGGAGCTTCCAATCAGATGATTAAAGAAAGGCCCTGACAGAGTTCCCAAGAACATGTCTACTATCTCCCTCTCAGATAGAGGTGGTTGTACTCATCCCGCCAAGTCTCTCCATTTTTGGGCATACTCTTTGAAGCCTTCATTTGAGACCATGCCCATACTCTGTAATTGAGTACGGGTTGGTGCTAAGTCCTCATTGTATTGATATTGTTTATAGAAGGTGGCCACCAAGTCCTCCTAATTACGCACATCGGACCTCTCTAACTGGTAGAACCAATCTAACTGCGTCCCCGACAAACTGTCCTGGAAAAAGTGGACCCACAGGTCTTTGTCAGAAGAATGTGGTTGGATTTTCCTGACATAAGATCGTAGGTGCATGTTGGGACAAGACACCCCATCGTACTTATCAAATAGAGGTACTTTAAACTTAGGATGGATTACAATTCCAGATACCAACCCTAACTCTTCAAAGTCTAGCCCAGACACTCTTTGTATCTCCATATCTGCCATACGTTCTTCCAAGTTTTTGTATTTGTCATCTGCATGAGGGTATTGTTATTCAGAGTAGTCCTCATCTTCCTTTTCTTCAGCTTCATAATCTAAGGGCACGACAGTCTCTTTACCCTTTCTCTCTCCTTCCTCAAAGGTTGATGGAAAATCTAGGACCCTTCTGGCTTGACCTTCAAACCTTCTGCCCATGGTAGCCACACCAACTCTCTTCTTCTTATTTTTATATTTTTCCTTTTCTAGTAGAGTCTTGAGCTCCTCCCGCCCCTTGGCTAAGGTCAAGAGTAACTGTTGAAATTGTGAATTCTGAGCTTGCAAGTCTTTGACCGTTTGTTCAATATCCATCTTGCTGAAATAAACAGCAGAGAGATGAGAAAACTTCGTGTGAAGACCCGTTTATGCATATGATGAATGATATGTATTCATGTAATGCTTTCAACGATTCATAAATTCAAATTTGTTTTAAACAAAAAAGAAACACACTTCATATTAATAAGATAGAATTGTTAGTGCATCAATTCCCCATGGGAAAAATAATACAAAATTCTAAGGTAAAAAGACGTTGCGAGTCCTCTTTGGTGCAATGTAGGTGTTGAGAGTCCGCTCTTTGTAAAGTTGACGAGTAAGTTCCAAAACCTTCTTCTCGCTTGCGTAGAATTGGGCTTCAAAAGTATCGCGTTCTACCTTGAGCTGTATCCAACTCCTTTGCAGATCTTCAAGTGATGTTGGCATGTCAGGATGTAGGAGGGTGTATGTAACCTCTCCTTCCTTAACAGTCTCTATAATTACAGGGAGAATATAGGGGTAAGGCATCATAAGACTTTGGGCGCGGGTTCGTACCCACTTGAGGTAAGGTCAAGGGGGATGGAATTCTTGTGTCCCAAGGTCTTACTGTCTACCTTGTTTGGCATCCTCCAAGCTCCGATGAACCTTTGTCGAAGTCCTTGATTGTTATTGTCGAAGTCAAAAACCAAGTCTGGAATCAGCATGTCATGTGAGCCATCCCTTCGGGCATAACCAAACTATCTCAGAGCCAAGAAAGGGTTGTAGGTGATGCCTCCCCTAATGCCAAGTAGAGGGACATTAGGGAATGCCCCACAACGGTCGATGATGATAACATTTTCTCTGGACCGAGAACACCAATGAATATCAGAATGCTTAAGTGTCATCAGCCGTTGTGACCACCTCAAACCTTGCTCATTCTTCAAGACTGATTGGGGAAGATGAGAAATAAACCATCTTGCTAGTAGAGGAGTGCAACACATGAGAACACCTCTTTTCCTCATTGTTCGAGTGTGAAAAGAGTGTAAGATATCTCCAAGCAATGTAGGCACCGGGTTGCGAGCCATGAAGATTTTGACAGCATTCACATCTATAAGTTGGTCAGGGTTTGGGAACAAGACCAACCCATAAATGAGAAGAGCTATAATCTCCTCAAAAGCTTGCAGGTCTAGAGAATTCCAGCATTCTTGAGCTTTCTCAAACAGGAACTTTGCCAAGAAATCCTTGACACCACTTCTGGTTTCCCAATGACCTGTGACATCTGATGGTTGCAAGTGCAGGGCTTGAGTAACATCTTCGGGCTTTGGATCTCTTTCCGTATCGTTGAAAGGTAGTTGATGGAGAATAGGAATCCTCAAGAGTTGAGAAAATTCCTCCAAAGTAGGCACCAGCTGGTAATCAGGAAATGTGGAGTAGTGGTGTAGGGGGTCAAAGAACTGGAAGAGAACTTTCACCATGTCTTCCTCTGTGTTGGAAGTGACTAAGTTGAGAAGTCGACCATGTCTCTCTGTGAATGGAGAATACTCTGGAATCTTGGAAGCAAGCTCCTTGAGTTGTGGAGGAATTCTCACAAGATTGACCTGAATAGTTTTCCTGCAAAGTGAATCCATAACCTACAAAACAGGAACAAAGATGAAAATCCAAAATCCTTAAAATGGTTAGTGGATGCAAATGATGCTTCATGATGTTCATGATGTTATGCACAAGTATATATGTACAAGCAAATCACACAAGTTCCTAGTTTTAGGCTTGCATGGGGTTTCATAGGTAAGTACCCTCTTGAAGTTTAGTTGGCTCAACCTGTCCTAGAAATAGTAACCGGGTTCTAAGGAGCTCAATATCACTGGATTGATTTCTGCGTTCATTGTTTCAGTTTAGCCACTTTACTGGCGACCGAAATATTCCAAGAAAACAACCCTAAATGAGTGTAGTATCAAGTATCTACCAACTTCGGACTGCACCAAAGCCGGTCATCTCACTACATCCTAAAAGGACAAGTTGGTCAAGTAAAGGTTCTAAAAGTCCATTAGTGCTTCATGACATCACTTAGCGGCCTCGTATTCTCTTTGAATGACTCAAAGGCTACCGGTACCCACAAATATGTCGCACTAATATAGCTATTGCTTAGACCATGTCGGTATACCCCGCATAATTTCCACAACGTATTGCTATTTACCTATGAATGTTTCCCAAATCCGGGTAGAGGATTCAAATCCAAACAATAGAACCAAAGTGTAAAGCAAACAAGTCAAGCAAGATAAGCATGTAAATGTGATATAAAACCCTAAGGTAACCCCACTTTTAGAGTTTTTCCCCAGCAGAGTCTCCAGTTCTGTGATACGATGGGAGAACTGACTTGAGGTTTTGCGTTTATGTTCGCAAATGTTTTGGTTTAGCAAGAGTCGCCACCAACTTTTATTTTATCCAAAAGGAAAGGTAAAAAAGCACAGGAAAGACCTTTGAGATTGTTTTTGAGTTCGGGGGGTAGATTATGAAAAGGGAAGGTGCTAGAACCCTTTTCATCCATGGTTTTCCATGGGATCTTAGTTACTTGTTTATATCACTTGCTTTGCTTTTCCAATTGTTTGAAATGGTGCTTTGTATGATTTTGAAAGTATTTTGAAAAGAGGCCTTTGTTTAGGCAATCTTTGTAATGATTCTTGTTTGTAAGAATGTATACAAAGATGTTTGTCTTTTGAAAAATGTTTCAATGTTTTTAAAGTTGTTTGAAAATGTTTTGAAATTGTGTATTTGTTTGAAAATAGCAAGGATGGTTTGCAAATTGATCAAGTAACTAGAAGCTTATCTACCTACTCAAAAGTCTTTCCTACACATTTTTATTCCTTTGACATTGTTGTTTTACCATTGTATTTGGTAAACAACCCTATATTTGGATGTTAAACGGGACGGGTGTGGGTCATCGTATGACCATGATAGCAATAGTTCCAAGTATCTTAGCAAGTTTGAGGGACTAAAATAATTTGTTTTTAGGCAACCGAGATAGCGTCATCGAGGGACTATGATCTTTTTGTTCGTATTGTTTTGCCAAGATACCTAACATGCATACCATGGCCATTTTTTAAGGCAACCAAGTGGGTGAAACCCTAGAGGGTGCTTGTGTGCAAGGTGTTGTCATTTTTCATGCATTTTTGTCTTGTATTTAGGTCATGCTATTTGTTTGATTTTTGTCTTATCATACAAAACCCTAGTTTACTATCATGGTATATGAAAGCAATAGATTGCGTAAAGTAAATCTAAACTATTACAACAATATTATGGAGAGGGGGATACACATTTTGAATAGGGGATATTGCTCAAAAATAAAACCCTAAAACTATTACAACCAAATTGAATTTATTGTGCAAATAAATAAATAAACAAGTATTTAAATATGCAATAAAATGTAAATATGCAAGAAAATGTTTTGGATTTGTTTTGTGTATGAGAAAATAATATTATTAAAGTCCTAAAAATAAGAAAAAAATAATGTTATTATTTTTGAAAGGGGAAACCCTAATTTTTTGATTAAAAGAAAATATTGTTTTCTAATATTTATTTGTCCATTTTTGTTTAAGAAAAATAATAATAATATTATGTATAAATATTAAAAAATTAAAATATGTGAGAAAATAATATTTTATATGTATAATATAATAAAATAAAATATTTAAGTATTTTAATATTATTTAAAAGTTTATTTAAGAAAATAAGTTTTATAAACCTAATAAACTATTTTTATGCCAAAAAATAATAAAAATAATAAAATAAAATGCAAAAAATTAAGAAAATATTTTTGGGGATTTTTTAATGTTCAGAAAAAAATAATAAAAGTCAAAAATATAAAAATAATAAGAAAATATGAAAAATAACAAAATATGAATCAGGGGGGTGCAAAAGCAAAATGGGGCCAGGCCCAAGCCAGCTTCATCCCTGTCATCTGTACACTTCCTGCGCGCGTTTCTGAGCTAAGCCTGTATCTCTTGTATACGTGCATAAAAAGAAAATCTTGCAACATGAAATTTGTAGCATGTTAACTCACGATTCCAATGATATAAAAAATCATGACCTAACTCTCAAAGATCAAGGAGAATTTTATCACCCCTAATTTCTGACCTAAAATTTTCATGAACTTCAAGATTCAAATTCTCACTACTCAGTTAATATAAATAAAAACTATGCATATGTACAGCTTAAACATGTTAAGGACTACATCTTTGCTTCACAAACCTAAGCTTAAGGATGCATAAATAGAGAGATAGAAACTTGACAAATACCTTATTCAGTTGAGTTTGGATATGACAATGTGGGAACTTTGAGTGAGGCCTGAAGTTCTTGTGTGCTTCCTTGAAGTCCCCTCAACCTTTTCCAATGCTTAGTTGGTCTTGTAGATGGCTAAATCTCCTTGCACGAGTCAACCTGCAACCTTGCAAAATGAAAATGGTGAAGTGTGAAACTGAGCTTACAGTTGCAAGACAGGGGCCCGGATAGTTTAGGTGTGATGTAGGGAATGTGTTTGAAGTGTATCAAATCAAAACGCACGAGCCAATTTCAAGTTGGCAAGTGATTTGCAGAGGTTGCTCTGTTTGGGCAGAAAAATGGGATTTTTGTGTTTTAGGGTGTTTGAGAAGTCATGAATTCGTGCTTCTTGCTTGTTACAATGTTCTGAGGTCGTTCCAAATGATACAAAGTCTTGCCTTTATCAGATACACAAGCTTACTTGACTTTTGCAAGTTTGCTTGCTTTTGAAGAAAAGGTGAAGTGACAACGCCAAAGGCCTGTGCATGCTAGCTTAAGGCCTGATGAGAGTTGGTGTACTTTTCCTGAAGTTTGTGGATATTGTTTGTAGCAAAAGATTAGGTCCATGGCTCAAGATAAACAAAGTTGGAAAAAGCAAGCTTTATCAAAGTAGCAATGTGAACTTTATGCCATTTTTGGATTAATTCAATGTGCAATGCTTCAAAGATCAGAACAAGACCATTATCCATTGTGTTTGCATTAAATTATGGAGTGTAGAAAGGATTAGTACATGTAATACCAAGTACAAGCATTCTTAGGACAAATTTGCAACTTGCACCATTGTGAAAAATGCCTTGAACAAAAGTGATAAATTGCCATTTTCATTTCTTCGATTATCCCTAACCATAAATGATCTTGGAGAGTTCTTGGACATTTTGGAAATCTTGTAACATGATATACAATACATATTTGAATTTCATTTTGAGATTCATCTTGGAACTAGGTGAAAAGTTGCCATGAAGTTAGGTCAAAAATCTGCCTAAACTAGGGCAAAATTTCACTAAGTTAAAAAGTTTATGGACCCTTATTCACAAAATCATAACTTGAGATCTAAGCATCTTTTGGGAAAACTTTGTGAATCAAAGTTGTAGATTTCATGGAGGACTACAAATTTCATGTTGGAAATTTTCTTTGAATCCAATTTCATCATGGTGAAAAAGTTGGGAAAAAATAAGAAATTTTCATAACTTAGAAATATTCTAAGTTATGAAAAATTTCAAATTAAAACCCTAATTTTCAAAATTAGGTTTCTTGGTGAACAAGTTTCACATTTTGGCATAACTTGATGAATTATGACCCTTGGCACTTGATTTTGACCAAAAAGTCAAAGTTTGACTTTTCAGTGTATAGTTGATTTTTGATCAGTTGACTGGAAAATTCATGTGTCAATCCAATGCATTTGAGATCTTTTGAACTATGTGATTAGGTCAAGATGATGCTATTGAGTCCTTGAAATCATTCTTGAACCCAATTGGTCACTGGCTAGGTTAAAAATCAGAAATTCCCTTTCTCAGTCAAAACCCTAATTTTGACCATTTTGCCCTTTTGATGATCTGATCAAATTTCTTGAGGAGTTGTGGTCCAAACTTGACCAAATGGTACATATGAGCCTAGAATGTTGTTGTGGATAAAAAAATATGAAGTTTTACTGTAAATTGGCCATGGTTGACTTTTTCCCCAATACAGCTAATTTTTAGGTCAACTGTCCAATTGACTGGTCCAAAATGTGATTCAAGGTTTGAAACTTGGTATGAGCAATCTTATGGGTCCAAGATGGAGTATGAAAGTCAAATGAGGCATTGAAAGTCCAAAAATCCCTGTGCAAACTCAAACCCTAATTTCAGGTCATCAGTGCAAGGTGAGGTCTTGAGCTGGGCAAACCTTAATCTGGTCTTGAGTCCAAGAAGTATTGTGAGGGGAAATATTGATAAAATGAGAGGGCAAATTTTAGGGTACAACACCTGGGTTGGATACCGATATTATGGTACACCGCTTGCCAACTAAAGAAGACTGTCCTCCAATGAAACATAAAGTTCACCGAATGCGCCCAGAGATGTCTGAGAAAATCAAAGTTGAGGTCATTAAACAGTTTGATGCCGGTTTTCTAGCAGTTACTTCCTACCCACAGTGGGTTGCCAAAGCGGTTTCGGTGCCGAAGAAGGATGGTAAAGTCCATATGTGTGTGGACTATAGGGATCTAAACAGGGCAAGCCCCAAGGATGATTTCCCTCTGCCTCATATCGATGTTCTGGTCGACAACACCGTACAACATAAGGTCTTCTCCTTTATGGATGGTTTTTCCGGTTACAATCGGATTAAGATGGCTCCGAAGATATGGAGAAGACAACCTTCGTTACGCAGTGGGGTACCTTTTGCTACAAAGTCGTGCCTTTCAGATTGAAGAATGCTGGGGCAACTTATCAGCGCGCCATGGTCGCTTTGTTCCACGACATGATTCACCATGAGATTAAGGTATACGTTGACGACATGATTGCAAGGTCCCAGACTGAGGAAGAACACCTCGACCATCTTCAGAAGCTATTTGACAGGTTGAAGTTGTACAAGCTGAGGTTAAACCCGAACAAGTGCACCTTCGGGGTAAGGTCTGGTAAGCTGTTGGGTTTCGTCGTTGGTGATAAAGGTATTCAAGTGGATCCTGCAAAGGTGAAGGCTATACAGGAGATGCCAGCTCCCCGAACAGAAAAAGAAGTCAGAGGCTTTTTGGGACGGTTTAATTACATTGCCTGATTTATTTCACACCTGACTACTACTTGTGAGCCAATCTTCAAGCTGCTGAAGAAAGATCAAGTGGTAAGATGGAATGATGAGTGTCAGGCCACTTTCAAAAGGATCAAGGAATATCTCCAAGAGCCACCTATTCTGATGCCTCCAGTTCAGGGGAGACCTTTGATCTTATACTTGATAGTACTCGACAATTCAATGGGGTGCGTGCTGGGGTAACATGACGAGTTTGGCCGAAAAGAGCATGCTATTTACTACCTTAGCAAAAAGTTTACCGACTGTGAGACCTGATACTCACTGCTCGAGAAAACTTGCTGTGCTTTGGCATGGGCTACTCGCCGGCTGAGACAGTATATGCTGACTCACACTACCCTATTGATATCAAAGATATACCCAATCAAGTATATCTTCGAAAAGCCCGCCTTGTCCAGAAGAATAGCAAGATGGCAGATGATCTTGACTGAGTATGACATCTAATACACAACCCAAAAGGAAATCAAGGGAAGTTTGTTGGCAGATCATTTGGCGCATCAGGCTGTAGACGACTACTAATCCATGAACTTCGAATTCCCGGATGAGAACATCATGTTGGTGACCGGCTGTGAAGAACCTGGATCGGATGAAGGACCTGAGGAAGGATCCCGATGGTCTATGTACTTTGATGGAGCTTCAAACGCTTTGGGTAATGGCATTAGCGCTGTGATCATATCTCCTGAAGGCTGTCATACTCCATCTACCGCCCAATTATGTTTAAACTGCACCAACAATATGGTGGAGTATGAGGCATGCATCATGGGCCTTCGAGCAGCTATTGACCTAAGGATTAAGTTCTTGAGTGTGTTTGGATATTCCGCTCTCGTGATCAGTCAGATCAAAGGCGAGTGAGATACGAAACACCCAAATATTATTCCTTACAAAGAGTATGTACTGACATTGCTTCCACACTTTGAGGAGATAACCTTTGAACACTTCCCAAGAGAGGAGAACCAGTTAGCAGACGCGCTAGCTACCATGTCTTCTATGTTCAAGGTTAGGTGGGACAATGAGGCCCCCGGGATTACCATTGAGAGGTTTGATGAACCCGCACATTGTTGTGATATCGAGACTGAAGAGGTAACAGATAAACCCTGGTTTCACGAGGTAAAGAGGTATCTTGAGATTCAGGAATACCCCGAGGGTGCATCTGTTAATGATAAGAAGTTCTTGAGGAGGTTCGCTGCGAAGTTCTTCATCAGTAATGGTATCCTTTACAAACGTAACCATGAATTAACCTTACTGCGATGTATGGATAAGAACGAGGCAGAAAGGATTATGGCAGAGTTACATGAAGGTACTTTCGGAACTCATTCCAGTGGACATACCATGGCAAAGAAAATCCTTACGGGAAGGATATTATTGGTCTACTATGGAAGCCAATTATTATCAGCATTCTCGAACCTGTCATAAATGCCAAGTCTATGCTGATAAGGTGCATATACCTTCAGTTCCTCTAAACGTCTTGGCGGCACCTTGGCCTTTTACAATGTGGGGCATCGATATGATTGGAGAGATCAGACCTACTACGTCTAACAGGCATCGTTTCATCCTGGTAGCTATTGATTATTTCACGAAGTGGGTTGAGGCGGCTTCCTTTGCTACAGTAACCAAGAACGTCGTAGCACGATTTATTCGGCACAATTTGATCTGTCGATACGGTGTACCAGAGAGGATCATTACGGACAATGGTACAAATCTCAACAATACGATGATCACCGAGCTCTGAAAACAGTTCAAGATACAGTATCACAACTCTTCTCCTTACCGGCCGAAGATGAATGGGGTTGTTGAAGCAGCTAATAAGAACATCAAGAAGATTGTGCAGAAAATGACGGTGACGTACAAAGACTAGCATGAGATATTACCATTCGCTCTTCATGGGTACTGTACCTCAGCACGGACGTCAACAGGGGCAACACCCTATTCTTTGGTATATGGCATGGAAGCGGTCTTACCCATTGAAGTTCAGATACCCTCTCTTCGGATTATGAAAGATGCAGGTTTGAGTGAGGACAATTGGATTTAGACCCGGCTTGATCAACTGAACTTAATCAACAAAAAGAGACTTACTGCTATTTGTCATGGTCAGACGTATCAAAAGCGAATGATCAAGGCATTTAACAAGAAAGTCAGACGACAAGAATATCAAGTTGGGGATCTGGTCATCAAACGCATCATACTGTCACAAGGTGATCCCAGGGGAAAATGGACCCCCACGTACGAAGGGCCATTTGTGGTTAAGAACATCTTCTCGGGAGGAGCTATGATTCTAACCACCATGGACGGTGACGACCTTCCTCACCCAGTCAATGCAGACATAGTAAAAAAAAACTACGCATAATCAAAGACCCACTAGGTTGACTGGCCTAGGCGAAAATAAGGGCTTCCCAGCGAACCAAAAGGGTTCAAGCAAAAATAAGGGATGAAAATGAAAAAATCTGTACACCCGGCAAGTCGAAAACCTGAAAAGGCAGCTTGGGCAAAAAAGGGTATCCCGGTGGACTGAAAACCCAAAAGGGCGGTCTAGGCAAAAATTAGGGATTAAAGCGTAACACTATGTCTCATTGATCACCTTGCAACCAGACTTTGGTATCGACTATCAAGCTCAGACGGTAGTAATCAATCTGATCTACCTTCAACCAAGTAGCAAAGTGATGAGACGCTCAAAGACATAAAGGCAATAGCAGAGTTGGAACTCAGTGGGATTGTTCACATAGCTGTTTTTCTTTGTTTTTCACAAACTGTGTAAATTCTATCATTCGGCGGCGTTCTCTTACTAGGACGTCGGCCTCTTGTACAAAACGCCTATTACAGGCCAAACTTCAAAATCAATACAATTCATTTTCACAAAGAAATTTCAAATTGTTTTTTCCTTTTCCTGTTTTGTTTTGCAAGAACATCCAATGGTTCATTTTTTATATATGCATTTGACAATAATTGCTGCTCATAAATATTTACATGTGAAACAAAAGACGATTACTCGTAATTCCAGAAATAGGGGAAAACAAGAAATGTCTGAGCCTTACAAGTTGCTCTATTCATCAGGTACAGGGATAGACCTAGCTGAAGAATATGACTAAAAATACATTCATTCCCCACAGAGTAGGAAATACCCGAATACAGTATTATCAACTCTCTCCAGCTGAGGTTTGCAACCGCGAATGAGTCGGTAAGATTCTCACCAAGCAGAGTTTATCTATCACCAGCACTGGAAGATTATCCCCAGTGGAGTCTGGAAGACCATCCCCAGTGGAGTCTGGAAGGTTATCCCCAGCGAAGTCTAGAAGATTATCCCCAGTGGAGTTTATCTCTTCCACAAACAAGAAACTTTATCCCCGACAAGTTTATCATCGCCAGCAACGGTAATTCATCCACAACCAAGGGTATTTCTCCAAGATCAGCAAATCCTCAGCAGAGCATTTCTTCCCCACAGAGTCATTCTCTCACCAATACATTCTTCAGCAGGATTATTCTCCCAATCATCTTCGATCGTTATCCTCAGCAAGCGAAACTCTTTCACTCTCCAGTAGTAATCCGGGATTTATTTTCCCTCAGCTAGAGAACATCATAAAAACATTTCATGTCCATACATCATGACATATACATACGCATCATACAAAACAATCTCATTTATTTTGAGAACATTATTGCTTGATACATATCATGCATTACATACAACTAACCTTTACCTTTCAGGAAAGATACAATCAAATTCTCACAAAATTCAAGCTATGAAGCCCGGGTATGACCGGATAGTATCTTGATTTCTACAGCATATTGTGAAGCCCGGGGAACAACCGGATAACAGTATCAAACTACCATAAAGCCTGGATTACGACCAGATAGTGGTATCTCTTAAAAGCAAGCTATGAAGCCCAGATTCGACCGGATAATAGTTTAATCCCTAACGAGCCGTGAAGCCCGGATTACGATCGAATCACGGCTCAACAAGTTATTGTGAAGCCTAGATTACGACCAAATAGAAATACAAGACCATGAAGCCTGGATTACGACCAGATAATGGTAGAAGACATTGTGAAGCCTGGATTACGACCAGATAGCAGCCAAGAATACTACGAAGCCTAGATTACGACCAGATAGTGGTATATCTTTAATACAAGTTATGAAGCCCGGACTCGACCAGATAATATCTTGATTTCCTCCGAACACCATGAAGCCTGGATTTCGACCAGATAATGGTATGATACATCGTGAAGCCTGAATTACGACCAGATAGCGGTAAAGAACACTGAAGCCTGGATTACGACCAGATAACAGTGAGGGACACTGTGAAGATTGGATTTCGACCAAATAGAAGTTTACCTGACCAATTACTATGAAGCCCGGATTCGACCGGATATTAGTAGGCCCAACAGTCAAAGGGAAGCCCGGATGCGACTGGATAACCACTTGATTTCTTTTGAAACCTGGATTTCGACCAGATAAGAAGTGAGGTATTGTGAAGCCTGGATTCGACCAGATAACAGTACAAGACACCATGAAGCCTGGATTCGACCAAATAATGGTATGAAACACCGTGAAGCCTGGATTACGACCAGATAGCCGTACAAGACATTGTGAAGCTTGGATTTTGACCAAATAGCAATTTTACCTAGACAGTTACTAAGAAGCCCAGAGTCGACCGAATATTAGTGTGCCCTAAATTCAAGTTAAATCCCGGATGCGACCGGATAACATTTGAATTCCTTCTAAAGCCTGGATTACGACCAGATAAGAATTGAGAAATTGCGAAGCCTGGATTACAACCAGATAGCAAGTTTAATCTCATCTCCCCAGTAAGTCACTGTGAAGCCTGGATTACGACCAGATAGCAGTCGATCTTATCACTATGAAGCCTGGATCACGACCAGGTAGTAGTTCATTTTCTCCTCTTCAACCAAGAGACGATTCACCAGTAGAATAACGGACGACCGGAGCTCCTAAAATTCTATTTCTCCCAACCGAGATCAACATTCCCCAGTGGAATCTTCCACAACAACAGGTACATAAGCTCTCGCTAAGGAATCTCTTATGCGATCGACACTCCTTAGGATGTCATATTTAAGCCCATCTCCCGTCATCAATCTCCAAATGGCATATTTAAGCCCATTCCCGACATCACAAGACAATTACCACTTCATGTGAGTGCAAATTTCTGGGCACTCTAGTGTTCAATCATCTTCAACCCTCAGATCACGAAAGGCAGACAAGCCAATCTAAATCTCCAGGTTTAAGAAGATTGAACAGGGGCAACTGTTGTACCCCAAAATTTGCCTCCCATATTTCTCAAAACCTTTCAAGAAAAATTCTCAAATTGCTCAAGGAAGTCCAAGGGTTTACCAGACAAGCTCTCTCCTAAGACAGTCTACCTCAAATTAGGGTTTCATGTTGCATCAAGATACTTGAGTCCAAGGGATCCCAAATGCTTACCATTGTCCTAATATGTTCTCAAGATCATCCATGTCAAGTTTCAAGCCTTGCAGAAGGAATTTGCCCAGTCAATTGCTCAAATGCCTAAAAATCGACTATGCTAGGGCAAAAGTCAACTGTGGCCCACATACAGTCAAACTTCAAGTTTTTGGTCAACATCCTCATTTTTAAGTATATTTCATCATTTGATCAAGGGCTGGTCATGATTCATCAAGGATTGCTCATAATTCATCAAGAACCAAAAGTTGCTAAATTAGGGTTTTGTAGGAAAAGTCAACTCAACTTTGACCAAGCATAACTTTCTCATACTTTATGAGAAATGACCCATACAAAGCTCATTTTGAAGAGGATGCCATGCTCTACAATCCATCTCCAGCTCCCAAGTTCAAAATATGCACTCACAAGAAGTTATGAATTTGGATATTATAGGTCATTTTGAAAAGTCAACAAAAACACCTTTTTTGTCAAAGCTTCATACATGAACATGGAATATCAAATTGAGATGATACCAAAAAGGTTGCTTAGAGGACATATCAAGATTTCTAAAAAGTCCAAGAACAACTTCAAAAAGTCAAAATTGAGGAAGTTATGTATTGGTGAAGTTGACCTTTTTTGCAAAATTGTCAAAAGTCAACTATGCCTCAAATTGCAATTTTTGCCAAATGGGCCCAATATTTTGCACTTGTTTTGAGTTGGCAACATGGTCCACGAGCCCTAGCCTTTGCCACTTTTCATTATCTTGTTTTATTATTTATTTTTATTTTTATTTGAATTTAATCAATTTAAATTAAAACAAATTATAAAAAAATCTAAAGCATTGAAAACTCAAGATTTTGTACTTGTTTCAGGTCTCAAATCCAGTTGGCAAGCATTTGAAATCGTGCAAAGCATTGGTGTGGACAAAAATATTGAATTTTCCTAATTTTAGAAAGATATTCAAAGTGAATCAATCGAAATCAAATTCAATAATGGAGGAAGATTATGATCACATTGACAACCCTAATTCATTCCTTAGTACATAAGGGGTATTTGCAGATCCAAAAGGAGGCTAGAGAGAGGCGTGAGAACCAGAACAAACTTGCAAAAAATAGAGAAAATATGGTAATTCGAATTCATATTTCCAGGCATCCTCAAGGCCTCCTGACCATTCCAATCGCTTTCTGAGAGTGTGGGCAAGCGAAACCAATCAAGAACAAGCATTTCCAGGCTCTGAAACTCGTTGTAACGCATTCACGATACCTAACTTTTCTTGAATTCGGTTTGCATAATTCTGGCACATATAGCATAATATAATCATATGTTATTGTTCACCATCACATTTGCAAGCTCTCTGTACCATTTAATTTCGTTTTCATGAACTGTATTAGAGTTTGCCATTATTAGGGTTTACAAGCTCGCTTTGGGGTTTCTGAACCTAGGCAAAATTGGGCCATGAAAGAGGCACCATTGTGCTCAACAGGTCCGGACGAGTCCATTTATGGCTTTGGTGGTCATTTATCTTACTTGTATTTGATTTTGAGAAATTGCAGGGCTGTAGCGACGGACGTTGTCCGTAGCTAAAGGTTTTCAAACCTTTTAGCCATGGAGAGAGGACGGGTATGATGGCGTGGCTTCATCTAATTCGTCCATTTGAATTTCCACGCGGATTTCTTTTATTGCATTTGTTCTTAATATAATAATTGTTGTTTGTTTTGTATACAAGAAACACATGTGGCTCAGTTGGTAACCAGGTGGTTGGATAATGCTTCAGGGCCTGGGTTCGAATCCCAGGTCCCCCCATTCTTGCATATTATTTTCCTTTTCAGGATCCAGCGCACACCAAGGACCAAGGTCCACCATGGGACCTCCTCATCCAATCTTCCAAGTGGCTAGATGGCCAGATCCAAGGGCCATCAATGAAGGAGCACCAAACGCCTAGTCAAACGTATGGCATGGGATCTCAGAAGGTCAACGTGGACCTTATATTCTTGGGCCCAGAATCACTATCTGCACTCCCTCAATTTGCTTTCAGGCCCATGTCTCTCTTTATTCTTTTTTTATTTTTTCTTAATTAGTTTAATTAATTATTTCACTAACAAAATTAATTATTTCTTTTTATCAAAAAATCACAAAAATAATATTTTTCACCAAATTAGGTTTAGACTTTATTTTTTAATCAAAAATTAAATTAATTTAATTAGGTTGTTAATATTAGATAACTTAATTCCTTTTGTAAATAATTAAAATTAATTAGAACAATTAGGTTTTTTTTTATAATTTAATTCTATTTCTTTTCCTAAAATAACCAAAACACAAAAATAGGCCATGTAATTATTTTTATTAATTAATTTAATTAGCTAATTAATTTGTATTTTTAATTTTAAAACCTAATCCTTTTTATTAAAAACAACAAAAACAATTTTTCTTTTAATTAGGTTAGAAAGGGACAAAACCCTAGTTCTCCCCCGATCTAAATTTCCTCGCGCACGCTTTATCATTTATTTTTATCCTATTAATGTAATTGCTCACAAGTTGTAATAGTTAATAAGGTCTTTATTTTCATTTATCGTTTTATTTTTAAAGGGTTTGTTTTTGGCTATGTAAATACCCGAAGCCTTGTAATAGCGTAGTTTAATTTCCACACTTTAAATTCCGCAAAATATTAACTGTTAGATGTATGTTATTAGGATGCATGACAAGAATGTATGATTAAACTTTAAACGGTTAGATAACCCTAAAATGTGCAAAGATAATAATCTGAAATTGAATCACTCGCACATGCACACTCCTAGGGTACACTCCCACTTAGGTTGCCTTCGGTAAATGGTCATTAGGTATAGGATGCTTTAGTGGTCACCCTTTTGTCCCAAAGATCAAAGTTTCCTCGGAAAGGTTGCCTCGGATATTGTTGCCTCGAATAATTGATCTAAAACATTAGGGTTATTACTAAGACGTCCTAACATTGCTTTAGTGACCGTACGTCCCTTTTCGAATTGACCCTCAAAACTCCAACGACGGTGCTACCTACTCACTAATAGTGGGATAGCACTGTCTAAAGGAAACGAACATAGAACGATTCTTTTTTCGAGTAGGTAGATTAGCTCTTAAGTACTTGCTCAATACAAACAAACTTTTTCACACTTACACTCCTTTTCAAACAAAGTTTTCAAAAACACTTCGTAACACTCTTGAAGACAGAAGCAAGGGTTAAATCGAAGTCAAACAAAAACTTTTCAAATCACACAAACACAAAGAAGCAATTTTGAAAATGATGAGCAAGTACCTAAGGGCCCGTAGATAACTACGGATAGAAAGGGTGCTAATACCTTCCCTTTCTATAATCTACCCCCCGTACTCAGAAATATCTCGAAAAAGGAATTTTTCTGTGCTTTTTTCCTTTTCTTGTTGGATAAAATAAAAGTCGGTGGCGACTCTTGCTTACCGCGACATTTTGCGAACACAAACGCAAAACGCAAACCAACATTACTAAAAAACAAGTCCCGGTTCTGGCCACCGTATCACAGCATGAAATAAACATCCTTAAGATCATCATGGAAAAAGAATGGGCTCAAGGTTATAAAAATTTACCAAGTTATGACTATTTGAAATCACATATGGAAAATTAGGGATTTATCTGGATGACTTGTAAGCTTTCTTCTTCACCAAGCTCTTTCCACATGAAAACTCCTTGGAACTTTTGAAGTGATTTGTTGGTAGCTCATTGAAGAGAAGAATGTTTTTGGAACCACTAAAAAATACCACAAGATGAGCAAGATATACCCCTTTGAAGTCCAAAACCCTAGCCTCTAGATAAAGAGAATGCTTGGTGGAACTTTGCCAAGTCTGAATAAACTTTTTGTGCCAATATTCTTCCTTTGTGAATAGAAACTGTTGAGGATGATGATGAGGACCTATGGCCACCAAAACCAATTTCATACCAACTTCAAAACAACTTTAATGGTGAGGTTTGAATCTCTCAAGCTTTGACTAGGGCATGGAAATAAACTCATGAACCCATGATACAACTTGATAATCCTCATTGCCTTTACCTACATTATCAACAAGTGAGACAAACCAACATTGCATTTTGTTAATTAGAGATAAAAATCAAAGTATAACATCTATGATCACAAAAGAAAACAAATCAAAGTGCTTGGTAACTCCTCAAAGATCAAAGCTAAAGATAAGGAGAAGAACCAAAATCCCTAATGTGATTTTATGGTGATTGAAACAATATGGTATGATGAAGGGATCTTAGGGGCAAAAGTTGGGGTACAACACCTTTTTGACAAGAATCACAAAGTCTATCTTTGACTAAATTTCTCTTAGGCAACCCAATGACAATATCATGCTTGATTAGTTTATTCAAGTGTTCCATGTGAATATGAGCAATTATTTTGTGCCACATCCATGAATCATCGTAGTTCGCCATGAGACATTTTACCTTCAAAGATGGATCATCAAGGGAAATCAGGAATATATTATTGACTCTTTTACCTTTAAGTATAACCTCATGTGTGACTTCGTCTTCTATCAAGCATTCATCCTTGATGAACTTGATCTTGAAGCCTTTGTCACAAAGTTGGCTAATACTAAGAAGATTGTGCTTTAGTCCTTCAACATAAAGAACATCTTCAATGGATGTGAAAGGTGGAGTACCAACTTTGCCTTTGCCAAGAATTCTTCCCTTATTATTGTCTCCATAAGTGACAAAACCCTTGGCCTTTAGAACTAGATTTGAAAATTGGTTTATGTCTCCCGTCATATGCTTTGAACAACCACTATCAAGATACCAGAGATTGCATGTGGTTTTCAAGCATACCTGCAAAACAAATTAGGCTTTGTTAGGTACCCAAGTTGCTTTGGGTCCTTCATAATTAGTGCCTTTCTTTACCCACTGTGATACGGTGGGAGAATTGACTTGAAGTTTTGCGTTTTATCGCAAATGTTGCAGTTTAGCAAGAGTCACCACCGAATTTTCTTTTATCCAAAAGGAAAGGTGAAAAAGCACAGGAAAGACCTTTGAGATGTTTTCTTGAGTTCAGGGGGTAGATTATGAAAAGGGAAGGTGCTAGCACCCTTTTCATCCATGGTTTTCCATGGGCTCTTAGTTACTTGCTTAGATCACTTGCTTTGGTTTGTTTGAAATGGTGTTTGATGTGGTTTTGAAAGTATTTTGTAAAAGAGGCCATTCGTTTAGGTAATCTTCTTAATGATTCCCATTCGTAAGAATGTATACATAGATGTTTGTCTTTTTGAAAATGTTTTCAATGTTTGTAAGATGTTTTTGAAATGTGTATGTGTTTGTTTTGAAAATAGCAAGGATTTTTGTTTGAAATGGAGCAAGTAACTTAGAAACTATCTACCTACTCAAATGTCTTTCTTATGCATCTTCTATTCCTTTGACATTGTTGACTTACCATTGATTTGGTAAACAACCCTATCTTTGGATGTAAACGGGACGGGCGTGGGTCATCGTATAGCCATGATAGCAATGTTGGAAAGTATCTTAGCATTTTTGAGGGACCAAGATCATTTTTGTTAGGCAACTTTTGAATAGCGTCATCGAGGGGCTATGATCTTATATTTGTTTTGTTTTGCTTTTGCCAAGATACTTCGCATGTGGAACATGACCATTTTATTTTAGGCAACCAAGTGGGAGAAACCCTAAGGGTGCTTGTGTGCAAAGTGTATCATTTTTCATGCTTTTGATTTTGTCTTGTATTTAGGGTTTTCTATTTTGTTGTTTTTATCTTGCCATACACACTTATTTACTACCAATATATGAGAAGCAAGTAAAAAGCAAAAAATAAAATCTAAGCTATTACATCACTTTAGGGGGATGGGGGTACAATTTAACAATGGGGGTGAAGTAGGAATTAAAATATTACAACCATATCGAATGATAATAAAAAGAATGTGAAAATAGTGCAAAATAAAGGAAAAATTCACTTTTGAACTGCTATGTGTCGACCCATGCTGCTATGCATCGACAAATAGCTTCTTCCTGCCCCTGTAAAACAAAATTAGTTCAGTATGGGTCGACACATAATGGGATGTGTCGACTCATGCACCTTCTTGTATCAACATGAAATGCGTATGTATCGACTCATAGGCTTTTCCAGTTTTTGTTAAGTGAAATTTGTTCAGTATGTGTCGACACATAATGGGATGTGTCGACTCATACACCTTTTTGCATCGACGCGAAATGCGTATGTGTCGACTCATAGTCCTTTCCAGTTTCTGTTTTGTGACCTAAACTTAGTATGGGTCGATGCATGAGGGTCATGTGTCGACTCATACCCTGTATTTTCACTAAGATGGGTCGACACATGTGGATATGTGTCGATACATCCTGCATTTTTCTGCCTTAAACACCATTCTTTGCATACATCATTTAGTTTTTAACATATGAATGAATAACATGAACAACAAATAAATGATTAACTTCAAAACAGTGATTGTTACATCCTATAAACAGAAAAGTTGATGTATGGAAAAGGCAAGGTAAAGATGACTTACCTTAAAACTGCACTTTAGGTTTTGAAACCAAATATCCTTCAAGATGTTGTATGAACCTTAAGGAAGCTCAAACCAACTGCTAGACTTTTCTTTTTGTTGAAGGTTATTAAACAACCTCTGTATGGTATGAAATGTTTGGATGGTTGGGCAGAACATGCAAGGTATGAGAGGTTCAAAGGTTTGGACTTTAAAACCCAAGAGTGGAAGTTTTGTGGACTGTTATGGCTTTTGTGAATATGAGATTTTTGAGGGTTTACCAATATAACTTCTGGATTTTCTCCTTGTTCTTTTTCTCTATTTTTTTTAACCTCTTTGTCTTGCAAATTCTTCTTTTATTTATAGGCAAAGGACTTATGAACAAAGGCTGAATATGTTTACAACACAACATGTTATGGTTTGGTTGGGATGCAAGTATCAAACTATGTCAAGTACTCCATGGTTTAAAGATGAAGTACCAAAGTTGCTGGTTTAGAGGGGTTGACTTCCATGTTTTGTGGTAGAGTAAAGTCAGAAAATAAACAAAATATGGGCTCAAGATAAACTTTGTACAAAAGTTTGCTTTTCAAGAATAGCAATGATGTCCTTATGCCATACATAGAAAGATCCTTTGGACAATGGCTTAAACACTTGGGTAATAGCTCAAAAGTGGGTGTAAGCATTAAATTATGTTGAGATTTGCAAGTCACAAGACCTGCAATGTGAGATTATGCAGCACATCATGCCAATTGGATTTTGTGTTCTTCAACAAAAATGGCTTGTAATTCAAGAATGGATGCTCAACTTCAGATCCTTGTATCTTCTAACTCAAATATGATAAATCCATGCTCTTGGATGTTTTGGAAATCTTGAAACACCCTCTATAACTTTCATGTGGGCCACTTTTGTTAAATCAAACTGGATTTTGATGAAAAATGGGCAAGAAATTGAGATAAAAACCTGACAAAAACTGCTGAAAATTTCTCTAAGTGCTTAAATGAAAATGTCATGACTTCATGAATTTATATCCTAAAATACAAGCATATTTAGGAGAAGTTGTGTAAATAAATGTTGTAGATATCATGGAGATCTACAACTTTCATGTTGGAAGCTTCTTTTGAATCATCTTGCATCAAGGTGAAAAGTTGGCATGAAGAAATGAGATTATCATGTACAAAAAACACTTAGAAAAATTTCTAAGTCTTGAAGGGTTTGAACTTTCACATTGACTTTTGACTTTCTTGATTTCTTGATGATCAAGTTTCATATTTTTGAATGTCTTAATGAAATTTGATCCTTGGGATGATATTTGACCAAAAAGTCAAAGTTTGACTTTCTAGTATGCAATTGACCATTTTGCCCTTGTGCCAATTCCAAGCCTAAATTGATGTATCAGTGCTGCAAACTTGATGTCATAGAATATCTCGTGAGAAAATCCTTGAGAAATGAGAGGGCAAATTTTGGGGTACAACAGCTGCCCCTGTTCAATCTTCTTAAACCTGAAGAGTTAGATTGGCGAGTTTTTCCATTCGTGACTCGAAGGTGAGAGAATGATTGGACACTAGAGTGCCCGTAAATTTGCACTCGACAAAGTGTAGTTGAGGGAATGGGCTTAAAGATGCCATTTGGAGAGGTGATAGAGGCTTGTCGGAGATGGGCTTGTTGATGTCATCCAAGAATGTTTGTTGAATTGTAAGTTGTAAGTCAAAAGAATGAGTATCAGAATGGTGTCCGTATCTGGAACGCATCTGAGCTGTATCTGGGGACTGAACCTGTATGAGAAACAGAATAGCATCCATGTCTGGAGCGTATCTGAACTGTATCTGAAAGCTGTCTTTGAATGAGTATCAGGATGGCATCCGTATCTGGTGCATATATGAACTGTATCTGAAAGTTGTCTTTGAATGAGTATCAGGATGGCATCCGTATCTAGTGCGTATCTGAACAGTATCTGAAAGTTGTCTTTAAATGAGTATCAGGATGGTATCCGTATCTGGTGCGTATATGAACTGTATCTGAAAGGTTGAATCTGAATGAGCAACAAAATGGCATCCGTATCTGGTGCGTATCTGAACTGTATCTAGAAGCTGAATCTGAATGAGTAATAGAACGACTTCTGTGTCTGGAGCATATCTGTACTGTATCTAGATTGCATGTTGTCAATAGTAGTTTGTTAATCTTATCCTGAAAAGGGTAAAATGTTAGATAAAACACAAAGTTATGTTGCATGAAATGTATGATGCAATATATGTGTTTTATCAATGTTTATAATATGTAATGTATGCGCATGTAAGCTGATTTGCTGTATTGCCGAGGAAAATAAATCCTTGACTACTGCTGAGGATATGTGGATTCTTCATGTCTTGAAGTTGACAAAAATTCCGTTGGGAGAGTAATGCCATGCACTGCTTGAGGAATCTGTTTGGGGAATCTAGAGAACTTTGATGACTTCTACTGAGGATTAATGACAGGAGTCTTTGTTCTATCGGGGAGCAATAAAAACTCTGTGGGGAAAAAGCTTATTCCTGTTTGGGAAAAAATTTCATGAGTTTTGGTCATTTGTCACCCTACCGGGGAGTTATCCTAGGGTGGGGAGTAACAGAAGTTAACTGTTATCCGGTTGATTTTCAGGCTTCAAGATAACATGCTGGGGAATTTTGGAGAAACTGGATGGTTTTCACTGTGGATTAATAGTTTGAAGTTTTGCCTACGCTGGGGACCTTAATGACGTACTGTAGGGATTTCTCATGGAATAGCCTAAAGAAGTTTTCCTATTATTTTGACCTGTCATTAATTGTTCTTTTTCATTTTGTTTATTTGTAAACAGTAATTATGTTCAAATGTATATGTTCATTAATGAATCATTGGACGTTTTTGCAAATAAAACACAAGTGTAAAAGAACAGGACAAATAGTTTTCTGTACTTTCAAAGAGATATCTTCGTATTATCTTTTGAATAAGTATTTTATACAAAGGAGACAAACATCCTAGTATGAGGATGGTGTCATAAAAGTAAGAAAAAATTTATACAAAGAAAGATAGCTATGTGCGATAATCCCATGGGATTCCCATTCTGCTATAGCCTCCGTATCTTTGAATATCTTGTCTATTTATTGCTTCGTCTGAATATGATTGAATTGATCAGGAGTTCAGAGTTTGTCAATGAAGAGATTGTTCTTAAAGTGATCCGACGAGACATAATCATACGCTTTAATTCCCTAACTTTTGCCTGGATCGCCCTTTCGGGTTTTCAGTCCACCGGGAAACCCCTTTTTGCCCAAGTCTCCCTTTCGGGTTTTCAAGTTGCCGGATGTATAATTTTTTTTTGTTTTATCCCTAATTTTTACCCGAACCTTTTGGTTCGACGAGATGCCCTTGTTTTGCCTAGGTGTGTCAACCTAGAGGGTCTTTTATGTGTAGTATCTTTTAACTATGTCTGCGTTCGCAGGATGTGGCAGGTCATCACCGTCCATGGTGGTTAAGACGATTGCCCCACCGGAGAAGATGTTCTTGATTACAAATGGTCCTTCATAGGTAGGAGTCCATTTGCCCCTGGGATCAATTTGTGGCAAGATGATGCGCTTGATCACTAGATCTCCAACTTGATATACTTGGCGTCTGACTTTCTTGTTGAAAGCCTTGATCATCTGTTTTTGATACATCTGAGCATGGAAAACAGCAGTAAGTCTCTTTTCATCAATTAAGTTTAGTTGATCAAGTCGAGTCTGGATCCAATCGTCCTCACTTAAACTTGCATCTTTCATAATTCTCAAAGAGGGGATCTGAACCTCAATAGGCAAAACAGCCTCCATGCCATAAACCAAAGAATAAGGTGTTGCCCCAGTTGATGTGCGAGCCGTGGTATGGTACCCGTGGAGAGAAAACGGTAGCATTTCATGCCAGTCCTTGTAGGTGACTGTCATTTTATGTATGATCTTTTTAATGTTTTTATTAGCAGCTTCGACTGCACCATTCATCTTTGGCCGATAGGGGGATGAATTGTGATGTTGAATCTTGAACTGCTCGCACAAGGCGGTAATCATAGTATTATTAAGGTTCATACCATTATCAGTGATGATCCTTTCGGGGATACCGTACCGGTAAATAAGATTCTGCTTGATGAAGCGGGCAACAACATTCTTAGTAACGGAGGCGAAGGAAGCTGCTTCAACCCACTTTGTGAAATAGTCAATGGCCACTAGAATGAAGCGGTGTCCATTGGAGGCTGTAGGCTTGATCTCCCCAATCATATCGATTCCCCACATAGCGAAGGGCCAAGGAGCTGTTAAGACATTTAGAGGAACCAGAGGCATGTGCACCTTGTCTGCATAGATTTGACACTTATGACAGGTTCATGAGTGTTGATAGCAGTCTGTTTCCATGGTAGACCAATAATAGCCCGCCCGTAGGATTTTCTTCTCCATCGTATGCCCACTAGAGTGAGTGCCAAAGGTACCTTCATGTAATTCAGCCATGGTCTTTTCAGCTTCAATCTTATCCATACAACGGAGCAGAATAGAATCATGATTACGTTTGTACAGGATGCCATTACTCAGAAATAACTTAGAAGAGAATCTCCTTAAGAACTTTTTATCATTGATTGAAGCTCCTTCTGGATATTCTTGAGCCTTAAGATACCTTTTGACTTCATGAAACCAAGGCTGGTCCACTACTTCTTCAGTATTAATCTCGTGACAGTGTGCTGGTTCGTCCATTCGTTCAATGGTGATCTGGGGAGCCTCGTTATCCCAATTAAGTTTAAACATAGATGACATTGTGGCTAGAGCATCTACTAGCTGATTTTCTTCTCGCGAGAAATGCTCGAAGGTAATCTGCTCGAAATGTGGTAACAATGTCAAAACATATTCTTTGTAAGGGATAAGGTATGGATGCTTAGTGTCCCATTCTCCTTTGATCTGACTAATGACCAAAGCTGAATCCCCAAACACATCTAAAGATTTGATTCCCAAGTCCATGGCAGCCTTGAGACCGAAGATGCATGCTTCGTATTCCGCCATGTTGTTCGTACAGTTAAATCAAAGTCTGGCAGTAAAAGGATTATGGCATCCTTCCAGAGATATGAGTACAGTGCCGATACCATTTCCAAGTGCATTGGATACCCCATCAAAGAACAGGGTCCATCGGGATCCTTGTTCAGGTCCGTCATATGGTCTAATTTCTTCACAATTGTCTAATGTCATGATGTCTTCGTCTGGGAATTCAAACTTCATGGACTGATAATCTTCTACAGCTTGATGAGTAAGATGATCAGCTAGCATACTGCCCTTTATAGATTTTTGGTTCGTGTACTGTATGTCATATTTTGTTAGGATCATCTGCCATCTAGCTATCCTCCCAGACAAAGCAGGCTTCTCAAAGATGTATTTTATCGGATCCATCTTAGATATCAGCAAAGTGGTATGAGTCAACATATACTGTCTTAGCCGGCGAGCAGCCCATACCAGAGTGCAACAAGTTTTCTCGAGCAGTAAATATCTAGTTTCGCAGTCGGTAAAATTTTTGCTCAGGTAGTAAATAGCGTGCTCTTTTCGGCCAGACTCGTCATGCTGCCCCAATACACACCCCATTGAATTTTCTAAAATAGTCAGATACATGATCAACAGTCTTTCCTCGACTGGTGGCATCAAGACATGAGGCTCTTGTAAATACTCTTTGATTTTTTCAAAAGCAATCTGAGATTCATCATTCCATCTGACTACTTGATCTTTCTTCAGCAGTTTGAAGATTGGTTCACAAGTAGATGTTAGGTGAGAAATGAATCTAGCAATATAGTTTAGGCGTCCCAAGAATCCTCTGACTTCCTTCTTAGTACGAGGAGCAGGAATTTCTTGTATTACTTTGACCTTGGCAGGATCAACCTCGATGCCTTTGTTGCTGACAATGAAACCTAAGAGTTTACCGGACCGGATTCCGAATGTGCACTTGTTTGGATTCAACCTTAGTTTGTACTCCTTCAATCTCACAAACAGCTTTTGCAAGTGATCAAGGTGCTCCTCTTCAGTTTGTGATCGGTCTATCATGTCATCTACGTAGACCTCTGTTGTACCCCAAAATTTTCCCTCCCATATTCCTCAAGTTTGTCAAGAATCATCTTCAAATAATTCAAGATTGCTCAAGGATTGAACAGTCCAAATACCTCCTAAGCCAGCCAAAATTAGGGTTTTGATTCTTTCAAGGAATTTGAGGTTTTCAATGGTTCAATCAAGTCTCATAGGCCTATATACATTCTCAAGCACCTACATGCCAAGTTTCAAGACTTACAATGCCAAATTCCACAGTCAAAAGCTTCATTTGCTTCACAGTCAACTACAGGGGTAAAATGGTCATTTTGCAGTCAAAAGTCAGAATTTTTGGTCAACATCTTATTTTGAGTCCACAATCATCATTTGATCAAGTCTTGATCATGATTCCACAAGGATGGCTCAAAAATCATCAAGATGCAAAAAGTTACTATTTTTGGACAGTAGAAAAGTCAACTGTATCTTGACCAGGGCATAACTTTTTCATGGTTCATCAGAAAAATCCCATCCAATGCTCATTTTGAAGGGGATGATATTTCCTACAATCCATCTTCACATTCCAAGTCCAATAAATGCTCTCACAAAAAGTTATCAATTTCTACATTATAGGTCAAATTCAAAAGTCAATAAAACTGCACTTTAAGTCAAAGGCCATAACTTGAGATTGGTAAATCCAAATGCCATGGGACCAAAGGCATTGGTTAGAGGACTTCAAGACCTTTCCAAAATGTCCAAGAACATGTTCATATGGTCAAGATTGAGCAAGATATGCATTGCAGAAGTTGGGAAATTTTTATGAATTTGCAAAAGTCAACTTTGCTCAAAACACTTTGTTTTTGCTAATGGGCCTCAAATTTCTTCTTGAAACTTTATCCTTGGCCTATGCACGACCCATCAAGCTTAATTGAATTATTTTCTTATTTTTTATTAATTAATTGTATTTTTTATTAATATTAATTCATTTAATTAATTTAAATTGTAGGAAAATACAAAGATTTGATTTTTCAATCTTTTTGTGAAGCAAATGTGGTCAAGATATGCTGGCTATTTCATGTACCAATCAAGGATGCAAAAATCTCCAAATTAGGCAACTTTTTCCAATCATGAAGATTCAAAAATATATGATTTCCAATCAAATATTTAATCATCATTCCAATGGATTTTTGCTCAAAGATTTGACCTAATTTCAGTCCTCTATAAATACACAAGCTAACCCTAATCATGCACACGTGAAATCTCTGCAGAAAAAGCCATAACCACATTGAAAAAATTCAAGAAAATTGCAAAACTGATTTCCATATTCTAGCACGATTCAAAGGCTTTTGTGGATTGTAACACATTGCAGGGAGTGTGAGGAACGTGTAGCAATCAAAACCAGGCCTTAAAGCTACAAGAATCATCAAGAACAGTTTAACGGTTTACCATTTTTTCCAGAATCGTATAGCTTATTTCATGCATATTTAACATGATTTATTGTTTGTTTTGCATTGCTTGAATCCATATGAAGCTAATGGCATAAGTTAATTGAATTATGGTGTACAGAATCACAAGTTACCATGGACGAATTCTAGGGTTCATAAGCCTTCAGATTGGGGCTTTGCAATACAAGAAAAATTGAGCCTCATAAGACCCATGACTGAATTCGTTAGGTCAAGACGAATCCAAAGCCACCATCGCGAAATATTTATGTAGCCTGTAGGGCTAATCGCTATTTTTCGTCATCATGTTTTGTGGGGGTTAAAACCCCCCGCTATCTAACGTTTATTTTGCAGGTTCAGCAAGGAAGATGATGAGCTGTTGACATGCCATTGGGTAATTCAAAAAGGGCGCGTGTTTATTTGTTTGTACAGCATATTGTTTAGTTTCCTAATATATTAATTGTTTGTTATTTTATTAATGACTAAAGCGTGCAGTTGGAGTGGTTAAGGCATTGGTGTATTGATCATTGGAACCTGGGTTCGAGTCCCGGGTCCCCAAAATAATTGTTTCTATTTTTCTTCATGTAATTACATACAGGTCTCCAAAAGTGGTACACCATACGCTCTCACATCCCAGGCGCCAGGTATCTTCCAGCTCACATCTAATGGCCATAAGATGATGACCATGGTACTCCCTAGTCAATGCATGCGTGGACAATCTCAAAAGTCAAAAAGGCTTGCATATTGTTGGGCCTGGAAATTGCTTCTTCACCTCCATAATGGGCCATCACCCTCCTGGTTTCTTTTTTCTCTTTATATTTTCTATTTATTGAGTTAATTATTTTATTAATTGTTATTATATTTATTTAACTAACATAATTAATTATTTTCATAATAAATTCAGAAAACTAAAAAATGTAAATATTTTTATTATTATTATTTATTAATTTCACATTATTTTTGTAAATAAATACTAACACAAATTAATTTAGTTTAATTAGGGTCAATTTTAACTTTTTCTCAATAATTTAAAATCAACATAGAATTAGGGTTTTCTTTTGAAAATTTTAATGCTTTTTTATTTATTTTCCTTAAGACATTAAAAAACTAAAAAAATACTTTTTTTCTTTTAATTAATTAATTAATTAGTTTTAGGATTAATTTAATTAAATGCAAAAGGACCAAAAACTCATTCTTTCTCAAATAAGGGTCAAAACCCTAAAGGACTTCTCCGATTCAATTTTTATTCGCGCATATTATTTCTGACCATATTTATGTAATTGCTCCGAGGATGTAATAGCCTTAATTAGGACTCTTTTTATCGCTTTCTTTATTTTCTCGCATTTACTTTTCAAGGGTTGTTTTTGGCGATGTAAATACCCGACGCCTTGTAATAGCGTAAATTCACTTTCCGCAATTTACTTTCCGCATAATTATTAACTGCTATGCATGACAAGACTGATCTAAAATAAAATCAAAACGTAGCTCACCATAACATGTACAAAGATAACTTAACATGAAATCTGACACACTCGCACATGCCACTCCTAGGGTACGCCTCACTTGGTTGTCTCGACGTGGTCATTGAGTATAGGGTGTTTTAGAGGTCGCCCTCCTGTCTAAAGATCCAAATTGCCTCGAAATGGTTGCCTCGGATAAAAAGGATCTAGGACATTAGGGTTACCGCTAAGGCGTCCTACTATTGCTTTAGTGACCACATATCCCTATAATCGAATTGACCCGAAAACTCCAACGACGGTGCTACCTACTTCTCAATAGTGGGATAGTACTGTCTAAAGGACATTTACACAGCTTAATTTCTTTTGAGTAGGTAGAAGTTCTCAGGTACTTGCTCTTTCAAAACAAAAACAACTTTTCGCACCTACACTTTCAAAACAAAGTTTTCAAACAAACACTTCATACACTCTTGAGGACTGATACAAGAGTTAAATCGAAGTTTTCAAACAAACTTTTTCAAAACCCACAAACACAAGAAAAGCAAAACGTTTTTGAAAACATAGTGAGCAAGTACCTAAGAGCCCGTGGATAACCACGGATAGAAAGGGTGCTAACACCTTCCTTTTCTATAATCTACCTCCCGAACCGAGAAACATCTCGAAAAGGAATTTTGCTGTGCTTTTGTCCTTTCCTTGTTGGAGAAAATAAAAGACGGTGGCGACTCTTGCTTACCGCGACATTTCGCGAACCAGCATTTCAAAACAGTCAGTTCTATTTCCACCGATCACAGAACTGGCGACTCTGCTGGGGAATATTAATAAGTAAGGTGTACCTTAGGATTAGATCATTCTATGTTTTCAATTGTATGTCTTGTTTGCTTTAATATTGTGGGCTTGCATCGGAGTTTTATAGATCCTAACCCGGATCTGGGGATACCCTTTAGAAGTAGCAATAAACTGTGAGGGAACTGTGCGGGGTATACCGACATGGTTGAAGCAGTTGCTACGTTGATGTGGCACTTTGGTGAGTACTGGTAACCCTTGAGTCAAGTCAAGGAGAGTACGGGGCCGCCGCGTGGTGTCCTGAAGCATCAACTGACCTTAGAACCTTACTTGACCATCCTGGCCTCTTTAGGGGTAGTGAGATGACCGACTTTGGTGCAGTCCGAAGTTGGTAGATACTCGATACTACACTCATTGAGGGTTGTTTTCTTGGAATATTTTGGTCGCCAGTTAAGTGGCTAAATCAAAACAATGAACATAGAAAACAATCCAATGATATTGAGCTCCTTAGAACCCGGTTACTATTCATAGGACAGGTTTTGAGCCAACTAACTTCAAGAGGGTAATACCTAAACTCCATGCTAGCCTAAAACCTAAGGGCTCTTTGTGTGACTTGTGTGCTTTCAAACTTGAACTACTTGCACATTCTTGTTATCTGACAGCGTGAGTTCCTTGCAGGTTTTGTTTACGGTCCTTAATCTGGACTTATTACAGGGCTTACTTACGTCACCTCACACCTTTGCATCCACGTACATAACATCACACGCATCATAACATCATACCATAGCATTTCCTTAACCATTTCAAGGATCTCGAGGATTTGTGATGCAGGTCATGATGGACCAAATGTCTAGCAAGGGGCAAAGGGGATTTATTTTCCTCTAACCAAGGTTGTCCAGAAATCCAAGCACGATAACTTGAGTCAGGGGCTATGACCCACTCGATATGGTGAGCCTTGACTCTTGAAGAAGGACTCTCAACAACATGAAGTTCCTTCAATCAAGCTGCAAAATTCAAAATTCTAACAAGTTTCTTTGTTTACCCCGCGAGATCCTTGAAAACATTGCATACATATATCATACATATCATTGCATAACAGGTCATCTGATACAGGTCTCTCATGTTCTCGCTATTTATTTCAGCAATGGCTTTCTAACAAGACAACCAGGATCTTCATACTCAAGAGACTCAGTTCAGGGAAATCTTCCTAAGCCTATCCAAGGGGCAGGTAGAGTTGAGAACACTCCTCATGGGGAATTTGGTCAAGAAAAGTCCTGAAGACAGTAAGGACGAACGGCTGAAACATCTGCAAGCTGAGGTAGATGCAATGAAAACCCAGATGCTGGGGCAGATGGCTCTTATCCAAGGCTTATCTCGGTAACAAGAAGAGTTGAGAACCGTGATCAACCAGCTTCATCAAGACAGATACAACAGTATGAAGCAAATAGTCAAGGCTGAGGATCAAGTCATTAATCAACTTCCGAGAAGTCAAAGGTTTGGTCTGATGAAGAATGGACCTCTCCAGGGTGCCACTACCTCACAGGTCCAACAACAAACTGACCATAAGCAACGGGTTACTCCGAGGCTGTTTACCAAGCTCAACATGCCGCTGTCCCAAGCTTTGCAACACCTGTTGAATTTGAATCTGGTGACGTTGGTAGGACCTCACCCGAATCCTAAGACTTCTTCACCCAACTACAATCCTGATGCCAGGTGTGCATACCATTCTAACAGCCCGGGGCATAATACTGACGACTGTTGGAAGTTGAGCTATAAAATCCAAAACCTGATTGATGAAGGAGCATTGGAGTTTGCACAAGATGGTCAAGCTGAGTTCTTCTACTATCCCTCCAAGGTTCACCATTTGAAGTGGCAAGTCCTGAGACGAGAAGACTTTTTGTTCATTGGAATTTTCAATTTGTAATTTTCTTTTGATTGTTCAAACATTTATTCATGTCAAACTTTATTACTTTATCAATGCATCGCATATGTCTGTTTTGAATCAATCCATTCGTATCCACTATATTCAAATTGCTTTCATTTTTTATGATGTTCAACTCTCGATTAAAAATTCTAAGCCTTTTGAGGGAGGATGACGAAAACGATACCACGATCTCTACAATATGCTTTTGAACAGACCCCGCTGATGAGGTACAGGCATTATTTCAAATCCTAAACAGTGGAGTTATAAGGAAGATAATCCCTAGTCAACCCCTTTGAGCCAAAGAAGTTGGAGTTTTTCTTTTCAAAAATTAAAACCCTTAATTATAACCCGGGGCAGGGTAGTTCTCTCAGTTGATCCAGGTGCACAATGAATGGCATTAAAGAAGTCCTTCCAAAACAAAAGACGGTGATGGTTCCTATAATCATAAAGACAGGCAGTCGTCATCTTTCAAAATAAAAGCCCATTAAGTCAAAACCTATGAAGGAAACTTACAAAAACTGGGGCATCCCGCTGACTGTAATCACAAAAGAAACAGTTCAGGAAAAAAATAGGGATAATAAAATCAAAAAGAAAGAGGTCCAACAAATCCTCAACAAAAAAGAAATGACTGCCTATTCAAAATAAACTGTCAATATCCGAACCATCACCGGAATATCAGAGCAAAGACTCAAACAAGGTCTAATGCACGATTAGCTGAGTTTAGGATCGAAGAACATCACGAAGAGCGGGTGGGTACAAATAAATTTTGAGCCTTTATCCTTTGTTTCTTAAACCGTGAACCAGGCCACGTTATAAACCTTCAAAAGCCCTAGCTGAAGCATGGGTTAGTTCGAAAGCATACTGTTACAAAGATATCCTGACTCTTGTAGGGCTCGCTGTAAAATCTTGAGTTGACATTACATTTTACAAAAAATCACTTGTTTTATTGAAAACTACATTTTCAAAAAAACTTCAAGTTAGACATAAGGTTTGCATTCTTAAAATAACATTGTTTGCATATGACTATTTGTTCGAACAACAGAGAAATTCGCACGATGAATATCTTGTGAACAAAAACCTTTTCAATAAAAAGGATCACATCAAGTGGAAAAACACTTCCAATCCAGGGGCACGACATGAGCATTGTCCATCATCTGGGGCAGTCAAGTCAAGATTCAAGGAATCTCTCAAAATGCCAAAAAGCCAGGGGCAAATCTCCGTCTGAATCACTTGGGGCATTGGACATGAATTCCAACAACGAATCTTGCACGATCAAGCATCTTCTGGTGGTATGGCAACACAATACTACTGACAGCGACAACTCTCTACATCCTGAGAGCATGGACATAGTCAAAAAAATACTACGCATAATCAAAGACCCGTTAGGTCGACTGGCCTAGGCAAAAATAAGGGCTTCCCGGCGAACCAAAAGGGTTCGGGCAAAAATAAGGGATGAAAATGAAAAAATCTGTACACCCGGCAAGTCGAAAACCTGAAAAGGCGGCTTGGGCAAAAAAGTGTATCCCGGTGGACTGAAAACCCGAAAGGGCGGTCCAGGAAAAAGCTAGGGATCAAAGCGTACGACTATGTCCCGTCATCTCGTCAACTACCTACCAGAAGAAGATTTGTCAATCGGCAGTTATCAAGCACCTCCACAGGTACCTTCTCCCGCAGAAACTGGGGCAATAAGAATTGCCCGAACTGTGCAGTTGCTCTGTCCACCAAGGTACCAAGGTAGCTTCAGCTGAAGAATATGACCAAGATACCTTCACTCCCCGAAGAGTAAGACAAGGTTCAGCAATACTCTCCCCAAGCAGAGTTGATCTCCCATCAGCCCTAAAAAGGCACGGTATCCCCAGCAAGTCAGCACTCTCCCCAAGCATAGTTGGTCTACCATCAGTCCTGAAAGGTTGGGTATCCCCAGTCAGTCTTAATATTCTCCAGCAGAGTATATAGGATATTCCTCAGCAAGCATCCCCGACAGTCTTAATATTCCTCGACAGAAATATAAGATTGTTCCCCGGCGGAATACAGACATCCCAGTGGAGTCATTTCCCCAGTACAGTCCAAAAGTTTCCCCAGGAGAGTTGAATCATCTTACCCAGTAGATTCTGGAAACTTGTCCCATGCAGAGTACAAATATCTCTCCCTAGCCATATTCGAAGGTTATCCCCACCAGAGTCTAACTGGGTTATCCTCAGCAAATTGCAACGGAAAGATCGTCCTCAACGAAGTTCTTCCTATCCCCGTTGGAGTTCATCATCAAATTCCCCAACAGAGCTTATCAACGGAATCCCCCAGCGGAGTTATCGTTAAAATATCGGCGAAGCATCTCTTCTCCACAAAGTAATTCCCCGCAGAGTAATCTCTTCACCAGGTTTATTCCCCAACGGAGTCATCTTCTCCTACCGGTTTATTCTTGCAATCATCTTTGTTCATCATCCCTAGCGGAAACGAAGAACTCTACTCTTCAACATCAGCCCAGGATTTAACAAACTTCCCGGCATTCGTCAAGGATTTATTTTCCCAGACGAAAATACATTCATAAACATATCACATCTCATACCTCCTACTTACATACATGATAAAGTGCATACAACACGATCTCATTTATTTTTGAGAACATCATGACATCATGCATTTCATACATCATGACATTGCATACAACTAATGCTTTGCCTTTTCAGGAAAAGGTCAATCAAAAGATGATTACCATCAACTTTTGCAGTTCCAGATCAACACCTGTATCTAGCCATGGAATATCTGTGGACGATTGATTGTAGATTCGATACCTGTATCTAGCCAGGAAAGTTATCTACATGAAGAGATTGAAGATCAACACCTGTAACAGGCCAGGAAATTATCTTTCATTCTCAGGTCAGAGATCTACACCTGTATCTAGCCAGGAAAGCTATCTCGACAAACCTTTTTAAGTTCCAGATCAACACCTGTATCTAGCCAGGAAATATCTGTGGACGATTGATTGTAGATTCGATACCTGTATCTAGCCAGGAAAGTTATCTACATGAAGAGATTGAAGATCAACACCTGTATCTATCCAGGAAACCATCTTTCTTTCTCAGGTCAGAGATCTACACCTGTATCCAGCCAGGAAAGCTATCTCGACCAACCTTTTTGAGTTCCAGATCAACACCTGTATCTAGCCAGGAAATAGCTGTGGACGATTGATTGTAGATTCGATACCTGTATCTAGCCAGGAAAGTTATCTACATGAAGAGATTGAATATCAATACCAGTATCTAGCCAGGAAACCATCTTTCTTTCTCAGGTAAGAGATCTACACCTGTATCCAGCCAGGAAAGCTATCCCGATCAACCTTTTTGAGTTCCAGATCAACACCTGTATCTAGCCAGGAAATATCTGTGGACGATTGATTGTAGATTCGATACCTGTATCTAGCCAGGAAAGTTATCTACATGAATAGATTGAAGATCAATACCTGTATCTAGCCAGGAAACCATCGTTCTTTCTCAGGTCAGAGATCTACACCTGTATCCAGCCAGGAAAGATATCTCGACCAACCTTTTTTGAGTTCCAGATCGACACCTGTATCTAGCCAGGAAATATCTGTGGACGATTGATTGTAGATTCGATACCTGTATCTAGCCAGGAAAGTTATCTACATGAAGAGATTGAAGATCAATACCTGTATCTAGCCAGGAAAGTTATCTACATGAAGAGATTGAAGATCAATACCTGTATCTAGCCAGGAAATCATCTTTCTTTCTCAGGTCAGAGATCTACACCTATATCCAGCCAGGAAAGCTATCTCGACCAAACTTTTTTTTAAGTTCCAGATCAACACCTGTATCGGGCCAGGAAATATCTGTGGACGATTGATTGTAGATTCGATACCTGTAACTAGCCAGGAAAGTTATCTACATTGAAGAGACTGAAGATTAATACCTGAAACCAGACAAGAAAACTATCTTTCTTTCTCAGGCCAGAGGTTAATACCTAAAACCAGACAGGACAACTATCTCATTGGCCAACCTTTCTTAAGTTCCAGATCAACACCTGTATCTAGCCAGGAAATATCTGTGGACGATTGATTGTAGATTCGATACCTGTATCTAGCCAGGAAAGTTATTTGCATGAAGAGATTGAAGATCAATACCTGTATCTAGTCAGGAAACCATCGTTCTTTCTCAGGTCAGAGATCTACACCTGTATCCAGCCAGGAAAGCTATCTCGACCAACCTTTTTTGAGTTCCAGATCGACACCTGTATCTAGCCAGGAAATATTTGTGGACGATTGATTGTAGATTCGATACCTGTATCTATCTAGGAAAGTTATCTACATGAAGAGATTGAAGATCAATACCTGTATCTAGCCAGGAAATCATCTTTCTTTCTCAGGTCAGAGATTTACACCTGTATCCAGCCAGAAAAGCTATCTCGACCAACCTTTTTTTAAGTTCCGGATCAACACCTGTATCAGGCCAGGAAATATCTGTGAGCGATTGATTGTAGATCTATACCTGTAACTAGCCAGGAAAGTTATCTACATGAAGAGATTGAAGATCAATACCTGTATCTAGCCAGGAAGTCATCTTTCCTTCTCAAGTCAGAGATTAATACCTGTATCCAGCTAGGACAACTATCTCCTTGACCCACCTCTCTTAAGTTCCAGATCAACACCTGTAACTAGCCAGGAAATATCTGTGGACGACGGATTGTAGATCTATACCTGAAACCAGACATGAAAGTTATCTACATTGAAGAGATTGAAGATTAATACTTGAAACCAGACAGGAAAACTATCTTTCTTTCTTAGGTCAGAGATTAATACCTGAAACCAGACAGGACAACTATCTACTTGACCATCATGAAGTAACCCTACACCGGTTCCTTCTCTTTCAGATGCAGTTTTACACGGACCCATCATCAGGAAACCCTACACAGGTTCCTTCTTTCAACCTACCAAGTTACAATTCAACAAATGATCTCCAGATGGCATCCATAAGCCCATCCTTCTATCAACAATATCCAGGTGGCATCTATAAGCCCATCCTCCTATCTATCATCTCTCCAAATGGCATCTGTAAGCCCATTCCCGACATCACAATGCTGATACTACACCATGCGAGTGCAAATTTCTGGGCACTCTAGTGTTCAATTATCTTCCACCTTCGAATCACGAAAGGCTCGAAAGCCAATCTATATCCTCAGGTCTAAGAAAATTGAACAGGGGCAGATGTTGTACCCCAAAATTTTCCCTCCCATATTCCTCAAGTTTGTCAAGAATCATCTTCAAATAATTCAAGATTGCTCAAGGATTGCACAGTCCAAATACCTCCTAAGCCAACCAAAATTAGGGTTTTGATTCTTTCAAGGAATTTGAGGTTTTTAATGGTTCAATCAAGTCTCATAGGCCTATATACATTCTCAAGCACCTACATGCCAAGTTTCAAGACTCACAGTGCCAAATTCCACAGTCAAAAGCTTCATTTG
Organism: Vicia faba; assembly: GCA_948472305.1. Classification (NCBI taxonomy): domain Eukaryota; kingdom Viridiplantae; phylum Streptophyta; class Magnoliopsida; order Fabales; family Fabaceae; genus Vicia; species Vicia faba. The sequence continues at coordinate 1,261,618,154 of OX451740.1, forward strand.
CTTCACAGTCAACTACAGGGGTAAAATGGTTATTTTGCAGTCAAAAGTCAGAATTTTTGGTCAACATCTTATTTTGAGTCCACAATCATCATTTGATCAAGTCTTGATCGTGATTCCACAAGGATGGCTCAAAAATCATCAAGATGCAAAAAGTTGCTATTTTTGGACAGCAGATATGTCAACTGTATCTTGACTAGGGCATAACTTTTTCATGGTTCATCAGAAAAATCCCATCCAATGCTCATTTTGAAGGGAATGACATTTCCTACAATACATCTTCACATTCCAAGTCCAAGAAATGCTCTCACAAAAAGTTATCAATTTCTACATTATAGGTCAAATTCAAAAGTCAATAAAAATGCACTTTAAGTCAAAGGCCATAACTTGATATTGGTAAATCCAAATGACATGGGACCAAAGGCATTGGTTAGAGGACTTCAATACCTTTCCAAAATGTCCAAGCACATGTTCATATGGTCAAAATTGAGCAAGATATGCATTGGAGAAGTTGGGAAATTTTTATGAATTTGCAAAAGTCAACTTTGCTCAAAACACTTTGTTTTTGCTAATGGGCCTAAAATTTCTTCTTGAAACTTTATCCTTGGCCTATGCACGACCCATCAAGCTTAATTGAATTATTTTCTTATTTTTTATTAATTAATTGTATTTTTTATTAATATTAATTCATTTAATTAATTTAAATTGTAGGAAAATACAAAGATTTGATTTTTCAATCTTTTTGTGAAGCAAATGTGGTCAAGATATGCTGGCAATTTCGTGTACCAATCAAGGATGCAAAAATCTCCAAAATAGGCAACTTTTTCCAATCATGAAGATTCAAAAATATATGATTTCCAATCAAATATTTAATCATCATTCCAATGGATTTTTGCTCAAAGATTTGACCTAATTTCAGTCCTCTATAAATACACAAGCTAACCCTAATCATGCACACGTGAAATCTCTGCAGAAAAAGCCATAACCACATTGAAAAAATTCAAGAAAATTGCAAAACTGATTTCCATATTCTAGCACGATTCAAAGGCTTTTGTGGATTCTAACACATTGCAGGGAGTGTGAGGAACGTGTCGCAATCAAAACCAGGCCTTACAGCTACAAGAATCATCAAGAACAGTTTAACGGTTTACCATTTTTTTTCAGAATCGTATTGCTTATTTCATGCACATTTAACATGATTTATTGTTTGTTTTGCATTGCTTGAATCCATATGAAGCTAATGGCATAAGTTAATTGAATTATGGTGTACAGAATCACAAGTTACCATGGACGAATTCTAGGGTTCATAAGCCTTCAGATTGGGGCTTTGCAATACAAGAAAAATTGAGCCTCATAAGACCCATGACTGAATTCGTTAGGTCAAGACGAATCCAAAGCCACCATCGTGAAATATTTATGTAGCCTGTAGGGCTAATCGCTATTTTTCGTCATCATGTTTTGTGGGGGTTAAAAACCCCCGCTATCTAACGTTTATTTTGCAGGTTCAGCAAGGAAGATGATGAGCTGTTGACATGCCATTGGGTAATTCAAAAAGGGCGCGCGTTTATTTGTTTGTACAACATATTTTTTAGTTTCCTAATATATTAATTGTTTGTTATTTTATTAATGACTAAAGCATGCAGTTGGAGTGGTTAAGGCATTGGTGTATTGATCATTGGGACCTGGGTTCGAGTCCCGGGTCCCCAAAATAATTGTTGCTATTTTTCTTCATGTAATTACATACAGGTCTCCAAAAGTGGTACACCATACGCTCTCACATCCCAGGCGCCAGGTGTCTTCCAACTCACATCTAATGGCCATAAGATGATGACCATGGTACTCCCTAGTCAATGCATGCGTGGACAATCTCAAAAGTCAAAAAGGCTTGCATATTGTTGGGCCCGGAAATTGCTTCTTCACCTCCATAATGGGCCATCACCCTCCTGGTTTCTTTTTTCTCTTTATATTTTCACATTATTTTTGTAAATAAATACTAACACAAATTAATTTAGTTTAATTAGGGTCAATTTTAACTTTTTCTCAATAATTTAAAATCAACATAGAATTAGGGTTTTCTTTTGACAATTTTAATCCTTTTTTTTTATTTTCCTTAAGACATTAAAAAACTAAAAAAATACTTTTTTTCTTTTAATTAATTAATTAATTAGTTTTAGGATTAATTTAATTAAATGCAAAAGGACCAAAAACTCATTCTTTCTCAAATAAGGGTCAAAACCCTAAAGGACTTCTCCGATTCAATTTTTATTCGCGCATATTATTTCTGACCATATTTATGTAATTGCTCCGAGGATGTAATAGCCTTAATTAGGACTCTTTTTATCGCTTTCTTTATTTTCTCGCATTTACTTTTCAAGGGTTGTTTTTGGCGATGTAAATACCCGACGCCTTGTAATAGCGTAAATTCACTTTCCGCAATTTACTTTCCGCATAATTATTAACTGTTATGCATGACAAGACTGATCTGAAATAAAATCAAAATGTAGCTCACCATAACATGTACAAAGATAACTTAACATGAAATCTGACACACTCGCACATGCCACTCCTAGGGTACGCCTCACTTGGTTGCCTCGACGTGGTCATTGAGTATAGGGTGTTTTAGAGGTCGCCCTCCTGTCTAAAGATCCAAGTTGCCTCGAAATGGTTGCCTCGGATAAAAAGGATCTAGGACATTAGGGTTACCGCTAAGGCGTCCTACTATTGCTTTAGTGACCACATGTCCCTATAATCGAATTGACCCGAAAACTCCAACGACGGTGTTACCTACTTCTCAATAGTGGGATAGTACTGTCTAAAGGACATTTACACAGCTTAATTTCTTTTGAGTAGGTAGAAGTTCTCAGGTACTTGCTCTTTCAAAACAAAAATAACTTTTCGCACCTACACTTTCACAACAAAGTTTTCAAACAAACACTTCATACACTCTTGAGGACTGATACGAGAGTTAAATCGAAGTTTTCAAACAAACTTTTTCAAAACCCACAAACACAAGAAAAGCAAAACGTTTTTGAAAACATAGTGAGCAAGTACCTAAGAGCCCGTGGATAACCACAGATAGAAAGGGTGCTAACACCTTCCCTTTCTATAATCTACCTCCCGAACCGAGAAACATCTCGAAAAGGAATTTTTCTGTGCTTTTGTCCTTTCCTTGTTGGAGAAAATAAAAGACGGTGGCGACTCTTGCTTACCGCGACATTTCGCGAACCAGCATTTCAAAACAGTCAGTTCTATTTCCACCGATCACAACCTCTATCTCATGATGTATCATATCATGAAACAAAGCTACCATGGCGCGTTGATAGGTTGCCCCGACATTCTTCAGTCCGAATGGAATCACTTTGTAGCAGAACGTGCCCCACTGTGTGACAAATGTAGTTTTCTCCGTGTCCTCAGGTGCCATTTTGATCTGGTTATAGCCTGAGAATCCATCCATGAAAGAAAATACTTTATGCTGGGCCGTATTATCAACCAGGATGTCGATGTGTGGAAGTGGAAAATCATCTTTAGGGATGGCCTTGTTTAAATCTCTATAGTCCACGCACATCCGTACTTTTCCGTCTTTTTTAGGCACAGGAACAATGTTGGCAACCCATTGAGGATAGGAAGTAACAACCAGAAATCCAGCATTGAACTGCTTCATGACTTCCGCTTTGATCTTCTCTGACATGTCAGGTCTCACGCGGAGGACTTTTTGTTTCAATGGTGGACAGTCTTCTCTTGTTGGAAGACGATGTACCACGATGTCTGTATCAAGTCCCGGCATGTCTTCATATGACCAGCCAAAGATCTCAACATAATCATGCAAAAGCTGAATTAGGCGCTCCTTGACACTCGGCTCTAAATTGGCACCCACTTTGATTTCCTTTTTATCTTCCTTGGTACCCAAGTTGATTGTATCCAACAGCTCCTCATGAGGCTGAATAACTCTTTCCTCTTTTTGTAGTAGTCTGGCCAATTCCCCTGGAACCTCACAATCTTCCTCACCTTCGTATTCGGCTTGGTAGATCAGATCTTCAGAGTCACTGAAGACTATAGAAATATCGTTACCCATGGGATCCAGAATGGAGGGGTACCTGCATTTGTGAGTGTGGGTGTGTGTAAGGGTATAACCATCCTTAAACAATAAAATGTAAAAGAAGGACAATGAGCACAAAAGGTTTATATGTGAAAAAGCGTCCATGATTCATTGAATGTCATATGAAGATGAAATAAAAACCCTTACAAATGGACCATTGTGCCTCGGGTGGCGACACAAGGTTTTTAAAGTGTGAATTGTTCATGAATATTACAAGTCCAACAGAAATGTAAAAGATAAATGACTGAGAGATGAAAGTTATTGGGACAAAGTCTCTGGCTTCCCAGTTACGAAGTCCTCCGCTGACAGTAGGAAATATCCAATCTTCCAAGCTGCCATCCTCTTCATTATCTTCTACTGCATTAACCCCTTGTTTGCTAATCTTCACAGGTGGCCCTCCAGCACGGGCACGACGCACAACCTTCTGAGCAGTTGAAGTAAAACCCAAGCCAAACTTGTCTGATTTGTACGGAATGTCTGGAAGCTTCCCCCAGATGGTGCATCCACCCTCTTCTATTACTGCCTTTGCATCCTTTAGAGATGACATCCGAAGTGGAGGTCTTGTGATCTTGGGAATCGAGGATACTGCCTTGGTTGCCGCTACTTCTTGAGAGACCTCCTCGAAATGTTGGAAATAGGTTTCAATGAACTCGCCATCCAACTCCATATATCGAAAGGAATTCAGATGACTAATCCTGTACTCTTCCTCCCCATGGACAGTTATGATCTTTCCTTGGACCGGGTATTTCAGCATTTGGTGCAACATGGAGGTGACAACACCGATATTGTGGATCCAAGGCCGTCCTAACAGACAAGAGTAAGAGGGACGAATGTCCATCACATAGAAGGTTGAATTGAAAGTATGAGTTCCCACCTTTATCGGGATATCCACCTCACCGTGGACCATCCTCTTCGAGCCATCAAATGCTCTCACAATTATGTTACTGGGTTTCAATGTCAGCCCTTCGCAATCCAATCTGTCAAGAGCTTTCTTTGGTAAGACGTTCAAATATGAACCAGTGTCTACCAAGAGATGGGTTAGGGTTGTTCCTCTACACTCTACAGAGACATGTAATGCCTTATTGTGTTTTCTCCCTTTGGGTGTCAAGTCAGCATCAGAGAAACCCAGGCCATTATCAGCTGTCAAACTGGCCACACAGTCTTGGAACTGGTCAGCAGACGTCTCTTGTGGCACATGAGCTGTCTTCAGAAATTTTACCAGAGCTTTCGCATGTGCCTCAGAGCACAGCAGCAAAGCTAGCATGGAGATATTGGAAGGAGTTTGCCCCAACTGTTCAACCACATCATAATCACTCTTCTTTATTATCCTCAGGATTTCTTCCATTTCCTCCTTGGATGTTTCGGGGATAGCTAGTGATTGAGCCTTCATCCAGACAGGCTCCTCTTGAATGCTTTTCCCTCTATTCTCAATAGTAGAAGTAGGGATAGGAATTGTGTCATCTTTGTTGGTAGGTACGTTTGCAGGTATAATCACTGGTGCAGAGGTAATCTTCGTAACGGCCACGGGTCCAAAGACTGCCTTTGGAGGGGCAATCTCTAGAGAGAAGATTCTACCACTGTGGGTAATCTTGCTAGTTCCGGCAATATTGCTAATGTCGGTATTCTCTTCTTCGGAGCTCTCTTCTTCAGTAGTTGGTTCATCTTGTTTGATACCATGGTAGTAGATTTCTCCACCATAATTCCATGGTACTGTTTTATCTGACTTGTACGGGACCTGCCCGGGCATTGTGATCTTAAGTGGAGTAGTTTTTGGAGCAGGTGTAATCCTAACGGGTCTTTTAGGGACCCTGGAAGGATTGGCGTAGATGGTTATGATTGAAACTTCTTTAACTGGAACGGGTGAAACAGGAGCATTCTCAAACATAATTTCTCGATTATCAATCAGTTTTTGGATACCCTTTTTTAACAGAGGGCAATCAAATAATGAGGATAGGCAAACATGGCAGTCTTTGTCACAACCTGGGAACATACCAGCTTTCAACAAATTCAACTTAATGATTGGGAGCGGAGTCAATAGTTCATCCACGGTGGCAACAAATAAATCTTCCTCGACAGAATTGGCATTGTGACCATGCCTAGGCATTGGAGCGGAAATAACATTTGGTTTCTCAGGCGCTTCAAACTCAACTTCCTTCGCATCTATTAGGTCTTGAATTTTGTTCTTCAGAGCCCAGCAGTTGTTAGTGTCATGCCCTGGACTTTCAGAATGGTATGCGCATATGGCATTTGGATGATAATGAGGGGACGTAGTATTCAGATTCTTTGGGGCCTCTTTTAAAGTTTCTAGATTCAATTTTAGAAGATGTGGTAGAACCTGGGCTGGAGTCATGTTAATCCTGGTGAATTGCCGGACTGGCCTTTCCACCCTTGGCTGGTTATTTCTTGGCTGGTCTGATGCGGGCTTCGGAATCATAACGGCCCCCACCACTGGTCGGCGTTTTTTTCTTCCTTGATTCCTCTGTGAATAAACAGCAGATACCTCCTTCTTCCCAGTGAAAGGTTTCCTCACGGCTGTAGAGGCAGACGCATCTTTCTGAATCTTCCCACTTCTTTTACCAGCTTCCACCCTCTCGCCGGTTAAAATCAAATCAGTAAGCCCTGCTGAGGAACTTCCAATCAGATGATTGAAGAAAGGGCCTGATAGAGTTCCCAAGAACATGTCCACCAACTCCCTTTCAAACAGAGGGGGTTGCACTCTTCCGGCTAGATCTCTCCACTTTTGCGCATAATCTTTGAAGCCCTCATTTGAAACCATAGCCATACTCTGAAGTTGAGTACGGGTAGGCGCCAAATCGGTGTTGTACTGGTATTGTTTATAGAAAGTTGCGGCCAGGTCTTCCCAATTGTGGATGTCGGCTCTTTCCAATTGGTAAAAGCAATCGAGTTGCGTTCCTGATAAACTGTCTTGGAAAAAGTGGACCCACAAGTATTTATTAGTAGAATGTGGCTGAATCTTCCTGACATATGATCGGAGGTGCATTTTAGGACAAGACACCCCATCATACTTGGCAAATAATGGCACTTTAAACTTTGGCGGGATCACAATTCCTGACACCAGCCCCAGTTCTTCAAAATCTAGACCCGGTACCCTCTGTATTTCCATAGCGGTTAAACGCTCTTCCAGGTGTTTGTATTTATCATCATCCGAAGGGTATTTTTGTTCAGAGTAATCATCCTCTTCCTCCTCTTCTTCAGAGTCTAATGGAACTGCCGTTTCTTTTCCATTCCTTTCCCCTTCATCAGATGTTGCTGGAAATTCTAAGGTCCTTCTGGCTTGTCCCTGAAACCTTCTGCCCATGATTACCACACCAGCTGGCTTCTTCTCTTTCTTCTTTTTCTCTTTTTTCTAGCAGAGTCTTCAGCTCCTCTTGCCCCTTGGCTAAGGTCATGAGTAACTGTTGAAATTGTGTGTTTTGAGCTTGAAGGTCTTTGACCGTCTGTTCGAGATCCATCTTACTGAATAAACAGTAGAGAGCTGAGGAAACTTGTTGCAAAGACCTGTTTATGTTTATGATGAATGATATGTAATATGAAAATTATTTCAAGGAAATTTAGAGATTTAAACTTTGTCCAAACCAAAAAAGAACGGTCGTCATATTAAATAAAACCAAGTTTGAATACATCATGCCTCCTTGGGCTTACAAAGAAAGAAACAAGATACAACAAAAACTCCTAAGACAAAAAGACCGAACGCATCCTCTTTGGAGCAATGTAGGTATTCAGATTTTTCTCTTCATGAAGCAGTTTGGTGAGCTCTAGAACCTTCTTTTCACTGGCGTAGTACTGGGTTTCAAAGGTGTCTCGTTCTTCCTTTAACTGAATACAAGCTTTCTGCAGGTCTTCGAGAGAAGTATGCATGTCAGGATGAAGAACGGTGTACGGACGTCTCCTTTAATAACAGGCTCAATGATGACAAGAAGGATGGAAGGGTAAGGCATCAAGAGACTCTTGGAACGAGCCCGTACCCACTTAAGGTAAGGCTCGAGAGGGATAGAGTTTTTATGTCCCAAAGTCCTACTGTCTACCTTGTTCACCATTCCCCAAGCACGTGTAAACCTCTGGCGATAACCTTGGTCTTCTTGTCGTAGTCGAATACCAAACTCTGGATGAGCATCTCATGAGGGCCGTCTCTTCGGGCATACCCAAAATGTCGAAGAGCTAAGCATGGGTTGTAGGTAATACCTCCCCTAATACCTAGCAGAGGTACATTAGGGAACTCCCCGGAGCGGTCAATGATAGGGATATCTTCCAAAGATCTTGAGCACCAACAAATATCAGAGTGAGTGAGAGACATCATCCTTTGAGACCAAATCAATCTTTTCTCGTTCTTCAATGTTAACTGAGGCAGGTGTGAAGTGAACCACTTAGCGAGTAGGGGTATACAACACAAAAGGGTACCTCATTTCTTCATGGTACGGGTATGAAGGCAATGCAAGATGTCTCCTAGTAAGGTGGGTATAGGATTGCGAGAGAGAAAGACTTTGATGGCATTAACGTCTATGAATTGGTCTGAATAGGGAAATAGAACCAAACCATAAATGAGGAGAGCTAACACGTCTTCGAAAGCTTGGAAATCCATGTCATCCTAGAATGAACGAGCTTTTTCCAATAGAAACTTAGCTAAAAAACCTTTAACCCCACTTCTCGTCTCCCAGTTGGCTATGACATCGGCCTCTTCACATGTAAAGCTTCGACGATGACTTCAGGTGTTGGAATCCCTTCTAGACTAGTGAACGGTATCTAATTAAGCATGGGCACCCCTAAGAGTATAGAGAAGTCTTTCAGTGTAGGTACCAACTGATAGTCCGGGAAAGTGAAACAATGGTGTACGAGATCGAAGAATTGGAATAGTACGCACATCATATCTTCTTGGAAGTTGGATGTAGCCAAACTGAGGATTTGACCATACTTCTTGGTAAAAGGAGAATCCCAGGGCACTCTTGAGGCTAGCTCTTGAAGTTGAGGATGCGCTTTCACAAAGCTGATTCGGATGGTGTTTCTTCGGGGAGAATTCATATCCTACAAAACAAAAACAAAGATAAATTTCTAAATCCTTGAAATGGTTAGTGAGCATGCATATGATGCTGATGATGTTTATGATGTTTATGTACAAGCAAACATATACACACACAATAAACAGATCCATATGTTTTAGGCTTGCATGAGTTTTATAGGTGAGTACCCTCTTGAAGTCTAGTTGGCTCAACCTATCCTAGAAATAATGATCGGGTTCTAAAGGATCTCAATATCACCGACCTTTATCTTAGGCATTGTCTCAGCACAACAATCTTTTCTTGCGGCCGAGATATCCCAAAAGTCCAGCCTCAATGAGTATAGTATCGATTATCAACCAATTTTCAGCTCTACACCGAAACCGGTTATCTCACTACGTCCTAGTGGCCAAGTTTGTTCAATTAGGGTTCAAAAGTCAGTTAGTGCTTCATGACGCCACTCAGAGGCCCCGTATTCTCCTCGATTCACCACGAGGGATACCGGTACCCACAAATGTGTCACACTAACATAGCCATTGTTTCAACCATATCGGTCTACGCCGTACAGTTTCCACAATCTATTTCTATTTACCTAAAGAGGTGTCCCAGATTCGGGTGGAGGAACAAAGAAAGCCCAAACAGAGAACTATAATATAAAGCATGTAAATCAAACAATGTAAGCAAGTAAATGTGATCTAACCCTAAGGTAACCCCACTTTAAGAATTTCCCCAGCAAAGTCGCCAGTTCTGTGATACGGTGGGAGAACTGACTTGAAGTTTTGCGTTTTATCGCAAATGTTGCGGTTTAGCAAGAGTCGCCACCGACTTTTCTTTTATCCAAAAGGAAAGGTGAAAAAGCACAGGAAAGACCTTTGAGATGTTTTCTTGAGTTCGGGGGGTAGATTATGAAAAGGGAAGGTGCTAGCACCCTTTTCATCCATGGTTTTCCATGGGCTCTTAGTTACTTGCTTAGATCACTTGCTTTGGTTTATTTGAAATGGTGTTTGATGTGGTTTTGAAAGTATTTTGTAAAAGAGGCCATTCATTTAGGCAATCTTTGTAATGATTCTCATTCATAAGAATGTATACAAAGATGTTTGTCTTTTTGAAAATGTTTTCAATGTTTGTAAGATGTTTTTGAAATGTGTATGTGTTTGTTTTGAAAATATCAAGGATTGTTGTTTGAAATGGAGAAAGTAACTTAGAAACTATCTACCTACTCAAATGTCTTTCTTATGCATCTTCTATTCCTTTGACATTGTTGACTTACCATTGATTTGGTAAACAACTCTATCTTTGGATGTAAACAGGACGGGCGTGGGTCATCGTATAGCCATGATAGCAATGTTGCAAAGTATCTTAGCATTTTTGAGGGACCAATATCATTTTTGTTAGGCAACTTTTGAATAGCGTCATCGAGGGGCTATGATCTTATATTTGTTTTGTTTTGCTTTTGCCAAGATACTTCGCATGCGTAACATGGCCATTTTATTTTAGGCAACCAAGTGGGAGAAACCCTAAGGGTGCTTGTGTGCAAAGTGTATCATTTTTCATGCTTTTGATTTTGTCTTGTATTTAGGGTTTTCTATTTTGTTGTTTTTATCTTGCCATACACACTTATTTACTAGCAATATATGAGAAGCAAGTAAAAAGCGAAAAGTAAAATCTAAGCTATTACATCACTTTAGGGGGATGGGAGTACAATTTAACAATTGGGGTGAAGTAGGAATTAAAATATTACAACCATATCGAATGATAATAAAAAGAATGTGAAAACAGTGCAAAATAAAGGAAAAATGCACTTTTTAACTGCTATGTGTCAACCCATGCTGATATGCATCGACAAATAGCTTCTTCCTGCCCCTGTAAAACAAAATTAGTTCAGTATGGGTCGACACATAATGGGATGTGTCGACTCATGCACCTTCTTGTATCGATGCGAAATGCGTATGTATCGACTCATAGGCTTTTCTAGTTTCTGTTAAGTGAAATCTGTTCAGTATGTGTCGACACATAATGGGATGTGTCGACTCATACACCTTTTTGCATCAACGCGAAATGTGTATGTGTCGACTCATAGTCCTTTCTAGTTTCTGTTTTGTGACCTAAACTCAGTATGGGTCGATGCATGAGGGTCATGTGTCGACTCATACCTTGTATTTTCACTAAGATGGGTCGACACATGTGGATATGTGTCGATACATCCTGCATTTTTCTGCCTTAAACACCATTCTTTGCATACATCAGTTAGTTTTTAACATATGAATGAATAACATGAACAACAAATAAATGATTAACTTCAAAACAATGATTGTTACATCCTATAAACAGAAAAGTTGATATATGGAAAAGGCAAGGTAAAGATGACTTACCTTAAAATTGCACTTTAGGTTTTGAAACCAAATATCCTTCAAGATGTTGTATGAACCTTAAGGAAGCTCAAACCAGCTGCTAGACTTTTATTTTTGTTGAAGGTTATTAAACAACCTCTGTATGGTATGAAATGTTTGGATGGTTGGGCAGAATTTGCAAGGTATGAGAGGTTCAAAGGTTTGGACTTTAAAACCCGAGAGTGGAACTTTTGTGGACTGTTATGGCTTTTGTGAATATGAGATTTTTGAGAGTTTACCAATATAACTTCTGGCTTTTCTCCTTGTTCTTTTTCTCTATTTTTTTCTAACCTCTTTGTCTTACAAATGCTTCTTCTATTTATAGGCAAAGGACTTATGAACAAAGGCTGAATATGCTTACAACATAACATGTTATGGTTTGGTTGGGATGCAAGTATCAAACTATGTCAAGTACTCCATGGTTCCAAGATGAAGTACCAAAGTTGCTGGTTTAGAGGGGTTTACTTCCATGTTTTGTGGTAGAGTAAAGTCAGAAAATAAACAAAATATGGGCTCAAGACAAACTTTGTACAAAAGTTTTCTTTTCAAGTATAGCAATGATGTCCTTATGCCATACATGGAAAGATCCTTTGGACAATGGCTTAAACACTTGGGTAATAGCTCAAAAGTGGGTGTAAGCATTAAATTATGTTGAGATTTTCAAGTCACAAGACCTGCAAAGTGAGATTATACAACACATCATGCCAATTGGATCTTGTGTTCTTCAACAAAAATGGCTTGTAATTCAAGAATGGATGCTAAACTTCAGATCCTTGTATCTTCTAACTCAAATATGATCAATTCATGCTCTTGGATGTTTTGGAAATCTTGAAACACCCTCTATAACTTTCATGTTGGCCACTTTTGTTAAATCAAGCTGGATTTTGATGAAAAATGGGCAAGAAGTTGGGATAAAAACCTGACCAAAACTGCTGAAAATTTCTCTAAGTGCTTAAATGAAAATTTTATGACTTCATGAATTTATATCCTAAAATCCAAGCATATTTAGGAGAAGTTGTGTAAAGAAATATTGTGGATATCATGGAGATCTACAACTTTTATGTTGGAAGCTTCTTTTGAATCATCTTGCATCAAGGTGAAAAGTTGGCATGAAGAAATGAGATTATCATGTATAAAAAACACTTAGAAAAATTTCTAAGTCTTGAAGGGTTTGAACTTTCACATTGAGTTTTGACTTTCTTGATGATCAAGTTTCATATTTTTGAATGGATTGATGAAATTTGATCCTTGGGATGATATTTGACCAAAACGTCAAAGTTTGACTTTCTAGTATGCAATTGACCATTTTGCCCTTGTGCCATTTCCAAGCCTAAATTGATGTATCAGTGCTGCAAACTTGATGTCATAGAATATCTCGTGAGAAAATACTTGAGAAATGAGAGGGCAAATTTTGGGGTACAACACCCACACATAATGCCCACTTTCCACACTAAAGTTTCTAACATAGCAAGCATTAGGTGTATGGCCTTTAATACCACAATAAAAATAAGTAGGTTCAAAGTTACTTCTATATCTAGAAGGATAAGATTTCTTCTTAGGAAATGTTTTCTTTTTAGGATAGTGATGAACTATTTTAGATTTGTTCACTTTCTCTTTGGGTGATTGATCACTAGCCTTAACAAAGATAAATTTATTAGAACTTGGTTTTGAAAACTTTGAATATCCAAGTCCACTTTTATCATTGGAGTATCTTTGTTGTCTAAGAACACCTTCCAATCCAATTTGGCCTTTTTCCTATCTTTCAATGACTCTTTTTAATTGGACAATTTGGAAAGAGAGTGATTCACAATTTTTGCATACAAAATTTTGTTTTTGTTTATCACTTAATTTTTGTTTTTCTTCTTTGAAATCTTTTTCCATAGATTCACATTTTTCTTCTAAAGATGAAATTTGTTTCTTTTGAGATGAAATAGTTTTATACATAATTTACATTCATTTAATAGTTCATCTATAGCACCTTGTGCATCACTATTAAAAAGAGAAAACTCATTACTAACCTCATTGTCTTCATCATCGAAATGGTGTGAGGCCATCAATGCTAGATTTGCACTTTCATCACTATCGGAATCGGATGAGGAACTTATTTCATTATCCTCCCATGCAACATAAGCCTTTTTGTTCTTAAATCCCTTTTTGCTTTTGTAGCCACCTTTCTTGGAGAGTTTGGACAATCCGGCTTGATATGACCTTGCTTACCACATTCATAACATGTGACTTCTTGTGTTGATGTGGAAGCTTCCTTTTTCTTGAATTGTTTCTTTCCTTTTGAATGAGAAAAGGATTTGTCATTTCTACCAAAGAACTTACCAAGCCTTTTAACAAGAAGCATGAAATTTTCATCTTCTTCCGGATTGTATTCCTTTTCAACTTCCCTGGGATCTATCTTTAAAGCAATATTCTTGGATTTCTTCTCTTGATTTTCATGTTTTTCAAGTCTTCCGAGTTCTGTTTCATATTCTTGAAGTTTCCCAAACAATGTTGCGGACGTCATGGAGGAGAGACTTTTCTTTTCTGAAATTGTTGTTACCTTTGGTTGCCATTCCCTAGTTAAGGACCTAAGTACTTTCAGATTTAGTTCATCATTCGCCAAAGTCTTACCAAGAGCACTTAGATGATTTGTCAAGTGCACGAATCTCTTTTGTAGGTCAAGAATGGTTTCTCCGGGCTGCATTCGAAATAATTTGTATTCTTGACTCATGGTATTTAGTCTTGATCTTTTAACTTCAATAGTTCCTTCATGAGTTTGTACCAAGGTATCCCATATTTCTTTCGCTGTTTTGCATGCCGAGACACGAAAGAATTCATCCATGCTAAATGAACCTTGAAGAAGGTTTATTGCCTTTTTATCATAGAGAACCTTCTTCTTATCATCTTCATCCCATGCAGTTTTAGGCTTTGAGGAGCTAGCACCATTGATTACCATTATAAGGATAAATGGACCATTCTCGACGGCATCCCATATTTCTTCTCCTTGTGCTTCTAGATATGCCTTCATGCGTATTTTCCAAAAGTCAGAATATTCACCAAAAAATAGAGGAGGCTTGTTCTTACTACCACCATCTCTGAAAACGGGATTTTGATTTGCGGAAGCCATTCTGGATCTTTTAGGAACAGGTTACCTATAACCTGCTTTGATGCCAATTGTAAGTACGAAGTGCGCCTAAGAGGGGGGGGGGGTGAATTAGGTACTATAAAAAATTCTGGTTTTAGTGATGATGGATATTATTTTTATGGATAATGGTGAGTTTATGAAAGAGTAAATTGCATAAAATAAAGAGACACAAGCTATATATCCTGGTTCCCCTCATAGTCCGAGAGTACTCTAGTCCCCTTTCAACATGAAAGAGATTTCCTTATTATGGCAAACTTAAACAAGAACTACCCAAAACCAAGAACAATCCTCTTAGATTTTCACTATGTCAACAATGAGAAAAATCCTCCCAAAGTGACTTCACTTGTATCCAACTATCCTGGAAAGACAAGATTTATAAAACCACTTAAACTTATTTCCAACAATCCTGAAAAATAAGCAAGTATATAGCAATATCTGATTTGAGTGAGTTTGAGTAGCAATGATCACTTTGAGTGATTTAATCAATGAATTGATCTTCTCTTCCAATGATAATAGTATACAATGAATCAAGATATATATTGCTCAAAGTTTTCTGGTTAACAATATGTGAAAGTGTGCAGAAAACTTGTGTATGAAAATGTATAGCAGCTTGAGTTTGATTTTTGAAAACTTAGAAAACATAATTGGAAGAGATGTTTAAATGATTTTGAAAATGAGTATTTATATGTTCATAGCACCTTTTTGAAACATCATAAAGTTCTGTAAATGAATCATGAACAATTGCCAAGATTGAGTGAAAGGTTTCCATGAAATGGTGTTATGAACAGGCATGTGCAAAGTTGCTGTTTTCAAAATCGTGCAGCATGCAATCAATTGCACCCTTTGTGTAAATCGACTGCACGGGGTTTCAACAGCTAGAATTTCAAAAGTTTTGAGTGTGCAATCGATTTCACAAGAGTGTAAATCGATTGCATATGAAGTCAGTAGCAAAAATTGATTGAGTGCAATCGATTGCATAAACATACAAATCGATTAGACTTAGAAACAGTAGCAAAAGATTTGAAAAATTGAAGCATGCAATCGACTGCACTAATATGCAAATCGATTGCACTCAAGTAAAAAATGTTTTTTAGCTTAGAAAAACTTGAGTAAAGGTTTGGACAATATAAACTATTTCTTTTTACCATTGAGCATCTATGTCTTAAGTTCAAAGTAAGTATTATCATTATACCTTGAAATTTTGCTAAGTGCTTGAACTGAAGACTTTATTCACAGATGCTTTTAGCTAAGTCAAAAATCTTTGCCTTCTTTATCAATCATGGTTTGTCTTCATCAAAACAAAAGTACATTTGAGAAGCTTGCTTTTACAAGTATCACACCTCCTCCCAAGACAATCAAGAAGAAAACCGTGTATGGACCCCCAAAAGCAGGAAGTAAAGTGGCCTCTCCTTCTAGCAAGAGAAAAGATATACATAGCTCTAGTGATAATAATGAGGATGCTGTAAAAATATCCAAGAGTATGAAGAAATTAGTTTTGATTGAAGATACTGACTCTGAGTATGATGTCGAGCAAGATGTCTAGGACATCTCTCCTATCAAAAAGTATGCAAATAAGAAATTGTCTGTTAGGGTTCCTGATGCCCCACTTGACAACATCTCCTTTCACTATGTTGGGAATGCTGAGAAGTGGAAGTATGTGTATCAAAGAATGATATCCCTGGAGAGAGAACTAGGAGCTGGTGCCTTTGATTGTAAGGAAATCATGGAGCTGATCTCCTATGCTGGACTGATGAAAATAGTTACCAGGTTTGCAAATTTCTATGAAACTCTTGTTAAGGAGTTCATTGTTAATATTCCTGTTGATTGTGTTGACCATAAGAGTAAGGAATATAGAAAGGTTTTTGTTAGAGGAAAGTCTGTAGAATTTTCTCCTGCCATTATAAACAAATTTCTAGATAGGTCTGAATATGTATGTTGTGAGCTGGAAGTAACAGACAATCAAGTGTGTAGAGCCATTACTGCTAATCAAGTAAGTGGGTGGCTAGTGAAAAACAAACTTCCTTTCAGCAAATTGAGTGTGAAATATGAAATTTTACATAGGATTGGAGCTGCAAACTGGGTTCCCACTAATCACACTTCAACCATCTCCATTGGTTTAGGAAATTTCATTTATGCTATTGGAAACCAATTTTTTTTTATTATGGGACTTATATCTTTGATCAGACTATCAAATATGTAGGAACTTGTGCCATTAAGATTCCAATTGCTTTTCCTCCCCTCCTCTGTGGAATTATCCTAAATCAGCATCCTGGAATCCTAAGTGGAAATGATGTTGTGTGCAAGAGGGAGTCTACCTTGACCCTCCATTTTAAGCTCTTTTCAGGAAAACATGTCCTAGACATTGTTTTAACATATACTCCAGATGAAAAGACCTCCACTAATGATGAAATGATCAATGAACTAAGGGAAGCCTGCAAGGAATTAGATGATGTGATCAGAGTAAGCTCAACTAGGAAGAAGGTCTTTGAAAAGATGATCAAGGACCTGCAAAAGGATAGCAACCTTGATGATGCAGTGAGCTCTAAAGGTGAAGACTCCAGCATGGAAAGAAGTTATGGTCCAACCAAGTCAACTGGTTTGGATGACAGTTAGACTATTTGATGTTTCTCTAAACACTATATTTCCTTTTTTTGGCACTTGCATGTGCTTGACATTTGAATTTTATGGTCTGTACCCTAATACTGATATTCCTCTGAATGCATCAGTTTGTTTGGCATATTATGACTAAAAAGGGGGAGAGAAAGTGAGTGAGTGACTGACTAACCATTGACCACTGACCATTGATTGAGGTGGATCTCAATACTTGAGGGGGAGCCTCATGTCCCAGAAGATGTTTTGACATCTTCCTGTGCTAACAACTAACTGCTAACTGAATGTATGTTTTGATTGCCTTGCTTTTGCTGCTGCCCTGTTAATGCTCTGATAATTGTGTTGTTGCTCTAATAATATGCTTTAACAATGTTTTAGCCCAAATTTGCCAAAGGGGAAGTTTGTAAGTGTTTGTTGGCAGCAATTTTGGTAAAACAATAACTTGTTAATGTTTTGCTAAACGTCTTAAGATTTAGAGCAAAACTGTTTTGAATGATGTCAAAGCAGATGTCTTGACATCTATCTACTGAACTGATCTCAGCCCAAAATCAGTTAAGTCTTTTGTTTCCTGATTTCCAACATTCTATAATTCAGGATTTGTGATCTACATGTTGTGAAAAATATGGAGGAATATTTTTCAAATTGCATAATTTTATCTTGGCCTGTTTTTATGGAAATATTCAAAAGATTTGAATATTTGTTTTTAAGCCCAAGCCTAAAGCTGCACATATATAAGGACTTGCTTCCTTATTCAAAGACAAGCAACTTTTGAAGAAGAATACCTTCTTTCTGATTAGAAGTTTAGGCTTTTTATTTATAATACAGTCTAAGTATTAGTTTAAATACTTGAGTTGTTATTTGGGTTGTTAGTTGTGTATCATTCATAAGCTTTTAAGTATTGAATGATTGAAGTGTTTCAAACTTATTAATTTTGTTAAGTTCTTCACTGTAAGTGATTGAAGGGATTTGAAGATGGCCTCATACCTAGGTGAGTCTTAGGTAGAAGTTTAGATTTGGTAGTGATTAAGTGATTAGATCGTAAACTGGTTGTTTATTGAGGGACTATGAATTGATACTAAGTAGTAAACTTGTCCCTGGCTTGGTAGCCCTCAGAGTAGGTGTTGCTGTACACTAAACTGGGTGAATAATATCTTGTGTTTTTACTGCTTTTGATTTTACTGCACCTTACTTGCAAACATATATTTGTGTCGTGACATCTCATTCGACATCACATATCTGACACCCGAATTTCAATAGTCAACCAAGATAGCACTTGATGAGAAATAAACTCAAAAGGGAAACACGTTACATCTAGATAATTAGTTGAATAGGAAGGCTGAAGAAAAATTCTTCCACGAGGGATAACTCAGTGGGGAAATTGAAAGAATATACACTTTCTGTTTAAAGTTGACACTCTATTGGAGAGAGGGTAACATAACTCTTCTAATCGAGTAATATTCCAACAAAATATAATGAATGCAAATGAGCAATGAATTTTAAGTTCAGTTATGCATGATGTATGTATGAATCTTATCATGTATATGCTAACAAAACAGACATATATCACTGGGAATAACCAGACAAAACCAGCTTGGGTAAAGTTAATACTTGGCTAAATCATATCCAGGGGGAAAATGATTAAGAAAGTAAGCACTAAAAAAGTCTTGTTCCATGGCTTAATTTCACTGGGAAGAAGCACAATCCGAAAATAATCAAATCAAGACAAAAGAATCAGTGCAAATACTGGGATCTAACATCCTCCTCCAGGCTTCACTGGGGAACATCGCACAAGCTTCAATGAGGGAAAACAAATGCTTCAACGTCTTTACTTCTACCGGGGATTACAATACCGACCTCAATGGGGGAAAACAATACCATGTTGTCGAGATATCACCTGGGGATCTCGTGCTAACTTCATAGGGGAGTATAATACCAAATCAACGAGGGGAGCCCAAAATACATTCTTCAATGCCAAGAGTGATGATTACACAAACTTCCCTGGGGAGAAATTATGAAACCACCTGGGGATAACAACTTTTAGAGATAACAAAGTCTCAGCTTCACTTGGGGATTAAGAAGTCAAACAGTACAGCAAGAAAAATCAAAATTATGGGGATTTTAAATCATATCCAACACTCAGAGGGAGAAAACCCAAAAAGTTGACAAATGCTTCAACACTTGTTAAAAAAGATATTGCCCTTGGCTAGTTGCCTGAGAAAACAACAATAATTCCATTACCGCAAAGGGTGACATTTTATAAATGATCCCACCTCAGCATGTAACGGGAGAAGGGACTTTCATCATAAGAGCGAAGACCTTACTGGGGAATCCGGGATAGAGGCTTCAAACCATGCAAACCTGAAATCAAAATAAACTAATATTTGACTGGGGAAAATGGGATCACGGGCCCAATACCGCACCTTACGCCAATTGGTATCATCTCCAACTATCTAAAATAGCCTACCTGGGGAAAACAAACTTCCAAAAATTATGAGTTCGTCCATCCTTAGGATTACCACTTTTGCTTTTCTTGAGTCACAAAATCTAAAGTAAAAAGTAATTTGTAAATTATTTCCAAAAACAATTTTGTTATTTAATCTTTTTGCTTTGAAAATTACTATCAATAATAAATGGAGTCTTTGTAAGCAGAATAAAATAAGAATTGCAAATAATTGGATAAAAGCTGAAACTTTATTAATAGAATGGTGGTCTGCAAATGGCAAGACTCCATAGATGATTACAAAGTTTGGAAAATGGTAATAAACATTAGAAAAGATACATTGAAATACAATGACCACTATTCTCTCTAACAACTTTGAATTCCTGAGCAACGACTTATTTTGAAGTATGGTGAGAGTCTAAGAAGATTGTTGCTTTAATGATCAAGTCTTGTCTAATGCAGTTACTTTCCAAGAAATCCCTAACTTTTTCCTAGTTGCCCTTGCGGGTTTTCAATCTAGCGGGAAGAATTTATTCTATTTATGTCTCTAATTTTTTCCTAGGCCGTCCTTTCAGGTTTTCAGCCTACCGAGATACTCTTTTTTGCCTAAACCTCCCTTTCGGGTTTTCGACTTAGCGATTTGTTCTTTTATTTCTTTAGGCAAAATATTTCTTGACTGCATCAGCATTCAAAGGACGTGGGAATTCCTCGCCATCCATAGTTTCAAGAATCAATGCACCGTTAGAGAAGGCTTTCTTGACAACATATGGGCCTTCAAAATTGGGAGTCCACTTACCCATAGAATCAACATTAAAAGACACGATCTTCTTGAGCACAAGGTCGCCCTCTCTGAATTCATGAGGCTTGACCTTCTTATCAAAAGCTTTCTTCATTCTCTTATGGTACAAATGACCATGACACAAAGCCGTCATTCTCTTTTCTTCAATCAAATTCAATTGGTCAAACCTGTTCTGGACCCATTCAACTTCTGACATCTTGGTTTCCATCATCACACGTAAAGAGGGAATCTCAACCTCAATGGGAAGCACTGCTTCCATGCCATACACAAGAGAGAACGAGGTTTCCCCTGTTGAAGTGTGGACGGATATTCGATAACCGTGCAAATCAAAAGGGAGCATCTCATGCCAATATTTATAAGTAACAACCATCTTTTGGATTATCTTCTTAATGTTCTTATTAGCAGCTTCAATAACCCCATTCATCTTTGGCCTGTATGGAGATGAATTGTGATGAACAATATTAAATTCTTCACAATATTGTTTCATCGTCTTATTATTCAAATTCGAGCCATTTGTCGGTGATAATCCTGCTTGGTACACCATACCGACATATAAGATTGTTCTTGATAAAATGCACTACCACCTGCTTAGTGATGTTAGCATATGAATCTGCTTCTACCCACTCGGTGAAGTAATCGATTGCTAGCAAGATAAAACAATGTCCATTCGACGCCTTGGGTTCAATCATTCCAATCATGTCAATACTCCACATAGAGAAAGGCCACGAGGAAGAATAACATTGAGAAGTGTCGGGGGCACATGAATTTTGTCAGCGTAAATTTGAAACTTATGAAACTTCTTTGCAAACTTGTAACAGTCAGATTCCACTGTCAGCCAATAATAGCATGCCCTAAGCATCTTCTTTGCCATCAAATGTCCATTAGCATGAGTACCAAAGGAACCTTCATGGATCTCATGCATCAACATGTTTTCTTCGTGTCTATCCACACATCTGAGCAAGACCATGTCATAATTTCTTTTGTATAGCACATCTTCATTGAGTAAAAACTACCTACCAACCTTCTCAATGTCTTTCTATCTTCATTTGATGCACCAATCGGGTATTCCTGAGTCTAGAGAAAATGTTTGATATCATAATACCAAGGTTTTTCATCTGACATCTCCTCTGTTGTAAACACATCATCCGGTCTATCCAAACGTCACACTGTAATACGAGGCACATCATTCTAGGTATTCACTTGATACATAGAAGCCAGAGTTGCAAAAGCATCCGCCATCTGATTTTCATCTTTAGGAATATGATGGAATTCAACTTTATTAAAGAAGGGTAATAATCTTCTAGCATAGTCTTTGTAGGGAATCAAGCCAGGGTGACGAGTATCCCATTCTCCCTTAATCTGATTTATCACCAAAGCTGAATTTCCATACACATCTAGAACTTTGATTCTGAGATTAATGGCCTCCTCAAGACCCATGATGCAAGCCCCATATTCTTCCATATTATTAGTTCAATCAAATGTCAACCTTGCAGTAAAAGGGATATGCGATCCATGAGGAGTGATAATCACAACACCAATTCCTTTCCTGTAAGCATTCACAATTCCATCAAATACCATACCCCACCGAGATTCAGGATCAGAACCTTCCCCAAGAAAAGGTTCATCACAATCTTTTACCTTCAAAAACATCACACCCTCATCAGGGAAATCATATTTAATCGACTGATAATCATCAACCGGTTGGTGAGCAAGATAATCTGCCAACACACTACTTTTTATAGCTTTCTGAGTACAATATTCAATATCATATTTAGACAACAACATATTCCAGCGAGCAATTCTCCCAGTGAGAGCGGGCTTCTCAAAAATATACTTAATTGGATCCATTTTGGAAATCAACCAAGTAGTATGATTCAACATATATTGCCGCAACTGTTTTGCCGCCCAGTCCAGAGCACAACATGTCTTTTCCAACATAGAATACCGTGAATCACAGTCAATAAACTTCTTGCTGAGATAATAAATGGCATATTCCTTCTTCCCTGTTTCATCTTGTTATCCCAAAATACAGCCCATAGAATTATCTAACACTGTCAGATACATGATCAATGGTCTTCCTTCAATAGGAGGGAGCAATATAGGAGGTTCAAGCAGATATTCTTTAATACTTTCAAATGCCATCTGGAAATCATCTGTCCACACACAACCTTGATCTTTCTTTAACAACTTAAAGATTGGTTCACACGTTGCAGTTATATGGGAGATAAATCGGGAAATGTAATTCAAACGCCCAAGAAAACCTCTAACTTGCTTTTCAGTTCTTGGTGTTGGCATTTATTGAATTGCTTTGACTTTATCAAGATCGAGTTAAATTTATTTTTGGCTGACAATGAAACCTAACAATTTCCCTGATCGAACACAGAAGGTGCATTTATTTGGATTCAAGCAGAGATGATACTTCATCAATCGCTGAAACAATTTCAACAAATCCTCTATATGCCCTTCTTCAGTATGGGATTTGGCAATCATGTCATCAACATATACCTCAATTTCCTTGTGCATCAGATCATGGAATAGGGTTGTCATAGCCCTTTGATACATTGCACCAGTGTTCTTTAACCCGAAGGGCATCACTCTGTAACAGAATGTTCCCCAGGGTGTGATAATTTTTTTTCCATGTTCTCAAAATCCATTCTAATTTGATTATATCCGGAAAATCCGTCCATGAATGAGAATACTTTGAATTTTGTTGTACTGTCAACCAATATATCAATATGTGGTAATGGAAAGTCATCTTTTGGACTTACTTTGTTTAAATCTCTATAATCAACGCACATGAAAACTTTTTCGTCTTTCTTTGGTACAGGGACAATATTGGCAATCCGCTGAGGGTACACTGATGTCACAAGAAAACCGCCATTAATCTGCTTTAACACTTCTTCTTTAATTTTCACTGTCATATCAGAGTGAGTTCTTTGCAATTTCTGCTTGATTGGCAGGCATTCTGGCTTTAGCGGAAAATGATATTCCACAATATCGGTATACAAACCATGCATGTCTTGGTATGACCAAGCAAAGATATACACATATTCTTTCAACAATTCAATCATCATGCTCTTTACATCGGGATGCAACATTGCTCCAATCTTGACTTCCTTCAGATCTTCCTCTGAACCCAAATTAATCACTTCCAATGGCTCTTTATATGGCTGAATGGAACTTTCCTCCCGCTCAAGCAACCGTGAAATCTCTTCTGGAATTTCATCATATTCTCCTTCTTCGGCCCCATACACAGGAATTCAAAGTTGGGAGAGGGTGCAGGGTCATTGTATTTAACGGGTTTATTACTTAATTTGCACATATGATATATGATAGCATTTAGAAACTGACACATATAGCAAGTGATTATGCATATTAACTTTATTTATTTATTTTGAAAGGTTTTTTCTTATTACCATTTTCCAAGAAAAAGCATAAAATAAAGACACAAATTGGGAATCAAAGACAACTTTTATTATTGATTTTAAAGATCAAAGCAAACAGATAAGCCCATACAATATCAACTTTCACCTTGGGTAGAGTGAAAGATTTTGAAAAGATTAACAAAAACAAATTACTTTGAGACATGAATGTAAGAGGGAACATCGATGGTGATCCAATTTTGGACTCTAACTCCATGTGGCACATAGTTCGGCATCTTCTGCTCCACTTCGTCCTCCAGAATAGAATTAATCTTAGGAACAGTTGGATGAAGGTAACCTCCATTGTGAAAGATATCTCGATACTTGCCCAAAGCAGTCTTCGGCTTCATATTCTCACATTTACCATTCTTCATAGAAAATCCCAAACCAGCTCTATTTTTATTCACCGGTGGGTCAACAATCTGCCGCCATACCTTACTAGGGCCATTAAGTACTACCTGTTGAGCATATTTAAATGAAGCTATAAAATTCTCATTTCCTCTTATATTATCAATGGATAAAGCTTGGAACTATTTTCCAACAGCAGCTTCACCCGCTTCCACAATACTGAAAGAGGATAAATGAGATATTAACAATGCATATTCTCCATTTATGATGACCACCTTTCCTTCACGCACAAACTTTAACTTCTGGTGCAGAGTCGAAGTGACAGCCCCTGCCTCATGTATCCATGGTCGCCCTAGTAAACAGTTGTAAGCGGGCACAATATCTATAACTTGGAAAGTAATCTGAAAATGGTGTGGGCCTATGTGAATAGGCAGATCTAATTCCCCAGTAACAGTCTTCCTTGATCTATCAAAAGCTTTCATAATTATGCCACTCGGGCGCATGAGAGTTCCTTGATACTTCGGCTTCAACAGCGAGCTCCTTGGTATGACATTTAAATAGGATCCATTATCAATCAGCACATTTGACAATGAATCGTTCTTACAGTTCATGGGGATATGGAGAGCCAGATTATGATTCCTTCCTTCGTCAGGAAATTCGTCATCATTGAAACTCAGGTTATTACAGGATGTAATATTCCCTACCACATTGTTGAATTGGTCCAATGGCATATCACTTTCCATAAAATCTTGATCCAATACTCTTATCAAAGATTCCCTGTGGGAAGAAGAGTTCATCAGCAAGGCCATAATAGATATCTTTGATGGAGTCTGCAACAAATGATCTATGATCCTATAGTCACTCATCTTGATAATCTTCAATATATCATCCACATTTTTTTCCATAGTAGTAACACTAGATTCTCCCACTTCTCTCTTAGGTTCAACACTTTCAACAACCCTTTTATCAGCATTAATACTCTCTTGAATGACAGGTGCGAAAACACAGCCACTGCGGGTCACTCGGCTAGCTTCAGCAATATTCTTGACATCAGACAAAGGTTGGATGGGAACTTCCACACCATCCTCCAAGATTGTAGCATTGTATTTATATGGCACAACCTTGTCTGACTCATAAGGAACATGACCCGTGAAACAAATCACCACTGGAGCAACAACTGGTTTGCTATGATATTCAATCTCAATTGGGGAGGGAACACCGAAACAAGGCACAATAAAATTCACCCCTTCTTCTGAATACCTAGACATCACAGAATCGTTGATGGAAAACACTTCTTCATCTGAGGAAAAGAATTCATCTGCAAAAGCATACTCATCATCTGACAATCTCATCCAAGCAATCTTCACTCACATTAATCTCATTGTAATCATCTCTATTGCCTGAAATTTTGATAGTACCATTATCCAATAACCATGTTCACATCCAAATACCATTTTCACATCTTCCTCGTATTCTTCCCTAGGCCTAATTATATGAATGATACATTCGTCCATCATTTTTTGAAGATTAACTTTTATCTTATCACACCCTTGTATATCCGTACTACAAATACCACAACCAGCATGGTCATGCGTATAGTAACTAAAATCACAGAGGTCAGCATGCATCTTTACCAAATACCTTCTGACCAATTTAATATCAAAAATCCAGAAGTCACTGGACAACCAGCAACCATGTTTATCGCATTTGCTCCTCCATGCTTTGGCAAGGGATTATGTTTCACGTTAGGGCCAACATCTTTAAAGGATAAAAGGCCAGATCTCACCATATTTTGTACTTCAGATTTTAAAGGATAACAATTCTCCACACTGTGCTCTGGTGCTCCCTGGTGGAAAGAGCATGTCTGGTCTGCCTTATAATACCAAGGCAAAGTTGATGGTATAACAGGGGGTGGCCTGGTCTGAACCAACTTCTTCTGAATTAACACCGGGAGTAATTCTGCATAACTAATGGGGATATAGTCAAAAGGCTCTATCTTCTGATTCTGCCCTTGATTTCCTTGAGGGGATGGTCTCTGATAAGCAAATGTAGTCGGAGCCACATTGATAACTGGAGTTACCGAAGTAACCTGTTGGTGGCGCTGATGATTTCTTCTAGGAGGATTAACCCTTCTTTCTTGAATGACAACATTTGTATCTCCTTATTTCTTCTTAGAAAATCTGTATGATGGTTTCTTCGTACTACCGAAATTTTCACCTCTTGTCAAACGGCCCTCTCTCATAGCTTCTCCCAAACGAACACCCATGCTCATCATTTCGGTAAAATCACTTGGTGCACTCGCCACCATTATTTCATAGTAGAAGGCACCTAGAGTCTTCAGGAAAATCTTCGTCATCTCTTTCTCTTCCATTGGAGGAATCACTTGGGCGGCTACCTCACGTCATCTCTGTGTGTATTCTTTAAACGACTCCTTGTCTTTCTGGACCATTTCCCTGAGTTGATCACGGTCAAGTGCCATGTCCACATTATACTTGTATTGTCTAATAAACGCTTCACCCAAGTTGTTGAAAGTATGAATGTTGGCACTATCCAAGCTCATATACCACTTCAATGTGACACCAATCAAACTATCTTGAAAAAAGTGAATTAACAGGCGTTGATCATCAGAGTGAGTAGACATCCTTCTCACATACATCACAATGTGAGCTTGAGGACAAGAATTGCCCTTGTATTTCTCAAATTCCGGTACTTTGAACTTTGCAGGTATTTCACATTCGGAACCAAACACTGATCATTCACATTCTGCCCAAACAATTCTTTTCCTCTGAGGGCCTTCATTTCTTTCTGCATCTTATCAAACTGATCCTGAAAATCATCCAATCGATCATAGAAGCCCAAGCTTTCACTTGGTGGAGGAATAGGACAATAAACTTCATCATTAACAACCGACACAACATTCACCAAAGGGGGTGCAACATAGTGAATCTCATTTCTAAAAGAAGGAGTAATATGCACCACAGGAGGTGCAGGAGTAGCAGCAGCTTAAACAATTAGAGAAACTGGACTATAAAGATTAAAACCTTCTGTCAAGAAGTTTTCTGGCATTCCCCATGGATAACCCTGAGGCATACGATTCTGAGCAGTAGTAACTGGGTCAACAGAAACAGGAACTGATGGAATTTCAGAAGTAAATGTTGTTTGTTGAGGCTGAGCAAGTGGTGGCTGATTCTGAGTAGCCACCAGTGATTCCATAAAAGCAGTTAAATTAGCCCTATCGGCCTTTAGAGAAATAACCTCATTGCACAGCTTGTGATTTTCCTATTCAAGATTCTCCATTTTCTTCTTGGAATTAGCTCGAGTATTATACTGGTGAGACAACTTGCTGAACGAAGTAGAGAAATCTAGTAAGACACTTGTGTATGAATATAAATTCAAGAAATATGTGCAAGATGATGCATGATATGAAATGCACATGATTTATTATATTATTATTAATTCAAGGAACTCAAAGATTTTATAGACAATTTGCAAATATTAAAGTACTAACATATTTTGAAATACTGAAAATCTCATTATAATAATCTTCAAAATTGATTA
Source organism: Vicia faba (assembly GCA_948472305.1). Taxonomy (NCBI): domain Eukaryota; kingdom Viridiplantae; phylum Streptophyta; class Magnoliopsida; order Fabales; family Fabaceae; genus Vicia; species Vicia faba. The sequence continues at coordinate 1,261,645,959 of OX451740.1, forward strand.
CAACTTTTCAGTATAAGTTTCAACAATCCCAAGTACAAAAGAAGATAAAATCTAAAAATCCTAAGAAAGAAAAGCCGATGAATATCACACAACATGCTGACACTTTCCTACGAGTCTTGCAATATGAGCCTTCAGCTGCTTGTTCTCTTCTGCATATATGTCGGCAACCACTTTCCAATCACCAGAGTCTGGAAGTGAATGACTAAGCCCTGAATGAGAACTAGAGGAAAATAAATCCTATTTCTTCTCCATTATATCTACATCAAGACTCTCAAGAATCTCAATTAGGTCATCCTTCTCCTTCAAGTCTGCCTAGTAGGATATCTCTAAAGTCTGACACTTATTCTTCCAAGCCTCCTTCTCCTGCTGCATCCTGACTAGGGTAAGCTGAAGCTCTTCCACATCATCTAAAAGTGGAGGAGTGGTCTTCACAAACATATCATGTATAGGTGCTTCGTGGGAATACGTCATCTTAAATTAAATTGTCATTGCTTGTACCCACTGAAGATAAGGCTCTAAAGAAACAACCCCTTTAGGTCCCAAGTCCTTTCTACTCTTCCTGTGAATATGACGCCAAGCCTTTGCAATCTACTCCTTAGCTTCCTTATGATTCTATCCCTCTTTAAGAAATAAATCACTTAAATGAATACTATTTGGATTATCCCTCGTCAGATATCCAAGTTGTCTTCTTACAAGAACAAGATTGTAGTTAATTCCTCCCTTTGTACCAAGAAGAGGTACGTTGGGGAAACTACCACAACTATCGGAAATCTCTACATCATGGTAAGCCTGATGGTACCAAACAACATCTGAGTGAGTGAGGGACATAATCTTTGGATCCCAACAAGGTTCCTTCCTGACATCCCATAAAGCATCAGACCGAGGCAAGTGAGAAATAAACCACTGATACAATAAGAGCGTGCAACAAATTATCATCCCTCCATGGTAAGAATCCCGAAGATGAATGGAGTAATAAGCATCACCTAATAATGTAGGAACTGGATTCCCTATCAAAAATATACTGATGGAATTGATGTCCACGAAGTTGTCGATGTTCAGAAATAAGAACAACCCATAAGCAAGTAGAGCAAAGATGGCCTCAAAAGCAACCGTACTCTTCATCCTAGCAAAATAGTGAGCTTTCTCCAATAAAAATTGAGTGGGTAATGTTAGAACAAGATTGGTTCTGATCATATCTCAGAGTTTTGATGATAACAATAAATTATATTTTATATAATTGATACTCTGATGAACGTATTTAATTGTTTCAGATAATGTTCTGACAGAAGCATTTTGATGTGCTGAGCTGAAAATAAATGAAGAAGTTCTTTGATGAAAGAACTATTTGTTTTAGTGCAAGTGTTGATGCTGATGCTGACTCTGGTAAGATAATTAGTTAAATACATCTTCTAACGCTTAGCAAGGTTCTGTGTAAGCTATGTTTCAGAAGTTATTTGAAAGCAAGCACTGATCAGAAGTACTTAAGCAAAGCAAGCGTTGTTTAGAAGATATGCAAGCATGTTCTGAATCAAGACGTGAAGCTAAGTTTTGAAAGAATATAGAAGCTAACAAGTCTTGTCAAGCTTCATGAAACATGCTCTTACAAGTGGCGTTTGCTCATTTAATGCAAAGACGGCTACATGCACTCAAGTGTCTACCTAGTTCATTGGAAAATGGAATAGTGCAAGGAAACACGCAAACATTTAATGCTCTCCACATTTGAAGGAAGCAACAGTCATTTTGTTCTTACTATATATAGAAGGACATTTATTGCAAGTCAACAACTAAGACAACTCATTAATTTCAAAAGAAGCAAGAACTACCTGAAAATATTCTAGGCTCACAAATAATTTTCATACACTTTGTGCAATACTATTCTTAGTGAAAAATCACAGTTTTGATATAGCTTTCTTAGAAGCAAATTTTGTTTCACTATCTGTAAAGATTTAACTCTTGTAATTGTTCCTTGAGAGACCAAGTTTGGTCAGATTTCTCAAGTAGACTAGGACTAGTTTAAGTCTTAGTGGTGTGAGTCACTTGTAAGATTACTTGTGCATTGTTAGTCACAACAGTTGTTGTGTGATTGTAATCAGTTGATTATAGTGAATTAAGCCCTTGTTGAGAAAGGAGAAATCACCTTGGCGGGTGGACTGGAGTAGTTTGAGTTCAAACGAACCAGGATAAAAATAACCTTGTCTTTCCATTATTGTTGAGCATTTAAGAAAAAGAAAAAGAGAAACTTATTCAACCACCCCCCCCCCCCCCTCTAAGTGTTTTCTCACCCTTCAATTGGTATCAGAGCTTGACTCTGAGCGCAACACTTAACCGTGTCAGGAAAAGATCCAGAAGAAAACACAAATGGCTACTGAACAAAACAACAATAGCTACAACAAACCTCCTGTATTTGATGGAGAAGATTTTGAATATTGGAAAGATAGACTAGAAAGTTTCTTTCTAGGTCATGATAGTGATTTATGGGATATAGTCTTTGATGGTTACACACATCCTACAGACTCAGAAGGAAACAAGATTGATAGGAAAAATATGGATAGACAACAAAAAGCTGATTTCAAAAATCATCATAGAGCTAGAAATATTTTTCTAAATGCTATCTCTAAAATGGAATATGAAAAAATCACAAATAGAGATACATCACATGATATGTTTGAGTCTCTTAAAATGACTCATGAAGGAAACACTCAAGTGAAGGACTCTAAAGCTCTGGCTCTCGTCCAGAAGTATGAAGCCTTCAAAGTAGAAGAAAGTGAATCTATAGAAGCAATGTTCTCAAGGTTTCAAACTCTGATTGCTGGTCTAAGAGTTTTGAATAAGAGATACACTAAAGCAGACCACGTTAAAAAGATCATCAGAAGCTTACCCAGAAGATGGGCACCTATGGTCACTGCTTTCAAAGTATCAAAAGATCTGAACGACGTGTCTCTTGAAGAACTCGTCAGCGTTCTCAGAAGCCATGAGATAGAACTTGATGAGCACGAGCCTCAGAAGAAAGGTAAGTCCCTTTCCCTTAAATCAATTTAGAAATATGATACTAATGCTTTTCAGGCTGAAGAGGAAAACTCTGAAGAATCTGCGTCAGAAGGAGACGAACTATCCTTGCTCTCCAGAAGGATCAATCAGCTGTGGAAGCACAGACAGAAGAAGTTCAGGAACTTCAAGAAGTCAGAAGATAAACCAAAATCTTCTGGACACAAAAAGTTAAACAGAAGAGAGATAATCTGTTATGAATGCAAAGAACCTAGACACTACAAGAGTGATTGTCAAAAACTCCAAAGAGAAAAACCAAAGAAAAAGTTTGGTAAAAAGAAAGGGATGATGGCAACCTGGGACGATTCAGAATCCTCTGAAGATGAATCTGATTCTGAAGATGAGAATGTCAACCTAGCTCTGATGGCTACCACAACAGATAACTCAGACTGTGAGTCAGATCCAAAAGAGGTATTCTATGAATTTTCTAGAGATGAACTTGCTGAAAGTTTATCAGAACTTCTGGAAAACTATAGTAAGATCAAAATCAAATACAAGAAACTCAAGAAGAGTCTTGCATCTGTTCTTGAGAAACATGAAACAGAAAAATATGAACTCAAAGAAAATAATTTTAAACTTAAAGAAGAAATTCAAAATGTTCAAAAAATTTCTAGTTCAGATTCTGTGTCAAGTTCAAAAGATATTCTGAAAGAATATGAATGTAGCTTTCAAACTTTTCTTGCTAAAAGCATAGATAAAAGCAAAATGGCTTCAATGATCTATGGAGTTAGTGGGAACAACAGAAGAGGAATTGGATATGAACCTCCCAAATGGAATGAGACATATATACCAAAACCTATTGCTAAAATGACTTTCACTTACAAACCTCTGAACAAACAATTCAAGTTTGGACACACACATGATATTAAATATACATCACATTCTGGAAACTCTTATGTTAACCCAAAGTTTAACAGAACTTGAAATACTCTAACCCAAGAGGACCCAAAAAGATATGGGTACCTAAGGATAAAATAATATTTGTTGCAGATGTCCTTAACAACTCAATTGAGACACCAGTCATGGTACCTGGACTCTGGGTGCTCACGACACATGACGGGAAAAAAGTCTATGTTCCAAAACCTGGAATTTAAAGCTGGAGGAGACGTTAAGTTTGGAGGTCATAAGAAAGGGAATATTATTGGTTCTGGAACCATTGGAAACGGTAACCTTCCTTCTATCTCTAATGTTTTATTAGTAGAAGGATTAACGCATAACCTATTGTCCATAAGTCAATTAAGTGACAACGGTTATGACATTATCTTTAATCAAAATTACTGTAGAGCTGTTAGTCAAAAAGATGGAACAATCCTCTTTTTTGGCAAGAGAAAGAACAACATATACAAAATTGATTTATCAGATCTTAAATCTCAGAATGTTAAATGCCTTTTGTCTGTTAGCAATGAGCAATGGGTATGGCACAGAAGATTGGGACATGACAGCTTAAGAAAAATCTCTTAACTAAATAAATTAGATTTAGTCAGAGGACTTCCCAATATAAAGTACAACTCAGAAGCTCTGTGCGAAGCATGTCAAAAAGGAAAATTTTCAAAACCTTCCTTTAAATCCAAAAATGTCGTTTCTTCCTCTAGGCCATTAGAACGACTTCATATTGATCTGTTTGGGCCAGTTAAAATTGCATCCATCAGAGGCAAGAAGTATGGATTGGTCATTATTGATGACTTCAGCAGATGGACATGGGTTAAGTTTTTAAAACACAAGGATGGGTCACATTCTGTGTTCATTGACTTCTGTAACCAAGTGCAAAACGAAAAATATTTTAGAATTATAAAAGTCAGAAGTGATCATGGTGGAGAATTTGAAAACCATTATTTTGAAAAATATTTTAAAGAAAATGGTATTGTTCATAATTTCTCTTGTCCTAGAACTCCCCAACAAAATGGAGTTGTAGAACGAAAGAATAGAACATTACAAGAAATGGCCAAAACCATGATCAATGAAACAAATATGGCTAAGCACTTTTGGGCAGAAGCTGTGAACACAACATGTTATATTCAAAATAGAATCTCTATAAGACCTATTCTTGAAGAGACTCCCTATGAATTGTGGAAAAACAGAAAACCCAACATTTCTTATTTCCATCCTTTTAGACGTACTTGTTTTATTCTAAACACTAAAGAAAATCTGAACAAGTTTGATTCTAAAGCACAAAAGTGTTTTCTACTTGGATATTCTGAACGCTCAAAAGACTATAGAGTATACAATACAGAAACTCTGATTGTTGAAGAATCAATCAAAGTCAGGTTTGATGATAAGCTTCGCCAGCAACAACCAAAGCAAATTGATATTTCTGTAGGTACAGAAGATCATCCCTCAAACTCTGAAACTTCAGAAGCAAAGGAAGACTCTGAAGCAAAGGAAGACTCTGAAGCAAAGGAAGACTCATAAGATCATCCTCTTGACAATGCTCTGGATAATCTCAGAATCTTTGAACAATCCACTCAGAAAAGGTTTCCTAGAATCTCTTCAGCTCATAAAGAAGACATGATTATTGGAAGAAAAGAAGATCCCATCAAAACAAGATCCTCTCTCAGAATCAATGAAGAATCATTGTTTGGATTGGTATCTCTGATTGAGCCAACTTCTATTGATGAAGCTCTGGAAGACAATGATTGGATCTTAGCAATGCAAGAGGAACTCAATCAATTTTCTAGAAACGATGTATGGGATTTAGTTCCAAGACCCAAAGGATTCAACATTATAGGAACCAAATGGGTTTTCAGAAACAAACTGAACGAGCAAGGAGAGGTGATTAGAAAAAAAGCATGACTGGTTGCACAGGGTTATAGTCAACAAGAAGGAATTGATTATAATGAAACCTTTTCCCCAGTCGCCAGGTTAGAGTCTATTAGATTATCAATTTCTTTTACTGTTCAAAATAACATTTCATTATATCAAATGGATGTTAAAAGTGCATTTTTAAATGGCTATATAGAAGAAGTTTATGTCCATCAACCTCCTGGATTTAATGACTCAAAACATCCAGAACATGTTTTTAAATTAAAAAAGTCTTTGTACGGTTTAAAGCAAGCTCCCATAGCTTGGTATGATCGTCTGAGTAATTTTCTTTTAGAAAAATATTTTACCAGAGGGAAAGTGGACACAACTCTATTCAGAAAGACATTTAAAAATGATATCTTAATTTGTCAAATTTATGTTGATGATATTATTTTTGGAACCTCTAATATCTCCCTTGGAAAAGAATTTGCTGAGACCATGCAGGCATAATTTGAGATGAGCATGATGGGAGAATTGAAGTTCTTTCTGGGAATTCAAATTAACCAGACTCCAGAAGGTACTTACATACATCAGACGAAGTATGTTAAAGAACTTCTGAAGAAATTTCAGATGTCAGAAAGCAAAGATGCTAAGACACCAATGCATCCAACATGCATTCTGGGAAAAGATGAGGTAAGTATGAAGGTAGATCAGAAGCTCTACAGAGGTATGATTGGATCCCTTCTCTATCTTACTGCATCTAGACCTGATATATTATTTAGCGTATGTTTATGTGCTAGATTCCAATCAGATCCTAGAGAATCTCACTTAACTGCTGTTAAGAGAATTCTGAGGTATCTGAAAGGTACTACTAATCTGGGTCTGTGTTACAGAAGATAAAAAGATTTCAGACTAGTAGGTTATTGTGATGCTGACTTTGCTGGAGATAGAATTGAAAGAATGAGCACCTCTGGAAGCTGCCAGTTTCTGGGTGAAAATCTTATCTCGTGGTACAACAAGAAGCAAGCAACAATTGCACTTTCCACAACAGAAGTTGAGTATATATCTGCTGTTGGATGTAGTTCTCAGATGATTTGGATGAAAAGTTAGCTAGAAGATTTTAATCTTTATGAATGTAAGATTCCTATCTTCTGTGACAATACTTCTGCTATTTGTCTTTCTAAAAATCCAATTTTACATTCTAAAGCTAAACACATTGAAATTAAATATCATTTTATAAGGGACTATATTCATAAGGGAATTTTAAATTTAAACTTTGTAAAAGCATACCATCAATGGGATGATATTTTTACCAAACCCCTTTCAGAAGATAGATTTAAATTTATTTTGAAAAACATTTGTACAGAATTATGTCCTGAATAAAATAATATTTATCTTCTGTGCTTAAATTCAGAATGTTCTGAAATGAATGCTCTGATTAACAACTCTTCAGAAGTTAGAAGAGAAGTTACATCAGAAGCTATATGTAAAGTTCTGAAATGTTCTAACGTTTCATTTCAAGTATAGCTCATAAGTTCATTAGATCAAACAGTTGTCCCATGCAACCTTTAGGAGATGAACACTTGGTGTGTTTCTGAAAGGTCGCGTGTGCTAAGCTACTGACGCCCTTCTAGGTAACTGTTATGATTTGATTAAAATCTCACGCTTTCCCCTTACTTTTCAATTTCATTAAATGCTAAGTCATGATTAGATTCTTTTTATTTAAATTTTTATTAAATACTCTTTTTACAGTTTTATTTTTTAACCTATTTTTGAAAAGTCTTCATATAAATACCTTTGTAAAAACCCTTCTCACTTTTTACCTTCTCTTTCAAAACTCAAACGTCTCTGTATTTTTCTATGAAACCCATTTTTCTTCTTTCAACCTAAGAGCTCCAATGGCTTCCTCCACTACTCATTCTGAGAACACCCATTATGAGCAATACATCATTCCTGAGAGAACCACTCTCATTCCAGTGGATAGCTTAGAGGTTATAAGTGAACTAATGGTGGATTTTGAGAATCTTAAAGCTAATGGTTTTGATATTCTTCCTGCTGTTGAGTTTCAAGGTTGGGGAAACTTCTTTGATCGTCTAATTGGTCCAGTTTTTCCACACCTTGTTAAAGAATTCTGGATACTCGCAATTGCTTCTCCAAAAGTTATCCTCTCTTTCGTGATGGGTAAGGAAATCTCCATTACTGAAAACCTCATCAGGAAGCTTCTAGGTTTTGAAGGAACTAGAGTAACTGGAATCTCTAGTAACATAATGGAAATGTCAAAGGTTTATGCAGAAATTTTTACAAATGGGCAAGGGTCTTCTAAAGTCAGAGATTTGAAAAATAGGTACAAGATATGGGAAAGAATAATCCATGGTTGCATTCATCATAGGAAAGAAAACTAGCTCTCTAGACTATATAAATGCTGATCAACAATACTTGTTGTTCTATCTTGGAACAAATATTAAAATTGATTTACCCTATCTCTTGTTTGATCATCTCTAGACTCATGTCAAAGAAACGAGAGAAGCAGAAAGAGTGAAAAACCCTAAATCCAAAAGGAATTGGATTCCAATGGGGAGACTGATTTCAGACATTCGGACTGAGAATGGTCTGATTGCTCACCTGGATGAAGCTAATCTGCTGGGGGAGTTAGAGCCTACTTGTGGAAAGGCTATGACTGGAAAGAACTGGGTGAAGAGGAAGATTATAGACAAACTTATGATAGAACCAACTCCATTTGTTTCAGCAACTGTTAAGAGAAGGAGGATACCAATTACTGATTTTCCACTGTTCAACTCAGGAGATCACCCTCGCATCATCCTGCATTACATTCAAATTTGTAAAGAAAGTGGAACACCCATTGATCCTTCTTGGCTTCAAGGAAGACATGAAGCTACTCTAGAAGTTATTCTCCAGCAACCATTGAAGAAGAAAGTAGTTGAAGGACCTTCTGCCAAACCTCAGAAGAAGAAGAAAAAATCAGGTACACCTGCTAAAACTATTTCTGTTTATGATTCTGAAAATATATCTACATCTGCTAAACCCCAAACCTTAGGAGACATAGATGTTGATATAGACCTGACCATACCCTCTGACCCTCTTGCTGAAAATCCTCAAAGAGATCAAGTTTTATCAGACTTGAGTGATTTTAACTTTGATGATTATTCTGAAACCCAAATAGAACCATCCCAATCAGAACCATTTCAAACACCTGCTGAAAACCTTTCTAGACCTCCTCCCAGACCTTTATCACCCAGACCTACTGGATGGCATGATGCTGGCTCTTGGAGAATACCAGGAATCAACGAACCTCTGGCCACTCTAAAGCCACCATTAAACCTACCTTCTAAAAATATCTTTGCCTTAAACAGAACACAAACACAAAATCCTACCCCAACTGCTGACAACACCATAATCATTTCACCTGACATCACACCACCCACATCTCCACAACTTCCAACTCCTAATTCACCATTGATTTCAGCTCCTCACATTCCTGAACACCAAACTCATGAACCATCAGAAACACTTTAACCCTCTGAATCACATGAACCATCTGAACCTTCAGCATCATATGAACCCTCTGAAACTCTCAATCAATCAGCAACACCTGAACCTTTTGAACAACTTGACCAAACTGAAACAACTGAATAATCAGAAAATCCTGAACCAACTAACTTTCTGAAAACTGTAATTAATTTTGAATCTCTATAATTTCTGAAAAATAAAACCTTCAAAAAGGCTGTTCCAAAACCTGTTCATCCAGATGTAAATATATTTTTTCGAAATTTTTTAACAGAAGTTCAAGCTTGGTTAGACCTGCTGAAGGAAGACAACACCAGAAGTGTGAACCCAGCAGCAACAGATCTTCTGTGGGAAACGTTCAGAAGAACTTTAGATGCTGAGTCACTGAAGCTGCAAGACTTATGTCACTCTCAGGTGATTGAGAACTTCTCCAAACATCTGCATGCCTTTCAGTAAAAAGTTGCTGATATTTGGAACAAGAAGTCTTCTCTAATGATTGTTGATGCTCCAGCTGATCAAATGGACATTTCAGAAGATGAATCTGAAGATGCCTATGACGATTCAAATCCTCTGGCAATTGTTCTGTTTAATCAACCTTCTGCTAAAGGAGCACCTGAACATGTGCCAACTCTTGTGATGGATCTGGGCACTCTGCTTTCAACTTTTGTTTGTTCTGACTCAACGGTTGCTACTCCAAAGGCTGTGTCTGCTGAAGCTTCTTCATCCTCTGATCCTACTTTACTTGTAATGGATACTCTGAATAAGCTTAAGAGGGATAACGAAGCTATTCATGAGCACTTGGACAAGCAAGATCAGACAAACCAAGAAATCAAAACCTGGATGATGAAACAAGAGGAATCTGCATCTGATATCAAGAATCTTCTCTTGGCCCTTGTTTCTAAGAAATCTTAGTGTCATTTTATTTCTTGTTTTTGTTTGTTGTTTTGTTGAACCTCTGAATATTTTATTAAAAAAAATGTTTAAATTTTTTTTACGCTCTTTAACTATTTTTATATACTTTTTTATTATGCAAAAAAAGGGGGAGAAAATGAGTATTTTGATCTAATCACTGATTAACAGTTATGTGACTAAGTCTTAAACATTCTAACAAAATACAAGATTTCTTTCTATGTGTAAAAGAATTTTGCAGGTATCATTTAAACTCTGGAAGTTTTAATTAAAATGAACATTATCTTCAAAAGACCTGATGAAGTAATCCTAGAAGAAAATTTCAATGCTCTGATGAAAATTCTCAAGAAGTTTTTCTTATAGAAAAATTTATTTCAGGGGGAGATTCCTATCTCTTATTAAATTTTATTTCTTATCTGAATATTTTTTGTCATCATCAAAAAGGGGGAGATTGTTAGAACAATATTGGTTCTGATCATATCTTAGAGTTTTGATGATAACAATAAATTATATTTTATATAATTGATACTCTGATGAACGTATTTAATTGTTTCAGATAATGTTCTGACAGAAGCATTTTGATGTGCTGAGCTGAAAATAAATGAAGAAGTTCTTTGATGAAAGAACTATTTGTTTTAGCGCAAGTGCTGATGCTGACTCTGGTAAGATGATTATTTAAATACATATTCTAACGCTTAGCAAGGTTCTGTGTAAGCTATGTTTCAGAAGTTATTTGAAAGTAAGCGCTTATCAGAAATACTTAAGCAAAGCAAGCGTTGTTTAGAAGATATGCAAGCATGTTCTGAATCAAGACGTGAAGCTAAGTTCTGAAAGAATATAGAATCTAACAAGTCTTGTCAAGCTTCAGGAAACATGATCTTACAAGTGTCGTTTGCTCATTTAATGCAAAGACGGCTACATGCACTCAAGTGTCTACCTAGTTCATTGGAAAATGGAATAGTGCAAGGAAACACGCAAACATTTAATGCTCTCCACATTTGAAGGCAGCAACAGTCATTTTGTTCTTACTATATATAGAAGGACATTTATTGCAAGCCAACAACTAAGAGAACTCATTAATTTCAAAAGAAGCAAGAACTACGTGAAAATATTCTGGGCTCACAAATAATTTTCATACACTTTGTGCAATACTATTCTTAGTGAAAAATCACAGTTGTGATATAGCTTTCTTAGAAGCAAATTTTGTTTCACTATCTGTAAAGATTTAACTCTTGTAATTGTTCCTTGAGAGACCAAGTTTGGTCAGATTTCTCAAGTAGACTAGGACTAGTTTAAGTCTTAGTGGTGTGAGTCACTTGTAAGATTACTTGTGCATTGTTAGTCACAACAATTGTTGTGTGATTGTAATCAGTTGATTATAGTGAATTAAGTCTTTATTGAGAAAGGCGAAATCACCTTGGCGGGTGGACTGTAGTAGTTTGAGTTCAAACGAACCAGGATAAAAATAACCTTGTCTTTCCATTATTGTTGAGCCTTTAAGAAAAAGAAAAGGAGAAACTTATTCACCCCCCCCCCCCCCCCCCCCCCTTCTAAGTGTTTTCTCACCCTTCAGGTAATCCTCTAATTCCTCCTTTGGTAGTCATGTGGGATTTAACCTCAGACCTCCCCAAATGAACTAAAGCAACAATCTCATGAGAATTTGGCTCCCCCTCCAAACCAGTGAAAGGAACACGATCAGTAACAGGTAAACCCAGTAAATAAGAATACTCTTCTAATGTAGGCCTCAACTGATAATCAGGTAAAGTGAAAGATTGATACATCAAATCATAGAACTTGACCAAAGTTGAGAGAATACCATCCTTCATCCTAAGCTTCATGAGAGACACGATGGATCCATACTTGTTTCGAAAATATGCAGAATTCTCAATCTCGGGAATTAGACTCATCAAATCATCTATCTTGGGATTCTTGAAACTGTACTTGCAAGTTTTTCTTTTTCCAGAATCCATGGTCAAAGTACCTGAGATATTCACAAAGAGTCAACTTTAAGTCCCTTGAACCATAATGTCTTAAAAGATGCTCATGGATGCATGAATGCATGATGTAACAATCACACACAAGATCACAAACATGGGGGGTTCATAGGTTCAACGTCACAAGCCTGGAGTCAAAGGTACTACCCACAAGGTATGGTCTAATAGTTTATCACATGCCGAACAAGGTTCTAAGAGGTTCCCAAAGTCTACATCCTTCCTTAGGATATTACCAACTTCCTGATTAACTCGGTAATTAGTAATATTCTCACGAAAAACTAGTTTGAGTGTAGTATCGCGTGACAACCATTTTCGAATTACTCCATCATAGCTTTTGAACTACACCTAAAAGGCCAATATGGGTTAAAGGTTCTACGGTCCTCAGTTTCAGCAGGCTCCCAGTTCGAAAGTAGAACGTCTTCTCGATTACTCGGTAAACGACACTATAGTCAAATGGGCCTCCACTGAGTGGGGGAAATAATGCCTCCTTTTTGGGATTACTCCCTCAAAGTTAACATGACTATATCGCCTGTCCTATCTTAATTTTTCCCAAGTCCAGGTAGAGGACTTATGAGAAATCACCAAGCATCCTGAAAATTGGAAAAATCCAGACAAACATATATACAACATATAATATACAACAAAAAAGCATATACACAAATAGACAAAGATATGCTCAACCCACTTAGGGATGGATCATCAATAGGTCGAACTTTCTCCAGCAGAGTCGCCATTTTTTTTATAACAGTAGAAATGTTGAGACTAAGCCATTGGATTGACTTGACTCACAAAGATTAAATAAAACTCGCCACCGCGCTTTATTGTTTCCAGAGGAATGGGAAAAGAGCGAATAACCCAAAAAAGAGGGGGAGAGAATCTAGGTAAGGGGGTTGGTTATGCAAAGGGAAGGTATTAGCACCCTAAACATCTACGGTACTCCACAGGAACCTTTTTGAAAGTCTGTTTATTTTGGCTATAAATGTTGTATACAAAAATAGGTTGTGGAGGTGAGGAAAGAAGTATTTTTTTATATAATTTTTGCATCTGCTGCGGTTGCGAACCTTTAGTGCCTATGTACCACCTTCCGTGCAATAGGAGATAAGGGTACTCGTAGTTCATCTTTAAAAATTTTAAAACACAAGTGTGTTGGTTAATTTTAAGAGACGAGACATCATTGTCTTATCCGAGTGTAAGAACATACTTGCTACCTGTGATACGGTGGGAGAACTGACTTGGATGTTTTGCATTTTATCGCAAATGTTACCGTTAGCAAGAGTCGCCATCGACTTTTCTTTTATCCAAAAGGAAAGGTGAAAAAGCACAGGAAAGACCTTTGAGATTGTTTCTTGAATTCGGGGGGTAGATTATGAAAAGGGAAGGTATTAGCACCCTTTTCATCCATGGTTTTCCATGGGCTCTTAGTTACTTGCTAGATCACTTACTTTTTGCTTGAAAATGTGCTTTGTGGGGTTTTTTGAAAGTATTTTGAAAAGGCGCCTTTGTTTAGGAAAACTTTGTAATGATTCTCGTTCGTAAGAATGTATACAAAGTGTTGATCTTTTGAAAATGTTTCAAGTTTGAAATGTGTTTTGAAAGTGTTGGTGTTTGTTTTTGAAAATAACAAGGATGTTTTGTTTTGAAAATGAGCAAGTAACTAGGAACATTCTACCTACTCAAAAGTCTTTCATGCTTATTTCCTCTTTTCTTTGATATTGTTATCTTACCATTGATCTGGTAAGTAACCCTATTTTTGGATGTAAACGGGATGGACATGTGTCATCGTATAACCATAATTAGCAATGTTTCAAGGTATCTTAGCATTTTTCTTTAGGGACTAAGATCATTTTGAAAAGGCAACTTTTGATAGCGTCATCGAGGGACTATGATCTTGTATTTTTGCATGTTTTTGCTAAGATACCTCACATGCATAATATGGTCATTTTTATAAGGCAACCAAGTGGATTTTACCCTAGGGGTGCTTGTGTGCAAGTGTTTAGTCTTTGATTAGAGTTTGCTACTTGTTGATTTTATCTTCTCATACAAACCCTAATTACTAGCATTTATATAAAGCGATAAACTGCGAAAAGTAAAATTACTACGCTATTACATCATTAGGGGGGGTGTACAAGTTTACAAATGGGGATTGCAAGAAAATTAAACCTAATTATCTATTACAACCCTATTGAATATTGTACAAAATTGAAAATAAAATGCAAGAATATAAATGGAAAAAGAAATGATTTTTGTTGTTTTTTATGAAAGGATTTTATCTTGACCTAATTAAAGAAAAATGATTAACTAAAATTAAATAAAATTAATTTAAACTAATTAAGAAAGGAAATTAATTTGAAAAGGATTTTTAGGGTTTTTTATGAAAATGTTTTAAATTAATGAGAATAAAAACGAAGATTAATTAATTAAAATGACCTAAGTTCTAAATTAATTTTAACTAAGAAAATAAAATAATATATTAATTTATCCTAAGTCTAAAAATTAATTTTAAGAAAATAAAGAAATTAATTTTTTTTAAGAAAATATTTTTAGTCTTTTTGTTTTATAGAAAAAATAAAATATATAAGTGTGAAAATAATAATAATAATATTTTTTGATTTTTTATGATTTATGAAAATAATAATAGTAATAATAATAATAATGAAAAAAAATAAAATAAAAATAAAAATATAAAGAAAAGTCAGGGGGTTAGAAAATGAAACAGGGAGTAAAATGAGCAAAAAAGGTCAGGCCCAACAAAGGGGAGCCCAACGCTGCAAACAAACAAAAAAATTGTAAAATGTGAAAAGAAAAAGCAAAAGACAGCGCTGAGTCTTGAACCCGTGACCTTGAGGTTACCAGCATGCTGCCTTACCACTGGGGTGACTGTACATTTGTTAATATAAGCAAAACAAAAAATACATAATGTAATACGGTGGCAGAACTGACAGTTAATACTGGTTTGCGTTTTGCGTTTTGTGTTTGCAAAATGTCGCGGTAAGCAAGAGTCGCCACCGACTTTTATTTTATCCAACAAGAAAAAGGAAAAAGAACAGAAAAAACCTTTTTCGAGATGTTTCTAAGTACGGGGTGTAGATTATAGAAAGGGAAGGTGTTAGCACCCTTTCTATCCATGGTTTTCCATGGGCTCTTAGGTACTTGCTCATTTTGAAAATTGCTTGTGTGTGCTTGCTTTGAAAAGTTTTGTTTTACTTCTTTTTAACCCTTGTTTCTGTCCTCAAGAGTGTTACGAAGTTGTTTTGAAAATTTGTTTGAAAAGTGTAAGTGTGAAAAGTTTTGATTTGAGCAAGTACCTATTAGAATCTACCTACTCGAAAAAAGATTGTTTCTATTCTCGTTTCCTTTAGACAATGTTATCCTACTATTTGAGAAATAGGTAGCACCGTTGTTGGAGTTTTCAAGGGACTATCGAAAGGGACGTAATGGTTATTGAAGGCAACATGTAAGGATACCTTAGCATTTCGAAGGGACTGTCATCATATATTTGTAGGCAACATCGAGGGACAAGATCATTTCTCGTAGGCAACTCGAGGGACATTAAGGGACTATGATCTTTATGATGACTTTTAGATTGAGGGTCTTTTGCTAAGATATCCATACGTTCGAGGGACATGACCATTATTTTCTGAGGCAACCAAGTGAGGCATACCCTAAGAGTGAGCATGTGCATGTGTTTGATTTCAGTTATTTGATCTTTGCATAATTCAGGTTTTCTACCGGGTTAATTTTCAGTTAGTCTTTCCATACAATCCTATTAACATACATCTAAGCAGTTTATAGCTGCAGAATTAAAATGCGGAAAGTTTAAAGTCCTAGCTATTACAAGGCTTTTGCAGATACATAATTATCTTGGACTGAAAATAAAGATGCGGATTTTAAAACCCTAATTACTATTATATCCCAGAAGCAATTACATAATTAGAAAAAAATGAGAGAAAAGATAAATCTACGCTATTACATTGATAATGCGACCTATACAATTTTTCTAGAAATTAAAATGTAAAAGAATAAATAAAAAGAAATTAAAGAAAAATTAAAACTTAAAATTCTAAGTTAATGTTTTTGGTGATTTTTTTATGAAAAAGTGATTTATGATAATTAATTAAATAAACCTAAAAAACCTAATTAATTTTAATTAGTAAAAAATGTTAATTTTGAAAAAAAGTTAATTAAAATACCTAAATCCTAATTGGTTTGAATTAAAAAGAAAGGTTAATTTTGAAAAAAAAAGGTCAATTAAAAACCTAAAACCTAATTAATTTTAATTAAAAAAGGTTTAAAAAAAAGTTTATGTCTAATGATTAATAAAAAAGATTAAGTTTGCTAAAAAATAGATAAGGGAAGAAACATCAATGAAAAATAGGGTTAGAAAATAAAAATAATGCAAATGTCATGGGTGGTTGTTGAAATAAAAATTAATTTAAAACCTAAAATTAGATTAGAAAAACCTTAAAATTAATTATTCAAGTTTATTATGAAAAATCAAAGGTTTGTGAAAAATGTTAAGTTTTATGAAAAAAAGTTTTAAACAGAAAGAATAAAAATTAGGTAAAAGGATAGATATAGGAAGAAAAACAAAACCAATAGGTGTAGTTGTTGAACCCACGCCCTTAACTTTCTCAGGATGTCTGCCTCGTCATGCATTGGTGGTTGTTCTATTTTGGCCATTTGTGTTTTGACCTCAACGTTCTGTAATGAATCTGCATGGGACCTTGTCTAAATCTGCAGTGTTGAATCTCATGAACACATTAAATAAATTACTATATATCATGAAATTCAAAGAAAATAAATATATAAACATTTTTTAATGTTAAAACCGATATGGGCTGTATGAATGCTTCTATGCCCTTTTGATCATGGAGATCAAATCAGCCTTACCCTTACTGAAGAAGTAGTGAGATGAATGCTTCTATGCCCTTTTGATCATGGAGATCAAACCATCGTTACCCTTACTGGAGAAGTAGTGGGATGTGGGTTTGTAATAAGGATGGTTTGTTTGTAGTGAGATGGGGATTTGTAATAAGGATTTCAAGGTTTTAGGGTTCTTGAAAGAATTTGATATTCTGACAGCATTGTGGCAAATGTTTTTTTCTGTCTCCCCTGTGTGAAAAGAATGAGATTATATAATAGAAATTAGAGAGAGAAAAATGGGCTTTGAATGTGCAATTGGGCCTCCAATGTTCACTTGAGATTGTCACGTTCCAGGCTAAATCGCAAGGGCTTAAGTGTAATTTTTGAAGTTGAAATGTGAAAACCAAATGTAGCCGACATCAAGAACTAACTCCTGTCCGAAAATGGGCTTAATCGGATAAATGGTGAATTAGTTATGAATTTTTGAAGTTTCAGCTCAGACAAACTTATTTTGGGCTCCAGTGTCGACTCTGACACATTCTTCAATAAAAAAATGGTATTGATCGGAGCATAATCTGGTCTCAACTTTGGAAGAAAAGTTGTAGATCTCTGAGTTAGTGACCTTGTATAAAAATATGAGCCTGATCCGATAAAAATTGACCGAGTTATGAATTTTCGAAGTTTCGACCCAGATAAAATAATATTCAGCATTCAGGATTTTCGGTGCGTCACGCGCACTCTTAGCAAAAAACAAAGGCCTTTTGGATACCGTTCGAACTCAATACCTCCTGTGAAAACTTATCCAACTCAATTTGTGAAATTTTGGCACCAGAACCAGCTTGATACGATGAAAATCGACCAAGTTATGATTTTTTAAACATGATGCAAATAAACTTGTCACAAATTTTCTGTACGAAAATACTTGATAAATCCGCATTTTTGAAGACCTTCTGATCAAAATTAGATTTTAGTCGTGAGAGTTGTAAATGTAGATAACGTCAAGACGGAATTTTGGCCACCAGAATGGGTTCAAAACGAGCCACGATCTTCAAGTTATGAATTTTTTAGCGCATAAAAACTACACTTTCAACACACTTTTTCACCATATTTCTTCGAGAAAACTCGCACATTCGAGACCTTCTTTAAATAATTTGCTCTCAAGCATAACCTAAATTTGAGAATATGTCACCTGATATATCTTAGCGAAATAGCACCTGAATATGACGCGCCGGGTTGGACTTGTGAACCTTTGAACCCTGAATCGTTGCAAAACGGTGAATCGATCTTCAGCACGGAAAATACTCTGAGAATATCCATTAACGAAATAAATGTCACTTGTAAGCTGAAAAAGCTTGATAAATATACCTTTATTCCATTACCATAAAACCAATAATATGAGTGTATGAAAAGAGGGAAAATTTTGGGTTACAACACATAACATCAATCAAGTCCTGAAAATGACTTCATCTTTAACCTCCAGCCAAATGATCTATAACTTGCTCATTTCTCAACCATTTGCAAAAATGTAAACATGAAAATTGCTCCATTTTGTCACACGAATTCAACCATATAAATATCATAAGCTATAAATCAAAGATGAATGATAATTTCTAAAAGTACCAAATTCTGACCTAAATATTTCAGAAGGTTCAAACTCAAAATTCTCCTAGCTCAATCAAAATAAATGAAATCTATGGACATGTATAGTTTCAGGGCAATGATGTCTACATTTTATCTTCATAAATTCAAGCCTAACAACACCTAAATATGAAGATAGAAGTTCAAGAAAAATACCTCAAAACTGGAAATCGTGAAATGGATTTGAGCTTGTTTCAGGCAGTGGTGATGATCAGGTTAGCTTCCTTGGACCTCTAGGAAGCTAATGCAATGCTTAGCTTGAGTTGAGAGTGGATGAAATGGCCTGGAGAAGTCAAACTGCAATGCTCTGAAGGTTGAGAAAATACTTAGAATGGGGGGGTGAATAAGTTTTTCTTCTTTTCTAGCGCAATACTAATGGAAGGACACTGGTAATTTTATCCTAGTTCATTTGAAACTCAAACTACTCTTGTCCACCCGCCAAGGTGATTTCGCCTCTCTCAAAGAGGACTTAATCCACTATAATCAAACTGATTACAAGCGCATAACCAAATTGGTGTAACTAACAATACAATGCACAAGCTAACTGCAAGTGACTAAAACCTCTAAGACTCAACTAGTCCTAGCCCTCTTGAGAAATCTGACCCAACTGGTCTCTCAAGGAACACTTAAAAAATTGTCTCTTAATATTAGTGAAAAATATTTGCTTTTAAAAAGCTTTATCACAACTGTGATTTTTCACTAAGATTGTTGCCCAATGCTTAAGAACTACCCACGATATAGTATTAGTTTACAAGTATGAAAACAATGAGTGTAAGTATATTTCACATAAGTCAGTAACCTTTCTTTGATACAAAAGGTCTTCTATATATAACTTCCAATTTGCCGTTAATGCCTTAATGATGGTGCATGCATTTAATGAAGCATGTTTGCAATGATGCGTGTATCGAGTAGATTTGGTCTTTATGTTTCCAATGCTAGTGCGCGTAGTATACTTGAGTGTGTTAGCCATATTAGCATTTAATAACCAATGGTACTGTCAGAGCTTGTCTCTGGAAGTTGAAGTGTTTGCTTGCAGCGTTGCTAATTCATAGTTTACTAGATCTATTCTTCTATCAGAGTATTCTTCAATTTGTGATCATCAGAGTTTGCTTTAATCTTACATTTATTAGATGTTGCTTTCAGCGTGCTTCTATTCAGATCTTTGCTTCAGCTAGCTTTATCATAAGTTTCTTAGGATTGCTCTTCATCAGAGTTTGCTTTGGAGTGCTTCCTTCTGAGTTTGCTTTATACCTGCGTAGAATGTTGTTTCTTTCTAAGATGCGTAAGACAGAACTTCATCTGATCTTAGAGAACATACAAGTCAGAGTATAAAATATATATCACAAAATTTATTTCATTGTTATCATAAAAACTCTAAGATATGATTAGAACCAAACTTTGTTCTAACAATCTCCCCCTTTTTGATGATGACAAAACAATTCATATTTTGATTAAAAAGAAATTTTGTGCAAGTATGAGAATCTCCCCCTGAGATAGATAATCTCCCCCTGAGATTGATATTTCTTCTTCTGAAATAAAGAATAATTAAAAAGCATAAGGGAAACTTCCTGAGATTTGTTCTTCAGAGCTTTTAGACTTTTTCTTTCAGAGTTTCTTTAGCAATTCTTTTCCTGATGATGTTCAGAGCTTAGTCTTTCAGAGTTTCTTGAATTCCTGCATATCTCTTAAACAAAAAAAAACTTTGTATTTCGTTAGAAATGTTTGAGACTTAGTCCCATAACTGTTTCATGGATCAGATCAAAATCTCATTTTCTCCCCCTTTTTGTCATAATCAAAAAGTAAAAAATGTAAAGAAATCCAAAAATGTCATATATTGAAGATTCAAAAGAAAACAAAGTTACAAAACAAAAACAACAAGAAAAAATTTTAGAAATAAAATCTAAGAGCGACGAGAAACAAGGGAAATCAGAAGATTCTTGATTTCATTTGAGGAATCCTCTTGTTTCTGCATCCAAGATCTGCTTTCCTTGTTGGTTTCATCTTGTTTATTCAAGCGTTCGTGGATGGCCTCATTGTCCTTCTTCAGTTCATTCAGAGTGTCCAGCAACAGCGAGGGTGCCATAGAAGTTGAAGCAGCTTCAAATGAGACAACCTTAGAAGCATAAGTAGAAGATCCTGAGTACACAACATTTGAGAGAAAGGTACCATGATCAATCAGCAAAGTAGGCACTTTCTCAGGGCTAGCTTTAGCAGAAGGTTGGTGATACAGAGTCATGGCCAAAGGATGTGGTTCAGACTCAACGTCATCTTCTGATTCATCCTCTAATATCTCCATGGGGTCAGTAGGTGGTAATGGAGCACCAGTAATCTGTAGTGGAGACCTCTGATCCCAGATGTTTATTACTTCCGTCAAGAAATTATTCAGATACTTGGAGAAATTCTCAAGAACCTAAGCATAGCATAGTTCTTGCAAATTGAGGATTTCATCGTTTATTTTGCTTCTGAAAGCGTCCCATATAAAATCACACGTTGCTGGATTAAGGCTGCTGGCACTGTCAGCTTTCAGCAGGTCAATCCACGTCTGCATTTTTGTTATTAAGTTCTGACAGCGTACATGAACTTCTGATTGATCAGATTTTGGAGTTGGTTTGGGAGAGGCCTTTTTGGTGGATTTTATTTGTAGATAACATAGTGATTCAAGATCAACTATAGTTCTGAGAAAGTCAGAAGGGACAGAGGGTTCAGGAGGTTCTATTGAGGATGAACTAGGGATTGGTTCTAGAGAGAGAGGTGAAGAGGTTTCAGATGATGAAGGTAATGAAATTTATGGTGAGGAAGGTGGTGTGACATCAGGAGATATGATGATTGTGGTTTGAGGTGAGGAAGAAGGAGAAGGTGCTGGTGATAAATTCAGGGCAAAAATGTTTTCAGATGGTAGGACGAAGGATGGTGGTTGTGTAGCCAGAGGAACATTTATGCCAGGTAGTCTCCGAGAACCACCATACCATTATGAGGGTCTTGGTGATAAAGGTCTGATGGGGGATGTTGGTAGAGGGTTGTGAGAAGGATTATTTGGATTCTGATGGCGAGGAGGAGAAGAAGGTATTTGAGTTTGAGGTTGAGTTAGTTGAGGTACTGCAGCAGCAAAATTATCTATGTCAGATAATACTTGGTCAATTTCAGGGTTGTTATCCAGGGGTTCAGATGATTGTGTTAGGTCTATGTCAACTTATATATTTTCGAGGGTTTGAGGTTCAGCAGATGCTTCCATGCGCACAGAATCCTTAACAGAAATGGTTTTAGAGGTTGTACCTACTGATTTCTTCTTCTTCTTCTGAGGTCTAGCAGAGGGGCCAACTTCAGCTTGCCTTTTCTTCTTCTGGAGGACAACATCTGGTGGAGGGAGATTTCTTCCTTAAAGCCAAGCAGGGTCAATGGAGATACCACTTTCTTTGCATGCTTCAATGAAGTGCAGATGATGTCCGGATGATCACCAGAGTTGAACAGGGGAAAATCTTCAATGGGGATTCTCCTGTTGGTGACTGTTGCTGAGATGTATGGTGTAGGTTCTACCAGAAGTTTCTCAATCAGCTTCCTCTTCAGTAGGTTCTTTCCGGTCATAGCTTTTCCACACGTAGGCTCCAACTCTCCGAGTAAGTTTGCATCTTCTAAGTGGGCTATCAGACCATTCTCAGTCAGAATATCTGAAATTAGTCTTCCCAGAGGGATCCAGATTCTCTTTGATTTAGGGTTTCTGACCCTCTCAGCTTCCCTAGTCTCCTTCACATGCATCCACAGATGGTTGAACACAAGGTATGGCAGATCAATCTATACATTTGTTCCAAGACAGAACATAAGGTATTGTTGATCAGCATTAATGTAATCAGGAGAACTAGTTTCCTTCCGGTGATGTATGCAGCCATGGATGATTCTTGCCCAGATTTTATAGTAGCTCTTCAAGCCTCTGACCTTGTTTGAAGCTTTCCCAGAAATAAAGATTTCAGCATAGACCTTGGACATATCCATTCGTCCATTAGAGATTCAAGTAACACAATGTCCTTCAAAACCTAGAAGCTTCCTGATGAGATTCTCAGTTATAGAAATCTCTTTGCCCATGACAAACAAAATGATGACTTTTAGGGAAGCAATAGCATGAATCCATAATTCCTTAACTAGATGAGGGAATACTGGTCCTACAAGATGATCAAATAAGTTTTTCCAACCTTGGAACTCCACAACTGGGAGCAAGTCAAACCCATTTTCCTTCAGATTATCAAAATCTACCATAAATTCAGCCACCACTTCCAAGCTATCCACTGGAATCAACGTCGTTCTCTCAGGAGTAACATACCTTTCTGCTTGTTGAGAATTGTTTGAGGAAATAGGAATGCTTGAGGAAGGAGATGAAGATGAAGCCATTTGAACATTTAGGTTTTATATTTGAGAAGGGAGTTGAGAGAGTTTGCACAAAAATGTAGAGGTGGTTTGAAGTTTGAGAAAGAAAGTAAAAAATAGAACAAGGATTTTGCAAGGGTATTTATAGCTAAAAAGAATCTTTAAAATAATGAATATTTTAAGAATTGGAAACAATTTAAAAAACATAATAATTATAGACAACTAATGAGATTTGACATTTAAGGGGGTGCGTGATTTTGATCAAATCTGAACAGTTACCTAGGAAAGGCGTCTCAATAGTAGTGCACGCATGTGTGACCTTTCAGAATTGAAACATGCGTTCAACTTCTGAGGGTAGCGTGAGACAACTGGTTTAATATAATGAACTTCTGACCATTCTAGTAGTGAAATGTTAGACACATTTCAGAACATGATGGATGGCTTCTGATGTAACTCCTCTTCTAACTTCTGAAGAGCAGTCAATCAGAACATTCATTTCAGAACATTCTAGAAACACATATAGAAGAAAAAAAATATTTTTATTCAGGACAAAATTCCATGTTGATGTTTTTCATAATGAATTTGAATCTATCTTCAGCAAGGGGTTTGGTAAAAATGTCAGTCCATTGATGGTCTGTGTCTATAAAATTTAAGTTTAAAATTCCCTTCTGAATGTAGTCCCTTATGAAATGATATTTGATTTCTATATGTTTTGCCTTAGAATGTAAGATGGGATTTTTTGAGAGACGGATAACAGAGGTATTATCACAGAAGATAGGAATCTTACTTTCATATAGATGATAATCTTCCAACTGACTCTTCATCCAGATTATCTGAGTGCTACATCCAACAGCAGATATATATTCAACTTCAGTGGTTGATAGTGCAATAGTAGCTTGTGAAGATGTGAAAAACACAAGAAGGGGGGTTGAATTGTTAAAACTTGAAATCAAATGCAGACAACACGTTATTTTTATCCTGGTTCGTTTGATCTCAAACTACTTCAGTCCACCCGTCAAGGTGATTTCGCCTCTCTCCAACGAGGTCTTAATCCACTATATTCAACTGAATATTACAACTGCTTTAACAACTGCTAAAGCCTTCTTGAGTCTAAACCACAGACCGGTTTCTCAAGGTAATTCTTTCTTACAGGTAAATGAATAATATGTGTTAAATGTTTTCTACAAAAAACTATATATCACAACTGTGATAATACACAAATTAAGCTTATGTGAAACTAGAATGCTAGAACTATAGAGTAAGCAATTTGAGAGCTTTAGCAAACTGTATGAGTGAGGACGAAGATGATTTGCTTTAGGCGTGTAGAGAATTGTAGAGCATTAGCCATTTCACTTCTCACTGATTTGTTTAAATACTTCTTGGAATAGATACGTTGATGCCAATAATTCCATTTCAATGCTCATTACGTTCTTTCCATATTGAGAAGATCTTTGTCTTGGAATAAAGTCGTTGGTAATTAATCTGCCTTGAATGCAGTACCGTTGACACTTCAGAATGTTCTGCTTGATTAAGATCAGAGCGTTCTTGGCTTTAGCTTATTCTGATTGCTTCTGAGTGCTGATGATATTGATAAGATCCTGATCAGAATCAGAGTGTGTTGAGCGCAGATTCTGTTCATCAGACTTCAGCGTAAGCATATGTATTGATCTTCTGGTTGACATCTTCTGATGCTGATGTTGATATTCTGATGTTCTGATGCTGATTTCATCAGAGTTTCCTGTAAATACACAACATAATTTTAAGTAGCATCTATGTCAAATATAAAACTCATAATTCATTTAATCTTGTATTTTGTTATCATCAAAACTCTAACTGAGGGATGTAGAATCAAACTATGTTCTAATAATCTCCCCCTTTTTGATGATGACAAAAACTAGATTTTTTCAATTAAAATAAAGTGATGAAAGTATCAGAGTTTAAGAATAGAGAGGAAACAGTATCAGAGCTAATCAGATAATAAGAAAGAGTTATCAGAGCTGAGAGAGTAAGAAATAAAAAGTATCAGAGTAAGGATGAGAAAAACTCCCCCTGAGTTGATTATTTCCTTTTGATTCCTTGAGTATCAGAACTTTATTG
Source organism: Vicia faba (assembly GCA_948472305.1). NCBI lineage: Eukaryota > Viridiplantae > Streptophyta > Magnoliopsida > Fabales > Fabaceae > Vicia > Vicia faba. The sequence goes on from OX451740.1 coordinate 1,261,671,125, forward strand.
AACCTTTCTTTAAGCATCCGAATTTTGATTTATCAGAGTTCTACAGATTCTTGTACCTGTATGCTTTTCAGAACAAAGAACTTCAAATATATAAGAATGTTAGAATGTTTGAGACTTTTGTCTCAGTAAACCGTTATTGAAAAATATCGTTCTTTCTCCCCCTTTTTGTCAGCGATCAAAAAGCATAAGTAATCAGAGTTAAAAAACATTAGAGCAAAACACGTTTGTATTGAAACAGAAGCAATGATAGTTTAGAACAAGTAGAAATATTACAGAACAAACATGTAAATAGAACAGGGAAAACATAAAAAATCTAAGAAGAAGGAGGAAGACGTGTGAACAGCACTTCCAACATGCTCTTGATTTGTTCGCTGGTTTCGTTCTGCTTGGCTACCATGCTTGCTATAGATTCAATCTTCATATCCTGCTTGTCCATCCGTTCATTCATCAGCATATCTGATCTCTTCAAATCCTCCAGAGCCTGCCTGTCAACAGAGGAGGCTTGAGGATCTTCAGATACAGACTGCTTCTCAGAGCTTTCTGTAGCTTCTTCTGCTTGACCCAAGTCTTCAGCTTGAATAACCTGTTCTTCTGCAGCTTGAACTTGAGATGCTTGACGCTTCTCAGACCAAGGCTCACTGTCCAGATGGAGAACTTCTTCCTTCATCACTTTGCTCAGAACTGGACCTTCCATTTCCTTCAGCAGATTGCTGAAGTTCTGTTGAACCTGTCTATAACTCTGGTCTTGTAGCTTGAAAGTTTTAGCGCATACCTATCATCTGAATTGAGTCCAGAGATGATCTGAAACAGCAGGATCAACAACTTCCAGAGTTGCTTGCTTCAAAGAAGATATCCATTTCTGCATATCTGTTTCAAAATTCAAGATGTTGGAACCAACATCTGGTTGTTTCGGTTTGGGGATAGCAGTTTTCTGGTTTATTGCAGCAAGGCGTTCAAGGACTGTTAAGTCAATGACTGTCTTGCTGTGGTTTTCTGTATTTTTCTTGGGTGAGGGAGTAGGAGAATCAGAAATAACAATTGGACTATGTGGGGTGTTTGGAGGAGTTGTTTCTGGTGAGGATGGTAGTTGAGGTATGTTAACAGTTGTACCACAAGGCAATTGAATGGCCAAGGGTTGTGGTTCAGGAGACTCAGAGGTTTGAGCCTCAGAGTTTTGTGCCTCAGGTTGTGGAGTTTGTACATGTGGAGGAGATGGTGGATTATTTTCTGGTTGGGGAGAGGATGGTTGTGAAATTTCTGGTTCTGGTATTGGAGTGAGGGGAGTTTCTGGAATGGGTGAAAGTGGGTTTTCTGGTATAGGTGAGAGCGGGATGTCAGGTTATGGAGAAATGGGAATTTCTGGTTGTGTATTTGGATTTTCTGTATGGGGAGTGGAAGAGTGTTGTTCTATATCAGACAGAACTTGTGCAAGTTCTGGTTCTGGAATGGTTGTAGTGTTTGGATTTTGTGGTTTGTAGCGGGATCTTCTGAGAGTTAATGACTCAGAAGGGTCAAAGTCTTCAAAATCTTCAAAGATTTGGGGTGTTGGGATATCAGATGGAATTGGAGTTGGAGTAGGAATGAATGTGGAACCAGCAGTTGAACTTAAAACAGATACAGAAACAGGATTACCTCTTTTCTTTGGAGTCTGTTATGATGATCCTTCTGGAGCAGCTTTTCTCTTCTTCGTCTTCTTCAGAGCAACCTCTGGTGCCTTCTGCTGAAGATCTTGAATGTTAAGATTGGGTGTTGTACCATCAGCTTTGCACGCATCCAAGTATCTCAGAACTATTTGAGGCTTGGAGTCAATCTCTGAGAACATGGGGAAGTCGTCCAGAGGAATTCTTCTGCTGGAGATTTCAGCAAAAGGAGTAATATTGGGCTCCTTCTTAATGTTCTCTATCAGCTTCATCTTCTTTAGATTCTTGGCATTCATCTGCTTGCCAACAGAAGGTTTCAAGGTGCTGGTCTCTTGTGCTTCTGTCAAGTGCTCAATCAGCCTATTCTCAGTCAGAATATCTGATATCAACCTGCCCAAGGGTATCCAATCCCTTTTAGTGCATTCTTCTTCTCTAGTCTCCTTGACGTTGGTTCTCAGATGGTTGAACAGGAGATGAGCTAGATTAATCTTTACCTTCTGATTAATAAAATAGATCAGAAACTGCTGATCTATGTTTATGTAATCAGGAGAGCTTGTGGGCTTCCTGTGATTGAAATAGCCCAGAATAATCTTTGCCCAAATTTTGTGCCTATCTTTCAGATCCCTTATTGTGATCGGTGGATCTGGAACTGACTGTTTAACGCTGGTTTCGCGAAATGTCGCGAAAGCAAGAGTCGCCACCGTCTTTTATTTTCTCCAAATGGAAAGGACAAAAGCACAGAAAAATTCCTTAAAGAGATTGCTCTCGGTTCGGGAGGTAGGTTATAGAAAGGGAAGGTGTTAGCACCCTTTCTATCCATGGTTATCCATGGGCTCTTAGATACTTGCTCATTGTGTTTTCAAAAATGGTTTGTTTGCTTTTCAATTGTGGGTTTTAAAAAGTTTCTTTGAAAATTTCAGTTCGACTCTTGTATCGGTCCTCAAGAGTGTTTGAAAAAATGCTTTCGAAAGCTTTTTGAAAATGTGTTGGTGTGGAAAGTATTTTTGAATTTGTTTTGAAATTTAGAGCAAGTATCCACGAGTCGTCTACCTACCCTAAGGAATTCGTCTGTGTAAATATCCTTTAAAGTAGTGCCATCCCACCATTGAGAGGTAGGTAGCACCACCGTTGGAGGTGTTCGGGTCAATTCGAGGTTCGGGACATGGTGATCACCAGAGCAATGGGAAGACACCTTAGAAGCTACCCTCATGTCAGGTTCCCGGATCATGAGGACTTACTAAGACATCCTCTACTCGACGATCACCTTTCGAGGCAAGGCAACAGTGAGGCGTACCCTAGGGGTGGTGTGTGATTTATGTGTCGTTTTCATTTATTTTTGTCTTATTCATGTCATGGGTGATCTATGCGTTTGTTTTTATTTTAGGCCATTCATTCTTGCATGCATTTATTTAACAGTTAAAAAAGATGCGGAAATTGAAAGTTCTAAACTATTACAAAGGCGTGGGTCCACATCGCCAAAATTTCCAGGACCCGATTTGACAGAAAGTAAATAATTAAAGTAAAGTGCGAGAAATTATAAAATTACACGGCTTTGGGAGAATTACATAAATATTTAAAAGAAGGAAATAAATAAAAATGCGCGAATAGGAATTAAAATTGAAAGTGAGGGCGTTGGACCCTTTTGGAATTAAATTGAATGAAAAGTTAATTAATTATTAAATTAAAGAAAAGAAATGTTTTTTTGATGGTTTTTGTATTTATGAAATAAAGAAAATTAAAATTCAAGAGAAACCCTAATTCTAAGTTGTTTTTAATTATTAAAGAAAAATATTAAAGTTTAACCTAATTTACTAAATATTTAATGTACATGTTTATTTACAAAATAAATTAGTAATTAATAATAATGATAATAAGAAAAAATTATTTATTAAGAAAAGTGATAAAAAGTTAAAAAAACCTAATTTCTACATATTTTAATTTATTGAGAAAAAGATTAAAGTTTTAAAACCTAATTTACTAAACTAATTATTAAAGTTTATTTACAAAATAAATTAATAGTGAAATAATAATAATTAAATATATTTTAGTTTCTGATTTTTTTATCTTATGAAAATTAATTTATGAAATTAAAGAAAACAATTGAAAATAATTAAAAGAATAAAAAGGAAAATCAAATAAAAAAAATAAAAATGTACAAACCATGGGGGGTATTCAGACCCAAAGGGAGGTTTTGTGAGAAATCTGGCCCATTAGACAAAAAGTCTTGTTTGACTTTCTGGCATCACGTGCGTGTTTATTGACTCCTGAGTATCGTAGTCTGCATTCTTTGGCCATTGGATTGGGTTTCATGGCCATTTGTGTTCTGGCCTCAACATTCCTTAATCTTCTTAGGATGTCTGTCTCGTTATGCATAAGTTGTTCTTTTGGCCATTTGGCTTTTGGCTTTTGCCTTTTGGCTTTTGGCCATTTGGCTTTTGGCCTCAACGTTCCTTAATGAACCTGCATGGGATCCTGTCTAAATCTGCAGTGTTGAATCTCACGAATACATTAAATAAAATCATAAAATGCAAATAAAACCAATATATGAAGAAATTTAATGTTTAGGCACAATATGGCATGTATGAATGATTATACTCTTTTGATCATGGAGATCAAATCAATCTTACCCTTACTGGAAAATTAGTGACCTGAATGCTTTTATGCCCTTTGGATCATGGAGATCAAGCCAGCCTTATCCTTATTGAAGAAGTAATGAGGTGTTGGTTTGTAACTGTGATGACTTGTTTGTAGTGAGATAGGGATTTGTAATAAGGATTTCAAGGTTTTAGGGTTCTTGAAAGAATTTGATATTCTAACAGTGTTGTGGCAAGGTTTTTTCTCTCTTTTTCTCCTCTTTTTTTTTCTCCCTGGTTTGTGTGAAAAGAAGGTGATTATATAATGTAAATTAGGGTAAAGCAAATGGGCTTTGAATGTGCAATTGGGCCTCCAATATTCACTTGAATTCGTCACTTTCCAGGCTAAATCGCAGGGACTTAAGTGCATTTTTTGAAGTTGAAATGTGAAAACAAAATGTAACCGACATCGATAGCTAACTCCTGTCCGAAAATCGGCTCAATCGGATAAACGGTGAATTAGTTATGAATTTTTGAAGTTTCAGCTCAGACAAACTTATTTTGGGCTCCAGTGTCGACTCTGACACGTTCTTCAATAAAAAACTGGTATTGATCGGAGCATAATCCGGTCTCGACTTTTGAAGCAAAGTTGTAGATCTACAAGTCAGGGACCTTGTGTAAAAATATAAGCCCAATCCGATAAAAATTGACCGAGTTATGAATTTTCGAAGTTTCGGCCCAGATGAAATAATATTCAGCATTCAGGATTTTCGGTGTGTCACGCACTCTGAGCAAAAAACGAAGGCCTTTTGAATACCGTTTGAACTCAATACCTTCTGTGAAAATATAGCCAACTCAATTTGTGAAATTTTGGCGCCGGAACCAGCTCGATACGATGAAAATCGACCAAGTTATGATTTTTTGAACATGACGCAAATAAACTTCTGTCACAAATTTTCTGGACGAAAATACTTGATAAATCCATATTTTTGAAGACCTTCTTATCGAAATTGGCTTCCAGCCGTGAGAGATGAAAACGTAGATAATGTCAAGACGGAATTTTGGCCACCAGAACGGGTTCAAAACGAGTCACGATCTTCAAGTTATGAATTTTTTAGCGCGTAAAAACTGCACTTTCAGCACACTTTTTCACTATATTTCTTCAAGAAAACTCACACATTCGGATACCTTCTTTAAAGAATTGACTCTTGAGCCGAACCTGAATTTGAGAATACGTTATCAGAGATATCTTGGCGAAAGAATACCTGAATGTAACACGCCGGGTTGGACTTGTGAATTTTCTTGAAATGTTTTGAGAAATATGGGAGGACAAATTTTGGGGTACAACAGTTGCCCCTGTTCAATCTTCTTAGACCTGAGGATGCAGATTGGCTGACGTGCCTTTCGTAATCCGAAGGTGGAAGATGATTGAACACTAGAGTGCCCAGAAATTTGCGCTCACATAGTGGCAGTGTGGTGGTGGAATGGGCTTATAGATGCCATTTGGAGATTGATGGATAGGATGATGGGCTTATAGATGCCATGCTGAGAGATGATGGATGGTGGATGGGCTTATAGATGCCATCTGGGTGTCAATCGCGTAAGAGATTCCTTATCGAGAACTTGCGTACCTACAAAAGAAAATGATTACCTGACCTGTGGCGGGAGCTGGTCTTCAAACTCTTTGTATAGATGCGTCCTGACTGGTTACAGGAGCTGGATCTGGATCTTCAAAAGGTGATGAATGAACCAGGGATGGTTACTACCTCAACAGGAACGACGAGAGAACCTTGGACGATTACTACTTCAACAGGAATGCTGAGAGAACCTTAGGCGACTTCAACCTCAACAGTAATCATTGAGAGAATCTTGGACAACTTCAACCTCAACAATAACGTTGAGAGAATCTGGGGACGATTACTACCTCCGCAGTAACGGGGAGAGAACCATAGGCGACTTCAACCTCAACAGTAATCATTGAGAGAATCTTGGACGACTTCGACTTCAACAGTAACGCTGAGCGAATCTGGGGATGATTACTACCTCCGCAGTATCGAGGAGAGAACCATAGGCGACTACAACCTCAACAACAATCATTGAGAGAATCTTGGGTGACTTCGACTTCAACAGTAACGCTGAGCGAATCTGGGGATGATTTCTACCTCCGCAGTATCGGGGAGAGAACCATAGGCGACTACAACCTCAACAGCAATCATTGAGAGAATCTTGGACGACTTCAACTTCAACAGTAACGCTGAGTGAATCTGGGGATGATTACTACCTCCGCAGTATCGGGGAGAGAACCATAGGCGACTACAACCTCAACAGCAATCATTGAGAGAATATTGGGATGATTACTACCTCCACAGTATCGGGGAGAGAACCATAGGCGACTACAACCTCAACAACAATCATTGAGAGAATCTTGGATAACTTCAACTTCAACAGCAATCGTTGAGCGAATCTTGGGATGATTACTACCTCCGCAGTATCGGGGAGAGAACCATAGGCGACTACAACCTCAACAGCAATCATTGAGAGAATCTGGATAACTTCTACTGAGTCTTTATCAGGAAAATCTGTTAGGGATCTATTTAGCTGGACTAGAGAAGGCCTTGGACTGGATAAGAAACAGAAAATCTTAGGGTCGATTAACTGAACCGGTCTAGGTCTTGAAATCTTCAACTGGAATAAGTGTCAGAACGTCGCCATGCCTGGGTCACATCCGAACCATATCTGGAAGGAAATCTGGAAGAAGTATCAGAACGTCGCCATATCTGGGTCACATCTGAACTATATCTAGAAGGAAATCTGGAAGAAGTATCAGAATGTTGCCATATCTGGTTCACATCTGAACTATATCTAGAAGGAAATCTGGAAGAAGTATCAGAACGTCGCCATATCTGGTTCACATCTGAAGTATATCTAGAAGGAAATCTGGAAGAAGTATCAGAACGTCGCCATATCTGGTTCACATCTGAACTATATCTAGAAGGAAATCTGGAAGAAGTATCAGAACGTCGCCATATCTGGTTCACATCTGAACTATATCTAGAAGGAAATCTGGAAGAAGTATCAGAACGTCGCCATATCTGGTTCACATCTGAACTATATCTAGAAGGAAATCTGGAAGCAGTATCAGAATGTCGCCATATCTGGTTCACATCTGAACTATATCTAGAAGGAAATCTGGAAGAAGTATCAGAACGTCGCCATATCTGGTTCACATCTGAACTATATCTATAAGGAAATCTGGAAGCAGTATCAGAACGTCGCCATATCTGGTTCACATCTGAACTATATCTAGAAGGAAATCTGGAAGAAGTATCAGAACGTCGCCATATCTGGTTCACATCTGAACTATATCTAGAAGGAAATCTGGAAGAAGTATCAAAACGTCGCCATATCTGGTTCACATCTGAACTATATCTAGAAAGAGTTGCGATAGTTGATAGTAATCATCTTTGTATTGACCTTTCCTGAAAAGTAAAGCATCAGTTGTATGCAAGATCATGATGCATGAACTGTATGATTTCAAAATGTCCTCAAAATTAATGAGATTCGTGTAGTATGATGCATATGCATGCTATAATGTATGAAGATGTGATGTTTATGAACATATGTTTTCGTCTTAGGAAAATAAATCCTTGACGAGTGCCGGGAAGTCACTCCTGGGCTGCTATTGAAGAATAGATTTTTGCCTCCGCTGGGGATGATAGTTGCAAGAACACCGGTAGGAGAAGATAACTCCGTTGGGGAATAGACTTGGCGAATGGATTACTCTGCGGGGAGAAAAGTACTCTAACGATCTTGCTGGGGAACAATATTCGGTGGGGAAAGAGGTACTTTGTTGAGTTGTTGATAATAACTTGCTGGGAATACCATTGTTGTGTTGGAAGTATTGATAGACTTTGCTGGGGGTAAGAAGACTTCGTCGAGGACGCTCTTTCCGTGGCTTTTGGCTGAGGATAACCCAGTTATATCCTGGTAAGGAAATAACTCTTTGAATAAAGCCGGGGGACGCGTTCGTGCTCTGCGAGGATAAGCTTCTAGAATCTACTGGGGATAAGCTTACTGCTTGGAGAGATGAATTCCAACTTTCCTGGGGAACTAGATTGGACTCTCTTGGGGAAGTTTTGAATTGTATTGGAAGTGTTCTTCAACGGAAACTACCTTGATACCTTGGAGGACAGAACAATCAGATTGCTTAGACCACCCATTATTGCCCCTGTTTCTATGGGGGAGGCACCTGTGGGATGCTGATAGTCGTTGATGGACAAACCTTCTTCTGGTAGGCAGGTGATAAGATGATAGGACATAGTCGTACGCTTTGATCCTTAACTTTTGCCTGGACCACCCTTTCGGGTTTTCAGTCCACCGGGATACCCATTTTTGCCCAAGCCGCCTTTTTCAGGTTTTCGACTTGTCGGGTGTACTGATTTTTCATTTCATCCCTTATTTTTGCCCGAACCCTTTTGGTTCGCCGGGAAGCCCTAATTTTTGCCTAGGTATGTCAACCTAGCGGGTCTTTGATTATGCGTAGTATTTTTTTCGACTATGTCCACGTTCAGGGAATGTAGGGAAGTGCCCCTGTTGGAAGTATTTTGCCACGCCACTGGAAGATGTTTGACCAGGCAAGATTCATTGTTGAAATGCCCCAAGTGACTCAGGCGGAGATTTGCCCCAGGCTATTTGGCCTTTAAGAGATTCTCCGAATCTTGATTGGACTGCCCTAGATAATGGACTCTGATCATATCATGCCCCTTGATTGGAAGTGCCTCTGTTCATTAGGCATTCGTCGTGCGAATTTCTATGCTGTTCAAACAAAAAGTCATATGCAAACAATGTTATATCAAAAATGCAAAGCTTATGTCTGTCTTGAATATTTTGAAAATGCATTCTTTTTCATAAAACAAGCGAATGTTTGTAAACATGATGTCAACTTCGTATTTACCGTAGGCCTTAAGGAGTCAGGATACCTTTCGTAACAGTATGCTTTCGAACTAACCCATGCTTCAGCTAGGACTTTTGAGGGTTATAACGTGGCCTGGTTCATGGTTTAAGAAACAAAGGATAAAGGCTCAAATTATTTGTACCCACCCGCTCTTCGTGATGTTCTCCAAACCTAAACTCAGTTGATCGCACGTTAGACCTTGTTTGAGTCTTTGCTCTGATTTTCCGGTGATGATTCGGATGTTGATAACTTATTTTGAATAGGCAGTCATTCCTTTTTTGTTGAGGGTTTGTAAGACCTCTTTCTTGTCTGATTTTTGTTATCCCTTTCTTTTTTTGCCTGAACTGTTTCCTTTTTTGGAATTACAATCAGCGGGATGCCCCAGTTTTGTAAGTCTCCTTCATGGGTTTTGACTTATTGGGTTTTTTATTTTTTGAGATAATGACTGCCTATCCTTATTGATTATTCGGAACCATCACTGTTTTTCTTTGTTTTGTAAGGACCTCTTTAGTGCCATTCGTTATGCACTTGGATCAACTGAGAGACTACCCTGCCCCAGGTTATGATTAAGGGTTTTAAATTTCGAAAATAAAAACTCCTACTTCTTTGGCTCGGAGGGGTTGACGAGGGATTATCTTCCTTATAACTCCAGTGTTTAGGGATTGAAACAATGCCTGTACCTCATCAGCAGGGTCTGTTCAAAAGCATACTGTAGATTATGGTATCGTTTTCGTCATCCTCCCTCAAGAGGCTTAGAATTATTATTTAAGAGTTGATCATCAGAAAAAATATGAAAATAATTTGCATTTAGTGAATACGAATATATTGTTTTAGAACAGACATATGCGATGCATTAATGAAATAACAACGTTTGATATGAATGGAATGCTTGAACAATCAAAAGAAAATTACAACTTGAAAGATTCTAATGAACAAAAATTTCTCAATCCTAGCCATGTTTTGACAAGGGAGCAATGATCACATTGGGAGTCTCGGCGGGCTCGAACTTGATCTCTTTAGCATCAATCATATTCTGAATCTTGTACTTCAGTGCCCAACAGTCCTCAGTATCGTGCCCCGGGCTACCAGAATGGTAAGCGCACCTTGCTTCTGGGTTGTAATTTGGAGAGGAAGTCTTTGGATTTGCAGGAGGGTTGATCACCGCAATCAGGTTCATCCTTAACATGTGCTGCAAAGCTCGTGACCATGACATGTTGATGTAGGTGAATTGTCTCTTAGGCTCGTCCGACCTGTTCTGATCAACCCGCTGTTCTTGGCGCGGTCGTTGTTGGACCTGAGAAGTAGTAGCAACTCGGAGAGGTCTATTCATTGGACCCGATCTTTGCCTTCTTGGAAGCTGTTCTATGACCTGGTCCCTGATTTGGGCTGGTTGCTTCATGCCTTGAGGAAGTTGGCTGATCATGGCTCTCAGCTCTCCTTGCTCCTGAGCTAAACCTTGAATGAGGGCCCTTTGCCCCAGCATCTGGGTTTTCAATGTGTCTACCTCAGCTTGTAGACGTTTCAGCTGTTCGTCCTTGTCATCTTCAGGACTCTTTCTGATCAAATTCCCCATGAGGAGTGTCCTCAACTCTTCCTGCCCCTTGGATAGACCTAGGAAGATTTCCCTGAACTGAGTCTCTTGAGCGTGAAGGTCCTGGTTATCTTGTTGTGAAGCCATTGCTGAAATAAACAGCGAGAAAGGTAAGTGACCTGCAACAAGGATACCTGTTATGCAATGATGAGTATGACATGCATGTAATGTTTTCAAGGACCTCGCGGGGTAAACAAGAAAATTTGTTAGCATTTGGATCCGGTAGCTTGATTGAAAGAAACTTCATATTTGTTGAGAGTCTTTCTTCCAAGGGTCAAGGCTCACCATATCGAGTGGGTCATAGCCCCTGACTCAAGTCATCAACCTTATTTTGCTTTCCAAACAACCTTGGCTAGGGGAACCTTCTTCAGGAGTCAAAGCTCACCATATCAAGTGGGTCATAGCCTCTGACAACTTTGGCTAGAGGAAAATAAATCCTCTTTTCCCCTTGCTAGATGTTTGATTCATCATGACTTGCATCACAAGCCCTTGAGATCCTTGAAATGGGTTAGGATGTATGCAATGGTATGATGTCATGATGCATGGGGTAATATGAATAAACCCTGTTATGAGCCCTTATTAAGGACTATAAACAGAAACCTGCAAGAAACTCAAGTAAAACCTGTCATGAGTCCCAGTTAAGGACTAAAAAACAAAACCTGCAAGAAACTCGATAAACCCTGTTATGAGTCCTAATTAAGGACTGCAAACCACAATCTGTAAGAAACTTAGTATACCCTGTTATGAGTCCCTATTAAGGACTATAAACAAAACCTGCAAGAAACTCAAGTGTCAGACAACAAGCATGCAAATAGTCAAGTACGAAGGCACACAAGTCACACCAGAGAAACCCCTTAGGGTTTAGGCCAGCATGAGGTCTAGGTATTACCCTCTTTCAGTTTGTTGGTTCATACCTGTCCTATCAAAGTAACCGGGCTCTTAGGGGATCCCAATATCATTGACTACCCTCAATCGGTCATAACTCCAGCATCGCAATCTTTTCTTGCAGCCAGAACCATCACGAGAGTTTAGCCTCAATGGGCGTAGCATACTGCTACTGTTCTAATGGCCAAGTTGTGTCATTTAAGGTTCTAAGGTTGTTGGTGCTTAATGACTCCTTGGAAGACCCATATTCTCCTCGTTGCGACACAAGGGATATCGGTACAGACCAAGGTGTCACACCAACGTAGCCACTGTTTCACCCGTGTCGGTCTACGCCGGACAGGTCCCTCACAGCTTATGCTACCTAAACAGGGTATCCCCAGATCCGGGTTAGGATCTATGTAACTCCCATGCAACCCACAATAGTAAAGCAAGCAAGTCAATACAATTGAAAACACAGTTATGAACTAACCCTAAGGTACACCTCACTTTAAGTTTTAAGTCCCCAGCAGAGTCGCCAGTTCTGCGATCAGTGGATCTGGAACTGACTGTTTAACGCTGGTTTCGCGAAATGTCGCGGAAGCAAGAGTCGCCACCGTCTTTTATTTTCTCCAAATAGAAAGGACAAAAGCACAGAAAAATTCCTTAAAGAGATTGCTCTCGGTTCGGGAGGTAGGTTATAGAAAGGGAAGGTGTTAGCACCCTTTCTATCCATGGTTATCCATGGGCTCTTAGATACTTGCTCATTGTGTTTTCAAAAATGGTTTGTTTGCTTTTCAATTGTGGGTTTTAAAAAGTTTCTTTGAAAATTTCAGTTCGACTCTTGTATCGGTCCTCAAGAGTATTTGAAAAAATGCTTTCGAAAGCTTTTTGAAAATGTGTTGGTGTGGAAAGTATTTTTGAATTTGTTTTGAAATTTAGAGCAAGTATCCACGAGTCGTCTACCTACCCTAAGGAATTCGTCTGTGTAAATATCCTTTAAAGTAGTGCCATCCCACCATTGAGAGGTAGGTAGCACCATCGTTGGAGGTGTTCGGGTCAATTCGAGGTTCGGGACATCGTGATCACCAGAGCAATGGGAAGACACCTTAGAAGCTACCCTCATGTCAGGTTCCTGGATCATGAGGACTTACTAAGACATCCTCTACTCGACGATCACCTTTCGAGGCAAGGCAACAGTGAGGCGTACCTTAGGGGTGGTGTGTGATTTGTGTGTCGTTTTCATTTATTTTTGTCTTATTCATGTCATGGGTGATCTATGCGTTTGTTTTTATTTTAGGCCATTCATTCTTGCATGCATTTATTTAACAGTTAAAAAAGATGCGGAAATTGAAAGTTCTAAACTATTACAAAGGCGCGGGTCCACATCGCCAAAATTTCCAGGACCCGATTTGACAGAAAGTAAATAATTAAAGTAAAGTGCGAGAAATTATAAAATTACACGGCTTTGGGAGAATTACATAAATATTTAAAAGAACGAAATAAATAAAAATGCGCGAATAGGAATTAAAATTGAAAGTGATGGCGTTGGACCCTTTTGGAATTAAATTGAATGAAAAGTTAATTAATTATTAAATTAAAGAAAAGAAATGTTTTTTTGATGGTTTTTGTATTTATGAAATAAAGAAAATTAAAATTCAAGAGAAACCCTAATTCTAAGTTGTTTTTAATTATTAAAGAAAAATATTAAAGTTTAACCTAATTTACTAAATATTTAATGTACATGTTTATTTACAAAATAAATTAGTAATTAATAATAATGAAAATAAGAAAAAATTATTTATTAAGAAAAGTGATAAAAAGTTAAAAAAACCTAATTTCTACATATTTTAATTTATTGAGAAAAAGATTAAAGTTTTAAAACCTAATTTACTAAACTAATTATTAAAGTTTATTTACAAAATAAATTAATAGTGAAATAATAATAATTAAATATATTTTAGTTTCTGATTTTTTTATCTTATGAAAATTAATTTATGAAATTAAAGAAAACAATTGAAAACAATTAAAAGAATAAAAAGGAAAATCAAATAAAAAAAATAAAAATGTACAAACCATGGGGGGGGGGGGGGGGTATTCAGACTCAAAGGGAGGTTTTTTGTGAGAAATCTGGCCCATTAGACAAAAAGTCTTGTTTGACTTTCTGGCATCACGTGCGTGTTCATTGACTCCTGAGTATCGTAGTCTGCATTCTTTGGCCATTGGATTGGGTTTCATGGCCATTTGTGTTCTGGCCTCAACATTCCTTAATCTTCTTAGGATGTCTGTCTCGTCATGCATAAGTTGTTCTTTTGGCCATTTGGCTTTTGGCTTTTGCCTTTTGGCTTTTGGCCATTTGGCTTTTGGCTTCAACGTTCCTTAATGAACCTGCATGAGATCCTGTCTAAATCTGCAGTGTTGAATCTCACGAACACATTAAATAAAATCATAAAATGCAAATAAAGCCAATATATGAAGAAATTTAATGTTTATGCACAATATGGCATGTATGAATGATTATACTCTTTTGATCATGGAGATCAAATCAATCTTACCCTTACTGGAAAATTAGTGACCTGAATGCTTTTATGCCCTTTGGATCATGGAGATCAAGCCAGCCTTATCCTTATTGAAGAAGTAATGAGGTGTTGGTTTGTAACTGTGATGGCTTGTTTGTAGTGAGAGAGGGATTTGTAATAAGGATTTCAAGGTTTTAGGGTTCTTGAAAGAATTTGATATTCTAACAGTGTTGTGGCAAGGTTTTTTCTCTCTTTTTCTCCTCTTTTTTTTTTCTCCCTGGTTTGTGTGAAAAGAAGGTGATTATATAATGTAAATTAGGGTAAAGCAAATGGGCTTTGAATGTGCAATTGGACCTCCAATATTCACTTGAATTCGTCACTTTCCAGGCTAAATCGCAGGGACTTAAGTGCAATTTTTGAAGTTGAAATGTGAACACAAAATGTAGCCGACATCGATAGCTAACTCCTGTCCGAAAATCGGCTCAATCGGATAAACAGTGAATTAGTTATGAATTTTTGAAGTTTCAGCTCAGACAAACTTATTTTGGGCTCCAGTGTCGACTCTGACACGTTCTTCAATAAAAAACTGGTATTGATCGGAGCATAATCCGGTCTCGACTTTTGAAGCAAAGTTGTAGATCTACAAGTCAGGGACCTTGTGTAAAAATATAAGCCCAATCCGATAAAAATTGACCGAGTTATGAATTTTCGAAGTTTCGGCCCAGATGAAATAATATTCAGCATTCAGGATTTTCGGTGTGTCACGCACTCTGAGCAAAAAAAAAGGCCTTTTGAATACCGTTTGAACTCAATACCTTCTGTGAAAATGTAGCCAACTCAATTTGTGAAATTTTGGCGCCGGAACCAGCTCGATACGATGAAAATCGACCAAGTTATGATTTTTTGAACATGAAGCAAATAAACTTCTGTCACAAATTTTCTGCACGAAAATACTTGATAAATCCATATTTTTGAAGACCTTCTGATCGAAATTGGCTTTCAGCCGTGAGAGATGAAAACGTAGATAATGTCAAGACGGAATTTTGGCCACCGGAACGGGTTCAAAACGATTCACGATCTTCAAGTTATGAATTTTTTAGCGCGTAAAAACTGCACTTTCAGCACACTTTTTCACTATATTTCTTCAAGAAAACTCACACATTCGGATACCTTCTTTAAAGAATTGACTCTTGAGCCGAACCTGAATTTGAGAATACGTTATCAGAGATATCTTGGCGAAAGAATACCTGAATATAAGGCGCCGGGTTGGACTTGTGAATTTTCTTGAAATGTTTTGAGAAATATGGGAGGGCAAATTTTGGGGTACAACACTTATCTTGCTGGAGGGAAGCCCCAGCGTGAAAATCTGCCTTGCTATAACAGCAACATCTGAGCACTTTTCTGCCATGTCTATACAGCGAATGCCACCACCATTATATCCAATTAGTTTTCCTATTAGGTCTTCAGTAATCACAATTTTCTTCCCCATTATATAAGAGGTGACTTTGTGATTTGAAGAAAATGCGTGAATCCAGAATTCCTTAACCAAAATAGGGAAAGTTGGACCCACCAACCTGTCAAAGTATCTCTCCCATCCTTGAGCTTGAATCTCTTCTGATAAATCAAAATCATTTTCCTTCAAGCTGTTGAAATCCACAATAATCTCTGACAGAACTTCCAGGTTCTTGACTGGAGTAAGTAGTGTTCTGAGAGGAACCTCATATTGCTCAGTTGATGCATCTTTCTGGGAACCTGAAGAGATATTGCTGGAAGACGCCATTGTTCACATGAGGTTTTGAGAGAAAAAAATTGAAAGGGTTTTCTTGAGCAGTAAGAACACAAACACAGATATCAGAGAAAATGATTGAAAACGAAAGTAAGGGTAAACGTTGTGAATGTGTGTTAATGGTGTTTAAATAGATTTTGGAAAAGTTTTTGAAAACATAAACGCTTAAGAGAGAGAAATAAATCATGATTAATTGCATTTAATGATTGCTGATTTTAGGGGATTTAAGAAAGATACTTAAACGGTTACCAGTGACATGTGTCTCAATGCAACCAATCAGCGCTTTGCCTTTTCAGAAGCTTGAATGCGTGTTCAGCCTCTGGAAACAGCTGATGACTGGATGAAACTTGTTTGCTTTGAGTGAACATCACTTCTATCCTTGAAATGAAGAGCTCAGAGCTTCATGGATAGGTCTGATACAATCTGCATTTTTAAAGACTCTGAAAGAAGATTGATCAGAGGTTCACAGAGTAATAAGCATGATTCTGAAGGTTAGTATATAAAATTAAAACAGTTTTATTCTGGACAGAGCTTCATGCTGAGATGATTCAGAATGAAGTTGAACCTATCTTCAGAAAGTGGTTTTGTAAAGATATCAGCCCATTGATGGTCTGTATCAATAAATTTTAAGTTTAAAATGCCTTTCTGAATATAGTCCCTAATAAAATGATGTTTTATTTCTATATGCTTAGCCCTAGAATTCAAAATTGGATTTCTACTTAAGCAAATGGCAGAAGTATTATCACAGAGTATAGAAATGTTACTCTCATAAATCTGGAAGTCCTCAAGTTGACTTTTCATCCAGAGCATTTGTGTGTTGCATCCAGCTGCTGCTATGTATTTAGCTTCTGCTGTTGATAGAGCAATCGTGGATTGTCTTTTGCTGGACCATGAGATCAGATTTTCTCCCAAAAACTGGCAGCTTCCAGAAGTGCTTTTCTGTTCTACTCTGTCTCCAGCAAAGTCAGCATCACAGTAACCTACTAAGCTGTAATCACCAGATTTTCTATAAAACAAACCCAGATTAGTGGTACCTTTCAGATACTTGAAAATTCGCTTAACAGCTGTTAACTGAGATTCTCTAGGATCTGATTGGAATCTTGCACAAATGCATACACTGAATAAAATATCAGGCCTTGAGGCTGTCAGATAAAGAAGAGAGCCAATCATACCTCTGTAGACTTTCTGTTCTACCTTTTTGCTTACCTCTTCTCTTTCTAGAATGCACGTGGGATGCATTGGAATCTTTGATGGCTTACATTCTGAGAGATAAAATTTCTTCAGAAGCTCTCTGACATATTTGCTCTAATGAATGTAAGTTCCTTCTGGGGTTTGATTGATCTGGATGCCCAGAAAGAATTTTAGTTCCCCCATCAGGCTCATCTCAAATTCTGCCTGCATACACTTAGCAAATTCTCTTCCCAGAGAAGGTTTAGTAGATCCAAATATAATATCATCAACATAAATCTGACAGACTAAAATGTCATTCTTAATTGTCTTACAGAATAAGGTTGTGTCCACCTTCCCTCTGGTGAATTCCTTTTCTAACAGGAAGTTACTTAGTCTTTCATACCAAGCTCTGGGAGCTTGTTTCAGACCATACAGTGACTTCTTCAGTTTGAAAACATATTCTGGATTTTTTGAACTTTCAAAACCAGGGGGTTGGTGCACATATACCTCTTCTTCTATATAGCCATTTAAGAATTCACTTTTGACATCCATCTGATACAGAGTGATGCCTTTATTAACAGCAAAAGAAATTAAAAGTATGATAGATTCTAACCTGGCGACTGGAGCAAAGGTTTCTGTATAGTCTATCCCCTCTTGCTGACTATAACCTTGTGCTACCAATCGTGCCTTGTTTCTGATAACTTCACCTTGTTCATTCAGCTTGTTTCTGAACACCCATTTTGTTCCAATGACGTTGAATCCTTTTGGTTTAGGAACCAAATCTCATACGTCATTCCTGGTGAATTGATTCAGCTCCTCTTGCATTGCTAGAATCCAGTCATTGTCCAGAAGTGCTTCATCAATTAAGGATGTTTCAATCAGAGAGACAAGTCCCATGAGGGATTCTTCAGAGTTTCTGAAGCTGGCTCTTGTTCTGATTGGATCTTCCTTTCTTCCTAAGATAGTTTCTTCTGGGTGGTCCATGCTGCTTCTGGATGGTCTTTTCTGAGGTTGATCAATAGAAGATGCTGGATTGCTTGCAGTGCCTCTTTCTGATGTTGAGGGAGTGTCTCTGTTAAGAGCTTCTGATGACTTGTCTTCAGTACCTGTGAATTCAACTTCCATACCTGCAAATACTTCATTCTGCTTTGACTTTTCAGAGTCAAGCTTATCATCAAAACGAACACTGGTTGATTCTTCCACAATCTGTGTTTCTGTATTGTATACTCTGTACCCTCTTGAGCGTTCAGAGTATCCTAACATAATACACTTCTATGCTTTAGAGTCAAACTTGTTCAAATAATTTTTGGTATTTAAAATAAAGCAAGTACATCCAAATGGATGAAAATATGAAATGTTGGGCTTTCTGTTCTTCCACAATTCATATGGAGTCTTTTCCAGAATAGGTCTTATAGAGATTCTATTCTGAATGTAACACACTGTGTTTATTGCCTCTGCCCAGAAGATCTTAGCAACGTTAGTCTCGTTGATCATGGTTCTGGCCATTTCTTGCAATGTTTTGTTCTTTCGTTCTACAACTCCATTTTGCTGGGGAGTTCTAGGACAAGAGAAATCATGCAGAATGCCTTTGTCATTAAAAAAAGATTCAAAATCTTTGTTTTCAAACTCTCCACCATGATCACTTCTGACTTTTATGATTCTAAGATCCTTCTCATTCTGAACTTGGTTACAGAAGGTAACAAACACAGAGTGTGACTCGTCCTTGTGTCTTAAGAACTTTACCCATGTCCATCTTCTATAGTCATCTACGATTACTAACCCATACTTCTTGCCACTGACTGAAGCAGTTTTAACTGGTCCAAATAAGTCAATGTGCAGAAGTTCTAATGGCTTAGAGGTGGAAACAACGTTTTTAGATTTGAAAGCAGGTTTTGCAAACTTGCCTTTCTGACATGCTTCACACAGAGCATCTGAATTGAACTTCAGGTTAGGAAGTCCTCTGACCAGATTGAGTTTGTTAATCTGAGATATTCTTCTCATACTAATATGCCCCAATCTTCTGTGCCAGATCCATTGCTCGTTGTTAACAGACAGAAGACACTTTACATTCTGACTTTTCAGTTCAGAAAGTTTGATTTTGTAAATGTTGTTTCTCCTCTTTCCATTAAACAGGATAGTCCCATCTTTCTGACTAACAGCTTTACATGAATTTTGATTAAAGATTATATCATAACTGCTATCACTTAATTGAATTATGGATAATAGGTTATGCATTAATCCATCTACTAATAATACATTACTGATAGAGGGAAGATTTCCATTACCTACTGTTCCAGAGCCAATGATCTTTCCCCTCTGATTGCCTCCAAAGCCTACATGGCCTCCAGGCTTAAGTTCCAGGCTTTGGAACATATGCCTTCTTCCCGTCATGTGTCGCGAGCAGCCAGAGTCCAGGTACCATGACTGGTGTTTCTGCTTTGCTGCTAAAGATATCCGCAACATGTATTATTTTATCCTTAGGTACCCATATTTTCTTGGGTCCTGATTTGTTAGTTCTACCAAAACTCTGGTTGAATTTTGGTTTGACAGAAAAATTACTACTGGTATATTTATTGTCGTGTGTGTGCCCATATACAAAGTGTGATTTAAGATGAGTTCGTTTAATAACTAAATCCATGGCATTCTTTGGTGTAGGTACCTTACCTTGGTATCCTATTCCCTTTCTGCCATTTCTGCTAACTCCATACATCATTGAAGCCATTTTGCTTCTGTCTATGCTTTTAGCAAGAAACTTCTGAAATCTATGATCATACTCCTTGATGATCTCATCAGCACTACTGGGAGTTTCAGAAATTGTTTCCTTCTAAGAGTTTTGTAAAAGATTTTCTAATTTTGAAACTTTATTTTTCAACTCAGAATTCTCCAATTTGAGACTCTCAGTTTTATCAGAGTTAGAAGCAAGATCCCTTTTCAGGTTTCTAAATTTGACTCTTATATGCTGATATCGTTCCAGAATCTCATTTAGGCTTTCAGCTAATTCAGCCTTAGTAAAATTAATAGCAAAGTCAGAAAATACCTCTTATGTGTCTGATTCAGAGTCTGATTCAAAAGCTTCACTGTCTTCTGCTATGTTCGCCATGAGAGCTATGTTTGCTCTCTCATCATCTGATTCTGAGTCAGCTTCAGATGTGTCAGAGTCATCCCATGTGGCCATGAGACTTTTCTTCTTTTCCTTGCCAAACTTTCTTCTGGGCTTTTCCTTCTGAAGCTTTGGGCAGTCACTCTTGTAGTGTCCTTGCTCGTTGCATTCATAGAAGATGATGTCCTTGTTGTTTGGCTTTCTGCTTCCTGAAGAGCCTTCAGATCTTCTGTATCCAGAGGTAGGTTCTAACCTTCTGTATCTGGAGGAGGATTCGTTCTGGTTCTCAGATATTCTGGGAGTCCTGAACTTTCTTTGCCTCTGCTTCCACAGTTGGTTCACCCTTCTGGAGAGGAGAGACAGTTCATCTTCTTCTGATGAGGATCCATCAGAGGTTTCTTCAACAGCCTGCAAAACCTTAGAGTCAGATTTTCTGTTAGATTTTAGAGCTAAAGGCTTACCTTGCTTTTGAGGTTCATCAGCTTCCAGCTCTATCTCGTGACTTCTGAGGGAGCTGACAAGTTCCTCCAGAGTGATTTTGTTGAGATCTTTAGCTAGCTTCAGCGCTGTGACCATTGGCCTCCACTATTTTGGCAAGCTTCTGATGATCTTCTTGACATGATCAGCAGTAGAATACCCTTTGTCCAGAACTTTGAGACCAGCAACCAGAATCTGAAATCTTGAGAACATTGTTTCAATAGATTCACTTTCTTCCATCTTGAATGCCTCATACTTCTGAATGAGCGCAAGAGCTTTAGTTTCTTTCACTTGAAGGTTGCCTTCATGCGTCATTCTGAGAGAATCAAACATGTTCTTAGCAGTGTCTCTGTTTGATATTTTTTCATATTCAGAGTAAGAGATAGCACTGAGAAGAATAGTTTTGGCCTTGTGATGATTCTTGAAATCACGCTTTTGTTGGTCAGACATTGCTTTCCTGTCAATCTTCTGACCACTTGCATTCACTGGGTGCGTGTATCCATCTGTCACCATATCCCACAGATCAGCATCGTGGGCTAGAAAGAAGCTTTCAATTATGTCTTTTCAGTAATCAAAGTTCTCTCCATCAAAGACTGGAGGCTTTCCACTGAATCTGTCTCTTTCTTCGTTGTTGTCATTGCTGATGTTGTGATGAGTTCCTGCCATAGTGTTTTTCAATGCTGGATCTTGTACGACACAGTTAAGTGTTATGAACTCAGAACCAGGCGCTCTGATGCCAATTGAAGATGTGAAAAACACAAGAAGGGGGGTTGAATTGTTAAAACTTGAAATCAAATGCAGACAACACGTTATTTTTATCCTGGTTCGTTTGATCTCAAACTACTCCAGTCCACCCGTCAAGGTGATTTCGCCTCTCTCCAACGAGGTCTTAATCCACTATATTCAACTGAATATTACAACTGCTTTAACAACTGCTAAAGCCTTCTTGAGTCTAAACCACAGACCGGTTTCTCAAGGAAATTCTTTCTTACAGGTAAATGAACAATATGTGTTGAATGTTTTCTACAAAAAACTATATATCACAACTGTGATAATACACAAATTAAGCTTATGTGAAACTAGAATGCTAGAACTATAGAGTAAGCAATTTGAGAGCTTTAGCAAACTGTATGAGTGAGGACGAAGATGATTTGCTTTAGGCGTGTAGAGAATTGTAGAGCATTAGCCATTTCACTTCTCACTGATTTGTTTAAATACTTCTTGGAATAGATACGTTGATGCCAATAATTCCATTTCAATTCTCATTATGTTCTTTCCATATTGAGAAGATCTTTATCTTGGAATAAAGTCGTTGGTAATTAATCTGCCTTGAATGCAGTACCGTTGACACTTCAGAATGTTCTGCTTGATTAAGATCAGAGCGTT
Organism: Vicia faba; assembly: GCA_948472305.1. Classification (NCBI taxonomy): domain Eukaryota; kingdom Viridiplantae; phylum Streptophyta; class Magnoliopsida; order Fabales; family Fabaceae; genus Vicia; species Vicia faba. The sequence goes on from OX451740.1 coordinate 1,261,693,182, forward strand.
CTTGGCTTTAGCTTATTCTGATTGCTTCTGAGTGCTGATGATATTGATAAGATCCTGATCAGAATCAGAGTGTGTTGAGCGCAGATTCTGTTCATCAGACTTCAGCGTAAGCATATGTATTGATCTTCTGGTTGACATCTTCTGATGCTGATGTTGATATTCTGATGTTCTGACGCTGATTTCATCAGAGTTTCCTGTAAATACACAACATAATTTTAAGTAGCATCTATGTCAAATATAAAACTCATAATTCATTTAATCTTGTATTTTGTTATCATCAAAACTCTAATTGAGGGATGTAGAATCAAACTATGTTCTAACAACTTGCTTCTTGTTGTACCATGAGATGGCGTTATCACCCAGAAACTGACAGCTTTCAGAGGTGCTTTTGCATTCTATTCTATCTCCAGCAAAGTCAGCATCACAGTAACCTACTATTTTAAAATCTTTGGATCTTTTGTAACACAGTCCAAGGTTAGTAGTACCTTTCAGATACCTTAGAATTCGCTTAACAACAGTTAAGTGAGATTCTCTAGGATCTGATTGAAATCTAGCACATATACATACACTGAATAGAATATCTGGTATGGATGCAGTCAGATAGAGAAGAGATCCGATCATACCTCTGTAGAGTTTATGATCTACCTTCTTACTTACCTCGTCTTTTCCCAGAGTGCATGTGGGATGCATTGGGGTCTTTGCTTCTTTACTTTCTGATAGCTGGAATTTCTTCAGAAGTTCCTTGACATACTTTGTCTTATGTATGTAGGTACCTTCTGGCGTTTGATTTATTTGAATTCCCAGAAAGAATTTTAGTTCTCCCATCATGCTCATATCAAATTCAGCCTGCATAGATTCATCAAATTCTCTTCCAAGAGAGACATTAGAAGTTCCAAAAATAATATCATCAACATTTATTTGACATATTAAAATGTCATTTTAAATGTTTTTGTGAATAAGGTTGTGTCCACTTTGCCTCTGGTAAAATTCTTTTCTAAAAGAAAGTTACTCAGACGTTCATACCAAGATCTGGGAGCTTTTTTCAGACCGTACAGAGACTTTTTCAGTTTGAAAACATGTTCTAGAAATTTTGAGTCATTAAAACCCGGAGGTTGGTGGACATAAACTTCTTCTTTGTAACCATTTAAAAGGAACTTTAAACATCCATTTGATATAATGAGATGTTGTGTTGAACAACAAAAGAAATTAACAATCTAATTGATTCTAACCTGGCGACTGGGGAAAAGGTTTCATTATAATCAATTCATTCTTGTTGACTATAACCCTGAGCCACCATTCGTGCTTTGTTTCTGACAACCTCTCCTTGCTCATTCAGCTTGTTTCTGAAGACCTATTTAGTTCCAATGATATTAAATCCTTTTGGTTTTGGAACAAGATCCCACACATCATTTCTTGAAAATTGATTTAATTCCTCTTGCATAGCTAGGATCCAATCATTATCCAGCAGAGCTTCATCTATTGAAGTTGGCTCAATCAGCAAGTCCAATCCAAACAATGATTCTTCATTATTTCTGAAGGAGGATCTTGTTCTGATGGGATCTTCTTTCTTTCCTATAATCACATTTTCTGGGTGTGCGGATGTGATTCTGGGGAATTTATTTTTTGAGGATTGTTCAGAAATTCTTAGATTTTCCAGAGCATTTTCAATAGGAGGATCTTCTGAGATGTCTTTTGCTTCTGACTCATCAGAGTTTGTAAGGTGGTCTTCTGTTCCTGCAGAATTTTCAATTTGCTTTGGCTTTTGCTGGCCAAGCTTATCATCAAATCTGACTTTGATTGATTCTTCAACAATCAGAGTTTCTATGTTGTATACCCTATAGCCTTTTGAGCGTTCAGAATATCCAAGCAGAAAACACTTTTGTGCCTTAGAATCAAACATTTTCAGATTATCGTTTCTCATGGTTCCAGAACCAATAATCTTTCCTTTTTGATTTCCTCCAAATTTGACATCACCTCCAGATTTAAGTTCTAGACTTTGGAACATAGACTTTCTTCCCGTCATATGACACGAGCATCCAGAGTCCAGGTACCATGACTGGTGTTTCAACTGAGCTGTTAAGGACATCTACAACATATATTATTTTCTCCCTAGGTACCCATTTCTTTTTGGGTCCTTTTTGGTTAGAGTTTCTATAGTTCAGATTGAAATTTGATTTTGCATAGGAATTTTCAGAGTGAGAAGTGTATTTGATATCATGTGTGTGCCCAAAATTAAATTGCTTGTGTAGTGGTTTATATGATATAACCATTTCCTCAATGGGCTTAGGTTTATATATTTCTTTCCCTCTGGGAGCTTTATATCCAATACCTCTTCTATCATTTACACTAACACCATAGATCATTGAAGCCATTTAGCTTCTATCTATGCTTTTAGTGAGAAACGTTTGGAAACTGGAGTCATATTTTTTTAGAATATCTTTTGAACTTGAAGCAGAATCTGAAATAGAGTTCTTTTCAAATTTTTGAACATCTTCTTTGAGTTTAAAAATGTTTTCTTTAAGTTCAAAGTTTTCTGTTTCAAGTTCCTCAAGATCAGATGCAAGATTCTTATTGAGTTTCTTGTATTTGATTTTGAGTTTACCGTAGTTTTCAAGCAGTTCAGATAGGGTTTCAGCAAGTTCAGTTCTAGAGAATTCAGATAATACCTCTTTTGGTTCTAAGTCCGAGTCTGAGTCATCTGTTGTGGTAGCCATAAACGCTAGATTAGCGTGTTCATCTTCTGAGTCAGATTCAGCTTCAGATGATTCTGAATCATCCCAGGTGGCCATCATGCCTTTCTTTTTACCAAACTTTTTCTTGGGTCTTTCTCTTTGCAGCTTGGGATAGTGATAACGAGAAATCGTATCATATAATTACTACGCTTTTTACCGATTTTTATAATACATTGAGTCATCTAAATCCCGATTATTCCGAGTTTTTGTGTCTTTTTACAGGTACAACATGTGTCAACTCAAATCAGTGAAAAAGGACCACATAAAGGAAGCTAACCAAGAAACAAAGGAGAAAGAACCAAATCTGCAAAGTCTGCAGATTTTGTAGCTGTGACGACCGTCACACCCTGTGACGACCGTCACGCCTCCCCAACTAGAAAGAACGCTCGTCACACATCATTGACGAGCGTAATGCGCTATTTAAGCGCATTACGACCGTCACCCACCTGTGACGTCCGTCACACGCGTAAAGAGGAACGTTATGAATTAGTGGAGACGTGGGCAATGTGAGGGAAAAATTCTTCTCCTATATTTCCTCCACTCAGTAACCATGCATCCTGGTTTTGCTCCACTCAAGCCTTTTCCAAGATTTTCTCAACTGCAATATTTTCTCCTATATATATGTGGTAGTTCAATGGATGAGGGTCGAAGAATTTTTCCAGAGACCAAAATTGCTGCTTTTCTACATTAAACTATATTATTTATTTTTGAACCATTTTCATTCGTACTGTAATTTTTATTTCCATAATTAGTTTTTAGAGTGTTAATTCTTCCTCTAATAATTAACACAGTTATAGATTTCGATTGAATTGCAAGGAATTTGTAAGCATCCAAGATTACCACATCAACATTATTTCCAGGTTTTTTATGAAATTGATATTTATTTATTCTTGTGTTATGTCATTTATTTTTACAGATTATATTTTAAATTGCATAGTTATTAAATATATTATGTTCGGCTAAATTAATTGTACCGGTATGTGACTCCTAAGTACCGAAAGAATTCAGTGATAACTTGGCTAAAAAAATTTACAAATAATTTCTGGTTTCCAATTTCCATGTTTAATTTAACTACCCTTGTCACGAGAGTGAGAGGATAATTAACACGATTTTGCCACGAGAGTGGGAAATTAATTAAGGCAAGAACCTGCATGCGAGAGCTGGGGTTCGACCCAGATAGTGGTAACGAAACATTAATTTTTAAATACATGAGAGTGTTTTAATAAATTAATTAAACTCAAATTGTTTTCAAAAAGTGTTATTAAATTTAAAGTGCATCCATTAGGTTTAGTAGCATGACTTATTTCATGAACACGAGAGTGTATGTCTCAGGTTTTTAAACAATTCGTTTTTACTGAAATACTTTATATGCCAAGCGATTCACCGAATTCCTGAAGTCCGACCATCACATACCGGTATAACTATTACTATTATTTTTAATTAAACTATTTTCCCCCTAAAACCAAATATTCATCGCTTAGTTAAACAAATTGTAGCATTAGATCGTATGCGATTGATCCTCAGTCTTTGTGGGTTCGATAATCATTTAAAACTAGAACGACTAAACTGTATACTTACAGTTAGTATCCTAATAGACTCATAAAGTCTCGATCAAGTTTTTGGCACCGTTGTCGGGGACTGATTAATCAATTAAGTACGATCCTTCTGTTGCACGTTTAGACTAGGCAACAGAAACCCTCTTTCGATTTGTATGCCAAATACTCACTCCCGAAGCAAGTCTTTGCATCTACGAATCTTGTCCCAATTACTATGTATCACCCAAATTTTTTCTACAACCCCCACTCTGAGTATTTCGAGGAATCACAAGAATTCCATAAATCCGACCTCGAAATACTATTGGAGAATTTCAATGCATCACAGACTCATTCTCACCTGAATTACCTTTCCAACCACCAATCCCAACATTTTGAGGAATTGTAAGAATATTATAATTCCAACCAAACTTATCCTCAACCAAATTTCCCCTACAATCACTATACCCAATATTTCGAGGAGACGCAAGTATCCTATAAATCCGAACTCGAAATATTACTGGGAAATTTTAATGAAATATCAATGATGACAAAGCGCTTTATGGAAACACAAAATGCGACTCTAACTCAATTTAAAGAATCAGAAGAATCACATGATTTCAACTTCGAAACATCAACGGAGGATTCCGACGCGACGCTAATTCACTCTAGGTTAGAATCTCTGATGGAGCACTTTGTAGAGACACAAACTGTCCAGAACGAGGAGTTTAGAAAACAAAGTCTTCAAAACAGTGAAAACCTTAGGCAACTGACCACTGTGGTTGGGTCGCTCGCGATCCACAACATAGCCTTAGAGACTCAAATCTCCCAGCTTGAACAAAACCCTCTAGGACCCTTCCCTGAGGAGAAATTGGATGTTGTAACAACCAGTAGTGAAAAACAAGTTGAAAATCCTAAGGAGAGTGATAATGAGTTTGAGGAGAGTAATGATGTGGATGAGGAGAGTTCAGACGAGAAAAGAGTAAAGATTGAGAAAAAACCTCCAACACCATCTAAAAAGGAGGTTGTAGAAGAGGTAGAAAAGGGAGCACCTATTGTTATGCCTCACCCCTATACCCCACCGTTTCCTTTCTCAAAAAATTGTATGGAAGCTTAGAAGACTCCCAATCTGAAACATATGTGGAGGTATTGGAAAATATCCACACTAATGCACCCTTGTTGGAAGTCTTGCATAAAAAGAGAAAATTAGAGGACCGTGAAACTAGGGATATAATTACTGTTAAGAAGGTAAGGTTAACCTTTGAGGTGGTGGATGAAATCACTAAGCCCAAACTTGAAAAGTTGATACTTAGGATAGATCCAGAACCACCACCACAAGTTCAGAAGAATGCACTACCCCAAAAAAGAAAGAAAAGAAAAGGCGAGGGATATGTGAGATGGCTTGATAAGTGGCCATGGAAAACGACGATTACTAAAAGTTCAACCGAGGAGTCATTCTCGAGAGAACCACCATGAGTGCTTGCACTCCTGAGCCGTCAAGCTATCAACGTTAAACAAAGCTCTTAGTGGGAGGCAACCCACCTGTTTGTTTTTGTTATTATTTCGGTTTGTTTTTTTATTTTTGATTTTCTATTCCGTTTCTAAATTTATTTCTTTTAAAGCATTATTTTCATTTTTTTTTTATTTTTTTTTTTTATTTTCTCTAAAAAAAATTATACAATTGCTGCTGATTTTCGAACAACTTTACAGGTTTTCTGAAAAAGTCTTTTTCTATCCTACCTTCTCCCCTGATTTGCTTTCCCCCTTTGCTATTTACTATGGAAACCACTTTTAGAGGCAGGAACCAAATGAGGAGGTTTGAGGAATTATCACACAGAAATATTGGTATGACCTTATATTATGATGAACCCACAATGGACACTTTAGGCATTAAGGATAATGTCCATTATCTGTTTAGCCAGCTGGGGTGGGAAAAAGCCCACATTAAATTTAGGGTTGTTACATACCGCGAGCTCACCCTTGAGTTTCTGAGCTCCTTAGTTCATATACCCGAGCGCGGTTTCAGAACTAGAAAGGGATTTATAGCCTTCAGGTTATTTGGTATTGAATTTGCTTACACCCATAAAGAATTAGCTGACCTTCTAGGATTCCCTAGCGGGCCTTTTGCTTTTCCTACCACCCAGGCAGAGTTAATGGATTTTGAGCTAGACTATTTTTGGGGGACTTTAACCGGAAACTACCACCCTGAGTCGGATAGCATGGATAATAATGAAATACGCAACCCCGATATCCGCTATTTCCATAAGATTCTAGCACATACCATTTTCGGAAAAGAACAGAACCGCACTGCCGTATCTAAAGATGAGATATTTTTGCTGCAGTGCATGACCCAAGGCCGACCTGTAAATGCAGTGCCATTCTTGATGCAGACATTTACCTGCATTTCTGAGAACCCTAGCGAGCCAATCATCATAGGAGGCCTGGTTACCATGATTGCTAACGCCCTCGGACTTAGATACCAGCTACATAGGTGCACACAATTTGGTTCAATCCTCCCTATGAACATTGATTTTTGTTTCCACCTACGAATAATAGGTAACCTAGGTCCTGCACCCTTCGATTACTTGATAAGGGACGAAGTAGTCACGGTATTTACACTTCATAACCATGCCAAAACAAGTGCCCACAATCGCGACAATTGGCTGTATGAGCTTAACCCTCCCGTCCACCCTTCGACACCTGAGACACCCCAATCCTACCAAGTTTATGATACCATAATGTCTGATGAGAGTGACCCCGAGACCTCCTGGTTACCATGATGGTAACAACATCGTAGAGGATGTTGATGCCCCTGCAACAACAAAAGGAGATTATGCTAAAAATTTGAATAAGATCTTTTCTACGCTGGATGTTTACCAGACGGACATCAATGGAATCAAGAACGAGTTGCAGGATATGCGTATGGACGTGATAAGCTTAACGGATATAACTGTGGAACAGTTTTATCACATACATGCAGCTTTCGAAGACTTGAAGACGCGACTGGGATGAAGCAGCAGAATCAGCACTTATTTTTACCTTGTGTTTTATGTTTCTAGGCAGTTTATGATTTCATTTTAAACAAGTTTACTCTTTACAGTTTTTAAAGTTCTGTTAGAAACATATATTTATTTCAATTTCAGTTTATTTTCATTCCAATTTCAGTTTATTTTCATTTTATTTCATTTTTAGTTTATTTTCATTTTCATTAAATTTACTGTGTGTTACATCTAATATTATATTCACTTATCATATTATCATTTTGCAAAATTTTGTTATACGATGTATGTTGGAAATACTCTGCATATATTGAATTATTGTGTTATAATGTTTTGGAATTATACTGTTTCGTCCATTTCATAAATATGCTTCTTTGCACCCGTAACGATCGTAACGTCCCCATGACGAGCGTAACACGCGTTTCACCGTGTTACGCCCGTTAGCCCATTGTGACGGTCGTCACGCGCGCCCAATAGCAGATTCTGCTATTACAGAAGCCGCTCCACTTTCCATTCATTCTTCCCTTTTTCCCAAATCCGTAACAGTACCCATTCAAATTCTCTCTCAAACTCCAACACTCCAACACTTAAACTCCATCAACCCACTACTCAATCTACATTCCAAACTATTTTCACGATTAAATCTTTTGCATGCACTATGGCCAACAACCAGCAAATCCCCAATCTCACTTTCAGAGCCGGCGAGCAAGGTGAAACCCAACGACTCAAATTCTAGAAGTTCCAACGCCGCGGTCTCCAACCTACACGGTATGTTGACCTTGATTGTTTGAGGAATTTGGGACTGCTAGACAGCGTCCGACAACTTTTGCAGAACGTGAACTTATGGAACCTGTTCCGCGAACCGCAACCCATTTACGAAACTCTCACCTTTTAGTTTATGAGTTCCTTTGCATACATTACTCCCCCTGGTGCCACGAACCAACTGTCAGGCGTGGCCAAGTTTCGTATGTTTGGCATAGAGCACGAGCTGCCCCAAACCGACATCGCACGACTTTTAGGATTCTGTTCTGACGAAGGTGTACATCTCTGGGTGCCGGATAATTTTGGTGAGGAAGCTTTCAACTTATGGCACAGTATGACGAACATCCGTGCCAGATCCTACGACCACCTCAATGCCACCCACATTCATAATCCGACCATCCACTATTTCCACTGCATCCTCAGCAACACAATCTTCGCCCGTGACAGCAACCACAAGCTCAACTCCAAGGAGCTCTTCTTCATGCATTGCGCATTCACCGGGCAAAAGATCAAAGCCGCCCCGTTCTTACTGGCTCGTATCCATTCTATTTGTGCTAGAGGCGGAAAACCCTTCTATTTCGGAGGGCTTGTCACTTCACTTGCCATAGCTATGAACTATGGTGCTGCTCTCGCGGATATGCCTTCTATGGCACCGGCCTTGCTAACTTTGGATCACTGCAAGGCTGCACATCTCATTTATAAGCGGGAGGATGGCCGATTCCACCCCGTGATCAGAAACACTGTTTATCATAACATCATTTTGCCTTGCAGGGACCGAATCGATCCACGAAACCGAGCTAACTGGTTGTTCGATCCTGCAACTCCCGCGAGGCGTGCTCCTACTCATGAAGACCAGCCTAATGCCCCCACAGACGAAATGAAAGAAGAGCTGGACAGTGCTCCTCCCGTCCACGACATTCCAGGACCTTCATCTGCACCACCTCCTATTAATCTTGAAGACGTTCTCCGCGCCATTCATATGCAAAATCAAATGAGCGCAACGCTTGAAAGAAGACAGCAGGAGAAATATGAGTATCTATGCGCTCAAAACACTCAGATCTTGACTGGACAGCGGAGCATGAATGAGAGGTTGGATGAGGCCCTGTTAGAGCTCAACGCCTTAAGGCTGGACGTCAGCACCCTTGGTTACCAGGATACTGACACAGAAGCCACTCCTACCAGACGCTCTCGCACCAGGAGTAGAGGACGTGGTCACCAGTAGTTTTCTTTATTTTCTATGTAGTTTTTTTTTTTCTGTTTGATTTCCTTTCCGTTTGTTTTTGTAATTGTACTTCCCCGCCTATATACCGCAACATTGAGGACAATGTCGGATTTAGTGTGGGAGAGGTACCTTTCCATCTTTCATAAACTAGTAAATTTTTATGATATGTCTCAATTCAAATTCTTCGCTTTATTTAGCCATACCGAATTTTTTTTTATCTTCGCATTAGCCCGACATACCTATTTTAACGAAATCCCAGTTGAGGAAGCCGAAAACGACATAACAAGATCGATACGGTTATGACACCGTAGACTTCCTACTTACGCGATCCGTTTCAATAACCATTATACCGATATCTGGAGTTTTAGTTCTAAAGTAACCCCTAATAGTTTATACTAGCAGTCAACACCGTCTTGACACAAACCACGTGGAGAATCGACGAATATAAGTGTTTGATGCCTGATCATTAAAATATCCTTCTTATCTCGCTGCTAAAAGAAAATAAATTTTATGCACCAAAATATACGGTCACATATAAGAGCTGAGCAAATAATGAAGGAATCCACTGTTGGTTGGTTCAGAGGTATCTGGTTCTGGACTTGGTAGGGCGTGCTACGGCCCGATCCCCCACAACCTCCAATTTGGATAACATATGTAGGGTTGCCACAGTCGTGTACCAGACCCCGTGCTAAAAGGATCAAAGTCACTAACCGGTTACTCCACTACGTGCGTGCTAAGACAAAGGGCTTAATGTGATTGCGCCAGAACGAAACCGGGTGAAATAGATACGAGGAACTCCGGGCGGAATTATAACGGAACTGTTGGATAGCTCGTTTAAAATGGAAGCCTACGACTAAGCTTATTACTTGTGTCATTAGCGTATCTTTAGTGTTTCACTCAAGTATCGGCCGAACCGACGAGGATTTCCCGAAATTGCTTTAAAAATTCAAGGTATGTCATGCATATACGCTTGACAAAACTTGTCCGACCTTTCGAATGACTATTTTCTTGAGGACAAGCAAAGGTTTAAGTATGGGGGAATTTGATAACGATAAATCGTATCATATAATTACTACGCTTTTTACCGATTTTTATATTACATTGAGTCGTCTAACTCCCGATTATTCCGAGTTTTTGTGTCTTTTCACAGGTACAACATGTGTCAACTCAAATCAGTGAAAAAGGACCACATGAAGGAAGCTAACCAAGAAACAGAGGAGAAAGAACCAAATCTGCAAAGTCTGCAGATTTTGTAGCTGTGACGACCGTCACACCCTGTGACGACCGTCACGCCTCCCCAACTAGAAAGAACACTCGTCACACATCATTGACGAGCGTAATGCACTATTTAAGTGCATTACGACCGTCACCCACCTGTGACGACCGTCACACGCATAAAAAGGAACGTTATGAATTAGTGGAGACGTGGGCAACGTGAGGGCAAAATTCTTCTCCTATATTTCCTCCACTCAGTAACCATGCATCCTGGTTTTGCTCCACTTAAGCCTTTTCCAAGATTTTCTCAACTGCAATATTTTCTCCTATATATATGTGGTAGTTCAATAGATGGGGGTCGAAGAATTTTTCCAGAGACCAAAATTGCTGCTTTTCTACATTAAACTATATTATTTATTTTTGAACCATTTTCATTCATACTGTAATTTTTATTTCCATAATTAGTTTTAGAGTGTTAATTCTTCATCTAAGAATTAACACAGTTATAGATTTCGATTGAATTGCAAGGAATTTGTAAGCATCCAAGATTACCACAACAACATTATTTTCAGGTTTTTTATGAAATTTTTATTTATTTATTCTTGTGTTATGTCATTTATTTTTACGGATTATATTTGAAACTGCATAGTTATTAAATATATTATGTCCGGCTAAATTAATTGTACTGGTATGTGACTCCTAAGTACCGAAAGAATTCAGTGATAACTTGGCTAAAAACATTTACAAATAATTTCTGGTTTCCAATTTCCATGTTTAATTTAACTACCCTTGTCACGAGAGTGAGAGGATAATTAACACGATTTTGCCACGAGAGTGGTAAATTAATTAAGGCAAGAACCTGCATGCGAGAGCTGGGGTTCGACCCAGATAATGGTAACGAAACATTAATTTTTAAATACATGAGAGTGTTTTAATAAATTAATTAAACTCAAATTATTTTCAAAAAGTGTTATTAAATTTAAAGTGCATCCACTAGGTTTAGTAGCATGACTTATTTCATGAACACGAGTGTATGTCTCAGGTTTTTAAACAATTCATTTTTACCGAAATACTTTATATGCCAAGCGATTCACCGAATTCCCGAAGTCCGACCATCACATACCGGTATAACTATTACTATTATTTTTAATTAAACTATTTCCCCCCTAAAACCAAATATTCATCGCTTAGTTAAACAAATCATAGCATTAGATCGTATGCGATTGATCCTCAGTCTCTGTGGGTTCGATAATCATTTAAAACTAGAACAACTAAATTGTATACTTGCAGTTAGTATCCCAATAGACTCATAAAGTCCCGATCAGATAGTCACTTCTGTAGTGTCCAGGTTCTTTGCATTCATAGCAAACTACATCTCTTCTGCTTGACTTCTTATGTCCAGAAGATTCTGGTTTATCTTCTGACCTCTTGTAGTTCCTGAACTTCTTTTTTCTATGCTTCCACATCTGATTGATCCTTTTGGAGAGCAGAGATAAATCACCTTCTTCTGATGCATAATCTTAAGAGTTTCCTTCTTCTGCCTGAAAAGCGTTAGTTTTGGATTTTTTAATAGATTTAAGAGCTACAGACTTACCTTTCTTCTGAGGCTCATGTTCATCAAGTTCTATCTCGTGACTCCTTAAAGCACTGATAAGTTCTTCAAGGGAAACGTTATTCATATCTTTTGATACTTTGAATGCAGTGACCATAGGTTCCCATCTTCTGGGTAAACTTCTGATGATTTTCTTAACATGGTCTGCCTTGGTGTATCCTTTGTTCAGAACTCTTAGGCCAAAAATCAGAGTTTGGAATCTCGAGAACATAACTTCAATAGACTCATTTTCTTCCATTTTGAATGTTTCATACTTCTGAATGAGAGCCAGAGCTTCTGTCTCTTTTACTTGAGCATTTCATTCATGAGTCATCTTGAGGGATTCAAACATGTCATGTTCCGTATCTCTGTTGGTAATTTTCTTGTATTCATTTTTCGAGATAGCATTCAAAAAGATGTTTCTGGCTCTATGGTGATTCTTGAAATCTAGCTTTTGTTGTTTATCCATGTTCCTTCTGTAAATTTTGTTTCCGTCTTTATCTTCTGGATGAGTGTACCCATCAAGGACCAAATCCCATAGATCAGCATCGTGACCTAGAAAGAAACTTTCTAGTCTATCCTTCCAGTATTCAAAGTCTTCTCCATCAAACACATGAGTTTTGGTGCAGTTGTTGTTATTTTGTTCAGATGCCATAGTGTTTTCCTTCTGGATATTTTTCTGACACTGTTAGGTGTTTGCACCCAGAACTAGAACTCTGATGCCAATTGAAGGTTGAGAAAACACTTAGAAGGGGGGGGGGGGGGGGGGGTGAATAAGTTTTTCTTCTTTTCTAGCGCAATACTAATGGAAGGACACTGGTAGTTTTATCCTGGTTCGTTTGAAACTCAAACTACTTTAGTCCACCCGCCAAGGTGATTTCGCTTCTCTCAACGAGGACTTAATCCACTATAATCAAACTGATTACAAGCGCACAACCAAACTGGTGTGACTAACAATACAATGCACAAGCTAACTTCAAGTGACTAAAACCTCTAAGACTCAACTAATCCTCGCCCTCTTGAGAAATCTGACCTAACTGGTCTCTCAAGGAACACTTACAAAATTGTCTCTTAATAGTAGTGAAAAAGATTTGCTTCTAAAAGGCTTTATCACAACTGTGATTTTTCACTAAGATTGTTGCCCAATGCTTAAGAACTACCCACTATACAATATTAGTTTACAAGTATGAAAACAGTGAGTGTAAGTATATTTCACGTAAGTCAGTAACCTTTCTTTGATACAAAAGGTCTTCTATATATAGCTTCAAATTGACTGTTAATGCCTTGATGATGGTGCATGCATTTAATGAAGCGTGTTTGCAATGATGCGTGTAGCGAGTGGATTTGGTCTTTATGTTTCCGATGCTAGTGCGCGTAGTATACTTGAGTGTGTTAGCCGTCTTAGCATTTAATAACCAACGGTACTGTCAGAGCTTGTCTCTAGAAGTTGAAGTGTTTGCTTGCAGCGTTGCTAATTTAGAGTTTACTAGATCTATTCTTCTATCATAGTATTCTTCAATATGTGATCATTAGAGTTTGCTTTAATCTTGCATTTATCAGATGTTGCTTTCAGTGTGCTTCCATTCAGATCTTTGCTTCAGCTAGCTTTATCAGAAGTTTCTTAGGATTGCTCTTCATCAGAGTTTTCTTTGGAGTGCTTCCTTCTGAGTTTGCTTTATACCTGTGTAGAATGATGTTTCTTTCTAAGATGCGTAAGACAGAACTTCATCTGATCTTAGAGAACATACAAGTCAGAGTATAAAATATATATCACAAAATTTATTTCACTGTTATCATCAAAACTCTAAGATATGATTAGAACCAAACTTTGTTCTAACATGCTCTGTTTTTGGCTATGGAAGTTGATGAATATGATGTTACAGTCTGCAAACAAGGACAGGCATGGTTTGTATTTGATATGAGGAAGCTTTTGAAACTAAAAGGCCAAGAAATGCACGAGTGGTTTTGAAGATTGAAGTTCAAAGTCAGAAATGATACAAAAATGGAGGTTTTGTGCAATTTGAGTTTTCAGGGAGTTTGAGAGTTTTCAGGGCTTGTGTATTCGTGTGTTCTCTTGCAAATAGTATCTCTATTTATAGAGGAAAAGTTTTGAGGTTTGAAATGGTCTGAAAACAAAGAATCACATGTTATGAGTTTTTGACTTGCTTTTGAAGTTATCTTGACAAACATGGTTTCAATGCAAGGTACATGTCTTGTAGGGTGGCTAGCAACTTTAAACATGTTTATTCTGAGTTTATAGAGCATGCTTGTGCAGAAAGAACAAGTGTAAAGCTCCATACAAGTTGACTTTGTGATTAAAGCTTCTTTACAAGAATGGAATGGTTACTTTCTTCCAAAAATGGAAATGAAACTTGGACAATGATTCAAATGCTTGGACAATGGCTCCATATGTTGTGTAAACATTTAATTATGGAGCGAAAAACAAGTTTGAGGCCTGAAAAGTGAAGATTATGCAGCATAGGCTTGGATTTGAATTCTTGTTCATCATGAAATGGCTTGTAATTCAAGTTTGAAAACCCTAACTCCCTCTCTTCGATTCTCCCTGCTCAAGAATGATCTCAAGGAGTTCTTGGATATTTTGGAAAGTTCGCAATGTGCTCTACAACCCCTATTTGAATCACTTTTGAAAATTCCCCTTGTCACTATATGAAAAAGTGCCATGAAGTTAGGTCAAAATCCTGACCAAAACTAGAGCAAAATTTCACTAAGTGTTCAATTTCAAGACCATGAATTTATGAATTAATAACTTGAGATCCAAGCATTTTTAGAAGAATTTTTGTAAAGAAATGTTGTATATATCATGGATATCTATAACTTTCATGTTGAAAGTTTCTTTTGAATCCTCTTGCATCATGGTAAAATATTGACTTAAAGTTGTGAAAAAACATGAAGTTTTAAACACAGAAAAATTTCTAAGTTAGAAAACTTTGACTTTTCAAAATGAAATCTTAAATTTTTGATTTCTTGATGAATAAGTTTCATATTTTGACATGTTTTGATGAATTGTGATTTTTGACATTGGATTTTGACCAAAAAGTCAAAGTTTGACTTTTCAGTGTACAATTGATTTTGATCAGTTAACTGAGAATTCACTATCAACCCAATTGATCTTGAGCAATGTTTTAGGTCATGCCATTAGGTCAAAATGATGCAATTGAACTCTTGAAATCATGCTTCAAACCAATTGACCATTTCCTAGGTCAAAATCATAAATTTCCCTTTCTCAATCAAAACCCTAATTTTGACCATTTTGCCCTTCTGATGATTTGATCAAATTTCTTGAGGAATTATGGTCCAAACTTGATCAAATTATACATATGAGTTTATAATGTTGATGTGGATCAAAAATTATGAAGTTTGACTGTAAATTGGCCATTATTGACTTTTTCCCCAATACAACTGATTTTTAGGTCAATTGCTCAATTGATTGAGCAAAAGTGTGATCCAAGGCTTGAAACTTGACATGAGTAATATTGGGGGTCCATAATGATCCATGAAAGTCATATGAAGCCTTTAAAGTTAAATTATCCTTGTGCAATCCCAAACCCTGATTTTGGTCATCCGTGCTTAAGGAGGTTGATGTGTAAATTCCGCAAGTGCACGGAAATATCGAAGTAATATAAAAGATTGTCGAACCACAGAGACCAATGTAAACCTACTGTAATCTATCGCTACTTTGTAAAGCTAAGGCTAATGAATAATTGGATTTTTGGGGGAAATTAAAGTAGAGGAAAACTAACTCGAACTAAGGGAATAATAATAATAATAATAATAAAACGGTCGGTATGTAATATAGTGAACCTAAGTTGATTTAATCGAACCTAAGCATATAAAGATGTTTAATTTAGATGGTTCTGTAGAAATTATCAGTTTAAAAACCCTCAACTCACACTTTCATGGTCTTATCTCGGATTATACCCCTAAAGCCCTATGCCTGCTCTCGCTAGCCCATAAGTGTTTAGAAAATTACTCTTTGAAAACTTAATAAAATTTAATTCGTTTTAAAGTGCTCTCGCTGTATTTAAATCAAATGCCTAACTTTAGCTATCCGGTTAAAACCTCACACTCTCGTGGTCTTGATCGTAACCTATTCTACTTTTCTTACTCTCGTAACAAAAAGATTGATTTTAATTATAAAAAGTCACAGCCAGAAATTAAGTTAATTTGGATTTTAGCTTAGGAACAATTTAATCCATTTAGTTACTATTATCACATCCCGGCTCTAGAAAATTAGCTAGTCATGGTACTTGAAACAGACAGACAGGAAATATAATCAGGAAACAATAAAACATTCATGATAAATAAATAACAGTAATTTAACATAAGCAAATTGTATTAAAGTTAAATTAAATGCGATTAAAAACCTGAATAATAATAGTATTCCTCAAGCTCCCTCTTCCACAAGTCGGAAAGATTGGAACCTTCGGAATCAGAACTTGAAATGAATTCTGAGGCTAAAAATAAATTCTAACTACAATAGAAATTTCCTAATGTTGGAAATAGCTATTATATGGTAAAAGGGAAATAAAACAAGAAAATAAAAATGCAAACTGATGGTTCGTAAATTTGACAGGGCTTCCGCAAGAAATTCTGTAAAAAACTTTGTGTCTTCTTCATTGAAATCTCTCCTATTTATAGAGGAGAAATTGACAGTTGAAACAAGATCGTGGACTGCACTTCAATTGTGGAGAAAAACCAGGACTGGGCATTTTTGAGGTTGAGAGATTGTAAGAGTATTTGAAAAACTCCTTTCCTTACATTGCCCACGTCTCCACGTTCTCCATGACGTTAAATTATGCATGTGACGGTCGTAAGGCTAAGGTGACAGTCGTAATACGCTTAAATAGCACGTTATGTTCGTCAATGATGTGTGACGACCATTCTTCATGATGTGAGCGCGTTACGGTCGTAATAGATGTGTGACGACCGTCACAACATCAAAATCTGCAGAACTTTGCAGATTAGTTCCTTTTCTTCTGATTTTCATATGTTAGCTTTCTTCATATGATCTTTTTCACTAAATCAATTTGAAACATGTTGTACCTGTGAAAAGACATAAAAACTCGAAACAATCGGGAGTTAAATGGATTAATGCAGTATGAAAATGGATTAAAAACATAGCAATTATATGATACGATTTCTCGTTATCAAATTCCCCCATACTTAAACCTTTGCTTGTCCTCAAGCAAATAATCATTTAGAAAGATGGGATAAGTTTTATCAAGCGCACATGCATAACATACCTTTTATTTTCAAAGCGATTACGGGAAATCATTCATTAGTTCGACCGATACTTAAGTAAAACACTAACGATACGCTAATGGCACAAGCAATAAGCTAAGTCGTGGACTTCCATTTTAAACAAGATGTCCAATAATTCCGTTATAATTCTACCCAGAGTCTCTTGTACCTATTTCACCCGGTTTGTTCTAGCACAATCACATTAAGCCCTTTGTCTTAGCACGCACGTAGTGGAGTAACCAGTTAGTGACTTTGATCCTTTTGGCACGGGGTCTGGTACACGAATGTGGCAACCCTACCTATATTATCCAAATCGGCGGTTGTGGGGGATCGAGCCGTAGCACGCCCTGCCATGTTCAGAATCAGATACCTCTGAACCAACCAACAATGGACTCCTTCATTATTTGCTCATCTCGTATATGCGACCTTGTATTTTGGTGCAAATTTTCCTTTTTAGCAGCGAGATAAGAAGGATATTTCATTGATTAGGTATCAAACACTTATATTCATCGGCTCCCCACGTGGTTTGTGTCAAGACGGTGCTGACTGCTAGTATAAACTACTAGGGGTTACTTTAGAACTAAAACTCAAGATATAGGTATAACAGTTATTGGAACGGATCGCGTAAGTAGGAAGTCTAAGGTGTCATAACCGTATCAATCTTGTTGCATCGTTCTCGGCTTCCTAACTAGGATTTCGTTAAGGTAGGTATGTCGGGCTATGCGAAGATAAAGCAAAAAATTTCGGTATGGCTAAATAAAGCGGGGAAGAATTGAAACTGAGAAATATCGTAAAAATTACTTGTTTAATGGAAAATGCGAAAAGGGAAAGGTACCTCTCCCACACTATATCAGACATTGTCCTCAATGTTGTGGTATAATAGCGGGGAAATACAAATACAAAAGGAAACGGCAACGGAAAAGAAATAAGGCTTTAAAAGAAATAAATGCAGAAACGGAAAAGAAAATCAAAAGTAATCAATAAAAACAAACGGAAACAATAACAAAACCAAATAGGTGGGTTGCCTCCCACTAAGCACTTTGTTTAACGTTGATAGCTCGACGGCTCAGGAGTACAAGCACTCATGGTGGTTCTCTCGAGGATGACTCCTCGGTTGAACTTTTAGTAGTTGTCATTTTCCATGGCCACTTATCAAGCCATCTCACATATCCCTCACCTTTTCTTTTCTTTCTTCTGTGGGGTGGTTCATTCTTCTGAACTTGTGGTGGTGGTTCTGGATCTATCCTAAGTATCAACTTTTCAAGTTTGCGCTTAGTGATTTCATCCAGCACCTCACAGGTTAACTTTACCCTCTTAACACTAATAATATCCCTAGTTTCATGGTCCTCTAATTTTCTCTTTTTATGCAAGACTTCAAACAAGGGTGCATTGGTGTGGATATTTTTCAATACCTCCATATACGTTTTAGATTTGGAGTCTATCTGAGCTTGCATAAAACTTTTCGAGAAAGGAATCAGTGGGGTATATGGATGAGGAACAACAATAGGTGCTTCCTCCTCTACATCTTCTACAACCTCCCTTTTAGATGGTGTTGGAGGATTTTTCTCAATCTTTACTCTTTTCTCGTCTGAACTCTCCTCAACCACATCATCACTCTCCACAACCTCGTTACCACTCTCCTTAGGATTTTCAACTTGTTTTTCACTACTGGTTGTTACAACATCCAATTTCTCCTCAAGGAAGGGTCTTAGAGGGTTTTGTTCAAGCTGGGAGATTTGAGTCTCTAAGGCTATGTTGTGAGTCGCGAGCGACTTAACCACAGTGGTCAGTTGCCTAAGGTTTTCACTATTTTGAAGACTCTGTTTTCTAAACTCTTCGTTCTGGACAGTTTGTGTCTCTACAAAGTTCTCCATCAGAGATTCTAACCTAGAGTGAATTAGCGTCGCATCAGAATCCTCCATTGATGTTTCAAAGTTGAAATCATGCGATTCTTCTGATTCTTCAAATTGAGTTAGAGTCGCATTTTTGTGTTTCCACAAAGCGCTTTGTCATCATTGATATTTCATTAAAATTTTCCATTAATATTTCGAGGTCGAATTTATAGGATACTTGCGTCTCCTCGAAATATTGGGTGTAGTGATTGTAGGGGAAATTTGGTTGAGGATAAGTTTGGTTGGAATTATAATATTCTTGTGATTCCTCAAAATTTTGGGATTGATAGTTGGAAAGGTAATTCGGGTGAGAATGAGTTTGTGACGCATTGAAATTTTCCAATAGTATTTCGAGGTCGGATTTATAGGATTCTTGTGATTCCTCGAAATACTCGGAGTGGGAGTTGTAGAAAAAATTTGGGTGATACATAGTAATTGGGACAAGAATGCCTTAGTCTATACGGTGCAACAACGGAATAACAATATTGACTGTTGGTCCCCGGCAACAGCGCCAAAAACTTGATGTGTAAATTCCGCAAGTGCACGGAAATATCGAAGTAATATAAAAGATTGTCGAACCACAGAGACCAATGTCAACCTACTGTAATCTATCGCTACTTTGTAAAGCTAAGGCTAATGAATAATTGGATTTTTGGGGGAAATTAAAGTAGAGGAAAACTAAATTGGACTAAGGGAATAATAATAATAATAAAACGGTCGGTATGTAATATAGTGAACCTAAGTGGATTTAATCGAACCTAAGCATATAAAGATGTTTAACTTAGATGGTTCTGTAGAAATTATCAGTTTAAAAACCCTCAACTCACACTTTCGTGGTCTTATCTCGGATTATACCCCTAAAGCCCAATGCCCGCTCTCGCTAGCCCATAAGTGTTTAGAAAATTACTCTTTGAAAACTTAATAAAATCTAATTCGTTTTAAAGCTCTCTCGCTGTATTTAAATCAAATGCCTAACTTTAGCTATCTGGTTAAAACCTCACACTCTCGTGGTCTTGATCGTAACCTATTCTACTTTTCTTACTCTCGTAACAAAAAGATTGATTTTAATTATAAAAAGTCACAGCCAGAAATTAAGTTAATTTGGATTTTAGCTTAGGAACAATTTAATCTATTTAGTTACTATTATCACATCCCGGCTCTAGAAAATTAGCTAGTCATGGTACTTGAAACAGACAGACAGGAAATATAATCGGGAAACAATAAAACATTCATGATGAATAAATAACAGTAATTTAACATAAGCAAATTGTATTAAAGTAAAATTAAATGCGATTAAAAACCTGAATAATAATATTATTCCTCAAGCTCCCTCTTCCACAAGTCGGCAAGATTGGAACCTTCGAAATCGGAACTTGAAACAAATTCTGAGGCTAAAAATAAATTCTAACTACAATAGCAATTTCCTAATGTTGGAAGTAGCTATTATATGGTAAAAGGGAAATAAAACAAGAAAATAAAAATGCAAACTGATGGTTCGTAAGTTTGACAGGGCTTCCGCAAGAAATTCTGTAAAAAACTTTGTGTCTTCTTCATTGAAATCTCTCCTATTTATAGAGCAGAAATTGACAGTTGAAACAAGAACGTGGAATGCACTTCAATTGTGGAGAAAAACCAGGACTGGGCGTTTTTAAGGTTGAGAGATTGTAGGAGTATTTGAAAAACTCATTTCCTTACGTTGCCCACGTCTCCACGTTCTCCATGACGTTAAATTACGCATGTGACGGTCGTAAGGCTAAGGTGACAGTCGTAATACACTTAAATAGCCCGTTATGTTCGTCAATGATATGTGACGACCATTCTTCATGATGTGAGCACGTTACAGTCGTAATAGATGTGTGACGACCGTCACAGCATCAAAATCTGCAGAATTTTACAGATTAGTTCCTTTTCTTCTGATTTTCATATGTTAGCTTTCTTCATATGATCGTTTTCACTAAATCGATTTGAAACATGTTGTACCTGTGAAAAGACATAAAAACTCGGAACAATCGAGAGTTAAATGGATTAATGCAGTATGAAAATGGATTAAAAACGTAGCAATTATATGATACGATTTCTCGTTATCAGAGGTGTCTTAAGCTGATCAACCCTAGTGCAGTCTTGAACCAAGAGAGATCTTTGTGAGAAAATATTTGATAAATGAGAGGGAAAATTTTGGGGTACAACAGCTGCCCCTGTTCAATCTTCTTAAACCTGAATAGTTAGATTGGCGGGTCTGCCATTCGTGACTTTGAAGGTGAAAGATGATTGAACACTAAAGTGCCCAGAAATTTGCACTCGAAGATGGATGGTGAATGGGCTTATAGATGCCATTTGGAGGAATGTTGGTAAACACTTGGAAGAAGTATCAACACAAATCTCTTGTTGATTTATACTAAAACTTGATGTTCTGCCTGTGAGAAAAAGGGTTAGTAAAATGCAGATTCCTGCATGATGTTCACCAGATATGGTATTATGTTAAATGAATATGGTATGTACATGCTATGATGTATGAATGTGAGATGTATGTTTTTGTCCGGGAAAATAAATCCCTGACTGCTGCTGAGGAAATTTTGAGGGGTTGAATCCCTGATTGCCTTTGGGGATGAAGGATATGCATATCTTCAAACTTTGTTGAAAGGATGCTTTCCCTGGAGAATATCTCTTGAATGTTAGTTGTTATCTGGTCGGATCCAGGCTTCACAATTTGTTGAGGATGAAGTATTCAACTGCTATCTGGTCGGATCCAGGCTTCACGATAACTTACTGGGGGAAGAGACGAGTTAACTTTTATCTGGTCGGATTCCAGCTTTGCAGAAAATTTTCTTGAAATTGAATAGTTATCTGGTCGGATCCAGGTTTCATAACAACTTGCTGGGGATACGGAAGTTAACTGTTATCTGGCCAGATCCAGGCTTTGCAGTAACTTGAAGTGGTAACTACTATATGGTCGGGTCCAGGTTTCATGGTTTTTGGAAAGTTGTACTATTATCTGGTTGAGTCTAAACTTCATAGTGTCTCTCTGGGGATCACAATTAGCTGTTATTTGGTCGGGCTCCAGGTTTCATAATAAACCATTTCAAAAACTGTTATCTGGTCGGGTCCAGGCTTTGCATATTTCTGAGGTTGATGAGGTCAATTGCTATCTGGTCGGGTCCAGGTTTCACCATAAACTATTTGGGGATTTAGTTGTTATCTGGTTAGTTTCCGGGCTTCACAATGAATCTCTGAGGGTAATTGCTATCTGGTTGGATCCAAGCTTCACAACAACTTGCTTAAAAAGATGAAATTGAAAACTGATATCTGGTCGAATCCAGGTTTCACAGTAATTTGTTGGGGCATAGGCAAACTCTACTGGGGAAAAGAAGTCAAACCTTGGTCGGGTTGAGTCCAGGTTCTTCTATATCTTTGAAGAGTTAGGATATTATCTGGTCGGGTCCAGGTTTCATAGTATCTTGAAATTGAGATCAACTGTTATCTGGTCGAGTCCAGGTTTCAGATACTCAAACTGTTATTTGGTCGGGTCCAGGTTTCAGTAATTCAGTAGGGATAATGGCAAACTCTACTGGAGAAGAGGAGTTTTGCTAATGATTTTGTAGGAATTAAACTGCTATCTGGTCGGGTCCGGGCTTCAGCAATTGAAGAAGTCAAACTATTATCTGGTCAGGTCCAGGCTTAAGTAATAACTTGAAAATTGTGCTAATATCTGGTCGGGTCCAGGCTTCATAGTATATTTTTGGAAATAGTAAAGGCTTTGCTGATGGCTTTATTGGGGATCAGGGGTTGTGGCCCTATGGTTTGTAATAATCTGAAAGGAAAATTCAAACTGGAGAGTATAGACTCAGTCGGGTAGGACAGACTCAGCTTGGGGAGGATACACATAGCTGGAGAATAACGGGCTCAGCTGGGGAGGATGGACTATGCCGGGGGAATACATACTCAGTTGGGGAGGATGTACTCAGCTAGGGAATTTTGTGGTTCCTCGATTGTTGTTGGGGAAATAAAACATGTTGGGGAAATAAACCATGTTGAGTAAATAAACCCTATTGAGGAGGTGGGTTTCTTTTAGGACGAGATCCACGAGGCTTCAACTTGTAAAAATCGAATTAGCTGGAGAGAGAGTTGCCAAGAGATTGAAACTTTGGTCGGGGATTATCCTATGCAAAGAGACTTTGTGGGCAACTCTGTTTGGGAAAGGTTTATTGTAGCCGTCCTTGTGGGGATAATGATAATGAGATAACTTTATGGGGATATTTCATATACATTAACGAGATGCTTGCTGCTGCTTAGCAGAACACATGTGCCAAATAGTTTTGATTATGTTCATATGCATATGTTCATTCAATTTTAGTCATTGGACAAATTTTCATTCAAAACAAAGACAGAAAATTTACACTTCAAAGTATATTTATATTGATATTTTTCCCATGAATAGACGTTTTTGTACAGAGAGACGGAGATCCTAGTAAGAGGAAATCATCGAAAGGAAAACAAAATTGAGAATGAAATCAAATATCCATGTGAAATTATCTCATTTCCTTCCAACTCTACTATTGCCCCAATGTCTTCGAATGTCCCTTGTCGTTGATAGAAGTTGATTGGATTGATCTTGGACCGTTTGAACTTGGACCGTTTGAACTTGGACCTTGGTGATAAAATTGACTGTGTTGATTCCATGGGACATAGTCATACGCTTTTAATCTTTAACTTTTGTCTGGACCGCCCTTTCGGGTTTTCAGCCCACCAGGATACCCTTTTTTGCCCAAGTCGCCCTTTCGGGTTTTCAACTTGCCGGGTGTACAATCTTTTGCATATATCCCTAATTTTTGCCCAAACCTTTTGGTTTGCCGGGATGACCTTATTTTGCTTAGGTGTGTCAACCTAGCGGGTCTCTTGTGCGTAGTATTTTTTAAGTTTGTCCGCATTTATAAGATGTGGGAAATCTTCACCATCCATGGTAGTCAGCATCATGGCACCGCCAAAGAAAACTCTCTTTACAAAAAATGGCCCTTCATAGGTGGGAGTCAACTTGCCTCTGGGGTCGCTTTATGGTAGAATGATGTGTTTTATCCCTAAGTCACCAACTTTATATACTTGAGGCTTGATCTTTTTCTTGAAAGCCTTGATCATCCGTTTTTGGTACGTCTGACCATGGCAAACATCATCTAACCGTTTTTCATCAATCAAGTTCAGCTGATCCAATCTCGTTTGAATCCACTCGTCTTCGCCTAGGCCTGCCTGATTCATAATTCTCAGCAAGGGAATCTGGACTTCCACTGGTAAAACAACTTCCATGCCATAGACTAGAGAAAAGGGAGTTGCCCCAGTTGATGTTCTAGTTGAAGTACAGTAGCCGTGTAGAGCAAACGACAACATCTCATACCAATCCTTATAGGTTACTACCATTTTCTGCATATTCTTCTTGATATTTTTGTTGGCTGCTTTGACCGCACCATTCATTTTCAGTCTATACGGAGAAGAATTGTGATGCTTGATCTTAAACTGAGTGCAAAGCTCAGTGATCATAGCATTGTTGAGGTTAGTCCCATTGTCGGTGATGATCCTTTCGGGAATATCATAACGGCAGATGAGGTTGTGTCTGATGAATCTGGCTACCACATTCTTGGTGACTGAGGCAAATGAGGCGGCTTCGACCCATTTGGTAAATAGTCGATAGCAACAAGAATGAAGCGATGTTCGTTGGAAGCGGTGGGCTTGATCTCTCCAATCATTTCAATGCCCCATATTGCAAATGTCCATGGAGCGGTCATGACATTCAGAGGGATAAGAGGCATATGGACCTTGTTAGTGTAGATTTGGCATTTGTGACAAGTCCTCGAGTGTTGATGGCAATTAGTCTCCATTGTTGACCAATAGTAGCCAGCTCTTAAGATTTTCTTAGCCATCGCATGTCCGCTTGAGTGAGTACCGAAGAGCCCCTCATGCATGTCTTCCATGATCTCCTCTGCCTCCTTCTTGTCCACACATCGGAGTAGAGTGAAATCATGGTTGCGCTTGTACAATATCCCATTACTTAGGAAGAATTTGGCTACAAATCTTCGCAAGAACTTTTTGTCATTGATAGATGCCCCCTCTGGATACTCTTGTGCTTCAAGGTATCTCATCACCTCACGGTGCCATGGCTTTTTCACATCGATGGAAAGCTCATAGCAATGTGCAGGTTCATCGAATATTTCAATTATTATCATATGGGCTTCGTTGTTCCATCTGATCTTGAACATTGAAGACATAGTTGCCAAAGCGTCAGCCAACTGGTTTTCTTCCCTAGGGAAGTGCTCAAAAGTGATCTCTTCGAAGTATGGAATTAGGGATAGCACGAGTTCCTTTTAAGGGATAAGATTAGGGTGTTTAGTGTCCCAATCTCCTTTTACTTGGCTGATCACCAGGGCGGAATCCCCGAACACGTCCAAATGCTTGATCCTTAAGTCAATAGCAGCTTTCAGACCTAAGATGCATGATTCATACTCAGCCATATTGTTTGTGCAATCAAAGCATAGTCTGGCAGTGAAAGGAGTGTGGCAACCTTCAGGAGAGATGACCACAACACCAATTCCGTTACCTAAGGCGTCCGAAGCCCCATCGAATACCATAGTCCATCGGGATCCTTGTTCAGGTCCGTCATATGGTCTAGGTTTCGCACAGTCGGTTACCAGCATGATGTTCTCATCAGGGAAGTCGAAGTTCATTGACTGATAATCATCCACAACTTGATGGGCCAAATGATCTGCTAGTACACTTACTTTGATGGCCTTTTGAATCGTGTATTGAATGTCCTACTCAGTCAAGATTATTTGCCATTAGGCTATCCGTCCAGAAAGGGCAGGTTTCTCAATGATGTACTTGATTGGGTCCATCTTAGAAATCAACAAAGTGGTATGAGTCAACATATACTGTCTTAGCCGGTGAGCAGCCCATGCCAGAGCACAACAAGTTTTCTCGAGCAGTGAATATTTGGTTTCACAGTCGGTAAACTTTTTGCTCAACTAATAAATAGCATGCTCTTTTTGGCCAGACTCGTCATGTTGGCCCAAAACACACCCCATAGAGTTCTCTAATACTGTCAAGTACATGATCAAGGGTCTTCCTTCAACTAGAGGCATGAGAATAGGAGGTTCTTGTAGGTATTATTTGATTTTGTCGAAGGCAACTTGGCATTCATCGTTGCATCTGACTACCTGATCTTTCTTCAAGAGTTTGAAGATTGGCTCACAAGTAACAGTCAAGTGTGATATGAAGCGAGCAATGTAATTGAGACAACCTAAGAATCCTCTGACTTCTTTTTCAGAATGAGGGACTGACATTTCTTGGATGGCCTTTACCTTGGCATGATCAACTTCAATGCCTTTATTGCTGACAACAAATCCTAGAAGCTTTCCAGATTGTACTCCAAACGTGCACTTGTTAGGGTTTAACCTCAACTTATACTTCTTCAGCCTCTCGAATAATTTGTACAGGTGATCGAGATGTTCTTCTTCGGTTTGTGATCTGGCAATCATATCATCCACATATAGCTCTATCTCATGATGAATCATATCATGAAATAAAGCTACCATAGCCCTTTGATATGTTTCCCCTGCATTCTTTAATCCGAACGGCACGACCTTGTAGCAGAAGGTTCCCCATTGCGTAACGAAATTAGTCTTCTCCATGTCTTCGGGAGCCATCCTTATTTGATTATAGCCTGAGAATCCATCC
The DNA here is from genome assembly GCA_948472305.1 of Vicia faba. NCBI lineage: Eukaryota > Viridiplantae > Streptophyta > Magnoliopsida > Fabales > Fabaceae > Vicia > Vicia faba. Next base: position 1,261,720,105 of record OX451740.1, read on the forward strand.
ATGAATGAGAAGACTTTATGTTGAGCAGTGATATCAACTAAGACGTCAATGTATGGTAGAGGGAAGTCATCCTTGGGGCTTGCCCTATTCAGATCCCTATAGTCTACACACATGCGAACTTTCCTGTCTTCCTTTGGCACTGGCACCACATTGGCAACCCATTAAGGATAGGATGTCACAGCTAGGAACCCTACATCAAATTGTTTCAATACTCCAGCTTTGATCTTTTCAGACATATCAAGCCTCATGCGACGAACCTTTTGTTTAACAAGAGGGCAGTCTTCTCTTGTCGGCAAACGATGAACTACAATGTCGATATCCAACCCAAGCATATCTTCATAAGACCAAGCAAATACTTCCACATAATCATGCAACATCTGAACCAACCTGCTCTTGACACCACTTTCCAAGTTAGCGCCGACCCTGATTTCCTTCTTATCTGACTCAGTACCCAGGTTGACAACTTCAACTGACTCTTTGTATGGTTGAATAGATTTTTCCTCTTGTAATAGAAGTCTGGCTAGTTCTCCCGGTATGTCACAATCTTCCTCTCCTTCATCTTCGGCTTGGTTGATAGGACATTCAAAGTCATAGCCGAAAATAGTAGAGTCATTGGCAATAAGATCCATAGTGGATGTAGACCTGCAAGAGTGTGTGTGTGCATGTAAGATACATGGCTATATTTTTTTTTGAAAAATGTATTTGCACGAAAGGAAAGACAATGAACAGAAATATTTGAATGCAAAAGAATCCAATGTACTGAATGATCATATGATTAGATGAACATAAATAAAACCCTTGACAAATGGACCAAAGTGCCCTGGGCCAGGCAAATGTCTGAAAAGTCATTATTAAAATATTACAGACAACATGTTCTTGAATTGAAATAAAAGCAAACACAAGTAGATTACTCCTCAATGAAGGAGATGGGCACAAAGTCCTTTGTATGCCAATTCTTTAGCTCCGTTGTAGTTGGATATACCCAATCTTCAAATGCAGCTTCTTCATCAGAATCACCCATGGCGTTGACTTTATGGCTTCCAATATGGAGAGGTGGCTTTCCAGCACAAGCACACCTTACTTCTTTCTGAGCTTTGACAGTGAAGCCCAAACCAAACTTGTCCGCTTTAAATGGGATATTGAGGAGTTGCCCCCAAGTATCGCAGTTTCCTTCTTCAATTGCCGCGCGGGCATCCTTGACCGAAACCATCTTTGGAGTGGCCTTAACAACTTTAGACTCATCAGAAGAACATTTGGTAGCAGCAACCATCGGTGGTACAACCTCAAAGGCTTGACACGGGGTCTCAATGAATTTTCCATCCATATCTACGTACTTGAAAGAGTTAAGGTGGCTCACCATAAACTCTTCTTCTCCATAGATGGTGACTATTCTGCCTTTGACTGGATATTTGAGTTTCTGGTGGAGGGTTAAGGTTACTGCCCCAGCTTTATGGATCCACGGGCGACCTAACAGACAAGAATAGACAGGACGAATATCCATAATATAGAAGATGGAGTTGAATATTTGAGAGCCCACTTTGATTGGAAGATATACCTCCCTATGAACAATCCTCTTTGATTCGTCAAATGCCCTTACAATGATATCACTTGGCTTCAAGACTAAATCCTCACAGTCAATAGGGTCTAACGCCCCCTTGGGTAATACAATCAATGAAGAACCAGTGTCAACTAGCACATGTGCTAAGGTAGTCCCTTTGCACTCGATAGAAACATGTAAAGCTTTATTGTGATTCTTCCCGAGAGGTGTTAAGTCAGCATCTGAAAATCCCAAGCCATTATCAGCTGTCAGGCTAGCCACGCAATTCTCAAATTGGTCAGTTGTTGTCTCATGAGGGACATGAGCCTTTTTCAAGAACTTGATTAACGTTCGAGCATGGGAATAAGAGAAAAGCAGCAATGACAACATGGAAATATTATAAGGGGTTTTCCCCAACTGTTCTATAATCTTGAAGTCACTTCTTTTTATGATCCTCAAAATCTCGTCCATCTCGCGAGTGGAGGGTTCTTCATCAGCTACGTCCTTGGAGGGTACTTCAATCACATCAGACTCAACAACCTTTTCCTTCCCTCTTATATCAATACTTGGCTTGGCAGCAGTAATGTGGATGGGCGTCCTTATAACAACTGATGGTGAGATATTGGGTGAAAATATTCTCCCAGTTCTAGTTACTTTGCTTGAGCCAGCTATGTTATCAACATCATTATCTTTTCCTTCTTAGATCCATGCGTCTTGTTTAATCCCATGATAGAACACTTCAGCACCATAATTCCATGGTACCGCCTTATTTGAAGAGTAGGGGATTAGTCCAAGATTGGTAATTATTAAGGGAGAAATAGTGGGTTCATTTGAAATCCTAATAGGACCTTTGGAGGTGATCCTAAAAGGCTTGTTTGATATGGTAATAATGGACAGGTCATCACATTTGTTAATCAAACTCTTGGCAAGTGGAGTCTTTTCAAATAGAATTTCATGGCTATCCATCAGGCGTTGAATGCCTTTCTTTAGCCCTTCACATCCATTGAGTTGTCTTGTACAACACACACAATCTTTTTCACAGCCAGGGAAGATCCCAACTTTCAACAGATTGTTCTTGATTACATTTAACGGAGTAGTCAAGTATTCAACAGAGGCAACAAAAATTGTATCTTCAACAGCATTAACACTCTTGTCATGTTTTGGCAACGGAGCGGTAATTACATTCGGTGTTGGAGGAGGATCAAATTCAATAGTTTTTTTATCAATCAAATCCTATATTTTAGTCTTTAAGGCCCAGCATTGGTTTGTCTCGTGCCCGAGGCTGCTTGAATGGTAAGCACACTTAGCATTCAGATTATACTTTGGTGATGAGGTGTTAGGGTTTGCGGGAGGATCGCGGAATGTCACTAAATTATCTTTGAGTAAATGTTGAAGGGATTGAGACAGTGACATGCCTAACCTTGTAAATTGTCTTCTTGGAGTTTCAAAATGTTGATGATTTGCATATGGTCTTGGAGTAGGAGTTAGATTGGAGATTCAGACAACATTTACAGACAGATGATCATTCTTCTTGGTATGGGCCCTTGCCCCGTACACAACATTAACTTCCATTTTTGCAGCAAAAGGTTTCTTGATAGGATTGGAAGTGAAGGTATATGCCACAGAGATCTTCCCACTTTTGATGCCACTTTCAACTCTTTCGCCGGTTAAGATCAATTCGATGAAACCAAAAGAAGAGAAGTCAACCAATAGATTAAAGAAAGGACCAGATAAAGTGCCCATGAACATGTCGATGTTCTCTCTATCAGTCAATGGAGGCTGGACCCTACTAGCAAGGTCTCTCCACTTTTGTGCATATTCCTTAAATCCTTCATTCTTCCCCATGGTCATATCTTGCAATTGAACCCTCGTTGGCGCCAAGTCGGTGTTATACTGATACTGATGGTAGAAGGCAGTAGCTAAATCCTCCAAAGTTTTGATACGAGAACCATCTAACTGATAAAACCATTCAAGTTGCGTTCCAGACAAGCTCTCTTGAAAAAAGTGAACCCAGAGCTTCTTATCAGCAGTGTGCGGCTGTATCTTGCGCACATAAGATTTCAAATGGAGTTTTAGACAAGAAACCTCATCGTACATTGAAAAGATTGGTATTTTGAATTTTTGTGGGATGACTACCCCAGAGATCAAACCTAAATCATCAAAATCTAAACCGGTGACGGCTTGGATTTCAAAAGCTTTCAATCTGTCTTCTAACTGCTTATATTTGACATCAACGGGTGGATAGTGCTCGTTGTAATAATCATCATCGGATACTTGATCATTGATACAGTCAGCCTGAGTACTTTTGACCTCACCAATCTTGTTCTCGTCCTCTTCATATGAATCTCCTCCTACCGGGATTTGACGGACTGTCTCCTTGAATCTTCTACCCATGTTGAATAGAGCCTTCTTCTTTGACTTCTTATTAACGGCCAGCAAAGCCATCATATCTTGCTGCCCCTTGGCTAGGGCTAGTAGAGTCTCCTGAAACTGAGAATTATGGGTTTGGAGATCCTTCACAGTTTGCTCTAGATCCATCTTGCTGAAATAAACAGTAGAAATATAAGGAAAATTGTTATGCGAAAACCTGTCATGTTATGATGCATGGAATATGTACATGCAAATGATTTCAAGGATTAATGAAATTTAAATTTGTATAGACAAAAGAATGAACAAACGTTAATTTTTATTAAACAAAACAAGAAAGATTACATCATGCCTCTTGGGCTTACAAAATAGCTTTCTAAGATAAAAAGACCGAACACATCCTCTTTGGCGCGAGATAAGCATTCACACTTTTCTCTTCTCATAGCTGTTTCGTAAGCTCCAAGACCCTATTTTCACTAGCATAAAATTGAGCCTTGAAAGTATCTCGTTCTTCCTTCAGCTGGATCCATCCCTTTTGTAAGTCTTCGAGAGAGGTAGGCATGTTGGGATGGAGGATGGTGTAGGGAACATCTCCTTCGACCACATGCTCCACGATGACTGGTAAGATGGAGGGATAAGGCATCACAAGTTTCTGAGAATGAGCTCGTACCCATTTGAGGTAAGGCTCAAGGGGAATGGAATTATTGTTTCCTAGTGTCTTGCTATCCACCTTGTTCAACATCCTCCAAGCTCGGATAAATCTCTGGAGGTGACCTTGATCGTCGCTCTCGTAGTCAAATACCAAACCTTGAATAAGTATCTCATGTGGACCATCCCTTCGGGCATAACCAAACTGTCTTAAGGCCAAGCAAGGGTTGTAGGTGATACCTCCTCTAATACCAAGAAAAGGGACATTAGGTAATTCTCCATAACGGTCGATGATAGTAACATTCTCCAAAGAGCGGGAACACCAATGAATATCTGAATATCTGAGCATCATCAACCTATGGGACCATCTTGAACCTTGCTCATTCTTTAATATAGATTGGGGAAGATGCAAAATAAACCATCTTGCCAAGAGAGGAGTACAACATATAAGGATACCTCTTTTCCCCATAGTGCGAGTGTGAAAGGAATGTAAGATGTCCCCTAGAAAAGTAGGCACCAGGTTACGAGACATGAAGATTTTGACGGTGTTCACATCTATGAGTTGGTCAGGATTTGGAAACAAAAACATTCCATAGATGAGGAGAGCCACAATTTCCTCAAAGGCTTGCAAATCCAAAGAGTTCCAACAGTTTTGGGCTTTCTCAAACAAGAACTTTGCTAGGAAACCTTTGACACCACTCCTTGTTTCCCAATTAGTTGTGATATCAGATGGTTGCAAGTGTAGAGCTTGGGCAATCTCTTATGGATTTGGATCTATTTCCATACCGTTGAAAGGTAGTTGATTGAGAATGGGAATCCTCAAGAGTTGGGAGAATTCTTCCAAAGTTGGCACAAGTTAATAATTGAGAAATGTGAAGCAATGGTGTAAAGGATCAAAGAACTGAAAGAGCACCTTCATCATGTCTTCATCAGTGTTAGAGGTGACCAAGTTTAGTAGGCGACCATGTATTTCGGTAAATGGAGAATTCTCAGGAACCCTTGATGCTAACTCTTTGAGTTGAGGAGGGATCCTTACGAGATTGACTTGAATGGTTTTCCTGCGAATAGAATCCATGTCCTACAAAACAGAACAAAGATAAATCCCAAAACTCCTTGAAATGGTTAGTGAGTATGAGTATGATGTTATGATGTTTATGATGTTATTTACAAGTATCTATACACAAACAAAGCAAAAAAATCCTTAGTTTTAGGCTTGCATAGAGTCTCATAGGTAAGTACCCTCTTAAAGTTTAGTTGGCTCAAACCTATCCTAGCAATAGTAACCGGGTACTAAGGAGCTCAATATCACTGATTTGTTTTCTCGGGCATTGTTTCAGCGCAAGCCTCTTTAATGGCGACCGAAATATCCCAAAAAATCAAATCTCAATGAGTGTAGTATCGAGTTTCTACCAACTTCGGACTACACCAAAGCTGGTCATCTCACTACGTCCTAATGGGCAAGTTGGTCAAGTAAAGGTTCTAAAAGTTCATTAGTGCTTCATGACATCACTCAGCAGCCTCGTATTCTCTTTGACTACTTAAGGGTTACCGGTACCCACAAATATGTTGTACTAACGTAGCTATTGCTTATACCGTGTCGGTATACCCCGCACAGTTTCCACGACGTATTGCTACTTACCTATAAGGTATCCCAAATCCGGGTAGAGGATTCAAACTCAAACAAAGAACCATAATGTAAAGCACACAAGTCAAACAAAGAAAGCAATTAAATATGATCTATCCCTAAGGTAACTGTGATACGGTGGGAGAACTGACTTGGGATTTGCGTTTGTGTGCGCAAATGTTCGGTTTATCAAGAGTCACCACCGACTTTTTACTTTATCCTAAGGAAAGGTCAAAAAGCACAGGAAAGACCTTTGAGATGTTTTCATGGGTTCGGGGGGTAGATTATGAAAAGGGAAGGTGCTAGCACCCTTTCATCCATGGTTATCCATGGGCTCTTAGTTACTTGTTTTAGATCACTTGCCTTTGCTTTTCAATTATTTGAAATGGTGCTTTGTGTGTGTGGTTTTGAAAATGTTTTGAAAAAGATGCCTTATCTAGGCAACCTTTGTAACAATTCTTATTTGAATGTTTTACAAAGGTGTTTGTCTTTTTGAAAAGATAATTCAATGTTTTTGAAAGTTGTTTTGGAATTATGTTGTGAAGTGTGTTTGAAAAACGGCAAGGATGTTTTGCAAGTTTGATCAAGTAACTAAGAGCTATCTACCCTAATTTTACTCAAAGATCTTTCTCATGTTTTTAACCCTTTTAACAGTGTTGTTTCACCATTGTGTTTGATGAACAACCTTGTGTTAGGATGTTAACGGGACAGGCGCGGGTCATCGTATAGACCATGATAGCAATAGTGTCAAGTATCTTTGGCAATTTTTCCTTAAGGGACTTGATCATTTTGTTTAGGCAACTCCGATAGCATCATCGAGGGACTATGATCATTTTGATTATTTTTGTTTTGCCAAAATACTTGACATGCATAACATGGCCCATTTTTTTTGAAGGCAACAAGTGGATGAAACCCTAGGGGTGCAAGTGTGTATTGTGTATTATTTTCATGCTTTTGTCTTTGATTAGGATTATCTATTTTGTTGTTTTTATCTTGCCATACATCCCATATTTTACTAGCATTTGTACAAAGTAAATAAAATGCAGAAAGATAAAATCCTACGCTATTACAACCATATCGAAAGGCATAAAAAATATGAAGGAAAAAATAAGATGAAAGTAAGAAAAATGAGTGTCTTTCGATTGGGGGAAGCAGCCTTCGATTTGCATTCTGTTGGCCTCCTTCGATTGGGGTTGACAACAACAAAGTCACGTCTTTCGATTGGGCCTTGGCAGGGGTGAGGTCTTGTCCTTCGATTGGACAAAGGCAGCAGCAAGTTGTATCCTTCGACTGGGGCCTGGAAGTGAATGTATCGCGAAGCCTTCTGGTTCTGCCTTGTTGCCTTCTTCGACTGGAGTTTGAAAGCAATGAGGGAATGCCTTTCGACTGGACATGGTGGGACAGCATGTTGTGCCTTTCGACTGGACATGGTGGGACAGCATGTTATGCCTTTCGATTGGGACCAGTGGGACAGCATGTTGTGCCTTTCGACTGGGCCTGGAACCAGTATAAGATGCAATCTGCCTTTCTGCCTTTTTCGACTGGGGGTTGAAAGCAGTGAGGGAGTGGCTTTCGATTTTCCTTTGTCTCCTTTGACTGGGGGTTGGAGTCAGTGGAGTCATGCCCTTCGATTTTCCTTTTTCTCCTTCGACTGGGGGTTGGAGTCAGTGGTTCTATATTTTGTTTGAGGCATGGAAACAGAAAGGTTATGGATTTTGTCTGAGGTCTGGAAACAACAAGGTTCTGGCTTTTCCACAGGCTCCTTGCTGACTCCTTGTAAGCATATTAGGCCCTCAAATTGTGATTCGAAAGGCTTGTGCAGCTAGCCAATCGAAGGGTATAACAAACCTGTCTCAAGTTCTTAAAATGCAACATCCAAACATAACTACAGTCCAGGGGTTAGCACAAAAACAAAACAATGGGTCTCAAAGTCCAAAGTATAACTAATTAAGGTTGAGTTTTCAGCATATGGGCAGTTAGGATCGAATGTTAAAACATGGTCTAGATATATCTACATTTTTCTTTATTGGTATGTGTGCATGATGTTTAAATGAAAGAGTTCCAAGTTTAGAGATAACTTACCTCTAGAAATGCTTAGTCGAAAGAGCTGTAGGTGACCTTTTTTGATGGTGGAGGGAGCCTCACTGGGATCTTCCTGAAGTTAGTTCTGTTACTGTTTGGTTTGGGCAGTCACTGAATTGAAGAGAGTATATGATGGTGATACGTGAATCGAAGGTTGCTTCAGTCTAGGGGAAGTAAAATTGAAAGTTATACTACTGAGACTTTTTTATGAAAAATCTTAGAGTTTTGCAAGTTTGAGAATGTTGGAGAGTTTGAAAGTCTGGGAGAGTTTCAGAATATGGGAGAGTTTTAGAATATGGGAGGTATGGAATTTTTTCACACGGTTTGTTTTGATGTCTGGAACTTGTTTGCAAAGTTTGTTTTTGCTCGTGTTAACAGAAAAATGTCTCCCTTCTGTTTTGCAAATTTTTCTTTTATGAAGCCAAGATGTGTTAGTATTTTGAACAGGCCTGTACCAGCCATCTTGTATGCTGCACACAATCCTCTACCCCTCCCCCCCAATTTGTGGACTTGATTTGCTGCATGAGATATGGACCAATGCTCAAGGGATTCAGTTTTGACATAAAGCACATTTTGGCAAAAATGGAAATGTCACTTTTTCTACTTAGGGATTAATCGTGTATGTAATGACCCAATGGCTAAAATAAAACCTTAGTTCAATGGTTAAGCATTAAATTAAGGAGTGTAAGTTGGTTTTGAGGCCTGGAAGCTAGAACCAAACATGCTGATTTGAAAATGCAAGTTTGTATAAACATGCCTTGGTCATGAACAAAAGTGAGTTTTTTGCCAACTTTGAGAATTTGATTCTCTCTAACCACAAGGGTGTTTGAGGAGTTCTTGGACAATTTGGAAAGCTTGGAACATGTACTACAATCCATATTTGTAATGCAACTTGAAACTCCAAGTGGAACCATGTGAAAAGTGGCCAAGAAGATGGGTCAAAATCTTGCCTAGATTAGGATAAATTTTGCCTAAGTTAAAAGTTTTAAGTACCCTTGTTCCAAAAATAATAACTTGAGATACAAGCTTCTTATGAGGAAACTTTGTGAATCAAAGTTGTAGACTTTGTGATGGACTACAACTTTCATGTTGCAAGTTTTGTTTGAATCCATTTGCATCTTGGTGAAACAATGGGACAAAGTTGGGGAAAAATAAGAAAATTTCATAACTTAGAAAAATTCTAAGTTATGAAATTTTTTCATTTTAAACCCTAATTTGCATTTTTAGGTTTCTTGATGAACAAGTTTCATAATTTGACATGTCTTGATGAAAAATGACCCTTGGCACTTGATTTTGACTAAAAAGTCAAAGTTTGACTTTTCAATATATAGTCAAATTTTGATCAGTTGACTGAAAAATTCATCTGTCAATCCTATGCATTTGAGGTTTTTTTTGAACTTTGAAAGTCCTTGTGAGAAAGGCTTTGAAGAAAGAGAGGGAAAATTTTGGGGTACAACAGCTGCCCCTGTTCAAACTTCTTACACCTGAAGAGTTAGATTGGTAATTCTACCATTCGTGACTTGAAGGTGGAAGATGATTGAACACTAGAGTGCCCAAAAATTTGCACTCGCACGGTGTAGTATCAGCATTGTGATGTCGGGAATGGGCTTACAGATGCCATTTGGAGAGATGATGGATAGTTGTTGGAGATGGGCTTAAAGATGCCATCCCGAAATGATTGCTGGACTGCAATGTTGTAGGTCAGAAGAATGAGCATCAAAATGGTATCCATGTTTGGAATGCATTTGAACTGTATCTGGAGACTGAGTCTATATGAGCCAAAGAATGGTGTCCGTGTCTGGAGCGTATCTGAAATGTATTTGAATGAGTGACAGAATGACATCCGAATCTGGATCGTATCTGGACTGTATTTTGAATGAGTGACAGAATGACATCCGAATCTGGATCGTATCTGGACTATATTTTGAAATGAGTGACAGAATGACATCCGAATCTGGATCGTATCTGGACTGTATTTTGAAATGAGTGACAGAATGACATCCGAATCTGGATCGTATCTGGACTGTATTTTGAATGAGTGATAGAATGACATCCGAATCTGGATCGTATCTGGATTGTATTTTGAATGAGTGACAGAATGACATTCGAATCTGGATCGTATCTGGACTGTATTTTGAATGAGTGACATAATGACATCCGAATCTGGATCGTATCTGGACTATATTTTGAAATGAGTGACAGAATGACATCCGAATCTGGATCGTATATGGACTGTATTTTGAAATGAGTGACAGAATGACATCCGAATCTGGATCATATCTGGACTGTATTTTGAATGAGTGACAGAATGACATCCGAATCTAGATCGTATATGGACTGTATTTTGAATGAGTGACAGAATGACATCTGAATTTAGATCGTATCTGGACTGTATTTTGAATGAGTGACAGAATGACATCCGAATCTGGATCGTATCTGGACTGTATTTTGAAATGAGTGACAGAATGACATCCGAATCTGGATCGTATCTGGACTGTATTTTGAAATGAGTGATAGAATGACATCCGAATCTGGATCGTATCTGGACTGTATTTTGAAATGAGTGACAGAATGACATCCGAATCTGGATCGTATCTGGACTGTATTTTGAAATTAGTGACAGAATGACATCCGAATCTGGATCGTATCTGGACTGTATTTTGAATGGATCTGGAATAAGTATCAGAATGTCAGCCATATCTGGATCGCATTTGAATTGTCTCTAGAAGGAATCTGGAATAAGTATCAGAATGCCAGCCATATCTGGATCGCATCTGAACTGTCTCTAGAAGGAATATGGAATAAGTATCAGAATGTCAGCCATATCTGGATCGCATCTGAACTGTCTCTAGAAGGAATCTGGAATAAGTATCAGAATGTCAGCCATATCTGGATCGCATCTGAACTGTCTCTAGAAGGGATCTGGAATAAGTATCAGAATGTCAGCCATATCTGGATCGCATCTGAACTGTCTCTAGAAGGAATCTGGAATAAGTATCAGAATGTCAGCCATATCTGGATCGCATCTGAACTGTCTCTAGAAGGAAATCTGGAATAAGTATCAGAATGTCAGCCATATCTGGATCGCATCTGAACTGTCTCTAGAAGGAATCTGGAATAAGTATCAGAATGTCAGTCATATCTGGATCGCATCTGAACTCTCTCTAGAAGGGATCTCAGAAGATGATGATCTTTGCCTGTTATTGATCTTTCCTGAAAAGGTAAAGAGTTAGTTGTATGCAATGTCATGATGTATGCATTGTGTAATGATGTTCTCAAAATAAAATGATATTTGTGTCATATGTATTTTGTATGCATATGTTATTAATGTTGTTGAAGTGTAATTTTGTCTTGGACTTTGCTCAAAATGTTTCCACCGGGGATCCCTGCTTTGTTGTTTAAGGAGAACTCCGTTGGGGGATATTGAAAACTCTGTGGGGAGTATGTTTATTTCTGCTTGGGAAAAGAGGTTTAGGAGTCTTAGTCGTCCGTTGCTCTACTGGGGAGTCGAAGTTGAACTGATATCTGGTCGGGTCCAGGTTTCGCAGTAACTTGTTGGGGATTGTAGAGTAGTCTACTGGGGAAGAGGAGTTGCGGTCCTTTAATTTGTAGTAGTCGGAGAGGCAAACTCAAGCTGGGGAATCCTGGTGTTGTTGGGGAAATAAACCCTGTCATCAGTCCGTTAGAGAGGTGACATCTTTGTTGGGGGAAGTCCTCGAGGATTCTTGAGGTTGATTCAGCTGGGAAAAGGGGGTCAGAGATTATACTCTTGCTGGGGAATCATCCTATGAGAAGGACTTTGGGGAGACTTGTCATTTCCCCTAGTAGCAAATGTTTGTGGCATTGCCAAAAAGTTTGATTGTATGTAACCCTTTGTCGGGGTTGACGTTCAATGCCCCAAGTGACGGAGATGGAGGCCTTCCCCTGGTTACTCTGCACTTCTTTGAGAGATTTCCTGGAATCTTGACTGGACTGCCCCAGGTGTGTTGGATAGTGACATGTCATTCCCCCTTGTTGATAAGAGATTTGTCAATGGAAGTGTCATCCTTTTTGAAGTGATTTTGTTCACTGAGAGAGCTTCCGTTCATCGGATATTCATTGTGTGAATTTCTCCACTGTCAAACAAATAGCCAAATGCAAACAGTGATATTCAAGTAATGCAAAGTTTATGCTTGTCTCGAAGTTTTGAAAAATGTGTTTTTTAGCAGAAAACTTTTTATAAGACGAATTCAACACAAGATTTAAGGCAAAGCCTTACAGGAGTCAGGATACCTTTTGTAACAGTATGCTTTCGAACTAACCCATGCTTCAGTTAGGACTTTTGAAGGGTTGTAACGTGGCTTGGTTCACGGTTTAAGAAACAAAGGATAAAGGCTCAAAGTATATTTGTACCCACCCGCTCTTCGTGATGTTCTTCAATCCTAAACTCAGTTAATTGTGCGTCAAACTCTATTCGAATTTGGAACGACATTTTGGTGATGGTTCACACAAGTTAAGTTTGTCGGAAGGCAGTCATCTTTGCAACATTTTTCATGTTGTTAAGGATTTGTAGCGACCTCGTTCTTTTGATTTGTTATCCCTAACTTTTTCCTAACTGTTCCTGTTTTCGATATTACAGTCAGCGGGATGCCCCAGCTTTCTTAAGCCTCCTTTATAGGTTTTGGCTCAGTGGGCTTTTCTCTTTTGAGAGATTGACTGCCTATGAGATAAGGAACCACCATTGTCTTTTGATTCCAGAGGAATGCTTTTGATGTCTTTCGTTGTATTATGAACTGAGAGTTTTGCGACTTTAATGCGCATCTTTTGAATTAACCGAGTGACTACCCTGCCCCAGGTTTTGATTAAAGGTTTTAATTTGTGTTAAAATAGAAAACTTCTACTTCTTTGGCTCGAAGGGGTTGACTAGGGATTATCTTCCTTATAACTCCGGTGTTTAGGATTTGAAAGAAATGCCTGTACATCGTCAGCAAGGTCTGTTCAAAAGCATATTGTATGAGATTATGGCATTGTTTTGTCATCCTCCCTCTAAAGGCTTGTAACTTTTAGCAAGAGTTGAATGTCATAAAGTGAGTAAAAAAAACATAGTTTAAATGTAATGAAAATGAGTGGATCAAATCAAGACAAACATATGCAATGCATTAATGAAATAGAGTTTGACATTAATAGATAAATGTTTGAATAACAAAGAGATTACAACTTGAAATTTCAAATGAACAAAAGCTTTTAATGATTCGTCATAGGAGCAGTGATTATGTTTGGAGTCTCCGGAGGGTCAAACTCGACCTCCTTGGCATCAATCATGTCTTGGACCTTGTTCTTCAGAGCCCAACAGTTGTTTGTGTCATGTCCCGGACTGTCAGAGTGGTATGCACACCTTTCATTAGGATGATAGGTAGGAGCGGAAGTATTTGGGTTCCAGAGAGGAGCCTTTAATGTAATCAGTTATGCCTTCAACATGCGTTGTAGTGCTTGAGTTAGTGACATGTTGATCTTAGTGAAATGTCTTCTAGGCGCGACCTCCTTACGCTGATGCCCCTGTCTTTGTTGAGCAGGCGTAGGATTAGAGATCAAGATTTCTCCTACGTGTTGGTCATGACGACTCTTTTGACCATACACAGCATTGGACTCTTTCTTCCCATTGTAGGGCTTTTTCTGAGCATCAGAAGGTGTAGCTTCTTGAATCTTCCCACTTTTGATGCTAGCTTCGACCCTTTCGTCGGTCAGTATTAGCTCGGTGAACCCGGCTGAAGAGCTTCTGATCAAGTGTTTGAAGAAAGGCCCTGTCAATGTTCCCATGAAGATGTCAATCAGCTCCCTGTCAGTTAAAGGGGGTTGCACCCTACCAGCCAGATCTCTCCACCTTTGGGCGTATCCTTTGAAGCTCTCGTTGGAACCCATGGTCATGTTCTGCAATTGCACACGAGTTGGTGCAAGATCAGCATTGTACTGATATTGTTTGTAAAAAGCAGCAGCTAGATCCTCCCAGGTGTGGATGCGGGAACTCTCCAATTGATAAAACCATTCGAGTTGAGTCCCTACCAGGCTTTCTTGGAAGAAATGGATCCAAAGCTTTGGATCAGTTGTGTACGATTGAATCTTGCGGACATAAGACTTTAGGTGCATCTTAGGGCAAGAGACTCCATCGTATAGGGCAAAGGTAGGGACTTTGAACTTTGGAGGGATGACTAGTCCAGAAACTAAACCCATGTCTCCTAAATCCAAGCTAGGTATTTGTTGAATCTCCATAGCACTGAGGCGATCCTCCAACTGTTTATACTTATCATCAGTGGAAGGATATTGTTCCTCGGAGTAGTCAGCTTCAACTTCATCAATCTCCAAATTGTGGTCTTCTTCAAGATTATCCCCTATGTTGGATGGAGTTGAAAGATCTAGGGTTTTAGGTCTTCTTCCCAAGTTCAGGATGCCCGCTGCCTTCTTGGACTTCTTCTTCTTGTCTTTGAGAAGGAGAGCTTTCAGATCCTCTTGCCCTTTACCCATAGCCAGACACATTTGTTGGAATTGAGCATTTTGAGCTTGGAGATCTTTCACCGTTTGTTTCATATCCATCTTACTGAAATAAACAGTAGGAAGATAAGGAGACCTGTATGGGAGAAACATGTCATGATATGATGCATGATATGTGGATGCATGTTTTCAAGGATCTCGCGGGGTAAACACAAGAAAATGTTAGAGGTTGAACCTCGATCAACATCTTTGATTGGAGACCTTTGTATCGGTGGATGTCTTTCCACGAGAATCAAGCCAACATGTCAAGTGGGTCATAGCTCCTGATTCAAGTTGTTGCACTTGATCTTTGACGGCGTTTGTTTATAGGGGAACCCTCTTGCTCTTTGGTAGACTTCTGGTTCAACGTGCCCCTGTATCAAAAGACCCTCGAGATCCTTGAAATGGTTATTGAAAAAATGCTATGGTATGATGTTATGATGTTATGTACATGTATGCAAAAGTAAGCAAGTGTATATACAGGTAGTCATATTCACACAGAACAAAAATAAGCCCTTAGGTTTAGGCTTGCACGGGGTTTTTAGGTAAGTACCCTCTTGAAATTAGTTGGCTCAAACCTGTCCTAAAATATAAACCGGGTTCTAAGGAGCTCAATATCACTGGATTATTTTTTGTGTTCATTGTTTTGGTTTAGCCACTTACTGGCGACCAAAATATTCCAAGAAAACAATCCTCAATGAGTGTAGTATCGAGTATCTACCAACTTCGGACTGCACCAAAGTTGGTCATCTCACTACCCCTAAAAAGGCCAAGATGGTCAAGTAAGGTTCTAGTTCATTAGTGCTTAGTGACATCACTCAGCGGCCCCGTATTATCTTTGATTGACTCAAAGGCTACCGGTACTCACAAATATGTCGCACTAATATAGCTATTGCTTCAACCGTGTCGGTATACCCCGCACAGTTTCCACAACGTATTGCTATTTACCTATGAATGTTTTCCTAAATTCGGGAAGAGGATTTCAATCCCAAACAAGAGAACCAAAATGTAAAGCAATCAAAGCAAACAATATAAGCATTTAAAGGTGATCTAAAACCCTAAGGTAACCCCACTTTTAAAAATTTCCCCAGCAGAGTCGCCAGTTCTGTGATACGGTGGGAGAACTGACTTGGGATTTGTGTTTGTGTGCGCAAATGTTCGGTTTAGCAAGAGTCGCCACCGACTTTTTACTTTATCCTAAGGAAAGGTCAAAAAGCACAGGAAAGACATTTGAGATGTTTCCGTGGGTTCGGGGGGGTAGATTATGAAAAGGGAAGGTGCTAGCACCCTTTTCATCCATGGTTATCCATGAGCTCTTAGTTACTTGTTTTAGATCACTTGCCTTTGCTTTTCAATTATTTGAAATGGTGCTTTGTGTGTGTGGTTTTGAAAATGTTTTGAAAAAGATGCCTTGTCTAAGCAACCTTTGTAACAATTCTTATTTGAATGTTTTACAAAGGTGTTTGTCTTTTTGAAAAGATAATTCAATGTTTTTTAAAGTTGTTTTGGAATTGTGTTGTGAAGTGTGTTTGAAAAACGGCAAGGATGTTTTGCAAGTTTGATCAAGTAACTAAGAGGTATCTACCCTAATTTTACTCAAAGATCTTTCTCATGTTTTTAACCCTTTTAACAATGTTGTTTCACCATTGTGTTTGATGAACAACCTTGTGTTAGGATGTTAACGGGACAGGCGCGGGTCATCGTATAGACCATGATAGAAATAGTGTCAAGTATCTTTGGCAATTTTTCCTTAAGGGACTTGATCATTTTGTTTAGGCAACTCCGATAGCATCATCGAGGGACTATGATCATTTTGATTGTTTTTGTTTTGCCAAAATACTTGACATGCATAACATGGCCCATTTTTTTTGAAGGCAACAAGTGGATGAAACCCTAGGGGTGCAAGTGTGTATTGTGTATTATTTTCATGCTTTTGTCTTTGATTAGGATTATCTATTTTGTTGTTTTTATCTTGCCATACATCCCCTATTTTACTAGCATTTGTACAAAGTAAATGAAATGCAGAAAGATAAAATCCTACACTATTACAACCATATCGAAAGGCATAAAAAATATGAAGGAAAAAATAAGATGAAAGTAAGAAAATGAGTGTCTTTCTATTGGGGGAAGCAGCCTTCGATTTGCATTTTGTTGGCCTCGTTCGATTGGGGTTGACAACAACAAAGTCACGTCTTTCGATTGGGCCTTGGCAGGGGCGAGGTCCTGTCCTTCGATTGGGTAAAGGCAGCAGCAAGTTGTATCCTTCGACTGGGGCCTGGAAGTCAGTGTATGGCGAAGCCTTCTGGTTCTGCCTTGTTGCCTTCTTCGACTGGAGGTTGAAAGCAGTGAAGGAATGCCTTTCGACTGGACATGGTGGGACAGCATGTTGTGCCTTTCGATTGGGACCAGTGGGACATCATGTTGTGTCTTTCGACTGGACATGGTGGGACAGCATGTTGTGCCTTTTGATTGGGACCAGTGGGACAGCATGTTGTGCCTTTCGACTGGGCCTGGAACCAGTATAAGATGCAATCTGCCTTTCTTCCTTTTTCGACTGAGGGTTGAAAGCAGTGAGGGAGTGGCTTTCGATTTTCCTTTGTCTCCTTCGACTGGGGGTTGGAGTCAGTGGAGTCATGCCCTTCGATTTTCCTTTGTCTCCTTCGACTGGGGGTTGGAGTCAGTGGTTCTATCTTTTGTTTGAGGCATGGAAACGGAAAGGTTATGGATTTCGTCTGAGGTCTGGAAACAACAAGGTTCTGGCTTTTCCATAGGCTCCTTGATGACTCCTTGTAAGCATATTAGGCCCTCAAATTGTGATTCGAAAGGCTTGTGCAGCTAGCCAATCGAAGGGTATAACAAACCTGTCTCAAGTTCTTAAAATGCAACATCCAAACATAACTACAGTCCAGGGGTTAGCATAAAAACAAAACAATGGGTCTCAAAGTCCAAAGTATAACTAAATAAGGTTGAGTTTTCAGCATATGGGCAGTTAGGATCGAATGTTAAAAGATGGTCTAGAAATATCTACATTTTTCTTTATTGGTATGTGCACATGATGTTTAAATGAAAGAGTTCCAAGTTTAGAGAGAACTTACCTCTAGAAATGCTTAGTCAAAAGAGCTGTATGTGACCTTTTTTGATGGTGGAGGGAGCCTCGCTGGGATCTTCCTGAAGTTAGTTTTGTTACTGTTTGGTTTGGGCAGTCACTGAATCGAAGAGAGTATATGATGGTGATACGTGAATCGAAGGTTGCTTCAGTCTAGGGGAAGTAAAATCGAAAGTTATACTACTAAGACTTTTTTATGAAAAATCTTAGAGTTTTGCAGGTTTGAGAACGTTGGAGAGTTTGAAAATCTGGGAGAGTTTCAGAATATGGGAGGTATGGAATTTTTTCACACGGTTTGTTTTGATGTCTGGAACTTGTTTGCAAAGTTTGTTTTTGCTCGTGTTAACAGAAAAATGTCTCCCTTCTGTTTTGCAAATTTTTCTTTTATGAAGCCAAGATGTGTCAGTATTTTAAACAGGCCTGTACCAGCCATCTTGTATGCTGCACACAATCCTATACCCCCCCCCCATTTGTGGACTTGATTTGCTGCATGAGATATGGACCAATGCTCAAGGGATTCAGTTTTGACATAAAGCACATTTTGGCAAAAATGGAAATGTCACTTTTTCTACTTAGGGATTAATCTTGTACGTAATGACCCAATGGCTAAAATAAAACCTTAGTTCAATGGTTAAGCATTAAATTAAGGAGTGTAAGTTGGTTTTGAGGCCTGCAAGCTAGCACCAAACATGTTGATTTGAAAATGCAAGTTTGTATGAACATGCCTTGGTCATGAACAAAAGTGAGTTTTTTGCCAACTTTGAGAATTCGATTCTCTCTAACCACAAGGGTGTTTAAGGAGTTCTTGGACAATTTGGAAAGCTTGGTACATGTAATACAATCCATATTTTTAATGCAACTTGAAACTCCAAGTGGAACCATGTGAAAAGTGGCCAAGAAGATGGGTCAAAATCCTGCCTAGATTAGGATAAATTTTGCCTAAGTTAAAAGTTTTAAGTACCCTTGTTCCAAAAATCATAACTTGAGATACAAGCTTCTTCTGAGGAAACTTTGTGAATCAAAGTTGTATACTTTGTGATGGACTACAACTTTCATGTTGCAAGTTTTGTTTGAATCCATTTTCATCTTGGTGAAAAAATGGGACAAAGTTGGGAAAAAATAAGAAAATTTCATAACTTAGAAAAATTCTAAGTTATGAAATTTTTTCATTTTAAACCCTAATTTGCATTTTTAGGTTTCTTGATGAACAAGTTTCATAATTTGACATGTCTTGATGAAAAATGACCCTTGGCACTTGATTTTGACTAAAAAGTCAAAGTTTGACTTTTCAGTATACAGTCAAATTTTGATCAGTTGACTGAAAAATTCATCTGTCAATCCTATGCATTTGAGCGTTTTTTTGAACTTTGAAAATCCTTGTGAGAAAGGCTTTGAAGAAAGAGAGGGCAAATTTTGGGGTACAACAGTAACCCCACTTTTAGAATTTTCCCCAGCAGAGTCGCCAGTTCTGTGATACGGTGGGAGAACTGACTTGGGTGTTTTGTGTTTTATCGCAAATGTTGCGGTTAGCAAAAGTTGCCACCGACTTTTCTTTTATCCAAAAGGAAAGGTGAAAATCATAGGAAAGACCTTTGAGATTGTTTCTTGAATTCGGGGGTAGATTATGAAAAGGGAAGGTATTGGCACCCTTTTCATCCATGGTTTTCCATGGGCTCTTAGTTACTTGCTAGATCACTTGCTTTTTGTTTGAAAGTGTGCTTTGTGTGGTTTTTTGAAAGTATTTTGAAAAGGCGCCTTCATTTAGGCAAACTTTGTAATGATTCTTGTTCGTAAGAATGTATACAAAGTGTTGATCTTTTGAAAATGTTTCAAGTTTTAAAGGTGTTTTGAAAGTGTTGGTGTTTGTTTTTGAAAATAGCAAGGATGTTTTGTTTTGAAAATGAGCAAGTAACTAGGAACATTCTACCTACTCAAAAGTCTTTCATGTTTATTTCCTCTTTTCTTTGATATTGTTATCTTACCATTGATTTGGTAAGTAACCCTATTTTTGGATGTAAACAGAACGGGCATGGGTCATCGTATAACCATGATTAGCAATGTTGCAAGGTATCTTAGCATTTTTCTTTAGGGACTAAGATCATTTTGAAAAGGCAACTTTTGATAGCGTCATCGAGGGACTATGATCTTGTATTTTTGCTTGTTTTTGCTAAGATACCTCACATGCATAATATGGCCATTTTTATAAGGCAACCAAGTGGATTTTACCCTAGGGGTGCTTGTGTGCAAGTGTATTGATTTTCATGCTTTGTTTTGTCTTTGATTAGGGTTTGCTACTTGTTGATTTTATCTTCTCATACATGTAATTGCAAGCTTCTCAAGTCATATTTAAAGCATGTGTTTTGATGAAGACAACATGGACATCAACATTCAAAGGATGTGCAAAAAGCTTATCAACATCATATAAAAGTCTTGAAGATTATTGAAGAATTATTGAAGAATCATCAAATGTCAAATGGTATAAATAATTCTTAATCTTGAATATAGATGTTCACAAAAAAAAATATGCATTCATAATCATATACATATCCAACATGTTTTCACTTAAGAAAACCTTTGTTTAAAATCTTTTTCAAAAAGAATTTTTGAAA
The DNA here is from genome assembly GCA_948472305.1 of Vicia faba. Taxonomy (NCBI): domain Eukaryota; kingdom Viridiplantae; phylum Streptophyta; class Magnoliopsida; order Fabales; family Fabaceae; genus Vicia; species Vicia faba. Next base: position 1,261,740,582 of record OX451740.1, read on the forward strand.
ATTAACTTTCAGGAACTGGTTCCTCCCTAATAGGGAACCGGGTTCCAAAACTTGTTCAAAAACATGTCCCTGGAATTTGTACCAGGAACCGGGTTGTACCAATAGGGGAACCGGTTCCTGCGTGATATTTTTGAAATCTGACTTATAACGTTCACTAAGAACCTGGTTCTGTCAGTGTTGGAACCGGTTCTTAGCGAACCAGTGCAGCTTTTCTTTTGGTTTTTAAACATTTTTCAAGTGGTATCTTTTCATGAATGTATTGCAACTTTTCATATGAATTGGCATGAATGAAGAGGTTCTTATGACTTTATAAAATGGTGCATATTTTATTATTTCAAAAAATGAATGAAATGCTTCAATTTTCAAATTAACAAAAAACCTTCTTCAATAAATAATTTTCTCATTCATTCAAATTTGAATTCATACTTTCATGTGTTCATAATTTTGTGAAACTTGCCATATACACTTTCATTAAATCATTACAAGTTTCATACATACATTGTGAACATTTATATACATTGTTTGAGAATTGTTTTTATCTTGAAGAAGAAGATCAATTGAAGATTGATAGTGCTATCCATCTACTTCAAATAAATCATTGTATTACTTAAATAAATTATTCCCTTACTATCCAGGACTGTTGGAAGTAAGTGTTGTGATTTGAAGAGGATTGTTCTTCATTCACATTAGTGTTTGTTTAGTCTTAAAGGTGTTAAGAACCTTTGATCACCCTATAGGTTAGATAGTAAGCATAGGTTGTACAATCATTCTAACTATAGTGAAATCTCTTTCGTGTTGGAAAGGGGACTGGAGTACTCTCGGATTGTGAGGGGAACCAGGATATATCACCGTGTTCTTTACTTTTCCGCATTTATCGCTTTCATCACCATAATCAGGAAAAGATAAAGATATAATCAAAACCTTCAAACACTTAACCAAAAATTACTACCAAGCATTCTCATAAAACCGAATAAATTTTTATAAGACCTAATTCACCCCCCCCCCCTTAGGCACTCTGAGACTTACAATTGGCATCAGAGCAAGTTATAGGTAACTTGTTCCTAAAGATCCAGAATGGCTTCCGCAAATCATCAACCAGTTTTCAGAGATGGTGGTAGTAACAACAAGCCTCCTCTATTCTGTGGTGAATATTTTGACTTCTGGAAAATACGCATGAAGGCGCATTTAGAAGCACAAGGAGAGGAAGTATGGGATGCTGTTGAAAATGGTCCATTTATCCCGATATCAGTAATCAATGGCATTGGTTCTGCAAAGCCCAAAACTGCATGGGACGACGATGATAAAAAGAAAGTTCTCTATGACAAAAAGGCAATAAACCTTCTTCAAGGTGCACTCAGTATGGACGAATTTTTCCGTGTCTCGAACTGCAAAACAGCAAAAGAAATATGGGATACCCTGGTTCAAACTCATGAAGGAACGGCTGAAGTAAAAAGATCAAGGCTAAATACCTTGAGTCAAGAATATGAACTATTTCGAATGCAGCCCGGAGAATCCATTCTTGACTTACAAAAGAGATTTGTGCATTTGACAAATCACTTAAATGCTCTTGGTAAAACCTTGACAAATGATGAATTCAACTTGAAAATCCTTAGATCATTGACTAGGGAATGGAAACCAAAGGTAACGGCAATCTCGGAAAAGAAGAGTCTCTCCGCAATGACTTCCGCTACATTATTTGGCAAACTTCAAGAATACGAAACGGAACTCGGTAGTCTTGAAAAACATGAAAATTTAGAGAAGAAATCCAAAGGCATTGCTTTGAAAGTTGATTCAAAAGAAAGTCAAGATAAAGATGCATTGGAGGAAGATGAAAACTTCTTGCTTCTTGTAAAAAGGTTATGAAAATATTTTGTTCATAAAAATAATCTTCATAATGCTAACTTTGTCAAAAGGAAGAAATTTTATAATCATAAAGATAAAGAAGCCTCCACATCAACACAAGATGTCACATGTTATGAATGTGGAAAGCAAGGTCACATAAAGCTGGATTGTCCAAAACTCTCCAAGAAAAATGGATTCAAAGGCAAAAAGGAGTTCGAGAACAAAAAGGCTTATGTTGCATGGGAAGATAATGAGATAAGTTCTTCATCCGATTCGGAAAGCGACGAATGTGCAAATCTAGCATTAATGGCTTCACATCACTCCGACGATGAAGAAGAGGTTAGTAATGAATTTAATCTTTTTGATGATGATGTTCAAGATGCTATTGATGAACTCTTGAAAGAATTCAAAAGTTTATACAAAAAGGTGTCAAATCAAGAAAAAGAACTTCTAATTTGTTTAGAAAAAATTGACACCATGACTAAAGATTTTGATCTTCAAAAACAGAATTTTATTAAAGAAAAAGAAAACTTTGCATGCTCCAAGTGTGAATCAAATGTATTTCAAATTGTTCAATTGAAAAGAGTCATTGAACGATATGAAAAAGGACAAATAGGATTGGAAGGATTACTAAGCCAACAACGTTATCCAAATGATAAAAGGGGTCTTGGTTATGTGAATTCTAAGAAACCAAGTAACAATCCCACTGTTTTTGTAAAGGCTAGTAATAGTTCCAATCCCAAGAAAGTAGAAAAGAAGCAAGTTGTTCATAATCATCAAAAGAAAAAGGCTAATGTGTCGAAAAAGAAAACATTTCCTAAGAAGAAATCTTATCCTTCTAGATATAGAAGCAACTTTGAACCTACTTGTTTTTATTGTGGTATTAAAGGCCATACACCTAATGCTTGCTATGTTAGAAACTTTAGTATAGCAAGTGGGCATTATGTGTGGGTGAAAAAGGGAACTAACTATGAAGGACCCAAGGCAACTTGGGTACCTAACAAAGAATAATTTGTTTGTGTAGGTATGCTTGAAATCCACATCAAATGTTTGGTATCTTGATAGTGGATGTTCAAAGCATATGACAGGAGATGTACACCAATTTTCATATCTAGTACATAAAGCCAAAGGGTATGTCACCTATGGAGACAACACCAAAGGAAAGATTCTTGGCGTTGGAATAGTTGGCACACCTCCATCCATTCAAATTGAGGATGTTCTCTATGTTGAAGGATTAAAGCACAACCTTCTTAGCATAAGTCAACTTTGTGATAGAGGGTTCAAGATCAAATTCAACAAAGAAGAATGTCTTATTATGGATGAGGCAACCAATGAGGTAAAACTCAAAGGTATAAGAACTAACAATATTTTTATGATTACTTTAGATGATTTGTCTCTGAAGGTACAATGTCTTATGGTAAACAACAATGACGCTTGGTTATGGCACAAGAGGATTGCTCACATTCACATGGAGCACTTGAACAAATTGGTTAAGCATGACTTAGTTATTGGTCTACCAAAGATGAAGTTCATCAAAGACAAATTATGTAGCGCTTGCCAAAAGGGAAAACAGACCAAAACAACTTTCAAATCTAAGAATGTGGTGTCTACTACAAGGCCACTACAATTGTTACACATGGATCTCTTTGGTCCATCAAGAACAAAAAGCTTCGGAGGTAATGTATACGCTTTGGTTATTATTGATGATTTTTCTAGATATTCTTAGACTTTGTTTCTTGTGCAGAAAAGTGATGCTTTTAAAGCTTCTAAGAAGTATGCTAAGCAAATCCAAAATGAAAAATCCCTAAAGATTGTATCCATGAGAAGTGATCATGGTGGAGAATTCCAAAATGCACAATTTGAAGAATTCTGTGAAGAACATGGTATCTCTCATAATTTTTCAACACCTAGAACTCCACAAAAAAATGGAGTAGTTGAAAGAAAGAATAGGTTTCTAGTGGAACTTGCAAGAACAATGCTTAGTGATGCAAATCTTCCTAAATATTTTTGGGCGGATGCGGTTAGTACGGCATATTATGTTGGAAATCGAGTTATCATTAGACCTATAATAAAGAAGACTCCATATGAACTCTTCAAATGAAGAAAGCCAAATATTGCTCACTTTCATATCTTTGGATGCAAATGTTTTGTTCTTAACAATGACAAAGACAATCTCGGTAAGTTTGATGAGAAATCCGACGAAGTGTTTGTCTTTGTGCTCGCTTTCAAGCAAATCCAAAGGAATCACACCTCATGGCAGTTAAAAGGATCATGAAGTATCTAAAAGGATCAACCAATGTCGGCTTATGGTATCCTAAAGGTAGTATTTGCACTTTAATTGGTTATTCTGACGCGGATTATGCAGGTTGTAAAACTGATCATAAAAGCACAAGTGGTACTTGTCACATTATTGGAAATGCATTAGTATCATGGGCTTGTAAAAAGCAAGCATGTGTTGCTCTTAGCACGGCCGAAGCAGAATACATAGCAGCAGGTAGTTGTTGTGCACAAATTCTTTGGCTCAAGCAACAACTCCGTGATTATGGACTTGATCTCGGATGTATTCCTCTTCGATGCGACAATACAAGTGCTTTCAATATTACAAAGAATCTGGTCATGCATTCAAGAACCAAACATATAGATATTCGACATCATTTTCTCCATGATCATGTACTTAAAGGAGATGTCGAAGTCACTTTTGTGGATACTCATAACCAACTCGCAGATATCTTCACAAAACCGCTTGCTCGAGAACCATTCTTCAAAATCCGAAGAGAACTTGGTATTTTGGATGAAGGTGATATCTAAATGTTTCTCATAAGATGCACGTCTTAATTTTTTTAAAATAAAATTGTTTCACTCTTTTTCCCCATCCTTTTTGATGTTAACAAAGGGGGAGAAGAATATGCATATGTGTTGTTTTGTTTCAAAGAAATTGCAGGCCCAAATAAATATCAAACTCACTCCAAAATTCAAAGAATCATGGACTTAGGGGGAGCATACAATTTAGGGGGAGCCTTGCATTTGCTCAACATGTTTACTACACAAAACAACATAAAACATTTCAAGAATTGTTTTCAAGACTTGGTTGTCATCATCAAAAAGGGGGAGAATGTAATTGCAAGTTTCTCAAGTCATATTTAAAGCATGTGTTTTGATGAAGACAACATGGACATCAACATTCAAAGGATGTGCAAAAAGCTTATCAACATCATATAAAAGTCTTGAAGATTATTGAAGAATTATTGAAGAATCATCAAATGTCAAATGGTATAAATAATTCTTAATCTTGAATATAGATGTTCACACAAAAAAATGCATTCATAATCATATACATATCCAACATGTTTTCACTTAAGAAAACCTTTGTTTAAAATCTTTTTCAAAAAGAATTTTTGAAAATTAACTTTCAGGAACCGGTTCCTCCCTAACAGGGAACCGGGTTCCAAAACTTGTTCAAAAACATGTCCCTGGAATTTGTACCAGGAACCGGGTTGTACCAATAGGGGAACCGGTTCCTGCGTGATATTTTTGAAATCTGACTTATAACGTTCACTAAGAACCGGGTTCTGTCAGTGTCGGAACCGGTTCCTAGCGAACCAGTGCAGCTTTTATTTTGGTTTTTAAACATTTTTCAAGTGGTATCTTTTCATGAATGCATTGCAACTTTTCATATGAATTGGCATGAATGAAGAGGTTCTTATGACTTTATAAAATGCTGCATATTTTATTATTTCAAAAAATGAATGAAATGCTTCAATTTTCAAATTAACAAAAAACCTTCTTCAATAAACAATTTTCTCATTCATTCAAATTTGAATTCATACTTTCATGTGTTCATAATTTTGTGAAACTTGCCATATACACTTTCATTAAATCATTACAAGTTTCATACATACATTGTGAACATTTATATACATTGTTTGAGAATTGTTTTTATCTTGAAGAAGAAGATCAATTGAAGATTGATAGTGCTATCCATCTACTTCAAATAAATCATTGTATAACTTAAAGAAATTATTCCCTTACTATCCAGGACTGTTGGAAGTAAGTGTTGTAATTTGAAGAGGATTGTTCTTCATTCACATTAGTGTTTGTTTGGTCTTAAAGGTGTTAAGAACCTTTGATCACCCTATAGGTTAGATAGTAAGCATAGGTTGTACAATCATTCTAACTATAGTGAAATCTCTTTCGTGTTGGAAAGGGGACTGGAGTACTCTCGGATTGTGAGGGGAACCAGGATATATCACCGTGTTCTTTACTTTTCCGCATTTATCGCTTTCATCACCATAATCAGGAAAAGATAAAGATATAATCAAAACCTTCAAACACTTAACCAAAAATTACTACCAAGCATTCTCATAAAACCGAATAAATTTTTATAAGACCTAATTCACCCCCCCCCCCCCCCCCCCTCTTAGGCACTCTGAGACTTACAATACAAACCCTAATTACTAGCATTTATATAAAGCGATAAATTGCGAAAAGTAAAATTACTACGCTATTACATCATTAGGGGAGGGGGTGTACAAGTTTGCAAATGGGGATTGCAAGAAAATTAAACCTAATTATCTATTACAACCATATTGAATATTGTACAAAATTGAAAATAAAATGCAAGAATATAAATGGAAAAAGAAATGATTTTTGTTGTTTTTTATGAAGGGGTTTTGTCTTGACCTAATTAAAGAAAAATGATTAATTAAAATTAAATCAAATTAACTTAAACTAATTAAGAAAGGAAATTAATTTGAAAAGGATTTTTAGGGTTTTTTATGAAAAGGTTTTAAATTAATGAGAATAAAAATGAAGATTAATTAATTAAAATAACCTAAGTTCTAAATTAATTTTAACTAAGAAAATAAAATATTATATTAATTTATCCTAAGTCTAAAAATTAATTTTAAGAAAAGAAATAAATTAATTTTTTTTAAGAAAATATTTTTTAGTCTTTTTGTTTTATAGAAAAAAATAAAATATATAAGTGGGAAAATAATAATAATAATATTTTTGAATTTTTTATGATTTATGAAATTAATAATAGTAATAATAATAATAATAATAATAATAATAATAATAATAATAATAATAATAATAATAATAATGAAGAAAAATTATATAAAAATAAAAATATAAAGAAAAGTCAGGGGGGTTAGAAAATGAAACAAGAAAAAGCAAAAGGCAGCGCTGGGTCTTGAACCCGTGACCTTGAGGTTACCAGCGCGCTGCCTTACCACTGGGGTGGTTGTACATCCATTAATATAAGCAAAACAAAAAATATATAACATCAATCCAGTCCTGAAAATGACTTCATCTTCAACCTCCAGCCAAAGGATTTGTAACTTGCTCATTTCTCAACTATTTGCAAAAATATAAACATGAAAATTGCTCCATTTTGTCACACGAATTCAACCATATAAATATCATAAGCTATAAATCAAAGATGAATGAGAATTTCTAAAAGTACCAAATTCTGACCTAAATATTTCAGAAGGTTCAAACTCAAAATTCTCCTAGCTCAATCAAAATAAATGAAATCTATGGACATGTATAGTTTCATGGCAATGATGTCTATATTTTATCTTCACAAATGCAAGCCTAACAATGCCTAAATATGAAGTTAGAAGTTCAAGAAAAATACCTCAAAACTGGAAATCGTGAAATGGATTTGAGCTTGTTTCAGGAAGTGGTGATGATCAGGTTAGCTTCCTTGGACCTCTAGGAAGCTAATGCAATGCATAGCTTGAGTTAAGAGTGGCTGAAATGTCCTGGAGAAGTCCAACTGCAATGCTCTATTTTTGGCTATGGAAGTTGATGAATATGATGTTACAGTATGCAAGCAGGGACATGGATGGTTTATATTTGATATGGGGAAGCTTTTGAAACTAAAAGGCCAAGAAATACACGAGTGGTTTTGTAGATTGAAGTTCAAAGTCATAAATGACACAAAAATGGAGGTTTTGTGCAATCTGAGTTTTCAGGGAGTTTGGGAGTTTTCAGGGCTTGTGTATTCGTGTGTTCTCTTGAAAATAGTATCTCTATTTATAGAGGAAAAGTTTTGAGGTTTGAAATGGTCAGAAAACAAAGAATCACATGTTATGATTTTTTTACTTGCTTTTGAAGTTATCTTGACAAACATGGTTTCAATGCAAGGTACATGTCTTGTAGGGTGGCTAGAAACTTTAAACATGTTTGTTCTAAGTTCATAGAGCATGCTTGTGCAGAAAGAACAAGTGAAAAGCTCCATACAAGTTAACTTTGTGATTAAAGCTTCTTTACAAGAATGGAATGGTTACTTTCTTCCAAAAATGGAAATGCAACTTAGATAATGATTCAAATGCTTGGACAATAGATCCATATGTTGTGTAAACATTTAATTATGGAGTGACAAACAAGTTTGAGGCCTGAAAAGTGAAGATTATGCAGCATAGGCTTGTATTTGAATTCTTGTTCATCATGAAATGGCTTGTAATTCAAGTTTGAAAACCCTAACTTCCTCTCTTTGATTCTCTCTGCTCAAGAATGATATGAAGGAGTTCTTAGACGTTTTTGAAAGCTTGCAATGTGCTCTACAATCCCTCTTTGAATCACTTTTTACAATTCCCATTGGCACTATATGAAAAAGTGCCATGAAGTTAGGTCAAAAACCTGACCAAAACCAGGGCAAAATTTCACTAAGTGTTCAATTTCAAGACCATGACTTTATGAATTAATAACTTGAGATCCAAGAATTTTTAGAATAAGTTGTTTAAACAACTTGTAGATATCATGGAGATCTACAACTTTCATGTTGAAAGTTTCTTTTGAATCCTCTTGCATCATGGTGAAAAATTGACTCAAAGTTGTGAAAAAACATGAAGTTTTAAACACAAAAATTCTAAGTTAGAAAACTTTGACTTTTCAAAATGAAATCTTGACTTTTTTATTTCTTAATAAATAAGTTTCATATTTTATGAATTGTGATTTTTGACATTGGATTTTGACCAAAAAGTCAAAGTTTGACTTTTCAGTGTGCAATTGACTTTTGATCAGTTGACTGAGAATTCACTATCAATCCAATTGATCTTGATAAATGTTTTAGGTCATGCCATTAGGTCTAAATGATTCAATTGAACTCTTGAAATCATGCTTCAAACCAATTGACCATTTGCTAGGTCAAAAATCAGAAATTGCCCTTTCTCAATCAAAACCCTAATTTTGACCATTTTGCACTTATGATGATTTGATCAAATTTCTTGAGGAATTATGGTCCAAACTTGATAAAATGATAAATATGAGTTTATAATGTTGATGTGGATCATAAATTATGAATTTTGACTGTAAATTAGCCATAGTTGACTTTTCCCCAATATAGTTGATTTTTAGGTTAACTGCTCAATTGACTTAGCAAATGTGTGATCCAAGGCTTGAAACTTGACATGAGTAATCTTGGGGGTCCATAATGATCCATGAAAGTCACAGAAGCATTTAAATTTCAATTATCCTTGTGCAATCTCAAACCCTAATTTTGGTCATCCCTGCTTAAGGAGGTGTCTTGAGCTGATCAACCCTAGTGCAGTCTTGAACCAAGAGAGATCTTTGTGAGAAAATATTTGATAAATGAGAGGGAAAATATTGGGGTACAACAGCTTCCCCTGTTCAATCTTCTTAAACCTGAAGAGTTAGATTGGAGGATCCACCATTCGTGACTTTGAAGGTGAAATATGATTGAATACTAAAGTGCCCAGAAATTTGCACTCGAAGATGGATGGTGAATGGGCTTATAGATGCCATTTGGAGGAATGTTAGTAAACACTTGGAAGAAGTATCAGCATAAATCTCTTGTTGATTTATACTAAAACTTGATATTCTACTTGTGAGAAAAAGGATTAGTAAAATGCAGATTCCTGCATGATGTTCACCAGATATGGTATTATGTTAAATGCATATTGTGATACGGTGACCAGAACCGGGACGTGTTTCCCTATTTTTTAAGGAATTGTTGGTTTGTGTTTTGCGTTTGTGTTTGCAAAATGTCGCGGTAAGCAAGAGTCGCCACCGTCTTTTATTTTATCCAACAAGGAAAGGAAAAAAGCACAAAAAAATTCCTTTTTCGAGATATTTCTGAGTACGGGGGGTAGATTATAGAAAGGGAAGGTATTAGCACCCTTTCTATCCGTAGTTATCTACGGGCTCTTAGGTACTTGCTCATCATTTTTAAAATTGTTTTCTTTGTGTTTGTGGGCTTTGAAAAGTTTTTGTTTTAATTTCGATTTAACTCTTGCTTCTGTCTTCAAGAGTGTAATGAAGTGTTTTTGAAAACTTGTTTGTAAAGGAGTGTAAGTTTGAAAAAAGTTTGTTTTGATTGAGCAAGTACTTAAGAACTAATCTACCTACTCGAAAAAATAATCATTCTATGTTTGTTTCCTTTAGACAGTGCTATCCTACTATTAGTGAGTAGGTAGCACCGTCGTTGGAGTTTGAGGGTCAATTCGAAAAAGGGACATACGGTCACTAAAGCAATGTTAGGACGTCTAAGTAATAACACTAATGTCTTAGATCAATTATCTGAGGCAACAGTATCTGAGGCAACCTTTCCGAGGCAACTTTGATCTTTGGACAAAAGGACGACCACTAAAGCATCCTATACTCAATGACCGCTTACCGAAGGCAACCAAGTGGAAGTGTACCCTAGGAGTGCGCATGTGCGAGTGATTCGATTTCAGATTATTTATCTTTGCACATTTAAGGTTATCTAACTGTTTTAAAATTACATACATTCTTGTCATGCATCCTATTATCATACATCTAACAGTTAAATATTTGCGGAAATTAAACTACGCTATTACAAGGCTTTGGGTATTTACATAGCCAAAAACAAACCCTTGAAAATTAAAGCGGTAAATGTAAAATAAAGTCCTAATTTAAACTATTACAAACTGTATGCAGTTACAATAATTGGGCAAAATAATAATAAAGCGCGCGATGAAAAATTAGATCGACGAGAAATTAGGGTTTTGACCCTTCTATCCTAATAAAAAAAAGAAAATGTTTTTGTTTTTTTTAATATTTTTTAAAGAAAAGAATTAGGTTTTTCTAAATTAAATACAAAAACTTAATTAGTTAATTAAATTAATTAATAAAAATAATTAAATAACCTATTTTTGTTTTTGATTATTTTAGGAAAAAGATAAAATATAATTAAGTTAGTAATAAAACCTATTTATTCTAATTATTTTTAATTATGTACAAAATAAATTAAAGTTATCTAAATTAATCAATCCTAATTAAATTAATTAATTTATTGATAAAAAATATACCTAAATCTAATTGGTGAAAAATAATATTTTTGGTGATTTTTTGATAAAAAAGAAAATTAATTTTTGGGTTAGTAAATAAATTAAATAAAATATATAAAAGAATAGAGAAAAAGAATTGGGCCTGAGAATTGTGGGGGTGCAAATAGCCAGATCTGGGCCCAATAGTGGTGAGGTTCGTTTGACTTTTGAGATCATGTATTGCGCGCTTGACTTGGCTCATGATGCACCTTCCTGGATGGCCATTAGATTTGGCCATCCAGCCACTTGGCGTACTGGATTTTGAAGGCATATGATACTCCTTGGTCTGGTATGCACATGAGATTACCTGAAAGAAATTGAGAAAAATGCATTTTGGTGGAGGCAGGGGTCAAACCCCTGACCTCAAGCTTCCAGCGCCTTAAAGCATGCCTGGCTACCACTGGGCCATTTGTTCTTATTGTACATAAATCAAATAATAACAATAATATGTAAAACAAAGAATTAGTGGAAAATTGAAAAAAACGCGTGCTGCTAGTTTGAATAGGCCAATGGAACGGTGACAAATGGTCATCTTATTCCCCTCTCTGTGGGTAAAAGTCGCAGATTTTTACCTACGAACGCTTGTCCGTAGCTGTAAGCAGAGCTTGCTCCAAATCTTCCATGGGCCAAATAAATGACACCTAATGCCATGGCTGAGTTCGTCTCATCCTCATGAACATGATGGCACCACTTACGAAGGCTAATTTTTCCTGTAAACAAAAACCCTAAAACAGACTCCAAAACCCTAACAATGGCAGTTTACAATTCAGTCCATGAAAATGTAATTGGGTATTATAGAAAGCTTGCAAACATGATGGTGATCAAGAATGTATAATTATTTTATGCTATAAGTGCAAGAATAATGCTATTCGAATTCAAGAATATTGCAATATCGTGACGGACTTATAGTGCGTTGTAGGGCTTGAAAACGCTTGCTTTCGATTGCTCTTGCTTGCTGACACTCCCAGGAATCGATTGGGATAGGCAAAGAGTCTTGAAACTGCCTCTAAATATGATTTTGATTCACAACTTTTTCTTGATTTTTTTGTTTTTGTTCTTGCTCATGCGCCTGGTTCTAACCTCTCTTTTAGGTCTGCATTGCTTCTATAAGTATTGAGGAGTGAATTAGGTTTGAAAACCTGGCCTCAATCTTCCTCCATCAATGAATTTTGATTTGATTTGATACACCTTTAAAATCTTTCCAAACATGGCCTAAATCTAATCTTTTTATGCATACATGCCTTTACACGAGTTTGAATACTTGCTAGTTGTATAATAAAACCTGAAACAAGCATAAAATCTTTTGTTTTCAATATTTTTGATTTTATATGATTTGTTTTGATTTAAATTGAATTATTCCAAATAAAAATCAAAATAAATAATAAAAATAAGATATGGACAAGTGGAAAAGGATAGAGCTCGTGGACTATTTTGCCAACTCAAAACAAGTGAAAAAGATTGGGCCCATTTGGCAAAAATTGAAGTTTTAGGGATAGTTGACTTTTGGCAATTTTGCAAAAAAGGTCAACTTCACCAATGCATAACTTCCTCAATTTTGACTCTTTGGAGGTGTTATTGGACTTTTTAGAAATATTGAGATGTCCTCTAAGTAACCCTTTTTGTCTCATCTCATTTTGATATTCCATGCTCATGTATGAAGCTTTGACAAAAAAGGTGTTTTTGTTGACTTTTCAAAATGACCTATAATGTCCAAATTCATAACTTCTTGTGAGTGCATATTTTGAACTTGGGAGTTGAAGATGGATTGTAGGGAATTGCATCCTATTCAAAATGAGCTTTGGATGGGTCATTTCTCATAAAGTATGAGAAAGTTATGCTTGGTAAAAGTTGAGTTGACTTTTCCTACAAAACGCTAATTTAGCAACTTTTGGGTCTTAAGGAATTATGAGCAATCCTTGATGAATCATGATCAACCCTTTATCAAATGAGGATGTTGACCAAAAATATTGAAGTTTGACTGTATGTGAGCCACAGTTGAATTTTGCCCTAACATAGTCGATTTTTAGGCCTTTGAGCAATTGACTGAGCATACTTCCTTTGCAAGGCTTGAAACTTGACATGGATGATCTTGATAACATATTAGGACATTGGTGAGAATTTGGGATCACTTAGACTTAAGTATCTTGATGCAACATGAAACCCTAATTTGAGGTAGATTGCCTTAGGAGAGAGCTTGTCTGGCCAACCCTTGGACTACCTTGAGTAACTTGAGGATCTTTCTTGAAATGTTTTCAGAAATATGGGAGGGAAAATTTTGGGGTACAACAGCTGCCCATGTTCAATCTTCTTAAACCTGAGGATGTAGATTGGCTTTCGTGCCTTTCGTGATCCGAAGGTGGAAGATGATTGAACACTAGAGTGCCCAGAAATTTGCACTCACATGATGTGGTATGTGTCTTGTGATGTCGGGAATGGGCTTAAAGATGCCATTTGGAAATTTCTTGACGGGGGATGGGCTTAAAGATGCCACCATAAGGAGCGTCGATTGCATAAGAGATTCCTTAGCGAGAGCTTGTATACCTGTCATTGAGGAAGATTCCGCTGGGGAATGCTGACCTCTATCTTGGGAGAAATAGAATTTTAGGAACTTCGGTCGTCTGTATTCTACTGAGGAAACATCTCTTATTGAAGAGGAAAGTTGAATTTTAGGAACTTCGGTCGTCCGTATTCTATTGAGGAAACATCTCTTATTGAAGAGGAAAGTTGAATTTTAGGAACTTCGGTCGTCCGTTATTCAATTGGGGAATCATTTCTGTTGACATTTAGGAGCTTTGGTCATCTGTTATTCAACTGAGGAATCATCTTTGCTGACATTTAGGAACTTCAGTCATCCGTTATTCAACTGAGGAAAACATCTCTGCTGACATTTAGGAGCTTCAGTCATCCGTTATTCAACTGAGGAAAACATCTCTGCTGACATTTAGGAACTTCAGCCATCCGTTATTCAACTGAGGAAAACATCTTTGTTGACATTTAGGAACTTCAGTCATCCGTTATTCAACTGAGGAATCATCTCTGTTGACATTTAGGAACTTCGGTCATCCGTTATTCAACTGAGAAATCATCTTTGTTGACATTCCGGAACTTCAGTCATCTGTTATTCAACTGAGGAATCATCTCTGCTGACATTTAGGAACTTCAGTCATCCGTTATTCAACTGAGGAATCATCTCTGCTGACATTTAGGAACTTCAGTCATCTGTTATTCAACTGAGGAAAACATCTCTGTTGACATTTAGGAACTTCAGTCATCCGTTATTCAACTGAGGAAAACATCTCTGTTGACATTTAGGAACTTCAGTCATCCGTTATTCAACTGAGGAATCATCTTTGCTGACATTTAGGAGCTTCGGTCATCCGTTATTCAACTGAGGAATCATCTTTGTTGACATTTAGGAACTTCAGCCATCTGTTATTCAACTGAGGAAAACATCTCTATTGACATTTAGGAACTTCAGTCATCCGTTATTCAACTGAGGAAAACATCTCTGCTTAAATTTAGGAACTTCAGTCATCCGTTATTCAACTGAGGAAAACATCTCTGTTGATATTTAGGAACTTCAGTCATCCGTTATTCAATTGAGGAAAACATCTATGTTGACATTTAGAAACTTCAGTCATCCGTTATTCAACTGAGGAATCATCTCTGATGACATTTAGGAACTTCAGCCATCCGTTATTCAACTGAGGAAAACATCTCTGTTGACATTTAGGAACTTCAGCCATCCGTTATTCAACTGAGGAATCATCTCTGCTGACATTTAGGAACTTCAGTCATCTGTTATTCAACTGAGGAAAACATCTATGTTGACATTTAGGAACTTCAGTCATTCGTTATTCAACTGAGGAAAACATCTCTGTTGACATTTAGGAACTTCAGCCATCTGTTATTCAACTGAGGAAAACATCTTTGTTAACACTTAGGAACTTCAGTCATCCGTTATTCAATTGAGGTAAAGGCTTCATAGCTTGAATTTTGTGAGAATTTGATTGTATCTTTCCTGAAAGGTAAAAGTTAGCTGTATGTAATGCATGATATGCACCAGGTAATGATGTTCTCAAAATAAATGAGACTGTGTTGTATGATGCGTATGCATGTCATGATGTATGAAGGTGCGATGTTTTTAGCCGGGGAAAATAAATCTCGGATAGCTGCTGGAGAAAAGAGTTGAATTCTTCGTTTCCGCTGGGGATAGCGGATGAAGATGATTGTGAGAATAAACCTGTAGGAGAGGATAACTCCGTTGGGGAATAAACTGGCGAGGAAATGACTTTGTGGGGAAGAGATGCTCTTTTGAGGATTCCGCTGATAAATTCAGCTGGGGATGAATTACCGTTGTTGGCGATAATGAACCCTGTTGGGGATTGAATTTCTGTTTGTGAAAGGAATGAACTCCGCTGGGGATGATTTTCCAGTTGCGACTTCGATGGGGATAACCTTTTAGGCTCTACTGGGGATAATCCTGTAAACTCCACTGGGGATAATCTTTCTGGTGCTGATGATAGATAAACTCTGCTTGGGGAGAATTTTACCGACTCATTCGCGGTTGCGAGCCTCAGCTGGGGAGAGTTAACACTAATGTCTTTTCTTATTCTGCAGGGAGTGAATGTACCTTAGTCATATTATTCAGCTAAATCTATCCATGTACCTGGTGGATAGAGCAACTGTAAGGTCTGGACAATTCTTATTTGCCCCTGTTCCTGATATTACGAGCAATCGTCTTTTGTTTCGCACGTAAATATTTATGAGCAGCAATTATTGTCAAATGCATATATCAAAAAATGAACATTAGACGTTCTTACAAAACAAAACAGAAAAAAGAAAATAGTTTGAAATTTCTTTGAAAATGAATTGTATTGATTTTGAAGTTTGGCCTGTAAATAGGCGTTTTTGTACAAGAGGCTGACGTCCTAGTAAGAGAACACCGCCGAACAATAGAGTTTATATAGTTTGTGTAAAACAAAGAAAAACAACTATGTGAACAATCCCACTGGGTTCCAACTCTGCTATTGCCTTTATATCCTCGAGCATCTCATCACTTTTTTACTTGGTTGAAGGTAGATCAGATTGATTAGTGTCGTTCGAGCTTGATAGTCGATACCGAAGTCTGGTTGCAAGATGATCCAATGAGACATATTGTTACGCTTTAATCCCTAATTTTTTCCTGGACCGCCCTTTCGGGTTTTCAGTCCATCGGGATACCTTTTTTTTCCCAAGCCTCCTTTTCAGGTTTTCGAATTGCCGGGTGTACAGATTTTTCATTTTCATCCCTTATTTTTGCCCGGACCCTTTTGGTTCGCCGGGAAGCCCTTATTTTTGCCTAGGCCAGTTGACCTAGCGGGTCTTTGATTAGGTGTAGTATTTTTTCACTATGTCTGCATTGATGGGGTGAGGAAGGTCTTCACCATCCATGGTGGTTAGAATCATAGGTCCTCCTGAGAAAATGTTCTTAACCACAAATGGCCCTTCGTAGGTAGGGGTCCATTTGCCCCTGGGATCACCTTGTGGTAGGATGATGCACTTGATCACCAGATACCCAACTTGATACTCTTGTCGTCTGACTTTCTTGTTAAATGCCTTGATCATCCGCTTTTGATACGTCTGACCATGACAAATAGCAGTAAGTCTCTTTTCATCAATTAAGTTTAGCTGATCAAGTCGGGTCTGGATCCAGTCGTCTTCGCTCAAACCTGTATCTTTCATAATCTGAAGAGAGGGTATCTGAACTTCAAAGGGCAATACGGCCTCCATGCCATATACCAAGGAATAGGGTGTTGCCCCTGTTAACGTCCGCGCTGAGGTGCGGTACCCATGAAGAGCAAACGGTAACATCTCGTACCAGTCTTTGTATGTTATCGTTATCTTCTGCACAATTTTCTTGATGTTCTTATTAGCTGCTTCAACAGCCCCATTCATCTTCGGCCGATAAGGAGAAGAGTTATGATGCTGTATCTTGAACTGTTTGCAGAGCTTGGTGATCATCGTATTGTTGAGATTTGTACCATTGTCCGTAATGATCCTCTCTGGTACACCATATCGACAGATCAGATTGTGCCGAATAAACCATGCCACGACGTTCTTGGTTACAGTAGCAAAGGAAATCGCCTTAACCCACTTCGTAAAGTAATCAATAACTACCAGGATGAAACGATGCCCGTTGGACGCAGTAGGTCTGATCTCGCCGATCATGTTAATACCCCACATTGCAAAAGGCCAAGGAGCTATCAAGACGTTCAGAGGAACCGGAGGTATGTGCATATTATCAGCATAGACTTGGAACTTATGACAGGTTCGAGAATGCTGATAACAGTCGGCTTCCATGGTGGACCAGTAATATCCTGCCCGTAGGATTTTCTTTTCCATGGTGTGTCCACTGAAATGAGTTCCAAAAGTACCTTCATGTAACTTCGCCATGATTCTTTCCGCCTCGTCCTTGTCCACACATCACAGTAAGGTTAAATCATGATTACACTTGTAAAGGATACCATTACTGATGAAGAACTTCACTGCGTACCTCCTCAGGAACTTCTTATCATTAACAGATGCACCCTCAGGGTATTCTTGAGCCTCAAGATACCGCTTTACCTCGTGAAACCAGGGTTTATCTACTATCTCTTCAGTCTCAATGTCACAGCAATGTGCAGGTTCATCCAACCTTTCAATGGTAATCTGGGGAGCCTCGTTGTCCCACCTGACCTTGAACATAGAAGACATCGTAGCTAGCACGTCCACTAACTGATTCTCCTCTCTAGGGAAGTGTTCAAAGGTTATCTCATCAAAGTGTGAAAGCAACGTCAATACATACTCTTTGTAAGGAATAATATTTGGGTGCTTCGTATCCCATTCGCCTTTGATCTGACTGATAACGAGAGCGGAATCTCCGAATACACATAAGAACTTAATCCTTATGTCAATTTCTGCTCGAAGACCCATGATGCACACTTTATACTCCGCCATATTGTTGGTGCAGTTGAAACATAGTCGGGCGGTGAATGGAGTATGAGAGCCTTCAGGAGATATGATCACGGTGCCAATGCCATTACCCAAAGTGTTTCAGGCTCCATCAAAGTACATAGACCATCGGGATCCCTCCTCAGGTCCTTCATCCGGTCCAGGTTCTTCACAGTCAGTTACCAACATGATGTTCTCATCCGGGAATTCAAAGTTCATAGACTGGTAATTGTCTACAGCCTGATGCGCCAAATGATCTGCCAACACACTTCCCTTAATTGCCTTTTGGGTCGTATATTGGATGTCATACTCAGTCAAGATCATCTGCCATCTCGCTATCCTTCCAGACAAGGCAGGCTTTTCGAAGATATACTTGATTGGATCCATCTTTGATATCAATAGAGTAGTGTGAGTCAGCATATACTGTCTCAGCCGGCGAGCATCCCATGCCAAAGCACGGCAAGTTTTCTCAAGCAACGAGTATCGGGTCTCGCAGTCGGTGAACTTTTTGCTAAGGTAATAAATAGCATGCTCTTTTCGGCCAGACTCGTCATGCTGCCCCAGCACGCACCCTATTGAATTGTCGAGTACTGTCAAGTATAGGATCAGAGGTCTCCCTTCAATAGGAGGTATCAGAATAGGTGGCTCTTGGAGATATTCTTTGATCCTTTCGAAAGCGGCCTGACATTCATCGTTCCATCTTACCACTTGATCTTTCTTCAGCAGCTTGAAGATTGGCTCACAAGTAGCAGTCAAATGTGAAATGAATCAGGCAATATAATTCAACCGCCCTAAAAAGCCTCTGACTTCTTTTTCTGTTCGGGGAGCTAGCATTTCTTGTATAGCCTTCACCTTTGCGGGATCAACTTGAATACCTTTATCACTAACGACGAAACCCAGCAATTTACCAGACCTCACTCCGAAGGTGCACTTGTTCGGATTTAGCCTCAGTATGTACAACTTCAACCTGTCAAATAGATTCTGCAAGTGGTCAAGATGTTCTTCCTCAGTCTGGGACCTTGCAATCATGTCGTCGACATATACCTGAATCTCATGATGAATCATGTCGTGGAAAAAAGCGACCATGGCGCGCTGATACATTGCCCCAGCATTCTTCAATCTGAAAGGCATGACCTTGTAGCAGAAGGTACCCCACTGTGTGACAAAGGTTGTCTTCTCCATGTCTTCGGGAGCCATCTTAATCTGATTGTAACCGGAAAAATCATCCATAAAGAAGAAGACCTTATGTTGTGTGGTGTTGTCAACTAGAACGTCGATATGAGGCAGAGGGAAATCATCTTTGGGACTCTCCATGTTCAGATCCCTATAGTCTACACACATACGAACCTTACCATCCTTCTTTGGCACCGGAACCACGTTGGCAACCCACTGCGGGTAAGAAGTAACTGCTAGAAAACTGGCATCAAACTGTTTCATAACCTCAGCCTTGATTTTCTCAGACATCTCTGGGCGCATTCGGCAAACTTTCTGTTTCACTGGAGGACAGTCTTCCTTAGTTGGCAAGCGGTGATCAACGATATCAGTATCCAACCCAGGCATATCTTCATAAGACCAGGCAAAGATCTCAACATAGTCACGCAACATCTGTATCAACCGTTTCTTAACACTAGACTCCAGATTTGCACTGATCTTGACCTCTTTCTTGTCTTCCTCTGTACCCAGATTCACTGTTTCCACTGGCTCTTCATGCGGCTGTATGGCCCTCTCTTCCTGAAGTAACAGTCTAGCAAGTTCCCCATGCACTTCACAATCATCCTCACCTTCATCCTCGGCTTGGTTGATCGGACTTTCGAAGTCATAACTGGTAGTATCATAGTCGTTATCAATGGGATCCAGAGTGGATGTAGACCTGTATATGTGAGTGTGTGTAAGACAAATAGCTATTTTGCAAGATATAAGAGAAAAACAAGGAGCGCAAAATTTGTAATGCAAGAAAAACGTCCAATGCTTTAATTGATGATATATGGCAATGGCACATAATAAGCCCTCAAACAAAGCCACGGTGTCTCGGGCAAGGCACTGGGCCATAAAAGTTTCAAACTGTTTGTTACAAAACTCAAAACAAAAGTCTTATTACTGTGTAATAAAAGAAATAGGCACGAAGTCCTTTGTCTTCCAATTGCTTAATCCGCCGTCAGTAGTCGGGTAAATCCAGCTGTCAAACTCAGACTCTTCATCATCGTCTTCAATCGTATTCACTTCCAGATTTGTGATACGCAGGGGAGATCTTCCAATCCGCGCATACCAAACTGCCCTTTGAGCTTCTATAGTAAAACCCAAACCAAACTTGTCAGTCTTGTGTGCAAAGTTAGGGAGTTGACCCCAATTCGCACACTCACCTTTCTCAATAACAACCCGGGCATCCTTGAGGGAAGCCATCTTCATTGGAGGATCTTCAGCAACAGTTTCAGTCGACGCCAGAGTCTGGGGGACTTCTTCAAAGTTTTGACACGGGGTTTCAATGAACTCCCCATCCATCTCCACATACCGAAAAGAGTTGAGGTGGTTTACCATGTACTCCTCTTCTCCTCGTACTGTAACAATTTTCCCCTTCACTAGATATTTTAACATTTGATGGAGCGTAGAAGTTACTGCCCCAGCTTTATGAATCCACGGGCGACCCAGCAAACAAGAATGAGATGGTCGGATGTCCATCACATAGAATGTAGACGCGAAAGTCTGGGAACCAGCCTTGAGAGGAACATCCACATTTCTATGTACCATCCTTTTGGACCCATCAAAGGCCTTAACCACAATATTACTCGGCTTCAGCACCAACCCTTCACAGTCTAACCGGTCTAACGCCTTCTTGGGTAAAACATTTAACGAGGACCCAATATCTACCAGCACGTGGGCCAAAGTAGTGCCCCTGCACTCGATTGAAACGTGTAGAGCATCATTGTGATTCTTTCCTTTGGCAGTCAAATCTGCATCGGAGAAACCCAAACCGTTGTCAGCTGTCAAACTAGCCACACAGTCTTTGAACTGGTCAGCAGATGTCTCCTGCGGCACATGCGCGGTTTTAAGGAAAGCAAACAAGGCCTTAGCATGGGCTTCTGAGAACAACAATAAAGACAATATAGAGATCTTCGACGGGGTTTGCCCCAGCTGCTCGACTACGTTGTAGTCGCTCTTTTTGATGATCTTCAAAATTTCCTCTATCTCCTGTCTAGA
Organism: Vicia faba; assembly: GCA_948472305.1. Taxonomy (NCBI): domain Eukaryota; kingdom Viridiplantae; phylum Streptophyta; class Magnoliopsida; order Fabales; family Fabaceae; genus Vicia; species Vicia faba. Next base: position 1,261,761,908 of record OX451740.1, read on the forward strand.
GGTTTCAACAATAATCTCCTTTGGTGCCTCTGTCCGGGCAGGCTCACCAGTGATCTCTTTTCCCCGAGCGTCAGATGATTCGGCGACAGGGGTAATGATTAAAACATGAACAGGGACAGTAGCAGATGTATTGGCAGGTGTAATGACAATAGGCTTTTGAACAATTGATGGGGAGATCTCAGGAGAGAAAAGTCTTCCACTTCGGGTGACCTTGCTAGACCCAACAATATTGCTGACATCAGTATCATCCTCTTCAACCTTCAAGTCTTGTTTAATCCCATGATAATACACATCGGCCCCATAGTGCCACGGGACATCCTTATCCGACGTGTAAGGGATAGGTCCAGGAATAGTAATGATCAATGGAGTAACTCTCGGAACAGATGTAATTCTAACAGGCTTTCTCGAGGAAGCCTTAGAAGAATTGGCGGAAATGGTGATTATGGAAACATCTTCAACAGGAATAAATGGAACCAAAGTTTTCTCGAACAAGATTTCTTTGTTATCCATCAGGCATTGGACACCTGACTTCAATAGATGGCAACCAGTAGGTAGGATGGAACACATGTGGCAACCTTCACCATAGCTCGAAAATAAACCGGCCAATAATAAGTTCTTCTTCATTGTCATCAACGGAGTAGAAATGTTTTTCACAGAAGTCACAAATGAGTCATCATCCACAGCATTCACTCCATGCTTGGGCATAGGAGCAGTCGTGACATTAAGCTTTTCCGACGCTTCAAACTCAATCTCCTTAGCATCGATCAGATCCTGCACTTTATTCTTCAAAGCCCAGCAGTTATTGGTATCATGCCCTGGGATATCAGAGTGATAAGCACAGCGGGCGTTCGGACTATACAACGGTGATGTGGTGTTGGGATTATTTGGAGCCTCCTTCGGAATCACCAAATTGGTCTTCAACAATTACGGCAGAATTTGAGATAGAGTCATATTGAGCCGAGTATATTGCCTTTGTGGTCTCTCTGCTCTTTGTTGATTGTTGTGTTGTGGGGCAACTGTTGGTCTTGATATAACTACCGCATTAACTGCTTGGTGGCGCTCAGATCGATTTTGGCTCCTCGAGTTGTAAATTGCACTAGACTCCTTCTTGAAAGGCTTCTTCTCTGTACTTGACGAAGCACCTTTCTGTATCTTGCCGCTCTTGATACCGGCCTCAACTCTCTCCCCAGTTATAATCAATTCAGTGAACCCAAATGATGAACTACCGATCAAATGATTGAAGTACGAACCAGACAAAGTCCCAAGAAACATATCCACCAACTCCCTATCAGCCAGAGGGGGTTGTACTCTTCTAGCAAGATCTCTCCACTTCTGAGCATAGTCTTTAAAACCTTCGCTTGCACCCATAGACATGCCCTGAAGTTGGGTACACGTGGGAGCAAGGTCGACATTATACTGGTATTGCTTGTAAAAAGCAGCAGCAAGGTCCTCCCAGTTGCGGACGTTAGCTCCTTCCAGTTGATAGCACCATTCAAGTTGAGTCCCTGACAGACTATCTTGAAAGAAATGAATCTAGAGGTTCTTATCAGCAGTATATGGTTGAATCTTTCTAACGTACGAGCAGAGGTGTAACTTTGGACAGGAGACCCCATCGTACTTAGAAAAGACAGGCGCTTTAAACTTGTGGGAAATCACCACCCCATATGCCAAACCCAAATCACCAAAGTCCATCCCAGGTATCTTCTGGATCTCCATTGCACTTAACCGGTCTTCGAGGGTCTTATACCTATCCTCAGTAGGAGGATACTGGTCTTCATCAAAATTTGTGTCATTGTCAGAAACCACAGGGCTAGGAGCCCTCCTTTCCTCTTGATTCTCTCCCCCTCCAGATGAGTGAGATAAATCAACATCCTGTCTCAACCTGTTTCCAAATCTGTGACCCATATTCAGGAGGACCGTCTTCTTCTTCTTCTTGTCCTTCAAGATAAGAGTCTTCAAATCTTGTTGACTCTTGGCCAAGTTCATGAACATTTCTTGGAACTGAGCATTCTGAGCTTGCAGAGCCTTGATGGCTTGATCAGTAGGTGTTTCAGAAGACATGATTGTTGAAATAAACAGCGAAGAAGATGAGAAACCTGCAAGGGTACCTGTAATGAGGTGCATGGGAATGGAATGCGTATGAAATGATTTCAAAGATTTAGGGAGATTCAAATTTGTAAACCAAAATAAAACACACTTTTATTAGATTAAAACTTGAAACAGTGTTTAACAAATGCATTTAAGGCATTACAAGAGAAATACTGAAAAGCAAATCTAAACTAAAAACAATAAAAGACATCAGCGTTCCCATGGTCGTTTTCCTTTCGTGCTGACATAATCGTTGATCGTCCTCTCAGTCTCCAGCTGCCTTGTAAGCTTCAGGATCTTCCGTTCCTGCTCATGATACTTCTCTCTATAAGTATCCCTTTCTTCCCTTAGCTGGATCCAAGACCTCTTCAATGCCCCCAGATCAGTAGGCATATGAGGATGGAGGATCGTATAAGGAACCCCTTCATCATCAGTACGCTCCACAATCACCGGTAAAACAACTTCATAGGGCATTCCCAGCTTTTGAGCACGGGCTCGAACCCACTGGATATATGGTTGCATCGGGAGAGAAGTCTTCATTCCTAGCTCATGTGGATCAGACCTGTTCACCCTGTCCCAGGCTCGTATAAATCTGCGGCGATATCCCTCAACATCCCCCATGAAGTCAAAGACAATGTCTAGAAGTAGCAGCTCATGAGGACCGTCCCTTCGAGCTCGTCCAAACTGTCGTAACGCCAAACAAGGATTATAGGTTATCCCTCCTCTAACTCCCAGCAATGGAACATTGGGGTATTCCCCACACCGATCAATGACAGCTACCTTTTCCATATCTTTAGTGCTCCAAAGGATGTTCGTATGAGCAAGGGACATGATTATGTAAGCCCAACCCATACCTTCCTCATTCTTCAATATAGATTTGTGGAGCTGAGAAATAAACCACCTCGCCAGCAGCGGTGCACAGCACATGAGAGTTCCCCTTTTCCGAACGGTACGAGTATAAAGAGCATGCATAATATCACCTAAGCGTGTAGGCATTGGGTTACGGGACATGAAGATCTTGATTGTGTTCACATCGACAAAAGAATCTGAATTTGGGAACAGAACCAAGCCATAGATGAGGAGAGCTAGGATGTCTTCAAATGCTTTAAAGTCCAAACTATCCCAGAACTGTTGAGCTTGATCAACCAAGAACTTAGCCAATAAACCTTTTATCCCACTCCGAGTCTCCCAGTTAGATACTAAATCAGCCTTTGTCCAATGGAGGGCTAAAGCAATATCCTCCGACCTAGGAGCTATCTCCAAACCTGTAAAGGGTGTCTGCTCTAGAATAGATATGCCAAGTAAATCAGAGAACTCTTCCAAAGTAGGGACCAACTGATAGTCCGGGAAGGTGAAACAGTGATGCAATGGGTCAAAAAACTGGAACAACACACTCATCATTTGTTCATCCAACTTGGAAGTGACCAGGCTGAGGAGATGACCATGTCTTCTAACAAAGGAAGAAGTATCAGGAACTTTGGAAGCCAACTCTCTAAGCTGAGCAGGGATCTGCACGAAGTTGACCCGAATGGTATTTCTGCGCATAGATGCCATGATCTGCAAAACAGAACAAAGATGAATCCCCTCGGTCTCTGAAATGGTTAGCCTAGTGAAATATGCATGCGATGTCATGATGCATGATGTCATGATAAGAACACACCACAGGTATCACAGATAGCAAACATGGTAAGGGCAAACAAGTCACACAATAACCCTTAAATTTCAGGCAGGCATGGAGTCTAGGTACTACCCTCTTGCAGTTTAGTAGGTTCAACCTGTCCTAGTAATAGTAACCGGGATCTAGAGGTTCTCAATATCACTGACCATCCTCGATCGGTCATAATTCCAGTTTAGCAATCTTTTCTTGCAGCCGGAATCATCGCGAGAGTATGGTCTCAATGAGTGTAGCATACTACTACTTTTCTATGGCCAAGTTGGTCAATTATAGGTTCTAAGGTCAGTTGATGCTTAATGACCCATTAGCAGTCCCATACTCTCCTTGTTCCTCCACAAGGGATATCGATACCAACTAATGTGTCACACCAACGTAGCTACTGCTTCAACCGTATCGGTCTACGTTGTACAGTTCCCTCACAGTCTATTTCTACTTACCTAAAAGGTGTCCTCAGATCCGAGTTAGGATCTATAGTAACTCTGATACAAGGCCCATAAAGATAAAGCAAATAGATCAAACAATTGAAAACAATATTATGAACTATTCCTAAGGTACACCCCACTTATTCACTCCCCAGCAGAGTCGCCAGTTCTGTGATACGGTGGCCAGAACCGGGACGTGTTTCCCTATTTTTTAAGGAATTGTTGGTTTGCGTTTTGCGTTTGTGTTTGCAAAATGTAGTGGTAAGCAAGAGTCGTCGCCGTCTTTTATTTTATCCAACAAGGAAAGGAAAAAAGCACAGAAAAATTCCTTTTTCGAGATATTTCTGAGTACAGGGGGTAGATTATAGAAAGGGAAGGTATTAGCGCCCTTTCTATCAGTAGTTATCTACGGGCTCTTAGGTACTTGCTCATCATTTTCAAAATTGTTTTCTTTGTGTTTGTGGGCTTTGAAAAGTTTTTGTTTTAACTTCGATTTAACTCTTGCTTCTGTCTTCAAGAGTGTAATGAAGTGTTTTTGAAAACTTGTTTGTAAAGGAGTGTAAGTGTGAAAAAAGTTTGTTTTGATTGAGCAAGTGCTTAAGCACTAATCTACCTACTCGGAAAAATAATTGTTCTATGTTCGTTTCCTTTAGACAGCACTATCCTACTATTAGTGAGTAGGTAGCACCGTCATTGGAGTTTGAGGATCAATTCGAAAAAGGGACATACGGTCACTAAAGCAATGTTAGGATGTCTAAGTAATAACCCTAATGTCTTAGATCAATTATCCGAGGCAACAGTATCTGAGGCAAGCTTTCTGAAGCAACTTTGATCTTTGGACAAAAGGACGACCACTAAAGCATCCTATACTCAATGACCGCTTACCGAAGGCAACCAAGTGGGAGTGTACCCTAGGAGTGCGCATGTGCGAGTGATTCAATTTCAGATTATTTATATTTGCACATTTAAGGTTATCTAACTGTTTCAAAATTACATACATTCTTGTCATGCATCCTATTATCATACATCTAACAGTTAAATATTTGCGGAATTTAAAGTGCGGAAATTAAACAATGCTATTACAAGGCTTCGGGTATTTACATAGCCAAAAATAAACCCTTGAAAAGTAAAGCGGTAAATGTAAAATAAAGTCCTAATTTAAACTATTACAAACTGTAGGCAGTTACAATAATTGGGCAAAATAATAATAAAGCGCGCGTTGAAAAATTAGATCGACGAGAAATTAGGGTTTTGACCCTTCTATCCTAATAAAAAAAAGAAAATGTTTTTGTTGTTTTTAATATTTTTTAAAGAAAAGAGTTAGGTTTTTCTAAATTAAATACAAAAAATTAATTAGTTAATTAAATTAATTAATAAAAATAATTAAATGACCTATTTTGGTTTTTGATTATTTTAGGAAAAAAGATAAGATATAATTAAGTTAATAATAAAACCTATTTATTCTAATTATTTTTAATTATGTACAAAATAAATTAAAGTTATCTAAATTAATCAATCCTAATTAAATTAATTAATTTATTGATAAAAAATATACCTAAATCTAATTGGTGAAAAATAATATTTTTGGTGATTTTTTGATAAAAAAGAAAATTAATTTTTGGGTTAGTAAATAATTTAAATAAATTAAATAAAATATATAAAAGAATAGAGAAAAAGAATTGGGCCTGAGAATTATGGGGGTGTAAATATCTAGATCTGGGCCCAATAGTGGTGAGGTCCGTTTGACTTTTGAGATCCTGTACTGCGCGCTTGACTTGGCTCATGATGCACCTTCCTGGATGGCCATCAGATTTGGCCATCCAGCCACTTGGCGTACTGGATTTTGAAGGCGTATGATACTCCTTGGCCTGGTATGCACATGAGATTACCTGAAAGAAATTGAGAAAAATGCATTTTGGTGGAGGCAGGGGTCGAACCCCTGACCTTAAGCTTCCAGCGCCTTAAAGCGTGCCTGGCTACCACTGGGCCATTTGTCCTTACTGTACATAAATCAAATAATAACAATAATATGTAAAACAAAGAATTAGTGGAAAATTGAAAAAAAAACGTGTGCTGCTAGTTTGAATAGGCCAATGGAACGGCGACAAATGGTCATCTTCTTCCCCTCTCCGTGGGTAAAAGTCCTAGACTTTTACCTGCGGACGCTTGTCCGTAGCTATAAGAAGAGCTTGTTCCAAATCTTCCATGGGCCAAATAAATGACACCTAATGCCATGGTTGAGTTCGTCTCGTCCTCCTGAACATGATGGCACCACTTACGAAGGCTAACTTTTCCTGTAAACAAAAACCCTAAAAGACTCCAAAACCCTAACAATGGCAGTTTACAATTCAGTCCATGAAATGCAACTGGGTATTATAGAAAGCTTGCAAACATGATGGTGATCAAGAATGTACAATTATTTTATGCTATAAGTGCAAGAATAATGTTATTCGAATTCAAGAATATTGCAATACCGTGACGGACTTACAGTGTGTTGTAGGGCTTGAAAACACTTGATTTTGATTGCTCTCGCTTGCTGACACTCCCAGGAATCGATTGGGATAGGCAAAGAGTCTTGAAACTGCCTCTAAATAGGATTTCGATTCACAACTTTTTCTTGATTTTTTTAGTTTTTGTTCTTGCTCATGCGCCTGTTTCTAACCTCTCTTTTAGGTCTGCATTGCTTCTATAAGTATTGAGGAGTGAATTAGGTTTGAAAACTTGGCCTCAATCTTCCTCCATCAATGAATTTTGATTTGATTTGATTCACCTTTAAAATCTTTCCAAACATGGCCTAAATCCAATCTTTTTGTGCACACATGCCTTTACACGAGTTTGAATACTTGCTAGCTGTATAATAAAACCTGAAACAAGCATAAAATCTTTTGTTTTCAATATTTTTGATTTTATATGATTTGTTTTGATTTAAATTGAATTAATTCAAATAAAAATTAAAATAAATAATAAAAATAAGATATGGACAAGTGGCAAAGGATAGAGCTCTTGGACTATGTTGCCAACTCAAAACAAGTAAAAAGATTGGGCCCATTTGGCAAAATTTGAAGTTTTAAGGATAGTTGACTTTTGGCAATTTTGCAAAAAAGATCAACTTCACCAATGCATAACTTCCTCAATTTTGACTCTTTGGATGTGTTCTTTGACTTTTTAGAAATCTTGAGATGTCCTATAAGCAACCCTTTTGGTCTCATCTCATTTTGATATTACATGCTCATGTATGAAGCTTTGACAAAAAAGGTGTTTTTGTTTACTTTTCAAAAAGACCTATAATGTCCAAATTCATAACTTCTTGTGAGTGCATATTTTGAACTTGGGAGTTGAATATGGATTGTAGGTAATTTCATCCTCTTCAAAATTAGATTTGGATGGGTCATTTCTCACAAAGTATGAGAAAGTTATGCTTGGTCAAAGTTGAGTTGACTTTTCCTACAAAACCCTAATTTAGCAACTTTTGGGTCTTGAGGAATTATGAGCAATCCTTGATGAATCATGATCAACCCTTGATCAAATGATGAAATATACTTCAAAATGAGGATGTTGACCAAAAATATTGAAGTTTGACTATATGTGAGCCACAATTGACTTTTGTCCTAACACAATCGATTTTCAGGCCTTTGAGCAATTGACTGAGCATACTTCCTCTGCAAGGCTTGAAACTTGACATGGATGATCTTGAGAACATATTAGGACATTGGTGAGAATTTGGGATCACTTGGACTCAAGTATCTTGATGCAACATGAAATCCTAATTTGAGGTAGACTGCCTTAGGAGAGAGCTTGTCTGGACAACCCTTGGACTACCTTGAGTAACTTGAGGATCTTTCTTGAAATGTTTTGAGAAATATGGGAGGGCAAATTTTGGGGTACAATACATATGGTATGTACATTCCATGATGTATGAATGTGAGATGTATGTTTTTGTCCGGGAAAATAAATCACTGACTTCTGTTGAGGAAATTCTGGGGGGTTGAATCCCTTATTGCCGTTGGGGATGAAGAATATGCATATCTTCAAACTTTGTTGAAAGGATGATTTCCATGGATAATATCTCTTGAATGTCACATGTTATCTGGTCGGATTCAGGCTTCACAATTTGCTGAGGATGAAGTATCCAACTGCTCTCTAGTCGGATACAAGCTTCCCGATAACTTACTGGGGGAAGAGATAAATTAACTGTTATCAGGTCGGATTCCAGGCTTTGCAGAAAATTTTCTTGAAATTGAATAGTTATCTGGTCGGATCCAGGCTTCACAACAACTGGTTGGGGATACGGAAGTTAACTGTTATCTGGTCGGATCCAGACTTTGCAGTAACTTGAAGTGGTAACTACTATTTGGTTGGGTCCAGGTTTCATGGTTTTTGGAAAGTTGTAATATTTTCTGGTCGAGTCTAGACTTCATAGTGTCTCTCTGGGGATCATAGTTAGATGTTATTTGGTCGGGCTCCAGGTTTCATAATAAACCGTTTTAAAAACTATTATCTGGTCGGGTCTAGGCTTTGCAGATTTCTGAGGTTGATGGGGTCAATTGCTATCTGGTCGGGTCCAAGTTTCACCATAAACTGTTTGGGGATTTATTTATCTTCTGGTCAGTTTCCAGGCTTCACAGTGAATCTCTAAGGGTAATTTCTATTTGGTCGGATCCAGGCTTCACAATAACTTGCTTAAAAAGATGAAATTGAAAATTGATATTTGGTCGGATCCAGGTCTCACAGTAATTTGTTGGGGCAGAGGCAAACTCTACTGGGGAAAAGAAGTTAAACCTTGGTCGGGTTGAGTCTAGGTTCTTCTATATCTTTGAAGAGTTAGGCTATTATCTAGTCGGGTCCAGGTTTTATAGTATCTTGAAATTGAGATCAACTGTTATCTGGTCGGGTCCAGGTTTCAGATACTCAAATTGTTATCTGGTCGGGTCCAGGTTTCAGTAATTCACTGGGGATAGTGGAAAACTCTATTGGAGAAGAGGAGCTTTGCTAATGATTTTGTAGGAATTAAACTGCTATCTGGTCGGGCCCAGGCTTCAGCAATTGAAGAAGTCAAACTATTATCTGGTCGGGTCCAGGCTTCAGTAATAACTTGAAAATTATGCTAATATCTGGTCGGGTCCAGGCTTCATAGTATATTTTTGGAAATAGTAAAGGCTTTGTTGATGGCTTTACTAGGGATCAGGGGTTGTGGCCCTATGATTTGTAATAATATGGAAGGAAAATTCAAACTGGAGAGTATAGACTCAATCAGGTAGGACAGACTCAGCTTGGGGAGGATACACACAGCTGGGGAATAACAGGCTCAGCTGGGGAGGATGGATTATATCGGGGGAATACAGACTCGGTTGGGGAGGATGTACTCGGCTGGGGAATTTTGTGGTTCCTCAATTGTTGTTGGGGAAATAAAACCTATTGGGGAAATAAACCCTGTTGAGTAAATAAACCCTATTGAGGGGGTGGGTTTCTTTTAGGAAGAGATCCACGAGGCTTCAACTTGTAAAAATCAACTTAGCTGGAGAGAGAGCTGCCAAGAGATTGAAACTTTGGTCGGGGATTATCCTATGCAAAGAGACTTTATGGGAAACTCCGTTGGGGAAAGGTTTATTGTAGCCGTCCTTGTGGGGATAATGATAATGAGATAACTCTGTGGGGATATTTCATATACATTAATAAGATGCTTGCTGCTGCTTAGCAGGACACATGTGCCAAATAGTTTTAATTATGTTCATATGCATATGTTCATTCAATTTTAGTTATTGGACAAATTTGCATTCAAAACGAAGACAGAAAATTTACACTTTAAAGTATATTTGTATTGATATTTTTCCCATGAATAGACGTTTTTGTACAGAGAGACGGAGATCCTAGTAAGAGGAAATCGTCGAAAGGAAAACAAAATTGAGAATGAAAACAAATAGCCATGTGAAATGATCTCATTGCCTTCCAACTCTACTATTGCCCCAATGTCTTCGAATGTCCCTTGTCGTTGATAGAAGTTGATTGGATTGATCTTGGACCGTTTGAACTTGGACCTTGGTGATAAAATTGACGGTGTTGATTCCACAGGACATAGTCATACGCTTTTAATCTTTAACTTTTTTCTGGACCGCCCTTTCGGGTTTTCAGCCCACCAGAATACCCTTTTTTTCCCAAGTCGCCCTTCCGGGTTTTCAACTTGCCGGGTGTACAATCTTTTGCATATATCCCTAATTTTTGCCCTAACCTTTTGGTTTGCCAGGATAACCTTATTTTGCTTAGGTGTGTCAACCTAGCGGGTCTCTTATGTGTAGTATTTTTTAACTATGTCCGTGTTTATAGGATGTGGGAAATCTTCACCATCCATGGTAGTCAGCATCATGGCACCGCCAGAGAAAACTCTCTTGACAACAAATGGCCCTTCATAGGTGGGAGTCCACTTGCCTCTGGGGTCGCTTTGTGGTAGAATGATGCATTTTATCACCAAGTCACCAACTTGATATACTTGAGGCTTGATCTTTTTCTTGAAAGCCTTGATCATCCGTTTTTGGTACGTCTGACCATGGAAAACAGTAGCTAACCGTTTTTTGTCAATCAAGTTCAGCTGATCCAATCTCGTTTGAATCCACTCGTCTTCGCCTAGGCCTGCCTCATTCATAAATCTCAGCGAGGGAATCTGAACTTCCACTAGTAAAACAACTTCCATGCCATAGACTAGAGAAAAGGGAGTTTCCCTAGTTGATGTTCTAGATGAAGTACAATAGCCATGTAGAGCAAACGATAACATCTCATACCAATCCTTATAGGTTACTACCATTTTCTGCACAATCTTCTTGATATTTTTGTTGGCTGCTTCGACTGCGCCATTCATTTTCGATCTATACGGAGAAGAATTGTGATGCCTGATCTTAAACTGAGTGTAAAGCTCAGTGATCATAGCATTGTTGAGGTTAGTCCCATTTTCGGTGATGATCCTTTCGGGAATACCATAACGATAGATGAGGTTGTGTCTGATGAATCTGGCTACCACATTCTTGGTGACTGAGGCAAATGAGGCAGTTTCGACCCATTTGGTAAAATAGTCGATAGCAACAAGAATGAAGCGATGTCCGTTGGAAGCGGTGGGCTTGATCTCTCCAATCATGTCAATGCCACACATTGCAAATGGCCACGGAGAGGTCATGACATTCAGAGGGATAGGAGGCACATGGACCTTGTCAGCGTAGATTTGGCATTTGTGACAAGTCCTCGAGTGTTGATGGCAATCAGTCTCCATCATTGACCAATAGTAGCCAACTCTTAAGATTTTCTTAGCCATCGCATGTCCACTTGAGTGAGTGCCGAAGAGACCATCGTGCATGTCTTCCATGATCTCCACCGTCTCCTTCTTGTCCACACATCAGAGTAGAGTTGAATCATGGTTGCTCTTGTACAATATCCTATTACTTAGGAAGAATTTGGCTGCAAATCTTCCCAAGAACTTTCTGTCATTAATAGATTCCCCCTCTGGATACTCTTGTGCTTCAAGGTATCTCATCACCTCATGGTACTATGGATTTTCCGCATCAGTGGCAAGCTCATAGCAATGTGCAGGTTCATCGAATCTTTAAATTGTTATCATATGGGTTTCGTTGTCCCACCTGACTTTGAACATTGAAGACATAGTTGCCAAAGTGTCATCCAACTTGTTTTCTTCCCTAGGGAAGTGCTCAAAAGTGATCTCTTCGAAGTAAGGAATTAAGGATAGCATAATTTCCTTGTAAGGGATAAGATTAGGGTGTTTAGTGTCCCAATCTCCTTTTACTTGGCTGATCACCAGGGAGGAATCCCCGAACACATCCAAATGCTTGATCCTTAAGTCAATAGCAGCTTTCAGACCTAAGATGCATGCTTTATACTCGGTCAGATTGTTTGTGCAATCAAAGCATGGTATGGCAGTGAAAGGAGTGTGGAAACCTTCAGGAGAGATGATCACATCACCAATTCCGTTACCTAAGGCGTTGGAAGCCCCATCGAACACCATAGCCCATTGGGATCCTTATTTAGGTCCGTCATATGGTACAGTTTTACACAGTCGGTTACCAGCATGATGTTCTCATCAGGGAAGTAGAAGTTCATTGACTAATAATCATCCACAACTTGATGGGCTAAATGATCTGCTAGTACACTTCCTTTGATGGCCTTTTGAGTCGTGTATTGAATGCCGTACTCAATCAAGATCATTTTCCATCAGGCTATTCGTCAGGAAAGGGCAGGTTTCTCGAAGATGTACTTGATTGGGTCCATCTTAGAAATCAACAGAGTGGTATGAGTCAACATATATTGTCTTAGCATTATTAAGTTGGTTAAAGTTTGACTTAAGAAAATATTTTTTAGAAATGCACGGATATAAGTCAAAGTTTATTGTGAAAGCGGTTCAAGTTTATAAGACAAGAATAGTTTTGAAAAGGAGGGAGAAGATTTTGAATATAAATAAAATTGGAGGAGATGAAGGGACTATCCTATAGCATAAGGTAAAAGATAGAGAAAAAAACCTTCTAACCAACAAGAAGCCAACACTTGATACAATGAGTCAATGTAGAATTCCCATCCTTTAGATTGAAACCAAACAAGCAAAGATAATAAACCTCTTAAGAAAGTTGTATAGTCTTCACAAAAGTTTAGCAGAGTAATAGATGTATACATATGAGTTCCCAATCGCTGACAAAGCATATAATCATAATAACATACACACAAAGAAAACAAACAACCCAATGTCATGGGGTAAACCCCAAGAACTCCAGACAAAATAGAAATGAAAGTCACAAGGTCTCAAGGTATGCCAAGGGCTCTAATCCTAAGTCCAAGAAGTCCATCACTCCATAATGCCAAGGATAATGTCCAAGTAGTCCAAGTAATATTAAAGTTTTTTATGGTTCAAGTTGATTATTAGGTATCTTCAAAAAGAACTGAAAATCTTAAGTGAGCAAAATAAAATGACATAAAAGTAAATGCTCAAGTGAGCAAAGATGAAAATAACATGAAATGTAAATGCTAAAATAAGTGTGCTTAAAGTAAAGAGCATAAAGTAAAGACATAAAATAAAGTCCATTGTTAGAAATTATAGGTTAGTTGAATGACCATATTGAAAATTGCATTTGAAACTCATTAGAGGATTGATAAAACCAAAGCCTCTCAACAACAAGTTTCATTTGCTTTTTGTCAAGTATATCATTCATTTCAAAATTTCAAGGCAACAATAAATGATCAATGATGTATAAGTGATTCACTTTGACCAAAGCTTACGAAGATTAATTAGAGGATTGATAAGACAAAAGCCTCCTAACAATGAATCACAAGATTATTGGATCAAAGGTTTCAAATTAACATACTTGGGCTTGCAAACATAGGTTTGGGCCACGAATGATTATTTCTCGAATCAGGATAAAATTTAGCAATATGTTAAGCAATCGTAAGTAGACTTATATAGAAGTTACACCTATTTTGAGGCCGGTCAATAGCAATCTATGTACCATATGTTTAGAGAAATGATATGTAAATTATTCTCCAACAACATGTACTACAAGTAAGAAGGGGATAAGATGAAGAGGGAGGGGATATGAATTAAACCAAATTTGAACCAAAAATTTAATCAAACTATCATTAAAATCATTCATCCATTTTGATGGAGTTAAACTCAACACCCAAGATCCAATGATGTTAATAAATCTCGTGATCAAAATCTCATAGTTCAAGATCAGACAGAATATATACAAAAATAAAATTGTATTTAAAAATAAAGAAAAATATTTTTAAAATGGTTTTAAATGAAAATAAAAGGGGAAAATAGCAATTATATTCAAAACATCCAAGAAAAATTTAATGAGACTGTTGTACCCCAAAATTTTCCCTCCCATATTTCTTAATACATTGTAAGAAAAATCTCCAAGTTGCTCAAAGTAGTCCAAGAGTTTGTCAGACAAGCTCTCTCCTAAGGAAGTCTACCCCAAATTAGGGTTTTGTGTTGCATCAAGATCCTTGATTCCAAATGACCTAAAGTTCTCCCCAATGTCCTAATATGTTCTCAAGGTCATCCATGTCAAGTTTCAATCCTTGCAGAGGAAGTTTGCTCAGTCAATTGCTCAAAGGTCCAAAAGTCGATTGTGCTAGGGCAAAAGTCAACAGTGACCTACATACAGTCAAACTTCAAGATTTTTTTGTCAACATTCTCATTTTGAAGTATATTTCATCATTTGATCAAGGGTTGATCATGATTCATCAAGGATTGCTCAAAATTCATCAAGATTCAAAAGTTGCTAAATTAGGGTTTTGTAGGAAAAGTCAACTCAACTTTGACAAAGCATAACTTTATCATACTTTATGATAAATGACCCATCAAAAGCTCATTTTGAATAGGATTCAATTCCCTACAATCCATATTCATATTCCAAGATCCAAAAATGCACTCACAAGAAGTTATGAATTTGGACATTATAGGTCATTTTGAAAAGTCAACAAACACACCTTTTTTGTCAAAGCTTCTAACTTGAGAATGGGATATCAAAATGATATGAGACCAAATGGTTTGATTAGAGGACATCTCAAGCTTTCTAAAAAGTCCAAGAACACCTCCAAAAGTTCAAAATTGAAGAAGTTATGCATTGTTGAAGTTGGACTTTTTTGCAAAATTGCCAAAAGTCAACTATCCCCAAAACTTCAAATTTTGCCAAATGGGCCCATTCTTTTTCACTTGTTTTGAGTTTGCATTATTGCCCACGTGCTCTATCCTTGGCCATGTGTCCATGTCATATTTTTATTAATTATTTTGATTTTTATTTGAATTAATTTGATTTAAATCAAATAAAATCCAAATAAAATCTAAAGCATTGATAACAAAGGATTTTTTGGTTGTTTCAGGCTCCAACTACAGCTAGCATTGCAATCAAACTCGTATCAAGGTCATTATGCAAAAAAAGATGTTATTTGGATCAAATTTGGAAAGCTTTGAAAGGAGGATCAAATCAAATATTCAATCATCAATGGAGTAAGATTTGGACAAGGAATTCAGACCTAATGTATTGTACAATACATAAGGAGGCGAGGGAGACAAGAATAAGGGTTGGAGATCAATTGGAGAGGCAGAACCGAATTGGCAAAAACACCAAAAAAGTGTGACTTTGAAATCAATCATAGAGGCAATTTCAAGACTTGAGACTTGTCTCAATCTCTTCCTGGCCATCTCCACAAGCGAAAGAAACCAAGACATCGCATTTTCAGACCCTCACACGCACTGTAAGTCCCTCACGGATTCACTATGTTCTTGAAATTGAAAACCTCTATTCTTGCATTCATTGTATGAAATAATTGCATCTTTGTGATCACTGTGCCATTTGCAAGCTTTTGGCATTAATCAATTTCATTTATCTAACCTATATCACAGATCACCATTGCTAGGGTTTTTCATTCGTTTTTAGGGCTTTTTGTTTCAGGAAAAATTAGCTTTAACAATGGCTATGGTTATGATCAGAAGAGGATGATGAGTTCAACCATGGTCCTAGAACTCATTTATATGGCCTGAGGAAGATTTTGGAATGAAGCTACACTTTTAGCTGCGGATAAAAATCCACAGGTAAAAATTGCAGGTTTTAGAGGATAGGGATGATGAGTTGTCATCCACCCACTCGTCCATTCAAATGACACGCGCGCTTTTCTGTTTTCTGGCCATTAACTTTATTTTTTATATATTATGTTTTGTTTATATTATCATAACAATTGAAGCAACATGGTTTGGTGGTAGCCACGTTGGCCTTAAGGACCCAAAGGCTGGAGGTCAGGGGTTTGATCCTTGCCTCCAGCAAATTGCATTTTCTTGTTATTTTTCAGGAAATCATGTGCATATTTAAGCTGGAGGTTCACCATGGACATTCATTATCAAAGCGCCAGATGGCCAGGTGGCCAGATATGGTGGCCAAGCATCCAAGGCACACCATAAGACAGTTAACGCGCGTGTATGGGATCCCAAAAGTCAATTGGATCAGCATATTTGGGCCAACAAAATTGCTATGGACACCTCCAAAAAAGGCCCATTCTCACTCTTTCTCTTATATTTTCTTTTTTATTATTTAGTTATTTTATTTTATTTAATTAATTTCTAACCAATAAACAAATTTTCTTTTTTTATCAAAACAAATCACAAAAATGTTTTTTTACCCAATTAAAATTCAGACTTTTATTTTATTTTATTAATAAATATTAATTAATTAATTAGGATATTAATTAGGAAACCTTGATTTATTTTGTAAATAAATAAAATCAATTAGAACTAATTAGGTTTCCACTACTAACTTTAATTATTTTATTTCTTTCTTAAAATATCAAAAAAAAACTTCAAAAAACATGTCATTAATTATTTTTTCCATTTAATTAATTTAGTGCTTAATCTTAGGTTTTAATTCCTTTTCTAAAAAAAATCAAAACGACAAAAACATTTTTCTTTTAAAAGGGTCAAAACCCTAATTTCGCATATGATTTAATTTCGCGTCCCACTTTATTTTTTTTCTTTATAATTGATGTATTTGCTCCTGGTTTGTAATAATTAATTAGGACCTTTATTTATTTTACCGCTTTATTTTATTTTCAAAGGGTTGCTTTTGGCGATGTAAATACCCGACCCGACGCCTTGTAATTTAATTTCCGCATTTTAATTCTGCAAACTATACAACTGTTAGATGTTTGATAATAGGGCTTGCATGACAAGAATGAATGCCTAATTTAAAAAAAAAAACAGTTAGATCACCCTTAACATGTGCAAAGATAAAAATAACTGAAAACAACACATTCGCACATGCGCACTCCTAGGGTACACCCCACTTGGTTACCTTTGTACACGGTCATTGAGTATAGGTCATTTTAGGGGTCGTCCTTTTGTCTAAAAGATCATAGTCGCCTCGAAATGGTTGCCTCAGATATTGTTGCCTCAAACAAATGATCTAAGACATTAGGGTTAACGCTAAGACATCTTAACATTGCTTTAGTGACCGTATGTCCCTCATTCGAATTGACCTTCAAACTCCAACGACGGTGCTACCTACTCACTAATAGTGGGATAGCATTGTCTAAAGGAAATTAGCATAGAACAATTCCTTTTTCGAGTAGGTAGATAGTTCTTAGATACTTGCTCATCTAAAACAAAACCTTTTCCACACTTACACTTTTACAAACAAAGTTTTCAAAACACTTCATTACACTCTCGAGGACAGAAGCAAGAGTTAAATCGAAGTTTCAAACAAAAACTTTTTCAAACGCACAAGCACAAAGAAAACAATTTTGAAAACAATGAGCAAGTACCTAAGAGCCCGTAGATAACTACAGATAGAAAGGGTGCTAATACCTTCCCTTTCTATAATCTACCCCCCCATACTCAAAATCTCAAAAAATGAATTTTTCTGTGCTTTTTTCCTTTCCTTATTGGATAAAATAAAAGTCGGTGGCGACTCTTGCTTACCGCGACATTTTGCAAACACAAACGCAAAACGCAAACCAGCATTCCAAAACAGTCAGTTCTTCCCACCGTATCACAGAGACCATATAAAAAATCAGAAATGAGATCAAATATTTTTATAAGATTTTTGGTAATTTTTTAAAGTCATAAACTATTTTTAAAATTAAAAAAAATAGGCCAAATAAATCAAAAATTGTGAAAAATAGTAAAGTCATAAATAAAAATAAAATGAGGTCACCAATATTTGTCAAGAGGTCATTGGATCCTTCCATATTTTTTTTCAGAATTTAAAAATTAAGAAAAGTATTTTTAAACATTTAAAACAACTCAAATAAAGTGAAAAAATATAAAAAATATCAAAACACAATAAAATTGTGAAATAATAAAAATAATCAGAAAGAGAAAAATCAAAAGTATTTTTAAGAACTTTTTCAGATTTTTTGAAGTTAAAATGAATTTTTTATGAATTTTTGAAGTTCAAAACAAATAAAATATAAAATTAGAAAATAAAATAAAAACCAAAAAGATGTAGACCATTGGATGAGAGTCAAAACGTGTTAGTAAGCTAATTCAATGGATCAGACGCATTGTGCATATCATGGTCCTCAGAAAATAACACACGTGATCAATTATTAAACGAATTTGAAAAAAATGTGTGGCAATTTATCATTGGTTTAAGACATACACATAGGTCGTCTTCAACCTTAATCCAAGAAATTTATAGGTTAATGAAATGGGAAAATTAGAGCTCGAGACCGGTACCATCCGCATCGTCTCTTCAAGATGACTCCAATGGTACCCTCGCTAAAAATTTATGTAAGGTGTAGCTCAGTCGTTTTGGAAGGAAAGATTTGAAAAGGGATTTGAAATTCATGGCCAAAACTCACTTCCAGTTGAAAACAAATGTTGCGACTAGAATCAGAATGATGAGAGCTTCATTACAATACCAAAGTTTGAGAGAATTGGTGAAGGAATCTGCCTATTGAAGTTCAAATTCAGAGCTCTGAAACTTGACTTGGCTAGCACGATTTAGGAAGTCTTAGAGCTTGGTTCTTCTTCTGTTAGCTTCAGTGAAGTTCAAGGATTAAGAATTGAAAAAGGAAATGGATTGAGGAAAGCTGTAAAACCAAATTCGAACTGGCAGAAAAGTGGGTTCAAGAGAAAGTTTGGCAGGATGATTCTGGCTATCTAAGATTATGAAAATGAGTGGGATAGAGCCTGTATTTATAGGAGAAGTGAATGAAATCAAGAGGAGGGGTGAATGATGCAATTTGGAGGGAAATTGTGCACACTTGTTTTCATGAAATAAGTGTGATCACATGTGCATCAAAACTCATCCAAATGATGCGTTTTGACACTCTAAATCATCCACACGCTTACGCTAATCATGTTGAAGTAGAAAACACACACAAATTTGGTGATTAGAAGTCAAATTATGGAAATTGCATTCTGACTGTTTGAGAAACTTCAGTTCTAAGGGACCAACTTTAAAATCATGGTGTGCACAATTTAGGGAACCTTAGGACTTGATTCTTGATGTGTTAGAAAGATGAGACCACAAAATTTACAATGTGCAAAGAATGGAATCAAATGGATGTTTGAGCTGAGAGTTGTGATGAGTCAAAGTTGAGAAAAAGATGTTGACTTTTTGTACTTTGAAAAATTCTAAGTTTTTTCTTCAAAAATGACCTATAATGTCTTGCATCTAAACATGGTCTTCCATTTAAAATTTTCTCTTGACCAAAAAAGATGTAATGGATTAGATCCATTGAATGACATATTAATACTTGAACCATTTAAAATCTCTAAAAAAAGAGAAAGTTATAACTTGGTGAAGTTGGTGAAAATTCATGAGATGACCTATAATCTTTTGAGTCCTTAAGACATCTTCCATCCATTTTCAAGCTTTGCACATAAAATAAGGGTTAAAGTTCACATACTTAAGATCATTGTGGAAAATGAATGGGCTCAAGGAGATAAAAATTGACCAAGGTATGATCTTTTGAAGTCTCATAAGGGAATTTGATGGTCTATCTAAAGGACTTGTAATGTTTCTCAATCATTAAGCATCTTCCACATAAAAGTTTCTTGAGACTTTTGAAGTGATTTGTTGATAACCCTTTAAAGAGGATCATGTCTTTGTAATCACTCAAAAATACCAAAATATGAGCAAGATATAGCCCTTATAAGTTCAAAACCCTAGCTCCTAGAGCAACAAAATACCTTGGAAACCCTTTTCAATTTTGACAAGCTTTCTTGCACAAATACTTTTGTCATGTAAATAGAAGTTGTTTAGGATGATAATGAGAAACCATGGAAACCATAACCACTTCCAAATATCAAGAATTTATGGAATTATGCACTTGTGATCAAGAAATCAAGAACTTGTCCAATTAGTTTAAAATTTCTTCAACCAACCCTTACATATTTGAACTATCTTTGACAACTTAAGGTATGATAAATCATAAAAGACTTTGTCATGAAATTACTTCAAAGCATATTCAATGATGAAGCTTGAATCTCAATGAAGCTTTGTTGAAAAAGGCATGGAAATAAACTCATGAACCTATAGATCAACTTGATGGAATGCGTTGTGCTTTTACCTATAATATCATCAATTAGGGCGAACATTCATTGTGTTTATTAGTTAAAAGTTAATCAATACAAAACATAGATGATCATAAAATACAAGTAAAGGTTCTTTGTGATTATCCATGAGAAAATCTAAAGATAAGAAGAAGAACCAAACCCTAGTGTGATCTTGTTTTTTTTTTTAGTTGATATGAGATGATAGAGGGATCTTAGGGAAAAAAATTGGGATACAACAAGTGTAAGTCACAAATGACCAGCATCAGTACTTATAACGGGAAACATACAAACTTTTCAGAGCTAAGTGAGTCTTAAAGACGAACTATCTTCCATAATGAAAAGACTACCATTCATCGGAGTAACAAAATCTCAACAACAAACTATCTCCAATAATGATGAGACTATCATTCATCGGAGTAACAAAATATCAACAACAAACTATCTCCCATAATAACGAGACTACCGTTTATCGGAGTAACAAAATCTCAACAACAAACTATCTCCCATAATGACGAGACTACCATTCATCAGAGTAAAACCTCAACAACGAACTATCTCGACGAAACTACCATTCATTGGAGTACAAATCTCAACAACGAACTATCTCCCTTAATGAAGAGACTACCATTCATCGGAGTAACAAAATCTCAACAATGAATTATCTCCCATAATAACGAGACTACCATTCATTAGAGTAAAACCTCAACAACGAACTATCTCCCATAATGACGAGACTACCATCCATCAGAGTAACAAAATCTAAACAACAAACTATCTCCCATAATGACGAGACTACCATTTATCAGAGTAACAAAATCTCAACAACGAACTATCTCCCCTAATGACGAGACTACCATTGATCGGAGTAAAACCTCAACAACGAACTATATCCCATAATGACGAGACTGCCATTCATTGGAGTACAAATCTTAACAACGAACTATCTCCCTTAATGATGAGACTACCATTCATAGGAGTAAAACCTCAACAACAAACTATCTCCCATAATGCCAAGACTACCATTCATCAGAGTAAAACCTCAACAATGAACTATCTTCCATAATGACGAGACTACCATTCATTAGAGTAAAACCTCAACAACAAACTATCTCTCATAATGACGAGACTACCATTCATTGGAGTATAAATCTCAACAATAAACTATCTCTCATAATGACGAGACTACCATTCATCAGAGTAAAACCTCATCAATGAACTATCTCCCATAATGACGAGACTACCATTCATTGGAGTATAAATCCCAACAACGAACTATCTCCCTTAATAAAGAGACTACCATCCATTGGAGTAACAAATCTCAACAATGAACTATCTACCTGAATGAAGAGACTACCATCCATTGGAGTAACAAATCTCAACAATGAACTATCTCCCATAATGACGAGACTACCATTCATAGGAGTAACAAATGAATCTTCTCAAGGAACTAACAGACTTACTGGGGAAGAAAAGGTCGCTCAAATAAAGAGTCCTTCCATTTGCAGTTATAAGAAACCCTTCAGGAAAAGAAATATGACTTCTCTGGGGAAGTTTAAATATATTCATATTAAGGAAATAACATCTTCTTGTGCAAAATAAATGCATACCCTTAAACCAGAGTTCAGAGCCTACAAAAATCAGAATAATAATGTTTCCAGGAGCCACAAATTCAGACCAGAAATAAACTGGAGTGAAATAGTCAACCATGATAGCATCTGATGAGAAATAAACACAAAAGGGAAACACGAAGCTAACCAGACAATGAGCTGAATAGGAAGACTTAGAGCAAAATTCTTCCACTAGGGACAACTCAGTGGGGAAATTGGAAAGAATATACTCTTTCTACTTAAGGTTGACACTCTATTGGAGAAAGGGTAACGTAACTCTGCAAAATAGGGTAATATGCCAACAAAATATTAATGAATTCAAATGAGCAATGAATCGTTAAATTCAACTATGCGTGATGTATGTATGAATGTATGAATGTTATCATGTATATACTGACAAAACAGACATACAACACTGGGGATAACCAGGTAAGACCAGTTTGGGTAAAGTCAACACTCAACTAAATCACATCCAGGAGGAAAATTCATAAGAAAGTAAGCACCATCTGAGGAAACAAATTCCTATTCCATGACTTAACTCCACTGGGAAGAAACAAAATCTAAAAGTAATAAAATCAAAGCAATAAATCAGAATAGTTACAAGGATATAACATCCTCCTTCGGGCTTCACTGAGGAATATCACATAGACTTCGATGGGGAAAACAATGTTTCAGTGTCTAGATTTCCACTGGAGATTATAATATTTACTTCTCTAGGGAATATGAAAACCTCATCATTGAGATATCAACTGGGGATCTCGTTCTGACTTCATTGGGGAGGACAAGGCCACATTGTCGAGGGGAGCCCAAAATACATTTTTCAATACCCAGAGTGATGATTACACAAGTTTTTGGGGAGAAATTATGAAACCACATGGGGATAACAACTTTCAGAAAGAGAGGTTATCTCAGCTTTACTTGGAGATTTAAGAAGTCAAACAATACAACAAGAAATCAAAATTATGGGGATTTCAAATCAAACCCAGCACTTGGCGGGAGAAAATCCAAAGAGTTGACAACTATTTCAACACCTTTTAGAAAAGATAATGCCCTTGTCTAGTTTCCTGGGAAACAAACAACGACAATAATGCCATTACTGCAAAGGATGATATTTTGCAAATTATTCCACCTCAGCATACAAAGGGAGAAGGAACTTTCGTCATATGAGTGAAGACCTTAATAGGGAGAGTGGGATCACAAATCCAATAGTGCACTATACATAAATTGGTACCATCTCCAACCATTTGAGAAACAACAATAAGATCATACGCATATCAATGAAAGTGACTCGAGGGAACTTTCCTGGGGAACATATACTTCTAAAATTTCAAAGCTCGTTCATCCTCGGAATCACTATTTTTGTTTTTCTTGAGTCACAAAATCTAAAGTAAAAATTAATTTGTAAATTATTTCCAAAAACAATTTTTTTATTAAATCTCTTTGTTTTGAAAATTAACATCAATAATAAATGGAGTCTTTGTAAGCATAGTAAAATAAGAATTACAAAGAATTGGATAAAAGCTCCAACTTTATTAATAGAATGGTAGTCTGCGAATGGTGAGACTCCATAGATGATTACAAATTTTGGAAAATGGTAACATATTGGAAAAGATACATTAAAATACAATGACCAATATTCTCCCTAACAAGTTTGAATTCCTGAGCAGCGACTTCTCTTCTGTTGAAGTGTGGTGAGGATCCAAGAATATTGTTGCTTCAATGATCAAGTCTTGTCTGACGAAGTTACTTGCCAAGAAATCCCTAACTTTTTCCTAGGTTTCCCTTAAGGGTTTTCAACTTAGTGGGAGAATCTATTCTATTTATGTCTCTTATTTTTTCCTAGACCTCCCTTTCGAGTTTTCAGCCTACCGAGACGCTCTTTTTTGTCTAAGCCTCCCTTTCAGGTTTTCGACTTAGCGAGTTGTTCTTTTATTTCTTTAGGCAAAGTATTTCTTGACTGCATCAACATTCATAGGATGTGGGAACTCCTCGCCATCCATAGTTTTAAGAATTAATGCACCGCCAAAGAAGGCTTTCTTGACAACATATGGGCCTTCGAAATTGGGAGTCCACTTGCCCCTAGAATCAACATTAAAAGACATGATCTTTCTGAGCACGAGGTCACCTTCTTTGAATTCACGAGGCTTGACCTTATTATCAAAAGCTTTATTTATTCTCTTCTGTTATAACTGGACATGACACAAGGCCGTCATTCTTTTTTCTTCGATCAAATTCAAATGGTCAAATATGTTTTGGACCCATTCTGCCTCTGACAATTTGGTTTCCATTATCACGCGTAAAGAGGAAATCTCAACCTCAACAAAGAGTACTTCTTCTATACCATACACAAGAGAGAACGGGGTTGCCCCTATTGAAGTGCGAATAGATGTACGATACCCATGCAAAGCAAAAGGGAGCATCCCATGCCAATCTTTATAGGTAATGACCATTATCTAGATGATCTTCTTAATGCTTTTATTAGCAGCTTCAACAGCCCCATTCATCTTTGGCATGTAGGGAGATGAATTATGATGGACAATCTTGAATTCTTTATAAAGTTCCATCATCATCTTGTTATTCAGATTCAAGCCGTTCTCAGTGATAATTCTGCTTGGCACACCATACCGACATATAAGATTGTTCTTGATAAAGCATACTACCACTTGCTTAGTAACATTAGCATATGAAACTTCTTCTACCCATTTGGTGAAGTAGTCAATTTCCACCAATATAAAATGATGTCCATTAGACGCCTTAGGTTCAATCATTCTAATCATGTCAATGCCCCATATAGAAAAAGGCCACATGGAAGAAATAACATTTAGAAGCGTAGGAGGCACATGAATTTTGTCAGCATAAATCTGGCACTTATGGCACTTCTTTGCAAATTTGTAACAGTCTGATTCCATTGTCAACCGATAGTAACCTGCCCTAAGCATCTTTTTTGCCATCGAATGTCCATTGGAATGAGCACCAAAGGTACCTTCATGGTTTCATGCATCAACATGTCTGCTTCGTGTATATCCATGAATTTGAGAAAGATCATGTCATAATTTCTTTTGTATAGCACATCTTCATTAAGGAAAAAACTGCCTGCCAACCTTCTCAATGTCTTTCTACCTTTTTTTGACGCATCAGCCAGGAATTCCTGAGTCTGGAGAAGATGCTTGATATCATAATATCAAGGTTTTTATATTGATGTCTCTTTTGTTGCAAACACATGAGCTGGTCTATCCAAAAATCGCACTATGATACAAGGCACATCGTTCCAAGTATTTACTTGATACATAGAAGCCAGAGTGGATAAAGCATTCGCCATATGATTTTCATCTATGGGAATATGATGGAATTCAACTTTATTAAAGAAGGGTAATAATCTTTGAGCATAGCCTTTGTAGGCAATCAAGCCAAGATGACGAGTATCCCATTCTCATTTAATCTGATTTATTACCAAAGCTGAATCGTCGTATACATCTATAATTTTGATTCTGAGATCAATAGCCTCCTCGAAACCCATGATACAAGCTTCATACTCTGCCATGTTATTGGCTCAATCAAATGTCAACCTTGTTGTAAAAGGGATATGTGATCCATGGGGAATGATAATCACAACACCAATTCTTTTCCCATAAGCATTTACAGCTCCATCAAATACCATACCCCACCGGGATTCAGGATCAGGACCTTCCTCGGGTAAAGGTTCATCACAATCTTTTATTTTCATAAACATCACATCCTCATCAGGGAAGTCATATTTAACAGATTAATAATCATCAACTGGATGGTGAGAAAGATAATCTGCCAACACACTGCTTTTTATAGCCTTCTGAGTACGGTATTCAATATCATATTCAGACAACAACATCTGCCAATGGGCAATTCTTCTAGTAAGAGCAGGCTTTTCAAAAATATACTTAATTGGATACATTTTGGAAATCAACCAGGTAGTATAATTTAACATATATTGCTGCAACCACTTTTTTGCCCAGGCCAAAGCACAACATGTTTTTTCCAACATAGAATATCGTGACTCACAGTCAGTAAACTTCTTGCTGAGATGATAAATAGCATATTCTTTTCTCCATGTTTCATCTTGTTGTCCCAAAATACAACCAATAGAATTATCTAACACTGTCAGATACATAATCAATGGTCTTCCTTCAACAAAAGAGAGCAAGATAGGAGATTTAAGCAGATACTCTTTAATACTTTCAAATTCCCTTCGGAAATCATTTGTTCATACACAACCTTGATCTCTCTTTAACAACTTAAAGATCGGTTCACATGTTACGATCATATGGGAGATAAATTTAGAAATGCAATTCAAACGCCCAAGGAAGCCTGTAACTTGATTTTCAGTTCTTGGCGCTGGCATTTCTTTAATTTCCCTAACTTTATTAGGGTCAACTTCAATTCCTTTTTGGCTGATAATAAAACCTAACAATTTTCCTGATCGGACACCAAAGGTGCATTTATTTGGATTCAAGCAGATACGATACTTCCTCAAACGCTGAAATAATTTCAACAAATCCTCTATATGCCCTTCTTCAGTCTAGGATTTGGCAATCATACCATCAACATATAACTCAATTTCCTTATGCATCAGATCATGGAATAGGGTTGTCATAGCCCTCTGGTACATTGAACCAGCGTTCTTCAAACTGAAGGGCATCACTCTGTAACTGAATGTTCCCCAAGGTGTGATAAACGTTGCATTTTCCATGTCCTCAGGAGCCATTCTAATTTGATTATATTCGGAAAATCCATCCATGAACGATAATAATTTGAATTTTGTTGTACTATCAACCAATATATCAATATGTGGCAATAGAAAGTCATCTTTTGGACTAGCTTTGTTTAAATCTCTATAATCCACGCACGTGTGAATTTTCCCATCTTTCTTTTGTATTAGGACAATATTGGAAATCCACTGAGGGTACACTGATGTCACAAGAAAACCTACATTAATCTGCTTTAAAACTTCTTCTTTAATTTTCACTGCCATATCGGGGTGAGTTCTTTACAATTTCTGCTTGATTGGCGGGCATTCCGGCTTTATCGGCAAATGATATTCCATAATATCAGTATCCTACCCCGGCATGTCTTGGTATGACCAAGAAAAGATGTCAACATATTCTTTCAACAATTCAATCAACCTACTCTTCACGTCGGGATGAAGCAATGCTCCAATCTTGACTTCTTTTGGATCTTCCTCACCCAAATTAACCGTCTCCAACGAATCTTTATATGGATGAATGGTACTTTCCTCGCGCTCAAGCAACCATGAAACCTCTTCTGGGATTTCATCATATTCTTCTTCTTCGGCCATATACGCAGGATATTCAAAGTTGGGAGAGGGTGCAGGGTCATTGTACTCAGCGGGTTTTTTAATTAATCTGCACATATGATTTATGATTACTTTTAGAAACGGGCACATATAGAAAGTAATTATGCAGATTCAATTACAATTATTGTTTATTTTGAAAGGATTTTTCTGATTACCATTTTCCAAGAAAAAATAGAAAATAAAGACACAATTTAGGAATCAAAGACAACTTTTATTAATGATTTTAAATATCAAAGTAACAGATATGCCCATACAATATCAATACTTTCACCTTGGACAGAGTGAAAGATTTTTGAAAAGATTAACAAAAAATAAATTACTTTGAAATATTAATGCAAGAGGGAACATCAATAGTGATCCAGTTTGGGACGCTGACTCCATGCGTCACATAGTTCGGCATCCCTTGCTCTGCTTCACCTTTCATAATAGCATTGATCCTAGGAACAATTAGATGAAGATAACCTCCGCTGTGAAAGATATCCTGATATTTGCCCAAAGCATACTTTGGCTTCATATTCTCACCTTTACTATTTTTCACATAGAATTGGAAACCAGCTCTATTCTTATTCACAGGTGGATCGACAATCTGCCCCCATACTTTACTTGGGCCATTACGCACTACCTGCTGAGCATCCTTAAACAAAGCTATAGAATTCTCATTTTCATTTACATTATCAATGGATAAATCTTGGAATTGAGTTCCAACAACATCTTTATCTGCTTCCACAACACTGAAAGAGGATAAATGAGATATTAACAAAGTCTGCTCTCCATTTATGATAACTACCTTTCCTTCTCGAACAAACTTCAGCTTCTGGTGAAAATTTGAAGTGACAGCCTCTGCCTCGTGGATCCACGACCGTCCCAGTAAATAGATGTAAGCAGGAACAATATCCATAACCTGGAAAGTAATCTGAAATAGGTGCGGGCCTATGTGAATAGGCAAGTCTACTTCCCCGATGACAGATTTGATACGGTGGCAGAACCGATTGTTTAATACTGGTTTGCATTTTGCGTTTTTTGTTTGCAAAATGTTGCGGTAAGCAAGAGTCGCCACCGACTTTTATTTCATCCAATCATGGAAAAGGAAAAAGAACAGAAAAAACCTTTTTTCGAGATATTCTGAGTACGGGGGGTAGATTATAGAAAGGGAAGGTGTTATCGCCCTTTCTATCCGTAGTTATCTATAGGCTCTTAGGTATTTGCTCATTTTTCAAATTGCTTGTGTGTGATTGTCTTGAAAATGTTTTTACTTCGTGATAACCCTCATATCAGTCCTCAAGGATGTGACGAAGTTTGTTTTAAAAATTTGTTTTGAAAAGTGTTTGTGTGAAAAGATTTGTTTTGAGCAAGTACCTACTAGCATCTATCTACTCGAAAAAAGATCGTTCATGTTCTATTTCCTTTATACAACACTATCCCACTCTTAAGGAGTAGGTAGCACCATCATTGGAGTTGTAAGGGACATTCGAAAGGGACGTACGGTTACAAAAGCAATGTTAGGACACCTTAGTGATCATCATAGAGTCCTAAAGATCTTTTCCGAGGCAACATTTCCGAGGCAGCATTCGAATGGGACAATTTGATCTTTTGGGACATAGAGGATAGCCTCTAAAACATCCTATGCTTCATGATCGTTTACCGAAGGCAACCGGAGTGAGAGTATACCCTAAGAGTGAGCATGTGCAAGTGTACTTTTTTCAGTTAATATTATCTTTTCACATTAGGGTTTTCTAACTGTTTTAATTTTTCATGCATTCTTGCCATACAATCCTATTAGCCATACATCTAACAGTTAAAGATTGCGGAAATTAAAAGTGCGAGGAAGTAAAACCTAGCTATTACAAGGCTTCGAGGAGGGGGATTAATTACATAACCAAAAATCGGGGATTTAAAGCAAGAAATAAAACCCTAATTTAACTATTACAAACCCTGAACAGTTACAAAATAATGGAAAAAATAATTAACAAGCGCGCGGAAAATTAAATACGAGGACGGTAATTAATAACTTAAAACCCTAATTGAGAGAAAGAAATTTTGTGGATTTTTATTTGAGAAAACATTTAATTGAAAATTAATTAAACCTAATTTCTAATTGTTTTTAAATTATGAAAGAAATCAAATTAACCTAATTTCCTAATTAAATTAAATAATTTATTATTAAAAAATCTTTTTGTATTTTTGTGATTTGTTGGTTTTATGATTAATTAAAAAAACAATTAATTTTTTGGTGAAACATAAATAAACAAAAATAATTAAAACAAAAGAAGTAAATAAAGAACAGAAAAAGAATGGGCCTGGAGTGATGAAGCAGACTGGGAGTGCATGCTGAACTTCTGAACCCCAGAAGGATGGCCCAGAGTCTAGCGCCTGATCCAATGAGACCATCTTCTGGGGGCTCATGGTGGACCTGCGTATGCTGGCGTTGGATCTAGCTGGAGATGAATCCAGAGGATGATGATCCTCAGAAGGTGAGGTGTGTTGGATCTGGCTGGAGATGGATCCAGAAGATGATGATCCTTAGAAGGTGAGGTATGCTGGATCTGGACGGAGATAGATCCAGAAGATGAGACCAGAGGGCGCTTGATGATCTTTAGAAGGTGAGGTGTGCTGGATCTGGCTGGAGATGGATCCAGAAGATGAGACCAGAAGGCGCTTGATGATCCTCAGAAGGTGAGGTGTGCTGGATCTGACTGGAGATGGATCCAGAAGATGATGATCCTCATAAGGTTAGGTGTATGGAACCTGCAAGGAAATTGGAAGAAAAATAGAAGATGTTGGAGGCATGGGTCGAACCCCTGACCTCTCATACACAACGCTTTATCAACCTTCTTGCACGCCACTGAGCCATCAGGCCTTTTGTTAACAAAAATAAACAAAATATAATATGATAAAAAGGAATTATGCCCAGAACAAAAATGCGCCAACATTCAAACTAGCCAGTGGGAGGTTGCCACATCACTGTCTTCTTCCCAGAAACTGTCATTTTTGGGTAAAGGTTTTTACCTACGGTTCAACGTCTGTAGCTGTAAACTTGTAAATCTCAAAATTC
This sequence comes from Vicia faba, assembly GCA_948472305.1. Lineage (NCBI taxonomy): Eukaryota > Viridiplantae > Streptophyta > Magnoliopsida > Fabales > Fabaceae > Vicia > Vicia faba. Next base: position 1,261,792,147 of record OX451740.1, read on the forward strand.
CAATACAAGTAAGATAAATTAAATCCAAGCATACAGACCAACTAGGTTTGACCTCGTGAGTATGATGGTACCCATCTTTTGCCCTGATTTTACCTGTATCAAAAATCCCTAAAATGTAAGCTTAAAACCTAACAATGGCAGATGTCCATACATGCGTCAAAACTCATAATTAATCATACCAATGCATTCTAAATAAAGATACAAACATGAAGGTATGCTTAAAAATTGTTAATCATGTGCGTATAGTCAGAACCAAAATCAAAAATAGTGTCAAACTGTGATGTATATGGAACGTGATTCTGGATGCTTCAGAGCTTGGCAAGGGTTGGAAAAGCTTCTGGAGGTGTCCAGGAACGTGTTGCAATCCTTAAATCTCCTTGAGGATGGCTGTGGTATGGAATCCGATTTGAGATTTTTTTGACAAAAAGTTGCAACTTGCCCTTGCTGTTTCACACGATCAACCCTTGTTCTTGTGCATTGGAATTGTTATGTATATATAGTGCACTGAATTAGGTCAACAAAAAGTATTCAAATCTTGGCAAATTAGGAAGATTGGATTTGATTTCCTCATGTATTATTTCTTTCCAAAACTTTCTTAAATCCAAGCTTTTTCAACCCTAATGAAACTTGCATGATTTGGTTGGCATGCTAGTTGTACATGGACTCAGAATATGCATAAAAATCTCAAGATTTGATTTTTTTTTTTTTTTTGCCATTTAATTTGATTTATTTTTATTTAATTGAATAAAAAATCAAAATAAATGATAAAAGTAATTAAAAAAATAGGTGGAACAGCTCAGGGGTCGTGGGTCCTATTAGAAACATGTTTCAAGCAAGAAAACATGGGCCCCTTTAGAAAAAATGCAAATTTGATCAATGTTGACTTTTGACAATTTTGTAAAAAAGGTCAACTTTGACAAGGCATATCTCTCTCAATTTTGACCATAGGAGGATTTTCTTGGACTTTTTAGAAAGCTTGGTATGTCCCCTAAGAAAACCTTTTGGTCTCATCTCAATTGAGTCTTCCATGTTCATGTATGAAGCTTTGACCCAAAAGGTGTTTTTGTTGACTTCTCAAAAGGACCTATAATGTCAAAATTCATATCTTTTTATGAGTGCATATTTTGAACTTGTGAGCTGAAGATGAGTTGTAGGAAATTGTATCCTCTTTAAAATAAGATTTGGATGGAAAATTTATGATAAAGCATGTGGAATTATGCCTGGTCAAATTTGGGTTGACTTTTATTGAGAAACCATAATTTAGCAACTTTTGGGTTTTGATGAATTTGGAACATTCCTTGAGGAATCATAATCAACCCTTGATCAAATGATGGGTATAACTTCAAAATGTTGATTTTGACCAAACATCTTGAGGTTTGACTGTATATGGGCCACAGTTGACTTTAGACCTAGTACAGTCGATTCTCAAGCATCTGAGCAGTTGACTGAGCAAACTTCTTATACAAGGCTTGAAACTTGGCATGGATGATCTTGGGAACATATTAGGACCTTGGTGAGCATTTGGGATCCTTTGGACTCAAGCATTTTTATGAAAAATGAAATCCTAATTTGAGGTATATTGCCATAGGAGAGAGTTAGTCTAGTCAACTCTTGGACTTCCTTGAGCAACTTGGGGACCTCACTTGACATTTGTTGAGTAAAATGAGAGGGAAAATTTTGGGGTACAACAGCTTCCCCTGTTCAATCTTCTTAAACCTGAGGATGTAGATTGGTTGTGCTGCCTTTCGTGATCTGAAGGTGGAAGATGATTGAACACTAAAGTGCCCAGAAATTTGCACTCGCATGAAGTGGCACTTGACTTGTGATATCGGGAATGGGCTTACAGATGCCATTCGGAAGTTGATGATAGAAGATTATCAGAGATGGGCTTAAATATGCCATCCTGGATATGACGGAGAATTGCTGAAGATGGGCTTAAAGATGCCATCTAGGGGATGTCGATATCCTGTCTTGGGAGAACTAGAGTTTTAGGAGCTTCAGTTGTCTGTTACTCTACTAGGGAATAACTCTGGCTTGAGGAAGCAGAAGTGTATTACGTATCTGGTTGGGGTACAAGCTGCACCGCGATTTACTTGGGAAATGCGAAACCAATCGTGTTTGATCAGGTTCTAGTCTTACAATGTTGTGGACCGCTATTTGGGGGTAAGAGAGAGAACTTGGATAGTAAGGTTATGAGAAGGAACCTGGATAGTAGGGTTACTTCGATATGAAATCCTGGATAGTAGGGATGTGAGAAGGAACCTGGATAGTAGGGTTACTTCGATATGAAAGCCTGGATAGTAGGGCTGTGAGAAGGAACCTGGATAGTAGGGTTACTTCGATATGAAAACCTGGATAGTAGGGCTACTGAGAAGGAACCTAGGTAGTAGGGTTACTGAGAAGGAACCTGGATGGTAGGTATTGTACCCCAAAATTTTCCCTCTCATATTCCTCAAGACATTGCAAGAAAAATCTCTAAGTTGCTCAAGATTGCTTAAGAATTGGTCAGACAAGCTCTCTCCTAAGGCAGTCTACCCCAAATTAGGGTTTTGTGTTGCATCAAGATCCTTGAGTACAAATGACCTCAAGTGCTCCCCAATTTCCTAATATGTTCTCAATATCATCCATGTCAAATTTCAAGCCTTGCAGAGGAATTTTGCTCATTCAATTGCTCAAAAGGTCCAAAAATCGAATGTGTTATGGCAAAAGTAAACTGTGACCCAAATACAGTCAAACTTCAAGATTTTTTGTCAACATTCTCATTTGGAAGGATATTTCATCATTTTATCAAGGGCTGATCATGATTCATCAAGGACTGCTCAAAATTCATCAAGATTCAAAAGCTGTTAAATTAGGGTTTTGTAGGAAAAGTCAACTCAACTTTGACCAAGCATAATTGTCTCATAATTTATGATAAATGACCCATACAAAGCTCATTTTGAATAGGATGAAAGTTCCTACAATCCATATTCATACCTCAAGTTCAAAAAATTCACTCACAAGAAGTTATGAATTTGGACATTATAGGTCCTTTTTGAAAGTCAACAAAAACACCTTTTTTTCAAAGCTTCTAACTTGAGCATGGAATATCAAAATGAGATGAGACAAAAAGGGTTGCTTATAGGACATCTCAAGCTTTCTAAAAAGTCAAAGAACACCTCCAAAGAGTCAAAATTGAGATAGATATGCATTGTCAAAGTTGGACAATTTTTGAAAAAATGCATGAAGCAAATATTGACCAAACTTGGATTTTTTTCCAAATGGGCCTATCTTTTCAAGTTTTAAACTCATTCCTAATATGGTCCACGACCTCTAAGCCCACCCATACATTTTTCTACTATTTATGTTATTTATTTTGATATTTTATTCATTAAAATTCAGAATTAAATAAATAAATAATGGAAATAATATAAATTTTGATGTGAATCCATTTTGGGAAAGTTTTATGCTGGTTTATGTCAATTGATTTCGTGCAATAACTTTTCAAATATGTCCAGGTTCATCCACATATGAAAAATGGCATAAAATCATCAAATATGGCATTTTTTCAAATTTTGATCATGGTCTTAAAACACGACATTATGAGGGAGATTCTTTCCATGCTTTCTTGTCTCCTCATTCTCCTCTATAAATATAGAGCCATACAAGCTTGAAAGGGAAGAAAATCATCTCTAAAAAGCTCTCAAAAAGCTCTTCAAAAAGCTCTCTAAAAGCTCTTCAAAAAGCTCTCCAGAAATCAAAGAATTGGTGCATGTCATATCTCGAGGTTCCGGTCTCTCTCAATTGACATCAAGCCTCAAACCATCCTCTCGAAGTCCTCAAGAGTCTTACAAGGCTCAAGATCAATCCATCATATTCCTAGCACGCCCTCATTTGACAACACCGGTTTGGTAAAATTTTAAATTTCAAATCTCTAATTTTAATCACATTTTATGGTATGCTAACGTTTGCTTGAGTTTATATAGAACAGTTATGGATGTTTGAATCATAGGTTCCACGCAAGAATAAAAAAAACACCATAGTTAGAGCATGAAGTTTTCGAAGATTCGGGCCTAGAGATTTCTGATGATTGCACCCCCACATTGCAGGCCCAATTTGCTTTTCTCTAATTCTTTTATATTTATATTATTTCATTTATTTATTTTACTAACCCATCAAATTATTTTCTTTTTTATCAAAAAATCACAAAACATTTTTCTATCCAATTAAATTCAAGATATTTATTTTTATTAAAAAAAAGTAATTAATTTAATTAGGTTATTAATTATTAGACAACTTTAATTTCTTTTTACATAATTAAAATTAATTAGAATAAATAGGTTTTATTACTAACTTAATTATTTTATTTCTTTCCAAAAATAAAAAAAACCCAAAAATATGTCATTTAATTATTTTTATTAATTAATTTAATAACCAGTCAATTTTGCATTTAATTTTAAAATCTAATTTCTTTTCTTAAAAAAATATTAAAAACAACAAAAAAACATTTTCTTCTTTTAATTAGGATAGAAGGGTCAAAACCCTAATTTCTCGTCGATCTAATTTTTAATCGCGCGCTTTATTATTATTTTGCCCAATTATTGTATTTGCTCACAGTTTGTAATAGTTTAATTAGGACGTTTATTTACCATTACCACTTTTATTTATTTTTTTACGATATTTAATGTAACTGCTCATGGGATGTAATAGTTTAATTAGGACGTTTATTCTACATTTATCGCTTTAATTTCGAAGGGTTTGTTTTTGGCTATGTAAATACCCGAAGCCTTGTAATAGCTTAGTTTAATTTCCGCATTTTAAATTCCACAAAATATTAACTGTTAGATGTATGATTTAGGATGCATGACAAGAATGTATGTTTAATTTTAAAACAGTTAGATAATCCTAAAAATGTGCAAGATAACTAATCTAAAATTGAATCACTCGCACACGCGCACTCCTAGGGTATACTCCCACTTGGTTGCCTTCGGTAAACGGTTATTGAGTGTAGCATGCTTTAGTGGTCGTCCTTTTTGTCCAGAGATCATAGTTGCCTCGGAAAGGTTGCCTCAGATATTGTTGCCTCAGATTAATTGATCTAAGACACTAGGGTTACTACTAAGAGCCCGTAGATAACTACGGATAGAAAGGGTGCTAATACCTTCCCTTTCTATAATCTACCCCCCGAACCCGAGAAATATCTCGAAAAATGAATTTTTCTGTGCTTTTTTTCCTTTCCTTGTTGGATAAAATAAAAGCCGGTGGCGACTCTTGCTTATCGCGACATTTTGCGAATAAAAAACGCAAAACACAAACCAACATTTCCAAAAACAGTCAGTTCTTCCACCGTGTCACAGAACTGGCGACTCTGCTGGGGAGTTAATAAGTGGGGTGTACCTTAGGATTAGTTCATATTGTTCTTAATTGCTTGATTTGTATGCTTTATCTTTGTGGGTTTGAATCGGAGTTACTATAGATCCTAACCTGGATCTGGGGGATACCTTTTAGGTAAGTAGAAATAGATCGCGAGGGAACTGTACAGTGTAGACGGATACGGTTGAAGCAGTAGCTACGTTGGTGTGACACTTTAGTTTGTACCGATATCCCTTGTGGCGCAACAAGGAGAATATGGGTCTGCTAAGGGGTCATTAAGCACCAACTGACCTTAGAACCTATAATTGACCAACTTGGCCATAGAAAAGTAGCAGTATGCTACACTCATTGAGACCAAACTCTCGCGATGATTCCGGCCGCAAGAAAAGGTTGCTAAACTAGAATTATGACCGATCGAGGGTGGTCAGTGATATTGAGATCCTCTAGAACCCGGTTACTATTACTAGGACAGGTTGAACCAACTAAACTGAAAGAGGGTAATACCTAAACTCCATGCCAGCCTAAAATTTAAGGGCTATTGTGTGACTTGTGTGCCTTCAAAACTTGAACTACTTGCACATCCTTGTTATCTGACAACATGAGTTCCTTGCAGGTTTTGTTTACGGTCCTTATCCAATACCTTGGATTTCTTGCCGGATTTACTTGTTTACATTACCTCGTACTTTTGCTTAAATGCATAACATACACATCATAACATCATGCCTTAACATTTCCTTAACCATTTCAAGGATCTCAATGGTTTGTGATGCAGGTTATGGTAAATCAAACGTCTAGCAAGGGGCAAAGGGGATTTATTTTCCTCTAGCCAATATCGTCTAGAGATTAAAACATGACAACTTGAGTCAGTGGCTATGACCCACTCGATATGGTGCGCTTAACTCTTGTAGAAGGACTCTTAACGACACAAAGTTTCTTCAATCAAGCTGCAATCAAATTCTGACACTTTCTTGTTTACCCCACGAGATCCTTGAAAACATTGCATACATATATCATACATATCATTGCATAACGGGTCTTCCAATATAGGTCTCTCATGTTCTCGCTGTTTATTTTAGCAATGGCTCTCAAACAGAACAACAGAGATCTTCAGACCCAAGAAGCACAGTTCAGGGAAATCTTCCTAAACCTATCCAAGGGGCAGGAAGAGTTGAAAACACTCCTCATTGGGAACTTGATCAGGAAAAGTCCTGAAGACAATAAGGATGAACGGCTGGAACAATTGCAAGCCGAGGTAGATGCAATGAGAACCCAAATGCTGGGGCAGATGGCCCTTATCCAAAGCTTAGCCCGGGGACAAAGTCATTAATCAACTTCCGAGAAGTCAAAGGTTTGGTTTGATGAAGAATAGACCTCTCCAATTTGCTACCATCTCACAAGTCCAACAACCACCTCGCCAAAAGCAACAGGTTAATCAGAGTAAGCCAGATACGCCCAAAAGGTAGTTCGCCGAGCTCAACATGCCGCTGTCTCAAGCTTTACAACACCTGTTGAGATTGAATCTGGTGATGTTAAGGGACCCTCCTCAAAATCCCTATATAACCTCCCCAAGGTACAATCCTGATGCAAGGTGTGCATACCATTCCAACAGCCCAGGGCATGATACTGATGACTGTTGGGCATTGAAAAACAAAATTCTAGACCTGATCAATAAAGGAGCATTGGAATTCACACAAGATGGTCAGGCTGAGTTCTTCTACCATCCCTCCAAGGCTCACCATTTGAAGTGACAAGTCCTGAGACGAGAAGACTTTTTGTTCATTAGAATTTTCAATTTGTAATTTTCTTTTGATTGTTCAAACATTTATTCATGTCAAACTTTTTTACTTTATCAAGGCATCGCATATGTCTGTTTTGAATCAATCCATTTGTATTCACTATGTTCAAATTGCTTTCATTTTTTTTGCGATAATCAACTCTCGATTAAAAAATTCTAAGCCTTTAGAGGGAGGATGACGAAAATGATATCAAAATCTCTATAGTAAGCTTTTGAACAGACTCCGCTGACGAGGTACAGGCATTGTTTCAAATCCTAAATAGTGGAGTTATAAGGAAGATAATCCCTAGTCAACCCCTTTGAGCCAAAGAAGTTGGAGTTTTTTCTTTTCACAAATTGAAACCCTTAATTATAACCTGGGGCAGGGTAGTTTTCTCAGTTAATCCAGGTGCAAAATGAATGGCATCAAAAAGGTCCTTCCAAAACAAGAGACGGTGATGGTTCCTTATAATCGTCAAGACAGGCAGTCATTATCTCTCAGAAATAAAAACCCATTAAGTCAAAACCTATGAAGGAGACTTACAAAACCGGGGCATCCCGCTGAATGTAATCACAAAAAGAAACAGTTCAGGCAAAAGGCAGGGATAATAAAAATCAAAAGGAAAGAGATCCTACAAACTCTCAACAAAATGACTTCCTGTTCAAAATAAATTGTCAGTATCTGAACCATCACTGGTATATCAGAGCAAAGACTCAAACAATATCTAATGCACGATTAGTTGAGTTTAGGATCGAAGAACATCACGAAGAATGAGCGGGTACAAATAAAGTTTGAGCCTTTATCCTTTGTTTCTCAAACCGTGAAGCAGACCACGTTATAACCCTTGAAAGTCCTAGTTGAGGCATGGGTTAGTTTGAAAGCATACTGTTATAAAAGGTATCCTGACTCCTGTAGGGATTGCTGTAAATCCTGAGTTGACATCACATCTTACAAAAATTCGCTTGTTTTATTGAAAACTGCATTTTCAAAGAACTTCAAAACAGACATAAGCTTTGCATTCTTAAAATAACATTGTTTGCATATGACTATTTGTTCAACAGCAGAGAAATTCACACGATGAATATCTAGTGAACAAAAACCTTTTCAATAAAAAGGGTCACCTCAAGTGGAAAAAACACTTCCAATCAAGGGGCACGACATGATCATTGCCCATCATCTGGGGCAGTCAGGTCAAGATTCAAGGAATCTCTCAAAGATGTTGAATAGCCAGGGGAAAATCTCCACCTGAATCAATTGGGGCATTGGACATGAATTCCAGCAACGAATCTTGCATGATCAAACAAACATCTTCTGGTAGTATGGAAACACAATGCTACCGACAGTGACAACTCCCTACACCCTGAGAGTGTGGACATAGTCAAAAAAGTACTACGCATTATCAAAGACCCGCTAGGTCGACTGGCTTAGGAAAAAATAAGGGCTTCTCGGCGAACCAAAAGGGTTCAGGAAAAAATAAGGGATGAAAATGAAAAAATCTGTACACCCGGCAAGTTGAAAACCTGAAAAGGCGGCTTGGGAAAAAAGGGTATCTCGGTGGACTGAAAATCCGAAAGGGCGGTCCAGGCAAAAATTAGGGATCAAAGCGTACTACTATGTCCCGTCGTCTTGTCACTAGCCTACCAAAAGAAGACGTGTCACTTCAATCAAAAGTTACCAAGCACCTCATAGGTTGGGATAATACTCGGTCCACAAGGCCTCTGCAGGCACCTTCTTCCGCAGAAACAGGGGGAAAAAAAGTCTCGATGCAAAGCCATCGTCATATCCTTAGCACGCGTCCCAGTAACATTCACTCCCTGCAGAGTAAAAGAAAAAGATAGTAATGTTAACTCTCCTCAGCCGAGACTTGCAACTGTAAATGAATCGGTAATATTCTCCCCAAGCAGAGTTTATCTACCATCAGCACTAAAAGGTCTTAATATTCCCCAACAGAGTATAAGAATATTCCCCGGCAGAACACAAAATATCCCCAGTGGAGTTTGAAATTTTCCCAGCGCAAAAAGCTTCCCCATTGGAATTTGGAAAATTATCCCCAGAAGACTTTGGAAGATTGTCCCCAGCAAAGTTCAAAGGATTATCCCCATAAGAGTCTAAAAGGTTATCCCCAGTAAAGTCGCAACTGAAAAATCATCCCCAGCGGAGTTCTTTCCTTTCACAAACAGAATTCAAATCCCCAGCAAGATTCAATATCACCAACAACGGTAATTCATCCCCAACGAAATTTATCGGTGGAATCCTCAGCAGAGCATCTCTTCCCCACAGTGTAATCTCCTCATCGGTGTATTCCCCAACGGAGTTATCCTCTCCTGCAGGTTTATTCTCACAATCATCTTTGTTCGCTATCCCCAGCGGAAACGACGAATCCAACTCTATTCCCCAACAGCTATCCGGGATTTATTTTCCCCCAGCTAAAACATTACATTTCCATACATCATGACACATGCATATACGCATCATACAACACAATCTCATTTATTTTAAGAACATCATTGCTTGACATATATCATACATTGCATACGACTGACCTTTACCTTTCAGGAAGGATGCAGTTAAGTTCTCAGCCATGAAGCTTTTACCCAAGTCGAAGTACGGACCGGTTCTTAAATCTCAACAAAATTATTCTCAGTTGAATTACAGATAAGGTTCTAAATCTCGACAATTTTCCTCCGTCGAAGTGTGGACAAGTTCTTAAATCTCAACAAAATTATCCTTCATTGAAGTAAAGATAGTTCCTAGATCTCGATGAAGATGTTTCCCTCAGTCGAAGTACTGACCGGTTCTTAAATCTCAACTGAATTATTCACGGTTGAATTACAGATAAGGTTCTAAATCTCGGCAATTTTCCTCCGTCGAAGTGTGGACGAGTTCTTAAATCTTAACAGAAATATCCTCTGTTGAAGTACAGACAGTTCCTAGATCTCGATGAAGATGTTTCCCTCAGTCGAAGTATTGACTGGTTCTTAAATATCAACTGAATTATTCTCGGTTGAATTACAGATAAGGTTCTAAATCTCGGCAATTTTCCTCCGTTGAAGTGTGGACGAGTTCTTAAATCTCAACAGAATTATCCTCCATTGAAGTACAGACAGTTCCTAGATCTCGATGAAGATGTTTCCCTCAATCAAAGTATTGACCGGTTCTTAAATCTCAACTGAATTATTCTCGGTTGAATTACAGATAAGGTTCTAAATCTCGTAAATTTTCCTCCGTCGAAGTGTGGACGAGATCTTAAATCTCAACAGAATTATCCTCCATTGAAGTACAGACAATTCCTAGATCTCGATGAAGATGTTTCCCTCAGTCAAAGTAATGACCGGTTCTTAAATCTCAACTGAATTATTCTCGGTTGAATTACAGATAAGGTTCTAAATCTCGGAAATTTTCCTCCGTCGAAGTGTGGACGAGTTCTTAAGTCTCAACAGAATTATCCTCCGTTGAAGTGCAGACAGTTCCTAGATCTCGATGAAGTTGTTTCCCTCAGTCGAAGTACTGAACAGTTCTTAAATCTCAACTGAATTATTCTCGATTGAATTACAGATAAGGTTCTAAATCTCGACAATTTTCCTCCGTCGAAGTGTGGACGAGTTCTTAAATCTCAACAGAATTATCCTCCACTGAAGTACAAATAGTTCCTAGATCTCGATGAAGATGTTTCCCTCAGTCGAAGTACTGATCGGTTCTTAAATCTCAACTGAATTATTCTCGGTTGAATTACAGATAAGGTTCTAAATCTCGGCAATTTTCCTCAGTCAAAATACTGACCAGTTCTTAAATCTCAACTGAATTAGTCTCGGTTGAATTACAGATAAGGTTCTAAATCTCGACAAAGTTCCTCCGTCGAATTACTGACAGATCTTAAATCTCAACAAAGTTATCCTCGGTTGAATTACAGACAAGTCCTAAATCTCTATGAAGATGTTTCCCTCAGTCGAAGTACTGACCGGTTCTTAAATCTCAACTGAATTATCCTCAGTTGAATTACAGATAAGGTTCTAAATCTCGACAAAGTTCCTCCGTCGAATTACAGACGAGTTCCTAAATCTCAGCAGAGTTTTTCTCAGTTGAATCACGGACGAGTTCTTAAATCTCAATGAAGATGTTTCCCCCCCCCCCCTCAGTTGAATTACGGACAAGTTCTTAAAACTCAGCAGAGATGTTCTCTCAGTTGAAGTACTGGCAAGTTCCTAAATCTCAACAAAGATCAGACTTCCACAAGCGGAATCTTCCTCAACGACAGGTATGCAAGCTCTCGCTAAGGAATCTCTTATGCGATCGACAATCCTCCAAATGTCATCTGTAAGCCCATTCCCGACATCACAAGGCAGATACCACTTCATGCGAGTGCACATTTCTGGGCACTCTAGTGTTCAATCATCTTCCACCTTTGGATCACGAAAGGCACGAAAGCCAATCTACATCCTCATGTTTAAGAAGATTGAACAGGGGAAGTTTTTTTACCCCAAAATTTTCCCTCTCATATTCCTCAATACATTGCAAGAAAAATCTCCAAGTTGCTCAAGGTTGCTTAAGAATTGGTCAGACAAGCTCTCTCCTAATGCAGTCTACCCCAAATTAGGGTTTTGTGTTGCATCAAGATCCTTGAGTCCAAATGACCTCAAGTGCTCCCCAATGTCCTAATATGTTCTCAAGATCATCCATGTCAAATTTCAAGCCTTGCATAGGAATTTTGCTCATTCAATTGCTCAAAAGGTCCAAAAATCGACTGTGCTAGGGCAAAAGTCAACTGTGACCCAAATACAGTCAAACTTCAAGATTTTTTGTCAACATTCTCATTTTGAAGGATATTTCATCATTTGATCAAGGGTTGATCATGATTCATCAAGGATTGCTCAAAATTCATCAAGATTCAAAAGTTGCTAAATTAGGGTTTTATAGGAAAAGTCAACTCAACTTTGACCAAGCATAACTTTCTCATACTTTATTATAAATGACCCATCCAAAGATAATTTTTAAGAGTATAAAATTTACTACAATCCATATTCATACCCCAAGTTCAAAAAATGCACTCACAAGAAGTTATGAATTTTGACATTATAGGTCATTTTTGAAAGTCAACAAAAACACCTTTTTTTTCAAAGCTTCTAACTTGATCATGGAATATCAAAATGAGATGAGACCAAAATGGTTGCTTAGAGGACATCTCAAGATTTCTAAAAAGTCCAAGAAAACCTCCAAAGAGTCAAAATTGAGAGAGATATGCATTGTCAAAGTTGGACAATTTTTGAAAAATTGCATGAAGCAAATATTGACCAAACTTGGATTTTTTCCAAATGGGCCTATCTTTTCAAGTTTTAAACTCATTCCTAACATGGTCCACGACCTCTAAGCCTACCCATACATTTTTCTACTATTTATGTTATTTATTTTGATATTTTATTCATTAAAATTCAGAATTAAATAAATAAATAATGAAAATAATGTAAATTTTGATGTGAATCCATTTTGGGAAAGTTTTATGCTAGTTTATGTCAATCGATTTCGTGAAATAACTTTTCAAATATGTCCAGGTTCATCCACATGTGAAAAATGGCATAAAATCATCAAATATGGCATTTTTTCAAATTTTGATCATGGTCTTAAAACACGACATTATGAGGGAGATTATTTCCATGCTTTCTTGTATCCTCATTCTCCTCTATAAATATAGAGCCATACAAGCTTGAAAGGGACGAAAATCCTCTCTAAAAATCTCTCAAAAAGCTCTTCAAAAAGCTCTCTAAAAGCTCTTCAAAAAGCTCTCCAGAAATCAAAGAATTTGTGCAAGTCATATCTCGAGGTTCCGGTCTCTCTCAATTGACATCAAGCCTCAAACCATCCTCTCGAAGTCCTCAAGAGTCTTACAAGGCCCAAGAGAAATCTGTCACATGCCTAGCACGCCCCCATTTGACAACACCGGTTTGGTAAAAATTTTAATTTCGAATCTATAATTTTAATCACATTTTATGGTATGCTAACATTTGCTTGAGTTTATATAGAACAGTTATGGATGTTTGAATCATAGGTTCCACTGAAGAATAAAAAAAACACCATAGTTATAGCATGAAGCTTTCGAAGATTCGGGCCTAGAGATTTCTGATGACTGCACCCCCACATTGCAGGCCCAATTTGCTTTTCTCTAATTCTTTTATATTTATATTATTTCATTTATTTATTTTACTAACCCATCAAATTATTTTCTTTTTTATCAAAAAATCACAAAACATTTTTCTATCCAATTAAATTTAAGATATTTATTTTTATTAAAAAAAAAGTAATTAATTTAATTAGGTTATTAATTATTAGACAACTTTAATTTCTTTTTACATAATTAAAATTAATTAGAATAAATAGGTTTTATTACTAACTTAATTATTTTATTTCTTTCCTAAAATAACAAAAACCTAAAAATATGTCATTTAATTATTTTTATTAATTAATTTAATAACCAATCAATTTTGCATTTAATTTAAAAATCTAATTTCTTTTCTTAAAAAAATATTAAAAACAAAAAAAAACATTTTCTTCTTTTAATTAGGATAGAAGGGTCAAAACCCTAATTTCTCGTCGATCTGATTTTTAATCGCGCGCTTTATTATTATTTTGCCCAATTATTGTATCTGATCATAGTTTGTAATAACTTAATTAGGACGTTTATTTACCTTTACCGCTTTTATTTATTTTTTTACGATATTTAATGTAACTGCTCATGGGATGTAATAGTTTAATTAGGACGTTTATTCTACATTGATCGCTTTAATTTCGAAGGGTTTGTTTTTGGCTATGTAAATACTAGAAGCCTTGTAATAGCTTAGTTTAATTTCTGCATTTTAAATTCCGCAAAATATTAACTGTTAGATGTATGATTTAGGATGCATGACAAGAATGTATGTTTAATTTTAAAACGGTTAGATAATCCTAAAAATGTGCAAAGATAACTAATCTGAAATTGAATCACTCGCACATGCGCACTCCTAGGGTATACTCCCACTTGGTTGCCTTCGGTAAACGGTCATTGAGTATAGGATGCTTTAGTGGTCGTCCTTTTTGTCCAGAGATCATAGTTGCCTCAGAAAGGTTGCCTCGGATATTGTTGCCTCAGATTAATTGATCTAAGACACTAGGGTTACTACTAAGACGTCCTAACATTGCTTTAGTGACTGTACGTCCCTTTCGAATTGACCCTCAAACTCCAACAACGGTGCTACCTACTCACTAATAGTGGGATAGCATTGTCTAAAGGAAACAAACATAGAATGATTCCTTTTTTCGAGTAGGTAGATTAGTTCTTAAGTACTTGTTCAAATAAAAACAAAACTTTTTCACACTTACACTCTTTTACAAACAAAGTTTTCAAAAACACTTCATTACACTCTTGAAGACAGAAGCAAGAGTTAAATCAAAGTTAAAACAAAAAAAAATTCAAAACCCACAAACACAAAGAAAACAATTTTGAAAACAATGAGCAAGTACCTAAGAGCCCGTAGATAACTACGGATAGAAAGGGTGCTAATACCTTCCCTTTCTATAATCTACCCCCCGAACCCGAGAAATATCTCGAAAAAGGAATTTTTCTATGCTTTTTTTCCTTTCCTTGTTAGATAAAATAAAATTCGGTGGCGACTCTTGCTTACCCCTACATTTTGCGAATAAAAAACGCAAACCAGCATTTCCAAAAACAGTCAGTTCTTCCACCGTATCACAGTAGGGTTACTTCGGTATGAAAGCTTGGATAGTAGGGCTGCAAAAAGGAACCTGGATGGTAGGGTTACTTCGGTATGAAAGCCTGGATAGTAGGGTTGTGAGAAGGAACCTGGATAGTAGGGTTACTTCGATATGAAAGCCTTGATAGTAGGGCTGCAAGAAGGAACCTGGATGGTAGGGTTACTTCGATATGAAAGCCTGAATAGTAGGGTTGCAAGAAGGAACCTGGATGGTAGGGTTACTTAGATATGAAAGCCTGGATAGTAGGGCTACGAGAAGGAACCTGGATGGTAGGGTTACTTCCGTATGAAAGCCTGGATAGTAGGGCTGTGAGAAGGAACTTGGATAGTAGGGTTACTTCGACGTGAAAGCCTAGATAGTAGGGCTGTGAGAAGGAACCTAGATGGTAGGGTTACTTCGGTATGAAAGCCTGGATAGTAGGATTGTAAGAAGGAACCAGGATAGTAGGGTTACTTCGATGTGAAAGCCTGGATAGTAGGGCTGTGAGAAGGAACCTGGATGGTAGGGTCACTTCGGTATGAAAGCCTGGATAGTAGGGCTGTGAGAAGGAACCTGGATGATAGGGTTACTTCGGTATGAAAGCCGGGATAGTAGGGCTACTTCGTGATAAGTTCGTGTGAAACTTCAAAAGGAACCTGGGTAAGCTTACTTTGAGATAAGTATGTGTAAAACTTCAGGATGAACTGGGGTAAGCTTACCTTGAGATAAGTTCGTGTAAAACTTCGGGAGGAACCGGGGTAAGGTTACCTTGATATGATAATGTAAATTAGTTGACCCATTTAATTTCGGGAACTGAGTTTCCATTAGTTGTCTGTAGATGTAATCTGTATAACTGCAGGATTTGTTGAAGCTAACCGTCTTTTCCTGAAAAATAGAAGGGTTAGTTATATGTGATGCATGAAATGTAGGGCGAGATGATGTTCTCAAAATAAATGAGATTATGTTGTATATGATATGTATGCGTATGTCATGATGTATGTTCATGAACTGCTGTCGGGGTATGCTTGCGCCTGGGAAAATAAATCCCTGACTGTTGCTGGAGAGTTGTAAATATTCCGTCGAGAAGAGATGCTGGAGAATATCTCTGCGGGGACCAGACTTTGGGGGAAGAGATACTCTGTTGGTAGACCTGCTGATCTGGAGAGATAAACTCAGCTGGGGATGAAATTCCGCTGTTGGAGTTGATGAGCTCTATTGGAGATTGAGCTTCTGCATCTGTAGAAATAGACTCCGCTCGGAGAATGAAATTTGTTGAATCAATCCTGTAGTCACTCATCTTGATAATCTTCAATATATCATCCACATCTTTTTCCAGAGTAGTACAACTAGATTCCCCTACTACTTTCTTAGATTCAGCACTTTCTACAACCTTTTTATCCGCATTAACATTCACTCTAATGAAAGGTGCGAAAACACGGCCACTACGGGTCACTCGGCTGGCTTCAGTAATATTCTTGACATCAGACAAAAGTTGGATGGTAACTTCCACACCATCCTCTAGGATTGTCGCATTATATTTATATGGCACAACATTGTCTGTTTTGTAAGGAACAGGACCCGACAAGCAAATTACCACTGAAGCAACAACTGGCTCGCTATGGTACTCAATCTCTATAGGGGATGGAACACCAAAATAAGGCACAATAAGATTCACCCCTTCTTCAGAATACTTAGACATTACATAATCATTTCTGGAAAGCACATCTTCATCTAAGGAAAAGAATTCATCTGCAGAAGCATACTCATCATCTGACACAGTCCCGGTCGGGAAATCTTCAATCATGTTAATCCAATGGTAATCATCTATATTGCCTGAAACTTTGATAGTACCATTGTCCAACAACAACAGAGCACCCTTTCTCACTATGGAACAACCACGAGAATCTCTGTAGCAGATCCGGCAAGACCCATAATGGTGTTCTTCTTGACCATCCACGTGATAGAAGGTAGCGTGCAACTGCACCAAATCATCATTCATATACTTCACATCAAAAATCTGGAACTCACTGGGACATCCAAAGACCATATTCACATATTCTTTGTACTATTCCCTAGGCCTGATTATATGAATGAGGTCTTCGTCCATCATTTCCTGAAGATCGACTTTTATCTTATCACATCCTTGGACATCTGTACTACAAATACCACAACCAGCATGGTCATGCATATAGTAACTGAACTCGCATAGGTTAACATGAATCTTTACTAAATCTCCTCTAACTAGGTTGATATCAAAAATCCGAAAGTCCCCTGGACAACCAGCAACCATGTTTACAACATTTTATCCTCCATGTTTAGACAAATGATTATCTTTCACATTAGGGCCAACATCTTTAAAGGATAAGAGGCCAGATCTCACCATCTTTTGTACTTCAGATTTCAAAGGATATCAGTTCTCAATATTATGCTCTGGTGCTCCCTGATGAAAAGCACATGTATGGTCTACCTTATAATACCAGGGTAAAGGTGATGGTATAACAGGGGGTGGCCTGGTCTGAACCAACTTCTTCTGAATCAAAGTCGGAAGTAACTCTGCATAGCTCATTGGAATAGAGTCAAAAGCCTATCTCTTCTGACTCTGCCCTAGATTTCCCTGAGGGGATGGTAACTGATAGGAAACAGTGGTTGGAGCTACATTGATAAATGGAGTCACAAAAACAACCTATTGCTGGTACCGTTGATGTCTTCTACGTGGCCTAATCTTCCTCTACCCAATAACAACATTCGTTTCACTTTCTTTCTTTCTAGAGAACCCATATGCCGACTTCTTCGTCCCTTCATCTTTTGCCAAGCGTACTTGTGATACAGTGGGAGAACTGACTTGATGTTTTGCGTTTCGTTCGCACTTGTGCGGTTAGCAAGAGTCGCCACCGACTTTTCTTTTATCCAAAAGGAAAGGTAAAAAAGCACAGGAAAGACCTTTCGAGAATTTTCTCGGGTTCGGGGGGTAGATTATGAAAAGGGAAGGTATTAGCACCCTTTTCATCCATGGTTTTCCATGGGCTCTTAGTTACTCGTTTAGATCGCTTGCTTTCATTTGATTGTGTTCTTGTGGTGTGGGCTTTGAAAGTATTTTGGAAAATCTCTTTGTAATGGTTCTCGTCTCTATAAGAACGTATACAAAGTTTTATTTCGAAAAGTGGTTCAAAGATGTGTTTATGAATCGTGTTTCGAAAAGTGTTTTGAAAAGAGGTTTTGCAATGGTTCTCGTCTCTATAAGAACGTATACAAAATGTTTTATCTTTTTGAAAATGTTTTGAAATGGTAGTGTAGGTGTAAAAGTTTTTGTCGTGAGAAAGCGAGTGACTAAGAGCGAATCTATCTACTCGAAAAGTCTTAAATTATTCTTTTCTTCTTCCTTTTAATGGTGCTATCTTACCATTGATTTGGTAAGAAGCCCCATCGTTGGATGTGAAGGGACAGGCGCGTGTCAATTTTACAATCATTGAAGGCAACTTGTGAGACGCTTTAGCAATTTTTGTAAGGGACGAGATCGTTTTAATCGAAGGCAACATCGAGGGTCATCGAGGGACTACGATCTTTTTTTATCGAAGGGTCATTGCTAGAGTGTCTCATATTCGAGGGACATGATTGTATTTCCGAGGCAACAAGTGAGGTTACCCTAGAGGTGCGCGTGTGAGAAAGTGTGTTGGTTTCAAGTTATTTATTCTTTGATTAGGTCATCTAGCGATTGATTTTGAATTTTGCCATACATGCCTAGTTACTATACAGTATATGAAAAACAGTAAATTATGGGAATTGAAATTCAACGCTATTACAAAGTATTCGGGAGTGGGGGTACAATTGTTATAAATGGGGATGAATCAAATGAGATAGCAAAATCCAAATAGCAAGCAATACAACCAAATCGAATTGTTGTGCGGTTTAATTAAACTATGACAATCCATGAGATAAAATCAACAAAGTATAAAATGAAATGTATTTACTTGAAAACAGAAAATGAAACCTATTCTAAAAAATAGATTAAATTATAAATCTTTATTATTATTTTTTTGTATTTTTATTAATTATATAAATAAATTTAAAGAAAGAAAACAAACTAAGTTAATTCTTTTGGATGTTTTATTAAATGTAAAAAAAAATTAATAAAAATAAGTTTATATAAAAAGAGAAAATGATAAAAATTAATCACTAAAACCTAAATTAATTTAATAAAAATGTTTTAAGTTTTATTAGCATTTGCATAATAAGTAAAAGAAATGTAAATGAAAACAAATTAAAAAAAAACATGTAATGGGCTTAGGGAGATTTGGGAGAAGGCCCAAAGAGAAATGGTATTATTGTTGTAACTAAAAACAGGCAGGAGGGGGATGTAAAACGCGTAATGGGCTTAGGGAAAGAATGAAAAAGACAAGCCCAAACTCTTAACTCAGTATTAGCTTGTTGTACCCCAAAATTTTCCCTCCCATATTCCTCAAGATTTGTCAACAATGATCTTCAAATTGCACAAAATGGCTCAAGGGTGGTACAGTCAAATCACCTCCTAAGGCAGTCAATTCAAAATTAGGGTTTTGGTTCTTTCAAGGAATTTGGGGTTTTCAATGGTTCAATCAAGTCTCATAGGCCTACATACATTCTCAAGCACCTACATGCCAAGTTTCAAGACTCACAGTGCCAATTTGCACAGTCAAAAGCTCCATTTGATCTACAGTCAACTGCAAGGGCAAAATGGTCATTTTGCAGTCAAAAGTAAGATTTTTTGTCAACATTCTCATTTTGAAGGATAACTCATCATTTGATCAAGGGTTGATCATGATTCATCAAGGATTGCTCAAAATTCATCAAGATTCAAAAGTTGCTAAATTAGGGTTTTGTAGGAAAAGTCAACTCAACTTTGACCAAGCATAACTTTCTCATACTTTATGAGAAATGACCCATCCAAAGCTCATTTTGAAGAGGATGCAATTTCCTACAATCCATCTTCATACCCCAAGATCAGAAAATGCATTCACAAGAAGTTACAAATTTGGACATTATAGGTCATTTTTGAAAGTCAACAAAAACACCTTTTTTGCCAAAGCTTATAACTTGAGAATGGAAGATCAAAATGAGATGAGACAAAAAGTGTTGATTATAGGACATCTCAAGGTTTCTAAAAAGTCCAAGAACACCTCCAAAAGTTCAAAATTGAAGAAGTTATGCATTGTTGAAGTTGGGCATTTTTCCAAAATTGCCAAAAGTCAACTATCCTCAAAACTCCAATTTTTGACAAAAGGGCCCACTTTTTTCCACTTGATTTAGTCTTGTCATGCCACACACGTGTCCCATGCTTAATTTCATGACCAAACATTTATTTTTCTATTTTATTTCATTTTTATTGATTTAATTCATTATTAATCAATATTAAATCAAATAAAATCCAAAAATTATTGAAAAGGGATCTTTGTGATTTGTACAGCTTGCAAACATCATGTGACCACCAACCAACTCGTGCTAAGGCTTATTTGTGCATAAAATCTCAGATTTGGCTATTTTTGGAAAGGTTAATAATGGTGATAAAATCAAATCCTAAACCTTGAATGTGCATGGATATTGGCCCAACTCTTGACCTAAAATCATTGCCTTATACATACTCAAGCCACACAAACCTAATTCATGACCTAAGAACTGCTAAAACGGCCAAACCAAAAACTGAAAAAGCTTGGAAAAGAGAGAGATCGAATTCTTGGTTAGAGCTTGCTTTAATCAAAAATATCAACGTGGTGTTCTTGCTTGCAATCTCCTGAAGCCATAGCAACCAGAACCGGACCTTAAGCCCCCCTGAAACGCACTGTAAGCCGTCACGAATGGACCTTTGAACATGGAATCCCAACTTCCAGTTCTTGCACTTTTTCTTCAAAACATTAGCATATTCATGTTTATTATTTGATTTCTAACACGACTGCAATATTCAATTTTGTTTTTATGCCCTGTATCGTGATGCCCGATTCTAGGGTTCATATGCTTGCTTTTTTAGGTGTTTTTGATACAGGGAAAATTGGCCCCAATAATTGATATAGGAGTGATCAGGAGGCAGAGACGAGGTCAGCCATGGCCTTAGATGGCATTTTCATAGCCTAGGGTGGATTTTAGAAATAAGCCACGGATTTTGATGCGGAATCAAATCCGCAGGAAACAAAATACAGGGTTTGGGGAAGAAGACGACCACACGTCGCTCTCCCATTGGCCGGTTTGAAATCAGCACGCTTTTTATTTATTTTTTTCAGGCATAAGTGTTTATTTGATATATGTTATTTGTTGTTTATTATCATTACAAAAGCAGCATAGTGGTGTAGTGGCAGGGGCGAACGTCCAATGAGCATTGGGACCTGAGTTCGAATCCCAGGTCCCCCCAATATTTGTTGTATTTTTTCTCCAGGTCATTCCATGTAACGCTCACAAGATGGTCTACCATGCGCTTCTAGGATCCAGGTGCCAGAAGGCCTCCTGGCCAAATCTGAAGGCTAGGATTGAAGGACTACCATGTGTCCAAGTCAACAAGCGTGTGGAAGATTTTGAAAGTCAAACGAGGCTGGAATGTTAATGGGCTAAGAATTTCCAGATTCACCTCCAAAATTGGGCCCAAACCCCCTTGAGTTTGCCATTTTTTTTATTTGCTTTCATTTATTTATTTGCTTGATTTATTTTCTTATTAACTAATAAGTAAAATAATTAATATTTTTCTAATAAAATCTGAAAACCTAAAAAATATTATTTTTATTAATTTCATTATTTTTGTAAATAAACAATTTAATTGACTTAGTTTTTTTTAATTAGGCATAATTTTAACATTTTTTGCAATAAATTAAAAGTAAATTAGAATATTAGGTTTTAGCAATTTTAACCATTCTATTTTTATTTTCCTTAAGTATTCTAAAAAACCAAAAAATATATTTTTCATTTAATTAATTAATTAACTTAATTTAATTTCCATTTAACTCAAAATAACAAAAACTCCTTCTTTCTTAAAAAAGGGTCAAAACCCTAAAAACTCTTCGATTCAATCTTCTCGCGCGTATTATTTTTTTATTCACATTTTTATTCAATTATGTAATTGCTCCGAGGATGTAATAATTTTGGACTTAGGACCTTTTACCGCTTTTATTTATCTTTCCGCATTTACTTTTCAAGGGTTTGTTTTTGGCGATGTAAATACCCGACGCCTTGTAATAGTTTAGTTTTGTTTTCCGCAATTATTAACTGCTAGATGTATGCTAACTAGGCTATGCATGACAAGATCTACCTTAATTTAAAATCAATCGTAGCTCACCGTAACATGTATAAAGATAACATAACTGAAAATTGACACATTTGCATATGCCACTCCTAGGGTACGCCTCACTGGTTGCCTCGAACGTGGTCATTGAGTATAGGAAGTTTTAGAGGTCGCCCTCCTGTCTAAAGATCAAAGTTGCCTCAAACGGTTGCCTCGATAAAAAATGATCTAAGACATTAGGGTTACCGCTAAGGCGTCCTAATATTGCTTTAGTGACCATATGTCCCTTAATCGAATTGACCCGAAAACTCCAACGATGGTGCTACCTACTCCTCAATAGTGGGATGGCACTGTCTAAAGGACATTTACACAGTTTAATTTCTTTTGAGTAGGTAGAGGTTCTCAGGTACTTGCTCTTTCAAAACAAAACAAATTTTTCGCACTTACACTTTTCAAACAAAGTTTTCAAACAATACTTCATACACTCTTGAGGACAGAAATAAGAGTTAAATCGAAGTTTTCAAACAAAACTCTTTTCAAAACCCACAAACACAAGAAAAGCAAAACTTTTTGAAAACATAGTGAGCAAGTACCTAAGAGCCCGTGGATAACCACAGATAGAAAGGATGCTAACACCTTCCCTTTCTATAATCTACCTCCCGAACCCGAGAAACATCTCGAAAAGGAATTTTTCTGTGCTTTTGTCCGTTCCTTGTTGGATAAAATAAAAGACGGTGGCGACTCTTGCTTACCGCGACATTTTGCAAAAACAAACGCAAACGCGAACCAACATTCCAAAACAGTCAGTTCTATTTCCACCGATCACAGAATTGGCGACTCTGCTGGGGACTATTAAAAAAGTGAGGTGTACCTTAGGATTAGACCACTTGTGTTTTCAATTGTATGCTTTGTATGCTTTAAATTTTGTGGGTTTGTATCGGAGTTCTATAGATCCTAACCCGGATCTGGGGATACCCTTTAGAAGTAGCAACAAACTGTGAGGGAACTGTGCGGGGTATACCGACATGGTTGAAGCAGTAGCTACATTGATGTGGCACTTTGGTGAGTACCGGTAACCCTTGAGTCAAATCAAGGAGAGTACAGGGCCGCCGCGTGGTGTCGTGAAGCATCAACTGACCTTAGAACCTTACTTGACCATCTTGGCCTTTTTAGGGGTAGTGAGATGACCGACTTTGGTGCAGTCCGAAGTTGGTAGATACTCGATACTACACTCATTGAGGGTTGTTTTCTTGGAATATTTTGGTCGCCAGTTAAGTGGCTAAATCAAAACAATGAACATAGAAAACAATCCAATGATATTGAGCTCCTTAGAACCCGGTTACTATTTAGGACAGGTTTTGAGCCAACTAACTTCAAAAGGGTACTTACCTACGAACCCCATACAAGCCTAAGCCTAAGGACTTGTTTGCTTTATGTGAATATGATTGTCTGTATATACACTTTCTTACCTTTTCATACATGTACATAGCATCATAAAGCATCATATGCATCTGCTAACCATTTCAAGGGTTTGGATCTTCATCTTTGTTCTTGTTTTGTAGGACATGGAGTCTCTCCGCAGGAAAACCATTCAAGTCAACCTTGTAAGGATCCCTCCTCAACTCAAGGAGCTTACATCCAGGATTCCTGAGAACTCTCTCTTCAGTGAAAGACATGGTAGACTCCTCAGCTTAGTCAACACCAACATTGAAGAAGACATGATAAAAGTTCTCTTCCAGTTCTTTGACCCCCTACACCACTGTTTTACATTCCCTGATTATCAATTGGTGCCTACTTTGGAGGAGTTTTCTCAACTTCTGAGAATTCCTATTCTTAGTCAACTACCCTACAACGGTACAGAAAAGGAACCAAAACTTGAAGATGTTGCTCAAGCATTACATTTGCAACCATCTGACATCAAGGGGCATTGGGAAATCAGAAGTGGTATCAAGGGATTCTTGGCAAAGTTTCTGTTTAAGAAGGCACAAGAATGTTGGAATTCTCTTGATCTACAAGCCTTTGAAGAGATTGTGGCACTCCTTATCTATGGGTTGGTGTTGTTCCCAAATCCTGATAAACTTATAGATGTGAATGCTGTCAAGATTTTCATGTCCATGAATCCCATACCTACATTGCTTGGGGACATCCTCCACTCATTTTACACACGAACAATGAGAAAAAGAGGTGTTCTCATGTGTTGTACTCCTCTCCTGGCAAGGTGGTTTATTTCTCACCTTTCGCAATCAGTTTTGAAGAATGAGCAGGGTTTAAGGTGGTCACAACGATTGATGACCCTCACACATTCTAATATACATTGGTGTTCTCGGTCCAGAGAAAATGTCACTATCATTGATTGTTGTGGAGAATTTCCTAATGTTCCTTTACTTGGAATTAGAGGAGGCATTACCTACAACCTCTGTCTGGCTTTGAGACAATTTAGATATGCTCGGAGGGATGGCCCTCATGACATGCTGATTCCTGACATAGTTTTTGACTTCGACAACGATGCGCAAGGACTTCGACAAAGGTTCATCAGAACTTGGAGGATGCCTAACAAGGTAGATAGTAAGACACTGGGGCACAAGAATTCCATCCCCCTTGAGCCTTACCTCAAGTGGGTACGAACCCGCTCCCAGAATCTTATGATGCCATATCCTTACATTCTCCCCGTGATCAAAGAGCCTGTTATGGAAGGAGAGGTTCCATACACCATCCTACATCCTGACATGCCAACATCATGGGAAGAAATGCAAAAGAGTTGGATCCAACTCAAGGAAGAACGGAATGCTTTTGAAGCCAGCTTACATGCCAGTGAGAAGAAGGTTTTGGAGCTCACCCGCCGACTTCACGAGGAAGAGACCCTCAACACTTACATCGCTCCAAAAAGGATGCGCAATGTCTTTTTACATTAATTCTTTTGTAATATTTCGCCCATGAGGCACTTATGTACTAAACAAATTACTTCTTAATATGACGTGTGTTCTTTTTTTGTCTGAAACGAATTTGAATTTTTGAACCCTTGAATGCATTACATAAATAGCATACCATTCATCATATGCATAACATGTACCCTTTTTACAGGTCACTTATCTTCTTCGCTGTTTATTTCAGCAATCATCATGTCTACCGAACCTTCCACTGAGCAAGCTATCAAGGCCCTCCAGGCCCAGAATGCCCAGTTTCAAGAGTTGGTTATGAGCCTAGCCAAGGGTCAGCAGGACTTGAAGACCCTGATTCTGAAAGAGAGGAAGAAGAAGAAGAAGAAGAAGAGGACCGTCCTGTTCAACACCGGACGCAGGTCTGGGAACGGGCTGTAAAATGAAGTTGAGCTAACCACCCCATCTGGAGGGAAGGATAGCCCACAAGAAAGAAGAGTTCCTAGCCCCGTAGTCTCCGACAATGAGACGGATTATGATGAAGAACAGTATCCTCCTGCTGAGGATAGGTACAAACAATTAGAGGACCGTTTGAGCGCTATGGAGATACAGAACGTGCCCGGGCTGGACTTCGGAGACCTAGGTCTATCCTCTGGGGTGGTGATTCCCCATAAATTCAAGGCACCTGACTTTGCCAAGTATGACGGAGCTTCCTGTCCAAAGTTGCACCTCCGGTCATATGTAAGGAAGATCCAGCCTTACACCGCTGATAAGAATTTGTGGATCCATTTCTTTCAGGACAGTCTTTCAGGGACTCAGCTTGAGTGGTTTTATCAACTGGATGGAGCCAGTATCCGTAACTGGGAAGATTTGGCTACTGCGTTCTATAAGCAGTATCAATATAATTCTGACCTCGCTCCTACGCGTACCCAACTCCAGGGTATGTTAATAGGGACAGGTGAAGGATTTAAAGAGTATGCTCAAAAATGGAGAGACCTTGCCGGAAGGGTGCAGCCACCTTTAACTGATCGTGAACTTGTTGATATGTTTTTGGGGACCCTGTTTGGTCCATTCTTTAACCATTTGATTGGAAACTCTTCAGCCGGGTTTACAGACCTTATCTTGACGGGTGAGAGAATTGAAGCTGGTATCAAGGCTGGGAAGATACAGAAGGGTGCCTCATCGAGCACCGAGAAAAAACCGTTTTAAGAAAGAGTCCAGTGCGGTCTACAGCTCAAGAAGACAGAATAGACCGGAACACCGCCAAGCTGTCAACGCGGTTGTTATTTCGAAACCTGCCGGTGTTCCTCAGCATCACAACCAATAAAGGGAAGAGAGACCTAGAAGGCAATTCACTCGTCTCAGCATGACCTTGTCCCAGATATTGCCACAGTTGCTGAAGACCAATTTGGTGACTCTAAGGGAAGCCCCAAAGAATCTGAATACTACATCATCAAAGTATAACCCCAACACCCGCTGCGCTTATCATTCTGAGAGTCCGGGGCATAATACGGATGATTGTTGGACTTTGAAGAATAAGGTCCAAGACCTGATTGATGCAAAAGAGATTGAGTTTGAGGGGCCCGAAAGGCCTAATGTTGTGACTGCTCCCATGCCCAAGCATGGAGTGAATGTTGTAGAAGAAGACTTGTTTGTAGCCTCTATGGATGATATTGTCACCCCGCTGATGACCGTCAAGAGGAACCTGTTGCTAGCCGGTTTATTTCTGGGATATGGTGAAGGTTGCCATCTGTGTTCTGTTTCATCTGCTGGTTGCCCATCTTTGAAGTCAGGCATCCAAAACCTGATGGATAATAAGGAAATCATGTTTGAGAAGATTGTTGTTCCTGCCACCCCTACTGAATAAGTTTCCATTGTTACCATTTTCAACAATTCTCCCAAGGCTCCCTTGAGGAAGCCTGTCAGAATTATGCCTGTTCAGAAGATTTCACCCATAATCATCACTGTTCCGGGGCCTATCCCCTATACATCTGGTAAAGCTGTCCCTTGGCACTATGGGGCAGATGTTTATGTTCTTGGAGTCAAGCAAGAGTTTGATACTAATACCGGCGTCAGCAACATTACTGGGCCTGCCAAAGTCACCCGCAGCGGTAGACTTTTCTCACCGGATATTGCGCCACCAACTGTCCGAAGACCTACTGTCAGCACACCTGCGAGTGTGCCTAATGCCATTCCTGATCAAGTTCCTATTCCCACCCCTGTCGCCGAGTCATCTGACGCTCGGGGCAAAGGGATCGCCACTGATATGCCTGCCCAGACGGAGGCACCGAAGACCATCAATGTTGAAGCTTCCAAACAGGAGATGGAAGAGATCCTGAAGATCATTAAGAAGAGTGATTATAATGTAGTTGAGCAGCTGGGGAAAACCCCCTCCAAGATTTCTATGTTATCACTGTTGTTGTGTTCAGAGGCCCATGCCAAGGCTCTGATTACCTTCCTGAAGACGGCCCACGTGCCACAAGAGATATCAGCTGATCAGTTTACCGATTGTGTGGCCAATTTAACTGCTGATAATGGTTTGGGTTTCTCCGACGCTGATCTGACGGCTAAAGGGAAGAACCATAATGATGCCCTGCATGTCTCCATTGAATGCAGGGGCACTACTCTTGCACATGTGTTGGTTGACACGGGATCCTCGTTGAACGTCTTGCCCAAGAAATCTCTAGACAGGTTGGATTACGAAGGTTTGGAGCTAAAGCCAAGTAACATTGTTGTCCGGGCCTTTGATGGGTCTAAAAGGATGGTGCATGGTGAGGTTGATATTCCAATCAAGGTTGGTTCCCAGGTCTTCAATTCTACATTCTACATGATGGACATTCGGCCATCCTATTCTTGTTTGCTGGGTCATCCATGGATCCATAAAGCTGGAGCTGTGACTTCTCCATCAAAAGTTGAAGTACCCAGTCAAAGGGAAGA
Source organism: Vicia faba (assembly GCA_948472305.1). Classification (NCBI taxonomy): domain Eukaryota; kingdom Viridiplantae; phylum Streptophyta; class Magnoliopsida; order Fabales; family Fabaceae; genus Vicia; species Vicia faba. The sequence continues at coordinate 1,261,820,043 of OX451740.1, forward strand.
TTGTGATAGTTCAAGGGGAGGAAGAGTACATGGTCAGCCACCTCAACTCGTTCCGGTACGTAGAGATGCATGGGGAATTCATTGAGACCCCATTTCAACACTTTGAAGAGGTTCCTCAGACACTGGCATCAGCTGAGACTGTGGTTGAAGATTCTCCTCTGAAGATGGCTTCCTTAAAGGATGCTCGGGATGTTATTGAGAAGGGTGAGTGTGCAAACTGGGGACGACTTCCTGATTTCACTCAGAAGACTAACAAGTTTGGTTTGGGTTTCACTGCAGAAGCTCAGAGGGCTATTCGTAGTACGAGGATTGGAAGACCTCATGTGTTCATCAGCAACTCGGGAGTAAATGCCATCGAAGATGACATGGAGGAATCTGAATTCGACAGTTGGATCTACCCTACGACCAACGGTGGACCAAACAACTGGACGGCAAAGGACTTCGTCCCTATTACTTTTGTTACTCAGTTATGAACTCTTTTGTTTTGAATTTGTAACAGACAATGTTTTGAAACTTTATGGCCCGATGTCTTACCCGGGGCACCGTGGCTTCATTTGTGAGGGCTTTTGTGTGCCATTTTCATATATCATTAATAAAAGCATTGGACGTTCTTGCATTTCAAATTTTGTGCTCCTTGTCTTTCTTTATTATATATTGCAAAACAGCTATTTACATACACTCACATATACAGGTCCCAATCCACTCTGGATCTCACTGGTAACGACTCTGCTACTGCCAGTTATGACTTCGAAAATCCGATCAACTTAGCCGAAGACGAAGGTGAAGATGATTGCGAAGTGCCTGGCGAGCTTGCAAGACTGCTACTTCAGGAAGAGAGGGCCATTCAGCCACATGAAGAGTCAGTGGAAACGGTAAATCTGGGTACTGAGACAGACAAGAAGGAAGTCAAGATCGGTGTAAATCTGGAGCTTAGTGTGAAACAGCGGTTGATTCAGATGCTGCATGACTATGTCGAGATCTTTGCCTGGTCCTACGAAGATATGCCTGGGTTGGATACTGACATCGTGGTTCATCGCCTGCCTACCAAGGAAGACTGCCCTCCGGTAAAACAGAAGGTCTGCCGTATGCGTCCAAAGATGTCTGAGAAAATCAAGGCTGAAGTTATGAAACAGTTTGATGCCAGTTTTCTAGCAGTGACTTCTTACCCTCAGTGGGTTGCCAATGTGGTTCCGGTACCGAAGAAAGATGGTAAGGTCCGAATGTGTGTTGATTACAGGGATTTGAACAGGGCGAGCCCTAAGGATGACTTCCCTCTGCCTCACATCGACGTTCTGGTTGACAACACTGCTCAGCATAAGGTATTCTCCTTCATGGACGGTTTCTCCGGTTATAATCAGATAAAGATGGCTCCCGAAGACATGGAGAAGATCACTTTTGTTACTCAGTGGGGTACCTTTTGCTACAAGGTCATGCCTTTTGGGTTGAAAAATGCTGGGGCAACGTATCAGCGTGCCATGGTTGCTCTGTTTCATGATATGATCCATCATGAGATTGAAGTATACGTCGACGATATGATTGCAAGGTCCCAAACTGAGGAGGAACACCTTGACCATCTACAGAAGCTGTTTGACCGGTTGAAGTTGTACAAGCTGAGATTAAACCCAAACAAGTGCACCTTCGGGGTGAGATCTGGAAAACTACTAGGTTTCGTCGTGAGCGACAAAGGTATTCAAGTGGACCCTGCCAAAGTGAAAGCCATACAAGAGATGCCAGCTCCCAAGATAGAGAAAGAAGTCATAGGCTTTCTAGGACGGCTGAACTACATTGCCCGATTCATCTCGCACCTAACTGCTACTTGTGAACCAATCTTCAAGCTACTGAAGAAAGATCTAGTATGTTGGAACGATGAATGTCAGGCCACTTTCGAAAGAATCAAAGAGTATCTCCAAGAGCCACCCATTCTTATGCCACCGGTTGAAGGGAGACCTCTAATCTTATACTTGACAGTACTTGACAATTCAATGGGATGTGTGTTGGGTCAGCATGACGAGTCTGGCCGAAAAGAGCATGCTATTTATTACCTTAGCAAAAAGTTTACCGATTGTGAGACCCGATACTCACTACTCGAGAAAACTTGTTGCGCTTTGGCATGGGCTGCTCGCCGGCTAAGACAGTATATGCTGACTCACACTACTCTATTGATTTCAAAAATGGATCCAATCAAGTATATCTTCGAAAAGCCTGCCTTGTCCGGAAGAATAGCAAGATGGCAGATGATCTTGACTGAATATGACATCCAGTACACGACTCAAAAAGCAATCAAGGGAAGTGTGTTGGCAGACCATTTGGCACATCAGGCAGTGGATGATTACCAGTCTATGAACTTTGAATTTCCAGACGAGAATATCATGGTAGTAACTGATTGCGAGATACCTGGATCGGATGAAGGACCTGAGAAAGGATCTCGATGGTCTATGTACTTTGATGGAGCCTCAGACACCTTAGGTGATGGCATCAGCGTTGTAATCATATCTCCTAAAGGCTCTCACACTCCGTTTACCGCCCGATTATGTTTCAACTGCACCAACAACATGGCGGAGTATGAAGCATACATCATGGGTCTTCGAGCTGCAATTGACCTAAGGATCAAGTTTCTGAGTGTCTTCGGAGATTCCGCTCTCGTGATCAGTTAGATCAAAGGCGAGTGGGATACGAAACACCCAAATCTTATTCCTTACAAGGAGTACGTGTTGACGTTGCTTCCCCATTTCGAGGAGATAACCTTTGAACATTTCCCAAGAGAGGAAAATCAGTTGGTGGACGCGCTAGCTACGATGTCTTCTATGTTCAAAGTCAAATGGGACAACGAGGCTCCCCGGATCATTATTTGGAAATTGGATGAACCTGCATATTGTTGTGATCTTGAGACCGAAGAGGTAACAGAAAAACCTTGGTATCATGAAGTAAAGAGGTACCTTGAAGCTCAAGAATACCCCGAGGGCGCGTCTGTTAATGACAAGAAGTTTCTGCGAAGGTTCACGGCAAAGTTCTTCATCAGCAATGACATTCTTTACAAATGTAACTATGATTCAACCTTACTGCGTTGCGTGGATAAAATTGAAGCAGAAAGGATCATGGCAGAGCTGCATGAAGGTACCTTCGAGACTCACTCCAGTGGACATACCATGGCAAAGAAAATCCTTCGGGCAGGATATTACTGGTCCACAATGGAAGCCGACTGTTATCAGCATTCTCGGACATGTCACAAGTGCCAGGTCTATGCTGATAAGGTGCACATTCCTCCAGTTCCTTTGAACGTCTTGACAGCACCTTGGCCTTTTGCAATGTGGGGCATTGATATGATCGGCGAGATCAGACCTACGGCATCCAACGGACATCGCTTCATCCTGGTAGCGATTGATTACTTTACAAAGTGGGTTGAAGCAGCTTCCTTTGCCACCGTAACCAAGAACGTCGTGGCACGATTCATTCGGCACAACCTGATATGTCGATACGGCGTACCAGAGAGGATCATTACAGATAATGGTACCAATCTTAACAACAAGATGATCACTGAGCTCTGCGAGCAATTCAAGATACAGCACCACAACTCTTCTCCCTACCAGCCGAAGATGAATGGGGTTGTAGAAGCAGCCAATAAGAACATTAAGAAGATTGTGCAGAAGATGACAGTGACCTACAAAGATTGGCACGAGATGTTACCATTTGCTCTTCATGGGTACCGTACCTCAGCATGGACATCAACAGGGGCAACACCCTACTCCTTGGTATACGGCATGGAGGCAGTCCTGCCCATTGAAGTTCAGATACCCTCTCTCTGGATCATGAAGGATGCAGGTTTAAGTGAAGACGACTGGATCCAGACCCGGCTTGATCAACTGAACTTAATCGACGAAAAAAGACTCACTGCTATTTGTCATGGTCAGACGTACCAAAAACGGATGATCAAGGCATTTAACAAGAAAGTCAGACGACAAGAGTATCAAGTTGGGGACCTGGTAATCAAGCGCATCATTCTACCTCAAGGTGATCCCAGGGGCAAATGGACCCCTACGTACGAAGGGCCATTTGTGGTTAAGAACATCTTCTCAGGAGGAGCGATGATTCTAACCACCATGGATGGTGACGACCTTCCTCACCTCATCAATGCAGACATAGTAAAAAGATACTACGCATAATCAAAGACCTGCTAGGTCGACTGGCCTAGGCAAAAATAAGGGCTTCTCGGCGAACCAAGAGGGTTCGGGCAAAAATAAGGGATGAAAATAATTAAAAAAATCTGTACACCCGGCAAGTCGAAAACCCGAAAAGGCGGCTTGGGCAAAAATGGGTATCCCGGTGGTCTGAAAACCCGAAAGGGAGGTCCAGGCAAAAGTTAGGGATAAGCGTAACACTATGTCTCATTGGATCACCCTGCATCCAGACTTTGGTATCAACTATCAGGCTCGGATGGCACCAATCAATCAGATTCATCTCCAACTAAGCAGCAAAGTGATGAGATGCTTGAAGATATAAGGGAAATAGCAGAGTTGGAACCCAGTGGGACTATTCACATAGCTGTTTTGTTTTCTTTTCACAAATTGTATAAATTCTATTTGCTCGGCGGCGTTCTCTTACTAGGACGTCAGCTTCTTGTACAAAAACGCATATTTACAGGCAAACTTCAAAATCAATACAAGTTCATTTTTCAGACAAATTGCAAATTGTTTCTTTCTTTATCTTTTTTGTGTTGCAAAGAACGTCCAATGTTCATTTTTTATATATGCATTTGACATTAATTTCTACTCATAAATATTTGCATGCGAAACAAAGGACTAATTACGGGTGACATCGGAAGTAGGGGCAATAAGAATTGTCTAAGCGGTCTAGTTGCTTTGTCCACCAAGGTACCAGGGTAAGTTCAGCTGAAGAATATGGCTAAGATAATTTCACCCCCCGCAGAGTAAGACAGTAATGGTAGCTCTCCCCATTGAGACTTGCAACTAGGAATGAATCAACCATACTCTCCCTCAAGCAGAGTTAGTCTACCATCAGTCCTGAAAAGGCTCGGTATTCCCAGAAGGTCTTAATATTCCCCAGTGAAGTATAAAGATATTCTCCAACAAGCGTAAAGAGCATCCCCGACAGTCTTAATATTCCTCGACAGAGTATAAGAATGTTCCCCGGTGGAATACAAGATACCCCCAGTGGAGCCATTTCCCAGCGCAGTCTAAAAAAGCTTCCCCGCCAGAGTTGAATCATCTTCCCTAGTAGATTCTGGAAGCTTGTCCCCCGCAGAGTACAAATGTATCTCCCCAGCCATATTCAGAAGGTTATCCCCACAAGAGTCTAACTGGGTTATCCTCAGCAAGTTGCAACTGAAAGATCATCCCCAGCGAAATTCTTTCTATCCCCAGCGGAGTTCATCATCAAAATCCCCAATAGAGCTTATCAACGGAATCCCCAGCGGAGTTATCGTTAAAATCTCAGCAAAGCATCTCTTCCCCACAGAGTAATTCCCTGCAGAGTAATCTCTTCACCAGTTTATTCCCCAACGGAGTCATCCTCTCCTGCAAGTTTATCACCTTCGTTCATCATCCCCAGTGGAAGCAAAGAATTCAACATCATTCTCCAGCAGCTATCCGGGATGTATTTTCCCCAGCTAAAACATCACATTTTCATACATCATGATACCTGCATATACGCATCATATCATACAATCTCATTTATGTTGAGAACATCATTGCTCGATCCATATCATGCATTACATATGACTGACCTTTACCTTTCAGGAAAGATGCAGTTAGATTCTCAAAATTATGCCAATGGAGACAAAACCAGTTAAATTGATTCCTAAAGATTTTTCCCAAGCCAGTCAATGGAGACAAAACCAGTTAAATCGATTCCTAAAGATTTTTCTGAAGCCAGTCAATGGAGACAAAACCAGTTAAATCGATTCCTAAAGATTTTTTTAAAGCCAGTCAATGGAGACAAAATCAGTTAAAATCAATTCCTAAAGATTTTTCTGAGGCAAGCCAGTCAAAGAAGACAAATCCAGTTAAATCGATTCCTAAAGATTTTTCTGATGCTAATCCAGTCAAAGAAGACAAATCCAGTTAAATCGATTCCGAAATATTTTTCTGAAGCCAACTCGTCAATAGAGACAACCCGTCAATAGAGACAACCCGTCAATAAAGACAACCAGTCAATGAAGACAACTCGTCAATCAAGACAACCCGTCAATGAAGACAACCCGTCAACGAAGACAAAATTACCTACCAACAATCTCCAGGTGGAATCTATAAGCCCATCCTCCTATCCATCATCTCTCCAAATGGCATCTGTAAGCCCATTCCCGACATCACCATGCTGATACTACACCATGCGAGTGCAAATTTCTGGGCACTCTAGTGTTCAATTATCTTCCACCTTCGGATCATGAAAGGCTCGTAAGCCAATCCGTATCCTCGGGTTTAAGAAAATTGAACAGGGGCAACTGTTGTACCCTAAAATTTCCCTCCCATATTCCTCAAGATTTGTCAAGAATGATCTTCAAATTGCACAAAATGGCTCAAGGGTGGTACAGTCAAATCACCTCATAAGGCAGTCAATTCAAAATTAGGGTTTTGGTTCTTTCAAGGAATTTGGGGTTTTCAATGGTTCAATCAAGTCTCATAGGCCTATATACATTCTCAAGCACCTACATGCCAAGTTTCAAGACTCACAGTGCCAATTTGCACAGTCAAAAGCTCCATTTGATCTACAGTCAACTGCAAGGGCAAAATGGTCATTTTGCAGTCAAAAGTCAGATTTTTTGTCAACATTCTCATTTTGAAGGATAACTCATCATTTGATCAAGGGTTGATCATGATTCATCAAGGATTGCTCAAAATTCATCAAGATTCAAAAGTTGCTAAATTAGGGTTTTGCAGGAAAAGTCAACTCAACTTTGACCAAGCATAACTTTCTCATACTTTATGAGAAATGACCCATCCAAAGCTCATTTTGAAGAGTATGCAATTTCCTACAATCCATCTTCATACCCCAAGATCAGAAAATGCATTCACAAGAAGTTAGAAATTTGGACATTATAGGTCATTTTTGAAAGTCAACAAAAACACCTTTTTTCCAAAGCTTATAACTTGAGAATGGAAGATCAAAATGAGATGAAACAAAAAGGGTTGATTATAGGACATCTCAAGGTTTCTAAAAAGTCCAATAAAACCTCCAAAAGTTCAAAATTGAAGAAGTTATGCATTGTTGAAGTTGGCCATTTTTCCAAAATTGCCAAAAGTCAACTATCCTCAAAACTCCAATTTTTGACAAAAGGGCCCACTTTTTTCCACTTGATTTAGTCTTGTCATGCCACACACGTGTTCCATGCTTAATTTCATGACCAAACATTTATTTTTCTATTTTATTTCATTTTTATTGATTTAATTCATTATTAATCAATATTAAATCAAATAAAATCCAAAAATTATTGAAAAGGGATCTTTGTGATTTGTACAGCTTGCAAACATCATGTGACCACCAACCAACTCGTGCTAAGGCTTATTTGTGCATAAAATCTCAGATTTGACTATTTTTGGAAAGGTTAACAATGGTGATAAAATCAAATCCTAAACCTTGAATGTGCATGGATATTGGCCCAACTCTTGACCTAAAATCATTGCCTTATACATACTCAAGCCACACAAACCTAATTCACGACCTAAGAACTGCTAAAACGGCCAAACCAAAAACTGAAAAAGCTTGGAAAAGAGAGAGATCGAATTCTTGGTTAGAGCTGGCTTCAATCAAAAATATCAACGTGGTGTTCTTGCTTGCAATCTCCTGAAGCCATAGCAACCAGAACCGGACCTTAAGCCCCCCTGAAACGCACTGTAAGCCGTCACGAATGGACCTCTGAACATGGAATCCCAACTTCCAGTTCTTGCACTTTTTCTTTAAAACATTAGCATATTCATGTTTATTATTTGATTTCTAACACGACTGCAATATTCAATTTTGTTTTTATGCCCTGTATCGTGATGCCCAATTCTAGGGTTCATATGCTTGCTTTTTTAGGTGTTTTTGATACAGGGAAAATTGGCCCCAATAATTGATATAGGAGTGATAAGGAGGCAGAGACGAGGTGAGCCATGGCCTTATATGGCATTTTTATGGCCTAGGGCGGATTTTAGAAATAAGCCACGGATTTTGATGCGGAATCAAATCCGCAGGAAACAAAATACAGGGTTTGGGGAAGAAGACGACCACACGTCGCTCTCCCATTAGCCGGTTTGAAATCAGCGCGCTTTTTTTTTCTTTCAGGCATAAGTGTTTATTTGATATATGTTATTTGTTGTTTATTATCATTACAAAAGCAGCATAGTGGTGTAGTGGCAGGGGCGAACGTCCAATGAGCATTGGGACCTGGGTTCGAATCCCAGGTCCCCCCAATATTTGTTGTATTTTTTCTCCAGGTCATTCCATGTAACGCTCACAAGATGGTCTACCATGCGCTTCTAGGATCCAGGCGCCAGATGGCCTCCTGGCCAAATCTGAAGGCTAGGATTGAATGACTACCATGTGTCCAAGTCAACAAGCGTGTGGAAGATTCTGAAAGTCAAACGAGGCTGGAATGTTAATGGGCCAAGAATTTCCAGATTCACCTCCAAAATTGGGCCCAAACCCCCCTGAGTTTGCCATTTTTTTTATTTGCTTTCATTTATTTATTTGCTTGATTTATTTTCTTTTTAATTAATAACTAAAATAATTAATATTTTCCTAATAAAATCTGAAAACCTAAAAAATAATATTTTTATTAATTTCATTATTTTTGTAAATAAACAATTTAATTGACTTAGTTTTTTTTAATTAGGCATAATTTTAACATTTTTTGCAATAAATTAAAAGTAAATTAGAATATTTGGTTTTAGCAATTTTAACCATTCTATTTTTATTTTCCTTAAGTATTCTAAAAAACCAAAAAATATATTTTTCATTTAATTAATTAATTAACTTAATTTAATTTCCATTTAACTCAAAATAACAAAAACTCCTTCTTTCTTAAAAATGGGTCAAAACCCTAAAAACTCTTTGATTCAATCTTCTCGCGCGTATTATTTTTTGATTCACATTTTTATTCAATTATGTAATTGCTCCGAGGATGTAATAATTTTGGACTTAGGACCTTTTACCGCTTTTATTTATCTTTCCGCATTTACTTTTTAAGGGTTTGTTTTTGGCGATGTAAATACCCGACGCCTTGTAATAGTTTAGTTTTGTTTTCCGCAATTATTAACTGCTAGATGTATGCTAACTAGGCTATGCATGACAAGATCTACCTTAATTTAAAATCAACCGTAGCTCACCATAACATGTACAAAAATAACATAACTGAAAATTGACACATTTGCACATGCCACTCCTAGGGTACGCCTCACTGGTTGCCTCGAACGTGGTCATTGAGTATAGGAAGTTTTAGAGGTTGCCCTCCTGTATAAAGATCAAAGTTGCCTCGAACGGTTGCCTCGATAAAAAATGATCTAAGACATTAGGGTTACCGCTAAGGCGTCCTAACATTGCTTTAGTGACCACATGTCCCTTAATCGAATTGACCCGAAAACTCCAACGACGGTGCTACCTACTCCTCAATAGTGGGATGGCACTGTCTAAAGGACATTTACACAGTTTAATTTCTTTTGAGTAGGTAGAGGTTCTCAGGTACTTGCTCTTTCAAAACAAAACAAATTTTTCGCACTTACACTTTTCAAACAAAGTTTTCAAACAATACTTCATACACTCTTGAGGACAGAAACAAGAGTTAAATCGAAGTTTTCAAACAAAACTCTTTTCAAAACCCACAAACACAAGAAAATCAAAACTTTTTGAAAACATAGTGAGCAAGTACCTAAGAGCCCGTGGATAACCACGGATAGAAAGGGTGATAACACCTTCCCTTTCTATAATCTACCTCCCGAACACGAGAAACATCTCGAAAAGGAATTTTTCTGTGCTTTTGTCCTTTCCTTGTTGGATAGAATAAAAGACGGTGGCGACTCTTGCTTACCGCGACATTTTGCAAAAACAAACGCAAACGCGAACCAGCATTCCAAAACAGTCAGTTCAATTTCCACCGATCACATAGTTGTTTGATTAGGGGCAAACAAAAAATTAGGGTTCTTGAACCCTTTTACTCATAGCGGTATTGTTCATCTCTTTCATTCTCCTTTCCAAATTATTCATCTTTGAATCTCTGAACTAATCTCACTACTCGCCTAATTTCATGAACAAATCACTCTTTATTTCTTTATCTCAACATGATTCGCTTTTCTTCGAAACCCTAAGTTCATATTTAAACCTAGAAATAATGAAACTGTTTTATCTGATCTTCCCTCCCAAATTTTTGTTGCCAGAGCGCTCTCTCTCACCTCCTAACCAAGCTCTAATGGTTTTTTTCTTGAAAAGGTGAAGTTCTGTTGTTATTAAAGCTTGAACGATTTTGTTGTTTTTTGTCTTTTTTATGTTTTTTTTATGTTAATCAAACTTGTTATCCATTGAGATGCAGGAAATAGTTTATAAGGAAGGTGAAGAAGCCATACTTATTTGGAACTTTTCTGTGAAATGGAAGGGGATGGTGAGACTGAGGGCGGTGCTCCTTGGTGGCAGGATTTGCGAGGGGGAAGAGATAATGATGAAAGCCTTGCTTTTCTGGCTTGGGTCCCTTTTGATAGGTAACACTTTTTGTTGTTTTGATGATGATCTTGATTTGATGATGGTTGCTGGGACTTTGTGGTTTTGGAGGTTTGGATATTTGGTAGGTTACAGTATTGAGGGTCTTACTGGTTTTCTGTTTTGATTTTGGATATGTTTTTTGGTGAAATTAGTGATGGTTCAGACTTGAGACTTTTTTTGGTTTTTGGGTTTGAAATGTTTGACAGGTTTGATGGGTTTTGGCTTTGTTATAGGCTTGAATCTGGTTTTTGTTGATGGTGTTACTGGTTTGGGGATTTTGACAATTGAGACTTTTGGTTTGCTGAGCTTTTTTAGGCTTGTTGGTGGTTCTGTAAGCTTGAAGCTTATGTTGGTTTTGACAGTTTTGCCTTGACAGGTTTTGAAGGTTATTGATTTTGTTGACAGTTTGGGATTTTTGGTTTGAACTGTTTGACAGGTTTGATGAGTTTTGTGATGGTTTTAATAGTTTGTTACAGGTTTTAGATTTGAGGATGGTTTGGGATTTTTGTGATTGTTTGTTAACAGGTTGCAGGTTTTAGGTTTTTGGGTGTTTATCAGGTTTTGACAGTTTGGAGGTTTTGGTTTGTATGTTGTTGTTGGTTTGAGACCAGGTTTGGTTGATGGCAGTTTGAGACTTGAGATTTTGGTTTGACATTTTTTTTTTAGGTTTGAGGTTTTTCAGGTTTTGACAGTTTGGATGCTTGTGTTCAAGTTTTTTGAGTTTGATAATTTTTTTTCTATATCTTCCCCTTGCTTTAGCGTTTTGTTTACTGTTATATTGGTGTTGCTTTAGTTGAATTCTTATTCGAAATGGTGGGAAACCCATCAAATTTTGAATACTTTGGCATATTGTTCTTATGCTCTTTTTGTTGCAATTTTTGTTTTCTAGCAACTTCTATGCAATTGTGACAGTCAAGGCAGCAGGGTTGTGCATCCCTAGGTGACTTCTTTCCTCTCTTCTCTCTCAATGACACTAAGAAAGTCAATTTCTCTTTTGCCTTTTTCTGAAAAGTTTGCAATAAAATGGAAAATGATGAATTGGCTTCTTGAACAAGTTTCTTACTTGTTTGACTTAGTTTATTATATTGTTATACTTTTGTTTGTTGATGCTGTCTAGCTTATGCTGTTGCCTCGTTTGCATTTTGTATTGCCATACTGTTGTTTGTTTTTGCTATTTGGGTCATTTTGTTTGGCTCAGTGTGCGCCTTTTGTTTGGAATATTTGTTTGGCTGTTGTTTGGGCATTTGGCTGCTGTTTGGGCATTTTGTTTGTTTGGACAGCCTTGTTGCATTTGTTCTTGTTTGGATAGCTTTGCTTGCATTTTTTTCCTTATTTTTGTGAACCAAGCAGAATAATCTTCTTGTGATTTGCAAATAGAGAAAATAAATTATGATGAATTAAAAATGGACTTCTGATTCCAATTTGCAAACTTTAATGATGAATAGCACTTTTTTCTTTTGAAAATTCTTGCTCATGCCTAAATAATTCTGTACTAATCACATTTCCTTTCTTTCATTTTCATGTGAGCACAATGGAGAGGACAAAGCATGAAAGGCAAGAAACTTTGTGGCAAGCATGGAAGCAAAGGAATTTCAGTCAACCTTAGGCATAGATCCATTTGGATTTTCTTTGTAATTTAGAGAGAAACATTCTTGTATTGTAATCAACAATTGTACTAATTTATTTTTTAAATACCATAAGTTGTAAAACATAGAGTATTTAAAAGAACAAATTATTTTGTAACAATGTTTGAAAAAAAATGGAGAAAGTCTTATGAGATATTCTGGTGTCCATTGAAACCCTTTACTGTTAATAACTTGTAATTTTCTCTTCGCATCTTAATTGATTCTTAAAGATTCCCAATCAAGATAATTGAAACAAAATGCTCCAATCTGATAATTTAAATTCCAATAATTTTGTAATCTTGCAACTGCATTCCAAACAAACACGCATTGTATATATCATTTCCTGACCAAGCAAATGTTTTAAAAGACGCAAATCAACTGGTTAACTTGGATCAAAATCATGGTCGTCCCAAATGACAGTCTTAGTCTCTTGTCCCAAACAATCATGCCTTGAGAACAAACATTATCCCTTTTTTAGTAAACCTGAGGAATCATGAAGACCTGTGAAAGCCAATTGAATCTCTTTGAGAATTCATTTTCTTCTAAGGATTGCAAGAAAAACCCTAATTGTTGGTTCACCGCCACAGAAGAGAATTTGTTTGATTGATTCCTGAGCCAACTTGAATATCTGAGAAACCCTAGGGTTGTGTTTTCTATGAAAAATGGGAGGGCAAATTTTAGGGTACAACAGCTGCCCCTGTTCAATATTCTTGAACCTGAAGAGTTAGATTGTCGAGTTTTGTCGTTCGTGACTCGAAGGTAAAAGATGATTGGACACTAGAGTGCCCATAAATTTGCACTCGTCAAAATATAGTTGAGGGAATGGGCTTAAAAATGCCATTTGGAGAGTATGTTAGAATCTTGTTGGAGATGGGCTTGTAGATGCCATCCAATAATGTTTGTTGTAAACCACAAGAATAAGCATCAGAACGGTGTCCGTATTTGGAACGTATCTGAACTGTATCTGTACTTGAATCTGAATGAGTAGCAGAATGGCTTCCGTGTCTGGAGCGTATCTGTACTATATCATGAAATTGAAATCTGAATGAGTAACAGAATGACCTACATGTCTGGAGTGTATTTGTATTGTATCGGTACTTGGAGTTTGAATAGGTATCAGGATGGCATCCTTGTCTGGAGCGTATCTGAACTGTATCTTGAAATTTGAGATCTGAATGAGTGACACAATGGCAACCTTGTCTAGAGTGTATCTGTATTGTATCGGTACTTGGAGTTTGAATAAGTATCAGGATGGCATCCTTGTCTGGAGCGTATCTGAACTGTATCTTGAAATTAAGTCTGAATGATTAACAGAATGACTTCCGTGTCTGGAGTGTATCTGTACTGTATCGGTACTTGGAGTTTGAATAAGTATCAGGATGGCATCCTTGTTTGGAGCGTATCTGAACTGTATCTTGAATTTAAGTCTGAATGAGTAACAGAATGACTTCCGTGTTTGGAGTGTATCTGTACTGTATCGGTACTTGGAGTTTGAATAAGTATCAGGATAGCATCCTTGTCTGGAGCGTATCTGAACTGTATCTGAAGTTTGAGATCTGAATAAGTGACAGAATGGCAACCTTGTCTGGAGCGTATATGTACTGTATCTAGAATCTTTGCACATTTGTTAAAGATAGCTATTAATCTTATCCTGAAAAGGGTAAAATGTTAGCTGAAACATAAAGTTATGTTGCATGAAATGTATGATGCAATATATGTACTTCATCAATGTTTATGATATATGGATGTAATGTATGCGCATGTAAGTTGATTTGCTGTATTGTTGAGGAAAATAAATCTTTGACTGCTGCTGAGGATTCTGTTGTGAAGGTAATTCCATATACTTCTTGAGGAATTTGCTTGGGGAATCCAGAGAATGTTAATGACTTCTACTGGGGATTATTGACGGGAGTTCTTGTTCTGTCGAGAAGCAATAAAAACACTATGGGGAAAAAGTTTATCCTGTAGTGAAAACTCTGTGGGGAAAAGCTTAATTCCGCTGGGGAGTTCAGGAGTTTTGGTTTTATGCCCATCTACTGGGGAGTTACCCTAGGTTGGGGAGAAACGGAAGTTAACTGTTGTCTGGTTGATTTCTAAGCTTCCAGACAACTTGTTGGGGGGGACCTGGAGAAACTGGATGATTTCCGCTGGGGATTGAAAGTTTCAGCTCCGCTGGGGATTGGTAGTTGGTAGTCTCAGCTCCGCTGGGGATCTGTGGTTGGTAGCCTCAGCCCCGCTGGGGATCTGTAGTTGGAAGTTTTGGCTCCGCTGGGGATCTTAATGACGTGCTGTAGAGATTGCTCATGGAATATCCTAATGACGTTTTCCTAATCTTTTTACCTGTCAGTGATTGTTCTTTTTCATCATATTTATTTGTAAACAGTAATTATGTTCAAATGCATATGTTCATTAATGAATCATTTGACGTTTTTGCAAATAAAACACAAGTGTAAAGAAAAAGGCAAATAGTTTTATATACTTTGAAAGAGATGTCTTTGTATTTACTTTGAATAAGTATTTTGTACAAAGGATACAGACATCCTAGTAAGAGGATGGTGTCATAAAAATGAGAAAAAATTTATACAAAGAAAGATAGCTATGTGTAAAAAAATCCCATGGGGTTCCTATTCCACTATAGCCTCCGTATCTCCAAATATCTTGTCCATTTGTTGCTTCTTCTGAAGATGATTGGATTGATCAGAAGCTCCGTGCTTGTCCGTGAAGAGATTGTCCTTAAAGTGATCCGACGAGACATAGTCATACGCTTTAATTCCCTAACTTTTTCCTGGACCGCCCTTTAGGGTTTTCAGTCCACCGGGAAACCCTTTTTTGCCCAAGTCGCCTTTTCAGGTTTTCAACTTGCCGGGTGTACAGATTTTTTGTTTTATCCCTAATTTTTGCCTGAACCGTCCTTTCGGGTTTTCGATTCACCGGGATGCCCTTGTTTTGCCTAGGTGTGTCAACCTAGCGGGTCTCTTATGCGTAGTATCTTTTGACTATGCCTGCATTCGCAGGGTGCGGCAGATCGTCGCCGTCCATGGTGGTTAAAATCATTGCCCCACCAGAAAAGATGTTCTTGATTACAAATGGTCCTTCATAGGTAGGAGTCCATTTTCCCCTGGGATCACTTTGTGGCAAGATGATGCGCTTGATCACAAGATCTCCAACTTGATACACTTGGCATCTGACTTTCTTGTTGAAAGCTTTGATCATCCGTTTTTGATACGTATGATTGTGGCAAACAACAGTAAGTCTCTTTTCGTCAATTAAATTCAACTGATTAAGTCGGGTTTGGATCCAATCGTCTTCACTCAAACCTGCATCCTTCATGATTCTCAAAGAGGGGATCTGGACCTCAACAAGTAGAACAACCTCTATGCCATATACCAAAGAATAGGGTGTTTCCCCAGTTGATGTGCGAGCCGTGGTACAGTACCCGTGGAGAGCAAACGGTAGCATCTCATGCCAGTCCTTGTAGGTGACTGTCATTTTTTGTATGATCTTTTTAATGTTTTTGTTCGCAGCTTCGACTGCACCATTCATCTTTGGCCGATAGGGAGATGAATTATGATGTTGAATTTTGAATTGTTCGCACAAGGCGGTGATCATAGTATTGTTAAGGTTTGTACCGTTATCAGTGATGATCCTTTCGGGGATACCATACCGGCAAATAAGGTTCTGCTTGATGAAGCGGGCAACAACATTCTTAGTAACGGATGCGAAGGAAGCTGCTTCGACCCACTTTGTGAAGTAATCAATGGCCACCAGAATGAAGCGGTGTCCATTGGATGTTGTAGGCTCGATCTCTCCAATCATGTCAATTCCCCACATAGCGAAGGGCCAAGGAGATGTTAAGACATTTAGAGGAACCGGAGGCATGTGCACCTTGTCTGCATAGATTTGACATTTATGACAAGTCCAAGAGTGTTGATAGTAGTCTGCTTCCATGGTAGACCAGTAATAGCCTGCCCGTAGAATCTTCTTTGCCATCGTATGCCCGCTAGAGTGAGTGTCGAAGGTACCTTCATGCAATTCGGCCATAATCCTTTCAGCTTCAATCTTGTCCACACAACGGAGCAGAATAGAATCATGATTGCGCTTGTACAGGATTCCATTACTTAGGAAGAACTTAGTTGAGAATCTTCTTAAGAACTTTTTGTCATTGACTAAAGCTCCTTCAGGATATTCTTGAGTCTCGAGATACCTTTTGACTTCATGAAACCAAAGCTGGTCCACTACTTCTTCGGTATTAATCTCGTGACAGTGTGCTGGTTCGTCCATTCGCTCAATGGTAATCTGGGGAGCCTCGTTATCTGAATTAAGTTTAAACATGGATGACATTGTAGCTAGAGCATCTGCTAGCTGAATTTCTTCTCGGGGGAAGTGCTCGAAGGTAATCTGCTCGAAATGTGGTAGCAATGTCAGGACATGTTCTTTGTAAGGGATGAGGTTTGGATGCTTAGTGTCCCACTCTCCTTTGATTTGACTGATAACCAAAGCTGAGTCCCCAAATACAATCAAAGATTTGATTCCCAAGTCTATGGCAGCCTTGAGTCCAAAGATAAATGCTTCATACTCTGCCATGTTGTTCGTACAGTTGAAGTAAAGTCTGGTGGTGAAAGGAGTATGACAACCTTCTGGGGATATGAGTACCGCGCCGATACCGTTGCCAAGTGCATTTGAGGCCCCATCAAAGTACAGGGTCCATCGGGATCCTTGTTCAGGTCTATCATATGGTCTGATATCTTCAACATTGTCCAATGTCATGATGTCTTCATCAGGGAAGTCGAACTTCATGGTTTGGTAATCTTCTACAGCTTGATGGGCTAGATGATCAACTAGCACACTCCCCTTTATAGCTTTTTGGGTCGTGTACTATATATCGTATTCTGTCAGGATCATCTGCCATCTGGCTATCCTTCCGGACAAAGCAGGCTTCTCAAAGATGTACTTTATCGGATCCATCTTAGATATCAGCAAAGTGGTATGAGTCAACATGTACTGTCTTAGCCGGTGAGCAGCCCATACCAAAGTGCAGCAAGTTTTCTTGAGCAGTGAATATCTTGTTTCACAGTCGGTAAACTTTTTGCTAAGGTAATAAATGGCATGCTCTTTTCGGCCAGACTCATCATGCTGCCCTAGTACGCACCCCATTGAATTCTCTAGGACAGTCAGATACATGATTAGCAGACTTCCTTCGGCGGGTGGCATCAAGATAGGAGGTTCTAGCAAATACTCTTTGATTTTATCGAAAGCAACTTGACAGTCATTATTCCATCTAACTACCTGATCTTTCTTCAACAGCTTGAAGATTGGTTCACAAGTAGATGTTAGGTGAGAAATGAACCTAGCAATGTAGTTTAGGCATCCCAAGAAACCTCTGATCTCCTTCTCAGTGCAAGGAGCAGGCATTTCTTATATAGCTTTGACTTTGGCAGGATCAACCTCAATGCCTTTGTTGCTGACAATGAAACCTAAGAGCTTACCAGACCGGACTCCGAATGTGCATTTGTTAGGGTTCAATCTGAGCTTGTACTCCTTCAATCTGACAAATAGCTTTTACAAGTGACTAAGGTGTTCTTCTTCAGTTTGTGAATGGGTTATCATGTCATCTACGTAGACCTCTATCTCATGATGTATCATATCATAAAACAAAGCTACCATGGCACGTTGATAGGTTGCCCCGGCATTCTTCAGTCCGAATGGCATCACTTTGTAGCAGAACGTACCCCATTGTGTGACAAAAGTAGTTTTTTCCATGTCCTCAGGTGCCATTTTGATCTGGTTGTATCCTGAGAATCCCTACATGAAAGAAAATATTTTGTGCTGAGCTGTGTTGTCAACCAGGATGTCGATGTGTGGAAGTGGAAAATCATCTTTAGGGATGGCCCTGTTTAAGTCTCTATAATCCACGCACATTCTTACTTTGCCGTCCTTCTTAGGCACGGGCATAATGTTAGCAACCCGTTGAGGATAGGAAGTAACAGCCAGAAATCCAGCATTGAACTGCTTCATAACTTCTGCTTTGATCTTCTCTGACATGTCAGGTCTCATGCGGCGGACTTTTTGCTTTACTGGTGGACAGTCTTCTCTTGTGGGTAGATGGTGTACTACAATGTCTGTATCAAGTCCCAGCATGTCTTCGTATGACCAGGCAAAGATCTCAACATACTCATGCAACAGCTGAATTAGGTGCTCCTTGACACTCAGCTCTAAATTGGAACCCACTCTGATTTCCTTTTTCTCTTCCTCAGTGCCCAATTTGATTGTATCCAATAGCTCCTTATGAGGTAGAATAGCCCTTTCTTCTTGTTGTAGCAGTCTAGCCAATTCCCCTGGCACCTCATAATCTTCCTTACCTTCGTATTTGGCTTGGTAGACCAGATCTTCAGAGTCACTGAAGGCCATAGCAGAATTGTTACCCATGGGATCCGAAATGGAAGGGTACCTGCATTTGTGAGTGTGGGTGTGTGTAAGGGTATAGCCACCTTTAAACAAATAAAATGTAAAAAGAAAGACAATGAACACAAAAGTTTATATGAAAAACATCCATGATTCATTGAAATTACATATGAAAATGAAATAAAAAACCTTACAAATGGACCATTGTGCCTCGAGTAAGACACAAGGTTGAAAAAGTACGAATTGTTTGTGAATTATTACAGATCCAACAGAAATGGAAAAGATAAATTACTGCGGTATGAAAGTAATCGGAACAAAGTCTTTTGCTTCCCAGTTGCACAGTCCTCTGCCGATAGTAGGAAATATCTAGTCTTCCAAGCTGCCCTCTTCTTCATTGTCCTCTAGTGCATTAACCCCTTGGTGACTGATCTTTACAGGTGGCCCTCCGGCACGGGCGCGGCGCACGGCCTTCTGAGCAGTCGAAGTAAATCCCAAGCCGAATTTGTCTGATCTGTAAGAAAAGTCTGGAAGCTACCCCCAGATTGTGCTTCCTCCCTCTTCAACCACTGATTTTGCATACTTGAGAGATGACATCCGAGGCGGATGTCTGGTAATCATGGGCACAAAGGACACTGTCTTGGTTGCCTTTATCTCCTGAGCTACCTCTTCAAAATGCTGGAAAGGAGTTTCGATGAATTCACCATCCAATTCTACATAACAGAAAGAATTCAGATGACTGATCATGTATTCCTCTTTGCTATTAACAGTTATGATTTTCCCCTGGACAGGGTACTTGAGCATTTGATGCAGAGTAGAAGTGACAGCTCCAGTATGGTGGATCTAAGGTCTTCCTAACAGGCAAGAATAAGAAGGACGGATGTCCATCACATAGAATATGGAGTTGAAGGTTTCAGTTCCCACCTTAATCGAGATGTCCACCTCCCTGTGGACCATCATTTTAGAACCATCAAAGGCTCTGACAAATATATTGTTGGGTTTTAGAGTTAGGCCTTCACAATCCAGTCTATCCAAGGCTTTCTTCAGCAAGACGTTCAGAGACGAACCAGTGTCTACCAGTACGTGTGCTAGGGTTGTCCCTCTGCATTCCACCGAGACATGCAAAGCATCATTATGTTTTCTCCCTTTCGAAGTTAAATCTGCATCGGAGAATCCTAGACCATTGTCAGTTGTTAAACTAGCCACACATTCTTGGAACTGATCAGCGGAGGTTTCTTGTGGCACGTGGGCCGTCTTCAAAAATCTTATCAGAGCCTTAGCATGAGCTTATGAACAAAGCAACAGGTCCAACATGGAGATCTTTGAGGGGGTTTACCCCAGCTGTTCCACCACATCATAATCGCTTTTCTTGATTATTTTCAAATTTTCCTCCATTTCTTTTTGAGAGGTTTCAGGGACGATCAACGACTGAGCCCTCGTCCTGACGGGCTCTTCTTGGATCCCTTTCCCTCGATCATCAGTAGCAGCAGAGGGGATAACCACGGGGGTTACGACTTCTTCTATGATTGGTGTACTGGCAGATATGTTTACTGGTGTAGAGATAACCTTAGAGTAGCTGAGGGTCCAAAAATTTCCTTTGGAGGGACAATCTTTGGAGAAAAGATTCTTCCACTACGGGTAACTTTGCTTGTTCCGGCAAGGCCACTGATGTCGGAATTGTCTTCTTTAGAACTCTCTTCCTCAGCAGTCTGTTCAATCTGTTTGATACCATGGTAGTAGATTTATCCACCATAGTTCCATGGTACTGATTTCTCGGACTTGTACGGGACTGGCCCGGGCATGGTTATCTTCAAAGGTGCAGCCTTCGGAGCGGATGTAATCCTAACAGGTCTTTTAGAGACCTTGTAAGGATTGGCGGATATGGTTATTATTGAAACATCGTTAACATGAGTTGATAAAACATGAGACTTCTCAAATAGGATTTCTTGGTTATCAATTAGGCGTTGGATGCCTATCTTCAACAATGGACAGTGGGTTAATGAGGATGAACAAAGGTGACAATCTTCTTCACAACCTGGGAAAACCCCAGCCTTCAACAAATTTAACTTGATTATAGGGAGCAGAGTTATCAAATCATCTACAGTAGCAACAAACAGATCCTCCTCAACAACATGGGCATTACGGCTGTGCTTTGGCATTGCAGCAGAGATAACATTGGGTTTTTCAGGTGTGTCGAATTCAACTTCTTTAGCATCTATCAAATCTTGAATTTTATTCTTCGGGGCCCAATAATTGTCAGTGTCGTGCCCCGAGCTCTCCGAATGGTAAGCGCACCTGGCGTTCAGATGGTAATATGGAGAAGCAGTGTTAGGATTTTTAGGGGCTTCTTTCAGCATGGCCAAATTCAACTTCTGGAGATGTGGTAGGACTTGAGCTAGAGTCATGTTTATCTTGGTGAATTGCCTTACTGGCCTTTCCACCCTTTGCTGGTTATTTCTCGGCTGATCATTTCTAGACTGATTGTTTCTTGGTTGGTCTGATGCATACTTTTGAATCATAACGGCCCCCACAGTTGGTCTTCGTTCGGTTCTTCCCTGATTCCTCTATGCATAGACAGCAGACACTTCCTTCTTTCCAGTGAAGGGATTTTTGGCAACAGCAGAGGTAAACGCATCTTTCTGAATTTTCTTGCTTCTAATACCAGCTTCAACCCTCTTGCCAGTTAGAATCAACTCAGTGAAACCTGCAGAGGAGCTTCCAATCAGGTGATTAAAGAAAGGACCTGACAGAGTCCCCAAGAACATGTCCACTAGCTCCCTTTCAGATAAAGGTGGTTGCACCCTTCCGGCTAAATCCCTCCACTTTTGGGCGTAGTCTTTGAAACCCTCATTGGACACCATGGCCATACTCTGGATTTGAGTACGGGTTGGTGCCAAGTCGGTGTTGTATTGATACTGTTTATAGAAGGTGGCTGCCAAGTCTTCCCAATTATGCACATCAGATCTCTCCAACTGGTAGAACCAATCAAGTTGCATTCCTGACAAACTGTCTTGGAAAAAGTGGACCCATAAATCTTTGTCGGCAGAATGCAGTTGAATTTTCCTGAATAAGATAGTAGGTGCATCTTGGGACAAGACACCCCATCATACTTGGCAAATAGAGGTACTTTAAACTTCAGATGGATTACTATTCCAGACACCAAACCTAACTCCTCAAAGTCCAGCCCCGGTACTCTCTGCACTTCCATAGCAGCTAGACGCTCTTCCAAATTTTTGTATTTGTCATCGGCCGGAGGGTACTGTTGTTCAGAGTATTCCTCTTCTTACTCTTCTTCAGCTTCAGAGTCTGAAGGAACTGTAGTCTCTTTACCTTTTCCTTCCCCTTCCTCAGAGGTTGATGGAAATTCCAAGGCCCTTTTGGCTTGTCCTTCAAACCTTATGCCCATGATAGCCACACCGGCTCGCTTCTTCTTCTTTTTCTCTTTTCCTTTCTCTAGCAGAGTCTTGAGCTCCTCCTGCCCCTTGGCCAAGGTCAAGAGTAGTTGTTGAAATTGTGAGTTCTGAGCTTGTAAGTCTTTGACCATTTGTTCTAGATCCATCTTGCTGAAATAAACAGCAGAGAGATGAAGAAACTTGGTGTGAAGACCTGCTTATGCATATGATGAATGATATGTATTCATGAAATGCTTTCAAGGATTCCGAAATTAAAATTTGTTTTAAACAAAAAGAAAACACACGTCATATTAATAAGATAGAATTTGTTAGTACATCAATGCCCCTTGGGCAAAATAATACAAAATTCTAAGATAAAAAGATGTTGCGCATCCTCTTTGGTGCAATGTAGGTGTTGAGAGTTTTCTCTTCATGAAGTAACCGAGTGAGTTCTAAAACCTTCTTCCCGCTTGCGTAGAATTGGGCTTCAAAAGTATCGCGTTCTCCCTTGAGCTGTATCCAACTCCTTTGCAGATATTCGAGTGATGTTGGCATGTCAGGATGTAGGAGGGTGTATGGAACCTCTCCTTCCTTAACAGGCTCTATAATCACTGGGAGAATGGAGGGGTAAGGCATCATAAGACTTTGGGCACGGGTTCGTACCCACTTGAGGTAAGGCTCAAGGGGGATGGAATTCTTGTGTCTCAAGGTCTTACTGTCTACCTTGTTAGGCATCCTCCAAGCTCGGATGAACCTTTGTCGGAGTCCTTGATTGTCGCTGTCGAAGTCAAAAACCAAACCCTGAATCAGCATGTCATGTGGGCCCTCCCTTCGAGCATAGCCACACTGTCTTAGAGCCAAGCAGGGGTTGTAGGTGATGCCTCCCCTAATGCCAAGTAGAGGGACATTATGGAATTCCCTATAACGGTCGACGATGATAACATTCTCTTTGGTTCGAGAACACCAATGAATACCTGAATGTGTAAGAGTCATCAATCGTTGTGACTACCTCAAGCCTTGCTCATTCTTCAAGATTGATTGGGGAAGATGAGAAATAAACCATCTTTCTAGAAGAGGAGTGCAACACATGAGAACACCTCTTTTCCTCATTGTACGAGTGTGAAAAGAGTGTAAGATATCTACAAGTAATGTAGGTACCGGATTACGAGACATGAAGATCTTGACAGCATTCACATCTATGAGTTGGTCAGGGTTAGGGAACAAGACCATCCATAGATGAGAAGAGCTACAATCTCCTCAAAATCTTGTAAGTCCAAGGAATTCCAGCAGCTTTGGGCCTTCTCAAACAAGAACTTTACCAAGAAGCCTTTGACACCACTTCTAGTTTCCCAATGTGTTGTGACATCTGATGGTTGCAAGTACAGGGCTTGAGAAACATCTTCAGACTTTGGATCTCTTTCTGTACCATTGAAAGGTAGTTGATTGAGAATAGGAATCCTTAAGAGTTGAGTAAATTCCTCCAAGGTAGGCACCAGCTGGTAGTCAGGAAATGTGAAGCAGTGATGCAAAGAACTGGAAGAGAACTTTCATCATGTCTTCCTTTGTGTTGGAAGTGACTAAGCTGAGAAGGCGACCATGTCGCTCGGTGAATGGAGAATTCTTAAGAATCCTTGAAGCTAGCTCCTTGAGTTGTGGAGGAATTCTTACAAGGTTGACTTGGATAGTTTTCCTGCGAAGTGAATCCATAACCTACAAAACAGGAACAAAGATGAACTTCCAAAAATCCTTGAAATGGTTAGTGGATGCATATGATGCTTCATGAGGTTCATGATGTTATGCACAAGTATATATGTACAAGCAAGTCACACAAGTTCCTAGTTTAGGCTTGCACGGGGTTTCATAGGTAAGTACCCTCTTGAAGTTTAGTTGGCTCAACCTGTCCTAGAAATAGTAACCGGGTTCTAAGGAGCTCAATATTACTGGATTGTTTCCTTGTTCATTGTTTCAATTCAGCCTCTTACCGGCGACCGAAATATTCCAAGGAACCAACCCTCAATGAGTGTAGTATCGAGTATCTACCAACTTCGGACTGCACCAAAGCCGGTCATCTCACTACATCCTAAAAGGCCAAGTTGGTCAAGTAAAGGTTCTAAAAGTTTGTTAGTGCTTCATGACATCACTCAGCGGCCATGTATTCTCTTTGATTGACTCAAAGGCTACCGGTACCCACAAATATGTCACACTAACATAGCTATTGCTTAGACCGTGTCGGTATACCCCGCACAGTTTCCATAACTTATTGCTATTTACCTATGAATGTTTCCCAAATCCGGGTAGAGGATTCAAACCCAAACAATAGAACCAAAGTGTAAAGCAAACAAGTCAAGCAAGATAAGCATGTAAAGGTGGTCTAAAACCCTAAGGTAACCCCACTTTTATATTTCTCCCCAGCAGAGTCGCCAGTTCTGTGATACTGTGGGAGAACTGACTTGATGTTTTACATTTCGTTCGCACTTGTGCAGTTAGCAAGAGTCGCCACCGACTTTTCTTTTATCCAAAAGGAAAGGTAAAAAAGCACAGGAAAGACCTTTCGAGAATTTTCTCGGGTTTGGGGGGTAGATTATGAAAAGGGAATGTATTAGAACCCTTTTCATCCATGGTTTTCCATGGGCTCTTAGTTACTCGTTTAGATCACTTGCTTTCATTTGATTGTATGCTTGTGGTGTGGGCTTTGAAAGTATTTTGTAAAATCTCTTTGTAATGGTTCTCGTCTCTATAAGAACGTATACAAAGTTCTGTTTCGAAAAGTGGTTCAAAGATGTGTTTATGAATCGTGTTTTGAAAAGTGTTTTGAAAAGAGGTTTTGCAATGGTTTTCATCTCTATAAGAACGTATACAAAACGTTTTATCTTTTTGAAAATGTTTTGAAATGGGAGTGTAGGTGTAAAAGTTTTTGTCGTGAGCAAGCGAGTAACTAAGAGCGAATCTATCTACTCGAAAAGTCTTAAATTGTTCTTTTCTTCTTCCTTTTAATGGTGATATCTTACCATTGATTTGGTAAGAAGCCCCATCGTTGGATGTGAAGGGACAGACGCGGGTCAATTTTATAATCATTGAAGGCAACTTGTGAGACGCTTTAGCAATTTTTGTAAGGGACGAGATCATTTTAATCGAAGGCAACATCGAGGGTCATCGATGGACTACGATCTTTTTTTATCGAAGGGTCATTGCTAGAGTGTCTCATATTCGAGGGACATGATTGTATTTCCGAGGCAACGAGTGAGGTTACCCCAGAGGTGCGCGTGTGAGAAAGTGTGTTGGTTTCAAGTTATTTATTCTTTGATTAGGTCATCTAGCGATTGATTTTGAATCTTGCCATACATGCCTAGTTACTATACAGTATATGGAAAATAGTAAATTGCAGGAATTGAAATTCTACGCTATTATAAAGTATTCAGGAGTGGGGGTACAATTGTTACAAATGAGGATGAATCAAATGAGATAGCAAAATCCAAATAGCAAGCAATACAACCAAATCGAATTATTGTGCGGTTTAATTAAAGCTATGACAATCCATGAGATAAAATCAACAAAGTATGAAATGAAATGTATTTACTTGAAAAGAGAAAATGAAACCTATTCTAAAAAATTGATTAAATTATAAATCTTTATTATTTATTTATTTTTGTATTTTTATTAATTATATAAATAAATTTAAAGAAAGAAAACAAACTAAGTTAATTCTTTTGGAACTTTTATTAAATGTAAAAAAAAAAATTAATAAAAATAAGTTTATATAAAAAGAGAAAATGATAAAAATTAATCACTAAAACCTAAATTAATTTAATAAAAATGTTTTAAGTTTTATTAGCATTTTCATAATAAGGAAAAGAAATGTAAATGAAAACAAATTTAAAAAAACATGTAATGGGCTTAGGGAGATTTGGGAGAAGGCCCAAAGAGAAATGGTATTATTGCTGTAACTAAAAACAGGCAGGAGGGGGATGTAAAACGCGTAATGGGCTTAGGGAAAGAATGAAACAGACAAGACCAAACTCTTAACTCAGTATTAGTTGTTTGATTAGGGGCAAACGAAAAATTAGGGTTCTTGAACCCTTTTACTCACAGCGGCGCCGTTCATCTCTTTCATTCTCCTTTCCAAATTGTTCATCTTTGAATCTCTAAACTAATCTCACCACTCGCCTCTTCCTAATTTCATGAACAAATCACTCTTTATTTATTTATCTCAACATGATTCGCGTTTTCTTCGAAACCCTAAGTTCGGATTTAAACCTAGAAACAACGAAACTGTTTTATCTGATCTTCCCTCCCAAATTTCTGTTGCCGGAGCGCTCTCTCTCACCTCCTAACCAAGCTCTAATGGTTTTTTTCTTGAAAAGGTGAAGTTTTGTTGTTATTAAAGCTTGAACGATTTTGTTGTTTTTTGTCTTGTTTATGTTTTTTTTATGTTAATCAAACTTGTTATCCATTGAGATGCAGGAAATAGTTTATAAGGAAGGTGAAGAAGCCATGCCTGTTTGGAACTTTTCTGTGAAATGGAAGGGGATGGTGAGACTGAGGGTGGTGCTCCTTGGTGGCGGGATTTGCGAGGGGGAAGAGATGATGATGAAAGCCTTGCTTTTCTGGCTTGGGTCCCTTTTGATAGGTAACAGTTTTTGTTGTTTTGATGATGATCTTGATTTGATGATGGTTGCTGGGACTTTGTGGTTTTGGAGGTTTGGATATTTGGTAGGTTACAATATTGAGGGTCTTACTGGTTTTCTGTTTTGATTTTGGATATGTTTTTTGGTGAAATTGGTGATGGTTCAAACTTGAGACTTTTTCTGGTTTTTGGGTTTGAAATGTTTGACAGGTTTGATGGGTTTTGGCTTTGTTATAGGCTTGACTCTGGTTTTTGTTGATGGTGTTACTGGTTTGGGGATTTTGACAGTTGAGACTTTTGGTTTGCTGAGCTTTTTTAGGCTTGTTGGTGGTTCTGTAAGCTTGAAGCTTATGTTGGTTTTGACAGTTTGGCCCTGACAGGTTTTGAAGGTTATTGATTTTGTTGACAGTTTGGGATTTTTTGTTTGAACTGTTTGACAGGTTTGATGAGTTTTGTGATGGTTTTAACAGTTTGTTATAGGTTTGAGATTTGAGGATGGTTTGGGATTTTTGTGATTGTTTGTTAACAGGTTGCAGGTTTTAGGTTTTTGGGTGTTTATCAGGTTTTGACAGTTTGGAGGTTTTGGTTTGTATGTTGTTGTTGGTTTGAGACCAGGTGTGGTTGATGGCAGTTTGAGACTTGAGATTTTGGTTTGACAGTTTTTTTTTGGAGGTTTGAGGTTTTTCAGGTTTTGACAGTTTGGATGCTTGTGTTCAAGTTTTTTGAGTTTGATAATTTTTTTCTATATATTCCCCTTGCTTCAGCATTTTGTTTACTGTTATATTGGTTTTGCTTTGGTTGAATTCTTATTCAAAATGGTGGGAAAACCATCAAATTTTGAATACTTTGGCATATTGTTCTTATGCTCTTTTTGTTGCAGTTTTTGTTTTCTAGCAACTTCTATGCAATTGTGACAGTCAAGGCAGTAGGGTTGTGCATCCCTAGGTGACTTCTTTCCTCTCTTCTCTCTTAATGACACTAAGAAAGTCAATTGCTCTTTTGCCTTTTTCTGAAAAGTTTGCAATAAAATGGAAAATGATGAATTGGCTTCTTGAACAAGTTTCTTGCTTGTTTGACTTAGTTTATTATATTGCTATACTTTTGTTTGTTGATGCTGTCTAGCTTATGTTGTTGCCTTGTTTGCATTTTGTATTGCCATACTGCTGTTTGTTTTTGCTGTTTGGGCAATTTTGTTTGGCTCAGTGTGCGCCTTCTGTTTGGAATATTTGTTTGGCTGCTGTTTGGGCATTTGGCTGTTGTTCGGGCATTTTGTTTGTTTGGACAACCTTGTTGCATTTGTTCTTGTTTGGATAGCTTTGCTTGCATTTTTTTCCTTCTTTTTGTGAACCAAGCAGAATAATCTTCTTGTGATTTGCAAATAGAGAAAATAAATTGTGATGAATTAAAAATGGCCTTCTGATTCCAATTTGCAAACTTTAATGATGAATAGCACTTTTTTCTTTTGAAAATTCTTGCTCATGCCTAAATAATTTTGTACTAATCACATTTCCTTTCTTTCATTTTCATGTGAGCACAATGGAGAGGACAAAGCATGGAAGGCAAGAAACTTTGTGGCAAGCATGGAAGCAAAGGAATTTCAGTCAACCTTAGGCATAAATCCATTTGGATTTTCTTTGTAATTTAGAGAGAAACATTCTTGTATTGTAATCAACAATTGTACTAATTTACTTTTTAAATACCATAAGTTGTAAAACATAGAGTATTTAAAAGAACAAATTATTTTGTAACAATGTTTGAAAAAAATGGATAAAGTCTTATGAGATATTCTGGTGTCCATTGAAACCCTTTACTGTCAATAACTTATAATTTTCTCTTTGCATCTTAACTGATTCTTAAAGATTCCCAATCAAGATAATTGAAACAAAATGCTCCAATTCGATAATTTAAATTCCAATAATTCTGTAATCTTGCAACTGCATTCCAAACAAACATGCACTGTATATATCATTTCCCGACCAAGCAAATGTTTTAAAAGACACAAATCAACTAGTTAACTTGGATCAAAATCGTGGTCGTCCCAAATGACAGTCTTAGTCTCTTGTCCCAAACAATCATGCCTTGAGAATAAACATTGTCCCTTTTTTAGTAAACCTGAGGAATCATGAAGACCTGTGAAAGCCAATTGAATCTCTTTGAGAACTCATTTTCTTCTGAGGATTGCAAGAAAAACCTTAATTGCTGGTTCACCGCCACAGAAGAGAATCTGTCTGATCGATTCCTGAGCCAACTTGAATATCTGAGAAACCCTAGGGTTGTGTTTTCTATGAAAAATAGGAGGGCAAATTTTGGGGTACAACAGTACTTCTCAAACAACCTCTTCCAAACGAACACCCATGCTTACCATTTCGGTAAAATCACTTGGCGCACTGGAGACCATCCTTTGATAATAAAATGATCCAAGGGTTTTCAGGAAGACTTTGGTCATTTCTTGTTCTCCCATAGGTGGCACCACCAAGGGTTTTCATATTCTTTGAATGACTCCTTGTCTCTCTGAGCCATTGCCCTTAACTGGTCAGAGTCAGGTGCCATGAACATATTCTACTTGTACTGTTTGATGAAGGCTTCTCCTAGATTATTGAAGGTACGAATACTACTGCTGTCCAGACTCATATACCACTTCAGAGCAGCACCAGTTAAACTATCTCAGAAGAAATGAATGAGTAAACGCTGATCATCAGTATGGGTAGACATTTTCCTGATATACATCACAAGGTGGCCACGAGGACAAGAGTTTCCCTTGTACCTCTCAAATTCTGGCACTTTAAACTTTGCTGGAACTTTTTCGTTGGGAACTAGGCAGAGTTTACTAACATTCTGTCCAAATAATTCTTTTACTCAAAGGGCCTTCATTTCCTTCTGCATCTCATTGAACTGGTCTTGAAATTCATCCAACTGGTCATAGAAACCCACACTTCCACTAGGTGGAGGAACAAGACGATAAACCTCATCATTAACAAACGATATAGCATTCACCGAAGGAGGTGCAACATAGTGGATCTCATTTCTAGCAGCAGGAGTAACATGCACTACAGGAGGTGCAGGAGTAGCAGCAGCTTGAACAATTGGAGCGACTTGAGCATCAAGATTATAACCTTCTGGCATGAAATTTTTAGTCATCCCCCATGGGTAACCCCTAGGCATACGATTTTGAGCAACAATAACTAGGGTAACAAAAACGGGAAATGATGGACCTACGGAAGCAATTGTTGTTTGTTGTGGTTGAGCAAGCGGTGGCTGATTCTGAGCAGCCACCAATGATTCCATCAAAGCAGTAAGATTTGCCATACCGGCCTTAATAGCATCAACTTCTTTGTGTTGCTCGCGATTCTCTTGTTCAAGATTCTCCATTTTCTACCTGGAATTAGCCCGAGTATTATACCGGTGAGACAACTTGTCTACGAAGTAGAAAAACTCAGTAAGACACCTGGGTATGAACGGAAATGCAAGAAATATGTACAAGATGATGCATGATGCACATGATTTATTTTATTATTATTATTAATATTTCAAGGGACTCAAATAATTATAGACAATTTGCAAATACTAAAGTACTAACACATTTTAAAATACTGAAAATCTCATTATAATAACTTCAAAACAGATTACAAATTTTTAGTACAAGTTTCAACAATCCCAAGTACAAAAGAAGATAGAATCTAAAATCCTAAGAAAACAAAGCTGATTAAGATCACTACACGCACTGACGCTTTCCCGTGAGTCTTGCAATCTGAGCCTTCAACTGCTTGTTCTCTTCTGTATACCTATCAACAACCACTTTCCAATCACCAGAGTCGGAAAATGAATGACTAAGTCCTTATCGAGCTTTAGAGGATAATAAATCCTTTTGCTTCCCTATCATCTTGCAACACGACTCTCAAGAATCTCAATTAGTTCATCCTTCTCTTTTAAGTCCGCCCGGTAGGACGTCTCTAAAGTCTGACACTTGTTCTTCTAGGCCTCCTTATCTTGTTGCATCCTAACTAGAGCAAGCTTAAGCTCTTCCATGTCATCTAAAAAGGAAGGAGTGGTATTCACAAACATATCAGGTAAAGGTTCCTCATGGGAATATGGCATCTTCAACTGAGTCGCCCTTGCTTGTACCCACCGAAGATAAGGCTCCAAAGAAACAGCTCCTCTAGGTCCCAAGTCCTTTCTACTCTTCATGTGAATATGGCGCCAAGCCTTTGCAATCTCCTCTTTAGCTTCCTTGTGTTCCTCTCCTTCTTTAATAAAGAAACCACTCAGATGAATACTATTTGACTTATCTCTTGTTGGATATCCAAGCTGACATCGTGCAAGAACGTGATTATAGTTAATTCCTCCATTTGTACCACAACTATCAAAAATCTCCATATCATAGTAATCTTGATGATACCAAAAAATATCTAAATGAGTGAGAGCCATAATCTTCGGTTCTGAACAAGGTTCCTTCTTGATAACCCAGAAAGCATCGGACCGAGGTAAGTGAGAAATAAACCACTGATACAACAAAGGCATGCAACAAATGATCATTCCTCCATGATAAGAATCCATAAGATGAATGGAGTAATAGGAATATCCTAATAACGTAGGAACTGGATTCCCTATCAATAAGATCCTGATGGCATTGATATCCACAAAGTTATCGACGTTCGGAAATAAGAATAACCCATAAGCAAGTAGAGCAAAGATAGTCTCAAAAGCAACTGTACTCTTCATCCTAGAAAAGTAGCGAGCTTTCTCTAATAAAAACTGAGTGGGTAATCCTCTAATGCCTCCTTTAGTAATCATGTGGGCCTCAACCTCAGACTTCCCCAAATGAACCATATCAGCTATCTCACCGGACTTTGGCTCTCCCTCCAAACTGGTGAAAGGAACACAATCGGTGATAGGTAAACCCAGTAGATAAGAATACTCTTCCAATGTAGGCATCAACTGATAATCAGGGAAAGTGAAACATCGATACATCGGATCATAGAACTGGACCAAAGTCGAGAGAATACCCTCCTTCATCCTGAGCTTCATGAGAGACACGATGGATCCATACTTCTTCCAAAAATATGTAGAACTCTCAATCTCGGGAATTAAACTCATCAAATCATCTATCTTAGGATTCTTGAAATTGTACTTCTGAGTCTTTCTTTTTCTAGAATCCATGGTCGAAAGTACCTAAGACATTTGCAAAAAGTCAACTTTAAGTCCCTTGAACCAAAATGTTTTAAAGTATGCTAATGGGTGCATGAATGCATGATGCATCAATCATATACAAGATCACAAACACGGGGTTCATAGGTTCGACGTCACGAGCATGAGGTCAAAGGTACTACACACAAGGTATGTTCTAATAGTTTATCACTTGCCGAAAAAGGTTATAAGAGGTTCCCAAAGTCTACATCCTTCCTTCGGATATTACCAACGTCCCGATTGACTCGGTAATTAGTAATATTCTCAAGAAAAACTTGATTGAGTGTAGTATCATGTGACAACCATTTTTGGGTTACTCCATCATAATTTCTGCACTACACCTAAAAATTCCAAGATGGGTTAAGGGTTCTACGGTCCTCAGTTTCAGCAGGTTCCCAAGTTAAAAGCAGTATGTCTTCTTGATTACTTGGTAAACGACACTACAGTCAAACGGACCTCCACTGAGTGGGGGATCTCATGCCTCCTTTTTTGGGATTACTCCCGCAAAGTTAACATGACTATACCTCCCGTCCTATCTTAAGTTTTCCCAAGTCCGTGTAGAGGACTTATGAGAAATCACCAAGCACCCTGTAAACCAGGAAAATACATACAAACATATAAACAACACATAATATACAAACAACGATAGCACATACACAGATAAACAAAGATAGGCTCAACCCACTTAGGGATGGACCAGCAATTGGTTGATCTGTCCCCAGTGAAGTTGCCATTTTTTTTGTAGCGGTAGAAATGTTGAGACTAAGCCATTGGATTGACTTAACTCGCACAGATCAAATAAAAATCACCATCGCGCTTTATTGTTTCCAAAGGAATGGGAAAAGAGCGAATAACCCAAAAGAGAGGGATAGAATCTAAGTTTGGAGGTTGTTTATGCAAAGGGAAGGTATTAGCATCCTAAACATCTACGGTACTCCGCAGGAACCTCTTTGAAAATTTATGTATTTTGTCTATAAATGTTGTATACAAAATGGATTGTAGGGATGAGAAAAGAAGTATTTTTTACAAATTTTGCACCTGTCGCGGTTGTGAACCTTTAGTGCCTACGTACCACCTTCTGTGCAATAGGGGATTTGGGTAATCGTAGTTCACCTTTAAAAATTTCAAAACACAAGTGTGTTGGTTAATTTTAAGAGATGAGACATCATCGTCATATCCGAGTGGAAGAACATACTTACTACCCACGATCATGAGAAAGGAGAATTTGCGTCATCTCAAAGTGGACGATATGACTTGGATTTTAAAATCAACAAAGCCTCGCTCAACACCCAAGTGGAAAATATCTTACTTCACTATATATTGTAGAAGTATAGTTTCTCACATCACAATAAAGATTGACAAAAGCCTAATCTTTTGAGAAAAGTTTAAGTAAAAGGCCAAAATGGCAAAATGATTTGAATGCAATTGATTGACTTTTAGTCTTCTCACAAAAATCTCAAAGTATTATTAAGTTGGTTAAAGTTTATTTAAGAAAATATTTTGAAAATGCATGGACCTAAGTCAAAGTTTATTGTGAAAGTGGTTCAAGTTTAGAAAACAAGAGGAGTTTTGAAAAAGGAGGGAGAAGATTTTTGAAATTAAAGAAGATGGGAGGAGATGAAGGGAATATCTTAAAGCATAAGGTAAAAGTTAGGGAAAAGAACCGTCTAACCAACAAGAAGCCAACACTTGACACAATGAGTAAATGTAGAATTCCCATACTTTGGATTGAAACCAAGCAAGAAAAGATACTAAACCTCTTAAGAATACCAAACTTCAAATGCATTACGTCTTCTCAAAAATTGGGCAGAGTAACGGTTGTATACAGATGAATTCCCAATTACAGACAAAGCATGTAATCAAAATAACCTGCACATAAAGAAAACAAACAACCCAATATCTTGGGGTAAACCCTAATAACTCCAGACAAAATTACAATAGAAGTCACCAAGGTCTCAAGGTAGTCAAGGTCTCTAATCCTAAGTACAAGAAGTCCACAACCCTAAAATTCCAAGGATAGTAACCAAATAGTCCAAGTAACTTTAAAGTTTTTTTATTATTCAAGTTGGTTATTAGGTATCTTCAAAAAGAAAAATGAAAAGCTCAAGTGAGCAAAACAAAATGACATAAAGATAAATGCTCAAGTGAGCAAAGATGAAAATAGCATGAAATGAAAATTCTAAGATAAATGGTGCTTAAAGTAAAAGCATAAAAATAAAAGTCAATTGTTAATGAGTTAGAAATTATAGGTTATTTGAATGACCATCTTGAATCTTACATTTGAAAACTCATTAGAAGATTGATAAAATCAATAACAAGTTCCATTTGCTTTTTGTTAAGTATATCATTCATTTCAAATTCTCAAGGCAACAACAAATGATCAACGATATTTAAATGATTCACTTAGTCCAAAATTTATGATCATTCATTAGAGGATTGATAAGACCAAAGCCTCCTAACAATGAACCTCAAGTTTATTGGATCAAAGGTTTCAAATTAAACATACTTGAGCTTGCAAACATAGTTTTGGGCCACAAATTATCATTTCTCGAATCAGAACAAAATTTAGTACTATGTTAAGCAATCTTAAGTGGACTTATATAGAAGTCAAACCTATTTTGAGGCCGGTCAATAATAATCTATGTGCCATATGTTTGGAGAGATGATATGTAGATCATCATCTACCAACATGTAACACAATGAGTAAGGGATAAGATGAA
Source organism: Vicia faba (assembly GCA_948472305.1). Lineage (NCBI taxonomy): Eukaryota > Viridiplantae > Streptophyta > Magnoliopsida > Fabales > Fabaceae > Vicia > Vicia faba. The sequence goes on from OX451740.1 coordinate 1,261,854,670, forward strand.
GAGGGAAGGGAAATATTTGAATCAAAAAATTTAATCAAACTATTATTAAAATTATCCATCCATTTTGGTGGAGTTAAACTCAACACCCAAGATCCAATGATGTTAATGAAGTTTTTTATCAACCATCACATAGTCAGAATATATTAAAAAAATAAATTGTATTTAATGAATAAAATAAAAAGGAAAAATGACTTTTAAAATGTTTTTAATTTGAAAAATAAAGGTAAAATAGCAAACAAAAGTATTAAAGAAAAATTTAAAGAGACCATAGAAAAATCAGAAGTGATCTCAAATATTTTTATAAAATTTTTGGTAATTTTTTTAAACAGGAAAAACATTTTAAATTGTTTAAAATCATTCAAATAAATGGAAAAAAAAGATCAAAAATAGTATAAGTCAAAATAAAATCCTAGAAAAAATTCAGAAAGTCAGAATTAATGAAAATGATTTTTATAAAAAATTTTAGAATTTAAAAAAATATCAAAAATTATTTTTAAAACAATTAAAATAAGGCAAACAAAACAAAAATTATGAAAAATTTCAAAAAATATGAAAAAATATTCACAAAGTCAGAAGTAAGTCAAAGTATTTTTGTATATTTTTTTAATAATTTTTGGATAAAAAGTAAAAGAGATATGGATTTTTAAAGATAAAATAAATTTTAAAAAATAATTTTGTAAAATATAAACAAATAAAAAAAACCACGCGCGTTGGATCTCTTTCACTTATACACGCTGGCAGATCTAATGGATATGAGGTGAGGGAGTATCATGGACCCAAGCTGAAGCGCGCGCATACAAGCGTGCTAAGCTATTTTGACAACCGTTCTAGGTAATTGTTCTGATTTGATTAAAATCTCACGCTTTCCCCTTACTTTTCAATTTTCATTAAATGATAAGTCTTTTTTTAATATCTTTTTACAAAACCTATTTCTGAAAAGTCTTCATATAAATAATTTTGTAAAAACCTTTCTCACTTGTTGTTTTGTTGAATCTCTGAATCTTTTATTACAAAATAACTTTTCAAGCTCTTCAACTATTTTTATATACTTTTTGATTATGCCAAAAAGGGGGAGAAAATGAGTATTTTGATCTAATCTCTGATTAATAGTTATGGGACTAAGTCAAACATTCTAACAAAATACAAGATTTCTTTCTATGCTTTTAAGAACTTTGCAGGTATCAGTTAAACTCTGGAAGTTTATTTCAAATGAACATTATCCTTAAAAGAACCAGATGAAGAAATCTCAGAAGAAAAATTCCAAAGCTCTGATAAAAATTCTCAGGAAGTTTTTCTTAATAGAAATATTTATTTCAGGGGGAGATTCCTATCTATTATTCAAATGTATTTCTATATCTGAATATATTTTTGTCATCATCAAAAAGGGGGAGATTGTTAGAACAATATTGGTTCTGATCATATCTCAGAGTTTTGATGATAACAGTAAATTATATTTTATATATTTGATACTCTGATGAACGTATTTAAGTGTTTCAGATATTGTTCTGACAGAAGCATCTTGAAGTGTTGAGCTGAAAATAAATGAAGAAGTTCTTTGATGAAAGAACTATTTTAAGCGCAAGTGTTGATGCTGATGTTGTCTCTGATAATGTTCTGACAGAAGCATCTTGAAGTGTTAAGCTGAAAATAAATGAAGACGTTCTTTTGATGAAAGAACCATTTGCTTTAACTTAAGTGTTGATGCTGATGTTGACTCTGGTAATATAATTATTTAATTACATCTTCTAACGCTTAGCAAGTTTCTGTGTAAGCTGTTTCAGAAGTATCTTAGAAAGCAAGTGATGTTCAGAAGATCTTAGAAAGCAAGTGTTGTTTAGAAGATCTTAGAAAGCAGGTGTTGTTCAGAAGATCTTAGAAAGCAAGTGTTATTCAGAAGATCTTAGAAAGCAGGTGTTGTTCAAGAGATTTTTGAAAGCAAGTTTCAGAAGATATTTGAAAGCAAGTTTCAGAAGATATTTGAAAGCTAGCGCTGATCAGAAGTACTTAGCAAGAAAAGCATTGTTTAGAAGATAAGCAAGCATGTTTGAATTCAAGACGTTGAAGCAAGTTCTGAGAGAATGTAAAATCTAACAAGCCTTGTAAAGCTTCAGGAGACATGTTCTTACATAGTGTCGTTTGCTCATTTAATGCAAAGACGGCTACATGCACTCAAGTGTCTATGCTAGTGCATTGGAAAATGGAATAGTGTAAGGAAACATGCAAATAATTAATGCTCTCCATTTGAAGGCAGCAACGGTCATGTTTTCTCGTTACTTATATAGAAGAACATTAATTGCTAGCCAACTAACGTTCAAACGCTAAACTGCTCATATTGAAAGATTGAACAACTGAAGTTCTGAATAGAACTGAACAAATTCAAAAGAAGCAAGAACAACGTGAAATATTTTGGGCTCACAAATTCATTATTCATGCACTTTTTGCTAAAATATTCTTAGAGAAAAATCACAATTGTGATATAGCTTTCTTAGAAGCAAACTTTGTTTCACTATCTGTAAAGATTTTATATCTTGTAATTGTTCCTTGAGAGACCAAGGTTGGTCAGAATTCTCAAGAAGACTAGGACTAGTTTGAGTCTTAGTGGTGTTAGTCACTTGTAAGGTTACTTGTGCATTGTTAGTCACAACAGTTGTTGTGTGATTGTAATCAGTTGATTATAGTGGATTAAGTCCTTGTTGAGAAAGGCGAAATCACCTTGGCGGGTGGACTGGAGTAGTTTGAGTTCAAACGAACCAGGATAAAAATAACCTTGTCTTTCCATTATTGTTGTGCCTTTTTATCAAAATAAAAAGAGAAACTTATTCACCCCCCCCCCCCTTCTAAGTGTTTTCTCCACCTTCATTGCTAACCGCAACATTTGCAATGAAACGCAAAATAGCCAAGTCAGTTCTCCCACCATATTACACCCGTCTCTTTACATCCAAAGATAGGGCTTCTTACCAAATCAATGGTAAGATAGAAATATTAAAAGAAAGGAAGAAATAAATTAAGACTTTTGACTAGGTAGGTTGTTCCTAGTTGCTTGCTCATTTTCAAAATCAAACATCCTTTCTATTTTCAAAACAACACCAACGCTTTCAAAACATCTTTCAAACTTGAAACATTTTCAAAAGATCAACACTTTGTATACGTTATTACGAACGAGAACTATTACAAAGTTTGCCTAAACGGTGGCGCCTTTTCAAAATACTTTCAAAAATCACACAAAGCACATTTTTCAAACAAAAGCAAGTGATCTAGCAAGCAACTAAGAGCCCATAGATAACTATGGATGAAAAGGGTGCTAACACCTTCCCTTTTCATAATCTACCCCCCGAACTCAAGAAAAAATCTCAAAGGTCTTTCATGTTCTTTTCAGCCTTTCCTTTTAGATAAAAGAAAAGTCGGTGGCGACTCTTGCTAACCGCAGCATTTGTGATAAAACGCAAAACACCCAAGTCAGTTTTCCCACATATCACACAAAGAAACTAGTTGGCGTCTTAAATTTTGGATGAAGGTTTAGAGGACCGGCCAAGTGAGCTCTAGATTTCGCAACCCCGTCAAATGAGGGGACAATTAAGAAGAAAAGCCAACAGAAGAAAACAATAACCCTGGGACTGATGAGGAAGAGGCTGACTACTCTGAGGAATAATATCCTCCTACTGATGATAAATACAAACAGCTAGAGGATCACCTTAATGCTATAGAGATTCAGAGGGTACATGGGGTGGATTTTGAAGAGCTAGGACTGGTCTCAGGGGTGGTTATCTCGCAGAAATTCAAGGTCCCTACATTCACTAAGTATGACGGTGCCTCCTGTCTTAAGCTGCACTTAAAATCATATGTCAGGAAGATTCAACCCCACACTATTGATAGGAATTTGTGGGTACATTTCTTCCAAGAAAGTTTGATAGGGACGCAGTTGGAATGGTTCTATCAGCTGGAGGGAACCAACATTCATAATTGGGAAGACCTGACTGCTACTTTTTATAAGTAGTACCAATATAATGTTGACCTTGGTCCAACTCGTACACAATTGCAAAGTATGTTTATGGGTTCCGGTGAAGGTTTCAAGGATTATGCCTAGAAGCGGATGGATCTTGCGGGAAGAGTCCAGCCTCCTATGTCTGATAGAGAGCTGGTAGACATGTTCTTGGGCATGTTGTCTAGTCTGTTCTTCAACCATTTGATTGGAAGCTCTTCAGCCGGATTTACTAAGATGATCTTGACTGGTGAGCGAGTAGAAGTCGGTATTAAGAATGGTAAGATTCAGAGGGATGCATCCTCCAGTAAAGTAAAGAAACCTTTCACTGGAAAGAAGGTGGTCAGTGTTGCTTATGGCCAGAGAAATCAAAGCAAAACTGAACGTCGTCCGACGGTAGGGGCTGTTATGATCTCCAATCCTGCATAAAACCAACAACGAAACAATCAGCGTAGGCCGGATGCACTCAGGAGATAGTTCACCTGGATCAACATGACATTATCCCAGGTTTTGCCACATCTGTTGAAGTTCAATATGGTAACTCTAAAGGAAGCTCCTAAGAATCCCAATACTGCATCTCCCCGCTACAACCCAAATGCTCGATGTGTCTACCATTTCGAAAGTCCAGGGCATGATACAAACGATTGTTGGGCTTTGAAAAATAAGGTGCAGGATCTTATCGAGGCGAAGGAGATTGAGTTTGACCTTCCAGAGACCCCTAATGTAATAATGCGCCAATGCCCAAACATGGCCAGGGCGTCAATGCTGTTGATGATGACCTGTTTGTTTCTTCTGTGGATGAATTGGCTACTCCTCTTCTGATTGTTAAAGAGAATATGTTCTGAGCCGTTTTATTTTCGGGTTATGGTGAGGGTTGACACTTATGTATGTCTCTATTAGATGGTTGTTTGTTGTTAAAGATGGGTGTCCAGCGCCTAATGATTAACAAAGAAATTATGTTTCATAAAGTTCCCCTCATAAGAAATTTGTGTAAAGGTGTCTTAATAATTACCATTTCCGACAATCCTCCCAGGGTCTCCACCAAAAGACCCGTCTGGATTACATCCATTCCTAAGTTTTCTCCCTTGATTATCACCCTTTATGGGCCGATACCATATTCCTGTAATAAAGTTGTTCCTTGGAATTATAGGGTTGACGTCTACTACCATGGCGTCAAGAAAGACCTATTGGATGTTAAAGATAAAGTTGCCGAAGATATTAATCCTGACATCGACAACATCGTCGGGACTAGTAAAATTACGAGAAGCGGAAGGTTTTTCTCTCCCGAAATCTCTCTGAAGACTATTGCTACTCCTGTGATTATTCCTGTTGCTACTCCTGTTAGTACTCCCATTGCTACTCCCACTGTTATCCCTGCTGTTATCCTTACTACTGAGTTAGCTGAGACTCGGGGCAAAGAGGTACTGGTTGAGCATGTCCGGACGAAGTCGAACAAAGAAGTCACTCCTGAGGCTTCTAAAAAAGAAATGGAAGAGATACTAAAGATAATAAAGAAAAGTGATTACAACATTGTGGAGCAGTTAGGGCATACCCCTTCAAAAATATCAACGTTGGCCTTACTTTTATGCTCTGAAGCCCATGCTAAGGATTTGGTAAAATTCCTGAAGTTTTCCCACGTGCCTCAAGATGCCTCCATCGATCAATTCGAGAATTGTGTTGCTAGTTTGACAGCTGACAATGGACTGGGTTTCTCTGATGCAGATTTGACATCCAAGGGAAGAAAGCATAATGATGCCCTGCATGTCTCTATTGAGTGCATGGGCACTACCCTAGCTCATTTTCTAGTAGATACAGGCTCATTGTTGAATGTCTTACCCAAGAATGCTTTAGACAGGTTGGACTGTGAAGGACTCACACTGAAGCCCAGTAATATTATGGTGAGGGCCTTCGATGGTTCCAAGAGAATGGTGCACGGGGAGGTGGACATACCTATCAAAGTTGGTACTCATACTTTTGACTCAACTTTCTACGTGATGGACATCTTCCCGTCTTACTCATGTTTATTAGGTCGACCTTGGATCCATGGGGCTGGTGTTGTTACTTCTACTCTGCATCAGATGTTGAAGTACCCAGTCAACGGAAAGATTATTACGGTCCATAGTGAGGAAGAGTACATGGTGAGCCACCTTAACTCTTTCAGGTATGTTGAGATGAACGGCGAGTTCATTGAAACCCCCTGTTAGAACTTTGAGGAGGTTCCACATATAGTTGTTGCGACCAAGACAGTTACCAATATCCCGAAGATTACCATACCTCCATTGAAGATGGCTTCTCTGAGGGATGCCAAAGCAGTAGTTGAAGAAGGTGGGTGTACCATTTGGGGCTAACTTCCGGATATTCCCTACAAATTTGACAAATTTGGTTTGGGTTTTACTTCAGGAGCCCATAGAGTTGTTCGTCGTGCTCGCGCCAGAGGACCACCACTACACATCAGCAACCATGGAGTGAATGCTCTGGAAGACATGGATATAAATTATGATATGGACAAGTGGATCTTCCCAACTATCAGTTGTGGACTCAACAATTGGGAGGCCAAAGATTTTGTTCCCATTACTTTTATTTAATAGTAATCATCTTTTGGCTTTTCTTTGGGATATGTAATATTTGAACAATTAAAACTCTAAAGCCTTGTGTCTTACCCGAGGCACAATGGTCTATTTGTGAGGTTTATTACTTCATCTTTGTGATACGGTGGGAGAACTGACTAGATGTTTTGCGTTTCGTTCGCACTTGTGCGGTTAGCAAGAGTCGCCACCGACTTTTCTTTTATCCAAAAGGAAAGGTAAAAAAGCACAGGAAAGACCTTTCGAGAATTTTCTCGGGTTCGGGGGGTAGATTATGAAAAGGGAAGGTGTTAGCACCCTTTTCATCCATGGTTTTCCATGGGCTCTTAGTTACTCGTTTAGATCACTTGCTTTTGTTTTATGGTGTGCTTGTGGTGTGGGTTTTGAAAGTATTTTGGAAAGTTTCTTTGTAATGGTTCTCGTCTCTATAAGAACATATACAAAGTTTTGTTTCGAAAAATAGTTCAAAGAAGTGTTTGTGAATCGTGTTTCGAAAAGTGTTTTGAAAAGAGTTTTGAAAAGAGGTTTTGCAATGGTTCTCGTCTCTATAAGAACGTATACAAAACATTTTGTCTTTTGAAAGTGTTTTGAAATGGAGGTGTAAGTGTGAAAGTTTTTGTCGTGAGCAAGCGAGTAACTAAGAGAGAATCTATCTACTCGAAAGGTCTTAAGTTGTTCTTTTCTTCTTCCTTTTAATGGTGTTATCTTACCATTGATTTGGTAAGAAGCCCCATCATCGGATGTAAAGGGACAGGCGCGGGTCAATTTTACAATCATTGAAAGCAACTTGTGAGACGCTCTAGCAATTTTGTAAGGGACGAGATCATTTTATCAAAGGAAACATCGAGGGTCATTGAGGGACTATGATCTTTGTTTATCGAAGGGTCATTTGCTATAGTGTCGCATATTCGAGGGACATGATTGTATTTCTGAGGCAACGGGCGAGGTTACCCTAGAGGTGAGCGTGTGAGAAGTGTGTTGATTTCAAGTTATTTGTTCTTGGATTAGGTCATCTAGCGATTGATTTTTGAATCTTTCCATACACGCCTAGTTACTATACAGTATATAGAAAGCAATAAATTGTGGAAATTGAAATTCTAAACTATTACAGAATGTTCGAGAATGGGGGTAAAATTGTTACAAATGGGGATGAATCAAATAAAAATAGCAATGTCCAAATATCAAATAATACAACCAAATCGAATTGCTGTGCGATTTAATACAAAGCTATGATAATTTATGAAATAAAGAAATCAATAAAGTATGAAATGCAATGTATTTACTTAAAAAAGAAAAATAAAACCTATTCTAAAAAAAGAAAGATTAAAATTTTTATTATTATTATTCTTTTGTATTTTTATTAATTATGAAATAAACTTAAAGAAAGAAATAAAGCTAAATTAATTTTTGATGTTTTTATTAAGAAAATTAATAAAGACAAAATAAAAAAAGAAAATGATAAAAAGAATTAATTTCAAAACTTAAATTAAACTAATGAAAATGATTTTTTTTAAAGTTCTAATCAGTAATTTTATAAGAAAGAGGCAAATTAAAAACAAGCAATAATGGGCTTTAAAGAAATTAAAAGATGCTAGGCCCAACAAGAAAGATGTTAATGCTGGGGGGAAAAACAAGGCCAGGTGGGGGGGGGGGGGGCGGTGTTAGAAATTACGTGTGGGCTTGAGAAGATGTAAACAGAGGCGGCCCAATTCACTTGCCTAATTGTTGGATTAGGGTAAACAGAGAAATTAGGGTTTGTTGTTTGTGTTTCTCACAGCGTCACCGCTTCTGATCGTCTCTTTCACTTCTCCCTCTCGTTCATCTTTCTCACTTAAACGTCCCTATTCATCCCTGTCCCTCTTTGTAAATGAAACCATTCTTGGCCTCTCCAACTCATTTTGGTTCGCGTTCTTCTGGAAACCCTAGGTTATAATTTGAACTTATCTAAAGGGTTCGAAATGTGCTTATTCTGATCTCCCACCACCCTTAAGTTGCCAGAGCGCTCTCACTCTCACATCCTCACGATTTTCAATGGTTTTGATTTGAAACGGTATAGTCTTGTTTTTTTGGCTTAACAGTTTATTGGTTTGGCACACTTTGTTCATGTTTTCTTTCTATTGACCTATTGTGCTATGCTTTGAGATGCAGAAAGTGTTATGGAGAAGGAAGAGTATCCATACCTGTTGGAAACTCCTGTGAAATGAAAAGGGAGGGTGAGGTGGAACGTAGCGCTCCCTGGTGGCCGGAGGCGTGAGAAGGAAGAGATGATGGTTGAATGCGCGTGCTTTTCTGGTAATTTATTTCTGTCCCTCGAGATTTGAATGATGTTGTTTGTTGATGATTTGATGATGTTTATGGATTCTGGTATTGTTCTGTTTTTTGAAACTTTGTTGGTTTCCTCTTTTGATTTGTTGGGTATCTGGGACTTTGGAAATTGTTATTTGAACTGTTTTATGATTGAACTGAGTTACAGTTTGGTATGAACTGTTCTTTTTGTTACAGTTTGGTATATTTTTCTGTTTCTCTTTGTTTTGGATGGTTTGCTTGGTATGTTTGGTAGGTTTGAGATTAAGCTTGGTGTTTTAGTTAACAGGCTTGGGATTTCTTGTGGTTTTGTTGTGCTGGAAAATGGTTATGCAGGTTTGCTAGTTTGAACTTGTTATGCAGGTTTGGTTTTTTGAACTTGTTATGCAGGTTTAGTTATCTGGGATGTAAGTTTGCTGGATGTTTTTGTGATTTCTTGGTTTGAATTGGTTTCACAGTTTTTGGAAGTTTGAAAATTGGTTTTGATGGTTTTGGATGTTTGAACTGAGTTACAAGATTTTTGGTATTGACAGGTTTAATGCTGGGATGACTTTGTGGTTTGTTCTGCTTGTTACAGTTTTGTTTTAACTGTTTGGACTTGGATGCTTTAGATGGTTATGTTTGTTGAAATGGTTTTACAGGTTGAAGGATTTTTGAACTGAGTTACAGGTTTTGTTGTGTTTGATGGAAGTTTTGATACTTGGTTTTTTCTGTTATTGAAATTTCTGAGTTTTATCAAAATGCTCTCCTCCTCTTTCTTACAGTTTGCCTACTGTTATATTTGCTTTTCTTTTTGACAGCCTGTGGACAGAATAGCAAAGTTGTACCTTTTTTGTGCAATTCCAACAAATTAGGTGATTTCTTTCCTCTCTCTCTCCTCTCTCAATGATAAAAGCAAATTGCTTTTCACCTTTTTTCTCTGAAAAGTTTGCAAAATCTTAGAAAATGATTAAAAGGATATTGAAACAAGCCCCTTGCTTGTTGGCTTGGTTTACCATACTGCTGTACTTTCTTACTGTTATACTACTTTGTCCAATTTACTGCATTGTACTTTGTCCAATTTGCTGCATTGTTTGGCCTTGTTTAGTTTGGCTTTGTTTAGTTTGCCTTGTTTGGCCCTGTTTTGCTGCATTGTTTGGCCATTGGGCAATTTGCGCGCCTGCTGCCTGTTATATCTGTTTGGCCATGCTACTTGCATATTTTCACTTGTTTGGGCATCCTAGTTGTATTTGGACAAATTGCTTGCATTCTTTTTTATTTGGACAACTTTGCTTGCATTTTTTTGGACAGCTCACTTGTATTTTTATTTCTTCTTTTTGTGAACCAAGAAAAATGTTTTTCTTGTGTTTTGCAAATAGAGAAAATAAAAATGTGATGAATTAAAAAATAAGCCCTCTGATTCCAAATTGCAAATTTTAATGATGAATACTTTTCTTTCTTTTGAAAATTCTTATTCATGTCCAATTAACTGTGCTAATTATTTTTGTCTTTCTTTCATGTGAGCGCAAACTTGATGGTGGCAAAGTAGAGGAAGCAAGAGATTCTTTGGCAAGCATGGAAGCAATGGAAGCTTAGTCATCCTTAGGCTTATACTTTTCTTTGTAACTTAGAGAGAAATACTCAAACAATTGTACTAATTTATTTTTCAAATACAATAAGTTGTAAAACTTAAAGCGTTTAAATAATAAATTGTATTGTAACAATTTTTGAAATAAATGAAAAAAGTCTTATGAAGTATTCTGATGTCCATTAAAATCCATTACTGTCAATAACTCGCAATTTTCTCTTCGCATCTCCACTAATTCTTTAAGATTCCCGATCAAAATAATTGAAACTGCATTCCAATAATTCCAATCAAGATAACTTAAATTCCAATGATCAAGTAATTCTGTAACCTTGTAACCTTGCAACTGTATTCCAATCAAAACACGCACTGTGTATTCCAAAAACAAGCAAATGTTTATTCCATAAACAAAGCAAATGTTTTTAAAAGACGCAAATTATCTGGTTAACCTGTATCAAACAAACACTGCCTTTTTTTCCAGTAAATTTGAGAGAGCATGAAAACATGTGAAAATCAATTGAATTTCTAAGAACTCAATTTCTTCTGAGAAATGCAAGAAAACCTAATTGCTGATTTACTGCCATAGGAGAAAATATGTCTGATCAATTCCTGAGCCAATCTTGAACATTTGAGAAACCCTAGGGTTGTGCTTTTCTTATGGAAAATGGGAGGGAAAATTTTGGGGTACAACAGCTACCCTTGTTCAATCTTCTTGAACCTGAAGAGTTAGATCGGCGAATTTTGCCGTTCGTTACTCGAAGGTAAAAGATGATTGGACACTAGAGTGCCCGTAAATTTTCACTCGTCAAAGTATAGTTGAGGGAATGGGCTTAAAGATGCCATTTGGAGAGGTGACAAAGTCTTGTCGGAGATGGGCTTAAAGATGCCATCCAAGAATGTTTGTTGAACTGTAAGTTATAGGTCAGAAGAATGAGCACCAGAATGGTATCCGTGTCTGGAGCATCTCTGAGTTGGGGATTTGAATAAGCAATAGAATAGCATCCGTTTTTGGAGCATCTTTAAGTTGTTTCCGAATTCTGTATTTGAATAAGCAATATAATAGCATCCGTGTCTGGAGCATCTCTGAGTTGTTATCATGATTGTATATTGGTAGCTTGTTAATCTTATCCTGAAAAGGGTAAAATGTTAGTTGAAACACCAAGTTATGTTGCATGAAATGTATCATGCAATAAATATGTTTTATCAATGTTTATGATATATGAATGTAATATATGCGCATGTAAGCTGATTAGCTGTCTTGCTGAGGAAAATAAATCCTTCATAGCTGGAGATAATAAAATCCTTGACTGCTGCCAGGGAAAATAAATCCATGACCGCTGTTGGAGATTCAAAATCTTTGACAACTTTTGTGGGGATGTGAGAATCCTTCATGACTTTCCTGGGGATATAGGGATCCTTCAAGTCTTGAAGTTGGAGTATTGACAAAATTTGGCTGGGGAATAGGGAAAACTCTGGCAATCTCTACCGGGGATCAAACAACGGAACACCTTGATCTGCTGGAGAATAAGGAAGGCTATGATGGCTTCTGCGGGGAACTGAGAATGAGAATCTTCATTCTGCTAGGGATTAAAAAAATTCTGACAAATTCATGCTGGGGAGCAATGAAGGCTATGGCAACTTTACTGGGGAAATGAGAATGAGAATCTTCATTCTGCTAGGGAGTAAGTGAAAACTCTGGGGGAGTAGCTATACTGCTGGGGAGATCAGGAGTTTGGGTTGTATGCCAATCTACTGGGAGTCAAGAATGAGAATCTTCATTCTGACGGGGATATCAGGAGTTTGGGTGTATGCCAATCTACTGGGAGTCAAGAATGAGAATCTTCATTCTGACGGGGATATCAGGAGTTTGGGTGTATGCCAATCTACTGGGAGTCAAGAATGAGAATCTTCATTCTGACGGGGATATCAGGAGTTTGGGTGTATGCCAATCTACTGGGAGTCAAGAATGAGAATCTTCATTCTGACGGGGATATCAGGAGTTTGGGTGTATACCAATCTACTGGGAGTCAAGAATGAGAATCTTCATTCTGACAGGGATATCAGGAGTTTGGGTGTATGCCAATCTACTGGGAGTCAAGAATGAGAATCTTCATTCTAACGGGGATATCAGGAGTTTGGGTGTATGCCAATCTACTGGGAGTCAAGAATGAGAATCTTCATTCTGACGGGGATATCAGGAGTTTGGGTGTATGCCAATCTACTGGGAGTCAAGAATGAGAATCTTCATTCTGACGGGGATATCAGGAGTATGGGTGTATGCCAATCTACTGGGAGTCAAGAATGAGAATCTTCATTCTGACGGAGATATAAGGAGTTTGGGGATAAAAGTTAACTATTATCTGGTTGATTTCCAGGCTTTAAGACAACTTGCTGGGGGATTTGGAGAAACTGGATGATTTCCGTTGTGGTTGATAGTTTGAGCTCCGCTGGGGATTGGTAGTTGGTAGTCTCATCTCCACTGGAGATCTTAATGACATGCTGATTTGATTGTGTATGGATATGGGTTTAAAGATGCCATCCAAAGGTGATTGTTGACGGAAAGCTTGAACTAGATCTGAACAGAGAATGAATCAGAATAAACCGTTCAGATATTTATCTGTTGAGAGATTTTATCTGAAACAACAAAATCTGGAAGTGAATCAGAGTAAACCGTTGAGAGATTTATCTGAAACAGCAAAATCTGGAAGTGAATCAGAATAAACTGTTGAGAGGTTTATCTGAAACAGTAAAATCTGAAAAAGAATCAGAATAAACCGTTGAGAGATTTATCTGAAATAGTAAAATCTGGAATATCTTCAATTGGAATAAGAATCAGGGAGATCTTAGTGTCGATCTGACTGAGCCAGAGAAGGTCTTGAATTAACTTTGACTGGATAAGAATCAGAAAAATCTTAGAATCGATTTAACTGAGCCAAACGAAAGTCTTGGAATATCTTCAATTGGAATAAGAATCAGGGAGATCTTAGTGTCGATCTGACTGGGCCAGAGAAGGTCTTGAATTAACTTTGACTGGATAAGAATCAGAAAAATCTTAAAATCGATTAACTGAGCCAGACGAAAGTCTTGGAATATCTTCAACTGGAATAAGAATCATGGAGATCTTAGTGTCGATCTGACTGAGCCAGAGAAGGTCTTGAATTAACTTTAACTGGATAAGAATCAGAAAAATCTTAGAATCGATTTAACTGAGCCAGACGAAAGCCTTGGAATATCTTCAACTGGAATAAGAATCAGGGAGATCTTATTGTCGATCTGACTGAGCCAAAGAAGGTCTTGAATTAACTTTGACTGGATAAGAATCAGAAAAATCTTAGAATCGATTTAACTAAGCCAGACGAAAGTCTTGGAATATCTTCAACTGGAATAAGAATTAGGGAGATCTTAGTGTCGATATGACTGAGCCAGAGAAGGTCTTGAATTAACTTTGACTGGATAAGAATCAGAAAAATCTTAGAATCGATTTAACTGAGCTACACGAAAGTCTTTGGGAAATCTTCAACAGATGTCGGGGAAAATAAATTATGGGCTGCTGTTGAAGAGCATGTGTGTCTTTTAAACTTTGCTTAGAATGTTTCTGTTGGGGATTCCTGTCTCGTTGTTTGAGGAGAAACTCCGTTGGGAAATGTTGATCTTTTGTTTTAAGAGAAATAGAACTTTAGGAGCTTCAGTCGTCCGTTATTCTACTGAGGAATCATCTCTGTTGAATTTTGGGAACTTCGGTCATCCGTTATTCTGCTGAGGAATCCTCTTTGTTGAAGAGGAAAGTTGGATGAACTACTATTTGGTCATGGTCCAGGCTTCATAGCTTGAATTTCGTGAGAATTTGATTGCATCTTTCCTGAAAGGTAAAGGTTAGTTGCATGATATATATCAAATGATGATGTTCTCAAAATAAATGAGATTGCGTTGTATGATGTCCTGATGTACGGATATGTAATGTCTTCAGGATGATCTCTCGCTGGGGAAAATAAATCCCGAATTGGTGTTGTAGAAAAGAGTTGAATTCTTCGTTTCCGATAGTGAAAATTCTGGCGACTTCGATGGGAAAAAAATTCTCAGGAATTCTCGAGGTCGACTTAGCTGGGAAGAGGTCATCAAAGATTGAAACTCTGGCTGGGAGTCCTCTTATGAGAAGGATTTTGGAGAGATTTGTCGCTTCCCCAAGTAGCGAGTGTTTATGGCTTTGCCAGAAAATGTTTGACTGTATGCAACCCTTTGTTGGGATTGACGTTCCATGCCCCAAGTGACAGGGACAGAGTCTTGCCCCTGGTTACTCCGCATTTGAGAGATTTCTTGAAATCTTAACTGGACTGCCCCAGGTGTACTGGACAATGACATGTCATGCCCCCTTGTTGATAGGAGATTTTTTCAACGGAAGTGTCATCCCACTTAAAGTGATTATGTTCACCGAGAGAGCTTTCGTTCATCGGATATTCACTGTGTAAATTTCTTCGCTGTCAAACAAATAGCCATATGCAAACAACGATATTCAAATGATGCAAAGTCTATGCTTGTCTTGAAATTTTGAAAAATGCGTTTTTTAGCAGAAAGCTTTTGTAAGAAAAATTCAACTCAGGATTTAGAGCAAAGCCTTACAGGAGTCAGGATACCTTTTGTAACAGTATGCTTTCGAACTAACCCATGCTTCAATTAGGACTTTTGAAGGGTTGTAACGTGGCTTGGTTCACGGTTTAAGAAACAAAAGATAAAGGCTCAAAGTATATTTGTACCCACCCGCTCTTCGTGATGTTCTTAAGTCCTAAACTCAGTTAATTGTGCGTTGAACTCTAATTGAGTTTGAAATGACATTTTGGTGATGGTTCACACAAGTTGAATTTGTTGGAAGGCAGACATTTTTGCAACAATATTTTTGTTGAGGATTTGTAGTGACCTCTTTCTTTTTTATTTGTTATCCCTAATTTTTTGCCAGACTGTTCCTATTTTTGAGATTTACAGTCAGCGGGATGCCCCAGTTTTCTTAAGCCTCCTTCCTAGGTTTCGACTTAGTGGGCTTTTCTTTTTTGAGATATAATGACTGCCTATGTGATAAGGAACCATCACCGTCTTTTTATTCCAAAGGAAAGTTTTTGATGTCATTCATTGTATTACAAGATAAGAGTTTGCGACTTTAACACACATTTGAATTAACTGAGAGACTACCCTGCCCCAGGTTTTGATTAAAGGTTTCAATTTGTGTTAAAACAAAAAACTTCTACTTCTTTGGCTCGAAGGGGTTGACTAGGGATTATCTTCCTTATAACTCCAGTGTTTAGGATTTGAAAGAAACGCTTGTACATCGCCAGCAAGGTCTGTCCCAAAAGCACACTGTATGAGATTATGGCATTGTTTTCGTCATCCTCCCTCTAAAGGTTTGTGTCATAAGAAGAATAAAAAGCATAGTTTAAATATAGTGAAAACGAAAAGATGAATTCAAGACAAACATATGCAATGCATTAATGAAACAGAGTTTGACATTAATAGATAATTGTCTGAATAACAAAAGAAATTACAATTGGAAATTCAAAATGAACATAAGCCTCTTAGTTCGAACTTGTCATTTCAGGTGGAGAGCCCTCAGCGAAAGATTTTCATCTGGCCATCTTGTGTGAACTCCAACGTTGTTTCTTTAATCATATCTTGAATTTTTTTTCTCAATGCCCAACAGCTATCAGTGTCATATCCAAGACTGTTGGAGTGGTACGCACATCTTGCATTTGGATTGTACCCTGGAGAGGCTGTATTGGGACTCCGAGGGGGGTCTTTTAATACAATCAGCTTGACTTCCAACAAGCGTTGCAGCACCTGAGATAATGACATGTTAATCTTAGTGAAGCTCTCTTCAAAGGTATTTTGCTTACGCCGATTACCCTGTTGACGTTGGTGAGATTGTTGTTGGGCTTGTGACCCTGAAGCAAACTGGGGAGGTTTTCTCTCGAATTCTTGTCTCAAGGGAGGATGAATGATGACTTGATCCTCAACCCCAGTTGTTTGCCCCATTTGGTTACATCCATCCTGATGCAGTTTGTTGATGAGGACCCTTAGTTCTTCTTGTCCTTGAGCCAGGTTTTGAATAAGAGCCATTTGGCCCACTAGTTGTCCCATCATCTGGATTTTCATTATTGCCATCTCAATTTGTAGCCCTTCCAACTGATCATTCATGATGCCCCCCGGATTCCCTATGACCATGCCCCTTGTGAGGAGAGCTTTCACCTCTTCTTGTCCCTTGGACATGTTCAAGAACATCTCTTGGAGTTGAGCGTTTTGAGCCTGGATGTCCTTGATAGTCTTCTCTAGAGCCACCTCTACTGAAATAAACAGTAGGAAGATAAAGAGACTTGAAGGGGAGAAACCTGTCATGATAAGATGTATGATATGTGGATGCATGTTTTCAAAGATCTCGCAGGGTAAACACAAGAAAATGTTAGAAATTGAATTTTGATCAACATCTTTGATTGGAGAGCTTCGTATCGGTGGATGTATTTCCACGAGAATCAAGCTCACCATGTCAAGTGGGTCATAGCCCTTGACTCAAGTTGTTGTACTTGATTTTTGACGGTGTTTGTTTAGAGGAAAATGAATCCTCTTGCCCTTTGGTAGACATCTGGTTCAACGTGACCCTACATCAAAGACCCTCGAGATCCTTGAAATGGTTATTGAAGATGATATGGTATGATGTTATGATGTTATGTACAGATATGCGAAGTAAGCAAGTTTATATACAAATAATCATATTCACACGAAGCAGACAAGTTCTTAGGTTTAGGCTTGCATGGAGTTTGTAGGTAAGTACCCTCTTGAAGTTTAATTGGCTCAACTTGTCCTAGAAATAGTAACCGGGTTCTAAAGGAGCTCAATATCACTGGATTGTTTCCTTGTTCATTGTTTTAATTCAGCCTCTTATCAGCGACCGAAATATTCCAAGGAACCAAACCTCAATGAGTGAAGTATCGAGTATCAACCAATTTTCAGCTCTACACCAAAACCGGTCATCTCACTACGTCCTAAAAAGGCCAAGATGGTCAAGTAAGATTCTAAGGTCAGTTGATGTTTCATGACACCACGCGGCGGCCATATACTCTCCTTGATTCAACTCAAGGGTTACCGGTACCAACCAAAATGTCACATCAACGTAGCTACTGCTTCAACCATGTCGGTATACCCCGCACAGTTCCCTCACAGTTTATTGCTACTTACCTAAAAGGTGTCCCCAAATCCGGGTGTAGGATTTAAAATAAACCCAAACAAGGAACCAAAATGTCAAGCATACAAGTCAAACAAGATAAGCATGTAAAGGTGATCTAAACCCTAAGGTAACCCCACTTTTAGTTTTTTTTTACTCCCCAGCAGAGTCGCCAGTTCTGTGATACGGTGGGAGAACTGACTAGATGTTTTGCGTTTCGTTCTCACTTGTGCGGTTAGCAAGAGTCGCCACCGACTTTTCTTTTATCCAAAAGGAAAGGTAAAAAAGCACAGGAAAGACCTTTTGAGAATTTTCTCGGGTTTAGGGGGTAGATTATGAAAAGGGAAGGTGTTAGCACCCTTTTCATCCATGGTTTTCCATGGGCTCTTAGTTACTCGTTTAGATCACTTGCTTTTGTTTTATGGTGTGCTTGTGGTGTGGGTTTTGAAAGTATTTTGGAAAGTTTCTTTGTAATGGTTCTCGTCTCTATAAGAACATATGCAAAGTTTTGTTTCGAAAAATAGTTCAAAGAAGTGTTTGTGAATCGTGTTTCAAAAAGTGTTTTGAAAAGAGTTTTAATAAGAGGTTTTGCAATGGTTCTCGTCTCTATAAGAACGTATACAAAACGTTTTGTCTTTTGAAAGTGTTTTGAAATGGAGGTGTAAGTGTGAAAGTTTTTGTCGTGAGCAAGCGAGTAACTAAGAGCGAATCTATCTACTCGAAAGGTCTTAAGTTGTTCTTTTCTTCTTCCTTTTAATGGTGCTATCTTACCATTGATTTGGTAAGAAGCCCCATCATCATATGTAAAGGGACAGGCGCGGGTCAATTTTACAATCATTGAAAGCAACTTGTGAGACGCTCTAGCAATTTTGTAAGGGACGAGATCATTTTATCGAAGGCAACATCGAGGGTCATCGAGGGACTACGATCTTTGTTTATCGAAGGGTCATTTGCTATAGTGTCGCATATTCGAGGGACATGATTGTGTTTCTGAGGCAACAGGCGAGGTTACCCTAGAGGTGCGCATGTGAGAAGTGTGTTGATTTCAAGTTATTTTTTCTTGGATTAGGTCATCTAGCGATTGATTTTTTAATCTTTCCATACACGCCTAGTTATTATACAGTATATAGAAAGCAATAAATTGCGGAAATTGAAATTCTAAACTATTACAGAATGTTCGGGAATGGGGGTAAAATTGTTACAAATGGGGATGAATCAAATAAAAATAGCAATGTCCAAATATCAAATAATACAACCAAATCAAATTGTTGTGCGATTTAATACAAAGCTATGACAATTTATGAAATAAAGAAATCAATAAAGTATGAAATGCAATGTATTTACTTAAAAAAGAAAAATAAAACCTATTCTAAAAAAAGAAAGATTAAAAATTTTATTATTATTATTCTTTTGTATTTTTATTAATTATGAAATAAACTTAAAGAAAGAAAATAAGCTAAATTAATTTTTGATATTTTTATTAAGAAAATTAATAAGGACAAATTAAAAAAAGAAAATGATAAAAAGAATTAATTTCAAAACTTAAATTAAACTAATGAAAAATCTTTTTTTTTAAGTTCTAATTAGTAATTTTATAAGAAAGAGGCAAATTAAAAATAAGCAATAATGGGCTTTAAAGAAATTGAAAGATGTTAGGCCCAACAAGAAAGATGTTAATGCTGGAAAAAAAACAAGGCCAGATGGGGGGGTGTTAGAAATTACGTGTGGGCTTGAGAAGATGTAAACAGAGGCGGCCCAATTCACTTGCCTAATTGTTGGATTAGGGTAAATAGAGAAATTAGGGTTTGTTGTTTGTGTTTCTCACAGCGGCACCGCTTCTGATCATCTCTTTCACTTCTCCCTCTCGTTCATCTTTCTCACTTAAACGTCCATATTCGTCCTTGTCCCTCTTTGTAAACGAAACCATTCTTGGCCTCTCCAACTCATTTTGGTTCGCGTTCTTCTGTAAACCCTAGGTTATAATTTGAACTTATCTAAAGGGTTTGAAATGTGCTTATTCTGATCTCCCACCACCCTCAAGTTGCCGGAGCGCTCTCACTCTCACATCCTCACGATTTTCAATGGTTTTGCTTTGAAACGATATAGTCTTGTTTTTTTGGCTTAACACTTCATTGGTTTGGCACACTTTGTTCATGTTTTTTTTCTATTGACCTATTATGATATGCTTTGAGATGCAGGAAGTGTTATGGAGAAGGAAGAGTACCCATACCTGTTGGAAATTCCTGTGAAATGAAAAGGGAGGGTGAGGTGGAACGTAGCGCTCCCTGGTGGCCAGAGGCGTGAGATGGAAGAGATGATGGTTGAATGCGTGAGCTTTTCTGGTAATTTATTTTTGTCCCTCGAGCTTTGAATGATGATGTTTGTTGATGATTTGATGTTGCTGATGGATTCTGGTATTGTTCTGTTTTTTGAAACTTTGTTGGTTTCCTCTTTTGATTTGTTGGGTATCTGGGACTTTGGAAATTGTTGTTTGAACTGTTTTATGATTGAACTGAGTTATAGTTTGGTATGAACTGTTCTATTTGTTATAGTTTGGTATATTTTTCTGTTTCTCTTTGTTTTGGATGGTTTGCTTGGTAGGTTTGGTAGGTTTGAGATTAAGCTTGGTGTATTGGTTAACAGGCTTGGGATTTCTTGTGGTTTTGTTGTGCTGGAAAATGGTTATGCAGGTTTGGTAGTTTGAACTTGTTATGTAAATTTATTTGTTTGAACTTGTTATGCATGTTTGGTTATCTGGGATGTAAGTTTGCTGGATGTTTTTGTGATTTCTTGGTTTTATCTGGTTTCACATTTTTTGGAAGTTTGAAAATTGGTTTTGATGGTTTTGGATGTTTGAACTGAGTTACATGATTTTTGGTATTGACAGGTTTAATGCTGGGATGATTTTGTGGTTTGTTCTGCTTGTTACAGTTTTCTTTTAACTGTTTGGACTTGGATGCTTTTGATGGTTATGTTTGTTGAAATGGTTTTACAGGTTGAAGGATTTTTGAACTGAGTTACAGGTTTTGTTGTGTTTGATAGAAGTTTTGATACTTGGTTTTTTCTGTTATTGAAATTTCTGAGTTTTATCAAAATGTTCTCCTCCTATTTCTTACAGTTTGCCTACTGTTATATTTGTTTTTCTTTTTGACAGCCTGTGGGCAGAATAGCAAAGTTGTACCTTTTTTGTGCAATTCCAACAAATTAGGTGATTTCTTTCCTCTCTCTCCTCTCTCAATGATAAAAGCAAATTGCTTTTCACCTTTTTTATCTGAAAAGTTTGCAAAATCTTGGAAAATGATGAAAAGGATATTGAAACAAGCCCCTTGCTTGTTGGCTTGGTTTACCATACTGCTGTACTTTCTTACTGCTATGCTACTTTGTCCAATTTTCTGCATTGTACTTTGTCCAATTTGATGCATTGTTTGGCCTTGTTTAGTTTGGCTTTGTTTAGTTTGCCTTGTTTGGCCCTGTTTTGCTGCATTGTTTGGCCATTGGGCAATTTGCGCGCCTGCTGCCTGTTATATCTGTTTGGTCATGCTGCTTGCATATTTTCACTTGTTTGGGCAGCCTAGTTGTATTTGGACAAATTGCTTGCATTCTTTTTTATTTGGACAACTTTGCTTGCATTTTTTTGGATAGCTCACTTGTATTTTTATTTCTTCTTTTTGTGAACCAAGAAAAATAATTTTCTTGTGTTTTGCAAATAGAGAAAATAAAAGTGTGATGAATTAAAAAATAAGCCCTCTGATTCCAAATTGCAAACTTTAATGATGAACACTTTTCTTTCTTTTGAAAATTCTTATTCATGTCCAATTAATTGTGCTAATTATTTTTCTGTCTTTCTTTCATGTGAGCGTAAACTGGATGGTGGCAAAGCAGAGGAAGCAAGAGATTCTATGGCAAGCATGGAAGCAATGGAAGCTTAGTCATCCTTATGCTTAGACTTTTCTTTGTAACTTAGAGAGAAATACTCAAACAATTGTACTAATTTATTTTTCAAATACAATAAGTTGTAAAACTTAAAGCATTTAAATAATAAATTGTATTATAAATTTTTTTGAAATAAATGAAAAAAGTCTTATGAAGTATTCTGATGTCCATTAAAATCCATTACTGTCAATAACTCGCAATTTTCTCTTCGCATCTCCACTAATTCTTTAAGATTCCCGATCAAGATAATTGAAACTGCATTCCAATAATTCCAATCAAGATAACTTAAATTCAAATGATCAAGTAATTCTGTAACCTTGTAACCTTGTAACCTTGCAACTGTATTCCAATCAAAACACGCATTGTGTATTCCAAAAACAAGCAAATATTTATTCCATAAACAAAGCGAATGTTTTTAAAAGACGCAAATTATCTGGTTAACCTGGATCAAACAAACACTGCCTTTTTTTCCAGTAAATTTGAGAGAGCATGAAAACATGTGAAAATCAATTGAATTTCTGAGAACTCAATTTCTTTTGAGAAATGCAAGAAAACCTAATTGTTGATTTACTGCCACAGGAGAAAATCTGTCTGATCGATTCCTGAGCCAATCTTGAACATTTGAGAAACCCTAGGGTTGTGCTTTTCTTATGGAAAATTGGAGGGCAAATTTTGGGGTACAACAATCTTCATATGTCATTAATAAATCATTGGACGTTTTGCATGCAAATTTTACGCTCTTTGTTTTTAGCATGCAATACAGCCCCATGAAGAGTCGGTTGAGACAATAAACTTAGGTACTGAAAAGGATAAGAAAGAAATCAAGGTAGGTGACAATCTGGAGCATAGTGTCAAGGAGCAGTTAATACAGATGTTACGTGATTATGTTGAGATCTTTTCCTGGTCATACGAAGACATGCCGAGACTTGACACTGATATTGTGGTTCATCACCTACCGAAAAAAGAGGACTGCCCTTCAGTGAAACAGAAGGTTCATCGTATGCGGCCAGAGATGTCAGAAAAGATCAAGGCTGAAGTCATGAAATAGTTCAACACTGGTTTCTTAGTTGTTACCTCTTATCCATAATGGGTTGCTAATGTTGTTCCGGTACCTAAGAAGGATGGTAAGGTACGTATGTGTGTGGATTACAGACACCTGAATAGGGCAAGCCCCAAGGATGACTTTCTGCTTCCCCATATTGATGTTCTGGTTAACAACACTGCACAATATAAGGTATTCTCCTTCATGGATGGTTTCTCCGGGTACAATCAGACCAAAATGGTGTCTGAGGATATGGAGAAGACAACCTTCATCACATAGTGGGACACTTTCTGCTACAAAGTTATGCCATTTGGGTTAAAGAACGTTGGGGCAACCTATCAGCGGGCCATGGTAGCTTAGTTTCATGATATGATCCATCATGAGATATAGGTATATGTTGATTATATGATAGCCAGGTCTCAGACCGAAGAGGAGCACCTTGATCACCTACAGAAGCTGTTTGAAAGGCTGAAGAAATACAAACTGGAGCTGAACCCGAATAAATGCACCTTTGGAGTAAGATCCGTTAAGCTCTTAGGATTCGTTATCAGCGGCAAAGGTGTTGAAGTAGATCCTGCAAAGGTTAAATCCATACAAGAAATGCCAACTCCTCGTACTGAGAAGGAGGTTAGGGGATTCTTGGGACGTCTAAACTACATTTCCAGATTCATTTCCCATCTAACCGCTACTTGTGAGCCAATCTTCAAATTATTGAAGAAAGATCAAGCAATAGAGTGGAGTGATGATTGCCAGACCGCCTTTGACAAAATCAAGGAATATCTTCAAGAACCTCCAATTTTGATATCGTCGGTTGAAGGAAGAACTCTGATCATGTACTTAACGATATTAGAGAACTCAATGGGGTGTGTGTTGGGGCAGCATGACGAGTCTGGTCAAAAAGAGCATGCAATATACTACCTTAGCAAAAAGTTTACCGATTGTGAAACAAGATACTCATTGGTCGAGAAAACTTGATGCGCTTTGGCATGGGCTGCTCGCCGACTAAGACATTATATGTTGACTCACACTACTTTATTGATATCTAAAATGGATCATATCAAATACATCTTTGAGAAACCCGCTCTCTCCGGAAGAATAGCAAGATGGAAAATGATCGTGATCGAATACGACATTCAATATACAACCCAAAAAGCAATTAAGGGGAGTGTATTAGCTGATCATTTGGCTCATCAAGTTGTGGACGACTACCAATCCATTAATTTTGAGTTCTCAGATGAGAACATCATGTTATTACTGATTGTGAAGAACCTGGACCAGATGAAGGACCTGAAAAAGGATCCTGATGGACCATGGTTTTTGACGGAGCTTCCAATGCACTTGGTAATGGAATCGATGTTGTGATCATATCTCCCGAAGGCTGTCATACTCCTTTCACTGCCAGACTACGTTTCAATTGTACCAACAATATGGCTGAATATGAAGCATGCATCATGGGTCTCTAAGCTATTATCGACTTAAGGATCAAATTCTTGAGTGTATTTGGAGACTAGGCCTTAGTAATCAGCCACATCAAAGGAGAATGGCACACGAGCATCCTAATCTCATCCCTTACAGAGAGCATGTGTTGACACTGATTCCACACTTTGAAGAAGTTACCTTTGAGCATTTTCCATGAGAGGAAAATCAACTAGAGGACGCGCTAGATACGATGTCATCCATGTTCAAGGTTAGGTAGGATAATGAAGCTCCTCAGATCACTATTGAGAGAATAGACGAACTAGCATACTGTCATGAGATTGATACTGAAGAAGTAGTAGACAAACCTTGGTTCCATGAAGTCAAAAGATATCTCGAAGCCCAAGAGTATCCTGAAGAAGCTTCAGTCAATGATAAAAAGTTCCTAAGAAGATTCTCTGCCAAGTTCTTCCTCAGTAACAAGATCCTCTACAAGCACAACCACGATTCTACTTTGCTTCGGTGTGCGGATAAAAGTGAAGCAGAAAAGATTATGGCAGATTTGCATGGAGGTACCTTTGGCACCCATTCTAGTGGGCACACAATGGCTAAAAAGATCCTACGGGCAAGATACTATTGGTCCACTATGAAAGCGGACTATTATCAACATTCACGAACTTGTCACAAATGCCAGATCTATGCAAATAAAGTACATGTGCCTCTGGTTCCTTTAAACGTCTTGACTGCTCCCTAGCCGTTCGCAATGTGGGGTATCGACATGATTAGGGAGATTAGACCTACAACTTCTAATTGGCACCGTTTCATTCTCGTCGCCATTGATTACTTCACAAAGTGGGTTGAGGCAGCTTCATTTGCTTCTGTTACTAAGAACGTTGTGGCCCGATTCATTAGACATAACCTTATCTGTCGGTATGGTATTCCAAAGAGAATCATTACAGATAATGGTACAAATCTTAATAATACTATGATCACCGAGATCTGCACGCAATTCAAGATCCAGCATCATAACTCTTCTCATTACCGACCGAAGATGAATGGCGTTGTAGAAGCTGCTAATAAAAATATCAAAAATATCATACAGAATATGATGGTGACATATAAAGACTGGAATGCGATGTTACAATTTTCTCTCCATGGTTACCGTACCACAGTGCACACATCAACATGGGCAACTCCTTTCTCTTTGGTATACAATATGGAAGTTATCCTACCCATTGAAGTCCAGATCAATTCCTTGAGAATCTTGAAGGAAGTAGGTTTGAATGAAGATGAATGGGTTCAGACTCGACTTGACCAATTAAACCTGATTGATGAGAAAAGGCTTGCGGCTGTCTATCATGGTCAGATGTATCAAAAATGGATGATTAAAGCTTTTAACAAGAAGGTCAGACGTCAGGTATATCAGGCTGGGAACCTGGTAATCAAGCGCATTATCCTGCCGCAAGGTGATCCCAGGGGCAAATGGACCCCCACATACGAAGGGAAATTTGTGATCAAAAACATATTTCCTGGTGGAGCCATGATCTTAACCACTATGGATGGTGACGACCTTTCGCTTCTATCTTTTCATCACCCACCTCAAATGTTAATTTTCCTTTCTTAACGTCAATTATGGATCCGGATGTTGATAGGAATGGTCTACCTAAGAGGATTGAGATTTCTTCGTCTTCTTTAATATCCATAACCACGAAATTAGTTGGGATATATAGTTGATCGATCTTAACTAGTATGTCTTCAAGTATGCCTATAAGATACTTAACTGATCTATCAGCCAGCTGGAGAGACATTTTAGTCGGCTACAATTCTCCTAAGTTTAACCTTCTACAAACTGCTAAAGGCATAAGGCTGGTGCTAACTCCTAAATCTAAGAAGGCTTTGTCAATAGTATGATTTCCTAAGATACAAGGAATGGAAAAAATTCCTGGATCCTTTTCTTTCTTGGCAAGTTTATTTTATGAAATAAAATTGCATTTGATAGGTTTGGGATCATCAAGTCTACGCTTGTTGGTCAGGATGTCTATTAGGAATTTAGCATAAAATGGTATCTGAGTGATAGCTTCAGTGAAAGGAATCTCTACATGGAGTTTTCCTATAACTTTAACGAATCTATGGTATTGATTGTCAAGTTTGGTTTGTTTAAGTCTTTGTGAAAATGGGACTGAGGGTTTGTACGGGGGTGGTGATTTATTTGTTTTATCTTTTAATTCTGTTTTTTTTTTGCTTTTCAGGTTCCTCTGGTTCCTCCACTTGGTCTGTAGGCAAAACATTTGTCTTAGGTTGTGAGGGTGTACTCATGGCTGGATTCTTGGGTCCATCGTAAGTATTCCCACTTCGTAAGGAAATGGCATTAGCTTTGCCCTTTAGGATTTGGTTGAGGTTGTCTAGGGAATTGTCCTCCAGGTGTAGTTTGTGGGGCTTGTGTTTGGGCTATCTGCGAGATCTGGGTTTCAAGCATCTTGTTATGCGTAATTATATGATCAACCTTAGTTCCTAATTGCATGATTAGTTCGTTTACATGAATATTCTTATTTAGGAACTTTTTGTTTTGCTGGGTTTGAGCTGAAATGAAATTTTCCATGATTTTCTCAAGGTTTGCTTTGGGTGCCACAACTTGCATAGGTTGATTTGGTCTTTGGGCTTGGAAACCTGTAGGTCTCGAAGGTACAGAGTTTTATATTGGGCTATTGTTTTTATAAGAAAAGTTTGGGTGATTCCTCCATCCGGGGTTGTAAGTGTTTGAAAATGGATTTCCTTGGGTGTAGTATACTTGGTCTAAGCAAGGCTCATTCAACAAGTTACGTTCCGCTGGTTGATATCCTTGGGTCCCATAGAGTTCGCATTCTGAAGCTACTGCGGCTAAAATATTAGGGTTTTGAGACATGTTTTAAACTTTTAAGGCAAGAGCGTCCATTTTAACTTGCATCATGTCTAGATAACTTATCTCACGTTTTCCTCCTTGGGTCTCCTTTTTCTCTACCGTAGCTCGCTCTGTTCCCCATTGGTAATGGTTTTGGGCCATGTCCTTAATGAGAGTGCAGGCTTCTAGGTAAGGTTTATTCATCAATGCGCCACCAGCGGCATCATCGATAGACATCTTTGTGTTGTAATGGAGTCCATTATAGAAGGTGTGGATGTTTATCCATTGTTCTAGGCCATGGTGTGGACAAACTCTTAACAGGTCCTTATATCTCTCCCATGCTTCAAAAAGTGATTCTCCCAGGTTTTGGTTAAATCTAGTGATTTGGTTTCTAAGTGAAACAACCTGGCCGAACCGTCATCTTGTAATGAAATATCAATGAAGTCGCCACCGAACGTCTTTTATCCCGCAAAGAGGGAAAGGTAAACATCAAGAAAACCTGAAGAGGGAGAAATCACGGTCTTTCGACCGAGAGATCGGGTAAGGGAATCTGTTACACGAGGGGAAGGTGTTAGCACCCCATACGCCCGTAGTACTCTATGGTATCCACTCTTGTTGTCTAATCTAATGGGTGTGGTCAAAACCTATGTCTATGGCTTAAAGCTAAGAAGGGAATGCATGCGAAAGAAGAAAAAAAAGAAAACAATGTAGGAAAAATAAAAGTTGTGCTCGGTTGGGCCCTACCCCAATGCCTACGTATCCCTTTTAAGGAATCAGATCAGCCGTAGTTCGACTCATATTCTGGTTGGTTTGTGTTTTTTAGTTAAGACAACAAAAACAGTCAAGATGGCAAAACATCAAATAAAACAACAAACAAATGAGATGGTAAAACATCGGCTAAATAATAATAAAGTAACATGTCAAAGATTGCGAAACACCAAATGATAAAACATCACACCTAACAATGATATTGAGAATCAAAGTAGGATAATAAACATGTGCGATGGCAAAACATCAGCTTCAAACAAGTATGTAATGGCGAAACATCGGCTAAAAGATAACAAGGTATCATGGCAAAGACGACGAAACTTCAATAAACCGGATGACAAGATATCACACCTAACAATGATATTGAGAATCAAAGTAGGATAACAAACATGTGCGATGGCGAAACAACGGCTTCAAATAAGTATGCGATGGCGAAACATCGACTATAATATAACAAGGTATCATGGCAAAGATGGCGAAACTTCAATAAACTGGATGACAAAACATCACACCTAACAATGATATTGAGAATCAAAGTAGGATAACAAACATGTGCGATGGTGAAACATCAGCTTCAAACAAGTATGCAATGGCGAAACATCGGCTATAAGATAACAAGGTATCATGGAAAAGATGGCAAAACATCAATAAACCAGGTTTAAAAACAAAGCCAAGAGGCGCACAAACAAAAAAATATTGATTTATATCTTTTACCTTGAAGGAGGGTTTGAGTTTATTAGAGGTGTTTTATGATTTTCCAAGAAAACAATTTTTGTTTTAAGATGCAACATGCAAAGGAAGGAAAAACAAACTAAGGGAAACTAGCCTAGCACTATCCCTAGTGTTATCATACAATGATTGACCCTAAGGTTGAGGATAAAGGAAATTCCTACCCTATGCTAGCATACCTGGATTCCTACCTTAATCAACGTGTCAAAGGAAGCTTAACAAAACTATCCTATAGGGAACAGGCAATGAGAGCGAAGTCATGATATCAATTTCTAAATTGAGTGACTCATCGATCAACAATTAAAGAAAAAAACAATAAATATCCTATAGGGAACATGCACTGAGAGCGAAGTCGTGATCTCAATTTATAAATTGAGTGACTCATCGATCAATAATTAAAGAAAAAAAACAACAAATATCCTATAGGGAACATGCACTGAGAGCGAAGTCGTGATCTCAATTTCTAAATTGAGTGACTCATTGATCAATAGTTAAAGAAACAAAACACAAACACAACACACGTATCAAATAAAATAGAGGGCCTCCTGACATATATCAGCAACAGAGGTCCTATCATGCAACATAAAACTATACAAAATGAAAATAGAAGAAAGGAAATAGTGCAATACCAAACAGATAACTATTCGTAGCAACTGAGCAGGAATAAAAGAAACCCAGTGAACTTCAAGCAAGCTGACATCATCAGACAAACCAAGTCAGAAATTACGCCATTAGGATGTAAGTATTGAGATTTTCAGATATGAACAGATCCCATGGGAAATGTATAGCATTCATAATCACATACATATATCCTGTATAGACTATCAAATGTGCTAAGCATAAGAGTAGTACCAATATAATAAATTGTGTTCCACAAATAAAGTGAAACACAGTAGCCTCAAGTCAAAAATGGAAAAACTTTTCTCATAGTACCTCGCGCATTCAACAACAAAGTTAGTATTCCCATAAATAAAATGATGATTCACATAAGGGATGGATGATGACACCATAATGAAGTGAGAAAACATGATAGCAACTATCAAAACATTAGATATGATAGACAAAAAGAAACAAGCATATGCACAATTGGGTCAAAAGTTAGAGGAATGTTGCTCCTTTCTATCACCATATTGAATTGACAATTGAATATCAATCAAGGATCATGGGAGATTGAGAAGAATACAATCAAAGACCATGAAGGTCAGTAGCAACCACAATTCAATCATACTCAATTACTTCTTCACAACTCACAAGCATAATAGAAGAAGGAATCCTACACAATGCATCAAAGACTTAGATCTCAAGCTAACCATGGAAGAAAGTCAAACAAGGACATAATTAAAGAGTTTGTAACAATAAAATATTTTAAGTAAAGCTTCCAAAACATGATTAGGACATGATCAAAATGTTAAAATGTTTATTCTAAAACATGCTGCACAAGTGCATTCAAAATGCCTCAAAAATTCAACAAGGATAAAAGAAAGAAGCCAAACTCCATTCATGATTAGAACTAACTTAAGTAATAGGGATAAATTACTCTCAAGTCCTCATGAGACTATAATTGAAGTGTCATTTCCCTTCATGTTATCATTGGCCATTTAATGACCTCAAACTCAAATTGGAAACTCAAGTTTCAAAGTGAAAATCAACAAGAAAGCCAAAAGTCATAAAACATGCATCAAAAGGTTCAATCATTCAAACATGGGGAATTAAGTGTAATGACTTGAGTTTATATGGATAAATAGAACCAACACGATCATTAGGTGCCCAATTATAGGCCTCACTCAAGTTCATTGGCCATCAAGCAAATTGCAACAAGATATGCAACATTAATTGGGTACCTTCACTTCAAAAATAGATCAAAAAAAGAAAAGGGCTTCCATAATTCAAACAAAAAATTTCTTAGCATCCTTGAGATGTATAAGAGTCAGCAAACATGTTTTAAGTTCATGGATGGATGGGGAAATGATCAATCAAACTTCAAACATCAAAAACTAGTTGGCAAAAACCACCAAACTAGACAGGTTTTCAAAATATTATGTGAAAAATACCAAACCTTATCAATTAATTCAAGAAAAATATTTTTAAGGACCTCAATCCATCTATGAACCTTAACCAAGAACCAAATTCAATTGAAACTCGAGGCCAATTGCTTTTTGGAATCAAAACAAACAAGGGAATTAGCAAAACCCTAATTATTTAGAAAATGAACTCAATTATAGATTAATCAAGTTCCAATTCTAAAAAAATCAATTTAAAATTATACAAAAATAAAGAAAACTCTAAAGATCAGAGAACTTATTTTTTTCAAATTTTTAGAATTAAAGAAAAGTCAAAAATAAAATCAAAATTCAAACCTTTAAATAATTAAACAAAAATTCACATCTCAAAATAAAATTCCAATCAAAAGTCAGAAAAATATCCAACCAAAATTATATTCAAATATTAGAATTAAAAAACAGAATCCATGATTTTTTGTGGAATTTTTTGAATTAAAGGAAATATTAAAATAAAATCAAACAAACAATTAAACAATTAAACTATTATTTAATGACAAAATGCAAACCCTAGCCAAAAGTCATAAAAAGGTCAAAACAAAATTATATTCAGAGACTATGATTAAAAACAAACTTATATGATTTTTTGAGGATTTTTTTAATTAAAGGAAATATTAAAACAAAAATTATGAAGCAAACATTTCAAATAAACTTCTCAAATTAAATTTATAATCAAAAATAGGAAAAATGCTAAACCAAAATCAGAATCAATTTCTAAATTATTTTATGAGTCAAAGATAATTTTTGTGGAATTTTTAGATCAAAATAACTATTAGAATAAAAATAATAATTGAACAAAAATTAATTAAACTTATGAAATTTTGAACCAATCAAAACATTTTTTAAAAATTCCAAAAAAAATATGACAAATACTAGAAATTATTATTAGCCTATGGTAATTTTTTCATGATTTTTGAAGATGTTTTGATCACAAAAATAAAATCAGAAGAAATCAATAAAAATCAAATAATATGAAATGCATTAAGAATTCAAATCATCCAATCAGGGCGCGCCACCTCATTGTCTTCTACCTCAAGACAAAGCCCAAAACGCATTTTTCACAGTTCGAAACCTCATGTTCTGATCAAGACTTCTTCCTTATTTCTCCACCAAAATCAATGATTCAAAGCTCAAAACAAAGCCAGATCTACCATCTACATCATGATACTTATAGATCTCAAAAAGATTGACTAGGCGATTAGAAATCTGGACGCGAAAATTGCAAAACCTCACTGAATATGAATTATGCAGAAGTTCAACAACGATCTATTCTTCGAATTCAAACAAAATTATACGTCAAACCTATTGTTTGGCCAACTATGAGCTCATAAACATGAAATAATTCATCAAATCAAGCTGAAAATAGCAAATCGAAGTTCAAGAAGCTCACCTCAATGTGAAACTGGAAATATTGATTCCTTAGTTACAAAAGCAAACAAACTTCTCAGTCTCTATCTACACACTTCAAGGAAGATGAATCCACAAATTTTTTGATGAATACGCGGAGGAAATGAGCGAATTGAAGAAAACTTCAGCAAGAAGCAGGAATTTCCAGATCTGGATTCATGATGAATGTAGCGTCCCCCCCCCTGAAATGAGGCTTGGAGTCCCTTATATAGAGTAAGTATTGAAGGTTAGAAGATGAAATTGGTCCTCAAAGTTGTTCAAGGGCCTGATTGGAAAATTTGGCCAAAAAGTGAGTGCTCATGGGCTTCAGCCATTTGCTCGTGCGTTTTCTCATTTTCTTTGCATTTTATGAGCCAAATAACCTCAAACAAATCCTCAAAGTGCCAGGTCATGATCATTTGAAATGAGAGAGTATGGATGAATTTGCCAAATTGAGCATGTTTGTCATTTTTTCAATCAAGCTAGTACACCAAGCACATGGGCACGAAATGGCTGGCATCATGGGTTTCCACAAGCCACAAATGGGTCATGGTCCTGATTAGAAGTGAAAAGAATGGCTGAAACCCGAGTTTGCAAGGAATTGCATTTTGCTTGTATGGCTAAAGTTCAATAAAATGGCATGAAATTCAAAAGACCATAACTTGCTCATACTTTTGAATTTAGATACAAATGAGTACAATTTGGAAAGGTATTGAAAAGATATACAATACCTTAGTTTTGATTTTTTGCAATTGAATCCATTAAGGTCCTCAAAATTTGACATGAAATTCACTAATTTTGGAAAATGACCTATAATTTTAACTTGAGGCGTGAACTTCCAAAGACCATAACTCTTGACTCTTTGCCAATTTGGACATGAGACAAAAAGGAGATGAAAGATCACCCTCTTATCTTTCCAAGCATATTTCATTTGCATTTTTTTGATCAAAGGCGAATAAAATATGAATTTTTTGAAGTTAAGTCCTCATTTTCCAAAATTAGAAACTTTTAGGGTTTCTTCATGAACAAGTTTCAACCCAAACCTCAATCTTTTTGATCCAATGATCAAAATGGACTTGATATGAAAATTACACCCTTGAATTGATGGTTGACCAAAAGTTCACTTGGTCAACCATGACTTTGACTGATTTTGACCAAAATGACCATTTTGCCCCTTTGAATTAATTGGTCCACTTCTCTTCAAAATTGATGGTCAAAACTTCAAACATATTATCTCCCAAATATATAGAGGCCATGTACAAAGTTTCACTTAAAAATTCTCAATAAATATTGATAAAATCCCAAACCCTAGTTTTGGTTAACACCTTAGGAGACTGATGAGTCATCTCCAAAATTTCAAATCCTCTGGGCATCTTGACCAATTTCTTGTACAAATAATTTTCAAATACCAATGAGATGTTGTAGCTTCCAAATCAAGACTTGTACATTGATCAATAGCCTTGATCAAGCAAAACCCTAATTTTGACTGGTGAATCAAAAGAGTGATTCTTCTTATAATCAATCACAAACTTCAATCCCCTGATGATCCAAAGAGATGGATAAAATATCTTGAGATATGCAATAACTTTTGAGCTTGAAAGATCCAGAGGTTTAGATGATAAAGTTCTACTTGAGCAACTTGTCAATGCAATCAACCTTCAAATCTTGAGGAAGACTTGATAACCAGAGTATTTTGATCCCATCATAATGTATGAATGCAATGCAATATGATATTCATGATGAAACATAAGCCTAAATCAAGAGGGTAAATTTTGGGGTGCAACACTAAGGACATCAGTTTTGCTGGGTGAAAAATATCTTGCGAGAAATACTCTCCTAAGGTCTTCCCAGGTTGTTATTGAATTGGGTGGAATGGAATCTAACCAATCTCGTGCTTTATCTCTGAGGGAAAAGGGAATAATCTTAGTCGTATTGCCTCAAGTGAAGCACCATTGCATTTTAAAGTGTCTGATAATTGTATAAAAGTTTTTAATTGTTGATTCAGGTTCTCAGTAGCGAGACCACCGAATTGGTTTTGTTGCACCAATTATAGCAATGAGGGTTTTAGTTTGAAATTATTTGTGGTTATAGTTGGGTTTACGATACTTGAACTAGGTTCCTCATCTGACGGTTGGGTAAATTCCTTAAGGGGTCTTTAGTTACGATTCTTGGCCATAGTTTTTCTAATTCCACGGAGAAAATGGATGTAACGTTCAGGTTCCGCTAAAGGATTGAATAAGGTTCCGGTGCTGCGAGATCTTCGCATTAATCGGACTATAAAACTTAGTCTAGATGGTGCGACTATAGGGTGCGAAATTGACGAAATTGCATCCCCGACAATCACACCAAAAACTTGATGCGGTTTATTCGCAAGTGTACGAATCGCGTCAGAGTAATATAAAAGATTATCGATGCACAGAGACCAATTGTCAATCTATCGTTTCCTATTGTTACGGTGTTTAGCTAAGTTAATATTAAACAGGGAATTAAGCATGCAAGAAAGTAAAGTGCGGTGAAATAAACTTCAGATATAAAAGCAGGGTCGAATGTAATTCACATAGTCAGATGATATTCACAATGCTTCGGAATAGAACTATTTATAGGGCAATATTTTCTACTAAAGAAAAGAACTAATTTAACAGGAACTGTCGCTTTCGCGTAATTAGAACCGAGTTTACTCTCTAATCAAACCTTCTTATCGTCACTTATAAAAAGGCGCGCATTGTGTTAAAGTAATAAACCAATTTTTAAAAAACAAAGTACTTGAACAAGTTGAAAAGTATTTTTGATCTAGAATTTATAATAAAAAGGGGACCTAACTTTAACCCTATAAACGCGTCCGAAAATAGTTTCAAAATTGATTTCTTTGATAGTAAAAATCCCTAACTAACCGGACAAAGCGCTTTCACTTCCTTTGACTAGTTAGAACTAACCGAGTTTAACAAAGGGTTGGACGACTTTCGATCTTACCCAACAACAATAAAGTACAGAAAAATCGTATTAAAAACCAAAATAGCCCCTAAGCATTTCTATTGACACATTATTTGGAATATCGATCTAACTAGATTCCTTACATTCTAGCCCAGTAAGGTTTAGCCTGACATGGGAATGTAAACAGACATGTTAAAATAAATCATGCGAGAAAGTAA
The DNA here is from genome assembly GCA_948472305.1 of Vicia faba. Taxonomy (NCBI): domain Eukaryota; kingdom Viridiplantae; phylum Streptophyta; class Magnoliopsida; order Fabales; family Fabaceae; genus Vicia; species Vicia faba. The sequence goes on from OX451740.1 coordinate 1,261,889,661, forward strand.
ATAATTTAAAGTGCGGTGCGGGAAATAAACAAAATAAAAGCAGGTGCGAGAAATAAACAAAGTAAAAGCAGTGCAGGAAATAAACAAGGTAAAAGTAGGTGCAGGAAATAAACAAAGTAAAAGCAGTGCGGGAAATAAACAAAGTAAAAGCAGGTGCGGGAAATAAACAAAGTAAAAGCAGTGCGAAATATATAAATAGAAACCTGCTCCAAACGGGGAGGTTTTAAATCTGGTACAAACTGGAAGTAAAATGCGACTGGAAATAAACAATAGTTGAAAATAAATGTGGCAAGATAAACTTCTGCCGAAGTGCTCCAAACTCGATTATAGACTCAATCTACGAACTCAATCACAGATTCAATCAACAGTGCAATAATTCCCTGATGTGAAGAATTATCGCTTACAATGGTAAAATTATATGGCTTAAGTTCGCAACTATGGTTGGATCAAGTTTGCAACTAAGCTTGGGTGATTTGAAATGAAATCAGGAACTTTTATTTATAGAGGATAAAGAATGCGGGAAATCACAGGAATACCCCCTAACTCCTTTTGGGGGGGGGGGGAATATCATCCAAAGGTGGCGCCCGCCATGAGTGTAGATGAAAGGAAGTGGGGAACGTGGCAGTTGAGGTCAGCAGGAGGTGGTCCACGTCATGGCCTACCCTATGGCTGGCGCCATGGTGAACGCCATGAGTGAAAATTTGACCTAATTTCCTGTTTTTCAGCCTGTTTTCCTTCATTTCTTCAGGGGAGCTCTGGATAATTGAAATACCTGAAAAGGAAATAAAAGATAGGCAGGATACAAGAAAACAATAATAAAAAACCTAAATAACATGTGAAATCAAAGTAAAAAACAAGTGTACAGTAAGTGTTATCAGCTTCAAAACACCTTTTTGTTGCCTCGATGTCCCCGTGAAGGGTGGCAATCAAACCCTCAATAGTGTAGTACTTCATCTTGAGGTGCATGTTGGAGGGTATCACAATTAGTTCAGTGAGAGTGGGTCTTCTGAAGATGCATTGGTAGAGAGACAGGTAATCCCCTACCATAAATTAGGTTTTGATGGCTCTAGCAGTCACCCCTCTCCCGAAGGTGACGATTAGCTCAACATATCCCCAGGGTTTCGTATTGTCCCCATTGAAGCCCTGGAGATTCGATCTTACGTATGAGGTCAAATGGCTTTCATTCAGTTGTAGGGTAGAGAACAAATGGGTGTACATAATGTCCACTGAATTGGTGCATTCAGATAGAATACGTTCCCTCGAAGTAGTCATAGGGGTGTAGTCGTGGAACCGACCAGAAGGCACCTTGTAGTCCTTCGAGTCCTAAGATCTATCTTCCCATTTCTTCTCTCCCCAACGGGATGTCGAGGGACCATCGTTTCTTGAGGACTTGGCACTCTCTTTGTGCCTCGACTCCCCGGTGTTATTGGCAACTTCCTTCTCCTCGTATTGTATGTACGCGTGAGTCTTGAGGAGGAGGGAGTCGAGCATTGTTGGTGATTCGATGCCTACTACTTTAGCAAAGTCGATGAGGGGGTAGAGCATGCACTTAAGGAGGTATTTATTCATGTTGTCGGTCGCGGAGACATGTACTGCTTCCTTGTTGAAGCGCTCGATGTATGCCCGCAGAGATTCATCTCTGCCTTGGATGATCGCTTCGAGCGAAGCCTATAACTTTGAATGTCGATGGGAGGCGGTGAAGTGCCTTAAGAACATCCTCCTAAGTTGCTTCCACGAGGTAATAAATTTGTATGGGAGACTCTTGTACCAAGACATTGCTCCTTTCCTGAGAGTGGTTGGGAATAATCCATATTTGATGGCTCCTCTGACCCCTCGATAGTCGAGAAGGGCGTCCATGTTCTCTATATGATCATTGGGGTCTATCGTCCCATCGTAAGTTCCCAGTGGGGGTGGTTTTTCCAGACCGATCGGGAGCTGGGCCTATGTAATCTCTCTTGATAGTGGCCCGCAGGGTTCGTCATCGTCACTTTCTACGGGAGACAGAGAAGGGGAGCGATAATTCCTTCCCTGTCGGGTGTTATGGCCTTGTCGAGGGGAATGACTCCTCCTTTGTTGTCTTGGCTTGGGCGAGGGTGATCGACCGTGATCGGATTGGCGGTCGCCTTTCTTCTTCTTGGATGAAGGAAAGTCTCAACCTTTTGTGGGAGGTGTACAGTTGCGTTTCTTGAAGAAAGAAATGTCGTGCTTCTCCTTTCTTGGTGGAAGGCCACGCCTAGGTGGTGATATGCTAGGGGAATCTTGTCGTTGGGCTCTCCTAGGAGGAGACCTTGACTGCTTCTTCTCCCATGACCTTATCTTTTTATTCTATTGTAGGATAAGGGCGTTGGTCTGGTTGATGGCAGCGAGCAATGTTGTGATGGCTGGATCGGTGTTGTGAGGTAGGGGAACTGGCTGCAGGATCTCTGGCAGTTCCTCGATGGGGATCTTGGGATGTTTCTCATCCGATAATTGCTGGTCGTCATGCTGAGCGTCAACAGAATCTATGGACGCATTCCAACTGTCACGGAAGCCGAGGTTATCCTCGAGGTGGGGATGTTCTTGACCTCTGTCGATATTGTGCGCTAGGGAAAGTGAAGCCTTTCTAGATGGGTGAAGATCATCACGGTCAACCATGATTGTTGAATGAATAAAATCTTTGGTTTTTAGACTTCGAAGAATAGAAAACGGGGAAGATAGTTCCCACAGACGGCGCCACCGATCTTACCGGTTAACCAGAACCTACAAGGTGCCGAATAATGATCTTCTGTCGGGTTGTAATATCAAGGAGGAAAAAATGGGGTTGTACCTTCAAGGCACTCCGACGATCAAGTAAGTGTGGGAGAAAAGAGATACAAGCAAAATATTAGAGTTTTAGTGGTGAATAGGGAATATTCGATACCTAACCCTCACATGAGTGAGGGTTTATATAGTGCCCCTGGCGCTTGACCATTGGTCCCTATTTTTTGGCCTAGATATGTGGGTCTAAGAGGGCAAATGATCGATGATGCCCAATGGAGGGTGTGAGAGATCTGGGCAGTGTCGTGCGTGCTCCACCAAAGGAGGACCCTAGACTAGGCCCACATAGGCTATCAGGCAAGTCCAGACATTATAGATGCCATAAATCAATGATTTAGTGTCACAAAGTTGCCAACAAAACAATAGGATATGGGGTTCAATGAAACACAAGAAATGGGGATTTGAATTGGGTTTTAAGATTTAATGTTTTTTTTAACACGCAGACACCAACTGGATAATAACATAAAGGATAAAGAACACAAGATTTTATCATGTTTCACCGTTAACTAGGCTACCTCCAGTCCAGCCTACCAAGGTGATTTTGCCTTATCAACAATGACTTAATCCACTAATCAAATAACCTTTGATTACAAGCTCAATGACTACCCATCAAATACTTCTTGAGGATCTTGACTAAACTTTTAGTCCCCCAAAGGAGTTAACCAACCTGGTTCACTTAAGTGTTTCTAAAATGCTTCTTTAAAGTTGATACACACAGTTGCAATACAATGAGAGTTACAAAGAATGGAAGTTATGAAGTTTCAATAAAATAACAAATTTCTTCTTCATGTTGATGCTAAACTTTTTTCTAAGTGTTTCTCTCGACTTTTTGTATATGATTTCCGCATTTCACGCTCGTTGTTCTTGTGTTGTTCTTCACGTTTTTCCATGACTTCAAGTGCTCCTTTAAATAGATAGAAATATATTCGTTGGAGGATGAAGTTGGAATTTAAAAATCAATATCTTGCAGAAGACGTTGAGAGTATAATTGTAGAGTGGCCGTAATAGCATAATGGAAGATGAGGAAGAGACGTATTTAAAAAAGTTGTTATTGTCACACATTCCTTTGTCCCATCTCACGGAGTAGTGGAAATGATGATAATTTGTACTATTTGAATATTTTCACATTATCTCTCCCCATAGAAATCTTCTCGAGTCAGAGGCTTATGATAGATTTTGTTGAAGCTTAATGAGAGTCCAAAGTTACTAGCTTTTCTTTACACCTAACTGTTGAGTAAAGGCTTCTGATAGAGTTTGATGAGCTTGATCAGAGTAAGTCTTCAGTGCTTTATGAAATGTTGAGTCTTCAGATCCTTGAGATATTATAGTCAATCTAGATAAAGTCTTTCATTAGTTGACTCGATACTTTAGAGAAGCAGATTGTTCATTGTTAACATT